>OX421962.1:76026934-78526934 GCA_949128115.1 Anaspis maculata
TTCGTAAAACACGCTCAAACGTCGATTTCTAAAAAGAGCAAGACGTTTTTCCATGACACGTGTCATGATTCACCTTCAACCCCTTGACCCCTAGCCACCCTTAATATATTTTTTTAAATAGCACCCTATGGCTTGGGGGGGGGGCTTGTTGGAAAGCTTGTCAAAGACTGTATTTATAGATCTATCATTGAAAATTAGATCGAACGCTTCACCATGAAGTTTTGAGAAACCCGAGGGTTGCTCAAAAGTCCGGAACAAAATTCATAACTTCTTGCCATATTTTTTCGGAAAAAAACGCTGGAACAGGTCGATTTTTAAAAACGGTTAGCCGTTTTTCCATGATACGTGTCATGATCTACCGTCAACCCCTCAGCCCCCACACACCCATAGTATTTTTTTTTAAATCGCACCCTATGGCTTGTGTTTTGAATAGGGTGCGATTGAAATAAATACTGAGGGTGGCTGGGGGTTAAGAGGTTGACGGTAAGTCATGACACGTATCATGGAAAACCAACTTTTGAAAATCGACCTGTTCGAGCGTCTTTTTCGGAAATAATATGGTAAGAAATCATGAATTTTGTTCCGGACTTTTGAGTAACCTTGAGGTTCCTCAAAACTTCATAGTGAAGCGTTCAATATAATTTTCAATGGTAGATCTGGATACAGTTTATGACAAGCTCTCCAACGAGCCCTTCAAGCCAAAGGGTGCCAATAAAAAAATACTAAGGGTGACTAGGGGTCAAAGGATTGACGATAGATCATGGCTTGCCCTTTTTAGAAATCGACCTGTTCTAGCGTTTTTCCCAAATAAAATATGGTAGAAAATTATGAATTTTGTTCCGGACTTTTGAATAACTGCGAAAATAGGCAGTTTTGCTCTTTACCCAGATACTAATTCATCTGATGCTCTACATTAAATAGCGATAGCGAACAAGCGAGCACCTACCCACTAGATGCTAAACCAACACTTTCAACGCCCGCGTCGACCGATCCGTCGATTTTCCCGACCACCAACCACTACTATGGCCTGGATGCTCGCCCTTTCAACAACCATATCGGATAACATGAGCGACACACCGTCAACAATCACACTCTAATGAAATTACAACGATAATTAATTGTATTAAAGCCAGGGAGTTTGCAACCGTCGTTACTCTTGTAATAGCAATTTGTGGCGAGCCAACCGAAGATTAGACCGCGCGCGCGGGGGAAAAGGAAGCCGTCACCCATAGGTATTCCCGGAAAAATTCGATCGTTTATCCGCCCATTGTCACGGTTATCCAAACAATTAATTTCACATCATGTTTACGTGTCAACAGTAATAATATAAATGAACCGCTTAACCTTTACCGGAGCTGTAGATGAAGAGCGCAGAGGCTGATTGGACAATTTCACAATAATGGAAGAATATTTACGACAAATACGACGGGTCCGATATTTCCGGTTGAGAGATTTATCGCAAAATACTCATAGCGTCAGTGAATTTCCTGGAAAACGTTGATGACATCTGTACACACGACCTTTTTAGATTAAGGTTGGCCGTGGAAATTTTACACAATGTTGGCGTGTGTGTAAATATGGCTCGTGTGTGTCAAGCCGGTTGAAGAAAAAGATGTATTTCTCATTCATCTAGAGCCCGGCCCGGCGGATGCCTAAATGTATACCTATATACCGGGTTCATTTTATTATTCAAAATCTTTCCCGAGCTTGT
Source organism: Anaspis maculata (assembly GCA_949128115.1). Taxonomy (NCBI): domain Eukaryota; kingdom Metazoa; phylum Arthropoda; class Insecta; order Coleoptera; family Scraptiidae; genus Anaspis; species Anaspis maculata. The sequence continues at coordinate 76,028,646 of OX421962.1, forward strand.
GGAGCATCAAGAGTCTGAAGTGTGTAAACATAACCGTATAAAATATTCAAGGGGTGCCAGTGACTCGGATCGTGTGTCAACTTTGATTTTCGTGACTCTACATCTCTCTTCGATTGAGTGAGCTTGGGGCTAATCCTACGGGTTTTGCTTTGATCAACGGCGCGTTTAAAACCATTGCCGGAAGTACTTTCTTTTTGATCTCCCTGTAGCAGAATTCCTTTGTATTATTTTGGCTTGAAAAATTAAATGGAATCTACACCGTTTATGATAATAACTATAAATTTATTACAATGCAGGAAGTATTTGTATATCCACTTTCCACAGTAAAAACATTAATTACTTCCAAAATGACCCCACCCCCTCCAAGTAATCGAAAACTGGAAGAAACAGTTTTGTATATTACAATTATTCAAAAACTATTTCACCTCTCGTTCTTTCTTCGTTTTCTCTTGTATACCCTACCAACAACACTGATTGCATGCCTATACCTTTTACAATATGATATTGCACATTGTACCTATACAACCAGAAATGAGGAATTAAACCCGTTTCTTCATAAGCGTGATGTTTGAATAGGTACTCACTTGTCATTCCATGACACGATTGTACTGTAGAGTGTAGATACATGAAAAGTACCTACCTAAAGGCTGTCTAATTTCTACATGATTCTAGTGGGCTGCGATTCAGGCCGCGATCGGCCAATGGCGACCAGAAACACAGCCCACTAGAATCATATTGAAATCAGACAGCCTATTGGCGAAAATCAGCGGTCACCAGAAGGCGCTGAACGCAGTCAAACATGGTGGCCCAAGGGGCCTTGACAAATAGGTACCCAGCGCACAGCCCAGTGCAGTAGCGCAGTAGCACTCGACAGTTGACAGTACCTACTCCAAATCATACAAATATTGACAGTTTTGACAGTTGAAAAATAATCAATTTTTTTTGTCTTCCATGTTTTCCTGGTTTTCCACATCGTCGTGAATGTGAGCGAGTGAGTGTTGTAGTTTGACTTGAATTTCTGCGTTAGTATACGCCGATGGACACAATGCACAATGCAGCAGCAAAAGCCTATACGTAAGTTGGTGAAATGCTGGCCGAAAAATGCAATCTCTGAATGCTTATTTACGTTACAGGTGTTGAGGTGTGTGAGCCCCTTGCACACAAGGTGGAAATACTAAGCTCCCACAAGACAAGACATAGGTACAACAGGACGCATCACGGATATGAGCCAACAATTATCGTTTAGGCCAGAAAGATGAACATTCTTTTGGAGTAATCGTACGACTCATACATTGACTGTAAAGTAACATTTCAGTAGCTAATAAGCATGTTTTATTGCGTACAGCGCCACCACGCAGAAAAGATTTTCGCCAATACCTACTACTAGTCCGGTGGTTAAGCGATCTAACTATGCATTTTGAGCTTAAGCAATGTGCTTTTGGAGTTTGATTGGGGGTCCCTCAACCTTAATTTCAAGAGTTTGAGACATCGGTGCACTCGATGCGGAGGGGGTCTGGGGAGCCCTTGAAAGTTGAAGGTGCGAGGCTTCCCCCCCACCATCTTTTCGACTTCTCTTGAGAGGAATCATCTCCCGAAGTTTTATGCAAGGTCACCAAAACACCTTGTAGGTACACTTCCTGCTTCGACGTTTTGGTGAGAGGATATCAAGGATGAGTGAGATAATATCAAACGTAGTTGAAGGGTAAAATGTTTCATGTTAGAAAATAGTAACCTATATTAGGGTGATTCATGGCTAATACGACATAGTTGACTAATGTCGTATGTTGACTGTGACTTTTTTTTTTTGATTAGCCAATTACGAAGATACAGGCTGTTTTTTTATGTTTGGGTTTAAATTTTAAAGAACGATATCTTTGCAACGGTCAAACGAAATCCGACAAAATTCAGAAGGAACACTTCCCTACTCTGAGGCTCTTCAAGATGGCGTATCTCTAGGTTGAAAATCCAGAACCAACCTTGGAAAAAAGATCTGTTTTTTTTGACATAAAATCACATTTTCCGATCGACCGACGCCGACGTTCGGAAAAAAACAGCATCAGATTGGAAGAGTACAGAAAAATGCTTTAAATTCGACCAGTAAATATGCTTTTTTTTTTTTTTTTTTTTTTTTTTTTGAATGTTTTACGACGCATCAACTACGAGGTTATTAGCGTCGACGGGACATTCAGTGGGTTTTTGGTACACGTTTTTTTTTAATTATACTTGAATTGCCTACTGTTAACTATGTGAGGCCTCAGTACTCTGATAGCACTCAACTCTGTAGTCAGAAATCCATTTTTTTTGTAACCGCTGTAGTCAGACAGGTGCAGATATGGCATAGTAAGGTCGGAACAATTTTCGGAACAATCGGACAACACAAAATATCCATGGACGAGGCGGGATTCGAACCCGCGCGGTAGATCACGACTGGCTTGGCGCGGCAACACCAAAACCACTCGGCCACCGCCGCTCCAAATATGCTTTTCATACACAGGAAATATATGTACACAGTATGCACGGTGGTACTTATACACAAGCATAGCATAAGCAGACGGAAAGTCAAAGCTCAATAAGAAGTATGGCGGGAGTTTTTGTTTTCTGTTGAAGCACGTAATACGAAATTTTTTGGACACCTCGCACCACTATTTCACTTGATATTTCCTTTCAGGTTTTTATTATTTTCATTCCTGCGCCACACTTAAAATGAGATAAGGAACGGGTTGAAAGCTCGCACTCGCACGCTATATTACTTTCTTTCTACTGTAAAAAGGAATCACATACTTGGGAAGCTCCTACCATTCTCACTTCTTAATCGATTCTAGCAGTGCCTCGCGAGGCTCTATTTATTATTCTAGAAATCTGTTTAATTGAAGAAAGTTGCTGTTTCTCTGTCTGCTTATTCATTATCCTAGTCTAACAATCCAAAGTTTCGAATATTGAAGTAACTATGAACTTTAAACTTTTTATTTGACTTGCCTGATTGTAATGTAAATCCGCAGATAAAATCGACATTTTGCCAATGAGTTGATAATGTGATAATGTAATGTAATGTTTATTAATGTTTCACATAAAGAAAATGTTTACACAAGTCCACATTTTTTTTTTCTCTTTTTTTTTTCACAAAAAAAGGAATTTGATGACAAGAGGAATCTTATTTATGCACACCTATACAATGGAACTATATTTTCAGTCATTTTTGGGTATACCTACATATACAGGTGAAATATTCTAGAAAAGCATCATGATTTTTTTTTTATTGGGTGTTTAGCGCATCAAGTAGTAGCTTATTAGCGCCCTTCCGGTGACTTCTTCCGTTTCGCCCTTCTTCCCTTGACGTGACCGCTTGGTTAGTACACGCCAAAGTACTAGAGCGCTTAGGGAAAAGTCACCTGCCCCGGCGGGATTTGAACTCCGGACCTCTGGGTTTGAAGCCAGAGACGGAGTCCATACCGAGCTACCGCCGGGATATCATGAGAAAATGCATGCAAAGATGATGAAACTGTATACGGAATACTTTCGCGGACTTTCTTGGAGAAAGCATGCATCAGAACGAAGGACAAAAGCATCGCATGGTTGTGAGGAACAGATTGGAGCCAACAGAAAATTGATATCAAAACAATTTATAGAAGAACTATGGAGAATGAAAGATGAAAGACACACAAATTGACAGTTGGTTTTCTGGTTCGAAACGGGTAGGTATGAGGAATATATACAAAAAATCGTGAAACCTCCCTCGTGTGATGACGTGAAGTATGATTGGCGGCAGGTATTGATTTAATTGAACACTTGCCTCTCTTCATTAAAACGTTTTCATTGCCAACAATCAATCAGTCATATTGACACAGCAGCTCCTCTGTGTCCACGCACGTTCCTGGCTGGCGTAATGTCCATACCATTATTCTAATGGTAACCCAGCGAACACCATCCACTTCGAGAAAATATGCGAGCTGTTCCCTGACACCCTGACTATAAAATAATGTACCTATCAGGGAATCAGACAGATGATTAAAAGACGATGAGTCAATAATATTACCTCGTGGAAAGCTACATTTTTGCAAAGAGTTGGTCTTTATGACCACTTCAATCTACTCAGTTTTCAACAAATAACAAATATACAAATACGACACATTTTCAAGTACCCATAGGTACACTTACATAGAGAATAAAAAATGAAAATTCAAAAAAAGTTGAAACTTGATCTCGGGTTCAAAAAAAAAAATAAAGACGGGTGTTCCATTTCAGATAATAAAGAGACAATTACATGGACATACCAGAATTTTAAAGAAAATTCAATTCTTGGGTTAAAAAAAATAATAAACAATAAAAAGATCCAGAAGTATGAGCTTATTGCTGATGCCGACAACCCGAAATTTGTGTGCAAGTGCAAGGTATATTTCCAGGTGTAATACTAATCAGTGCCGTCTTTTGAACAAATGGGGCCCCGGGCACAAGGCAGTGGGGGCCCCCTTATAAAGATTTGTGAAAAAAAGCACACGAGTGAGGCGAGCACCACCGCCGCAGGTTATTATTTAACAAACTTTTTTTCATAAAAATTTCGCGCTTTTTCAAAATTTTCGACAGAAAACCAGTCTTTTCTTGATTAGTTTAGTGGGATGGAGCGTCGTGGATTCTTGGGAGGTAAGGGGAGGCGCACGATCAGCTCAGAAAGTGACATAATTAAATAAACGTCGTAAACGGGATATGAGAACAACATTTTTTACAAAAATTGTCTACTTTTAGAAGTTAAGGGAGGCCTTGGGGGCCCCAAAAAAAGCCGGGGCCCTGGGCATAGGCCCTTCGGGCCCATGCCTAAAGACAGCACTGATACTAATCAGTGCAGTAATCATGCTGGTGCTGCGTAATTTTCCCTATACCTACAGCTAAATACAGACAACCATAAGAACCATCAATACATGCAAAAAAACACAACAATCGGACAACACAAAATATCCATAGACCAGGCGGGATTCGAACCCGCAACCCGCGCGGTATAGCACGACTGGCTTGGCGCGCCAACACCTAAACCACTCGGCCACCGCCGCTCCATCTCTTTAATTTGACGTATCGCAAGATGGGTACTTGAGTCGGTGGCTTGAGATAGAAATTCACGAATGTATGTTTAAGATGTCTCCCTTGATATAAAAATCGACCCGTCCGAGCTTGTTTCTAAAAAATCAAGTGAAATGCCCAAAAACCTCTCTATTCTATTTTCGTTGGGCCACCCTTTATACTTTTTTCTTCATCAAAGACACAATCACAATGAAAACTATTAATTGTGTTCAGAAAAGTAAAGCCGATCTAAATAATGTAGGTAAACTGCTCGGAATACGGACATTTCACCGACACCCAACTCACCGAATCGCCGATTCGCCGACAGGACATTTCACCGACTCGCCGTTTCGCCGACTGGACATTTCACCGACACGCCGATTCACCGACTCGCCATTTCACCGACAGAACATTTCACCGACAGGACATTTCACCGACACGCCATTCCACCGACAGGACATTTCACCGACACGCCCATTTCACCGACAGGACATTTCACCGAATCGCCGATTCACCGACAGGACAGTTGCGTTTTGAGTTTTGGACCATAGGCACCTACATTAATTTGAAAGATTGATATGCTCGATTCCGTACCGGTGCGATTCCGAGCATGGTTACTGCTCAACTCCAAAAGTGTATTCGATAACCAGATAAGAACCTAATTTTCACTTAAGTATCTTCCTTCTTTTCAGACCCACCTAATGAGAAAATGATTTTTTGCTTATAGGTATCTTCTTTTTCTTACCCGCCAGTTAAGGAGTTCATTTTTGACTAGAGTATCGTCCTTCTTTTTTGACTTGAGTCTAGTAATAATTAGGTTGTAACTACCACCAGATACACAGTCAGTTTCTGAATTTTTTGACTCAAGCATCCTAATGAGAAGTGTATTCTAAACTCAAGTATAATTTTTTGGTCATTTTTTGCTCAAGTATAATCCTTCATTTTAGCGCCACCAGATGAGGGTTTAATTTTTGAGTCAAGTATTCTGAGGCCTACCAGATATGAAGTTTATTTCGAACTCAAGTATGATCCTTCTTTCCTGACCCACCAAATAAATAACTGATTTCCACTCAAGTACCATCCTTATTCTTTATAAGAAGTTCATTTTTTACTCAAGTATCATCCTTCTTTTTAGACCCACTACTCGTATAAGGGGTCTATTTTTGAATCAAGTATCCTTAGGCCTACTAGATATGGAGTTATTTTTGACTCAAGTATCATTCTTCTTTTTGAACTCACTGCACTGGCTAAATAAAGTCTATTTTTGACTCAAGCAATCTTCTTTTTTTAGACCCGCCAGTTGAGGAGTTTATTTTTGACTCCAGTATCATCCTCTTAGACTTACCAAATACACAGTCAATTTTTGAATTTTTGACTCGAGCATGCTCTTTTCTTTTCAGATTTACCAAATAAGAAATTTTCTCTTCACTTGAGTAGGTACCTATCAATCATTCTTCTGATGAAAAAGTGGGAATTCACTCCAACAAAAATTAAATAACCAGTTCAGTAACTTCATTTTTAACGATCCCATATCATTCGTTCGTTTTTTGGATTTTCGGCAGGAAAAGTGGAAATTTAATCTTCCACAATTTTCCACTTTCTTTCTTATTGACCCCAAGCAATATGTGAGTAGAACACAACGGTTAATGGAAAAAACCAAAAACGTAAATTTTCCAACGTTTTTTCGGTGAAAAACTGTGAACTTCCTTCAATCCATAAGGAAACCATAAGTAAAACATAAGTTTACCTTCCACTTAATATGGATGTATTTCAATATGAGACGAATAAACGTGAATTTAAAAAAAACTCGGGATGTTTGGAGACCCCAGACACGGTAAAACTTGTAACTCGGTAACCGTATGTCCGAATCCAGATTGATTGGCAGATTTATCACACCGATTTCATTTTCCTCGAATTTTCCGGGAAAAAGATATAGACAACAATCTGTTTTCCACGTTTGAGCTTCTAGCAATGTACAGGGTCAGTGTGGAAACATGAAACCTACACAAAAAAAAAGTTGTTTTCGGCATTCGCCAATACCAAACACGATATGGTTCCATTTTGCAGCATTTTCCGGGAACTCATTCTCAAGCAAAATTGGCCAGTTAGTCAAATTTCCTGTTGGTGAGTTGTCGAGTCGGTGAAGTGTCTTGTCGGTGAAATGTCCTGTAGGTGAGTTGTCTTGTCGGTGAAATGTTCTGTCGGTGAATCGGCGAGTCGGTGAAATGTTCTGTCGGTGGATCGGCGAGTCGGTGAAATGTCCTGTCGGTGAATCGGCGAGTCGGTGAAATGTCCTGTCGGTGAAATGGCGTGTCGGTGGAATATTCTGTCGGTGAAATGGCGTGTCGGTGAAATGTTCTGTCGGCGAAATGTCCTGTCGGTGAATCGGCGTGTCGGTGGAATGTCCTGTCGGTGAAATGGCGTGTCGGCGAATTGTCTTGTCGGTGAAATGTCCAGTCGGTGAATCGGCGAGTCGGTGAAATGTCCTGTCGGCGAAACGGCGTGTCGGTGAAATGTCCGTTCGGTGAAATGGCTGTCGGTGAAATGTCCAGTCGGTGAATTGGTTGTCAATGAAATGTACCAAACCCAAACTGCTCAACATTTGAAATGTCGGTTTCGAAAATTTTCACCTTTTTCAAAACGGTATAACTTAAGATTGTCTCAACCGATTCCGATTTTGTTTTCACGGTTGTTTAGATACATCTTCCAGCAATCTACTTGGTTGGCGAGATTTTTTTGACTTATCTCAAATATACATTTGTTACAGGGTGGAATGTAAAGCATTGCAAATTGTGCTTATTTCAATAGATACCCATTTTTGTAAACTTTTTTTTTTCAAATTCTAACAATATAATCATGAAGCCTCATATCATATCTCGAAACGCTTTTTGAATTTTCCAGATCAGAAGTTCAACAATGATGACATGATTTTTTTTTTGTAAAAGTTGCATTTTATTTCGGTTGGCAATAAGATCGCATTTTTGATGATAAGAACCAGTAATTTTGCATGTTTGTTGCTGGAACTGTTGGAAACTGCTGCGCCCTCAGAAATCTCCGTTTTACTTGGACGGTTCACATTCTCGAATGAAAAGGAAAATATTGTGAACGCGCAAAAAATTTGTTTCCGGATTTCGAAGAATAATTTTATTTTAAGGTCCATCTAATCGATTTATTTCCAGATCAAAGTCGGTCTGTCTGCCTGTCTGTGTGTCTAACTCTTTGTAATCGTCCATGATAACTCCAAAACGGTACATCCCATTGAGGTGAAATTTTGTATGCAGCTATGGTTAAGGCGTCCAATGAACTTATGTGATTTTGGTTGAAACCGCTGTTAGATGGCGCACTTATGGCATCTTATCAATATCGGAATTTTTCACGTACGGACCTCAAATTAAATATGTGGATGTTCTGTGGTTCCGAAACACATTCTAAAACTTTAGTTTGAATATGTTTCAAAAATATAACCTCAATTTATTATTTTTGGAAGATGTCTGAGATGCAACTTTTACAAAAAAAAATTCATATCATCATTGTTGGACTTCTAATCTGGAAACTTCGAAAACCGTTTCGAGGCAGAAAGGACATCAGGCTTCATGATTATATCGTTATAGTTTGAAAAAAAATTGTTTACAAAAACGGGGATCTATTGAACTAAGCACAATTTTGCAATGCTTTACACTCCACCCTGTAACGAATTACATTGAAATAAAATGAAAATTCTCGCCAACAAAGCAGATTGCTGGAAGATGTATCGAAGCAATCGTGAAAACAAAATCAAAATCAGTTGAGACAATCCAAAGTTAGTTTTACCATTTTGAAAAAGGGCAAAATTTTCGATACCGACATTTCAAATGTTGAGCAGTTTAGTATAGTATGTAGTGAACCTACAACTTATACCATTTGCAAGCACGAAGTGTCAAAGCAGAGATTTTCATAATTTCATCATTTTAAAAGAGACTTCCCAGGATGTTACACGTAGGTCGCACGAATTCAATAATGTAAATTTTGGAGAAACAATCTAATTATTTTGGTGCAGGCAGACATGGAAGTTCTCTGCGAATACATCAGTAGGGTGTATTAGTGCTCTCTGCCATCCTGAAGCAGAGCTTTGATTATTTTAAAGCCTTAAAGGTTTTCAGCACATGCCACTCTCTGGATCCACGGCCCCCGCCGATGCGTGACTTAACTTACATCCCATTCCGTTCATCCTGATTTCCCTCGAGCATGGGTTAACTAAATACGACACTGCCTCTAATTCCTTTTCAATTATTAAATCGAGAATTAGAACTTTCTCGCTTCTAGATGTATAGGAAGTTAGACAAAAAAACTTTACACCTATAAACTCCAAACTGTGAATTATTGACGTGTTCTTTTGACCTCATCTATGCATAGTTTATGCACCGTTTCTTTGAGTGCGACCGTGGCACTGTGAATAAAAAATTTGATTATAAGGTCAAGCTGAAGTTGAGAAGAAGCAAGCGCTTTTCATTGACGGCACTCAAATAATACCAGGTGATCATTTGAACTACACCTGCAATAACTCCCGATCCCTGGTGAAGATGTCTTCGAGTAAAAACAGGTTGATTTTTGTATCGAGAGGAACATCTAAAACATACTTTGGCGAATTTTTATTTTTAGCCCCCTCGCCCCCACCCACCCCAACTTCGAAATTTCAAATGACACCACCTATTCTGCGATTCAACAAATTGGACAGAATCTGGAAAAATCTTTATAAAATTTTTAACCCCGCATCCTCTTCTTCCTAGAATTCTCTGAGTGTCCAATTTAATATTCTTGACCTCTCAATTCTCTTCAATGCAGTCAATGTCATCCTGCATAGCATAGCATCAGAAGAGAGAACTTTCTGTGGAAAAAGCACCACTCAAATTTACCCTTTCGCTTTCCCCCCCCCCCCACCTCACCTTAAAAATCTAAAATGGCAATACCTATTTTGTGAAACATCAAATTGAAGGAAATTGAATTCTATTCTCTTCCTGAACAAAATTTTCCCAAAAGTTTCACAACCACCCATTTTCCTCCTAAAATACATACTTTAAATGTCAACTTTATTGGTGGAGGGGTTGAAAATTTCAAACTAGACTAAGTCTCGGGATTTTGGTCAAATAATATTTGGTCTACTTCCCGAGTGATTATTAGTTGTTTGAGGAATGTACAACATTTAACTCGAATAAAACACAAAGCACGAGCTAAATTTTGCTGATTATTGACCAGATGGACTACTAATTGGGATGGTAGTGATAATCAAATCAGCACCGTGACCATGGTTGTAACGAGTGATCGAATAAATTTCTCCTCAAGTCGCCTATGATTCCTGAAAACCTAGCCGAAAAACGTGGCCACCAAGGAAACTGAGGCCTACTTTGAGAAGAGATTTATTCGGTCACTCTTTATATCTGTGATACGGGAGTAACTTGCGCGTTAGAACTACACTGACGGACAAAATTAACGCACCACCAAAATTTTGACCCGAGTTTAAAGTCAAATTCTTCCCGAACTAATTACCCATCAGATTGCGATAATCTTTTCACTAGGTTGTAGCTTCATTCTTTAAGAATGTCACTGTGTAGCTCATCTTTGGTTAACATTTAGTATTGACAGTATACTGGGTGTTACAATGGAGGTGTTTTCTGTACCGCAAATGCGGGGCACCCTGTGGGAATCACTAGCAGCAACAGTAGGACATACTGAAAACCAAATTCAAGTCAAACCTATTTTAACAAATCTACTTTTTTTTTGTTTCAATATCTTAATTTTTAGGTGAGATGAACCATTTTATTGCACACCATGTCTTTATTGCCTTTTTGGTCGGTAGGACCGGGAATACCTCTCGGATTTTGATGATCATTTTTGCTGGTTGTAAGTTGGTTCTTCTAAAATGTTACTGACTTGCTCATGTTTTAAAATTATACATTTTTGCCTGTATGTATACTGGGTGTTACAATAAAGGGATGTTTTTTCTCGAAAATTTGGAACACCCTGTAAAGACCACAAGTTATGCTGGGAGACAAATTGAAGCTTCAGCTTTTCTCAACAAAACTGCGTTTGTTCCAATTCAATATCTTTATTTTTCTGGTAGATACACAGTGATATTGTACACCATGTTATTACCGGCTTTGGGTTGGGCGGGGGCCGAAAAGTGGCCACTGCTCGAATATTGTGCACCTTCAAAGCCCAGTTTCTCCTTATAGACCGTGAGCTAGCGGCCTTTGAGATCATGTAATTTCTGACCGCACCATACCTACTTCTTGTGGTGAGAGCCACCCACATGGTAGTTGCTGAAACGCCAGTCTGCCTCCCCAAAGCGAGTCGTCTTGGGAGCTGCCAGTTCAGTCTGGGGGCATAAGGTCAAAAAAGGCTTGGCCGTGTGCAACTTCGTGAAGATATATAGAGATATGTCCTAATCGACTCCTGGGCGATCAAGGACCATGAAAAATTATGGTGGAATATTGACATCTGCTGCAGGCAAATATGGTGGAGGCGCCAAAATGGGCTTAATCTGGTAATATTAAACTGGCTGTAGGTCGTCTATTTTTCAACGGATTTCAACATCTGAAGCGTCATTTTGTAGACAAAAAAATTCCCTTCTTATTTCATACCTGAATTTACAAACGTCATCTCGGGAAACTGTCAAAATTGTCTTTATAAGATATGCTAAATTCCGGCCTTTTTTTAAGGTTGTCTGATATTTTTGAAACTTGGCAATATTATAGATCTTGAGGTGCCCTTTTCGAATTTCCACTTTTCCACTACGTATATTTGCCATCTTGGCCGCCATATTGAAAAGATGGCGCCCAAAAAACAGTTTTTTGTCACTATCTCCATTTCAGTCGATGTGAGGTGGAAGCGTTTATATGCGGATGGAAGCTTATTCAATTCTCTACAATTTGACACCTTACTCGTGTACGTGCTATTTCTGGTTCTTGGGTTATGGCTTCTAGAACTCCCTGAAGCAGCAACTTTTGTCATCTAATCAGCATATCAAGTTGATCTTAGCTTCACGTGGCAGTCAAATTGACCATAAATAATGATAAGTTGTCAACCACAGACCATATTTATCCAGAAAATCAATCATGGTAACGGTTGTTATGCAACTACAGAGTGAACTCTAAAGGAAAATTGACTTTGAAAAGGTATAGCTTGAGAACCGTGAGTCGCACATGAGTGATTCAGATGTTAAATTTTAAAGAATTCAATAGACCTTCACTTTTGATTTGAATCCTGAAATTTTATGACAAATTTTTCAATTTTTTTTCGAAAATATGTTTTTTTGACGTCATCTTTTCAAAATTATGGCCAGAACAGCAGATATACGAAGTGGAAAAGTGGATATTCTGGATAATGACCCCAAATTTCATCATGATAATGAGTTTCGAATGTATCTGATATCCTTCAAATGCTATATTACCTTTATTTCTTTCTTAAGTCAATTTACTTTCACAGTTCACCCTGTAATTACACAAATAACATCACTATGATCGATTTTCTAAATTTTTTATCATCTATGGTTAATGGCCAAGAGCTATTTATGGTTAATTTGCTTACTACATGACGGTGGTATCAATTTAACATACTGATTGAATGCCGAAAGTTGATGCTGCCGGAAGTACTGAAAGCTCTAACTCAAGAACCATAAATTGCACATGAATGACTGATATGCCAAATTGTAGAGATTTGAATGGGCTTTCCTCCGCATATACACGTTCTAATCTTGAGTCAGCTGAATTTGAGATATTGACAAAAAACCGTTTTTTGGGCGCCATATTTTCAATATGGCGGCCAAAACGGCAAAGATACGAAGTGGAAAAGTAGAAATTCGGAAAGAGCACCTCAAGATCTATGATGCTGCCAGGTTTCAAAAATATCGGATAACCTTAAAAAAATGGCGGAATTTAGCATATCTTATAAAGACAATTTTGACAGTTTCACGGAATGACGTTTGTAAATTTAGGTATGAAGTGAGAAGAGAATTCTTTTGTTCACAAAATGACGTGTCAGATGTTGAAATCCGTTGAAAAACAAACGAGCTACAGCGCGTTTCTTATTACCAGATGAAGCCCATTTTGGCGCCTTCACCATATTTGCCTGCAGTAAATGCCAATATTCCACCATAATTTTTCATAGTCCTTGATCCCCGAGGAATCGATTAAGACATAACTCTATATATCTTCACGAAGCTGCACACGGCACGACCTATGCCCCCATACTAGTTGTCAAAAGTCCCCAAAAAAAAAAAAACAGTTTTGCACCGTTGAGCCAATCGACTTGAAATTTGGTATACAGACAGGGTCTTGCTGTCAAATGAGCTGATTAGTTTTTGGTTGCCATCTGTCAAGTGGAAGTGTCATTGTCAAAGAATAACAGAAGTTTTATTTCACAAAACTTGACTCGCAATATGTTATTTGGAAGCCCTACAAAAACTGTATTCGGGACAGTTGAAAGTATCCCTCCAGCTCTTATTCGTCAGTAATTAAAAAATATCAAAGTTCGAAACTTTGACATTTTATTCTTCAAAATCTATCCGATAGACTGACCGTGGGTTCCACAAAACAGATAATACGAGATTAGTTGATTTGCGATTTTTGTTTGTCAATTTGTAGCTAACTGATCAATGGAAATGCTGGTTTATCCCTCAATAATGGAAAGATGATGGGTCTAGTACAGATTTCAGGCATTTTTTGTGAGTAATCACCTAGCATTCAGCAGAAAAAAGTTCAGTTAATCTGCAATCAGCCTTGATCGCTGATCATCTTTTTTGTGGAACTGACGGTGAGATCAAATTCGGCATTAAGCAACAAACTAAAATAATCTGAATAAATCTGCAGATGGAGTTTTCCACTATTTCCCAACAAGGTGTTACGAATTTTCATTTTCATTTTCTCTTGGCCGTTGCCACCCGAGAGGGCCGCTCACCCGGATTTTGACCAGGACGACACACGTTTAGTGTAGAACTCCACTCAGACGGTCTTTCCTACTCGGGGATCAACTTTTTTCTAAAAATTTCAACTGATATCGAAAGCAGATTGGATTGGGCGTCATGTATGCCTATTTTCAACTACAATGCGTCTCCGGTCTTCCGGCGGATATTAATTACGGAATGTGCAATTGCTTTTTGAAAATATAGCCGCCGAACAACCACGTCGCATTTGAAAATAGGCCTACATTACACCCAATCCAATCTACTTTTGATGTCAGTTGGAATTTTTCGGAAAAAGTTAATCCCCAAGCAGGAAAGACCATCTGAGTTGAGTTCTACACTCAACGTGTCTCGTCCTGGTCAGGATCCGGTTGAGTAGCCCTCTCGGGTGGCAACGGCCAGGAGCAAATTTAAAAATTCGTAACTCTTTGTTGGGAAATGGTGGCAAATTCCAACTGCAGATTTATTTAGATTGTTTTAGTTTGTTGCTTTATGCCAAATTTGATCTCAGTCTATCGGATAGATTTTGAAGAATAAAATGTCAAAGTTTGAAACTTTGATATTTTTTAATTACTGACAAACAAAAGTTGGAGGGATACTTTCAACTGTCCTGAATACAGTTTTTTTGGGCTTTCAAATAACATATTGCAAGTCAAGTTTTGTGGAATAAAACTTCTGTCATTTTTTGACAATAACACTTCCACTTGACACATGGCAGCCAAAAACTAATCACCTCATTTGACAGCAAGACCCTGTCTGTATACTAAATTTCAAGTTGATTGGCTCAACGGTGCAAAATTGTTTTTTTTTTTGACTTTTGACAACTGGCCGCTCCCAAGACGACTCGCTTTAGGGAGGCAGACTGGCGTTTCAGCAACTACCATGTGGGTGGCTATCACCACAAGAAGTATGGTGCGGTCAGAAATGATATGATCTCAAAGGCCGCTATCTCACGGTCTATTAAATCATACGCCCGATTTGGATGGTCTTTTTCACGTGTTAGGAAAATTTGTAGCAAATCTTACCGGTTTATTCATCTTTAATAGCCATTCCGTTTGACTTCTATACTGGGTGTTACAACGAAGGTTGATAAGATAAGATGTACAACTTTTCGTTGTAACACCCAGTATAAAAGTTGAACTGAAGGGCTATTATTGAAGATGAATAAACCGGTAAGATTTGCTACAAATTTTCCTACATGTTAAAAAAGACTATCCAAATCGGACCTATGGTTTAAGAAGAGACTGGCTTTGAAGGTGTACAAAATTCGAGCATAGTGGCAGGGTTGGCAGATATATATCAAGTGATATGTATCACAATAAATATCACGATATATATCATGATATTTATTGATTGATATATATCATGATATATGCCTATTCGACAAAAATGTTGCGCAATGGAGTTTATTTGAAGCATTGTGATCTGCGAAATTGGGCTTTATGCTTTACGCATGCAGCACGTCTCTTCGTCTCGACTTGTTTTCCTTTCAGAATGAATTTAGTTGCGATTTATTGTAAATATAAATAACATTGATGATATTATGATTGATTTTTGTTCAATAATCGATATATATATATATATATTATCTAATTTTTGTCCAAGTAGTGTTTGTTTCAATTTCAGACTTGAACATTACCTAAAAATCAAAACTTCAAGAAAATATCAAAATATCGGATATATATCGAATATATCAATAAATATCCGATATTATGATATTTTGATATTTATATAAATATCATGATATTTTCCAACTCTGCATAGTGGCCACTTCTCGGCCCCCGTCTAATCCAATGTCGGTAAAAACATGGGGTGCAATAAAACTGTGTATCTCCCACAAAAATGAAGATAATGAAGTGAAACAAACGCGGTTTTATTAGGAAAAGCTGAAGCTTCAATTTGGCACCCAGCATAACCTGCTGTTCACGCTGGTGGTCTTTACAGGGTGATGCAAATTTTCGAAGAAAAACCACTTCTTCATTGTAACACCCAGTATACAGGCAAAACTGTATAATTTTTTAACACGAGTAAGTTGATAACATTTTTAGAAGAAACAACTTAGAACCAGCAGAAGAGACCATCAAAATCCGAGAGGTACTTCCGGTCCTACCGACCGAAAAGGTAATAAAGACGCATGCAATAAAATGGTTCGTCTACCCTAAAAATTGAGATATGGGAACAAAACAAACGCAGGTGTGTTTAGAAAGGTTGAGACTTGAATTTGGTTTTCAGTGTGTTCTGCTGTTGCTGCTGGTAATTCTCACAGGGTGCCCCGAATTTGCGGTACAGATAACACCTTCATTGTAACACCCAGTATACTTCCAATACTATATCTAAATGTAATCAAAGATGAGCTACACAGTGACATTCCTAAAGAATGAAGCTACAACCTGGTGAAAAGATGATCGAAATCGGATGGGTAATTGTGACGGGAAAAACGTGACTTCAAACTCGGGTCAAAATTTTGATGGTGCATACTATCATACTTGAAAAAAAAAGGTCCCTCAGTGTAGGTATAAACGCCAGATAGCGGATGAATGTAATCGTTCTCGTCACTAGTCTGAAAATTTGAATTTGGCGGACGCTGCTTCTATACCGGGCGTGACTGTAGCGTATGCATTGCACGTTATTTTGCGGTCTGCCTCCTTTCGTTTGAAACTATTCTTGATTGGGCCATTTTTGCGTCCGTCCGTATGCGAGTTCCTAGCGAGCGCTGCAATTAACATGGGCTCCAAACACTCGAGGACTTGGATTACCATGAAGCACAAGCGAGAAAGTCTGTGAAAGTTGCCAGATGGATTTTCATGGTCTAAGGACGCGACACGCGATGGCCCAAAAACCAGCGTTGGGCGAATTTATTCCCGGCGGTAGAAACCTAGGTTAACTGGGCTATTGGAATATTTCAATAAGTAGACCAAAAAAAAAGTATGAGAATTAAAACTAGACTGCATTTTTCCAGTTCCAAATAATTTTTGCGTCAGCGCGCAGACATGGAATTTTTCGATTAAACTATACCTACATGCACTAAAGCGTGATGAAGCAATGAAAATTTGAGTGAAAAAATCTGGAAGACAAAGAGTGCATCCGCGTCCGTGTTCGTTGTCCGGGTTCCGCCTGATCATCCCTGTGACTTCCGTCGGTGCTGGCGCTGCAGGATTAGACGGATGGACGGCCAAGTGCGACGTTTGGCTGATGCAGGCATACTCCGAAGGACTGGTGTTACGTCAGAGGCGCCCGCGAGGTGAGAGCTGAGCTTTTGGGCCGCTGGCGCCCACGCACGATCAATACTATATCATCAATGCGCATCTTACAACGGCCACACTTCCAACATTTATGTCCCATTCACAACTAGGAATCGCTCGGACCGAGCCAGAGACTCGGCGTCGACGACACCACCACCACCACCACCACCACCACCACCACCACCACGACGACGTAAGTCACACACACACTTGCTGTCGCCGCGCACCACACACCGTCGCGACGCCTTAAAATCACAACTCAACTAAATATGTATAAGATTTTTTACGATGTCCAACTTTCAGAACTAGGCCTATTATGATACGGGGTGTCTCAAAAATTACGCTTTCAGAGCTCAGAGCGCTATAGAACAGAGAAGAGTGCATGCTTCAAATGTGTCAGAAAAATAAATGATTATTTGTGAACACCTGGACAGTAAAGATGAATTACCTCATAACGTATTGTCCAAAACTCAGCCAAAAATCCAGAACTTGATAAACTCGATTAAACAGGAAGTACAAAATACTATCAAGCTTTTTGTTCTGAGCATGATGTTTAGCCAAAGATGAGCTGTACCACTACGCTCTTTTTATGACTACTTATTTCCACTTTTGATCCTAGACGTTAGGTTTTATACCAAAAACACGACCGCAGAAAACTGTTGCGCCGTTTTACTGCTAGTTAGTTGATGAAATGCTAGGTATGCCGCAATGAATCGCTACCGAATCCTTCAACTCTAACGGTTTTAATTAGCGACGTGTCATTAGGGCACGCCAGCAAAGCGAGCGTTACGGCTACATTGAAATCCGAATAGCACTTTAGAAACAAACTTTGAGTGAGTAGGTATTGCATCGTTGACAACTCAACTTTGGTCGATAACTTTTGCATTCACAACATTATTACCATACCTAAGTTGTCATACCCCATACCGGCTCGACAAAAAAGTAAGTATACCCACCCGATAAAATTGAGCCATGACCTGCGAAGGCGTTTTAGCAGAAGGCGCTCGGATGCTTTGCCCGGATTTCTCTTGGGTACATATGAAACTCGAAAGCTCCCTTTTTAATGGAGCCGATTAATTATCAAGAGGATACTTCAACTTCTCATCCAAGCTTCCAGCTTTGGTTTTTTCAAACCACCGGTCCTCCTGTTTCCGCCGCTGTGATCACATAGGTAAAGGTAATACGAGGTAAGTGAATACAGTAGGTACCTACCGACCTCTTGGGTCCTATATTTTTATACAACGCTAAGGCCGCTTACAAAGGATAAAAATAGGATCGTCTTCCACGAGTAGCGTCAGTTTGATAGTGAATTTTGAGCACAACACATAATACTCGTATATAGGTGCAAGTTCATTAGGCAGCCTGTTGCCTGTTAGTGAGATTCGCATATATATTGTTATGTATTTCGCGTACGGGTTCGAATATAATTGAGACGATCGTTTGAAAACGCATACTGTTTATTTCTGCGTACTACAATGAATACACGCCAACAATTATTACTCAGGAATTATACCGCAGGTACTTCGTTTGTTTCGCACTTGTTACCACTTCGCATTCCAATTCAATAGTGTCCTGAGCTGCCGGCTGATGCCTTGTATAAGGCCTCCAAATAGTGTTCCCCAACTTTCTGTCTACTTCCAGCAAATTCCACAGTGGCCCGGCATATGCGGTTTCTAGACCATTCCTGAATAATCACACACATTACCCGTATACTTCTGCCGGGTTCTGGAACGGCGCCTCCGCCAAAATGGACAGAGGTTTCTCGATCGAGCATTGAAGTCTCTCCCAATGCCAAGCCATCGCGTATACTTCTGGAATGCACCAGATCGCTCCATACTTCTACACTGCGATCTAATGGATGGAAGAATCCAGAAATATCGAGTGTTCACCAATATGTACGGGATCGCCGCTCGTAACAATATTTATATACCGTGAGATCAAATCAATTATTAATTTAGGTAGGCTATGGCTTGGTTAAATTCAAACGCACAAAGCTGCGTTTGGCTAGGGACAGCTTCCTGAAATGAAAAATAGGTGACAAAAAAAGCTTCGTGGATGTGATCACTGATCACTCATTATCGAAGATGAACGAGTATACTGTCATGAACATGACGGAAGGGCCATAACGAAAGGCTCATCCCTTGAGTACGAATTATTTTATTAGGTATAAATTATAATAATTCATAAGTCGCCTTCAGCAAAAGCAACGAGCTGCCACAGGAAATGCTGAATGCTGCAAGGGCAGCACAATTCTTAGTTCATAACCGCCGTGGTATGCCGGGTCCACCAAGCACGAGGAAACGTGCATCGACCTGATTGGTCGATTGGGATTAGACTGACATACGCGGGCACACGGGGATGGATTCATCAAGGGAATTCTATGATGATCTCTCGACGGGTTCGGTGGTAGTAAGGAGTACTGCTGGTTGAAGGCAGACTGTCGGTTCAAGGGACTGAGGTTGTACCCTCAGTCCCGAGTTTATAATAGCCATGTAAGTAGTGTGATGTGGAATTATTTTATAATAATTAATAAACTTGTATTATGTTAGCATGCTCGAGTTCCATTTACCGTCCCGTTTCAGCTGTGCAAAACAATAAGTAAAGAGTGTGCCCTCAGTCCACGAGTAGCAAAGGGCAGACCCTTTTCTACTTGTGACAATACATTTCACAAGAAGGAGTATAACATTGTCGCAGATACCTACAGAATTTCGGGCAGTTCAAAACGCCGCGTATTCAGTCACGTGATTGGTAAAGACGTCCAATTTTGCCATTTATTCAAGATAATATTCACTTCCCCTACCGTCACCATCATCATGGAAGGGGAAGTATTGTAATCGTGCAGAAAAATGTTTTGAGATTCCGCCGGATATATCCATTTTGAGGTCCCCCGAGACGATTAGGACCATTTCCAGAATGATGACTGTCCGTGTGTGTCTATGTCTGTCTGTAATATTTCACGATAACTGCCGAGCCGTTGACTTGATCGACTTGAAAATTGGTATGCAGACATGCATGGTTCCACTCTGGAATGCGCCCATTAGTTTTTGGCTGTCATCTGACGAGCAAAAGTGTCACTATAAACAAATGACAAGATCCATCTCACAGAACCTGACTTGCAATATGTCATTTGAAAGCCCTCGAAAAACTGTATTCAGAACAGTGAAAATGTCAAAGTTCAAAACTTGACAATTTAATTTTCCAAAACCTATCTCATGGATTGGAACCAAATTCCGTGAAGAGCAGCACAACCAAAGAATCAAATTACGTCTGCCGTTGCAGTTCCCTACCATTTTCCGGACATAACAGGCAGGACATGGATTTTCAATGATTTTCCTGGCCGATTTCAGCCGGGTTTGGCTGTTCGCTTGGCCTTTGGCCCATTTATTTCCCTTAGCAACCAAACCGGTAAGTTTGGCAATGAGTCCTTACATTGACCCATAGAAACATCAATCATTGACGTATCTATGTCAAAGTGACAAAATGGTCATGGATGCAGATCTCGGTGTGTTTTCTTGTATCGTTTAATGGCGGCTTTACAGAACTTTGTATGTCGCCGGCGACAGTCCCCCACTCCTTCGTTAAAATCTGGCTACACCACGTGTAGTTGAATAATTTGAACGACACGACGACAGAAACCCGTGTTGCGAGAATTATATGGAGGGAGGTAGAGATATACAGGCGGATAAAATCCTATTGGCCAGCGACATACGAAGATCTGTAAACCCGCAATAAGGCAACAGTGCGCCCCGATCCTTTGTGTGTTCAAGTATCGTTTTGAGGTTCTGTGAACTATTTTGTGTTTTCTGTAGCTTCAGCAACTTTGGTATGCTTATACTGTTGGCGTATACGTTCAAGAATAAGTTTGATTGATACTCTAATATCGGAGCCAATACTTAAATTTTGTCTTTTTTTGAAAAGAGTTTTTTTTTTTAATATTTATCAATCTTTTCCGTATGTATTTTAATATTTTTGTCTGTTGTGCTTGTTAATTCTTTATGTGTTTGATTTTAGATTCTGATGATGCCCTTTTGACAAGGGCGAAACGCGTCAGTATTTAAAAAAAAATTGTGTGGAATTGACAACGGTTTAATAAAAGCAAAATTTATACATTCAAGCTCTAATGTGTGCAGTTCTTTTGTATGATTCCTTTGGCCCTTGTACCAGGGCCCCATGGTGCCTTCCGGCCGTTCAAAGCCCTGATGGGGCCCCCATTTGTGACTATCCGATTTTGCCGTTTCAGGCCAAAGCGACGCCTTGTGTCTTCTTGGGTTGGTTAAAGCCTTATAGGCCCCCTGATGTCTACGGGTGTCTCTTGGAGCCCCACTAAACTCTCCTCTCGTTTGGGGCCCTTAAGTGCAAATAATAATAATAATGGAAGGGGGTTGTATTGTCCTCTCCAACAGTAAAGTTTGATAACTGCAGTTTCGGCTTTAAATCAATACGTAGCCATTTTCAAAAGTGAATGTGAAAGTAGAAATATAAATTTGTTGGAGAGGACAATACAACCCCCTTTTATTATTATACACTCCAACTATAAGATATGGATCCCTACAAGCAAATAATGAGAATTCTGCCCCAGGTATTCAACTCGTGAACCGATTTTTACCATTTAAATATTCTTTTGACAATAGGTAATTGGTTCTTGAATATTTTCCAACTATTTTTCGTCCGATTTCCCAATATTTTGTTGTTGAAAAACAACCTTCTCTCTATGAAACTGAATGTTCTGACGGTGGAGATTCTACAGCGCCTTGAAACTCTTTGAACCGCAGTGCTTAATTGGGATGGATGTATGCAAGATAGCTTTTATGGATGGTCACTCGACTTGGTCCATTTTTTCTTCAATTTCATAACCAAGTGATATGTGTGATCGTGCTGATTGAACTGTTCTGCCGGAATGTTCACCAGGTTCAAATGAGGATATCGAGATAAAAAATCAGCCAATTTTGAAAAAGGATGGTGTTAATGGTTCGGCGTTCTTCTGACTGCCAATTTCTTTGGATATTGTGTTTGCTAATATACGATATGATATACAGGGTGACAAAAGAACGAGTGCAGAGTGGTCCATTTTCAAGCGTGTGTAACTTTTTTGAAAACAATTGTAGATTTTTTAATTATATTTTTGAAAATCTCGCATCGATATCTCGGAACAGGTTTCAACATTTCACCGCCTTCTGTGTCTTGTACAGGGTGCTCACGTATAAATTTTACACCCCCTAAAGGCTTCTCATTGAGCATGATTTCAAAAATGAAAAACGATTCTTACATGATTCTTTTCGTTTCGAATCTGTTCACTAAAATTTTTTGTGACAACAGGGTGCAACAGGGTCGAAAATTTTCTTTTAATTGAACACCCTTTATTCTAATATGAAAATGTTGTCAATCTTGATTACGAATATATCACACTTGATACGATCAGGATGAAAAGTGGAATCGATTCTCACATTAAAATACAGATGTCTGATTTGAGAAAAAGTTTTTGATGATGCACTCTCTCTGTAAGCGATATACCACAGAAAATGTTTGTGGGCAGATTCAAAGCTTACGGAAAAAGTCTTATAAGAATCGTTTGCCATTTAAAAAATTATATTTGAGGGGATGTGTCCAGAGGGAAGTGTATAATCCATACGTGAACACCCTGTACAAGAAATGGAAGGCGGTAAAATGCCAAAAACCGTTCAGAGATATTGACGCGAGGTTTTCAAAGATATAACTAGAAAAAATCTACAATTGTTTTAAAAGAAGTTACATGCACGCTTGAAAAGTGACCACTTCGCACTCCTTCTTTTTTCACCCTGTATATCATACAGTATATCAAACACAATATCGATGAAACTTGCAGTCAGAAGAACGCCGAATCATTAAGGCTGTATTCTCATTAGGAAAAAATTATTTTGAGAACTTCTCCCTCAAAAATCAAGATAAAAACAAAAAACTCAATTGTTTTCATACGGTGGGCTGAGTGTATTAAATTTTCTTCCTACGACCACCTACGAAAGTGACCCCTTTCACACGCTTTAGTAGGTCCGAAAGTTGTCAATTACGTCAACCTACCCAACCTGTGCGTTATGAGCCGTGCGTTATTATAACGCACAGTTCATTCGAACCACGAAACAATACGATTTCAAACGACAATTTAATCACAATTTCGAAAAACCGGCTTTCAATACCACCTCAACTCTGATTCACAAACAAACCAACAATAATTCGCATCTACAGGACTGGCCTCAGTCATATCCTCTCAACCGATAGTATGGGTTTGACATGCTTATACCGGGTGAAGTCCCATACATCTGCTGATGACCAAAACGTACCTTTCCCGGCTGGTAGCTGGTAGCAACCGGGGCCCTAGGCCGCTATTAATTGCTCTTCAAAGGATAAAAGAAATTGTTCGTGACCTTCATGAATGACGGTTTTAGCCGGCTGACGAAAATATCCTGATAGCTTGATGGTGAGAGACGCCACCTCCAACCTTACCTGCTGCAACAGGCGCGAGGCGCGTGTCCAGAGGGCTCGAGTTCGATTCCTGCGATTCTCCGAATTTTTTTTATGAAAAAGATCATTTTTCATATTTTGAAAGCAATCAAAATTTGAAAAACTGGTTTTTGATGGGATTCTTGATTTTTTTGGGATAATTCGGTGTACCGCTCGCTTGTAAGATGCTCAAGCATAACAATAGCCGCAGGCAGGCTTGGTCAGAAAATAGCGGTCTTTTTCGAGAAAAAATTGAAAATCGTGAAAAAAATCAAATTTTCAAAAATTGGAAATACATAGGTACACATTTTCTTTATAAACCAATATAAAATTACCCTTTTCTATATAATTATCATTTATCCACTGGTTTTTATCAAATCTACGTTTACAGAAAAACGCGAAAATGACGTCTTAATTTGAATGTAATTTTCTCCCGGTCGTTGGAAAAATAGTGTCTTACTTTCGTTCGTGTGATTTCTGCACTCGGCTGCGCCTCGTGCATTAACTTACACACTCATGCGTAATGTATCACTTTCCGTACTTGTTACGTAATGTACAATTAATACCTACATGGCAATTTTTCAATTATGTGAAAAAAAAAAAAATTTTTTGTCTGCAACTTTCTTCAAAAAACGGCTCTGTACTCCATTTTCTAATGTCTCTTAAAATTATGAAACAGTTGATGATTTTTTCGTTTGTCAAAAAATGCCCCCAGCAATCCTTTAGAAACCTTTCTAGTATTTTAAGGCTATTCGGCTTTTCAAAAAATGTGGGGTAATCCAAACGGAAACAATGTCAACAAGCATTTAATGGAATCGTATCAAAATTTCTATATTTCTTTATGTTTATTTTTGAGAGAGAAATATTGATACCCTGCGTATACAGCCTCAACACCATCCTTTTGTCAAATCGGCTGATTTTTCATCTTAATATCCTCATTTGAACCTAAGCGAGTTTTTGGGGTGGACCACTTCAATTTTTGGTCTCTTTATTATGGGCCATATGGCGATTTACGCCACTTTAGTACAGCTTAGATATAGGTTCATGGGACACCCTCTTCATCTTCTTCTCGTAGGTCTCCCAAAACACAAGAAAGGGGACGCACAACTATCCAATCTTAAATTAGATTCACGGGAGCTCACTCAGCGGGAACTTTTAGTAAAATCTGCTTTTCCCAAAGACGATGATGCGCCCGGTTAAATCCCACGTACTCGTACTACCACCGGAGACATTCTCGCAACAGATGAGAGACCCCGACAAGAATAAATTTCACACAAGAAACACGCGACAAACGCAAGTCTATGTTTAAACTTTTCGCAAAGTTAGGTTTTCACCACCGCTGCCGTCGGGCTGAATTTTTCTATGAGAATGTTTGCACAAAAGATTCGAATTTTTCCCGTGCATCAAGAGTGTGTATTTCGAGAAAAGCGGTTTGTGTAATGATGTAACAACGACTCGGGCACATTGTATATTTAGCGGCGCACCATCTCTATCAGGCGGGCTGTGCATTCGGGTGGTGCTATTCCGGCGGCGCCCTCGGGCGCCTCCATGAATTAGACATGAGACCGCGACTCAACCGGAATGTTAAGGGATTTTCGGGACGACGACGACGACGGGGCCGAAAGGAGAAGAGGAGACAACTCCGACCGACCGAGCCCCGGCATCGCCCTGTGACGTCATCTCTCTTAACTATGTGATGTCACGGGCGGTAATTGACTGTTCGCCGGGGCTGCTCCGTTGTGCAATCCGCCACAGCGCGCCAACTCCAGCCCTCTAGCACGGATATAGGTATGGGCAAGGGCATTCATGAATATTTCGTCCGCAGTTCCAACACGCATATCACACCACGAAAACTTCGACTTTTGTTTGTAAACACACGTTTAGATACGTCATAATTCCAGTTTATTTACAGGTACAGGTAGATCAGATCATTCAGATCGTGAAATTGATCTTGACTCATCAGTCATCATTACTTATGAGGAACTATGTAGTATGTAGGTACTCTTGATAGGTACTTAATGGGGCCTTGCACTGCCACTTTTACACACCGAGGGCGCCACGACCGTTGGGGGCAAATTCGACAATTTTGACGGCGTTGACGCTTCAGCGACCGACGTCCGTCATTTTATGTCTTGATTTGAAATTTGGATAACCTCTGTTTCTTGCTTGACGTCTCCAGTCACTGTCAGTTACTGGTCAAACTACTCAAACTCCCCTGTTTTTCGCGTCGTTACGGCCGCTTTATCGAAGTAGGCGCCCCCTACAGTAGTGGCAACCTCACGTTGAGTTTTTCAATTGCAAGGCCCCATTGCAGTAAAATTACATGTTATACGAATATTAAGCTAACTGTTGTACAAATGCGAAGCAGCACAACTCGATGCCGGAAAATTTGATGACGTTAGGACAACTTGGAGCCAGGTGCCAGGTTATCTTAGACCCGACAACGTAACTCTGACGGTAGTTTGGTGGTATCGCATGAAAAAACTTCCACCCCTGGTTGCAAGAAAGTCAAATTTGCCCCGGGGCAAATTAGCTTCGGTACCAAACTCGATGTCAAATGTTAGGCTATTCAACGGCGTGAACAGAGACGTGTCTAGAGTGACGACTGACTTGAGTCAAATGAAAAATTACATGAAATTTGGATGATGGAAAGCTGAGCTGAGATTGTGCATGGGAAAAGATGCACGGAAGAAGATAAAAGAGCACTGCTATGCCTCATTCAAAGCGAGTATACGTTTGAGTTTCAATTCAATTATCAGAAGTTGAGAATTTCGGCTAGTGGGTGTAGGCAATCAGTTATACAGGCTAAAACACAATTTTTGGTACGATTAGGGTCTGTGGGATATTATGTTCGAAATAAGACAAGAGAAAAGAAGCAGCGATTTTCAGTGTGTGAGATTAATTTTTGTACCAAAGAAAAACTTGACAAATCCATCGGCATTCACTTTCCTTCCTTTCTCTCAATTTCTCCGCTGTTGTTCATGCCGACGACTCCTGCAGTAGTTCCTGCCTTCAAAAGCTGTTCTGGAGCTAGTAAATTAGCACTGGACATCACATTGACACATGCTTGATACAATGTCACTAGCGACCCAGGATTGTTCAAGTTTCGTCACACGATCACAGAATAGCTATATATAGCTGTATATAGCTTATATATACAGAAGCGTGACTAGAAAAGGGTATCAAAAATTAGAGTGGGATAAAAAAATTTACCAGAAGGCGGTCCTAGAGTGCTACTCGGCAGTATTCGGTATAGTCTCGTTCTTTTCCGTGTTATGTAAGCAATCCTATTGGGCACTGAGCGAGAGATGGGCACAGCGACATGAGGACGCGCGAAGCGTTTGAAATGGCCGAGTAGACTGGGAATATTTGGCATTTGATTTTTCATGTCAATCTGTCATTTCGATTTTCAAGAACATTTTCCTCGGCATTTTCAATACATTTTCACCGTGAACGATGCAGAACGGGTGAAACTGAAAAGGAAATGAGGCGTTGCATGTTCGTACAAAGATTTCGGCTACAGATTCTATTCTGAAAGTGACAGTGAAGACTGAAAGCCGTCGCGCCGGTTCTTCCGATTTCCGAAAGACAGCAATGTAAGTACATACATACACAACTGTACAGTATCTACATTTGTATTATTTTCTAAATTCTGGATTATTGGCGTGTGTTATGTAACCTTGCACGTATTTGATTTATTTTTGCTTCAGGTGTGAAACTTGGATCGAGAACAGTGGTCGTGATGGACTTCATTTTAATGGATGGACTTCAATGGATTTCATTGAGAAGGATTCTGGAAAATTGAATAACTTTCTTTGTGTTCAATTTATTTTGATAATGAAATATATCCGAGTCCAGAGAAAAACAGGATCTTACCGCTTGGCGTACCTAAAAAGTACCTATGCCTATTCAATACCCAAATCAGGTATTGCTAAGAAAGTACAGTAACTACGAATATATCTACTAATTCAGAAAAAAATGGTCTTTCCATATCTTGCAGCTCGTCTTGCAGCATTGACTCAGATAAACCAACTTCCATCTTCAAGCAGTGGTTGTTCACAAGTGTTTCCGACGAAGGATCGAGTTCTTTTGGAGACTATGGCCCGTATTCATAGTCAGATCTTATGTCTTAAGACGGCCTTATTCAATTTTGATACACTAATTTCTCCCGAACACAACCTTGAGAAGATGTAGGGGTATTTTATTATGTTATAAAATGTTCACAAGATGATAACTTTATGTATAAAACCATCTTGGTTCAAGCCTGTGTCTAAGTAAACATGGTCTTAAGACCACCTTATATATAAGATCCGACTATGAATACGGGCCATAGTATGTGACCAGCCAGCAGTTAAAAAACTTAAAATACTGCAAAATATTTTTAGTAGGCAATCAGAGATCAAAAAAGAATTTTTTATAGCAAAAAAAAATGTTTCAGTTTCTGAGATGATCAGTGACTTAGATGGACAGAGAGAAAAGTTGCCGCAGATGTCTCCAGCTCAAATTCAGACTTCCGAAACAAGACAATCTTCAGTTCAGACCCAGACTCCTCAAGCTCAAAGGCAAAACTCGCCAAGGAAAGTCACGCTGTTGGAAAAAATTGCCAATCTCCAAAAAGAAAATGCGGCTTTGAAGAAAGAGATCGAGGAGAATTTTAGGAAAAGTAGTCAAGATTCGGACATGAATCCAGATCAAAATTTTTGTGTGACACACTTTTAAATCCCGAATTATCCAAGCTAGTCGAAGTACAATCTATTGAGAAGAAATCGCCCCGTGGCCGACGTTACTCTGATTATTTCAAAAAGTTTACTTGTAAGCTTGTAAGCTTGTAGTTGTACTTGTTTACTTTAAGTATATTTGTTGGGCCCCAAATGTTACAAGCTCTTGAATAAAAACTTGTCTTGCCATCAAAAACTGTTTTAGAAAAATATGTCAGACAAGTTCAGTTTTCCACTGGAGTTAATGAAAATTTGTTCGCCTTTTTGAAACTGAAAGTCGACGAAATCGAAATGGACATAGCAGGCAGAGCTTGCACACTTTTTTGTATTATACTGTTAACTTGTCGCCATTGAAACATTACAATAAAACATTCTACACTTACTTGTTCCTTTACTTTTTCAATTTCATATACTTACGGCTGGTGATATAAAAAAAAATCGCACGGCTTCTTCGAAAAATTAGCTGAACTTGAACTCCCTTTCTATACTTATATATTTTTTTGATGCAGTTCCAATAGAGATTATCAGTTTTTGTGGCAGAAACAGTCTCAATAAAAAAAGAAAAGAACCAACTATGAGACCTTCAGCAGAGAAAAGATAATGATGAATAAATAGGTGCCTTCCTTTCACCACAAAACTCACTGATCTGATCCAAGTTAGAGAGAGAAAGAGCGAGAAATCACATTCGCGAAAGTGAGATACCACTAACAACTTAGGCCAGAATACTTGAGCCGCTTTCGTTTTGCGCCAGGAGCTCCTCCGGGTAGATCACTAGATAGAGAAAGTAGATACATACACCAATCACGGCCCGGCTGGATCTAATTTCTTTGTCTAGTGATCTACCCCGAGCAGCTCCTCCTGGCAAAACGAAAGCGCCTCATGTTAAGGTTGTAAAAGGAAAGCACCTATCAATTCACCCCACTTTTCATTCTGCTGCATTTTTTTACGCCCACCTCTACGAAAATTTACCAACAAAATGGCGCAAGGTCACCGGTAACCAAGGCAAAAGATCAAAGGGACCGCCACGAGTGATGCTTCTGTATATAGCTATTCTGTGACACGATCACAGTCCCACTAATCCCAGTTGCCCACAACACATCGTTGTCAGCGAAGCACTCATACTTTGGCCGAGTAATACTTTGCAATAAGGAGCTTCGCGTTGTTGGTGTGAACCACAGCTTAGTTGCCGCCGTACAAGGCTCGTGGAGGCACCCAGCAAGTTTTCGCAATTTCACTGGATAACTCCCATCGCCTGAATCTGGAATTGTTGTTCGCCATAATAGCATCTACAGAGACAGTTTGTTATATTCACCTGATCGAGAGCCTGTAGAGGGATTTATGCCCTAATTCGGGCAATGATTCGCATATTATTGTTCAAAAC
The DNA here is from genome assembly GCA_949128115.1 of Anaspis maculata. Taxonomy (NCBI): domain Eukaryota; kingdom Metazoa; phylum Arthropoda; class Insecta; order Coleoptera; family Scraptiidae; genus Anaspis; species Anaspis maculata. The sequence goes on from OX421962.1 coordinate 76,058,445, forward strand.
TCGAAGAAATGAATAATGCTGTTAACCTTGAACTTCCTGACGCTTTTTTGACTTTGACAGCTCGCGAGGTACATCTTATCTACAAGGAGGTTTTTTCGATCGGCAATGACACAACGAACTGCACCTAGTACTTCTTGTTCTTCTCCAGAAGAATAAAAATCGGAGACGTTAGAAAATTCAAAAGAAAGTGTCGAATCTGACATTTTAGGTACCCACCTACGCATAAAACTACGCAAGTAGTTCAAATGTGTGACAACCTCACCCACAGCCTGTTTGGTACCGTTGTTTGATACCCTCTTCTTGCAACCGGAGTACATTTGTTCCGCAGCAAACCTAACTATCTTGTTCTTGCAACCGAGCACTAAAGGTACAATCGAAGGTACAATAGCAATAGGCTTCGAGGATCGAGGGTGAGGCTTTGAACGTGACAAAAGATTGCTGGCTTTGCTTTATCGTACACCAATGCAATACAAAATCAGTTAATATTCACTGCAGTAGAGCTGCTGGTTTGCTGACGATGATTCAACTGAATACAAACGATATACGGGACTCCAGTTGGCCGCTCGCACCATACACAAAAATGACACATCATCACTCCTGAAAGCGAAGTATAGAGGGCCCTGGATCTCACAAAATGGTGACCTTATTGTAATAGACCGGAGAAGTGATGACGTCACAACATGGCAACATGGCCGGCGGTTGACATTTTCTGGAGGCCAACGTCACATGAACGTGACGTTTCTATGTTTGGTTGTGTTTGGCATGACATTTTCTGGAGGTTCACAACAAAAGTCACAAAAGTCAGTGCAAAATGGCAGTGAGCATTGCTGAAATTGCCAGCCTAAGAGACAGCCAGCGTCATACAGGCGGACTTGGTTGCAAAAAGGTCAGACATAGCCCAACTCATTGACAGAGAGCTGCGCAAATCTGCACTCAGAACCACCAGTGCCTACAGAACGGTTCCGCATGATGCAGCACGAGCGCTCTCGGGTATCCCACCCTTCGCCCTGATGCTTGCGATTAGAGGAAACAAGCCTAGGAGTGCCCACCAGCAAACCAGAAAGCAGGAACAAGGCCAGAGAGCAGTTCGTCGAGCAGTGGCAACGGCAGTGGAACGCTTGGTTCAAAGTTGGATGAAAGAAATACTGGGGAGCCTCAAAAGCCTCAGCGCCAGGACAACGCGGAACACGCTCGTTTTCATTGTAACGGTCCATCAAGGCAGCGAGAAGACCTCGAAGAAAAACTAGGCAGGAGAATCGCCGTCGACAATCTCGTTCATGAGATGCTTAGAGGCAAAGAGCAATGGATCGCAGTTTATAGTTAGCAGTTTTTAGTTTATAGCAATATAGTTTGATTTCCTCCACCTGATATAGCCCAAAATATGGATCTTTTTTTGTTATATCCATTTCCGTTATTTACCTTCGCAAAAATTTGACAAACACATGACAAACACAAACAGAGAAACGTCAAGTGCATGCCACGTGCCGTGCATCCCACGGTCATGTCACGTTTGACGTTGGCCTCCAGAAAATGTCAACCGCCGGCCATGTTGCCGTGTTGTGACGTCACACTTCTTCGGTCTATACCTATAAGAGAAACTCTGTAGCATTTTGAGGTTCTAAATTTGTATTGAGCAAGAAGTTATGACAAATGACAAAAATGACTTTTGGAGGTTCATGCATTCAAGGCTTCAGGTAGTGGTGATCAAATAAAGATCACCAAACGACTCATGAGAGGGCAAATTGGGCCGACATACAGTTGAAGCCAGTGGCGGATTTACCTATTCTGAGGCCCTGGGCGCAATGAAATTTGGGGTCCCCAAGAGGGAGGTGAGGGGTGGGGGGTGGCTTGCACCGCAGGCGAAATTTTTCTTGGATAATATTGATAATAATGTTGATAATAATAAGTGTTTTCCGGTCAACAGTCGACACAAACCAGATAATCAAAATCTAATTCTAAAGCAAATAAAAGTGGAAAAAATGTGAAACTGATTTTTTTTCAAGTTTCGAGGGTCACCCAGCCTCCGCATGGTGAACTCAGGTGACGAAACTGTTGAAAAAAATACTCAAACTCTGGATAGTAACAAAAAATTGATGGATCCAAAAACTTTGACAAAATAAACGAACAGAGGCTTCTTGTTTTGTAAATGAAGTGAATAAAGTGAAGTTGAGAATGCACAGGTTTGAAGTAATGGGTCTGAAGGGATGGGGAGGGGGCAGGGGCTTCCAGGAATTTCTCGACTACAACTGACATCGAAGGTACATGTTTGTTTAGAAGCATTTCGTGTGTGAGGGACTGATGGAAAGTTAAAAAAAAACCTTGACTAACGACAAATTAAAACTTTCATTTTATGATATAGGTAACTGGAAGGCAACTTGGCATCGTCACACTCTTCCCATGAAATGCAATGAGCGTTAGACGTGCGTTTCTTATTGTTAGGAAATTTGCAGGAGACTGCAACTCGCGGATCAGCCACAAACCCGTACATTTGGCAGTGGAGCTATTCGAGAGCTGGCCAGATCATCGCAAAGTTGCTAGTCTTTGTGGACTGTGGAGCTCTCGCGATTGGACTAGCAACAGCAACCGTTACAGGGATACGACAAAATGTCACTTTGAGACGGATAAAGTGAAGTGGGTTTTTGATCTTACCCATCTCAAAATAACATTTTTCTAGATGGGACTTCGGCTCGTACTAGCAAATTGAATTCATGACAAAGCGTATATTCTGTGTTTGCATAATGCACTGAGTCAGTATAAACGGTTTTACAGAGTACAGATCCGTTGATTTACCGGCCAGTTTGCTATTGGCCTACACAAAACTTCCAGCAATAAGGTGCAAGTCTGTTGTATTTGACAAATATATTGGATCAACACTACTTGTATCATCCTAATGTATACTTGAATTTCATTGTATACTGTATCTCGTGATATCAGAGTAACTTATAACTTTGATTGATTGATTGACTTTTTACTCTACGAGTACATTAAGTAAGTGCTTCTTCCACTGGTCAACTACTAGCTCAGACATTTTAGGTTTTAACCTAGAAATAACTCCCACAAAGCTAAATTTTTGTATAGTGACCCTTTTGAACCGTCGGAACACTATAACAAAACGCTCGGAGATTCCAGCGTTAGCGTCATGGATTTTAGGAGGTTAAAACCACCCTTACGGTAACATGGGGCCAGGTTTTTGTGCCAAATGCTAACTTGAACGTGAAAAAGATTATGCGAATGAAAATATTTCCCACTATAAATTCTGCATCGAGAAGGTCCGCTTTACCTAAAGATTTAGTCTTAGCTGTGCAGTTGGACCTAAGGAAACTATTCTGGGTCTTATCCCAGTCAAAAATATTTTCACTTTTTCATTTTTTGGTGCTGGAGCCTCAGGTATATTAAACGTCTCCACCCTAACTTCAGGCCTGCACCATCCCAGTATTATCAGCTATAGAAAAAAAAACTTATCGCAAGGGCAAGGATGAAACTCCTAACAAGCATATGAGGATCTCAAAACCCTATTTGAGGAATAATTCAAAGGCAGAAATGACAATAAAAGTTTGCGAAGAAGCCACAGAAGAACAAATACTTTAAATAGAGCTGGAATTGTTCGAGCCAGCAAGACTTTTCCTGTATTTAAAAAGGGCAAAATTTTGGGAAGAGACATCTAAATATTTCGTTGCGCAGTTTATGTCGTGTATCGAGTATTTATACAAGTCGAGGCAACATCTAGCTGGGTCGGTGGATCATTATTCCTGTGAATCAAGCTCCGCGGATCGTTCCATAATTGAAACACCTGTGCTAATACCATTTCCAAATGAGTAATGAGTATTTTTAGTAGTTAACCAGAACCGTACAAAACACCCGATTTTTCCAAAATCAACAACGATCGAACGTTGTCTAGATACATACAACCACGTTGTTTCCGTGTCGTTCTCGGAAAGACTTTATAAATTCATAACTTCATTTAGTTGTGATTTGGTCATGTTCCTGCCATGCTGTCCCAACAGAACCAGCACAGGTCCCCAAGGGTCAAAGGAGACCCCACACACACACAGAAAAAAATCTACTCACATGCCTATACCTATAAAGCAGTTTAATGGAGTTATACTTCCACGACATGCATCAACCATGATAGAGGAGGCATACGGCAAATTTCAGCTTGTGTGCCTTGTCATAAATGCTTGAATAATTGACCTGTCGGGCTCAACACGTTCCGCTCCTTCTCCCTCTTTGCGCACGTAATTGTTTCATATAGCAATAGGTAATACCTACGCTCAGCCAATTTCCTATAAAGAAATTTTCCTGTGTTTACAAACTTTTCCTGGTGCGTAATCCGAGATCCAATCGAGAAAAACTGGATGATGTGCTTGGCTGTGGGGTTCTCTCAAAGTCGAAACTGAAACTGGTTGTTGGGGAGATCTGCATGGTGGTATGGCACCGTGATGACGTTGTCTTGTAAGTGAACTTTCTCAAAGTGTTTCTCACTATTAATAAACTTAGAAAGTGTAATCAATCATCCGTTTGTCCAAAGAGCAATTTTTTCTATGGGCTCATTCGAGTTTAGCTGTGACGAATATCGGCTGATATACCGAAGTGAAAAATTGGAGGATTGAAGTTTCGCTGCTGGCGACTATCACGCTCTAATCTAGTGACCAATCACCTGCCCCGTTATTCACTCAAAAAAAAAGTTGAAAAGAAATGGCTGAATATTTTGGCTGAACTATTTATTATAAACTCTTTAAATTTCCCGGCCCCCCACCAATATGGAAGGGAAAGTATTGTAATCGTGCAGACAAAAGTTTTGAGATTTCGACGGATATCATTCATTTTGAGGTTCCCTCGGAGGTCCCCCAAGATAATTAAGACCATTGTGACCAGAATGATATCTGTCTGTCTGTATCTCTGTGTGTCTGTGTGTTTATCTGTCTGCGTGTTTGTAACCTTCGACAATAAATGCGGAACCATTGATCTGATCGATTTGAAATTTGTTATGCGGACAAGCGGTTTTGCTGTCGAATGACCAGATCAGCTTTTGGCTGTCAAGCAGAAGTGTCACTATCAGAAAATGACAGACGCTCAATTCTCACGGAATTTGACTTGCGATATGTCACTTGAAAGCCCTTGAAAAACTGTATCCAGAGCAGTTAAAAGTATTACCATTGTATAACTACTACTAGTAGGTCAGCCTCGGGTTTAGGATGTTATTACGAGAGGTCGCACAAATCGGGAAAGAGCACCCGTCCTGGAAGAAATTATTCGCCATCTAGCAGCAAATTCAGCAAACTGATAAAATGGAATAAGGTGCGCTGCCCGGCTTTCACAAGCGATGAGGCTTGGTGCATAACTAATTGGCTCCGCCCACGGTCTATTGTTGATAATCGAGTGTACAGTTATAGTACTTATGCCCAATGCACTTTACTACCTAAAAATGTGTTTCTTTGCGCCTCGCCACTGCAACCACAGTACAGTGTGCGTAGTTTGTGTGGATTTTTGGCGTATAGTGCGAGCGCCTGTATCTCCTATTTCCAAAATAGTGCCTTGTTGGGTCCACTCGAGGGTCCACTTCTTTGAAATTTTGGCGCTGCGCTCTCGCTAAAATTGACTATTGCTATGATCAGCTATTATGATTATGAATGATCTATGCAAATGCAGCTGAAAATGATCTATTATGGCCTCAAATTTCAGCCGTTTCATCAAAAACAAAATTTGCTCTCGTTTTCTTAGTATGTAGTAACGAAAAGTTGTAGCAACATTTTTTTTTGTAACGTCCCTTAACTTAAGCTCAATATGGGATGGAAGAGAAGTTGAGGGACGTAACACAAAATGTTTAAGAATTCTGCTGAAACTTATCGTTACTACTAAGAAAACGAGGAAACATTTTTTTTTCTGATGAAACGGCTGGAATTTAAGGGCATAATAGATCATTTGCAAAAAATATTTGAATATATAAATTTACAAAAAATCCTAACATCAAAAATCTTCAGGATTTACAAAATTTTCTTGTTAGCTCAATGGTGCCAAGCAATTTTTTTGCAATATGAATAATATACTTCATGTTAGTTTCTAAATAGAAGAATGAGTTTTAAAAAATGTGTATACAAAATGTCTTTGTTTTAAAAAATGCTTTGAAGTTTTTTTAAGAATCGCCCTGGAAAGGACCCCGCACGATTCCTATGGAAAATGGGTCTCGGTCAAATTCCCTAATTTTTCAATATTTTGTAGCCCAATTTGACACGAGCCAAAATCCATCGTCTGTTACCCAAAAAAATGGACCGTTTTTTTTCTATAAGGGGTTGAAGATGGGTTATTTCAAGGTAAAGAAATATATTCCCACGTAAGTTAGAACATTTCAACGTCCTTTATAACATATATGGCTCATGACAATTCCCTTTTTCTTATGTGAAAGAATCAACCCCCTTCCTCACCCCCAACCCCTACTTGTGAGTATCAAATTCGAAATTACGTTTGAAAGTCATGCAGATGGTTCTATTTTGTCGAATTATGAATTTTGGCACAAATTGTTTTTCCAACCCTCAAATAGGGGGTGGGGTTGAGAAAAAAACATCGGTCAATTCGGCTGAATTTCTGATATTGTGCTTCATCAGTTACGCTTATCAAGATGACCAAAGGAAAACTCATTCGTATGACCAGTTTCCACCCCATAGAGGGTTGAAGTTGACTATAATGAAGCATAAAACATTCTTCCATGTCATAAACCAAATGAATGAAAATAGTGAACTTTCATATCGTCTTGTTTTGTAAAAATGTCCATTCTTCAAAAATAATTTCAACCCCGTCTCTCATCCCCTATCCTTGTTTCTGAACATCATATTCGAAATAAATCTTGAAAATGTAGGAGAAGGTCTATGGTCGGATTCTCCGCATCTGATTGTGAATCCCCTCTCAAAATTCACTTTCACTATGCTTACGTTAGAGTGCTAACATAAGCAGGGTGGGATATATATTTTTTTTTTATGATTTTTGACTGGATTATTATTCAAAATATTGGTGTTCCTATCAAGTTTCAGCTTCCCAGCAGGTTAATTATGTTCACCTGTACATAATTCCCAACTTTTTTCTTTTGTACGGATACACCTTTATTTATAGTTTAGATTGAAGAATTGAATGTCATTTAAAGCGAAAGCTGCTCAATCAAGGCAAAATATTATGTCACACTGTTATTCCAGCTACTGCGACCATGTGAAGGATGAAATAAAAATTATTATAATTTTTGAGATTTATTTAGAATATGATGTTCAGAAACAGGAATAGGGGATGAAGGACGGGGTGAGAGTATTTTTGAAAAATATACATTTTTACGAAACAAGATGATATGAAAGTCCACAATTTCCATTCATTTGGTTTATGACATGGAAGAATATCTTATGCTTCATTGTAGTCAACTTCAACCCTTTGTGGGGTGGAAACTGGTCATACGAATAAGTTTTCCCTTGGTAATCTTGTTTAGCGTAACTGGTAAAGCACAATATCAGAAATTCAGCCGAATTGACCGATGGTTTTTTTTTCAATCCCACCCCCTATTTGGGGGTTGGAACAATAATTTGTGCCAAAATTCATAATTCGACAAAATAGAACCATCTGCATGACTTTCAAACGTATTTTCGAATTTGATACTCACAAGTAGGGGTTGGGGTGAGGGATGGGGTTGCTTTTTTCACAAAAGAAAAAGGGAATTGTCATGAGCCATATGTGTTAGAAAGGACGTTGAAATGTTCTCACTCACGTTGGAACATATTTTTTTACCTTGAAATAACCCATCTTCAACCCCTTATACACAAAAAACTGTCCATTTTTTTGGGTAACGGACGATGGTTTTTGGCTCGTGTCGAATTGGGCTACAACATATAAAAAAATTAGAGAATTTGACCGAGACCCATTTTCCATAAGAATCGTGCGGGGTCCTTTCAAACTTATTGATAAACCTACAAAATTTCAATCAAATCCATGCCGCCATTCTGAAAATATGGCTCATAAAAAAAATTCGACAAAATAATGGAATCGCACCGTGTCGTAACTTCGAAACGAATGAACAGCGTTAGAGAAATTTCAAAGCCAGATCCTGGTTCGCCTGAAAAAACTGGACCTATCCTTGAGCTATGTCCATTTGGTGATTTCTCGCTTTTCCTCTCTCAAACTCAGATCAGAGCAGTGAGTTTTGTGGTAAAAGGAAAGCACCTAATTTCACCCTAAAATGCACGATGTAGCCATACTTCCGGAAAACAGAAATTTTGTCAGAAACACGTGACTCCTGTCAAGTTGGTTTCAAAAAATTCGGCTCCATATCCGTAAAGAAGACACGTACAGCTCTTAGAACTTTGATTTTTTGCTGGCATTTCATCGATAATTTTCGAAAACCGGTTGAGGAAACTTGAATTTCACTAAAATCCAAACAGTGGCATCAAAGTTACAAAATAGTCCCACAAAAAATTTCCCAAGAATTGATTTTTGAAAATTCGGTCCATCACTTTCTCTTTACTTCGATTGCAAAGTTCTTGTACCTACAGAGATGAGATATTGCTAGTTTGTTCATCAAAATAGGTGTTTTTCGAAATAACAGAGTGCATTCGCCAAATTTTAGGCGGGCTTTTTGAAACAACCGGACAAAAACATTTTAATCCTACTCAAAAATTTTGTTTATGACAAATCTGCGTAAATTAATTGGTTTGTCCGGTTGTTTTCAATATCCCGCTATTACTTGCTCTTGCACGTGTGCAATATGGCCAGATACGCGGTAGAAATCTTTGAAATGTGTACAATGTCCCAGTATTCAGGAAACTAACAATCGGAGGGAGCTTCCCGCTGCGCAGGAGGGCGGAGCCAGTTTCACGGTAAATGATGAAGCCGAGCGCTGAACCCAGCTTTCGCGCTCTTTGCTGAGTTTCGAAAAGCGACAGATCCTGAACACGCCATCTGTCCGTGCTTTACACAACCTTCACAATTTGAACGGAGGCTGGCCTACTAGGAGTAGTTATACAATGGTATTACTATAACTACCATCTGTCAAATAATTTAAAAAATAACGAAGTTTGAAACTTGTTATAGGACGATTTTCATGGAATTGGGATCTCACTCTTTTTTATAGGAAAAGCAGTCGAGCTCAGGGTATCGTAAAGGGGATACACCACAGTGATTTACCCAGTTTTAACAAAAAAACGCAGTGTGCACAGAATAGTGGTTCATTCTCAAGTATCTAAATGCTCCTCGAAAATTTGCGACAACACTAATTACCCAATAATAGAACCTCGTACGTTTATTGAAAGGACACGCACCGTTGTTAATATTAGAAAACAGAAACAACTAAAACCGGGTCTGTAGCACGGTGAGCTCAGCCCCGCTTTCAAAGGTGGAGATCCCGGGTTCAAATCCCCATGCACACGGCCAAATGGACTTTTCATGCGTTCCTTAGTACTGAGGCCATCTACTTTCGTGCGGTGATGCTCCGATTTCTTGAGACAATGGATGAAAAAGCAAAAATAAACCATGACCATACTGAAAATTGAAATATGTCTGCAGCATTGATGGTTAGGCTTCTTGAAGTGGCTTTGAATATTATATTGAGATTTAGATTTGATCTAATTTTTGTGGCACGACTTTGAGAGCAAATCTTACCTTAACATACTGAAAATCCCCCACAGTTACAGAAACTGTTGTTGTCTACACGTTGTGTCGTCGTTTGTTGTCTAATAACCAAGTAGTTGATGCAAGGAAAAAAAGAAACATCTAACATCTCAGACTTCTGACTGTTTCTGACAATATGTAGGTAAACATTATGTAGGGCCGTTTATCATCGGTATAGATGCTATTATGATATACTACCTTCAAAGGAGCAGGAGATTGAAGGAATCCAGGCTTACCTGAAACAATGAAAAAATATTATTATTATTATTGACTCATTGACCAACAGACCAAGAACCAATAAGAGGTTTTGTGATAGGTCAATATCAAATCACGCATTATAGCCGAAATTTAGGAGACGTGAAATTTTTTTTATACTTGATAATAATTCTGCTAAAACTTCTCGTTTCGAGACATTTAAGTGTGAATGTTCGAAAAACATCATTTCGAGAGCCTAATAATAAAAATCCAACAAATCTGATGATTTCCTCACTGAAATTGGTTTTCTTCTAATTTTTGTAGATAAAAAAAACCATCATTTTTTCTGCGAGCACTTTTTTTGGATATTAATTTCAGGCTTTGACTAAGAGTTGCATGGTCGAGATGTTCTTCAAGAGTCAAGAAGATGAACGTCATAACGTATAAGCCCCTGACATTTTTGTATGATAAGTACGTGATATTATTGTTCGATAAAGATTTATTCCAATAAACTTTTATTTCACTTTGAACAAATCCGGTTGAACGTTTGAAACATTAACAAAAAAAGCTTTGTTATTCGTTCAATAAAACATTATTCATTCCCCACATTAAAAGGTTATCTCTCCGTTATTAAGCACTTTCGAAAACTATTTTCTGGAGAAAGTCCTCGTCATTTTCGACTGGTTGCTACCTCGTACAATTATTGGAAAAAACTGGACCACCCTCTGAAGTAATTATGATGAAAACTTTGTCTAGGTACTTGAATGTTTTGGAATGTCAGACAGAATTGATTAAGGTATTACCCAGACAGCGGCTCAGCGGATAGTTCCATCCGGTTGGCTCAACAAGTAGTTTCAATGGAAGACGGCATTGTACAAGATGTTTTAGGTCGAACCTGCCTACAAGTACCTGTACTTTAATCAACTTCATTTAAGTATTGCGTAATATGAGAGTATAAAGTAAGCATGAATCGGAATGCTAGGGATACGAAAACCAATAATATTGGCAGCACACCCCAATGCATGACTTCCAATATGCGTGGGTTTATAATACATAAGTACATACATATAGAAAGAAGAGATGCATCTTGGCGTGGAGAACTAGAAACTTACATTTCGTAGGCAGTGGGTGGTGTTGGTGTATACACATTTCTAATGATATAGTTCTAGACTCTAGAGAGTTTATAAAGTTCTAAGTGCTAGTAAGATACTATTACTCTTCAAGTGTTTTCAGCGGTCGGTAAACAATAGTGGGAGTGGGTTTTCGCTGACAGTTTATGAATGTCACGGATGACAAAAATATCAATCTACAACGAAAATACACTAAATGTCTGCAGAGGCAAAATTATCTCTTATGGTAAATTTCAACACCTTGCTTATAATTATTACGACTACATATTCCACTAAGCTGAAAACCGCGTTGAGCCAAAGTTCTTATCACTTCCCGAAATTGGCCCAAAGTCTCGGTTGAAACAGCATTCTGCTCAGCTCTAGAAATCCAGAATGTAAAATTAATTAGTAGAAATAAGAATTACCTTCTTATTAGACCTAAGAACTACCTCCTAACTCAGACCTTTGTTTCACGAGCTGTTATTACTCAATGCATCATGGAGGTAAATAATGTGGGATTGTAATAAACGTTCACTCACAACCACTATGGTAATTGATTCATTACATACCTAGTAGGAGGTCGGGAAGTGACCCATTGCTGACCTCCCGAGAAAGTGAAGAAATGGTAGCTTTAGAAGGGAAATTTCAAAATATGCATCCAACCAAACAATCAGTGTGTTAATCAGTATTTCCTGAACCACGTTTCAGCAAAATTTATCGGCCTATCTGGAAGTTATGACAAAAAGTTAATTTTCAGATTTCAACTTTTGAACGCCTGTAAATCCTGCAAGCTGAGTACATGGTTGTGAGTAAAATAGTATACATACTCTCGACGGTAAATACATCATTCCAGCTCTCTGTGCCCTCAGCAGTAATGATGTATTCCCCGTCTCGGTATGCAATATACTAATTACTCACAATGAGTTAGCAATCGATACATTCCTAACTTTTAAAAAGTTGGAAAGTGAATGATTCCTTACAGATTGAAAAATAATGTCAGTTTTGGACCATGGGCGGAAAGTGACGTATGAAGAGAGGTGATCTGATATCTGATCTGAACAGCTATCGCGGAGCGCGGAGTGTTGATGGATGCGTTGTTTGACTTGGTTGCCTACGCCTACCTGATAAAAACGTTCGACGCGAAAAACTTTGAATTAAGCCAATTATTTGCATTTAAACTGGATCATTGTGGATGAAATCCTATATAAATACCATGGAGTAAAGCGTCATTACAGCCTACGGGATTCTATCTCACCCTCGGCACGCCTCGGTGATATATTGAATCCCTTATTGGCTGTAATGAGACGCTTTCCACCACGGTATGTAATATACTATTATGTAACTCCATCCGTTATTGATGACTTTCTACACCTCGAAATCCGACAGAAACCAAGCGTTTGCGGGACTAGGCTGGCAAAAACTATAGGGATTTTAGGTTAGCGTTGGTATAACAGATCTTCGGTAACGGATTTTAGGATACGAACGGGAAACAGAGATCCTTTAAGGACGGAGTTGAATTGGTAAAATAAGCGTTGCGAAATCAATCCCTGTGGGTTTATTCCTTGACAGATTCTTACCATTTTGGTCTCTTTCGAAAGCTACAAGAATGTACTTTGGTTTGAGCCCATTGGCCTTTCCAATATCCAAAAATCAAAAATAAAATATTTATGGATCTTGTTAAGACCAATGGGCTCAACTCAAACCAAAGTATATCCTTGTAGCTTTCGGAAGAGACCAAAATGGTAAGAATCCGTCAAGGAATAAACCCACAGGGATTGATTTCGCAACGCTTATTTTACCAATTCAACTCCGTCCTCGACTGATAAAAATATATCTAGGCAATTTAAAACAATCGAATCAAGTCCACTTATTTTTTTCTTCAAGATTTTTCGATGATCAGATGAAAGAATTTGGTTGCATTTTATTTTTGTTCACGTGTTGGCAACATTTGCTGTCTACTCCAAGCGCCTGTCAAAAGCGACAGACGTCAGGCTAAGCCGGTTCGATGATGATTCCAGGGGCCATATTTCCAGAGGGAAGCGATCACCAGGCGATCACAGTTCGGCCAATCATAACCCTGGTTGCCTAGCAACTTCACATGGAAACGGATCACATCCTTCTTAGAAATAGGCTCCCAGTCTTCAAAAACTCGAATATTCGATTATTCGGCATGTAAAATGTTGTCTATCACTCGTCCCGAAACGGATTTGCGAGTGTCAGCATTCATAGACCTCGGCTCCGCCTCGGACTACAAAATCAACTCGCATTCACAAATGTGCAGTTTCTGGCCTAATGATACAAATTATACTCTTACAAACACAGATTATTTACCTACCTACTTTTCAATGGAGATCATAAAGTATATATGAATAACCTGACTGAATGAATATGACCAGTCCCAAATATTTGAGCCTAGATATGAATATAATTGCGGTGGGCTTTGTTAAAAGATTTTAATGTTCTATATTCCACAACCTTCTGATGATGGATGAGAGTGTAGTTTTTTTCTTGAAATCACTCGTGAGGATCATACATATAAACTGAAAAGTATTACGAAATTGCATTCTGCATAATTTTTGTTCTCGGGAATTCAGACCCGCATCGGCGGATTACATTTACATAATTTGAAGTGAATAGAACCAAAATCCAATTTTACGATAAAAGAACATTCTTGAATTGAGTGGGAATCTTTGAGCAAAATTTGTCATTTTGTTTTCGGAACAAACTCATTGACTAGGACGACACACATGCTCTTCTCATCGGAGAATTTACCTACTTTTGTTTCGAATAAACAAAATTAACTCGCATCCTGCCATTTTATCCCCAGCACAACAGAGCATAAAAAAGTTATCTCGTCTCGGAAAAGTGTTTTAAAAGCTGCGAAAAATCCCGTTACTCCTCGTTGAAAGTTTTAATGACCGCTTTTTGAAGGTTCGGCGAGAATTACAGGTCTGATGTCCGCCAGGGCCCGGCCCATGCGAAAATTAATAGCAACCCGGAGCTGCGATAATTAACCATGGTTCTAATTCCTGAATATATAATGTCTTAGTTTGTCTTTACACGTTCCTTGTGACATTAATTATTCAGCACAAACCTGCCGTAACAATATCTACCCAACAAAGACAGCCGGCTCGGTAATGATAAATTGTCTTCATTAAATTCACACCGTGAACGAGATGGAAGACAAGAGCCTAAAAGCTTGTTTTGTTTGCACGCGCTGAATGATTGAATTTAAAACTTATGTTAGGGGTTGTATAATAACATTTTCAACGACAACGAAATAATAATACCACTGGATGGGACCGCGAAGTGCACTCATCAAGAGTATAGGAATGCTACTGCGAAAATAATTGATCAAAGTATTCAATTTCAATATGAAGTAGGTACACATTTTCGCAGAATATTTTCAGTTGTAAAAAGTGGTATGATATTAATGTTTATAAATTGGTGATTACTGGACGCCGCTTGTATATCCAACAACATACCGAAACTGAAATTATGTATTTACTATAGGAAAATTACTCGTATATGATTAAGGCTGTTTTTTTCTTTAAACGTGAGTTTCATGGAAACAAATTGAGTAGGAGAGTTGGAAAAAAGAAGGATAATCTAAAATCAAGTATGAAAACGAATAAGTGGTAGTTGAAAATTTTGAAACTCGAAAAACTCGATTTTTTTTTTCCAAAATTTTTATATATTCTTCGAAAAAAGACCCTTATTCTCTTGCCAGCCCAGATTTGAACAACTTATTTTTTTGTTAAATATTTATCTGCACAGATCCGGCAGAAACTCACGCCACAAAAATCTATTTCTTACTCTTTCGCTGTGCAGCTAATCCGCAGTCTGTTTCAGCCATTTTTTATGCTAGTAGTGCAAGCGGTACACCAGGATTATTAAAAAAAAGTGGCATTTGATGATACAAGCAAGCCACTTTGCATATTTGTTGTCTACATCCATTAAAAAAATTTGACCCGCAGTTCCTAAAAATTCATCCCTTAGGACCCGAGATTTGGGGAGGGGGAGGGAATACTATAAAAAAATACCAAACTTTTTCATCCAAACCTGCTGAGGAGTGTTTGGTGTCAAAACTATATAACTCAGACCTCCTCGATACAATGACAACGTCGAAACTCTCGTGCGGTCACCGGAAGTCGAGTTAAATCGTCATCTTTGAAAATTAGAGCTGAAGGTCAAAATTACAAAGTAAGCGTCAATTACCCATATGTTGGGTATCGATTCTTAGGTTTTCGGGGTCGCTGAAAACGTATGAAATGGAACAAAAACGATTGTGTACACCGTTCGCCCATATGGTCTACCCATGGGCCCAGAAGTCAGGCAAGCGAGGAAAATCCTACAAATTTTCGAAAATAAAAGTGAACTAATGATGTGAAATAGCTCCAGTCTGTACTTGGTGATGATGCTGTATCACCTGTCCTATGTGAGGGTCATGATGTTCACCTGTGAGCTGTCAAAAATCCAAAATGGCGCCCATTTAAAACCCTCAGGGGAATAATTTATCGTGATTTTCTTTAGAAAGCTCCTACGTGTCACTAGCTAAGCACATGTTGTTCATCAGTGAACAACGACTAAGAAAAGTTCTTACACTATTGGTGGTATCTTGCATCGTTTGAAAGATATTTGCCGCGAAACTGTTTCGGAACCGTTTTTGGACAATAGATGGAATACTTGAATAGGAGGAAAAACTGTGCATGTATAATTGAAATAACCGACCTAAAGATATTTGTTTTGTTTTATGTAGTCATGTTTTATGGTTTAGATTGCGTGATCCGTCATTCCTGGTATATGGAGGGTCATAAATCCAAGATGTCCGCCGCTGAAGGTATATTCAGAAAATTTCATGCTAACTGTGTCCAAAAGCGGAGGGGGGGCGGAAAAACTCAAACATGGAAGGTCTACCAACGATAGGTTGATGCATTTGATCCAAAGTGCAAAATATCGAAAATACAAAAGATCCAAAACGCAAAATATCTAAATCAAGTACAAAAGATTCAAAGTACAAAAATCGACAGTACAAGAGAGCTGAAATTCGAAAGATCCATAGCACAATTCGTACAATGTAGAAAATTTAAAAAATATAGATGGTTTTGAGTTCAGGTACTCCCATTTCTTCAAATCCACCAATGAGAAAGTTGCTTTTTTTGACTCACCAGTTGAGGAGCTGGCTTTTGACTCAAGTTGCCTTCTCTCCAAACCTATCAAAAGGAGTTGATTTTTGACTCAGATTCCTCCTTTCCAGACCCACCAGATAAAAATTGCTCAATGATTCAGGTTTCCTTCATCTTTTCAGACCCTCTATAGATATGTCCAGACTCTAGAGTCGTCGAATAAGTCTTGCTTAGTAAGTTTGAACAAAAAGAGTAAACTCGAGTTAAAAAGCAGCTTCTTATCTGGTGGACTTAGCACAAATGGAGGAAACTCAAGTCAAGAAGCATTTCCTGATCCAGTGGATCTGAAAAGAAGGAGACTTGTGACCCTTTCTATTTTCGGTGGTTTGTATTCATATTTTGGACCTACTGTATATTAGACATACTAGATTTACATCTTAGGTACTGTAACCTTTTGTATTTTAAATATTTCGCGTTTTGGATCAAACGCATTAGATATTTTTTTAGATTTTTTGTAATTGGATCTTTTTTCCGCCACTCTATCTCCTCCTGTTTTCTGCAACAGTGCAACATTATTGAGTAAAACGGTGGCAGAGCGAAAGATTTTTTCATTAGTTTTTATCATGTAGGTGTCATTTTTCAATTAAAATTTCATGTAAGTACATTTTTACTTTAGATAGGTTGTTAGGTAGTTGGTATATCTCTCAAATTATTGAAGAAATAAAAATGTGAGAAACTCTTTAGAAATATATGAGTAATGTACAGGTGCGGTAGATAATTATTATTTATCGAAATCCAACAATAAAGTTGATATGAAATTTTTAAACTTACAGAGGCGGACATCTTGGATTTATGACCCTCCATACATAGACCAGGAATGACAGATCACGCAATCTAAACTATAAAACATGACTACATATAACAAAATAGATATCTCTAGGTCGGTTATTTCAATTCTGCATGCATAGTTTTTCTTACTAATCAAGTATTCAATCTATTGTCCAAAAACGGTTCCGAAACAGTTTCGCAGCGGATATCTTTTGAACGATGCAAGATACCACCAATAGTGTAAGGAACTTTCTTAGTCGTTGTTCACTGATGAACAACATGTGCTTAGCTAGTGACACGTAGGAGCTTTCTAAAGAAAATCACGATAAATTATTTCCGTGAGTGTTTTAAATGGGCGCCATTTTGGATTTTTGACAGCTCACAGATGAACATCATGAATCTCACATAGAACAGCTAATACAGCATCATCACCAAGTACAGACTGGAGCTATTTTACATTATTATTTCACTTCTATTTTCGAAAATTTGTAGGATTTTTCTCGCTTGCCTGACTTCTGGGCCCATGGGTAGACCATATGGGCGAACAGTGTACCCAATGGTTTTTGTTTCATTTCATACGTCTTCAGCGACCCCGAAAACCTATAAATCGATACCCAACATATGGGCAATTGACGCTCTCTTTGTAATTTTGACCTTCAGCTCTAATTTTCAAAGATGACGACTTAACTCGACTTCCGGTGACCGCACGAGAGTTTTGACATTGTCATTGTATCGAGGAGGTCTGAGTTATATTGTTTTGACACCAAACACGCATCAGCAGGTTTGGATGAAAAAGTTTGGTATTTTTTTGAAGTATTCTCTCCCCCTCCCCAAATCTCGGGTCCTAAGGGATGAATTTTTAGGAACTGCGGGTCAAATTTTTCTAATGGGTTTAGACAACAAATATGCGGAGTGGCTTGCTTGTATCATCAAATGCCACTTTTTTTTGCGTACCGCTAGCACTATAGGAAATGCCGGCCTTGATCTGACTTTCTGGAAACGCTTGCTGGAATCAGATAAAGCATCATAGAGCAGGAAAGCGATACTTACTAGTCTACATTATAAATCAGTAATATGAAAGGTGTTCTGATGATTGAATAGCAACAAGTGATATAGCTAGCAATAGAGCAAGTCCTACTATTGAGAAAAGCTCCCTACAGACAACGGGTCACATGATGAGCCTGAAGAAGCTACAAACTCAATGTTTCTGAGGACGAAAAAGTCGAGTCCCAAATCAGTACCTGGTAGAGTTCTCTAGACATTTTCAATTGATAGGAATGCTACATTCAGCAGAAATTGGTAGTTTGAAGTGTTTTTTACTAGAATTATGAGTATCTACTAACTGGATTCGGAACTCCTTAGCCAACCAAATCAACGTTACTTTTGATTGAATTAGGCAGCTTCTATTCAGCTGGCCGTTGTGGTTGCATTTTTGACAGTTGACTTTAGGGTCGCACCTACCACCTAGCTGAAGTAAAAGCTGAACGTTAGCAAAAAATTTCATTCGGAAGAAAAAGTGGTTTTAGAGATTTTCTGACGCGTTTCGTGACTCGACGACTTATAATTCAGTTAGGAAACACTTCAAGCGATTCATTTTCTGCTAAAGTTAGGTTCCATTCAAATCATCATATCCATTGAAAGCATTCAGAGAATAATTCCGCAAGCACTGCAGAATAATCAGGTGATGATGGTTTTCTACTGTATATACATTATTTTTAGGATTATAACGCATTTATATGACATGAAAAATGTACAGAAAAAAAGTCTCCATGCGACCTTTCGTTCTTTAACCATGTAGATAGGCACCTAGGTACGTATACGTTCCAGCAGAACTCCAGGTATACCGGAATTTTACCAGTCTCCCAGGCGAATCTCATCTGTGACAGCTTGTGACTTTTAGTAGAGTTTGTAGGATGGATCTCTAATGGTGCGTTCGGCTTGGTTTGGAGTGGAACAAGTGGAGTGGAGTTGGAGTTTGGGTCACGTGATTATGGAGTGAAGGGTGCAAGAACAAGCCAAACGTTCCCTGTCACTCATCAGTCGCCTGTCACTGTCAAGTCAATTAAGATTAAGTCCATTTCTGCCGACGTATGAGCTGTGATAGCCGATGCCCATTTTGGCGGAGGTGCCGTTTCACCGCACGTTGGGATTGCACGCGAAAGTGTGAGATTATTCGGGAGTCGCCTAGGAATCGTATGCCGCATGTCGGGTCACTGTGGAATTTGCGGAAGACCCATGGAACATTCGAGAACACTAGTCAGAGGCATATACATATAAAGCACCGATCGTCGATTCGTCGGCTTACGAGTAGTATTGAATTAGAAGTGATCGAGTGCGATAGAAGCAAAGTAGTACCAGGGATATTCTCAAGTGAATAATTGTTGGCTTGTATTTATTGTAGTACGCAGTAATAAACAGTGTGTGTCTCAAATAAACAGTGTGTGTTTTAAAACGATCGTCTCAATTATGAACGAACCCGTACGCAAAATACGTAGCAATATTGTCTCTAATGAGGGATTCATTTTGAGCTCCATCATTATTGAGTCTGGTCTGGATAAGCTAGGCCGGTTACTTATTTTAAAGTGGGAAACTCTTGGAAAACTTGGAGAATTTCAAAAGAAATTGCCTGAAAATGTTCAAGAATCAATTGTATCCTTTGCTTTAAAACGTTAGTATGAATCTGTTCACAAGCTGAAAATTAGCTTTCCACTAGGAACCATGAATTATGTGGGCAGATAAAGGTGAACGATCTGAAACTGGCATGCCACCACAGGAAGACTGAAAATAATTTGCAGGAAATTGAAAATTTTGAAATTCAAATTTTCCGAGAAAACCTCAAATCTTTTCCCAAATTATCTTTTTATGAAGATCGTCAATTACGGCTTCACTTTAAGCTCCATCAATTAAGTCCGGTTTCGATAACCCAGGCCTGTTGACCATTTTCAACAGGGAAATTCCCGGGAAATTGAAAAGAAAATTATTGAGAAATGTTCGAGAGCCAATTACTGCTTGTTAAAAAAAAAAAATTGGTGAAAATCTGTTCACGGGTAAAAAGTTGGAAAATTTGCAGTTTTTCCAGAGATGAAAACTCGGAACCGTGGGTGGGTCCGAGGGTTTTCGAGGGGATTTCGAAAATTTTCCTTTCAAAAATTAATTCAATTTTTTCTCCAACTTTCATTACCAGCATGTCTGCACCTAAAATGAACATTTCGTGGGGCTCACCGCATGTCAAAGTTTGCATTGAGGTTTTTCAAATTCACGGAATGTGCTAATTTCATTTTGAAAGAATTATCGTCGGAAAATCGGAGCCGTGCCGATTTTGAAAATGGGTCACACGACGCCTAATCCAATATACTTCCTATATCGGTTTGACTTTTCCAAAAAAAAGTCGATCCCCGAGCAGGAATGAGTGTTTGAGTGGAGTCCTGCATCAGAGGCGAGTCGTCCTGGTCAAAACACGGGCAAAAAAACTCTTTTGGGTGGCAACGGCTAGGAGAAATTTTGAAAATTCATAACGCTTGACTGGAATATGGTGGCAGATTGCGACTGCAGACTTGATTTGACTATTTTGTTTTGTTGCTTCCTGCTTTTGGTTCCAATCCATCGGATAAATTTTGAATAATAATATGGTAAAGTTTTGAACTTTGACATTTTTTGTGAGATGACAGAGGTTACTAGTAAGCCAGGCAAGGTAGGAATTGAATTTTGGTTTACGACACCTACATGGTGAGTCATAAGTCCCAAAAATCCAGTTTTCGTCACTAATTTCCGCAAAATATTCTTTCAATCGCCAAAATAATTTTGAAGAAGATATGACTCTTCGCTTCTTCATAGGAACATGTTCAGTGGCTTCTCTAAATAAAACGAATTGTTGAGATAAATCATCCTGTATAAGTATCTTAAATAGATGTTTACTGCACAGCCAGGGGTTGTTGATAAGTTTTACTGATTGGTCTATCACAAACAGTTTCCCAAAATCACTTCGCATAATGGAGATAGAGAGGAGCGGAGTCCCATCCTTAGACCCTCATACTCATGTTCTCGACTCGATTCGGAATATCGCTTTGGACTCGAAATGCAATACTTTTGAGACACCTTTTATAATAGATCAAGGAATCTACTCATGACAGGAACTTCACAAGTTGTGAATCACCCTGATTAGAAAATAGTCTGCTGCAAAGTTGGTACCTATCTAAAGCTGCTTGTACTGTGGCGTCATCTTATTCCGGACGAGGCAGCGGCTTTATGTATTCGTATTGTTCACTCTACGCCAAAACCAAGATCGATTCGTTCATCCCACAAGACATAGGTCTGAGAAGTGTATGAGGCACCGTTTGTGTCAAAATGAATATTTTAATATAATTCATTGATGGGATAGAGTGATGTACCTACTGTGTGATGGACTCATAGATACTGATAAAAATACTTAAATATAATTAGTTGTGTGAGATATTCCGTATTCACCAAACTGCTTGGTCTGTGATGGAACTTATTCGATGAGAGTGATAGAAAATGTTACGACCATTACTATTGATAGAGTAATAGTCGTACAGAGTCGTAAAGTGGCGGTACCTACTTGAGTACATGAATTTTCTTTTTGAGACAATCAAGCGTGTAGGCGAATGAATATAAAGGCAAGTGCGGGTGCGGGCAAAATGTAAAACAGCTTTTATTGTTATAGCTTCTGCCAACGTCAGAAAAAAATCGGAAATAGGTGAAGCGACGGGTCTTGTTAAGCGGATAAAATTCTTACCCTGATATATCATGCGTTTAAAAGCTTATAAAATCACATCGTATAAACGACCACAAAGATCTACACTCTACATTACCTTCAAGCTTCACGAGATCCCCTGACCCAGTTTCAACTAAGTCAAGTCATCATAATCCAATATTTATATACATTTTTGAGGAAGAGAACAGATAAATGATGGCGTATGGAATCAAACCAGATAGTTTTGTGCGTTTATCTTAATACAAATCTTTGGAGCAATTCATCAAGTCAAGCAGACCATAAGAGAAACTTGTAGCTTTTGCTTTTCGTATCACGCTGCGCCACTGCGTTCATCACAATGGCGCGATATACTCGTATCTATTATTATTTATTTCATTTGTGAATAATATTCTACAATTTATTATTATTGGACCGAAGCATTAAGGTCATGGAACAAGTTAACTGAACTCAACTTTGACAAGGTCGTCAAATGGGGGTAGGTACCTAACTATACTTACCTAATCCTTGAAAAAAATCTTCCGCGCTTAGTTAAAGATTTATTTATGGCTTTTCGCGTGCTAATATTTATTATTTACCCCGAATTATCGCCAGGGGAGTGTACGATCTCTTGAGTGATAATTTTAATTGTACGACATTTCCTTAAAATAGCTCAACTTCATTCTGTCGGAAGTAATCTTGTATAAGCTTTCCCCACGATTACAACGGTAATTAGTACACAAACTCCGGCAATTATGTTAAATTAAAAACTCCCATTTTGGCTCAACACAACCTGTTAGGTAGGTAAAATAATTAATTAAAGATACTATAAATATCGACTGTGAGCAGTAACCTAGACATGAAATTAAGCATATTAAGGCACATACATAGCTTGCACTAGACATTTCATGGCACATTATTGTCACGTTACTTGTATGATCAAAGTGTTGACAACAAAAAATGAAGCTATTAAAAAATAACATCAGCCCCGAATGGCAAAGACGAAGCTGTCAATACTGTTACAATGGCAGAACGAAGATCTATTCAAATCACTCATTTCTGATCCTTGAGCTTCAGTTCCTGCATCTTAATGAACTGGCAGCTTGGTGCCACATTCTGACATCCCTTTGAGAATTGAGCAAGGCTCTTTGTTCGATTAGCGACTTCAGAGAACAGTGAGCCCGACTTTATGGGGTCACTCACGAGGGGAAAGTAGACCCACGTCTAGGCATTTTGTCCAAGACAATATTGGGCCTATGGGCCTACTTCCCGATTCATTGATATCGGTAGTAGTCTGAGGAGTTTGAAACATTCAACTCGAATTAAACACAAAGCACGAGCTATATTTCACTGATTATTACATAAATGCCCATCAAAAATACATAAATGCCTACTGCGCTGAAATGGTTGATTTGAACTACCAAGGGAAAGTGTCAAAGTCAGCTATGTTTTCATTGGTTATTGTGTGGAATAGTTGAATTAAACAACCGGCTCCTTTGGATAATATTATTTAGATTTTATGATAAACTTGTGCTGGACGGCATATTGCAACAAGCGAAAGTTGCTAGTTTTAGTCCGGGAGACGGACGCATGTTTAGTACCCCTATCGAGTTATGTGTAGAGACTATCATCTATGTATCGAGAAAATATGTGCAACCATGGAATGGCAATCCTGCCTAAGTAAATCCTGCCAGAAATGCAATTAATTAAATAATTTAAAAATTGTAAGTTACAACCTTCGAAATTCTTGTCAACAAATGTCAGTCACATTGTTGATGGCACATAGCAATCACCCCTTTGACGCGCCACTGTCAGAACTTACATGGTGATGGTGCTGCTAAGCAACTATCGTTACGCATACGCAAAACTTGATGAGTTTCTGGCAGTGGCCCGTGAAAGGGGTGATTGTTGTGTGCCATCAACAATGTGACTGACATTTGTTGACAAGGATTTTGAAGGTTGTAATCTACAATTTTTAAATTACTTAAATAATTGCATTTCCGGCAAGATTTACTTAGGCAGGATTGCCATTCCATGGTTGCACATATTTTCTCGATACATAGATGATAGTCTCTACACATAACTCGATAGGGGTACTAAAACCGCGTCCGTCTCCCTTACTATTTCGAACTGTTGCCAGCGAAATTTTGCCTGCCCTACGACAAAGAATTGATGTTAAGGACGAAATTATATTATTGGTAAAATAAGGGTTGCGGAATCAATCCCTCTGGGTTTATTCCTTGACAGAATCTTACCATAGGTCTCTTTCAAAAGCTACAAGAATGTAGCTACTTTGGTTGGGCCTATTGGCATTATTTTCCAAAATCGAATTTTTTTTTTTCTATCTTTGGATTTTGGAAATGCGAATGCATGGGCTCAAACCAAAGTACATCCTTGTAGTTTTCGAAAGAGACCTAAATGGTGAGACTCTGTTAAGGAATAAATCCACAGGGATTGAATCCGCAACGCTTATTTTACCAATTCAACTCCGTCCTTAATAAATGTTCGCTTCCTTCTATTGAAGTTTTTGAGTTCTATTTTGATGCTTGAAAAAATGGGTCCGTGAAATAATTTTAATCAAGAAAATGACTCTGCTCGCTTCCATAGCATTTTTTACGTTTTTAAAAGAAAATTATATTTTGAAATATTTTAATCTAATTATACAAGTAGTCGTATATTATTATTATATTTCCCAAAATTACTTTGAATAACGAAAAGAGAGGAAAGTGAAGTCCCACCTATTTGCTTGCTAATCATTCTTCAAAAATAAACGTCATTTCTTTTTAATTTTTTTCATGTAGATTTCACATAATATGCGGCTCTGGACTTTAAATGCGGTACTTTTGAGATATAATATCTGTATAGGGCACGCAGGTGGATATAATACTAATACCAAACCTTAAACTTGTGAGTATGTACGTAGTACTTGTTTCAGATATGAATTTGAATGTTCGTTTGTACCTTAATTATAAATCAAGTAGATTATCAACTCGAGCGTGAGTAGATATGTCTGACTAACAATATGACTCCAATTACATTAACGCCAGAGAGAGCCCCGACACGGGCGGTTAAGGATTAAGGCAAATTTCTGAATGTCCTCTCTGCTCCAGCGGACAACTCTCCAAACTGTCGGCATTAAGTGCGGAGGATACACCCCGATTGCTAATCTGAGCGATGTAAGCCTCAAGTCCTCAAGTTGACAAACGAAAGCATCTCTCTATAGTTCTCTCGGCATTCATCAGGCCAGAGTCCCGGGGTTTCCGAAGCTGAGGTCAGCCGTTTTAACTGACCCTTGACCTTAACATATTTGCTTGCCGTGGCTCTGGCCGGGCATCGTGTCCCTAAATTTTTGATTTAAACCGCCATCCACTAGCCACAACGAGCGCTTTAACCGTATTAGGTCATTCAATAAGAATTCTTATTTTATGGCCCCATTAGCTTAACCTTGCCTCTTGGCTCCAATGCGGTGGTGCATCAGCAGCAATGTGTCCCGGATGAAAAAAAAATTCGAACGCATTGTGTCGGCACTACAAATTTAAATGGACTCATTTATTAAAAAAGACCAGAGTTTTCTTCAGGTATAAGTTTTTGAAATTTTATTCTTCTAGTACTATGACTCACAGTAACTTCCCCGCGTTAACCATTCCTTTAATCGTAAATAAGATGCCATCATCGTTCTACATGGATTCTTTTCCATTGATTCATACCGATTCCAGCTTAGTCAGAAGCATAATCTCAAGCTTCCGAAATACCAGTTCATTATATCTTTAAAAATATATTATCAAACAAATTGAGGAAGAATGAAAAATGCAGGGGAATGGAGAGGGGAGAGGGAATTTGGTTATTTGGTTACTGTCCAATTCCAGATGTTACACCCTCTAGATCTAGAAGTAAGTATGTTATAGGTAATGCGTGAAAAATTTAGCAATATATTTTATATAGGCTTTCCGTAAGTTACTACAACCTTCGTGATCAAACATGCAATTTTGCATTGAACATGAGCATGAAAAAGGTTATAGCTTAAAATTTCCAAGGATTATATATATTTATTGTAAACAATAACGTCCTACCATTATAATAAATGGTCTGTAAATACAAGGAATACTCAACAATAAAGAACATTACAAACTTAAAAAGTAAATTAATATTGTGTGTTTATGTAGATATTGTATGAAAATATTTAGTAGATGTATAACTGAATTCCAGTAGGTAGGTAGATACAGAATTTTTTATCTAGTTTAGTTAGTGTATAAGTGATGTTTCAAAATTAAAACGGAATATTTCAATGTCTCTAGAGCAATTGTTTTAACAGTTTTTTTTTGGAATAGAAATTTTTTTCGTGAAGTCAATAAAAAATTTTGAAATGGTTCCACGAGTACCGATGAAAAGTCCTATAATTTTGATTTCTTTGATCCTGTATTTGTCTTTGAAAAAATTTATTGTCGGGCTGTAAATATTCCTTTTTTCAAGGTCGATGTCGGTCGGTTGGTCTTTATTGTTTTCAAAGCGTATTGTCGGGTCAATGATGTAAGCAATATCGTGTTGTCTGTCTAGAGCTATAATGTCGATCCGTCTGTTGCTGTCATTGTCACCTACACAAGTCACTTCTTCGTGTACTTCGAAATTTTGTGGTAGTGATTTGGCGATAAGGCTTCGAATAGTGTTGTGTCGGTGGATCCGTAAGAGGCCGCCATGTTGGAAAAAAATTTAAACAAAATTTAATTCTAACTTTATACATTCAGTATTTTGTTGACCTCTTTTCTAGGTAATGAAATTCGCATTATTTAATGTACCTATCCAATTTCTCACAATATTTTCCAATACCTATTACTTATCTTAAGATTATCTAAGTCCAGACCAGGTACCAGTAAGGATACCTATAGGTACTTATACTTATAAGTAAATAAACAAAAAAAAAAATGGAATGAACAGAGTGAGTGGTCTGGGGTAACGCGGGGGCTCATCTTTTGTATATCAGCTTTATAACTGAATATTATATGAAGCCGTTACAACCAATGATAAAAAAATCTACGCAATACAGCACCACTTATTGCCAGATTTAAGGGAAAATTAAAACTCTGGAAAACCACTTTAATTCAATCAATCTCCGAAAAATAGAACTCCTCCGTCTTTTCCCACAAGAGGGATTTTGGAACGCCCCTTAAGTGGTCCCGTAAGAGATTCTCTCACTAGAATTAGTTTGCGAGGTTTTTATGTCGTGGGTGGATACTTAGATACCCTTTTCTTGAGTGATTTCAGTAGTTAATTGAAATTTGTTTGTGTTACGTCGTTATACGTCCAGCAAAGAATATAAGTACCTCTACTTATGTTGAAAACTGCAAGTCCGCTATTTTTTAGCGCAATTTCTCAAAAAAATGGGAGAAAGGCGCTTTTAGTTTTGATTTGTCCGTCCGTCCGTCCGTCTCTCTGTACGCAGAATCACTCTTCAGGAAAAGAAAAGATCGATGTGGTGTAAACGCTAATCAATAGTGCATAGTTATGTCCATCAGGATGTCAAGTTAAATTTTGGTTTTTCGTTACTTTGCCGCCGTCTTTGATCGGCCATTTTGAATTTCTCTAAAAGTGATCAGATTTGAATGGAATTTGCATGCAGGCAGTGAAAGCCACATCAAGTTACATTTCATCACATTTTCGACAATAAAATTGATGCTCTACCGCCATCTTGTATTCCCCATATTGAACAGGTTTAAAGTGATAGAATTAGGAAAACTATGTCTCAACCAAAAAGAGATAGGGGAAGAGGAGCAGAGCCGGGTGGCTAACGAAAATTATTTGACAAAAATTATGTATAAACTTTTATAGGTAGGTAAGTACCTACATGAAAACTATACCTTATACGGCAACCTTGACACATTAGAACAATACATAATGACTTTGATTTGGCCAAGTGTCACAAAACAATACAAAAAACTGAACGAAACAACAACTGCATTTTACAGTTCTGCCCCTAGCCCAGGTGGCAGAGAGCAAAAATCTGCCCAATAAGGAAATAATTGTTAATTGTGTAACAGGCCGGAAACTAGCTTGAAACGATCTCTGTAGTTTAGGTTTTAACATACTAATTTCCCCTCTTTCGGAAATGTCGGCGTCATGTCGCCATCATCAACAAGAAGTACACCAGCGTGGTTTTTGCCGATTATCTTAATTTTCGGTCATCTGACAGCAAAAGATGTGAAGAGTCATTTTGAAGCCAATCTCGAAGCCAATTAAATTCTCTACAGTTCGGTTTTAAATTTAACTTTTTGCGACCTATGGTCTTTGGGATGGAGCTTCTGGAAGCGAGTCATTGTCGTGAAAGCTTCATGGCCACTTGACTCGAAAAACTAAAATTTCGAAAAAATTCAAAATGAGATTTCTCGAGGATCCTTCAAGCTATAGTTACGGTAATGGTCTCTAACTCTTCTTCTTGAACTGTAGATTACGAACATTGAAAAGTCAAAAACGTCACATTGTACATAAGGTGTACTGTGTACTAAAAGAATCAAATCAGATCAGTGAAATTTAACATATTTCTTCGATTTAATCTACGCGAGACTCTTAAGCACCTATCACGAGTCCAATATCAATATGGATTTGCTCTCTCAGCTTCACTTGATACACTCAAAAAGTGGTCAGCTCACAGTTTTTCTATAAAATATTTTAAAGGCTCTAAAATCATCAAAACTTACAGTAGCAAGAAATGTATGTAATAGTATATTGTTACGATATTTCGCGTACGGGTTCGAATATAATTGAGACGATCGTTTTAAACACACACTGTTTATTTCGGCGTACTACTACAATAAATGCCAACAAATATCCACTTGAAATTATTTCGCAGGTACTTTGCTTGTTTCGCACTTGTTCGCT
Organism: Anaspis maculata; assembly: GCA_949128115.1. Lineage (NCBI taxonomy): Eukaryota > Metazoa > Arthropoda > Insecta > Coleoptera > Scraptiidae > Anaspis > Anaspis maculata. The sequence goes on from OX421962.1 coordinate 76,086,917, forward strand.
TCCAAATTCAATACTGCCGCGAGCTGCCGGCTGACGCCTTATATAAGGCCTCCGAATAATGTTCCCGAAATTTCTGTCTGCTTCCAGCAAATTCCATGGTTGTCTGGCATATGCGGTTTCTAGATCATTCCTGAATAATCACACACGTTACTCGTATGCTTGCCATGTGTTCTGGAATCTGCGCCTCCGCCAAAGTGGACTGATGTGCCTTGATCGAACGTTCGAGTCTCCATTGGGTTACACATATACGAACTCTCTGGAATGCACGAGATCGCTCCAGACTTCTACACTGCGATCTAATGGTGGAAAGATCCCGAAACATCGAGTATTTACCTATATGTACGAGATCGCCGCTCGTAACACTGCCCCCCTCTTAAGCCTGTTCGTCTCAAATAGGCTCATCGTTACTACCGGAGTAACGTGCAAGGCGATCAAGGTGGACAACTTTCATCTTGGCTCTAGGGGCTCGCTGGATTCTGTACACGACGTCATTGATCCTCTTGACTACCGTGTACGGCCCTTCCCACGACGGATGCAACTTCGGAGACCTTCCCTTCTTGCGTTGAGAATTGTACAACCAGACCAGGTCACCAGCCTGAAATCCCGTGGAGTTCGCCTTCAAGTCGTAACGGGTCTTCATTCGGTCGGTCGCGATTCGAATCCGGTTTAGAATCAACTCGTGGATGTCACACATTCTTTGCCTCATGTCGTAGACGTATTCGGGAATGTCTTCAGGATCATTCCCCGGCGTGCCAAATTACAAATCACAGGGGAGGCGAAGCTCTCGGCCAAAATGAACACGTGCTGGTGTTTCCCCTGTGGTGTCGTGAATGGCAGCGCGATACGCCATCAGGAAAATCGGTAGATGACGATCCCAGTCTCGCTGATGCTCGTCGACGACCTTTGACAGGTGCTGCTCCATCGTCCGGTTGAACCGTTCAACCATTCCGTCGGACCGTGGGTGAAGGGGCGTCGTCCTGGTCTTCTGTATTCCGAGTAGAGTACAGATACCTTGGAACACGTTGGACTCGAAGTTTCGTCCCTGGTCTGAGTGTAGCTCCAGAGGTACTCCGAAACGGCTTATCAGATTGTCCACCAGCACCCTTGCCACTGTAGAAGCCTCTTGGTTGGGCAGGGCGTACGCTTCCGGCCACTTGCTGAAGTAGTCCATGGCAACCAGGATGTATTTGTTGCCATCTTCCGTTGTCGGGAACAAGCCAGCCACATCAATCGCGATGCGTTCAAAAGGCGCTCCAACATTGTACGTCTTCAGCTCCCCTCGGCTGCGAGTTCTTGGTCCTTTGCTGGCCGCAGAAACCTCGCACTGGCGACACCATGTTTCCACGTCGTTCCGGCAGTTCACCCAGTAGAACCGCTCGCGCACCTTGGCCAACGTCTTGTTCACACCAAGGTGCCCTCCAGTGACGCCATCGTGCATCTCCTTCAGGACCTCTCTCACTCTCTTCTTGGGAAGCACCAGTTGAACCATCTCCTTTTTTCCATCAGGACTCTCCCAGACTCTCTTCAGCAGCCCATTCTCTATCCTCAGAGAATTCCACTGAGCCCAAAGAGCCTTGAATTCGGGCCCTTCACCAGATATCTCGGCCCATTCCGGTCTGTCCTGGCCAAGTTCTTTCCTTTCAGCAAGCGTACCGATGATGGCTGGGTCCTCACGCTGCTCCTTCTTGAGCTCAGCCGTAGTCCAATTTCTCGGGGTGTCGAAAACGATTGCCTTGACCTCGACGTTCCCATTCTGCTGGTCTACCCTCTTGCAGTGTTTACAATCTTCGTTGCATGGTCTTCGAGAAAGAGCATCCGCGTTGCCATGACTTCTTCCAGGGCGGTGTTGGACTTTGAAGTCATATTGTTGCAGTTTCTCGATCCACCGTGCCAACTGTCCCTCGGGATTCTTCAACTGCAGTAGCCATTTCAGGGCAGCGTGGTCAGTCCTCACCAAAAATTTCCGGCCATAGAGGTACTGGTGAAAGTGATCGACAGCTTTCACTATGTAATGCACTCGCTGAAGGGGGGTCCTGTGTCCATTTTTATGTCCAGAAAATCACCCAAGTGAATCATGTCCGCGAGATGGTCCTCATCAATAATGACCAGGGTGCCAGGCCCGCAGAGTGGGCGTAACCTCGGAAAATGCCATTTTCCGGCATCTCCCAAAATGGCGGACGCGCGTTTGACATGTATCTCTTTATGGACCAGTATCTCGGTAACGGCGCACCCAATCAACTTCAAACTTATTACAAGAAATATTCTGCAGAAAGAAACAAACCACTTTGTTCAGATACATTTTTTTGTCAAATGAACCATAACGGCGTTATAAATTATTTTCCGCAGCCGATGTCTAAATTTACGCATTGAATAGACAGAAAAAGACCCGTATCGTCAAAATGGTGCATTTTTCGGCAATTGTTGTGGTGGAAAGAATTGTTCGGTATGGTATCGAGAACAAAAATGATAATTTGATAAATTGTCCCCAGGTTCGCCAATTTCAAGATAACGACGGATTTCCAACCTCATGTCGTTTGTTGAAGGGATAACTGAATTTTTTAATTTCAGAAATAAGTATTTTTTTTCAAGCAAAATAACCTTTTAACACAGACTTCATATACAAAAGTCAATGATAATAATGAATAATAAAAACTGTTGGTACATTAATGATATCAACAGGCAATTAAAGATATGGATCATAAAAAAACTAAAAAAAAAACTCATAACAACACTGGATGATGGCATATAAATATAAAGTAGCCCAAAAGGCGATTTAGCTAGTCCCAAATCTATTACGGCAATCTACCGATAGCACACTCTTGCATTTGCAGAAGGAGCAGCATTGGATTCCGGCATCAACACACCCGCAGCTTTTCTTCGCACATTTCATACACCTGCAACCCTCAACAAGTACCTACAGCAAGATAGAACTGGAAATAGGTCTTAGGCATGAGGTCTTCACCCAGGCAATTAACTTGGAGATGAGTACAGAAAAAGATCTGAGAATATGTTGTTGTGCAACTCTAGTGGTGGGTGGTAGGTCTTCCAGAGATTTGTTTTTGCCGTGGCAGTACATCCAATATCATAGTTCATCCATATTTTTCCTACCAGTTCCTCTTTTTAGGACGTTCACTAGAAATCGCTCGGCTTGTAAAATAGATTCTTCCTCGGATTCATCTTGAGCATTTGCCCTTTTTCCGAAATTATCCAGATGTTCAACTGGATTACTCTTTAGGGCTGCGTTTTTTGACCCAAATACTTGTAGGTATATCCCATGCACTTTCTTTTCTCAGTAAGATGACTTTTTGGAGCAAAAATAAAGTGACAAGCTGGGGGGCTACGACTACGGCTGATGGCACCTGGAAAGTTTGAGAGCTAAACTATCAGCGGCCATCGGCCGTTTCCTCCCAGCGCTCCAGCTTGTCACTTTATTTTTGCTCCAAAAAGTCATTCTACTGAAAATAGAAAGTGTATGGGATATAGTCGCAATAACCTGTCGTGATATATGCCAACTCCAGATAGAACAGCTTCGACATGATCAAAATTGTCAAAAGCAGCTGTTGTGTACATATCAGGGGCAAGATGACTGGGCAAGGGTATACACTATCGCTTGAACTGATGATGTAAGATGCCAAATTTGAACGATAGCGAAGAACTTCATCATAACTTATACCATTGCTTCTACTGACTCCAACGTGATTTGGACTCTTGATTAGAGTGCTGCTTTTACATGCACCGTGCACAGCAGCTCCATTCATGATATGAAGTGGAGTTTTTGTCTTCCCATTATCAACTATGTAGAACATCATCTAAATTAAGCTATATATCTTCAGACTTTTAGAAGACGCTTCTTTTCCTTTTAAGCCATGACTCAAATGATTCAAGGTAGGTGGTAAATTCAAATGGTCTAAATGGACATCAAGTAGCTCCGAGATGAGAGTAAGAATAGGCTCTGGTATTTGCACATTTTCCCAAGATGACTTCAAGCTCTGCTCATCACAAAATCTGTCGCCAAAATCAAAATCGAGTTCCATTAACGATTCTCTCAAAAACTGTGCACAATCTTTTATTCTATCTGTTGATCTGAGTGTGTCAGCAACGTCTGCAGTAGACACAGATGCCGCAAAGATCATTTCAGATTTATTTGCTTCGTTTGGATGAGAAAATCTGATGTCATCCCCAAAATATTTTTGGTACTTGAGTTCTGGTTAGAAACAATTATTTCATCTTCGAATTGTCGATCATAATGAAGAAGATAATTTCTCATGCAGGAAGAATGATAATAGAGGTCAGCCGCAAATACACTACTCACATCTGTCAGATCAGCAACTCTTGTGTATACTTCGTCTCCAAAGTAATTTGTTGCCTCCAAAAGTTTGGAGGCTCTTCTATTCTCACATATTCTGAATTTCTCTCCTTCACCAGCATATTTCACCTGCCCATAGATAACGCATATGTTTAAAAGGGGATCATTTTTTTGACTTTGTAGATTTCGAGCAGCTACATTTGATAGCGTTGTGCACTAGTGAGTTAAGCTGGGTTCCCAGATGCAAACATTTGGACAGAAAATGCAATTTTGTATGTCAAATTTTGAATTCGAGGGCTCTGATTGGCTAATATGAGGACTTTGACATAAAATTTCGCATTTTCTGTCCGAATTTCGCATCTGGGAACCCAGCTTTAGGCTACAGCCGGCGGATTTTCTTTCGTTTTGCGATAGAAAGTCTCTCAAGCTTGGATTTATTTGTGTAATTTTTATAACAATTATTGGTCATGTCATATGATATGAAAAAGTTCCTTGCACGGTTTTTAGCCTTTCATAAACACAATCTCCAAGGAACAGGTGAACCCACAGTAAGAGATCATCAGGTCAATAACTACAATAAGCATCCAGTGTTGTTTTAACAATAGTAGGTACTTTTCATCCTTTCCTTATTTTTATCATCCATATTCTTTATTGTTTTCATGTAGGTATTATTAGTATTATTGTTATCCACTTTGGTACCTACCTAAAGAATGTATTGAATAGTTCTTTGCATTAAAACAGTTATATACTTGACGTTGGAAAATTAAGTTAGGTAGGTACCCTTTCAACGATGGGGGTAATAATCGGGATGGAAATCCGTCGTTATCTTGAAAATGGTGACTCTGGAGACAATTTATCAGAGAATAATTTTTGTTCCTTATACCATACCAAACAATTCTTTACTGCACAACAATTGCCAAAAAATGCACCATTCCTACGATACGGGCCTTTTTCTGTCTATTCAATGCGTAAATCTAGACATCGGCTGCCGAAAATAATTTATAACACCGTTATGGTTCATTTGACAGAATTTTTTATTGGAACAAAGTGGTTCTTTTCTTTCTGCAGAATATCTCTTGTAAAAGGTTCAAAATTGATTGGGTGCGCCATTACCGAGATACTGGTCCATAAAGAGATACATATCAAACGCGCGTCCGCCATTTTGGAAAATGCCGGAAAATGGCATTTTCCGAGGTTACGCCCACTCTGCGGGCCTGGCACCCTGGTCATTATTGATGAGGACCATCTCGCGGACATGATCCACTTGGGTGATTTTCTGGACATAAAAATGGACACAGGACCCCCCTTCAGCGAGTGGACTAATGGCCAGTAGCTCCCTACGCGTCACGCAGTAGTTCCTTTCAGGCTTGGACAACACCTTGCTGTAGTACTCCACTACTCGTTCTTGGCCCTGCTGGTGTTGTGACAGCACTGCTCCAATTCCGCTGTTGCTGGCATCAGTGTCCAGGATGTACTGTCCTTGAGGAAGAGGGTATGCCAGAATAGGACTCGAGCACAATGCAATCTTCAAAGTCTTGAATGAGTTTTCACATTCCTTGGTCCACAGGAATGGCGCACGGTCTTCAGTCAGTTTGTGCAAGGGCTTAGCAATGTCAGCGAACTTCTCCACAAATCGTCTGTAGTAGGTGCATAAGCCCAAGAAACTGCTTCTGACTTCATGCTGATTTCTTGGTCGTGGCCATTCTCGAACAGCATCCAATTTTGCTGGATCGGTTTCGATTCCTTCGGACGACACAACGTGCCCAAAAAATTTGACTTGCTTCTGAAAGAGCACGCATTTCTTTGGGTTGAGCTTGAGATGTGCACCTCGAAGACGTCGAATTACCTCCCGGAGGTTCTTCAGGTGCTCCTCGAAGGTTCGACCGATGACCATCACGTCGTCGAGGTAGACTAGGCAAGTTTCCCATGTGAGACCTCGCAAGACGCACTCCATTAGACGTTCAAACGTGGCTGGTGCGTTGCAAAGTCCAAACGGCATCACATTAAACTGATAAAGGCCGCTCCCAGCGGGAAACGCCGTCTTCTCTTTGTCGTCGTTGTGGAGTCCCACTTGCCAGTAACCACTCTTTAGGTCAAGCGTCGAAAACCATCTCGATCCAGACAGCGTGCTCAAAGTGTCGTCAATCCGAGGAAGTGGATAGCTGTCTTTCTTCGTCACATCATTGAGTTTGCGGTAGTCTACGCAAAATCGTGTACAACCGTCTTTCTTCGTGACCAAAACAACCGGTGAAGACCATGGTCTCGTCGACTCTTCGATCACGCCTTCATCCAACATGTTTTTCAAGAGCTTCGACACCTCTTCTTGCTTCGCCAATGGTAGGCGCCGAGGAGCCTGTCGGATTGGTGCGGCGTTCTCAGTGTTAATCCGATGTTGGATCATGCTGGTCCTTCCGGTAGGGTTACCTTCCATGGCAAAGGCTGCAGCTTCTTCCTGGATGAATTGCGTCGCAAGCTCCTCCTCCTTGCCACTCAGATGTTTCCAGTCAGGCGAGAACATCTCCACTAGCTTTTTCTCTAAGAGCTTGGGAGTCGCAGCCTTTGTCGATATGTCTTCACAACGTGAGATCCACTGTACGGGTTCACACTTGCCCAGGGTCTCTTCTTCCTTGATTGTTTTGCTCGTCTTGTTCGGGTTAATGACTCCGATCGGGATTTTTGTCTTGTCCATGTTAATCAATGTCTTAACCATGATGCAGCTGGCAGCTGTGTCGGGTTCAGCAATGCCGGCGACATGTCCTCCAGGTTGTCCGTTCAGTGTTGCCCACACGATTTTCTCGGAGTTGGCGGCTACACGAACGGTTTCAGCCGAAAGTAGGCGGATTTCTTCAGCGGCCTTCATGGATGTTCTAAACGCCAATTCCTCGTTTCCGATTTTCAACGTCCGCTGTCCAACATCCAGGATGAATCCGTATTTATCCATCAAGTCCAGGCCAAGTATGAAGTCGTCAACAATGTCAGCGACCAGGAACTTTTCTCGCAGCAGAAACTGTCCAAAGCGAATGGTCACTTCAGCTTCTCCGTACAACGTAGCAGACTCTCCGGTAGCTGTAGTCAACCGAGCGCCGTCCCTTAGTGGCACAATGCGTTGCTTTCGAAGTATCCCTCGTCGAACGATCGACTTCGTGGCTCCCGTATCGATTACGAATACGCAATCTTCCTCGTCAAGCTTTCCACTAAGGAGAAGGCTATTGGGTGACTTCCGCAGCAGTGAGACCGAGTAACTCCTGGGGCATTGAGAACTGCCAGCCAGCGTGCGCCCCTTAGCGCTAGCTGGAATTAGTTTTCCTGGTTGCGTCTAACTGGGCTGGGAGTTCTTCGTCCCGGTGTGGAACGGTCACTTGAACTCGACCTTTGCCTGCAGTCCCGAAGCAGATGTCCCGGTTTTCTACAGCCGAAGCAACGCGGTCTTCCTCCAGCTCTTGGCTCGCCTTGGGGTCTGTTCCGTGACATTGCGCTAAGAAGTTCCTCAAACATCTCCTTCACCGATTTCTCGGAAGCATGTGATGCTCCGGATTCATCAAAGTTCACCTCTCTAAGACGATGAGGGCGCGATGCATCTTTGGCAGCCTCGATGCGAATAGCTTGTCCGGATGCCAGTTGAAAGTACCTTGCATTTTTTGATGAGAAGATGCCACTTCGTGGAGATGTTCTTTGCATCATACTCTTCCGATCCAGAAAGGTAGCCATCAGCGCCATCCATGCCGGCGGCGTATACAGGGTGATACATAAAAAAAAAGTTGAAAAATTATATTTAATTAACCGAAACATGTGGAGACGTGTAACTTACCACATACATTCACTATTTTATGCTTATGAAGTCACAGCAAACTGTTCTTGATTACCTTGAACCGTCTTTGAAATGTAGGGGAAAACCAGAAAAAAAAAACAAGAACTTTTTTTCTCTATAAATATGTAACTTTTCGAGATATTGACACAATACTTGGTATTTCTACAAAAAATAATGTTAAAAATGATATGAGCTGAGTAGCCAATTTCTAAGTCAACTATTTCCAGAAATACGATTGTCAACTTTTTTTTCTCTTGAGCACCATCTTGAATCTGCCCCGTGAGGCATCGTTGAAAAAGTGATTGGTTATTATAATAATGGTAACATGAAATCATTGCACCGCAAAAACAACCTCCTCATCATAACTTAGTGACCTCTTCGGCGGGAAAGAATTGTCATTCACGTATTTTTTGGCTCTCCAAAGCTTTAGTGCCCATGATGGCATTGGCAACATCTGGAATGGTGGAATATGTTACGCATTATGAACTTTGATGTACTTCGAGATAGCCTACCAAGTTTCACCATCATCAATTGAGAGGTTTGTTCTTAAAAAGCTGTTTGAACAAAATTTGTGTCGTTTTTTTATGAAAAATACAAAATATTGGGTCTTTCACCCTTACTTGATCCCTCACTGAGGATAGCCTGAAACTGGAAGTCTCCAAATTTTTTCTGATAATGGTTCAGTGGAAAGTGCTCTTCAATGTTTAGTTGTCAAAAATCGCATAGCTGCGTTCAGATTCCAGATAGAGAGCGACAAAGAAGTTCATGCAGTAAAAAAAGACAAAAATTACAGTTGAGAAGAAACTAGTCCAGAGCTAGACTGGAAGCTCTCTAGATACCTCGCTTTTTATAACATAAATGTGCAATTTGGTACTCTATTAGAGCCTTAAGTTATTAATGTTTCAAGCCTTTCACCCACGCTTGAGAGTCTTACAGAACCTGTGTATTGCGGGAAGCCTATCTAAAAGGGACATTTCCGGGATTTCTCCGTTGCATTGAAGGTTGTGTTTTTTTTCCACCGCATGAACTTCTTTGTCGCCCTCTGTTTGGAATATGAACGCAACTATGCAGATTTTGACAACTACACATTGAGGAGCAGTTCTCAGTGAATCATTAGCATACAAATTTTGGAGACTTTCGGTTTCAGGCTTTCCTCAACGAGGTATCAAATAAGGGTGAAAGATCTGATATTTTGCATTTTCCATGAAAAAATTAAACAAATTTTGTTCAAACAGCTTTTAAGAACAAACCTTTCAATTGATGATTGCAAAACTCGGTAGGCTACTTCAAAGTACATCAAGGTTCATAATGCGTAGCATATTTTACCATTCCAGATGTTGCAAATGCCATCATGGGCACTAAAGCTTTGAAGAGCCAGGAAATACGTGAATGGCAATTCGTTCCCGCCGAAGAGGTCACTAAATTATGATGAGGAGGTTGTTTTTACGATGCAATGATTACATATTATCATTATTATGATAACCAATCACTTTTTTAACGATGCCTCACAGGGCAGATTCAAGATGGTGCTCAAGAGGAAAAAAAAGTTGACAATCGTATTTCTGGAAATAGTTGGCTTAGGAATTGGCTACCTAGCTCATATAATTTCTCACATTACTTTTTGTAGAAATACCAAGTATTGTGTCAATATCTCTGAGAATCACTTATTTATGGAAAAAAGAGTGTTTGTGTTTTTTTCTTCTGTTTTTCCCCTACATTTCAAAGACGGGTCAAGGTAATCAAGAACGGTTTGCTGTGACTTCATGAGCATAAGATAGTTAATGTGTGTGGTGAATTACACGTCTCCACATGCTTCGGTTATCTGGATATAATTTTTCAACTTTTTTTTCCTGTTTCACCCTGTATACGCCGCCGGCATGGATGGCGCTGATGGCTACCTTTCTGGATCGGAAGAGTATGATGCAAAGAACATCCCCACGAAGTGGCATTTTCTCATCAAAAAATGCAAGGTTCATTCCATTTTATGCAACTAGCATCCGGACTATGAGCGCGTCGCTGATGTTGGCTGGATTGCTGATCATGACCATCTGACGCAGATCTGGATCTCTTAGTCCGCCCACGAAGGTCTCTTTGGCGATGTCGGCCAAAACATCCGCTGGATGAGCTGGATAGGCCAGGTGAACCAGCCTCAGGACTTCGGATTCGAATTCCTGAAGGCTTTCTCCGCTCTTTTGTGTCCTGGCCTTCAGCTGGGTTTGATGGATCTGCCGCACATGATTGTTCCCATACCGAAGCTCAAGGACCCTCGTCAGCTTGGTAAAGTCCTTCTGCTCACTCTCAGGAATCGTCTGGAGCAGCTCCAATGCTGGGCCTCTGAGAGCCAGGACTAGAGCTGTGGCTCTCTCATCGTCGCTCCATCCGTTTGCTTCGGCAGCGGCATCTAACTGCCTCTTATAGGTAGTCCATGGGCTTTTCCCATCGAAGTTCGGCAGCTTCACACGATGAACACCCGCTGAACTAACCATCGCAGCACTGGCGGCGGTTTTCTGAACCTTTTGCTCCAGCTTCGTCATGTTGGCTTCCATCGCAGCCATTTTCTCTTTTAACTTGTTCACACTGCCGTCAAAATACCGCGTCTGTTGTTCTACAACGGCTAGAATTTCTTCCTTTTCCTCTAGGTGTTTCCTTTCATAATCCTCTAGCAGGTTTTTCAATTCCTGTTCTTGCCCTTCTAGACGATTCTTCAGTTCCGCCTTGTCCTCTAAACGCTCTACGATGCGTTTCTTTTCCTGTTCTTCTAGAAGCTTTTTCAACTCTTCTTTTTCTTCCCAGCGTTCCGTCTTTTGCTCCTGCATCATCGCCATGATGCTCGCCAAAGCGTCTTCGACTCCTGCCTTCGACATGCTTCTCGTCTCTGGCATTTACCAAATCACGAATGTTCCGAACGTCCTGTAGTCGCAGGCCCGATTACTCTCAATTATACCGCTTTCTGACACCAGATGTTACGATATTTCGCGTACGGGTTCGAATATAATTGAGACAATCGTTTTAAACACACACTGTTTATTTCGGCGTACTACTACAATAAATGCCAACAAATATCCACTTGAAATTATTTCGCAGGTACTTTGCTTGTTTCGCACTTGTTCGCTTCCAAATTCAATACTGCCGCGAGCACGATTGGGCACTCACGAAAATTTCAGGATATAGAGGGGTGGGGGTCGATAGTCTCTCGAATATTTTTGTTCAGAAAGAGAATTTTTTTTTTTATTTGATGTATCGCAAGGTGGGTGATGTCATTTGAAATTTCAAAGTTGGGTTGAGTGGAGGTGAGGGGGTTGAAGATAGAAAAAATCGACGGGCCTCAGGATATTACCAGGCAAACATTTACTCAGGGTGGCTCGTTTCCATTGAAACACCCTGTAGGTATAGGTACACTGTACGAGTGTATAGTCTTCGGTTCGGTGCTGGGTACCTACTTCGTTTCTTTGATGTAATAAATCACCCTGTACTTGAAAGCAGTCGATCTTGTCCTGTTTACATCATTACATATCCCTTGATCGCATCAGGGTCCTTGCTCGCTAAATAATCATCGCCTCGGCTTTGATAATGTGAAGTAAACCTCAATAATGGTTTAATATTTGATGAAATGTGTTGCTCTTAGTCTATCAATCGATATTGTAACAGGTAGGTTTCCATTTATAAACTTATGCAGTATAAATAGCGCCATTGATTGCTTATTTAAAGCCCATACAGAAGTCTCGTACCAGCATAATTTGGTGTTTGCTAATCTATTTATGTTTGTATGTTGCTATTTGGGTCAAACTCGACGAATTTTCGCATTTTCGGGGACTCAAATTGATGTGCATTTACATACAAGTTGCGGCGTTTCGATTGCACCCCCAGCATGCGCATTCAAGCTAAAATAATTGTTTTGCTCCGATAATACTCCGAACAAACACATAACACTTGAGAACTGCAGCGCCATCCGAATCGGAAAATACTGACATTTTGGCGAAACTTTGTCTGGTATAGCAGTGTGAGTGCATGCGAAGAACGTCAAATTTGATCACCTCACGGGTGTATCCACCTCTGCGCAAGGAAACGAACTCTACAGCCAGAAAATTGAATGTTAAACCTAATTTTAGAAATATTCTTTTTTTCTGACATGCAATTCTTGAACTACGGAACTATAAAATATTCGCGGCGAAAATGCGATTCAGCATAAATTGTGGGTTGGGTAGCGTGAAGTGTCTGGGAACGCGAAAAACACAAAGCCTGTTTCTGGTACAAATTGGAGTAAAGCCCTGTTTTCAGGCATCCGAATGTCGCAATTGTTATCAGGATCATTTTTTCTTTGAATAGGTAGGCAAAAATGACGCATTCTGGATGTTATTGGTTTGGTATTTCAGACAAATCGTATAAATATACCTCATTTCTTACCAACAGCAAGAAGAAAATTTCCTTGCGTTCCTATACGACCCGCCAGGATGATGCCAGAAATGCTCAAAATGCGGATTTGTCAGAATCAGATTGCCTTGACTTCAAGAATAATTATTATCCGAGATGGCCATTTTTGAAACTTCGCGACAGTTATAGATTATAGCTGTGTTATATGAAAATTAATGTTACGAACTCATACTGTTAATACTCCATACGAACGTACCTATGCTAGTATTCCCGTACCTCGATGCGAGGGTTAAATATGCATAGAGTTAATTCAACATCCTGCAAGTTTCAACATCCTGCGGGCAAATTTAATGGCTTTGGTAAATTACAAACTAAAATATTTGTGAATTTCCCCATGCATTGAAAATGGTTAGCTCATTCTTATGCATTTTGTATCAAAAGGGCAATATAAAATGAAAGTTGAATACGTTCGAGTTTGGTTGAAATTTGAGTATGCTTTTCTGAAAATCCAACAGTTTACAGTTATAATTTCATACGATAATGGCGCTTTTGGCTGCATTTTGTCCGTCTGTCTGCCCGTCACAGAAACTACTCTTTTGGCCAATCGATAGATTATTTATCTCGCATGTCAACTTCATAGAAATCTTACCTCATAATCAATAAACAACAACAATAATAACCATGCACAGAGAAAAATGATTGTTTAATTCCATAAAATATTCTTTCTTTCAAAGAAATTTGTTGTTTCCGTACGGGCAAGTAAATATTTCTTTGAAAGATTGAAAAAATTTATTTGGAACAGTTCATTTCAACAAAAGAACGGATCTCTTTGAATCAATAGAGATAGTGTTTGATTGAAAGAAATCGAATTTTTTGCTGCAAAAGCAGAGGATATTTCTGTGAAATATATATTTCTTCAATTATTGGCGTTTTCAAATCCTTCGGAGAAAAAAAGTTTATTCAAGATAAATATAAGATTTTTTGAAGGTAACATAAAATCCTGTCAATCCATTCGTTCGCCTTATTGCATTCAAATAAATATTTTCTTCCTGAAAGAGATTTTGCGTTGTTGTTGTGATGAAATATTAATTGTTGGACAAAATGAAACATTTTGTTTGGCAAAATATATAGTTTATTTGAAACTGTCACTATAACATCAACATTGTAAACTTAAAACTGGAAATTAACATAAAAAATACTTTTGCTATAGAATTAGCATGGACACTGCGAGGAAGTTTGTAAACACTACAACACTATCAAATGGTAATATTTAGTATTGAACTCTCGCCTATTGTAGCGAGGGTGTTGGTGATTTGTGAATTATGTGAGCAATTAAATGGATCTCCAAGAATTTCTTGAAGAAACCGAACTGAGACACTTGAACGAACTGCTTTGTGGTAGGTAAATCTTTTAGTTTCTTGTGCTGATTCTGATTGTTTCTGGACATCACTGGTTGATCTGCATGCTTGTTGGTGCCGTATACTAACCCACTGTTTAATTAGGTACCAACTTCTGAGGAAAATAAGTCGAATTTTTCTTACCTTCTGTGAAAAACGTTCCGAAACAAACTTTTCAAGGCGTAATCTGTTCCCTAAAGTAGGGTCATTGGGCAGGATTTGTTGAACGGCACCAATAAGCAAATCATCAACAGTGATGTTCTGCTCTAGAACAGAGGAAGAAGGTTATACTTGTAGAGTCTATTGCCTCCATCAGCACAAGAAACAATATTCGGCTTCTTCAAAAAATTCTTGGAGATCCATTTTATCGCTCACACAATTCACAAATCACCAACACTCACGTTAAAATAGGCGAAGGCGATGGCTTTTATTCACATGCCATGAATGGACTTGCAAATGGCGTTGTGGTGATGGGAAGGGGTGGGGATGGATTTTTTTTTTGACTTGAAGAAATGTTTCTTTTGTGCCATTTCACATTTATTTGAATTGAATAATTATTTGTTCCCATGAAAAACATTACTGCAACGTCAAAGCTGTAATTTTATTTGTGTCAAATACAGTTTTTCAAGGAAAGTAAAATCTTCTTTTTTGAAAGTATAATTTCTATCTTCATTGTAAATAATCAGGGTGTATAAATTTAAATAAATACGGTTTAATTTTTAAGTAAATATCTTCTCTTATACTGAAACATCGAGTTTTATTGGAAATAAATTTCCTTCGTATTAAAAAAATCGACGTCAAATGAATTAGATTATTAGTTTTAAACAATCCTTTTTCTCTGTGTGCAGCGTGGCGCAGTCTCGCTGAAGTATTGTTCGCCTGATGTTGCACTTCAAATTTGCGACATGCTGCCAACTAAATAGGTGATTAATTGAACTGGTCCACCCAAAAATTTCACGCTAGATCGAAAATCTAGAAGAAAAATCAATCGATTTCAAAGAGCATGGTCCTTAGTCATGCCGGGTGGGTCATTATTCTGCCATGCTGAATCACGTAGACGTTATTGATACTCGTATTGATATTGTTTACCATGTACAGGGTGACAGGGAGTTTTCTTGTTTTGAAAAAACGGTGAAATTTTGGAGCACGACTTAATTTTGTTGCGTAGTTTATTTCATGAGAATATACTTCTTATTCTCACCATTTTTCGTGGATATATTCATCTTTTCCCCTTACTCCTTACTGTATCACTTCAACGATTTTTTCAACAACCTGATAACTTTCTAGTAAACTTCATTCATCAGAGGTTCATAATCATCATATTAGTTAATCCATCATAATTCGTATCCAAATGCTGATTTTATTGCATGAAACGTTTTTGTGGCGGTGATGGACGCACGAAAGAGTGACGTCGTAAATATGACGAAAACGTTGATGATGACGCAATCTAATTAATGAAAACTAATCAAAGTTATACGTATCGTATTTTAGATTTCTGAATAAGTGGGAATTTGTTGGTAAATAAGAGTGTTTGGAATGTTTGATTTACGAGGCGTGTTGGGTTCAATTAAATATGAGATCAATAGTGATAAAATAATCAAAAGTATCACGCTTTATAATTCCATCGTTAACCTATAATGTACTGCTGGTAAGCTGCGAAAGATCAAGAAGGATCAAGAACTTTGCGGGATTCCGTTTTGCGCCCGGTATTACTGCGAGAAGCTTTCTCGTGCACTTTGCAATTTCCAGTTCGATTGTTTGTTTTCATTTTGAATTTTTCTTGCTTCTACGTCAAGGCTCCACTTACTTAATCAATTACTTATTGTTATTATTTCTGGATTATCCGATGCATTGCGGTTAATGCCAGATTTCTTCAAATAGCACTAGGTCATTTCTGATATTTATGTTCTGTTGGGTTGAAAATGTACGTACCTACCTCATAAAATATTGAAATGTCAAAGAAAAATGACATCCGTACGAAACGCGCGGCAATCGCTACAGTATTTAACGAGCTTTTAGTTGGAGTATACTTAGTACTTACAGGTAGGTACATCAAAATTGAAAAGTGACGTCATACAACATACAGCTGAAGTGGGAAACGTAGGCTTGCCCGTTTGTCATCGGGTAGGAGTGGTTGCAGCAACTATAGTTAATTTTCACTCGATTTGAAGAAAAAAATTTGGAATATTCATGTGTACCAACCTGTTTCTCCGAGACAAATAAAAGAATATGCTGAAAACCATAGTGAATTTTGGTCCTATTGGTCTCTCCTCAGGTTCTCGTTTTTTTTTCTTTATCGAATGGCAAAGCGAAAATCAGTAAACCCGGGACACCTGTATAGTAATAATTGATTTATCATACCTACTAATTCCTAAGAGGCCAGGAAGACAAGAAGTAGCTCCAACATTTCTTGGTCCAAAAGTGCCTGGAAAGCGCTAGCCTTTTTTGAGGTTGTAGTTCACTAACCTACAAATCAGCGAAGAATTTGTACTCCTCCCTCCACAAAAATCTATAAATAGAAAGTAATAGGTTTGTTCCATCGAGAAGTTCCAATTCTCAACTATTCACCGACAGTTTGCAAACTGTAAGCAATGCGCATGCCCTACTTCGGACCAGTTTTCGTCTGGGCTGCTGCTCGTTGATGGAACAGAAAACCGTCAATCATGGCTATCGGCTAGGTACTTAATTTTCTATCGTTTGGCAGTTTGCAGCTGGAAATAAGACGTATTTTATGAAATTGATGAATGAATAATGAAACCACCAATCTAACCTATATTATTTGTAAGTAGGTATAGAAGGAGAGAAGGCTCGATGCCCGGACGAAAAGTTTCCGTAAAATCCGCAAACTTTTCTGACCGTCCCGAAACTAGTTTGAGCCGCTGATAACAGTCCTAGACTTCTAAAATACCATTAGGAAGAGTATGATACGCATTAAATTTTGAATTGCTCAAGATTTAAGAAAGCTGAAAAACAACTATATAACTCGCTAGCCAGCCACATTGCAAGGGGCTGCATTTTGTTAAATTTTTTGGCGCACGAATAAGCCCACCTGGTGAGTCTAAATTGTACGTTTCTGTCTCTCTCACTCCACCACCTTAAGTATAAGTCTGTCCCACAGGGTGACACCATCCATAACCGTTACAATCGTTTATACGCCAGTAGTCAAATTAGTACAAATTTTTCCGTTTCAGGGAAAAAACTGTCGGAGTTTTGGAAATTTGACAGAAATGTTCGGTAAGGTGTACTGATAAACATACTAAAAGTCTCCAACTCTACCTATTGAGCTCGAGCCGTCATCTGGGAAAAATGGTCCTTCAATCCACTTTTCTACTTATATTGCGCTAACCATCAGAGATATTTAATTAGGATTCATAAAAAATCAAAGCTATAAAATTTGCTACAAAAATTGTTACATACCGATTTTTTTCTCGTATTTGTTAACAATTATTATTGAAATTAACTTAACAAAAAAATCTAAGAAATGAGCCATTTTTTGCCTATGGCTGTAGATACTGTCTTCAAAATTTGTGAAGATGTTGGCAGTCTACATCAAAGCTGAACGTGACAGTTGAGATAAAAAAAATTGCGTGAATATTTTTTCATTTTTTTTTCAAAATAAAGCAAAAATTTGGTTTTCAAGTTTGACATTTCCAACAGGGCGGAGTAAAGGTTTCAATTGAATATCAATCAGTGTTGATATTTACATATTGTAAGACAAAAATTTCAACAGTATTGTGCCTATCACGTTTGTTGATTGACTCACATTGACAGATCGATCAGTCACATCACATTTTAATTTTTCAGGATATTGTGGTGTAGATATTCTAGAACAGTTGCCGTAACTCTTCTCTATTTAGACCTAAAACGCCATCTTTCAAGCCATTACCGGACTCTTAGGTACAAATGTTGGTAGTATCGGGCGCTGCAATCAGGTGACCACCTGCCATTGTACGTTGAGTAGCCTCTTTTTGATGTACCGGGTCCAAGTGAATTACTATTGTGTGACATTACTTAAGTGACATAAACTATAATAAAATCTCATCTACTCTTGCAAAGCTTGCACGGAGAAGCACTTTTAAGCAGTGGCGTGTGGAGTAGTTTGGAAAAGGGGGTAGCACCCCTAGGGGTCGGATAGTTCAAATTTATTTATGGGGCAGCTTGTCTTGGTAATTTATGCATTTCTGCCATAATAAAGCGAGTCGTATGGTCAATCACGGACGCAGCATCCGAAAACTCAAACTTCACAATAATGATTTTCTCAGAAATTAAATTAGAGTGACTAGTCAAAAGCCGTGAGTCATTTTTGATGTGGGCTTTCTGAAAATGGGAGTAGAAAAACATATGGATTTTTGCGAATGTTCTTCATGGTTGAAAATGAACTTTTCGACAAACTTATTCATGGTTAAAAATGGACTTTTCTCACTACTAGATGTGAAGTAGGCCGTTATTGACCTGTTTAGAGGTCGTGAAGTGATTTTTCACAACCAGTAGGCTGACTGTAACATTATTAACCACCTGTCACTATTATTAACCTCCTGTCACATTTTCAACCTCCTGTCAGTCCTGTCACATTCCATATTCTCAAAAAATCTTTACAAATCAGGATTTAATGTTTGCTAGTAGTGAGAAAAATAGTATATAAACCACGGTTGTGAACGCTGTTATAGCTTTGGCGCCTTATATCCCTCAGCTGCGCTTTGGGATTTAAACAGGCGCCGCAGCTATAACAGCGTCCTTCACAACCTTGGTATATAATATACTATTTCTCACTACTAGCTGAGAAGTAGGCCATTATTGATCTGCTTAGAGATCGTGAAGTGATCTTTCACAAACAGTAGGCTGACTGTCACATTATTAACCGCCTGTCACTATGATTAACCTCCTCTCACATTTTTTGCCTCCTGTTAGTCCTGTCACATTCCATATTCTTGAAAAATTGTTACAAATCAAGATTTAATGTTTGCTAGTAGTAAGAAAAATAGTATATAAACCACGGTTGTGAACGCTGTTATAGCTTTGGCGCCTTATATCCTCAGTTGCACTTCGGGATTTAAACAGGCGCCGCAGCTATAACAGCATTCTTCACAACCTTGGTATCATAATATATACTGCCTTCCAAAAAAAGTGCAACACCATGAAGCCGTGGATCAATTTTATTCAAATTTTCGCAAAACATGTGTTTTAACAATAGAAACAAACGATTAGATTCTGGAAATCGTAATACAAGGAACTTCAGAAAAAATAATAATGTGTCGCTCCTCCACGATTTGCCCGACACTCATTAACCCTACGAGGCATGCCACCTTTCTTCCCATCATATCCCACACGTGTTCGATGGGCGACAAATCAGGAGAGCAAGCAGGCCATGGAAGCACGTCAATGTGTGCATCTTCCAGGAACTGCATTGAAGCTCTTGCCGTATGAGGCGTGCATTGTCTTGCTGGAAAATAGGGTTGTTGAGCCCCTGAAGGTATGGAAGGCAAACGGGTTCCAGCACACTCGCGATGTAAGATGCAGCTGTCATAGTGCCCTCAATGAACACCAATGGTGACCTGCTTCCATGGCATATTGTTCCCCAAACCATCAATCCGGGTGTACGGGCAGTGTGTCGCTCGGCAAAAAATTCGGGATTATGCCGTTCCCCACGAAAGCGCCTCACCCTCCCCCGGCCGTCATGAGTCCAAAGACAAAAGCGGGACTCGTCACTGAAGACCACCCGATGCCATTCTTGGACCCAGTTTCTGCGCTCATTGCACCACTCCAATCTTCTGGCCCGGTGAACAGGAGTGAGGGGAAGGGTTAACAGCGGACGATAAGAACTTAGCCCAAAAGACCTAATTCTTCTATAGACCGTGCTCATTGAGATTGGGCGTCCTATAGCTGCAACCCACTCGTTTCCGACTGCTCGGGTTGTCGTAAATCGGTCTCTTACAGCCGCTACTCGAAGACGTTGATCTTGACGTACCCTGGAGGCTCTACGACAACCAGATCCATTCCGTCGCCGATAATTGGCCTCCTCGTTCCATCTCCGCCACCATCTCATCACAGTCGAAGCATTGCAACCAACAAGTCTCGCAATTCTTCGATACGAAGTCCCCTCATTTTTTAAGCCAATAATCTGTCCCTTCTGGAACTCGGTTAAATGATGGTACTGCCGAGGTTGACGGGCTCTTGGCATTTCAGGACTCTTGGGGTTCACTATTGAAACTTATTGCAAAAAATGTGGTTTGTAACAACCAGGAAAAACGAAAACAATTTCTTGTGTTTTACGGTTACCAAGGGAAAAAACAAAACAACTACAGCGCCTAGATATCCAGAATGTTAATCATTTGTTAGTGTAGATGAAATACTTGTTTTGTGAAAATTTGATCAAAATCAGCCAACGGCATCGAGGTGTTGCACTTTTTTTAGAAGGCAGTATACTATTTCGACACACTTTTAAGGTATGTTCCGATATTCAAATCGGTTAACCAGCCGGTCAACCGATTTTTCAGTGGTTGAATTTTGATATCGGAACGACAGTTGACGTTTGGGTTAACCTTCACTGACCGGCCTCCGAAGCTGGTCGTTGTGGTTGACAGCTGGTTAACCTTTTCCAGGCAGCCGGTCGTTCCAATATACAGTTTTTCAGGCGGTTGGTTAACCAGAACGAATATCGGAACGTACCTTCAGTTGTCACTCTGTCAAACAAAATAGCGACCATACCGCGACGGATATTATTGGATGATCTAATAATGGATCAAACAATGAATTTTTCGTATCACCCAAGATAAATTTTTTCGGGACCTAAATGGACGTAAAAAAAAACAAATATTGAGTTAGCTCGACGTTGAGTTCATTATTTGAATTATTTTTTTATTAAAACCGGAAGAGTCTGAAGACCTCATTGCTGAAGTTCAACTCAAGTCATAAAGCTCTACTTGAAATGCTTTGGTCATCGGTCTGTTAAAGCTACAAACACGAAAACGGTGAAAATAGACTTCGCTTTTAGAACTAATCAACAGTGCCGTTTTATCTTTGGTGAACGTGAGTTTTAGTATAGTCTGCTCCTCCACCACAACACCACTGCCGCCGCCGCCGCCGCCGTGAACACAACCCAAAAGTTATTTTAGGACCGCGGCGACTTGTTTTGGTTCTTTAGTGCCCGATTAAAAATATCGATTTCTGGGCCGAATTTGGCTAGATGGCAAATAGTGCAAGCAGGTGCAATTCGGGGGTAGCATCCAGGAGGAGGTGGACGTGGATCAATACGGCGGGGAGAGGAAATCTGGCCCGACTGGCGACACAGACAGGAGACACACCGGCCCCATCTGCTTTGCCGGTGCCCTCCTCTTCGCCCAAGCCGGATTTCTCCTTCGCGTCTGTGTTGTAGTGACAACTCTAAACCGCCACAACCGCAAATCTAACGATCACACGGACATTTGCACCTCGTTCGACAACTTGTGCTGCCGCTATGGATGGCTGGGCATAGCACCGGAGAGCCAACACATTATCGTCAGTGGTGGTGGTGCCATTATCTTGCCAAAGGCTAAACAGAGGGAAACTTTCTAAATTAAACTCGAAGCAAGCCAGTCAATCGAAGGAAGCGGAGACACTGGGGGCGCATTAAGTGCCAGGAGCTGGCAGGCAGCAGGAGAGGCCGTCGGGCTACCTGGCTGAAAATTTACCGCGCCACTCCAGGTCAGCGCCCTGAAGGTCCTCGCTGTCACCATAAGATTTCCGTTCAATTTGCATCGCTTTACTTTCTCCGGCATTTCCCAGCCACAAACCCGTGAATTGTTTTGCATCTAGGATGTGCTTGTCAAGCCCTGTCACTTGCCAACTTGGTCCTTTGTGGTACTGTCAAGTTGCAAGCATTGTACCTACATTCCATTCATTTAACCGGATTACCACAATCGGAATAAGCGCAACCAAGTCTACGTTGCTACGTAATACAGGGTGTCCGTTTTTCGAGGCTAAGCATGGGTATCTCGCTTATCTTTAGAGATACAGAGTCGGTTAAATCAGAAAAAAGTTGCGAATTTTCATGACGATCAATGATCCAAAGAGACATTTGACTTGTCAGTTTTAGTTTTCGAGATATCAAGAAAAAACAGAAATTTGTAATTTTTGTTTTAATTTTTTATTTAAAAAACGGTTAAAGATAGCCTTTTCTAACTAAGACATTGTGGAGGCACTTTTCCAAGGGGAATTCAATGTTGCCAAAATCTTCATTCTAGCTTTCAAAACAACCGAGATATGACAATCAACTTTGTTTTCTCTTACGGGCGCCATATTGGATTTTGACATTTTTAAATGCAATATTTTTTTCTGGTTACAACGATGTCTCACATGCCACTGTTGAATTCATGTTTTTGAGCAAAAAAAATTTTCTAAATTTTTCAAAGAGTGCTTTGGAAACAAAATCAGCACCGACAATAAAAAAAACGTAAATGTTGAACATTTATTCAACAGTGACATGTGGCACATCGTTGTAACCAGAAAAGAATACCGTATTCAAAAATATCAAAATCCAATATGGCGCCCATTACAGAAAAAATTTGAATGTCGTATCTCGGTTGCTTTGAAAGCTAGAATAAAGATTTTTGCAGCTTTGAATTCTCCTTGAAAAAGTACCCGGACAATGTCTAGATTAGAAAAGACTACCTTCGACCGTTTTTTTAATAAAAAATGAAAACAAAAATTCAAATTCCTCTTTTTTCACGATATCTCAAAAACTAAAATCGATACGTCAAATTTTATTTTGGATCATTGATCGCCATGGAAATGCGCAACTTTTTCCTAATTCAACCGACTTTGTATCTCTCAAGATGAGCGAGATACCAATGCTTAGCCTCGAAAAACGGACACCCTGTATAACACCGGAAACGAAAAGATTTCGATTGTCATTGTGCGACATTCTGATGTATAAAACGTTGTTGCAAGTTTGGTTTTCCTATACTAAATAAGAAAGATGCATGGTAACCAACGCCGGACTGGCAAATTTTGGCCTACCGGGCCAAGGAATGGAAGTGGCCTCGAAACCGAAGGGGTAGCCAGAGGGGCCTGCCCCTCAGTTAGCGCCGCAGGGGCCTGCCCCCCAGTTAGCGCCGCAGGCGACTTTTTCAATAATAATAATAATAATGATAATGCTAATAACGAAAAAAGACGCTGACCAAATTGTCTCAAGATTTCTTCAAGCTCAAAACTTTTGCTTGAAATACACTACGATAAAGGAAACAACGGAGGAAAAAGAAAAGTTTATTATTGTTATGTATTTCGAGTACAAGTTCGAATATAATAGAGACGATCGTTTTAAAACACACATTGTTTATTACTGCGTACTACAATAAATATACGCCATTGATTATTTACTTAGGAATATCGCTGTGATTACTACTCGCTTTTAATCCGCTCGCTACCACTCGCATCCCAATTCATAACTGCTCGTGAGGCGACGATTGATGCCTTATATAGGTCCGACTGATTCATCTCGAATGTTTCATGCATTCCCCAGCAGCCTCCACAGTGACCCGACAGACGGTTTCCAAACGACTCCCGAAAAATCTTGCACATTACCCGTATAATTCTGTTGTGCTCTACAACCGACGCCTCCGCCAAAATGGACAGATGTTGCTTGACCCACTGCTGAAGTCTCCATACAGTTGTACGGGAAAAAGCCTACACGCGCGCTCGGGATAATCGCGTATCCAGAATCGCTGCTCGTAACATTATTCCAACATTAATTAGTTCAGGAATTACAGAAATAGTAGCGAACAAAAATGAAACCCAGCCGGATTTTTGCATATAAGCTCATCAACAGTTTCAATTCCAAACAGTGGGCACAAGGTAATGGGGGTTTCATAAAGGTATGCGAAATAAAAAATGGACTGATCAGGATCGCTGGGCCGCAATTATTGTAGGTACTAAGCCTTTTGGCTAAAAAGGGTCCCAAAACTAGGTCTATGAGGAGCCCTGCGTTCCCGCATACAGAAGTCGGGAGAGAAATAGATAAATTCAATTTAGTTCTTGCTTTGAGGAAATCATCAAGAGCTCGAAAACCGAATATATTGATGGTGATGAGGCTCCTTCCTGTTGATTTTTCAGATTCCTGAAGAATCTACCAGAACAGCGGATAGGTAGCGGTTATTTATTAGGTTGAATTTCCAATTGCCTTTGCGCTGAGTTCCTACGAGTTTTTGATTTCTTTTATCACGCGTTGTCAAAAAACCACCATGAGAGGAAGGCGCACGATCAGCTCAAGAAGTGACATAATTAAATAAATGAATGCAATATGAGAACAATTTTATTTTACAAAAATCGTCATTAGTTTTGTGAATTTATGGTGATTTGGGTGTCCCCAAAAAACCTGGAGCCCTAGGCACAGGCCCTTTGGGCCCATGCTTGAAGACGGTCTGATTTCAAAAATACTGATCTACTTGCGAATTTGTTGATGATTTCTGCATGTGGCCGAAGATGTGAATTCTACATAGACGGTAAAGAAAGAGCACGATTAGATGGCAGATAAAACAAACCAACTGCGGGAGCAGCGGCAGGGCCGTCTTATCCATAAGGGTAGGCTGGGAGGGGCCAAAAGACCCCCTAAAATTCAGAAAATTTTTAGGTGCGGCGCTTTATTCCCTGATACCCAGCTTGTAAACTATGAAACTATGTAAAAAATGCGAATGACAGATTGCTTGATCTAATCTTTACTGATATGCCGGTGTCAATCGTAACTGCCGCGCTGCCATTTGTCCCTGAGGATGGGCATCACCCGGCTCTCGAGTTTATTCTTGATGTGAAGGGTTGTAAACGCCATCCGCGATTTGTAGGTAGTAATGATATCTTGCAATACAATTTTAAAAAGGCAAATTTCCCTAAAATGTATGACTTGTTGTTGGGTATGGACTGGAGCACGATTTATGTTGCGGATACAGTGGACCTTGCTGTTGGCAGACTCTATGAGTTGCTTCACTCCGTCTTCGACTAATGCGTGCCTAGAAAAAAACACAAACAACGGAAAAAAAAAAACTATCCATCTTGGTTTTCAAAGGATCTCATCAATTTAATAACTAAAAAAGAACGTCTCCACAAATTATACAAAAAGACTAGATTTCTCACTCATGTGAAACGATTCAAAGAGTTACGAAGACAAACTAAAACTATAATCGAAACTAACTATAAGGAGTATATTTTGAATGTTGAGAGTAGATTGACAAGTGAGCCTAAGTTTCTCTGGGAGTTTGTCAACAGCAAGAAGGGACAGGGTAGGATACCTGGTGTGATGTTTGGTAGGAATCGCGAATATTCGGGGCCACAGGAGATAGTGGATGGTTTTGCCGAGTACTTCAGTAGCGTCTACTCGGACTCAACAGCTTTCAATGCCGATGATGTTCCTTGCGGTATGGTTGGAGGGGTATTCAACATGTGCGGTGTTACTGAATCGCAAATACTTGATGCTATACGAAGTTCTAAAGACAAAATGACGGCGGGGATTGATCAGATACCAAACTTTGTAGTCAGGGACTGTGCACATGTGCTGGTTGGGCCTCTCCACTTCATATTCAATTTAATATTAAGTACGTCTACATTTCCGCAAGCTTGGAAGATAACTAAAGTTTGCCCTGTACACAAGAAAGATGATAAATCAAAATTGGAAAATTATCGGCCGATATCACTTTTGTGCAATTTCGCGAAAATATTTGAAAAGCTCATATGCAAAAACCTCTCTTCTCATATAAAAAATATAATCTCTCCCCTGCAGCATGGCTTCTTGCCCAACAGGTCGACCGTTACAAACCTAGCATCATTCACGGAATACGTGGTTGGGATCCTGGATGGTGGGGGACAGGTGGACGTCCTTTACACGGACTTTCAGAAGGCGTTTGACCGCATCGACCACGGTGTGTTGCTTGGAAAGTTGAAAATGGTTGAATTTTCGGACTCAATGATAAAGCTGATGCACTCGTACCTTTCAAACAGGAAATCTCTTGTACAACACATGGGATACAATTCGAAGAGCTACACACCAACCTCCGGGGTAACACAGGGTTCTAACTTGGGCCCTCAATTGTTTTTGATCTTCGTGAACGATATCGTGAACGTGATAAACTGTCCATGCCTGTTGTTCGCCGATGACATGAAGATTTATACCAGAGTTCTTTCGGTCGATGATTGTTGCTCACTTCAGCGAGATTTGAACGCGATTCATGATTGGTGCAGCACTAACAGGCTTTATCTCAATATTAGTAAGTGTAGTGCAATGACGTATTCAAGAAAAAAGAGTAGAATTGAATATCATTATGAATAAGAGGGGACTAGCATTACCAGAAACTCTTCGGTGAGAGACCTGGGAGTGGTGTTTGACGAATCCTTGCTTTTTTGTGGGCATGTAGAGAGCTGTGTGTCGTCCGCCTCGGCGATATCCGGTTTTATTTATAGAAATTGCGGGCAGTTCGGGAGCACTTCCTGCCAGATGACCTTAGGTATATAAGTCTTTGGTCCGCAGTAGACTTGAGTACGGCACACTCATATGGCATCCCATCTATGAGTCGCATAAGGGTTTGTTGGAGGCGGTCCAGAGGCGATTTCTTAAGCTGCTAAAGTTCAAGAAAAACGGTGTGTATCCCGAAAGAGGCTACGACCATAATATTCTCCTAAACGAATTCAGTGTTGACTCCCTTGAGCGACGTAGAGTGGGAACGGCGGTGACATTTCTTGTGCAGCTTGGTCGGGGAAACATCGACTGTCCATTTTTGCTCGGCCGGCTCAGGTTTTTGATACCAAGAGCATCATCAAGACTCCAACGTTCGTTTTACTGTGATTGTCCCAGAACTAACCTTATGTACAGGTCACCTGTGTTTTTTATGTGTACTGTTTTCAACTGTTTGTCCGTAGACAACGATATAGATTTATTTTGTACACCGTTGTCAGTGATCAGGCGGTTGATAGCGGTGTAGAATGTGATTGTGACTTGTAATTTTCAAATCTAGTCATTTTTTGTTTTTCTGTTTTTTCCTGTTGTTGGTTCGTATTGTACTTGTATGGTGTGATGCCTGTTGGAAAATAAATGCTTATCTTATCTTATCTTATCTTGTCCTTCACCATGTGAAATGTGCCCAGGGCCTACGAAGACTATAAGACGGTCTAAGCAGCGGGAGCCTCACACATGCAATCTTGTCATTCCACGACTAGTGACTACTTAGAAATAATCAATGCATGATATGCACAAAGAAAAGTGGACCAGACTTTGATACAAAATTAAAAATTTGGATTTCAAAAAAACATCAAAGTGCAATTTTTTACCGGGCATTTGCCCGGTTGCCCGGTGGACCAGTCCGACACTGATGGTAACATTCTAATGTTCGAGCAAAGCTTTGATTCAACAAATTGGGGTAGGTACTACTCGTGTCACTCTAGCCGGAGAGCACATGGCACGTGTTAACTGCTCCAATTGAGATAAAACTTGACCGTAGCAACGCAAAGCGACGTCATAATTTGGATGGGTCGTTCCCCACCCAATTCTGAACAAGCTGATAATTTCCCTTCGGATGGTCTTGAGCAAGCCTTTTCAAGTTTTACGCCTGCAGCCGACTGTACGGCAATGTGCAGAGAATAACCACCAGCTCATACGGGGGATGGTCTAACAAAGAACGATTAACGAACCAGCGCAAGCACTAGGTATTTCAATATATCTGCAACAATGCGTTGGGGATCTGGCGTAATCCCGATGAACCGTGCACTTGGAGGCCCCAGTGCTTAGATGGACCGACCGTCAAGCATCCAAGCATCACATTGCGGTTCGAAAAGTCCTACTGGTTTGCTGTTGGAAGGCTGCAACAGCTAGGATGCTGTTCCTGAACTGCAACAGTTTAGGAAATTGATGTAATCGGGCCAAAAGCAAGGCCTACATGCCAGATGGAACATGTTCCATCAAAGAAGCTGCAGAACAAGCTGGCCAATAAAAAACTGTGACAGTTCTTTGATATCAATAGTTATTATTACTCATATCATTGATTATAATAAGCATAATAGAATAATGTGATAAACTTCAATTTTCGAATTGTTTTACGGTGACCATTGAACTTTCGAGCACCACCGGAACCGACGATATATTCTACCGGTTGCGATAAATATGGCGTGCGATGAGATTGGGATCGATTCAGAGATGGGGTTGGGAACCCAAATCTAGTGTTGCCCTCTAGACAAGACAAGACAAGAGTTGCCCTACTCTTGTCTTGTCTTGAAATATCAAGATTTTTTCAAAATTTCAAGACAAGACTCTAACTCTTGATGGAAATTTTTCAAGAGTCTAGATAGACTCTTGAAATTAAAGTTATATAAAACCCCCTCCTCTTCCTATAAAAATACTTAACAGGAATATAAACAATTTCAAGCAAGAAAAACAGAGAAACTGTGAGGAGCAAGGAGCATCACCCTTCGAATAAAGACTGCGCTCCAATAAAATATTCTACTTAGGTATACTTACGTTCAAATTTCAAAACAAAGACCCACTTTTATTCACACTGAAATTTATCATTGCATTGGTGTGAGTGCTGAAAGAAAAGGTTGCCACCGCCACCCCTGATCTGTCAGTAGAAGTATTTCTGCAATTGGGTCTTATATAAAATGACAAGATACGATTTTATTGCCATAGGTTTCATGCCTAAATAATATAGTCAACTACTGTTCAGTTGAAGAAGTATTGAAAAAATCTGGCACCGCGAAAGGAAATAGAAATTCAGCTCACCGTAGTCCATCTGCTCAAATCGAGAGAGTAAGCAAGCAAGGAACAGTATCAGGTTGCCACATAAACGTCGAGAAACAGTCAACGAAAAAGAGTCACAGTCGAAAAAATCAATCAACTTCAATATTTGCTGGTGTTTGAAACATTGCTGCTGCACGGAGAAATGTAAATAATCGGGTTTAAGTAGGACCCGGAGTTCCCAGATGACATGCTGCGGACGTGGTCCAATATTTTTGTCGAAAATATACCGACTGTTTGAAGACCTGTGTCAGGCTCCCGCTTGTGTAAACCTGACGCGGGTAAGAAGACTAACTTTGCTCAAGTTGTAAGAAGAACACCAGCCTAATAGGTGTTTTGCCTTGGTACCCACATTAAAATGATATCTGGCTGCAGCATGTTGTCTGAATCATTTTCTTTTTATTGGCAAGAAACACTTTGTTTCGCAGCTATTGACCAAAAACCTTCTCAAAAACCTTATTGAGCGACCTGATTTCTCAGAAGTTGAGATCTGAGAAGGCGCAGCTATTTTTTGGAGAAGTAGAATTCAAGATGTTGGAAAAAAACCCTTGAAAAAAAAAACACTTTGAGAAAACTTTCGCATGAGAACCGGAAAAAACAGTAGAGATATACAGAGTCTGAAGGAGATGTCATGTGAATATACAGGGTGTTTGCAAACTTGAGATAGAAAATTGAGCCGCAGTTAAAGAAATGCCCCAAAAGTGCCGGAAAAAATGTTGAAAAAAAACTATGATCTCTATTTTTGGAAATATGGAGGGTCAAAATCAAAAGATGGTCATTCGACCCTTTCTACTTTCGTTTTTTTTTAAGATTCTAGGGAACTCTTACCATCAGACCAAGAAGCAATTTTTTTGAACCTTTGAATGTGTCTTGTAGTTTTAGTTAGTGTACAGGGTGAGTCATGAATCGCAAAAATCTATTTTTCCTCGAAAATGGCCGTGAAAGGTTCCAGAGGTTATGAACAAATAGTTCTCGTATGGAATTTTCTGCATGCATTTCAAAAGAAAACTGGATTTTCCGGATTTACGACTCACCCTGTATAGTAAATAAAATTATAAAACACATTTAAAAGTTCAACAACATTGCTTGCTGGTCTGTTGAGAACAGTTCACTGAAATCTTTCAAAATAACGAAAATAGAGGGGGTCGAAAGACCACATTTTGACCCTCCATATTTTCAAAAATAAGAACCCTAAATTTTCCTCAACATTTTTCTAATACTTTTGGAGCATTTCCGTAACTGCGGTCCGATTTTCTACCCCAAAGTTTACAAACACCCTGTATAATATACCTTTTACCCTCATTGATGTTATTTTATGTTGTCAATGAATTCTGTCAGGAATCTCCAAGCAAATCACACATTCAGTGAACAATAAAAACCGTCAACAGAGAGGAACATTATCTGATTTTATTTCTTTTTCTTTTCAAGAGTCTAATCAAGACTCTTGATCTTGACAGTCTTACTCTTGTCTTGTCTAGAAATTTCAAGACAAGAGTTTCTAGAGGTCTTGTCTAAGTCTTGAGGTCTTTTCAAGACAAGACTCTAGAAAGTCTAACTCTAGACGGCAACACTACCCAAATCCAAATCGAAACCTAACGGAGCCACTATTTTTCGCTAACCGAAACCAAAATTAGTCTTTTTGAAATGCAAGAGACCAAAATGAATTTTGGTTCTCATTCCTGAATGTATGGTAACGTCAGATAGATAGTCAGATTCCAATGTAACGATCATTGAGACTTGCAACGAGTGACTGATGGAAACCCCGCTAGCTGCGGAGTAATGTGGAAGATGATAATAATTTAAACTTAGGAGCGAAACGTCAACGAAAGACGGAAGATCGCGTTGCCCAAAATTAGTTTTCCCGCAGAATGCTGGAAACAAAATATACCGCAGCCGCAAGCTCAACTCGATTTCTCAAGGACGAGACGGGAAATTGCGAAATAAAAAACAAACTGAATTCATTAAAATTTAAGTACTTTCGCCACAAGAGAAATTCCTTTTCGTAATTTTTCAACTCTACATTAGGCGCGGACTTGTTTTCCGCGACTATACGATATGCCACTTTCAGCATCAGATATGAGATAATAATATAATAAATAGTATAATTAGATATTAGAGGCGGGAAATGCTTCATTTCACCCGCGGGCGTTAGTTGCGCTCCGCGGGGTATGTATAGTCTGTCTGATTTCTACATGATTCTAGTGAGCTGCGGTTCAGGCCGTGGGCGACTATGTAGAAACACAGCCCACTCAGGGCCGGTCCGAAGGGGGGGGGGGCAGTCGCGAACATCCATTCGGCAAAATCAAGCTCAGTCGGCAAAATCGAGATGAACTGAAATATTGTCCGTAAAACGATTTGGAAAAAAAAAGTGCCTAACTATCACGCATAACGGAAAAGAAACTTTGTTGGTATCTAATAAGTTTGTGTTTATTGTGTTGTATTACTGTGGTAGAACTACTAACATGAAGTCAGAATTGAAGTTCAGAAGTCTGATTTGCGGAAACATAAATAGTAATTGTGCTAAGCAGGTTTTTAAGGACGGCATTTCCCGCTGTTTATTCTTTAAACGTGAGTTTCATGGAAATCAGTGGAGTAGGAGAATTAAAAAAAAAAGAAAGAAATAGAGTATTATACTTTTGAAAAAATATTTTTCTTTCGATGGAATCAGAAACTATATTGAAAAATAACTGACCCGTTTTTTTTATTCACTCAAAAATCGTATCGTTTGGCCGCAATAAATAAACAAAATTCTTATATTCTGCCTATTTTTGACGTCATTTACACAGGCAGTATAGGTGGTGACTCGCTGTGACGTCAGAACTAGTTGATGCTATTTATTTATTGCGCCCAAACGGTACGGTTTTTGACTGAATAAAAAAACACGGGTCAATTATTTTTCAATGTAGTTTCCAAAATTTTTTAGTATAATACTCCATTCTAAAATCAAATATGAAAACGTATAAGTATTTCAAAATTTCAAAATTCACAGAACTCTATTTTTTGCAAAATCTTGATATTTTTTTCGAAAAAAGACTTTCATTTTCTTGCCAGCCCAGATTTGAATAACTCATTTTTAGCTGCACAGATTTGACAGAAACTCACGCCACAAGAATCTATCTGTTTCTCTTTAGCTCTGCAGCTAATCCGCAGTCTGTTTCAGCCATTTTTTATGCTAGGAAATGCCGTCCTCAACATGCTCGTTTTCGTAAATCTTTGTCGTGGATTATGATTCATAATCCCCGGTTCATTTGTTGTGTATAATAGTATATTATTCAACAAGCGGGTAATGAATGCTTTAGCCATTGCCATTACCCGCGAGTAGAATACTATGCTTTATCTAGTCTTATTGAAAAATGCAGGCATGTATGCGCGTGATAACGCATGCATCATCCAATAGGATTGGATAAAGTAATTTTTAGAACACTCAAACAAAACACCATCAGCAAATTGTCATCAGTATTGGACTGATGTTGGAAGTTCATAGATTTTTTTTTTTTGAAGTTTTGCATCAACACCAAAACACCATACATATACAGCGTGTCCCAGTAAAGTGGAATCACCTCTATATTTCTTGCCCTAGCACTTTTTCAGAAAATTTCTTCAAGGGGTACTTAAAACGATTTTGACTTGGATTTTGACCACTGTGGATCTGTTCGTGACATTAGTTTTTTGCTGTCATTATAATTTTTTGACGGATGACAATTTTTTCGACATTTTTTGAAATTTCAATTTTTGTTCACAGCAATAAAAACCACTTACGTGTTTTTCTCCGCATGGTAACATAATTTTTTTTGTTCCTATCATTACTTGAATAAATTCTGCAACTAAATTGGAAATGAGGAATAATTTAATATCGAAATAGGAAAAGAAAAAGGTTTCTTCTCAAGTATAATGCGAACTACAGAATTGTAACGGTCTGGAATTCCGTTTCGATCTAGCCGACCGTCCTTGGCAACGATGTCAGGTGGTTGTTGACCGATTTTGTTTTTCGGGAATAGTTTTGGGTTTTTCTGCAGCGCGAAAGGGGAGATCGTTTTGCTGGCCTGTTGATGCCGATAAATTGCAGACGAGCTCGATAGGTTTCTACCTTAACACCCTTCAAGTGCCTTCACGCTGTAAGCGCCTCAACGTTCCGGAGACATCATCTCTGCGTCATACCTGAGCGTGATTGAACCCCTTGTTCTAGGGTGAGTTCTTGGAAACCATCCTCGTGCCGTTCCATACCTAACCCCATTCCTTTTTCAGGGTTCTTTTCTTCCTGCTTTTACTTTAGTTCGACTTAGTTCGTATTTGTATTTCTACTCGTTTTCCTGGGATTTGGTCTAGTACAGCATCGGTGACGTCGGCTGTCATCTTGCGTCGAACAGTCGAGCTGAAACTTCGGCAAGCTTGTTGAGCGGAGGACTGGAAGGAGGAAGGACGCGCATGGTCTGGGATACATCGTGTTAGCCCGAGAAGAAGAACCTTGTTCGGTGCAGGTGCCGCATGGTCTTCCTTTCTTCCTGCAAGGTCAGAGCGTTCCAATTTTATCCCAGTTGAAAAGCGATAATTCCAATATCTGAACTCAGTGTACCTGTTTTATTTATTTGTTGTTATTATAAAAAAAATGTCAACGCAGACGTCAGTTGCCTGACCGTCGAGGTAGTTAGATTGGCAGTAATTTGTAGCAACTCGATTCACTGAAAGTGCACAAATCAGGAGCTAAAACAATCCCGTGCGAAAGAAACGTTATCCCGATCCCCGGAACCTATTTCCTATTTCACGTACGTACGTAGGTAGGTAGGGTAAACTAAACGAAAGGATCCATTGCGCAATCCGCTTCATTGCGATAGCACGAAACTGTTTTGTTTCTCAGTGCAACCGACAGTAGGGCTGCTTCGGCCTCATTAGCCGGTCTGCCTATCCTCTCCGGTCAAGACCCTGCTGTATTCAATAAATTGTTAAATATTACTTTGAGCTTACGTATTCTTACTTCTCTAATCTATCCAAAAGAAAGATTCACTTCGAAGTCTGAGACATTATTTTATACTAGTAAGTATTTGGTAGTTTCCAAACCGACACAGACATTAAGCTAACGGAAGAAACTACCTGGCGCCTTATTTATTTATTTTTTTCTACTAATTTTTACTGCACGACCACTCCCCTGAGCTTTAGCCGAGTGCAAGTCTGATGTCCGGTGAGTATGCCCTCTAGTGAGAAAAAGATCGTGGCAGAATTTATCTCATATGTTTAAATTGTCTGCCTCCTACATCGCGACGAAGGCGTTTCTGAAAGCCCCTTACAGAATGTGAAAGAAAATCTGGAGGTATATTCTTCCGCATTCCTCCGAAATAGGATCTTTCAGCATCTGTAAGTTTTGGGGCTGCGCCTTGTATACTCGCTCTTTCAAGTATCCTCACAAGAAAAAGTCCAATACGAACAGGTCAGGTGACCTGGGAGGCCAATCAATTTCCCTTTTTCGACTGATCCATTTTCGTGGGAATGCCTGGAATGTCGAGGAACTCCTGCACGGTTAGCGTAAAGTGCGGTGAAGCCCCGTCTTGCTGGAATCAAGGCTGAATCCGTCCTTCTGGAGGAAAAATGACACTGATGGCCGGAACAATGAAATTTTGTAAAAGCTCTAAATAGCTATTCTTGTTCAAATTCCCGTCAATAAAGAACGGTCCAATAATTTGCTGTCCCACAATTCCACACTCTCACAATAATAGTCGGCATTTTGAGATCTTTCACACCCCCCCCCAAGCAAATTGGTTTCGGTCCGGCCTTGAGCCCACTATAGAATCATGTAGAAATCAGACAGCCGATACCTACACTATTTCATCCACAATCATTTTACCAGTTAAAGATTAATATTTACATAGGACAATTATTGAACTGAGTTCTAAAACCTATGAATCACTTTCACCAAGTTGACTTTGCCGCAAATTGGTTTTCTGATGACACTGATGACAGATCCAATTGTATCAATCTGTTCTGTGGAAGTTGGTGGTTCTGTGACATCAATTAACTTCAACAAATTTTAAGAATATGTCTCATGATTATATCAATTCGTACTTTACTGGGCGTGTGTTCAATTTCCGGATAGTTTTTTTCAATCTCCAGTTGTTGCTAATCCACCACCCATGCAGTTTTGAAGAAAGACAGAAGAAAGCTATAGCAGCTGACGATCATGAGAAAAATTGAGTGTTTGAAATACCCTTTAAAGGGGTCACAAGCACTAGATTGTAGGGCAATGACCAAAAAATTGAAAATGGTAGCATGCAGAAGAATTGACAGAAGGTAATCAAAAACTTGTTACCTATACGGCAAAAAAATACATGAGCAATAACTATAAGCAATATTGACATGAGCAATATCAAATGCCAGATAACGTAATAAGTAGACAAGCTGAATTCAACAAGCGAATATGCCTCATGGGCATGAGGCTCAGTAGCGCACTTCCTTTTTGGAGGATTAGTGAACGCAAGATGTTAAGTGATTAGGGTTCTACCGTCTTGAGCAAAAAATTGCAATATGGCGGCCAAAATATCGACAGAATCATGAAATTCGGCTTGAAAATCAAAATGATCGTACTAGACAAGGGTAAGTTCCAAGTTTCATGAAAATCGTTCCACTAACAAGAGATTTCAATATGGCAGCCAAGATGGCGGCAGAATTATGAAACTCAGCTTGAAAATAGGAATGATCGTACGAGACAAGCGTAACTCTCAAGTTTCATGAAAATCCTTCCACTTATAAGAGATTTCAATATGGCGGCCAAGATGATGGGGCAATCATGAAATTTGGCTTGAAAATAAGAATGATCGTACTAGACAAGGGTAAGTTTCAAGTTTCATGACAATCGTTCCACTAATAAGAAATTTTAATATGGCAGCCAAGATGGCGGCCGAATTATGAAAGCCAACCTGCCTATTTGGTCCTTGAGGACCTAAGCTATCCACCGGATAAAGTTCAATCTTCAAGGGCTGTAGCTTTATTTCCCGAGGAGAAGTTCAACTTCATCGAAGTGCACAGGAGATCTGTTTTTTGAGAATAATGATAACGATGTATGGATAACAAAAATAGTGCCCATTGGCCACCCTTGGGGACATCAGCTATTAATCGGAAAAAAGTTCCAAGACTCTTGTTTCAATTCTCGAGAAGGAGTACAGCGTCTTAATTTCTGCACGGACTCGGACAGACAGACAGACAGACAGACAGACAGACAAACCGGCCACATAAGCGTCATTCTGTTACTTATATAAAAAAATGTTCTCCAACTGATTTCGACCTCCTGAACACTAATATCGGGTTCACTTTTGAATTGGAACATTTCTTTTTTATCGAAAAACCGACAAAATGGTAGCCTTGTCACATGATTTTTAGTGATACCTATCTACTTTTTTTTTGTTATTGAGCGAACATCTTTCGTAATTTGAGTGCCATTATCCTTCAGGTACCTAGTATTGACTATTTCAAAATGTTCAATTACTATTTCGGCACGTCTGATTTTAAATTTGTAGGGTCGTGTAATATGCGCCGAGCCGTGGCTTTGCGGTCGTTTTCAAAAATTGATAACAATTGACCCAACGGTCGGATCGAAGTGGGGTTTTTGTCAAAAGAAAGTTCAAATTGTTCTCTAAATATAATGCCGTACATGCAGTGATGTATTTCATTAAGAAATTGTAGTTGCCTGCATATCGCAACTTTCTACATCTTACCGCGAATGCCAGCACTTGATCGGCGAAGCCGCCCTACACCAAAATGTTATTTTTGTAATTGTTCATGATTATTTCGGCACAATTTTTCTTGATTCGCGTACCAAGGCCATGAGCTACCCATTCGAGTTGAAATATTTTCTGTATTGAATTTCGTTTTGTTCGGAGGAAAGGATATCAAGCACCAGCAAGCAACGAATAAATCATTTGCGGCCGAGCCGTAGTTTCGGAGTCATTTTCAAAAATTAATAACTACTAATCGGCACCTCGCACCGATGTGAAATTTTCATTAAAATAAAGTTCAAATCATTCTCTAAATATAACTCCGCATATGTATTATGGTAAAATGATAAGATCGGGTACTTTCTCGCATGTGATAACTTTCGAGATCAGGCCGGCTTCTGAAATGCAGCATTCAACGGCGATGCCGCGTCACACTAAATTGTTATTATTGTCATTGTTTATTATTATTTCGTCAAGATTTTTCTTGGTTCGGGATACAAGGTCATGAGCTACCCAATGGAGTAAAAAATTTTCGCAAAAACCTTTTCGTCTAGGACTAGATGCTGTGACGGACGGACGGACGGACGGACGGACGGACGGACGGACGGACGGACGGACAAAGCGAGGACAAAAGCGCCTTCCCGTTTGGTGAAGTGCGCTAAAAATCGAACCGTGAGGATCATCAAAGGTGGAAAGAAGTCTTTTGTACAAGTAGGCGAGTTTTTCTCACCACATTTGGAAAATGACACATCGACCGACGCCGGCAAAATAGAGTGGGGAATGATCCAGTTCCAGACTTTTCAAATGTCAGGGATGAATCAATTGACATAGCGATTACGTGTTGCGTGAATAAAATCATTCCCCGCCAGCGACCTGGCGCAGAAAATATCCTCAGAGCACACCTTTATACTTTTTGAGGCCTATAGCCTGTTAGGAGAAGCTATTTAAAAAGCAATTTGTCTTCGATTTATTTTTCGCACAAACGACGCTTTTGAAAGCACCATGTGTGAAAATTGACAGGTTTGTTTATTACC
Organism: Anaspis maculata; assembly: GCA_949128115.1. Taxonomy (NCBI): domain Eukaryota; kingdom Metazoa; phylum Arthropoda; class Insecta; order Coleoptera; family Scraptiidae; genus Anaspis; species Anaspis maculata. The sequence goes on from OX421962.1 coordinate 76,124,276, forward strand.
TATTTGTTGGGAAATATCGTTTTCTTCCATCATAACCACGACAAGGAATTGGTTTATCTAGCATCAAAGTGTCGTATTCAATGCGTGTCATTAGGCTCCGAACAAGTCAAATAATATTAAAAATGTCGCCAGTTTTTTTCAAGCTTTCATTCCAATAAGTTTACTTAGGTTCAATGTAGTTATTTGTTCTGGTGTCTATTTTGATCCTGTTACGTTAATCGACTGAGGTCAGCCATTGGCCATAACGCAAGACAATGTAATGAAGTTTTCCTCTTGGGTAATAGGTGCCTGTCTATGCATATTTTCAGACTTTTTCACAATAATTAAGTTTCGATCAGTTATGGCAATGGCAAATGAATAGTAATGCTTTCATTTTCCCGCGGTAAGTGAGGAATGAACCAAAGCCCCCCCCCCCGAGTAATAACTGGAAAATCACTGGATAGGATCAATTACAAAAATGCAAGTGTGATGTCATGAGAACGCAACACTATCCTATTTGTCACATTAATTAGTTATTGTGAATTTCCATAACTTTGCAACTTGCAAATTATTTTTCTGTTGAAATCACGGGTGATGTCGTAGGTAGAGCATAGTATTAATTCTACTCTTATAATGGTTATTACTCATTCGGATGCTTCACTCGTCAAAGCTCCTGTCCAAAAATTGCATCCTCTTGAGTAATAGCATTCACTACACCAGCTCGTTGAATAATATATACTATTATTACTAGCCGTGAATAACGTCATTATTAACCTGTTCCCGAATCATGATGTCAATTGTTTAGTAAAATAAAATTCTCTCCACGGCTGAGAAAACCATATACAGCTTCGGTGCCTTATATCCCTCATCTATTCTGACGCCTCAGCTAAAATAATACCTTCTCAACAATGTCGATCCGCATCATCTCATCTTGACTTTGAACTTTCAATTGACTTTTTACATAATGTTTCACATGTTCTAGAGTAGGCATTTTACAGTTTATGTTCATAATAAGTATTTTCAAAATTAAGTTATTCATTTTACTCGGAGAAGATTAATGGTGCTATTCTCTAAAAAATTACATTCCATAAAGGCTCTGTTACGTTGTTATTACCTAGGCAACAGCCAATAGGCGACACGAATTTTTACATAACAGAGCGTTTATGGAATGTTATTTTTTACAGAATAGCACTATAAAGCAGGTGTCCAAAGATGTCTTTCGTTTAGCTACAATGCTACAATGCTTTTATTTGAATGTCCAAGCCAGTTTTTGGCCATTCAATCGTAAACAGCACCTTTTACAATCATTTGAAGCTCTAAATTATTAGCGGAAGACGAAATTCGAATCAAGTCTTATTCTCAAAAAGACAAGACTGTTGAAGTGTTCGACTTTTCTCGTTTGTTCGAATTCCCATTATGTATATATAAAAAAAGAATAAACGGACTTGTTTCTATAAATTGCAAACTTCCCACTTATCTAAAATTATGTAATTTATCAAAACTTGAAATCTAGTCACGAAATCTCATGTTTAGTCGTTCACTCATGTTTGCATTGTTGCATTAGCTAAAAACTTCAATGGCCAGAATAGCTTCGCATTTGACATGTTGTTTTTTAAAAACGACTTGGTTCTCGTTCTATCCAATGACAGATGTCAATTTTGGCGTGACAAATCTGAATTATTCTTCCTAGTAGTCCAGTAAAATAAGGATTCAACTTGGAACAAATTAGGGGCAGGATGAAAAAAATATGGCGATGTAGAGAATGAAAAACTGAATAAGAAAAATCAAAGTTCCATTTCCAGTCATCCCGGGAAACATGTAAAAAAATGGAGAAGATGGAAAAACATGCGCCGTGATCTTTCTTCTGAAACGGCGAGAACTGTGAGAGATGTGTAAAAACTGTCGGGGACAAAGTTGTAGAGAATTCAATAATCTACAAAAAGTTCTTAAGGGCATATGTCGAACTTCTTCAGTTTAGCCGTTTATCGCAGTCAAAGTTGCGCGCCGGTCTAGTGAAGTGGAAGAACTGTCCGCATGACTTTCCTTCTTGAATGCTGTGAGAACGACAAGAGATATCTGAAAATTGTGAGCGACAGAGTTGTAGAGAATTGAATGCTCCACTAGAAAATCTTCAAGGCCAATTATTAGCTTCCCTAGTTTAGCCGTAAACTACGTTCGAAGTTGCGCGACAATCCTGTTGATGGGGTGGTTCTTCTGGAAAACTTACAAAAACCCTACACTCGATGAAAAAACTATGACAATGCAGAGGATGGAAAACTGGATCTAAAAAAACAAAATTTCATCTCACATCTTTTTGGGAAACTTGAGAAAAAAAGAAAAACTTGAAAAATAGCGATTTGCACGCATTTCCTGCTGATTTGACGCTCCGCGCTGCTCGCTCGCCGCCCGTCATCATCCGATGTTCACGTGTTAGCACCCGGCGGTCCCAGCGTGGTGGATCAAATTACCCATTGGAATTTTACGACTATACGCCGTTCGCGATGGTTTTGGATGCGAAAAAATATTCCGAATTGCTGAGAATGGAGAGTATCGCCGGAGATTGACCGTGGTACCTGGGCCAATCCTCCTGGGCTGCCGTCCGCTACCGACTTGTCACGTCCGCTGCCGAGTGCTTCTGCGGGTCTGTTAGCGAAGAGTTTTAGTCCCCTTCGAGGAAGCTGAGTTATAACCCGTTGATGTTGCGTCGCGACCCTCCTAGAGGCCGAAGCGTCGAAGCCCCAATGATGAGTCCCAGCCCACTTGGAGGATGACGAGTCGATTCCCCGGCTCCTGCGTCTTTAAGGCCCCCTGGAGAGAGTCAAGTTGGAACCCTTTGGAGACGTGTTTTGGTCCCCTTGGGGGCACGTTGAGTCGAGAACCCTCCAGGTTGAGTTTTGACCCTCCTAGAGGCCGATGAGTTGTTACTCTGGGTAGCAACCCCCTCTAGGATGTCGTGTCAGAGCCCTTAGACGTTGAGTCTTGACCCGCCTCCAGGTGTCGAGTCAGAACCCTCCGACGACGAGCTCCAGCCCTTCGCCAGGTCGATGTGCCGAGGCCCTTCCGGTGTTGAGTTTCGACCCTTCTCCAAGTCGTCGAGTTGGGACCCGTTAACGAAGTGTTTCAAACCCCCTCCAGGATGCTGAGTCGCGTTCCCTCGACGATGAGTTTTAACCCCCTCGAGGATGTCGAGTTGAAACCCCTAAATGATCCAGGCCCAATAGAAATGAGGTCTCTCGTTTCTGTATCTCGTGTGGCGGAGTGATGACCTCGACGAGCGGAGGGTTAGTCTTGGGGAGTTGGGGTAGTTGCTTACGGTTAGGTTTTGTCGTGAAAAATGTATGATGGGGCTCACGCGTGCGTTCTGAATCTGCCAGCACGTGCTGGTATCTGCGCTACTGTCTGCCATCAGGTACAGCCACTGTCAAGCCTCGTCCTTTGTTGGATACCTTCATAGAAAGGTATTCGCGCTCTTGGGCCCTCTGGACTTGGCTTTGTGACTGCGGTACTCAGAGCACCGGACCTAGTGGGTTAGATCTGGAAACTCGCGGGTGATAGCTTCCTCTACGTTTCTGAAGCTCCTAGTTATTCGGAAAAATAATTTTGAGAACTACGGGAAAAATCAAGTAATTGGAATAAAATGGAATCGCGTTTGTATCGGGGTTCGGACCTTGCCGTAGAGTCGTAATTGATCGGATTGATGGAACCCCCCCCCCCCCCTCCTTGAAACTAATCATTTTGTTTTAGCGCCACGACAGTTCCTGCTATTTCTATGTAGAGTTGTCTCGGGAATGAAAACGTTCTTATTCGAAACTGATGAATTCAATCCGGTACCCAACGACACCACCGTTCAGAGAGGGACTTTGTAAAAATAAATTGTTATTAGGGCTCGATCAGGAATAATGTAGACGGCGATTATTTTGTGTTAGGGCAAAGATTATTTCGACGCCTCTCCGCATCGGCTTTTCGGCGAACATCCTGTATAGTCAATTCTCTGCGTTTTGTTTCTCCTGGCTGCGGCCTTCTCTCACAAACTGCTAAACAACCACGAACTAGCGCGTATACGGGGCGTGCTCAAACGTTCTCCACCTCAAATTTGTACCTTGACTTGAGTATTTGTTCCGCGGACACCATCGGTTTGGAAGTTTTTGGAAGGGTGAAAGGTGAAAGACGGTTTAACATTTCCGGTTATAGACACGCGCGACCGCGGGAATCTTTCTAGGCGTTGGGGGCGACTCACGGTGAAAAAATGGAATAGGCCCCCACAAAGGCAGCCATATCCATTCCTTTCTAAACGGGCAAAAGAGACCATGGCCCAAAAAGAAGCAACAGCCTTTGAAAAGAATGCCACAATAAGGTGGGCTACCATGCACACACCGGCCCACAAATCTTGGATGGCACTCGTGGTCGAAGTCACTTTTCTCTTTTCAGTGTCTAGAAGCCGGGCCTAACCCTAACATAACCTCTAACACTAACATAAATGTTGGATCTGATTTAACCCCAAAAAGAACTTTGAACCGCGAAAACCAGTCAGAATTAAATGTCGGTCAAGGTGTAGAGTCAGGTGTTCGTCGGAGGGTTGGGGTGTGGGACGTCTGAAATAATTAGGGGAAAGTTATCTTTTCGGGAATAGGTTAGATCTTTTAGGTTATTTAGCCTGCGATGTGAAGGTAGGACTAGGTATAGGAGCGAGCCATTATTTAAACATTTTGAATTGTACATAGAGGTCAATAGATTGCTGTTATGTTAAAATTTTATACTGTGTCTTATTGTGTTCAAACTCGTAGTCAGACCTATCTCAACAATCTCGAGAGCTCTATAATCGAACAACAAGAAGAGAGGCACAACGGGATGTCGTCCTGATACTAGATGATCATCGGCCAAGCGGTTCCAAAAGCGGGAAACGTGATTTAATTCAAATAAGTTGAATTAAATGGAAGTATAATGGGTTGTCTACCCAGTCAGGGGTACAAGAAGATAGCTGGGGTCTTTTTAGTACTTATCTCATTCTAAGCCTGAGTGTCACGATACTTTTTTCGTACTATTATGATGCTACAAATATATGACTAGAAACGACAAATTCAGAATTTCCTAGCAACCTAGTCTCTCGTCCTAGATTTCTAGTATTCTAGTATGAAAATATGACGAAAATAGTACCGTGACACTCAAACTTTCATTTTGCCAAACAATAAACTTTATAGATAACAAAGCGTTCATCCGCAGAGTTACATTCCCAGCAACAGTTACCAGACGTTCAAAAAAGCACGCAATATTTTCAAATCAGTTATTCATGTTTTATAATCAATTAAACAATGACCGCAACGTCGTTCTAGTTTGACCACATAATTATGCAACGCGTCACTAGTCATGTAAGGTTGCGGACTCATAAAAGTTTACACCGACGGCGATCGAGTGGCCATGCTAATTCAGTTTTGACGTAATTTTGAATGGGCATGGCCACTCGATCGCCGTCGGTGTAAACTTTTATGAGTCCGCAACCGTACTTCAACTTTGATAGCGCTCCGCAGCTAAGTCGACAAAGATGCATACATGACATCACGGCATTTTTTATAGATGAATTAATCCTCTTTATTTCAGTATTCAATGAGGAAGCTGGGAGTGCAAATCGCTATTTTCCAACTTTTTCTTTTTTTTCCTTAGATTTCGCGGAACGGTGTGAAATGGAACTTTGATTTTTTAGAACCAGTTTTTCATCCTTTACATTGCTATATATTATTTTCATTGAGTCTGGGATTTTTGTAAGTTTTCCAGAAGAACCATTCAATAACAGGATTGTCGCGCAACTTCGGACGTGGTTCACGGCTGAAATAGAAGAGCTAATAATTGGCCTCGAAGATTTTCTAGTGAAGCATTCAACTCTCTACAACTTTATCGCTTAGAATTTTCAAATATCTCTTGTCGTTCTCGCAGGATTCAAGAAGGGAGGTCACGCGGACAGTTTTTCCACTTTACTAGACCAGCGCGCAGCTTTGACTGCCATTAATGGCTGAAATGAAGAAGTTAGACGTATGTTTTTGGGAAACTTTTTTGTAGATTATTGAATTTCCTACAACTTTGTCCCTGACAGTTTTCACACATCTCTCACCGTTCTTTCACCGTTTCAAGAGAAAGACCGCGGCGCATGTTTTCCATCTTCTCAATTTTTTTTCCATGGTTCCCGGAATGGCTAAAAATGGAACTTTGATTTTTCTTATTCGGTTTTTTGTTCTCTAAATCACCATATATTTTTTATCCTGCCCCTAATTAGTTCCAACTTTAGCATAAAAATCGCCTCATTTTACTGGACTATAGTTCAAGAATCCATGTGTTCTTTCGTAGTCACAATCGGGTGTAATTACTGATTTTTTTTATATGAGTCTGTGATCGTTATTTAGAAAATTTTGTAAATTTTTTTCCAAGGTTGGAATTTTTGGGGTCGTAGGAAAAATAGTGTACACAACTCGTTGAGAAGTGTATTTCTTATACTCGTGAGGTTTTTGTTTTCGCCGCAAGCGGCTCTTGCTAAACATCCCACTCGTGTGAAATATATCAATTTTAGCAACTCGTTACGTAATTACTATCTCGTACTAGTTCGTCCAACCTTCGAAAGAATTAATTTTCGCTTCATTTCTTTTGGTTGCGTATTGTTTATTTTGTTCTGTTTTCAATCAGTGTAATGGCTAGCAGGGCAAACCAATTCCTACACCAAAAAACAAATCGAGAAAAAAGTGCCTCGGAGAATTTCCACTATTTTCAGATCTGTCACCATGAACTACCGGTTGATCGTCTGATTGGGGCTTTGAAAAGTGAAGTTATGTTATTAGCACAATGTCGGAGCAGAAAACCTGAACAGTGTTTTTTTTTAATTGTGAATTGCAGTAAGCTGTGGAAGTGAATACGTATTTCCGCGCGACTTGATCCACATTCCCGCAATTGAGGCGGTCGGTCAGGCCATCCCAGGGTCAGGCAGAGGCGGCCATATAGTGACCAAAACCATTCCAAAAAGCAGCTTTACATCCTGGAATTTGACCATGTTTGGATCACACTGTACAATAAAACATCAGTGTGTCTTGATTTGATGCCATCAAATTTTGACAACTGCTTCGGGCATATGAATGAACTCGCGGACATACGTTATCAATTCCACAACTAACTGCAATCCACAATTCAAAAAACACCCCGTATTTTGCTGTAAGTTTGGCTTCATCAGCGGTCCTTTCCACTCATGTTTCCAAGTATACGTGTTCGAGAGAATCGCTCGAGAGCTTCGCAACTCTGTACTGTACCTATCTAAATTATAGTCTGATCTGAGATGCTGCACCCTGCATGCCTGACGCGATTAGCGAATGGCACACCATAATTAATAACCTGCTCTTTGAGTAGCCCACTGGGCTGTGAAATCTAGTTAACATCGGTTTCGCTACAGTATACTCAGATACTCACGGACGGCCAAAATTCATCAAAATACATATTGACAGAATGTAAAATCACATTCTTTTGTTTAATCTGTGCTTTTGCTCTGGCATACCTAGTGCCAGGCAGTGATGCATTGACTGTGCAGTGCTAACAATAATAATCGCGTTTTATTTTTCTGGCACGTACGTTCGGTACCGCTCACAATGCGTCAATTTCCCACCCTGTGTCCATTTTTTTGGAATTACATTTTTTATTTTCCCCGAATGCCCACACTTACTGACGGTGTACCTAATACCCGAGTATGACGGGGAGATTTGGATCAGTTGAACACTGCTGATTCCATGTATGTTACGAGGGGCGGACACCGAAAATCCGCAATAACATGCCAATGTTGCCAATAAACAAGGCTAATGCTATATTACCAACTCTATAGAACGAACGTTGAACTGCACTTATAACTATTGCCCAACTCTTCAATGCGAACTTCACTACCAAAAATTGCTTTAGCACTGGCGAAAATTAATGGTTGACATAAGAAACTCGGTTCTCGCTTGATTCAGAAATCATTTATCGCGATATTATATTTAATCTGTTGGGTTACAAAGATGCCCGATTGCCAAGAATCAAGTGATTTATGGCCGAATGAAAAAACACAAAACCGCTATGTGAAGTATATCGACGTCGATTACCAGTTTCTACGACTTACTACTACTAGCGGTGTATTAGCGATCGATGTCGATTACTTCAAATTTGATACGCGGCTTACGAGTGGATATTAACTTTGGTGGATTAGCGACCATATTCGTGGCGCTTTGGGAGACATAATTTTCGAACTGGGACAATTTGAAAGCTATAATAAGATTCACGTCATTCATATACCCATCCACATAATATTATTCATTGATTGATGAACGACCTACGTAATCAGAGTATAATTCCTGTCGTAAAATCAATATTGGTGAATAAGTAAATAATATAGTGTGTACTGATTATTTCCTCTAAATCTCTGATACGCACCCGTCGTCGTTCTGAACGACAAGCAAGATGCTTGTCGGCTTGTCGCGAATAGGAGAAACGCCTGTCTTCCACTTCAACGCCAACGTAGTTGAATAATGCAAACGTCAAGAACGCTGGCAATGTCAGCTTAAAGTTTTTTCATGCAATAATCAAATAGCTCCTTAATGTTTTCTCACTGAAATCGTTTTAACCGGATAACAACTGTCAATCACGAGGCAAAAGGAGGGAAAAATAGACTCGATATTATCTGACTGAAATTTTGTCCAAGATAATAACGGGTTCACTTTTCGAGGGATTGATAGTTTGTTTGAGGAATTTAAAACATTTGACTCTATAACAAAACACAAAGCACGAGTTAAATTTTGCTGATTATCGCCCAAATAGACTGCTACTCGTAATAGGAATGATAATGATAGCTGATATTGTCTAATGATAGCTCAAGCTGGTTCATCGTGCTTTTTACTTTCCTGATGCCCTCTCCTCCCTAATTGAAAAGAGTAGTATTGTGATCGTGCAAAAATAGTAATTTTCCTACGACCACCTACGAAAGTGACCCCTTTTACACGCTATAGTAGGCCCGAAAGTTGTCAACTACGTCAACCTACCCAACTTGTGCGTTATGAGCCGTGCGTTATTGTAACGCACAGTTCATTCGGACCACGTAACAAGACGATTTTAAACGACGATTTGATCACAATTTCGAAAAACCGGCTTTCAATACCACTCTAACTCTGATTCACAAGCAAATCAACAATAATTCGCACCTACAGGACTGACCTCAGTCATGTCATGAGACATGCTTGTGTAACCTTATCGAAGGCCTAACCCTAGCGGTGAGATGTATAAAAATAAAAATCCTACATTATTTCTTTTCAACAACAGTAATTGTAAAGTTATGAATGAAATTCTCACCTACACTTATAAAGCAGAATAATTCTTTGGTAGCAATGCAAATGTGACCACAAAAGATCAAATGGGGGTCCATTTAGAAATCTTGAGCTGCACCAGCCCCATCCGATACACCCAAATACTTTAAATCAAGTTAACATACTAAAATGTCAAAATGACGGTTGAAATGTCACTAATTTCATTACTGGATTTTCAATTTTCCCACAAGGAGACGTTGTTAATAAATAAAGTAAGTCCCAGCAGGTCACCTGCTGATGACGTACCTTTCCCGGCTGGTAGCCGAGGCCTTAGGCCGCTACTACTCTTCAAAGGTTGAAAGAAATTGTTCGTGTCCTTTAATAATGACGGTTTTGGCCGGCTGACGAGAATACCCTGATAGCTTGATGGTGAAAGACGCCACCTCCGACCTTACCTGCTGCAGCAGGCGCGAGGCGTGTGTCCAGAGGGCACGAGTTCGATTCCTGCGTTTCCCCGATTTTTTTTTTCATGAAAAAGATCATTTTCTATATTTGAAAGCAATCTAAATTTGAAATACTGGTTTTTGATTGGATCCTTGATTTTTTGCGATAATTCGGTGTACCGCTCGCTTGTAAGATACTCAAGCATAACAACAGTCACAGGCAGGCTTGGTCATAAAATAGCGGTATTTTTCAAGGAAAAATTGGAATAATGAAAAAATATTAGTATTGTTAAATCTGGATGGTCAGAGAAGCGGTGTTTTTCGAGAAAAAATTGAAATTTGAGAAAAAAAAATCAAACTTTTGAAAATTTGAATTAAGCACATACACACTTCTTCATAAACCCATTCAAAATTACCCTTATTTCAGTAGTTATTATTTATCCACTGGTTTTTATAAAATCTACGTTTACAGAAAAACACGAAAATGACGTCTTAATTTGAATGTAATTTTCTCCCGGTCGTAGGAAAAATAGTGTACGTAACTCGCCGTAAAGTGTCTCACTTTCATTCGTGTGATTTCTGCACTCGGCTGCGCCTCGTGCACTAACTTACACACTCATGCGTAGTGTATCACTCTCCGTACTTGTTACGTAATGTACTAATTTCCTAACAATTAAGTGCGAAAAGTGTCATTTTTCCGCACGTAACTGCGAGCATATTTTTATCTCGCGCATTTCTATCATCCATTCATTTCTATTTCAAATGGCGAATAGAACGCGCCTTTTGTTACACCTTTAGAAGTGCAAATCATATTCTTGAAAAAAAATTCAAACACAAAGTTGTATATTTGCCTAATTGGTGCCACACATGAGTCTGCTCGGCGCCATTGTTTCAAATCCCTCAAAACCCGCACCGGTACAAAGCTAATTAAAAAATTACTCGTTGTCGCCCCTAACTGTTTGTGTAATTCGCAACCCTTCGACCAAACAAACAAGGCGAAATAACGTAAAAGATTTTGATGTAATTGTATTTTTGCCTTTGAGGCATATATTTATGTAGGCATTCGCATATATAGATGCTCGAAACACGCCCCACGCCGTTCATTTCCATTTCCAGCTTTCCCGCGGGTTGTTTCCATTAAGTGTAGCCGCCTTTTCGAAAATTAACGTTTATATTGAAAACACACACCAACTCGCGCACCATGTCGGTATAATATACATAATACAGATTATAAGGGAACAACCTATCAAAATTGATGCAATCAATTTATTTTGAATTTTAATTAACATCTGCTATGTGATTCTCCTATCTAGGCGCGTTCGGATATCATCTCGGAGCGAGCAGACAGAGCAGACAGATATTTGATCACGTGATGCCAGAGCGATCCGAGCAACTTTAAATAAACGAACGGTCGAGATTACTCCGTATGTAAAAGTGACAGCTGATACCTGTCAGCTCTGCTCAATGGCTAACCTAACCTAATGGGATGATTCTGTAATTTCGTCATAACATTATGTGGTTTCAACATTATGTTGACTACATAGCTCCGTTGTGCTGGCTCTAACCTCGGCTCAAACATAATGTTGTGTGGGGCGTATTTATTCTGTAAAAGACAATGGTGGGTTTTCGAGGTAATGGGCTGGAAATGGTGTGTACACCTAATACTTTTATTTGTCGTCTGTCGTTCCTTTTTGCTGTTGTTGTGCTGCATCTTTGCTGCATGTGTTCATATGACATTCGATATTCGCCATAAGTGGCCCATACACACCCATGCAAGTGCTAAGACTTGACTGCACAGGCCTAGGCTCGCGTGCAAGTACCAGTGTGTAGGTATGTGTCAAAACTGAGCGCGGACTTACCTGAACGTGCTTGGTCGGGAGCTTGCATGCGTAGTGTATGGGCCACTTTAGACATCCATTTACCCTGTTGTGCCAAAGCTGGTTCCTCGGTTTTTTTGTTCATTTAGTAAATAAACGATTTCGAAAATGTTCGGAGACGCAAGCACATACATGCGTGACAAGTGAAAGTGACACGCGTCAAAAAATATCTGGGAGCTCGGTCAAAAACCTCCGACGAAACCGAGCGTGCTCGGAGGCCTCTGCGAGGTAATATCCGAACGGTACAGATTTTGCTCTGGCTCGTCGGCTTGCAATATTCGAACGATTCAGAGCTCTCAGATCGATCCGACGTAATATCCGAACGCGGCTATAGGCGCGTTCGGATATCATCTCGGAGCGAGCAGACAGAGCAGACAGATATTTGATCACGTGATGCCAGAGCGATCCGAGTAACTTTTAATAAACGAACGGTCGAGATTACTCCGTATGTAAAAGTGGCAGCTGATACCTGTCAGCTCCGTTGTGCTGGCTCTAACCTCAGCTCTAACATAATGTTGTTTGGGGCGTATTTATTCTGTAAGAGACAATGGTGGGTTCTCGAGGTAATGGGCTGGAAATGGTGTGTACACCTATCACTTTTGTCGTCTGTCGTCCCTTGTTGCTGTTGTTGTGCTGCATCTTTGCTGCATGTGTTCATATCACATTCGATATTCGCCATAAGTGGCCCATACACACGCATGCAAGTGCTCTAAGACTTGACTGCACAGGCCTAGGCTCGCGTGCAAGCATCAGTGTGTATGTGTCAAAACTGAGCGGGGACTTACCTGAACGTTTTTGCTGGCTCTTGCTCGCGTGCTTGCATGCGTAGTGTATGGGCCACTTTAGACATTCATTTACCCTGTTGTGCCAAAGCTGGTTCCTCGGTTTTTTCTTTATTTAGTAAATAAACGATTTCGAAAATGTTCGGAGACGCAAGCACATACATGCGTGACAAGTAAAAGTGACATGCGTCAAAAATATCTGGGAGCTCGGTCAAAAACCTCCGATGAAACCGAGCGTGCTCGGAGGCCTTTGCGAGGTAATATCCGAACGGTACAGATCTTGCTCTGGCTCGTCGGTTTGCAATATTCGAACGATTTCGAGCTCTCAGATCGATCCGACGTAATATCCGAACGCGGCTAGTAAAAGTCAGATATTCATTCTGTAAAAAAATCATCTCTGCCTACCTACTCCTTGCGGCGCCCTCTGTATTATAATGTAAATTTGAATGAAGTGAAAACAGCGCTGATGAATAATGCATTTTTAGGTACTTTTAATTTTTGCATGGAATTCTAGCAGGCTATGCAGCGGACGCAAAAATATCAAGTGAAATGGATAATATTATTTTTTAATAAGATAGGACAAAGGATGATGTTCGACATCGTGGGTGGAATCCAGTCTCCAGGATATAAATAGGAATATTCTTGACGCTTTTCGCAAATTTAATTACCAGAGACCGTACCACTGGCCAGAGTCATATACTAGTAAGGGAGACGGACGCGGTTTTAGTACCCCTATCGAGTTATGTGTAGAGACTATCATCTATGTATCGAGAAAATATGTGTTACCATGGAATGGCAATCCTGTCTACGTTAATCCTGCCGGAAATGCAATTAATTAAATAATTGAAAAAATTGTAGAATACAACCTTCAAATTGCTGCTAACAAATGTCAGTTACATTGTTGATGGCACACAACAATCACCCCTTTCACGGGCCACTGCCAGAAACTCATCTAGTTTTGCCATGGACCTGTACTTAAAATGGACTTATAATACCGTATATCGCCATGACTCCAGTAGAATGCCGACATCAGCGTTATCCCTAGGGACTTTCATTTTCCACAATTAATATTGACCGTTCTGCTACGATGACTTTTCTCTGATGGCGACATGACATCGCTGTATAAAGTTTAGGTTAGGTGTCAAAATGACATTTTCAAATTTGCTTGAGAGGCATAGCCGTTTTCTTTCGGTCGCTTGCAGCGTTTCGTACGTACATGTGTTCATAGGTTCCGGTAATTCAATAGAAAGGACGATGTTCCGTGTCTAAAATTGTTAACTGAAGTGTGTTGAATACACACACGGTGTGCTGTTGGGCACTAGGCCGTTTGGCTTTTTTGTTTATGTTCCCCAATGACTGGCCGTTGTTTGTGTTTTTCTGTATTCTGTAACGAAATAGTAGAATCTCATCCAATAATTGATTGACGGCAATCTCACTTGTGAAAAGAAAACACTCTCAAGGCCCGAGCTGTGTGGTCCAGTAGGGAGTACCTACCTAGCTGTGGTTTGTGCTGCCGAAATCATAGTGCTTGCGCCCCTTCTATACCGTGCATTTTCTTTCGCAGAACTACTGATAATAAGTTATGAATTCCACAGAATATTCTTATCGAACGGATTAGGGAGTTATAAAACACACCAAATTCGAATTCGATACCACAAATCCGGAAACTTCCCACGTTGAAAAAAACGAAACTATCAAAATGACGTTTCTGGTGCAGGGATCACGCCCTCCTTGGATCACGCTTTCTGGTGCAAAACTGATAAATCGCAACCGTGATCCCTGATCGCAACTGCGTTGATTTTGAACTTTTGAAGCAACCTTCGATAAATTCGAAAGACAGTGACTCTCAAACTTCATGACTGTTTCAACTTGCGAACTTGCAATGAGTTCTTCGAAACGAAATAAACCTGATGGCTACTTTCGCCGTAAAAACCATATTATTGTAAATTGAATCGGTTATTATAAAATAATATTATATCCATAAATATTTATAGTACAAAATGTGCCGATGCAAGTTGCGGATTTTCTATAATCTTTTGAGAACTTCTGTTATGATAACGATAATGGTAGCGCCCCTGTGGCGTCATTTGTTGTTTGGTCGGGTAGGGTGATCAGCAGTCCATTTCAAATACAGGTCCATGAGTTTTGCGTATGCGTAAAGATTGTTGCTTAGCAGCACCATGTAAGTTCTGACAGTGGCGCGTGAAAGGGGTGATTGTTGTGTGCCATCAACAATGTGACTGACATTTGTTGACAAAAATTTTGAAGGTTGTATTCTACAATTTTCAAATTATTCAATTAATTGCATTTCCGGCAGGATTTACTTAGGCAGGATTGCCATTCCATGGTTTAGCCCAGGCGCCAGGGAGCAAAAATCAGCTCAATAAGGAAATAATTGTTTCCTGGCTGGAAACTAGCTTAAAACGATGTGTGTAGCTTAGGTTTCGACATACTAATTTCCCCCCTTTCGGAAATGTCAGCGTCATGTCGCCATCATCAACAAGAAGTGCACTAGCGTGGTTTTTGCCGAATATCTTGATTTTGGGCCATTTGACAGCAAAAGATGTATGAAGTAATTTTGAAACCAATGAAATTCCCTACGGAATAGTTTTTGAATGACCTTTCTGCGACCTATGGTTTTTGAGATAGAGCTTCTGGAAGCGAGAGGCATTGTCGTAGAAGCTCCATGGCCACTTGACTCGAAAAACCAAAATGTCGATGTGACAAAAAAATTTCAAAATGAGATTTCTCGAGAATCCTTCATGCTATAGTTGCGGTGATGGTCTTAAACACTTTCTCTTGAACCGTTGATTACGAATATAGAAAAGTCAAAAACGTCACATTGTACATATACAGGGTGTACTGTGGGAATCAAATCAGATCAGAGAAATTTTACATATTTCTTCGATTTAGCCTATATGCAACACTCTAAGCACCTAACACGAGTCCAATATCAATATGGATTTGCTCTATAAGCTTCACTTGATACCCGAAAGAAGTGGTCAGCTCACAGCTTCACTGTAAAATGTTTTGAAGACCCTCTGAAATCATCAAAATATTAAAAATTTACAGTACCAAGGAATGTATATAACAGTATATTATATACCAAGGGACCAAAGTGAATTTTTAATTTGGGTATTTGGACCCAAAGGGCGCTCGAGCAACAAACTTCACCCAAAGGATCAAAAATTCACTTTGGTTCCTTGGTATATAATATACTGTTACATACACTTCTTGCTACTGTAAATTTTGATGATTTCAGAGGGCCTTCAAAACATTTTGCAGGAAGGCTGTGAGCTGACCACTTCTTAAGTGTATTAAGTGAAGCTTACAGAGCAATGCATATTGATATTTACTCGTGATAAGTGCTTAGAGTTTCGCATGGGCTAAATCGAAGAAATATGTCAAATTTCTCTGTTCTGATTTGATTCCCGTAGTACACCCTGTATATGTACAATGTGACGTTTTTGACTTTTCAATATTTGTAATCTACGGTTCAAGAGGAAGAGTTTAAGACTATCACCGCAACTATAGCATGAAGAGTTTCCGAGTAATCTCGTTTTAATTTTTTTTTTGTCACATCGACATTTCAGTTTTTTGAGTCAAGTGGCCATGGAGCTTTCACGACAATGACTCTCGCTTCCAGAAGCTCTATCTCAAAGACCATAGGTCGCAGGAAATTGATTAAAAAACCAAACTGTAGGAAATTTCATAGGCTTCAAAATGACTCCTCACATCTTTTGCTGTCAGATGACCCAAAATTAAGATATTCGGCAAAAACCACGCTAGTGCACTTCTTGTTGATGATGGCGACATGACGCCGACATTTCCGAAAGGGGGGAAACTAGTATGTCAAAACCTAAGCTACACAGATCGTTTTAAGCTAGTTTTCAGCCAGGAAACAATTATTTCCTTATTGTTTTCCCTGGCGCCTGGGCTAGTTGCACATAGTTTCTCGATACATAGATGATAAGGTGCGTCCAGTCAGCTTATTTAGCCGCAAGTTTTAATTTTAGTCGTAAGCGCTGCATCCCTTATTGGCTGTTCTGAGGAGGCTGGTTCGTAAGAGCCAATGGGCGTCGCTGCGCTTGCGACTAAAACATAACTCGATCGGGGTACTAAACATGCGTCCGTCTTCCAGGCTATAGCTTTCGCCCGCAAAATTTGATTCGGCTGTCAGGAATGCATTATGCATCATCTCAATGTGGAATTGATATTGTAATATTATGCCGATCCTTCTTTTTTATTGTCAAAAACTAGAAAGCAGTCAATTTCAACGCTTAGTGGTTGTAACATTGACAACTGATGATTCTCTCGATCCTACGGAAATTGCTTGATCGTCCTATCCGGGTAGCACTGAGGCAAAATCTACCACGTATAAACAAAAGGCCACAAATGCCGGCCTCTGATTGACTTTTGCTAATTTTGGAAGTTTAACCAACATCATAACACAACACACCGTGAAACAAGGGTTCAGTAGCTCAATTGAATGTTGCCAGAAACTGAAGCGGCAGACCCGACATCACATATCAGTCAAGACCTTTTACATATTTTCTTCAAAGGACACTATCTGGTTTGGGCGAATTTTGGGCCCGGTGAATTGGGTTTTTCTCGAATTATGGCCGATTAGCTGCCGTACTTGCTTATATCAAATTGAAATGTTCCTGGGGTAGTGATTTTGAACATTTAACGTTTTTCAACGCTCTTTGCAACAGTGCTGAGCTTTTCGGATTCAAGCCAGCCGTTCTTGAGATAATGAATTCCAAAGATTTACGTGGTTGATCATTTCCAAAGAAATTGCCCGAATTTAGGTTGAAGAATTTTTATTTTGTCAACGTGGGTGTCTCTAGACCTTTTGACTCACCACCGGCGGCCTTTTCTTTTCTCAAATGCACTTACGCACATCCTGGCTTGATGATACCAGGTTAGTGTGGGAGTCACAGTTTCAAAAGGATACCTACTAAAACCCCTCCTTGTACCTGGTAGGATCAACAGCTCAACGCGGTCTGTTATCAACATCTCTGACCGAATCCAAGAGCATCGATGAAGGATATTCCACGTGGTTTTCGTGCCTTGCGTAGCGAAGGAACCAAATCACACTTGCACTTGCTTCAGCAGACAGACTATGAGCCTGGCGATTTAGTTGGGTCAGACATCGACACTCATTGACGATGAGCTTTGTCAAAAATTCCGCAGGCCAAACTTAATTCAACACCGAGTGAAAGCCAAAAACCTTCACACAAGAAATAAGCGTGCTCGGGTTGGTCATAACATCTTGAAGAACTAACAGTTTGGATCTACCAAATTCATCTCGCTCTACGTAGCTACTTGTATCAGAGACACGCTCTCTCAAAGAGAGACAACTGAAACGTTCGACGTGGTTCCTTGACTACGCAAGGCAAGAAAACTATGTTAAATATCCTTTGATGTTTGTGTGCTCGGTAAGAGATGAGTAGGTAAGTAAGTAAATGAGTATAAATAAGTAGGTAAATATAAGTAATTAAGCAAGTACTGAAAAAAGTAAGTGAGTAATTTTTTATTCTGTGTATAAGAATGTGGGTAACAGACCACATCAAGTTGTTAGGATAGGTTGAAAATAACCAGTCGACCAGCCTTGGAAAATAATGTCCGTAGTTCAAAGTTTAGAAACCCACACTAACTAAATTAAATTCATAAACTTGAAGTTGGTTCATTTCTCTAAAAATGATCGACTATACCTAAATCTTTGAAATTCATTATCTCAAGAACGACTGCTTTGAATTGAAAAAGCTTGGCACTGTAGAAATGAGCGTTGAAAAACCTTTCAAATTATATGCAACTTGACCTATGTCGCTCATAAAGCTGTACCTAAGGGGCGAGGTAAGGGGTAAGTGACCCCCCTTGGGGGGTTGACCTAAAATATCTATGAAATCAATGATAGACAGAATGACAGAAGACTGGATCTCTCGAATAGAAAATCGACCTGTTTCAGCGATTTCAGGAAAATTATTGCCTTGTCCTGAATGATTCCGCAAAAACATGGCTGCGTGCCACTATTTCACCCCCTGTATATAGGAGACAAACTGATCATACAAATAGATTTTGCTTCACCAGCATTTCTTTTGTGGAACAAAACCTACAAAATATCCTAGTTTCAGCCAATTTGACCGAGAACCATTTTACCCGTAAAATGTGCGGGGTCCTTTATTTGTCAGTGTCATAATCAAAACGAAATCTATTGAGATAACTGATCACATCAATATTTCATGCTCCCAACAAATTTTTCCGTTCCACCAACAAAACACCGTTGAACAAATGGAAATTTGTTGTCGGAACCAAATCATTTTTTCCAGTCTGCCTGTTATAATTCACTTCAACTAATAGCCCAGGCTTTTTAGTCAAAAAAGCGGCAAAACATGAAACAAATTAAAACACGGTTATTCTCTTCAGTTTTGGGTTCCCAAGACTTTGCTATATAACATACAAAAAGTCCCCAACTTTCCATCGTGTGCGTCATTGTTTTTTTAACAGGCAAAGATGAAGACACCTCAAAGTGCACTTTCCGCTTAAAAATGATCCTAGTCCTCAACCACCTAATCGATTTTTCTTATCTTGATCTTGAATGAAAGATAATCAATCAAAGTGGATGATATGAAATAGTTTTCGTCGGAAATTTGACAGTAACAGACTTAATTTCTCAGTAATGACACTTTTTTACGTGTTTTTTTCCTTATGCTTCAGTCAACATTTTACTTTTGCATCGACCACTAACTATCACTTATTATTATATGCAGTAGATTCCCTATGGTTTTAGCTTCAAAATGACGTATCCTTCAACTTCATTGTAAATTGTCCAGCGATTCCAATAAGGATTCTATGGAGTTACGTCCAACGCATTATATCGGGAAAATCACTTCAACATTATTAACCTTGACTTTGATCTGTAATAGTTGATCCTACGTTCAATATGCATGGTATCATACTCACTATGTCTGGTCTGGTAATATGAGTAGGTACTACAGTTTCTCAATTTTCCCCTTTGTGCATCAGGTTTTTAGCGCTACTACCTGTAGCGCTTATAGGTGCTAGATAACTTTGTTATTTTTTTTAGATGAGTATAGATACTATCGGTATAGGTATTCGAGTTAACTATCGAATCATTGTTTGGAAATCAATAGACGAGTTTTTAATGAAGCTAAGATTGGACCAAATAAGCTTTAAGTACGGATGGTAAGCGAGACGCGATTTTTTTTACTGCTAGTGAACTTGAAATTATAATAATAGTAATTTGATATTTTTTGCAGAGCATGGCTATAAAAATCTTCCTGTGCTGTGCTAGACTTAGAATACATCATTCAGATGTGAATACAATGTTGAAGCTCTGTTTAAGAAAGATTGTGAGCAATTAAAAAAAAACTTTGCTCCTCTTAATTGTGGATTTTTAATTCACGATATTTTCACGTTAAATACATCAATGTTCGAAATTTCGAATAGGATCGATAACTGCAACTATTTCACGCATTTGAATGAGGCTTTCGACATAATTATTATTTCTTGAACACTATAAAATCGAGTTGGTTTGACGTTCGGTGTAAGCCAGCTTGAAACTGAAAAATACCCGCGGGAAAGTTGCTGTTGTTGTATTATTATTAATTAATAAATTAAATGTAGAGTGTTCTTTTTTCGCAAGCTGGAGAATTGCTTTGGCTACAAGAAGAAACCTTGAACGATAAAATCAAAGCGATATTACAGCTACAATACAATTTTTTCAAGTGCGCATATTTTTGAGTGACATTTAGGACTTTTTTTTCAATAAATTATTTTTTTCACCTTGTAACCACTTTCCTCGCGTTTGTGATATGATAGTCTTGTGCAGAAAGGTCCATATAATTCATCCAATCTCAAATCCAAATGATTAATGCATTAAACAAAAAAAATAACCTAAATTGAAAAGCCGCTCTATGTTGGTCCCAAAATCACATTTTTCTGTCGAAAATTGCTCGAAACATTGTTTAATCAGAATTTGAAGGTCATAATCGGATTTGCAAAGTCAGATTTAGTGGGAAACGATACCCAACATGCCAGTACTGTCTCAATATTAATGAAAACCAAATCTTTTGCACAGGTCACCAATTGCCCCCCTCCCGAGCTCTCCGCACGAGGACCATAGACTTCTGGTTTGTCATTAAGTTTCACTTATACCCCAATGTATCCAGATATAATAAATTTGGAGCCACTGACTAGATTACTTTTGTCCTAGAATTTTTTTAATGAAAATTTTGTTCCCCCCCCCCCCCCCCTTAAAAATCATGACGCACACGGAGGAAAGTTGGGGAATTTTAGTATGTTGTTTAGTAAGGTTGAGTGGATACGATACCGTGAAGATTGCACGTGGATTAATTTGTTTCATGTTAAATGCTAAAAAGCCTGGGCTATAATTCCTTGCGGTTTACAAATTTGAATGATTAGTTAAATGCGAATACCTAACTAACTAGCATACACCTACCTATATCCATTATAACGTTATTAAGATTCGAGCTACTAACTCAATTTTCCCGCCAACTTTATCAGAATTAACTTTTCTTGTTATTTTTCCTCGCGCGCGAAATGGTCCGAATTTTTAAACAACCAATGCCTGCACATTGTGCACGCAGATCGCAGCTCTTGAGACTTTACGGCGACTTAATTCCGGCTGCGGGGAAATTAAGTGGAAAACTGTGCACGGACATTATTTCCCATTTGCGGACTGCTGCACAGTGATATGTATAATGTACTCTCTGGGAGGTGCGAAACTAGAGACGACGCGGCTTTTCGTTTTAGTCGTCGTCGTAAGTATAAGCGAACTTTTTGTGGCAGAAGTTCTACAGGCGTAAAAGAGGAAAGTGCGCGGGTATTTTAAATAAAATGGAGTGGAGTCCATTAAGCCAGTCGCTTCATAACTTACGTCCTCAGGTGCACATCATACCTCCACCAAGGACCAGCTGGTCTTTTTTGCCATTTGATAGCGCATAAAACAAAACATGGTATCCGAGACCATATCCCGGTAAAGAAAAGTTCCCCATCGAGAAATCATATGCAAATGGAAATATTCCCTTGCGGGTGATATACCTCTCAAAGAGGGTAATGGTTTTTGTGAGTCTGTGTGTCTCATCCATAGCGGACGTGGTTAAGTGCGCTTCGTTTCGCATGCTGGCCGTAATATATCAATTTAATAATGAATTAACCAAACACCATCCGAAATGGTGGGCGACTCGCGCGGTCATCATCAGCCGAAAGGGATGATGAAATTTCGCAATCCGGCTTCGCATGAATTTCGCATGATGGAACAAGTTTCGTTCTTCCAAAGAGGAGTCGTGTAGAAACGCACACAATGACGCATAAATTCTTTTAGGCGCCTGTTCTTTTAGCCCCAGAAATTGCCAAAATGACAACTCATCACGTTCACCGTCCGCCCTTTAAAACGGATTTATGTGATTACTTGAAGTTATGTAGGTACTTACTTAACTTAATTACAGTTGTGTGCTAGGCTAGATCCCTTGCAGGTTTTATTGTTTATCCTATAGCTAAACACAGTTTCACAAAAAGTTGGGAGTGCTTTCCTCATCAGTGGCGCCGAATAGACCTTATTTTGTGGCGCTCGCCATACCTCAAAATGAGGGGGGGGGTCTGGAGGGAAAAAAAGGGAAAAAGGAGAAGAAAACAAGAAAGGAGAAGAAGGGAGGAAAAGAAGAGGAAGAGAGATTCACCCAGCAAATCTTTGGATATTAGGATTATTAGGCACTTTGAATCTAAATGACAGTTATTCACGATATTTACCTAGGTACCGTATGAGCAAAACGTTTTCACTTCAAGAGTGCTATATGATTTATTTTGTTGCCTTTTTCAATTGTTGGTAGTACGGGGTGTTTATAAGAATCTGTGATCGCGGGAGGCATGGGTCAGGCCGAAAAACGCAGCAACAGGCGCAATTATTGTAGTGATCGAAAGCGGATTCCAAAGGCGATGCGATCACAGTCATTTATAAACACCCGGTAGTATATCCTGCAATTTACCTCAAAATGACATCTGCATGTTGTTTGGCAATCTCCAATGCTTGTCGGTAAGGAATACGACCACTCTCCGTTTCCCAATTTTATGCCATTTCAAAAATAACTTTTGATAATGAAAAACTTCTTATTCAGTTTTTAACATTCATCAGAGACCGACACTGGCATTCAACAGTTTCTTCAGTCATTATGGCCTCGATTACGGCCAACCTTTGATATACATATAAAATAATAATTTCATAGCACTCTAGACTAGAGGCAAAAAGGTTTTGATCATACGGTATATTTGAACAGCCAACTAAATGGACTAGGAAAACCTCACGATCTTACGATCTCACAAAAAACTTCCGATTTTTGTGTATAGTCCGGTGGATTAGCGCCAAAAAATGCCTAAACTATGCATTTTGTGATAAAGCAACCCTATAAACAATGACGTTAAGGGCCAGTAAATTACCAACACCACGTTCCGATCTCTGCAGGCGCTGGCACATTAGTTGCTTGCCGACACGGCCCAGAATCAATCTGTCCTGCTGGCCGTAACGTGGCCGCAAGTCACTAAGCCTGCAAGGTGTTCAACCGTGCCAGTCAAGGGCCACCACTTTCCCAGCGGTTGAAAGTGTTATTGTTCTGATTACTTACGTTGACTGGCCCTCTTCAGTCGGCAGGCAGTCCTCCGTGCGCGGCCCAGACTTTACCAGATCACTTGCCAGCACTTTGCCTCAAGTATTACAATTATTATAATAAATATGGAAACAATAATTTTCATTTCTGCTAGGTACACAAGTACCTATTTATTGTAAGAAATGGTAAATTGTAGAAATATAAGAAAGTTATTCAACATAAACAAGGCAAAATATAAAATAAAACAATACTCTGGTGACGTACGAACTGAAAACTTCATACACTAAGTACTCTCTAGTTTGGTAACATCACAGTCGCTTATTGCAGTGAGGAATCAGGCCGGCACAAAATATCACTTGGGCAAAATCAACAATTCTCTCGGACTCCCTGTCTCGGACAAACTGAAACAAAAATTACAAAAAATCTTGGAGGCAAAAAATCTACAAATAATTCATAGTCATTCCATAGTAATTATAAACTTATTCACCGATTCTGGGGAGTAAAGACGCACGCGCGTCTATGGCTAATTATTGCCTGCACCAACTTGTTGCTGTAAGTCCAACCATAACCAACAAACTCTCTCAGATAAACTAAAACTAGGGCTGGGCTGACGCCTGAAACAGAAATTACAAGAAAACACAATTTTTTTTTCATTCCACACTAATTACAAATTTATTTACCGTTTCCGAAGAGCGAAGAATAATTCCATGCACGGACTAGGACGCTAACTGCCTAGCTGCCGCTGCAGTGCTGCACGCTGTACCCAAAGAATCAAGAATCCTGCACCTATCCTGCACCTGCACCACCTACACATGCCTACACTAACCGAACCGACGCCACCAGGAAAAATAGACGCCGCCGACTTGACTGCGTTGTGGTTGTGGATGTTTCTGTTCTTTCTGTCAATTATTGTCAAATATCCTAGTACCAACCTTAGAGTCACCAACCCAGAGACAAGCTATCAATAAAATTCACTAGGAATATTACACCATGCAGTGTATGCGACTGCAGCGCTATCTGGCAGTAAAGTCAGGAGTAGAATATTCAGTCTGCAACTCTTCATGCACTCGAATGCCACAACCTAGCCAGCAGCGGTACGGAAGCGTACAATAAAACTCAAAGTCTGCAATATTCTAGGGGACTATCCGCTTGCGGCCCATCACTACTGTGTAGTTACAGGGTAAAGTGGGTATGGCACGCCGCATGAGGCCCCCCTGCTTGGTTTTGGTGGCATTCGATTACTATATTGCTATGGCAGAATTCCTGTGGGCCACTGCTGTTTTCTTAGAGGCAAACGATGCCAGCAAGTCGCCAGCATCACGGATACTGGTCCGCTGCTGGGCCGTACATTCAATGTTTATAGGGAAGGGTCTTCTGGATTACGTCCTTGAGATTCAACTTGACAATTCAAGAATTGGCGCCAACGAGTTTAGTGTGGCAGGCGTCCTCAGGAGCCATTCGTTAGTATGGAAGAACAAAAATTTCGTTGCTGTTATTTAAAAGCTCGAAAACGATTACAAATAATTGATTTGTATCGTGTTGCAGTCTCTCTTGTTGGAAGCAGTCCTATTTGTGTTGCTTGTGGAGTAAGTATAGAAATCAAGCATGTTGATGGCGTGTTCCTGAGGAAGAATTGATTTTTCTTTTAGTTTGATAAAGCAGTGAGCATTTTACACATTTCGCGAGACTTAAATTTTGATTTCTGTTCTTGTTCATTAACAATCATTAATTCCATATATACAGGGTGTTCCGCGACATTACAACTCTTTTCTTGGGGCCTTTCTCTTTGCAATGTCTCAAAAAAAACTTTCCATTGTCAATTTTCATGAATATTCCAAAATATTAGTTACCTATCTCTCGACCTATTTATAATTTTTCGCCTCTTTTCATGTACAGGGTGTTACAGATTGTTCACAGCTTGTAGGTAACAGGGTGTTACAGATTGCTCACAGCCTCCAGGTAGGCTATTACATATAGGTACCTACACAGAGAAAAAGGATTATTTGGATCTAGTAACTTCATTTATTTGACACAGATTTGATTCAGACAAACCACATTTTATTACATCAAGTAAAATAGCTTTGTGATAAATAAATTCGTTTTTTTCATTTGGTTCCCGAATTTGTTTGAATTTTAGTAGCACTAAATTATTACATGCAAACAAATATATTTAAAAAACAAATAAATATAGGAAGAAATTTGGTCAAACAAGTAGTATTTTTCGTTCAAAGAAATATTTATTCCTATTTTTTGGGATCTCGCCCATAACAACTATTTTCTTTGACACAAAACCTTGCAGTTTGAAGCAAAGAAATATTTCTTCAAGTGAAGATTACATGTGTTTTACGAATAAGGACTTTGTTCCCGACTTCCTGCTCCACCTGCAGCATCGCTAGTATCAAACTACCTTCCATGCGGAACGGCAGAACTGTGCTGAATGTATGTTGTGTGGTGACTGATGAAAATGGAAAATTTTTTAAAGAGAAACAAACTCTGTCATCTTTGCTCGTCTCCAAGAGTAAGTAACATTATTCACTTTGCTGATTATTGAAACTAGTTCAACGGTAGGTTGCTCAATATTCCTTAAGCTGTTTCCCTTGGGGCATATGCAGCGGCTCCGAATTTTGGTTGAGATCTCGATACCTATGATATGTTGCTTTTGAGTAAGTGAAGCAGGTTTGATTATTTGTAAAGTAGATGGTCAACTTGTTGAAGTGAAGAACAAGTAAATCACATGGGGAAGCAGTAAAACAGCAGAAGATATATTTATTGTGCATCATATTATCGATGATATTAGTCTCAATAATCAGCAGCGAGTAATGTTACTAACCTACCGTTAGAGGCAGAGGAAATGTGAAACATTTTTTTACTTTGAGGAATCCGCCATTTTGCATCAGTTACAGCACAATATAAATATAGAGAAAAGGATTTGTTTGAACTGAATAAAATTTATTTGAATCAAATAGATTAGTTCATTGTATATGGCGAACCTAATATTTAATTGAGAATTTTTTTTATTCAATTTAATGAAATATTTTGTTGTAACAAATAGCAACGCCCATATTCAAGTTGAAGAAACTTGTGTGTTATGCAAAAGAAATGGTTATTTATAACTTTTAAAGAAATGATTCTTGTACATCAAAGAAACATTTCATTCCCCGTATACAAAGAACAAATTTATTTGATTCAATTTTTTTTTATTTAGTTCAAACAAATCCTTTTCTCTGTGTAGTACATTGAGGGTGCTATTTGATGTGGATGTGATGATGACTCATGTGCACTATGAGGATGTGCTCAACGTATCCATGTGCACCATGGGGATGTGCTCAATGTATTCATGGGGATGTGACTATGGTTGGTTGGGCAGATCCCCCTGTATTTTGAGCACATCTTCATGACGCACATGGGAACGTTGAACACATCTGAATGTTGCACATGGGAACGTTGAGCACATCTTCATGGTGCACATGGTTGCATTGGGCACATCCCCATGGTAAGCAATGCCATGGGGCACATATGTGTTCCAAAATGTGCCTATGGGCACTTTTCTACCAGGGAATTTGACTTACGGAATGTGATTTGGCTGATTACTCAACAGAACATCATATTTTATCGTTTATCTTCAAAGTTTGAAGGGCCGCCATTCGCCTCCTTACTGACAAAATTTCAAGTGTTGCGGGTCAAATCATGTTTATTGGTATAAGGTTCACACATGAAAAAAGTAGTTGCCCTGATCCAGAACGCAGTATCGATGTACCATTGGATCGCA
Source organism: Anaspis maculata (assembly GCA_949128115.1). Lineage (NCBI taxonomy): Eukaryota > Metazoa > Arthropoda > Insecta > Coleoptera > Scraptiidae > Anaspis > Anaspis maculata. The sequence goes on from OX421962.1 coordinate 76,151,068, forward strand.
TTACTCGGTATCTCGATTCGGAAAAAAATCAGGGAAAATATCAAAGTTTTTACTGCAGGTTTAATTATTTTCGAAGACATCTGGAATCGAAATTGTTGAATATTGTATCAGTCACAGGTCTCTTGATGATGAAAAACATACTCTGGATATGTCTTTTGTTTTTACGAGATGATTAGAAGGATCTGTCCCGAAAGTTATTTTATGTCAACTTTGAACACTGTAATTGACGCACCTTCACACGAAAAGTCATATTGTGCATGCGATACAGCTTCGATATCATGTTTGTTGCTTTTACAAGGAGGAACAATTCTTCCTCTGCAAGACAAAGTCGAAAACCGTACAATAGAGCCTTTATTTATGACGCAACACGTTTTTAAAGTGAAGCATGCGTCACTTATCAGGTGCCGTGTTGACGCAAAACAGCCCTCGCGACCAGACAATTCTATGAGCTTGTAAAGATGGGAAGCATATCTAATGCATCTTTTTCAATCGAAGAAAAGTTTAGAGTAACTGAATATGCAAGAATAAATGGAATGCCTGTGGTGAGGAGTAAAAACCATGGGGTTAAAGTTGAACATCAAAAAAGCGTGCTTTTTCACATAAACTTGTTTAAACATGTTTCTAACGTAATTTGAACACTTTATTCGAACTCAGAACGTCGATTTTAGTCGAAAATGATACCAAACTTCTTCATATTCATTCAGGATTGATGAAAACCATAAATCGCCTCCAAAGACAAAAATGCCTTCTCCTCAGCCCCCTTACGTGATTAGCATCGACATATTTTGTCATTTCCTTCCCATAGGGTATCAGCGCATCGAAGTATCATGTATTTGGGTGTCTTCGAGGAACATGGAAGATTTTGGTTCTTTCACAGCTCTGGCTCTGGATGGCTCCTGAGGTCACCTGCCACACCAAACTCGTTGGCGCCATTTCTGGAATTGTCAAGTTCAGCCTCAAGAATGTAAATCCAGAAGCCCTTTGCTTTATCACAAAATGCATAGTTTAGGCGCTAATCCACCGGACTAGTAAAAGATAATGAAATCTATGGATAATTTGGTCAGCGGCTTCCCCTTATTTGCTTATTATTGTTAATATTATTATCATTATTTTGAAAAAATTTCGTCTGCGGCGCCAACTGCACGAGGGGCTCTTAGGCCCCCAGGCCCTACCGTAGCGTAGCAATAGGGGGGGGTCTAAAATATTTTTCGCCATAGTAACTTTTTAGGAGTTCGGCGCCACTTCCTCATTCAGGAGGTTTGAGCTGTGGTGCTAATTAGATTTAGGCAACCTAACTGCCTCGTCAGAATAGTGGTAATGGTAAGGTTAATCTAATTATTGTTAGGATGTCATGATTATGATCATGTTGGGGCAGAAGGACCTCAGTCGATAGCCCTTTAAACTAAACAGTTCAATAAATAACATTTATTATTATTGATCATGTTGAGAAAACTGAAACTTTGAAATTCGTCATCATTCCCTTCAAAGTTGATCCGACAGCTAACGTGACCTATTATTATTATTATTCTCTTGGGTTTAGGTTCGTACCCCTTGCACTGAAACAACGTGACCTAGGTTTCTGTTACCTATGCTTCACTGGACTGACAATCGCGATACCAGACCACATACTTCACCAGACCGAGCAAAAATGTCTCTGAACTCTAGGCATCCCTGTTTGATAACGTAACAATAGAGGTACTTGTTCTCAATTCTTAAATTAAAGTGTACGGTTACAATAATGTTTTTTCTTCGACACATGCGTCACGTTTGCTTGGCCCCAAAAAACATATTGCAAGAAGAAGGTTCAAGAGCCATTGATTAGCGGGTCTCTAATTACCGCTGCTATTTCATTGAATGACACTGACTGCGTTTCTATCGCAGCTTTGGATCCGATCAACTTTCGATCGGATCCAAAGTGGCTTCAGTCAAGCGCGTTTTTATCGTCGCACATTCGATCCGCTTCAGGCTCGGCTTCAGGCTTCACTCAATCCTATTTCACAACTTCAGAATTAGGTTAGAATTGATAAGAGACAACAACATGGTTTAAAATGCGTCAAACTGCGCCAAACCGAAAAAGATACAAATTTTGAATTTTCTTGGTGTATTTTTTCAAAATTACTGGAAGGCATCTCTTGATTTCGTGAAAATCACGCTTTGTTCACAAGTTGGTCATCTGTCACTTTGACCCGATCCCGTTTACATCGGGTAAAATACGAGCGGATGCGAGCCTCGATACGCTCGACTCAAGTCAAGCCGGCCGAAGCACCGGATCGACTTAAACTGCTCCATCCAATTGAAATCTCAATCCTGATGATCGTTTACATCGGCCATTTCAAGCGGATCGACTCAATCGGATCCAAAGTTGCGATAGAAACGCAGTCACTGACACTTGGTCAAAGAGCTATTCAACAAGATAGCAAAACTTTCACGTCTGATTCAAGTTCTGTAAGAGGCTATAGCAATGTACGCTATTGTCAGTCCAGTTCAGGCACAGGTTTATGACTTGTGCCTATAATAATCGAAGTAAATACAACTAGCGACATCATCAACAATACTATATACTCAGGGTGATTTTTTGAAAAGTTTCCACCCCTTATTTCTCGCCGCCAAATTTTTTTACAGGAAAACGTCGAAACAGGTCAATTTTTGTTTTGAGGGGGTCATCCAGGGCACATATCACCAAATTCTTTACTTGAACCCCTTCGTCCCCACCCCACCCTGCTTCAAAATTTCAAATAGCTTGACCTATTTTGTGATACATCAAATTGAAGGCAATAAAATTTTCTTTACGCTAAACATATTTTAAATTTTTTTACACCACCCTCCAACCCTTCTGAAAATCCCCTTTTCGTTAATGAAAGGACAATGTTCCCCCTATAAACTCTCGATTCTTGAGAAATATACTTCCCAGCAAAAACAGGTCGATTCTTATTTCAATGAGGTCATCTTAGACACGAGTGGCCAAATTTTGATCTACTTTGAAATTTCGAATAGCATTATCTATCTTGTGATATATCAAATTGAAGGCAATAAAACTCTTCCCGTCAAACTTTTTTTTTTCAACCACCTCTTTGAAGTAGGGTAGGGTGGGGGCGAAGGGGTTGAAGATAAAAGTTTGGCCCAAAAAATCACCCTGTATATTACTATTCTGACGGGGTAGCAACATTGTGGCAATATTCACCAGGTAATTAGATGATCAGTAGATGGTGGTTAGGTGGTTAGTTTATAAGTTACATGTTTCAGAAATCGGACGGGCCCAAGAATAGGCGGTGTGCATATTTAGGTAAAACTCACGGATTGCGCGAGGTAAAAAATAGTCAGAATGAGATAAATTCCAAAATTTTCAAAAAGATTTCTAGTTAAGCAAGGAAATGACAATAAATTTTGAGCAAGTATGCAGGATATGAAAATAATTTTGTTGGTTCTCTGTGCCTACCTTTACTCTAATACATATTTTTTTGATGTAGGTATTCCAGTTGGAACTTATGACGACGTTGAGCTGAAAAGTAACGAGACTGTTAGAGAAGAAGAAGTTATTCAATCAATTAAAGGCATGTCTTTGGATACTTCACCTGGCTTGGATCATATCTTACTACGAACGGTACGTGAATTAAAAATATATGGTATCATTGCATCAATAATCATTATCATGCTTTACACATCCCATGTGCCAAAATCATTCCGGGTAGGAAGAACCGTACTCATTGACAAAGGAGGGAGAGACCCAGACTCGATCTTGAACTGGCGTCCAATCACAATTAATTCAATACTAAGAAGAATAATCGAAAGAGTGATTGATCACAAATTAGAAAGTCAAATTGAGTTGAATCCGAATCAACGCTGTTTCAAAAGAGGTATTCTTGGATGCCACGTAAATACAAGACTAATTAATGCATGTCTTATCCAATCAAGAAAGAAACAAGTGAATCTGCCCTCACGTGCGTGAGTCTCAATAGCGCATTTTCTTAGTTCCAGGACTGTCATTGATAGAAATGAAGTCCAGCTTGAAAATTAAATGTTCATACGAGACAAGAGTAAGTTTCACGTTTGACATTTCATGACAATCGTTCCACCAATGGAAAATTCCAATATGGTGGCCAAGATGGCGGCCAATTCATGAAATTCAGCTTGAAAATAAAATCCCTCCATTAATAACAGATTCCAATATGGCGACCAAGATGGCGGCGGAATGATAAAATTTACCTTGGAAATAGGAACGTTCATACAAGACAAGAGTAAGTTCCAAGTTTCATGACAATCCCTCCACTGATAACAGATTTCAATATGGCGGCCAAAATGGCGGCGGAATCATAAAATTCATCTTGAAAATAAGATTGTTCATACGAGACAAGAGCAGGTTCCAAGTTTCATGACAATCGTTCCACTAATAACAGATTTCAATATGGCAGCCAAGATGGCGGCGGGATCATGAAATTGAGCATGAAAATAAGAATGATCATACGTGACAAGGGTAAGTTTCAAGTTCCATGCAAATCGTTCCACCAATAAGAATTGCCAAGATGGCGACGGAATCATGGAATTCAGCTTGAAAATAAAAATAATCATACGAGACAAGGGTAACTTTCAAGTTTCATGAAAATCGTTCCTCTAATAAACAATTTCAATATGGCGGCCAAGATGGCGGCGGAACCATGAAATCCAACCTGCCCACTGGTCACTCACGAGGATCTAAGCTATCCATTGGCGAAAGTTCCAAGGCTCTAAATTTATTTCCCGAGGAGGAGTTCATTTTCTTAGAAGTCCACAATAAATATCTGTTTTTTGATAATAGTAATGATAACTATGTATGGATAAAAAAATATTGCCCATTGGCCACCCTTGAGGACATCAGCTATCTATCAAAAAAAGTTCTAAGGCTCTAGCTTCATTCCTCGAGGAGTACAACTTCTTAATTTCTACACGGACAGACAGACAGACGGGCAGACGGACGGACAGACGGACGGACAGACGGACGGACAGACGGACGGACGGACGGACAGACGGACAGACGGACAGACGGACAGACGGACAGACGGACGGACAGACGAACGGACAGACAGACAAACCGGCCATATAAAGCGTCATTTTCTTACGAAAATGCGCTAAAAAGAAAATTGTACAGTAGTATTCCTTGATATATCGAAGGCATTTGATAGTTTCGGCCACGAACACATTTGTAGATCTCTAAATGCAAAAGGAGTTTCAAAAAATTTAACAAATCTCATAATGAATCTTCTCAAACAAAACAGCATTCGGATTCAAATCGGAGGAAAACAAAGCAATAGTATCCCCACGGTGATTCAATTTGGCAATTGACTTCATTTTTAATGAGATAACTGATCCAGGATTTGCTAACATACATGGATATTCTCTGTATGATGAGAATGATGAAATGAGAACCTTGATGCACTTTGTTTAACAGGTTTTGCCGATGATCAAGCAAGCTTACTGCTCGTAGTTTATCATCGGCACTTCGAGTAGTAAATCTCACCAAAGACCTTTTCCAAAATATTGGCTTAAAGATAAATGTTAGCAAAAGTACGGCAATTAACATAGTCAATTGTGAACTTATTAACAACATCATAAAACTGTAATTAAATGGAGATGAAATGATATGCATTGATGAAGCAACACGAATAAAATATCTTGGTTTTACTTTCAATAACCAGATCATCTTCAACCCGAATACAATGTAGAGTATTTCAACACTAACTTGGAGAAATTAACAACCAGTCACTTCCTTAAACCCGATCAAAAATTAAACATCATCAACCAATATATTTTTCCAATGCTTATTTACCCTCTTCAGTCAGCACCGCTATCCGAAATTCCTAAAAGTATGAGTTCAAAGATAGACGTAATGATTAGACGTACTGCAAAAGCACTTATTGGCTCACCAGCATCAACAACTACAGAAATGTTTTACGCTTCAAGAAAATACCGTGGCTTAGCGCTTCTTCGCATCGAATATGGGAGACATTCCTTTAACATTTTGCGATAGCAAATAAACTGAATAATATTGAAGATGAACTTTTTAGCCGTATTTTTGATGGCGCTGAAGAAATGAGATTTTGTCAAAATAAACTTTCCATAGACGGACAACAAAAATCCTAAGAAATGAACTCAGGATGAAGAGTTTCCACGATTGGTGTACCAAAGCATATCAAGGCTCTGATGTAGCTCAGTTCAAGTCTTTTACACCTAGCAACGCTTTCATCTACAGTAAAAGTTCTTTTTCATCTACCTACATGAACTATTTTTTTCAAAACATTCCCATTTAATGGGAATAATTTTTGTTAAGGAAGCAAGAAAAAGACATACCAGTAACAACTCGTGGATAACTGCTTGTATTAGGGTATCATGTAGGAACAAACGAAAGTTATACATTTTGAAGAATAAGGGACTAATAGCCGACCAATACTATAGAAAATACTGTAGCATATTAAAAATTGTAATAGTAGAGGCAAAATAGATCAAAAATAAGGATTATTTGAATAGCTCAAAAAACAAAGGCGAAGCCATTTGGAGTCTGATAGATCAATACACAGGAAGAACAAAGTCAAAACAATCAATCCTCAAAAATATGGAAATAAATGAAAATGTAAAAACCGCTGAGTCAGTTGTAGACAAAGTCAATGAACACTTTATAAATATCTGCCCAAAGATTACAACTGGGGAAAGTCAGATTAAGATTGATCGACACGGTAAATCTGTTTTTTTATTTCCAGTAACAGAGGAGGAGATTTGTACTGTCATCAAAACACTAAAAAATACGAAATTTCATATTTTACTTATATTAACACTATACATATTATTCATAGTCATATTTATTGTTAACTGTTATCATCTCTGTTTTATTATAATTGTCTATATTCTTGATTGATTAGTATGCCGTGTTGTAAGCAACCTGTTAAATACAGGCGGCACACCTTTACATTTTAATGAAGGTTTTTCTCTGCTATACATCGAAAAAGTGAACAAAAGCTTAGAAATCAGAATAAATGAACATAATAATTATAGGTATGTACGCGATGAAGGGTAACAGGTAAATTCCATCGAGAGGACCACTTTGTTAAAGAGAGCACTTTCTATGTATAGAGTGTATCTACAGAGAAGAAGGTCAGGTGTGGATAAATGGGAGGGGAATGGAGAACAGACTAAATGTATATTGTATAGTGTGATAACAGCAACAATTGTACTTAAGGGCGTCGGCCATGCAATGTCGAACAGATTTTTTTCAAAATCAACTCCAACCCTGCAGAAAAACACCAAACAACATCAGGCAGGAAGACAGACAAAACAAAAATAGAACTAATAGATTCGGTGTCGTTGTTTTTCTGAATATAATAAAAAAAAGCTCGGCCATACAATCTACTCAAAAATTAATGATGCAGCGATTGTCGTGCTTTCTGCCAGCTGTGCGGTGGTGCGACCGACGTGTAAAACAATATCATCGCCCATGCCATTAATAAACGGCGGTTGGTAGATATATCCTGAGCGGAGGGTGACCTTTTCAGGACAATTGATTATGAGAGCGCACGGGCAGGACCTCTTATTTCCTGATTTGGCCGCAACAGTTAATGGCAAAGATCGACATTAACAATGGATTATAGTGACCGGTGGGGGAGGTATATTGGAATTACCTGAACGGTTTCCGCCATAATGGTGGTATCCAGCGATGAGGAGATCGATCTGAATTGTACCACCTCTGGTGGTGGCCGCAGATAGCCAGGGCGGACAGAACACGCGTGGCTCCGGAGAATAGCGACTAATTCCCGGAAATGGCTTCATTGCCTACGAATTCATTACAACACACGCCATCCAGTTCGACCAATGCTAGGTCATTTTTTACCCAACAGGTTATTCCGTACAGGGTGTGCAAAACGCAGCTCACAGCTTTTGGATATCGAAGTTCATATCCTCCGCGATGAGATGATGGGTTTTCATTCAGAACAACTTCCTGAAGGATTATGAACGAAAGCCTACCTAATAATAAATGAAAATATATTATGAAATACCAACGCCTGTTGTGTAGGTAGGCCCTTTGTGCTTGCTGATATGTGACAGGTCACAAAGTAATCACATCGCACGAGAAAGTCAAATCAGCTATGAATTATTCAATTAATTTCCGGTGTGTTAGAAAATTATACAATATCGTGTGTAGCAAAATTTAATAGGTATTTGTTGGTTGTTGTATAATAGGCGTTGTTGCGATCTCGTGGAATTTTAACACCTGTGACACGGTGAAAGGTGAAACAAGTGAACCGGCAACCAAGTTACTCTAGCCTTTTTATCAACCCCAGTCACATCAGTTACCCAGACCAAATCGACACTTATTTTGTTTGTGGAGTACAGTGTTGGATACTACAATCTTTGATTTTAGCGGCAGCGTGTGAGGGCGGCAACGTTTTGGAAAGTAAATATTGCATACATATGGTGGTTAGAAGGTTCAAAGTGTATGAGGAAGCATAGCAATCAGCAAAAATTCTGAAAGCTGACTTTCTTATTGGGGCGGCGGCCGGGGGCGACTGAAATTGTGGTTGGAAGGTTAAGAAAAAATGCTTTTTCTTTATTTGGAAGCGGCGCATGGGGGTGGCGACCAACTCGATATAGACGTTTCACCACAGTCACGGCAGTTACCATTAGCGAAAGAACCAAAGTGGCATCTATTTTGATTGAGGAGTAAAATGTAAATACAATACATATTCTAATTTAGAGGCCGCGTGTAGGGGCAGCAGCATTCAAACTTCGACAAAGTAAATGTTCCATAGTTTGAGTTAGAAGTTTCGAAATGTGTCAGGAAACATGCCAATAGTGGAATTTAACAAAGCTAACTTTTTTTAAGCTTCAGTTCAGAAAAATTAGAGAACAAATATAGCCTCGGCTTATAGTGGGGTATCAGCTATAAACTATTGAAAGAATTAGGATGCCGACGCATCAGATCTTGTAGGAATTGCAACATTTATGTTATCTCAAGTTGATCGAGAACCGTTTTCTTTGTGTTGGAGGCGCAATATGAAAATTCAATATAGCCTAGACCAGCTTTGGGAGTGGCAGCTGTGTATCAGCGAAAGAAAAAAGTTAGGACGTCTGATTTAAGGGGAGTTTCAATTACGGACACCACTGGACAGAAGGACAAAGCGGGTTCGATAGAGAGTTTCACAACTGAAAAGATGCGCTCAAAAGAGAAGTTCAAAAACACGAATTACCCCTACACATTAAGTAGGTACTTATAAGAAAAGATAAAAAGATAAAACTTCGAGAAATCAGCAAACACTGATATGTTCCGCACAGAAAGTGCAAGCATAGTGATAAGAATTCTTTTTACAAGTGGAAAAATGTGGGGCAATTATTTTGCATTGAATTATTTCTGACGTTCGACGATTCTCGTCGATTTTTTGGTAAACTCTCATTAGAGTTGTATTGGTCAAATACTCTAAACTTCCTCACAATGTGCATCTGGGGGCGGAGGGTAAATAATTCATCCCGTGTCCGCCGTTGCCTTGAGCGGTAATCAAGCATATTTTTCGCCTCGGTATGCTAATAGTAAGGTTATGCAACATTATGGAAATCAATCATATCAATCCTTATTCTTTACGTCATTTGTTACTTTTTTCCGATGTTTATATCCTTTGGTGAAGAGCAGAAAAGGTTCCTTGCTCTAGGTATAAGTTCCTTATTTTTGTTGCAAAGAATCAGTGGATCTGCTGCTGATGGAAGTCCATTTCGTGAATGTAATTATCGAGGTAATTATCGTGAAGTTGACTGTAATTACTGCGACTTAAATTTGGTTGTTATATATTAGTTTCAAAGAGCAGAGTTCATCATTTTGTCCATACCTGTAGCAGGCTGCAAACTCTTGTTTAGAAATTCATTGTTGTGTTCAACAAGCGTTAATCCGTGTTCCTCGCCGTGTTCAGGAATTTCATGGGCCCATTATACCGAGAGCTCATGCTGTTTCGCCTATTTGCCAATTGAATTAGTAATATTCAATCTAAATAAATAATGATTGGGTATTAGGTATGTACTATAGTCTATAACTTCTGAGAATAATTTTGAGGCACACGCGGATGGGAAGAGGGTAACTATAAAAGGGAATGCTGATATGTGACTGTGCCAGATTAATCCTTTATACCTAGGTTCGCCATTTGTGGATAACTCTCTATTAGATAGATGCACGAATATTGTAGGGTTATTGTTTCAAATTTATGGCAGCTGCTGTGCAAATCTGTATATAAACGGAATACATTATATAAGTATGCTTATAAGATAAGTGATCATCATCAGTTTTAAAACGTTTGATGATATACCGTGTGATCCAAACCATTCCGAATTGGGGTAGGCATGGTGACATGGTCAAATTCCGGGATGAAGAGCCGCTTTTCGCCAGGGCACAGCCTATCTATAATTCGGAATGGTTTGTATCACAGGGTATAATCGTTAATATTGAACTGAATTTGGCTCAATAAAAACATCATTTCCAACTCAAATGTCTATGACGGCCGCCCGAGATACACACAACTACGATTGGTAATTTTCGTGTTTTCAGATTGGCAGATTTGCCATTTTGACTTTGACTCCGAAACGTACATTTTTGCAACTCTCGAAGTTCTAAACCAAACGAAGCGCGACTCAAAATTTGTTTTCTGACAGATTTTATCGAATTTGATCAAAGATCAAAATTAAATGTGAATATTATTTCTTTAGAATAAAAGTTTGCCTGAAAAATCACGAGTTTTCACCAATAATTTGGAATTTTTAGGTAGAACGTTAAAACGGCGTTTTTAGACATGTTATTCAAACTAGTTTTGTTCAAATATCGACTGTTTTGCTAAAAAGGATTAACTGGCATTTTTATCGAAAATGGGCTGAACACATTTCTATACTGTTGGAGCCATTTCGAATCGACTATAAAAACAAGTAACAAAAAAAATTGGTCAACTTTATATTGTGGACACGTATGCACTCGATTGGCGTTTGCACTACAACGATATCTCTTTTCGTTGAGGCATAATTCTCCTAGCTCTATCACTCTGGAATGCGTTCAATATAAAAGATACAAGATGGCGGCGGGGCATCAATTGTTGAAAATTGAATGTATCCTGATGAAGTTCACATCGCCTGAAAATTTCACTCAAATCGGACCACTTTCAAAGAACTTCAAAATGGCGGATCGAAGATGGCAGCCAAGTGACAAAAATCATTGGTCAACTTTATATGGTGGACACGTACGCATTCGATTGGCGTTTACATCACATCGATATCTCTTTTTGTTGAGGCATAATTCTTCTAGTTCTATCACTTCGAAACATGTTCAATAGTGAGAATACAAGATGGCGGCGGGACATCAATTGTCAAAAATTGGATAGATCTTGATGTGGTTTGCATTGCCTGCAAATTTCATTTCAATCGGATCACTTTTAGAGAAATTCAAAATGGCGGATCAAAGATGGCGGCAGAATAACAAAAAACCAAAAGTCAACTTGACATCCTGGACATATGTACCATTGATTAGCGTTTACTTCACATCGATATCTTTTTTCCGTGAGGAGTTATCCCGGGTGCGGACGGACGGACGGACGGACGGACGGACAAAGTGAAGCTAAAAGCGCCTTCTTCCCATTTTTTGGGAAAGTGCGCTAAAAATGGTGACTCTATCTCTTAGCGTGTCAGAGTTTAGAAGCCAAGATTTTATTTTCAACTTTTCAAGAGTATAATTGTTCAATATATAGTACGTTCACCCCTAGTGTGATTCGAGTGAGATATGATTTCCCGAATTTCTCCTTCCCTATAGGGCGTCGCGTGATGAGACTCCCAGCCAACTAGAATCACACTAGGGTTGAACGTACTTCAGTAAAAAAGAGTGTAAGCATGACCAGTTGTCACTTGATTTTTCAATTTTCGCTGGTTGGATTCTGATAAAATGGGTAGTAGTCAAAAGATAGTAGCTATCAACCCTGGTATTATTCTAAACTGCTCAACGATTGAAGTGAGCCACTCAAAAATTCCGCTTTACTTCGAATAAGAATATCTCAGGAAAAAATCAACCGATTTTCAAAAAGCAGTATTGATGGATAGCCCCATCTTTTGACTACAAAACCCGTTATTGCTGAGGAGAATGACAGCTGCATCCATGATATACAGGGTGCCAATTAAACTAGTGTCAAAATAGTAGATTTTCAACAACAGCGTGCCCCTAGCGTAAAAAAAATCATAGATTTTTTCTGATCGTACTTTTCCACATCTTGAAACGGTTCTGGAATTTTGATCGTATCTTACTTTACAAAAAAAAAAGTTCTGGAAGTATGAATTTTTTGATGACGGGACTTGTATTGTTCACGTTCTTCACTCAAATTTGAGAAAAATGCATGATTCATAGTCAAAACGTTTCCCATGAAGAATGCTGACAATGACCCTCGACGGCGCTACCCCTTTGTAACTCTTCGAACTCTCTTCAGGATGGTAGACACTTCTGTAGCATGTTGCAGTAGTTTTCGACACTTTCATCAATACGGAATGAATAATAATGGAATCATCCCATATACGAGTACGTGATAAGTTGCACAGGTAGCGTATCAGCCCTATTGGTATTTCAATTCTTATAGGGGGCTTCATTTAAGGGTGAGGGATTATTATAGGCAGGCAATGCATCCACGATTACGGGCATTGTCGCCTTGAATGAAGCCCCTATAAAAACATCATTACCAACCAATAGAGCTGATTGAATTGGGCTATCAAAAAATACCGCCTTTTTGAAAATCGGTTTATTTTTTCGTGAGATGTTCTCATTCGAAGTAGAGTTGAACGTACTATATATATGTATATTTGAAGAATCAAGCGCAACATATTGTTCACGATTATGCAAATTCTTTTCTTTTTGGCTCTTTTAAAAAAGAAATTTTTTGCTACCTCCTTTCAGAAAACCCAGACGATGCGATGTCTCGAAATCATATCAATCTGAGAATCAAATTTTGTATGTAAAGCTCAATTTTTTTAAAAGACCGTAGACTTAAACAATACCCATGGTTGATACTGGATAATCTACCAGGGGTATCAGAAGTATTTTTTATATTTTTTATCGTAGGTATGTGGTCTTCTCCTTCCCACTACATCTATCTATCTATACAGGGTGGTCCGACTTTTATGTCATCAAATTTAAGGATCGATAGACAATGAAAGATGAAGTGGACTTTCTCCGGAAAACATATTTGTGAAATGCCTCATAACAGAGATACAGCCCTTCAAAGTTGGAAATAAATAATCATTTTTTCCGCATAACTTTTGAACCGTTCAACCGATTTGACTCAAAATTGAACCAAAGGTTTACTGAAATTATCCCCTGTCGAACAATCATAACATGATTTATAAAAAAGTTTCAGGGGCGTAGACATTAGGGGATGTCTCTACTTTTCCCCCCTATTTTTTACCCCTCTAGTTATTTTTGAAAACTGTTCATAATTTTGAATTTTACGTTTAATTTTGAAGAAAAAATCACGATTGCAAAATTTTGATTAGAGGCTTTGTTTGGGAGATATTCAGGTTTGAAGGTTTGGAAAACATCTCAAAAGCACAGCTTTCAAAGCTCTAAAAATTAAAATCTGAAAAAACTCATGATGTCTCAGCTGAAATAGGTTTTCTAGAATTTCTAAGTTGATAAACCACCATTTTTTCCAAAACACGAGACATTTTCAGGAAAAAAAACAGTTGGGCTCTGGAAAGTGGCGATTTCTGGATGTTTTCCAAAGTTTCAAAATCAAATATCCCCTAAACAAAGCCCTCAATCAAAATTTTGCAAGGGTGACTTTTTTTTAATTGAACGTAGAACTCAAAATTATGAACAGTTTCCAAAAATAACTATGGGTGTGGAAAATAGGGGGATAAAAGTAGGGACACCCCCTAATGTCTACGCCCCTGAAACTTTTTTATGAAACATGTTATGATTGTTCGACAGGGGATAATTTCAGTGAACCTTTGGTTCTATTTTAAATCAAATCGGTTGATTAGTTCAAAAGTTATGCGGAAAAAACGATTATTTATTTCCAACTTTGAAGGGCTGTATCTCTGTTATTAGGCATTTCTCAGATATGTTTTCTGGAGAAAGTCCCCTTCATTTTTCATTCTCTATCGATCCTTAAATTTATTGACATAAAAGTCGGACCATCCTGTATATCTATCCACGTCACTGAAAGGCTGTCCAGCTGAGTGAACCTGAACTTCCTTCATAACTTTATGCAAGGATTCGATAGTCAAGCCTTGGGCACTTTATTCTGAAACACTCTGTGATTGATATCTGTTTGTCAATCTGAAGTCGGCTTCAAGTTTTTTGCACTGAGAAGACATTAGAAAAACTACGGTAGGTACCTACTTAGTAATCATTATAAAATTGATGGATCCTCTTGTAATAGTAAGTATTCAAAATTTCTGCCTGCGTGTACAGCTACTCAGAACTTGGAGGCACGAGGGATAATGTCACCATCAGTCACGTGATGACATTGAACAACAAACGGCAACCTGACCTTGAACTGCATCTCCGGTAATAGTGAGTCTGCGCGCGTGAATCAAATCTAATTTGCATCCAACTTCATTTATGTACCATGACTTCTGAATACTTTGTGTTTACTCTATACAGTAAATTGTGTGGATTGTTTGGAAATAATCGATAAATAATTGGAGCATCCCGGCCAGAGCAGAAAGGTAAATAAAAAAGTCCCGTTCGCCTCGGGGGTCACATGATTCCTCATTAGGTCTCGAAGAGCCTAAGCTGACTGGGACACAACAATTATTATCTTGGCGTAAAGCGAAACCGAATCGAGAGAAACACGGAGGGAAAATCGCGAATTGAAGCACTAATAAAAGATCTAAATTACGAAATTGTTTCCAGCTTTCGTGAATCGTGCGCGCCTAGCAAAACTTAGGAGCTTCTTATACATTTCTAACAACAAGGCGAAAATGGTCCAGCATTCGGTATTTACGTTCTTGAAAAGCCGGGAAACCGGGTTGATGTGACAATTATTTCCCATCCAATATTATTGTGTGCGATGGTCGCGACCATTGGCCGTTAGAAACAAAGTCTATACCTATTACTGCATTACTGGTGGAGCAGCACACCGAAAATTTTTAGTTGGAGCTATTTTTGGAATTTCTGGACTCAATTAGATGGCAATTTACGTGAAGCGGAAGTCCGGTGTGGCGGACGAGAAGTACGTACTTAACCAAAAATCGATTTGGTCGTTTGTTTCTCGCCCCGCAAAGTTGCTGCCAACGTTCCTGTGATTTGCAAATAAATTTTACTACTGATAAAGTTCATTGGCCATTAAAGGAGAGATCGATGTTATATACATGTTTGTGTCAAAAACAAGGTATCCGGAGAGCTGGGAAGAGCTGGTCCTGCTCCCCGGGAACTGCCACGATGCCATCTCTCGGTGCAGCGAAATGGAATATTTCTTAACTTTGGGCGCGCAAGTTTTGCCTTTATACACACATTTATCACTTATATTTAGAAAGAAGTTTGCATCTCTGTTCCGCTCACTCTCGTTTCTCGGGGATCTCGAAGAGATATGACACCAGTGCACAAACACAAACGGTCAACATTCATTTCTTCGCACTCTTCTGCCATGGTACAGTGAAACAGGACTCTGCACTTTTGTATATTAGATTCACGTCCCTGGGGTTGTGGTTTATTGTAAATCATACTCTCCAACACTTCCACGATTTTTGAATCATATATGCACCTACGAGTATTCACTAACTGCACTAGAAAAAGCAAAACTCGAGGCAAAAAAAAAAACAGTTCATCTTCCCACCTCGCGGCGTATTAATTCGGAAGTCTAGCACATAAAATTGGCTTAAAATTCGGAAACAGTCATGTAACGAGCGTTCAGATGAATTCGTCCTTAAAGAGCGCCTTTGATCCATTGATTTTTTTCTTGGCCTACACTGTTACCAAGATTGTTACGATATTCACTGAAGAGTATTTTCGGGAGTATGACACAAACCCGTGCAATTGCCGGAGGAGCCATTCGTGAGCTTACCAGGATTCAAGCTGCTGACTTCTTAGTTTGCACTGCTGAAAGTGTCAGAAGCCAGTAAAGAACATTCTTTGATCTACTCATAGGCTAGGAAAAATCTCCAATGAGAAAATACCAGTTACTTGTGGTATATCTAGATCGATTCTGAATACCCATAGGTATTAGGTATAGTAGGTACCTACATAACAAAGTCATGCATTTTTCATATTTTTGCGGAACAGGATCCGAAAGAACCCCTGGGATGCGTCAATTACTTGAATCAATGATAGTCATAAAATATTTGAAATGATCCCAGCAGATACATTTTAGCGGTGGATCCTGTGTTTTTCGTTCCATGTTGAAATTACTATTATGTAGAATAAATTAATCAATTACAGAGAGCAAAATAATGATCAATTGTTCCTATCTGTTGACTTGATAAATAACCGATCCACCTCTATAATAGTACCTATACTAAATAGATTAATTTAATTCATACAACACACGCACACTCAATGATGATAAAATAAATTGATTCTGTTATGAGAAATTATTCACGTTCAACAAACAAGCGGTTTTCCACTTGGGTTCCTTTATTCCCAAAAGCAGCATCATTTTCTTTCATCAGAAGCTGTCGCGCGATCCTTGAAACTTGGGAATTGACAATTTCCTCTGGAATTATAAAGTTTTCTTAGAGCACCCGTTATCCGCCGTAAGTAATCTGCCTAACAACATTGCTAAATATATAAAGGAGGACCTCTACGACTTGCGGAAATAACGAGGAATTTTTTGTCAGTCCTCATGATAAAAAGACCGTCTTGGATACCAGGCAGGGCAGGGGCGTAACTAGGTACCTACCCGCAGCCCCCGCGATTGCGGAGGGCCTCAACTTCTTGAGATTTTATAGTCTGTTTAAGAAAAAAATCTTTCGGAAAGAATGTGCGTACAGTTCAGTTTGGGAGCCTCAAACTTGGCCCCAAGTCTGTTTTTCTAGAATTTGTTTTCTGTGTTGATAGAGTTTTATTAGTTTGTAGTTTCAGATTCATCACCTACGACAAGTTGATGGTCGAGTCGAAAAGTTACTGAAAAGCAAAGGGACAAAGAGCCCTACTACAAAAAGCTTCGAATTCAGGGATGGCGAATTATGAAAAATTAATTAATTAATAAAAATTGATCAATTAATTTCTTGCCTTTTTTTGAGGTTACGACGCGAAATGTCATATTTGGCGCATGAATTGACGGCTTTCAAAGTACATGTTCACCTCAAATGATTGTTTTACATCCTATTACCGAAAAATCTCCAATAATTCTTCAGGCATCTACAGATGAAAGAATGAGGAAGCATCTCCAAGCATACGTGGCATAAAATTCAAATGAAAGCAATTTGAATTAGCGCTGAGTCTTAGGGGAGAAGCTGCGCTTGTCACTGGTACTCATTTCATGGTCATTTCGCGCCATCCCCCTCCACAGTCACCATACCTCGTGACGTCATGGTGACGATCCCCTATTACTTATTAAGAATAGATAAAAGAAAGTATTTTACCAAGTTACAGTACCTACCAGAAATCTGTCATTCTGGAAAAACTGCAATGAAAATTCACCCTATTCCTCGGGAGCTACTATTTTAATTTTCAAATTTTTGAGTGCTCTATTTGAACGAAGAACCTGAGAATGAAAACTTGGTAAAAACCATTGAATACAAGAGTATAAACACTGAATTTTTATTCTCAGGTCTTAAATGGGCATGCTCAGCATTTTTTTAGTTCCATTGATTTTGAATCTGTGATGACAAATAAGTGACCTCTGTTTTTTTCTTTTTTCGATATTTCAAACCATGAAGCTGGAAAAAATAAAGAAATCATCACCAAATCAATATTGGAGGACGTAGGCAATCCCCGAAACCTATCTCATAAGTTTGACCCTCCGATTTGACATATCAACGCAAAATATAAATTTCACTTCATATTGCAGTAATGTAGGAGCCTTTGGAATTGCTTTGTTCGCTGGGTTTGATGACGTCACAACGGCAGAAGTTTTAATATTTTACGCGAAAATATCCAGAATTTTCTCCTAATCTCTACGCAAGTAGGTATAGACAATACAAATAGAAAAGACCATAATGTCGTCTCGAATTTTTATGGTTGCGTAGGAACCAGGCGAGTCCATCATTCAAAAAAAGGTTGGCTGATTTTTGATGCCCCAATATCCGTGACGACGGTGGTGATAAACATATGGTCTTCTCTATTTGTATTGTCTATACCTACTATTATTTATGAACAGACAACAGGTTTACCTACATGATTTAATTCCAAATCCATCGTTTCGCTGAACATGCCCATTGTTGAACACTCTTTCGGAAGATACATAGTCCAGAGGCATGGCGCACAAAAAGCTTTGTGCTGTGTGCAGCTTCGTGAAGACAAATGGAGCTATACAGGGTGATTCATGAGTGACCTTACATAGGCTAATAAGACATAGAGGACTTCGAGGCGAGTCAAGATCCACAAAAGAAATTTTGTTTTCTCCATTGGTTACGAAGATACAGGGTGTTTTGTGTGTTTCGTATGAAACTTTGACAAGCGATATTTCTGAAACGGCTGGAGATATTTTGTTGAAATTTACCAGTAAAGTTTTTTTGTTGGAACTTATCCAGAAGCCATATCGAGTAAGTCAAAATCCAGGGCCGAGCTAGAAAAGATGTGCTCCTTTGTTGTTTGATCAAAAAGTACATTTTCGGACCGCTTTTTTGTGAAACTACTATCGGAATCGAAAAGCTAAGGAAAAATGCTTCAAGAATCACTCTTCAATTTAGATGGCACACCTTAAACCGTTTCGACAATAAAATTAAATGTAAAACTTGTGAGTAAGTTTCATTTTCAACCAGACATAATCGACTCATTGTTTGATTAAATTCATTCGAATTCATTTTTTGACTTGCCTCTGCTAAATAGAAGGTCTTGGTTGAAAGAAAAATTCCATAGCCGAAGATTTTTTTAATGACCAAATCGAGTTCAATTTTGTGTTCTACTTTAGATTTTGTCATAAAAAAAGGTCAGCTCTGGAATTTTTGTTTCAACCAAGCCCGTTTATTCAACAGAGACAAGCCAAAAAATTTATTTGACTGAATTCAATCAAACAATGAGTCGATTATGTCCGGTCTAAAATGGAAACTTACCCTCAAATGTTAAATTTAATTTTATTGTCGAAACGGTTTAGGTGTGCCATCTAAATTGAAGAGTGATTCTTAAAGCATTTTTCCTTAGCTTTTCAAATTCGATGGCAGTTTTTTAGATAAGCGGTTCGAAAATGTGCTTTTTGATCAAATAACAAAGAGGCACATTTTTTCTAGCCCGGTCCTGGATTTTGACCTAACCGGTATGGCATCTGGATAAGTTCCAACAGAGAAATATCACAGGTAAATTTCAACAACTCATCCCTAGCCGTTTCAGAAATATCGCTCATCAAAGTTTCATACGAAACACACAAAACACTCTGTATCTTCGTAACCAATGGAAAAAACAAAATTTCTTCTGTGGATCGTGACTTGCCTCGAAGTCCTCTATCTCCCATTAACCTATGTAAGGTCACTCATGAATCACCCGGTATCTCAGTCGATTCCTGGACTATCAAAGGATGATGAAAAATTACGGTGGAACATTGTCATCTGCCGTAGGCAAAATATAATATAAACGATCGAGGAAACGATAAGATACTGCGTATTTTTAAAACCGCCGTATACATATACCGTAATGAGTAAAATACCGTGAATAATTCGTGACACTTCAAGAGATTTTCAGAATTCATTCAGTTAGGTCAAAATCTTCGTTGAAATGGAAAGAACAATTTTGACGTACAAAATAATGCCCTCGGTTGTACTTAGCTCTCTTGAAATATTTTAATTACCTACACCTACGTAATAAACCTCAATTAGCGCTCCTGTTGGGTGAAATTGTGTATTCGGCGTTCACTTGACATTCATTTAATAATTAGAATTTCTGTTATATCTTGTCTGCTTTTGCAAGGATTTCTATTGATCGTACGTATTAAATGTCGAAACCAGTATCCAATCAACAAAATTTGTGAAAAAAAACTTTCGTATTTCCTCTGAATGTTCCGGTGCCCCCCTTGTGATTATTTGTGCTTCATTCAAAAATTCCGTTTTCCATGTACCACGTTCCTTGTTTAGATCAATATTTCCCAATTTTACTATACTGAGTATTATTTGGTCCTCTTCTCTTCGTTAATTGTTAGCTCACAATCTTGATATTGAGTACGTTGTTATGACGACAACTGATGAAAAGACCCCTTGCCGTGGCAACTTGTTCGTGAGGAAGATTGCTAGCAAACAATAATATACGAACAGACTAATAGAACTGATATGTGTTAGAGACATTTTTTTGTAGTCTTTCTCTCCTATTTTTTTTAAATAACTCTGTAAGTCCTTAAGTTTTCATCTAGTCATTTCTCTGAGCTTCTCACCAATTATTTCTTGTAGTAAATACTTATTGTTTATTGTTTATTGTGTATTACAACCACATAGGAATATCGAAACAGTATCGTGGGGTCTCTGGATTACGTTGAGTTTTGCTAAGTCTCCAGTCTCCGGCTCCAGTCTTCTTTCTTGTATACTTCATTTGTGGAGATTCGGAGAAACTGGGGATTAGGGAAAGAAATTTAATAACTTAGGTAGGATATCGCCTTATCGGATGTATTTTTTCTGATCTTGCCAATTTCTTCTATTCTCCTTCTAATTATTCTTATTTTTCTCCCACTCCAGGCCCTATCAATGTAATATTCTTCTCATTATAAAATTTTACAATAACAAATCTCCTGGTCTCTACGATGTTTTCCGCTATATTTTTCCCCGCGACGTTTTGTATTGCGATATTTATTTATTCATGTCTTGGGGCACGGTGTGCAAGGTTTCGTCAAGATAATATTTACTCCCAGGCTTAGAACCTACAATGCCTGGAGTCTGCATGACTGTAAAATGCCCAGCAAGAATTTGAAATCGCTTGATGTTATGGAGTGGAAGTAGGTATTTTGTAATATTGTAATACCCGGACTTTACTGACATTCGAGCAGAGTCTTTCAAGAACAAGAACCAATGACACTTTATTCCCACTCGAAGCGTACAATATTGTTCCGAGCTTCTACAAAACTAACCCGAATAATATCTTTTCAGTGCTGATTAATCACTGAAAAGTCTCTTCTCCTCCATAATTTATACTTTCTTGGCAATCTGAAGTTGGAGTATCTAAGTACCTATCTATCTATACCTACCAGCTTCAATACGCCATTGATATTATCGCTTTGTTTTGAATCTGGGCTTTGCTTTGAATCTGTGGCTGAAATTGAACGCAGACAATTCTGCGTGCACGTTCTGGAATTCTCCGATGAATTCCTGAGCGTCGGCGAAACGCTATTTCCAGATTACAATGGTCCATCAAACGTGAATATTCAACGAAGCTACCAAGAAGATAACTTCACGTCAATAATGGCTAAAAATGGTCACGATCAAATTTTCAAAATGTGAAAAATCAAGACAACAAATGTAAGTTGAGAACCAAGTTGAAAACATATTGGAAGATAACATCGAAACGTTGAAAAGAGATACAAGGAAATATGTGCAAATTTGAAGAAACAAGTTTTGGTTGAGTTAGCAGTTCTTCAGTGGGTATAGATGGTGTTACATACACGTACGCACGTACGTATCCGTCGCTGTGTTCGTTCTCTTAGTAAACGCAACATACAGGGCTAAGGGAACGAAGTAAACGCAATGCATAAGAAGTTGAGGACTTACCGATCTGGGGCACGTCGTATTGCCTGGAGCCTCTGGGCGAGCGCAGCATGAGTTGTGAGTTGACGTTGGCCAGTTGAGGCAGATGCTGAGACATCAGATCGCCCGGTCCGAGGTGCTGCTGCTGGTTGGCGGCGGCGGCGGCGGCGGCGGCCTGGTCCCGCTTCTGCCAGGGTGCTGTGGGTCTCCTGAAGGAGTCCCGCTCCAGGTGCAGCGGCTGCGACGTGGCCACCACGCACACCCAGAACGCGGCCGCTACCACGGCCCACATAGCCGCATACACTTTCACGCCTTCAGGTGATCATCGCGTCCTCCAACAATAACCATCAGAGTCGCCGCCACTTGTTGCCCCCGAGGAGAAGCGCGAGATGCGCGCCCCGGTTGAACTCTGCTCTGACGAAGCGAGCCGGGCCTCCGTTTGCCCTCTGTTCCAGCCGTCGTCGCCGCCGCCGGTCTTGCTCTTCGGCCGGCTGTGGACGTCCTCTCCGGAGTGATGGGTTCACGCGGGTCCTTTCGGAGCGCTGCGGCTCTTGTGCTCTGGCGCCTCTTGTGCTCTTGCTTGTCGCCTGCTCTGGAGGTGGCTCGCGACTGGCAGGCAGCAGGACCGACGGCCGCCGTCGTCGTCGTCTCGACCGAGTCCGCCTACGCGACTTGCGCCCCACCGCCGTCGCCGCCACCGCCGCCGCCGCTACTTCTGCTGCTGCTGCTGCTCCTGCTGCCGACCCCATCCATTGCCGCTCCCCATTCAATTCGCACAATTGTCGAAAAGATTACGCCATGGCATTATTCAGAATACACAACAGAGCGCCCCATCACCGAACGAACACTACACTTACCCAACCAGCAACACAATAATAACGCAAACATCTCATCAACAAATAATACGGGGTCGTCGATGATGAGGATGTCTCTGTCATCGATGCATGGCGCTGATGCCGGTTCGTCCCTGCCGCAACGTCCGCCGGCGTCCCCCAGGACGCCGTCATCGTGGCTGATGTGGCTCCTCCTTCTCTTTGCCGCAGCTCCATTACGACGCGGAAGGAAGAAAGACCACCTGTTCGTCTTACACCGAATCCTTTCATTCATGAAATCCTTGGTGTATACAGAGTGGTTTTTGTCCATTTCTCCTTGCCGACACCAAGACAACACAGTTTCCAGAAGCAACAGACCTCAATCATCAATGTAAATACCGTATGATCAAAAACTTTTCTCCTCTAGGCAGGCTGTGGTCTGGTCATTGGCAGGCAAACGAGGCTGATTTTGGCCAGGCCACAGCCTGCCTAGAGGAGGAAAGTTTTTGATCATACGGTATAAGTATGGCTGCGGCCATAAGGCGCTCTGCACATTTCAGATATCCTGCCCGTTTCAGCACCCTCATGCGGCAGTCACGAACATATGTGTGAGGAAAATTGTCAATATTGAAGTTTATGAATTGTTGAAATTGATATTTGCAGGAGGTATGATTATTCAAATGGTATTGTTGTTATGGAAATAGACAACTTCCTGCAGGAAAAGTACAAAAAAACCGCAACTTCTGACGCTGAAGCAAATTCGCAGAATGCCTCTAAAGTGGACGACAATGTCAACGAGTTAGCTTGCTGTCATGCCACGTTCAGACCAGAATCCTAAAAAATCTGTCAACTGTCGTCTACTTCAAAAAGGCCGCAACGGTACCCACTACCTACCTAACCGTTATAAGACTACAAATATCAGAAAATTATTCTGTTATCATTGTCGTTATGTCAAAAAGTACTTATCGTCAAAATTTCTGCATCACTCATGCGGATGCGAACTAATAGTAAGGGAGACGGACGCGGTTTTAGTACCCGAGTTATGTGTAGAGACTATCATCTATGTATCGAGAAAATATGTGTAACCATGGAATGGCAATCCTGCCTAAGTAAATCCTGCCGGAAATGCAATTAGGTAATTAAATAATTTAAAAATTGTAGATTACAACCTTCAAAATTCTTGTCAACAAATGTCAGTCACATTGTTGATAGCACACAACAGTCACCTCTTTCACGGGCCACTGCCAGAAACTTATCTAGTTTTGCGTATGCGTAACGATAGTTGCTTAGCAGCAACATGTAAGTTCTGACAGTGGCGCGTCAAAGGGGTGATTGTTGTGTGCCTTCAACAATGTGACTGACATTTATTGACAAGAATTTTGAAGGTTGTAATCTACAATTTTTAAATTATTTAATTAATTGCATTCCCGGCAGGATTTACTTAGGCAGAATGGGCTACTTGCCTATTTTTTTTTTATTGACTCAATCGATAGTATGGCCAAAAATAATGTACCCGTATTTTTTCTTTTTTCTAAATTCTCAAAATTGCGGTCGTGATGCGTGTTTTAAAAATATATTTGTGACGTCACAAATATACTAAAAACTAAACAAACAGCACTGTTGGATTGAAAACTCAAAAAACTGGTAGAATGGCATCACAATATTTGAAAAATATAGACATAAAAATCCCACTGAAGTTTCTCTACTGCTACCAACCCTTTGAAAAAAAAATCGAAAAAAAAAACTTTTAAACCGATATATTTTCCGGAAATTTTCAGGAAATACTCTTCATTACTCTTGTTGATGATTAAAAGTATTTCCAGCCAAATTTATTCCATAGGCAAGTACCCTATTGCCATTCTATGGTTGCACATATTTTCCTAAGAACACTTTAAGATCAATCTCGCTACTTGTCTGGGGCAAGTATCAACAACGGAATAATCAAATTCAAATTGGGCCTGCATGTTTTCACAGGAAAATCGATATGTCCTTGCTCACCTGAAAGTGCCGATGAATGTTGTCACGAAAATCATAGACTGACTTTTCGACTGCTCAATTGTAAAGGTGAATAATCAGTGATTTTCGTAACAGGCTACGTGCATTTTCAGGTAAGCAAGGACATCGATTCTTCTGTCGAAACATGCAGGTCTAATTTGGTCCTTCTGTCGTTAGTTGTTGCCCCACACAAGAAAGATTGATCTTAAAAAGTGTTCGTAATGGATAGTTCATTTGGCAACAACTTGAATCGTGTATAATGTTTTGCCCATCACGTTATAGCTGGAGAAAAAGTAAGATTTGTCGACCATCTCGGATTAAGGAGCTCCTGGATAAATTTCGAAGTGCCTCTATAGCTCAAAATAAGTTTTCTATGATATGCTTATTCATCATGCAAAGATTCGTAGCATAATACACTGTTGTACAAATTATGCCGTTGCACCATGGACCTTGCACTAGGGATGTCCAAATGTTCTCGGTGAATCGATTAGTGCTAATCGAATCGAATCGTAATCAATAGTTTGATTTGATTAAAAAATCGTATGAAATGAATCGATGCATCGAAAAGAACCGATCGTAGTGCATTCAGTTCGGCGGGGCAACTTATATAGGTTTGTGGTGTCAATAAATGATGCCCCTGGCGGAAAAATTTCAGAATAATAATAATGTTGACAATAATAAATGATTTTGTATCGGCTTGAACGGCTTTTCGGCATTAACGAGTGTTGTCGCGTGCGTAATAATCGAAACAACAATCACATTAGTTTGAATCGATTCACTGAATAATAGACCTATTTCTTATGGGGAACAGAGACGTTCAGACAAGGATGAATAATTTTAAGCCACACCCCTGGCCAATTAAACGCCTTTAATTATTAGGCGCGAAATTCGAGGAAGGCGATACTGTCACAATAAATTAGAATTGTCACTGTCACTATGACTGTAAAATGTGTCGTGTCGCTACACTGATCGAACAATTCGAAAAATGCGCGTATGTTGTGTGAAAAGTTGACCGCACAAAGTCTAAGACAGCATTTCCCCCACATGTTGCATTCCACGGTTTTCCTGCCGACGAAAATAAGCGAAATAAATGGATGGCCGCCACTGGAAGGCACGATGCCGGCTGTTTTACAAGTTGTACTTGCAAGGCCAAAAAGGGGGCGTCCAAATCACCGTTCAAAGTGCTGGGAATGCTACCTCACTTTCCTATTTGACGATTACTGTAGCTTCACAACAAAACCTCAATATTTTGCTTCAATCTTAGGTGTCTCACGGGGCACTTCAGAGCGGAAGATTTCTATTCATCAGTGATTGATTGGTACAAAGAATACACTGAAAACAAATGCTGTTCCGAACATTTTCTTGAGGAGCTTGTTCCTTTTTCTGGCTCCTGTAGCACTTCACTTCTACCTCTACCTTCAGGTTATTCACAAGTACGTCTTCAAAATATCCTTCCACACTGTACTTCAACCCCTTATCACGCTGGTTCCCCGTCATTTGATGCTTACACTTATAAACAAGTGAAGCGTTGTCGAGTCTGTAGGTTTGCATCGTGGCAAGACTTTTGCTCAACATTTTGGTTCTGCTCTACTGACAACTGATGACAAATTGTAACATATCGTTGTCAGGGGTAATGAGAAGTAGAAAGTCACATGAAAGTCACTGACACTGACACAGTTGCTACGGGAGAATGTGAGGCAAATCCCGCCAATGAGCGGAGATAGGAGGCAAAATGGGCGTGAAAAAGAAATAGGTCCATTGTTTACAGTTGAATCGATTCAACTTTTCAGATGCATCGTTTCCATTGAATCGATTCAAGTATGAATCGAATCGAAGTTGGACATCCCTACCTTGCACTCATATCAATAGATATAGGATACCAATGGTATTACCGACATCAATAGGTAATCAGTTGTGTCAGATTTTCACCTTTCACTGTAGACGACATCGTCAGATGTATCGTTATCGCGTTCAGCGTCGGACTGACAAATTTTGGCCTACCGGGCAAAGAATGAAAGTGGCCTCGAAACCGAATGGGGAGTTGGAGGGGCCCGCCCCCCAGTCAGCGACGCAGGCGACATTTTTCAATAATAATAATAACAGTAATAATGCCAACAACAAAAAAAAAGACGCTGACCAAATTGTCTATCGATTTCTTCAAACTCAAAACTTTTGCTTGCAACACACTACGATGAAGAAAACAACGGAGAAAAGAAAAATATTTATTATTGTTACGTATTTTGCGTACGGGTTCAAATATAATTGAGACGATCGTTTTAAAACACACACTGTTTATTACTGCGTACTACAATAGATACACGCCAACAATTATTTACTTAGGAATATCGCTATGATTACTACTCGCTTTTAATCCGCTCGCTACCACTTCGCATTCCAATGCATAACTGCTCGTGAGGCCACGATTGATGTCTTATATAGGTCCGACTGATTCATATCGAATGTTCCATGCATTCTCCAGCAATCTCCACAGTGACCCGACATACGGTTTCTATACGACTCTCGAAAAATTTTGCACATTACCTGTTTAATTCTGCCGTGCAGAACCGGCGCCTCCGCCAAAATGGACAGATGTAGCTTGACTCACTGCTGAAGTCTCCATACAGTTATACGGGAAAAGCCTACACGCGCGCTCCGGAACACACCAGAACGGCAGAACGCTCCGCACTAGTACACTGCGATCTAACGGGAAGAGTCGCGTGTCATCCAGAATCGCCGCTCGTAACATTATTCTAACATTAGTCCAGGAATTACAGAAATAATAGCGAACAAAAATGAAACCCAGCCGGATTTTTGCATATGAGGTCATCCAACAGTTCTGATTTCAAAGATACTGATCTACTTGCGAATTTGTCGATGATTTCTGCAGGTGGCTGAAAATGTAAATTCTACATAGACGGTAAAGAAAGAGCACGACTAGATGGCGAAAAAACAAACCAACTGCGGGGGCAGCCAGCGGAAGCCTCACACATACAATCTTGTCATTCCACGACTATAAGTAACTACTAAGAAAAAATCAATACATGATATGCATAAACAAAAGTGGACCCGACTTTGATACAAAACTGAAAATTTGGATTTAAAAAAAAAAAGCATAAAAGTGTAAATTTTTCCAAATGTGAACAATTTGGCCTCCAAACCGGTGGACCAGTCCGACACTCGCGTTCATCAAATACATCAACCAAGTCATCGACAAATGATTTTAATGGAAGTTGGGCAAATTTTCTAAGTCAACTGCTGGGATTTTTCATGTCTTGTTAACAAATTTCGGCTGTTGGAACTTTTGCGTGAACAAATAATGTCACTAGCTCTATCTCACGGAACTTAACTTGCATCAGTACCTATGTCATTTGAAAGCTCTTGAAAAACTGTATTGAAAACAATTGAAATTATTCCCCTATCTGTCATATACGTCAAATAGTAAAAAATGTCAAAGTTCAAAACTTTACCATTTATAATTATTCAAAATCTATCCAATGGATTGTAACCAAATTTGACAGGAAGCAACACAACAAAAAGTCCTACCCTTTGATCCCCCATATTTTCAAAAAACAACGTCACAATTTTTTTGAATATTTTTTGGTGTTCTTGAGTGGATTCTATTTGCACCAAATAGATTCACTTTGGACCAAGATGGTGACGAGCGCGGAGCATGTGTTCAGTGAGCTACCTTGCAAAAAATGTAAGAAACAGTGCAAAAGCGGTGTTAAGTGCGTCAATTGCGGCTCGGCTTTCCACAGTAGTTGTGCTAAATTGGTAGCTACGGTTAGTTTCATCGACAACGGCAGTGTTACGTGCTGTCGTGCTTCAACAAATACCGTATCCCTTACTGAGATCGACCAAGAGTTCTGGGATGCGCTCGCTGATCCGCTGTCTGAGCTAAGTGGAAAGACAGTGGATATACGCCTGTTCAATTACATAATTAAGCAGAAGGACGCCCTCATCCAGGAGATGTAAAGCAAGATTACCATCCTCCATGATCAAATTGAACTTCTAAAACAAGTTGAAAAAACGTATTCATCGGTCGCCACCTTGCAAAAACCTAGGCAAAAACCCAAAGAATTATCAACGGAAGCAGCGACTAAAAAGCCCGTCGGCTGGGCCCAAAGCGATCGCTTGTCCGGAGATCCGAGCCTGGTGGATCACGTCGTGAATCGACTAAGGAAGGGCTCTGATGAGGTTGTTGTCAGTGCTGCCGCCACCGAAAAAACAAGGAATGGGGTCTCGGGTGGCCGGGAACCTAAATCGGAAGAGACGCTCGAAAAACCCATCGAGAAAACAACAAAAACTCTCAAGATAAGAAAACCGCACCAGCCAAAAACGTCTTTATCATCGGTGGCGCCTCCTCGAAGTCTGGTGCCATAATAACTATACCAAAGAAAGCCTACTTTCACATGTCAAGGCTCGACCCAGACACGACTATTGGGACTATTGAGTCTGTTGTTGGTTTTCTGAAGCCGGAGTTCCCGGAGGTTACATGTGAAGAAATCGAACAGCCGCAGACTGGCCACAAAGCTTTCAAAGTTATTCTCAATTTGTCACATTTGGAGAAAGCAAAGAAAAACGAATACTGGCCTAATGGTGCAGTAGTGAGGAGGTCATTCCACCGGCGCCGCGAGTGACCGAGCCGGGGCTAGCGAATCGAAAAACGACTTCGATCTTTTATATAAATATACAGTGTTTGACTAATAGAATACTTAAATTGAACATGTATCTAACGCTCTGTAATTTTTCAGTTTTGTGTTTTGCCGAGACATGGGCGGATTAGGGAAAGCTCTCATGCATGGCGATTGAAGATTTCCAGATCGCCACCTTTTAGAGCCGAGTTCAGCTGAAGCATGGTGGTGTCTGTATCTACGTGAGGAATGGCCTGGAGTATAAAAAACTTAAGCTCTCTGAAAGTCTTTGTAGTAACCAGGACTCCGAAATATGTGCAATTGAGCTAATAGACTCTCATACTATCGTAGTATGTGCCTACAGGTCGCCCCTTGAATCTGTTGAGGTTTTTCAGCGGTCGCTTTTGGACCTGTGGGGTTGGTAGCCATTCCTATACGGCATTTGATGATACAAAAATTTCCTTCTGCATGAGTGTTCTACAAGGCCTTACGAACGATATTAGAAGGGGAAGCACAAAAGCTTCCCCTTAGGGGGGCCGTAGGGGGCCCTGTCAAGTTGACGGTCCAAGAACTCCTACCAAACCATCTTTCAATTTCATTGTATCACTCAAATGGGGATGATGTGACTCCATTGTGAGTATCGATGGCATTGGTCGCCATGTCTCTTCCATCCTTCATGCTTGAAAAAATAATTTCTTCGGGAGGTCAGAGAAATCACTTTTTATTTTTTTATACATTAAAGAGGACGCAAAGTTGGCATGCTTTGTGTCTTAACCTGTTATCTGGCATTCCCGAAATCCTGTTATGAAACCAGTTTTTTGAATTCTCAACTTTGGGCTGATGGTAGGCTGAGAAGTAGGTATTTTTTAACATCCAGTTCAGACGTACTTTTTTCAATATCCAACTGGATTTTATTAAAATAATCGTCAGGGGTGGATAGACTGAACTATTTTCTACACATTATGTCGAGGAAATCAATTCCAAACCACGCATGGAGAGTACACAAATTATTTTTCTTTCGGTCGGTCGAATTGCGCTGCCTACTACGCCCGTCAGGGAGAACGCTGAACATCGCCAGACTAAACTAGTACGAAAACAGCTTGAACGAATCCAAAACCGCCTGAAACACTCATTATGTGGTTCGACATTCAATTCTGAGTCAGCACTCAGAGTTTTAGTTAGTTTTGAATTTGTTTAGGCTGTTTTCATACCAGTTCCGGCTGGCGATGCTCAGCGTTCTCCCTGACGGGCGTAGTAGGCACCGCAATTCGACCGACCGAAAGAAAAATAATTTGTGTACTCTCTTAGCGCGGTTTAGAATTGATTTTTTCGACATAATGTTTAGAAAATAGTTCAGTGTATCCACCCCTGATGATGATTTCAATAACCTCCAGTTGGACACTGAAAAAAGTACGTCTGAACTGGATGTTAAAAAATACCTACTTCTTAACCTACCAATTAACCCAAAATTAAGAATTTGAAAAATTGACTTCATAATAGGATTTTGGGAATGCAAATAACAGCTTAAGACACAAAACATGCCAACTCAGCAGCCTCTTGTATGCATAAAAAAAAACTGATTTCTCTGACCTCTCGAAGAAATTACTTTTTCAAGCATGAAGGATGGAAGAGGCATGCCAACCAATGCCATCGAGATTTACAATAGAGTCACATCATCCCCATTTGAGTAATACAACGAAATTGGAAGATGATTTGGTAGGAGTTCTGGGACCGTCAACTTGACAGGGCCCCCTGCGGCCCCCCTAAGGAAAAGCTTTAGTGCTTCCCCTTCTAATATCGTTCGATAGACCTTGTAGAACACTCATGCAAAAGGAATTTCCTGTATCATTGAATGCCGTATAATACCGTTTTTTAATGTGTACCGACCCCACTATGGAGAGCTTTCCGCCGGGTAAAAAATGTTTGTTTTTCGGTGATTTCAATGTGAATTTTGCGGTCGCGGATCCAGTGGCGGGCGGGCTTTTGAATTTGTTTGGATCCTTTGGCATGCGTGACAGAGTTGCTGAGCCGACAAGGGTCACAGGTTGCTTGTCGACTAGGATTGACAACGTTTTTACTGGCCAAGGGATGGACGAGTACAATGTGGGGGTTGTCGAGCCATGCTTGTCGGATCACAGGGGCATCGTGGTGGATTTGCCTTTCGGCTCGGCTGTGGGCGGTTTTCCGATGAAGCACAGGCTTGTAAATCGGACGACTGTGTCGAGGTATCGCGACATCATTGAGGGCACTGACTGGACGGGATTTTACAACTCGCGGTGTGTGGGCGAGGCCGCCGGGATAGTTCTTGAGACCGTGGTTACAGCGCATGAGATGTAATTTCCAGAGAGAACAATAGTAAAGTCCGCCACTTCAAAGCCTTGGTACAGTAGGGAGCTAAGAGAAATGAGGAAGCAATGAAGCATATAAAACTGGCACGGAAATCGGCAATAGAAGACCAAAATCAATCCGACAAGTACAGACACTACAAAAAGCAATATAAACAAGCGTTAACCAAAGCTTCCATCGACTTCAATAATAATATTATCTTGAATGGAAAAAACAAAGTCAAAGCTGCTTGGAAAATTATAAATTCTTATAAGGGCGGGAAGAAAATTTGTGACGCTTCAATATCTAGTTCGAACTTCAACCAGTACTTTTCCACCATAGCTGAAGATATTGCAAAACAGTTTTCAAACGCGAATTATAAAGCAATTCCGGGTCCGGTTGTGCCTAATTCTTTTTATCTTGAACCAGTTACATCTGTTGGAATGTCGCGAATCATACGGGAGCTATCCGATTCGAAATGTCGTGATTTTTACGGATTGGACGGTGACGCAATCAAAATCGTTGAAGATATTCTGGTGGATCAGTTGACCTGTTTAGCGAATCTGTGTTTTCAGGAGGAAGTCTTCCCGGACTGCTTCAAGACATCAAAGGTGATCCCTATCCATAAAACGGGTGGTCAAGACGTGATGGGAAACTACCGCCCAATCTCCATTGTCCCGGTTCTGTCAAGGGTGATTGAGGTGGCTTTTAAGGAAAGACTGGTGCGGTTCCTTGAGAAGTACAACATCATAAATCCTAAGCAATTCGCCTACAAACAGGGAAAGTCGACGGTGGATGCCCTTGTCAGCATGCAGAGCTACCTGTTGGACGCATTCGAGGCTGGCAGCTCGGCGGTTGCTACCTTTTGTGACCTATCTAAGGCTTTCAACTGTGTTGTTCCCCGGATTCTTCGAGACAAGCTAGAGGCCTGTGGCATCAGAGGCCTAGCGTTAAAGTTTATTACATCTTACCTTGATGGCAGAGATCAGAGTGTGTTTTTCGGCGGCTGCATGTCAGACCGCGCGAAGCTGAAATATGGTGTTCCACAGGGACCATTTTGGGTCCTGTGTTATTCTTGTTATACATCAATGACATCACCAAACATATTAAAGTTGATGAATGCTTAATCTACGCGGACGACACTACTCTCTTCTCAAAGCTTGATAGGAATATACTTGTCGAGGATTTGGCGGGGGGCGCACGGGCGGAGCCCAAATTGTATTTCAACACCTTAGGTCTTAGGTTGAATATGGACAAAACGCGAGACTTGCTGTTCAGTTTGAGGCCGGGACATGACGGTCGGAGGGAGCCTGTCAGGTGCCTTGGGATGTTATGGGACTCGAAGCTGACATGGGCACCCCACATCGAGTATTTATCAAGGAAACTATCGACCGTTATATTTGTTCTCAGAAATTTAAAGTCTAAAGTCTCATCGGATTATGTAACCATGGCGTACCATTCTTTTTTTCATTCGGTCATGTCGAACGGTGTTCTTTTGTGGGGCTTCTCGCCACATGCCAGCGACATTTTGATCTTGCAGAAGCGAGCACTGCGAATCATGGCGGGTGTCGGTCCTAAGGAGTCCTGTAGACCACTGTTCAAAAAATTTGGAATTCTAACTTGCGTGAGTCAGTATATCTTGGTGTGTCTGCTGCATGCCAGGGAGTCTGAGCTTTGGCTAAACATGAAGAAAGCTCATGCAACAAGGAGAGATTTGATTCCGCTGCCATGCTTCAGACTGAAAAGAACCCTTCATTCTTTTAAATTTATTTCATTTAGGCTTTTCGATTCGCTGCCCGTGTCTTGGAAAACATTGCGATTCAATTTGTTTAAGCGTGAAATCAAGGTCCTTTTGACGAAAAACGTTTTTTATTCGGTGGATGAATTCGAGAGATTTATGAGGTCTTACACTGTGGATTGATTCAATAATTTTAGATGACTAACTGCGAGCACTCGCAAGCGTCGTTTTATTTCAGCGTTCATCGTTATGTACACGACTTGTATATATTATAATCTGTGATTTGTGTCATTCTAGTCATTGTTACTTTAAAGTATTATTGTGTAATTAAATCTGTTTGTGTTAAGATATAAAATACCTCCATAGAGGTTTCTGTAACACGTTAAATAAATTATATATCTATCTATCTATCTATTTATCGCTCTGGACTCGGAATTCGATACTTTTGAGATACCCTGTATAGTTAGCGAATGGTTTGCCGTAGCGGTGAAATGTACATTATTTACTGTTCTCATTAATATCTTGCAGAGCTCTGCCAAAATGGGAATTTTTTTTATTATAAAAATTACTCACATATTTTTTTTGCAATTATCCTGCATCGATTTTACATTTCCCAACTTATTCGGGATTTTTGCTGTCAACGTCAAACCAATCGTTATTTTCTGTCACTCCGAGATTCGGATGTCACATGTCTTTGAATGTAACACCTTTGTCGTGGTAATCTTAGCCTAATGCTGTGGAAAGTCTCACTCTTAACATTTAGGTATGTTAAGAAGAATCATTCTGGGCGTAGTAGCTACAAACAGTGAAGTATAGATAATTCAACTGCATCGCAGTAAACACTCCCGTAGTGGTAACCTTAATTTATTGTGATGGTATTAGCAAACAGATTTTAGGCGTTAATTTAACTAAATTGGAATAAATTGAAATTACTACTACTTATTATGGTAAATCAATAATATGAGATTTCTCTCAGTGTATGACGTATGAGATATTACACACGCTTTGGAAGGTGCTTTTCCAAGCCAAACGGAGCCCCAGCGCTGAGTTTTTTCTTGTTTTGTGCTTATTTTTCCTGATGCCTTGTTCGGTACGGAAAACTCAAAATTCAATGCGGTAGCTTAGCCGCCATCCTTCGTCGCTCGTCATTCAAATCGTACAACTGTCGAAGAGAGATCACGTTATGCATTATTCAAAATACGCGCGCACACACAATGTAGCAAATGCCTGTAAGTTGTCATATGCATTCCGCATAACCGGTATGCCTATACTCGAGGAAAGTACCTACTTCGAACACTAAAGGGAATTCCATAGGAAGCTTCTAATTAGGGACGGAGTTACATTGATATAAAATAAGCGTTGCTGAATCAATCCCTGTGGGTTCATTTCTTGACAGAATCTCACCATTTAGGTCTCTTTCGAAAGCTACAAGGATGTACTTGGTTTGAGCCCATTGGCATTTCCAAAATCGAAAAATAATTTTTTTGATTTTGGAAATTCCAAAGGGCTCAAACTTGGCTAAACCAAGTACCTACATCCTTGTAGCTTTCGAAAGAGACCTAAATGGTGAGATTCTGTCAAGAAATAAACCCACAGGGATTAGGGATTGATTCCTCAACGCTTATTTTACCAATTCAACTACCTACGTCCTTGACTATTTTTCGCGGCAGAGCTCAAAAAGTGACATCACAGAATTTACACTGTGAAGTGAATGGGATACTTATACTTAATCTTATCATGCGATACTTTTGAGACACCCTGTATACATCTATGTTGAATTTCCATTTTTCATATTCTTTTCTTGAATAAGTTATCGGGTTTTCATTTCATTTGTCTTTTCTATATAATAATAGAATTGATCTGGTGTTCGGTACTTAACTAAAATTTGATACCGCGTTTGTGTTCTCGGACGAAGTGCTTCACTTCACACACGCTTGAAACACTCACGTCCAGTTGCTCACTTCCAGTGCAACTCGAAACCCGGTTTAATTACTGTGAAAATAATTGTTGCAACAATTGAATCTATGATAACCAAATCCAGTTTTAAGCTGAACTCAGTGCCGGATCTAGACTTTTCTTCAGGGGGTGCAAAATCCAATTTGGCCGCCCCCCATCGATATGCGAGAAGCCAAGGGCGATCTGAGACCAAAGAGGCCCCTAGAAGTGTCGCAGATGAAAATTGTTCGGATTTTAGAGGGACTATTTGAGCAAAATACCCCTCTATACCCATCAAATTTTTCCAATATGAGAACATACAAATTGCTGGGTCGACTGCCCGTCACCCATGCGCGCTGTTGCGCGGATCTGTTTTGAGGTGTATTATTGTTTTGAGGAATTCTATTTGAATACTTTCACAAAATTATGGAGAGTAAAATAATCTTTCATCAATTTTTTTTATTGATATGAAATTAGACCTATTTTTGTCGCCCCTTCATTTTGCCGCCCGGTGCATATGCCCCGGTTTGCACCCCCCTAGATCCGGCGCTGGCTGAACTCTAAGGCCCAGTATTTCAGTTAGAGTGAAATTTTCGTTTAGTAGAACTTGGTTTTATTACTGTGGAGACAGTTGTTGCAACAATTGAATCAATATGGCAACTAAATCAAGTTCAACTAAACGAAAGTTTAACTCCAACTGGAATACTGGGTCTATATCCCACCTCGTATCCCACACACTTTCTACTTTCAGTAGAATGATTTTTTGGAGCAAAAATAAAGTGACAAGCTGGAGCGCTGGGGAGAATACGTACGATGACCACTGATAGTTGCGCTCCAAAACTTTGCAGGTGCCAACAGCCGTAGCCGTAGCCCCCCATCTTGTCACTTTATTTTTGCTCCAAAAAGTCATTCTACTGAAAATAGAAGGTATATGGGAAATAAGTGAGCAACTGGGACCTACAATATCCAGTAAATAACTACCTGCTTATTGCCATTGCAGATACAGCGATACCTATACAATAAATTGATATTTAGATGAAATCAGATGAAAACTTTGTTGCGGATAAAGAACAGAGTATGAATACATACCTACCTACGTATATTGTGACAAAGGGTGGGCCCCCAATCGAATATTTGGCAATAATGGTATGCTCCATATCATATACCGAAATGTTGAATATTCACTTGCCTTGGGATTTTCACAGTCCCAGATTTCCGAGTAAAATTCAATCAGCCCGAGGAAATGCGCTTTAATGATGCGTATGCTAACCAGTTTTTATATATCTTTTGACGTATTGCGTACAGGCATCCTGTATTTATTGATTTGCTCTTTCCATTTTTCCGAATGTAACTTCGGAAATCATGCATTATTTCCCACACAAATTTTTACCTCGAAATGAATTCTATAATATGGCTCCATAGCCCGAGGGATTTGTCTCTCATGTAAAATACCTACCTACATCACTTGAAAGCAACCACCAGTGGGTAGGCAACTCATTTAAACAATTCCACAGTGTAGGGGAAGGTTACTTGAAATGGGATACTCAGCTAAAACGGGATACCAAGGGTTCTGACAAAACCAAGTATCGCCATCTTACCCAATATTCACCGACTCAATATAGTGTAATGTAACGGTCAAACGTACTTTCGAGTTGACAGCTGAAGCGCGAGCCGTACCAGGTAAGTTGTATGGTTTTCAGATTTTCTGATCTAATATCAATGGTTCATATTAGTAAGAATTGCGTGCGAAGTGATAGGGGAAACATGTTCATGGGGCCTTATTGAATAAATATTAAGCAATTGCTTTTGCTTAAAATCTAGCAGAAAAAAACGGAGAAACTTTTGGAAATGAAACTTTGAACCATTGTTATTATTTCAATCAGTTACTCAAATGTTCAATAAAACCTGAATCAAGAAATTAGGTACTTGAAGTTTCTGATTTTTTGAGAATTTTCCAAAAACAGAAAATCAAGCAAAATCAATTGCTTAATCTTTATTCATAAGGCCCATTATTTATTTACCTCAAGCTAAGATATGAACTAGTGATTTAACGAACAAGTTTTTTTGATTTATTTTGACGTTACGTGAGAAAGAAATTTCGAATGTCAAATATGTGTGTTCGGGTGAAACGTAATTTTTGTCATCCCGTAGAACGGGATATCCCAGATGCGTGAGGTGCAGAAGGTGGGTCCATGATGCCTGCGCCAGGGCAGATGAAGAAGGAGAAGACTTTTTTTGAGTCTGATGTCACTATCAAAAAATGACAGAAGTTATACATCACAGAACTTGACTTGCAATATGTCACCTGAAGGCCCCCAAAAAACTCTATTTGAAACTGTTTAAATTTTTTGTCCATCTGTCATCTGTCAAATTTTAAAAAATGTCAAAGTTCAAAACTTTACCATTTAATTATTTGTTTAAAATCTATCCTATGGATTGGAACCGAATTTGGCAGGAAGCAACACAACCAAAGAATCAAATCATTGGGCGCGTTCAGCAGACTCTCTGGTGAGTACTACCGGTGGATAACGCATGCGCGTTACCGAGTGGTAGCAGCTACCAGTTGCCATTTTTTCCACCATAATTCATTTGCGGTATCTGTGGTAGCGGTGGAATGGTGAGCTGTTTATGACAGTTTATGTCAGTTTTTCGGTGGAAATGAGTGAGGAAATAGAGATCGATTCGACAAGCCGTTCAGCAGCCCACATATCTAGGTACCGGTAGTGTGTCGGTTGCCTGCTGAACGTACCCAATGATGCAGTTGGAGTTTCCCATCATTCACAAGACGGGCGCTATGAATTTTCAAAATTTGGCCTGGCCGATTTTAACCGGGTTTGCCCGTTCGGTCAATTTTTGGCTCATTTAATTTCCTTAGCAACCAAACCGGTAAGTTTTTGTAACATTGACGTATCTATGTCAAAGTGACAAAATGGATATGGATGCAGGCAGATCTCCCTGAGCAAATCTCGATGTGTTTTCTTGTATCGTTCAAGACAACAGTGCTCGCCGGGGCTCGGGATCCTTTGTGTCTTCAAGTATCGTTTTGGGGCTCCGTAAATACCCCCTTGTGTTTTCTGAAGCTTTAGCAACTTCAGAATGCCCATCCTGTTGGGCGTTGGCGTGTATATATTCAAGCTGTAATGTGTGCAGTTTCTTTGTATGATTTGGTATGACCAGGGCCTATGGGGTCTTATTCCTGATGACGTTCCAATCCTTGATGGAGCTCCCACTTGTGACTATCAGATTTTGCCGTTTTAGGCCAAAGCGACGCCCAGCCTTGTGTCTCTTTGGGTTGGTTGAAGCCTTATAGGTTCCCTGGTGTCCACGGGTGTCTCTTGGAGTCCCACTGAGCCCTACTCTCGTTTGGGGCTCTGAAGTGCAAATAATAAGAACTCTGCCCCAGGTATTCAACTCGTGAACCGATTTCCACCAATATTTGTTTGAACAAGAGGTAACTGGTTCCCAAATATTTTCCAACAATGGGGCCTTGCACTGCCACTTTTACACACCGAGGGCGCCACAACCGTTGGGGGCAAAATCGATAATTTTGACGGCGTTGGCGCTTCAGCGACCGACGTCCGTCATTTTATGTCTTGATTTGAAATTTGGATAACCTCTGTTTTTTGCTTGACGTCTCCAGTCACTGTCAGTTACTGGTCAAACTACTCAAACTCCCCTGTTTTTTCCGTCGTTACGGCCGCTTCATCGAAGTAGGCGCCCCCTACAGTAGTGGCGACCTCACGTTGAGTTTTTTAATTGCAAGGCCCCATTTTGTTTTCAATTTCCCGAGAATAATAATCGGAAATGTTGGTGCCAAAAACCAGGTCTGACCCACCAGCTTTAGCTCTCTATCGATATCACAACACAATCGTCCAAAGACCCAACGGCAAGAATACCCACTCTTCGAGGTCTCATCTCTGTCCCTTGGAGAGCTCTAACTTTACACTCGAAGGGGATGAGAACGCATCTCCAAGAAATCGCAACTCATAGACAAGACTTGGAATTGGCGAAAGATCCCAACAATCCAACAAAGAGCAAGGCGAGACTCATTGGTAAAACAGACACCAGCACATGTGGTAAGCAGATTCAGAAGGAACGCGCAGAAACTCGATTAGCATCTTGAACGATTAGTACCAAGCCTGTACCCATCAGGTCTCCCTCCCTGTTCGACAGAATCACAGCAATCATCTAAAAGGCCCGTTCCGAGGTCTCGTCTCTGTCAACTGTGAGCTCTAAGACAGCACTCGAAGTGGATCAGAACGCATCTTCGGGGAGTCACAACTCAGCTTATAAAGAGGACTGCAACACAACTTCTGGAAGCTCCCCCAACTCTACACCTGAAGAGGATCAGAATGAAACTCAAGGGGTTTTCAACTCAGCTCCCGAAGGAGTAGAATTTGACAGAATAAAAAAAGGATGAGAGATCATCCTGATGGCATTCTCATAATGACACACCATGACCCGCTCTTGAAAATCGTGCTCGAAATCGAAGTAAATCAGGAGTGAAAATCATTCGAAAATGACTACCCGATCGCCTTTGTGGGTCTTCATTGAATTATACTAGATCTGGAGATTCAGATACTAAAGATAATACCCCCCTCAATAGTTCGTAAGGGACAAATTTGATGGTGCTTTGGGTCAAAACGCTTGAATAGGTTAACCTTTTGCGAGGTAAAACTCCATTTTATTGTATTGTATTGTATTGTATTGTACTGTAGGTATTGTATTGTAACGTATTATTATTAATGGGTATACCATTTTCGATAAATATCTATTTGACATGTTCGTTCATGTTCAAGTTTTCATTTTTCAACAATCACAACGAGTTTTTTTCCATGTTTCGAAACTTTATGCGCTCTCTGTAAAATAGGTTGTTAGTTTAATGAAATTTTACACGTATCTAATGTATCTAATATGGTTATTGTTTATAATATTTATATACTCTATCCAGTCCAGTACCTCTCAACAATAAAAAAAATTGTTATTTTTTTCAACGGGACAGCCGCCTCAGTAAAACAATAATCATTAGTTCTCTGAACAAAAGCTCCCCACGCCTACCTAAACACCCTTGTCTCGTTCATAAATCTACACTTGTTGATTACTTTGCCATGTCAGCTTTAATTAAAAGGTGATTAAAACTTGTGTGTAAATGCAAAAAGCCAATTTCCATGCATGGTGCCTTTTTTATTCAAGCACTGATGAGTCACGTTCACAAAACCACAAAGATATTAATTAAGTATTCTACAAGTATGGCCAATTTGAAGCGTCCACTTGCGTCAGGAAACTACACTCACTTTTCCAAGCGGAAAAATACTCACTTTGGGGGGTTTTAAAGAGAGCAATTTAAACATAACAATGAAATTAAAACTGGAGTCTCGCGAACGCGCCCGAATGAAATTTTCCGGGAGCTTTTGAAGTCTCGCCTATGGCAAAGGCGGTATTAAAAAGACTTTCAACAGCCTTTTCCTTTCCTTTTCATACCAAAGGCATGAGACTCAAACTGAAGAGATTAGTGTTGGGTAGGTACCTGCTTTCCGCCCAACAATTTCGAAAGCGTTGCTAAATTTTCTATACTAATTGCTTAAAGTATTTATACCGATATAGATATTGGTGTAACAGGTATTAAGGTAACAGGTAACAGGTATAAAACATGGATGAGCATGAGGCGAAATTGGAGTACATAGTACATACCTACTGTTACGAAACTCGCTATGCTGCAGACCACGACATGCTAACAAAACAAACACCTGCACAATTGGCGGAGAAGCCGTGCTTCCAGAGCTTGCCGGAATATTCGCGAAGCCGATGGACTTTTCTAGAGGTCTCGCAATGAACTGGCGTCCCGCATGCTGGGATGTACCGGAACGAAAATGAGAGTAACGAGAACCTTCGAGGCATTTCCGGAAGACTGCTGCTGCAGTCATGTCGAGAAACTTTTGTGAAAAACTCTGTGCTTACGATGACTTGTATTTATATATTGAAGTGCTGTTTATATGTCAGAAACCATGACGACATATTCAGAAAGAACTCTGCGAACCATACGTATGAAACTCGACATACTGATACACTAAAAATTCCTATTCATAGGACAAGCCTCTGTGAAAAGTCACCATACCTAGCTTGTGTTAAAATTTACAATAAATTGCCGCGGGAAATTGTGAAAATTGAAAACAAAAAAACGTTTAAAGTCACACTGCAGGCATATCTGATGAAAAACTGTTTTTACAACATGAATGAATTTATGAATTGAATGTTCCTTATTTGTATAGTTATGTTATGTACAATATTGTTCGAGGTATTATAGTTTCATTGTACTGTGACTATTGTGAGCCTTGATGTTCAGTGTTTAAATGTTTGTACTGATTTTCAACGACGAAACCTATAATACAGTTGTATTCGAGTGGTGCAATAAATACATTTTACATTTTTACATTTTGCATTTGCAAACGCCAACGCAGCCATTCTATCATGCACTAGTGAAAGGCGTGGCTGAATTCCTCAAGGTCATTTACTACCTGAGGTCAAACAACCATGGTTGTGGCTCAAGAGGGCCAATAAGCCCAGGGAACGTATATGCAAAGTGACACCTTGGTATCACAATCTGCAAGACCGTAACAAGCGTAATCAGAAAATTGGTCGCCAAATACGATCCAAGTGGCTTCGCTCGGCCTACTAGTCCGGATGTTAACAAACAATACCTATTGAGCGCCAAATACCACCGCCACCTTACATTTGATGATTCCGCAATGCCACTTGATACGAATGTTATTGTACCCATACCTTCATTTCAAGATTGCGGTCCGTGCATATGCCGTATGATCAAAAATGGAAAAACTCCAACTCATGAACCAAAAAAGTTGGAGTCATGAAAATCAGCGTGTAGGTTAACAATCTAATTCTTATCAAGTTGAAACAAGGCGCGTTTGAATATCTTTAGTCGTTTCGTGAATATTTTGAATTTAGTGGTCAGTTTCATGGAAATGGATATTTCCCAATAAATCAGTTATTTTTCAAGATATTTGGATGAAATTTTCCATTTCCACAAAGAATGACCTTATGAATGAAATGTGATGCGTTGCCATCGTCCCCGCCTACTATTTTCAAAAATATGAGAGTCGACTGTTTTTTCCTTATGGTCGCCATCTTGAATTCGCTAATCATGGAATACGTTGGGAGTCAATTGGAACTAGTAGTGGTGTGATATTCCCCCTTTGTTTTGTTTGTACGTTGGTACCTGAAGTAGGTACCGGAACGTTCGTAGCGTTTGCCGATAGGAGAGGGAGATGGCGCTCCGCTGGGCGAGCGGCAGCCGCAGGCACACAGAGAAGAGAATCAGCTGTAGTGAAGAACACGTGATTTTTCAGTGCAACGAGTGTACGTCGGTTTCTGATAATTCAAGGTCGGTCTTTCTTTGATTATTGTATTTTAATTTTTGCTTCCACCCACTCACCAAATCATGCATTTCGATACGTATTTTGTTCGCAAAATTATTGTACATAATCCTAAATTATTTGTTCTCTTTGTTCTCGACGGGCTTGCATAACCCGCAGTTTTCCCCTTTTGAAATCAAGGTGCTTTGCACTGCTTTGAATTTTGTGTGATTCATCTACTCCTAAATTATTTCAACGTTGATGACAAAGGCCGTAGTCTAGTGGGTGTGCACCTTGCGCACTCATGACTTTGCCTCGGGATTGCGCTGTCGCGCTTATTCTGAGGTTTCATCATTGTTTCTTTTCCACAAGCTACGTCGCAAACAGTAAGACGACAAAAAGAAACTCTGCTACGTCAAAATCAGCCGCTAAGTAGAGACGTACGTTTGATGATAGAGAAAGTACGTTTGATGATTCATTCTCATTTCATTGTTCATTGTCGGGTTATACATGAAAGTAGAGGATGGAAAGGAGACTAGCACGCTTCACCGTGTCCTGGGAGCTCCACCACTTGTATGAATCTGCCTTGTTGAGTCTACTAACCTTTTCTTATTTGGGGGGAATTATGTAAAACGACGAATAGAGGGCCACAGGTTGGCTCGAGTCGATTTTCTTGTATTTACTGTTATTTACTGTATGTGATTTACTGTTTACTAACCATTGTTCTGTTTTGTCTGTAAGTATGTATCTGTGGAGTTTTTGATGGGTAACTGCTGGGGAATTTCGGGCGAATGCGTTATTGATACTTCTTCCTTCCAATTGCTTACAAAAAGTATGACCAACTCTAACTTCTCTACTTATTTACCTCTCACCTGTTTCTTGTTTATTTATCTACCTATTTATTTCTTATTTGTTTCTTCTTGATTTACCTACACAATTACTGATCATTTGTTTCTTGTTCATTTATGTACTTGTTTACCTATCTGTGCTTGATTGTATACTTATCTATCAATTTGACTTCTTGTGTTTGTGAAGTGTAAAATAAATTGCTGAGCGAAAAGTTTTCTCCAAAGCGCAAAACGAGCGAGTTTCCTTTTGTTGTTATGTAAATAACTTGTGAACGAAGCAAACGTTTCAAAGAGGTTCAAGCATCGATTCACGCTGACTTGAAATGTATTACTGGAGTGACTTCTCTGTCATCTCATCATGACTCATTCGCACTCGACTTTTGTTCAGATCATTTGGGGAGGGATTTTTCAGCAATCAACCAGGCTATACGCAGGGGTTTCTTTGACGTGTTCTTCCCATGTGTGCCTGTCAGCGAATACGTCATTTCTCATTTGCTATCAAATTGACAGTTTGACATGTTTCATGATTGCTTGTTTTGTTTTGTTAATCTGATTTTGTGTTCATTTCATCCTAGTAAATTCCTCCACTGTCTAAATATTGTGAAATGATTTTTCTTGTTTCATTAGTTTTTGTATTTTGCTGTTCTTCATTTTTGTTGTGTCATTTTATCACTGTCAATTTCTTGTTGTGAGGTGTTTTGAGAAAAGAAACGAATTCATTAAAAACTTTGCAATTGATTTTCAATAAAAAGTTAATTTTGCTTGCATTTTATTCGCGTTTCATTCAAGAATCAAACCTCATCCCCAACGACACATTCTCATCTCGAGTAGGAACTCAACACAACGTAGGTAAAATGTAAACGACGTGTGGAAGGGAAGAAACAACGACGTTCACTGTCAAAATCGAAAACGGGGTTACACTACAGAACTGGGGCCGTGACCAGGATACACTACAGAAGTGGTGCCGTGACTAGGATATACTACAGAAATGGTGCCGTGACCAGGATACAGAAATGGTGCCGTGACCATAGGATACACTACAGTAGTGGTCATAATTAACACTCTAAATGCAAAAACAACCGTTCTCCAGTCCGTACCTTCTACGAATTGGAC
This sequence comes from Anaspis maculata, assembly GCA_949128115.1. Lineage (NCBI taxonomy): Eukaryota > Metazoa > Arthropoda > Insecta > Coleoptera > Scraptiidae > Anaspis > Anaspis maculata. Next base: position 76,195,624 of record OX421962.1, read on the forward strand.
ACTAGAAAATTAAAACCTATTTTTACGAGTTTTATAGCTCTTCGGCGATCCCACGACCAAAACGACCATTGTAAAGACAAATATAAGGTTTCAAAACAATCCATTATCTTGTTTGATCTATGGTGCGATGTGACGGAGAAAAAGTGTCTACCCTGACCGGGACTCGAACCCGGGTCTTCCATTTGCCGGATGGATACTCTGACCACTAAGCTATCGGGGGAGGCAACAGTTCCTCCGCCACATGCCCATATGAGAGCCGCCACAGTACTCCCCCTCCAGAGACGTCGTTCGTCTCGTATGTACCCCTGGGTTCGCCGTACTTATGGATTATTGACCGTTGTTCAGAGTACTGTGGCGGCTCTCACATGCTCTCACGTGTCCCTCGATAGCTTAGTGGTCAGAGTATCCATCCGGCAAATGGAAGACCCGGGTTCGAGTCCCGGTCAGGATAGACACTTTTTCTCCGCCACATGCCCATATGAGAGCCGCCACAGATCTGTTTGGCATTTGTGCATATTTGAAAATAATCTCTAGTACCGAAATTGACCCACCGCTAAAAGAAACAGCGATTCAAAAACAAAAAAATTCATGAAATTCAACAAATTATCCAAACTCATCTCATTTTTTCACGACATATTCATTATATTTCGGAAATGGCTGATGAAGAATCGAAATGGTTCCGTAGTTCATCTCGAACAAGATATTGGATGGTTTTGAAACCCCCATATTCATCTTTACAATAGACATTTCGGTCGTGGTAAGCGCCAAAGAGCTGTAAAACTCGTAAAAATGGATTTAACATTTCCTTATGGAATGGTCAATCAAGAGATGTTACTCACTGCGAATGCTCAATTTTTACATTTAAGATTATTGACTATGACTGTTCGATGGCTCAGAGGATTTAGGCGGAGGCGGTCGGCAGGCGGGAGATCGAAGAGTTGGAGGGAGTCGTGGTAGGTAGGATACTTGGAGGCGGTCGACGGGATGAGGTTCGGAAAGGTAGCGGTGGTCTGGATGATGGCATGGTGGGTGAAGGCAAGACGGTCGACGGGAGAAGACGAGACGGTCGGCGGGAGGAGGCGAGGTGGTCGGCAGGAGAAGGCGAGGCTGTCGGCGAGAGAAGACGAGGCGGTCCGCGGGAGAATGCGAGGCGGTCGGCGGGAGAATGCGAGGTGGTCGGCGGTAGAAGGCGAGGTGGTCGGCAGGAGAAGGCGAAGCGGTCGGCGGAAGAAGGCGAGGTGGTCGGCGGGAGAATGCGAGGATGGTCTGGGAGAGCGGGAGTTCACTGGTGACGATGAGATGGAGCAGGTAGGCGGGATACGGTGACTAGGTGAAACTGTTACGGTGTTGGACGGCGGGAACGGGCGTTGAACTGGTTGGGAACGGTATATGGCAGCTATAAATGTATTTTAATCAGGATTATCTCCGGCACTGACACACAACGGTTGGTTGACGTTTCTTAATTAATAATAATCAACAATGGTAAAAACAACAATCAAAAGTAAAACAAACAACATCGCGCCCTTCCACCCAACCATCACGGTGCTTCATCGAACAATGACCATCACCACTAGTTCCAACTGATTTCCCACTTACTCCATATTGAGCGAATTCAAAATGGTGGCCATAATGAAAAAACCAGTTGACTGACATATTTTCGAAAAAAGTAGGCAGAGACGGTGGCAACACATCACATTTTATTCATGGGGTCATTCTTTGATGAGGAAATGAAAAATTTTATCCGGATATCTTGAAAAATCAATGATTTGTTGGAAAATGTCCATTCTCATGAAACCGACCACTAAATTCAAAATATTTCAGAAACAGCTGAAGATATTCAGACGCGGCTTGTTTCAACTTGACAAGCATTGAATTGTGAACCTACATGCTGATTTTAATGACTCCAACTTTTTTGGGTCATGAATTGGAATTTTTGCATTTTTGATCACCCTGTATACGGCGTCTGCACGGAACGCCATCTTGGCTCCACCTCTTAAAATGAAGGTATGGTTACATTCAACATTCGCACCAAGTGGCAGCGCGGAATCATTCCGTGCAAGGTTACTGGCGCTTACCATCCGGACTATACTACAGGTAAATGTTGCCAAATTGCAATTATATATTCGGCGAAAATGTTAATTTTTAATTGTGCAATTAAAATAGGTAACTTCTTAGCATGCCATTTTTAAAAAAATACCGTCAGTATGGAAATTTTCCATTTCATAAGTTGTTTTACCAACATGCATGCCAGTTCGTCATTTTCTTGTATGAATGAAAAAAAGAAAACTCATTTTTCTGGTTACCGAATATTTTTTCTCTGGTGTGACCCGGACTTGGGAACAATTGCTATCAAGGGTTACAGTGGAGGCGTACGAATCTCTTATGATAGTATAACTAAGTGCTATTGAACAATGGTTTGGGTATAGTTCTTCCTTCTTCAATACTTGAAGGGCCCCCACTCGCCCCCTCAGCACGGATCAGATGTTGTCACTTATGAATTGTGCTTATAGGCTTAGGGAGCGTGCATGCGAAGCTCCATCTTGATATCACAAATAATAGTGCAAGGTTCAGATAATTTTGTTGCACTTCCTATATCTTGCGAAGTCTACCGATGCACCTCTTCTTTGTGCAGAATGCCAATCGATCAGTGTATCTGATTAATTTTGACGATGAAAAAATCGAGTTTTATTGAGTTTACGCTAATTACTTTTACAAATTAACATTTTACTAACATATTATAATGGAAATTAAAGCAGATTGAAAACGGGCGTAAACGAATTTCATTTCGCCTTGCTCTCCCTAATCATAAATTTTCTTTCGCCTACCCACGTTTCGTTTCTTACACCTATTTGCTACTGTTGCTGAAAGTATTAGCCCGGATGGGGGGTGATTTTAATCTTTACCCTTGTCCTCACGAAATTTACCGCGGTTTGGGGCATTTACAGTACGAGCGCAACAGTGTAAGTTGTCAAAACATTACATGTAAGATAGACATATTGGGACCAGGATTGGGATATATTACTATGACTACTCGCAGGTCCTTATAGCACCTGGTCCATGGTCAAATTTGTATAGCTTATGAAACCCGTAAAGACCTCCTATAAGGAGTTGAAAAATGAAAATCGGTTTTTAATTTGAACAAAAACTGGGAACCCGGAACCGAGATTGAAGCCAGTTCTGCGGTAGTTGAATATATCAATTACCTAATATGTCATGCCACTAACGTTTCAATAAGATCCCCTCTCAATATACTAACTGAGGCTCATTCATTGTGTTCTATCGAATTAAGTGCCATTATTTCGATTGAACTCCTTATGTATCTTTCTGAATTGCCTCTAAATGTTGAAGCTTTCATGATTAGGTATAATATCGGTAAACGGCCGCCTAATCCCTGATTAAAGAATCAATTAAGCAATCAGAAACATTCACCTGCTGTTTAAGGTTGAAGTTCAGAGGGGCAGGGGCCAAAGTCAATTACAGAATTGCTATCAAGTAGCAGGTATTTTCTCCCTGGTGAAAGCATACCTACCAAAAATTCCGAGAAAAATTCCATATATTTTTTTCTTCAACGTCGTAACTCTCAATTGAAATGAGGTGCCTACTTCATGAAAACTGTGCGTACTTTGACACATTTTATTAGCTCCCGCTTTTCCAAGTACCTACGAGTAGTACGAATACATCAAGAGCAGGTTTATAAATAACTCTCCCCTGCATTTTTATTATACCTAATAATCATCCATTACAGAGACATAATGATTCATTGTGGAGGCATTAGGTATGTACTAAATGTTCTTTGAATAAATTAAAAATATTCTCTGTCATCGGAACACTCCGAAAAAAATATTTTATTATTTTAGCTTTTTCAGGAAACAGCGTCCGTTAAGTTGGATGCTGTCGATGACGAATGTTTTTTTCTCTAGAAAAATTCTCTGTTCAAATCGGCATTGCTCTTGCTAACTGTTGCGTCAAATAACAATTTCTCGCAAACCTGTATTTTCAGAATATTGAAGGGATATAAATGGCATGAAGAAGATGGTCCGGCTCCCAGAATCCATACGAAACATCCTAATTTGTCTCTCTCCCTGTGTATCTTTTCTACAGAGTTGTTCAGTCAGTATATATGACCACTTTTTGCACGGGCAATACTGGCTAATGAAGTGAGGCAGAAAGATGTTATGAATCAAAAAACAAAAGAAAGGTTATTCCATACCATTTTTCATCATATGGTAAGTTTCGGGCAAAAATTATTGGGTCCGGTTACGTTGACTCCACCTCTCAAATTTTGATAAACAAATGTGATGTAACCCACTTTTCGATGTTTGGCATTGATCGTCGTTACCCCTCCCCCTGCCTACGTTGTCTACCTTTTTCCTACGTTGTGTAATTCTTACTCTAGATGAGAATGTGAATTTGGAGATGGTGTTGAAAGTTCTTAATGAAACGCGAAGAAAGGCAAGCAAAATGAAGTTATTTGAGTCGTTTGCAAAGTTTTTAATGAATCTGTTTCTTTTCTCAAAACACCTCACAACAATAACTGACAGTGACAAAATGACATGACATGGATCAAAACAATAAAAAAAAACAAAACACAAATGAAACAATAAACTCCATACAAATCATTTAGACAATGCAGGAATTTACAACAACAAAATAAACACATAATTTGAATAACAAGACACAACAAGAAATCATAAAACGCATCAAACTGTCAGTAAACGCAAAAGAATAGTGACGTATTCGCTGACAGGCACACATGGGAAGAACACGTCAAAGAAACCCCTGCGTATTGCCTGATTGAGTGCTGAAAAATCCCTTCTCAAATGATCTAATGAAAATTGAGTGTGAATGAGTCATGGTGAAATGACAGAGAAGTCACTCTAGTAATGCATTCATCAAACCTGTGTAAATTGGTACTCAAACGTCTTTAAAGGTTCGCTTAGTTTGCCAAATATTTACGTAACAACAAAAGGAAACTCGCTCGCCTACGCTCTGGTGGCAACTTTACGCTTAGGATTCAATTTTACGCTTTACGCACAAAAGCACACTCTTTCGCCACTCCGCATCTCTCTCAAAGCAGGAAGCAATTAGTAGACACATGCGACATGACTAAATCAAGGCTCTGGGTTCCCACAGAGTAAGGTTTTGCGTGTAAAGGCTCAAGGGACCGCTGAAAAAACCTAAACTCAATAGCTTGGTGTCCCCCTAGAGTTGAGACCGATCTATTACTAACCTGAAACTGCTCCCTCAATTCCCGACCCTCCTTAATTCCCCAAACAGGAATCAGAAAAACTCCAAAAACAAACACACAAAAGTCCCAAAACATGAAACACACAAAAGTAACAAACATTTGAACAATTCCTGAGCAGCCAGAGAGTGTTGGCCCCTACACGACTTTCAAGGACACATCGAACATGATAAAAATAAATGTTAAAAGCTAGCTCACACACACACATGTTCAGGTTCAACCAGGCTCTTTCAGATTTCGCTTTGCCGCTTGCAGAATTTGCAGTACCAACAAACACTGTCATGACAACGTACACTCCTGAGTAGGTGGATGAATGAATGCATGGAGTATTTTGTAACCCAACGAGAAAACCATCTTTGACTAAACAAAGAAATTGAATGTGTTCTGAATCCGGACCTGGCGAGAATTCCAGACAGCGCGGCGCTATACCTACGTTGTAGCTACCTACCCGACAGGTGAGTCCCTTCCCCCAGAAACGAACTAAACAAATCGTACGAGTAATGTTTTTCCAGTTATCTATGCGGTTTGATTTCAACTAGGGCGAAAATCCCAAATCCTACGTTTTCCTTGTTTACGTCGCCATTCGCGATGGCGTCCGCCGCGACCAGGAAAACCCACTTGAAATTCGCAAAAATGGGACATGCTACATTGACTAGTTCACAAATTTACGTGCCAAAGGCAAGCAACACCTTGAGGAATAAAATCAGCAAAGAAATCAAAATAAAACCCACCTGTATTCACGACTTTCCGGGCACAGAACTTGGAACACCGCTGCGTGCTGCGAAAATTACCCCGTTCCCCCTTTCTTCTCTACCCCGACCGTCTCCGCCTAATCTCAATAATGACGTTTCTTGTCGATTTATGGTCGTCTACTAGGCAACCAACAATTCTTTTCTCGCGCAAATTTGAAGGAGAATTTTGTAAAACTAGTCACAAAAGTGCGATCCCTTACACAAAATCACAAACCATACAGAATCGTGTCTCAAAGAAAGATCTGAAATAAAAATTGCGGGCCATCCATGCCGTTTCTTGTTTTCCCGGATTTACTGTGATAGTGATAGTAATAAACCGTCGGGGGGGGAGGGGAGCAACTAGGGGAAGGAGGAAAGGGGAAGGGACCACGCATCCTTGTGTGGCATACGCTGGAAGAAATAGTGCGACGCAATAAAATTATTATCTTGGAATCGGGACGAATTCATGGACTGAAAATGTCTGTAGGAGTGAATGTGATGTGTTTCGTTACCAACAAAAGTCTAGAAAGAGATGGAGTTAACGTAATTAGAGCTAAATTATTTTTCCAATGCACACTGCGACGCAATACAAAAGCAACAATTGTGGGACAACAAACGCGATATTTAGAGGACAATGTGAGAAAGCTAGAAGGCAAAATGGAAGCAATGGAAGCCAATATGATGTATCTACTGTACTAAAGCAGCAGGCCCAGAAAGCTGCCACGCCGCTAGCACTACGGTGGTGATCATCAGAGCTGTCCAATGTCCATCGCGTGAAGTTGCCAGATTATTTCGAAATCCAACTAAGGTGAAAGTAATGACAACACAGACGCTCTTTCCTGGAGGCCCTGCAGAGACGATTGCAAGCACTGCAAGAAGGTGAACCAGCAGTAAGCAGTACAGGTTAGGGCAATCTCCGTTTAGATTCCACAGTAACTCTACCACAGCTGCGGTGAAAAAGGAGCAATAAAAAGATTCGTCATTGGCTTACTAGCTGGAAGGAAAAAGCTCGAACAGGACAAACCGGAATGGGCGCAAAGATCTCAGGAGAAGGACCGGAGTTCAAGGCTGTCTGAGCCCAGTGTAACTCATTGAGGATAAAAAACGAGCTGTTGAAGAGAGCATGGGAAACCCGGATGGGATTGGAAGCAAAAAGTGATATAGAGAGTGATATGGAGATATAGACAAAAATTTGGAAGGCACCTTGAGATATGGATACAACATCTTCCCTGAAACCCTTGGGAGAAGACATTTTTTTTGTGAAATGGGAGTTGCCCAAACTTTTCCATTTTTCCCTGTTTATCATACAGTATATTAGCAAACACGATATCTGAATATGAAACTGGCAGTCAGAACAACGCTTGAATCATTAACACCATCTTTTTTTAAATCGCTTCATTTTTCGTCACAATATCCTCATTTTAATCGAGCGAGTTATTGGGGTGGACCACCTATACACCATTTTGCAAAATTGGGCAAGAACTGGTTTGTTATGATTTATCTATCAACCTGCCAAATTTGGAAAGAATCCAACCAGTGGTGTAGGAGCTATGGTGGTCAATGATTTAGAAGCATCCAAAGAAAAGTTGACTTAAGATGACCTCTCATAACTTCTACGCCACTGATTGATTTCTTTTCAAATTTGGCAGGTTGACAGATAATTATGACAAACCAGCTCATGCCACATTAAAAAAGTGAACTTTGGAGGGCTGTACCTTCGTCGTTAGGCCGAACTTTGCAAAATGGTATATAGGTTTTTGTTATATTTTGACAAGATCTACTCACGGTTGAATTTTTTGCTATCATCCCTAAAACACCCTGTATAATTAATACTGTACCAAAAATGGCCCATGAATGTCAATACGTGAAGTATTTAGGAAAATAAAAATGCATTCAAAATGTTTCACTCATTCAGGAGTCATATTACATTGATTGCGACTAATATTTCTGGGTAGTCCATTTCAATTGGTACGCAGTTTCTTTGTTTATTGCATATAGATGTCTCAAAAGTAAAGTAATGCATTCTTTTTAATTGCCCATCCACAACGTATCGATATATTGAAAATCTATTTTCAAAACCAAAAATCAATAAAATCAACTATGGTGACTGCGGGCAACGGTTTTTCCGACCACAAAGCTTGGCAAAGAAACGCGCCATAAATTGATGAGGATCGATTGGAGGATATGTGGTTCAAGCAGAACAAGGAATTTACTAAAAACAATGTTTCCAAATTTTTTAATTCCAATCGAGATTTCAAGAAACAGCGATTTAAACTGGTCGAAAAGATCTTGTGATTCAACTCGTTTGAGCTCTCTCTCTTGATGTTACCTCATACCTCAAGCTTAAGGTTGACGCCGATGCCCCCCCCCCTAACAATTACTAAGCACTCTAGAACAACATACACGCTGCTATCACATCGAACAAACCAAGAATATCTGTTTTATTTATAAATTTATTCAAAAAGAAAAAGGGGGATTACTTTTGATACACCCTTTCAAGAGTTTTTTTTGGATATGAACTGGATAAAGAGATGTTTGTCGCATAGGTATATGAAAGATATCTGACTTGTACAAAGCGATCAAGTCGAGAAGGGATAACCGTCTGTACCTACGTAGTTAACGAGGTCTTCCGGTTCGAACTCAACTGGGTATCTACATTTTAGCCAGGGCACGTTCCCAGCGTGGGCGCGAAAATTGGTGCAGTTCCGTGGAATCAGGTGACACTGACAGAGGTCGTTCCCAGCACGGTCCCGGGAAAACGATATCGAGCACACAACAAAATTTAAGTAGGTCCTCGAATCTCGAAAATTCCCGCCGCTCTGCTTAACTTATGATCCAGCTCAAGGAATTATCCCCGAAATATTCGCGGATTGTTTTCGCCGAACACAATCTTCCACGACATCAGATTATACAAACACGGGCGAACATTCCTATAAACAGTTTCATAGTTTCATACGCCCAAGCTAAACTTTCAAATATTTATAAATAAGTAAGTAAATGGAAATTACGAGGGAAATTATTAGTCAAAATGACTTTTCCCTCACAGAATAATATTGAGTCTCGTATTGAGTATAACTAAAACTAATGGTGCGATTCTCTAAAAAATTACATTCCATAAAGGCTCTGTTACGTTGTTATTACCTAGGCAACAGCCAATGGCCGACACGAACAGTTTTACATGTTTTACTCTGTTTTACATAACAGAGCGTTCATGGAACGTTATTTTTTACAGAATAGCACCATAAATAATGATAAAAGTTAAATGCAAGTAACATGTGATCAAATCAATTTCTACTCAAGTCGTTCTTGATCTTTGAAAATCAAAAAATGCCATGACCAGCGAGGAGATCGAGGTCTACTTTGAGGAAAAATTAAAAATTTATTCGATCGCTCTAAAACTTTGCAGGATTGCAGGTGACATCAGCCGTAGCCGTAGCTTGTCATTTTATTTTTGCTCCAAAAAGTCATTCTACTGAATTTAAAACGTGAACGGCATATACTTACTAATTCAAATAATGTCACAATAAAAGTTCCAAACTGTCACGTGAGAACATGTTCCATTGGTGAGTTGGTTGAAATTTGACAACGGCATAAAACCAATAAAACAAAAAAAACTAATGTATTTAAAATGGGGATTAGGGGATCGATTTATCCCGTGCTGGCCGTTTAATCTGATCTTTTCTACCTACGAAGAACACAATCATGCAGGTAGATATCGCACAGGATTAATTTTGAGTTGTTTTATTAGTTATAGTTTAAAGTGCATGTTGTGAAATGCAGAACCGCTAAACTTTCCGCATCTGAAGTCGTTAAAAGTTTACGTGCGTGAAATCTTCTATGCCGTTATAGTTTGATGCACGTTTATTAAATTTTGCGCAAAGGTCAAAGCCGACAAGTCATTAAATATGATGATATAGTTTTGGATTGGTATGGTGGTTACTTTATCGTCATTTAACAAGTACGAGTTCGGTATAACGGTATACCTCCTATAATTTCTGACACAGCCAAACACTAGATATGAACTTTGACTTTACCAAACTGAAATTTCACGGTTCACCAGATTGAAACTTCACCGAGAAGCTGACTTCAGTGGAAACTATACAACCACTCTTGTGACGATTAAATATCGTCACTCAATGTCTTTAGGTACCTATTTAAAAGTCATCGGAGAGTTATTGCAGAATGCCATTTTACTGCACGGCACTATTAAAGGAGGCGTTAATAAAATACTGCTTATTCTATTTTTGGTTGCAGAATTAGAGTTATTGCAGATCGCAAACTTCCTACTCCCTCTACTTATATACCCTTCAACGAGTGTCACTGAGCGCATGCCGCATGCAAATTGCATGCGGAGCACAAGGACCCCTCTGACGGCTCTGATTTTTTGCACACGTGTACTGCAAAGCCTGTGGAGTCCAACCAAATTTTTTTACGTTCACAATATGCCTCTTTGAGAAAATGCGCTACTGAGACTCACGCACGTGAAGGCATACTCACTTGTTTAGAATCCAGCCTTCTCCGCTGACGCTGGCAGGGCCGGCGCTCACAATTCTGTTGAGGTCGTAACAGCGGTGCAGATCAGGCTTGAGGGAACTTATTCTCCTGACTGTCCAAATACTCTGTGGTCCAAATAGATACCTACAAAACGATCATATTCTTATAAAGCCTCAACTTTACTATTAGCATTGTGAGACTATCAAAATGAAGCTTCGTCCACAATATCTGTGCTAGCAAGCTCGTGCCACGAGCTTGTGACCAGTGTTTGTAATGAGTTGTTCCACGGGTTTAGAGAAAAAATGAATTTAAATACTGGAGCCTTCGTAGAGCTCACATATTTTTCATTTGATTTATCTCCGTTCATTCAGGCCCCGAAAACAATTTAAGAAAATTTCGCGTGACGTCACGCATCCTGAGATCAAGGTACGTTAACAGATGGCGCCAGGTAAAGCTGGATTTCTAGATGCGAATATTCGGACAGAAAATGCGAAATGTCAAATTTTGGAAGAAGATGTCAAATCCAGGATGAAGACTTTGACATAAAATTGCGCATTTTCTGTCCGAATATTTGCATCTGGAAATCCAGCTTTACCTGGCGCCATCTGTTAACGTACCTTGGTCTCAGGATGCGTCCTGAAATTTTTTTCCGGGGCCTGAATGAATGCAAAAAAAAAACAAATAAAAAAACATGTGAGCTCTACGAAGACTCTAGTATCTAAATTTATTTTTTCCCAAAGCTCGTGGAACCTTCCAGTGGCATTTGAAACTGATCGTGAACGACAGCCCATTTATTATATACCCAATTGTTTTGTTCCATGGAAGAGTTTTTATAGATGAAATTGAATAAAATTTGGTCTTTTCTCTTCAGTTTTCTTAATTGAATACAACCGGTTTCGACTACCTATAAGGTGTAGTCATCATCAGGCTAAATAGAGTTATATACAAAATTCAGCGAGGCCGCTATCGTGGGGGAGAAGTACAAAGTGTAGGCAGTCGAAACCGGTTGTATTTAATAAAGAAAACTGAAGAGAAATGACCAAATCTTATTTAATTTCATCGACAACCCATTTGTTTATATCTGCGCGCAGTTTAGACCAACAATCCGCAAGTCGTCGAAAGTTCCTAAACGAATGAATAACCGATCGTGTTTAAAAAGTTTTCCCTCCCTTCACGCCCCACGGTTTTATTTTCCTCCACCCACAAGATAGAATTGCAGACTCCTTAGTAATTATTATTCCAGCTTCCAGATGGAAATGTTGAAGGAAACTTATTTTAGGTATAGGTAGGGTAGGTATTTGCGTTACAGTATGCCGCTGAAACTTGAAAAACTAAATTCAGATGGTATGATGGGTATAGTGGGTGCAATTTTATTAAAGGTTATCTCGACTGTCTCTTGCCTACGCCTTTACTTTTGCTCGTCATCAATGAAAAATACACGAAGACTTTGCAGAAATTGCAATCACTTGGCGTCCAGAGCTTCCCGTATTTCTTTATTTTATTCATTATCATCATATCACTACCTATATTCAAGAGGAAGTGCGCCGTAAAAATTACATGTTGCCAAAGAGACTGCTAGACAATAGTAGAGGAAAAATGAGACTCTATTGTGACTTTCGTGTGCACGGAAAGGTAAAAAGCTGGGGTGCATTTTTTATGGTGTAGTATGGCTTGGGGATGAAGAATCCACTTGTCGTCAAAAAATCGTCCAGTGTGGGGGCGGTATGGGGGCGGTTTTGTGAAAAAACAGTTTTTCCAAAAAATGTTCTACAGTTTGTCAGCTTTTGGCTGATATCAGCTTGGAACAAATCCGTCAACTGTAAGTTGTCGTAAATAATTCATAAATAAAAAGGTGATCATTTACTTTGCCATTAGAATACACGTAAAACTTGACTGCCTCGTGCGCAAAGAACGTTGAATATCTCAGTAACGTGTTGAATGACATTTTTCATTCCACTCCCACTCGATTATCTCCGTAACCACTAGTTCAATCAAAAAAGTTCCTTCTGTAAACCATGTTACCTATTCCATTGCGATTCTTGCGGTTTTTTCAGATTTGATTTATCTTGAATAGTAACTGAGCTAGGGACGGAATTGTAATGTACTGCATGCAGCGGACAACTGCAGCGCTGAGGCCCTCGCGTACCCCTGCCATCCGCGCACCCCCGCGAAGGCCGTGGTGTATTGAGACGGGAAATCTGCAGACTTATTATTGTGGCTGATGATCGAAACATTGTAAAAGTGTAGTCGGTAAATTTGCAATATAAATAAATATATACCCCTTGAATTACGACGTACGTCTTCACATATTATAATAGTCCAGTCAAAATAGGTTTTAACCGGAAATAAATTCGGAAGTTGACGAAATTTGGTGGATCGATGCAGAATTGAACGTGGAATGACATACTGAAATTCTCAAAAAGCTTGTTTTTTTTAGGACCAATAAAAAAGGGCCATCCTTGAAAATTTTCTTTTTTTCTGAATGGCTTGTGAACTATTATCTCTTCAGAACACAGCACCAGCACCAGCAAAGCAAATGTAGCCCGTTAAATTCCCAAGAGATCGTACAAAGCTCATCACTTTTTGGTCAATAGCCTCTGTGATATCGCGTCTACAAAAACGCAGTGAAAATTACTCAAAATATATTTCCGGATTTTATGTAAAAATATGCATGGTGTCAATTCAGAGGCTGTAACGTGGACAGCGAATGTGCGAATTTCAATGTGTTTTTTCTACATTCGGTATCACACTTTTGTTTAGAAGTCACCAACTTCAAAATGGTACTTTTTCTCGACCTTTGAAATCGATACTTGATGTCCCAAAGAATCCGCAAAAATCGATTTCTTTCATAAATAAAATGATCTGCACGCAGTCTTCCTTCAAATTGATTGTTTTTATTTCTGACCGGTTTCGCAGGTCTCTGGCCCTTCTTCATCAAAGTGTGGAGTCTAAAATAGAATACATAAAACAAGTAGGTAGGTACATAAAAGGTGAACGATAACACACCGAATCACCGACATTGTATAAATGGTGAAGATAAAGTTTGTGTGAATGATAAGTGAATTGTTTTTAAATTCTTCAGATGTCAGTAGGTATAACATTTGTGATGTTGTCATGGAAGAACGGAAAAAAGAACTTAATGGAAATGTATGAAATAATAATAGAGCTAATAAAAATGGTACAAGGTGGGTGATGAATTAATGAAAGGATGGTTGAATAGAAAGAAAGAAGCTTATTTAAATCAAAGGCGTTGTAAAAATGTTTAAAAAAGAAATCTATACAATCTTTTAGGCAATTTCGGACAGAATTATTAGTTGCTTTACAATTTCAAGAACCTCTATACTATCTAAAAGTCGTCCTTTTTTACAAACATGTAAAATTTCAAAATTAGTTCCAAGGACGAAGTTATGATTTTCTGAGATGATTTTGATGATTAGATGATTATGATTAATAATTCTTTCCAAAATTGCCTAAATGATTGTATAGATTTCCCTTTTAAACATTTTCACAACGCCTTTGATTCAAATAACCTTTTCTCTATCTAGTCAACCATCCTGCTTTCATTATTTATCACCCACCTTGTACCATTATTATTAGCTCTATTATTCCATACATTTCCATCAAGCTCTTTTGTCCGTTCTTCCACGACAACATCACAAATGTTATATTGACATCTGAAGAATTTAAGAACAATCATCAAATGCAAGTACAATATTCAGCAGTTAGTGTCCAGACTACCTTTTTTTTTCTGAATAGGTCGTTTTAGTCTTTCAACCCATACAACTCAGAAACCATCACTATAGGATAAATATTCCGAAACATGTTATTTGTTCTGTATTCAATTCTTCATATTTTCCCTGGATGGTTTTGCTCTACCTAAGTGAAAAATGAGGCAAATAGTATGGTATGAAAAAAATCGATTTTTGGGGATTCTTCGAGACAGCAAGTATCGATTTCACAGGTCGAGGAAAAGTACCATTTTGAAGTTGGCGACTTCTTGACTTCTAGACAAAAGTGTGATACCGAATGTTGAATTAGCTTATCCCGCATGTAAAACACATTGAAATTCGCACATTCGCTGTCCAGGTTACAGCCCCTGAATTGACACCATGCATATTTTTACATAAAATCCGGAAATATATTTTGAGTAATTTTCACTGCGTTTTTGTAGACGCGATATCACAGAGGCTATTGACCAAAAAGTGATGAGTTTTGTACGATCTCTTGGGAATTTAACGGGCTACATTTGCTTTGCTGGTGCTGGTGCTGTGTTCTGAAGAGATAATAGTTCACAAGCCATTCAGAAAAAAAGAAAATTTTCAAGGATGGCCCTTTTTTATTGGTCCTAAAAAAAACAAGCTTTTTGGGAATTTCAGTATGTCATTCCACGTTCAATTCTGCATCGATCCACCAAATTTCGTCAACTTCCGAATTTATTTCCGGTTAAAACCTATTTTGACTGGACTATTATAATATGTGAAGACGTACGTCGTAATTCAAGGGGTATATATTTATTTATATTGCAAATTTACCGACTACACTTTTACAATGTTTCGATCATCAGCCACAATAATAAGTCTGCAGATTTCCCGTCTCAATACACCACGGCCTTCGCGGGGGTGCGCGGATGGCAGGGGTACGCGAGGGCCTCAGCGCTGCAGTTGTCCGCTGCATGCAGTACATTACAATTCCGTCCCTAGCTCAGTTACTATTCAAGATAAATCAAATCTGAAAAAACCGCAAGAATCGCAATGGAATAGGTAACATGGTTTACAGAAGGAACTTTTTTGATTGAACTAGTGGTTACGGAGATAATCGAGTGGGAGTGGAATGAAAAATGTCATTCAACACGTTACTGAGATATTCAACGTTCTTTGCGCACGAGGCAGTCAAGTTTTACGTGTATTCTAATGGCAAAGTAAATGATCACCTTTTTATTTATGAATTATTTACGACAACTTACAGTTGACGGATTTATTCCAAGCTGATATCAGCCAAAAGCTGACAAACTGTAGAACATTTTTTGAAAAAACTGTTTTTTCACAAAACCGCCCCCATACCGCCCCCACACTGGACGATTTTTTGACGACAAGTGGATTCTTCATCCCCAAGCCATACTACACCATAAAAAATGCACCCCAGCTTTTTACCTTTCCGTGCACACGAACTTCTCAAATAAGCACATTTTGCTTCATATTTTCCTCTACTACAATGGTCTTTGAGCGTACAGTTCGTCACTCCTCTTCTCGCAGTGAATCATGGAAAGAAACTACCTTACTGGTATTAACTGAACTAAGAATTTATCTCAACTTGACAATAAAACGAATTCGAGATGAAAATGCGTTTGTGCGTGGCCATCTTTCTCCGCGGCATTTCAGACGAGTGCAACCTTTGAACTTTTCAAATGGCGCCGGAGCTTTGTGCTACATCAAGTCCCGATTTTTTTTATTCATCTCCAGAAAATTAGGAATTGATAAAATGAATTATGCAAGATTCCACTCTGTATCTATCTATACCTATATCTTCGGCGGCGGTGTAGGGTTAATTTGATTGTTCATTCCAGAATTACCGTTCAAATCAATTACCTTTCCGCGTATTTCCGCTTGAAAGGATTTTATGAAAGGCGGCGGATATTGTGCAGTTACTCTTGCTGATGAAGAATTAATGAGGTTTTTTCTTTCTGTAGCGGAATGCGAATTTTTCTCATTAAATGTCTCCAATTATTTTCTATTTATCGTTCAACTTATTCTACCTTGATCAATTCTATTTCTTTTCACCCACCTATAGGATATTGCAGTCTTTGTTTCCGCAAATACCCCTGATTAAAACGTAATCATTCTGTTTGCTCGTTCCAATCACGTTCGGTTTCCATTTGGTCTTTCTTGAAGGGCTGCTACAACGAATGATGAATTCCCCTTCCGGAAACGTAATTGGGTCACCATTTTCGAGGAATAGGGCAGAAATTACTCCGAAAATTATTACCAACTCATGAGGATTAATAGAAAATACAATATGAAAGCCATATTTCACGTCATCTACCTGTAGAAAAAGAAAAACACTTCCGTCAAAGATACATATACGGTAATTGCCTTTAGTGCAAGCAAGCAAAACTATGGTGCATTTCATGTAACTGCAATAAGATTTAGCATAATTATTTAGAATATACTTTATTCACAATGAGATAGCAATAGCAATAGCAATTCCCAACTTTTGAAAAGTTGGAAAGTGAATGATTCCTTACAGGTTGGAAAATAATGTCACTTTCTGACGTATGAAGAGAGGTGATCCGATCCAAACAGCTGTCGCGGAGCGCGGAGTGTTGTTGGATGCGTTTTTAAATAAAATGGTTGCCTATGCCTATCTGATAAAAACGTTTGAAGCGAAAAACTTCAAAATAGCCAATAATTTGTATTTAAACAGAATCATTGTGAATAAAGTCCTATACATACCACGGAGTAAAGCGTCGTTGCAGCCTACGGGATCCTATATCACCTCAGCACGGTGATATATTGAATCCCTTGGCTGAATTGAGATGCTTCCCACCTCGGTATGTAATACGAGTATACTATTATACCCATACAATTCATTTGACCTGCAGCATCAAATTTTTATTTATTAGGGGGCGAGCGGGGGGTCCTAAACCTGGGAAGCGCAAGCACTCATACACCTAACCATTGCTCCTCATTGTTGAATCTATTGTTATGAGGCTCGCTGGAGACCACGACGTGCGAATAAGACACACACCACTGCATAACTGGCGGATGAGCCGTGCATCGAGGGCTTGCCGTAATATTTACAAAGCCGATGGAATCTCCTATAGAGCTCTTTGAATGGAACAGCAGCAGCAAGTGCTGGAATATACCGGAATGACAATGAAAGCGACGAGAACCTTCGAAGTCTTTCTGGGAGACGCTGGACTATTCTCGAGTACAAGACGCGAGTATACAGAGCGGCATGGCCAGGATCAGGATAGAGTTGAACTCACGGCGACGCGACAGTATGGGAACATCAACGAAGTAGAGCTATATATATATTTATTCTATATATTCTATATATTCTATATATTCTATATATTTATTTGCGACGATCTATTTCACTACTGTTAATGAGTGCCCAATTAAAAATAGTAACACTTGTGTCAGAAGCGGCATAATTTTATAACTAAGAGGAAGTTGGTCCGCAACTACAGACACTTTGTAAAGATCCAAAACTAATTAATAATTACCGGAAAGCCCGAGACGAGAAACATGTCGAAGACAGGAGTTGAAGAAGCTTTAGCTAACATGATGATGGAAAATTTGCAGTAACAGAAGAATCTTCCTGAAGAACGAGTAAAAATCATTCGATAATGAATAATGACTATTACCCGCTCGCTTTTCTGGGTGGATTGTACTAGACCAGAGTTTCAGATACTGAAGAGTCAGTTCCTAAACGACAAATTTAGTGGTGCTTTGGGTCAAAACGCTTAACAGGTCCAATGATCATCTGTGCTAAGTGGCATCGCATTACCCAAAAGTGCGGAATTATTTTTGGTGTGCTTACCGCTAGGACTACAGGAGAAATTCTACCGGTTGAACATCCAGTTTCAATAGATTCGACAAGCTCCAATGATGCAGTAAAGATATCAAAAAAGCCACATATGTACCTGTAAAAAATTAATCCATGACGTTTCAAAGTTGATGTTGATTCTGAATTTCATCTCCACCACGTAATCAAAATCCCCGAAAATCCCAGCTTAGGATTTTTTTACGGCGCTATCGAAGTACATTATGTTTGCTGCGATGTTTGCTGCAACCAGTCCAAAAATTGTATTCTCGTTTTTGTCACATTAGAGCTATTGGCTCAGAGCTGTTGGTATACATTACAGGGCACGACCATTGACCAGACCGTCGTACTTTCGCCTAAAAAATTAAATTAATAAAACATTGAAAAATTAGAAATTTCACAAATGTGACAAAAGGTGATACTTATGATAGTGGGGGGGTTAGCGGAATGATCTGTGCATTTTGTGATCAAAGCATGAAATTTGGCATACTTGTTCAGAAGACCCTCCTCCGCAATCCTAGATGTGGCGCCACGCGCGATTTTGCGCCAGAGACACTGTATTGCGGTTAGTATACCTGCAAGGGGTAAATTCTGCAAAAATGGTTCCTGGCCGGTCTCTGGTAACGCAGTCGGTATTTTTTAGTTCTGTTTAGTTAAAACTACATGTAGAAATGAGTGAGGAGTGCATTTTCACAAGCAAAGTTCCAAATGCTGCCTTTATACGTTGTTTCAATACATTTTAAGGCCAACTTTGTTTTAGTACAGGAAACATGGTAAAAAAATTGCCAATACCTAGGCAAAGATATGAACGTCCTGAAAATTTGATATTCTGTCCAGAATTATGTGCCCTACTACATATCTAAAATTGTCAAAAATTGCACCCCCAGGCTTCGAGTTATTGGAGGGGAGGTAAAAAATTGCAACTCAAAATGAAAGACATAGAGCCCGATGGAACACGTCAATCCAATGGATGCAAATACGTCGTAGTTCGACGCATCACAAACAGTTGATACAATTTTGGCACAAAAAGTGTCGATCGTGGTTGAAGGGGGGTCGTGGGGAAGGGCGAAACTCGGCTGGGTGGCCCTTTTTCTTCCTGGGCCATGAAGAATTGATCACGACAAGATTGGTATCTTTTCCGACTAAATTCAATGTCCTGAACTTGAATCCGATGTGTAAATTTGGATAAAAACAAGTTCGAACTAGTTAACTTGAGAAAACCTGTTTTTTCTTCGACAGTTTGCACGAAACGTTTTTTTACTGTTAGAGGTATTCATCTATGAAATTATTTCAGTGGCCATTAGATTGAACTGTATTCTTAACGAAAATCATTCATTCGATCTGTAATTTTGTTTTTCGAGATAGAAAAAACCGATTTGAACTTTAGTCGGCACTGCCCGGCGTCTACTAATGACCAGAACACACAGCATGCACTTTCAAGTAATAACTCAATACCCTGCATTGCGATTCATGACGATTTTGTTTATGTTATAGAGAATTCAGTTCTGCACAGATCCTCGAACTTTCAAAGATGAGTTATAATTTTTCAGATAGTTTGGGCTATTTTCATTAAAAGATGCATGGTGTAGTGTTCTGGTCAGTAGTAGACGACGGGCTGTGCCGACTAAAGTTCAAATCGATTTTTTCTATCTCGAAAAACGAAGTTACAGATCGAATGGATGATTTTCGTGAAGAATACAGTTCAATCTAATGGCCTCTGAAACATTTTCAAAGATGAATGCCTCTAACAGTAAAAAAAAGTTTTGTGAAAATTGTCAAAGAAAAAACAGGTTTTCTTAAGTTAACTTGTTTGAACTTGTTTTTGTCCAAATTTATACATCGGATTCAAGTTCAGGACATTGAATTTAGTCGGAAAAGATGCCAATCTTGTCGTGATCGATTCTTCATGGCCCAGGAAGAAAAAGAGCCACCCAGCCGAGTTTCGCCCTCCCCCGCGACCCCCCTTCAACAATGATCGACACTTTTTGTGCCAAAATTGTATCAACGGGATGTGATGCGTCGAACTACGACGTATTTGCATCCATTGGATTGACGGGTTCCATCGGGTTCTATACCTTTGATCTTGAGTTGCAATTTTTTACCCCCCTCCAATAACTCGAAGCCTCGGGGTGCGCTTTTTGGCAATTTTAGATATGTAGTAGGGCACTTAATTCTGAACAGAATATCAAATTTTCAGGACGTTAATATCTTTGCCGAGGTTTTGTCAATTTTTTTACTATGTTTCCTGTACTAAAACAAAGTTGGCCTTAAAATGTATTAAAACAACGTATAAAGGCAGCATTTGGAACTTTGCTTGTAATAAATGCACTTCTCACTCATTCCTACATGTAGTTTCAACTAAACAGAACTAAAAAATACCGACTGCGGTACCAGAGACCGGCCAGGAACCATTTATGCAGAATTTACCCCTAGCATGTATGTTAACCGCAATACAGTGCCTCTGGTGCGAAATCTTGCGTGGCGCCACATCTGGAATTGCAAAGGAGGGTCTTCTGAACACGTGTGCCAAATTTCATGCTTTGATCACAAAATGCACAGATCATTCCATTTTTGGCCGTTAACCCCGCCACTATGACCAGCTTGTAGGTATGCATCAACTTACTTTGTGTATCAAATTTGGTTAAAATCCAGTAATTAAATCTGGAGTTATAACAAAAGAACCATTTTCAAAATTCTACTTTGGAAGCCTCTATCTCTGTTATAACGTTGAGTGTTATAATACGTTTCCGATATCATTTTTTCGAGAAAGTCCACTTATTCTTTGATTCTCTATCACCTCCTTGAAGGACAACATTTAAAAGTGATACATCCTGTGTAGTCCTGGGATTAGTGACCAAATTTGATAAAATCTGTTCGTTTTGTGATAAAGCATGAAATTTGGTAAGAGTGGTCTTTATGATCTTTTTTTTTTCACATGCATTAAACATCGCGTTTCGCCATATTTCGGTGAGGGAGGCCTAGACTCTTCCTTGAAAATTGAAGTTGCAGGACCTCCTACAAACCACCGTTGAATATCGTCATACAGGGTGTCCCAGCTAAAACAATCCAGCGTGATATTCTCAAAAAATATCGAAGCAAAAAAAATAATCAATTGGGGGAAAGCCTGATCTTTTAGCTTTCTTTTGAGGGGGCGCCGATGCTTGTAGGTGCTCTAGTTTCCAAGAAAATGCAATTTGAATCTGGCGAGTCACAAGAATTCGAAAATTCATGACCGACAAAACAAAATCCTTCCGATAAAAAAAATCCTCTTTCTCTGGGCTTTCCATTGATGTGTCGCCGATGTCTATACCTGGCCCAATAAGCCAGAAATTCTGCTTCAAAGTCCAGCAAACACAATAATCGGAATTCATAACGACGTCACCGATCACACACTTGTTGATTTTCACATTAAAATGTCCTAGTAACGGCTGGTGTTAAAATCAACAAGTGTGTGATCGGTGACGTCACGGATTCCGAATATTGTGTTTGCTGGACTTTGAGGCAGAATTTCTGGCTTATTGGGCCAGGTACAGACATTGGCGACACATCAATGGAAAGCCCAGAGAAAGAGGATTTTTTCCATCTGAAGTATTTTGTTTTGTTGGTCATGAATTTCCGAACTCTTGTGACTCGCTCGACTCAAATTGCATTTTCTTGAAAACTAGAGCACCTACAAGCATCGGCGCCCCCTCAAAAGAAGACTGGAAGATCAGGCTTCCCCCAATTGAAAAAACAAATTTTGTTGCCTTGATATTTTCTGAGAAAATTGCGCTGGATTGTTTTAGCTGGGACACCCTGTATATCTCAAAAAGTTTTCTTATTCATTTATTGATAACTTCATTTTAATGTTCAACGATGTTTCGTGCCTTCAAATGCTGCCGGATAATAATTATCAAGTAGGTATGTCATTTTGAATTTACTTCGATTTTGAACGTAGCGGAGTCGAGAGGTGGCAAAGAGGGATTTGCTAATTTGGCCCGTTACTTTTCCGTCTAGTCACCCAGTCGTTGTAAAATGCAATGGTATATGACGAGCTGCTTCTCCCAGTATCATAGTGTTACGAGCGGCGATCTCGTACATACAGGTGTCCGTTTTTCGAGGCTAAGCATCGGTATCTCGCTTATCTTAAGAGATACAAAGTCGGTTAAATTAGGAAAAAGTTGCGCATTTTCATGACGATCAATGATCCAAAAAGAAATTTGACGTATCGATTTTCGTTTTTGAGATATCGTGAAAAAACAGGATTTTGATTTTTGTTTTTATTTTTTATTCAAAAAACGGTTGAAGGTGGCCTTTTCTAATCTAGACATTGTCAGGGCACTTTTTCAAGGGGAATCCAAATCTGCCAAAATCTTTATTTTAGCTTTCAAAACAACCGAGATACGACATTCAACTTTTTTCTCTAATGGGCGCCATATTGGATTTTGATATTTTTGAATACGGTATTCTTATCTGGTTAGAACGATGTGCCACATGTCATTGTTGAAAAAATGTTTGACATTTACGTTTTTGTTTATTGTCGATGCTGATTTTGTTTCCAAAGCACTCTTTGAAAAATTTAATTTTTTTTTGCTCTAAAGCATGAATTCAACGGTGGCATGTGACACATCGTTGTAACCAGAAAATAAAATTGTATTCAAAAATGTCAAAATCCAATATGGCGCCCATAAGAGAAAAAAAAGTTGAATGTCATATCTCGGTTGTTTTGAAAGCTTGAACAAAGATTTTGGCAACATTGAATTCCCCTTAAAAAAGTGCCTCCACAATGTCTTAACTAGAAAAGGCTACCTTCAACCGTTTTTCAAATAAAAAATTAAAACAAAAATTACAAATTTCGGTTTTTTCTCGATATCTCAAAAACTAAAACTGACAAGTCAAATATCTTCTTGGATCATTTATCGTCATGAAAATTCGCAACTTTTTTCTAATTTAACCGACTCTGTATCTCTAAAGATAAGCGAGATACCCATGCTTAGCCTCGAAAAACGGACACCCTGTATAGGTAAACACTCGATGTTTCTGGATCTTTCCACCATTAGATCGCAGTGTAGAAGTCTGGAGCGATCTCGTGCATTCCAGAGCGTTCGGTATGTGAAACCCAATGGGGAGACTCGAACGTTCGATCAAGGCACATCAGTCCACTTTGGCGGAGGCGCAGATTCCAGAACACATGGAAAGCATACGGGTAACGTGTGCGATTATTCAGGAATGATCTAGAAACCGCATATGCCAGGCACTATGGAATTTGCTGGAAGCAGACAGAAACTTCGGGAACATTATTCGGAGGCCTTATATAAGGCGTCAGCCGGCAGCTCGCGGCAGTACTGAATTTGGAAGCGAACAAGTGCGAAACAAGCGAAGTACCTGCGAAATAATTCCAAGTGGATATTTGTTGGCATTTATTGTAGTAGTACGCCGAAATAAACAGTGTGTGTTTGAAACAATCGTCTCAATTATATTCGAACCCGTACGCGGAAATATCGTAACATTTGGTGTCAGAAGTGGGATAATTGAGAGTAATTGGGTCTGCGACTACAGGACGTTCGGAACATTGGTGATTTGGTAAATGCCGGAGACGAGAAGCATGTCGAAGACAGGAGTCGAAGACGCTTTAGCGAGCATCATGGCGATGATACTCTAAGGTTATGGAAGAACGTTATGTTTAAATAAAACGCGCAAGTTTAGTTTCACTGCTTTTAATTTAACGTCCTCACATATAGAGTGGTTGCGAGCAAGTAAGACTTGGGATGAATACATACAAGCAGGTATAGAGGAACACTCCAGAGTGGGTGACTATTGTTCGCTCCCTTATGGGGAAACCCACGGGTAAACCCCGTGTTCTTTGAATACGACAGTGGTGAAGAATGTACACATTGAAACGTATATTTTTGTATACTGTTATGCAGTATTTCCAACACTCCCACTCAAAAATTAATCGGTTTCTAATTTTGTCTTAAATAAAGTTTAGGTACAATACAATGTAATTACAATTCAAAATACAATCTTGCTTAAAATTTTCTTAAGTGTGAGAACTAGCAGTGTTGCCATGGGGAAAACAAATTATTATTTGGCCCAACATTCGTTGCTAAAATGGATCGGGAAAACCCCGGCAAAAACCTCGATCAGACCATTGAAACTTAAAATCTATAAAATACGACTATATACAAAAGTTATGTACAGCAAAACAAAAAAACTTTATGTTTCTTGGTTTGGTTGGTCCCGTAACCCGATGAGGGTACGAAACTCCAGGAATCTTGGTGCAGGTAGCGCCTTGGTGAAGGTGTCTGCCAATTGTTGGCCTGTAGGAACATAATTAAGTTTTACTGTTTTGTTTTCAATTTGTTCTCTTGAGAAATGATATTTAATATCAATATGCTTTGACCTTTTGTGAAAAGTAGGGTTGTTTGCTATACTTATACAGCTATTATTATCTTCAAAAATAGTGATTGGCTCTGATATTTCTAAATTAATGCTGGTTAAAAGCAATTTTAGCCACAAGGCTTCTCTTACTGCTTCAAACAATGCCATATATTCAGCCTCTGTTGATGAGGCTGCTACTGAATTTTGTCTTTTTGTATTCCAGCTGATTGTGCATTGATTAAATAATTTAAATATGTAGCCCGTCGTGCTTTTTCGATCGGTTTCATTGCTACCCCAATCAGAGTCCACAAACCCTATTAAAATATCTTTATACTCACACTTTTGATATATTAATTTAAGGTTTATCGAATCTTTTATATATCTTAATACCCTTTTTAGGCAGTGCCACAGTTCTTTATTGTTTTTGCTTTGATATCTGCTGAGTATGTTCACAGCAGTGCAAATATCTGGACGGGTGCATAACATTGCGTACATTGAACACCCTATGAGGTTTCTGATAGGAGCTTCAAAGTGCTCATCTGAGTTTAATGCTTTGTAGTCTAACTTACTGGGTAAAGGTGTTTTTACACCATTACAATCAGACATATTGAATTTTCTCAGTATAGTTTTTAGAAATGCGGTTTGATCAAGAGTAATTTGGTTTCCATATCTTTCGACTTTAATACCTAGAAAAGATGTTACTTCATGTAAATCAACCATGTTGAACTGCTTCATTAAGTACTGTTTGAAATCTGTCATTGTCGTTTCGTCACGCGTCACTATCAAAAGATCATCAACATATAAAATGACGTATAAATTTTTATTTACGTGACCTTTGTCTAGAAAATATAGACAACGGTCAACTGAGGAGTTTTTGAAACTATAATGTTTTAATACTTCATCAAATCGTTCAAACCAACACCTTGCGGATTGTTTCAATCCGTATAATGATTTATGCAATTTGCAAACTTGCTCGTTATTTTCAGTTTCTACTCCTTCAGGAATTTTCATGTAAATTTCTTCCTTTAAAATGCCATTTAAAAAGGCAGTTTTTACATCCATTTGATGGATTAATAAATCAAATTGATTCGCGAATGCAATAAGAAATCTGAATGTTGATATACGCGCGACAGGTGCGAAGGTTTCGTCATAATCAAGCAAATATGCTTGACTAAAACCTCTTGCTACTAACCGAGCTTTATATTTTGATGGATTTCCAAAAACATCGTTTTTTATTGTAAACACCCATTTACAATCTACAATATTTTTATTTCGTGGTTTTCCGACTAGTGACCACGTTTTGTTAATAATGAGAGAATCAATTTCATCTTTGATTGCTTGCTCCCACTGAATTCTGTCATCCCTATTTTTAATTTCTTGATAATTTTTAGGGATTTCACAATTTAGTGATTTAGCACACATAAGGTAATTATCTAGGGTGATATCATCCTCATTATAGGAAATGCTGGGTAAATTCTTTATTCTGTCACTTTGTCTGAGTTTGGGAATTTGATTTTGAATTTGCGATAATGAGTCTATGTTTTGTTCAGTATCTGTTTTATCTACAGATTTATCAGGTTTGGACCCTGATTTATCTGATTCTTCATCAGATTTCAAGTCAACCCCTTCAATGCTTGTAGGTCTGGATGTTTTGAAATTTATTTCATCAACAATAACATCACGAACGGTTATGAATTTACCAGTTTTAGAACTCAACACCTTATAGCCATTTGGTTCATATCCAACCAGTATACCTTTGAATGATTTTTCATCAAACTTTCTTTTTCTGGTTTTGTTGTGGATATAGACGGTAGAACCAAAAATTTTCAAATGGGCTAATCTGGGCTTTTTATTGTGCCACAGTTCAAATGGTGTTTTGCATTGATTAAGGGCTTTAGTAGGCGTTACATTTATCAGATAGGTAGCAGTCAAAACCGCTTCTCCCCAAAAGGATTTATGGAGAGATGCTCCGTTTATCATTGCACGGGCTTTTTCGGTTATTGATCTATTCATTCGTTCTGCAACCCCGTTTTGGGCAGGTGTTTGCGGTACCGTTAAATGATAACTTACGCCTTTCTGAACACAATAGTCTTTGAACTCATTTGAAAGGTATTCACCCCCATTATCGCAATATAAATGAGTAATTTTCAAATTAAAATGCGCTTCACTTTTCGCAGAAAAGTCTTTGAAAACTTTTAAAACCTCAGACTTATATGTGATTAGATAGGTGACAGTATAATGAGTAAAATCATCAATAAATGTAACAAAATAATTTTTAGCATCTATTGTGGTAGGTGAAATTGGTCCGCATACGTCAGAGTGAATTCTGAATAAGGGTCGTGTGATATGACTTTTATCTTTGGCTTTTGCAAACGTTAAGGGCTCACCTTTTATTATGACCTTACCATCCTTCAAGATTGTGACTTCGCCGGCTTTATCAAAAATTACAGACATACCAGCTTCTTGAATTCGTCGGACGGATAAGAGATTGTATGGCACTTCGGGTACGTACAGTACGTCTTCCAAAGTGCCACAAATCCCTTGGTTTGTTGTTACGTTTATACTTCCTTTGCTAGTGGCTTGAATTGAAACACCTTCTTTTGCTACGGAAATTTTCATTGGAACGTCTAATTCGGTAACGGTGGTGAAAACGTCCAGCCGGTTCACCAGGTGGTCCGTGGCTCCGGAATCAAGAATGAATCTTAATTCATTAATTTCACCATTAGGAGTTTGACCATTTCTTCTGGCCATAAAGGCGAAACTTGAGGTCGAAAAAGTGCTGGTGCTCGGCGCCGTCGTCGTCGGTGCAGTCTGCGCCGTCCTGTTGCGATCTCGATTGTTGCTGTTGCCGCCATTGTTTTGGTATTGTTGCTGCATCTTCTTATGATGATAACAATCAGCCTTCATGTGGTTGCGGCGCCCACAAAATTCGCACTTCAGGTTCGATTTCCGGTAGGGTCCGGCAAAGGTTTTGTTATGGGTATTCTTCTTCCAGTTCCCTTTGTTCCTGACGGCGGCCCCAGGATAATGGAATTTTGGTGTGCTTCCGCTGGCATGAAGCACTTTCGTGCTTGTTGTATTTTCGCCCTTTATCTTGACTTCCTGGTCGAGCAGGCGAGTTTTCACGAAAGCCAAGGTAATGTTTTCCGCGGATAATGTCTCCAGGGCGGTTATCACGCCCTCGTAGGATGCGGGCAGAGTTATTAACAAATGAGACACTTTGTCCATTTCGTCAATTTTCGCACCTGCGGCGATCAGCTCCGATATGATTTCGTCAAACACAGCCAAGTGTTTGAGCAGGGGTGTATCGCCT
Organism: Anaspis maculata; assembly: GCA_949128115.1. Classification (NCBI taxonomy): domain Eukaryota; kingdom Metazoa; phylum Arthropoda; class Insecta; order Coleoptera; family Scraptiidae; genus Anaspis; species Anaspis maculata. Next base: position 76,223,312 of record OX421962.1, read on the forward strand.
TGTAATTTCAAGTTTAGCAGTCTTCTTCTCAGGGCTAGCTGGGTTGCCAGACTCCGGCGCTCGTACAAATTATCAAGGCTCTGGAACATTTCTCGAGCTGTTGTCGATTCCTTTGCGAACCCAAGAAAAGAATCACTCAAGTACTCGATGATGGTGTTCTTGGCCGTGCGGTCCTGTTGTCGCCATGCTTCGCCGGGTCTTTCAGGCGTCGCTTCTTCCACCACTTTCAAAACGTTTAATTCGGCTAATAGCGCTTTCACGCGGAACTTCCAAACACTGTACCGGTCACCCGCGAAGGGATTAATGTTCCGTTTGGTGTGTTTGTTGTCCATGTTCGTTTGTAGCACTTATCACTTATGCCGAATTCAAATCGTACACACGCACAACTATATTGTTCTTTTTGTTTACGTAATCTGGGCCCATAACCTCTAAGGTTATGGAAGAACGTTATGTTTAAATAAAACGCGCAAGTTTAGTTTCACTGCTTTTAATTTAACGTCCTCACATATAGAGTGGTTGCGAGCAAGTAAGACTTGGGATGAATACATACAAGCAGGTATAGAGGAACACTCCAGAGTGGGTGACTATTGTTCGCTCCCTTATGGGGAAACCCACGGGTAAACCCCGTGTTCTTTGAATACGACAGTGGTGAAGAATGTACACATTGAAACGTATATTTTTGTATACTGTTATGCAGTATTTCCAACAGATACAGGAGCAAAAGAATATTTTGCAAGAACAAAAGACGGAACGCCAGGCAGACAAAGAAGAATTGAATAATCTTCTAGAAGGACAAGAAAAAGGATTGAAAAATCTTTTACGAGAACAGCGTCTAGAAGACAAAGAAGAACTGAGAAACCTGCTGGAAGAACAGGAAAAAAAACGCCTGGAGGAGAGGGAAGAAATATTAGCCGTTGTGGAACAACAAACGCGGTATTGCGACGGCAGTGTAAACAAGCTGGAAGAGAAAATGGTTGCGATGGTAGAAAAAGAGGTGGAAGCGGTGAAGGCCAATATAACGAAGCTGAAGCAACAGGTTCAGAAAACCGCCGCCAGTGCTGCGATGGTCAGTTCAGCGGGTGTTCATCGTGTGAAGCTGCCGAACTTCGATGGGAAAAGCCCATGGACTACCTATAAGAGGCAGTTCGATGCCGCTGCCGAAGCAAACGGATGGAGCGACGATGAGAGAGCTACAGCTTTAGTCCTGGCTCTCAGAGGCCCAGCGTTGGAGCTGCTCCAGACGATTCCTGAAAGTGAGCAGAAGGACTTTGCCAAGCTGACGAGGGTCCTTGAGCTTCGGTATGGGGACAATCATGTGCGGCAGATCCATCAAACCCAGCTGAAGGTCAGGACACAAAAGAGCGGAGAAAGCCTTCAGGAATTCGAATCCGAAGTCCTGAGGCTGGTTCACCTGGCCTATCCAGCTCATCCAGCGGATGTTTTGGCCGACATCGCCAAAGAGACCTTCGTGGGCGGACTAAGAGATCCAGATCTGCGTCAGATGGTCATGATCAGCAATCCAGCCAACATCAGCGACGCGCTCATCCAAGCTATTCGCATCGAGGCTGCCAAAGATGCATCGCGCCCTCATCGTCTTAGAGAGGTGAACTTTGATGAATCCGGAGCATCTCATGCTTCCGAGAAATCGGTGAAGGAGATGTTTGAGGAACTTCTTAGCGCCATGTCACGGAACAGACCCCAAGGCGAGCCAAGAGCTGGAGGAAGACCGCGTTGCTTTGGCTGTAGAAAACCGGGACATCTGCTCCGGGACTGCAAGCAAAGGTCGAGTTCAAGTGACCGTTCCGCACCGGGACGGAGAACTCTCAGCCCTGATAGACGCTATCAGGAAAACTAATTCCAGCTAGCGCTAAGGGGCGCACGCTGGCTGGCAGTCCTCAATGCCCCAGGAGTTACTCCGTCTCACTGCTGCAGAAGTCACCCAATAGCCTTCTTCTCAGTGGAAAGCTTGACGAGGACGATTGCGTGTTCGTAATCGATACGGGAGCCACGAAGTCAATCGTTCGACGAGGAATTCTTCGACAGCAACGCATTGTGCCACTGAGGGACGGCGCTCGTTTGACTACAGCTACCGGAGAGTCTGCTACATTGCACGGAGAAGCTGAAGTAAGCTTTCGCTTAGGACGATTTCTTCTGCGAGAAAAGTTCCTGGTCGCTGACATTGTTGACGACTTCATACTTGGCCTGGACTTGATGGATAAATACGGATTCATCCTGGATGTTGGACAGCGGACGTTGAAAATCGGAGACGAAGAATTGGCGCTGAGAACATCCATGAAGGCCGCTGAAGAAATCCGCCTACTTTCGGCTGAAACTGTTCGTGTAGCCGCCAACTCCGAGAAAATCGTGTGGGCAACACTGAACGGACAACCTGGAGGACATGTCGCCGGCATTGCTGAACCCGACACAGCTGCCAGCTGCATCATGGCTAAGACACTAATCAACATGGACAAGACAAAAATCCCGATCAGAGTCATTAACCCGAACAAGACGAGCAAAACAATCAAGGAAGGAGAGACCCTGGGCAAGTGTGAGCCCGTAGAGTGGATCTCACGCTGTGAAGACATATCGACAAAGGCTGCGACTCCCAAGGTCTTAGAGAAAAAGCTAGTGGAGATGTTCTCGCCTGACTGGAAACATCTGGATGGCAAGGAGAGACAGCTTGCGACGCAATTCATACAGGAAGAAGCTGCCGCCTTTGCGATGGAAGGTAATCCTACCGGGAGGACCAGCGTGATCCAACATCGGATCAACACTGAGAACGCCGCACCGATCCGACAAGCTCCCCGGCGCCTACCATTGGCGAAGCAAGAAGAGGTGTCGAAGCTCTTGAAAAACATGTTGGATGAAGGCGTGATCGAAGAATCGACGAGCCCATGGTCTTCACCGGTTGTTTTGGTCACGAAGAAAGACGGTAGTACACGATTTTGCGTGGACTACCGCAAGCTCAATGATGTGACGAAGAAAGACAGCTATCCACTTCCTCGGATTGACGACACTTTGAGCACGCTGTCTGGATCGAGATGGTTTTCAACGCTTGACCTGAAGAGTGGTTACTGGCAAGTGGGACTCCACAACGACGACAAAGAAAAGACGGCGTTTTCCGCTGGGAGCGGCCTTTATCAGTTTACTGTGATGCCGTTTGGACTTTGCAACGCACCCGCCACGTTCGAACGTCTAATGGAGTGCGTCTTGCGAGGTCTTACAAGGGAAACTTGCCTAGTCTACCTCGACGACGTGATGGTCATCGGTCGAACCTTCGAGGAGCACCTGAAGAACCTCCGGGAGGTAGTTCGACGTCTTCGAGGTGCACATCTCAAGCTCAACCCAAAGAAATGCGTGCTCTTCCAGAAGCAAGTCAAATTTTTGGGGCACGTTGTGTCGTCCGAAGGAATCGAAACCGATCCAGCAAAATTGGATGCTGTTCGAGAATGGCCACGACCAAGAAATCAGCATGAAGTCAGAAGTTTCTTGGGCTTATGCACCTACTACAAACGATTTGTGGAGAAGTTCGCTGACATTGCTAAGCCCTTGCACAAACTGACTGAAGACCGTGCGCCATTCCTGTGGACCAAGGAATGTGAAAACTCATTCAAGACTTTGAAGATTGCATTGTGCTCGAGTCCTATTCTGGCATACCCTCTTCTTCAAGGACAGTACATCCTGGACACTGATGCCAGCAACAGCGGAATTGGAGCAGTGCTGTCACAACACCAGCAGGGCCAAGAGCGAGTAGTGGAGTACTACAGCAAGGTATTGTCCAAGCCTGAGAGAAACTACTGCGTGACGCGTAGGGAGCTACTGGCCATAGTGAAAGCTGTCGATCACTTTCACCAGTACCTCTATGGCCGGAAATTTTTGGTGAGGACTGACCACGCTGCCCTTGAATGGCTACTGCAGTTGAAGAATCCCGAGGGACAGCTGGCACGGTGGATCCAGAAACTGCAACAATATGACTTCAAAGTCTAACACCGCCCTGGAAGAAGTCATGGCAACGCGGATGCTCTTTCTCGAAGACCATGCAACGAAGACTGTAAGCACTGCAAGAGGGTAGACCAGCAGAATGGGAACGTCGAAGTCAAGGCAATCGTTTTCGACACCCCGAGAAATTGGACTACGGCTGATCTCATGAAGGAGCAGCGTGAGGACCCAGCCATCGGTACGCTTGCTGAAAGGAAAGAACTTGGCCAGGACAGACCGGAATGGGCCGAGATATCTGGTGAAGGGCCCGAATTCAAGGCTCTTTGGGTTCAGTGGAATTCTCTGAGGATAGAGAATGGGCTGCTGAAGAGAGTCTGGGAGAGTCCTGATGGAAAGAAGGAGATGGTTCAACTGGTGCTTCCCAAAAAGAGAGTGAGAGAGGTCCTGAAGGAGATGCACGATGGCGTCACTGGAGGGCACCTTGGGGTGAACAAGACGTTGGCCAAGGTGCGCGAGCGGTTCTACTGGGTGAACTGCCGGAACGACGTGGAAACATGGTGTCGCCAGTGCGAGGTTTGTGCGGCCAGCAAAGGACCAAGAACTCGCAGCCGAGGGGAGCTGAAGACTTACAATGTTGGAGCGCCTTTTGAACGCATCGCGATCGATGTGGCTGGCCCGTTCCCGACAACGGAAGATGGCAACAAATACATCCTGGTTGCCATGGACTACTTCAGCAAGTGGCCGGAAGCGTACGCCCTGCCCAACCAAGAGGCTTCTACAGTGGCAAGGGTGCTGGTGGACAATCTGATAAGCCGCTTCGGAGTACCTCTGGAGCTACACTCAGACCAGGGACGAAACTTCGAGTCCAACGTGTTCCAAGGTATCTGTGCTCTACTTGGAATACAGAAGACCAGGACGACGCCCCTTCACCCACGGTCCGATGGAATGGTTGAACGGTTCAACCGGACGATGGAGCAGCACCTGTCAAAGGTCGTCGACGAGCATCAGCGAGACTGGGATCGTCATCTGCCGATTTTTCTGATGGCGTATCGCGCTGCCATTCACGACACCACAGGGGAAACACCAGCACGTGTTCTTTTTGGCCGAGAGCTTCGCCTCCCCTGCGATTTGCAGTTTGGCACGCCGGAGAATGATCCGAAAGACATCCCCGAATACGTCGACGACCTGAGGCAAAGAATGTGTGACATCCACGAGTTGGTTCGAAACCGGATTCGAATCGCGACCGACCGAATGAAGACCCGTTACGACTTGAAGGCGAACTCCACGGGATTTCAGGCTGGTGACCTGGTCTGGTTGTACAATCCTCAACGCAAGAAGGGAAGGTCTCCGAAGTTGCATCCGTCGTGAGAAGAACCGTACACGGTAGTCAAGAGGATCAATGACGTCGTGTAGAGAATCCAGCGAGCCCCGAGAGCCAAGATGAAAGTTGTCCACCTTGATCGCCTTGCACGTTACTCCGGGAGTAACGATGAGCCTATTCGGGACAAACAGGCTTAAGAGGGGGGCAGTGTTACGAGCGGCGATCTCGTACATATAGGTAAACACTCGATGTTTCTGGATCTTTCCACCATTAGATCGCAGTGTAGAAGTCTGGAGCGATCTCGTGCATTCCAGAGCGTTCGGTGTGTGAAACCCAATGGGGAGACTCGAACGTTCGATCAAGGCACATCAGTCCACTTTGGCGGAGGCGCAGATTCCAGAACACATGGGAAGCATACGGGTAACGTGTGCGATTATTCAGGAATGATCTAGAAACCGCATATGCCAGGCACTATGGAATTTGCTGGAAGCAGACAGAAACTTCGGGAACATTATTCAGAAGCCTTATATAAGGCGTCAGCCGGCAGCTCGCGGCAGTACTGAATTTGGAAGCGAACAAGTGCGAAACAAGCGAAGTACCTGCGAAATAATTCCAAGTGGATATTTGTTGGCATTTATTGTAGTAGTACGCCGAACTAAACAGTGTGTGTTTGAAACAATCGTCTCAATTATATTCGAACCCGTACGCGAGATATCGTAACAATAGTGAGCTTAAAAAAGTCAAGATGTTCAGAAAATGAGAATGGTATATTTAGGTGATAGGTACTTAGAATGCAAAATCCCAACAGCAGCAAATAAACAAAGATCAATTTAATTAGACTGAGTACCCCATCCATTAGTCATCTGCAAATTTACCAACTCGTGTAGGAATGCCAACGTCATTAAACATACCGCACACCCATGGATGTAGGAATGGCTGGATAGAGCATAAAGCCAAAAACAATTGAATTTTTGGTACCCGATTTTGAGCTGAGGGGCGGGGCTTAAAGCGGAAGCGAGGCCTCCAAGGTGAACTTGATTTTTGAAATATAATCAACACGCTGTTCGAAACCGTCAACTGGCTGTCACAGAAATCGCGTCAGTCCAAATAAGTGGAATTGAGTGCATCAAAATTTGTAATTCTGAGTAAGTAATGTCTGATCTATCATAACAGCAACGAGAATAATGTTTTTTTCTACCAGTTCCAGTACAGTTCGTTTGTAATCCGATTCATTTTGCAGAGTTGTCCACGATGGTGTCCTGTAAATTGTGCGGGCTGTTGCGGACCACAACCTCAAGTTCAGAGGGCATTGCGCTTCATCGGTAAGTCAAGTTTGATGAATTACTGGCCGTAATATTCATGTTAATTCATTTTTTCCCCGAAAAACGCTCCATTCCACCACCTTACATAACCTCACTTATGCGATTTGACAGCACCTTCAGTGGCGTTACATCCATCAGGCATCTTAGAAAAAAGGGCTAAATCGCCCAACAAATTGCAATCTTTATTAAACCTACCCTCGGTTGCAGCATAAGAATTTAATCATGAAATAGCTAATTAAGGATTTTCTTTGGTCTGCCAGTTGACTGACCACAGGCGATGCATCTAAGCTGTTGAGAAATGAACATTTTCCCATTTTTTTTTGTAAAACTGCATTTTTCATCAGGTACTACGCTAATATTCAGCAAAAAAAGCTCGATTTACTATTTCATGGTCAAATTTTTGGTGCAAACGGGGGCTACATGATTATTTTTTAATGAGGTTCTGATTTCTTGCAGAAAATAGTGAAAACTCGGCAACTCCCAAGTCAACACTTCAAATAAAATTAGAAGTTTGAATGATCGTTTGAATGATGGAGATGAAGATGAAGATGCTCGGGGATATACGTTGAATGGATTGGTTTTAGATGAAGAATTCCGTTCTTCGGCTTCGTTTTCGGACATATTTCCAAGCTAATAATACTTGCCTAAAAGAAAATTTGCTGACTGATACAAGACTTCACCAAGTGCAATGTGGAATGGCAAAAACTCTGGAAAAAAACTAGTAAGGATACTGCGTTTTGGCTGCTATCTACTGCCGTTCTCAAATGGAGAAAGACTTGGCTCACTTGTGCTGTCATCGAAGCTGCCATGCTGCCGAAACATCTTGTCCTGTTGGAAGTTTTATAATGCAACAAAAGCTTATGCTTTCACAAACGCTTTATCTTTTCTAGTAACTGTGTTGGAATTTGTTGCAAAAACAGTTGTAAAAATAAGTACCTTAGGTACAACAATGCTATAACCTACCTAACTTTGAAAAACTTTGGCCAAGTTCTTTCAAAATGTTTTCCACTCAGTTCACCAGTTTGAATGTTAGCACTTGAAGTTCTTTTTGAATTGGTACCAGTGTGGACAAAAAAGGAGGACACAGTCATTCAGTACTCAACCGGTTTTTTTCAACAATTTGGTCCAAACGACCTCCAATTTGGACATGTCGGTTGCAACTAACAGCCAAGATATGGACATATCCTAATTAAGGAGCATTTGGAGTCCAAATTGTTGCAAAAACCGTGAAATAATGAATGACAGTGGTCTGTTCTTTTGTTGTCACTGGTACTACAATTATGTATGTTAAAGTTGAGATATCAGTGATTGAGTCCTCGGTTATCAATATACCAAGTACTCAATACTCAGTAGTTATATCTTGCAAGTATTAACCTTTTGCATTAAGCTCAGACTGAGATTCTCCCACTTTATTGTAGGTAATCATGATTCTTAAGGTCAAGAAATTCCTGTGAAATTGTTGCTCACTTTGGTGTCGATACCACTGTCTACTGTTCCAGAAGTCAGAAGTGATTTCTTCATTATGATTGATATTAAAAACATGTTCGTAGATAGCAGTTATAATTATTTGTCTTTTACTAACTATAGTATAAGCGCCTATGTACGTGATATTTGAAATAAATTGCCTGTTTCATCCAGATATCCAATCAAACCTTACACTACACTTGTACGAGTAAACACAATTTTATTCGGTACTGAAACAAGCTCAAAATTGGAAAATTTTGATTTGGAGTTTTGAGGAGTTTGAAGTGGAGGCCAGTCACTTTTGCAGGTTAAATAGATCAGTTCTTGTAGGTTAGCCCATATAAGCAGACTCCTTTAATTTTCTACGAGCAGCTTCAGGCCACAATCACAAGTTGCTCCACTCCAAGTCCTTTCAATGGCTGCTTCAACGACATTGCTAAACTAGTCCAGGGTGGTTTTTCAATCAGAGGGGTTCAATTTCGGATTTTCACCTCCTTGGTGTATGAATAAAAGGTCACATTTATAAGCACCAAGTTCCCAAAGCGTTGCTACTGGCGGCGACAGGGCACAAAATTCTTGCAGCCTTGCCTGGCCGGATAACTGTATAAGGTCTCTTGCTGATCTGCTATAATATTGGCTGACCTGCATTTTCGTAAGACCCAACTGAACAACAACGCGATTTAGTCACTACCTCGGCCGCATTTTTCTTTATTATCTTCAAATTTTCTCAATGTACGTGATGGCATTGGCGATTTACGTTTTGTGACAGCTAAAATGCCAAACCCTTGAAAAAAATAATTGTGCGCCACTGTTACCCGACTAAATCAAGTTCACTTTGGAGGCCTTTTCTGACATTTCCGGTTTGGGAACCGCATTTTTGACGTAATGCTCCATCCAGCCATTCCTACATCCATGCGCACACCTATACCTACAGCTTTTAATGGCTTTTTTCCAACCGATTTTTTTTTTTTTTGTATCGCCCAGTCATTACTTTCGGATGTATCACAGTAGTCTGTGCAATGGAAATTTATGCGTAGGTAAAGACTAAAGTACGATTTATAGTTTGATACACACAACAGTATAGATACTGTGATCGAAAGCGCACTATTAAAATATGGGATGAAGAGCTTGTGGTATGGTGGTTAGCGCATTCGACTGCCACATCAGAGGTCGTGGGTTGGAGTCCCACTGTGGGCGCTCGGATTTTCGTCTCAAAACAAGAGATAGACATAGGTAGAGATGTTCTCGAAAGCTTGCCGACAGTGGCGGCTGGTGAGGGAGGGCTCAAGGGCGGCGCCCCCCCAACGCTAAACGCGGCAAGAGATTTTTATCGGTAGGAAGACATGGAATGCATTTTATTAATTATACTTATTCCAAAGATTTGGTTTAGTGCAAAAACGTTCAGTCATTAGTCAATTAATATTTTAACAAAATAATTCTAGGCGATTGCACGGTCGAAGAAGTTCGTCTTGGGCTCCGCATTCGGCGCCCACCGCCGATGCGGTGATGCCGGGGTGCACCCGCGCAAAACATGTGCCGTAACATATCGTGGCCGTAACCATGGCAACGCGAGACGCGGCTCCCGCTCTATACTGCATATATGGGCTCCGTTTCTCGAGCCCCCAGCCGATTGAAATAATCGATATAATTATTTATGTACTCTTCGATTAGTTAACAGTTTGCAAACATGAAGATAACTGACCTTAAAAAGGTACATTTAGGTCATCAAGCCTACAAGAAGAAATAAATGCAAAAAAACAACGGACGTCCGATTACAGCATTGATTTACTGGATATAAAGCAAATCGAACCCGCAAGATTAAATTCGTGGTGCATTAACTCACACGTAATTTTGACAAAACAGTAAATGCTAAAACTCCATATGGTTGTGATGGTTTTGGATACGACAAAAAAGTTTTTGTCTCGAGTTTCGTCATTTCGCGAACTGAGAACTGTTCTATCTGCAATCTTCGTAGAAAATGTTTTTCGAACTTCGAACCAACAAAACATGGACGGAATGTTTCATGATTTGAACAATTAGATCAGAAACGGGAAAGGAATTAAAGCCTCTTTTTCTAGTTTCTGATCTAATTGTTTATATAAGGAAACATTTTATCCATGTTTTGCTGGTTCGAAGTTCGAAAAACATTTTCTACAAGAAGTGCAAATAGAATATTATAGTTCTCAGCTCGCGAATTTGTTATTAACTTGAGCCCTCCTTGCAAAAAACTCACGAGCCGCCACTGCTTGCCGATTACTGTGTAGGAAGTCCCCATGCCCCATCAATATGTGGTGTGGAATCGCCGCCATCTTGGATTATTGGTACAGTTCAAGTATTTGTGCAGTTATCTGGATTAATAGCGATGCCATCGAAAAACGGCTCGGTTCAAATGAAAGGCCGTCAAACTATCTACAAAAAATTTGCTCATCACTTTTACGTGAAGAATTATTGTAGGTATTACGGGGGTAACTTGTATAAAATACAAAACTCTGATCTCCACACATGCTCTGTTGTATAGGATCTACTTTCGCGAAAGCGATCTTGGAGGATGATAATAATAATAATAATTATGTTAGTACTTACTTACCACCAACCACTTTAATTAATCATTATTCATATTACCGCTAGTTATTTAACCCTCGAAGGCATCGCATGCGGCTTTATAAATCATACCAAAAGTTTGCAGACATCGCGGTGGTGAAGGTGGTGGTAAATGCTGATGGCTGGAGAAACCGAACTTGCAATTTAGTCATAATAATGAGGGGATTAATATTATTTCTGGGGGTTTATTGAATTAAGCGGTTTCCTGAAAATCGACGAAAACTGCTTATAATGTAAATTAATACAGCTTGCGCTGGGTTCATAATAACTAGGTACCTACCTATCTAATCTAAACATGGCGTTGCTCGCACCACCAAAATCTGATATCAATTAGTGCAGAATTGCCATCAGACTCGAATCTGGTGGCCGAAAACTTCACTAATTGGAAAGCGACTTGTTTGCTGTGGGTGAGTGGCGACAGTAACAACGTTTTGACCAATAATTCAACTACCTATAGGTACAGGGTGGTCCAGGTTTCAGGGGAAAAATTTCCAGGGTCGATAGAGAATCAAAAAAGAAGATGACTTGTCCTGTAAACGATATATCTGAAGCGCATAATAACGGAGCTATAAGCCTTCAGAGTTGAGCAAAAAATTTTGTTCTTTTCGAATAACTTTTGAACCATTAGACCCATTGAGCCCAAAGCTTGCACAGATATTCGTCAAATATATACTAAGCTTGTTCTCAGAATGAATTTCTGGAAAACTGTTCAGTGGCGTGGTGAAAAAGGGTGAGCCCCTTTTTACTCAGATACCTATCTTCGACGCCACTAAATATTTTTGAAAAGTGATCAATTTTTTTAATTTCCCGGTCACTTTTGGAGGAAAGCTACATGATTTTTCCAAGATTGGAGCAAGCGTTTTCGAAATATTTCAGTTTGAATGAACAAAAACACTCAATTAAATCGGCACTTTTGTCCCACTTTTTGAAACCAAGACACTTATGGGGCTCCAAAGATCGCTCAATAAAGAAAAAACTGTGATTCACATAGTATCATTTTTTGAATTGCCTTTTGAAAAATAGCGTCCAGGATAAAAGATCTCGACGGGAAAGGTGCCGATCTAATTGAGTGTTTTTGTTCATCCAAACTGAAATATCTCGAGAACGATTGCCCCAATCATGGGAAAACTACGAAAGAAATTGACCAGGAAATCCAAATAATTGATGATTGTTCAAAAATATCCAGTGGCGTCGAAGATATCTAGAAGGGTAAAAAAAGGCTCACTCCCTTTCATCTAAGCCACTGAACAATTTTCAAAAAATTCATTCTGACTACATACTAGCTTAGTATGTATTTGTCAAATATCTGTGCAAAATTTAGGTTCAATCCAATGGTCCAATGGCTCAAGAGTTATTCCGAAAAAACGAAATTTTTTGCTTAACTCTGAAGGCTTATAGCTCCGTTATTATGCGCTTCAGATATATAGTTTTTAGGTCAGGTCCTCTTCTTTTTTGGTTTTCTACCTCGTTTTCTACCGACCCTGAAAATTTCTCTACTAAAACCTGAACCACCTTGTATACAGTGACATCAAACATCAACAAATATCTTTTTTACTAAACAAAACAGTGCGGATATATATCAGTAGGAACAACGATAGATAACATGGTGAAGAAAACTAAAAAATTATAAGTCTTTTATAAGTTAGTCACTTACCTATTCTGTCACCCCAACTTCAGAACCGCTAACGCGGGATTTGGCTAAAATTTAACTTGAAGGTGGATAAGGAGTCAGAACATAGTTCTGTCAATTAGATACATCTGAGGATCATGCGTGGTTGAAATGTATGCAAAAAAGTCTGGGACACCTTGCAGAGTTGAGAAGAATTCGATAAAACCGGGATGAGCGTTTCTACGGCGTCTCTCTTTCAGTTAAAAGTTAGCCCTAATGGTGGATAGATACGTTACGACAAGTGATAGGTAGAAGGAAGGATCTCTCTATGGAAAGCGTGTATGACCTTCAGCTATCAAGGCGTAGGACACACAGAGCCCATGGTGGTAAAAATAAGAACCACTTGTCGATTGGCAGAGTGGAGGGAGTGCTTAGGGTGTTCGCATCACGTCGGCGTACTTCTTCTGTATCTAGAGAATATACCACGGAAGCTTCACTTTACGCCCGTGTTCTACGTGGCGCTATAATCAATTTCACGGCTTTCTGCATTAGAGCAAGCTATGGAAAAAATGGGTTGCGTCGGTACGAATGGCACGTTGACGACTTGTTGGCAGCTAGCTGTCTTCATGTGCAATTTTCAATGTGACATTGTCAACGTCTCGGGGAGTCATGAACGCGAAAGTGAAAATTTTCGAGAATATGCGAGGAATTGTTAGTTTCCTTTGGGTGATTCGCAGTGTGGACTATAAGGGATATTGTCTGCACTGGTTGGTGGGTCTTTGCCAAAGCTATTAGGTTTTTGCCGGCCACTGAGAAGAAATGGAATGTAAAAAGGAACAACCCACAGCCCAAGAAGAAAACTTATTCTTCAGATGGACAATATGGATAGTAGGACAATAGTTTATGGAGTTGGACTGTACGGAGACGAGACAATTTGGGCGTGAGTGGGTAGGTACACTGTGTTTTTTGCCAGCATGTGTGTTCGTACCTTGCTTGCTGTTGCAATAGGTATAATAGGTAGAGCTAGAGTAATAAGTATCTAGTACTCACTACTTCAGTGATGTGCATCAGAAGATGTAGCCATTTGGGCGGTGGGTCTTTTCATCTGAGTACCTAGTATCCTGCCAATCTTCGACATCATCCATTAGTATCCGCCAAAAACCTAACAATCTTGACGGAGACCTACCAACCAGTGAAGACAATCTCCCTTATCGTCCACACTGCAAAGTACTCCAATAAAACTCACGATTCCTGGCGTATGCTCAAAAATTTTCACTTTCGCGTACATGATACCTAGACACGGTGACAAGGTGTCACATTGAAAATTGCACGTGTAGACAACTGGCTGGCATTCCTTTGTTTCGTACCGACACAACACAACACAATTTTTCCATATTCTAATGCATTTCATTTTTCTAATGCAGAAAGCCGTGAAATTGATTAATATACTTGTCACGCACATAGCCGATTGCAGAGCTTGACTTGGTTTTAAAAATTACCCATTCATCCAGTCCAGCTAAATTAAATTTACCTACATTAATGAACTATTACGTTCAATTCCAGTAATAGTATTTTTCGATTCATTTTTCGTCATGAGGCGTAGCCGAATGCTGCAAAAGAGGCTGGACGCCTGAAAAAGCACAGCACTCGTGTGTCGAAAGACGTTTTTCGTAATCCTTGCTTAAATTGGGAGAAAACTCGAATTTTTTATAAATTTTGACACTACTTTGACAACTTTCAAGTTAGATAGGTTCATGAACTGCAAAACTTATATTTGGTTGGTTGGTTATATATTTTTGGTTAAGTATGTATTACTTTGCGCATTATGTATCTATGAAACGATTATGAAATAGACATTATCATTATGCATACCGAGACGGAAAGACATACCGCGCGCGTTCAGCAGCCACCTTGGCCCCTCTGGCTGTAATGAACCGTTTACGTCAAGGTAAGTATGTAAACTACTTCACTCACAACCATTCACAAAATAATAAACAATTCTAGTCAATAGTTTTTCTCACGTCACATCATCTCGGGTCACCATTTCCAGACTCTCTGGCCACATACAATAATAAATAAATAATAAATGAATGTTTTTTTCCTTTTCGGCACTTATCACGGCCATAAGAGTTTATTTGCCTCTATTAATATCAATTACAGTTGAAAAATCCATTTTACGCCTCCTAGATTTTTCAACACAACACTCAAACTTACATTACCGGGAATCGAACCCGGAGCTCTGCTTTGCCGAGCAGGTACGCATCCCACTCGACTAGTGGGCCGTCTACAATAAAATCATACATACAACAACACATATAAGTACTTAATCAACATGTTGCGCTGCGAGCTACTTAGGTGCCTATTCAAAAAAAGTTCAACTATCCGTAATAACTCATGTAACTTGAACCTACGAGCTTTGGCACTAACCAACAAGAGACTTTGGAACCAGTTCAACATTTACGAAAATCGCAACAAACCGAACGTGATACCTCTAACCTCTAACATCTAAATCTCGATCTGTCAATGTCATATCGAGAGACCCAAATCGCACGAAAAAGCTAGGCACGCACGAAACGTCACTTTCAACCCGGCTTGAAAGTGATAGTCCGTCATGATTTATTTTCCAACTTTTTAAAAATTAGTAATTGATCAATTACTATGGTGGTTGTGAGTAAAATGTAGAATATCTGAGTAGGGATAAATAAAGGAACTAAAGAAATGAGAGAAAAAAATTGAAGCTTTCTCAGCAGCAAAATAGGATATCAAGCAAGTATAGATAAAATGTATGAAACTATTTAGTTTGTTCGTTGGTTCGCAATCGCTAAAAACGTCCAACACTTTGCTTCATCTCTAAGAAGGAAACATAATGTTCACAATTTCCAATTTGACTAATGATCGAGGGGGAGGGTTTGATTCGATATACCCATAGCAATAATTCGCAGAGTAGGTATTAGGTATCGAAAGGTCAAAAGTGTGGGTGTTGCAAAAGATTTCAAAAATTATTTCGCACCGCAGCTCTTTTGACGTGGTCCCTAACCTAATTATAATACATTTCGTCAACTAACAACTCCGCGCGAAAGCTGCTTCGAAGCAGGCTCAGGGCAGCATAATCTACTCTTCGCACTAAAATAGAGATTTAATGCCGACAGGTCCTTCTAATTATATTTCAGATGAAATTTCAAAGGAGCTCTTGAAAATTTTCAAGCAAGTATTAAAGAATTTTGAAATTAATTTACGTGCTTTTTAGCACGCCGTTTTCGTCCGCTCAACTTCACTCCGCGCCAGCTTACCAGCGTCATCTCCGGCGGGTCTGCGTCATTAACCCCAGCTCAGCAGCGATACTCATTGCCTATCCGATTTGTTCTTATTCAATCCTACGGGTACCAAATGTAGTGCAGTAAAGATAGTTGAAAATCCCACAAACATGGAAAAAATAAATTCATAGAAATTCATAGTGTGATATCGATTCAGATTCAGAATTTCATCCTCTACCACTTAAGTACTCAAAATCCCAGAAAATTCCAGCTGAGGATTTTTTTGATGTGCTGTAAAAAAAGGTATATATCATGTTGGCTGCAATCAGTTCAAAAATTGTATCTTCGTTTTTGTCACATGCATCAGAGATATCTATAACTACTGTTGGCTCAAAGCTGTTGGTATACACACTGCAAACTGCAAGGCATGACGAGGTCGTCATTTGAGCCATCGGGCTCCTATTTCCCTAAAAATAAAAACACGTAACTCGCGTTGTTCACAGATAATAGTGGTTATTAAGTATAGTAGGTTTACTTCTACTGTGGCTCTAGTTGACTGTGCAATTTTCTACTTTATCATTCTAGGCTTGCCGCCTTTTTACCTGGTGTGAAACTGGCTTCTCTAAAAATAAAGTTATATTTCTTATCAAATTGATATTAAAATCTTGGAAAACCGTCCTTGTCATACGTGGAAATGTGACTAGAGAGACGCAGAGCTGTATCACCGTCATTTAATCGCCAAAGCCGCACGGGGTCGTCTTCAGCCTTCAATCTAGTCATCTTGATGGCGGCCATTCAAGGCCGTCAAAAACCTGTTCCGCCGAGCCCCAAAACGTAAGCAAATTGGAAATTGAAGGTACTTACATGAACTTTGGTTCAATACGCAACTTTGAGCGGCTGAGTTTTTTGAAACTCGGTTTATTGAACTTTTTACACGTAAATACTGCTGCAACTGCAGACCTGCTGGGATGTTCCTTGTCTTGCCTATAGTTCTTCATGGCTTGGCATGTCTTTTCGACTAGAAGAGGTGAAAGGATTGATAATTCCATGGGTTCACTTTTTTTAAACGAAGGGCTAGTATATTTTTAGTTTGAATCATCGTAAAGTTGAACTGGCTTCGGGAGGTTGAAGATATTTTTGACAACTGTCAAATGTCAAAGCTGCTTTGCATCAAATACCATTCGAAGAATCCATTTATGCCTACAAAATTGAATTTATTCTCTCAAACTGGTCTTGGCATTTCTCTCAAACCAGCTGTCACAGAAAAACGACTCGTGCTGTGCACTCGTCGTTTTTTTCTGTGGCAGCTGGTTTTCGAAAAATGCCTAGCGACCAGTTATCGAGAAATTCAATTTTGTCGACAAAATAGATCCTTCTTATGGTATTGTTGTTGAATAAACCTCTGCAGGGTGACAAAACTGGCTGTTGATACACTCACCATAACAACGATAACGTGAATGTCAAATTGTAAAATTTAATAACTATTGCTTGATTGTCAGTCAGTGTTTGTGAGTAGAAAATACAAAACAATCCCTAATGATGAGTGGCGAATTTGCCATGTTCGAATAAGGAGAGAGTGATCGTCCCAAAAACCACGAAAAACACGCGGAATGGGACTATGATTTGTCGGAGATACAACAGTGCCGCAGATTGCCGATATTTTAAGAGATTGGGCATTATAACATGCGTGTTGGTATAAAAATGCAGCGCTTGGGATAGGAAAGCAAATGTACATGCAAAAGCCAGTGCGGAAAAATTGGATTGACTGAAATGAAAATAACCAACCATTCTCATAAAAGCAGCGTCGTTGTACTCTGGCCGAAGCCTTTCCAAATCTTTGAATAACAACAACTGTACCTTTAATATTCATAACAAGTGATTTGAAATAAACGTTTAAAAAAAAAGTCCATTAAATACCATTCGAAGAATCCATTTATGTCTACAAAATTGAATTTATTCTCTCAAACTGGTCTTGGCATTTCTCTCAAACCAGCTGTCACAGAAAAACGACTCGTGCTGTGCACTCGTCGTTTTTTTCTGTGGCAGCTGGTTTTCGAAAAATGCCTAGCAACCAGTTATCAAGAAATTCAATTTTGTCGACAAAATAAGTACGGTGGTTAAGCGCCAAAAAAAGCTCGAACTATGCATTTTGAGCTTAAGCAATGCGCTTTTGGGGTTTGATTGGGGGTCCCTCAACTTTAATTTCAAGAGTTGGAGACATCGGTGCACTCGATGCGGAGGGGGTCTGGGGGGCCCTTGAAAGTTGAAGGTGCGAGGCTTCCCACCAAATTACCATACCACCACATAATTCCTACTGGGAGGCCATCAAACGACTCTAACCTGTACATTGACAACATTTGTTACCATGTCCAAATAGTTCTTCACACTGAAAAAAATTAATTCTTATGACATATCGGAAAAAACAGTTTTTCTCAATTCTTCATCCCCACAACGAATAAACTGCCAAGTTTGGTGTCATTTTAAAGTAAACGGCATCCTCCGATTTAATTCACTGAGTCAAAATGTTTGTGAGACCACCGCGCAAAGAATGGCACGCCAAGAAGTGAGCATTTTTGAGCACCTCATTCAACAGTAGCTTCTTGGCTGATACCAATTGATATGATTGATAATTTTGTCATGGATCAATAACTTGAACTCTTTTGTAACGGTAATGCATGTGAATGAAACTCGACACGAGCGTGGAGGCCTGGAAAAAATATTTTTCTACAGCGGTCGAATTTATTTCACGCCTACTGAGCGTTAGTTTGTTGGGCTCAGGCAGGCAGCGTTTGGATAGGTTTGGAGACAAAATTTTCATATCTGTCTATGAAGCTAAGTAGCATAATTCTGGAAACTGATCTGACGAGAATCATCAAAGATTATTTTGACGGTCACTAGGTACCCCCATGGGGAATAACTGCACAGAGATCATGGCTGACGACGGAGGGCATTCAACTTTTAAAGTGTTATTTTCTTTTTTCCTCTACCAACCTTCAAGGTTGTTATCATTTTGTACGTGTAAGTTTTCTTATGTTTGGGGAAGAAATAATTTTATAAAAACAACCGTGAAAATGACTGTCCGAGTGGCAGAGAATAAGATCTTGGGCGTTGAATTCCCTCCGCCGTTAGCCATCACTTCTGCACTTAACCCCCATGTGGGTACTGACCGGCAAAACAATCATTGATGATTCATAAATCAATTTCCAGAATTAAACTGCTCAAATTTTCAGATAGATATGAAAATTTTGTCTCCAAACCTATCCAAACGCTGCCTGCCTGAGCCCAACAAACTAACGCTCAGTAGGCGTGAAATAAATTCGACCGCTGGAGAAAAATATTTTTTCCAGGCTTCCACGCTCGTGTCGAGTTTCATTCACATGCATTACCGTTACAAAAGAGTTCAAGTTATTGATCCATGACAAAATTATCAATCATATCAATTGGTATCCGCCAAGAAGCTACTGTTAAATGAGGCGCTCAAAAATGCTCACTTCTTGGCGTGTCATTCTTTGCGCGGTGGTCTCACAAACATTTTGACTCAGTGAATTAAATCGGAGGATGCCGTTTACTTTAAAATGACACCAAACTTGGCAGTTTATTCGTTGTGGGGATGAAGAATTGAGAAAAACTGTTTTTTCCGATCTGTCATAAGAATTAATTTTTTTCAGTGTGAAGAACTATTTGGACATGGTAACAAATGTTGTCAATGTACTGTACAGGTTAGAGTCGTTTGATGGCCTCCCAGTAGGAATTATGTGGTGGTATGGTAATTTGGTGGGAAGCCTCGCACCTTCAACTTTCAAGAGCCCCCCAGACCCCCTCCGCATCGAGTGCACCGATGTCTCCAACTCTTGAAATTAAAGTTGAGGGACCCCCAATCAAACCCCAAAAGCGCATTGCTTAAGCTCAAAATGCATACTTAGAACGCTTAACCACCGGACTAAATAGATCCTCCTTATAGTACAGGAAAAATAGTAAAAAAATCGGCAAAACCTCGGAATAAATATGGACGTCATGAAAATTTGATATTCTGTTCAGAATTCGGTGCTCTACAACATATCCAAAATCGCCATAAATCGCACTCGGGGGTTTTGAGTTATTGGAGGGGGGGTAAAAAATTGCAACTTAAAATGGAGGGGATGGAACTTGTCGATCCATTGAAAGCAAATACGTTATAATTCGACGCATCATATCCCGCTGATACTATTTTGGCACAAAAAGTGTCGATCATTGTTGAAGAGGGGTCGTGGGGGGGGCGAAGCTCTGCCAGGTGGTCCATTTTGTTTTTCTGGCCATGTAGAACCGATCACGACAAGTTTGGTATCTTTTTCGACTAAGTTTAATCTTCTAAACTCGAATTTAATGTGTGAATTCGGATGAAAACAAGTTTGAACAAGTTAACTTGGGAAAACTTGTTTTTTCTTTGACAATTTTGACGAATTTTTTTTACACTGTTAGAGGTGTTTATTTTTGAAAATATTTCAGGGGCGATTAGATTGAAGTGTATTTCCCACGAGAATCATCCACTCGATGAATAATTTTTTTTTCGAGTTTAAAAAATCGATTTGAACTTGAGCCGGCGCCGCGCGTCGTCTACTACTGACCAGAACACTACTGCATGCACCTTTAAATGAAAACACCTCAATCTATTAGAGAAATAATAACTTATCTTTGAAAATTGGAGGATTTGTGAAGAATTGAACTCCCTATAACATAAACAAAATCGCCATGAATCGCACTGGAGGGTTTTGAGTTATTTAAGGGGAGAGGTAACAGTTCATAGAGTATGAATCTTGCCAAAATGTTATCCTCCTCCTCGAATAACTCAAAATCTTGCATTGCGATTTAAGGCGATTTTGTTCATGTTGTAGGGGATTCAATTATGCACAGATCCTCCAATTTTCAAAGATGAGTTGTTATATTTCTTAAATAGTTTGAGGTGTTTTTATTTAAAGGTGCATGCGTAGTGTTCTGGTCAGTAGTAGACGACGCGCCGCGCCGGCTCAAGTTCCAAGCGATTTTTTAAACTTGAGAAACAAAACTATACATCGAGTGGATGATTTTCGTGAAGAATACACTTCAATTCAATGGTCCCTGAGAATTTTCTGAAAATGAACACCTCCAACAGTGAAAAAAAAAATCGTCAAAACTGTCAAAGAAAAAATAAGTTTTCTCAAGTTAACTTGTTCAAACATGTTTTCATCCGAATTTACACATCGGATACGAGTTCAGGAGATTGAATTTAGTCGGAAAAGGTACCAAACCTGTCGTGATCGGTTCTACATGGCCAGAAAAACAAAATGGACCACCTAGCAGAGATTCGCCCCCCTAATACTCCCCTTTAACAATAATGGACACTTTTTGTGCCAAAATGGTATCAACGGGATATGATTCGTCGAACTGTAATGTTTTTGCATCCAATGGATTGACGGGTTCCATCCCCTCCATTTTTAACTCCAGTTTTTTACCTCCCCTCCAATAGCTCAAAACCTCCGGGTGCGATTTTTGGCGATTTTGGATATGTTGTAGAGCACTCAATTCTTAACAAAATATCAAATTTTCAGGACGTCCATATTTTTTCCAAGGTTGGAATCTATTTTTTTTGTACTATTATGGTATTGTTGTTGACTATACAACTCATACAGGTAGGAGCAGCGTACCACAGCGGCAATACGCAAATATTGTCGTTATAATCCCAATGCAAGAAAATACAACTCGCCCTATATCTAGGCGCGTTGCATTTTCAGCTTTGGGATTATAACTCATAATATTACTGAAAAACTATCGCCGACAATCGTACCACTTATTGTATTACAATACAACTGACAATTTATAAACGGATGGATAGCTGAAACTGTCCTTCAACTTGTAACGTTCAATTTTTGCACCAGGAACTTGAAATAAATGGATAGGACAAAAAGGAGAGAACCGGCCTTATCGCGCCACTTCTTAGTGAATTTCGGCGAACTCAAAAAAAAGTTAGATAGTGGAAGCTAGTTTTAAAGTCGTGCTGAGAGCGTTGAAAATTTCCGAAGCCAAAAGGATTTGTTATTTTCCTACCAGAGAGGTCTTCTGGGATTCCACGGCTACGAAATTTTATTATTGGAACGGTACTTGGCAAAAGGTCCGATTTTCTACGCAAGTATTGCGGATTTTTACG
The DNA here is from genome assembly GCA_949128115.1 of Anaspis maculata. Lineage (NCBI taxonomy): Eukaryota > Metazoa > Arthropoda > Insecta > Coleoptera > Scraptiidae > Anaspis > Anaspis maculata. The sequence continues at coordinate 76,244,982 of OX421962.1, forward strand.
CTCGAGCACCGACGTTTTCCATCTTGTAGCTACCGCTTCTCGTTATCTTCGAAACCGAAAATTGAAAGCAAAATTACAGGCTCTTCTGGTAAGCTATTTTGCGTCCACTATTTTCTTCGCCACCTACAATTTCTTTTATTACCTACAGTCTCCAGAGTGGGTGTTTTACCTCCCGATTTTCCTGAAGAAAAGTGAGTCGTGTGAGCCGATTTTCACACCACCTTCGAGGCTCCCATTTATGTGATTCACGCCGTTCTACTTCATCCGCTTTGTCTATTTCTTCATCTGACTGGGATAAATCGTCTTTCCTGTGGAAGTTGAGTGACCGGTGACGTCAGCAACTCACCACCCTGTGTTTTTCCGAGGGTCAAGTCAACATCAACACCACGTGTCAATTCGTGACGTCAACGCCGTGCTTTCTTGTGCGAGAAATCTGCAGCTTGGATAACCAGCAAGAAGAAGTGTTGAGTACCTCATGCTAAAATTTATTGTTTTTATTGTGTATTTCACCGATTTAATTTGGAAAATCATTAAGTAATTAATACTCGTCGTGTAGTTACAGTGCTTTCGTAGTGAAAATCTCATTTAATTTGTCGTTCTATTAATAATAATATTTAATTATCACTTGCCTACGCTAGGGTCAGGTACCTCTTTTATCTTCGCTAGTCCATATGAATTTGTGACTCAAGGGTAGTCATTGCGCAAATTTCAGGTGAAGAACGTGACGTCACGGGGTTCAGTTAGTTTGCAAGGTAAACATTTTTGACTTCAGTTTTGGAAGTAGGTAACTACGTTAAGATAAAATAAAAGAGTACCCTTCTCCCTTGTGTATTAGGATTGACAATTAGTGTGCCTTTTTTTTAAATTATGTTAATAAACATCACTTGTGTATAAATAATTACTTAACTTCGACTTACACTTATCAAATTTCCCTTGAATTACAAACTGTTATTTTTCTTTATTTACTGTGCCGGTCTGAAATATCTGCGGGAATAAATCCATAATTGGGAACTCAAGTTTTATTGAACAACCCCTTTGCAACCCCGAAATAGTGAGTATTCTTCTAATCGAGTAAGTTTTATATCCTGAATTTGGTCGGTACGGTGCGAGGTTCGGTCACAGGTCTCACTCTTGACCGATCGACGGGTGTAACTAAGAGTGTGGCGCCCCCTTGAATTTCAATTTCGAACAATACCCACCCCTCCAGCCTTCTGAGCAGCGGGACACCCTCGATCATAGTGATCCACCCTCGTAGCTGACCAAAGGGATAATTGTAGGTGTTACAAATGGCGCCCAACGTGGGGCTAGATTGAATGCTCACATTAAGGGTTGCAGGGTTGGAAAGTTAGGGTTTTGAACCGGGATTTTTTTTTTTTTTTGAGTAACTTTTCATATTTGAGGTTGAACTTTTCAGGAATTTTCACTGCAGAAATTTGTGATTTTTCACAGGTTAAATCGTTTTTTTTTAAATCACTTCTTGCTGATTCCTATCTGCTGTTGTGCGCCAAAGTTTTGGAAATTTTTACGCGTGAGTCTGAAAGCCAAGAGCAGTAAAAGCTGCAACAGTAACAATAGCTGTTGATTTTTATTATATGTGTGTTGACCTTCGGTTATAAACAGGGTGTCTGGGTATACAGGGTGGCTTAGATAGATTGCAGAACAACTCGTGTTTTTTTTTCAGATTTGTTGTACGGTGACTTACGAATATACAAGGTGTTAACTTACAGGGTGTTTCGCGAAGCCGGAGGATAATTGTTTTGTCAACGATTTTGTTTCTGACAGGAGGCGTTTCGCGAAAAGCCTTTGAAGGGTTACTGTACATCGTACTTTTTTTTCCTGCTTTTCGTTTTTTTCTTTCCTCAATTTTTTTTTTTTTGGTTTTTTTTTTCTGCATCATGTCTCTTAAGATTGATGTGAATCGGCTGTCGCGAGAGCAACTCGTGTACGAATTGAGTGTGAGAGGTGGCAGCGACGTTGCGGCTATGACAGTTGAAGACATGCGCAGAGCGGTGCGTTCGGCAATGCGTTTGCAGGCTGATGGCAGTCTTTCTGAGGCCGACGAATATCCATTCACGTTTGCAGAGGACGTTGCCGGGGTTAAAGTAACACACGATTGGTTAGTCTCGGAGATTGACACTGTCACTCCGGAAACGGAAAAGAATGTCATCACCAAAGTCAACACAAATTTCGCTCACGTATTGGGACGACTTGACCGATGCCCTGTGGATAATGATGAAGAACGAAAAACAGTGGCTACGTGGAGAACCAAGATTTTGGTGCTGGTGGAGACTTTGCAGGACAAAATAAAGGTGACACCTGTTGAACCTCCACCTAGACAGCGTTCAGTGATTTTGAATGTCACTTCACAACCACCTGCACCCCAGGCGAATAGCTCTACTTTGTCTCAAGCAAGTTCCGGTTCGGACTCGGATTTTCCTTTGACGGCGAAGTCTGTTCCTGTTAGAAACTGGGGTCTACAGTTTTCGGGAGAGAAGACCTCTATGTCTCTGCAAGCATTCTTGGTTCGGATCGAGGAACTGCGCATTCCAAGACGAGTGTCTAGGAGGGAATTGTTTGATTCGGCCGTAGATTTCTTTTCGGGGAAGGCTTTGCACTGGTATCGGGCAAATCGATCGTCATTCAGAGATTGGAAATCGTTGGTGGCTGGACTAAAAGCAACTTTCTTACCTTGGGACTACAATCACAAGTTGTTTGAGGAAATTAAAAGGAGGACTCAAGGTGAAGATGAATCAGTTGCCAACTATTTTGCTGCCATGATTAACTTGTTTAGCCGACTAGATGAGCCAGTTTCAGAAGAATTCAAACTTCAAATTTTGAACAACAATATTCACCCTTACTTCCAGCCATATTTGACTTTCGTGTCAATCGCATCTGTTTCGGAGCTGCAATCCAAGTGTCGCGAGATAGAGGCAAGGCGAGCGATAGCGCGCTCCTTTGTACCTCCTCCACGGAGAAACGCTGCACTAGAACCGGACTTGGCTTACGTCAGTGAAGGACAGGGAGCCGAAGGCGTCATGGATATTGCGGCGGGGACAAGTGAAGCTAAATGTTGGAAATGTGGCCGAACAGGACATTACAAAAGGGATTGTCGAGCTGGAAACTTCGTTCCAACTTGCTGGCGTTGTGGACGAAAGGGCGAGACCGTACGCACATGTGATTGCCAACAACAAAGTCCAGGTCAAAGACCAGCCAACTCAAGAAATGAGGAGGTCCGTTCCTCAAGACAAGCGCCAAATTCCGACTGTAATGTTCCGGGAAACGGTACCGGGGGTCGTCAATAAGCGACGAGAAGACGTTACTCCCACCACCACCATCACCTAATCTCGTCATTCCATCATCAGATGACAACAACTTCACGCCAGTTCTAGATTATATTATGTCACATGTCGCCGGAGATGAGAGACCTTACCTTACCGTACGCATTTTTGGTGCTCAGATCACCGGACTGTTGGACAGTGGAGCAAGTCGTACCGTTGTGGGTCGATGTGGCTGGGACTTCTTGCAGCACCTAGGAGTGAGGTCACTGCTGAGCACTTCGGCTCACTCCGTTCGGGTTGCGGATGGTAAAACAGTCAAATGTATAGGTTCCGCACAGGTTTTGATTGATCTCTGTGGCAAGGAGAAGTTTCTTGAGGTGCTAGTCGTGCCTGATCTGCCACACAGGTTAATACTTGGAATAGATTTTTGGCGAGTGATGGGTATCATTCCGGATCTGCGTTCAGGAGAGTGGACCTTCGCTTCTGAAGAGCCAAAGGAAATTTTTGAGTTGTTGACTGCACGCGACACTTTAACTTCGGAACAACGTGAACGTTTGGATCGACTGACCGAGAACAAGTTTGAGAAGATGGGAGACAAGCTGGGATGTACGACGTTGATACAGCACGAGCTGCGCACCAATTCGCGTCCCATCAAGCAACGCTTTTACCCGGTGTCTCCTCTTCGACAACAGTTGTTTGACGACCAAATCAAGGAAATGTTGGACCTTGGAGTCATCGAACCGTCAAGAAGTGCATGGTCGTCTCCAGCGCTCCTTGTGCGTAAGAAGGATGGTAGTTGGAGGTTCTGCGTGGACTATCGTCAGCTAAACGGGGTCACAGACAAAGATGCTTATCCGATGCCCAACGTTTCTGCGATACTGGACAAGCTGAAGGATGCACGATTCCTGTCGTCACTGGATGTGAGATCCGCCTACTGGCAGGTTCCAGTGGAAGTACAGTCCAGACCTTTGACAGCATTTACGGTTCCGGGGCGGGGCTTATATCACTTCAAGCGCATGCCTTTCGGTCTTCATTCGGCACCTGCAACTTGGATGCGTCTGATTGACCAGATAATCACGCCGGATCTTGAGCCGTACGCTTTTGCGTACCTGGACGATATTGTCATCGTCACTCAGTCGTTTGACCATCACTTACAGATCCTGGATAAAGTTTTTGACAGACTCACCGAAGCAGGGCTGACACTTGGCCGAGGGAAGTGCCACTTTTGCCGAGACGAATTGCAGTACCTTGGTTATGTGGTGGACCGGTTCGGGCTACACGTGGATCCGGCCAAAGTGAACGCAATTTTGCAGATTCCCACCCCGTCTAAGGTAGCGGACGTCAGGAGCTTGATAGGCGTAGCGAGCTGGTATAGACGCTTTATTCCGGATTTTTCGACCCTGATCGCCCCCTTGACTCAACTGCTCCGGAAGAAATCCAAGTTTGTGTGGGAACAGGAACAGGACAATGCATTTAGAGCCGTCAAGGATTGCCTGGTTTCCGCTCCAGTTCTCTCGTGTCCTGATTTCAATCTCCCTTTTATTGTGCAGACGGATGCCAGCGCTTATGGTTTAGGGGCGGTGTTGTCGCAGAGTTTCCCGGATGGCGAACGTGTTATTTGTTATTTAAGCCGCTCGCTGACTAAGGCTGAAAGAAACTTTTCAACTACGGAGCGTGAGTGCTTGGGAGTGCTGTGGGCGGTGGAGCGACTGAGACCGTATGTAGAAGGAGTTCGTTTTACGGTCATAACCGACCACCACTCGCTGGTGTGGCTTAACTCGCTAAAGGACCCAACAGGACGTTTGGCGCGCTGGGCAGTGCGGCTGCAGCAGTATGATTTTAACATCATTCACCGGAAGGGAAAACTACACGTGGTCCCTGACATGCTTTCACGCTCGGTATCGGAGGCGGTCGACCTCGTGGATGAAGTCGGTCCTGATGAAGTCGGTCCTGATGACAAGGTACCGGACAAGGTCGATCGTTGGTATAACGGTATGATCGAGAAAGTACAGCGTGACCCGTTGAGGTACCCGGCATGGCGTGTGGCTGGGGACAAGCTGTACAAGTACGTGAGGCCGTCACATTCATTCCCAGGGTTGCTACAGGACAGTGAACGTTGGAAAGTAGTGGTGCCAAAGACACAGCGCCGACGGCTACTTCGCGAATTCCATGATGAGCTTCGAGCAGGTCATGCAGGAGTTTTCAAGACATTTTCGCGGCTGTCTGCAAAATACTTTTGGCCCAAAATGCGAAGCGACGTCCAAACTTACGTTCGCCAATGTCGAGTGTGCGGTAGTAACAAACCGGAGCAACGGACACGAGCGGGACTGATGGTTGCGAATCGGATAGCTGAGCGACCATGGCAAATTGTGTCATGTGACCTGATGGGACCCTTTCCAAGATCCAGCAAGGGAAACAAATATATCTTGGTGTTGATGGATTGCTTCAGTAAATACCCAATTATTGTGCCCATTCGTGAAGCGACTGCCAAAGTGGTTTGTGCCAACGTTGAGGAACTCCTGTTATTGACTTTCGGGGTGCCACAGATCCTGATCACAGATAATGGTGTTCAATTTCGCAGCAAACTTTTCAGCGATCTAGCGGAAAGATACAGATTCAAGATCTCGTTCACCGCTAATTACCACGCCCAAGCCAACCCTACAGAGCGTCTCAATAAGATTATCGGCACAATGTTGCGGTGTTACGTTGGTGAGAATCAAAAGCTATGGGATCGAAATCTGCCTGGAATCGCTTGCGCTATTCGAACTCAGGTACAGGAGACTACTCGACTTACCCCATACTTTATTAACCACGGACGTGAAATGAAAATGACGGGAGACGTAGATCCAGTCGGATTGCCCATAGAAGAAGATAATGCAGAACCCAGTCGTGGTGAGGTCTTCAAAAGGTTATTTTTGGAAGTGAAAGCACGGTTGAAAAGAGCGGCAATTCAACAGAAAGGTCGGTATGATCTAAGGCGACGGCCCGCAACTATCCAGTTGGGTGAAAAGGTATGGAGGCGGAACTATGTCTTATCGGACAAAGCCAAGGATTTTACATCGAAATTGGCACCTAAGTTTATTGGTCCATTTGTTGCGCGGGAAAAAGTTTCACCATGGACTTGGGAGCTAGAAGATGAGTCTGGGCGCTTGAAGGGCACCTGGCATGTCAAGGACTTAAAGCCATACTCGGAGACAGAAGAAGCCTAAGTGAGGAGATATTCTGTTTACTTGCCGCCAATGTTTTCTTTATTCTTTTTAATTTTCTTTCCATTCTTTTCGTGTTCTTTCTTTTGGTTTTTATTTGCTTTGGTTTCCAAATTGAGTTTAGTTTGACGGGACGTTGACGAGAACCTGGTGAGGTTCACGTCTTCCAACAAAGGGGGGAGTTGTAACGTTCAATTTTTGCACCAGGAACTTGAAATAAATGGATAGGACAAAAAGGAGAGAACCGGCCTTATCGCGCCACTTCTTAGTGAATTTCGGCGAGCTCAAAAAAAAGTTAGATAGTGGAAGCTAGTTTTAAAGTCGTGCTGAGAGCGTTGAAAATTTCCGAAGCCAAAAGGATTTGTTATTTTCCTACCAGAGAGGTCTTCTGGGATTCCACGGCTACGAAATTTTATTATTGGAACGGTACTTGGCAAAAGGTCCGATTTTCTACGCAAGTATTGCGGATTTTTACGCTCGAGCACCGACGTTTTCCATCTTGTAGCTACCGCTTCTCGTTATCTTCGAAACCGAAAATTGAAAGCAAAATTACAGGCTCTTCTGGTAAGCTATTTTGCGTCCACTATTTTCTTCGCCACCTACAATTTCTTTTATTACCTACAGTCTCCAGAGTGGGTGTTTTACCTCCCGATTTTCCTGAAGAAAAGTGAGTCGTGTGAGCCGATTTTCACACCACCTTCGAGGCTCCCATTTATGTGATTCACGCCGTTCTACTTCATCCGCTTTGTCTATTTCTTCATCTGACTGGGATAAATCGTCTTTCCTGTGGAAGTTGAGTGACCGGTGACGTCAGCAACTCACCACCCTGTGTTTTTCCGAGGGTCAAGTCAACATCAACACCACGTGTCAATTCGTGACGTCAACGCCGTGCTTTCTTGTGCGAGAAATCTGCAGCTTGGATAACCAGCAAGAAGAAGTGTTGAGTACCTCATGCTAAAATTTATTGTTTTTATTGTGTATTTCACCGATTTAATTTGGAAAATCATTAAGTAATTAATACTCGTCGTGTAGTTACAGTGCTTTCGTAGTGAAAATCTCATTTAATTTGTCGTTCTATTAATAATAATATTTAATTATCACTTGCCTACGCTAGGGTCAGGTACCTCTTTTATCTTCGCTAGTCCATATGAATTTGTGACTCAAGGGTAGTCATTGCGCAAATTTCAGGTGAAGAACGTGACGTCACGGGGTTCAGTTAGTTTGCAAGGTAAACATTTTTGACTTCAGTTTTGGAAGTAGGTAACTACGTTAAGATAAAATAAAAGAGTACCCTTCTCCCTTGTGTATTAGGATTGACAATTAGTGTGCCTTTTTTTTAAATTATGTTAATAAACATCACTTGTGTATAAATAATTACTTAACTTCGACTTACACTTATCAAATTTCCCTTGAATTACAAACTGTTATTTTTCTTTATTTACTGTGCCGGTCTGAAATATCTGCGGGAATAAATCCATAATTGGGAACTCAAGTTTTATTGAACAACCCCTTTGCAACCCCGAAATAGTGAGTATTCTTCTAATCGAGTAAGTTTTAAATCCTGAATTTGGTCGGTACGGTGCGAGGTTCGGTCACAGGTCTCACTCTTGACCGATCGACGGGTGTAACTAAGAGTGTGGCGCCCCCTTGAATTTCAATTTCGAACAATACCCACCCCTCCAGCCTTCTGAGCAGCGGGACACCCTCGATCATAGTGATCCACCCTCGTAGCTGACCAAAGGGATAATTGTAGGTGTTACAAACTTTATTTCATACGACTACACGTGAATCCAAGCGCAAAAGCCCCACAAGAATTTCATTATTGCCGCCCACCATCGTAGAATTTGCGCCCTTAGGGTCTGCCAATTATAATTCTGTGCGTGTATGCGCTCGAACCGAGTAATTTTGAGCATTTTACGCCTAAATCTTGGTTCTTTGTGTCTGATATTCTGTTAAATGTGACTTCGAAGATATTTTTATGTTTTTTGAAAGATACAGTATTCTCCTCTTAATTTTTCAATTCCACGAATAGCTTACCAATGACATCTTTATATCTTGTCAAGCTGTTCAGTGATTGGTAAGAATACCTATATAAATAGGTAATTAAGTCCGGTAATAGTAGTTTACCTACGACCACTACCGTATGTGCCGTATACCCCACAACTTGGAACCTAAGTAAGTGAGCCCTTACGCACATCGTGACGTATTCTGTAAAGTAAATCGCACAGCGTGCGGTAATGGTAAAGTAAATCGCACAGTTAGGGAATTCATGTTTCTGACGTTGGGGGAATTTTGATCGAAAGACATTTCCAAATAATTCACATTCAAAAATGGGAGCATTTCCCGGGAACCTGACGCGTGCCCCGGTAGCACCTTTCACACCGAAAGCACAAGCAAGACTAGCTGTATATATTCGTAGCGAAGGAATGGCCATAGAAGTGAGATGTATCAACAACAAAATCGTCCAGATTTTTTTCCAAGTGAGGGGTTTGAGAGTTTCTTGATTGAATTTTAGCTTGCATTTGTAGGGCTTAGTTTTCACTTGATCACAATAATTTTGCGAGATTTATTAAAAAAGATACAAAATATCAATGCAACGAGTGCCCGCAGTCACCAACAACTTGGGATCAAGTAGGTGTAAAAATTAGACAGTTACACCAAACATTAAATGTCTGATGACAGGTAGTCTGCTGCCTGCCTACCTAAGTTCGATAATTTTCAAATAATACTATTTATTGCTGTCCAGTGTTCATGTCCCACCGTGGGTTCCACAAAACAGATAATACGAGATTAGTTGATTCGCGATTTTTATTTGTCAATTTGTAGCTGACTGATCAATGGAAATGCTGGTTTATCCCTCAATAATGAATAGAATATGGGTCTAGTACAGATTTCAGGCATTTTTTGTAGGTAATCGCCTAGCGTTCAGCAGAAAAAAGTTCAGTTAATCTGCAATCAGCCTTGATCGCTGATCATCTTTTTTGTGGAACTGACGGCCAGTGTTGTAATCAAACTATATCACCACCTCGAACGAATAATTGAATGGCTATAGGTAGGTACGCTTCTAAATACACCTCAGGCCTCCCTTTAGGCACAGTAAGTGAACACTCAATTTTAAAGAATCGATTTGTGGGTGCTTTTCTTCCAGGTCTCGACGGAAAGCGTTGTACAACAGACAACCACCGAGCCAGCAGACACCAGAGTTTGAAAATGCTATCCGTCTTTGACATTGGATTAATCTGATGGCCGTAAACACCACTCAAAGTACCTACCCCTTCTCCGATTTACTATAGTTTTAGTTTTCAAAAGTGTATAATATGAGATACATAATACTATTATTCTTATTTGAATCCAATAAAAGTAATCTACTGAAGCAATTATTCGCTATAAAACCCTATAAACGCTCTAAATTCAGCAAAACCTAGTATTCTATGAACACGGATATTAATATTATGAACACGGATGACGACAGCCGAACCTGGTGTACGGTGCGTGCTCCTCCTGTCAAGAGTGTCAAAGCACACTGACAATCTGCGGCGGGATTTTATTTGAATTTTGAATCAGGGAAGAACTTAAATCGTAGGTATTTTAAGAAATACGTGGCTTTTTCACCTATAATTTTTGCCGTTTACAATACCACTGGCTACATTTCACGTTAATTATAGCTTCTACGTCAATATCTACTGTTATTGTTGATGTAGGACTGTTTTATTACCTTGGATTTCTGAAAATTAATCTGGGCCCCTCACAAAGTTACAATACCGCTTTGGATTGGGGTCGTAGGTAAAGTACTGTACATGACACGAGTAGTAAAGCAATTACGCACTCAGGGAGTACTGCACTCGCTCGCTACGCTCGCTCTTGCGCAACTTTTCCCTGCGTGCGTAATATGCTACTTACTACTCTTGTTACGTAATGTACTATTACGATACGAGTTGGCTGTTACATAAGTGGTTTTCTGACACGAAGCCGAAATTTGTGAGAAGCTGAGTGTCGGACAGCATCTTGTGTAACAAGCCACGAGTGTTGTAATAGTACATTACGTAACAAGAGTAGTAAGTATCACATTACGCATGCAGGAAAAGTTGCGCACGAGCGAGCGTAGCGAGCGAGTGCAGTACTCCCTGAGTGCGTAATTGCTTTACTACTCGTGTCATGTACAGTACTTTACCTACGACCCCAATCCAAAGCGGTATTGTAACTTTGTGAGGAGCCCAGATTAATTTTCAGAAATCCAAGGAAATAAAACAGTACTACATCAACAATAACAGTAGATATTGACTTAGAAGCAATAATTAACGTGAAATGTAGCCAGTGGTATTGTAAACGGCAAAAAATTATAGGTAAAAAAGCCACGTATTTCTTGAAATACCTACGATTTTAGCACTTCCCTGATTCAAAATTCAAATAAAATCCCGCCGTATGCAGATTGTCAGTGTGCCTTGACACTCTTGACAGGAGGAGCACGCACCGCACAGCAGGTTCGGCGGCCGTCATCCGTGTTCATAATATTAACATCCGTGTTCATGTACTAGGTTTTGCTGAATTTAGAGTATTCAGCGAATATTACGGCCATCAGATTAATCCAATGTCAAAGACGGATAGCATTTTCAACTCGATTTTCAAACTCTGGTGTCTGCTGGCTCGGTGGTTGTCAGTTGTACAACGCTTTTCGTCGAGACCTGAAAGAAAAGCACCCACAAATCGATTCTTGAAAATTGAGTGTTCACTTACTGTGCCTAAAGCGAGGCCTGAGGTGTATTTAGAAGCGTACCTACCTTCTAAATACACCTATTCAATTATTTGTTCGGTGTGGTGATATAGTTGGATTACAATACTGGGACATGAATACGGGACAGAAATAAATAGTATTATTTGAAAATGATCGAACTTAGGTTGGCAGGCAGCAGAGTACCTGTCATCAGACATTTGATGCTTGTTGTAACTGTCTAATTTTTACACCTACTTGATCCCAAGTTGTTGGTAACTGCGAGCACTCCTTGCATTGATATTTTGAATCTTTTTTAATAAATCTCGCTAAATTATTGTGATCAAGTAAAGACTAAGCCCTACAAATGCAAGCTAAAATTTAATCAAGAAATTCTCAAATCCCTCACTTGGGAAAAAAATCTGGACGATTTTGTTGTTGATACATCTCACTTCTATGGCCATTCCTTCGCTACAAAAAGATACAGCTAGTCTCTCTCATGCTTTCGGTGTGAAAGGTGTTACCGGGGCACGCGTCAGGTTCCCGTGAAATGCTTCGTGAATGTGAATTATTTGAAAATGTCTTTCGATCAAAATTCCCCCAACATCAGAAACATAAATTCCCTAACTGTGCGATTAACTTTACCATTACCGCACGCTGTGCGATTTACTTTACAGAATACGTCACGATGTGCGTAATGGCTCACTTACTTAGGTTCCGAGTTGTGCGGGTTACGGTAGTGGTCGTAGATAAAGCATTATTACGAGACTCACTGGAGACTTTCGACTTGACGATAAGCTTTACAAACTTCTACAGTTGGTGGAGGAGCCGTTCAAAAGTCTCCATTTCTACGATATTCGCTGGAGACCCGAACTCTACAATAAGCCACAAACTCATACAATTGGTGGAGGAGCCGTTCACAGTTGTCTCGCGTACAGGAGTCGGAATTTGAAAACCATCCGTGTGCTTCATCATTTGCGGTAAAATCCCTCGTCCAAACTTTACCCTCCATCTCAATAATTTCACACGTAGAGTAGAGCCAACATCCGATCACCAGATCACAGATTATTCATGTTTATGGGTAAAGTGACAATAAACAGGTAAACCGCAGTGATTCCTTCCTTCTAGTGATTGATCACGATTTTCCCGAATGCCAAAGAAGGAATACGACAAGGATCTGCGACCATTTTTTTAGAAAACATCCAATTGCGACAAAGAATTTTGAATCATGTTCACAGCTAGGTACCTACCTACAATAATATCACAGGCAGGTGTTCGTATCAGCGTCAAAACTCGATATTTTTCAATTATTTATATGCGTATACAGGGCTCGATACAGGTGTCCCGGAATAACTGTCACAAAATTCACAGGGAGATGGAAAATTAAAAAATAAGGGGATTTTTCTTGATAAATATACCCTCGCAAACGTAGAATAAAGAAGGTACAGGCCTTCAAAGTGGTTTTTCAAAAACAGTCTTTTTTGCATAACTTTTAAACCGTTCAACCGATTTCATTTAAATTTTAACCAAAGTTTACTGAAACAGGTCTCTATTGAACAATAAGAACGCATTTTTATCTTATATCTTCGGAAATATTTGACCGATGCTGATGTAACTCAGTATAGGAGTGGAAGCAGGCGCGTGCTGACCCACCGGGCAGCCGTGCATTTCCCGGTAGACCCTCAGTCATCAGGCATTTTGGGGTCTTTCTTGTTTTTTTTTTCAAATTATTTTTGAAAAGTTGTATAATTTTTTTCCAAGCATAACACTGAGTAACTATCTAGATATCTGATTGATTTCCAATTATCGAATCACCGTCGGTCACGGCGTCAAATAGGTACATGGAGGTGGACAGGTACAAGAACATGTGCCATGTGGTGTACTTGATATAGGGCGTCTTAACGGAAAGTCCTTGGAACGCCAAGGCAGATCGATTTTTTTTATTTCTAGGGGAACACCTCAGGGAACACCTCGGGGAACACCTAAAACAATGTGTGCTTGAGATCATGTAGTTCAGAGATTCATTATTATTAGTTCTCATTTAGTAGATTGTTGATTTTTTCCCAAAATAAGTATTTCTTAGATCATGTTATGTTTTTGAGATTGATTTGTTTTTAAATTTCTGGGTGAATATTTCAAAAATACATACTAACACCTTATTTTACATGGCGGAGTATCAGTCGGGGGGGGGGGAGGGATTCCTGTCCCAAAGGGCCTTTGAACATGAATTCGCCCGGGCCCTCTTTAGGGTCCCAGCATGCGCCTGAGTGGAAGTCTTGGGAAAAAATGATCTGTCCAAAAATAGTTGATGCCAGTACCACAATTGTAAAAATTAATCTCGAAGACAATTAACTCTATTTGATAATTTAAGTTTTTTGTCCCTCTATATTTCTAAACTATCTGACCAATTTTCACAAAATTTGATAGTTTGATACAGAATCGCCACTATTATCATTATCAAGGCAATTTCACAAATGATTTATATTATTTTCAAAGACGTTGCAGGAAGGATGCGTTACGATGAGAAGTGCCGCGGCAGACGTAACGACGATTTTTTTATGTGTACTACTGCAGCTTTGCATTTCATTCCTTTTTGAAATATTCGATCATCTGTTTAGTACCGATCTAAAATTTGGTACCATATTTGTGCAACTGGGCACTTGAATCGCACTGCATGGCAGGGCAATCCGTGTGCGGATGTGAAAAATAAAAAATTAAAGTGTCAAGTCTACCGCCGAGGAGCTTATGGTATGGTGGTCAGCACGTTCCACTATACCACGCCAGAGGTCGTGGGTTCAAGTTCCACTGTGGGCGCTCGGATTCTCGTTTCGAAAACAAGCTCTTTGATGTCGTTGGAATAGGTTGCCGTGTGTCGCATAGCACGCAAAATACGAACGGTGGTGTCAACCCCATGCGATGTTGGTGGTCGTTAAATATCGGCAAAATTTCCGGTTTAGTGGAGGAAAACATTCACCGGCGTTGTTGTTAGGCCTCGTTGCGGAAATAGGCCGACGTTAAATAAACGAATAAAAAAAAGTCTATACAGCTCGAGACCTCTCATCGTACATTATATAGGCATGTCCTGCAGTTCTATCCAGTACAGTGCCTGTGTGAGTGTAGACTGCAGTTAAAGGAGACCGCAACACAAAAATCGAGTCAATATTTTATTTTATTTTATTTTTAATTTTTTTAATTTTTTTTTTCTTTATGGGGAAGGTAGTTCAAGATATACAGAACAAATCTAAGTTTTCTATACGAGTTCGATCAGCCGATAAAACGTTTTGAAAATATTATCGTGACGTCACTTGGGAAGATGTTTTCACCTAGATCTTCACCTATCACGTTCCCATGGTCTTATTAGGTATTGCCGAGGGCATTGCTGTTGCCGTTTTGACAAACGCCATTGTCTTCAAACAATCAGTAATAATTATGGCAGGCTTGAAACCGTCGTCGTCTCATCGGCAACGGAATCAGGTACAAGTACCTATGCACGTGAGTAGCTATAGGTAGCCCGTGAAAATTTTCCCGTATGACGTCATTGTCGTTCCTAATTATGATCGCAGCGCCCGCCACGAGATAGGTAAATTTACAAGACTCTATGCAATCGTTCTAGTTTTTTCAACTCTTTCATCTGAGACCAACTTGTATTTTGTGTTGTGGTCTTCTTTAAATAAGTAAGTATCTATACGCTTCGTTTTCCATTCTTTTCCCATTTTTTTTCGTAGTAAAAACCAAATTGATTTTTCTTGGCAGAGCTCTTTTTCCACTCAGGTCCCAATCTTTTTCCCGAAGGGACGGACGACTCGATCAAGAACTTATCTACGTCCCTCGGTTAATCGCCAGGAAAATAATGGGGCGTCGCACCAAATTCTTTCATTATATTATGCAACTCCGACAACACTGTAAGTTCTTACCTTCATCCTCGCCTTTAGCATTAACTTTGAACTATACCTACTTATACAATGCATAATGAGCAAATGTTTAGTGAAGTTAATATACTTGCACGGACGTGGGTGGTTGTTCTCCACTGCTTTATCTGGTTAGATGGCACACGATATTATAGTCTCATCCAGATTTATTCGATATAAGATGGCCTGGCGTGGGCATCTTTATTGATATTGCTCTGTAGTATAGAGGGCGGCTCTTTGAATCACTCTAGTTGTTTGCATCCATTGATTTATCTTTCCTCAAGGGCTGCGTCACTTTTTAAGCATTCGAGCTCAACTTTTTTTGTCCTTCGCAAACTCAATGAAACATCCATTTTCTTTCTAAAGGTTAATTAGTTCAGCAATTTAGTAAACATGAAAGCTTTATAAGTTGGTCTCAACCCTTTTGGGATGCACCAGGTGAAAGTTGGAAAGATCTCCGAGGAGTCGTTGTCTTCTTACAAAACGATCAACAAAGAATCGCTCGCCGAGCTTATTACTTTCATCAACACCCTGAAGACCACAACTTCTCAACTCCAAAAATTAAATTGTTTTTTATCGTGCTCGCCACTACACTCACGTACAGATTTTTTGTTCACTTCCATATCCGAAACAAATATAAAAAGCAATTACTTTTAGCAACTAATCATTGCGTTACAATTCCATATGCCCAGCTAGCAACAATGTTCGTTTTGATTGCGTCACGTCAAGACGGCCCTTAAAACTGACCAACTTAATTCTACTCTCTCTCTCCTGATTAAATTTGTGGTTCACGTACTGGCCTTCATGTTCTTCGGGCATTCGGGAGAATTATGCCCGGTTTACTAATCTACATCAGAGTTTGAGCCGAATGGTAAAATCGTGTCTACGATAACGCTGATTAAAATTCGGTACCTACCTAGGCATTGTAGATTGACTTATGAAACTAATAAATTTTGCAACTGGACTTTGATTTGAAATAAAACCATCACACAGTTGACCTACTTCGTCCAATTATGATGGCGAATTTGAAATGATATCTTGTAAAATGAGACGTATAACATTTAGACTCGCATTTAGATGTGGGGGCAGAGGGTGGGTTTTGGGACTCGTTATTGTATAGTTCCGGATGATTAAGAGGAGAAGTCGCCAAAATTTTCAGCGTGGGATGGCAAATACGACCACGCTGATGGATTCTTATTGCAGCGCCAGAGCCATACTAAGCTTGAAGCTTCTATGTATACAGTACTAATCATTTTTGCATTAATCCGTGATTACACAAGCGCAAATGTCGTAAATATTAATTTTCTACACAAAATTATATGCTGCCGCTGTTCTGAACTCCAAGTGTTCTTCCTATTGGTCTCCCATTGGGAGACCTGAAATTACTTGCGTAATTTTCCAACTTTGCAGAGATACAGTGTGTTCGTAGAGTATGAGCTCACTACTTTATTGCGTTAGCCATCTAAGTCAAAGCTTTCTCAGACAAATAATAATCTGTGTAGGGTCATAAGGAACCCAAAATCATTAAAAAACTCATCATAATCCATCATATAACCATCTCATCTCATCATTACCATCTTAACTTGGAGTCAACAACGGAGGTTGTTTTTTCGTAGTTATAAATCTCGCTGGAGACTGCGACGTGCGGTCAAGACACACCCACCTGTGCAGTGGGGGCTATATGGACGATTTGTTCCCGCCAAAATCCTGCCAGAGTGCGCTGGGGATGTGGGGACTTCTTCGGACTTTTTCCAAATTTATTTCCTCATTCCTCATTGGGCTATACGAACTTGACGCCTGACGCGGCGTCTGATGTAACAGTGGTCCCCAGTCCATGTTGTGCCTCTGGTTTTGCCCTTCTGTAACGACAATGAGCTTGCGAGAATGCATCGCATTGGCGAAGGAGCCAAGCAACGAGAGCTTGCCTGAATATTCCCAAAAAAACAGACTTTTTTTTTTGAGCGAAAAGATCCTTCGGGGCTATTCCGGAGGAGTTCTGGGATATTATGGAATTCCAAACCGGATCATCTTATACCTACAGGGTGACTCATGAGTCATTTGCAGAGCTGGGCAAATTACTTTAAAAAGTGATTAAGTCCAATTACCAATTACTTGCTGAGAAAGTAATTATTATAATCATCATCATGTTCATTTGCATAAAGAAATTACAATTTCTGTTGCGAAAAAATACAGCGAAACATTCAAATAAAACAACTATAACTATAAGTATACATAAAATTCCCGTGTCTCAAAATAAAATAGGTAACTACTTACAAGTACCAAGTAACCTAACTAGGTAGATATGGTAATTGGATTGGTTATACCTATTGTTGTGTTCCAATGTGACATTCAAAAACAATAGACTGTGCAACTAATAAAGGGACTATCATTTTTCATACATTCACGCGATATCCCAGACTTCAAAAAGTGTGGATAAATGTTATTAAAAGGTACCTTCGAAAAAGTAAACAAAACAAGCGACAATTCACTGTTATTAAATGCACTAGAACAGGTTCATAATTCAGTTTATGAGTTGAGCTGTAATGACTTGAATAATCACATTTAGTTCCTATGATGATAATAATACTTTTCTTGAAAGTAATTCAATCACAATCCAATTAAACTCGGCCGGCAGCGCGGCGCGGACTCCGTCTTTGGAAGCAATTCTAGGGATCGTGGGTTCGAATCCGGCTCGGGCCAGGTAAAAATTTTCATGCGCCCTTTAGTACCTTGGTATGTACTACCGTGCAGTCACGTCAAGGCAAAAAAGGTGAAACGAGAACGACACCGAAAAAAGGGTGCTAATAACCTCGCTGTTGATGCGTCCATAAAATGGTGGGTGCGTGTAGGAATCACCTGGCGCCGCTCTTATAGTACTATAGTACTAGTACTAGTACTAGTACTAGTACTAGTCTAGCGGCGCTAAGGAGGTACTGCCAGTGAGTTCACGGATACCCGCCCACCGCAAAAAAAACAATCCAATTATCGGCAAAAGAAATTCAGTTGATAATTCAAATTCGAAATACAAGTAATTGAATTACTGCCCAGCTCTGCTCATCATGAGTGACCTTACAAAGACCAATGTCAGATAACTTCAAGGTGAGTCAAGATCCACAGGAAGTAGAACAATTTTCTTGGCCATTGATAACGAAGTTGTGGGGTGTTTTGTGTGTTTAATGTAAACTAATTACTAACTTTTGATAAGCGATGTTTCTCAAGCGGTGCAAAATATTTCGTGGAAATTAACAATGCTCTATTGCAAGCTGTCAAGAAATTCAGAACCAGACTAGAAGAATACAGTCCCTGTTGTTTGGTCAAAAACTACATTGTCGGATGCTTTTCTAATGAATTTCTATCGGAATGGAACTGGTGAGAGAAAAAAAAACAAGAATCACTCCTCAATTCGGATGGCACTCCTGAAGTAACTATTTCAACAAAACAGTTTTGGAGTAAAATTTGTGAAAAAGTTTTGATTTATGACCTAGGTAATCAATCTACTCATCATATTGTTATACTTATGTACGTATTTTACCGCGCCTAATGAAAATTCGTCTACGTGATTTTCACGTGTGGTTCCTCATCATGTGGGAAACGACAGCAAACGCGCCAGTTTCTCATGGCTTGTAGTGGAAAAAATATAACAAATTATTTGCACTAGCCGAATATAGTAGTGGCAATTCTGTAAAATTCAAATACCCCTTAAAATTTTGAAAGTCGTTGGTCACCTAAGAATGATCAGGAATCGGGTTTACGATTGGCTGATTTATTTTTAACGGCCTTTAAATTTTAACGGGTCTGATACAGAATCGCCACTTATAGGTCGCGGGAACATAACCGTCACCTTGGCATCCGCTATGGCAACGTTGCAAGTATGCCTGACGTGGCAACTGCGCAATGCGCATCCTTTTCGACGTTGAATTGACATAAAACACTCGCGCAAGCGCAGACAGGGTGCCAAGGTACCGCTGTAGAGATTCGCTTGTTTTTAACATTACTCATCAGACAAATCTTGAATTTTGCACAATTATGTTTTTTGATAAAGTGATAATTGTTCAATAAATCATCTGTATAATTTATTACAACTAAAGAAAATGGTATTCCCAAGTACTAGTGAAATAACATTGTATCATATACCCATCTTTAGCACGCCATTTTTGTTCCCGCGACCTATACCTGATTATTCAATACAACGCCCTTGATAAATAGACCTACAAGGATAATATTCACATATCTGAATCCCACTGTCAATAGCAACGGAATGAAATGGATGTAAACAACAAAATCTGATAGCTGTCACTTTTTGGACTTCTTTTTTGTACTCGTAATAATCATTAAAATATCACTCGTGCTCGAGATTTTCCCACATAATTTTGGACAAGCGTTTCCCTCGGACTGGTTGCCCCTAGACAAATGCCCTCCTTCTACGGAGTCGGGAATTTATCGCTACAACCAGCACTCGCGATCACCTGGCCAAAGTTATCGTGAAAATCTAAGTTTTTTTGATATAACTGTTGATTATTTTTTAAAGTAAAGAATGATAGCGACAATCATAGCGACTGCCGACTGATGTTGTTAAGGTTTATGATGGATTGATAGAGTCATACGTTTTTTCTTTTATTAGGTATACGGTATTGAAGACTCGTTTTCAAATTTCATAATTTCAAGCCCCCCCCCCCCCCAAGAAAAAATCTGCGAGCCGCTCCTTCTCAATCAAAGGAGCACGGTAGATTGTGCCGTCTTACTAATTGTTGTGCTTTTGTCACTAAGTGCAAGGTTCATTTAATTTTTGGTCACTAGCCTCCGGACTACTATAAGCAAGTAGGTAAGCAAACGCTTTTCTTCATAATTCGGCATTGACAAATTGCTTGAAATGCAAAAATTAATTTGAAGTGATTACTAATGATTATAAAGAAGTCACTGAAACATCAAGGAGAAGTTGAAGTAACTATACGTACATGGAGTTATTAGGATTTTTGAAGCGTCCTTCAAATACCGAATTTTAGCCAAAAGCATTTGCTCAATCCTTATTAGGGCTGTATTCGCAGGGTATCAATATTTTTCCCTCAAAAATGAAGCTAAAGAAACAGAGATTTTAATGGGGTTCTATTAAATGTTTGTTCACCTTGTTTCCGCTTGGATTACGCCACATTTTTTTAGAAGCCGAATAGCCCTAAAGCACTGGAAAAGTTTCTAAGACATTGCTGTTTTGAAATTTTGAGAGAAAATTAGAAAAATGTAATACATCGCCGTTTTTTGAAAAAACTTGTCAACAAAGAAGAAAAAAATATTTTTTTTACATAATAATTGACAAAACGCTATGTATTAAGTTTTCAGTTTTACTATTAAGTTGATACACAGTACACCGTATGAAAATTGAGTTTATATCATCATTTTTGAGGGAGAAATCCCCGAAATAGTTTTGGCCTGCTGAGAATATAGCCTTAATACGGCCCAGTAATTTTCTCGGAAATCTCCAATGGCGTAGATTCTACGGGAGCCACTGTTATACCTTCTAAAAGGATCACATTTAATAATAGAGAGTTATCAAAGCACTTATTTGTGCTGTCCTTAAATAAAGTTTCCTTTATTTTGACATCTACGCCTGCGCATTTTACAGGAAAATAAAGGATTCCTTTAATAAAATACAGGTTTCCCTTACTTTATTTAAATACAGGCCGAGCAGTCCTGTATTTATAGTATTTTAGGTGAAATTTTGGTCAAACCCTGAAATAAATATGTCCCTTTTTAATATTTTGTACAAACGGCCTTTGACCAATGCTGAACAACATACTGAAAGCTCCGGTCCAACAAGTGTGCGGAACATAGTTTTTTGTGCAAGAAAGGAATAAGTGCCGCCAAATCTCGTAGCGTCTGATTGAGAGATGATGGAAAACTCTAACTGCAGACTTAATTTGACTATTTCATTCTGTTGCTGGCCTGCCAAATTTGGTTCCAATCCATCGAATAGATTTTGAATAATTAAATTGCAAAGTTTTGAATTTGAACATTTTTTAATATTTGACATATGACAGATAGAGAAGTACTTTTACTATTCTGAATACAGTTTTGCGAAGGCTTCCAAACGACATATTGCATGTTAAGTGCCGTGATATATAGCTTCTGTCATTTTTTGACAGTGACTTTTTTGTTTGACAGATGACAACCAAAAATTAATGGGCTCATTCGACAGCAAAACTATGTCTGCATACTAAATTTCAAGTCGATCAGATTGACCATTTGGTCGTTATCGTGCAATATTACTGGCAGACACACACACAGTCAGGCACAAATACAGTCAGACACACAGACAGACAAACTTTCATCTCGAAATGGCAATAATCGTCTCACGGGGGCTCAAAATGGATATTTCCGTATTCATATCGAAAAATGTTTTTTAGCGCCTTCACAATACTTTCCCTCCTCTTTGGTTGGTGGGTCGTGAGGGAGAAAGTCAAAGAATTCTGTTCTGAAATGTGGATCAGCATTGCTTGAAAGGCATTCAGACTACCTAGGGTCCTTCAACATTTTGAAGGAATCAAATTTTACAGAGTTACCACTGTTGCGGAACTTACTCCCTTCTTGCTCATCAAAGACTATGACGCTCACATTTCAAGGCCTGAATCTTTTAGTACATTGATCAGCATTGCTTGAGGGACACGTTGGTCAACGTTGAGACTTACAGTACCCTCTTCTGAACTACAGCAAGAGTTAATCTGATTTGACGACACTTACTCCTTTCTTGCCCAAAAAAACTATGTTCCGCACACTTGTTGGACCGGAGCTATTAGTATGTTGTTCAGCATTGGTCAAAGGCCGTTTGTGGAAAATTTCAAAAGGGACATATTTATTTCAGGGTCAAACCCTAAAATGCCTGGGCTTTAGCTCTCGAAGAAATAGGAGAAATTGGAAAGTTTCTGTTTTCCCTAATAGCTGCGTTCATTGTCTATCACAAGCTAGATAGTCAGGGGGCATAGGGTCAAAAAAGGCTTGGCCGTGTGCAGCTTCGTGAAGATATATAGAGATATGTCCTAATCGATTCCTGGGCGATCAAGGATCATGAAAAATTATGGTGGAATATTGACTTCTGCTGCAGGCAAATATGGTGGAGGTTTTGAAGGTTTTTGAAGGTTATCTGATATTTTTGAAACTTGGCAGTATTATTGATCTTGAGGTACCCTGGTTCGTGGGTACCCTTTCCGAATTTCCACATTTTCATTTCGTATATTTGCCGTTTTGGCCGCCATATTGGAAAGATGGCGCCCAAAAAACAGTTATTTGTCAATATCTTCATTTCAGTCAATGTGAGGTAGAAGCGTTTGTATGCGAATGGAAGCTTGTTCAATTCTCTACAATTTGACATCTTATTTGTATACGTGCTACTTCCGGTTTTTGGGTTATAGCTTCCAGAACTCCCTGAAGCATCAACTTTTGTCATCCAGTCAGCATGGCAAGTTGATCTTAGCTCCACGTGGCAGTCAAATTAAGCATAAATAATGATAAGTTGTCAACCAGAGAGCATTAATATCCAGAAAATCAATCATGGTAACGGTTGTTATGCAACTACAGGGTGAACTCTAAGGGAAAATTGACTTTGAAAAGGTATAGCTTGAGAACCGTAAGTCGCACATGAGTGATTCATATGTCAAATTCTAGAGAATTCAATAGACCTCCACTTTCGGTATGAATCCTAAAATTTTGTAACAAATTTTCCGAAAATTTTCCAAGAATGTTTTTTTGGGCGCCATCTTTTTAAAATTATGGCCAGAACAGCAGAGATACGAAGTGGAAAGTGGATATTCTGAATGATATCCCCAAATGGCCCAAATTTCATCATAATAATGAGTTTCGAATGTATCTGATATCCTTCAAATGCTATATTACCTTTATTTCTTTCTAAAGTCAGTTTGCTTCCACAGTTCACCCTGTAATTACACAATTAACATCACCGATGAAAATGATCGATTTTCTAAATTTTTATTATCTATAGTTGATGGCCAAGAGCTATTTATGGTTAATTTGCTTACTACATGACGGTGGTATCAATTTAACGTGCTGATTGAATGTCGAAAGTTGCTGCTTCCGGAACTTCTAAAAGCTTCAACTCAAGAAACGATTTTTCAATTTTCCGATTATCTTTTCAAATTACAGTGTGATTTGAGAAAAGCAGCTTTTTGGTTTTTTGGTCATCACTTTTTTATTTGTTGGCCGGTTTCGAAGATATGAGGCTCATGTTGAAGCTAAAACTTTAACGAACAAGAATAGGGGTTTGAAATGGATGCAAGACAAACATTGAAAATGAGGGATTCCACCAAAAGTGACGTTAATTTGAATCACCCCCAAAATCACATCTGGATTAGAACTCGCCGGAAATCAATTTGCTTCCAAATGAATCATTCAATATGATCATTCCAAGATGTAGGTAGGTACCTACCTCGTTTGTATGAGACACGATTTCTTGGTGAGGGAATCAAAATACGGCTGCATGTTTCCAGAGGATGATCCAGTGTCCTTGCTTACCTGAAATTCGCCGTAACCTAATAGGTCCATTCGTTTCGGTTTTTTTGGGTGCGCATGTGTGGCGCGAATTCTATAGTTTCGTACACCGATATTGAAAATTAACACAAAAAAATATTGTAGTGCACCCAAAATTCAACAAATAATTTGGTTGAATGTCGGATACCATTTTTACATTCAAAAAAAATGTTTCATTGAAATTAAGTTCGATGATCATTTGTGGAAGTTCAGGAACAACGAAAATGGCAACAGCGCTCAAAACAACAAGACATCGGCGCCAACTGTCACTTGTAACAATTATGATGACACTTCTCGTTTCTACCTGACCTACATTTCATTTGCTCATGTTTTGATGAAAGAACACAACTTGTTGAAAATGGTTGTACCGAGAAGGAAGTTCAAAGAAGCTACGAAGAGATGCATTTACGGTGTGTGTAAAAGTGACAGCCAGGAACCAGTAGTTGGTCAGGCGGCTAGACAGAGCATGCAGCGTTGCCAAGTTTCCATATTCACACTGACAGGTGTACGAAAGTTTTTAAAATCTGGCGCTTCTACACATGCGCACCTGCCCAAACGAAGTAGCCTATCAATTATTGGGTGGGCCACTTCAATCTTTGACTACTTTATGAAGGGCTGTTACCTTCGGTAAAATATGGTACATGTACATAAGTTTCCGTCATATTGCAACAAGATCTATCCACAGTTCAATTTTTTGCTACAATCAAAGAAACACCTGTGTAGTAGACTACCTACCACAAATATCTTGTCATTATTTCCACATTAGCATTGACTTTGGTTTTATCCTCAGCTAAATTTGCATACTTTATACATACAATTTCCAGATGCACACCATTTGAACCAACAGTTGTGCCAACATTGAATTGCAAAACCTATGAAATGCGAGATTTACGAGTCTTTTAATGGAAATATTGTTATAGGTAGATATACCGCCGCCCCATCTACCCATATAACCGTTATAGCAGCTATTGAACTTCACCCCTAATGGGAATCTTTTTATAGTAGGTATAAGCAGTAAGTTTTTACGAGAGCCACCAAAAAAAACAGCCTCAGTTATGCGCGCGAAACTAATATTTACGGAAAATGAGTTATGGAAATGTACCTGATGCCTACCTATTTTTAAAACGCACAAATTTCCGGAAACCCGGAGCACGTGAATGTGAGCGAGCAGTAAATTGAGAGCCTTATTGTGAATATATGAATTCATATCCGCACGTCAGATCTACAGTATATAAAAAATTGTAAACACCTCTTGCGACGGAAGGTGAAGTTCAGATTAAATGGAGGAGGATGCGATCCGCTCAAAAGAAAAAGATTTTAATAAAAGCTTCAGATACTATACTCAAGCAATCTAATTATTAAAGCTCTTTGATGTTAAAATTCCTTTGAAACGATCGTACTTTTACTTTTTAACAATATGAATTTCACTTCGTATTGTTTTCCAGGCTCTGTGTAAAATAATAAGTTTTTATTGTGCTTCGAGGGGGGATGTATCCATTCTGTTTGAAAATACTCGTCATGAAATCTTTTAATTCTTTTTTCTCATAAATCTTTTTGAAAACTCCATTTGAGGTATGAGATAGGTACCTATGTCCTATAGGTGGGATACATCAATTTTCAGCTCACTTCTTCTAACGTGAAGGCGCTTATGTCCTCGCTTTGCCTTTTTCTGTGTGACTGTCTGTCTGCGTATCTGTCCGTCACAGCGTCTAGTCCCAAACGAATTTTTTTTGTGGGAAGTTTAAACTCCAGTAGGTGGGTAACTCGCATGGCCTCAAAACTCGAACCAAGAAAAATCTTGCCAAAATAACGATAAACAGTTACAATAATACCAATTCAATATACCGCGGCGTCGCCGATGAAATGCTAAATTTCACATCTGGTCTTTAAAAAATTATGACATGCGTACAAGTACCCGTTCTTATGGAAATATAAGAATTTAAACTTTCTTTCAACAGAAACTCCATTGAGATATGACCCACGGGTCAATAGTTATAAATTTTTCAAATGACTGCAAAGCTACGGCTTGGCGGGCTTGGCGGTTAAAGTTCGCATCCGCGCTCATGCAAAACTCTGCGCGTGTTTCCAACAGTAAAATTCGACTCTTCAGCCAGGAATTTTGAAATGCAGTCGGACCGAGATTTTACACTTCAGCTGTCCTCCAATAATGAATTAGAACGTCGTGGCTGTTTTGTAGTTCTGTTTGTAACCAAACCGACATGACAAGGAAAAGATCATATTGATAGAACTGAACTTCTTCAAATTTTGATTGTGTTGACAGCATGACATGTGCGATGACAAATAAGACGTGCACTTGACAGAGACGCGCGATGAAATCATCTCACAATCTTCAAGTCATGTCAGCATCCTATTTCTTTCCTTCACATTAAAAATTTCTATGTTCCATCCAGTAGCGTAACTATAGAGGCTTTGGGACCCTGATGGTTGAAAGTTTGAAACAAGGCCTTTCAAAAATAATTTGAATGGAGGCATAGGGGTGCCACAGGAGGCAATTTTTAAAATGTATAGGGGGCTACGTCTCACCAAGACCCCCAAGTATCACTATTTTCGAAAAATACTTATGCCTATAAGCTATATCCACTTCGAAAATCGAAGAACCAATATAATTCATCCAAATGAACTTTCCCTATGTTTAGTTATATGTACTAGGGAATCAACAGAAGTCCAGGACTTGCGGGGCCTAACTTCTTTTGAATTTTCAAATGAAAATAAATATTATTTCGGGACACTTTGCGGGCCCCTTCCAAGCCTGCGAGGCTCGGTTCCGGTGAACCCGCGGAATTCCTATAGTTACGCCACTGCTTCCGTGTTCAAACAGTTCAAAACAACTTCAACATAATAGGCCAGTCAAATTAGAACAAATTTTTCCGTTTGAGGGAAAAAACTGTTGGAGTTTTGGAAATTTGACAGTAATGTCGGGTAAGGTGTACTGTTGAACATACTAAAAGTCCCCAACTCTACCTATTGAGCTCGAGCCGCCATCTTGGAAAAATGGTCCTTCGATCCAATTTTCTGCTCATATTCCGCCTCGTATTCCGCTAATCATCAGAGATATTCAATTAAGTTTCATAAAAAATCAAGGCTATAAAATTGCATACAAAAATTGTTTCATACCGATTTTTTCTCGTATATGTTGATATTAATATAGTTATAGTTGTAGACTATAACGATCGTGGTGGTAAAGTAAGATCGACGCAGATAGAAATTAAAAGAGGCGTGCCACAGGGTTCTATTTTGGGACCACTTTTGTACATTATATATACAAACGACTTGCAATCTGCAACAGATGAAAAAATTATTCAATACGCAGACGACACTTCAATTGTGTTCAGTGGAAGCTCTAGGAATGACGTGGGTTGGGATGCTTGGAGAACACTAAACTCTCTGGAGGGATGGTTCGAGACAAACAAACTGACACTGAATTTAGATAAAACAAGTGTAATAAGATTTGACTACAAAAAAGATGGTTTCCTGGACTTACTTGCTGGTGATGTGTTTAATTATGAATTGGACACATCAGTAAAGTTTCTTGGAGTCCACATCGATCACAGACTCGACTGGTCGGTACACGTGGGCAAGGTAGCCTCCACTTTGTCAACGTACTGTTACGCTTTACGCCGGATCTCGCAGCTTGTTGGAATTGATAGCGCCTTGACCGCCTATCATGCCCTCGTGGAATCGAGAATAAGATACGGGATAGTTCTTTGGGGCAATTCGACAGAGGTTTGTCGATTACTGATCCTACAAAAAAGACTGTTGAGAGGTGTCATAGGGTTAAATCCCAGAGAAAGTTGTAAACTTCAATTCAAAAACAAAAAAATACTTACCGTATTTGGGTTGTATGTGTACGAGGTGGTGATGTTTGTATTAAAAAATCCAACACTATTCACTAATGAAATAAGAGATCACGAACATAATACAAGAAATAAAAACCATTTAAAAACCCAAAAAATCAATTTCACATATTTGCAAAAAAACTGCTCATATAACATCATAAAAATATTTAATCATATATCTACGACATCAAGAAGTCTTCCGCTTAGAATTATGAAAGTAAAGCTAAAACAATTCTTGATTAATAAAGCGTACTACTCGGTTGAGGAATTCCTGAGCGATGATGCAAATTTTTAATGTGTGTATGTATGTCTTAATTTACTTTATTTGTTATTTATTTATTTGTTATTTATTCTTCACTACGTATGTTGTTGTTTTATCATATTTATAAATTGTTTTTGTACATATGTTTTTATCTATTTATTTTTTTTGTTGCTGGACGGGTTCAACATCACATTATGTATGGTAATAATACGAACGAATAATAAACTATCTATCTATCTATCTAATAAAATTAACTTAACAAAAAAAAAATCAAAAAATTAGCGATTTTTTGCCTATGGCTAGAGATATTGTCTTCAAAATTTGTGAAGATGTTGGCAGTCCACATTAAAGCTAAACGTGACAGTTGAGAAGAAAAGTGACAGAAAAAAAATTGCGAAAATATTTTTTTATTTTTTTTTTTCAAATTAAGCAAAATATTGATTTTTGAGTTTGACATTTCCAACAGGACGGAGTAAAGGTTTCAATCGAACATAAATCAGTTTTGATATTTACATATTGTAAGACAAGATTTCATCAGTATTGTGCCTTCACGAGCTTCTGGAATGCTCGATATGAATTAAACTAAAAGAATAATCGCCAAGTCCAAAAAGTGTTGTCGATTGGTTATGAAGGAAACATTTCGAAACAAAAGACATCAGCAAAGGATATACAGGAGGTCCAAAGGTTATTCAACTGTATATGAGCCCCATATTGATGTGCCTTATCCAAAATAGTACAAAAGAATCAATCAAAATGTTAAAATCCCCCCTGTATAACAAAAAGTAACGATACAAAATGGAAGTAGTGAAGCATACCTGGTGCCAAAAATACAGCCTTTACATTGCTGAAAAAAAAACAAAATTGATCGATTCATTTGAAAGTTATTAGTCCTCAAACTTGACTTTACAAATTTCAGCCAGTGAATTAGGGAAAATAGAGAGAAGTAACTGTCGGAGTTTCAGAAATTTGACAGGGATGTTCGCTAAGGTATACTAATAAACATACTAAAAGTCCCCGCCCCTACCTGTTGTGCTCGAGCCGCCATCTTGGAAAAATGGTAATAAATTTGATCGAAGGACCATTATTTCAAGATGGCGGCTCAAGCGCAACAGGTACTGACGGGGACTTTTAGTATGTTCATTAGTATACCTTAGCGAACATCCTTGTCAAATTTTTGAAACTCCGACAGTTACCTCTCTCTACTTTTCCATATTTCACTGGCTGAAATTTGTAAAGTCAAGTTTGAGGACTAATAACTTTCAAATAAATCGATCAATTTTGTTCTTTTTTTCAGCAATGTAAAGGCTGTATTTTTGGCACCAGGTATGCTTTACTACTTCCATTTTGAATCGTTACTTTTTGTTATACAGGGTGGATTTTAACATTTTGATTGATTCTTTTGTACTATTTTGGATAAGGCACATCAATATGGGGCTCATATACAGTTGAATAACCTTTGGACCTTCTGTATATCCTTTGCTGATGTCTTTTGTTTCGAAATGTTCCCTTCAGAACCAATCGACAACACTTTTAGGACTTGGCGATTATTCTTTTAGTTTAATTCATATCGAGCATTCCAGAAGCTCGTGAAGGCACAATACTGATGAAATCTTGTCTTACAATATGTAAATATCAAAACTGATTGATGTTCGATTGAAACCTTTACTCTGCCCAGTTGGAAATGTCAAACTCGAAAACCAAATTTTTGCTTAACTTAAAAAGAAATTAAAAAATATTTTCGCAATTTTTTTTCTATTTCAACTGTCACGTTTAGCTTTGATGTAGACTGCCAATATCTTCACAAATTTTGAAGACAATATCTCTAGCCATAGGCAAAAAATCGCTTTTTTTTATTTTTTTTTGTCAATTAATTTTAATTAATATCAACAGATACGAGAGAAAAATCGGTATGGAACAATTTTTGTAGACAATTTTATAGCCTTGATTTTTAATGAAACCTAATTGAATATCTCTGATGATTAACGCAATATAAGCAGAAAACTGGATAGAAGGACCATTTCTCCAAGATGGCGGCTCGAGTTCAATAGGTAGAGTTGGGGACTTTTAGTATGTTCATCAGTACACCTTACCAGACATTACTGTCAAATTTCCAAAACTCCAACAGTTTTTTCCCTCCAGCTTTCCTTATTTGACTGGCCTATAACTAAAATTCAAGAAATTCTACCGCAGAATCCTCTGATACCAAGACTTTACGGACTTCCAAAAATTCATAAGATCAATTGCCCGATACGTCCAGTTCTCTCTTATATCAACACCCCATGTTCCATACTGTCCAAATGGCTGAACAAAACTATCCGAGAAACCACCAATTTTTCAGGCCAATTTTCACTCAAAAACTCGAGCGATTTAGTTGAAAAACTCAATTCAATACACATTCCAAATGAAGCCATTCTTATTTCAGTTGATGTGTCAAATCTCTTTCCATCCGTTCCCGCTCAGGAATGTATTGAACTAGTCAGAAATCTTCTTTTTGCTACCGACTTACCAACATATCAAGTTCTTGATATTTGTTCTCAATTAGGTTTGTCGTTAGATCAAAACTATTTTCAATTTAATCAAAAATTTTATACTCAAAAAACTGGGCTCTCTATGGGCTCTAATTTAAGTCCTTTACTTGCTGATATCGATCTTTATGGACAATCTTGAAACTACTAAAATTTTGAACTACTGCAATCCTTGGAAAAATAAAATTCTATTCTGGTCCAGATATGTTGACGATGTATTGGCAATTGTCAATTTCTCTGAAAATGAAATAGAAATGTTTTTGAACTATTTGAACACTTTACATCCTGACATCAAATTTACCTACGAAATAGAAAATAACAAAACTTTATCTTTTCTCGATTTGCTTCTCAAAAGAAATGATGGTAATGAAATTAACTTCAGCATTTACCGAAAACCAACTTCTACAGATACGATCATTCCTTTTTCATCAATTCACTCACCAAGCGCTAAAATATCTGCTTTCAATTGTTTCTTCACTAGACTTTTCAAAATTCCCTTACTCCAAATGGACTTCAAAAAAGAGCTCAATATCATTTATCAAATTGCAGAGAACAATGGATATCCAAAAAAGCTAATTACCAGATTATTCAATAAATTCATATACAAGTTTTCTTACTACCATATTTCAACAGAACAACAGAAGATTTACAGAAGTGTTCCCTATATTGGTTATGAATCATTGAATATTGCACGAATTTTCAAAAAATCAAATCAAAATATTTCTATTTCATTTTGTTCTTTAAGAAAACTCGACATAATTATCAACACTAAAGACCCCCTTAATAAATTTGATAAATGTGGTGTATACCAATTATCATGTCAAAACTGCAACAGTGGCTATATCGGCGAAACTGGAAGAAAATGAGAGATACGCTTTAAAGAGCATTTAAGTGAAATAAACAAGTTTAAAAAAATAGGCTACTTCGAAGCGAAGTCAAAGTTTGCTTACCACATCATTTCATCTGGCCACACATTCAATCCAGACTCTTGCTTCAAAATTTTACATCATGAATCCAAGTATCAAAAACGAATTCTTTTTGAATCACTTGAAATTTCAAAATCAATAAAAAACAGTGAACAAAACACCTTGAACGAACAGACTGAGTTGCTACAGGGGAGAGACACTTTCGACATATAGTCCGGGAGCTTATGTAGGAAAAACAGCTCCCGTGGCGGTATTTCTGAAGACGGTTTGAAAGTGGTTTAGTTCGATGAGGTAGCATCCCTAGATGAAGATTTTTTTTGGTGGCCATCGATCTGTGGCGTCTGGTAACTTTGATGGCCTCTTCAAAATGAAGACATGATTTTTTTTCCATCTGTTAAATCTTTGATACCGCTCGTCCGATTTTCATGTAAGAGAACTCATTTTGAAGAGAATTTTGACATCTACACGTAGATTGTGACAGATTTTTGACAAGTAATTTTGACAAAAAAATAATAACGGATGAGTCAAAAGTGAGACCAAACATGTATGATGATTACTTGAAATTCTGAGATTTCTTTATTTTCCGATAGATTTTCGTGATTATTTTTTTAAATTGCAGATGAAATATTGGAGAGAGGGTGAGGTATGTCAAACTCCCCATTCTGATGTTTAAAAATATGACGGAGAAGAGATTAGTATTTTTTTTTTATTGAAAATGTGGTTCAACTAGAAGGACAAATCAGCCATTTATTCAAACAGTAATGTCAAACTAATACCATTTCGAGATGAAACAAACCATTTGAAGTATATCCAGGTACAAAACTTACAATAAATTTGGTTCGGACCAAAATTATGGCCAACTATGTCAAAGCGTGTTTTCTTTGATTTTCGTCAAAAAAATTACTATTTTGTGATTTTTTTCGTAATTTACCATAGATTGTTGACGAAATTGACTCAGAGTGTAGAGAAACAACTTATCTATAGGTGAGAGTTGCCAAAACAGGTATAGATTTTGGAATATTTCTGAATTTCTGGAATTTCGTGGATTTTCATGATATTTTGACTTTTTTTCTTAATTTTAGTTTTTCCGCTTAATTGGGGCCCACTAATGTGCAAGCACATGTTGGAGTGGTAGAGTCAACATTGAGGAATATCTTTAGGATGAGTGGCCATCACTGTTTGTCACGTGAGGATCCCCAATGAGAATTTTTTGAAATGACGTTTTGATGAAATTGTGAAAATTTGACATATTATCACAGCTTACATTCTTATGTTTATGGGGCCTTCTCCACCTTTATCCTTTCCACCGATGCCATTTGTTTCAACAAAAAGGTCAATGAAACACAGAATCAAACATATATCAATTTTGTAGCGATGTGATCATCAAATATCCAATAATTTATACATGTGATTACAAATTATCATCACGTTCGAAATTGAACCCGCTACGTGGTAAGCTTGATATGAATGTACTATGAGAAAAATATGCGACAAGTAAGTTATGAACCCTCCCCTTCTTCTTTGTCCTCCTCTTCTTCCTTATCCTCTTCTTCGCCGCTAGCGTGATCAGGATCACAGTTGGCATTTTGGCACAAGTTTTTATCAACCCCGCATTTACACATTAGAGTGCGCGGCAGCTTGTTAACTAGGCATTTGCAGGGTGCAGCACATCTGTTTTTCACGCAGGAGCACCTGATTAACTTCAATATGCTATTTGGAGCTCAAGGTATTTCACAGAGGTCAGGTGTAACTTGTCCATCGCTTTCTATTCTCCAGCCGTGACCAACTGGGGATGGTAGAGTAGGCAGAGCAACACAATCCAAACTCCAGATATAAGCTTGGTAGAGTTCACCCTTTTCAATGCCGGCAAGAATGAGCTCAGAGTCGGAGGCAACTTTTCCCAGCTGGCTTGCTTTTTTGAAAAAAAGGTACCAACGCAGCTGAGCCAGCGTGGTGAAGTTACTCCCCGGTTGATAAATTTGGCAAATGAATTTCTCCATTGTAGCGATGTCTTGCTTGGTGATGGCATCCAAGATGCCTAATGCCGCAATCGTCTCGATCATCTCTTTGTCACATCCGATAGATGCTTTTCAATAAGAAAGCTTCCCCTTGCCAGATAGAGCCGCACGTGTCACAAGCGTGAAACGCAGGCAACGCCGATGACTTCGCACTGCCCAAACCATTGTAGATGTCCCCAATGCCTATAATGTTTTTTGTAGTTGGTATGAAGAAGCTTTTCTTGGGCAGTAGCGGGTATCGTCTTATCGCTAGTTCTAGTATGTCCGTGTCTTGAGCATACAGGTGCAGCTCTGATGCTCCTCTCACTGCTGCGTCCAGGCTATATGTAGGATAATTTTTGCATCCGCTTCTTCGTGAGTACTCCGCAGGTGTTGTAAATCACAGTGTGCAGATTCAACTTCTGCACGGCAAGCCACAACGATGCGCTTCTCGGTGTCTTTTGCGCTTTCGAGCAGTTTTTTGGAAAGATAGGCCTTTAGTTCGTCTTTTGTTGCATAATGTGACAGCAACTTTTTCATGGTAATGTTAGTGATGACTGTGTTGTCCATTACTTAAAATTGTGAACGAGAATTCCCTTGCAGTCTGTTTTGCTTCGGCATATTTTTTATAGAGTCTGTCTGATGGTATCTGAAAGCGCAAAAGACACCGAGAAGCGCATCGTTGTGGCTTGGCGTGCAGAACTTGAATCTGCACACTGTGATTTACAACACCTGCGGAGTACTCACGAAGAAGCGGATACGAAAATTATCCTACATAGCCTGGACGCAGCAGTGAGAGGAGCATCAGAGCTGCACCTGTATGCCCAAGACACGGACATACTAGTACTAGCGATAGGATGATACCCGCTACTGCCCAAGAAAAACTTCTTCATATCAACTACAAAAAACATTACCTGTAGGTAAGCATTGGAGACATTTACAACGGTTTGGGCAGTGCGAAGTCATCGGCGTTGCCTGCGTTTCACGCTTTGTCGGGGTGTGACACGACGTGCGGCTCTTTATCTGGCAAGGGAAAGCTTTCTTATTGGAAAGCATTTATCGGATGTGACAAAGAGATGATCGAGACGATTGCAGCATTAGGCACCTTGGATGCCATCACCGAGCAAGTCATCGATACGATGGAGAAATTCACTTGCCAAATTTATCAACCGGGGAGTAACTTCACCACGCTGGCTCAGTTGCGTTGGCACCTTTTTTCAAAAAAGCAAGCCAGTTTGGAAAAGTTGCCTCCGACTCGGAGCTCATTCTTGCCGGCATTGAAAAGCGTGAACTACCAAGCTTATATCTGGAGTTGGGATTGTGTTGCTCTGCCTACTCTACCATCCCCAGTTGGTCACGGCTTGTTGCTTTGCCTACCTTACCATCCCCAGTTGGTCACGGCTGGGGAATAGAAAGCGATGGACAAGTTACACCTGACCTCTGTAAAATGCCTTGCGCTCCGGATAGCATATTGAGGTTAATCAGGTGCTCCTGCTTGAAAAACAGATGTGCTGCACCCTGCAAATGCCTAGCCAACAACCTGCCGTGCACTCTAATGTGTGAATGCGGGGGTGATGAATACTCGGATGCATACTTATTGTGCCAGAATGCCAACTGTGATCCTGATCACGCTAGCGGCGAAGAAGAGGAGAAGAAAGAAGAGAAGGACGAAGGAGAAGGGGAGGGTTCATAAATTACTTGTCATATATTTTTCTCATAGTATATTCATACTAAGCTTACCACGTAGCAGGTTCAATTTTGAACATGATGATAATTTATAATCACATGTATAAATTATTGATATTTGATGATCACATCGCTACAAAATTGATATTATATGTTTTATCCTGTTTAATTGACCTTTTTGTTTGGATGAATGACATCGGTGAAAAAGATGGAGGTGAAGGAGGCCCCATGAACATAAGAATGTAAGCTGTGATAATATGTCAAATTTTCACAATTTCATCAAAACGTCATTTCAAAAAATTCTCATTAGGGATCCTCACGTGGCAAACAGTGATGGCCACCCATCCTAAAATTATTCCTTGATGTTAAATCTACCACTTCAACAGGTGCTTGCACAATATTGGGCCCCAATTAAGCGGCAAAACTAAAATTAAGAAAAAAAGTCAAAATATCATGGAAATCCACGAAATTCCAGAAATTCAAAAAGATTTCAAAATTTTTACCTGTTTTGGCACCTGGCATCTATAGATAAGTTCTTTCTCTACACTCTGAGTCAATTTCGTCAACAATCTATGGTAAATTACAAAAAAAATCACAAAATAGTAATTTATTTGACGAAAATCGTAGAAAACACGCTTTGACATAGTTGGCCATAATTTTGGTTCGAACCAAATTCATTGTAGGTTTTGCACCTGGATATACTTCAAATGGTTTGTTTTATCTCAAAATGGTATTAGTTTGACATTACTGTTTGAATAAATGGCTGCTTTGTCCTTCTGGTTGAACGACATTTTCAATAAAAAAAAATACTAAACTCTTCTCCGTCATATTTTTAAACACCAGAATGAGCAGTTTGACATCCCTCAGCCCTTCCCCAATATTTCATCTGCAATTTAAAAAAAAAATCACAAAAATCTATAGCAAAATAAAGAAATGTCAGAATTTCAAGTAATCATCATACATGTTCGGTCTTACTTTTGACTCATCCGTCATTATTTTTTTGTCAAAATCACTTGTCAAAAATCTGTCACAATCTTCATGCAGGTGTCAAAATTCTCTTTGAAATGAGCTCTCTTACATGAAAATCAGACGAGCGGTATCAAAGATTTAACAGATGGAAAAAAAAATCATGTCTTCATTTTGAAGAGGCCATCAAGGTTACCAGACGCCACAGATCGATGGCCACCAAAAAAAATATTCAACTAGGGATGCTACCTCATCGAACTAAACCACTTTCGAACCGTCTTCAGAAATACCGCCACGGGGATACATAAGATCCCGGACTAATACTGATTGAGGCAGGGAGTGACTTCTTCAAACAGTTCACTTGATGTTTGTTTGAGTTGTTCCTTGGTTCTGTTGGTGTGTGTTTGTGTCTCTCTCAAGTAGCCGGTTAGTCTGTTCCCCATTTTTTCAGGTGGCACTCAAGTTTATTCAATTCTTTCCTTTTTTTACCTATTTACCTTCACCTGAACACCTTTATTCATTATTTAGTATCTAAGCAATTATTGTTAACAATTACCAAAATTCAAACTGACAATTATTTTCCATCCTGACATAAAATTTTTTTCAAAAATCTAAAAAGTGAGTTATTTTGAATTTTGGTTTCTGTATGTTCATACCATTTATATATTTATTTGTAGCAAAAAAACCCTGAAGATGAGCGCCATCAGCTCGAAATATATATTGGTCGAAAAATAGACAACGATTTTATAAAGTAGTGTATAGACAGAAGAACATCGATATTTATTAAAATGATAAGAGACATAACTTCACTTCTAGGGAAGTCAGTTTCACGCCAGGTAAAAAGGCGGCAAGCCTACAATGCTAAAGTAGAAAATTTGCCCAGCCAACTAGAGTCACAGTACAAGTGAACCTACTTTACAATCATGATTGTACCGTGTGATCCAAACCATTTCGAATTGCGGTAGGTTGTGCTC
The DNA here is from genome assembly GCA_949128115.1 of Anaspis maculata. Taxonomy (NCBI): domain Eukaryota; kingdom Metazoa; phylum Arthropoda; class Insecta; order Coleoptera; family Scraptiidae; genus Anaspis; species Anaspis maculata. The sequence continues at coordinate 76,281,807 of OX421962.1, forward strand.
TGGCGAAAAGCAGCTTCACTACCCGGAATTTGGCCATGTCGCCGTGTCACAGCCTACCCCAATTCGGAATGGTTTGGTTCACACGGTATTATGCTATGAAATTTGGCATGATGAATAAGCACACCATAAGGCTCATTTTAAGATATGAAAGCACTTCGAATTTATCCAGGAGCCTCCTTAAAATGAACATGTACACGAAAATTTATGGCCTTGTTTACGCGAGGTTTAAAACTGGTATTAAGGTCCGTAACATCTATGTTATCGTCCGCATGTGGTCCGCATAAACACCTCTAAACGCAAGTTTCGCAACAGCTGTTAAGCTTAGCTAAATGTGATTTTAAATTGCATTTAGTAAGCAAACAAGTGTTGGCAATCGCACGTAAACGCCCATGCACAGTACGACGCATGTGCAAACCAGAAATCGGTTGGATTTATAGCAGATTTATGGGTTGGGTTGGATGTTGGATGACCTGTGAGCATCAGTTTATTAAAATTGATAATTGATGATTAACCATCTTTTGTTATGATCTCTAGAAAATGTGGTTATGATTAAATTTCGTTTTGACACTTCTTTAAAAGATGTCTCCATGAGCCGCTATTCTTGAATCGTGTGAGAAAAGTCCCTGGGAGTAAAATCCATTCCGCAGTACACTTCTGTAGCGAAAGTTGCCTAAAAACCACGATTTTAGGCAACATCGCTACATCAGTGTACTGCGGAATGTATTTTACTCCCAGAGACTTTTCTCACACGATTCAAGAATAGCGGCCCGGGTTAAGGGGCTGTCGGCTGTCATTTTAGTCGGCGCGCGTAAACACTCCTAACTAACCACTGTTGAAATCTCTGCTAAGCCTCGCGTAAACAAGCTCACTGATTATTTACCTCCACGATAAAACAGTCTCAAGAGATAGTTTACAATTCTCGTAACATAGAGCTTGTTTACGCGAGGCTTAGCAGAGATTTTAACAGTGGTTAGTTAGGAGTGTTTACGCGCGCCGACCAAAATGACAGCCGACAGCCCCTTAACCTAGGCCGCTATTCTTGAATCGTGTGAGAAAAGTCCCTGGCAGTAAAATACATTCCGCAGTACACTTCTGTAGTGAAAGTTGCCTAAAAACCACGATTTTAGGCAACATTCGCTACATCAGTGTACTGCGGATGGGCATGGGCGTTTACGTGCGATTGCCAACACTTGTTTGCTTACTAAATGCAATTTAAAATCACATTTAGCTAAGCTTAACAGCTGTTGCGAAACTTGCGTTTAGAGGTGTTTATGCGGACGATAACATTGATGTTACAGACCTTAACACCAGTTTTAAACCTCGCGTAAACAAGGCCATAGAATTTTCGTAACATAGGTTACGTGCATTTTCAGGTGCGCAAGGACATAGATTCTCATGTGGGAACATATAAGGCGCTTTTCACCTAGACGGTACAAATACCACCAGACGGAACATGTTTCATAGTTTGGCAAAAAATGTTAGGTGTTCCAATAAATGCCACAGAACCGGGTAAGAACACGTAGGTGGAAAGCACCGTTTAGCAGTTCAGCACCCGCACATGCGTAAATGACAGATGTACCAAACTTGGGGCTAGGTGGAAAGCATATGCATCCATAGACCTCATTTGGTTCTTCCGTCGTTAATATTTGCCTCAGCCAAGCGAGATTAGTCTTGAAGTGCTCCTAATGAATGGTTCAAGTTGAATCTTGTTCAATTTCCTTCCGCCACTCTATACAGGGTGTCCGGTGTTTAATCTTGGCAACTGAAACAGCAGATACAGCATCGAAAATGAAAGAGACTTTCATCATAATTTTTTTCTCAAGAACAAATAATGAGAGAAATATATAGCCATTCAAAGCTGAGATCAAAGAATCGTTGTTTTTTTGCATAACTTTAGCACCGTTCAACCGATTTTGCTCAAATTCGGACCTAAGTTTACTGCAACAAGTGTCTACTGAGCAATAATAACGCATTTTCTTGAACAGTTTTAGGGGCGAAGAGAATAGGTGGTACCCTCCCCCCTTTTCCCCTATTTCTTACTCCCCTGATTATTTTTGAAAATCGCTCCATTTTTTTTACGTCAATTTAGGAAAGGAAGTTACTCCTGCAAAATTTTGATAAGAGGCTTTGTTTTCGATATATTTGGGTTTGAAACTTTGGAAAACATCTCGAAAGCACCACTTTCAAAGGTCTAAAAATCAAAATTCAAAAAACTTATTATTTCTCAGCTGAAATGGATTTTCTAGAATTTCTATGTTCATAAACCACCATTTTCTTCGAGAAACAGGAAGTTTTCAGGGAAGGCATATTTTGGGCTCATTGAAAGTGGAGATTTTGAGATGTTTTCCGAGGTTTCAAACCCAAATATCTCGAATCCTCTAATCAAAATTTTGCGAGAGTAGGTTTTTTTCCAAATTGAACGTAGAATCCAAAAATTTGAACGATTCCCAAAAATATTTAGGTGACTTAGAATAGGGAAAAAGGAGAAGGCGAAGACCCCCTATTATCCTCGCCCAAAAAATGTTTGAGACATGCGTTTTTATCATATTTTAATAGAGACCTATTTTAGTAAAGTTAAAATAGAACAAAATCGGTTGAACGGTGCAAAAGTTATGCAGAAAAACGATTTTTTGATTCCAACTTTGAAGGGCTATATTTTTCTTATTACTCGTTTTTGAGGAAAAGTTCATATTGAAAGTCCCCTTCTTTTTTTATGCTGTTTCCGCTGTTTAGTTTCCAGGATTAAACACCGGACACCTGTTTAGTTGGAGAGAAATAAGGACTTGTCGATCATCTTGAATTTCAAGCGGGCTCCTGAATACCTTCCGAAGAGCCGCCATACCACAAAATGAGCCTTGTGGTGTGCCTGTTCCTGTTGATCTTGCCAAATTTTCTAGCGCCGTAATGTACCTACATGATTGCACTATTGTCCAAATTTTTCAGGCTATGCCGCTTCACTCTATTGTCCGACGGTGGGAAGCTTACCGTACCGGTACCAAACAACTGTAAATGTTGATTTTCTACAACTTCCATAAAAATCCTTCCTGTTTCGTAAGAAGTTTTAATCACTAATAATGGCGGAAGACACCGAGGCTAAATAATACTTATATACTACGAGTAGGTGATAAATCGCTTTTTTATAGTATATACCCGAAAGCTTGTTTTCCATGGTAAAAATCTGTTGTGGGCGACACAAAACTTTCCCGGCGGTATCCAGAGACATCAGTAATGACTTTGATCGGAACGTCCCTTCGGATGGGAAGTTAGAATGGAGAGAAAGATTGAAAATATTTGCAGGAAATAGAAAATTTTGTCAGGAAAATTTGAATTTTCAGAGCAAACCTCAATTTTTCTTCCAAATCATCTTATTGTGGAAATCGCCAATCAAGCTCCACTTTAAGCTCCATCATCTAAGCCCGGTCTCGATAACCGAGGCCGGTTTTATATTCCCAGCAGGGAAATTTCCGGGAAATTGGAGCAAAATTGTTCGAAAATGTTCAACAACCAGTTATCTATTCCTTAATAACAAATGGTTGAAATCTGTTCGCGGAATGAAAAGTTGGAAAATTTGCAGTTTTTCCAGAGAGGAAAACTCGAAAACCGTGGGTCCGATTGTGACAATTTTTCCTTTAAAAATTAATTCAATCTTTTCTCCAACTTTCATTCGCAGCATGTCTGTACCTAAAATGAATATTTCGTGTGGCTCACCGCATGTTGAAGTTTACGCTGCAGTTTTTTCAAATTCACGATATGTGCAAATTTGTTATTGAAAAAATTACCGTCGGAAAACCGAAGCTGTGTCTATTTTAAAAATAGATCTACAAGACGCCCAGTTCAATCTACTTCCGATATCAGTCAAAATTTCTCGAAAAAAGTCGATCCTCGAGCAGGAATGAATTTTTGAGTGGAGTGCTGCATCAAAAACGAGTCATCCTGGTGGAAATCCGGGCGAGTCGTTCTCTCGGGTGGCAACGGCTAGGAGAAATTTTGAAAATTCATAACGCCCGACGGGAAAATGGTGGAAAATTGCAACTGCAGACTTAATTTGACTCTTATGTTTTGTTGCTTTCTGCCAAATTTGGTCCCAATTCATCGGATAGATTTTGGATAATTGAATGGTAAAGTTTTAAACTTTGACATCTTTTATTTTTTGACAGATGACAGATAGGGCAATATTTCAACCATTCTGAATACAGTTTTTCATGGGCTTTCAAACGGCATTTTGAAAGTCAAGTTCTGTGAGATATAGCTTCTGTCATTTTTTGATAGTGACATTTCCGTTTGACAGATGACAGCCAAAAACTAATGAGCTCATTTAACAGCAAGACCCTGTCTGTATACCAAATTTCAAGTCAATCAGATTATCGGTTCGGCAGCTATCGTGTCAGAACGTTTCCCCTGCATCCTGCATCATTACATAACTTTCCCTTGGACGGGCCGGGAAAGTAAAATGAATAATACATTGTAAAAAAAGCCGTCTACAGCAAATAAGATGAAAATTGGCTAGAAAGAGAATTGGTTCCACTGGAAAACGTATAGAGTTGTTCTGCTCGCGTCCTTAACCGAGAGAAAATAAAGTTGCGAACACCCACCCCGGTTAAGATGCGGAAGCACAAAACCCTTATTCTATTTTTAACCCACACATAAAGCTTTCTCTCACCCTTGGGTCCACGAACCGTGCCGAGTGGAAACGAAGTCGTGATTACGTCATGCCATAATATTTCTCCTCCTAGACGCCTGTAAATCCTGCTACCTACATCATAAATCCCGAAGACCCTGCAAGTATCCCGGTGTCCTGTTCCCTCCTTAGCAGGACGTCCAAAGCCAAACCAATTACATAAGGCGCATATAACCGAATTTCATTCCGTACAATGCCACGAAAAGGATAGGTAGGTACATTATAATACCTAACGCTAAATCAATGAAACAGCCAAACCAGCAGAGTCCGCATCAAAGATTTAATTAATATGTACACGTACCTACATCCTACGTCACATATTAATATCGTCTCCTCTGCTGGAACACCAAATTTTATTTAATCGCTTCTCGTGTTTGGATCGTATAAAATTTAATTAACGTGTCATAAAGGATGTTGTGTGTTGTTGGAGGTGTATACAAAGAAATTTGCTGAATTTCAGATTAATGCAGTATTTCTAAAGCAAACTCGGTCTCATCCTGTAGGCATTGTTGTTTTTTCATTAGCGTTATTACACTTTATTCATACTTCATATTCGAATCGTTCTTCGCCGGCATGTAAGTACATTAAATCGCTCACTTTAAAACAGGCTTTCTGCACTAGAAAAGCTTTGGTGTCTATCACAGCCACTGAATATTATCAGCTTAGCAACACTAATAAATTAAAATTAGTGTTTTGGCTCATACTCAGCATGAAAAATCTGAAGAAGTGATGAAGATGCAATGGAATTAGCATACCTACTGTTGAAAAACTTGCTGAAGTTCACGACGCGTGAATAAAGAAAAGTCCGTTTATAATTGAGACGATCGTTTCAAAAACACACACTGTTTATTACTGCGTTCTACAATAAATACACGCCAACAATTATTTACTTGGGAATATCGCTGGTTAGTACTCGCTTTCTATTGCTCTCGATCACTACCGATTCAATGCTGCCCCCATAGGCCGAGGATCGGCGTCTGATAAAGCTCCGACTATTCATCTCGAATCTTCCATCGGTCCTCCAGTAAATTCCACAGTGACCCGGCATACGGTTTTTGGGCGTTTCCCGAAAAATCCTACACATTTCGCGGGCATTACCAACGTGCTGTGAATCCGACACCTCCGCCAAATGGACAGATGTGTGCTACTCGACCGTTGAAGTCGCCACGTAAATTTCATTCGCTAAGCGAACCGCTTAATGCCAAGCCGAACCGTGTTTTCAAACAGGCTATTTCGTTTGGGCAGGTACGCATGCGTAAAGGCGCCAAATTTTGAAAACTTTCGTACACCTGTCAGTTGAATGGCAACGCTGCATGCTTTGTCTAGCCCCCTGACCAGCTACTGGTTCCTGGCTGTCACTTTTACACACACCGTAAACGCATCTCTTCGTGGCTTCTTTGAACTGCCTTCTCGGTACAACCATTTTCAACAAGTTGTGTTCTTTCGACAAAACATGAGCAAATAAAATGGAGGTTAGGTAGAAACAAAAAGTACCACCATAATTGTCACAAGTGACAGTTGGCGTCGATCTCTTGTTGTTTCGAGCGCTGTTGCCATTTTCGTTGTTTCTGTACTGCCATAAATGATCATTGAACTTAATTCCATTTAGATCCAGAATGGTATCTAACATTCAACCAAATAATTTGTGGAATTTCAGGTGCACTACAATATTTTCTAGTGTTGATTTTCAATATCGCGCAAGTCTAGAATAACAGGGTACTAACTGCAAAATGGAAAGCGGGCTAAAAACGAGAAATAGGTACCACGTGATCTCCGCATATTTTGTAAAGTATATTTTTCACTAGCAAGTACAAACATCAGTTATGATGCCCCTGACGGAAAAACAAGAAAATTTCAATCCCGCGATCGGTGTACGGAACTAAATTCACACCACACATGCGCACTCAAAAAAACACAAACGAAATGACCAATTCAAATTCGCTCGAAAACCGGCCTACCTGGTTGGACGCCAACCACACACCAACCAATATCTGGCGCACCCAACCATGTTGTCTAAGACGGGTTGCCAAGAATATGGGGACCTCAAAAAGCACCTGTACAATTGGCGGAGGAGCCATGCATTGAACGTTTGCCGTAATATTCGCGAAGACGATGGACTTTAATAGATAGCTTTCTACAGGGTATCCCTGCTAAAACAATCCAACGCGATTTTCTCGGAAAATATCAAGGCGACAAAAAAAATTCAATTGGGGGGAAGCCTGACCTTTTAGCTTTGTTTTGAGGGGGTGCCGATGCTTGTAAGTGCTTTAGTTTACAAAAAAATGCAATTTTAATCGGGCGAGTCACAAGAATTCGAAAATTCATGACCGACAAAACAAAATACTTCAGATGGAAAAAATCCTCTTGTTAGTAGAGGTCATTGGTGAAAATCTGTTCACGGGATGAAAATTTGTAGTTTTTCCAGAGATAAAAACTCGGAAACCGTGGCTCCGATTTCGAAAATTTCACCTCCAAAAATTAATTCCGTTTTTTCTCCAACTTTCATTCCTAGTTCCCAGCATGTCTGCACCTAAAATGAATACTTCATGGGGCTCACCGAATGTCAAAGTTTGCATTGCAGTTTTTCCAAATTCACGGAATTTGCTAATTTCATTTTGAAAAAATTATACTGTTCGAAAACCGGAACAGTGCCGATTTTGAAAATGGGTCTTCACGACGCCCAATCCAATAAATTTTCAATATCGATTTGACTTTTTCGAAAAAAGTCAATCTCCGAGCAGGAATGAATCATTTTTATTATTTGACAGATGACAGATAAGGCAATACTTTCAACTGTTCTGAATACAGTTTTTACAGGTCAATACAGAATACTGAATACAGGCATATCGCAAGTCAAGTTCCGTGAGATATGATATAGCTTATGATATATTTTTTGATAGTGACACTTCCGTTCGACAAATGACAGCCAAAAACTAAAGGGCTCATTCGACGGTGAAACCATGTCCGTGTACCAAATTTGAAGTCGATCGGATAAACGTTGCGGTTGTTATCGTGGAAGGTTAGGTACAGACAAACCTTCATCCAAACATACAAACACACTTACAGACAGACACAGATCATTTTGGAAATGGTCTTAGCCGTCATGGGGGACCTCAAAACGGATATATCCGTCGAAATCTCTAAAAAAATTTAGCGCGTCCACAATACTTTTCCTCCTTCTTGGGTGGTGGCTCGGGGAAGTACGGGGTGTATATAAGAACCAAAGAATCTGTGATCGCGGCAGGCATGGCTCAGGTCGAAAAACGCAGTAACAGGCGCAATTGTAGTGATCGAAAGCGGATTCCAAAGGCGATGCGATCAAAGACATTTATAAACACCCGGTATAATAACGAGAAAAGGCCATTTTCTTATTACCAGACAAAACCCATACTAACGCTTCCACCATATTTGCCTGCAGCAGAGGCCAGTGGTTCCACCATAATTTTTCATGGTCCTTGATGGCCGTGATCAAGGATCAAGATTAAGGCCAATCGATTAAGATGTGTAATATCTTTATTTATATCTTCACGAAGCTGCACACGCACGACTTATGAGTCCATACTAAATTATTCCTGGGTTTAGACATTTTCTAACCTAAAATACCTGGGGTAGCGAGGGGCGGAATCTCTGTACACCGATTTCCAATGATTTTTCAAATGATTTCCAGACATTTTCATAGATTTCCAAAGATTTCCACTGATTTCCAATGATTTCCAAATGATTTCCAAATGATTTCCAAACGACTTCCACATGATTTCCATTGATAGTGGGGACACTAGGTGAATGTACCTTGCAAATGGTGATGAAAGCATGAAATTCGGTACACATACTCAGAATGAGCTCCTATTTCAGATAAGAGGTAGAGCCACGCCGAATTTTTACCGGAAGGGGGCTCGGGGGCTCCTGAAAGTTCAAGGTGCTAGGACTCCCACTAAACCGCTTCTCAGATCGTTTCAATAATTAAAAATGGAACTTATGAATATATCATAAACAGTAGCGGCCTTAGGGTAGGGCGAGACGGGCGATCGCTCGGGGCGCCAGCTCATAGGGGCGGAAAAATCGCGTTTGAAATCAAAAAAATTGATAATTTACGAAAGCAAAAAACGATTTGCTAGTGGCGATCACCGAATTTGCTCCTGTAAAAGCACACAAAGCTCCATTATTGCAAGAAAATACTTCATTTCTGCTCGCTTCGCTCGTGGACTCAAGATAAGGGCGGCGGTTTCGCATTATTGCCCGGGGCGCCAAAATTGCTAAGGCCGGCACTGATCATAAACATTGACGGCGTTTATCGCCTTGTCCCGGGAATTTTTCATTATGAAAAAAAAAGTTCTTCGGCAGATCACAAAAATTGGTTTTATTTTATTTTTACCTACAAAGAATTAATTAGAAGATGTGCAACACGTTGATTCCCACAAATTCGTATTCTCTGAATTCGTTTGTGGAGTCAAAATTTTGATGGTGTATCTTCTTGAAGAGGGGCATTCCAAAGAGTAAGCTATTTTCAACACTAAGTTCAAACAGGATTTTCCAATGTTCTGAATCGAAATTACTGAATGCCTCCGAGCAAAACATACCCTGAACCGTTCATTGGAAGTACCACGTGCGATTGAACGTAGAGTAAGTCCTGAAACACAATAAGAATTTTTCTTCTGTGATGCTGCGCTCCACTCTCGACCGGGGCAATAATAGGAACCTTATGCCTTACCACGGCATGCGCGGAGTGTATACACGATGCAGGGTATTTTCTCGGTTCAGTCAAATTTTCCATGATATGAAATTGTGTCATAATATTGAAATTACGCGAAATTACGTGTATACACTCCGCGCATGCTATGTAGGAACCTAATTGCCCCGGTCGAGAGTGAAGCGCAGCATCACAGTAGAAAAATTCTCATGGTGTTTCAGGACCCACTCCACGTTCAGTCGCACGCGGTACTTCCAAAGAATGGTTGAAGGTATGTTTTGCTGGGGGAATTCAGTAATTTCGATTCAGAACATTGAAAAAATCCTGTTTGAACCTACTGTTGAAAATAGCTCACTCTTTGGAATGCCCCTCTTCAAGGAGATACCCCATCAAAATTTTGACTCCACAAACAAATTCAGAGGATAAGAATTTGTGGGAATCAACGTTTTGCACATCTTCTTATTAATTCTTTGTAGGTGAAAATGAAATAAAACCAATTTCTGTGATCTGCCGAAGAACTTTTTTTTTTCATAATGAAAAATCCCCGGGACAAGACAATAAACGCCGTCAATGTTCACGATATATTCATAAGTTCCCTTTTCAATTATTGAAACGAACTGATAAGCGGTTTAGTGGGAGTCCTAGCACCTTGAACTTTCAGGAGCCCCCCGAGCCCCCTTCCGGTGAAAATTTGGCGTGGCTCCACCTCTTATCTGAAAGAGGGGCTCATTCTGAGTATGTGTACCGAATTTAATGCTTTCATCACCATTTGCAAGGTTCATCCCGATTTTGGCTCTTAGCGCCCGCACTATGATTTCCGAATGATTTTCAATGATTTCCATGAAAGTGTACACCAGATTTCCAAGGTGGTTTACCCCTCGTGGGGTATTTTCAGTGTTATCATTCAAAATTTATTTTCAAAAGGAGATTTTCAAAACAAGTATCATACGCAGAACATTATGGGCGACAGATTTCTTAGTATGTTCGGAGGTGTTCTTTGTTTTCATACCAGAACCTATTTATCTTGTAACAATCTTTTAAGAAACACGGTAAGTGGGATGGTTTATTATACGTAAGACAACTCCTGATAAACTTACACGTTCACTTGAAGCGTTTGTGTGGTACAGAAGTTCATTAATTTTGTGTTTTCTTTTGACACTCTATTATGATGAAACATGTCGTAGGTACCCACACTACGACCAATACAAATCTATGGCAAAGTAGTGTTTTGTTCCAGAGTGGGTGTTGTTAATTAACCGGAAATATGGTACCCCGAAGCCACTACGCACTGAATGGCTTCACATAACGTAATTTAATAGAGAGATGTAGTTAATGCTGGCATGAGAATATCGCTTACTTATAATTTACCTCAGCAACTACCCCGGGTAATTGGCAAGACGCAGGAGAGCGGGAGTGGGTAGAGAACAAAAGGATCTTTACACGAATTATTCGCAGATAACATCACAAAAGGCGTTTTATTAATGATGGGGTTCATTATTATTTGAAATGCGTGTGATAGTCAGCATTTTGTGTGTCACCACCATCATTCCATATTAGCTTTAATAACCCACCCGGAGACGAGATAAAAATTCCAAACACCACTTCCCAAAGTTACACTTCCACTTTGGGGAAGTTTGAAGACACGAGACGATTACTAAGCCGACATTGATTCATACCACGAGATAAAAAAGTTTGTTGTTCTGGGGAATTGCGGGTTCCTTTTATTCATCGTGAAATACACCAACGCTTTTCTACCTAGGTATAGGTAGGTAGGTAGGTAGGTAGGTATTCAACCTCCAAATAGTTTAATTGAAATGTTTAAAGCGAGGTTTAAAGTATTTATATAGGAAGTTGCTATCACATCTATCCCCATTACAATGCTTTAGAACTTCAGCGTATTTCTCTTTGAACTAATTTATTACTGAGGGTAGTTCGATAACATATTACTCGTGACGTATGTAGAGTACGTCGGTATAACCATTCATCAACGTGAATAATTCCACCAGCTTGAAAAACATCATCTACATTCTACGTAACTTAAGAATACATATATTACACTATGACATCATGAGACTTCTTCTATTCAGTCCTCCATAACGCCACTTAATATCTAATAATGCATAACCATTTATCATTCTTAAAAATAAACCTATTCCCAAATTCCCGCCCGTGAAAATTACTTGCTCCGGTATTCAAATAGGCACTTGCGGCATCAGTAGACTGAAAATTAGACCCATTTATTTTAATAGTCGTTAATAATGCGGCGCTTCCAAATTTTATGCCAGCACAATGTCTGAATTCAAATAATGCAATTTGCTCAACATACACATTTTACCGTGAAATGATAGCCCAGTTGAATTTCATACACATTCCCCGTTAGACAGATTCCTTTGTAACATATTATATATCTTCACACTTCATACTCATACCCAACACACATCTCATAGCAAGGGTAACTTTTATTGAACAATGTTGTTTACAAAGGTACGTTTGCGCTTTGAGCGAATTCATTAGAAACTCCGTGAGTTTAGCTTATCTGCTCCGACTGCTTTAGATGCTCCGTAACAAACATTTGCGATGCACCAGGAACTTTACTACTGAATCGATGTAGGTAGGTATGTCAAAATGTAATTTCTAGATATAGATGTTCCTGAGAATATATTCTGTTTTCATTCGTCAGTAGAAACTACTTTGTACTTTTAATTCACTTCATCCTATAGATGGATGGACTCAGCTGATGGTCTATCATAACCAGCCCAGGATTAAGGGGGGGGGGGGCTTTGGGGGCTATAGCCCCGGGCCCCCAGTTCAGGGGGGGGGCAAAAGGTTTTTTATTATACGGGGTGTTTATAAGAGACTGTGATCGCGGCAGGCTTGGGTCAGGCCGAAAAACGTAGTAACAGGCGCAATTGTAGTGATCGAGAGCGGATTCCAAAGGCGATGCGATCACAGACGTTTATAAACACCCGGTATTTCTAGGAATGAAATGAATGATATACAAACAAAAATAATGACTATCTCGTAGTAAATTTCCTCTCAACTTTACTTCATGATATTAGGGAGTTTGCGATTTCACGCAACGTACGACGTAATGCAACGTAGAACGTGAAAACTCCCCTGTAACTAAGGAATCCCAAATAACAAACTAGTCTATTTTCACGTTGAAAGTTACGTTACGTCGTACGGACGTGTGCACGCAAACTCCCCATTAAGTGGTACCAAAGTTTACTTGTGATAGTAACTCGTACTAGAGTTTACTTCGTGATAGTAACTCGTACTCAAGTCCCCTCCCGATTTAATTTCGTGTTACTATCTCGTCGTAAACTTTCCCCTCCACTTTCCTTCGTGAAAGTAAGTCGTACCAAAGTTTACTTCGTGATAGTAATTCGTACTAAAGTCCCCCTCCGCCCTCCCGACTTAACTTTGTGATACTATCACGTAGTTAATCCAAATTTTTTTATAATAAATAATATGTCCCTTCATTCGCTTCGTAGGATTGGTTCTAGGAATTTTATTCTTGTCCCACGAACGTCTCTTTTCCACATAAGAAATGGATAAATATTGTGACCAAACCGAGTCCAAAGCCAAACCGGGAGTGAGCAACCGGCCCTATTAGTTCTATTTCAGTCCTGATCGGGGCTGATGCTCATATTTCCCTGCACCGTCGAGGTCAGCAGACAGTCACAACCCTCTTCATTATGACCCTAGCAGGCATTATAGTTCAGCAGACCCTCCCTTAAAAATCTATCAAAAATAAACTAGCATCACCTTTACCTTTAATACGGACGGATTTTTGGTGTGGGGTTGATAATATACTCGAATATACAGGGTTATTCAAAAGTACGAAATATAATTCATAATTTTTTTCCATATTTATTTCGGAAAAAACGCTCGAACCGGTCGACTTCTAAAAACGGTAAGCCGCTTTTTCATGACACGTGTCATGTTCTACCGTCAACCCCCTAACCCCAAGCCACCCTTAGTATTTTTTTTCAAATGGCACCCTATGGCTTGTGGGGGCTCGTTGGAAAGCTTTTCAAAAACTCTATTCAGATATACCATTGAAAATTAGATCGGACGCTTCACCATGAAGTTTTGACAAGCTTTCAAACGAGCCCCCACAAGCCATAGGGTGCCATTTGAAAAAAAATACCAAGGGTGGCTTAGGGTTAGGGGGTTGATGGTAGAACATGACACGTGTCATGAAAAAACGGCTTACCGTTTTTAGAAATCGACCTGTCCGAGCGTTTTTTCCGACATAAATATGGAAAAAACTTTTGAATTTTATTCCGGACACAGAGGACCTAACCCAAGAGAAAATCCTACATTACTAAATCCAAATGGACAAGAATCAGAATCAAAATTTATTCCGGACTGTTAAGTGAAACTGGAATTCCTCAAAACTTCGTGGTGAATCGGAGCGTCCGATCTAATTTTCAATGGTAGATCTGAATAGAGTTTTTGACAAGCTTTCCAACGAGCCCCCACAAGCCATAGGGTGCCATTTGAAAAAAATACTAAGGGTGGCTTGGGGTTAGGGGGTTGACGGTAGAGCATGACACGTGTCATGAAAAAAAGGCTTACCGTTTTTAGAAATCGACCTGTTCGAAGATTTTTTCCGAAATAAATATAGAAAAAAATTATGAATTTTATTCCGGACTTTTGAATAACCCTGTATAGTAGATACCTGAATGTTTATTTACGAGTCTTAGATGGTGCGCGCAACAGTTTAATTTCTTTGAAAACAGAAACAATCAAACAAATTGTTTCTCTTCGCAGAGTTTCTATTCCCAATATTATGTTAAAGTACCTACATGGCAATAGTCTCTCCCTTTTCTTCACGAGATGAGATGCGCTTCTGATGGTTATTTAAGGATGAGGAGTTTTATTGAAAGAGTGAAGTTTTACGAGATAAGTATATAGGTATACAATCACTAAGTTCAAATTCAATTATACAGCAACGTCTGAACTGGAAAACTTTACAAGTTGCACAATATCACTTCCTATTTTATAATCAGGGTGAAAGCTTCACCGGCGTTTGTGGATGTGACGTGAACGGGTTGAATAGAACCATTTTTTACGTTCTTTGCTAAGTTTTTTCGTGGCCTCTTCGCTTCAGAGGTTTTTTATTTATCTGAGTTTGTGTAGCAGTGATGATTTAGGACCATAATTTTCAATACTGCGGGCGTTGTACCCATCACTGGTCTCAACTCAATGTTACATTATTTTATTGGATAAGATTTCTTCGTAACTTTGTATTTGAAATTTGCTGGCAAGTCCTAGATATATACGTAGGCACATACTATACATAGATGCAAGCTACCATCGTGCACACAACATGATTTTAAATTGCTCGCCTGATGATTTCTACCGCTTTTTCCCTCTGCACGATATACGTATACCGAGTGATCATTTGAAAACTATCCACCTGGAATACAGGTTTCCTCAAAAGAGAGATGGAGAATCCGCGATTCCGCGCAGCTGTTTTCGGCACGTTCTGGGCACAGTGTGCCATGAGTGATCGCGCCATTTGTATTTACATTGCTCCGCCGTGTTGAAAGTGCGTTTTATTTTTTGAATTCCAAAGCCAACCATGCTGGGAAAGTCGCTAAAAATATAACGAACTTCTCAATGAATATTGCAAATGAATATTCCGCATAGAAGAATTTGCCAGAGAGGCATTTGATGTGCGGATACAACTATTTTTGTAATGGATATATCAACGATATATGGACGTGCCCAGAAAGCACAGGTAAGTGCGTGTTCCAAGTCCCAGTTTTAATACTTTTAATGGTGTAGGTATTATGGCTATCACTGTATAACTTGTGGACTTGCATAGTGGCACACAACATTTATTTACCATAACTACTTGTAAAAACTGTATGAATACCAATAATAACACCATTAAATGATCAAAACACACGTTCGGCTTACGGAATCGGGGCAATGTTGGCACACTATGACTGCGACGATTTACTGTGCAATCGAACGTGACGTCACGGGCCAGAAAGAGACGCTCAATTTAGGAAACCTGTATAACTCCTGATTCCTAGTGAAAATGTCTTCGAGCAAAAACAGGTCGATTTTTATATTGAGGGGGGCATCCGAAACATACATTGGCGAGTTTCTATATTCAGCCCCCTCGCCCCAACTCACTCCAACTTTGAAATTTCAAATGGCACCACCTATTTTGCGATACATCAGATTGAACAGAAATCAATTCTCTTTAAAAAAAAACATTTTTACAAATTTTAACCCCACCTCCCTTTTTCCTAAAATTCTCTGAGTGTCCAATTTAATATTCTTGACCTCTCAATTCTCTTCAATGCTGTCAACGTCATCCTGCACAGCATCGAAAGAGAAAATTTTCTATGGAAAAAGTGCCAACCAAATTCACCTATTCGCTCCCCCCACCTCACCTTAAAAATCTAAAATGTTGATACCTACTTTGTGATACATCAAATTAAATTCTCTTTCTGATCAAAATTTTTTCGAAAATTTT
This sequence comes from Anaspis maculata, assembly GCA_949128115.1. Taxonomy (NCBI): domain Eukaryota; kingdom Metazoa; phylum Arthropoda; class Insecta; order Coleoptera; family Scraptiidae; genus Anaspis; species Anaspis maculata. The sequence continues at coordinate 76,297,674 of OX421962.1, forward strand.
CAAAGCCCTTATCGAGCCCTTATTTTCCTCCTAAAATACTCCAATGTCCGATTGCACAAACGTGGTATCAAATTTTAGTTCGGTACCAAACAGCGAATCAAATATTTAAAAGTGAAACAAAATGCAAATCCGATTACTTCAAGGGAAGAACATGATGGAAATACAAAATATGGCTCGTCACGATTCTTTGTATAAAGAAAAAAAGTTGGGGTAGCACGCACTTGTCGCTTATTTTTCATCACAAAGAAAAAATTTGACAGCTCCGGCAAGATTTGTTCTACAAGCCAAAATAAAGGCTGTCTCACCTGTGTTTTGGTATCCAAATAATCACTTGGAGCCATATTTTGTATTCCCATCATAATCTCCCTTTGAAGTAACTGAGTTTGCATTTTATTCCACTTCAAAAATTTGATCCCGTGTTTAGTACCGAACCAAAATTTGATACCACCTTTGTGCAATCGGGCACAAATGTCCAATTTAAAGGGCGAGGGGTTGAAAATTTCAAAAAAAATGTTCTTATGAGGAGAAGAGGCGGCTGCGCTTTACGCGACTTACGCGACCATCCGGACTGTTGTGCAATTTTCCCTGTCAAGATAAAGTAGGGGTCTGCTTTCTTCAATGCCGCACATGTATCACGTCAGACAGTGTTTTCGCTTTTCGTCAATTGATGCCGCCACTTGCTGGACGCTTTCTAGCCCATGCTGGTTTCAGGTTACAAGACTACAACCTTAATGCCTTGAATTTTAAAGGGCCCTCCAGTGACATGCAATTTAAAATGAAAAACTCCTTCGTTGAGAAGTGACCCTATTTTCTATTGCACGCCCCTGGTGGGTCCTTTGAACTTCAAAGTATTTTTTTAAATAACATAGGTAAGGCATGCCTAGGAAATTTTGTTTTAATTGAAGCTGTATTTTCGGAGTTATGACCAGCCAAACAATTCCTTTTTTGTGAACTTTGTCACCCTATATTTCACTTAGGAAGCGAGTGAGAGGCATATATATCTCATATTTTTCTGAATCAAGAGGACCAGGAGAATCTTTCGAACATGGTGATGATTTTTTACTTATAAATAGATATATTTCTGGCACTTCGGAAGCATTCCACCCCCTCCAAAGGCAACGTTATCAACCCGGAATGCAACAGCTTTTCGATAGCCCTGTACTTGAGTATAATCATCAATTTCACAGCTTTTTTCGTTGAAGTAATCTATTGAAGTTGGAAATTGACAGTGTTGTGTCTGAAATTATTAGAAAAGTCTATTTCCATAGATTACTCTAATTAAAAACGCCGAGAAAAAAGCCGTGACATCAATTAAGTATGTATATCTGAAAAATCTATTTGTAAGATTTCCTCATCAACCAGAGAAGTTGAGTTCCGCCGGGCTTCCTCTTCTCCTCCTCAACTCTTTCAACAAAGAACGGAAAGGCGTGCGAGCTCTAGGGCTACGATTCCGGAGGAAAGCTTGGCAGGTAATGAGCATTAGGTGGCGGTGGTGGTGGCAGCGGCGTCGCGCAGGTGAGAAAGGTAGTAGGCAGGCATCAGGAAAGGTAGGTACCTCTTGTGACGTGCAACAGTGTGGAGTGCTGAATATCTGGATATCCACAGGTAGGTCGGGGAAGTGGGAGCGGTCGATCGATGACGCTACAGCGCCAGACGCCCACACAATGCGGCCGAGAGCCAGGCCGAGAGGCCCTTCGACTCTACATGGACTCTACACATGCACGCGGAACGACGGCGCGGGAGTTGGCTATTCTTCTCATCCGATAGAGGAAGATATCAAATGCCTTTCCTTACTGTATTCTGTACAAACCGAAGGAGTTCTTCAAGTTTATGTTTGGTATTTTCTGGCTCCTGATAGTTAGGTGGCTTATTTGTTACCCAAGAGAATTACGAATAAATTATATCGGTAAAAGAATAAAAGGCACCTATGTTACATACTGTCCGTGAAGGTACAAAATTTTCCGTCATTGTGAATTCGTTTGATGCCGATGAAGACGTGAAACACACCAGTGCTAAAACGAGAGAACGGATCTTCAGTATAGTTCTGTGTCGTATTCGTTATTTCCAAGGGGAAGTAATAAAAGGCTGTAGGTAGGTTCTTCTATGGGGTGGAGCTGTATTTTCTTACACTAGCATCATGTCACAGCGCCACAGCTACGCTACCACTTCGATAATATTGTCACGAAAAGCTCGCTAGAGACCATGACGCACGAATAAGACACAAACCTGCACATTTGGCAGAGGAGCGAACCGTGGACAAGTCCAATTAATTATTTACTGATAGACTGCACAGTAGTTACAAACTATACAGTGCTCATTTTGTTCTTGAAGTGAAAATTGGAAATTTTGCGACAAGTGCTCTTTTTAAACTAAATTTTGGAGAAAGTATAGTAGCCACGGTACACTTCTCTAGATCAGGAAAAAAAACGCAAATTCTGATAGAAGTTAGCCACTGACCACTGATAATTTAGAATAATCCGGACGTTAGGCGCTAAAATATGGGTGAACTCTGCATTTCAGAGGGTTAAAACATGCCACTTGGTATAGTTGTTACATGAACCATAATCTTCCGATTCAAAAATGTAGACATCAGCGGCAGACGTGCAGGCTCTCTGTACAGGGTGAAGAAGGAAAAAGAAAAAGGAAACGTGGTAATTAACTCATGAACCAAAAGAGGTAGAGTCGTGTAAATCGGCATATGTAAAGGGTGTTTTTTTGAGGTATAGGTAACTTTAATCAGCAATAGCGTTGGTGCTGGGAAAGATTTTGCCATCATTTTTACATATAAATACTCATTAAGGCTTGCCATTCGATCATACCCACGCACAGTCACACGACAGCTCGAAATTATTATTTTAAATTCCAATTTAGATAGGTTCAATTTCGGGTAGCTCTGGCCAAGGATCGGGCTCTATGCTCTATCTACCGTATGTTCATTAAAAACTTCAATAAAGGGAGGCTGTGACGCAGGCCATTCGATTCGAAAACGGCCAGGTTATCATCGGTCCACGGCCTCCCATTATTGATTTTTTTAATGAACATACTGTATATAACTAATACGGCCAACGATATTGTCCCCAAGACCCTGGACAGTTCGGGACTCATTCAGGGAAGACAGAGACTTCACAAACCCCTAAAGAAGAAAGTCAAAGGGAGTTGAAATACAGAATCTTGTCGGCCGGTTATTGGAAATTAAAACAAAAATTCCACAAATAGCACGGGAATTGCCCTATAGAAAATCAAGTTTTATAATTATTTTAAAAGAATCGTCTCAAGTTGTGCGATTGTGCATGTGCATGATCAAATGGCAAGCCCTTATGAATATTTAGATAAAAAAAATGACGGAAAAATGTTCGCAAGAACCAACGCTATCGCTGATTAAATTTCTATACCTCTAAAAAAACACCCGTTACCTATATTCTGATGCTCATGCGTGCTCATGCCAATGGACCGTTTTAATAAGTGCATTATGGGTATATTGGTACAGTCAGTCATCGGTCGGTACAGTAGAGACGTTGCCATGGTTCAGGTTCGAGTTAGCGGGAGTTGGGGATTTGATAGATTGGCCGCGTTCGTAAGTCACAACGGTTGTGGAGCACTTCCACGCGATTCGTCGAAATTTTAATTTTGACCAATGGCATAGAAGTGCTCCACAACTGTTGTGACTTACGAATGCGGCCATTGATAAATAAATTCAGTTGCCAAGTTGACAACTCACGTGCTTGAAAATGTCAAACAATTGCCAATTTCCCCAAAAAATTGTTTTGTCTGTTCTACGGGGATATCTAGGTGATAATTCGTGTTTTCCTTACAAGTGTCGTGTTGAAATCGAGCGGCGAAATCGCAGATTGTGTAAGAAAGGCGATTTGCTTCGGAAAATGTGGTTACATGGGTGTTTTTCACCTACCTCTCTATCAATGGTCTTGTGGGAACATGAATGTGCCATAAGCAGGCACACCTAAGTGGAACGTAGAAGCACACACTAGCGTGGAAAGAAAGCACGTGAACGTGATAAGCAGTTCGAGCAATGTGACCGAAGGCGAACCCCAAACCATCGTACAATCATGTCCATGTCAACTTGACGTAGTTTTACCGGCCGATGACTGACTGTACCAATATTCCCAGAATGCATCTCATTTTGTTCGACTTATTGAAACGGCCCATGAAATGCCATCAAAATCTTTGTAAAAAATCATGTAAGAATCGTTTTTCATTCCTACAATTATGTCAGAGGTCAGAGGCGAAGTCTCCAGGAGAAGGTAAATTTTGGCCCTTTTTGAAAATTTCAAACTTGTCTCAAGGACCGAGACCCCCTAGTGGGGGGGGTTAACGACCAAGAATGGAACGATCTGTGAATTTTGTGATCAAATCATGAAATTTGGCGTACTTACTTGTTCAGAAGACCCTTCATTGCAATTCCAGATGTGGCGCCACGCAAGATTTCCCGCCAGAAGCACTGTTTTGCGGTTAATATACCTGCTAGGGGTAAATTCTGCAAAAATGCGGTTCCTGGCCGGTCTCTGGCACCGCAGTCGGTATTTTTAACGCACCTTCCCAAAAAATGGGGAAAAGACGCTTTTAGCTTCACTTTGTCCGTCCGTCCGTTCGTCCGTCTGTCCGTCCGTCCGTACCCGGGATAACTCCTCAGGGAAGAAAGATATCGATGTGGTGTAAACGCTGATCAATAGTATACCGTCCGTTTTTTTTTCTAGGCCCCAGCGCGTAGCGCCTTTATTATGGGTTCCACACCCAACATATTATATATTTTTGAAATCAGAAGAACAAAATCTTTCGATTGATGGTATGTCAAATTATTTTTGACAGATGTCATTTTTTGACAATTGACAGAATAGTACTTGTGATACATCATTTTGAAGCCCATTCAATTCTGAGGAAAACTGTGTCTTCATTTTTGGAATAGGATGTCTTTTACAACTTCTGGAGGTCTTCAAATGGAAAAAATTGTTGAAATTCAGAAATACTTAATAAGTACGTAAGTAGGCAAAACAGGTATTTTCAATAATAACTAATGATAATAATCAATAAATAATCACAATGAAACGAAAAATGTCCTGAAGAAGTTATTTGAAATGACCGTTTCCTTGTTCCTTGAATGAGAGATTCAACGACCGGTGAATTGGAACTGCCAGCCCAACGCGATAGTATCCGAGGTGGCCCCCAGGTATCCCAGGTATGACCCCCTCGATTTTTTTATGATCCTATTTGAAACATAAGGTGTTCATAGAATCTCCCGCTGATTTGGACGATTCAAAATCAGAATATTATCATCAGTTGATATTAAAAATACCTATTAATTATTGAGTAGGTATTTCTGAATTTTAACAGTTTTTCCTATTCAAAGACCTCCAGAAGCTGTAAAAGACATCCTATTCTAGAAATGAGAACACAGTTCTCCTAAGAATTTTATGAGCTTCAAAATGGTCTGTCACAAGTACTATTCCGTCAATTGTCAAAAAATGACATCTGTCAAAAATAATTTGACATACCATCAATCGAAAGATTTTGTTCTTCTGATTTCAAAAATATATAATATGTTGGGTGTTGAACCCATAATAAAGCGCTATAAGCTGGGGCCTAGAAAAAAAAACGGACGGTATACAGGGTGGTGAAAATTTCGATGCTCACCATTAGTATCTTCGAAACGGTAAGAGATACGAGGTCGGTTAAATTAGAAAAAAGTTGCGCATTTTTGTGGGGATTGCGAATCTGAAAAGAGACTTCGAATATTTTGATTGGTTCCCGATTTATCACGAAAAAGCTGAAAATTCTGATTTCAGAAATTATTTTTTATCTTTCCAACCATTCAAGCTATTTTGATCAAACTTAGTAGTTTTAGATTTTTGACCACTCCAAGTCGAATAACGTTGACAGAAATTTTTCAGGCCTTCTAGATTTCAAATTATGATAGTCAACTTTTCTTTTTCTTATGGCCACCATATTGTATTTTTGCACTAATAGGTAGAGAAAAAAATTAGCTTTCCGAATTAGTACTAAACATGTTCTTTTCATGACATCTTTAGCGTCAAATTCCGAAATTTTTGTAAATTATTGACAAAATCGGGAATGCTTTGGAAAACAATTGAAATATTATCAATAGCAACAATAAAAAGTGACAGATTGTGTGCAATTGACGTATCTAATTTCTTATGGCGGCTTTACAGAACTTCGGTTCTCGCCGGCGACAGTCCCCCACTCCACTGTAGTTGAATAATTTGAACGACACGACGACAGAAACTCGTGTCGCGAAAATTATGGGGGGAGGTAGGGAAGTACAGGCAGATCGAATCCTATTGGCCAGCGACACTGTCGCCGGCGACAAACGAAGTTCTGTAAAGCCGCCATTAATCGTGTTTTGTGCTTGTTTGTACCGAGAGTTATGAGTCAAGGGTGCCTGTGAATTCAAAAACGTCTGTCGAAACTAGGGTAATCCTTACTCCTTTTGTAATGAATTTGTAAAACTTCAACAAGAACGATGCTAGTTCCGACAGACGTTTTTAAACTAACAGACACTCTTGACCCATTTAATTTATGAACTCTCGGTACAAACAAGCACAAAACACGATTAAGAAGTTAGATACGTCAATTGGACACCATCTGTCATTTTTTTGTTGTTGCTATAGACAATATTTCAATTGTTTTTCAAAGCATTCCCGATTTTGTCAATAATTTACGAAAAAATCGAAATTTGACGCTAAAAATGTCATAAAAAGAACATGTTGGGTACTAATTCGGAAAACTAATTTTTTTCTCTATCTATTAGTGCAAAAATCCAATATGGCGGCCATAAGAAAAAGAAAAGTTGACTGTCATAATTTGAAATCTAGAAGGCCTGAAAAATTTCTGTCAACGTTATTCGACTCGGAGTGGTCAAAAACCTAAAACTACTAAGTTTGATCAAAATAGCTTGAATGGTTGGAAAGATAAAAAATAATTTCTGAAATCAGAATTTTCAGTTTTTCCGTGATAAATCGGGAACCAATCAAAATATTCAAAGTCTCTTTTGAGATTCGCAATCCCCACAAAAATGCGCAACTTTTTTCTAATTTAACCGACCTCGTATCTCTTACCGTTTCCAAGATACCAATGGTGAGCATCGAAATTTTCACCACCCTGTATGTCTAGGATGTCAAGTTGAGTTTTGGTTTTTTGTTATTCTGCCGCCATCTTTGATCCGCCATTTTGAATATCTCTAAAAGTGATCCGATTGAAATGAAATTTGCAGGCAATATAAACCACATCAAGATCTATTCAATTTTTGACAATTGATGCCCCACCGCCATCTTGTATTCTCACTATTGAACATGTTTCGAAGTGATAGAACTAGGAGAATTATGCCTCGACGAAAAGAGATATCGATGTGGTGCAAACGCCAATGAAATGCGTACGTGTCCACCATATAAAGTTGACCAATGATTTTTGTCATTTGGCTGCCATCTTTGATCCACCATTTTGAATTTCTCTGAAAGTAGTCTGATTCGAGTGAAATTTGCAGGCGATGTGAACTTCAATTAGATACATCAAATTTTCGACAATTGATGCCCCGCCGCCAACTTGTATTCTCCATATTGAACATGTTTCAAAGTGATAGAACTAGGAGAATAATGCCTCAACGAAAAGAGATATCGATGTGGTGCAAACGCCAATCGAATGCGTACGTGACCACCATATAAATAAGTTGACCAATGATTTTTGTGACTTGGCCGCCATCTTTGACCCGCCATTTTGAATTTCTCTGAAAGTGGTCCGATTTGAGTAAAATTTGCAGGCGATGTGAACTTCATTAGGATACCAATATTTCTTCGAGCAAAAACAGGTCGATTTTTATATCGAGGGGGACATCTAAAACATACATTGGCAAATTTCTATCTTAAGCTCCCTCGCCCCCACCCATCCCAAAAATAAAATTTCAAATGACACTACCTACCTTGCGATACATCAAATTGAAGAAAATTGAATTCTATTTTTCATAATCATATTTAAATTTTTTAACTCTACCCCCCTTCTCCCTAAAAATTCTCTGAGTGTCCCTTTCAATATTCTGGACCCCTCAATTCTCCTCAGTTTAGTCAGCATCATCCTGACTAGCTTTAAAGAAGAGAATTTTCGGTGGAAGAAGTGCCACCCAAATTGACCCCATTGCTCTCCCCCACCTCAACTTTAAAATTCAACAGAATACTACCCACGTTGTGATATATCAAATTAAAGGAAATTAAATTCTCTTTCTAAAAACAATTTTTTTGAAATTTTCAACCCCTTCCCCATTTAACTGGACATTTGGAGTATTTTAGTAGGAAAACGGGGGTTTTAAAAATTTCGAAAATTGTATTCAGGGAGAGAATTCAATTCCCTTTAATTTGATGTGTCACAAAGTAGGTATTGTCATTTTAGATTTTCAAGGTGAGGAGGGGGGAGCGAAGGGGCGAATTTGGGTGGCACTTTTTTCCATAGAAAATTTTCTCTTCCGATGCTGTGCAGGATGACGTTGACTGCATTGAAGAGTATTGAGAGGTCAAGAATATTAGATTGGACACTCAGAGAATTTAGGGGGGAAGAGGGGTGGGATTAAAAATTTCAGAAATATTTTTTTAGAAAGAGAATTTATTTCTGTTAAATTTAATGTATCGCAAAATAGGTAGTGTCATTTGAAATTTCAAAGTTGGTGTTGGTGGGGGCCATAGATAAGTGGGGGCGAGGGGGCTAAAGATAGAAAATCGCTAATGTATGTTTCAGATGTCCTCCTCGATATAAAAATCGACCTGTTTTTGCTCGAAGACATTTTCACTAGGAATCGGGAGTTATTGCAGGTGGATAGTTTTCAAATGATCACCCGGTATATCCCGAATACGTGATATTCGGGATATAAAATGATGAAAAAAATGATATTCGAAGAAAAAAAAATCCGTCGAGCATGGCTAAGCACCCGTAATCCTAGGATCAAAATCCATTTGAACAGAGCTACCGAAAGGCTGAGAAATACGCTACACAGCTTTGGGAATCAGTGTGTGAAAAGCTACCTTAAAGGCCTAGCACCAACAAAAGCTTCAAACTACAGCCTTTGGAGGGCCACTTAACGGCTGAAGCAACCCACTCAGTCGATCCCCCCAATTAAGAAGAGAGACGGAACCTGAGTTCGAAGTGACTGAGGAAAAACAGAAGTGTTTGTGGATGTCCTAACTCATGTCTTATTGTTTATTTTGTATTGATTGTGTTTTCACTGTTCTCTGTCATAAGTTTTACTGAATATCCTTAACCCGAACGAATATTGTTGAAATTTAATGGCTGCTAAATAAAAAATAGAAACAGATCCTGCTCAACTCGAGACACTGAAACTGGTCGTCGCAAATTTCCAAGAGGTTAACGTTGCTGCAGAAGCCCTGCTTCCACATCATGGAAGACAAAACACCCACCGCTGCAGAACCAGCAAAGCTTTACAGCTTCACTAGCTCCAGCTCCAAGCTTTACAGCAAAACTACGACACGATTTTTGATTACTGATTGACAATGACAGCTAACAGATAAGGTGACAGCGGTTCAAAAGCACGGCCATAGACAAGCACGGCACTCGGCACGGCATTTTCTCGGTGCTCAAAACTATAGGCGATTTACATTAGAGAGACCTGAATAAGGGTACCTAGAGCACAGAATAATAATACAGAAGCGACACTGACTACAAAAATCGGTTTCATCTAGTTGCCTACACCGAATTTAGTATTTCCATCAACTTCAAAATGATAGGTAATCTTGACGTTTTTTGTCAGCGCCAAATTCCACTAGGTTTTGAACAACATGAAATGAGTGCGGTACGGGACTTTTCTTGTGTGGTACGTGGATGTGTGGATAATTCGTCCCTCAAAAAGACACCTTCAAGTTCCCAAAGGAAGCGGAAAGGTGTGATATATACCTAATTTCCAAGAAAGTGAAGGAAGAAAGTGAATAAAGGTAGCTGTTTTGTTCAGCAAAATTGTCTTATCTACCCACTTCTATAATCAATTTCACGGCTATCTGCATTAGAGCAAGCTATGGAAAAATTATTTTTTGTTGGTAGGAATGAGTAGGAATCCATAACCGACGTCGCAGAAGGTTTGTATAAATGTGGTATGTGAAAAGGTTAGGTATTGTGGCAGATGTCACCCGTCGCGCGGTGTGATGCACGTCAAGTCAAAATGTTCAGTTTATTTGGGGAAAACAGATAAACACGTGTTCCTCGGAGTGTCAATTATCTGGACACCTTCTTCACGGGTTGGTGGCTCTTTACTTGTGCTTTGGTAGTGGCGGCCAGTGAGCCAGTGTATAAAATGACGCCAAAGGAAGTCAGCGGCAGCATTAAAGGGAAGTAGGACTGATAGTAGGAAGTACTACGTGCTCTACAACACTAGAACAGCATACAAGCCAAAAAAAGATGAAGAAGGGAATACATACATGAAATGGTCAATAATTTCATATTGAGAAGATCTTCCAACACAGAGTGAACTCACGCGTCGTGTCTCGACTGTCTTGTCTTGTACAGTGCAACTCCATAAATCAATGTCCATGGAAGCGAATTTTCTCAACCTCACTGGGGCCACTGGACAGGCATTTTCATTAATTTTTCTTCCCTTTAGTGCTGCCGCTGACTTCCTTTGGGGTCATTTTATACACTGGCTCACTGGCCGCAACTAGCAAAGCACAAGCGAAGAGCCACCAACCCGTGAAGACGGGTCCAGCAAATTTACACTCCGAGGAACACGTGTTTATCTGTTTTCCCCAATAAAACTAAACATTTTGACTTGATGTGCATCACAGCGCGCGACGGGTGACATCTGCCACAATACCTAACCTTTTCACATACCACATTTACACAAACTATCTGCGACGACGGTTATGGATTCCTGCTCATTCCTACCAACAAAAAATATTTTTTCCATAGCTTGCTCTAATGCAGATAGCCGTGAAATCGATTATACATATTATCCGTTTCACCCTTATTTGCCACTCAGCAAGCTATGGAAAATTTCAGTTACGTTGGTATCCTTGAGACAGACATGTGGTTTCACGCAGTGGAGGTTATATAGCTCTGACATTGAGAATCCGAAGATCGATTCTTTCAAGCTGTCAAACCGACTTCTAAGTGATATCACCACAATGATACCGTAATGACGCCGCGCCGTGAAGAAGAATTTGGGCCAGGGGTCTAGGCCCAAGGAAAGCGAGAAAAAGCACAGGTAAATTATTATTTGAAACTAAAACATGAATGGCTTGACTCCAAGCCAAACTTGAGCTGAAAGTAAAAGAACCGGAAGGTTTTACTCACCCCAAGAACTAGAAGCAGTCCCATTCACCGGCATGTTTTAGGCCATGTCTGACTGTAGGCGCTCAACGTGCTGAATATACCGCAAACTTGTATTTTCGTTTGATGCGGGATGATTTGGCATCTTGAAAACTGATTTGACCTGACATTGTCAAAATTTGTCAATAAACTGATAGTTTCGTCGGTATGCTAAACCTAACAAAACAATATCATGGCTTGCTGTGTGGCAAATAAGGGTGAAATGGATAATAATATTATATCTTATTCTTCAGAGCGACAATATGGCTAGAAGCTCGGCTAGAAGCTTGCAGCCGCGAAGACTTGACGAATAAGATTGGAGCGTCTCTTCGGGAAAATCAAAATACGTGCGGCTCATTTTTGTGATATGTACTTACTGTTTTCAAATGATTAAAATAACAGGCTTTGTTCCAATTATGTTCCTACAATATTCCCGCATGCGCCAAAAAGGAATCACCAGGATTCCAAAGGAAAGGATGGTGAATCTGTTATCTGACTATAGATTCCACTGACGGAAGACTTTCTCACTCTCACCAAATATCGAGTAGGTAGTTGGTGTATTTTTCTCTGAAACATTTCAAATCTCTTGACAGGAATACTAGTCCCGAAACACCTGGCAGTTTCAAGGTCATAGAATCCGGTCATAGCAACAACAATGCTACAACAATAGAGTGTCGCTTCTGGTTTGATATTCTGTGCCTAGAGTGACGAAGCTATGAAAGGGATATATCGGTATTCTCTGTCAGTATCTCGGCATTTCCTGGCCTCGTCAAAATTTAAAACAGAGTTAGCTGCGGTGGGCGTGGTTGCTATTGACATTTGTCATGTCCCCGATTTGTTTACAAATTTGAATTGTCATTATTTTGCATGCCGAAATCGCCGAAACCCGGGCTAAAAGCGCCGAAACCCGGGCTAAAAGTGCCAAAACGAAAAAGGTGCACCGTGAAGCAGTACAAGAGTTGGAAAGATGTGATGTTTTCCTTGCCGAAGAAACCATCAGGTATAGAATCTTGCAAAATTGATGGACTTCTATTACTGTACTTTTTGGGTTTTCCAGCTGTTCGGGGCCAGTACCTACTGAAATACATAATACACCTACTGCGCTTACGGCAATTACAAATCTATCTTCACGATGGGGTCACCACGTCGACGGTTACTGCATTCAACGATCAACGGAATTTGCGTTCGACGGAATGAGTTGGATGATGAAACCTACGTTCGACGAAATGCCAGCAGTACTTGAAATACGGTGATCGAAAGCATCTGCTATGTATGGAACACAATATACATGACTAGAACAGTTTTTAAGAGTTTCTGTTAAATTTAGTGAAAAAATCTGTGTTGAAAGATGAAACAGTCGACTTAACCTAAACAAAAATATTGACAGCTCATGTCATGCATTTTGACTGCTTGTTTGACTGTGACGCAGGGTGGTTTAGTAACAAGCAATGGCACCACACCCTGACGTGCAAATACCCTAGTGCTCTAGCTTTCTCTCTCTCTATACCCTCTCGCTCAATGACTTGGCTTTCGTCACTCTCAGAGAGCCAAGTCATTGAGCGAGAGGGTATAGAGAGAGAGAAAGCTAGAGCACTAGGGTATTTGCACGTCAGGGTGTGGTGCCATTGCTTGTTACTAAACCACCCTGCGTCACAGTCAAACAAGGATGTCTATACTACTGGCTGGATAAGAAACTTCGCCGCCATCTTGAAGCTTGATTTGAATCTGTGACCGTCGGGATTGTCATCGTGACATTCGTGATGGACGCCGCCAGCCTCTTGTGCATCCATGGCGAATTATCGTTGATTATGCCGCGCAAGCCCAATAGTGTTCGCAACAAGCGGACCCCGCAACATAACACTTTTAGTTGCAGGTAATTGACTAATTGCTATCATTTTACAAGACCGGGCCCATACCGGGCCTGGCAGCAAACTTCTGAACGACAATTTCGAGCGTGCTCCGACTGAACGTGACTATGGTTACGGGCAGTCACACGGGCAGTTACGGGTGGCGGACCAGTCGCAGACAATAACACTTCGACCGTCGGGATTGTCAAATCTCGGCTTCACCTTTCTACGTCAAAACCGGCGAAGCTTCTTGTCCAGTCAGTATAGACGTCCTTGCAGTCAAACAAGCAGTCAAAATGCATGACATGAGCTGTCAATATTTTTGTTTAGGTTAAGTCGACTGTTTCATCTTTCAACACAGATTTTTTCACTAAATTTAACAGAAACTCTTAAAAACTGTTCTAGTCATGTATATTGTGTTCCATACATAGCAGATGCTTTCGATCACCGTATTTCAAGTACTGCTGGCATTTCGTCGAACGTAGGTTTCATCATCCAACTCATTCCGTCGAACGCAAATTCCGTTGATCGTTGAATGCAGTAACCGTCGACGTGGTGACCCCATCGTGAAGATAGATTTGTAATTGCCGTAAGCGCAGTAGGTGTATTATGTATTTCAGTAGGTACTGGCCCCGAACAGCTGGAAAACCCAAAAAGTACAGTAATAGAAGTCCATCAATTTACTGGCCCCGAACAGCTGGAAAACCCAAAAAGTACAGTAATAGAAGTCCATCAATTTTGCAAGATTCTATACCTGATGGTTTCTTCGGCAAGGAAAACATCACATCTTTCCAACTCTTGTACTGCTTCACGGTGCACCTTTTTCGTTTTGGCACTTTTAGCCCGGGTTTCGGCGATTTCGGCATGCAAAATAATGACAATTCAAATTTGTAAACAAATCGGGGACATGACAAATGTCAATAGCAACCACGCCCACCGCAGCTAACTCTGTTTTAAATTTTGACGAGGCCAGGAAATGCCGAGATACTGACAGAGAATACCGATATCTCCCTTTCATAGCTTCGTCACTCTAGGTACCCTGATTCAGGTCTCTCTATAATTTACATTAGAAAAACGCCACCTGGTGTAGAGCTCGGTACTTGATCGTCGAGGACGTTTTTGCGAGGAAAACCTACTCCGACGTCTAGTAGCCTAGGTGGGCACTAGTGGATACCTGTAATACCCACATATTGACATGGAAATTTGACAAGTAGAAATAATCTGAAAAAGGGGTTTGCATTTGTGTCTCTTATTTCATGTTATGGTCAGCGTATTTAGCAGGTTTTTTGTAGATCTAGCTCCAGAGGTGCGCAGCTGAAAGACTACGCCCCCAGCAATGCACTATATTATTGCGATAAAAAAAGACAACGTTTACGTCGCGAACACAGAGCCCCACTCAGCAAGAAAACATCTCTGTGACATCACTTAGATGTTCAAGTCACAACTGCGATGTTAACAAAAAAGTCTCTGCGATGTTAAGTGGACATCTCTGTTACTTCTTATGTCCGGGTAATTAGAACATGACTGAGATATCTCAAAGATGTTCAAATGTGACATACTATCTACATCGCTATTCCACATCTCGTAGATATCACTTTTTGACGTACATGATACGTCGCATTTTGGATGTGTATTTTTAAATAAAAATTAATTTTTCACCACTTTTCAACATGGTTTTATGTCACAGGAGGTTCCGCACCTATTTTTACAATCTATACAGCACGTTTTTTTCCTAAGAAAAGTTCTTCTTCTATGGCGTCCTCCGCCGGATTCGAACCTGGATCCCCACAGGTGATGGTTAGAGGCACTGCTGCCGATTCGTCCAAGCTACCAACTTGTCTACTACAGTATATTTAAACAGCGCACTTGATGTTCAGGGATGTTTCTCGGAATATTTCATTAGGACTCCAAACGATACACCGAGCCCAAAAAGCCTCGCTGGGGCTCGAAACGTTACAGCAAGGCACAAGGGACTCCGTTGGGGCCCAGATTACAATAAGACATGAACGGGAGTCATCAAAGTATTCGAAAGCACAATAAAACAAAAAGGGGCCCATTTTGGAGTTCCGAATAACGCAAAAGCAGACACAAGGGTTCACTAAAGGTGCAAAAGTCACGACAAAATGCAAGAAGGCCCAGTAGGCTTTCGATGAACACAAGGAGACACAAACGGGGCACACTAGTTCGGAATGCCACAAGCACAACAAGACACAAAAGTTGTTCCAAACGACACTTGAAGACATAAGAGGGCCCGCAGGGCCTCACACTAAACATGAAGACATAAGGCTGTTCTGGCATCACACACATGGAATAGAGGACAAAACTATTTATTAAATATTTTCCGACACACAGAGCTAAACGATGACAGCCCGCGAAATTTGAAAAATCTCTCAGTGACTACATCTCATTGACGTCAGTGAGATGTTACACTTCGGCAAGTTGAAAGCAGTAACAATGTGATGTCCGGTAGATGTCTCATGTGTGATGTTCAATTTAAGTTCATTTCGAAACATCTCTCAGACATTACATCGTATAACATCGCGGATGAACATCACAGAGATGTGGAAGTAACGTTCATTGTGATGTTATTTTGTGACATGATTGAGATCATCTCATTTATGAAACATGACATGCTATGTATGCTGAGTGGGAGGTAGCTACGGCGAGCTTGTTAGAATGAAAAATGCGGATCTCCAGCTGAAGTCGAAGCAGGAAATCTTTAGAAAAAAGCGAGGAAAAAAGGTAGGTGGTGGTTGACTCTGCACGGCCAGCCCGAGGTGATTTTTTCTTGGCTGGCAGGCTGGTCGACGGGCTTGTGTGTTTCCCTCCGTGCGGGTGTGACAGAGTCTGTTGCTCTTCCTTGGGCGGAAGCTATGGATAATTTAGAGAAAGGTTTGCGACGACGCTGGTCATCAACATGGGGCCCAATAACGAGCCTATGGGGTCCCAAGGGTTCACAGGAACGAAAGTTTGCTTGTAGTGGAATGCACAAGATAGCAAAGTGACAGTTTTGACATGCCACCAATTGACGTAACCACCGCCGTTGCCGGACGGCAACTTACACCAGTTCTAAAAATTAATTCCCTAAAACTTCCTCGACGAAACGGCCATTTTCCCCAATAAGGTCAATCGCCTATATAGCTACTCCTCAAAACGGTGACGTCATGATCAAATACAGTTCAAACCTCTCCACGCAACGTGTTCGATGAGAAAAAACGGCCCTTGATCAAACTCAAACGATGACGTCATCGTTTGAAAGATTGATCAGTCCCTCTATTTTCTATCAAACTACATCAAACTGTCAAATGTCAGCTTCTTGCTGATACCTGCGGCATCCCTCCTTGGCGGCATCTCGTGTTGCGGAAGTTGCTGTGTGGATTTTAAAAATAAATAAGTGAGAGAATAGGGAAAAAATAAGCAGCAGAGATAAGTTCACGAACCTCAAGAAAGGAGTCAATAACAATATCGAGTTACTGAAAAAAGACAGGTGGGTGTCGCTGCTGAGGATCTGTTCAACCACAAGAATTAAACTCGGAATTAAATGCAAATGAATGAGACAACGTTCAAGACTTTATTGGGACTCCCAGAGATACATATCGCCAAGAAAAACACATTGCCACGGAAAACTATCCAAGCATCAGATTGACCGGGACGCACGTCAACAATTTCGGCTAGACTCTCCTTCTGGGCAGATCTTCGCGCCAATTTATTGTTGTATAGGGGATCTTCCACCCTATACAATTACCTCTTTGACTTGGTGCAATTCAATTACCTGGTCGACGAGATGACTGCGCTGTAGTCGAAGCCATCATCATAGATGCCATTTGCCATTATTTCGCTGGAAGAAAAATACCTGTAATTCACACAGTCGTAAACTTTACAAAAGTAGATCCTACGTACCTACCTACCTGATTCAACACAAAACGCACAGAAACAGTCTGAACTGAAGCGACCAACACGAGGTATTCTGCGACCAGATTGACGACAGTTGGAATGAAAAATTCTGACCATGATTCTGACGTACCGAAATCAAAAACCAAAGCAAATAAAAATCTAGAAACCAAAGGGCTGTCTGCAACGGCAGCCATGTGAGGAGATGGGATGTTCTATATAGCCCAGGCGCCAGGGAAAACAATGAGGAAATAATTGTTTCCTGGCTGGAAACTAGCTTAAAACGACCTGTGTAGCTTAGGTTTTGACATACTAGTTTCCCCTCTTTCGGAAATGTCGGCGTCATGTCGCCATCATCAACAAGAAGTGCACCAGCGTGGTTTTTGCCGAATATCTCAAGTTTGGGTCATCTGACAGCAAAAGATGTAGGGAGTCATTTTGAAGCCTATGAAATTCCCTACAGTTTGGTTTTTCAATAAATTCTCTGCGACCTATGGTTTTTGAGATAGAGCTTCTGGAAGCGAGAGTCATTGTCGTGAAAGCTCCATGGCCACTTGACTAGAAAAACTAAAATGTCGACGTGACAAAAGAAACTTCAAAATGAGATTATTCGAGAATTCTTCGTGCTATAGTTGCGGTGATGGTCTTAAATTATTCCTCTTGAACCGTAGATTACGAATATTGAAAAGTCAAAAACGTCACATTGTACATATACAGGTGTACTCCGCGAATCAAATCAGAACAGAGAAATTTGACATATTTCTTCGATTTAGCCTATGCGAAACTCTAAGCACTTATCATGAGTCCAATATCAATATGCATTGCTCTGTAAGCTTCACTTCATACACTTAAGAAGTGGTCAGCTCACAGCCTTCCTGTAAAATGTTTTAAAGGCCCTCTGAAATCATCAGAATTTACAGTAGCAAGAAATGTATGTAACAGTATATTATATACCAAGGAACCAAAGTGAATTTTTGATCCCTTGGGTGAAGTTTGTTGCTCGAAGGCCCTTTGGGTCCAAATCCCCAAATTAAAAATTCACTTTGGTCCCTTGGTCTATAATATACTGTTATATACATTCCTTGGTACCTACTGTAGATTTTTGATATTTTGATGATTTCAGAGGGCCTTCAAAACATTTTACAGTAAAGCTGTGAGCTGACCACTTCTTTAGTGTATTAAGTGAAGCTTATAGAGCAAATCCATATTGATATTGGACTCGTGTCAGGTGCTTAGAGTGTCGCATATAGACTAAATCGAAGAAATATGTGAAATTTCTCTGATCTGATTTGATTCCCTCAGTACACCCTGTATATATACAATGTGACGTTTTTGACTTTTCGATATTCGTAATCAACGGTTCAAGAGAAAGAGTTTAAGACCATCACCGCAACTATAGCATGAAGGATTCTCGAGAAATCTCATTTTCATTTTTTTTTGTCACATCGACATTTTAGTTTTTCGAGTCAAGTGGCCATGGAGTTTTTACGACAATGCCTCTCGCTTCCAGAAGCTCTATCTCAAAAACTATAGGTCGCAGAAAGGTCATTCAAAAACTGTTTCGTAGGGAATTTCATTGGTTTTAGAATGATTTCTTACATCTTTTGCTGTCAGATGGCCCAAAATCAAGATATTCGGCAAAAACCACGCTGGTGCACTTCTTGTTGATGATGGCGACATAGGGCCGACATTTCCGAAAGGGGGGAAATTAGTATGTTAAAACCTAAGCCACACAGATCGTTTTAAGCTAGTTTCTAGCCAAGAAACAATTATTTTCTTATTGAGCTGATTTTTGCTCCCTGGTGCCTGGGCTAAATAGCCAACCCTGGCTTGAGTTGGATCAAATTGCCGGACGAAAATAGGAGCCCCTCTATTTTCGGTAATTATTGACGACCACTACTTCTCGACTTCAGCCACCAACTTTTCACGGTAGGTAGACACCACCACAACATCACGTTCGGTCGACCGTAGTTTCCTGGGGAAACCACTATTTCCACTGTAAAATGCTCCTTCTTTCCATTACTTATCCACCAATGTCCTCCTAAGACGTAAGTACAGACAAGAAGGAAGCGTCCTACATAGCTGTTTAAGTGGTTGCCTAACTCTTAGAAAATGCTAGTCGAGAAGTAGTGGTCGTCAATAATTACCCTATTTTCATCCAACTATGTCCAACCGAGTTTGATGCGATTCGTTTGATCAAAATTGGATGGTGTGACAGCCCACCCTCACCCACCATCAAACTAATGACGTCATCGTTTCAGTTTGATCTTGTTTGATCAAACCAGTTTGATGCAAATTGGATAGTGTGAATCCACGGCGCTAATAAATTGCAAAACTTTGAAAAAAATTTCATTATTTTGGCCAATGTGGGCTCAAATCAAGGTACATTCTTGTAGCTTTCGAAAGAGACCTAAATGGTAGGAATCTGTCAAGGAATAAACCCACAGGGATCGATCTCGCAACGCTTTATTTTACCAATTCAACTCCGTCCTTGAGGGGCGCGAGCCTAATGAACATCGCTTGCTGCGGGTGATAACCTGCATGCAGCAACCTCGGGAGCAACATACCTGGCAGTCAGTTTCTGGATGGGTGACGCCGCCGCGAGATGGCCGTGAGTGCGCGAGTGAGTGAGAGGGCTTCGGACATCCAAAAAACGTGAGTGCGTGACCATAGTCACCCTCGGAAGAAGTGAAACTTCTATACATATGAATCAATCAGCAAACAACGTTCGAAGAGGTGTTCTTTTCGTACTCCCGCTCCGCTCCCTCACGGTTTGTATCATCTTGTTTTTCTTATTATCAATCTTATTATTATTATTATTATTAGTCACTCAAAGGGCAGGAGTACTTTCGACATGATTTTTTCACGATTAGACTTCTTTTATTTCTTTTCTCGCTGCGCTCGGCAGTGGAGAGCCCCACCAAATGCGTGAATGAAAAGAATCCTTCGAAATTCAACTTAATTATTATATTACCGCCCCTATGACTTGCCGCCTGTTGTACTCGCCTGCGCGCCGGAACGCACTGCACGCCTGCTAGACCCGGCCCTGAATATACCTCCCTATCCCTATAATAAATCACATCCGCTCGAATCAAGGTCAGACAAGACAACGTTACAGCACATCGTTACAGGCGTTCGTTACAACCACTGATGCTATGAAGCAATTTCACTCCAATGTGTGGTTCTGCGTTAGTGGTGTGTTGTGATCTAGGCGCGAGAATAGAAGTTTCACTTCAAAAAGTGTCCTCTGCATGTGCAACCCCCCCCCCCCCCCCCCCGGTAAGGTCTTGGGCAACGCCATAGACTAGGCAACGCCTTCCGCCCCGAGATTACTGGGGCTTTATTCCTACTGGCGATTATTCCGAACAGCGAGGCGCATAAGCTAAGCTGAATGTCGCCTCGCTAAAGAAGGGAATGTAAAGAATTGTTAGGTACGATAAGAATGAAAATATGGTGTGGGCCGGTAAATGGCGCGTCAGGGTTGCAAGATTATCTACAGCTTTCGCTGTAAAAGTACAGCTACTTGTAAAAGGGTTACGCTATCATCCGTTGCTAAGGGTCGATAGGAGGGGCTAAAATTCAGCTGTGTCAAAATTTATCATGAGCGGAGAAAAAAGGAAATTTGCGGGGTCCGGTGCTGTTGCTTGATGTCCGCAACTGAACATACATACATGAAAATTTCATTTCATATAGCGGCATAAAAGACGTGTTTTGAAACTCATCGGGCAAATCATATCCACCCCTCACACGAATTTGTACACCTAAATTCAAAAGAAACACGCTCTTGACAGCTAGAACCCGTTGGATGTAGAGTAGGCATTTTTGAGTTTTGATTTTTTTTGACAGCCAGAACTGATGATTCAGAAGCTCAAAAACGAATGCAGGTATCAGTTGAGAACAAAAAAAATTTAATCTCGGCGGTAGCTCGGTGGGCTCCGTCTCTGCTTCAAACTCAGAGGTCCGGAGTTCAAATCCCATCGGAGGAGGCTTCAGAACAGTACAAACCGATGCACCTGCGATGAGAGGTAAAATCAGCCAAGGGTATTTCAGTAATCAGTAAGCACACGATGTAATTATAAATATTAAATACTTTATTGGGTTGTACAAATAGTAATTTACAAGTTAGAGTTTTGCTTATTACAAGAACAAAAAAAAGTTTGAAATAATTTGCGTAAAATGCAGATGACATAAATTAAGCCATTTCTAAATTACACTTCTCTTTTTTCTAAGTGTTCTCCTATCAGTTATGAATTATACAGATCACATAAAAACACCCATTTTCTGTATTATTAATCAGTGACTAAAAACCTAAATATTTACAAATATTTACAACAATAATCATATATAAAAAGTTTCACTATATATTTTCTCTGTACATCATAAATATAATATCGTTACGCTTAACTTATGTTTATTTTTCTATACAGAAACCGCTACTAAATCGCGGTCCATTGCATAATAATCATTATAAATACATTGCATAGCTAGCTAGTAGAGCTGCACTTATGATTCGAGGTCATCTTCACGTTGGCTTGAGAAATACGACACCAGCCCTCCAAACTCACCTCCACCCGCTTCCGCTTCATCGTATGGTCTCGAGCTCTCCGCGGGACCCTCGTGCGGGAACTGTTCAGGAGCAGGATAGGGAGGCACCGCGTTCTGGTAGGCCGCCGCCATCGACTCGTCTCCGCCCGCGATGGGAGGCGGCGGCGGCGGCTGCTGATACGAGCCGTAGTGGTAACCTCCAGGGGGAGCCACATTCGAGTGATATGGCGACATGTTGGCTCTGGGTGGCGGCCCACCGCTCAAGTGTGGAGGAATCCCATGCGGAACGTGACGGGAACCCGGAGGAGCCGGGCTGCCTCCCATGGGTGGATATCGTCCCATCGTCGGGGGACGCTGCTGATACGGAGGTGGTGGGGTTTCTTTGCCGGGACCTCCGTTGTTGCCCCCAGGGCTGCCGGAGGCAGGAGACGCGACCCGTCCCGGTGAATGTTCCGTCATGGTAATCGCGCCGCCTCCAGAGGGTGACGGGTCCATAGGCCGGTGGGGATGGAACATGCGCAACTGATGAGGGGGCGGCGCGCCGCGTGAGTAGTGGTTCATCTGTTGCTGACGATACGGACTGGACATTTGAGGTCTCATTCCACCTGCAAAGAAAAATTGGTAAAATACAAACTGTTTCATCACTTGAGAGAGACCATAGCTTGTCTATGGACCACAGTACCACAGTCAGTAAGACCTAAAAGAGTAAGAAGGTAAGTAAAAAATACAGACCAAGTTAGGAACACGATGGTTTTTGTCTCGTCTGTAATTTCTTCAATTGTTGAGTCTCCCGAAACCACTTTAATTGAGAAACATTATAGTAGCTTCGTTAGTTTTGCCGATCAAAAGCGGGGCTGGGCGTATTGTTTGAAGGGTCACTTTAAGAAATTCGTAGCTTTAGCACAGTAGTTCATATCGCGATACTGCCTCTTTTGAAAGAAATTTCAAAATGTTCTCTTAATATAATCTCATAAACTGTGCCCATGTATTTCTACAAAATAAGGTAGTTGGCCACAAGTCGAAAGTTACAAATGAACCAGGCGAGTACTTGATAAATTAGCTATCGATTTGCGTTCACATCAGATCCATAAGGCTAAAGGGGACTGAAATTGAGTACCAAGTGTGCGACAGAGAGAAAATACATCAAAAGTAATAAAATGTTGTTGGGAAAACCATTAGTCCAATTTCAGATCTGAAAAAAGGGTTATACTGAGATTTCAATTATATTTGATGCACTAGTCAAAAGTCAGTAGTCACTAGTCAGTAGTGTTTTTAAAATTTTTTTCTTCAATTTCACAAATTAATTTCGATTTTTTCAAAAATTGCAGGTAGTCATTTTGAAGTACTAAAAATATCAAACATCAATCCGTTTTTAGAATTTTTGTAGCATGAATGGTTCTCTCCGAAACACATTTTGAAAATCTCTCCTTGATATTTGCCGCCCGCTGCAGCTGTTCTCCGCGATGAGTCATTCACGATAAAGGTAGTGATCACTTTCTGCACACATGGTGTTATGATGTTTTCTGAGAAATAGGCGATGTAAATAGAGCAGTAGTAAAGATTTGTGACATCGTGGTATTACGCCGATATATTTCGTTGCTACGATTTCTGAAATTATAATTTTTTTTTTCAAGTTGATCATTTATCTCACGAGATCACACTATCTAGATCTAAAATCTACTGATACTCCAAGATACTTACATCCAATTATAAAGGGACAAACATTGTAAAATCATATTGCAATTGCAAAACAATAGACTGCAAGTGCACAAATGTATTTAAAACTATATACACTGGGAGCAATAACAAAACTGCAAAGAACTACTACTACTACTACTCATCCTACTCCGTCTGAAGTATGTCTGGCTGTCTGTCCGTCCGTCCGTTTGACTCCTGTGTGGATATCTGTCTGTTTGTTTGTGTGCCTGGCTGTCTGTGTGGTTATCTTCATGAATGACCTCAGCTCATTTGATTTTTGTTGAAATCGTTCTATTAGAATGCACTCTTGTTTCGTATAAAATTCGTATTACGTATCGTAGTACGATACGCGTTTGAGTGTCGAAAAGTGGCTAGTAAGAAACGTTGATGGGAAAAAAGTCATGGCATTTAAACTTTCTCGAATGGGCATGCTCCTACAAGCTTGCAGATCGATGATCTCAGGCAATAGAATTTTGATATTGAAGTCAATTTTGTTTTTATTTTGCCAGTGCACTATGTCCTTGTACTTGAAAATAGTGATTTTGTGTCCGTTTAAGCTGAGAATTTCTCTCCAAACAAAATTTTTGATTGGTCTGTATAGCTTCTTGTATGGTCTTTTGTTTTGCCGACTTCGGGCAATATGTACATATTTCAGAGCTTAAATCATCAATAATAAATTTTATTGATTACTTTCAAATCCAATAGGACATTTCACCCTGATGATAGTACCATTCTGATGAGGAAGAAGCCCGTCTGGCGATTCCGCAAGATATCCATGGGTCGTCGGGTCCACAAACAGGCCTCATAGTTCAACTTTATTCCGTTAAGTTCAGTTCTAATCAAACCATACAACTTTTTTCTTATAGTGCGATTCTCTAAAAAATTACGTTCCATAAAGGCTCTGTTACGTTGTGATTACTCAGGCAACAGCCAATCCACCTTTCCCATGACAGAAATCACTAGCGCGCATACCAGTGAGCGCATACTCCATCTAGTACAAACGGCTACTACAGACCGCTAGTTCTGGGTTCACAGGTATGCGTGAAACTCTCATGGGAAAGGTGGATTGCCGACACGGATTTTTACATAACAAAGCGTTTATGGAATGTTATTTTCTACAGAATAGCACTATTCTTTTTTTCTATCTTGAACGGTAAGGCCGCTATGGGATATTTACGCTAGGATCGGCCACTCTTCATCTTCCCATAGCTTCCAGTTACTGGGTTTAATGCCTGTTCTAAATTTTCATTGAAATCAAAGATTGAAGTTGGCTGCTCCCAATGGGCGTCAGACTGCTGAGATAAGGTTGTTGTACTTGCACCAGGGTGTACCGTTGGTGTATGGGTGAACTTTTTTTTGAATTTTCGAATGTTCCAAGAATTTGATTCCAACAAAAATCGACAGAGTTCTTATTTCTTGCGGACTATAAATAATGTATGATGATACCGGACGGGAACCGCTCGCGCTTGCAGGTGGGCGGCACGCGGTGAACTTCAAAGGGAAATATTCCGAAGCAGGACAACTTGACGCCGCCGACTTGACGCCGGCCAACTTGACGCGGGACAACTTGCCGCGGGACAACTTGACGCCAGGACAACTTGACGCGGGACAACTTGACGCCAGGACAACTTGACGCGGGACAACTTGACGCCAGAACAACTTGACGCTAGGAGTTATCATAATTTTGGGACTCTAGTTGGCCAGTTTGTGTCTATTTGTCCCCCAACTGGCCCCCTTGTGTTTTCCTGTGGTTTTTCGGAACTAGCAAGCCCCTTATGCCTACTTGTGTCTTATGTTTTTGATTCCCAATGACCTCAGTTTGTATAACTCGAAGTCACAGCCCCCATGCGACTTTATGTGTCATTTCAAGCCCCGATGAGCCCCCTACTTGTGTCTTAGTGTTATTTTCGAAACATTACTGGAGCCACTTTGTTTTTCCATGGTGTTCTTAAGAGCCCTGATAACCGCCTCGATGACCTTCTTGTGTTTCCATGTGGAGCTCTAGATTCTATCGTGTCCCCTTGTAGCTTCTTGTGCTTTGGAACCCTGCCGGCCCTCATTCTTTCTTGCTGGGTCAATCTGGGCCATGTGTCTATGGTGACGCTTCCAGTCCCGCAATAAGCTCCATTTTGTCTTCTTATGTCGTGGAACCCTAGCAGCCCTCGTTGTGTCTTGCTACGTTCATCGATGACGCAACGGACCCCCTTTGTCTGTATTTGTCGTTTTGAAACCTGATAATCCCCCTCGTGTCTTCATGTGGTGTTGTGTGAGGCCCTGATGAACCCCCTTGTATCTTCTTATGTTTCTAGTCCTATATGGCGCCCTCTCGGGCGCCCCCACTATGCCTTGCTTTGTCAATCGAAGCTTCAATAAGCCTTTTCGTGTCTTATTGTGTCATTTTGACGATGAGCTTCCTCATGTTTTCTGTGGTTTTCGGAAAATGCGAGCCCCCTCATGCTCACTTTTCTCATGTTTTGGAGTTCTAGCGACCCATTATGTCTTGCTGTGTCAATTGGAGCCCCCCCTTCTGTCTTTAGGTACCGTATTGTGCCCCGATGACTTCTTCGTATTTTTTTGGCAGGTTCGGTACACTATCGAGCCCTTTTGTATCTTTTTTACTTTGGAGCCTTACTGGCCCCCATTGTGTTCTTTTGTGTCGTTTCGAGTCCCCCATGAACCCTTTGATGTTTTCTTGAGGCTTTCGGAAGTCTAAGCGAGCCCGCTCATGTCTTCTTGTGTTTTGGAGATCTAGAGGCCCTCATTGTGTTCTGCTGTGTGATTCGGAGCCCCAGTGAACCCCCTTGTGTCTTTATGTGTCGTTTCGACTACCGATGAGTCCCGTTTTGTCATTTTCTTCGAATTTTTCCTTACTCTGTTCTCACAAAGTCCCTGGCGCAATTCGTTCGGCATCAAGTTGGTCGAAGCAGGACAGCTTGACGCCAGGACAACCTAACGCGTGGCAATTTGATGTGTCGCTTCAAGCCTTGACTAGCCCCCTTATCGTGTCTTCATGCTGCTTTTGGAACTCTATCGAGCCACAATCTATCTTCCCAGATTTTGTAGTTCTTGAGTTCTTCTTTGTCAATCGAAGCCCCGATGAGCCCCCGTGTCTTTGTGTGTCGTTTCGAGCCCCGATAAACTCTCTTGTGTTTACTTGAGTTGTTTGGAGTTCTGAGGAGCCCCCCTATGTCTTACTATGTTTTGGAGCTCAAGCAGCTCCCATTTTGTCTTGCGGTGTTAACTCGAAATTCCAGTGGATCCTTTTGTGTATTTTTTGAGCCCTGATGAGCCCTACTGATGATGAGTGTCCATGTTGCTTTCGGAATCGTAGTATCTACCTTTTATGTCTCCATATAGCGTTGTAAGCACCCTTATTCAGAGCCCAATTGGACACTCTTGTTTTAAGCCCCTCATGATTTTGCGCCCCTCCAGAATTGAATCAGGCCTCCTTGTGCCTTCTTTGATGATTAAAGCCCTACTGGCCCCCTTGTTTTTGCAATGTCGATTGAAGCCCTGCTGAGTCCCCTTACATCTTTCCGTCGCTTTCGAAGCTTTAGTAAACACCTTCGTGCCTTCGTGTAACATTTGGCGCCCCCGTGTGTCCTCAACCTCAAGTACCGTTTGGAGCCCTGGTGAGTCTCTCCATGTTTTTTTGTGTTCAGAATTTCCGTGAGCCCCTTTTGCCTCCTTGTGTAATCCAAAGCACTATTGAGCCCCCTTGTGCCTTCAATGTCTTTTGAAGTCCTGTTGAGCCCCCTTGCAATTTTCCGTCTCCTTAGGGAGCTTTCAAACAATCGAAAGCACACTTGTGTTTTCGTCTGGTATTCAAAGCCCTACTTGGTCCGCTTGTGTCCTCATGTGCCGAAAAAGCTCTCTTTTGCTTTCATGTGTTGTTCATAGTCCCACTGGACCCCATTGTGTCTTCAATAATCAATAGTGTTTGAACCCCTGTTGAGCTCCCCTGCATTTTTTCCATTTACATTCAGCAAGCACTCTTGTGCTTTTGTTTGGTATTCGAAGGTCTATCAGGCCCCATTGCGTTTTCCCCTTGCTTTCGTAACTTTAGTAAGCACCTTTGCGCCTTCATGTAATAATCGGGGTCCTATAGCGCCAACTGGTGTTAAGTTGTCCCGACGTTAAGTCAGCTATCGGCTACTTTAAAATAGGCTAGTGGACATGGGTTTTTTTATTTCTTTTTATGAAAGATCCTCCCAAAATTGTTGCATTGGCAAGTCAATTGTGTTTAAAAAAGTTTTTGTACATATAAAAAAAAACATGAGAAAGATTTGTCTGTTTGAATGGCGCGGCAAGTGCGTGACGTCACATTTTGAAGAGCCAATAGAAACTCTAGTTGGCCATTCAATGACTGGAGAACACTTTCTCGTTTTAAACTGATTTATACCAGAAAAATATAATGAAATGCTGGAGTGCTATGGTTTGACCTAACATTTTGGTCGATTCTTCCTTAAAATTCACTTATTTTTGCTCGTGCAGGCTTTGGATTAATGTCACAACAGTGTTATTAGTGCCATATGAGTGGCAGTACTGCGAGTGTCGCATGCCATATATGTCAACCCCATGTCAAATAATCTAGTTTTTATCACAATTTCGCTTCATAATACATGATAACTCCATACAATGGCATCAAAAATAAGTTCTCTGTGACAAAGTTGTGCTCGCACGTGAAAATACACCACTACGTAATAGATCCAGAACGAATGCTTCGGTCGAATGTCAAATGCGTTCTCCTCTCCTTCCTCCCTCCCACCTCCTAGCTCACTTTCAAGCTGTGACGTAGCATATTATTCCTGATTTGAATAAGTCCACTTTCAAATTGATTTTTTACTGAAATGAAATCATATTTCGAAAAACTTTTCCAACTACAAATTCGTCATTCAGATATTTATCAGGTTTATGATAGTTTTATACTGAAATGCGATTGATGTCCAGTAGCCTATTCCTGGCGTCAAGTTGTCCGGCGTCAAGTTGTCCCGGCGTCAAGTTGTCCCGCGTCAAGTTGTCTTGGCGTCAAGTTGTCCTGGCGTCAAGTCGGCCACTTTAAAATTTCTGGCGTCAAGTTGTCCCGCGTCAAGTTGTCATGTATGCTAAATATTCAAAATTGATTTCGGTCGATACTATTGATGATATTTGAATTTTGAAAAAAGGTTATTATACAATATTTACCACAGAATAAAATGACCACCTGGGATTTTCAAAAAAAAATTGAAAAATTTGAGAAAATCAAAAAAAATTTCCAAAAAATACTAAAATCAAAATTTTTGACTACAGCATCAAATAATTATATATTCTAAAAATAATAACGTTTGAATTTTCAAAATCGGTCTATTGAGTGAATTTTGAGAATGTTAATAGTTTCCGCGCCATCTCGCGTCTCAGAGAGACATTATTTTATCGTCCCCTTTAGCCATAAGCTCTTCTCTCTGAAGAGCCACAGACCAAAAGATACAGCCATAACACTTTGTATAATACAGGTAGGCTATTTCGTGTGGGCAGGTCCGCATACGTGGGGGCGCCAAATTTTAAAACATTCGTGCTCCATCACGCATCGTGTCCTTAATTTAGGGAGGGATACAACTTCTCGCAACAATCATCTCATACGAGATTTCTTCTCGCAGGCCATTTTCATCACAAAACTACACCATACCAGAACCAGAGGGCGACCATACAGCCACCTCACCCCACCCTAACCTGACCACAAAATTGTTTATCAATTGTAAAAACGTCATAAAAGTTACATTTTTGACAATATAAAAGATCCTTATATACAGGACGGCTTGGCCTTTATTTAAATAAAGTAAGAGAAGCCCGTACTTTATTAGAGGAATCCTTTATTTTCCTGTTAAATGGGCATGCGTAGATGTCAAAATAAATAAAAAGAACTTTATTCAAGGACAGCACAATAGTATATTATTCAACAAGCGGATAATGATTGCTTCTTACTCATGAGGATGCAGTTTGCCGACACGAGCCTTGGCGAGTGTCGTAAAGCATCCGAATGAGTAATAGCCATTACTCGCGAGTAGAATACTATTCTTTATCCAGTCTTATTGAAAAATGCAGGCATGTATAATCAATTTCAGGGCTTTCTGCAAGCTATGGAAAAAATGGGTGTGATAATAGCTGCGTTCCTTTCATCATCTGAACTGAGAATTCTCATTTCAATTGCTAGTTGTGTCTCTCTCCCTCTCATGCAATTCTCGCTTTTTCTATCTCTAACTGAGGTGAGATTATCTGAGATTTCGTGTTAAAGGAATGCAGCTAATGCTAACTCTCTACTAACTGGATAGGAAACTTCGCCTGTTTTGACGTGAGAAGTTGAAGTCGAATTTGACAATCCAAAACAATCGCGACGGGAAAAGTGTCATCGTCCGAGACGCTCAGTCGGAGCACGCTCGGGACTGTTATGTTGGAGTTTGCTGCCAGGCTCTTGTAAAATGATCTCTGCACACATTTTCACAGGAGGGGGCCTCTTTAACTTCACAAATCTCAAAGACGTATCGACAAAACGTTTTTAAAACAAACGTCAGTTGTTGAGTCTTGTCAGTGTGTTGATTAATCTTCGGTCGAATGTCAAATGCGTTCCCCTCTCCTTCCTCCCTCCCACCTCCTAGCCCACTTTCAAGCTGTGACGTAGCATATTATTCCTGATTTGAATAAGTCCACTTTCAAATTGATTTTTTACCGAGATGAAATCATATTTCCAAAAACTTTTCCAAATACAAATTCGTCATTCAGATATTTATCAGGTTTATGATATTTTTATACTGAAATGCGATTGAAGTCCAGTAGCCTATTGGAAGCATTTTCGGTAACAGATTTGCAGGCTTTGTCGGTGTCCCCACATCGCGTTTTGTTAAAATCATGATTGTTTGTCGGAATATCAAGCTGCAGCTCGATATTTCCAAAAACAACTGAGTTATTGAAAAAAGAAAAAAAATTAAGAAGTTACACTTCTTCTAGCGTATTTCGGAAACGCCTCAAGATATTTCAAAACTGTTTGCAGCACCTTCATGAGCATGAAACCCTCTATCAATATCCTGATTCACATACGTCCATCGGTTGTGGTTCAAGATTTACGATTTTGCAACAGTTTTTTCTACTTAATAATAATAATAATAATAAATGGCTTTATTGGCGAAGAATATTATACAAAATATACAAGATTATATACAATATACGCCAAAGGGCGGAATTCGGATTTGCATCCGCTCTTCCACTCAACCCATAAAAATATAATACAATACAAATAGATACAACAAATAACAAATAGGAATGTATGTATATGCCGATCACGTTTTAAATTCAGTAGAAATTAAAACGCGGTTGGCCATGTTCCCTAGGGTGTAACGGACGCTGACAGACCAAGTTACGTGAAAACGGGCTTTTCGTAGCGAAGTTCAGTGAGGTTAGAAAATTTTGACATGAAATGCCAATTCTGGCGTCTCCTTGTATCATATTCCGCTACAGTGTTGCCTTGGCTGTTATGACTGTTATCTTGTCAGAATGGCAGGTAAGTGACAGAGTGCCGAGCCGTTCTAGGTTTTAGACACTGAGCCTTCATTTCTGACCATACATTAGAACAGTTTTCTCAACCTAATATATAATATGATGGTATATTATGATTCACTATTTTATTCAAAAAAAAACTGTTCACCAGTCGCCCATTTAAACTGGAGAAAGTCTACCAAAATCAAGACGTCTTGAGCGTTCATACAATCTTGCAACAGCGCTGTACTCGATTGACAATACGAATTCAAGGTCATCTGAGGAAATATTGATCCAACATTACAAATTTGAGCATCCCCAAATATCGCAGAATTGCCAACTTGGCGTGCAAAAATTACCGTTCTAGTGCTGAATTTAAAAGCTGATCGGCATATATACGTTGTTTCAGAAATATTGCTATCCCAGTAGGTCATGAAAATCTAAATGCAGCTTTAGATTTAGTTACAAAAAACGTCAAATCAAAAGTGTAAATCTCATGGAAACTTCATTATTTATTTTCAGGTTATAAGTCAGATCTTTCACTCCTTTCAGTCAGAAAGTATTTCTACAGTTTTTTATCGAGTATCACGTGCGGCACCCCATTCAAGGTGCACTTGAAGAAAGATACATACAGTTTTGATTTCGAACCGTCTCTGTTTTCGATCTCAGGACTAAAAAAAATAGGCACCTGAAGAGTCAGCAGATTTCGTTCTTGCCACAGTCTCAATCAACATTGTCCACATATCACACAGGTATAGATAGTAAAGCAGTAAAGCAAACTCCATGGCCTTGAGAGGGATCAGATATCAAGGAAGATCTGCTTCGAAAGCCGAGTTACGCTGTTCTACTTCAACTGAGCCTTTTAGTGAGGACAGAAGCACGAAATCTGGTAGGATATGGCACAACAGACTGTACTGTACCTACTCTTTTGATTGAGAACGGGCGCCTGGCTGATTTTTTTCTCGACTGGGTCCAGGGATCCACGGCTACTTTTTGGTTGTAAGTAGTGACAAACCTTGGCTTCTTTTTTGCCAGTATGCGTTTGACCGTGCTGTACGTTACTAAAAATCAAAGCAACGCGCTGAATGCTGGCAGCTGCATTGTTGGAATCTCTGAAGAGTTCTTCGTAACAGCGTCAAAGTATTTCACGTTCTCTCGCAGATAAACGAACTGGATCCCCACACACGGCGTGAAAACTATCAGGTAATGAAAACCAATGAAGGAACAACACAACAGTAACAGTAGGTATAACTTAACAGGAACAACAGTAACTGTATAAGTAACACGTACAGATTCTTAAAACTTGCGTCGATAGGTGCTTATTACGATTTTCTTTCCAAAAGCTATCTAGGTGGACAGAAACATGACAGTTTGGACGACAGTAAAAAACTTCGCGGTTGATTTTGATTGACATGTCACACTGACTTGGGACTAAAACAATAAACGTTTTAGAACTAGACAAAGCTAAAGCGACTTTTACCATATACTTCCAATGCCTACTGAGATAGCAATCAATCTGAAACAACGTATACATTGAACAACTTGACTTAAATAGACATATAAGAAAAAGCCCGGCAGTATGGTAGTGATCAAATCAAAAATCAAAAACGGTCGAAGATGATTCCTTAAGGAGAATGGCCCTTAAACCTCGACTGAAACCAACCCCAGTTGAGACTCTCAGCTCCGGTGGCAATCGATGGTGGCTCCAGCCTTGCAATATTAAAAGAGAAAGAGCCCTGGAACAATTTGGTGCGGTGAACCGGCGGAGTGATCATGTTCCGGTGCCTTGTATTTATGTTGTGAACGTCGGTTCGGAATACAATTCTTCTGTACAGGTAGGGAAGAGAATGGCGGTGTACTACGTTGTTGTACAAATTGCAGCAGTGAAGAATCTCCCTCTCGCGCACTCTGAGCCATCCCAGCTCGGCAAACCTAGCGCTAATATGGTCATATTTACGGAGGCCGCAAATCAGTCGAACACATGAGTTTTGAACACGTTGAAGGCGTTGACGAGTGCCTTTACTGAGACACGGGCCGTATACCACATCAGCGTGATTGAAGCAAGACAAAACCAGACTGTCACATAAGAGTAGCCTATACCTTTTGTTCAAGTATTCCCTGTTCCCGTATAGCAGTTTCAAATTTCCAAAGCCTCGCTTTATGACGTGAGAGACGTGTTCGTCAAACCTGAACCTGTCGTCAATGATCAGCCCAAGATTTTTCGCAGATTCAACCAGCTGCAACCTCTCTCCTCCTATTCCAATGCTCACGAGGTCCTTATTCCTGTTCTGTGTGGAGGTTCTGCCAAACAGCATAACCCTTGACTTCGCTGGATTGATCTTGAGAGAGCATTCTTCCGAAAAGCTAATCAGGGAAACCAGGTCAGCGTTGACAGCATCACAAGCGTTATCAATTTCGGAGGCCTTGAAGGATTTGTAAATCTGAGTGTCATCCGCGTAGGCATGACTCTTGCAATTCCGCAGGTGTTTGGCAAAGTCGGATGTGTAGATAATGAAAAGCAGTGGAGCCAGAATGGAGCCCTGCGGAACACCAGCCAAAACTGATGTGAACGTTGAGTAGCTGGAGTTCAGCTTAACACGTTGAGCTCTTCCCGATAGATAGCTGCGCCCAGTAAGGAGACTGAAGCCTCTGATAGCCCGAAGTGTCTTAATATGGCTAACAGCAAGCGATGATTCAATCTGTCGAAGGCCTTTGAGTAATCAAGAAGTACCAAGATCGTCAGTTCGTCACGATCCGTGGTAGCCAGCACATCGTCGGAGACATTCAAAAAAGCCGTGGAGCAACTGTATCCAGGACGAAAGCCAGACTGAGTTTCGGGAAGTAAACCATTCCGAATGACGAACTCCTGAAGCTGCGCATGGACCACTTTCTCAAAGAGTTTAGAAAGGGTGGGAAGTATACTGATAGGACGTATGTCATTATAGCTACTCGGATTGTTACTTTTGGCAACAGGGATAACATTTGAAGCTTTCCAGCATGCTGGAAAGTAGGAACGCTCAATACAGTAGTTGAATATGTGTGTGATATAGGTCAAAATTCTAGGACAGCAATATATCAACATTTTTAGGCTAATATCGTCAGGGCCCACTGCATGTCACTTCACCCTCCATAAAGTGTCTGCACGATTTGCGCCGATATCCCCACATCCAGATTGGTCCAGAGTGCTCTCAGCAACAGGCATGCAAAGTGACAAAGTGACAGTGCTTGGTATGAAAGTGCAAGGTATTTCCCACTAACGTCCGGACTAAAGTCATTCATGTTACGGATTAGCCTCCATTTTACTTCAACACTAGTCGCCCTCTGGCGGCTGAAAAGGCCAAAGCTAGTTTGTAAGTTTCCACGTCATTTCTGTTCTGTCGCTTGTCAGATCAGATAACCAGTGACAATCGCGCGAATTGTTAAAATACTCGCATTGGTGATAGAGTTATTCAAGAAAATGAGTTTTTGTTAAATAGCGATCAATAATTAATTAACCCAAATACCACAAGTACAAGTGTTATACAACGCACGATGACAGGTGACAGAAGAACTTACAATCCTCCATCTTGTTCACAGCGCCCCCGTCGGAAGTTGAAATCGCGAATAACGTGTGAGCGTTGCGATATGACAATCTTGACGGGCAGTGTCAGAGCAAGCTTCAAGATGCAAGATGGCGGAGTGAGTTCCATTCTTGGTCTAGCCCCCTGACTAGCTACCGGATTCTAGCTGTCACTGTTATTAGTGCTCAGCAAAATATAACATAGTGCATCTTAATATTCTCAATCCCTGACTTAGAAAGATACAAGGTGTCAAAGTTCAATTTTTTCGTTTTTTTTTCTATTAGTAGCTCATGAACGGTTCAATGAAGCCTGCTCTACTTAAACCTAAGTTACTTTGCACACACTGTCTTGCCTGTCGAGTTTCAATTAAATCCAACTAGTGGCATTGAAGTTACAAGGGGTCACAAGTCAAGTGACTTTCCATTTTTCCAGCAATTTACTCGAAGTCACTGCCACTGTTGCCACTGTTTGGATTTAACTGAAACTCGGCAGGTGTCTGAAAACTAATCTAGGCTAAATAAGAGCAAATTTTATTGAACCGTTCATGAGTTACCGATGTTCAAAAGACGAAAAAAATCAATTTCAACACCTTGTATTTTTTTAAGAAGCGGATGAAATATGTCATGTTTTCTGAATCAGGGGGACTAGGAGAATCTTTTCCTAAAGTTTGATCGGTAAAAAATGGGACAACCTGTATAGCGGCGAATCGCAAATTGCAAATACCGTATGATCAAAAACTTTCTTACTCCAGGGAGGCTGTGACCTGGCCAAAATCAGCCTTATTTGCCTGCCAATGACCAGGACCACAGTCTCCCTTGAGCAAGAAAGTTTTTGATCATACGGTACTATTCCTCTTGGCTAAGTTGTTACATTAATTTTTACATTAAGTCGACCAATAGGAACGAGACTTCACTGCGAATTTGCTATTCGCGATTTGCCGCTATTTAAACTAGGATTCAGAGACCGAGAGGGATTTTTGGCTACATCACATTTACTTCTACAGACATTTTCAAATACATTAGGGTGAGAACGAATGATGGAATACGTCCCGATTCCAAGATAATAATTCAATTGCGTCGCTCTACTTCTTCCAGCGCACGCCACACAATATCATTAGGTGGTGCGTGGTCTCTTCCCCTTTCCTCCTTCCTCTAGTTGCTCTTTTCCCCCCAGAGGGTTTATTATTATTACTATTACAATCACAGTAAAGACGGGGAGAACAAGAAACTGCATGGATGGTTCGCATTTTTTATTCTGAATTCTTATTTTAGACACTATTCTAAGTGGTTTATGATTTTGTTCGACAAAATTCGAGAGATGGAGTGAACGTAACCGGACCGGATTTTTTTTTTGTATGCATTGCCATGGCAACGCCCTAATCTAGGCTTTCTACGTCATGCGTCACACTAAATGAGCGTATTGCTTGGGTTCCAGCCAATACAATACCTGCGTTCTTTTTATCTGAACTGAGAATTCTCACTTCAATTGCTAGTTGTGTCTCTCTCCTTCTCATGCAATTCTCGCTTTTTCTCTCCCTCTCTAACTGAGTGAGATTATCTGAGATTTCGTGTAAAAGGAATGCAGCTAATATCAAACAGAATTTTTCATATGCCATCTGGACAAAATGTCAGTATTTGCCCCTAGGAAACAGTTTTGGTTTTTTTTTTCGGATCAGGGGCGGAAGGTCACTACGTATCAGTTTTATTGTGTAATCGTAACAATTTATGGCTTACTAATTCCATAAACGCTCTGTTATGTGAAAATTCCTGTCGGCCATTGGCTGTTGCCTGGGTAATAACAGCTAACAGAGCCTTTATAGTACAAGAAAGATAGATTTCAACATCGGAAAAAATATGGACGTCCTTAAAATTTTATATTTTGTTCAGAATTGAGTGCTCTACAACATATCCAAAATCGCCAAAAATCGCACTCGGGGGTTTTGAGGTATTGGAGGGGGGGGGGGGGGGGGTGAAAAATTGCACGTAAAAATGGAGGGAATGGAACCCGTCAATCCATTGGATGCGAATACATTATAGTTCGACG
Source organism: Anaspis maculata (assembly GCA_949128115.1). Classification (NCBI taxonomy): domain Eukaryota; kingdom Metazoa; phylum Arthropoda; class Insecta; order Coleoptera; family Scraptiidae; genus Anaspis; species Anaspis maculata. Next base: position 76,334,089 of record OX421962.1, read on the forward strand.
TATCATATCCCATTGATACTATTTTGGCACAAAAAGTGTCCATCATTGTTGAAGGGGAGTAGTGGGGGGGGGGCGAAGCTCTGCTAGGTGGTCGATTTTGTTTTTATAGCCATGTAGAACCGATCACGACAAGTTTGGTATTTTTTCCGACCAAATTCAATCTCCTGAACTCATATTCGATGTGTAAATTTGGATGAAAACAAGTTTGAACAAGTTATTTTGAGAAAACTTGTTTTTTCTTGACAATTTTGACGAATTTTTGTTTCACTGTTGGAGGCGTTCATTTTTAGAAAATTTCCAGGGACCATTGAATTGAAGTGTATTCTCCACAAAAATCATCCACCCGATGTATAATTTTGTTTCTCAAGTTTAAAAAATCGATTTGAACTTGAGCCGGCGCGGCGCGTCGTCTACTACTGACCAGAACACTACAGCATGCTCTTTTAAATGAAAACATCTCAAACTATTGAAGAAATAACAACTCATCTTTGAAAATTGGAGGATCTGTGGAGAATTGAATTTCCTATAACATAAACAAAATCGCCATGAATCGCACTGCAGGGTTTTGAGTTATTTGAGTGGAGAGGTAACAGTTCATCGAGTGTGAATCCTGTCAAGTGTTATCCTCCTCCTCGAGGTTTTGCCGATTTTTTTACTATTTTTCCTGTACTATTATGGAATGTTATTTTTTAGAGAATCTCACCATACTTTCATACTTAAACTGTCGATTTCTTCAGATTCAAAAAAAAAGAAATTTAAATAGCACATAAAATCCGATTTTTACTAAAAATGGAATTAGGCTAGTTCTGAGTCAAGGTAGCGATTCATGAAACCAGGCCCCTGGTCTAACAATGAAGAAACGAATTTGTATTTCAATTATGCATTTTCATCAACGCCAACGTCTGAAAATATGAGGACTCAACCCCATCACATTTTGATATTAATGTTTACAACATGATGGTCTCATCATTTTCGATAGCGTCACACTGATTTTTTTTGTAGTATAGAAAATGCAAACGAAGTACTTTTTACTTTATGGTGCTTTGTATGGTTGTACTAATAAGTGGTAACTGACCTGGTGGGAACTGTCCACCATGCTGGGATCCCATAGCGTGATGACTCAAGAGCGGAGTTCCTGGCGAGGCCTCGTCTTCAGGCATCGACGCGAACTGCTTAGGCCTTATTGAACCCACAGGATAGCCAGGTTGGCCTGGTTTATTTTGCAACATCCTCGTGATCACAGACGGGGTGGGTTGACTCTGAGAGAACGGCTGTGGCGGGGCCGCGATTTCTATATTGCTGTCTTGATATGGTGGACCGCCAGACTCTGGTGGACGACCGGTAGTACCGAGGTTCACTACTGCTTCCTCCAAGGATTTCTTATTTTTGCCTGGAAGAAATTTAGTAAAATGAAAAGCAAAAATAATATTTAAGATTATAGATCACCTCGACCGCCGCGTTTTTTCATACCGATGTCTTCGTTGTCATTTCCGCCGGTCAATTCAGAAAACAGAGGGATCGATACGCCGGGTGGTTCGGAAAGTTCATCGTTCTCCGCATTCAGAGAATCAGCCGTTTCGTGAGGCGGAAACTGGAACTGATTTTTCGGCTTCCTGCCTCTCTTCTTGGGCTCGGGGGTTACTTCAGGCTTCTTGATCGTTTGCATCGTTTCTTGCGCTTTGCGTTTTTTTTCCTTTTCCAGCTGAAGAGCGACTAGCTGCAGTTGTTTGTTAGCGTACTCTTCGTCTTCCATCATTTTTTCCATTTCGTTTTCGTCCGCGTCTTCTAGATTCTTATTCATCTGTTCGATGGAGTCGGGCACTTTAGCGGCAACGGTTTTGGCCTCATCCGTTTTATTTTTGTCTTTCTTGGTGGATGCCAGTTCTTCTGAGGAATCAGCTTCGTCGCCTTTTTCCTCTTCGCTAATTTTATCTTCCTCGTCCATTTCATCTTCGTCCTCGTCGGCGACGTATTCTTCCTCGCTTTCAATCCGTGGAGGCGCTCGTTTCGGACGATCATCGTCGCTGTCGGAACCCAGGGCGTCAACGTAGGTGATCTTCTTGCCCCTGGTCCGTCGAACGGGACCGTCATCGTCATCGTCCAAGCCGAACTTAATTTTTGGCTTCTTTTTCCGGTAGACTTCCGCATCGGAATCGTCCTCGCGACGCTTCTTCTTCTTCTTTTTCTTTTTGGAATTGGTCGAAGGAGCCGAAGATTTGCGTCGGCTAGACGCCGGCTTCCGTTTTCGTCTGCCCCACGACTTGTCACTCTCCTCAGACTCCTCCTCAGATTCGTCCCAAATCGAACGTTTCTTTTTCCGCCTGGGAGCTTCATCAGAATCCGAATTATTGTCATCAACTGGAAATTCAAAACGATTACGTTAAAAATGCCTCAATGTTTGTAAAAGTTCAACTTCTCTAGTACACGTAGAATAAAATCGCTGCAACAAAAGCAAACGCCAAGTCGCCCAAAAAAAATATGGTAATAGCGATGAGCCAATGCAAAAAAGAGCACTTTTTCAACTTACTAAAATCAGCATCGTATCTAGCGACCCGAGCACGCGTCGACCTTCTGACAGGACAGTTGCGCCCTTTTCGACCGCGCCTGGCGTCCAACTCGCTGTCACTCTCGTCGCTGCCTAGATCATCATCGGGATCTTCATCTGAATCGGAACTGTAATTAGAAATTGCGTTTTTAATAGAATCGAATTGCAGGCAAATATAGAAATATATGATCATTGTGTACCAACCTAGTGCCCTTGAAATCTTCATCGGAATTATCATCATCACCACTGCTGACGTCGAGACTGTTCAATTTCCTATGCTTCTTTTTTCCAAACGCTTTCTTTTTGGGAGGCTTCACGACATCATCGTCATCGGAATAAACGTCTCTTTGTTCTTCAGTTTCGTGCGGGGGCACCACCGGTGGCAGGGGTTCAGGCAGGTTCTGATCTCCATCCGCTGGAACGGCCACCGCTTCTTCACCGCTCACTTCCGTCTTTTTCTTCTCCTCCTCTTTCTCGGCATTGACTATGGTCGCGATGTCTTTGCCGCGACCTTGATTTCCGGCACTTTTTACCGCTTCCATTTCATCCTGGATGGCAGAGTTGATGAGGTCGTCATAGTCGTTGAATCGGTAACTGTGAGCCTGCCGCCTTTGCCTCAGCTGGTATATCGGTTCATCGTCCGAATCAGACTCGGATTCAGATTCTGAACTTCCCGACCCGCCCTCAGACCGAGAACTACCGTCCTCATTTGAGTTCCTGTTGCCACGATTGGGTTTCTTCCTCAATTTCTTTGCGTGTTCAGTGGTGGTCTCCTTTGCTGGCAGCACGTTGTTCAGAGTGATTCCGACGTAAGCCAGCCTTTCTTTGCGTCGATCCGCGATCGATTTCTTGTTGAGGTTTTTATTGTGTTCCGTCAGTTTATTTTGGAGATTTTGAATGAGATTCGCCTGTAAAAATGGAAACTTATAGTGCGATACTGTAAAAAATAACATTCCATAAAAGCGCTCTTGTATAAAAAGTCCCGTCGGCCATTGGCCTAGGTAGTAACCATACGTAGTAACAGCGTAACAGAGCCTTTATGGGATGGTATTTTTTGGAGAATCGCACCATTAGCTGCTACATGATAAAATGTGAAAATTTAGGCGCGCTTACATGTTGACAAGGTGGACAGTACCAATCTCCTTCAGGAATTACTAGCAGAGGAGGACGCAGGCAAGAACAATGCCATCCATTGTCGCACTTATCACACAATAAAATCCACTCAGGGTGATCGGACTTGTTACACTTTTGACAAGGACAGTCATCTACTTCGTCCTCCACATCGGATTCTGCAAGTTGCATCATAATTTCAACATAAATTAAAGAAATAAATCAACAAACAACGAACCTGGGGCTCGTTTCATAAAAGCGACAAGTCTGAATTTACAATTTTGTCGTGTTGGTTACCATTGTTGCAACAAAGAGTTACCAAGGCTGCACACTTGCAAAACAGGATCTGTAACTTTATGAAACGGGCCCAAGAGGTTACAAAAGTCCTGTTTCACAAGTATGCAGCCTTGGCAACTTATTGTTGCAACGATGGTAATAACACTAACACGACACACTTGTAAAATCGACTTGTCACTTTAATGAAACAGGGCGCTCTGATTCTACAAGTGTGTCGTATTGGTTCTTATTGTTGCAACAATGGCTTTGGTTACAAATAGAACTTTTGGTTTCATGAAACGGACCCTTGAACATCTTTGGCCCCTGGTCAATAGAGAAGGGCACATCACGATGTTTTTTTTCTAAACAAACAAAATGACAACTGACTAGGTCAAGAAGAACACCTTTTTCTATTCACACTCCTATGTATGACTGATGTGAAGACGTAGGTGAGTGCAAGAACAAAAAGCAGTGGTGGAAGCACGCCAATCGGTTGCGAAATTCATGTTCGTATACGAATTTGGCTAGCACGCCACTTTCATGTTTCGTAAATAGTAAATATCGCTCCCAATTCCTTGCGTCTTCTGCCCCATGCAGAGAATGCGTTCAATAGGTTACGAAGTTCGTGTTCGTATCCGAAATCTATGTCCGAAATATGCGAGCACGCCACTTTAGTATCCTTACTCTAGAAAAGAGATGTCCACTTCAAGGCCATGGACGCGATTGCGCTGTTCGAACTTCGAACTTGATCACGAGGTCAAGTAGGTACCTAGTTTGAAACGAATTGATAGAGGACATTGAGGTGAATGTGAACACTGATTGTATCACAAGAAGTAATAAACGTGAAAACGAACATGATCATCACATGATATTTGGTCTCAATTTTCAGAATGAATCTTTTAATGTTGGTGTTCTGCCGAAAGTTCGGTTTTTTTTATAAAATAATTCATATTTGATTGCGTTAGCTTAAACACTGTTCCCCTACATCAGTTGAAGTATGTTTGGTTGTCTACATCTGAGTGTGGTTTCCAAATTTGTTTTGGAATTTACTAGAACATTCAATGCTAGAACACAATAACGCATTTCATTTCTGTGATTCTGTGTTTACGGCGTGTTCGTGTAGTCGCAGGTCGCAGTTCAGAGTTCAGCATTATTCTTTGGTTCAGCTGTTGTAAAATTAGCGAAAAGGTGAGTGTTTTATTCACAGGCCATAGTCCTTACTCTAGAAAAGAGATGTCCACCAATATTTGACTAGGAAAATACGAAGGTTACTGTTGTATGTTGTGTTGCCTATCATTATGCTCCAAGCTTCATCGAAATTCGAAAATAAAATGAGTACCTAGATGCATCTCATTAGATTACGTTGTCATCGTATGTTAGAACGGTCAATTAGAACACCAAAATTGCAATAGTGACTTTGTGAATATCTGGAATAGAGTTTGACTGATCTAAATTGAAATTTTTGAAAATATTCTTGAAACATTTCAGTTACTTATATATTTTTTCTTCGAATCAGCCAAAGTGTGCCAAACAATTGAGGAATCGCCTCGGTAATCGCATTTTATAGCATGTTTTATGGTGGCCTCAGAATCTTATATCAGATTTTGGAAAGAAGAAATTTCAAGCTATGCAATGTTAATGATCTAAAAGATTGATTTCTTTTTCATTGTCTGTTCTACAATAGGCGATTTACATTAGAAAAACGCCACCTGGTGTAGAGCTCGGTACTTGATCGTCGAGGACGTTTTTGCGAGGAAAACCTACTCCGACGTCTAGTAGCCTAGGTGGGCACTAGTGGATACCTGTAATACCCACATATTGACATGGAAATTTGACAAGTAGAAATAATCTGAAAAAGGGGTTTGCATTTGTGTCTCTTATTTCATGTTATGGTTAGCGTATTTAGCAGGTTTTTAGTAGATCGAGCTCCAGAGGTGCGCAGCTGAAAGACTACGCCCCCAGCAATGCACTACATTATTGCAATAAAAAAAGACAACGTTTACGTCGCGAACACAGAGGTAGCTACAGCGAGCTTGTTAGAATGAAAAATGCGGATCTCCAGCTGAAGTCGAAGCAGGAAATCTTTAGAAAAAAGCGAGGAAAAAAGGTAGGTGGTGGTTGACTCTGCACGGCCAGCCCGAGGTGATTTTTTCTTGGCTGGCAGGCTGGTCGACGGGCTTGTGTGTTTCCCTCCGTGCGGGTGTGACAGAGTCTGTTGCTCTTCCTTGGGCGGAAGCTATGGATGATTTAGAGAAAGGTCTGCGACGACGCTGGTCATCAACATGGGGCCCAATAACGAGCCTATGGGGTCCCAAGGGTTCACAGGAACGGAAGTTTGCTTGTGGCGTACTGCACAAGACAGCAAAGTGACAGTTTTGACATGCCACCAATTGACGTAACCACCTTACACCAGTTCTAAAAATTAATGCCCTAAAACTTCCTCGACGAAACGGCCATTTTCCCCAATAAGGTCAATCGCCTATAACGGATGATAAAGTAATGTTGAGGAGAAATTAAAATTCGAATAATTTCAAGGGTGGGTTTCATTCTTTGAGATTATTCAATTTTCGAGATGATTCAGTTTTCGAAATTATTTAATCTTAAAGTTGATTCAATGTTCAGGACCACCTGACTTTTGGTTAAAGGCGCGCTTCATGACCTAGTTTCGTAAAAATCGACCAGCCCCCTGCGTATCCTACCCACAGCCGTACCTATGCACAGTCCTCAAGCTAACATTCGCTTCGTACAAATACGCGACAACACTAGGCCTTCCGTCAAGTGTCGTATCTTCCTTGTCTTTGTCAAGCATAATATATCTGCATCTTCCCCCTTCGACGCTGTAATTTCAACAATATGGCGGCCTTCATCCACGGGCACGACTTTTTACGATCGTTTCCGATTGCAAAGACGCATGACAATACGCAAGTTTATACAATAGATGATACGCAAGTTTCATATACGAAATTCGTAAACTAGACGGCGTGCTCCCTGTACAGTTGTCATATTCCTAAATCAATATTTTTCTTGCACCACGCCTTGTCAGTAATAATTTCAACTCAAACTTTACCATTTGTTTGCAAACTGATTACCTACCTTTTTTCACTGTACGGGCTCGTTTCAGGGGCTGATAATCTGCATCATTTTCCAAGTCGCTCTCTGGAGAAAACTCGTGGTCCGACACGTAAATGTCAGGCACGCGCTCGTCATCGCTCTCCTCCTGTTCTTCCTCCTCCTCTTCGGCGTTTTCTGAGCTCGATCCGGAACTGGACCTCCAAGCGTTGAACTGATTGAACTTTTTCGGGTTCCAAGCGTGTTTCTTCTTTTTGCGCTTTTTCGATGAGTCTTCTTCTTTCTCGTCGTCGTCGTCATCGTCATCCAAGACGATGACCGCGACATTTTTCGGCTTCTTCTCGCCTTTGTAGCTCTTGTCCATGTCTTTCTTGTTTTTCTTTTTCTTGAACTCCAACATCGAAACTTTGGTTATCTCCTCTTCCAGTTTCCGCCTCTCCGCCTCTTCCCTAATTTTCAGCTGAGCTATTCGACGCGACTGTCGTACTCCCATGCCGGCATCGATCTGATCCATTTGATCGGGATTTATTCCGAGATTATTCAGGATGCGCTTGTGCTTGTTGGCAGTTTTGTGTTTTTTGTCCAGTTTTTGTTCCTCGTTTTCATCGTCTTTTTGGTCATCACCGCTGCTGGCTAATTCTTGATTTTTGGCTTCTTCAATGCTTTTTCTTAGTTGGGTGTCGACGCTGCGTTTACCTCTCATTTTTATTCTCTTGCCTGAAGGGGTGGCCTCGCTTTGAACGGGACTTGATTCTCGGCCGCGTTTCCGCCGTCCTTTGACTGGAGCCGGGGTTGTAACGGGGGAATCGCTGAAATCCAAAGAAAAATTGGCCAAAGATACTGACTGCGATTCTTTGGCTTTATCTTGTTCTTCTTCTTCTTCGTCGGAGACGGCTAGAGGATCGTCACCACCCATTTCTACAATCGCGCAACTGTCATCATCACTACTTTCCACGAAGATCGGTTCAGTCGCGACTTCTGGAGATTTCTGAGGTTTATCCTCTTTTGACAAAGTCACCAACTTAGATCCATCTCCATCTTTAGGTTTAGGTGCATCTTTAGATTTAAGTTTATCTTCGGGCTTAGGTTCATCTGCAGGCTTAGATTCTTTAGGTTGATTCTCTGTTGATGGCTGCACTTGCAAGCTTTCGTCTCTAGCTAACTTGCTGCGTGTCTGACGAGTTGTCCTTCCCGATGTCGGCTCTGGTGTTTCAGTCATTTTCATTTTCTTGCACTCTCGATTTTCTAAATCCACTTTACCGCTACTCTTGGCGCGTCCTTTTCTGCCTTTAACAGGGAGTGATTCTTCCTGATTTGACGCTCCAAGATCATCATCAACTAATGCAACTTCAGCTTCAGGGGGTTCATTTTTAGCCGATCGCGTTCGCCTTGTTGTCCTAGGTGGTGGCAGTTCCACTTTACTCTTGCGACCTCTTTTGTTATTCTGGACGGGCTCAATGACCGTTTCAGGTGCAGCAGTTTCTTCCACAGCTACTTCTTTTTCTTCAACTGTGGCTTTCTCTTCTATCTTCAGGTCGTCGGGTTTTTCTGGTGTAGTAGTAGTTTTGGGTGTCTCAATTTCCCTAAACACTCTTTTCCCTCTCAGAACCCTTAGGTTTTCACATACCACAGGTTTTTTCGAAACTACCACCGTCTCGCCAACTACTTTCTTTGTCACAGTTTTAGCAGGTGTTTGTTCTTTTGGTACTACTTTGTGTTCGTCAGACACCACCTTTGAATCAACAGCATCTTTCGTATCCTGTGCCTTTTCCTTCTGCTTCGTTTTATTTCCATCTTTCAACAATTTACCTTCTCCAGCTGAAAGAGCCTCTTTTACAATTTTACCTGGCGCAGCCTGATTTTTTTCGAGTGTTTTTGGTTTTTGCACTGTTTCTGGAGACTTTGACGGGGCACCGATTCTTTTGATAGTTATTTCTTTTTTGTTCATCAACTCTGTAAGTCGTATTTTTTCCGCTTGTTTCTCTTCTACGGGTTTCAAAGCTGTTTTTGTCTCTATCGCAACTGATGGATCACTGGATTTTAGAACAGGGAACTTTTTTGGCTTCACCCCAGCAATGTTTGCCTCTTTTTCTCCAATATCTGTTTTCAGCTCTTTTGATTTACCCTCATCGACTTTTTGCGAAACATGTGAAAGATTCTGTACAATAGTTTTTGATGTACGTGACAGTTCCGCGACCACTTTTAGAGGCGCAACTTGGGGAGACGCGGCTTTTGGAGGCGCGAGTTGTAGAGGTGCAACTTTTGGAGGCGCAGCTTTCAAAGGCCCAACTTTTGGAAGTTCAACTTCTCGAGGGGAGGCTTTCAAAGGTTCGACTTTTGAAAGCTCACGTTTTGAAGGCGCAACTTTCAAGTCTTCAACTTTTGAAGAAGCAGCATTCGACAGACCAACTTTTGGAGAAGCAATTTTTGAAGCCTCAACTTTTGAAGCCTCAACTTTTGGTGGTGCAGCTTTCAGACAATCAGAATTTGAAGGTCTACTTTTTGCGGGAGCAACTTTAGAAGGCTCAACTTTCGGACGCGCAACTTTTGAGAGGTCAACTTTTGGAGGCTCGACTTTAGCAGACTCGACTTTTGGAAGCTCAACTTTTGGAGGCTCAACTGTCGAAGGAGTTGCATTTGACGGTCCAACTTTCGAAGGAACAACTTCTGAGGAATCAACTTTTGGCAGCTCCGTGTTTGGTGGCTCTACTTTCTGAGGTTCACTTTTCAAATCACCGACTTTTGAGGACTCAACTTTTAGAGAAGCAGCTCTTGAAAGTCCAACTTTAGAAGGCTCTCCTTTCGAAAGCTCAACTTTTACAGCCTCGACTTTCGGAGACTCAATTTTAGGAGACTCAACTTTCAAAAGTGCAACTTGTAGAGGCTCCACTTTCGAAGACGCAACCTTTGAGGGCTCAAGCTTTGTAGGCGCAATTATTGACTGCGCAACCGTTGATTGATCAACTTTTAGATGCTCAGTTTTGGTAGGCTCAACTTTCTGGGGAGCAACTTTTAGGGGCTCAACTTTCGGAGATTCAACTTCTGGAGGAGCAGTTTTTGAAGTTTCAGCATTTGAAGACGAGACTTTTGAGGTCTCAACTGTTACAGGCTCATCTTTTGAGAGATCAACTTTCGGATGTGTAACTTTCGAAAGCTCAATTTTTCCGCTTGAAGACTCAAGTTTTGAAGACGAGGCTTTTGAGGCCTCAACTGTTACAGGCTTATTCTTTGAGAGATCAACTTTCGGATGTGCAACTTTCGAAAGCTCAATTTTCGGGGTTGAAGACTCAGGTTTTGAAGATGAGGCTTTTGAGGCCTCGACTGATACAGGCTTATCTCTTGAGAGATCAACTTTCGGATGTGCAACTTTCGATGGCTCAATTCTCGGGGCCGCAAGTTTTAAGAGCTCAACTTTCGGAGATACAACTTTTGGAGGAGCAGCTTTTGAAGGCTCAACTTTGGAAGATGAAACTTCTGAAAGCTCAATCTTGGAAGTCCCAACTTCTGAGGACTCAACTTTAGGGGGTGCAACTTTCGTCGCGCCTTTATTCAGTTCTTTATGGACAACTCCAAAGTTTACTTTCTCGGATTCTTCTGTTTTCACTTGAGTTACTTCACTGAGACCATCCTCACACTTGGCTGGACAAACAGTTTTGATTCCGTCTTCTTTCCGTCCTTCTTTTTGCAATTTTCGCTTCAATTCTTCAGACGTAGATTGAACTTCTGGCGCTTTTGAAAGCCCTTTTAAATCTTCAGGTTTTCCCACACCAACAGTTCCATCTGTTTCTTTTATCAATTGTGCAGTCAAACACTGAGCAGCCACTACTGGAGTTGGCTCTGCAGGTTTTTCAACTTTTTGCAACAAACTCCCCTTCTCTTTAAACGTAATTTGTTGTGATGTAGGTATGTTACCTTTGGGAACAACTTTGTCCCCAGGTACTTTTGGCTGCTCTTGGCCTAGTTTATCGCTATTTTCATTTGTCACTTTCTTTGTATCAGAAACGCCAACTGGGACAAGTGTCATTTTTTTAGAACTCTCGGCCGTTATTGTAGGAATTTGTTTTTCTAACATTACTTTTTCAGTCATTGCTTTGGGAAGAGCTGTATTTTTCACTTCTTGCGGCGACAGTTTGGGTTGTTTTTCCACTTCCGTGCTGCTGCCATCCGGTTTTCTCAGCTCGTGCTTCTCCACGTTCCGGATCGGATCAGCTGCAGCTTTTCTCTTTTCGGCTGCACTTGGAATGTCTTTTGTATGTTTCTGTGAACTTTCGGCCATCGCTTTCGCAGCGGAACTAGATTTTGGTTGTTCCGGAATGTTGGCATTCTTCTTCAAGTCCACTGCAGCCCCTGGAATGGTTGTCAGGTCTTTGCTTTTGACTGAAGATGACCCAGATTCTGCTTGCTTTTTCGCAACTTCTTCGTTTTCGTCGCCTGTCCCACAAACGTAAGCAATTTTTTTTATGCAAGGCTTTTCAGTTGCCTCTATAAGTTTTTCGCTTGTCTTGGCAGGAATTGGCTTGTTCTTGGTGTGCGTCTTCTCTTCAGCTTGTGGTGTCACGACTTTCGCATCCATTGTCACCTTCGCCGGTCCCGCCGAATCTACTTGTGACTTTTCTTTCGTATCAGAGGTTTCTGTCTTGGCACCGCAAGTGTACGCTTGCTTTTTCACGCAAACCTCCTCTGTAACGGGTTCGCCTATAACTTGATCAGACTTTGAAACGTCTGTTTTCTTCAATACAACTGGCGATGCTGCAATCTTTTCTTCGACAGATTTTACCGTCGCACTTGATTTTGATGCAGCTTCCGCAGTCACATTTTCCTTCAGTTCAACTTCCTTTGTTACTATTTCTTTTGAGTCAATCGTCGCAGTCACTTTTTCTTTTGACAAAACTCCTGCTGTTACATTTTCTTTTGGTGAAACTGAAGCCCTTGCTGGTTTATCCGTTACTTGAATAGATACTGGAGCAACCGGTTTCTTTTGTGCAGCTGGCGATGGCGGAAGCTTGCTCAAATTTACCTCGCCAGACGTCACTTTTTCTTTTGATGGTGCAACTTCCGCGGGCACTTTTTCTTTTGATGGTGCAACTTCCGCGGGCACTTTTTCTTTTGGTGCAACTTTCACTGTCACATTTTTTGATGCAACTTCCGTTGCGATTTTCAACGTAGTCACTTTATCTTTTGGTGCAACTTCCAATGCCAGTTTTTCTTTTGAAGAGACGTCTGCTGTTACTTTTTCTTCTGAAGTAACTTCTACCGGCACTTTTTTGCTTAGTTCGTCATGTGCGACATGTTTCAATAATAATTGCGGGTCTGGTAACGGTTTAGTTTTAGCTCTTTCGTTCTTAACCTCAACTAATTTTGTGTCATTTTCGGCTTTGGCTCCATGGTCAGCTGTTATGTCCGTGGTTGGTGTTTTTTGTTTCTGATATAGGTCTTCGCTCTTTGGTTCTGCTTCTAATCTTTCCAAGGTAGCAATTTCATCTGCAGGATCACTTCTGCTAGTATTACTATTGACGACCGAAGGAACCTCTTCTGATTTTTTCTGATCGTTTGTGTGTTCAATTTGCTTTCCAGGCTCTCCTGATGATTCTACCGAATGATTACCTTCTATTCTGTACCCAATATCTCCTTTAGTTTTCGATTCGATTATATTTTTCTGATCACAAATGTCAGAGTCTCGTTTCGACCCTTCAGGAGTTGAAAGCGAGAAGCTTGGAGTCGGTTGTTTCGACTTGAATGCCAAACAGCCTGGGCCAAAGAAGAACTTCGGTGTAACAACAGCTTTCGGTTGTTCTGGTTCTTTGTCAGTGGCATCCACGGACTCTTCAACTGTGCTGTCATCACTCCTTTTAGTTTCGACGTCCCATCGTGACTTTTTAGTGGGACTTTTGGCGGTGCTGCTTACGAGTTTATTGTCAGTCTTTGTATCGATTATCGTGCCCAGCTTAATAGGACTTTTCACCAGGGGCGCAGTAACTTGCTTCGAGGACGCCGTCCCATCGTCCTTGTTATCACTAATACTGTTTTTGTCGCCAAACGATTCTTCATCGTTCGACGGTTTGTCATCATTGCCGGTTTCGCAGTCTCTTCCGTTGCCCGACCCATAAAAGTACATCACGGATTCCTCTATAGCTTCGCCAACGATCGGGATGCCTTCATTATCCGCACCCGATCCCACACCTTTGACCAACATCACTGGTTCTTCGATCGCTTCTCCAACTTCAAATGCAGACGTTCTCTTTTTCTTAGCTGATGGTTTGTCTTCACCATCACTTGAACCCCTTGAGCGCTTTTTCTTTCCATTTTTATCGATCGATTTTAGAGGAGTTCTAGTTTTCTTCCTTTTTTCTTTTTTATCTTCATTCACGTCCTCTTCTTTTTCAACGGCATCATCATCATCATCATCATCTTCTTCCTTTTCCTCCTCTTCGTCTAACTCTTCCTCCTCTTCGTCTAAGTCTTCCTCCTCTTCGCCTAATTCTTCCTCCTTTTCGTCTAACTCTTCCTCGTCTGCTTCCTCCTCTTCACCAATGTCTTCTTCAAAATCACCATTGCAAGCGTCCTCGTCCTGAGGAAGTTCGAGTGGTTGGTTCTTCGAATCGGACGAGTTGGATTCCGTTTGTCCTGTATCTATTATCGGTTTCTCGGCCAAACTATTGCTGTCCTCGTTGTTTGTCGATTCGGAACTGATTTTCGAATCGCCATCTCCCAAATCGTTGATCAGATTGATCAAACCGTCCTTGTCCCTGGCGACCAAAATCCAAGTTTCTTCGTCGGGATCTTCCTTGTAGACGCGAATTTGACAATTGTTGTCGCTCTGGAACCAGTAGGCGTGACCAGATTTGTCTTTGCCCAAAGGCTGTGATCGCAAATCACGGGCTGTCATTTTGTTGATTTCAGTTTTGAACTTTGGATTGCAATCGAACTGGGCTTCCAGCAGTTCCTGTGGACAAAAACGGCTATGTTTAGCTAAAAAAGCAAGATGTTTAGATCTAGTTTCTTCAAGTGAAAATAAAAAGGATTCTTACTTTTAGCGCCCGAATTTTGGATGATAGGCGGGCCTTCTTGTAGCCAAACCGTTCGATTTCCCAAGCATCTTGGGCGCAAAAAGTGTGACAAAATTTGACGAGAGCCTTTTCCCATCGGTCGGCAGAGACGGATTTCTTCGTTTTACGCAGTAACTTGAGGTGCATATCGACAAGCACTTGAGGTACTGTAAAAAAGAAAGAGAATTGTGTAATGAAAAGGCGATATCTACATGAGAATTGGACTAACGTAGTAGATATCACGCGGGCGTCCGGTGAAGTACCGTATGATCAAAAACTTTTCTACTTGCGGTAGGCTGTGGCCTGGCCAAAATCAGCCTCGTTTGCCTGCTAATGACCAGGCCACAGCCTACCGCAAGTAGAAAAGTTTTTGATCATACGGTAGTAGCGAGCTCCATCAAGACTGGTTTATCAAGTACGCTCGCGCCCGCGCAGGCATTCGTGCCGAGTTGGATGCAACGTAAGTAAGCGGAGTCGTTTGCCAGCACGCTGGGTATGTCGGCGTTGGGCTCAGTTCGATCGGCGTAACGCCGACGCCGCGCCAAGATTGAGATTGACTGGTTTGCTGTTATTTGTCAGTGGGAAGGTGCGAGGCGAGTCACGTGATGTGGTCACGTGAACTACACATGAGAGTGGTATAGATAATGAACAGTCGTCGGCCCGCGTTTAGTGCATGGAATGGAACTTCGGCCTCAGCGGCATTGATCTCATGCAAACCACGCGGGCCGGCGACCGTTCATCCTCTACCACTCACTCTCTTGTATGTAGTTCACGTGACTCACTCGTGCACCGTGCCACTGACGATAGTGACGAATAACAGCTAACCACAATCCCATAAGCTCAAAATTCGCTTGTAATGGTCCGAAAGAGACCCTGACGCAGCGTTGGCGTTACGCCGAAGTTGAATTCGGTCGAACTGAGCGCAGCGCCAACATACCCAGGGTGCTAATGAACGACTCAGCTCACTTACATTGGGCGCTTTCCATTTAAAACACAATTGTGTCGGTTTGTGTCAACACAAGTCGGCTTGTGTTAGCTTGTGTCGATGACACACAGCAACATAAATCAAATGGAACGCATTTGTGCCGATGTTTGTCGACACAAGCCGACTTGTGTCGGTAAATGGAAAGCGCCCATTGTAGCGCACCCGTGCGTTCAGTCAGCTTATTTAGCCGCAAGTTTAAATTTTAGTCGCAAGCGCAGAGACGCTCATTGGCTCTTATGAACCAGCCTCCTCAGAACAGCCAATGAGCGATGCAACGCTTACGACTAAAATTAAAACTTGCGGCTAAATAAGCTGACTGAACGCACCTATAAACAAGTCTTAGTTACGAAAAAGAATATGCAAATGAATGCGTCTTTTAGGGCAAAAGCGAACCGAGCAGTTTTTAATAAACAGAGCTGTGGAGTTCTGGTTTGGTGGTCCGATGTTGTAACAGTCTATAATAACATTGCTTTACTCGGCCTGAGTATATGAGTGTACACTGCCACTGCCATCATCGATGCTCCTTGCGACGACTTGGGTTTACGTGGAATTTTATTTCCAAGTTTGTTTCAGTCTGAGCGAAGCATCGTCAGCGATCTACTCAACAGGGCATGTGACGGATCCAGCGATCTAAGTAATCACGACCAGATGGCGCCGCATGAGAAACTCACATTTTACGAGTCTCCCTAACGTGTACTTTGGGGTTCTCTGAATGTTGCTCTCATGGAGATTTTTAACTGCATTTTTACGACATAAAATTATGCCATTTTTTATGACAGAAACCAGTCGTTCAGTCTCCTCTCTAACCTACTAACCTCCATGGATGCTCTTAACTCCTTAGGGGCTTAGGGCCGCCTGATCTGGATATCTCCGCACCGATGACTGATGAGCATCCAACAGAAGCGAAACACGTGTCTGTGGAGGTTATAGCAGTCCGAGAGCTCTGTTGATTATTCATCTATAAATATTTCATTTTTTACAGGGTGTCCTAGGTTTAACCGATCAAACTTTGGGAAAAGATTCTTCAATTCAGTTCTTCTGACTCCTGATTCATAAATATATAGCATACCGGATTTTTTCAAAATGTGGACTTGAGTTAGCTGCGGAAGTGGAAACGTATGTTCGCAACTTGATCCATCCACCCGCATTGCCTGGATTGACCGCCTCAAGGGAGCGATTTGAATCAAGTCGCGGACATACACTTTTACTTCCATAGCTTACTGCAATTGCAGCAATTACTGCAGTTTTAAAAACCACCACATACATAGTGTCTCAAAACTCGCGCCCCACAGCTCCACTCGGTATATGGAATCTTCTATGAAGACCCCAAAAGTTGATAAAAAATTTTTTCGACTTTTATTTTTCAAGTTATGGAGGGTCAAAGGTTAGTCCATCGAACCCTTCTGTTGTCGTTATTTCAAAAGATTTTTCTGAACTGTTTATGGCATAATATTGAGTACAAAATATCAACCACTGAATGTGTACGAAATTTCCATTTACTACACAGGGTGGAGTCATACCGAGGGGTTGACCACTTGGTAATTTTGGTGTACATGGACCGGTAATTGCCAAGTAATTGTGTAATTGTCTGGTAATTGTGGTAATTGTCAAGTAATTGTGTAATTGTCTGGTAATTGCGGTAATTGTCAAGTAATTGCCTGGTAATTGTCTGGTAATTGCAATAATTGTCAAGTAATTGCCTGGTAATTGTCAGGTAATTTTCTGGCAATTGCGGTAATTGTCAAGTAATTGCGTAATTGTCTGGTAATTGTCAAGCAAATGTCTGGTAATTATGCTATTCGCTGGTACATGCCTGACAATTCCAGTAATTGGTGGTTAGTTGGAGTAAAATAGGACAATTTCTGTCCTGACAAATGAAAATTGTTCGAATCAAGGTTCGAATTTTTAAAAAAACTTGTTTTTTGTTTATTGGTTTTTGAAAGATTGCAAATATAAAGCTGAGTGACAAAGTCCAGGACAAAATTCAATTAAAGTTTCTATGACAAGAACCTATGGCAAAATGGAAAGGTAATTTTTCCGCTTCTATGACCAAAAACGAACTTGATCGTTTCTCTCAGCCTTATTGCGTCAATTGGGGCGTCGATAGTAGGTACTTCCCTGTAGCTTCCGATAGAGACCAAGTTGTTGGAGACCAAAATCAATTTGGTCAAGAAATAAACCTAGGAAGAAACCCGCTGGACGAGAACGCGCAATGTCTTTTTTTCACCCATATTCCTACACCTGCCACCCCCGGCATCCACAGGTTGCAGGTTTAACGTATATCCCATACACTTTCTATTTTCAGTAGAATGAGTTTTTGTAGCAAAAATAAAGTAACAAGCTGGAGCGCTGGGAGAATACGACCGATGACCGCTGATAGTTTCGCTCCAAAACTTTTCAGGTGCCATCAGTCGTAGCCGTAGCCCCCCAGCTTGTCACTTTATTTTTGCTCCAAAAAATCGTTTTACTGAAAATTTAAAGTGTATGGGATCCCCAGCTTGTCACTTTTTTTTTCTAGTTTTAGTGAACTTTGATCCAAATCTGAACAAAATCATTTGAACGGTGCAAAAGTTACGCAAAAAAAAACGATTTTTTGATTTCAACTTTGAAGGGCTATAATATCTCTCTTATTATTCGTTATTGAGAGAAAGTTTATGATGAAAGTCTCTTTCTTTTTCGATGCTCTATCTATCCGCAATTTTAATTTTCAAGATTAAACACCGGACACCCTGTATAAGGTGGTCTTAAGACCATGCTTATTCAGACACAGGCTTGAGCTAAGATGATTTTATAGGTATAAGAATCATCTTGTAAATATTGTATATTATAATCAAATACAACTACTTACATCTTCTTATGGTTGTGTTTGGTGAAAATTGGCTCATGAAAATTGAATACTCAAGGTCGTCTTAAGACCTTGATCACAAGTTCTGACTGAATACGGGCCATAGACTCCACCAACTAGTAAAGACAATATCCCTTATCTGCAAAGCACTAAGCACTCCAAGGAAACTCACAATTCCTCGCGTATTCTCGAAAATTTTCACCATGTCGCGTCGTCGCGTACATGACGCCTCGACACGGTGACAAGTGCCCACAGCCACAGCGTCCTAGCGAGGGCAGGGCAACCGGGGCCTACGCCAGGAGCGCAGGGCTTAGGGGGCGAGAAAATCGAGCACCAAATTGATCGCAAAAATTTCATGTTTTTTTTTACTTTTATTCTGTATAAGAATGAATAAATGGAACAGAAAATCCTGGCATGTTGTGCATAGGCCAGGCGGTAGGTCATTCTGGATAGAAAAAATTCCGACCAAAGCTTTTATGGAGTCAAACTCTTCATAAAGTCAGTAGGTATCTACCACTGAGTTTCCGCCCAGAAACGAGTTGTGCTGATTCCTCCACATCTGCCCAAAGGTAAAGGATGTCTTGAAGGTGCAAAAAGACCTGTTAAACCTCTGTACTTTTTCATTTTATTTGCCTCAATGGAAACTTACAACTCTAACGCAAACATTGGAAGCATTTGTCATCATCTCTGTGCCACTCTTACTGTTGAAAAAAAAGATTTCTTTGTGCGGGTCAGATAAATCACATTTAATTGTTTTTTCACAAAAGAAAACGATGGAGCAACATGTATTTTGGATGTTTTCTAATAACTTGTACTCATTTAACTCATTTATGGCGTTAAAATTTCAATAACAGCATTTTTGAAGATGTTGCCCGCTAAGAAGTGAATAATTTCCACCCACCTGTTCAGCAGCAGTTTTTTCAATTTTACCAAACACCGTTCTCGAATATTTTATAGGGAATGACAAGCTGGAACTGTTTTCTAATAATATTATATATGGCTTAACCGCGGCACGCTTTTTGAAAGTGTAGGAAATTGATTTCTTCTCGAGCGGTTGATTTTACCCGCGTGCGGCCGTGCCTACTTGACATAGACCGGACTGATTACACAAGCTTGGAAATGTATTGTCTTTCAGCTTTAAAACACGACCATTGATGATAAAATAATATATAATTTCTTCATAAATCAATGTACAAAGTCTTAACAATAATGGTTGCGTTTTAAAGCTGGAAAAGAGTACATTTCCAAGCTCGTGTAATCAGTCCGGTCTATGTCAAGTAGGCACGGCCGCACGCGGGTGAAACAGGACCTCTCGGAAAAAAATCTGTTTTTTAGACTTTCAAGTGCGTGCCGCGGTTAAGTCAGGCACGATATCGTTAGAGAAGAGTTTGAGCTTTTCATTCCTTATGAAATTTTCGCAAACGGTGTTTGGTAAAATTGAGAAAATTGCTGCTGAACAGGCGGGTAAAAATGATTCACTTTTTTGCTGGCAACATCTTCAAAAATGCTGTTATTGAAACTTTAATGCCATTAATGGGTTCAATGGACACGAGTTATTAGGAAACATATAAAATACATGTTGCTCCATCGTTTTCTTGTGTGGAAAAACGAATTAATATAATTCATCTGACCCGCACGAAGAAATCTTTTTTTTTCAACAGTAAGACTGACACAGAGATGATGACAGATGCTTCCAATGTTTACGTAAGAGTTATACGTTTGCATTTAGGCAAATATAACTAAAAAGTACGAAGGTTCAACAGGTCTTTTTGCACTTTCGAGGCATCCTTTACCTTCGCGCAGATGTGGAGGAATCAGCACAACTCGTTTTTGGGCGGAAACTCAGTGGTAGATAACTACTGACCTTACGAAGAGTTTGACACCATAAAAGCTTTGGTCGGAGTTTTTTCCAGATTGTAGTGATTTTACCGACATACCGCCTGGCCTATGCATGGGAATTTTTCGATTTTTATAGTTCAGAAGTTCAGCTACAGTTGAGGTGCTCAAGGTCACAAATAGGACTAGGGCGTCTAACAAACCTAGCGATTTTATCAATCGAATACGACATCGCTGTTAAGATCGACTACGATAATTGACAAGTTTGCTAGGGAAAAATCTCGAAAAATTTTCACTCTAGTTTTAGTTGTTTCCTAGTCTAGTGCGAGTACAACGCTAACAATTTTTTTTATTCGTTTATTCAACGTCGGTTTATTTCCGCAACGAGGCTCAACACCGACGCCGGTGAATGCTTTCCTCCACTATACCAGAAATTTTGCCGAGCCTCTGTGTGTTACAACACAGTGTAGGGATTTTTAACGACCACCAACATCGCATGGGGTCGGCATCATCGTTCGTATTTTACGTGCTATGCGACACACGGCGCGTCTTGCATTTAGCAAGCATTCCAACTAAACCAAGAAGCTTGTTTTCGAGGCGAAAATCTGTCCCCGGCGGGGATCGAAACCGCGACCTCTGGTACGGTGCGGTACGGAAGACTGCGATTTACTTACGTTAGCTATTCCATTTTCCCACTTGAGGATCGGTCACTTTCCTTAATCGTCGCTATGGTAACCACTCTATAAGGTGATTGCATGTAGAGGGAGTTTATGGCAAAATGTCAATAGTGTCATTGTCATCTGTCAAGTTTCATCCATGTCGGAGTCAACGTCAACCGGACTAACCTCACTAAATACTGTCATGTTTACGATTTTACGTGTTTTGTTCACATACTGTTTTGTTCGGCGTTTACGAGATCAAGATTGTGATTTCTAATCATTCTAACAAAACAATGAATGCCTTATTACACCTGTTATGTGCCCCAGTGCAATTCCATAACAAACGTCAAAACATAACTCGAATCCTTGCGCTGCCTGCCGGTGATCAGGTGAACGAATTTCATTGCAATCACCCTATTCTCCCTGTTATTTTTTTCGACAATGACGTTTGATTCACAACTCTGTCAACGTTTGACAGCTAGCCGACAGCTGCGTGCGACATTGCTCATTGCAGGTTATTACTGTGGCGTGGCTATTGTGCCTTTCAAAGTGTATGCTGTAAAGAAGGAAACAGAATACGTGCCAGATATTTCAGCTTTTGTGTCATACACGACCAATACGAAACTCTCGATGGGCTTCCTCGGGCTCGACGTAGGCAGCAGTGAAAAAACGGCCCTGTTGTTTTGTTGGTTGCCTAATATCACTTTCGTGTGAAAATGCATGTGCTCCACAAAGCGCAGTAAGTTATTGCCATTAAAAAAAAAAAAAAAAAAAAAAAAAACACCAATACCTATGAATTAAAAAGCAAATAGAGTAATTACACGCATCAACTACCTATTTTTCGCGAGTTTCTTCCCATTTTGTGTTTAATTCCTTCTTTTTAAACGTACTCCAACTTCTTTTCATGCTTTTGCGCGATACTTTCCACGCGTTGTCATTCTTTAATTTTTTGAGCTCTTCCGCCATTTTTTTCTTTATTTCATCCCTTCTTTACACGCGTCGACTGCCTTTTTTGCGACTTATTCCTTCTATTCAATGGTTTTTTTTTACGATTGCTGCGATTTTTAGCCCTGTTTCTTGTTTCACGCGTTCTTTTTAGCTTCTCCCCACCCAACACCCCTATTCTGCTCCCCGGTCACGAAGGTCACAATGTCTTTTGGTGGTTTTCCTACGATTTCTTGCGATATTTCGCCGTTTTTTATTTCAAGATGCGTTATTTTCAACTTCTCCTCTCCCAACACCCCTATTTTGCTCCCCGGTCCCGTTGATGTGTTTTATCTTTCGTTCAGTACCATTTTCACTTCGTTCGGGGAGTTGCATATCCGCTCGGCGCTAAAAATACACTGCGTAGTTTTTCAACTGTCATAATTTTTTCTCGAAAGTTTGTGGATCTTCCGCAAAATTTCGTTTGAAAAACCTTCTTGTCCACTGTTTGTATTCCATTCCTATTTTTGGAATGATCAAAATCGAGGTCCCCTTTATGACACGATCACCGAGAAGCCACTATTGCATAATTATTACGAGTAGGTACTACTATTGCAATGTAATACAATACATAGTAATACGAGTATAATGCTTTGTTTTTTTCATTATGTTAAATAATTTTAACCCGAAAACTACTGCCATTATTTGGCTAAATCCCGAGACGAAGTCGGTATTCCAGTGTCCGGTGCTATTAGTGTGCTCTTTTCACTTGCTAGTATGAACTTATCGAGGGCATTAAGCAACTCACGTGAATCTAATTCGATTGTTCTGATTGGCTATTTATTAATTTTTTTTTATTCTCGAAAAATATTCATCTGCGCCCACCTTTTCGAGAGGAAGGAAGGGGGCAAAAATAAATCTTTGCCCTAGGCGCAACAGTAGGTACCTTGCTACTACACTGCAAGTGGCCTTGTTTACGCGAGGTTCAAAACTGGTGTTAAGGTCCGTAACATCAATGTTATCGTCCGCATAAACACCTCTAAACGCAAGTTTCGCAACAGCTGTTAAGCTTAGCTAAATGTGATTTTAAATTGCATTTATCATTATCATTATGAATTATGAATTATGAATTAATTTAGTAAGCAAACAAGTGTTGGCAATTGCACGTAAACGCCCATGCCCAACCGCAGTACACTGATGTAGCGAATGTTGCCTAAAATCGTGGTTTTTAGGCAACTTTCACTACAGAAGTGTACTGCGGAATGTATTTTACTGCCAGGGACTTTTCTCACACGATTCAAGAATAGCGGCCTAGGTTGAGGGGCTGTCGGCTGTCATTTTGGTCGGCGCGCGTAAACACTCCTAACTAACCACTGTTAAAATCTCTGCTAAGCCTTGCGTAAACAAGCTCACTATCAAGTCGTCATCGTACCATTCGTAAAATCAACGTAACACCGAGCGTAACACATTTTTTCCATAGCTCACTTTAATGAAAAAAGCCGTGAAATTGATTATAATAGGTATGGTATGCAGCATTATTTTGTTTACAAAACGGTAGAAAGTGGTGGGGGAAACGATAATTTCCTATCACCTTGGAGGTACAAGACTTCTGGTCGTAACCTGGATGGATAGATTTCCGGATCTGGGCTATATTTCTACTTCCGCACGTCGCATTACCGGTGGAAGCTTGTCTCTGGTGGAAACATATGAATGTGCCGCACGTCCAAATTTATTATTACTTGAATTTTCCGCATGCAACAAAGAGGGCTGGGAGTTTTAATGGCGTTCCAAGGCCTACCTTCTTGAGTGTCCTCGAGCATCTCTTGCAGTGCCATGAAGTCGACTTCCGCCAGGCCGCAGGTCAACCCGAACTTTTCCAAAAAGGCGCAGATAACCGCGAAGTTTGGATCACTCTCGCATGAAGCCTCATTATCTGACGCCATTTGCACCAGCCGCTATGTTTGACAGGAGGCGTTAAACCAAACAAACGACGATCGCGGGGCGACACCGCACCCCAATATCATGTCCCTGGGGGCGCAGCGACGATTAAAATATTACACTGGATCAGTTTTATGGATTAAGAAACCCAATAACCGCACGTCATGGATAAACCAACACCATTTAACACAACAAGCGTTCGTTCCTCGATCTAGTGCGTCACTTTACTGCGAGTTTGGCGAGTTTCACCAGATTGGCTACACTGTAACCCTAGATGTGCAGCACCAGATGGCATTCCTGACACCCAGTGGCGTAGACTAGACTTGCATGCTTGGGTTTGGGTCATGGACCTGTTTGGGTCAATGAAAAAAAAAAACATGCAATAAAAATATTTTTTCTCAGACCAATCAAGTAAATTGTTACAATACACAAAACGTTTTTTTAAATTAGTTACACTGCATAATTTCTTTTTTCAAACGGTAGGCTGGTCCTTCCAAGCTCATTACGTATCTACTGTAAGCTTCATCTGCAGCAGCTTTCATGTCTATGGGCTCCGTGACAATCCCAGCCCTTTCCATGTTACACCTTCTCTTGCCCCCGCGATTCTCTTTCTAGAAAATGATTGCAAAAATAATAACTTATCCTTTCTGCAAGAGAAATATTACCTCAATTTCACTTGTAATGCGAGCTTTCAAACTCATTGTGAATTTCTCGTAATCTCTGAAACCTTTATTTTTCGCCTCCACATAACCAAGAATGTCTGCAACTCTCTGGGCCTGTCGAGAACCGATTTTGTGATCGGTCATGTATTTATCTATTACTTTTTTGTGTTTAGACAAAATATCCAGTTTATTTTCTTTTATATCTTGAAAAACCATCAGACTGTCGCAATAATCACGGATTTGCTGGAAAATAGGTGTCGGTTCTTCAACTGAAAAACATTTCTTTGCCAAATGAAAAATTTCACAAAAAATGTTGAAAATAATAGAACCTGTAACATCAGCAATGTCTGGCAGCGACTTCAAGTATTTAAAGAGAAGTTTGTAAAATTGGGTGGCCACACCTTTTCTTTGATGAGAAGGTATTATAAAAAACTGGCTGATGCGTAGCCTTGAAGTGCTCGGATAATGGAAAAATTTGTAAACAGAGCAGAATCCTACGGGTGAACAGTGCATTTTGTTTGTTTCTTCATCTTTATATTCTTCATAGCTGGAATATATAATGTGAAGTTTTTACCTCCATATAAATTGCAAAGAGAAATAAATACTTACACATAAAATATCATCCAACGCTGATCATCAAGATCAATAAAATTGGCACCATCTATAAACCACACGATGAAAGTTTCAAATCTAGCATGAAATTCTTTAAAATCCTCATCGTTCAAGTCACATTCAGTGATTTTGTATGAACCTGTTTGAAACATAATTAGATCATGTACTTTCACTCATTAGTCAAAATCCTCACCTCTTTCTTTGTCTTGGAATGAATTAATCACGTTTCCATGCATTTTGTCATGCACTTCCTTTGTCAAGTCCTCATCAGCAAAACTGCCGAGATCACTTTTGTAATGAGAAGGCAGCCAAGAGTTCAATTCCTCCATTATATCATCAGCACTTGTATTTGATTTTTGTATTTGATGCTGCCATTGAACCTGCACGCAACACTTGGCAGAATTGTGAAGGTAAAAGAGATCAATGGAGAGGTGCCGGTATCCATAAATGTTTTCATTATCTCCGAAAATTTGATGGGCCATATCCGGATGAAACTGATGCTTCATGTTGTGATGGTCTGCCAGATCAGCTGCATTTCGAACTGTGGATGGAAACTTTTCGATCAACCTAACTGGATGAGGGCTCCCAAAGCTTACCTATTTTGAATGTCACCACCGATAGTGCATTGGCTTTGTAAGACGACATATCCTCTTCCTGAGTTTCCTTGGGCTGAACCCGAGGCTGAACCTGATGAAATGTGAATAAGAGCTTTTCATGAAAATGAAGTTCAAAACCGTAAAAGACCGCCTACCTTGTTGTTTTTGTCTTCCTCCATTTTGTTCGAATTTATACTCGAAAAGAATAACTATTATTTATCGAAGCAATAACTGCAGCAGCAAACGGTTACAGCAAAAAGAGCACTCGGTACTCGCTTCGCGCTTTCAGCATCAGTCAGCTGTCAGGCAACTGTCAAAATCTGGCGCTAAATGCCAATTTGCTGTCACATCTGTCATAATATCTGGAGTGCGTTCAGAAATTGCGCCCGGGTATTTCATGATTTTTTTTTCGTTTCCTAGCCAGAATTGTAAATCTTCTTTTGTATCTTCCGAACGGTTTTACATACCAAGTTCGTTCTTTCGTTGATCGAATCATATTTATTTCTGCTCGATACCGATGGCATTTGAAGACGATTTAAGGCTTTATACGCAGGACGCAGGGTATCAATGCGTGCTTTCCACCTAGCCTCAAGTTCGGTACACCTGCCATTTTCGCATATGCGGGTTCCAAACGGTGCTTTCCATCTACGTGTTTTTACTCGGTTCTGCGCCGTTCATTGGATCACGTAAAATTTTGTGCCACACCATGGAACATGTGCCGTCTGGTGGTATTTGTACCGTCTAGGTGGAAAGCACCCAATATTTCTTTCTCAAAAATAAAGGTGAAGAGATAAGGGTACCTATCCACCTAGACGGTACAAATACCACCAGACGGCACATGTTCCGTAGTTTGGCACACAATTTTAGGTCATCCAATGAGCAGCACAGAACCAAGTAGGAACACGTAGATGGAAAGCACCGTTTGGCACCCGCACATGCGTAAATGGAAGCTGTACCAAACTTGGGACTAGGTGGAAAGCACGCATTGAGTATGTATACACGCCGCTTTCAAGGTGCCTTTGTTTAAAGTGTAGGCTGGGTGAGCGGTTTTCGAAGCTTGATTTCATAAAAATAAATCGTACGTTATTTCTTAACTTTTCTTTATTCACCACTGACAACGAACAACAAAAAAACAGACGCCATGCCCTCTCACGGCAATCCTTCGTACCCAAGTGGCGCGAATAATTTAAAATTTGAAATTACTGACCACAAAAGGCACCTTTAAATAAAGTGACTTGTATGAGGTGTATATACGACACACACCTTTTGACCACAATTAACAAATGCACCTTTAATAAAGGCTGAATGAAGTTAGGTCACTAGTATAGTAACTTTCTGTTTCGTAGCTAGCTTCACCCGCTACTCGACAGTCGACAGACATGACTTCAACACTTTACGCTCGTACATCAGCTTCAGAAAATACTCCGTCTCCTCCACATCCCACGATTCCCTCGGCTTTTTCGTTGCCATTGCCATGACGTTTACTTTGGCTTTTAATCTTTTAAATTTAAAGAAGAAAAAACAGTCGACTCAAGAAGGACAGGTGGCAGTACCAACTAACAGGTAACCAAACGTAACAGAACAAAAAGCACTAAGTCGCATCATTAAAGGTGCTTCAACGAAAGTAAACCCATATACACGCAATTTTAAGGCACCCTATGGCGCGATGTGACGGAGAAAAAGTGTCTGCCCTGAGCGGGATTCGAACCTGCGTCTTCCATTTGCCGGATGGATACTCTAACCACTAAGCTATCGGGGGAGACAACAGTCCCTCCGTCACATGCCCATATGAGAGCCGCCACACCCATATGAGAGCCGCCACAGTACTCCCCCTCCAGAGACGTCGTTCGTCTCGTATGTCATCCGTGTTCACCGTTCTTACAAACCGTTGTTCGGTACCCCCCCAGCTAGGGCGACGGATAGGACGTGGGTGGACGTAGGCAGAGAAGTGGCGGTGCTATTCAATTGTTCGCTGTTCGGGGTCACCATTTATGGCGCGATGTGACGGAGAAAAAGTGTCCGCCCTGACCGGGACTCGAACCCGGGTCTTCCATTTGCCGGATGGACTCTAACCACTAAGCTATCGGGGGAGACAACAGTCCTTCCGTCACATGCCCATATGAGAGCCGCCACACACCTTTACTATAGCAAAGGCTGATGGTGAACCGCCTTTGCTTTAACAAAGGTGCCTTTATTGAAGGCAGTTGAGAGCCCGTTCACGAGTATCTAAGGCACCTTTGCTAGAGAGGTACCTTTCATAAAGGCACCTTAAAAGCGTCGTGTATACATACTCATAGAAATTTTGATGGGATTCCATCAAATGTTTGTCCACCTTGTTTCCATTTGGATTACCTCACATTTTTTTAGGAGCCCATAGCCCTAAAACCACGCCTAAACCTCTAAAAAAGTTTCTGAACGATTTCTGGGTAATTTTTTGACAAACAAAAAAATTATTGTAATCTCCCAACCCACCCCTCTTATAAAAATAAACTTTCCCCAAAGAAGAAGAAGAAGAATCCCCTTTAAGTTAAAGACTTAGTTTGGCCAAAGTTCGTGTTTGTCTAGTATTGTTTGTTAGGACTTTCGTTGTTTGGTAGTTACCCAAGGTAGTACAGGTAAGTGAAGGCTTGGAAATGAAACACAGAGACTTCAAATCAACAAAGAACAATTTTATTCCAAAGACAAATATATCAACTCATGTTCAAGAATGCAATATCAATTCAATTACAATGCAACCAATTTCATACCACGCAATCAATTCAATTTAATCACCCTTCCCACCCACTATTTGAAATGCAGTGTGTAAACCACTGATGCAGAGAGAACAAGAGAAAGACGAGAGAGAGAGAGTCGCTCTCGCTAGAACAGATCATATTAGTTCCACGGACCTAGATTGTTGAGGAACCTGTAAGCGGGAAAGAATACTGCAGACCAAGTGCTCAGCGCAGTGTAGCCACTTGGCGCAGTGTGAAACAGAGACAAAGGTTTATTAGTAAGTTCTACGGTGACCTAAGTTGACGAGGGATCTGTAGGGAAAATAGATAAGATTTTGGCAAGGACAGTGGCCGAGCACTGCTGCAGAAAGAAGAGGGAGAACACATGACATACAAATCAATAACAATCAATATAACCAATAAAACGAAACTGTGAATGATCACAGTACATGGGTTCATACATAATAAACATGGTCAATGGAATCATCATCAGTTATTTATCATAATAAATACCACAACTTGATTCAATGTAAATCAACAATATCAACAACCAGGTCTCAACAGTTAAAGACGTATATTATTTCCATAAGATAACAAAGTAAGGAAAGATATCTTCTTTCAAGAGATACCCTTCTCTCACAAGACACGACAGTAAGAAAAACATCTGTTGTGTGCAGATCCCTTTCTCTCATAAGATCCAGGCATGGATACAGAAGATAGTTGATCAGTGTAATATGTAACATGGTAAACAGAAGTATGAAGAAATCCTTAAAGCAATTTAACTCAGATGGAGGAGAATAGCCCGACCAGGTACATCAAGTATGACAGCATACCTCGGAGCTCTCAAAACCACGTCACCTGTTCTACAGGTCAACGCTTTGTTGTACCGCTAGACCCTGGCTCTCGTGGTAGCTCGGTTCCAGGTCATTTGGATATCTTGTGGCGACATCGTTCTACTCTTTCGTCTCTCTCAAGCATCAACAACAGTGACCTACAGGCTACGTGTATTCCCTTTATCCCCTGAACGTGATTACCCCGCTAATTGTTACAATAATTGACTTTCAAGTGACAGGAAACAAAACAACTTAATAAACTTATCTTCGAGCGTTCTAAAGGCACGGCAGCTATACTCTGGAAGTCTCCAACATCGGAAGAGACTTGAACCTCCTCTTTTCTATGATCTACTGGAGCGTGGAAATACCAAATATCTCTTGAGTTCTTCTTCCAGACATCTGCCGACTTTTCTACACGTTTTTTCATCTCCTTGTTACTTGACGACGGCCTCTCCCTTTTCAGGTGTATTACCAAAGCTCACGATGTTTTACATTAATTCTTTATAGGCTGAAGAGCCGGTCGATTTCATTATCAACTGTTTTATAATTTTAAGAGACGTAGAAAATTAAGCACAGAGCCGTTTTTTGAAAAAAGTTGTCAACAAAAAAGGAGAATTTTTTTTTCAATTTTTTTAAAAACGCTCTGTATATTCAATTTTGTACACTTAGTATACACCGTATAAAAAAAAATGAGTTTTTATCTCCATTTTTGAGGGAGAAATCTTTTAGATAGTTTTTACCTACTGAGAAATTTCGTCACATCAAGCTTTGACATGCAACATCTCAAGAAATAAAATCACTCCGTGACTTTTGTGAAAACGGGAAAAAGTTCCAGCAAATGATATTTGTGTGTGAAATAGCCCAAAGCAACTGTCTTAATCAAAATCATACAATACAATTATATTATAGTATAGTATTATATTATATTATACCGGGTGTTTATAAACGTCTGTGATCGCATCGCCTTTGGAATCCCCTCTCGATCACTGCAATTGCGCCTATTACTACGTTTTTCGGCCTGACCCAAGCCTGCCGCGATCACAGTCTCTTATAAACACCCCGTACAATGATGGAACTAGAATTACAAAAATTCAATTTTGAGGGTAAAAAAAATCATGTTATCTGATAAAACCGGTTAAACTCGTCTCTAGCAAAACTTTATACTTATTCTTAGAATCAGGATGTGCGACTTGGTCAGAAATAATACCAAACATGTCAAAAAAAAGTGTCACGGTTTACCATAAGTCACGGTTTACCATAAGACTTCGTGTAAAATCGCAGCTCGGCCCCTTCGCAGCCGTCTGGTACGCCACTGGTGCATGACACATGCTGGAAACTTATTGCGTTGTGTTCCTTGACCTAAAAAATATATAGTCCAGCGAAAAAAGTATAAAAAAGCAACAATTTCAAAAATTGTAATTTTTTGGACCTTCGACCTCTTAGGAAACACGCCAGTTGCGGGTCCCATCGGGGCACCACTTCTTGAAAATTACCTGTAGGTACCTACTACTCACATGCAAAAGTGTTTTGCATCGGAATGAAATGTGTGCTACCTACGGGATTCACAGTTAAACACACTTTCAGTAATAACAAATCTTTATTTACTCTATATCGCACAAAGGTCGCTTATCCTGGACGTGTTTGTTGTGTTAATACATGAGATGTAATGACTTTTATATAAGTTGTATATGGATATTACAGTTTATGTATTTAAGTTGACACTTGTCAAAATAACCTCAAAAATTACAAAAATTTCACAATTTTCAATAGAACAAACACGTAAAATGTTGTACAACACTCGTGGCTGGTTACACAAGATGCTTTCCGACACTCAGCCTCTCACAGAACTCGGGCTGCGCCCTCGTTCTGCAAATTTCGGCTTCGTGTCTGAAAACCACTTATGTAACAGCCAACTCGTATTGTAAACTACTATAATATAATCCTCGTGCGCACGTCTAGCCGGCCGGTGACTCGCCGGTGATATTCCCGGGTAATCGGTCTCCACAAAATGCAAGGTTGGTTCCCCTAACGTCCGTACTGAAATGTGAATATTGATATTGCGAGTTACGTCTTCACTTACGGGGATTGTTTTCCTTCGAAAAAAGTGTAGCTGTGGTCCTTATGAGTGAAATGAACGATTTGAACTATGACAGTAAAATGTATTAATGATTTGAACCCTCGTTTGAACCATAACAGTGAAGTTATAGCGACAAAAACAGAAAATCGTCTTGGAATATATGGTTACTGTAAACGCACTATATACTTTGAAACCGACTATAGAAAAAGCCAATAAGGGGATTTTTTGGGACTTTGGATATGTTGTAGAGGATGAAATTCTGCGTCGATATCAGTCATAAAATTCCATGAATATTTTTTTTTTTGGGGTTTGGGCAAAAATTTTGCTGTTTGCCGCGCTACACTTGACGACTACATCATAGAGTACTACCATTGTATGTACTACATTTTAAACACTTTTTACAACCACGAACAAAACTGTTGCCTTCTACTCACGATGATTAGTCCCCACCGAGGGGGAAATTACGATCACACTTAGTTCTTTGCAGTTGAATTGTTCACGTCGTACTACTTCTTCTTTGCGGTGCCCATCTCAGGCCCACGCGCAACATTGTTTTGTTGGTAAGTCATGAGCAGGGATCACGCGTCATGAGTCACCAGTCTTGATGAGTCACTGTGGCGTACCTGCTCTACTTTTCCACTGAAGTGATGTAGGCAACCAACAATACAACAACATCCAAAAACTTGCAACTGTTCTTTTAACGCGTTGTTCCTTCATTTTTTTTGCAAAAATTCTGGATAATCCGCAAATTTTATTTCAGATTATCATTTCCACACGCCATTCTGAGTGATTTGCTAATTTTTTCGTTTGGATTTGCGTGTGGCCGTTATTTGAACTGCTAGACTTATTTGAAATTGCTAGACATGAAAGGGCAGCACGTGAACAGCAAAAAGTGGACTTATGTGCGAGAGTCGGTTTTGAAAGAAAAAATGTGTCCATTGTTTTTTGGAATGTTCAAGGCTTTAAAAATTTGGAAACATTTGTGAGCGATAATCGAGAGTTTGACATTCTGTGTGCATTAGCGAAACTTGGCTCACAAGTGAATTGTCGGCTCCTCCTGAGTATTTAGCTGATTATCGGGTAGTCTCTTCACCTGCACTGCGAGAGTTTTCACGCGGCAGGGCGACCCTGTTAAAAATGACCCGTAGAAAACACATAGAACACCATGGGTGTTCCTGTGGGTTTGTGCTGGTTTGTGTGGGGTCCATAGGGTTTCTATAGGTTGGTTTGATAAAACATCTATAAGGAATTCCCCACGTATTAATTTCGTATGGGTTTCTGTGGGTTTCTATAGGTTTCCTAAATTGAATGTCTTCCTATAAGGAATATCCCATAAAAGTGAAAAAATAATGATAGGTATTTCCCGATAGAACTCAGATCTCCCTTTCAAGCCTTAATCCATCATATTTTATTCGATTTTAGGTTATGAAACTGTCTCTAACAAATAAACTCAGTATTATGTACCTCTACTGCCTAATACTGATAATACCTACCTAATTATTGAAAAAACATGCTCTGAAGCCAAATATGAAACCTGAAACACGACAATAAATTATTATAATAATTATTATAATACTTTCGTATCATTCCCGGCCGAGCGCAAAGATTTCACGGGCCAGATTCATATTCAAAACTCCCGCTTACGAGGCAGGCACGTTCTGATTGTGTTGCCATTGGCTGTTCCCTGCAGAGAACTTCGGTTTCCGGATCAACGTTGACCAATGGCCATAGAGCCACTGGAATCAGAGTGTGCTGTTGGACTACTTGACTGTGTGCGTTATCCATGGTGTTCGTGCTCATTTTATTGTTGTGTGCAGTTGTGTGTAGGTATGTGATTTCAGATTTGTGTTCGAGTGAGATAATTATTGAAAGTGCTACTGCTCCTGCTCCATTTCGCAAAGGAAATAAAGGTAATTATCAAAAAAAAACGGCGTAGGCGTACTGCTATCACGTCCATATTACACATAACCAACAATAACTCATCAATAACTTATAAATTCATGCATTAAACACTAATAATTTTGACTTCTTTGTTTCAGTGATGGCTTCGTCGGCGTGTAACGCATACGCATATGTTTTATTTTGCAAAGACAAGTTAAAACAGGTAGTCCCCCTGGATTACATCAGGGACCACAAACCCAATCGAATTTACAAACCAGATCAGAAGTACAAAGTACTATTTAAAAACGACTTGGAAGACGATGGAGCTTACTATAAAGCATACATTATTAGTGTCGGAAGTAGGTTATAACAACAATCCTTGATACAGAAGGATATAAAATGGTTTGATGTTTTTCTTTTCTAGAAAGCAAATCAGAAGCTCAAGAAGTAGACGAGAGCAAGCGCATCAGAATCCCGGCGTCCCGTGAAGTAGATTCCCAAGAATCGCAAGAGGATGAAATGTATGATGAAATTGTTTATACCACTCCTGTAAAAAATAAAAATAAGTATAAACCACGCCCACAAACATTTTCATTCTTATGGGGATTCACCTATAGAGAATTTCATGCGTGGATATTTTCTATGGGAATCTGTGGGTATCCTATAGGAGTGTATTTATATGGGATTCTGTAGGAGAATACCTGCGACACTAACCTCTATTGAAACCTGTAGAGACCCATAGAAATGTTTTTAATTGTTTCTGTATGGGTCATTTACAACAGGGGAGTGGCGGCTTGCTGTTTTTTTGTGAAAAACAATATTCGGTCGACACCATTCATGTATCTCCACATTGGATAGTGTGCAGGGTTGGTTACCGGGATTCTAGCATTATTATATGTTCTGTGTATTTTAGACCGCTTTTTGAGATCAAATCAGTATTAGAGCTCTTTCATTCTGTGCTAGACGATGTGGTCTCGGATTACCCAGACATCATGTGTGTGATTGGTGGTGACTTCAACTGCAGAACGGGTTCTGGGGGGGAGATTCCGCCTGAGGTGCTGGAGGGCTGCGATCTTTTTGAATCAAGAAAATCTCGGGATGAGAACGTGAACGGGAGGGGTCGCACCTTGCTTGAGTTTATGACAGACAATTCATTTTTTCTTCTCAATGGCAGGACTCGACACGACTGTCCGGGAGGGTATACCTATTGTGGCCCGGGGGGGGAGGAGCACCGTAGACTATGTTTTCTGCTCGGCACTGGGCTTGAGTCAGGTTAGTGACTTACGGATAATGGATGATGTTATTGAATCTGATCATTTCCCTGCGAAATTAGAACTGCATGATTTTTTTAACCGTGAAATTCCCGTAATGCAGTGGCGGACTAAGGGGGGGGCGGCGGGGGCGGTCCGCCCCGGGCCTCGGGGCCTCAATCATCTGAAGGGGCCCCCAATCCCTCTTGTTTGTGAAAAATACTGCAAAAAAAATTGGGATAAAATCCAAAAATTTCAATTTTTTCCTTCGATGATCTTTTTTTTTCGCATATTACTTAGGTGAGAAACATTGTTTTTACACGACCGGGTGTAAAGTGAGCCTTTTTACCCTCATTTTCAGGCGTAAAGTGGCTCATTTAGCCCGAGGGCGTAAAATTTTTACTTTTACGCCCTCGGGCTTTGGTTTTTTAAGCGTCAAAAAACAAATGCCTGTAATTATTATTAAATGTCACAAACTAATAAATTTGTTGAAATGCACAGCTCCGAGGCATTTGGGACACCCCCAAAGGCGGGGAAGGGTGTATGGTTTCACTTATTAAGCTTCTCGTTGAATTGTTTGCTTTGAAATACACATATTCGAAACTCCAAAAGTGAGGTTATGTGCGTTGAGGGCTCTGGCCGGATTCCTATTTCTCAGAGTTCCGTGCCCAGTTTTCTTGAGGGGGCAGGCGATTACTAAATTTGAATAGCCGTTTTCGATACAAGAGCGCGATTTCAGGCCCGAAGCCGTGGTTGCCATCATAAAACGTGTAGCCGAATGAATATTTTGGTTTGTAGGTATCCGTCTGCCTGTCTCTTTACGTAGGCTGTAACTTTGCGGTAAAATCCGTGTCGTTCTTAATTGAAAGGGTTGTCTTCAGCATGGAAAACACGGACCACAAAGTAGAAGGCTTCACCACCTTGGATTTTTCAGCTAAGTATAGGTATACCTACGTTCTCATGTATTTTTTTTGGACTTCTCCGGCAAAAGATCAAGTGTGACTCGAGAAGCCATCGCCATCGGCAGGAGGAGTGCAGCGCCTCAAAAACGAAAATTCTTGCTGGGTGCTTTTCAATAAAAAAGACACTGACACTAGTGATAATTATTAAATGACAAGTAAAAACAAAATCATAGGTGCCCATAATGTCATTGCTAACTAGATCGATCTATAATCGCTTTTTAGTTTTTCGGCTTTTATGGTTCAAAATCAAATTCAAAAAAATAATGGGTTGTGTAAAAAACGTTGTATGCAGCTCAAGCGTAAAGCCTGTTTTAGGCCCTCTGTCTGAATGTGCCCTCGCTATGCTCGGGCACAACTTACATACGTCGGGCCTAAAACAGTCGCTTTACGCTCTTACTACATAAATAACTATTTTCTATTTTTTCCATTTTCAAGTTACCCTGGCAGGCTCCATGACAACAGGTTTGAGGGCCTACACACACAGGCAATAGAGGTGTGTCTGTATCACGGAGTCTCTGCGAATTATTTTCACTTTAGGCTTTAGGGGCCCTGGCCCCGGATATTACAGTGCCAGGGGCCTCAAGCCTTTTGAAATTTTGTATCCCATTATTTATTTTCAAAAGAGGGGAAAGACAAAACAACAAAATTATCTTGTCTGCGCGCTGCAGGTAGTAGAAATTCATATTATTCCTAATTTTGTATATACGACTAGATTGTAGATTGTAGATCAGAGGTGGTCGTTTGGTCTCGGAGGATCCTTTCTGCGACTTCCTATATACGACTAGGTTTTAGCATTGAGTCAACAGTCCAAATCCAATTCAACATCCAAAGCTGGAACCGAAAACTTCTTGTGGGTACTGGTGGTCAGTGGCATAGCCAAGGGGGACGAAAGTGGGCGAATGAGACCATCCCCCTACCTCCAAAGCGCCCTTGGCACTTCATTCCACACTAAACCGATACAGAAAAAAATTCTGGCGAAAATTTTCAAGAAGCGCAAAAATTTTCTGAAAAGAAGTTTGATTATCAAGTAATTTTGGTGAAAACGTCGAAAACCGAAATCGCAAAACGCACGAAATATACCGATTATCATCAGCATCATTATTATTATTATGCCCAAAAAATTTCGCTTGCGGCGCAACTTTTCCCTGACTTGCACCCTCACCGTTGCCTTTGTCTTCTACGCCCTCAAATTCTGACTGCGCTACTGTGTGTTTTATAGTCAAGTTAACGACACATTTTTTGTTTCTTAGGCTTTTGCTCAAATACGGCGGGGCAGGGCGGGCCAAAAAGTTTGCCGGTCCCCCTTCATATTCTCAACTTTCACTCCTTAGGGGCCCCATCTCACAATTCCGCCCCGGGCCCCCAATTCCCTTAGTCCGCCACTGCCGTAATGCACACGCGACTGACAACCAGCGAAACATACCGGGTGATCATTTGAAAACTAACCACCTGCAATAACTCCCGATTCTTAGTGAATATTTTTTCAAGCAAAAACAGGTCGATTTTTATATCGGGGGGGACATCTAAACATACATTGGCAAATTTCCATATTCACCCCCCTCGCCCCCACTCACCCCAACTTTGAAATTTTGAATGACACTACCTACCTTGCGATACATCAAATTGAAGAGAATCAAATTTTCTTTCTGAAAAAAATATTTCAAAAATTTTTAACCCCACCCCCTTTTTCCTAAAAAATCTCTGACTGTCCCATTTTATATTCTGGACCTCTAATTTTTTTCTCAATTTAGTCAGCGTCATCCTAGATAGCATCGGAGAAGAAAATTTTCGGTGGAAAAAGTGCTACCCAAATTCACCCCTTTGCTCTCCCCCACCTCAACTCCCAAATTTAACAAAACACCACCCACTTTGTGATACATCAAATTAAAAGAAATTGAATTCTCTTTCCGAAAAAATTTTTTTTGAAATTTTCTACCCCTCCCCCAATAAATTGGTCATTTGGAGTATTCTAGGGGGGAAATGGGGGGCTTTAAAAATTATGAAAAAATCTTTTTCATAAAGAGAATTCCATTTCCTTCAATTTGATGTATTACAAAGTGGGTATTGACATTTTAAATTTTTAAAGTCAGGTGGGGGGAGCGAAGGGGTGAATTTGGGTGGCACTTTTTTTACAGAAAATTTTCTCTTTCGATGCTGGGCAGAATGACGTTGAGTGTATTCAAGGGAAATGGAGGTCAAGAATATTAACTTGGACACTCAGAGAATTTTAGAAAGAACGGGGGGTGGGGTTGAAAAATTTCAAAATATTTTTTCAAGAAAGATAATTTAATAGACCTATTTCTTATGGGGAACAGAGACGTTCAGACAAGGATGAACAATTTTAAGCCACACCCCTGGCCAATTAAAGGCCTTCAATTATTAGGCGCGAAATTCGAGGAAGGCGATACTGTCACAATGAATTAGAATTGTCACTGTCACTTATGACTGCAAACTGTGTCGTGTCGCAACACTGATCGAATAATTCGAAAAATGCTCGTATATTGTGTGAAAAGTTGTCCGCACGAGTCCAAGGGAATATTTCCCTCAAATGTTTCGTTCTACGGTTTTCCTGCCGACGAAAATAAGCGAAATAAATGGATGGCCGCCACTGGAAGACACCGGCACCAGGAAGAATTTGAAGGCGAACGAAACAATTTCAGCTGTTTTACAAGTTGCACAAAGCCAAAAGCGGAGTCACCCAAATTACCGTTCAAAGTGCTGGGAATGCTATCTCACCTTCCTATTTGGCGATTACCCACTACAACTTCACAACAAAACCTCAATATTTTGCTTCAGTTTTGGTGTGCCCACGGCACTTCAGAGTGGAAGATTTCTATTCATCCAGTGATAGGTACAAAGATGACGCTGAAAACAAATGCTGTTCCGGACATTTTCTTGAGAAGCTTGTTTCTTTTTCTGGCTCCTGTAGCACTCTGCTTTTACCTCCAGGTTATTCACAAGTACGTCTTCAAAATATCCTTTCACACTATACTTCAACCCCTTATCACGCTGGTTCCCTTTCATTATTTGATGCTTGCACTACACTCTTGTAAAGAAGTAAAGCGTTGTCGAGTCTGTAGGTTGCAGGTTGCAGCGTGGCAAGACTTTTGGTTCTGTTCTACTGACAACTGATGACAAATTGTAACATATCGTTGTCGGGGGTAATGACAAGGAGAAAGTCAGTGGCACTGACAGAGTTGCTACGGGAGATTGTGAGGCAAATCTAGCCAATGAGCGGCGATAGGAGGCAAAAGGGGCGTGAAAAAGAAATAGGTCCATTCTCTTTAATTTGATGTATCGCAAGGTAGGTGGTGTCATTTGAAATTTCAAAGTTGGGGTGAGTGGGGGCGAAGGGGCTTACGATATAAATTCTCCAATGTATGTTTAAGATGTCCCCCTCGATATAAAAATCGACCTGTTTTTGCTCAAAGATATTTGCACTAGGAATCGAGAGATATTGCAGGTGGATAGTTTTCAAATGATCACCCGGTATATGACATGGAGAGAAGATCTAAGTTTGAACTATGCATCTGCAATGCAATATTCTCCTGGAATCGCGTTAAGGGGTGGGGTTCAGGAATCTTTCGACAATTTGTGTAACGTGATGCTGCAGGTGTCTGATGGTTATCTTGGCCTCAGGAGGCAAAAAGTCTTTGGGTTCGCGACAAAAAGATTTGCCAACAAGAAATGGTTTGATATGGAGTGTAGGGAAGCAAAAAGAATTTTAAAAGATAGGTAGTCTGAAAGAATGTAAACAAAATAATTTTTCAGCGCAACACGTGTACATTTATTTGAATTCGAAAAAGCAGTACGGTAAGTTACTTAGATCAAAAAAGAGTAATTATGATGAAGCGTGCGTGGAGGCGGTTGGTAATGCAAAGGACTCAGCGACATTCTGGAGATCCCTGAGGGGACTTCGAAGTTCACCTACTAACGCGAAGGTCAATCTCACAGTTGAACAGTGGGAAGAATTTTGCAAAGACGTTTACACCCCGAGGGTTTCTCTGGGAGTCAGCTTTTTTGATGCTGGAAGTGAAATCTTGGACTCCCCTATCACTTTTGAGCAGCTTTCGGGTGCTTTGAGTAAATGTAAATCAAGAAAATCGCCCGGTCCTGATGGGTTTGCTTTTGAGTTTTTTAAAGGTTTACCGCAGAATTGGTTACTTTATTTACAGAGCATGTTCAATGCGGTGCTGTCATCCGAGGTACTGCCAAGACAATGGAGTAATATATCCATTGTGATGTTGCACAAAAAGGGACCCGTAGATGATCCTCTCAATTACAGGGGTATTGCATTAACCAACTGCTGCACTAAGATCTTCACTCAGATTCTTCTAGAGAGGCTAGTCGCGTGGACTGACATGACTGGAGTCATTCCTGAATGTCAGTCAGGATTCAGAGAGGGACGCGGATGCCTGGATGGCGTATTTGTTTTGAATTCGCTGATTCAGATTCAACTGAGGCTAAAGAGAAGACGAGTCTATGCAGCATTTATTGATTTCAAGAGAGCTTTTGACTCTCTAGACCATTCAATTTTGTGGCACAAATTGTACAGTCTTGGTCTGAGTGCCAAGATCATCCGGATTTTGAAAAAACTGTATGATTGTGCTACTATGCGTGTCAGGGTTGGCGGTGAATACACAAGAAGTTTTGATGTAACGTCCGGCGTTCTACAGGGAGAGACTTTGAGCCCACTTCTGTTTTCTCTCTTCATCTCGGATATGGAAGGATTCTTCCGGGAGTCGGGTGTTACGGGTTTGAACATCAACAACTATACCGATATTGTACTGCTGCTGTATGCCGATGATTTGGTCATCCTGGGTGATTCGCCTGCTGATATCAACCGCAAACTCCGAGTTCTCCAGTCTTACTGTCGGAACAATCGATTAACAGTCAATGTTGAAAAGTGTAGCGTCCTTTGTTTTGGTAGAGGCTGTTCTGGGTGGGACAGGGGTTTAACATTTTTTTATGGTGAGCAGAAAATAAAAACGGCAAACAGCTATACTTACCTGGGAATCCAGTTTTGCTCCTCCTCGGTATTCCTACAAGCGTCCAAGGCTGCAGTGACAAAAGCTAAAACGGCCACTGGGGGGGTGATGTCTTTGATGTCTCGAGCTAAGGTTGACTGCTGGGATTCGCGTATCCGGTTATATCAAGCAATAGTTATAAGCTCCATCTCACATTGCATAGCGGTTTATGGTCTAAGATATGTAGAACTCATAGAAAGGATACAAGTTCATTTTTTCAAAAGGCTACTCTCATTGGCTGGAAACACGCCTGATTATATTGTGCGTCTGGAAATGGGACTACCCAGATTGTCCTTGTACATTTTGGAGATGGCGCTCAACTGGATCGAAAGAGTTCTTAGAATGAATAACAGACGCTTTCCGAGATTATGCTTTGATAGGTTGGCCGCGATTGAATCGGGTGAGTCAAGGTACAACTGGGCTTCGCAAGTCAAAGAGTATTTTGTTGGGGCGGGTCATGGACAGTCGTGGTTGAATTTGGAAAGCGGAAGTTTTGACTTGTGCAGGGGTGACATCCTCTCATTCTATAGAGATAAGTACCTATAAGGGAAGACATTGAGAGGGCTCGGTCCTCCAGCTTTTCGGGTCGGTTTGTCACTTTTAACTTTGACGGAAATCCCAAAGATTATCTGCGGTTGAGGTTGCCCATTCACTACACTAGACTGATCGCTCAAATGAGACTTGCTAGCGACAAATACATAAAGCTATCGTTCAAGGGCACATATTACAGAATAGCTGCTGATGAGATATGCTCCATTTGCAATCTCAACCAAAATGAAGATCTGAATCATTTTTTGTTCAAATGTCCTCTCTACTCCAACATAAGATCTGCATACATATCCAAAAATCTTAGCAACACCGATGATCTGTTTGTATTTTTAGATGAAAATGTGCGGGGTAAAGTAGTGAAAGATATTTGTAATTTTGTTATGAATGCACTAAGGATCCGAGCTTTTTGTAGGAACGAATGACATTTATACACTTGGTCATATTTTTAATTGTGTTTCCATATTTTATTATCTATGTTTTATGTCTTGCTTTTGTTCTTTTGTCATAAATTTGTTAAAAGTTTGAAAGACAATAAATTATTTGTATTTGTATTTTGTATTTGAACTGGCTGCAAACCCAGTAAAGTGCGATTTATAACTCGATTTTAATTTTAGTCGCAATTTTAATCGCAATTTTAACGAAGTTCAAAGATACGATTTCCTCTACAGGGTGGTGAAAATTTCGATGCTCACCATTGGTATCTTTGAAACGGTAAGAGATACAAGGTCCGTTAAATTAGAAAAAAGTTGCACATTTTTGTGGCGATTGACAATCTGAAAAGAGACTTTGAATATTTTGATTGGTTTACGATTTATCACGGAAAAACTGAAAATTTTGATTTCAGAAATTATTTTTCATCTTTCCAACCATTCAAGCTGTTTCAATCAAACTTGGTAATTCATGTTTTTGATCACTCCGAGTCGATCAACGTTGGCAGAAATTTTCTAAGCTTTCTAGATGTCAAATTATGATAGTCAACTTTTTGTTTTCTTATGGCCGCCATATTGGATTTTCGCACTAATAGGTAGAGAAAGAAATTGGCTTTCTGAATTAGTAACCAACATGTTTTTTTTATGGCATTTTTAGCGTCAAATTTAGAAATTTTCATCAATTATTGACAAAATCGGGAATGCTTTGAAAAACAATTGAAATAGCATTATCAACAATTATCAATAGCAACAACAAAAAAAAGACAGATTGTATTCAATTGACGCATCTAGGGGCTCGATACCAGGTTGCAGGCGCGAAGTTTGGAATGGCGTAACTCGCCAAATACAGCGCGGTCTGATTGGTTAGGATCCGCCTTTATTGCTATGGTAATGGCACTTACGGCGGTCTCAGCCCCAACTTGATATCGAGCCGTAACTTCTTAATCGTGTTTTGTGCTTGTTTCAAAAAAAAATTCAAAATTTGACGCTCAAAATG
This sequence comes from Anaspis maculata, assembly GCA_949128115.1. NCBI lineage: Eukaryota > Metazoa > Arthropoda > Insecta > Coleoptera > Scraptiidae > Anaspis > Anaspis maculata. The sequence continues at coordinate 76,375,910 of OX421962.1, forward strand.
TCATAAAAAGAACAAGTTGGTTACTAATTCGGAAAGCTATTTTTTTCTCTATCTATTAGTGCAAAAATCCAATATGGCGGCCATAAGAAAAACGACGCGTCGAAGGGTAGAAACGACGCTTCTGAGGACCTCTTGTTGCATAGTGTAGTGAGTGTTGTAGATGTGTACAGTGTGTTGTGCTGTGTAAGTGGCAAGTCGGTGGTACGGCATGGGTGGATATGCATACAGGCTACTATAACGAAAGTCAAGCATCGCCGGCAGAAGCCAGAACCTGGATGGGTGACTGGTGGATAGCTGTGCGCGAAGAGAGCGGACGCAGCGTAGTGTACTTGCCCAAGGGGGCTCCATTACCTGTACACGCACATGAACGAGATGATTGTAGGTAGTAGCATAAATCCATAGTGCGGCTCGGTGCGTCCGACACCTCGACACCCAGACGGGTAAAAGAGGTTACGATTATATATATAAGAAAAACAAAAGTTGACTATCATAATTTGACATCTAGAAGGCCTGGAAAATTTATGCCAACGTTGATCGACTCGGAGTGATCAAAAACATAAAACTACCAAGTTTGATTAAAATAGCTTGAATGGTTGGAAAGATGAAAAATAATTTCTAAAATTAAAACTTTCAGTTTTTTTTATGATAAATCGTAAACCAATCAAAATATTCAAAGTGTCTTTTCAGATTGTCAATCGCCACAAAAATGCGCAACTTTTTTCTAATTTAACCGACCTCGTATCTCTTACCGTTTCCAAGATACCAGTGAGCATCGAAATTTTCACCACCCTGTATACCTTTTATAACCCGATTTTAATCGCAAGCCGCAATCGCAACGATTTTAAGGATTTAAATGGTGGATTCATGCACGGAAATTTAAAATTTAAGATTTAACATATAAGTGTTCACCATAGACGTGTTCACCCATTGGTTTCTTATGGAAATAAAATTAAATGTTAGATTTTAAATTTCTATGCATGAATCCACCATAAGAAGTTTGCCAATATCCAACTCTTGCGATCCGATCCTTACGATCGACCAATGAAATTCAAGATAATATCAAGATTATCGAAAATGAGCACAGTAGTCTTCTTGATTAGCAGTGTTGTTAGTGGATTTTCTGGGGACTTTTAGCGGAAAGCTGACGGGTGAGCAGTGGCGCAACTAAGGGGAGGTCAGCCGGGTACCTGCACCCACCTGTACAAATATTTGACCGCAACGGTGCCTTTCCAACGTTTACAATTCACACGAACATACATTGATTATGCTCATTTTCCCGAAAAATGTTCACTTACGGCGCTTTATTGGTCTGTATAGGTGCCTGTTTGTTCAAATGGGCTAGTGCTAGTTACGCCACTGCACTGCACCCTAGGAGCTCGATACCAAGTTGCAGGCGCAAAGTTTGGGACAGCGTAACCACATACTTCTCGCCAAATACAGCGGTCTGATTGGCTGGTATCCGCCGTTGGTATGGTAACCGCACTTACGGCGGTCTCAGCCCCAACTTGGTATCGAGCCGGTTTCCTCCCTCCATCAGCCTTGCTTCCGATCGATGCGATCGAGGTCTCTGGATCGAGTTATAAATTGGCGAGGTGCAGGGCCGGCAACAATAGTGGTGCTGACGTGCTCGAGCACTACACGTAATCCGAAGAGGTGGGGTGCTGAGCACCTCATGTTGAAAATGCAAAAATTGAAATTAGCGCCATAGCACTCCAATTTACCAATTTCGAGAGTTTTTGTTTTATTAATATAGTATTACCCCCATACCGAGAATGAAGTAGCCAACAGCCTATGGGAGTCCAGAATACACTAAAAGACCTCTATATTATTTTTTTGCGAGAGCTTGATCAAGCTCCAAGCCATTATTTGCATACCAAAACACAGACGTGAGACAGCCTTTATTTTGGCTTGTAGGTAGAACACATCTTACCGGAACCGTCAGATCTTTTCTTTGTAATAAAAAATAAGCGGCAAGTGCGTGTTAACCCAACTTTGTTTCTGTACACAAAGAATCGTGAGGGCCATATTTTGTATTCCCATCATTAGGTCTGTTCCATCAGGAGTCCCTGACTGTCCGCGGACGTCAGCAGCCTGCGCATTACGATTTATGGAACGCCAAAATCGTAATGCGCATGCTGCTGACGTCCACGGACAGTCAGGGACTCTTGATGGAACAGACCTATTATCTCTCCTTGGAGTAACTGGGTTTGCATTTTATCATTTTAATTCCAGGTCAAAAATTTTATCGTGTTTAGAACCAAACTAAAATTCGATACCACGTTTGTGCGATCAGGCATCAGTGTGTCAGTGGAAATTTTCATAATTTTACTATCACCTGTATAGTTTAGTAGGTTTTGTATCAATATGGTAGGTTACTTGAGGAATAGCGCTAACCAAAATGAAATCGTTAATGGCAGCAAAAAATCGAGCCTTATGGAAAAAACGATTTGTTTGAGGCATCCATGGTTTGAGGTAACACTTTCAAGTGTTGAGCAGTTTATTTGAATTAAGAAAAACATGAAAGCAGGTCTCTTTTTATTTCTTTCATTATTCATAACAAACATATTTGCATATAAAAATGTTATGGTACCATCACTACGGTTCCTTTCTATACAGATCCAAGTAATGTTTTAACATAAACCAGAATTTGAATATTACAATAAACACTTTAATAATAACCAATAATACCCGGCCACAAAGGTGACACCTTACTTGTACAAGAAAAACACTTGGCCAAAAATAACGCCATTTGTGGTGCATTCCTGTACAACAAGATGAGACATTTGTCGCCAGATTCTAGTTAAATTACAATATTGTTTACTCTTATGAAGAGCATATTATACAATTTTAGTAAACCTCGACGATAAAACAATATCACCTGCACAGTTACAGCAAGAATTCATGTGAAAATATATGATAACAAACACTTCTTGCCATGCTTCTTTATGTACAACTTACAATAATAATAATAATAATAATATTCTAACATGTCACTGGACTGCATGCACATGAAACCAGATAATAAAAGGATTTCATGTGGCACGCACTAACAAAAAAGTAAGATATTTTTAGTACCACTAGTGACTTATAATAAATTTTTGATGATTAAAAAACAAGGTGAAACTTTACTGGATGCAGCAACATTAGTACAAAATGAATAATGTATCCTAAATTATAGATATAATACAAGGGACAAGTTTTGAGCCCTGCATCTTTAGGTATAATGTTCAACTCTTGACAATCACAGACTTTTGGGAGTACAAGGTCCGAAGCTGCTGAGAAATGAATAGTGGGATAGGGTCACCGAGACAGAATTTGAAATCATGTTACTGACTGAATTCCGTTCTTATGTTGAAAATTCATTTCATGTGAAATAGGGAATCAAATTCTTTGATGTTTCCACTAATGAATTGTGGTTGTTTCAAATAAACAAAACATTTATTGAAATGTTGAGGTGGGGGAGAACGTATGTCACTGTTTGTGTTTATCTTTTGTGGCGATCGCGCGACCGTTCCATGTCCACCCACTCTGGATCGTTGGGATCCTCTTCGCCGATCGCCGATTCCGTGCTCTCGCTGCAAGGCGAATCTGCTGCCTTGTCGTCCAGGTAGCTCAGGGCGTAATCCGAGATGGAATCGCGAGCCCTGTCGTTGGTTTTGAGCTGGCTATTTTCGGGCATGCTCTCCATCATTTTGGAATAGAGCCCTTCGTCCAGAGGGAAGGTCCTGGTGTCGAAAGGCAATACCGCTTCCACAAAAAAGTGTTCCACAGGAGTGGTGACCTCGTCTCGCGTGGCCTCGCGATCGCGCATTGGACGCGACTGCGAAACCGTGCGTCGTCGCATGACCGCCACCGAGGGCAACGCGGCAGGTACAGCGGTAGAAACCGACGGTTCTTCCGCAATCGTTGCTGCTCCTGCAGGAAGGGGCGTGGCAGGCGGTGACGCCATCGGCGAGCCAGCGCTGTCCTGCACGGCATCAACGGGATGGGGCGACATGGCGTCGGGCGTGTTGGCTCCACTGGACTCGGCCAAACTGTCTGTGCGTTTGTGCGCCCTCGATCGAGCATGTCCGGCAGGCAGTTTGAGATAGCTCTGAAACTTCTTTTTCTCTTCGTACTCGGACCTGTCGTGGCGTAGCACTACAGCTTCTTCAGAGAGATCTTCCGTCTGTAACAGTTCCTTTATGTCACATTATTATAGGTTGACTCAACCACTGAATGAATGTTTCTCTTTATATACATTATTCAGTGGTAGTGACGAAACAACAGTTCTATCATTACTAAATCAACTTTGTGCTTTTTATTCATCACATTGAAACAAACTGTCCCTCACTTTTGATTTATAGAAAAACCACAAAAAAAATTAAACATCAAAAACAAGTTTTTTAGCTGAAAGCTAAGGACATTTTGCATTGAAAATAAATTAAAATAGAACATCAAAAAGCTTACTTCACTATCTTGACTAGGATTTCTTACAGCTCCATTGTTCTTTGTATCACATTTAAAATCAGTATCTGCAATACGCCATCTGCAAAAAGTAAAAAAAAACATTATTAGTGAATGGTAAAATGGAAAAGATGAAAATCTGAAGCAGGAAAAGCAGGATCTCGATGTATTAAACTAAAATCTATACTTATACAGGGTGGTCCAGATTTTAGTCGACAAATTTTGCAGGCTGATAAAGAATGGAAAAAGAAGTCGACTCACCCCAAAAAGTACTTATCTAAAAATTCTAAAATTAGTATCAACATAGTTACAGGCCTTCAAAGTTGCAGAAAAAAATTGTTTTTTTTTCTTGAAACTTTCAAACAGCTTGACTGATTTCGCTCAAATTTTGCAGATTGTCAAGAAACACGTCCCCGGTGATTTCTTTAAAAAAAATCTGTCCGGATGACGCAGTGCCGTATACAGGGTGGTCCAGGTTTTAGTCGACAAACTTTGCAGGCTGATAGAGGATGAAAAAAGAAGTCGACTTACCCCAAAAAGTACATATCTGAAATGCATATTAAAAAAGTTACAGACCTTCAAAGTTGCAGAATTTTTTTTTTCTTATTAACTTTTGAACAGCTTGACGGATCTCGCTCAAATTTTACACATATAATTAACAAACACGTCCCCAGTGATTTCTTGAAAAAAATTCTGTCATAATGACGCAGTGCCGTAGATATGGGGGGGTACTAACCCTCTTACCCCCCTACTTTCTACGCCACTGGATATTTCGGAAAACCGTTAGAAGTATTGAATTTGGCGTTCAATTCTGAAGAGAAAATTGGCGTGTCATTGCTACATTTGGAGCAGTGGTTTCGGAGATATTTGAGTTCGAAGGTTCAAAAACACCGAATTACGCAAATGTTTCAAAATTCGAGCAAGCTTTGATCCATTAACCATAAACTTTTTTTCAATTTAAAGTTGATTTGATCCATGATTTAGCTCATGAGAAATTGAAAATTGGTTGTGAAAATTCTTAATTTCAGTAACGTGACCAATAAGAAACAAAGGGCCCTTGGTTCTTGTTCTTCCTGAACTAGAACAACCATCAGTAAGTGAATAGGTACCAATTGAATATTTATTTGTTGCTGAAATCATGAATTTTCACAACCAGTTTTCAATTTTTCATGAGCTGAATCCACGTTTACCATCACGTACATCACTTCAGCGCATACATGAGAACGCATACCTGCAGAGCGCGGTAATTTCAATTTTGACGCACGAAGTGTCACTGTCAATATAGCAACTGTCAGCATAAATAATCGAAATGTAAACAAACATAAGGAACCTCCTAACCATTCAACATTTAATATTGTTCAGAATGAAATGTTGCGTGCCGTATATGGCAAAAAGACGCAGAAAAGATTCAGGTGATACGAAACACAACGAGTATGAGTTGCAAGGCGATCACCGAAACAAGAGCATTATTAGGTTAGGTCAGTCGATTTGTGTGACATTTACACACGCACACCGTATTACAGTGTTGTCAACTTGTTGTCGTGATATGAGAAATGGCAACGTCCTACTTTCACAGGTATGCGCAGAAGTCTTTCGGGAAACGTGGATTATGGATCAATAAACTTTAAATTGAAAAAAAAGTTGAAAGTTGATGGATCAAAGCTTTCTCGAATTTTGAAACATTTGCGTAATTCGGTGTTTTTGAACCTTAAAACACAAATATCTCCGAAACTGCTGCTTCAAATGTAGCAATGACACGCCAATTTTTTCTTCAGAATTGAACGCCAAATTCAATACTTTCAACGGTTTTTCAAAATATCCAGTGGCGTAGAAAGTAGAGGGGTAAGAGGGTTAGTACCCCCCATATCTACGGCACTGCGTCATTCTGACAGAATATTTTTCAAGAAATCACTGGGGACCGTGTTTGTTAACCATATGTGCGAAATTTGAGCGAAATCGGTCAAGCAATTCAAAAGTTATCAGGGAAAAAACAATTTTTTTCTGCAACTTTGAAGGCCTGTAACTTTTTTAATATGCATTTTAGATACGTACTTTTTGAAGTGAGTCGACTTCTTTTTTGATCCTCTATTAGCCTGCAAAGTTTGTCGACTAAAACCTGGACCACCCTGTATATGGGGAAGTTACTCAGCCTCTGACCCCTACTTTCTACGCCACTGGATATTTTAGAAAACCGATGAAAGGATTGAATTCCGCGTTCCATTCTGAAAGGCAAATTGGCGTGTCATTCATGACAGTTGGATAAATACTTTCAACTGTTCTTGAGGCTTCAGGGTGCCCTTACCTAACCTAGAAATTGCTTTGATCTTTCAAGTAGTTGTGGTCTTGAATAGTTTTGCATCATAGCTGTGAGGTGGTGCTACCGTCACTCCCTATTCGATTTCTTTCAGATGTTTCAAACAAGCTTGGTTAATTCGCCTATTGAAGACAATCTTCTGTGCGATCAACGTGATTTTACGAGTTATTTTTTGGGCGTCTCTCCTTGGACCAAGCAGAAAAGTCCCAGCCAAGTTCAAAGTGATCGAACCTGACAACAAGTAGTGGACGCACCGCCAGTGCTACTCTGCTGACCTCCCTGTTCTTTCTGCTGCTTCTGGCGAGGCTCCCGGAACCTCGCAAACTTGACTTTGCGCGACTTCGAAAATGATTCAACTTTTACCCCTTATAGTGCGGGAGCCCACTGCAAAATTCTGGGTCGATCGCTTTTATGAAGAATTTCTGTTTCAATCGATAGTGGGCAATACGATGAACCTTCCGATACCCGACAGCCACCTTCCATCCCCTGCTATAAGGGTCGCCGCCGGTTTTAAAGATGCCCATTTTGAATCATTTTTTTCACCTCTTGCTTATATAAAAAAATGTCACAATGATTGACAGAAGGAGAGATGGTCGAGTGGTCTAGATAAAAGTAAACGAATTCAAAGGTCAGAGGTTCTAATCTCCGCGAATACCTTTTTTTTTATTCTTTTTTATTCGCATTTAAAAAGCTTGACTTACTTGAACTTTTTAAAATTGCGGAATTGAACGACGTTTCTCAATTTGGAGTAACTTTCGTCGCTAAATTTATTAATGCTGCCGTTTTTTCCACACAAAAAATACGGCATATCCTAGTATAGTGCTCTTTCTTCAAACGTGAGTGCCATGAAAATCAGTGGAGTGTGGAGAATTGAAAAAAATAAGGGTTTCCTAAAATCAGGTGTGAAAATGTATGAATAATACAGGGTGTCCCAGAAATGGCGCTAAACTCTCCAGTACGTTGTAGCGGACCTTCCAGGGAACTCTAGAAAAATAGTAAAAAAATTCCTCCTTGACCACTCTTCGAGATATAAGACTTTGAATTTGAAAACTCAACTTCTTCATTTCTGTGATTTATTTAAAACCGCAATATTTATCTCACGGGGACAAAGCCCTTTTATCATTTTCTGGTGAAATAATCCTCAACAACTTTTGATTAACGGCTACAGCCAATTTTAAATTTTGCAAATATTCAATCAAATTACCCAGAAAATGGATCTGGCATCAGCGGTGAAAAACAAATGAGTAGGTATACCTACAATCTGACATTGAATAAATAAAAAATCGAATGATGTCAATTTCTGACAATAAGATCAGTCAGTGTCATTTTGCATCATTCCTGCCTCGTTCTCACTTTTCCGCGAATAATGTATGCGGCTTATTGCGAATACACTGATATGTTACTGATTTTGGGCGAACGTCGCGGCAATCACTTGCATGCGGAACGCATTATCTACCCCCAGCAATACCCTCGAAGAAAGCATCCCGATCGCATGTGATAATGAGAACATTGAGAACAGAAGACAGAAGACAGAGCCAGAAGGACCGGACAGGACAGGTAGCATCAGTATTATTACAAGCAGATCGCGGCCGCCCTCGTCATGTGAGGGTACCTGATGCCTGATGCTGAAGAGGACGTTTTTGAACTGCTTCAGAATCAACCAAAATGAAAGGCTCACGAAGTTTCACCGGGATTGCAATCTGCATGCACTTACTTTTTCCTCGAATACGAGTAGTCCCAACGCCTATCGTCAAGGAGCCTGACGGATGTTGATATTCACACATGATTTGCAAGGATTCCTCTTTGGATTGTTAGTTCAGAAAAAAGTTAAATAAGTGAAAAGGGTGAGGCGTTTTTTAAAGTGAATATCTTTCTGAGACAGCCTTAGTAACTCCTAAATAAAAATGGGAGAAACGCAGTTTTACAAGTTCATTTTTTGAATACGCGAAAGTGGTTGGAATTACGAAAGTGGTGCGATTAGTAGCTATCAAAGCCAGTAGCTGTGTCATTAGGCACCAGTGTCAGTACCTACAAGGAAATGTCTAAATTGGCCCTGACAATGACCGTTTCTATGATGACCATGTTTATATTAGAACAATAATTGTATTCTTACCTAGCGGTACGTATGTAGGTGAACACGTGCAGTCGTGCACGTTTGCCAAATCGACCGTTCAGTTTTTTGGCGATAACTTAATAAATAAAAGCCAAAGAATTTTTCTACTATTTTTCCCCGACTCTATGATGAGTTCCCAGCAACGTACTGGAGAGTTTATGCGCCATTTCTGGGACACCCTGTATGTATTTCAAAATTTCAAAATCCGAAAAACTCGATTTTTTTTCAAAATTTTTATATATTTTTTGAAAAAAGACCCTCATTCTCTTGCCAGCTCAGATTTAAATAACTAATTTTTCTATTACGTTTTTAGCTGCACAGATTTGGCAGTAACTCACGCCAAAAGAATCTATCTGTTGTTTCTCTTCCGCTCTGCAGCTGATCCGCAGTCTGTTTCAGCCGTTTTTTATGCTAGGAAATAACATCCTCAACTACTGAAAATGGTATCTTTGTATTAAACAGTGATATGTGTCTGTCAAGCTTTTAAAATGCGAAAAAAAAGAATAAAAAAAAAGGTATTCGCGGAGATTAGAACCTCTGACCTTTGAATTCGTTTACTTTTATCTAGACCACTCGACCATATCGCCTTCTGTCATTCATTGTGACATTTTTTTATATAAGCAAGAGGTGTAAAAAATGATCCAAAATGGGCATCTTTAAAACCGGCGGCGACTCTTATAGCAGGGGATGGAAGGTGGCTGTCGGGTATCGGAAGATTAATCGTATTGCCCACTATCGATTGAAACAGAAATTCTTCATAAAAGCGATCGACCCAGAATTTTGCAGTGGGCTCCCGGACTATTACTACGCGCGTATCATGCACCATACAGGTGTCCCAGGTTTCTATGCACACAAAAAAAAAACATAAGAGAGAGCAAAGAGACGATTCAGTTCCTCAAATATTATGGAAATCGAATCATGCATGAATCTGAATGAAAAATGATCAAAGTTTTGGCAAAAAAATTCAGATGCGCTACTGCGATTTCACCATTGTTCCGTTTCTACCGTCGTTGCTACCTATTCCTGTAATACCTTGACCTGTTATGTCACTTTAAAAAGTTGATATCTTATTTTTCATAAGTGTCATCAGATTTTCATTGTTATCGACAATAATGGCATTCACAAACTGTGATAAAACTGATATGCTCTCAAACTACGGAGAAGCGCGCTGCAACGGGCGACTAGATCGTCGTATCTACCAGGACCGCTTCCCGAATCGTCACCTGCCCGACGGACGAACTTTCGAAAAATTAGTGAGAGATCTCCGTGAAGTTAGACAATTTAAGCCAAGCGACCACAATCGAGACCTTAATAGGGAAAATGAATTTTGGAAGCGATAGAAAATCGGCCGGAAACGAGCATTCGAAGGGTTGCAGCTCAGTTCCAGATATCCAAATCAACAGTAGTAGGTATGACAGTGACAGAGGATTCTGTGACAGAGGTAACAGTTATCTGCCCGTGCACGGTGTCCTTTAGTAACTAAAAAGGTACATCTACACTGATTAGCCGGCTCGGCTGGGGCGGAAAGAGGGTTTTTTAAATAGAACTTCAAGTTGTTCAAAAAAAAAAAACGGTTTAAACGGTTTTTTGCTTTGTTTGCACTTCCAGGATACCGCAGTTTTTTTTGTGCATAGAAACCTGGGACACCTGTATAGCCACAAATAAAAATCAGTTGTGTATATAATCAATTTCACGGCTATCTGCATTAGAGCAAGCTATGGAAAAATTATTTTTTGTTGGTAGGAATGAGTAGGAATCCATAACCGTCGTCGCAGATAGTTTGTGTAAATGTGGTATGTGAAAAGGTTAGGTATTGTGGCAGATGTCACCAGTCGCGCGGTGTGGTGCACATCAAGTCAAAATGTTTAGTTTTATTGGGGAAAACAGATAAACACGTGTTCCTCGGAGTGTAAATTTGCTAGAAACCGTCTTCACGGGTTGGTGGGTCTTTGCTTGTGCTCTGGTAGTGGCGGCCAGTGAGCCAGTGTATAAAATGACGCCAAAGGAAGTCAGCGGCAGCACTAAAGGAAAGAAAAATTATTGAAAATGCCTGTCCAGTGGCCCCAGTGAGGTTGAGAAAATTCGCTTCCATGGACATTGATTTATGGAGTTGCACTGTACAAGACAAGACAGTCGAGACACGACGCGTGAGTGCACTCTGTGTTGGAAGATCTTCTCAACATGAAATTATTGACCATTTCATGTATGTATTCCCTTCTTCATCTTCTTCTGGCTTGTATGCTGTTTAAGTGTTGTAGAGCACGTAGTACTTCCTACTATCAGTCTTACTTCCCTTTAGTGCTACCGCTGACTTCCTTTGGCGTCATCATCTGTAGGCGTCATTTAACACACTGGCTCACTGGCCGCCACTACCAAAGCACAAGTAAAGAGCCACCAACCCGTGTCCAGCTAATTGACACTTCGAGGAACACGTGTTTATCTGTTTTCCCCAAATAAACTGAACATTTTGACTTGACGTGCATCACACCACGCGACGGGTGACATCTGCCACAAATGCCACAAGACCTAACCTTTTCACATACCACATTTACACAAACCTTCTACGACGACGGTTATGGATTCCTACTCATTCCTACCAACAAAAAATATTTTTTCCATAGCTTGCTCTAATGCAGATAGCCGTGAAATTGATTATAGTCAATTTCACGGCTTTCTGCATTAGAACAAGCTATGGAAAAAATGGCTTGCGTTGGTACGAATGACATAGTGGGGACACTAGGTGAATGAACCTTGCAAATGGTGATGAAAGCATGATGAAATTCGGTACACATACTCAGAATGAGCCCCTCTTTCAGGTAAGAGGTGGAGCCACGAATTTTCACCGGAAGGGGGCTCGGGGGGCTCCTGGTTCAAGGTGCTGGGACTCCCACTGAACCGCTCATCAGTTCGCTTTAATAATTAAAAAGGAAACTCATGGATATATCGTTAACATTGACGGCGTTTATCGCCTTGTCCCGGGAATTTTTCATTATGAAAAAAAATAAGTTCTTCGGCAGATCACAAAAATTGGTTTTATTTCATTTTCACCTACGAAGAATTGATATGGAGATGTGCAACACCTTGATCACCACAAACTCGTGTCCTCTGAATTCGTTTGTGGAGTCAAAATTTTGATGGTGTATCTTCTTGAAGAGGGGCATTCCAAAGAGTAATAAACTATTTCCAACACTAAGTTCAAACAGAATTTTTTCAATGTTCTGAATCGAAATTACTGAATTCCTCCCATCAAAACATACCCCGAACCGTTCTTTGGAAGTACCGCGTGCGATTGAACTTGGAGTAAGTCCTGAAACACCATCAGAATTTTTTTTCTGTGATGCTGCGCTCCACTCACGACCGGGGCAATTAGGTTCCTACATAGCATGCGCGGAGTGTATACACAATGCAGGGTATTTTCAGTATTTTCTATTTTCTCGGTCAGTCAAATTTTTCATTATTGATATTGTGTCATAATGTTCAAATTACGTGTATTATGCATTCAGCTTTTATTTGCAACAAAGCAGGCCTTGGAATTTTGTTTTTACGTTTTTTAAAATTAAAAATACCCAGACACTTCAGCTGTTACAGCTGCCAGTCAGTGTCAGTGTTAATACTCTGTCACCTATACCAGCTGATATGAAGCAATGTTGTCTTTCCCCTTGCCGCTTAATTTTTGTGCTCACATCAGGGTAGGTGGGTGCTCACTGTGTTTGATAAAAAAAGCCTGATGTTTCTGACAGTTTCTGATGTCAAAGCAGTTACACAGTTGGTGTAAGCTGAATTTTGATCTTTGGGTGTGGTTGAAGGAAGATTGGAATAACGTGAGAAATTTTTTTTGAAGATCACCAGATGTGAAAGCTGTTATTCTGCCTACATACATTTTGTGAAACTCCTTTCTTCAGTCCTTTTTCGGCTAGCTACCTAAATACAGTGCTCAGTAAAGCTAGCAGTGAAATGAAAAAATCAATGAAGATGAAAACGGAGCGAGGACCTAGCTGATGAAAGTCCGTTTCAGACAGGATGGCTGAAAAGAAACTAAGAAGCTTGTTCGATCATGTTGCGAGCTCAAGTGATGGACCCCTACCTATCTCCACAAATTTCCGAGTTCAAGTACCTTGTTTCTAAAAGTACCTACCCTAATAAAAATCAATAGGCCAGAGCCTTCATTCGTTTCAATTCAAAGGTCCTCACTTTTATTGTTATTGATAGATGCCAGTACCAGATCGATCTCTGTCGACTGAAAGAAACACGGCTTTCATGACACAGCTTCCTCCTTGTTAAATACAGCCAAATTATAAATTACTCTTCTCACTTTGTATAGCACCGCCTGTACAACTTCGTTTGTTCCATATTATGTAGAATGAGGAAGAACTTCTCCACTACGCTTGAAGAATGACAAGCGGTTGATGGTCTATGTCATTCGGACATTCAATCAATCAGAAATGAACTTGCAACACTGTTCTGGATTTTGAACTAAAGCGATAACCCCAGAAAATAATGCATAACCTAAACTGTGGCATTCCACTGACAGCGCTTTTACAGAGTGGATTCTGTCAAACTAGGCTCGCCTGCTTTGTTGCAAATAAAAGATGAATGCATAATATACACTCCGCGCGTGCTATGTAGGAACCTAATTGCCGGTCGAGAGTGGAGCGCAGCATCACAGAAGAAAAATTCTAATGGTGTTAGACCCACTCCACTTTCAATCGCACGCGGTACTTCCAAAGAACGGTTCAGGGTATGTTTTGCTGGGAGGAATTCAGTAATTTCGATTCAGAAAATTACAAAAATTCTGTTTGAACTTTGTGTTGAAAATAGCTTACTCTTTGGGATGCCCCTTTTCAAGAAGATACACCGTCAAAATTTTGACTCCACAAACGAATTCAGAGGATACGAATCTGTGGGAATCAACGTGTTGCACATCTTCTTATCAATTCTTTGTAGGTGAAAATAAAATGAGATCAATTTTTGTGATCTGCAGAAAAACTTATTTTTTTCATAATGGAAAATTCCCGGGACAAGGCGATAAACGCCGTCAATGTTTACGATAGATTCATAAGTTTCCTCCTTAGTTATTAAAACGAACTAATAAGCGATTTAGTGGGAGTCCTAGCACCTTGAACTTTCAGGAGCCCCCCCGGCCTCACCTCTTTTCTGAAAGAGGGGCTCATTTTGAGTATGTGTACCGAATTTCATGCTTTCATCACCACTTGCAAGGTTCATCCCGATTTTGGCTCTTAGCGCCCGCACTAACACGTTCACGACTTGTTGGCAGCTAGCTGTCTTCATGTGCAATTTTAAATGTGACACTGTCATCGTCTCGGGGAGTCTTGTACGCAAAAGTGAAAATTTGCCGCCCGTGCGGACCGGGTTTTATCTGGCAAAATTCAGAGAATTGCCATTGCCAAGAAAATACTGCCTAGCACTTCTTCAAAAGATGCAGCTGAAGATGAATTGTCTGAGAACATTCGCAATCACAAAGGAATAAAGAAACCTGATGCAATCGAAATGAAATGTTGCAATTTTATTTTCCAGTGTCTTGGAGGTGATGGCTAGATCAATACAAACCACCACTAACGAGCACTGGGATAGACAATCAATGCTTAACATGGAAATTTGGAGATCTATACTCACTTTGGTGTTAAAATTTCTTTGTACTGCAATTTTTCCACCCTCGTCGATGCGGCCACACTGTACGGTATTACAATGTTGTCGATGTCGTAAGAGTTCGCCCTGTTTCGCCTATTGTAACCAGAAATCGTCTGCAAATGGAATAAAGGAGAACAACTGGGCGAAGCCAACGCCGAATTGGTGGCCGCAAGACTGCTGTTGCCGATAGACTCGACCTCCTCATCGGCCCCGTCCGTAACGAGCGCCTGCATTTGTGTCGCAATCGTCTTGGCTGAACTACGTTTGCGGTTAATCCGGTACAACGAAGCGGACGAATGCCTGTTTGTTGGCTTGCGTCCTCGCATCTTGTTTTTGATTTCTGTAAACGTGTTGAAATTAGATTAGAAAAGTACCAGTAATGTTAACATTATTCTAATGAATATTGAAGGTAGTCAGTGGTAGTGACGAAACAATAGTTCTATCATAAAAAAATCAATTCATTTGTATACATCATGCCAATAAAATTGTTTTTTTTTATCGGTGGGGAGTCAATCTATAGTAGGTTCACTTGTACCGTGATTCTAGTAGGCTGGGCAAATTTCACAGTTTGGCATTGTAGACTTCACGTCCAACTACCTAGTGTGCGCCTGAGCGTCTGGCTTCGAAAGATATAATAGGTTATGTTGGTGTGATGGTGTGTTGACTGTTGCTGTCAAAAATGAAAAATTTACCGAAATCAACTTTGCAAATTGCAAATATGGAGTGGATGTAGTTCACCTTTCACAAGTTCCGCAAATTTCTTCTTCCAGTACGATGTCCTGAGCAGTGAAATCAAGTATTAACGCCGATGAATCCCATCCCCACAAAAATTAGGAGGGTTCAGCTTCCCATCGTTTCCAGCCTTCCAGAGTGTGGGTACTTCTTTTAAAAACCAGGAATAGTTCACAATGCTTCCATATTATGTGGTTTTTGAAAATAGATTCACGTCTTCTCCGCAAAGCTGAACGTTATGGGGTACATGCCCAGCACCTATTCCGCCCATTTTTTCTCCCAGAAGCGAGTTCTTGATGGCACTCTCGAGGACTTTAAAATGGGCACTGGACGTTATTGTTCAAGACACAAGCTGAGGCGCAAACACAGTTTTCACAGTAATGGGCATAATTTCACCACAATTTTCATGAAACTCGTGATTTTCAGTCTATTTGACACTCGATTTGACAAACGGTAAAGTTGTTGATCTTGTCGTCAAGCTTAAACTTTAAAAAATCAATGCAACCAACTGCCAAGTTCTAGGGAGTTTTCAAATATCAGATTTGAAAACTTATAAACAAAATCTCACAGCCAACTAGAATCACGGTACAACTGAACCTACTATAGTGACTTGGAGGCAGGGTTGGCACGATTGAATCATTTTGATTGATCAAGTAATTTTTGTTCTAAGGAATAATTGATTTTAATCATTCTTTCCAATTTGCATGAAAACCTAACACTATTAAAGAACGATTTTATATCAAAATATGTATTTTATGGAAAAAATGTTCATTCATATTCGGTTTCGTTACAGGACAGGAGCAGCCTCGAGAGCAGCTCACTGGAGCCATGTACGATATGTACGTGCTTTTCCGATCTTCTGGTATCAAATTAAAAAAAAAAATCGATTGTTCATGAATTTTGAGTGAATTTTTGGGGAGCTAACTCGACATTGGCATATCAGATGATATTTAAAAACAAAATTAGTGTTCCAGAGCAACATTTCTGCGATAATGGGAAGCTTAAATTTTTTTTAATAATAATCTTTTTTTTATTTGATTTAAAAAAAAAAACATGATCTTTTCCAACCCTGCTTGGAGGTGTATTATAGATAAATGCATGAGAAATTTTATTATACTTACTCGCTGACAGTGCCGATGCAGTGCTGGGCTTGAGCCGTCCATATTTCTTTCGGTGGTCTAAAGCCTTCGACCTGTGATCCAACATTGACTTGTCGCTCCTCTCGACACCGCCTTTTAGAGATTTCATCGACTTCATGCGAGTGCTACGTTGCTGCCATTCGGGCATCTTCATGATTGCGTCACAGTGAATACCACATGAAACGTCTGTTTAGAACAAAAAAACAGATTTGAAAAAAGTAGAACATGAGACATTTTAAGGAATAATACAGGGTGTTTTATAGTCTAGGCGTGAAAAATTCAACTGTTTATAAAGGGTAATAAAAAAAACATTGTTCATTCAGTGCAATTTTAGAAGAAATTGTCATTTTCATACATAATCTTATAGTCCGGATGTTAAGGTTTAATACCCTTCACTTTTATAACAAGCAATGCCACTTGGCATACCTGTTGCGAGACCATGCTTGACCGATTAAGATCAGGAGCCAAAAGGTGCGTTCAGTCAGCTTATTTAGCCGCAATTTCAATTTTAGCCGTAAGCGCTGCACCGCTTATTGGCTGTTCCGAGGAGGCTGGTTCATAAGAGCCAATGGGCGTCGCCGCGCTTGCGACTAAAATTAAAACTTGCGGCTAAATAAGCTGACTGAACTCACTCAAAGTCGCAAGCAATGCAGGCGTCGTATACAGGGTGTCGTATAGAAAAAAAGTAAAAAAATCGTATATGATTAACCAAACCAAATGGATTCACGTGAACAGGCATATATATTCAGAATATATTACCCATCAAGGAAAAGTCAACGGTTTCAGAAAATCTTGGGCGGTTCCTGAAATATTCAGGAAAAACTGAATTTTCTCCTGAATATTTTATTTCTCGGTGAATCAGTGATTTTTCAATATATCGAAGTGCAACTTGGTAAATCTATGACCAGTATGGTCATGAATCAAAAACGATCAAAGCCTTCCATTTCCAGAAATATGACAGTGAACTTTTTTTTCTTCGCGACCGCCATCTTGAATCTCCGTTTTACTCAACAGTTGAAAATGTGACAATTGAATGTGAGATAGTTGACATCCAGTCACCCCATTATGGAAAAGATAGCCTTGAAGCAAGGTAAGGGTCTCTTCATCGAGAAAACAGTATTACCCAAGGTTTTCATGGTAATACGCATTTGCAGCACCTGTGATGGCTAATGAGAATTTTGAAAGAGCAGAGTGAGTTTTTTGTCACAATCCTATATTCATTATGACCTGAATTACCAAAATTCATTATGATCGGTCCTAAGGTAAATTTTTGGTGGCTTGCTGAACCAAATATGTGTAGCTTTTTGGTGAAAAATGCAAAAAAAATCGAGCAATCATCATCATGTCATCCCTCACTAAGAGGAGGCTATTGCAAAAACTGAAACTAATCAACGCTGAGATGTTTTGAGAGAGTCAACCCCATAAGCTTCAGCCATAACATGTTGGACACATGCATCCCTTTGTTAGAGAGAAGACATGGGAGACTTGCATGCAGAAAGTTTTTTTCAAGTTCTGAGCCACGTATTATTTTTAGAAAGCTACCAAAATTTTGTGTCTGGATCGATGATGATGAATTTTGGTACTAAATCTCAAAATGGATGTAATATTGTTGATCATCAACTTTTGGTGGGTTTCTGAATGAAATATGTGAATAAGAATTTTGAATTTTTTTTCTGCATGCACGCCTTCTATGTCTTCTCTCTGGCAACCGGACGCATGTGTTCAGCATTTATTGGAACACAAGAATATAGGCTTCAGTCTCACAAAACATCTCAGCGTTGATTTGTTTCAGTTTTTGCAACAGCTTTCTCTTCGTGAGGGATAACATGATAATGATAGCCCGATTTTTTTGCATTTCTCACCAAAAAGCGCCACCTATTTTGTTCAGCAAGCCATCAAGAGTTTACCTTTGGACCGATCATCATGAATTTTGGTAATTCAGCTCAAAATGAATGTAGTACAGTCGACCGATACATTAAAATAGGGTTTACCTTGCAAAAGGTCGCGGAGATTCGAAAATTTGCAGTCTGGTAGAGTTTTGTGTCCTGATTAACACACTAAGTTTTCGAATTCGGCAAGCCGCCGCTCGCTCCTCCACATTGGAAAGATGATGCCGAAGGACCAAAAAATAACCAATTTTTGCCAATTCACTGTTTATCGTCGTCTCACTTACCGCAATGGGAACCTATGACTTTGTTGAAACTATTGATGCATTTGCTGCCACGCCAGTCCCATTCTTCGCGGTTAAAGACAAATAATTCCTTCAGAAAACATCTAGTTTTTCTTGATTCTGAAAAGATTTTTTTCTCACGCGGAAATATGACCAGCTGACCTAACTCAAGTGAATTTCGATCAGCTTCTTTCTTCTTGCGCTAGTTCTGGTCTCATAGTTTTCATAACATCATTTGTTAACAAGGTGCACTGGAAGAAATGATAAATTGCCAACACTAAATTCAACAGTCATTTTTTCATAATTTCCTGTGATCATGAAGTTCAATTTTAACAGGAATTGAAGCTTGGACTGTTTTCTGTTCATTCAGCTTGCGATCGAATTTCGAAATTCACGTGGGAGTACGAAAGAATCTTTTTTTTTTGGCGCGCGTTAATCTGCAAAACCGCATCTAAACACCTGAAAATGGTCGTAACTAACACAACATAGATTTGAACAATAAATAACCTGAACTGGTTCTTCTGTCGTTCATTGTTTTGGGTTTTGTAGTGTTGGTTACGACTATTTTCAGGTGTTCAGAAGCAGCTTTGCAGATTTACGCGCACTCTGAAAAGAATTCATTTTTGGTATTCTCACGGACTTTGGGGATTTGGTCCATGCTGTATAAGCAGAAAACAGTCCAAGGTATCATTTCCTGTGGAATTTGAAATTCCTGATCGATGAAAATTATGAAAAAATTACTGTTTATTTGATGTTGGCAATTCTATACTTTTTGCAATACACCTTGTCAACAAATGCTGTTAAGAAAATTATGAGACCAGGACAAGCTCAAGAAGAAAGAAGCTGATCGAAATCAACCTGAGTTAGGTCAGTTTGTGATATTTCCGCATAAGAAAAAAATCTTTCCAAAATCAAGAAAAACTAGACGTTTGCCAAGGGAATGATTTATTTTTAACCGCGAAGAATCGCACTGGTGTGGCAGTGAATGCTATCAAGGGCTTCACTACAGTCATGTGGTTCCATTGCGGTAAGTCAGACGGCGATGCACAATAGATTAGTGAGAAGTGGCTCTTTTTGGGTCCTTCGGCACCATTTTTTCGATGTGGAGGACCGAGCGGCGGCTTACCGAATTCGAAAATTCAGTATGTTAATCAGGACACAAAACTGTACCAGACGGCAAATTTTCGACTCTCCGCGACCTTTTGCAAGGTAGAACCTACCCATTGCCTGGACTAATGTAGGATTGTGACAAAAAACTCACTCTGCTCTTTCAAAATTCTCATTAGCCATCACAGGTGCTGCAAATGCGTATTACCATGAAAACCTTGGGTGATTATGTTTTCTCGATGAAGACACCCTCACCTTGCTTCAAGGCCATCTTTTTCGTAATAGGGTGACTGGATGCTAACATTCTCACATTCGACTGTCACTTTTCCAACTGTTCAGTAAAACGGAGATTCAAAATGGCGGTGACGAAGAAAAAAAAGTTGACTGTCTTACTTCTGGAAATAGCAGGCCCTGCATTTGGCACCTGATCGTTTTTCATTAATGACAATACTCGCCGTAAACTCACCAAGTTGCACTTTGGTATCTTGAAAATTTACTGATTTACCAAGAAAATTTTTTTTTAGAGAATTCAGTTTTTCCTGAATATTTCAAGAGCCGCTCAAGATTTTCCAAAACTGTTGACTCTTCCTCAATGAGTAATATATTGTGGATATATGTGCCTACTCACGTGAATCCATCTGGTTTGGTTAATGATATACGAATTTTTAACCTTTTTTCTATACGACACCCTGTATACGGCGCCGGCATCACCTACGACTTTGGCTCCTGATCTTATTCGGTCAAACATGGTCTCGGCAACAGGTATGCCAAGTGGCATTGCTTGTTATAAAAGTGAAGGGTGTCCCCTAAATTTTGACCTTAGCGTCCCGACTATTATGGCACTGTGGAACGAAATATTCCAGAAGGTAAAATTTCCCCAGGACCAAATGACTACATTGACTTCGACATTGATCAAAAAGAAGAAATCCCGAGGGAAAGAAAACCGAGGAATCTAATATAAACTACTCAACAATTGAAGTGGCCCACCCAAAATTTCCAATGAAGTTCAAAGTGCCCTAGCTCCCGAAAAAATAGGACTAATTCCAATTTTTTTCTTTTCCCACATACCTGCGCTTTTTGTCTATCAGAGGACGAATACAAACGAAGTTGTACACAGGGGGTGCCATACCAAGTGAGAAGGGAAATTTAAAATTTGGCTGTATTTAACAAGGAGGAAGCTGTGTCATGAAAAGCCGTGTTTCTTTCAGTCGATAGAGATCGATCTGGTACTGGCATTTACCAATAACAATAAAAGTGAAGTGAAGAATAGCTTTCACATCTGGTGATCTTCAAAAAGATTTTCTTATGTTATTCCAATCTTTCTTCAACCACACCCAGAGATCAAAATCCATCTTATAACTGTATTACACTACACAATTTCTTGTACAACTTCTTGTACAATCTGTCGGTTAAACAATCAAGTTCATTGTTTTTTGACACTATTTTGGCAGATTGTACAAGAAATTGTACAAGAAATTGTGTAGTGTAAAGCTACATTTACAACCAATCGGATTTCGGCACAATTCGGAATCCGATTGCGAAGTGGATATTTGATCGTGCTCTATGTGAACTCGCGTTTACAACGCACTTCGAATTCGGCACGACCCCGACTTGGAATTCGAATTCCGATTGCATGTTTGCAGATGACAAACTTCCAATTTGAATTGCGACACAAATTTTGAAGTGGACATGCGCAATATCCATTTGCTTCGATCTGAACCGAGTCTCTCTTCTACTCTCCTCTGTTTATGTTTACATTTTGTACCTAACCTTTCAAAAATATGGTTAAGAGGAAAAAATCTTTGGTAAAAAAAACAACTTGCAAATTAGTGAGTGTGATTAGATACCTACCCTCTAACTTCCAATTTTTATTCTATTAGGTAGGATCGTTGCCCAT
This sequence comes from Anaspis maculata, assembly GCA_949128115.1. Lineage (NCBI taxonomy): Eukaryota > Metazoa > Arthropoda > Insecta > Coleoptera > Scraptiidae > Anaspis > Anaspis maculata. The sequence continues at coordinate 76,397,477 of OX421962.1, forward strand.
AAAAAACGCGTACACTTTTTGCCGAAAGCTTGTACGCGTTTTTAATAAACATCAATGACCGTACCTACCTCTATTATAAAACAATGAATTTAGAATTTAGATGTCAAGGCCAAAGTTGTCTTGCTGGGAAGTTTGCGGCTTGTCTGGCTAAACTCGCAGTCTTGGAGAACAACCCAAAAAAAAGTCAAGAAAATTCGGAGAAAACGACGATTTTGGGTCAATCCGCAATATTGCAGAACCGTCAAACACCAGGGCCAATACGACTAGCAGCAAGGAATGATTCTCTGTGATGAAGTTGTTTTCATCGATTACACAGGGATATCTACACAGTCGTTTGACAAGCAGTAGCATTTATTTGGCCCATAATCTCCAAATGAATTCTTATCGTGAATGTGGATGTCGATTAGCTGTGACTTTGCGGCAGGGAACTTTGCGGTTCCTATTCCAGCTACCATCCGATTTTTCGATTTCAAATATCAATAAATTCGTTTCCTGTATCACATTCGACGAAATGCTGTCAGATGGCGTCACCAGCGAAATCACAATTCGAATTTCTATTGTAAATGCTACCAAACATCACTTCGAAAATCTCAGCCCACTTCGCAATCGGATTCCGAATTGTGCCGAAATCTGATTGGTTGTAAATGTAGCTTTATACAGCTATTACGCCAACTGTGTAACTGCTTTGACATCAGAAACTGTCAGAAACATCAGGCTTTTTTTATCAAACACAGTGAGCACCTACCCTGATGTGAACACAAAAATTAAGCAGCAAGGGGAAAGACAACATTGCTTCATATCAGCTGGTATAGCTGACAGAGTATTAACACTGACACTGACTGGCAGCTGTATAACTAAAGTGTCAAGTGATGTCTAGGTATTTTTAATTTCAAAAAACGTAAAAACAAAATCCCAGGCCCTGCTGCGTTGCAAATAAAAGCTGAATGCATAATACCTTGACATAAATTTTTGACATTTTTCGAAAATTGACAAGTCTATACCAGCCTAAGCCGGTCTGACATGTAAGACAAAGTAATTTTCAACAACCTTATCAACGCACATTAGACCTATAGTGCGGTCGGTACGCTTAATAATACTGCACTTTTGGTTAATGGCATGAAACTTGGCACAGTTTTTTGAGACCATTTTAAGTAATTTCATCCGATGAGCCAGAAAAAAATCAATAGGGGGCGCTGTACAGCCCCCTTTTTTCAAAATGGCGCCCGAATTTTGAAAAAATCACCAAATTATCGTACAATCGCCGGAAAACATCATTTCTATGTATTTTGGGGATGCTGAATCAATTGGCAGCAACACTGACTTGATTGGACCAACGTGGAGGTCGTAGAACTGTTATTCTGGACTTAAATGGTAAAAAAGCATTGTTGTTAGAAGTCTCAAGCAAAACCGATTTATTTTCTGGGTATTTCGATGGCGTCCTGTTGTTTGGTAGTAATCTGGAATCGATGAGGGCAACGAGAGGTGAATTTGTTGGAATTGCGGACAATGCAGACTCTGAAACAGGTACTCATTCGCTTATTTCAATGTATGTTTTTCGTTAGTGCGTTCGGTACGTTGAATGATATTGCATTTTTGGTAAATGGAATGAAACTTGGCATAAGGCTTTTTGAAACTATTTAAAGTAATTTTATCCGATGAGCCAGAAAAAAACGGTAGGGGGCGCTGCACACCTTTTTTTCCCAAAATGGCGTCCAAATTTTGTAAAAATCACCTAATTGGTCGTACAATTGCTGGAAAAGTATCATTTTTATATATTTTGAGGATGCTGAACCGATTGACGGCAACATTGACTTGATTGGACCAACGTGAAGATCGTAGTACCGTTATTCTCGATCCAAATGGCCTAAAAAAAAAATGCCTTTTGACTAGGTGAGTCTCAAGTGAAACCGAATTGATTTTCGGTCGCGTTCTATTGTTTGGGTAGTAATCCGGAATCGATGAGGGCCATCAGATCGGCTGGAAACGGTTGGATATCTCTTGCAGAGTTTCTTTTTGTGCTGTGGCAGAGGAGGCTGACGGTAGAATTACGGCTCACCCAAAAGATATGACTGTACAATGCACTCAGTCGATCCTCATCTGCACTGTTCATTTCGAAGTTGTAGTGCTTTCAGTGTCCTATTGTTTCGGATGAAAACATCTTGGACTGATCTTTGGATCCTGTTCGGCACATACCATACAAAGCGGTATATAACAGTACCTACACCAGATTGCCTGCCATGAGAGTTTTGGCCAGGAGAAGACCACTGAATTACGAGGATTCCATGCGTTTACCGGTTGTGAATTGTGATACCTACCGTCTTATCTTTCATGAGAAAAGGAAGGAAGTCGACAGTGAAAGTGTGGAAGAGCTTTACAGATAGTAGCTTTCTTTGCCATTTTTCACCTCTTTCATTAGGTACCGATGCTACATTCAGCGTCCTAAAAAAGTTCGTGGCTTTCCTATATGGCACGAACAACAAAAGCAGGAACTTGGAACGAAGCATGGAAGTATTTGTGACAAAAACGAAAACCCTTAAGTTACCACGGACTCAGTCTGCACTGCGTCAACACATTTTTCGGGTTCCAGGCTAGCAACATCTATGGTCAAGCCGATGACGTGAACCCCAACATCTCATGCCCCTTGCTCCCTTTAACTGAGGTTGGGAGTAGACGACAGCACTGTGGACTAGGGATCACGCCTGTGGACACCACCATGGACAGATTTGCCACCTATATGCTATATGGGAGCAGTCAATGAACTTGATGAATATGTACGTCAAAGCAAGAAGCAGGTGCTCTTGTAAAGAAGCAAAATAAGATACCTTCCACTCAATGTTGTGGTGGGTGCAAGGACTCCAAGGGGAACTGCTACAATTCAAACCAGCCACAACCAGTTTCATATTATTTTGGCAATTTTTTCCCCGTCTGCAGCTTTGATTTTCATGGAAGAAGTTCCACTGATATCCAGTGTGGAAGTCGAAGACAAAGAAGTGCATGAAAAATAGGTATAGACAATACAAATAGAGAAGACCATATGTTATCACCACCGTCGTCACGGATATTGGGGCATCAAAAATCAGCCAACCTTTTTTTGAATGATGGACTCACCTGGTTCCTACGCAACCGTAAAAATCCGTAACGAGATGTGTCTTCTCTATTTGTATTGTCTATATAATCCATTCCAAGCTTAAAAAAAACACAGCTGGCCATGAAAAATTCGAGTTCTGTTGGTGTTCCTGATTTTTGATGTTTAATGTCATCTTGATACAAGGGAGGTTACGTTCAAATTTGTGTCCGTTTGACATGAAACCTTCACCTGAACTACGCTATGTTGTCAAATTGTCATTCTGGGGACTGCGTCGCCGGCAGGTCATAGGTTTGCCCACTGATCTCAGCCGCTTTCTTTTGGCCAGGATCACCGTTCATGATCCTGGAAGAGAGGGTGAGTTAACGTACCTAGGTTCTTACAGGGCACGACAAGCTCAGGTCACGAGATCACTTTGCGACTAAATCACACTACGGCGGTAGAACTGGGTTCGCCTCGATCACTTTTTAAACTGTATATTCTTACTGTTGCACTTCTCAATACTTTCACTATTGAAATAACGTGAATAACGGCGTTTTCAAAACGAAAACTAATGAAAATATCGTGTCAGTGTCAAAATCTGACCTAACAATTGAATTAAAACGGCAATCCAGCAGAGCAAACATCACTTTGACAAATTTGATTAAATGATTTTGACTTTTCCAATCCATCAACGTATCAGATTGTCCAACTTGAAGAAAAAATATCATAAGCAACTGTGGTTTTTTTAAGCTTGGAATGGATAATACCTATCTACTTTAATATAATGGAAATTCTGTAGATAGGTACTTTCATGTTTTTATAAAGTTCACTTTATTCACCTAAACTTTTAGTGTGTACCTATGCTCGTGCTACAGAAAAGATAAACATCAAATACCACCACTAAACTGCAAGAAGAGCATTAATTTCTACTTTTGGTTGGTTAAATGCATTGTATCGATTCAGCATAGCTACTAAGCGATAAAGTGACCTTTCAATGCTCGGAAAAATAATACATTGGATTTCGCTTGAGGAGACTTGACTAAAACTCTTCTTTTTACACCACTTGAACACAGAATAAGAGCGGCGTTACGCCTTTATGGTGGTCCAGTTGAGTCAGATTAGCTGTCAATTAATCCGAAATCCTCAAAAATATCTAAATCATACTCCTTCCAACTATCCAACATGAGTTGATGCAACAAGAATAAAAAAATCAGCATTTTGATATTATTTGGCGTTCTAAGGTAGAATGTAGGGCCCTAAAGGCAATATGGTGACTCTGGTAAGGCCCTTGCCTTTGATGAAGGAACAGCTCTACTGAGTACCATCATGAGTTTTCTTTGCGATACTTGAAGGAGTATGGAATACCAACTAAATATACCTAATGCTTGTATCGCAAAGTGCAAGTTATAAACATATTTTGGTTCTCAGCTCCCGCACTCCGCACTACTCCATGGTCTGCATTTCCTGCTCGATTGCCTGCAATAGGGTATGTGACGGTTTTTCAATTTTGGTCTAAATAATTTCTAATTGCTTGGTTTTCACTGAAAGTAATATTTATTTGGATCAAAGCATGTTTATTTTACGTAAAAAAAATCTTCTTTATTTCGCTAAAATATTTGGCGCCCAAACGCTTTATGAAAGTCAACAGCCATTGTGACGTCACAGTTCATAAACTGTCAAGTGTCATTCGCGAATGTAAACAAACCATCACATGTTCGCAAGCACGCCGTTCTGTTTGGGGAACCATGAGTGGAAAATCCTATCACTGGTGTGTGGTGCCTCTTTGCAAAAACACGGGAAGAAGTTTCCAACATCCAAAAAAGAACACATGGGGGTTTTTTTATGGGGGGGTGTCCATCTCGCGTGAACACCCTGTACACCACAACAAGTTCTGCACTAATAAGGCCCGGTCAAACAATTTCTCGATCTTTTCGTGTAAGTGAGCGACCGTTATTGTCAATAATTTGATGAGATTCAAACGCAAACGCCATTATTTTCCAAGGATGTCTATACTACTGGCTGGATAAGAAACTTCGCCGCCATCTTGAAGCTTGATTTGAATCTGTGCCCGTCGGGATTGTCATCGTGACATTCGTGATGGACGCCGCCAGCCTCTTGTGCATCCATGGCGAATTATCGTTGATTATGCCGCGCAAGCCCAATAGTGTTCGCAACAAGCGGACCCCGCAACATAACACACTTTTTGTTGCAGGTAATTGACTAATTGCTATCATTTTACAAGACCGGGCCCATACCGGGCCTGGCAGCAAACTTCTGAACGACAGTTTCGAGCGTGCTCCGACTGAACGTGACTATGGTTACGGGTGGCGGACAATAACACTTCGACCGTCGGGATTGTCAAATCTCGGCTTTACCTTTCTACGTCAAAACCGGCGAAGCTTCTTGTCCAGTCAGTATAGACGTCCTTGTTATTTTCAATAAGCTGTGTTCACTTCTCTATAAGCACACATATCATTTATGGTGCTATTCTGTAAAAAAGATACATCGATGTAAGCGCTGTATCGCTGTAAGATGACACATGTGACAATGCAAAACATTATCACTGTTGTCAGTTTACAGCGATGTAGCGCTTACATCGATGTATCTTTTTTACTGTATAGCACCATTACAATTTGTCATTGTTATCATTGTTAGTGTATGCAGTTTTCCTCGAAAAGAACCTGTTCTTAAAAATCGCATACGTTTTCATTAAATTGTGTTTAGTTTTTAGCGCATTTTCCATCTTGATGAAAATCGCTATTGCAACCGCTTTGTCCGTCCGTCCGTCCGTCCGTTCCTCGAACTCCTCCCAAACTAGACGACCTAGCTTTCTAATTTTTTCGCTGTTACATAGCTGCCACTCCCAAAGGAGGGCTAGGCTATATTGGATGTCTATATTGCGCCGCCAACATAGAGAAAACCGCCCCCGATAAACTTGAAATAACATAATATTGCACTTTCTACCAGACCTGATGCTCTGGTGTTCTCATTTTTTGAATAATACATAGTTGCCACTTGAAAACGTAAGCCAAGAAACATTCCGTCATCAATATGCGCCGCCGATATGAAAAAACTGCTAAAAACTGCCCCCAATCACTTTAAAATGGAAAACATAAACTCGAAGACATAGCGATCTGATTCTTTCGGTATGTAAATAGCTGACTAAAAATGGGAAAGGATGGGCTACTTTTAGATAGTCGCCGTCCCCAGATTCGGCCCCCAAACGATAAAAAGTGCAATAAAATGAAAAACATAAACCCAAAGACATAGCGATCTGATTCTTCCGGTATATAAATAGCTGACTAAAAATGGGAAAGGATAGGCTACTTTTGGTTAGTCGCCGCCCCCAAACGATAAAAAGTGCAACTTTCACAAATGTTACTGATTGAGATGTTCCCTTAAACATTTAGGAACTGCTAACTCAAATTGTGCAACATTTGCTCAGCCGAACGCTGCCGCTCCCACACGCCGCCCCCAAAGTAAGGGATAGATGAAAAACATGAACCCAAAGACACAGAATATCAAACCAGAAGCGACACTCTATTAGACCAAGAGCTAGCAACGTTTTATTTACCTCATAAGCAAAATGCGGTTTGACTTCTGGGGCATGTAGAGATTATGATGGGCTCCCATAAAATCTTTATCTTATGAAAAACACCCCTTGCTTTCTCACAAGACAAGCAAAGAAATGTGCCATTTGACAGCAGTATTCAACAGCGGATTTTCTGGAGTTCTAAATCGATATAGATATCAATTTTATCAGGAATGGATAGGTTGAACTATCTTCCAACTAAATTGAATGAAAAAAGACACCGAAATGTATTAGAAACTACCAAAAACCAGATTTCCAAGCGGACGGAAGTTGGCACCGGTTTTTCTAGTAGGCGTGATTCGAGAATCGGCCATCAAATGCGATCCAAACAGCTCGGCCTAGCCTACTAGCTTGAACATGCCAGTTGAGAAAGTCTGGTTTTTGGTAGTTTCTAATACATTACGAGATTCGGTCCTATTCAATTTAGTTGAAAGATAGTTCAATCTATCCATTCCTGATAAAATTGATATTTATATCGATTAAGAACCCCAAAAAATGCGCTGTTGAATACTGCTGTCAAATGGCACATTTCTTTGGTTGTCTTGTGAGAAAGCAAGGGGTGTTTTTCATAAGACAAAGATTTTATGAAAGCCCATCATAATCTCTACATGCCCCAGAAGTCAAACCGCATTTTGCTTATGAGGTAAATAAAACGTTGCTAGCTCTTGGTCTATATTGTTGTAGCATTGTTGTTGCTATGACCAGATTCTATGACCTTGAAACTGCCAGGTGTTTTGGGACTAGTATTCCTGTCAAGAGATTTGAAATGTTCCAGAAAAAAATACACCAAATACCTACTTGATATTTGGTGAGAAAGTCTTCTGTCAGTGGAATCTATAGTCAGATGACAGATTTGCCATCCTTTCCTTTGGAATCCTGGCAATTCTTTTTTGGCGCATGCGGGAATATTGTAGGAACATAATTGCAACAAAGCCTGTTCTTTTAATCATTTGAAAACAGTAAGTACATATCACAAAAATGAGCCGCACGTATTTTGATTTTCCCGAAGAGACGCTCCAATTTTATTCGTCAAGTCTTCGCGGCTGCAAGCTTCTAGCCATATTGTCGCTCTGAAGAATAAGACATATCATGTAGAAGTGGGTAGATAAGACAATTTTGCTAAACAAAACAGCTACCTTTATTCACTTTCTTCCTTCACTTTCGTGGAAATTATATATCAATATCACACCTTTCCGCTTCCTTTGGGAACTTGAAAAAGGTGTCTTTTTGAGGGACGAATTATCCACACATCCACGTACCGCACAAGAAAAGTCCCGTACCGCACTCATTTTTTGTTGTTCAAAACCTAGTCGAATTTGGCACTGACAGAAAACGTCAAGATTACCTATTATTTTGAAGTTGATGGAAATACTAAATTCGGTGTAGGCAACTAGATGAAACCGATTTTTGTGGTCAGTGTCGCTTCTGTATTATTATTCTGTGCCAAAGACAAAGTGATCCAAGTTTTTCGCTATATGGATAGCTGACTAAAAATGGAAAAGGATAGGCTACTTTTGATATGGCGCCGCCTCCAGCTTCCGCCCCCAAAAGAAAAAAAGTGCAACTTCCAACAATTTTCACTGATTTAGCTGATACTGTTACCTCGAACATTTAGAAACTCTTGGCTCAAACTGTGCAAGAATTTCTTTACCAAACTCTGCCGCTCCCACACGCCGCCCCCAAAGTGAGAGATAAATGTAAAACATGAACCTGAAGACATAGCGATCTAATTCTTTCACTATACACGGTTCGGCAAAATGTGAAATAGCGAAAAAAATTGTCCACCAAATCTAACACCGTAGCTTGATTCTTTATTATTTTCTGATCCAGAAAAACCCAATTTCAAAATAATTCATCGGTGAATTTGTCCTGTGGACAATTTAATTGATTTTTTTCATTTTAGTGGGTTTTTCTCATGTTCATTCTTTGAGGCCCATGTGCAACTTGACGTTAAAATATAGTGGTTGGTGCCAAATTGTTCCTTAGACCATGATGAGCAAGAATCGCGATGGTGGACATCTGAGACTCAAGACTGCGCAGCCGGAGGGGGGAGAGGGCAGAGAACGTGCTGAAGAAGAGATAACATTTTTTCAACTCATGAACCGAAAGAGGTGGAATTATCAAATATGGCATACATGCTCACTATTTTTACGCCAATGCGGTTGCAGCAAGCCGTTTTCGAAAATATCGAACCGTTTCAGAAAAATCTCGATAAACTTATTTTTCTTCTGAGAATGTTATCATTGAAATCCAAATTATTGACGAATTTGAAAGATAAAAAAGTACAACTTACCCAAGTTAGGTTAGTGCTCGGGTTAGTGGCTGCTTTGGCGAGAAAAATGGTCATTTTGGTGTCTCACGTGGTTCTGCACAAGACCAGTGTCACATGATGGCTCATTATGAACCGGCAATGGACTACTTTTATCATCAAATGTATTAGTTTTTGACGTCACCTACCAAAACTGTTAAATACGAGTTAAAAGATTATTTGTTGGGAGTTATTTGAACCAAAGAGTGCTCATTTTCCACAAAAAAATCCATCAAAAACGAATTCCTGGTAGACATAACAAAGCTCTTCGGGGAGACCAATGGCCAAGAATGACCGAAAAAGTCACGTAGGTAGGTGAATAATGGGGTCTTATTTCCTGAAATAGAAGACCAAGGGATTTTCACCAATATGCATATATTTCCACAGGGCAAATTCAACGATGAATTATTTTGAAATTGGGTTTTTCTGGATTGGAAAATAATAAAGAATCAAGCTACGGTGTTAGATTTGGTGGACAATTTTTTTCGCTATTTCACATTTTGCCGAACCGTGTATAATATTGATAGCTGACTGAAATTGGGAAAATATAGGCCACTTTTAATTAGCCGCCGCCTCCAGCTGCCGCCTCCAAACAAACAAAAAATGCAACTTTCACAATTTTCACTGATTGTCATATTTCTCTCACATTTAGTAACTCCCAACTCAAACTGTGCAACAGTTACTTTGCCGAATGCTGCCGCCCCCACACGCTACCCTCAAAGTGAGAGATGAATGAAAAACATAAACCCGAAGACATAACGATCTAATTCTTTCGCTACATGGATAGCTAACTAAAAATGGGAAAGAATAGGCTACCTTTGACATGGCGCCGCCTCCAACTTCCACCCCCAAAAGAGAAAAAGTGCAACTTTCAATAATTCCCACTGAATTACATTTTAATGTTACCTCAAACATTCAGAAACTCCCAACTCAAACTGTGGAAGAATTTCTTTGCCAAACTCTGCCGCTCCCACACGCCGCCCCCAAAGTAAGAGATGAATGTAAAACATAACCCTGAAGACATAGCGATTAAATTGTTCCGCTATATAGATAGCTGACTAAAAATGGGAAGAGATAGGCCACTTTTGATTAGTCGCCGCCTCCAGCTCCCGCCCCTAAACAAAAAATGCAACTTTTACAATTTTCATTGATTGTCATATTTCCTTAAACATTTAGAAACTCTCAACTCAAACTGTGCAACAGTTACTTTTCAGAATGCTGCCACCACCCTCACACGCTGCCCTCAAAGTAAGAGATAAATGGAAAACATGAACCCGAAGACATAGCGATCTAATTCTTTCGCTATATGGATAGCCGACTAAAAATGGGAAAGAATAAACTACGGCTGATTAGTCGCCGCTCCCAGCTCCCGCCCTCAAACAAAAAAATATATTGATGAGTGAAAGAATTTTCATTCAAATCTATTTCATTGGCAAGTACCCCATTCTGATAACACAATATCACAATGAGTTTCGAGTGAAGAAAGTGGGCAAGGAATGGTGTTTCTCCTTCAACCAAATTTCTTTACGTTCACAATATGCCTCTTTGAGAAAATGCGCTACTGAGACTCACGCACGTGAAGGCATACTCACTTGTTTGTTTTGCTGGCAGTAAGTCATTGGTGACCTTATCTGCTGCCTCACACAATTCGGAAGGTGTCTCGCGACTTTCGATCATTATCATCATCCCGGCGAATATCATTTGAAGTTGAAAACTCACAAAATGCTCGGAGAGCCTACTTGGTTTTAATTGACATCTACAACAGGGATAATCTACAATGAATGCGGAGCGGTTTTTATAAAATTTTGGAACTTCATGAATCGGATCTACTTTGCTAGTAGTGAAAAAAATCGTATATAAACCGCGCTTGAGAAGGCTATTATAGCCTTCGCACTTATCTCCCTCGCCGCTACGCGGCTCGGGATTTAAACGGTGCTCAAGCTATAATAGCTCACTTCTCAACCTTGGTATATAATAGTATATTATACACCAAGTTCCCAAAGTACTACTTTATGGCACTGAGTGGTGCGGGTTGTGAACCGAGCGAAGCGAGGTTTACATGCACCACGAGGTGACATAAAGGTACTTTGGGAACGAGGCATATACACTATTTTGTATAAAATCGTGCCAAAAACGCAGGTGAAATAGAACGAGGGTAATCTATGAAATATATAAATTAATATCAATACACCTTGTGATACAGATTGTGTCTTGGGCTCCCTGAAGCGGTCACAGATGTTATTGAAACATTCACAGTCTGTGATATTGAGCTGCCTGAAGCGGTCACAGATTTCAATGGAACGTTCACAGTCGTAGAAGTACCAGATTCGTACCAGTTTATAGCACTAGTGCTGTTTATAACACTAGTGCTATAAAGTGGCACTTTCGAAATGATTTTGGTCGCTATAACACATTTTCGATACGATTTTATATAAAATACTATTCTTTCATGTCCTTGTATGTGGAAAAAAAAAAAATTTTTCGCTCTAGCCGAAGACTTTTTTCAACAGTGGTATAATGAAAGCGACATGGCGACTGATGCTGTTAAGGTTTATGATTGAGTCGAACGTTTCCCCTTTATGAAGTATAACTTCATTAAAAAGTGGTTTCGTAAGAGTTCCAGGAAAACCTTTGGGTGGCGTCCGTTCTCAATCGAAAGGGAACGGTCTGTTTTACTATCCTACCAATTTTTGTGCTTCTGTCACCAAGTGGACCCTAGCCATATCACTAACCTCTAGACTACAAAGAAAATAACGAATAACGAACCTTCATGAAGAGAGAAAACTGGATGAAAAGTCGGATCGACCAGGGCGATTCTTTCCGCCTTGCTGAGTGCGTCAGTCGGGTCTCTGGGATGTGTGGGGTCCGTCCGGCCGGTGCAGAGAGCGCACGGCACCGCCGACGGAACGCACCCACACCGCACCGTGCTCGGCCGGGCGGCTTTTTTCGAGACCAGGTGCAGCCCGTTCGTCTGCAACAGCTTCCTTTTCCTGAAATTCACCAGCGGTCTAGTTCGAGCACACTGATAGTCGATGCAGACCCCGTTGGCGGACGTTTCAAGGGACGGTGTGCCGCCAACTCCGATGTCCGATTTATTGGAAAATGTCGAGTTGCTACCGGGCAGCTGACCCCTGTACCCGTTGATGGTGGCGGTTGGGGACGCTGCAGTGTAGAGAGTATTGCCATCTCCGACGCCGCCGATCGTGCTGCTGCTGTCGCCGTTACATCTGGGCGGGCTGGCACCGCCTAAAGTCACAGTTCCCTTTGCCGTCCTGATCTGTCTATGGAAGTCCGTGTACGTCCGTATTCGATATTCCAGATCTGTGATTTGCGCTTGCAGCCACGACCATTTCGCAGCTATCGCAGCTCTCGCCGTGAGAAACTTCCACAGTGCTCGCTTTTGTCTGAAAACCCAAAAATAAAAACAATCATAAAACGACCTTGCTTGGCGAGTACAATTTTATACCTACTACTGACTAATTTCAACATCAAATACATCACCAGCTTAGTTTTATATAAACTAATGACGTATTTACCCAACAACCCTAGAGCTCATTGGTCCATTGAAATTTTTTGCTGCATATTAGTGCAGTGAAGATAGGTTTTGGGTTGAAAAAATTAATTCATGAAATTTTAAAGCTGTTATCGATTCAGAATTTCATCCTCTACCATGTGCTTAAAATCCCCGAAAATCCCCGAAAATCCCATTTGAGCATTTTTCTTGCGGCGCTGTCAAAGTATATGCCGATCACGTTTTAAATTCAGCAGAATTAAAAACGCGGATGGCCATGTTGCCTAGAGTGTAACGGACGCTGCATAGACCAAGTTGCGCGAAAACGGGCTGAGCTCAAAGAGGTTAGAAAATTTTGACAAGAAATGCCAGATCTGGCGTCTCCTTGCATCATATCCGCTGCCCTGTTGCCTTGGCCGTTGTTTGTCATGATGTCAGGTGAGTGTCATAGTTGTTTACATTCCTGGGAAAATTTCATTTAAGTGTTCTGCCCCCGGTTCTGCCATTGCTATATTCATGGTTCTGCCTGTACATTTATGAGGTAAGTACGAGTAGCACTCTTGTCTCAGTACTAAGGTGCATGTAATTTTTTTCTTTCATTCAAACTTGACTTCAGATGCAAATGACCAAGGGGTGAATCCTCGGGTGAATTACTGGGACATCAGAACGTTCAACGGATTGTGATGGATTGCCACGGGATTACCACGGGATTCCCACCGGATACGATTTCTTCAAATTAAATGGATAGCCACGGGATTCCAGTGAATTTCCACAAATTACCAACAGTTTGGGGCCACGCCTGAATCACCACCAGAGAAAGGCGCTCTTGCTTTGCGGTGCTTATCATCACCTGAGGTCTCCACGTTATAAGGTTATTTATTAACGTTACATAGACCAATGGCAGATAGAGGACTTCAATTTTGTTTAGATTTACCAGCAATATTCCTGTTGAAACTTGTCAAGAATTACTGGGTTAATCAAAGTCCAGGGCCGCAGATTCGGAAAAATGTATCCCTGTGTTATTTGGTCAAATTTACATTTTTGGGAATACTGTTATCGGGTTCGAGCCATATTGAGGCAAATTTAATGGTTGACCCGCGATGTGGCTCGATTCTTTCTTGAAAAAAGTTGGCTTCTGTAATTTTAGCTTTTTAGGCCAGCCCTTTTGTCAACAGAGACAAGCCATGAAATGAATTTGAACCAATTCAGTCGAACAGTGAGTAGATTATGACCAGCCAAAAATGAAAACTTGATCCAAAGTTTTACCTTGTATTTTTTTGTCAAAACTGAAAACGAACTTTTTGGACAAATAACACAGATGTGCAAAATAGAAACCCGCCAATTCTGTGATTTTTCACTATGATATTTCTGCACAAAATAAATATGTATTACGATTTTCCAACAGAATTTTGTCATCTTTCAGAAATGAGGATTGAATCCGAACTCTCGGGGGATAGAGACTAGAACCATTCATCTGAACAACAGAGGAGCAGATCGTCACCTCAATGTCAGCTTTGATGGCTGGACTTCATCTGCAGCACAATCCCACTCCCAAGTACCTCGGTGTGACCTTCGACCAAACATTGTCCTTCAAGCTCAACTTGGAGAAACTCAGTGCCAAGACGAAGACACGAATGAACCTGGTTCAGAGACTTGCGAGAACTACATGGAGTGTCGACGCCACTACTCTTCGGATATCCACCTTTGTCTTGGTCTAGTCGACAGCGGAATACTGCGCTCCTGTTTGGATGAATAGCACACACACACAACATCATTGACGTCATTCTTAACCAAGCATTGAGAATCATTGCTGGAGTTGTCAAATCTACCCAGACTTTCTGGCTGCCAATTTTGAACATCGCAGCCATGTGGAACTGAGAACCAGACCATGAACCACATCGTCGCGGAGTAGGTGTCCGCGGACAATGGCTATCAAAAACTGCATCTGAGCTAGACCTGTAGTTCCTCAACATCTCCATCGGCAACTTCGCACTCGCCCACTTGCTGCATCTACTCTACCCTCTGTTTCCTAAGATGGCCACTGATATCAGCCTCCCTGACACCTTTTCCTTTTTTTTTTTGCATTAAAGCTACGTCGAACAGTTTCTCTGTGCTTTGCCTATAGATCTTCAAGCGAATGCTGTAGCTGAAGTTAATTCATCTCACAGGTTTTCAAGAATTGTTGTATATATTTAGTTATAGTATCAATGTATCTCAAGTACCTACATATAGTGATACTAGGTACTATTGCACTATATAAGTTGATTTACGTTGTCACTAAAATTAGATCCTTAGTACAGGCATAGCAATAATTTCAGAAAAATTGTGAAATTTTCGATTATCACCTTCGAGAGCTTGTAAAATCTATCACCTAGTGTTAAATTTGAAGGGCACAGATTAATTTCAGATATCAGCTATTGACCTTTATTTTTGACCAAAAATTAGAACAGTTTCCTCAACGTGATTTATTATTTTATTTGAAAAAACATTCCACCACCATTCGCCCATTTAAACTGGCGAAAATCTACCAAAATCAAGACGCCTTGAACCTTCGTACAATCTTGCAACAGCGCTGTACTTGATTGACAATACAAATTCAAGGTCATCTAGGGAAATACTGATCCAACATTACAAATTTGAGCATCCCCAATTATCGCAGAATTGCCAACTTGGCGTAAGAAAATTACCGTTCTAGTGCTGAATTTAAAAGCTGATCGGCATATATATCATGTTTGCTGCAACAAGTCCGAAAATTGTATCCTCGCTTTTGTCACATTAGAGCTATACTGTTAGTTCAGAGCTGTTGGTATATAATCCAGGGCATGACCAGAACGTCATCTGAACCGCTGAAATCCTATTTCCCGCAAAGGAAAACACGTAACTCGCTTTAATCTTCAATTACCAATGGTAATAAAGTGTAGTTCGGGGATTAGTGACCAAATTTAATAAAATCTGTTCTTTTTGTGATAAAGGCATGAAATTTGGTATGAGTGGTCTTCATGGTCCCCTTCTCAAATGTAGACATGGCGTCTCGTCATATTTTGGTTAGGGGGGCTTAGGGACAGGGACCCCCTTGAAAATTGAAGTTGCAGAAACTCATGCAAACCAACATAAGAATAATTGTCACCCAGCTCAAAAAGTTATCATTCGACTCTACGTTAAATCTCAACAAGAGACACACCAGTTGTCACAATGTACGCACTGTTCTTCATAATGAAAAAAAAAAATTCTTCGGAATGTCAAAAAAATCGGGTTTTTATAATTTTTTTATGTAATAGAGGAATAAATTTATCTTCCGCATATCATTATGCACTAACTAGTATTTGCCGAAGCCATTGATGAAGTCCATTTCTTCATATTGACATCTAGAAGCAACAATTCCAGATGAAACCAGCCAAGTGCTCAGTTCAGCAGCGTTTTTTCCAATGTTACCAATTGATATGAATGACAATTTATAATTGGGTGGATAGCTTCAACTGTTTTCTAATTTTATTGAGTATAACTACATGGGGAGTGATGCGCGAAAGCCCCGATTTTTTTTTTTTTTTTAAACCGCCACCTATAACTGTTAGAATTGCACCAAATTTCATGCTACTTTGGTGAAACAACAGCAAATACACACTAAAGAGTATAGACAAACGTCAATATGATCTGCAGTTATCAAGTAGAAGGCACGTAGAATGAGGATTGAGGCGTGGAATACTTCCAAGCACTCAGTTCGAGTGAATACACGGTATAGAAATATTTTCAACACACCCAAGGGGCACAATCAAAAAACGCTGTTGAACTTCACACTTGAATTGGCTCATTTCTTCGGGAGCTGTCATACCTAGAACGACAATATCAAAAAACAGACTTTATGAATAGCTTCGGCAAATACAAATTAGTGAATAATGATACACAGCAGATCAACTCACCGTTTCTTAGATTGAAAAATCAATAAAAACTGTTTTTTTTGACACTCCGAAGAAATTTTTTTTTAACATGAAGAACAATGCTTACATGGCGACAACTGTTGTGTCTCTTGTCAAGGTTTGGTGTAGAGTCAAATGGTTACTTTTTGAATTGTGTGACGATATTTACCGGTGGTTTGTGAGAGTTCCTGAGACTCAAATTTTCAAGGGGGTCCCTAGGCCCTTCTAACCAAGATATGGCGAGGTCCGAGGTGTCATGTTTGCATTTGGAAAGAAGACCATGAAGACCACTCATACCAAATTTCATGTCTCTATCACAAATCAAACAGATTGTAATAAACTTGGTTACTTACCCTCGGATTATACTTAATCAACACTGTTAATTGGAAATTAAAGCGACTTTCGTCTTTTTTTCTCCGGGAAATACGAGTTAGAGGTCCAAACGAAGGTCTGGTCATGCCCTGCAGTATACCGTCCGTTTTTTTTCTACGGCCCCAGCGCGTAGCCCCTTTATTATGGGTTTCACACCCAACATATTATATATTTTTGAAATCAGAAAAACAAAATCTTTCGATTTATGGTATGTCAAATCATTTTTGACAGATGTCATTTTTTGACAATTGACAGAATAGTACTTGTGGTATATCATTTTGAAGCCCATTAAATTCTGAGGAAAACTGTGTTCTCATTTTCTGAATAGGATGTGTCTTTCACAGCTTCTAGATGTCTTCAAATAGGAAAAATTGTTGAAATTCAGAAATATTCAATAAGTACGTAAGTAGGTAAACCAGGTATTTTACGTGTTTGTTGTGTTAATACATTAGCTTTAATGACTTTTATATAAGTTGTATATGGATATGTATTACAGTTTATGCATTTAAGTTGACACTTGTCAAAATAACCTCAAACATTGCAAAAATTATACGATTGCAATGGGAAAAACAAGTAAAATAGTGTACAACACTCGTGGCTGGTTACACAAGATTCTTTCCGACACTCAGCCTCTTACAGAACTCGGGCTGCGCCCTCGTTCTGCAAATTTCAGCTTCGTGTCTGAAAACCACTTATGTAACAGCCAACTCGTATCGTAAACTACTATTTTAATATTCTAATCATAATAATCAATAAATGATCACAATGAAACGAAAAATGCCCTGAAGAAGTTACTCGAACAGACCGTCTCCTTGTTCCTTGAATAAGAGATTCGACGACCGGTGAATTGGAACTGCCAGCCCAACGCGATGGTATCCGAGGTGGCCAGGTATGACCCCCTCGATTTTTTTTATGAGCCTATCTGAAAGATAAGGTGTTCATAGAATCTCCCGCTAATTTGGACGATTTAAAATCAGAATATTATCATCAGTTGATATTTAAAATACCTATTAATTATTGAGTTGGTATTTCTGAGTTTCAACAATTTTTCCTATTCAAAGACCTCCAGAAGCTGTAAAAGACATCCTATTCTAGAAATGAAAACACAGTTTTCCTGAGATTTTTATGGGCTTTAAAATGGTGTGTCACAAGTACTATTCTGTCAATTGTCAAAAAATGACATCTGTCAAAAATGATATGACATACCATTAATCGAAAGATTTTGTTCTTCTGATTTCAAATATATATGATAGGTTGGGTGTGAAACCCATAATAAAGGCGCTACAAGCTGGGGCCTAGAAATAAAAACGGACGGTATACCAACAGTTCTAAGCCAACAATGTAGCTCTAGTGTGACAAAAACAAGAATACCATTTTCGGCCTAGTTGCAGCAAACATGATATACTTTGACAGCGCCACAAGAAAAATGCTCAACTGGGATTTTCGGGGATTTTGAGTAGGTGGTAGAGAATGAAATTCTGAATCGATATCTGCTATAAAATTCCATGAATTAATTTTTTCAAGATTTGGGGTCTTTTTTGACTATGTTTACTGCACTATATCTTTTCCAACTCCCTGATGACTTGGGGCTCAATTTCAAGTGCGATTCGCAATCGATGCAAAGTTGCAAAAAACGAATCTTTTTACACAGGGTGTTTGCAAACTTCGGGTAGAAAATTGAACAGCGGGTAGGGAAATGATCCAAAAGTGGCAGGAAAATGTAACTAGTGAATCAAAAAGTGATGTACAGAAAAGCGATATTCAAAATATAAGTAATGAAATAGCGCTTATTACGATATCGATGTCGTATAATAGCGTGTAATTAAATAGCGACGTAACGAAATATTGTTTGTAATGAAAGAGCGATGTAAAAAATATCGATGTAATAAATCAGAAATATTTATAACAAAAAAAGCTGAATTCTAGAATAAAATAGCGACGGTAAAAACTATTTTCAAAGAAAAAAAACAATTTCTTTCACTTAAGCCTTGCTAATGAACCCATTTAGTTGACTCCAACATTCCTTCAGTCTCTAGGTATATTTTCATCTGTTTAAAGTCTTTGGCAGGAGATAAAAAAAACTCCAGGTTTAGTCAATTTGTACAGGAACGAAGAACGAGTAAAATGCAAAATGCTGCTTGAACTGAACTTTCCTATCATCAGAGAGACATGTGCAGTTTTTTATGGAGAATGGAGTTCCGGAAGAAATGGAACCTCTAACAGACTACTGGGGAAAAACCTACGTAGGAAAACGACTGAAAAGACTTTCAAAAAAACACTCTATTGTAATCGTCCATCAGTGGCAAAACTTGTCAAAAGATTCAAGGTGGAACAAAATCAAACAGAAAACTTTATTGTACGATACCGAGCTGACTTCAGAAGCAGTGCGTCCGCTAAATGCCAAGATTTCCAGATGAAAAAACGCCTTCAGATATACCTTTCGAATAAAGTTTAGTCCGCACGGGCGATATATCGCTGAAATTTGGCGATATACCGCTCTTTTTGACATAACGACAATGACAACAATTGCATTTTAGCGGTAAATCGCCGAATTTCTGCGAATCTGCCGCCCGTTCACACGAAAAATTTCACACGAGACAAGAATAAGTTCCAAGTTTCATGACAATCGTTGCACTAATAAGAGATTTCAATATGGCGGCCAAGATGGCGGCGGAATCATGAATAAGATAAGATAAGATATTTATTATTCACAAAGATATACACGAATAAAAACAAATCAATGTATAGATTGCAAAATTGTCACATATTTCGGAAAAAACAACATTAAAATCATTGTATACAAAATTCATGCAATAGTCAAATAATACTGTTGCAGTGTAAATGGCTCGAGATCGACAAGGTAATCACGAAGCTGTTGTTTGTATTTTCTCAAATTTCTACATTCTTTGATTCCTTCTGGCAAACTATTAAATAATCTAATACAGGAATAACAACTACTCTTCTCATACAGGGACAACTTATGGTATGGAAAATTATAAAAAATTGTTCTATTTTTTCTTACAGGTACTAAGTGTGAAAACAGTGATATATTCTTGAACATGAACAACAAAATCTCAAATATATAAAGGCCAGTGACAGTTAATACAGGGTGTTTCATGACTTATACGACATAGCTTAAGGATAGATCCAGTTTTTTGAGGCGGATCCGGATCTGGCTTCGAAATTTTTCTAAGATCCTGCGTTTCAAAGTTACAGGGTGATTTATGTATTTTGGTCAAAACTTTCATAGGTCATAACTTTGGAGCAAATGAATGGAATCGAATGAAATTTGACAGGAAATGTCTCTTACCACGAACAATCACAATGACCAACAAGGCATGAAAAAATCCAGGGCCGGACTAAAAAAAAATGGCCCCCATCAATTCTTGGGGCAAAAAAGCCATTTTCGCATCGGATTCCTAAAAAAATGCCATTGTATTTGGAAAGTTGAGAAAAAATGCTACAGAATCAGCTATCCAATACGAACGGCACACCTCAGTAGGTTTAGTAAAAAAAAAAAAAAAAAAAAATTGAAAATTTTAATAGCGATATTTCCTGAATGATTTGAGATAATTCATCGCAATTACTACTTTTCAAACAGGAAACGAGCAACATTTGAAAAAGAAATCAAAACTCCTAACAATAGGTGATAAATACATTACATGTTATCAACAAATGGTTTTCAAAATACCTTCCCCCAACTTCGACGCATTTTCCACATCTCGTCACTAAATGTCTAGTGGCTTTTCGAATGGTTGGTGTATTGTTCCGCGTTTCATTAGCAGCTGCAATGATCTTCTCTCTACAATCCTTCCTGGTATTCATTTCCGTCTTGTAGACCTCTAAATCTTTCATGCGGCCCCATACATAGTAATCTAGGACTGTAAGATCAGGAGATCTGGGAGTCAGGAATGAGGACCCCCGCGACCAATCCAGCGATGGGGGTATTCTGCATCCAAGTATTCTTTGGCGTTTGATGGAAAATTAAGACAGTGCTCCAATTGCATTCTGATGTAGAATTGTTCTTCTTCCTAATCATAAATCTCCATAATTATGTGCCTGTTGTTTCGGGGCCTGTGCAAATTGCCATATTTTGGGAAGTAGAGCAGCTGCAGACACCGGCACCTCTCTAATTGAAGCTTAGATTTAGGGCTTATTTCCACAAAAAAGGAAGAATTGTCTCGAGAATTGTATTGGTTGAACGGTTTCTGAAAAAATCACGCCGAGATGTTTTAGCTGGGATGCACTGTCTTGGGTATTAAAGTAAAAGAATGAAAAAGGACCTACCTTGTGACGTCCAGCGCCGTGATATGGAGAGAGCGCTCTCTGTTCATGGTCCGCTGATGTCCAGCGCGTCACGGTAGGGTAGGTTGTGGGTTGAAAAATGGAGTGATACACAGTAACAATAATGAGAAGTCCGAAATCGCCCTCGCACAACACGGGTGGCGAAACGGAACCGAGGAGAAACGAAAAAAATGAAGAGAACCTTCAAAACTGAAACTGAAAAATTCCCACTTATGGGCACATGAAAACCCTCATGCCACGGTACAAAAGAACTCTCAGCGGAGGTTTTCACTGAATTTGTGGTGCCGAGTGGTTGACGACACTTTAATTGGGCTACATTTCTTTGAGGAACGGCTGACGGGGGAAGGCTATCTAAACTTCCTCCAAAATGTTTTGCCTATTATCAACAAAATGGGGCACCGCCTCATTTTTCATTAAACGTCAGAGAACACTTGTACGCAGAATACCCCCATGGCTGGATTGGTCGCGGGGGTTCTCATTCCTGGCTCCCAGATCTCCTGATCTCACAGTCCTAGATTACTATGTATGGGGCCGCATGGAAGATCTAGAGGTCTACAAGACGGAAATGAATACCAGGAAGGATTGTAGAGAAGAGATCATTGCAGCTGCTAATGAAACGCGGAACAATACACCAACCATTCGAAAAGCCACTAGACATTTAGTGACGAGATGTGGAAAATGCGTCGAAGTTGGGGGAGGGTATTTTAAAAACCATTTGTTAATAACACGTAATGTATTTATCACCTATTGTTAGGAGTTTTGATTTTTTTTTAAATGTTGCTCGTTTCCTGTTTGAAAAGTAGTAATTGCGATGAATTATTTCAAATCATTCAGGAAATATCGCTATTAAAATTTTCAATTTTTTTTATTTTATTTTTTTACTAAACCTACTGAGGTGTGTCGTTCGTATTGGATAGCTGACTCTGTAGCATTTTTTCTCAACTTTCCAAATACAATGGCATTTTTTTAGGAATCCGATGCGAAAATGGCTTTTTTGCCCCAAGAATTGATGGGGGCCATTTTTTTTAGTCCGGCCCTGGATTTTTTCATGCCTTGTTGGTCATTGTGATTGTTCGTAGTGAGAGACATTTCCTGTAAAATTTCATTAGATTCCATTCATTTGCTCCAAAGTTATGACTTATCAAAGTTTTGACCAAAATACATAAATCACCCTGTAACTTTGAAACGCAGGATCTTAGAAAAATTTCGAAGCCAGATCCGGATCCGCCTCAAAAAACTGGATCTATCCTTAAGCTATGTCGTATAAGTCATGAAACACCCTGTATATTATTCTCTCTGAAAAGATTCGTGCAATCATGTCTTCGTGGAAGATTTAGAATAGCTCTCAACATTCTTCGCTGTACTCTACAAATCAATTGCACATCTGTGGACTGACCCCAAAAAATTATTCCATATCTCAAAAGAGATTGAAAGTTGGCAAAATATACGTTTCTCAAGGTTTTAAAATCAACGTAATTTCTAATGGGGTCTTATACCACTTTTTTTTCATTTGTTCAAAAGAAAGTACAAACTGTGATAACTACAGGCATAAAAATATCTCGTCTCAAAAGTTCCAACTTTTTTCAGAAAAAAATGTTGAAAATGTGGGCCGCAACAGGTGGGAGATTGAACTGGAAGGTTTATGACGTCAAGAACCTGTTCCGCGCTTGCGCACTGGGTAGGTCATCGTGTAATATGCATTGAGCGTTGTTGTCAGCTTGTGTCTGATAGGGGGTCTACAGTCCATGAATTTTTACTAGATATGATTGCAAAATCACGGAAAAACAAGACAACACTATGCAGTATCTTTTTGTATATTGTGGAATTCATGTATCAGCAGAAAACAACTTAATTTTCGGATTGTAGTGACAGGTCACAATGGAATGTGGCAATTTTGCATCAGAAAACTAAGAAGCGTTGCCAAAGGTTTGCTATGTCAAATTCTGTTCATTTTATATGGTTATATGTCGACATGACGTCTCCGCCAGACTCTGTGAGTGTGTCTCCTGTTTTGCTGTTTTCCCGGGTTCCCACGAGGAAGTGTCGTCAAAGTGATGATTCCATCAGAGGGATTATCTCCATTCGCTACATCGCCACAAAATAGCTGCGTCTTCCCCAATGGCAACTGCTAAAAAAATAGCTGACTCGGTCAGGTTTATGGTCAAAAGCTACGAGGCAAAGTGTTGCACACCAATAGAAGGACGACGATTTGGACAACTTGCTGGACGGATTTCAATGTACCAAGGTAAAATACCGATTATTTTTGGTGGTCTTTCTACAACTTGAACAAAGTGAATCTCCTTCGCCTGCGTCAGGTAGACAAGGCGGGGCTTGACACACCGGTCTTTAAGCCCTCTGGTCTTTAAACAAACGGCATTTCTCCGACAGAAATTAGGGACCAGGTCCGCATCATGATCTCTGGGACCTCTGGGAGATTTATCATGCTCAAATCCGATCATTTTTGCGGCAGTTTAAAACGTCAAACAGCAAATATTGCTGTTGATAGTCACGTTGACTGTTCCCAGACGTTTACGTGGCAACCATAGACGGCAACCCGGTACTGCTTTTGGCGCGCTCATCCACTCGATTTGAACAGATGGACTGTGATGAGCTGAATTTCTATTTCCTTTCTTGATGCCAGAGATTTTTTAAATATTTTTTCAACTGAATAGTAATCCATTTTATTCACTCAGGCATCGACCTAGGGCAATATAATCGTATTTTGTGATTTTGTATAAGACCCCATTATTCTGACGGAATAGATAACTTTATAACCCAATTTACCAACATGCGCCGTCCAGCTCAGGTTTCCGTCCAAAACCATCCCAAGAAATTCGGCACTCCCAGACAGTTTCACATGTGCATCTAGCAAACGGATATAGTTAGGACCATCGAAAAATGACCTTTTTGTCTTGAATAAAATACAATTAGTTTTAGCTTTGTTGATTACCAGTTTGTTATTGGAGAACCACTTTTGCATATCTGAAAGAAGCCGCTCAGCCTGCGCTGCCAGCTCATCGAACGACTTACTTTTAAGCAGTACGTTTGTATCGTCTGCATAATTTACCAAACTCTGACCTCCACTCAACAAGCCGCAACTCAAATCATTTACGTAAATCAAAAATAGTAACGGGCCAATAACACTACCCTGAGGAATGCCCATCGTCACAGCACGACACTCCGACTTGAAAGTTACGTTACCTCTTATCAGTGCCACCCTCTGTGAGCGATTTGTCAGATAAGATTGCATCCACGACAGTGCCCTTCCCCTCACACCATATCTCTCGAGTTTTGTGTACAAAAGGTCGTAATCCAAACAGTCATAGGCTTTTGACAGATCAACAAAAATTCCCAGTGTCAACTCACCGGTCTCAAAACCCGACAAAACTTTCTGTGTGAAGTCATGCACTGCCGTTTCAACAGATCTACCCTTCAACTACACATGTTGGGAGGAGCAGAAAAGGCCATAGTGCTGAAAAAAATCGACAATCCTCCTGCTCATTGCTGCTTCAAAAACTTTTGAAACGGAAAGCAATATACTGATGGGTCGATAATTTTCCATAAAAGTTGGGTCTCCCTTCTTATGCAATGGTTCAACTACAGCTACCTTCAAAGGGTCTGGAAAGATGCCGAACCTCAAGGAATTATTAACAATAAAAGTGATTGGCTGGAACAATTCAAGCACACAGAACTTCAAAATGCTGGTCGGTATTCCATCCCATCCACTACTCATTTTGCTTTCCAGATTTCTCATAATAGTCCGGATGTTAAGATATAATACCCTTCACTTTCATAACAAGCAACGACACTTGGCATACCTGTTGCCGAGACCATGTTTGACCGATTAAGATCAGGAGCCAAAGTCGCAAGCAATGCAGGCGTCGTATACAGGGTGTCGTATAGAAAAAAAAGTAAAAAATTCGTATATCATCAACCAAACCAGATGGATTCACGTGAATGAGCACATATATTCACAATATATTACCCATCGAGGAAAAGTCAACGGTTTTGGAAAATCTTGAGCGGTTCCTGAAATATTCAGGGAAAACTGAATTCTCTTCTGACCATTTTATTTCTTGGTGAATCAGTGAATTTTCAAAATATCGAAGTGCAACTCAGTAGTTCTATGGCCAGTATGATCATGAATCAAAAACGATCAGGAGCCAAATGCAAGGCCTGCTATTTCCAGAAGTAAGACAGTCAACTTTTTTTTCTTCGCGACCGTCATCTTGAATCTCCATTTCACTCAACAGTTGAAAAAGTGTCCACCGAATGTGAGATAGTTGACATCCAGTTACCCCATTATGAAAAAGATAGCCTTGAAGCATGGTAAGGGTCTCTTCATCGAGTAAACAGTGTTACCCAAAGTTTTCATGGAAATACGCATTTACAGCGTCTGTGATGGCTAATCAGAGATTTGGAAGAGCAGAGTGAGCTCTTTGTTACAATCCTACATTCATTATGATCTGAATTACCAAAATTCATGATGATCGGTCCAAAGGTAAATTTTTGGTGGCTTGCTGAACCAAGTATGTGGCGCTTTTTGGTGAAAAATGCAAAAAAAAATCGAGCAATCATCATTATGTCATCCCTTACTAAGAGAAGGCTATTGCAAAAACTGAAACTAATCAACGCTAAAATGTTTTGGGAGAGTCAACTCTATAATCTTGAGTCATAAAATGTTGGACACATGCGTTCCTTTGTTAGAGAGAAGACATGAGAAACTTGCACGCAGAAAGTTTTTCCAAGTTCTGAGCCACGTATTATTTTCAGAAAGCTACCAAAATTTTGTCTCTGGATCGATGATTATGAATTTTGGTACTAAATCTCAGAATGGATGTAATATTGTTAGTCATCAACTTTTGGTGGGTTTCTGAATAAAATATGTGGATAAGAATTTTTTTCTGCATGCACACCTTCCATGACTTCTTTCTGGTAACCGGACGCATGTGTCCAACATTTATTGCCTCAAGAATATAGGCTTCAATCTCACAAAACATTCCAGCGTTGATTTGTTTCAGTTTTTGCAACAGCCTTCTCTTCCTCACAGGTGTCCTCAAGTAGAAATGAGTTCAACAAAATTGTCACCAAAAACTGTTAATGAGACCTTGTAATAGGGGTTCTAGGGAGCACAGAAATGTATCTAACAAAATCGTAGCTGATCCCGAACGGCATTATTCAATTTTCAAGATTATCAGTTGAAAATGTCGTGATAAAAATTTTGCTGTTTTTTTTTTCAAATTTTTAGAATAATTAAGATTGTCTAAACGGTTAATTTTGCATCTCTCCCAATATCTGAAAAAATCTCTGTGAATAGACTCATACCCTTCTGTTCTAATGAGAGTCCAAGACCTCCATTGTTGAGGAACTTCAACAAGTTTTGGAGATTACATGAATTTCCAAAGCTTCTGATAACACCCTTGTCCCAAAACACTTTGATAATATATTTATGCCCCTTTCGTAAGGTCCAGCTACAACCTTTGCAGTGCTGAAACACTTTTCAACTATTTTGTTCATCGTTTTGAAGGCAGATACAAACGGAATCTCTCAAAGTACTCCCACATTTTCTACGTTTTCCGGATCACTAAGACCGGCGCTCTCCTTTGAAAGTTTCCGGCAGGTGTTCCTTTTGAATATCTCGTCGTGGTGACTTTTGGTCACTAAGTTCAACTTCTTGGGCCACAGCAAAACTTCATCACGCCAAAGTATCAGCACAAGATCATTCCAAAACAAATGGTTCACAAACCCTTGAAAAGATGCAACTCTGGAATGATGCAATTCTCGGTAACATACAAGCTTTGTCTTTTTCAAAAAAAAGGGGGGTTGATTGAGCTTGTGACACTCTTTTGAAAACTTCTTTTTTCCTTCAGAGCAAAATTTCTCATTAATGCGCCTTTAAATCTTCATAAGTTTTTATACTCGTAACCATTTTTTTTTATTATTTTCTTCACAAACCTCATTTCAACGTCATTTTATCGAATTTCCATCGTAAGTCTTTTGGAGTGATGAAGCAGTACGGGCATGGTTGTCGTGTATTGTCCATTGATGTTGGTCATTTGAAACATCAACTCGATATTTTTATATAGGTTTTTTTCACCTGGGGTACAATGCAAACCATTCATAAGCCTATTGAAACTGGTTAATACCCCTATTTTTCTCAATCGATCCTCAATCTACGTAACGACTTTTTTGCTGCCTGTGTAATTTTTCTTTTCCTCTTTCTCTAAAATTATTTCTGCATCTTCTAGACCAATTAAAATCAAGTTGATGTTTGAAATGACTAATATCAATGCAATTCCTTTAAAATTTGTTCAGGAATTTAAACTTCTTTTGATCAAGACCAGCAAACAACTACGGCTACTTCCATGTCCGTACTGCTTCATCACTCTAAAAGACTTAGTGGGAAATTCAATGAAATTACGTTGAATAAGGTTTGTGAAGAAAATAACAGAAATAGATGGTTACGAGTATGAAGACTTATGGAGATTTGAGGCGCATTGATTGAAAATTTTGCTCTGCAGGAAAAAAAGAAGAACTCTGCGAAAGATTGTCACATCATAATTAACCCCCCTCTTTTCGAAGCATCTCCTTCAAGGGTTTGGGAACCATTTACTTTGGAATGGTCTTGTGACGATACTTGGGTGTGATTAAGTTTTGCTGTGGCCCAAGGAGCTAAAATTGGTCGCCAAAAGTTACCAACATAAAATTTTTGAAGAGAACTCGTGTCGGAACCTTTCAAAGGAAAGCAACAGTCTCAATGATCCGTGAAAAATGTGGGAGTACTTTGCGTGATTCCGTTCCGTTTTCAAATTTTTATCTCGACATTTTTAACTGATAATCTTGAAAATTGAATAATTGCCGTTCGGGATCAGCTACGATTTTGTTAGATACATTTCTGTGCTCCCCAGAACCTCTATTACAAGGTCCCATCAACAGTTTTTGGTGACAATTTTGTTAAACTCATTTCTACTTGAGGACACCTGTGTCCTGAGGGATAACATGATAATGATAGCCCGATTTTTTTTGCATTTCTCACCAAAAAGCGCCACCTATTCTGTTCAGCAAGCCATCAAGAGTTTAGTTTTCCACCGATCATGAATTTTGGCATTTCAGCTCAAAATGAATGTACTATTGTAACAAAGAACTCACTCTGCTCTTTCATATCTCTCATCAGCCATCACAGGCGCTGCAAATGCGTATTTCCATGAAAACCTTGGGTGACAATGTTTTCTCGATGAAGACACCCTCACCTTGCTTCAAGACTATCTTTTTCATAATGGGGTAACTGGATGTCAACTATCTCACATTCGGTTGTCACTTTTTTAACTGTTGAGTGAAATGGAGATTTAAGATGACGGTCGCGAAGAAAAAAAAGTTGACTGTCTTACTTCTGGAAATAGCAGGCCCTGCATTTGGCTCCTGATCGTTTTTGATTCATGACAATACTTGCCGTGAACTTACCAAGTTGCACTTCGATATCTTGAAAATTCACTGATTTACCGAGAAATCAAATATTTAGAAGAAAATTCAGTTTTCCGGAATATATCAGAAACTGCTCAAGATTCTCCAAAACTGTTGACTTTTCCGTGATGGGTAATATATTGTGGATATATGTGCCTACTCACGTAAATCCATCTGGTTTGGTTAATGATATACGAATTTTTGACTTTTTTTCTATACGACACCCTGTATACGGCGCCTGCATCACTTACGACTTTGGCTCCTGATCTTAATCGGTCAAACATGGTCTCGGCAACAGGTATGCCAAGTGACATTGCTTGTTATAAAAGTGAAGGGTGCCTCCTAAATTTTGACCTTAACATCCGGACTATAATGTCCGCAGCAATCTCTAAAACATCAAATGGTTTAACAAACATAGAATAAATATTACTTTTTATATTGCACTTATAGGTACTATCACATTCAATATTTTTGACTAGATAGGAGCAGCTTCTATCAAGAATGCATTGAAATCTCTGGCAATCGTCGAAGGGTTACCTTTTATAAGAGTTTGTCTCTTTTTCGTTTTTTTTCAAATATTAGCTTGAAAATAAGAATAATCATACGAGACAAGGGTAGGTTCCAAGTTTCATGACAATCATTCCACTAATAAGAAATGTCAATTTATGGCGGCCAAGATGGCAGCGGAATCATGGAGTTTAGCTTGAAATATAGAATGATCATAAGAGATATGGGTGAGTTCCAAGTTTCATGTCAATCGTTCCACTAATAAGAGATTTCAAGATGGCGGCGAGATTATGAAATTTTGTTCGAAAATAAGAATGTTCACACGAGACAAGAATAAGTTCCACGTTTCATGACAATCGTTGCACTAATAAGAGATTCCAATATGGCGGCGGAATCATGAATATTAGCTTGAAAATAAGAATAATCATATGTGACAAGGGTACGTTCCAAGTTCCATGGAAATCGTTACACTAATAAGAAATTTCAATGTGGCGGCCAAGATGGCGGCGGAATCATGGAATTCAGCTTGAAAATAAGAATGATCATACGAGACAAAGGTGAGTTCTAAGTTTTATGAAAATCGTTCCACTATTAAGAAATTTCAATATGGCGGCCAAGATGGCGACGCAACCATGGAATCTAATCTGCCCACTGGCCACTCTTGAGGACCTGAGCTATCTATCGGGAAAAGTTCCAGGGCTCTAGCTTCATTCCCTGAGGAGGAGTTCAACTTCTTAGAAGTAAACAGAAAATCTTTGTTTTTTTGTAATAATAATGACAACTATGTATGAGTAAAAAAAAATAATGCCCATTGGCCACCCTTGGGAACATCAGCTATCCATCGGAAGAAGTTCCAAGGCTCTAGCTTCATTTCCCGAGGAGTTCAATTTCTTAGAAATGCACAGTAAATCTGTTTTTTGATCATAATAATGATAAGTATGTATGGATGAAAACAATATTGCCCATTGGCCACCCTTGGGGACATCAGCTATCCATCAAAAAAAGTTCTAAGGCTCTAACTTCATTCCCCGAGGAGGAGTACAACTTCTTAATTTCTACACGGACAGACAGACAGATAGACAGACAGACAGACAGACAGACAGACATACAGACAGACAGACAGACAGACAGACAAACCGGCCATATAAGCGTCATTTTCTTACGAAAATGCGTTAAAAAATATGGAGGGTCAAAAGGTGGTTCTTCGGCCCCTTCTATTTTCGTTATTTTTAAAGAATTTAGTAAAATCTTTTCATCAGACCGAAGAGCATATTTTTCGAACCGTTGAATGTGTTTTGTAGTTTTGTTTAGTGTACAGGGTGAGTCGTGAATCCTGAATATCTATTTTTCCTCGAAAATGCTCGTGAGAAGTTCTAGAGTTTAAAAACCTGATGTGTGTGGTGGTTAGCGCGTTCGACTGCCACATCAGAGGTCGTGGGTTCGAGTCCCACTGTGGGCGCTCGGATTTTCGTCTCAAGACGCGCCGTGTGTCCGGGCATGTGTCCAATGGCACGTAAAATACGAACGATGGTGCCGACCTCATGTGATGTTGGTGGTCGTTGAAAATCTCTACCCTGTGTTGGAACACACAACGGGGTTCGGCAAAATTTCCGGTATAGTGGAGGAAAGCAGTCACCGGCGTCGGTGTTAGGCCTAGTTGCGGAAATAGGCCGACGTTAAATAAGCGAATAAAAAATCTGATGTAGAGCGAGAGCATTAGAGCAACAAATAATAACACAAATAGTTCCTATGTGAAATCCCGCTACATCCATGGATATTTTGAGCTGTCCCCGAGGTTGCATGGTAGAGCAGCTAATAGCTGAATGTCGCTTCGTTAAATAAGTCGATTAAATAGATGAATGAATAAATAAATAGATAAATAAAAGATCATCAGAAAATTGAGCTTAGCAACGGCTCAAATAGATTTCAAATCGTCCAAAACAATCATAGTCCTGTCCCTAGCAGTACTTCTGTAGGAAAAACGATGTAATCAAAATTTTTTTTTTGGAATCGTTTGAGGATCAGCCTAGGACAAATAATTACTCGGGTGCTTTCGCGATTTCTGGTACATTTTCCAGCAATATCGCATCAAAGTTGGCGGCTGGTCAATTCTTCAGTTCGCTGATATTTCTTGGAGTTTTTGCGATTTTCTTCAAATAAAAGTACTAATCTACCCAAAAAACAATTCTGGATCGAATGGTGCTGTCAGATTTTGAGTACTTACGTTATACCGGGTGAAAAAAAAATAAATCGAGTTTTATAATTTTTTTCCAACTTTTTAGTTTCTTGGCCGATTTTCACAAACTTCATGTCAAAAGCTTGCTGACTAAATCGTCTACTCAAATCAATTGTCAATATAGCCAAATTATCAAAAATCAAGATGGCGGCGGCGAACCCAAATAAAAATGTGTCGTATTTCGAGAATTATTTTTTTATTTCTAAACTTCGTAAAGAACGAGACTGATGGTGGATTCTGGAAGATTCAGCTGTCTTCTGCAATTTGGGACTAGATTTACTTGATTCGCACATTCCACTGTGAAAATATAGTGAATTAAAGGAAGGTCCACTTGTAATTCTTTCCAAATTCACAATAAATCAGCAGTTTAAAAACCTCCCGCGAATCCTTATTTCTGAAGCAATTTCTACACACTTGGTAGTGATCGTAAGCTGTGTGCATAGGCTACAAATACCGTGTTGGTGCATGGCCGAAGTTTCGAAATTTTAGATGATAGATGCCGTAAATGGTGGAGGTGCGCATGTCAAATATCGAATATTCTACTTTTTGTTCTCACATGTTCTGAACGAAATTTCTACAAATGGTTGGCTTAATGGTCAGCTGGATAAACACGCAACGAGAGTCAAATGTTAAAAGAGTCGAAATGTGAAATTTTCAAGTAGACGACTTTACTCCTTTGGAGAAAATAAAACGGTTCTATCCGTTAGTCCAGGAATTTTAGCTGTTAAAATCTCAAATAGCGAACAAAAATGAAAGCCAGCCAGATTTTTGTATATAAGCTCAGTTAAGCATGTAGTTTAACATAGTCAAAGTTCTCAAGAATCCGGTGTGAGCTTCGGTCGTTGTGGCCTCGAGAAGAACTTGAGGATCAGTTTTTCGCGTATATCTCGTGAACAATGGCACTTGGGAAGAACGTGCTTGGGAAGAAATTGTTGAAAATTTTATTGTCTATAAGAAAGGTCCTTACACGTTCCATCGTCAGTCCACTCTTTCTCCGTCAAAACACAAGAAAATTAAAATAATTCAGATGCTCGATGCTGAAGACTGTATGGACCTTGAGTTTTATGATGGCGAAGTGTCACCTCGTAGAGGTGTTGGTTGGTCCACTATTTCTTGATTGAAATTTGAAGACATCAATACGAACTATGCCGGCGGCATATACAGGGTGAAATAAAAATAAAAAGTTGAACATTTGTTCCTCAAGAATCAGAATAGGTGAAGACATGTCAATCGCCATAAATAATTCTGATTTCATGGTCATGAAGTCGTCGTAAACTTGAATCAGATATCTTGAGCCGTTCTTGAAATATCTTCAAAAGACTGAAGTTGTTACCGAAAAAAATGATTTTTTCGTCTTCTCATCAGAAAAAAAGTTGACTGTGTTTTTTCTTAAGGTAGTTGGCCTAGAGAGTGTTTTTCACTATTATTTCATTTTAAATGTAATTTATCATTCTTTTGATTCAAAACACCAAGTCTCGATTCAATATCTGAAGAGTTACTGATAGACGGAAAACTAGTTTTTTTTCGTAACGACTTCAGTCTTCTGAAGATATGTCAGAAACGGCTCAACATATTCGATCCAAGTTTACGACGAATTCATGACCATGAAATAAGAAATATTTTTGGCGGTTTATATGTCTTCACCTATTTTGGTTCTTGAGGTACATTTCTTCAACTTCTTATTTTTATTTCACCCTGTATATGCCGCCGGCATAGTTGGTATTGATGGCAAATGGTTACAGTCAAAACAGAATAGATCGAACAACACCTCTACCAAGTGGCACCCTGCCATCAAAAAACTCAAGGTCCATACAGTCTTCAGCATCGAGCATCTGGATTATTTTAATTTTCTTGTGTTTTGACGGAGAAAGAGTGGACTGACGATGGAACGTGTAAGGACCATTCTTATAGACAATAAAATTTTCAACAATTTTTTCCCAAGCACGTTCTTCCCAAGTGCCATTATTCACGAGATATACGCAAAAAACTGATCCTCAAGTTCTTCTCGAGGCCACAACGACCGAAGCTCACACCGGATTCTTGAGAACTTTGACTATGTTAAACTACATGCTTAACTGAGCTTATATACAAAAATCCGGCTGGCTTTCATTTTTGTTCGCTATTTGAGATTTTAACAGCTAAAATTCCTGGACTAACGGATAGAACCGTTTTATTTTCTCCAAAGGAGTAAAGTCGTCTATTTGGAAATTTCACATTTCGACTCTTTTAACATTTGACTCTCGTTGCGTGTTTATCCAGCTGACCATTAAGCCAACCATTTATAGAAATTTCGTTCAGAACATGTGAGAACAAAAAGTAGAATATTCGATATTTGACATGCGCACCTCCACCATTTGCGTCATCTATCATCTGAAATTTCGAAGCTTGGGCCATGCACCAACACGGTATTTGTAGCCTATGCACACAGCTCACGATCACTACCAAGTGTGTAGAAATTGCTTCGGAAATAAGGATTCGCGGGAGGTTTTTAAACTGCTGATTTATTGTGAATTTGGAAAAAATTACAAGTGGATCTTCCTTTAATTCACTATATTTTCACAGTGGAATGTGCGAATCAAGTAAATCTAGTCCCAAATTGCAGAAGAAAGCTGAATCTTCCAGAATCCACCATCAGTCTCGTTCTTTACGAAGTTTAGAAATCAAAAAAAAAATCTCGAAATACGTCACATATTTATTTGGGTTCGCCGCCGCCATCTTGATTTTTGATAATTTGGCTATATTGACAATTGATTTGAGTAGACGATTTAGTCAGCAAGCTTTTGACATGAAGTTTGTGAAAATCGGCCAAGAAACTAAAAAGTTGGAAAAAAATTATAAAACTCGATTTATTTTGTTTTCACCCGGTATAACGTAAGTACTCAAAATCTGACAGCACCATTCGATCCAGAATTGTTTTTTTGGGTAGATTAGTACTTTTATTTGAAGAAAATCGCAAAAACTCCAAGAAGTATCAGCGAACTGAAGAATTGACCAGCCGCCAACTTTGATGCGATATTGCTGGAAAATGTACCAGAAATCGCGAAAGCACCCGAGTGATTATTTGTCCTGGGATGATCCTCTAACGATTCCAAAAAAAAAAATTCGATTACATCGTTTTTCCTACAGAAGTACTGCTAGGGCCTGGATTATCAGGAGTTATTCCAATTTGAAAATGGGCAAAATTTTCGGTGTGTCGTATTCAATGTTGAGTTATAGCGCTAATCCACCGGACTACTTCACCTTACCCGTATTATCTCTCAGACATAGACGGTTTCAAAATGCTTGCTCTATTTTCTTTTCATCCTGAGATACAGGTACAAGGTGCAGTACCGATTTTAAAGTCACGGAAACGCGGAAACGGCAAAAACCGAGTAGCATACCAGCAACATAAAGAATAGTATAATATAATACAAGTTTTATAAGACATCGTATTGTTACACGCGTCATTTTGAAGCACGAGGAGCGAAGCGACGAGTGATTCAATCGACGAGCCTGACAACAGGTCTTATAAAACGTGTGTTATTAAATATACAGGTGTCCCGAAAATACACCGACAACGTTCTAGGACAGCTTCCTCTCATCAAAATAAGAAGAAAAGTTCCCATGAACATGGGTCCGAAAATGCTTCATAAGGGAGCTACAGGCCCCTAAAGGTGGGACTCTGAAGATGGTTGTTTATTTAATATTTCCGAAACCGTTCAAGGTAAATCAATCAAACTTGACACATTTATTAACCTTCTTATGCTTAACAAAATTTGAATGCCCAACAGAAATGAAGTTGCTTTGAAATAGTTTTTCTTTCGCCTTGAATATCAAAATTGAAAAATCAGCATTTCTGACCACGTTTTCATACACTCAAACTCAAATATCTCGTAAACAATGCATCTACCGAGGCTAAACAAGGGAACCTTTTTTAGATAAAAAACTCCAATATTCCATAATTTCTTGTTAAATTTGGAAACAGTTTAAACACACAAAAAAAAGTCAGGGTTATTTCTACCCTCACACCTCAGCCTGACTCGCCTGGTAAATTATATTGGAATTAATCTTGCCTCATTTTGTTGGGCATAAGAAGGTTAGTGTATATGTCAAGTTTGATTGATCTTCCCCTAACGGTTTCGGAGATATTGAATAAAAACATTAAAAACCATCTTCAGGGTCCCACTATTAGGAGTCTGTAGCTACCTTAGGAAGCGTTTCCGGACCCATATCTATGGGAACTTTCTTTCTTGTTTTGATGAGAGGAAGCTGCCCTAGAACGTTGTCGGTGTATTTTCGGAACACCTTGTATACAATTTTTTCTATTTTGCAACTATTCCATGCTTTTTTTAAATAAAAAATGTAAATATGTGCCTTTGCTAACCAAATTGTTGGGAATTGCTCTTGATGGTGAAAGCACAGTCTATCATCAGAAATGAGCCGGAATTTTCTGAAATAAACCCTTTCTGCGAAGTGATCTCACCTAAGCTGTCTCTTCTGTCAGTGAGTGCTGTCATGTCGATGTCATGCCCGCTGATATTGCCAACATTTGGGATTAAAAAAATGCGTATCGAAATGGAGCCTCTAACGATACGCGAATGACGTCATTTGCGTATCGAAATGACTTTCTTATGAACGCAAAAAAGGAAAAATCCATAAGAAAATCCTTTCTATCTTTAAATCACATTAATAGTGCTATTCTGTAAAAAATAACATTCCATAAACGCTCTGTGATGTAAAAATTCCTGTCAGCCATTGGCTGTTGCCTAGGTAATAACAACGTAACAAAGCCTTTATGGAATGTAATTTTTTAGAGAATCGCACCATAAGTGGGCAGCTTTTTAATTACAGCCCTTTTTTGTATAAAGAAAAGCAAGCTATCCATGCAATTCAAAATTCGAATTTGTTTTTACGACTACCCTACTTTCTCATCTCCTATGAAAGACAAAACCTTTAAAACCACCGAATTTTGTCTGCAATCATTTATTATTGCAAAAAAGTATACAAATGCCTTGCCAAATACAGCACTACGAAGTGAGAGGTCGTGGACAGATAAGATTACACATTCATACAGACAATCATAGCTAATAGAAGTATAATTCTGGAAAATAAAATAAGACTGAAGCAAAACTGCGCTCGGGACGGTCACAAAACTGTGCAAGAGACAATGGGTCGTACGACTAAAAAAAGTAATATTTGATTTTTCTTCACCTTTTACAAAGAGTTGATAAGCACATTTTCTTAACAACTCCTAGTAAAAGGTGAAGTAGAAGCAAATATTTCCTTAAAAAACGTGTAAAATGTAAAAATAAACAAAAATGTACGCAACAACGTACATAAGCTGATTATCGGTGATGTCAACAACCTATGAGAGCTTTTCTACTATGCTTATTATTATTGTTGAATAATTTAGTTGGTAGGTGTAGGGTGTAGGTCTACCCGCAAGTGGGCGAATTCCGAAAAAGGGTAAACCGGGACGAACGGGATACTGAGTAAGGCACGTATGGTAAATAGAAAAACACCAGCCGTTCACGTCAAAAAAATACAAACAGCTGTTCCATCATACCCTCCATTTTGTATTATTATGTACAGAGTATGTGAGCGTCTACTATGTATGGTATTGCGAGACAGTTCAAGTTCAAACTATTTGAATGAGTCATGATTAGAATATATTTTTATGATAATGTTGCATGAAAGTAGTTTAATTTGCCCTCAGATTATCAAAAAATTCAACAAAAAGAGGCTGCCAATTTCTGTGAGGCTGGCGATACTTACAGTTTTCCATGGGAAAACCTAGCAGCGTTAGGCGGACTATAACAATCAATAGAAACCTTAGAAATTATTTAGCGCACACGCTACGCCACGATTCACTTGAAACTTTACGATGCCCTTAATTGCAGCAACGCCCTTTCTCCTTCGGCATTTCGTTTTTTTTTTGTTTTTTTTCGGAAGTTTTCCCGAAATTTATCGACAAAGCATTATCAACTGATATTGCAACAGGACAACATTTGTTTGATAATCAATTTTTTGTGTATGAACGACAATTTAAGGTTGTTTAGGTTGAGCTATTCAATATTAAATTGCCAAATAATAAATAAATTCACCTCAATATTAATTTACTGCAGCACACATAGAGACCATCGTTAGTTTACTGTTTACTCTTCTTTGCAGGAATTTCCTTTGTTCGTCTCACGAGTTGCCCTACAAATGGAACCTTCTCCGTTAAATTTGCCATGGGTACACAAGAGATGTGACCTTGGATAGTCTTTCAATATATATTTTTTTCGGGTAAGCAAAAACTGCCGGCCTTGAATGTCTTGACGGTTCCTTTAGTAATCATTTGAATTGTACGAGTACGAGCAAAAATTTCCCTATGCGCCTGCGAGCCCGGTTATCTCCCATCCTTTTCGTTGAGCAGTGAAAGCAGTGGGAATCGAACAAAGGACGTTGTTATTGCGTCATAAACATTCACATCTCCGTGATCGAAAACGTATCCCTGCCTTTATTATGGCAAATTCTATAATATTTTTAAACTTTTCTTAAAATGTTCCGGCGAAGTTTGAATCTTCCCGGTAATCGAGCATGTGAACTTATTTTGTTATTAGAAAAGGTACGTGCGTATTGGATTTCACAAGAGCTCCGTGAGAGGATACAGAACTTGTGCAGCCGCTTTTGCGGAAATGAGGAAGTTTGAGAATATCGCCTAAATAATCAGGCTGTGTAGTAACTGAAACAGTAAGGTGTTGATTACTGAAGTGATGATTATTGTCTAATACAGGGTGATTCATGAGTGACCTTACATAGGCTAATGGGAGATAGAGGACTCCGAGGCGAGTCAGGATCCACTTAAGAAATTTTATTTTCTCCAATGGTTACGAAGATACAGGGTGTTTTGTGTGTTTCGTATGAAACTTTGATGAGCGATATTTTTAGAACGGCCAGAGGTATTTTGTTGAAATTCACCAGTAATATTTCTCTGTTGGAACTCATCCCGAAGCCATACCGGGTAGGTCAAAATCCAGGGCCGGGCTAGGAAAAAGGTGCCCCTTTTTTGTTTCATTAAAAAGTACATTTTCTGACCGCTTTTCTAAAAAACTGCTATCGGATTCAAAAAGCTAAGGAAAAATACTTCAAAAATCACTCTTCAATTTAGATGGCACACCTGAACCGTTTCGACAATGAAATTAATAGTAAAATTTGTGGGTGAGTTCCCATTTTCGACCGGACATAATCGACTCATTGTTTGATTGAATTGATCAAAATTCATTTTTTGGCTTGTCTCTATTGAATAGAAGAGCTTGATTGAAAGAAAAATTCCAGAGCCGACCTTTTTTTTTATGACAAAATCGAGAGTGAAAGTAAAATTAGACTCGATTTGGTCGTTGAAAAAAAATCTTCGGCTATGGAAATTTTCTTCCTACCAAGCCCTTCTATTCCACAGAGACAAGCTAAAAAATGAATATGAATGAATTCAATCAAACAATGAGTCGATTATGTCCGGTCAAAAATGGAAACTTTCCCATAAATTTTACTTTCAATTTTTATGTCGAAACGGTTTAGGTGTGTCATCTGAGTTGAAGAGTGATTCTTGAAGCATTTTTCCTTAGCTTTTCGAATCCGATAACAGTTTTTTAGAAAAGCGGTCAGGAAAT
The DNA here is from genome assembly GCA_949128115.1 of Anaspis maculata. Classification (NCBI taxonomy): domain Eukaryota; kingdom Metazoa; phylum Arthropoda; class Insecta; order Coleoptera; family Scraptiidae; genus Anaspis; species Anaspis maculata. The sequence goes on from OX421962.1 coordinate 76,436,381, forward strand.
ATACTTTTTGATCAAATAAAAAAGGAGCACATTTTTTCAATCCCGGACCTGGATTTTGAGTTACCCAGTATGGCTTCAGGGTAAGTTCCAATAGAGAAATATTACTGGTGAATTTCAAGAAAATATCTCTAGCCGTTTCAGAAATATCGCTTATCAAAGTTTCATACGAAACACACAAAACACCCTGTATCTTCGTAACCATTGGAGAAAATAAAATTTCTTTAGTGGATCCTGACTCGCCTCGAAGTCCTCTATCTCCCATTAGCCTATGTAAGGTCACTCATGAATCACCCTGTATACAGGATAAGATGGGTCAGGTTGTCATTATTTTCTTGCGGTTATGAAGCAAAAAAAAAATGGTACAGAGTGTCAAAGTTGAAGAAGCCTCGGTATTTACTATCGCTATAACTCCCTCAATACATAAATAGCTATTGATTGTTCAAGTTGCTAAATCTGCAAAAATTCACCCATGACTGGTGTTTTTTGTTCATGAACTTGTAGTTTAATAATTAGGCAAGTAGGTAGATACCGAGATAGATACTTTGGAGTATTGGACGAGTGAGATCCTAACAGAAGGAAAAAAACAAAAACTTTCAACTACAATGAAAATTAAATTCCATCATCATAATAATTATAATAAAATAATAACAATAACACAGTGTATTTTAAATTATTGAACTTGAACTCATTGCATAACAGTTGTTACGTAACTTTCGGAATTCGGAATACCGCTCTGTGCAATACTAATAGTATTGTTTTGTATATATAAAATCACAGTAAAAGCTGCACAAACTATAACATAAAATTACTACTACGAGCTCTGAAATTCCTTCATTGAAGTTTGAAGTATCGATTTGTCCATTCTGGGCGATTAACAAAACATCCCGCTAGGCACTCTACAAAACGCAACGTAATATTTCGCAACATTTCCTCTACTTAGCATTTGAGCATCGGCCGTCACCATCTCAGCATTCTCAGCTCAACACTGGGTCGTCGCAAATCCCTCGTGCTCCACTTTTTTTCCAAAGATTTTTTATACTGTTGCCAACTTCCGTCTGACTGCTTTCTGCTGTCGTCATATTGAATCAAAATAGTCATTCATATTCATTTCAGGATCAAACCCCAACTTTTGAAATCGGATTCATGGTTTTCGAGTTTTCCTCTCTGGAAAAACTGCAAATTTTCCAACTTTTTATGCCGTGAACAGATTCTCATCATTTCTTTTTTTTAAACAAAAGGTAACTGGTTCTTGAACATTTTTTCAATCCAACAATTTTTTTTCCAATTTCCCGGTTGAGAATGTAAAACCGGCCTGGATGGATCCTAAGTGAAGTAGTCCATCCGCTAGGTACTATTCTGTATTTTTTTAGAGGTCGAAAAGGTTTTTTTTGGAATTCCAATCAGTTAAGGTCCACAGAATCATATTTTTTTGGTGGCAACGCTCAAAAGTGGTGCGGTCACCTTGTGCACCCCCATGGGGGCCAGCCCCCAGTTAATCGAATTTCAGTTCTGTAACTCGGAGGATCGACACAGAATTGCAAAAAATTCAGGATGTCATGAAAAATGTCCCTCAAAAGTCATCCACAGTGAAGATACAGCCCTTCAAGTTTCAAAAAAGGCGATTTCCATGGAGGTACAATTTCCACAATTTTCAACCGATTTTGCTGAAAATTTGGCTAGGCCCCTCTGTAACAAGCATCTAGAAGGGGGAATTTCATTTTCTGGATAAATTGTCCAGTGGCGGAACGACTGGAAATTTTGACATAATGCCGTCCCTCCTCATTTCTCGAGTCCCTGGTCAACTTTGGACTCTGAAACTTTCACTATGTATCGAATACATTATTCAGCTACGATGTTCCCAAAAAAAAAAAAAAAAAAAAAAAAAAAAATTCGAACACAATTTTTTTATATAAAAAAAATACTAGGATATTCGGCTAAAAAAAATTAAAGCAAATCCTCCTCTTCTATATTCAACATTAAACCCAGAAAACAGCTCTGATTCTAATTTTTTTGGGAACATCGTAGCTGAACAATATATTCGATACATAGTGAAAGTTTCAGAGTTCAAAGTTGACCAGGGACTTGAGAAATGAGGAGGGACGGCATTATGTCAAAATTTCCAGTTGCTCCGCCACTGGACAATTTATCCAGAAAATGGAATTCCCCCTTCTAGATACTTGTTACAGAGGGGCCTAGCCAAATTTTCAGCAAAATCGGTTGAAAATTGTGGAAATTGTACCTCCACGGAAATCGCCTTTTTTGAAACTTGAAGGGCTGTATCTTCATTGTGGATGACTTTTGGGGGACAGTTTTTATGACATCCTGAATTTTTTGCAACTCTGTGTCGATCCTCCGAGTTACAGAGCTGAAATTCGATTAACTGGGGGCTGGCCCCCATGGGGGTGCACAGGGTGACCGCACCACTTTTGAGCGTTGCCACCAAAAAAATATGATTCTGTGGACCTTAACTGATTGGACTTCCAAAAAAAACCTTTTCGACCACTAAAAAAATACAGAATAGTACCTAGCGGATGGACTAAAGCCTTACTTGACGATTTTTACAATAAGATGATTTGGAATAAAAAAAAAAATTCACATTTTCCTGCAAATTATTATCAATGTTTCTCTATAAAAAGTTTCGGTTAAATTTTCGTAATTTTTTTTTGCGTCCCCATACTTTTGCTCTGTTCACTGAATAAATTGACTTATGGCAGCCTAAAAATAGCTCAGTCATCATTTTTTTCCTGATACATTTCACTTGCGCCATATAATTTTATTGCGGAATTCGCAGCATTTTTTAGGTAGTTCCAGAATAATGGAATTTTGTAAAAAAAAATACGGGGTAATTTTTTCCACAAAAATTTAAGGGACACAATTTTTCAAACCGGCCCCTGAAGTTTTTGGATTGGTCGATGATGCAATATATCAAGGGTCGTGCTAGAACATACTTACCAAATTTCATTCGATTCCACCCAGAAGAGCTCAAGAAAATTCCGAAGCCAGTTGCTGATCCATCTCAAAAAACTGGGATCTGAGATCTGGGATCTTGATCAGTGCCGTGTCTTTAGGCAATGACCCGAAGGGCCCATGCCTTGGGCCCCGACTTTTTTGGGGGCCCCCGAAGCCCCCTCAATTTTCAAAACTAGAGGTTATTTTTGCAAAAAATATTGTTCAAATATCCCGTTCACGACGTTTATTTATTTATGTATCTTTTTGAGCTGATCGTGCGCTCTCCCTCAACTTCCAAGCGCCCGCGGCGCTTCATCACACCAAACGAATCCAGAAAAGACCGGTTTTCTGTCAAAAAATTTCAAGAAGCGCAACATTTTTGTGAAAAAAAATTGTTCAATAAGTAAATGTGCTAGAAAAGTCGAAGAGTTAAATCGCAAACCGCTTGAAATATGCCGATTATTATCAGCATTATTACTATCATGTCAAAAAAATTTCGGCTGCGGCGCTACCACTCCGGAACTTGCGCCCTCCACGTTACCTTTGCCCCCTCCTCCCTCAAATTCTGACTAACCCACTGGGTTTCTACCAGGGAATGTTTCTACGCCCCTTTTCGCGGGCATTTTTAGCCTACGGTGCTGCTGACCTCACCCACCTTCTTTTTCTTCGCATACCTTCATAAGAGGGCCTCCTCATTGCTTTGTGCCCGAGGCCCCATTTTTTTCAAAAGACGGCACTGCTCTTGACCTATGTCGGTTTAGTCATGAATCTATCTATCTCACGGTTACTTATTTATCTCCTAGACTATCTCCAACTTTGCCAAAAATAAAGTGCCGCCAACCGATATCGTGCTACGAGTTTGCAATGTTCATATCATCCAAATTCCGCGAATGGTCAAACAATAACTAAATCGCCATCGGTCGCGGCGTGGAATAGATACCGAGATATATCCCTTTCAGTTTTTATATTCGGTAGAATGAGTTCTGGAGCAAAAATAAAGTGACAAACTGGAGCGCTGGGAGGATACGGTTGATGGTCGCTGATAGTTTCGCTTCAAAACTTTGCAGGTCCCATCAGCCGTAGCCGTAGTTTCCCAGCTTGTCACTTTATTTTTGCTCCAAAAAGTCATTCTACTGAATTGAAAACGTAAACGGCATATAGGTACTATTCCTACAATTTCTATTCAAATAAGAGCGTGTGGTGTAACTGATGTACGGGGTGTCTCAACGAAAATTCCTCACTTGACTTCTTTTGAATGAAAAAATACCAGGGGTAACGCTGAGAGCTGAGACAGGTCGATTTATTTTATATCTAGGAGAGCACCTAGAATGGTGTGTTCGAGATCATGTAGTTTAGAGACTCATCATCAATATTTTTTTTATAATATTACTTGTAATATTAGATTGTTGAGTTTTTCTCCAAAATAATTCTCACCACTGATCACGTTGTTTTAGAGATTTTATTTCATTTTTGATTTTAGTTTGTTTTTGAATAGTCAAAATAAACTCAACTAACGCCTTATTTTACTTAGTGCGGTATCAGTCTGGAAGGGGGGGGCATCTTTTTCCAAAGGGCCTTTTGTAGTGAATTCGTCCAGGCCCTCTTACAGCCCCAGCACGCGCCTGCTTCGCTCTACCTATCTGACCACAAGATCTTTTTGCCTTCCAGGCTCGCCACCCAAGTTCGGCTTCAAATTCCAGGATTGTAAACCTGCCGTAATCAATGTTTTGTTCAAGGACAGAGTTACATTGGTGAAACACGGCGTTGCGGAATCAATCGGTGTGGGTTTATTCCTTGACAGAAATTTACCGTTCAGGTCTTTTTGGAAAGCTACAAGGATGTACTTTGGTTTGAGCTTATCGACATTTTCGAAATCCAAAAATTATTTTTTTCAAGACTTGATTTTTTAGATTGTGAAAATATAGGCTCAAACTAAAGTACATCCTTGTAGCCTTCCAAAAAGACCTTGTCAAGGATTTCTGTCAAGAAATAAACTCATACGGATTGATTCCGCAACGCCTCATTTTACCAATTTGACTCCGTCCTTGATAGACCAAGAGCTAGCAACGTTTTATTTACCTCATAAGCAAAATGCGGTTTGACTTCTGGGGCATGTAGAGATTATGATGCGCTTCCATAAAATCTTTGTCTTATGAAAAACACCCCTTGCTTTCTCACAAGACAAGCAAAGAAATGTGCCATTTGACAGCAGTATTCAACAGCGGATTTTCTGGGGTTCTTAATCGATATCAATATCAATTTTATCAGGAATGGATAGGTTGAACTATCTTTCAACTAAATTGAATGAAAAAGAACACCGAAATGTATTAGAAACTACCAAAAACAAGATTTCCAAGCGGACGGAAGTTGGCACCGGTTTTTCTAGTAGGCGTGATTCGAGAATCGGCCATCAAATGCGATCCAAACAGCTCGGCCTAGCCTACTAGCTTGAACATGCCAGTTGAGAAAGTCTGGTTTTTGGTAGTTTCTAATACATTACTGCCCGGTTGCACGAACGTGGTAGTTAAATTTGCGACGCAGCAAACCTATTCCGGTTGCACGAACAGGGTATCAAACACGGTAGCAAACAGGCTGTGGCTAAGGTTGACACACATTTGAACTACTTGCATCTTTTTATGCGTAGGTAGGTACCTAAAATGTCTGATTCGACACTTTATTTTGAATTTTCCAACGTCTCCGATTTTTATTCTTCTGAGAAGACCAAGAAATAGCAGTTCGCCGGGACGTCGGGTCATTGCCGATCGAAAAAACCTCCTCGTAAATAAAATGTACTGCGCGGGCTGCGGGCTGTCAAAGTCAAAGAAGCGTCAATTTTTTTTGAGGTTAACAGCGTATGAGAGAGCGACTTTATTTTTGCCGATTTTGAACAATAATAGGCAAACAATTGCACCGAATTGAAGCATAAATCCATGTACAGGGTGTTCACGATAAAATTCACCCCCCTCCAGTAGATTCCCCTTTAAGATATTTCGAAGAACTAAAAACTTTTCCCTCGCGATTTCTCCCAGGGACCTTGAATCGATCCTCTAAAAGTTTCTAATTGGTACCGTATACAGGGTGTGATATGTAACTTTTTTATTTCAAATACAACACCTTATATTTTATTCCGTTATTTGATGAAGCCTTTTTTTCTGATTACAAATATATATGACACTTATGATTTATTTTGACAAGTAAGTTGTCGAAAAAATAATAAAATAGGTAGTCAAATAATTTTGTTTCGCGGCAAGATGGCTTTGGTTCCTACAGTTCACTTGAAAAAAAGTTATTCTCGTAGCATTTTATCTGCAGAGTTCAACTCTGCATGGATAAATAGTCCAATTCGTTCTTAATGCAGGGTGTCGCGTAATTATTAATTTTAAATTTATTTGACTACCTATTTTATTATTTTTTTGACAGCTTCCTTGTCAAGATAAATATCAAATGTTATATATTTTTGTAATCAGAAATCAAGGCTTCATCAAATAACGTAATAAAATATAGGGTGTTGTATTTGAAATAAAAAAGTTACATGTCACACCCTGTATACGGTAGCAATTGAAAACTTTTAGACGATCGATTCAAGATCCCTGGGAAACATTGTTGAGAAAAAGTTTTTAGTTTTTCAAAATATCTCAAAGGGGAATCTCCTAGAGGGGGGGTGAATTTTATCGTGAACACCCTGTACAGGCTCTAGAGCAAGTGAGTATGACAAATTGCCTCTGTAAATGCTATTATTGCCAAAGAAACAATTCCAGGTTATTCACTTAAATAACACTTGCTGATGCCTCCGCAGGAGCCCTGTATGGCGAAAACAAAGCTTTTGTTGACACTCGCAATCTGGAGTCTCTTATAGCAGCATCGTGCAACTTACCAGCAAGGACTACAACAAACAGGACTGACCCTCGGCCAAAGTATTATCAAGACAATCCAGATCCCCGCCTGGGAGCCACCGAGCGCTTTGTTGACATGATGTTGGACAATTCGTTTGAAGAAACTTGTACAATCCTGGGCCGCCAGTGACGTTGTGATATTCAGTGCCGAAATAGTGATACTGCATGCTTTGAATTGTCTGCCTTGACAGGCGGTCGAACAGCTCCTAACGCCAGGAAATACTGCAGGAGTCGTCGCATCGTCGGTGGTCTTACAGTAATCGTCGACCTCAGAACGGACAACAAAACTTTCCGGAGATTGGCATGAGACATCGAAAGGAATTGGGAGGAAGGAAACCATGCTGGATTTCAATAATTTGTCGAAGTTTTTCTTCGGTACAAAAATAAATCTCACACACTGAAAATGACGGCCTTTTTTCTCTTTGTTCCTTACATTCCAAATCTTATCCAAAAACACGCTGTTCAACTAATAAAGTGACAAAATACAGCATGATTTGGATTGAAGCCTGTATTTAACTGGTTGCCTGCTGCACCCACTAGTCAAAATTCTCAACTTTGGGCATAACATTGAAATCCAAACGGTATAGGTACTCGCTTTGAATTAGGCACAGGTGCTCTTGTATCTTCTTCCGTGTATCTTTTCTCACACACAATCTCATTTCACTTTCCATATCCAAATTTTATTCAATTTTCTGTTTGACATTCATGACCTATGTCAGTCGTCACTCCAGACACGTCTCTGTTTACTCCGTACAAATAGCCTACCATTTGATACAGAGTTTGGTACCGAAGCTAATTTGCGACGGAGCAAATTCAACTTTCTTGCAACCGGGGGTACGAGATTCGGTCCTATTCAATTTAGTTGAAAGATAGTTCAACCTATCCATTCCTGAAGAAATTGATATTTATATCGATTAAGAACACTAGAAAAACCGCTCTTGAATATTGCTGTCAAATGGACCATTCCTTTGCTTGCCTTGTGAGAAAGCAAGGCGTGTTTTCCATAAGACAAATATTTTATGGAAGCCAATCATAATCGCTTCATGCCTCAGAAGTCAAACCGCATTTTGCTTATGAGGTAAATAAAATGTTGCTAGCTCGTGGTCTATGAGGATTGTTCAAACTGATGAAATGAGGCGTTGCGGAATCAATCGTAGTAGGCTTATTCTTCGACAGAAATTTACCATTCAGGTCTCTTTCGAAAGCTACAAGGAGGTACTTTGATCTGAGCCTACTGACATTTTCAAAATCCAAAAATATTTTGTTCTTAAATTACTAGATAAGATACCATTAATTAATCGTGTCAACGAATGGTTCCAGCACGACGGGACGTCACATTTCATTCAGGAAGTGCGCAAAATTTTGAGCAAACAGTATCCTAACTGATGGTTAGGATGAGGTGGTCCACGACGTTGGCCTGCGCGGTCCACCCACTTTAAGCCTCTAGATTTTTTCTTTGGGGACATGTGAAAAACATTATCTACAGGCAGCTCATCAACATTGAGGAAGAGGTCAGAAACTGAATTGAAGAGCCTTCTGCGACATGTACACTCCAAATGATTATGAACTCTGAATTGATACTGCTGACAAGGGCACGATTATATTTGCAAATGAATAGTGGTCATTTTGAGAATTTAGACTGATGAGTTTTGTTATGTTGTTTCTTTACGCGGTGTTCTGCTTCGTTCTGACTGTTATTATTATTTTATGGCGATTTTAGGAACTTCCAGCAATCTAATCTCAATGGAATATATTTCAAATCTGACTCAAAATTACAGTAATGTGGAATAACACGCACTTGTCGCTAATTTTTATTTGGAAAAAAAAACAGTTCTGATAAAATGTATTCTGCAAGCCAAAATAAGGGCTGCCTTACCTGTTAGTGAAAGTGGAGGCTTACTTTGTTTTTGTGCTGCACAAACCCAGCATAAAATAGTCCGGGCGCTTATGTATGAAAAACTAGCTCCCGTGGCGGTATTCGTGATAGTTGAATGAAAATTGTTTTGTTCGATCGGGGATAACCCTTGGAACAATTTTTTTTTTGTGGCAATCGATATTCCTCGTCGTTGATTTTTGATGGCTTCTTCAAAATGCAATCAAGGACATAAACCTTCTGGAGCTCCGGCTTTACTGGACAGATTTTCAAGTGTGTAGGTTGATTTTGAAGGTAATGTGAAACTCTAAAAAATAGATGTAATAGTTTCTGTCAAAACCGATTTTGACAGGGTGGTTGGGTCAATCTGTAATCTTCCTCGATAACTGTCGAACCGTTGATCCGATTGACTTGAAATTTGACATGCAGACATGGTTTTGCCTTGGAATGAGCCCATTGGCTTTTGGCTGTCTTCTGTCAAACGGAAGTATCACTGTCAACATATGTCAGAAGATATATCTCATGGAACTTGACTTGCAGTATGTCATTTGAAACCCCCTGAAAAACTCTATTCAGAACAGTTAAAGGTATTGCCCTATCTGTCATCTGTCATATAATAAAAAATGTCATAGTTCAAAACTTTACCAGTTAATTATTCAAAATCTATCCAATGGGTTGGAACCAGATTTGGCAGGAAGCAACACAACAAAAGAGGGCCGCAGTTAAGTTTTCCACCATTCCCCAGTCGGACAGTCTACATGCGGTAGGCCCCACGAAATATTTTAGTATATTGGAAATGGAAAAAATAGGTGCTTTGCTGGAATTAATTCAAACAAAAACGATTTCTTTACCATGGCAAGCTTACAGTCCCTTCTCCAACATATCAAAAGTCCTCAACTCTGGGACTGCTACAAATCAGTATACAGGGTGAAAGTTTGTTATTTTCCTTTACTTTCTTTTTATCTTGAAAATCTTATGACCGAAAAAAACGGTTACAGGCTAGTGTGATAGGCCATAGTCTTCCAATAAACATATAAAAAATATACTACCCAGCAACTGCTGCGTATCAAGTTACAGAGTGAAAACTATTTTTCAACATCAATTTTTTTTCTTGGTGGAACTGATCTAGATTGAAGTCGGTTCCGGTTCTTTTGCAAGCTGATAATGTCATACATATATAAAAAGGACACATCTCTGCATCTGCTGCTTTTCAATTTACAGGGTGAAGTCATTTTCACGTTTAAATTTTTTTCTTGATGAAATCAGCTCACACAACAATTGCGACTGGTTCTTCGGTAAATTTGAGATTTCTAGTCAAACATATCAAAATAACACATTTCTGCTATAGCTACGTTTTTATTCACAAATTTAAATTTTTAGCTGTGTTCCAAGATTTTTTGAATTTTTGATGCAATATACCCGAATATTCCCAAACATTTAAATTTGTTAGAAGAAACGTAGCTGTAGCAGAAATGTATTATTTCGATATGTTTGACTAGAAACTTCAAATTTACAGAAGAATCAGTCGCAATTGTTGTGTGGGCCAATTTCATCAAGAAAAAAATTTAAACGTGAAAATGACTTTTCACCCTGTAAATTGAAAAGCAGCAGTTGCAGAGATGTATCGTTTTCATATGTTCAGTATGACATTATATGCTGGCAAAAGAACTGGAACCGGCTCCAATCTAGATCAGTTCCACCAAGAAAAAAAATCAAAGATGAAAAATAGTTTTCACCCTGTAACTTGATACACAGAAGTTGCTGGGTGGTATATTTTTATATGTTTATTGGAAGACTATGACCTATCAAACTAGCCTAAAACCGTTTTTTTCAGTCATCATTTCTTCAAGAAAGAAAGGAAGTAAAGAAAAATAATACACTTTCACCCTGTATACTAATTTGTAGCAGTCCTAGAGTTGAGGACTTTTGATATGTTGAAGAGGGAACTAAAAGCTAGTCATGGTAAAAAAATCGTTTTTGTTTGAATTAATTCCAGCAGATATTCTATTTCCAATATACTATTAATTTTGGAGGAAAAACTGCAGATTTTCAAACTTTTTATCCCTTGAACAGATTTCCACCATTTTTTTTAATAAGAGGTAAGTGGTTCTTGAATATTTTTCAGTATTTTTTTTTCACAATTTTGAAAATTTTTATCCATTGAACAGTTGTGATGCATCAAAAGCGAGGCGTGGTCAAAACCGGGGTGGAAGGCTCTATCGAGTGGCAACGGCCACAAGAAATTTCGAAAATTCATAACGTCCGACTGGAGAATAATGGAAAACTACAACTGCAGACTTAATTTGAATATTTTGTTGTGTTGGCTCCTCCCAAATTTGGTTTCAATCCGACGGATAGATTTTGAATAATTAAATGGTAAACTTTTGAACTTTGACATTTTTTATTTTTTGACAGATGACAGATAGAGCAACACTTCCAACTGTTCTGAAAACAGTTTTTCAAGGGCTTTCAAATGACATATTAAAAGTCTAGTTCCGTGAGATATGGCTTTCGACATTTGTTGATAGTGTCACTTTTGTTCGACAGATGACAGCCAAAAGCCGATAGGCTCATTCCAGGGCAAAACCATGTCTGCATGTCAAATTTCGAGTCAATCGGATCAACGGTTCGACAGTTATCGAGGAAGATTACAGACTGACGCAACCACCCTGTCAAAATCGGTTTTGACAGAAACTATCGCATTCATTTTGTAGAGATTCACATTACCTTCAAAATAAACATACACACTTGAAAATCTGTCTAGTAGAGCCGGAGCTCCAGAAGGTTTATGTCTTCATTTTGAAGAAGCCATCAAAAATCAACGACGAGGAATATCGATTGCCACAAAAAAAAAATTGTTCCAAGGGCTATCTCCAATCGAACAAAACAATTGTCATTCAACTATCACGAATACCGCCAAGGGGACACATAAGCGCCTGGACTAAAAGTCAATTTTACTCACATGCTAAGATACTGCTGATGGGGATTGTTGTAGTTCACCATTTCGTCACAGCTCTCGCCACCCGAACTACTGTCAGTGGCCTCAGAGTCAACTTCACGTTGCACCACACCCAACTCCGTCTTTAACAAACCGGTCACTCTGTATAGCTCTTGTTTGTGCTCCGTCGGCCACGGCGGCACGCTGATCACCCCCGGGACGGTGCCGCACCGTCCAGGCTCCAAGGAACCCGCCCCAAAATACCGACTGACGTGCTTCTGGCGGGCGGCGGCGTTCGCCTGCCACATGGCAGTCATTTCGAGTTTCTTCACCATTGCCTTAGCAGAGCCCTGCGACATGGGCCGCGGTCTATTGTCACCGCCACCGCCGCCTCCGACTGCGGCCTGTTCGTCCTCGGACAGAGGCGGCGGTAGTGCGAGTGTGTGTTGCTGTTGCTGGTCGCTTTCGTTGTCCTTGAGCCGCTTCAACGACCGATGGACGTACTCAAAGACGCCGGCGACCTCTCCGCTGGCATGCTGGCCCATGTGCCGCACCTGGAGTTTGTGCACTTTGCGCCGCATTAAATCGAGACGACGTTCCAACCTGGCCTGGCGCTTCTCCAGATCCACAATGAGATCCTTGGTCTGATCCTCCTTGACGTCATCTTTGGTGTCTTCCTCGATGGACATGTCCATCATGTCGACGCCGGCCAGCAGGTTGTCGAGGCCGGCGGGCAGCTCATCGATTAGGTCGGTTCCAGGAACGGCCGCAGCGGCATTTTCGATCGATTTTATGACCTGCAATCAATAAAATTACATCATGTAGAAACTTCACAATACTGCAGCCATCAAAGAAATTCACTTGATATCAAATTACCAGTTAGATTGATTTTACTCGACCTATTTATCAAGTACGTATGGTTTTTAATATTTGTATTCTACAAATTAATTTAAAAAAATCGGTTGTATCACCCCAAAACTTCCCCGACGAGTAGCAAGGGATAGATGTGAATTTCATTATGAAACGTTAGATGTTTTTCAAGTTAGAATTTGAGAGAAGGATTAAAGAATTAAGATATTTTATAATTCTTAATAAGCTAGGCCGGTTACTCATTTCAAAGTGGAAAACTCTCGGAAAACTTGAAGAATTTTTAGAGAAATTGTCTGGAACTGTTCAATAATCAATTACCCTATGAAACTGGCACCACAGAAAGTTTGAAAATAATTTGCAGGAAATTGAGAATTTTGAAAATTTGAATTTTCCGGGAAAGCCTGTTTTACATTTTCAACAGGGAAATTCCCGGGAAATTGGAAAGAAAATTATAGGAAAATAGAAAAATTGGTGAAAATCTGTTCACGAGATGAAAAGTTGGGGAATTTGCAGTTGTTCCAGAGATGAAAACTTGGAAGCCGTGGGTCCGATTTCGAAAATTTTTCCCTCCAAAAATTATGATGATGATGATGATGATGATGATGATCAGAAAGGAAACTTATGAATATATCTCAAACATTGACGGCGTTTATCGCCTTGTCCCGGGAATTTTTCACTATGATAAAAAATAAGTTCTTCGGCAGATCACAAAAATTAGTTTTATTTTATTTTCACCTACAAAGAATTGATAAGATGTGCAACACGTTGATTCCCACAAATTCGTATCCTCTAAATTCGTTTGTGGAGTCAAAGTTTTGATAGTGTATTTTCTTGAAGAAGGGCATTCCAAAGAGTAAGCTATTTTCAACACTAAGTTCAAATAGAATTTTTTCAATGTTCTGGATCGAAATTACTGAATTCCTCCTATCAAAACATACCCTGAACCATTCTTTGGGAGTACCGCGTGCGATTGAACGTGGAGTAAGTCCTGAAACACCATCAGAATTTTTCGTCTGTGATGCTGCGTTCCACCCTCGACCGTGGCAATTAGGTTCCTACATAGCATGCGCGGAGTGTATACACGTTATTTCAATATTATGACACAATTTCAATCATGAAAAATCTGACTGAACCGAGAAAATACCCTGCATCGTGTACACAGGGTGTTTCAGTTTTAATCGAGCAAACTTTGGGATAAAATTCTCCTCATCCTCCTGATTCAGAAAAATATAACATACATGCCTTTCACTCGTTTCCTAAAAAAAGATACAGGGTGTCAGTTAATTTTTTTCGGTTTTAAAAATCTTGTAACTTGAGAACCGTTCAACCATAGTAGCTGAAATTTAGCATAGGCTGGTTTGTTGGAACCGTCTACCTACCTGCCAAATTTTGAAAGAATCCAACCAGTGGCGTAGAAGCTATGGGAGGTCATTATTTTGGAAGCATCTGTAGAACCTTGATAAATAATGACCCCCCATAACTCCTACGCTACTGATTGGATTCTTTCAAAATTTGGCAGGTAGGTAGACGGTTCCGACAAACCAGCCTATGCTCAATTTTAGCAACTATGGTTGAACGGTTCTCAAGTTCCAAAATTTTGAAAACCGGAAAAAATTAACTTTGACACCCTGTAACTTTCTTAGGAAACGAGTGAAAGGCATGTATGTTATACCGAGCGTTCATAAATTAAATGGGTCAAGGGTGCCTGTGAATTCAAAAACGTCTGTCGAAACTAGCGTAATCCTTTTGTAATAAATTTGTCAAACTTTGACAAGTAACGTCCCATATTATTGATCTCTGATCTGCCATAAGTGCACGAGAATACTTCAAGTTCGAAAATACGCCTCGATCATGTAGGTTTTGTGCCCTGCCGTGAAAACCACATTGAAAACGTTCCGAAAACAAAAACTGTGACTGGTTTGACAAATTACGATAACCAAAAAATTTCAGACATCAAATGAACGATGCTAGTTCCGACAGATGTTTTCAAAGTCACAGGCACCCTTGACCCATTTAATTTATGAACGCTCGGTATTTTTCTGAATCAGGAGGATGAGGAGAATTTTATCCCAAAGTTTGCTCGATTAAAACTGAAACACCCTGTACACTCCGCGCATGCTGTGTAGGAACCTAATTGCCCCGGTCGAGAGTGGAGCGGAGCATCAGAGAAGAAAAATTCTGATGGTGTTTCAGGACTTACTCCACGTTCAATCGCACGCGGTACTTCCAAAGAACGGTTCAGGGTATGTTTTGCTGGGAGGAATTCAATAATTTCGATTCAGAACATTGAAAAAATTCTGTTTGAACTTAGTGTTGAAAATAGCTCACCCTTTGGAATGCCCTTCTTCAAGAAGATACACCATCAACACTTTGACTCCACAAACGAATTCAGAGGATACGAATTTGTGGGAATCAACGTGTTCCACATCTCCTTATTAATTCTTTGTAGGTGAAAATTAAAGAAAACCAATTTTTGTGATCTGCCGAAGAACTTATTTTTTATCATAATGAAAAATTCCCGGGACAAGGCGATAAACGTCGTTGATGTTTACGATATATTCACAAGTTTCCTCTTTAGTTATTAAGAGTGCGTTCCACTAAACGATCGCAACGCCCACGCCCACGACCGCAGATTTTCCCGTTCCACTAGCTTGCAAACGCCCGCGGTCGTTGTGAGCGGAAACTCAAGTGGAACGGGCGTGCGGTCGTCGTGGTGTGTCGAGTCACTCGAGTCACGTCTTTTCTGTGGTCAGGGAGCCACATGACATGACAGTTGAACGTCAACTCAAATCACAACAACAATATGGCTATTAACGTTCTCCGTTGAACAGTGTTAATTTCATTTTTTTTGAGTTCGCCATAAGGATACCGTATGGGAATTATGGATGGGATACCGGCACAACTTTTTTGTTTGACGCATGGGTTTGACGTTTGTAGAGAAAATTGCAGCGACAGTGTTGCCGGTTTTACGCCGCTGATGCGTAGCCAAACTAGTGTTGCGCGAAATCGCAGTGCCCTGCCAATGGTCTCTATCTTTTAAATGAAGTTGCGTAAAATCATGTGGAAGGAGGCAAAATTAAAAAAAAAATCGTTATAGAACTGATTGAACTTTAAAGTCGTCACTTTAGGTCGCCATTGCCAAATCAAAAAAGTAAGTCGCAATTTCCAATATAAATTGCTAGAGCTGGCAACATTGCCGCTAACGACCAGAAGACGACCGCAACGCCTCACCTTTTCAGCGCGATCGTTGTGGGCTTGGAGTGGTCGCGATGTATGACGTCATTTGTGACGTAGCAACGACCGCAACACACGACCGCGGCTATAAGTGGAACGGGTAGACGGGCGTTGCGGTCGTTGCGATCGTTTAGTGGAACGCACTCTAAGAGGGCGCATACACGTGACGTTTATAATTTTTCAAAGGCATGTACAGGCGTATTTCTCAACTGAACGCGAAACTATTTAGCACGAACACGGCAGTAATCATCCTCCAGGGTATGAAACAATGATCACATCATTTTCTTCACTGTTTTTTGAATAAATCGCTTATAAGCAAAAACTGAATTCTTTTTTTTCTGGGTCGGGATTAAACGTTTAGCGAATGCACAGTATTTCAATCCCTAGGTCACTTTTTGCTGAAACTTACCGCAAAAGGTCATCAAACGAAATTGCTTTGTTTTTGAGATAATGCCTTTGCAAAAAGTAGATGCACTCCGAAATTTTCTCACCACTCAACAGTTTGGCTACTGTCTGACAGGTGTCACTGCTCTAGGATCTCTCATAGGGAACCTGATTATCACGTGACCAGCCGGCCGGCGTAAGGGAAGCGCATTCTGGCGAACCGTTTGTTTACTCACAGGCCTCGCGGAGTCAAGGACTGACAGCTGTCGGCATCGCGGAAGGCCATAGGCGTCCGTCCCAACGGGCTGTAGCTGTCACGAACGTCAGATGTGTTCATTTTGGTACCCAGAGCCTGTCCAGAGCCATTTGTATGTAAGCAAATGTGCAGAGCAAATATTCATCACCTGCTGTTGTGTTTGATGGATACAGCGACCAACCCGCAGCACCAAAGGAGAAGAACAGAGACGACGTGCTGCTAGAAAGTCTTGTCCAAATATGATTTTCGGTGAGCAGACAACAGCAACCGCCTCAGAGGAGTTTTGAAGCAACGATATAAACAAATTTGGGTTTATAGACATGCTGAGATTGCTGGGGACGCGCTTCGAGCAGAAAGGAGTAAGAGTTAGGCAGGCACCTAACGTTGCCGACTTCGTAATCGTCAATACAGACCTAGAAGTGGCATCATCAGGAAGCACTGCCATCATCGTCGACAACACCGTCTCCACGTAATGCTCATTGCCCTCGCCCATCTCGGTGACCGTGTCCTCATGCTGCAACCTGACACCAGTAAGATACAGCGCAGATTGCTGGTATGGAAGACATTGTTAGCACATGCTGTATCTTGGTGTGACAAGACAAGGGCGTTGTATGGAAAGGGGAAGAAAAAGACGTACTCCTAAAGTGTAAGGCGAGCACTGCAATTTACAGCAAGTCTAAACATTCGAAGACCTGGAAGACCATGAAGCACACCCGAGAAAGTTCGATAAAATTGACTGGTGGGTTCTCATGGTCCAAGGACTCACTGAACCAGAAATCAGCTTCAGGCGAATTTGTTCCCGGTATTTATGGTATAAAGTCTACATAGATTGACTGGGCTAGGTAATGTGACAGAATGACAGCAACAGCACCGGACCCCGCAAATTTCCTGCTTGCTCCGCTCATGGTCAACTTTGACAAATAGCTGAATTTTATCCCCTCCCATCGGCCCCTAGTAACGGATGATTGCGTAACCCTTGTACAGCCAAAGCTGTCGATAATCTAGCAACCCTAATCTCTCAGGTAACTAGGATGTTCCTTGCCGGCAAGTTTCACTCAACAGTAGTTGTCAACATTTAAGGTTAAGAGCGATTGTCAATGTCAAGCATACCTAAATATAAAAGCAAGAAGACCATACATAATGCATCGGCTTTATTAGGTAGGTAACAACAAAAATTCATTCCGAGGGGGTCGGAACAGTCCGAGTGAAAATTATTTTCCACCCCTAGTGTTGGGGTGCCGATTTTCCAATTTCTCTCGGTTAATTTGGCTGAATTTTTGGTATTGTGGTGTTACTAAGTTCAACATTTATGCTCTCAAATCTTCAACTTCAGTCCCCTGTAGAACAAAAACTGTCCATTCACCTTATTCGAAATTCCTCTGCCATCTTTTGACGATATGTTGAAGTGGAGATATCTGGGGGGATTGAGTCCCAAACCAAAATGCACCAGATTTTCTCATGTCAACTTTATTTATAATGTCAACACAACAAAAGCGCGCCCGTCGCCAGTGACATAGAAACAAAATAATATTTATCATCACTATGGTATTATTCAGGTGTTTGTAATTTTTGGTTTCTCCAGTCATTCTGATGTCATTCTCCAGTGGAATGGCTAGGAATGGCTCTCCAGTGCTTGAATCAACTTGGATGGTGCGATGTACCCTTATGAATAAACGCTGAAGTGGTGCAAAGTGCAAGCCAGCAAGACGACGGACCTTGGCAGTTTATCGTCGTATCTTTTCTTCCCCGATGTAATGAAGTGTACGCCGCAAATCTTGTGGCATTTTGTAGGCTGGCATGAGTCCTTTTCATAACTTCTTTTTCTACGCGCTTTACCCAGACCTCTCACTTCTTTCGTCTTTGGTGAACGCGTGAATGGACGCTTTCCATTTAAAACATTTGTGTCGGTTTGTGTCAGCTTGTGTCGATGAGACAAAGGAACACAGATCAAATGGAACACATTTGTGTCGATTTTTGTCGACACAAGTCGACTTGTGTCAGTAAATGGAAAGCACACAGTTGAAACATTTCGACTTTCGGCTGTGTCCGACTTGCAGCTAGGTCCGTGAGCCAGGTACACAGCACCTTGTATACCCCTTTGCTGATTGCGACTTGCCACCATTGGTAGGTCGGTATTTCACAACATGGATTAACAAATTAAACACAGCAATTCAGCAGTAGCCACAAACGATAACAATAACCGGTTACAACAGCAGCAATAACAAGACAAAATAACGAAGATGAGAGAAAATTCGGAAAGCTGCGTGTACTTGGAACGTAAACGATCCCTGCTCGTAATGACAAATTCAAATACGACACTTGACTGGAAGAAGTCGAACTGACATCTATGCAGTATAGTAGTTATCTACTTTACCTACGCTGTGGGGACCCGTTTCCCATGATGCATTTCATTTACGAATAAGGTGAATAGGAATAAGTTTCGGCATGAGAACTTTTTGTTCAGCAGAATTAGAAGTACACAATACCAAAAATTCAGCCAAATTAACCGAGGCAAATTGGAAAATCGGCACTCCAACATTAGGGGTGGAAAATAATTTTTATGTCAAAATTCATGATTTAAATCACAGAAGCCATCTGCATGGTTTTTGAGAGTAATCTCGAATTTTGTGATGGTAGATAGGGGATGGGGGTGGAGGAGGGGGCTGATATTTTTTTAAGAGAAACCAAATAGGAAGCTTTTATTTACGTCAGAATATCATTTTTAAGCCATCAAAACCTCAAACTTCAACCCCCTGTGGGTAAAAAACTGTCCATTATTTGAGTTTGTGGTTCACGGTATTTGAATAGTATCTCATGAGCTACAACATATCAAAAATTCAGAGAATTTAACCGGGAGCCATTTTCCATAAGAATCGTGCGGGGTTTTACACATCGGATTCGAGGTCAGGAGTTTGAATTTAGTCGGGAAAAATACCAAACTTGTCGTGATCGGTTCTATATGACCAGGAAAACAAAAAGAACCACCTAGCCGAGCTTCGCCCCTCTCACGACCCCCCCTCAACAATAAATCTACACTTTTTGTGCCAACATGGTATCAACGAGATATGATGAGTCGATACCTATGCGATGTTTTTGCATCCAATGGAATAACAGGTTTCATCCCCTCCATTTTGAGTTGCAATGGGGTACTTGCCTAAATTTTTTTTATTGGCTTAATCGATAGTATAGTTAAAAATAATGTACCCGTATTTTTTCATTTTCCTAAATTCCCAAAATTGCGGCCGCAATGCGTGTTTTAAAAATATATTTGTGACGTCACAAATATATTAGATATAGAACATAGAAGGACTCTTTTTCCTCGTTGGGTTGGCAATGATATAACGTCGCCAAGGTGCCGTTTTCAAACAACAAGATCTGAGTCTGACTGACAATGTCAAACCGCCGACCGTAATTTCTTCTTGTGCCCTTTTTTTGCCTTTGACTGCTTTGATCGAGGCTTTGATCTACGCGGTAAGTACCAACTCGTTTTGTTGATTTCTTGTTCAACCTAACTAGTCTCTTTCTTTAGTCTTCAGTGCTGTCCACCTAAAAGCCTTTCGCATGTTTGTCACCCGTGCTCTGACCTGGCTGACCCTTGGCTTCTTTTCGGACATCAGTGTTCCTGCTCCCCACATTTTATTTGGAGATCCATCGCGTCCCCCCCACATGGATCTCTTGTAGCTCTAAAATATTACCTATCCGGAATTGTATGCTAATGATGAACCTATAAAAGCTCACTGTTTATTTTCAGCCTCTTATTTCTGTGCTATTGGTGATCCTCCAGATTTTCCCCTGGAAATAAATTATCTCGACTGAGACAATGTTATAAGAGGTTTCTGGAGTCAGTTTCTTCGAAACCTTGTTCGACTTTATTGTGTAAATGCTCATGGTAAGAGAATTCGATAGGAAACCAGTTTTGCGATAGCATGTTCAAAATGACAGTGTCACAGTGACATCCCTGACATTCTTGATTATTCCATTGTCACACAGTCAGACCAACCCCACTCAAAATCCCTGTCCTGGCGCGAAGCTTTTAGGAGGATTTTTCAAATTCGTTTTTTTCTGTAGAAAACGACGGGATTTTTGTGAAATTCTCAGTAGAGTCCCCTTATCACTTATACTAGCAATCAAAAGTATTTCCAGCTGAATCTATTCCATTGGCAAGTACCCCATTGATTACCCCCCTCCGATAACTCAAAACCCCGGCGTGGGATTTCTGTCAATTTTGGGTATGTAGTAGGGCATTCAAGTCTGAACAGAATGTCGAACTTTCAGGACGTCTATATTTTTCCCAAGGTTCTAGCGATTTTGTCACTATTTTTCCTGTATCATATACATTTGACAGAACAAATCGAAATATTCCAATAGAACTATGAAATTATTCATCGTGTTTGGTTTAGAATTGTTCAAATGTTCATTCTCAACATTTGCAGTCTCCACATAACTGGGCATAATTGAAATCTCATGAAAAATCAAGCTTAATTTGAAATCGTTCGGAATTATAAGTTCTCCGATTTTTGACAGCTGTAAAAAAAGCCCCCGCTGGAATTTTTCTGAAACCCAAAAATTTGGGAAGAGCACAAAATTCTGAACAAAACCTGTGATTTTCACGACTACAGTTTTTTTTTTTTGAGGTCAAAATCTATTTTTCTTGGGCTATAGATGCTGTGACGGACGGACGGACGGACGGACAAAGCGAGGACAAAGCGCCTTCCCGTTTGGAAGAAGTGCGCTAAAAATAGGCAAATCACTCAGAATGGCGCACAGTGATCGATTAGCCATTTTTAGGAGGACATTTATAATTTTGATCAAAAATAATCCAAAATTGTTCTAGTTCACATCTTTTTTATAAATTATAATCTTTGAAGTCCTAAAACAACTTTTCAATCGTTATTACCTTCCCAACCCGTCCCCTCATGCGGAAGGGAAAGTTAAGTGATGATGCAAGGGAAAGGTTCTGACATGATAGTTGCCGAACCGTTGATTCGATCGACTTGCAATTTGCAAGCCCTTGAAAACTGTATTCAAACCAGTTGACAATATTTTTCCATCTGTCACCTGTCAAAAATTAAAAAATGAAGAAGTTTACAATTCAACATTTTAAAACTCAAAAACTACCCGATGGGTTCGAGTCAAATTCAGCAGGAAGTACTATCACAAAATAACAAAATAAAGTCTGGTTGAAGTTTTTCACCATTTCCCAGACAGGCGCTGCGAATTTTCAAAATTTTCCCTTGTCTATATCAGTTGGGACGGCTGTTTGCGCGGGTTTTGGCCAGGAATTCTGACGTTTGGTGCCGGACTCACCTCGGGCGACATTTCCTACAGGTGAGACGACATTTTTCGAAAAAAATGTGACTGATATCGAAAGTAGGTTGCATTGGGCGTCGCTTAGGCTCACTTTCAAATGCGACACGGCTTCGGTTCTCCGGCGGTGATTTTTTCAATACGACAAATTGCAAATTTCATGAATTCAAAAAAAAACTGCAACGCTAACTTCGACCTGTGTTGTTGAGCCTCACGAAAATTCATTTCAGATATAGACATGATGCGATTGAGAGTTTATGAGAAGATTGAATCAATTTTTGGTAGGAAAATTTTGAAAATAGGGCTAACGGTTGACGAGTTTTCCGCCCTGGAAAAACTGCAAAGCTCCAACTTTCTATCCCGCTAACAGATTTTCAGCTTTTATTTGAACAAGAACTGGCTTTTGAACATTTAACAACAATTTCTTTCCCCAATTTCCTGAGTGTTTTTCAGTTGAGAATACAAAACCCTATGCGACCGGATTCAAATGATGAAGTTGAAAATGAAGCTTGTTTAAGCTACAAATGCGAGCTCTTCAGCACTGTGATTCGCTACCAAATTTTTTGTACGCCCTACTTTTGTATTCGGAACAAGACGCTTCAAATTCTTCAGTGGCTTTAGTGGCATCACGTTGGCGTCTAATGGGTGGTGGAGCAACAAGCTGTTTTTGATCAGACACGGCATCTGGTTCTGTTCTATAGATTTCTTTTCCAAGCCAATCTCTACTTTGTTTAAAAAAGGTCTCTTTTTTTCTTCTACTTGTTTTTCACCGTGTCAGAATTTTGTAGGAAAACAGTGAAATAGTGGCAATAATTTCCTCTTCCGAAATATCTAATCTTCTTGATACAACAAAATTGACCATCTGCTTCCTCACATCTATGACATTTGCCTAAGAAAGGACACCTCCGCGTTAAAGAAATTCAAACAATTGCATTCGCGTCACTCCCAGCTGGATACCTGGCGACAAGAAAAATTAAAAAATGTGACTTCCGCAGGTTTGCGCACATTGAGAATGGTACCACTGGATAGGCAGAGAAGTATATAGTAATATTAAGTAGTTTTTTGCTTGGAAAAAAGGGGGCTTTTTTTTCTCCACTCCAAAGAAATTTGAACTACGATTACAAAAAGTGTACGTTTTTTGGATGTAGAAAAAAATTCCAAAAATAGGTGCAGAAATGTTAGAAACAAATGGAATCTAGCTTAAAACTAAGCTGAAGATCCAGTAGCCATGATGTAATAAGAAATTCCCTGAGAAACACCTCTCGATACTTGTCAGAGCAAATGGAACACAAGTGACAAATGGCGCTGAGAAATTTGAATATCGCATTATTTACTTACGCTTACTTTGATGCTTGGTAACTACGATCCCCGTTATCAAATTAGACTTCTTTTTACTTGATTGAGCAGAGTCACTATTTAGCTGTAGTCCCATAATGCGTTTTTTGTATTAAAAAAATATGACCTTTTGATCTAAATGTCCATTGTCCACCTAAAAATGGCAAATCGATCACTGTGTGGCGTGTGAAATGACAATCTAAAATAAAATTCGCGGATTATCCATAAATTTTTACAAAAAAAAAAAGAAAGAAGGAACAACAGGTTCAAATAAGAGCAAGTTCAGTTTCTGGATGTTGTTGTATTGTCGGTTGCCTACATCACTTCAGTGAAAAATTAGATTACGTACGTACAAACAGTGATTTATACCAACAAAACAATGTTGAGCAATGTTGTGAGTGGCTTGAGATGGGACACCGCATAGTAAAGTAGTAACGACATAAACAATTCAACTGCAAAGAAACTATAAGTGTGATCTTAATTTCCCCCTCGGGCAAGACTAATCATCGTAAGTAGAAGGCAACAGAGTTTGTTTCGTGGTTGTAAAAAGTGTTTGAAAGTGCGTCGGTCAACTGTCATAGACCCCTTTCCCTCCTCGTTGGGCGGCGGGTCGGGGAAGTAGAATCGGTTGTGTCACCCCAAAACTTCCCCGACGAGTAGCAAAGAACGGATGGAAATTTTATTATGAGACGTCCCTTAGGGTGGAAGTTAGAATTTGATATTTTCTCTAATAAGGTCTTCATCATTTTAGCCCGGTCTGATAAGCCAGACAGTCCAGATGACAGTTAAAAACTAATAGTTGGGACGCTATTGCTTTTTTTTTGGTATTAAAGAATGCCACTCTCCAGGAAAAATTGCCTACACTATTTCTTTACGTGCCCACAAAATATGAAAGTCATGCAAAATATTTGTAAAATTTGATTTTTGGCCGCATTTATTGAATTTCGGACCACTGTGCATTGCCCGGACTGAACGCAAAAAAATTAACCGTCAGTTCCACAAAAAAGATGATCAGCGATCAAGGCTGATTGCAGATTAACTGGACTTTTTTCTGCTGAATCCTAGGTGATTACTCACAAAAAATGCCTGAAATCTGTACTAGACCCATCAACTTTTCATTATTGAGGGATAAACCAGCATTTCCATTGATCAGTCAGCTACAGATTGACAAACAAAAATCGCAAATCAACTAATCTTGAATTATCTGTTTTGTGGAACCCACGGTAAGTGCAATTTGTTGATTAGAGATTAGAGGGATTTACAGCGACGGTGACGTTAATGGAACGTGATCCTAACCCTAGCCAGTTTCCAAAACACCGCGAAACGGGTCCGCGGTCCCAAGTACACTTGTTGTGAATTTCTAGTGAAGTAAGAGTAAAAGAATAGATTTTGTGAAGCTGCGCCGGTCAGTGTACTAAAGTGAATTTACCTGCATGAGCTCGTCGACGTTCTGGGGAAAGTCAGCGACGTCGAGCGCGCCCTGTTGCTGCTGGTTTTTTTCGTCTTGTCCCATTGCAAGAGCGATATTGTTGTTGCCGGTATTATTATCGGTAGTATTGTTGTCAGTATCGGGGGCGGAGGAGGGTGGTGTTGGTGCTGCTGTTACTGCAGCTGCTGCTGCTGCTGCGGCGGCGGCGACGATGTCGTCCTGGGGGGCTTGCTCCTCGTTCATGTTAGCACCGGACGCGACTACAGCGGGCGCTCCAGCGGCCCCGTCGACCTCCTGGAAGCACGTGCTGCCGTGCACATCCGGCAGAAACTTGCCGCGCGCCTCGAAGCCGTTCAACGGGGACGCCGGCTGCACGTGGTGGTCCACTTTAGGGGGCAACTTGAGGGCCTGCGGTTGCGTCGTCTCCGTCAAAGCAGGGGCCATGACCGCCACATAGGGACGCCTCAGCGAGGCCGTACGCAATCCCATTCATCCAGCGCCCCCAGCAGTGTCCCGCATATCGCACCACCTCGACAAAGACAGAACTCGGCCCCCTCTCGGTTTGTGACTTCCCGGTACACTTCACACGCACTCACACCCTCCCTAATCGCCGGCCAACTCCATGCCTCCCCGACTGCCGACTAACAACCCCAAAGCCACTTCCGGAACACGTGACGGCGCTTATTGGGCGCACTTACGAAACCAACGGGCCCAGTGGGGCTACGCACCCAACAGTAACATTGCCCCGGCACGGTGACGACGTGCTCCAAAGCCAAGGGTTGGCGACACCGCGACGCCTCCGGAGTCACTCGCTCTAGCCAAATGCGAATTTCGCAGCCCTACGGTAGTTATCCAACACTTTTACGCGTATTTCCTCGAACAACAATGGCGACTTCGCCAAACAACGCACTCTACTCGCTTGTCTCTACAACTCGGGCAACGGCGACTCGAACGGAGCAAACGCAGGGTTTCTTCGCCAAAGCTGCGCCACCGCCGAGTCCAAACGCCGGTCCATCGCTTCTTACATAAGCCCTAAACAACCGCCGCCGCACTCGAAAACCACCTCACAAATAATTCTCGCAATTTTACACTCTCACCGAATGACCAATTTTCACTGAACTCGTCCGCATCAATTTCTGGAACGGCGAACGAATAACTGGTAATGACGATAGACGCCCTTTGCCGCGCACCGAACATTCCCGAACGCTACCGAGCCGCCCTCACGCGGCCTACTTTGCGACCGACAGCCGCCAAATTCAAACATCGAACCATTTTCCGCGCTTCATCTTCTGTTTTCAATATTTTCCACAAACTTCACCTTTGTGACGCACATCCTCCGCCGTCTTCGTCCAACCGCAACACCTGAATTGTTCACCGCACCTGTTTTGTTAAGGCACGACAAAATCGCATTTTTCAATCATTTTATTCAAAGTGCGACGGCATTCAACTTGTGCACGACCCAAACGATTTAAAATCACTGAAAAACATTTCCAAACTCGACTATTACGTAAAAATTAACTAAATGAAATTTCCAACAACTTCAAAAGGACCTCATTTCTTCACAAGCTCTTACCAAAAAGTGTTCCTTTATCCAACACCCCTCGCCAGTTTTTTCCTAACGCTAACGCTCGGATGTGGTCCCATGAACGAAATACGCTGGTCACAAATTAAAATTTCCCGTTGAAATTTCGAAAAATCGGGAATTTTCACGAATGTTTTGGTTGAAGACATGACATCTACTTTGACATTTGACAATTTGTACGTCACGTGGTGCGTGGCGGTGTTGAGAAACATCGTCTAGCCGCCGAGTCGCCACAATCCAGACATCATGTTCAGTTCAGAGATGGGAAAAAAATCTAATTTTATAACTGCAATAATTTCAGTCAAATGACATCACCTACACCTTGCGATACATCAAATTGAAAAGAATTAAATTTTCTTTCTGAAAAAAATATTTTTTCAATCTTTATATTAGCCCCACCCCTCTTTTCCCTAAAATTCTCTTGAGTGATGTCCAGTTCAATATTTTCGACTCCTAAATTCTCTTTAACTTAGTCAGTTTCATCCTGAATAGCATCGAAGAGAATCTCGAAGAGAATTTTCGGTGAAAAAAGTTCTACCCAAATTCACCCCTTTGGGTTGAAAGATTTGAAAATATTTTTTTAGAAAGAGATTTAAATTCTCTTCAATTTGATACATCGCAATGTAGGTAGTGTCATTTGAAATTTCGAAGTTGGGGTGATTGAAGATAGAAATTTGCCAATAATGTAGGTATGCTTCAACTATTAGATGTCCCCCTCAAAACTAAAATCGACGGGTCTCGGGAAATTTCGTCAATTTCACCTAGCAGAAATTGATTTCAATTCAAAATTCAAATTCAAATGATTTATTGTTTTTTGAGAAAAATAAAACTCTCATAACAATTGTAGAACAAGATATCACCGTTAACACTAATACTAATACATTTTAAAACAATACACTGGTACACAAACCGTTCAACACATTTTAAAAATATCACGTCATTCATCGTTAAAAGCGAATGAGCGAAGCTTAAGCATAGCCATGATGTAATGTCCTAGCCTCTTAGCGCCT
The DNA here is from genome assembly GCA_949128115.1 of Anaspis maculata. Taxonomy (NCBI): domain Eukaryota; kingdom Metazoa; phylum Arthropoda; class Insecta; order Coleoptera; family Scraptiidae; genus Anaspis; species Anaspis maculata. Next base: position 76,463,441 of record OX421962.1, read on the forward strand.
CTCTGGTCAATACCCCTCAAACAAACAATCAAATCGTCAAACGTCCTCAGCCCCGCAGGAAGAAGAGATCTGCAGCTGCGGTACAGGGGACATTCAAAAATCAGGTGATCAAGATTCTCGTGGCAGTGTAAATTACACAACGTACAAAATTCAGAGGTGTTTATGTTATAAGTATTTCCATTGAAAGAAAATTTGAGCGAAAAGTTATTGGCAAGTCTCATTTGTGCCACAAATCTCACGAAGTGTATTGGAATTTGGAATTCCAGATACTGCTGAGGCTCCTGCAAAATGGGTGGAAGGAAAAACACCGACTGTGGGGCGCGCTCCAGATATCTCAAGTCCTCTATAAACAATCTCTCCCTTAACGCGTCAATCATTTCAGCCTTTCTTGAGCTTAAATTTTCAAAATTAAGGTTATCCCAGAGATCGCGACAGTTCACAACTTCAAAGAGCTCAGCGAGCCGACCTGCCCAGTTATAATAACGCATATCGACAGCGGACTCGTCGACCGAGTACAAACTGACCAGCCTGTCAAAGCACGCCCTAGGATATCTGCTGGTGGGCATCCGGAGTAATTTCAACAGCCAGGCAAGACAAGATTTAAATGTCAAGAGGGAAACCCTACTTATGCCCGTCTCCAGTCGAATCAAAGAACCAGAGGTCGACTTAGGCAAACACAAGAGTCGTCTAAAAAACTCCATCTGAACCCTCTCCAGCAGATCAGGATATCCCATCCCCCACAAAGGCAGGCAATGAGAAACGGACCCCAAAATCGCTGATCGGAACAGTGTCATCCTAGAAGACCACGAATTTAATTTCGATCTGATCATCAGGTCAAAAACCGCAGCGGATGCTTGTTTAGACTTCAGTACGGCTGCACGTGTCATTTCGAGGAATAAAGAGGACGAAGAAAATGTGACCCCAAGGTATCGGTACTGCTTGACCACCTCGACCCGTTCATTATTGAAGTAGAAAACACCACTAGGAGAAGGCCCACCTCCCCTATGAAAGCAAAGGATTTTAGTTTTCTTCGTGTTGACATCTAACTCATTTTCCAAACAATACTTTTCAAGCAGACCGAGTTTACGACCGAGGTCCACCTCCGAATCCGCGAGCAGCACCAGGTCGTCCGCGTACAGAAGCATCAGTATGTCCCTGACGCCATCAATAAACAAACCTGAGGAACCGTTGGACCTGAAAAAAGTTTCCATATCGCCTATATAGGTACTGTAAAAAAAGAAATGGGCTGAGGCACTCTCCCTGCAGAACACCAGTCGTTACATCAAACCCCTCCGTGAGCTCATCGTCGACCCTGATCCGAACCGAAGCACATTCATAAAGAGACCGAACAATTCTTATGATCTTGGAGCTGAGACCGTTTTTGTACAACTTGAACCATAATTTAGAATGATTTATGGAGTCAAAAGCTCTTTTAAAATCTACAAATGCAGCGAACACTCTCCGACGCCTCAGCCTAAGGTGGATCTGAGTGACACAACTAAGCGCGAACACGTTGTCCAAACAGCCACGGCCCTTCCGAAATCCTGACTGGCACTCAGGAACAGCCCCAGCTAACTCGGCCCACCCCAACAATCGGTTCAGTAGTATCTGAGTAAAAATTTTAGTTTGACAATTCACCAGAGCTATCCCTCTGTAATTGTTCGGGTCATCCTTTGGCCCACCCTTGTGCAACATTCTCAAAACGATTTCCGACCATCCCACAGATAAACATTCAGTGTCCAAAATTCTATTAAACATGGTGACCAAGTACAGTAGCCAATTCTGAGGCAAATACTTTAGAAATTCGCTTCGTATGCCATCACTGCCCGGTGCTTTGTTATTTTGACTTTCAGACAGTACACATATTAGCTCGTCCAACGTTATAGCAGCATCAAGTGTGGGATTTCTGGCATCAATGAACACGTTGTTATCAAGTATTCTACTGGGATAAAGATTGCAGTAAAAAGCGGTCCACTCGCGAACAGTAAGCGGAGACGGTGAGTAACCGCGACGAAATCTGTTGACCGTCCGCCAGAATTGAGACTGATTCCTCGAGCTGCTCAGTTCGACCACAATACCTTTTTCGTGTTCGCTCTTTTTTGATTTCACAAGTGCACAGTATTTCCTTTTCGCTTCAATATAAGACTTGAACGCAAAATCACTCCTATTTGAGCGAAAATCTCTAAGAAGTTTTCTTACTGATTTCATAGCAGTTCTACAGGTTTTATCAAACGAGGGGTTCCTGGGAATGCGGTGTCCAGAAAACTCGGCGCTCCCAACCACCATTCCGACAGACATTGCCGTCTGCGTTATGGCTGTGCAGAAATTTCTATGCATCTCCTCCACTTCCACCGGAGGCGCCACCAGAAAAGAAGACTCTAAGGCCTGAACTAGGGCCTGAACGTAATCGATGCATTTACTGTCGAACCACTTCAAATGAGTTGCAGTCGTCCCTCTGACCACCGGGCCAGCGAGTCTAATTGCCCGAGTCGGCAAATCAAGTGTTAAACAAATTGGGGAGTGGTCGGACAGAGTAACGCAGTCGAGGACCTCAAGACTCTTGACGATACCAAAGCAGTTGGGAGAGCACCAGACTAAGTCAATCACACTACTGCCCAAGGCACTACTAAAGGTGAACTGAGCTGGTCTGTCGCCCCGCACTCTACCATTCAACAAGGTCAATGAAAACTCACTCATGAATCCCATCAGGTCGCGACCCCTGGGACTACACACGCGGTCAAGGCTTATTCTATCCTGATACAGAGCGCACCCCTCCAGCAAGCCCGAGACAGCCCCATCACTCCCACCCACCCTCGCATTGAAGTCGCCAGCCACAATACTGATAGTGTTTCCGGAAACATTGACAAACTCTTCCAGCGAATCCCGATAAACCTGCAACATATTAAAAATTGACAAAGAGGGCTTAAAATATACAAAACTAATTACAACTCTATAACTACTCATGACAACTTCAACGTTAATCCACCAGGGTGTAGAGTCAAGTATCCTGATGTTGAAGACCTTCTTATAAAAAATTGCCAAGCCGCCGCTGGCCCTTCCACGTGACTTCTCCCTTACCGCAGGGGAGCTTATGACAGAATAGTGGTCAGCGAGAAAAGCGGGCACCTGGACCTCAGATGTTGACCACGTCTCACAGACGCAGAAAAAATCGAATCCAAAGCCGGAAAAGACGTCCACAAAAAAGTTTGAAACGCTCGAAAAGCCGTTGCTATTCCAGAAACATACAGTTAAATCGCGACACTCAAGTTCCATCCCGACGCTCGCTATGGTCGTCGACTTTCCAATTCGTTCTTCATCACTTCTCATCTCTCCCCGTTTTTTTGGTTCGAATCCTCCTCCGAATAGCCGATTTGATTCTTCGCCAATTCCACTTTCCTGACGTAACAGGGACACTGTTTGTCACGAGCTGAATGCTTTCTGTCTGCTATTCGCATTTTCTTACAGTTTACACAATCAAGGCTACTATTGCAGGCCTGGGGCTCGTGCTTTCCACCGCACCTATGGCATGTCTCCTCAGTCTGATCGCAGAACTTTGCCACGTGACCAAATCTGCAACATCTAAAACACTGGGCAACCCCCACAACCTCTTCAACAAAATGTCTTGTCAAATTGAGGTTGACCTTGCCGCTTTTGAGCATTATTTTTGCTAAGATTGGCTTGGCCTCAAACAACCAGTTCTCTTTGGCCGGATTGCGGCACTTTCGTTTAGTCAGAAGTCTGAGCCCACTCTGAACTTCTTCGGAGCTAAGAGTGTCGGCAATGTAGTCGTTTTCGGCTCTCAACATCAACTTGATCTCGTTCTCCTCAATCCCAACCTGTACACCACAGATCTGGATGGTAGGCAGTATTTTGTTCTCATCTTTCAGGTCAATATTTTTGGCAGGAGCTAAGAGAGCCTTAAGTTTAGATTTTTGTTCCGCACAAGTGGCTTGCACTAATATTCGATCACGCGTCAGCTTTATGATGTTCTCAACTCCACCTCCGATATCTTTGGGATTGATCATCGTTCCAGCGGCTCCCCTCCAAAATTGCATGGCGTCGGTACCATCCTTGGTATGAAGAAATAATTCGTGGCCTCCGGCTTCCGTTTTCTCAGGCGTCTTCCATTCTTCCCTGACTTCACCGTTCTCGCGTGTTGTTTTTGCCGGCAGCTCGCCATATGTCTTCTGCACAGCGTTAGCGTAGCTTGATTGAGGCAGTTCTCGCGTTGGCCGCTGCGATACCTGCTGTGGCTGTAATCGACGTGGTGGCTGTTCAGGCTGACGCAAGCGTACTTGCTCCCGGGAAGGTTCTAGGGAAAACTTCAATTCATCTTTTGACCCGACGCTATTGGGTTGATTGAGTCTCTGAAGTTCCATTTTCAGTTGAAAGTTTTCTAACTCAATTTGCCTGGAGCGAGAATTCAGGAGAATGATATTCTGGTAAATAATTTCTCTAGCATTGCTTGTTTCTTTGTATCTTTGTACCATTAGTGCAAGCGGTACACACCTGAAAACACATCGATACTGCATTTTGGAGTGCAGTAACGAGATTTGGTATGGGCATACTTTATACCAAGACAAGCGATTTGACCCGCAGCACTCGATATTTTGTCCCTTAGGGGGCCAATGGGGGCCCTCCAAATTTTCAAGATGCAAGAACTTTCACATGACGATCATTTAGTATCGTCAAGTATGTCATAAGTGAAGCTTACGGGTCTATTGAAAATATTTCCATCAATTGTCGTTGTGTCCGATTCATTCTTCACACTTGAAAAAAAAATTCTTTGGCAGAGGTCAAAAAAACTGTTTTTATTTTTTCTTCTATGCAAGGAGGCGATAAATTCATATGTTCTGTTGCGTTCCCAACTAAATCGCATTCCCTGAACCTAATTATGAAGAAATTTTTCTTGTGATGGTATTTTTCAAAGAAGTGGTGACCTCTTCAGTACCTCTTTTCCAAGAGCATTTCTTTCTATGTCCCCACTGGATGTCACTCGTAATTTTTGCAGGAATGGAGACCTCGAACTCTTCTCCTGGTGGTTGCGAAGCAACATGACTCTAAAACGCCCAAGGGAGCCCAAAAAAAAAATTTTTCTGCTGGGCCGTCCAACTTACGATATTTTGATTTTATAGTAGAAGAGACGCGGACCAGTATTCAATCCAGGCTGCAGGCACAGGCGATTTGGTTTCAACAGAAAATATTCTTCCATGACTTGTTTTATTGCAGTACAACAAAACGCAGAGTCGTTAGGTGTGAGTAGGTATATTTTCCGGTATAACTTATTCGCCTAGACTAGATCTTATTTATTTGCGCGTCTCCCCTACTACAAAATCAACATGCCAAAAATTTGACGGCCCAGCAGAAAAAAAAAGTTTTAGGGCTCTCTTGTATGTTTTGAAGCCATGTTGCATGGAAATTACTAAGAAAAGAGTTCAAGCTTCTCATATCAGCGAAAATTGACAGTCTTATCCACTAGGAACATTGAAAAAAATGCTGTTGAAAAAAGTGTACTGAAGAGGTCACCTCTTCTTGGGAAAATGATATTGCGAAAAAATTGTCTTCATATTTGGGCTTACGGAACGCGATTTAGTTGGGAACGCAACAAAACATATGAATTAATCGTTTCCTTGCACAGCAGAAAAAATAAAAACAGTTTTTTTGACCTCTGCGAAAGAATTTTTTTTTCAAATGTGAAGAATGAATCAGACACGACGACATTTAATGAAAACATTTTCAATAGACCCGTAAGCTTCACTTATGACATACATGACGATACTCGATGATCATTTTGTGAAAGTTCTTGCATCTTGAAAATTTGGAGGGCCCCCATTGGCCCCCTAAGGGACGAAATATCGAGTGCTGCGGGTCAAATCGCTTGTCTTGGTATAAAGTACGCCCATGCAAAATCTCGTTACTGCACTCCAAAATGCGGTATGCTTTCGCGTACCGCTCCCACTACATAGCATCATCCATTTGGTCGAAATCAGAGGCATGTCTCATTACGTCTAAGGCCTGTAGTATTTCATTCAACATGTCACTTTCATTTTTCTTCAATTCCTTATCACCTTCTATCGATCTCAACTCTGGAGCTGACACATAGCGTCCACTCTCGTCCAACGAGTGGTCAAAGCCTTCCTTTCGAGTGTTGATAGACTGTTTCTCATCGGGCTTAACCAGGTGATCCCCAACGGGCAAGTCCATGGTCAGACAGTCTGAGCCGGGCTGGATGTCTTTCTTAAACTTTTTCGTCTGCCGGTCTTCGTCCAGTGGCTTGCCAGGCGAACAGGGGTGCGATCACTGCGATCCATCATATGGAAGGTGTGGCAGTCCGACGCTCATCAACGCAGAGGCCCCAGTGGCCTCTACTGGAACTGAGCCCGAGTGTACCAAACAACCAGGAATATTGATATTTAAAGTGCATACAAGTCCGGTCTTCGCGGAACCAACGGCACGGCGCCGGCGGTGCTAGCAGAAAAACTGAATATTATGACAGCAAAGGCGAGCTCCAACACACAATCGACAGAACCTCACCGCAGTCTCCGATCGGTTAAAACTCCCAGGTCAAAGAGGGCGATGAATGCTTCTCCTTACACAACTGTCACAATTTTTAACCACTCAAAACCATCCTGTAAACACAAATTCGCAGAGCGATAGCAGAAAAAGCAGTGCACAGCCCGGAGTTCTATGCAGTACCCGCAGAAATTGATTCACGGTGGCTCGTTTCCATTGGAACACCTGTAAATAATAGACAGCATGGCAATTTTTTTTTTTCTCGCAAAAAAAATTACTCTCTTGATCTTTAAACCTGTAGCTAATCTGTAGCCTCCAATCTGTAGGTGTTATTCGCTCCGTGCACGACGCCAGCGTCACCTAGCGTACGCAACTTTGTAGGCGCGAAACGTCACTCACGTCCTAAATTACAGATCGCTGAACTGTTATAAATGACAGATCGCTGGCTAGGCTGGCTGGACTGTCATTGGCCTTGTTTACGCGAGGTTTAAAACTGGTGTTAAGGTCCGTAACATCAATGTTATCGTCCGCATAAACACCTCTAAACGCAAGTTTCGCAACAGCTGTTAAGCTTAGCTAAATGTGATTTTAAATTGCATTTAGTAAGCAAACAAGTGTTGGCAATCGCACGTAAACGACCATGCACATTACAACGCATGTGCAAACCAGAAATCGGTTGGATTTATAGCAGATTTATGGGTTGGGTTGGATGTTGGATGACCTGTGAGCACCAGTTTATTAAAATTGATCATTGATGATTAACCATCTTTTGTTATGATCTCTAGAAAATGTAGTTATTATGGTTAAATTTCGTTTTGACACTCCTTTGAAAGATGTCCCCCTGAGCCGCTATTCTTGAATCGTGTGAGAAAACGGCGCAAGAATAGCGGCCCAGGTTAAGGGGCTGTCGCGGTTGTCATTTTGGTCGGCGCGCGTAAACACTCCCAACTAACTACTGTTAAAATCTCTGCATTATTTTGTGGATTGTGGTTAAGTATAAGAAACTTCGCTGCCATCTTGAAGCTTGATCTGACGCTGTGCCCGTCGGGATTGTCATCGTGACATTCGTGACGGACGCCGCCAGCCTCATGTGCATCCATGGCGAATATTAGCTATTCCCTGTGGCGAATTATCGTTAATTATGCCGCGCAAGTCCAATAGTGTTCACAACAAGCGGACCCCGTAACATAACACACTTTTCTTTGCAAGTAATTGACTAACTGCTATCATTTTACAAGACCGGGAGAAGGACCGGATCTGGCAGCAAACTTCTGAACGACAGTTTCGAGTGTGCTCTGGTGTGCTCCGATTGAACGTCACTATGGTTACGGGTGACACTTTGCCCGTCGGGATTGTCAAATCTCAGCTTCACCTTTCCACGTCAAAACCGGCCAAGCTTCTTGTCCAGTTAGTATAGACGTCCTTGGGTTAAGTGCTCCAAATGGGTAGACCGCTTACTGCCGAAAACTTTAGCGTCGAAATATACAGCGTCGACGCAGAAATGACGGGAATCGTGCCCTTTTCATGTCCCTTCCCGAACGGATGGAAAAGCTTTTCGAGCCAGCAACAGTGCTTAGTGGCTCAGTGCGTAGATCCTAGGTGCTAGGACACGACAATACAAGCCGGGCAGAGAGGCAATGCTTTGACCAGCAGTCGGTGCCGCTGTTTCAAATTTAGATCAGAATTTATCATAGACCTGAATTTATAGCAAATGTCAAATGTACATTCGGGATGGGTATTTACGAGGGTATTTACTTGAGATTTTTTTTTTAAATCGAAACTAACTATAGGCCTCAAGTAAGAGTAAGAATTTTGAAATTTTCCTAATACAGTTAGCCTACAGCGTCTGGAGCCCATATTTGCGATTTATGAATCATCTATATGCGCAAAATTCAACAGTAGTGCCCAGCAACAAAAAATCTTTTTTGCGTAAAAAAAATTAAGGAGAATAAGGTCAGAAAATTTGATACAAAAATATGGATTTTTAGATACGTACCTATCCACATAACAAACCAGCGAGTTTGAGCACGATAATTTTTTCAATCCTCTCTTTTGCTTATGAAAAATGTACATATTGAAGTATCTAAAATTCTGTAAAAACTTTATTACACTGCACAATTTTTGGGACAATCTGCCAAAATAGTGTCAAAAAACAACGAACTTGTTTGCTTGACTGAAAAATTGTTCCAAAAATTGTACAAGATGTATTAGTGCTTGAAGATCGAAACGAATAATATGATTTTTGGTAGAAACCGCCTCTAAAAATTCCACGACACATAGGTATACGCAATCATGATACCCTGCAGTTTATTTGCTGGTTGCTGCCAAGATTTGGGGGTTGAAATTATTGTTTTCCCATCCCCTTCAACTTTCAATAACACAAGTTCTGTGACTTCTGTGTGTGCAGGTTTTGTGGCAATGTTGCCGGCTTCCCAAGATGGTTTATCAAAGGGGTGTGACCTGACCAAGTGACCACTGTCATTATCTGTCACTTTCGGTGCTGTGTATTTTTTCGACGCTAAAGTTTTCGACGCTAAACGGTCTACTCCTTCAAACATCAGGAAATTGACAGCCCAATCACGCAGCGCCGAGCCATCAATGTTGCTCTTTTTGTCCACATAAAGCGCTGTGATCGGTTTCGTTAATCCCACTCTGTACTTCGCACGGAGCGGAGGGCGTAGCGTGTAGTAGGCCGCTCCAGTCGGGTGATAACTCGACTGCAGCAACGTTGGCCGCTGCCAAGAGTTGGATGGGTGACTTAGGTGTCTTTGGAACTCCTCCTCGGGTGGTCTTAGGCGAGCCCCGCCCGAGTATACATACCTCCAGCCGGCGGTACGGCAATGTGTAGAGGTTAACCGGCAGCGTGGTCGGGAGGCAGACGAAGTCAGGAATAGAGGCGCAGGGAGCGAGGATGTATCGGACATCCACACCTGCGATCCGGGGGTGAAAGACTGAGTCAAGGTCAACCGTGCGCTTGTCGGCCCCAGTGCTTGGATGGACCGACCATCAAACATCCAGGCACCACATTGCAGCTCGGTGAGTCCGGCTGGTCTGGGAGAGGGGTACAATAGAGGCCCAATAATGAGGTCTACGTGCCAGGTGAAACTGTGTTCCACCGACTCCCCAAAATGGAATCCAAAATCCAGAATACCATTACTTCCAAGTAAGGGCCTAATTAGGCAACTGGCGTAGGATCTGTAGCAAAGAACGATTTTCGAGAATTCAAATTTGACGGTCTATATCTCCGGTATTTTGAGTGTCTGCATAAGTATACTATACATATATGTTTTGTGGATGCACTCTAAAGGTGTCCCGTTTTTCAACGCTCACTATTGGTATCTCGGAAACGGTAAGAGATAGAAAGTCGGTCGAATTGCAAAAAAGTTGCGCAATTTTATGACTATCTCAAATATGTCAAGATATCCAAGATATCTTTGGTCGTTTCTGAAACATCCCAAAAAAAAACTGAAAAATGCCGAATTCGAAAATTTCAAATCATTCCTTTATTATGACAGCTATCAATTTGAAAATTGGTATCCTGACATTTTTGAAGGTCCTTGATCGACTGACGTAAAAAAATTTTTTCTGCGCTTACTAGTTTTCAAGATATGACAGTTAACTCCATTTTCTCTTATGGACACCATATCATTTATCTATCCCATAAAACTCACCTTTTTTTTCTCTTTACAAAGATATAAAACACTTGTAGCATTTTTGTCAAAATAACCTGTGAAAATTTGAAAAAGTTTTTTTGAGGCGAAAAAATCGAGTTAGCGCTTCGGTTGCCATGCTCTTGTGGCATATAAACAATGGCATTTGGTTGCTATGGTCTGTTGATTTTGGGAAAAGTTGAGTTACATTCCGTTTTTGTGTATTTGATGATGATGATGATAAATAACAATAAAACAAATACAGAACCAAGTATAACACAAAAAAAAACATAGCAATAGCAATAAACATTCATAATTTACAATTGCTCGAATTGGAGTCCATTTTGCTCTATGCAGAGTTGTGTGCCTTTTAGCCATGTTTTCAACGACTGCGCTGATATCGTGTGGGTTATCAATTGACTGAAACGCATCATCAACTGCTTGTTACCAGCTGTTGGTTGCTTTGGGATGTTCTGTGATGAGCCACAAATCCGATCTTTGAGCGTTCCCCGCAAAATGGATCCCATTTCGTGTAATTGTAGATTATAAGTGTTTATTGCTATTGCGATGTTATTTTGTGTTATACTTGGTTTTGTATTTGTTTTATTGTTATTTATTATCATTATCAAATACATGAAAACGGAATGTAACTCAACTTTTTTCAAAATCAACAGACTATGGCAACCTAGGAGGAATGGCAACCTAATGCCATTGTTATTATGCCACGAGAGCATGGCAACCGAACCGGTAACTAGATTTATTCGCCCCAGAAATGGTTTTTTCAATTTTTACAGGTTATTTTGACAAAAATGCTACAATAGTGGGGGCACTAGGTGAATGAACCTTGCAAATGGTGATGAAAGCATGAAATTCGGTACACATAGTCAGAATGAGCACCTCTCTTAGATAAGAGGTGGAGCCACGCCGAATTTTCACCGGAAGGGGGCTCGGGGGGCTCCTGAAAGTTGAAGGTGCTAGGGCTCCCACCAAACCGCTTATCAGTTCGTTTTATCAATTGAAAAGGAAACTCATGAATATATCGTAAAAATTGACGACGTTTATCGCCTTGTCCCGGGAATTTTTCATGATGAAAAAAAATAAGTTCTTCGGCAGAACACACAAATTGGTTTTATTTTATTTTCATTTACAAAGAATTAATAAGGAGATGTGCAACACCTTGATTCCCACAAATTCGTATACTCTGAATTCGTTTGTGGAGTCAAAATTTTGATGGTGTATCTTCTTGAAGAGGGGCATTCCAAAGAGTAAGCTATTTTCAACACTAAGTTCAAACAAAATTTTTTCAATGTTCTGAATCGAAATTACTGAATTCCTTCCAGGAATGCATACCCCGAACCGTTCTTTGAAAGTACCGCGTGCGATTGAACGTGGAGTAAGTCCTGAAACACTATCAGAATTTTTCTTCTGTGATGCTACTATCCACTCTCGACCGGGGCAATTAGGTTCCTACACAGCATGCGCGGAGTGTATACACGTTATTTCAATATTATGACACAATTTCAATCATAAAAAATTTGACTGAACTGAGAAAATACCCTGCATCGTGTATACACTCCGCGCATGCTGTGTAGGAACCTAATTGCCCCGGTCGAGAGTGGATAGTAGCATCACAGAAGAAAAATTCTGATAGTGTTTCAGGACTTACTCCACGTTCAATCGCACGCGGTACTTTCAAAGAACGGTTCGGGGTATGCATTCCTGGAAGGAATTCAGTAATTTCGATTCAGAACATTGAAAAAATTTTGTTTGAACTTAGTGTTGAAAATAGCTTACTCTTTGGAATGCCCCTCTTCAAGAAGATACACCATCAAAATTTTGACTCCACAAACGAATTCAGAGTATACGAATTTGTGGGAATCAAGGTGTTGCACATCTCCTTATTAATTCTTTGTAGGTGAAAATAAAATAAAACCAATTTGTGTGTTCTGCCGAAGAACTTAAGTATTTTTTTTCATCATGAAAAATTCCCGGGACAAGGCGATAAACGTCGTCAATTTTTACGATATATTCATGAGTTTCCTCTTTAATTGATAAAACGAACTGATAAGCGGTTTGGTGGGAGCCCTAGCACCTTCAACTTTCAGGAGCCCCCCGAGCCCCCTTCCGGTAAAAATTCGGCGTGGCTCCACCTTTTATCTGAAAGAGGGGCTCATTCTGAGTACGTGTACCGAATCTCATGCTTTCATCACCATTTGCAAGGTTCATCCCGATTTTGGCTCTAAGCGCCCGCACTACAAGTGTGAGATGTATCACACTGTATAATGAGCGCGCGCACACACATGGTCAGCGCAGCGACAAAACTCGCTCTCTTGCCCCGGCTTTCGTGCGATGAGCATGTGCTAGATCGAGCACCCAAATAAATGTATTTGTGCAAATGTTACGTGTAATTAATCCACTCGCACCTCGACAAAAGAACATTTCAAAGTGTTTTATATTTTTGTAATGAGAAAGAAAAGATGAGTTTTATGGGGTGAATAAATGATATGGTGTCCATAAGAAAAAATGAAGTTAACTGTCATATCTCAAAACTAGTAAGTGCAGGAAAAAAATATTGACGTCAGTCAATCAAGGACCTTAAAAAATGTCAGGATTCCAATTTTCAAATTGATAGCTGTCATAATAAAAAAGTTATTCAAATTTTTGTATTAGACCTATTTCTTATGGGGAACAGAGACGTTCAGACAAGGATGAACAATTTTAAGCCACACCCCTGGCCAATTAAAGGCCTTCAATTATTACGCGCGAAATTCGAGGAAGGCGATACTGTCACAATGAATTAGAATTGTCACTGTCACTTATGACTGCAACCTGTGTCGTGTCGCTACACTGATCGAATAATTCGAAAAATGCTCGTATATTGTGTGAAAAGTTGTCCGCACAAGTCCAAGGGAATATTTCCCTCAAATGTTTCGTTCTACGGTTTTCCTGCCGACGAAAATAAGCGAAATAAATGGATGGCCGCCACTGGAAGACACCGGCACCAGGAAGAATTTGAAGGCGAACGAAACAATTTCAGCTGTTTTACAAGTTGCACAAAGCCAAAAGCGGGGTCACCCAAATTACCGTTCAAAGTGCTGGGAATGCTATCTCACCTTCCTATTTGGCGATTACCCACTACAACTTCACAACAAAACCTCAATATTTTGCTTCAGTTTTGGTGTGCTCACGGCACTTCAGAGTGGAAGATTTCTATTCATCCAGTGATAGGTACAAAGATGACGCTGAAAACAAATGCTGTTCCGGACATTTTCTTGAGAAGCTTGTTACTTTTTCTGGCTCCTGTAGCACTCCGCTTTTACCTCCAGGTTATTCACAAGTACGTCTTCAAAATATCCTTTCACACTATACTTCAACCCCTTATCACGCTGGTTCCCCTTCATTTGATGCTTGCACTACACTCTTGTAAAGAAGTAAAGCGTTGTCGAGTCTGTAGGTTGCAGGTTGCAGCGTGGCAAGACTTTTGGTTCTGTTCTACTGACAACTGATGACAAATTTGTAACATATCGTTGTCGGGGGGTAATGACAAGGAGAAAGTCAGTGGCACTGACAGAGTTGCTACGGGAGATTGTGAGGCAAATCTAGCCAATGAGCGGCGATAGGAGGCAAAAGGGGCGTGAAAAAGAAATAGGTCCATTCGGCCTTTTTCAGTTTTTTGGGATAAAAAAAGCGTTGAAAAACGGGACACTGTATATACCTACTTACTTTTCAACTTGTTGGGCGGTAAATGGCGGCAGCCAATTTTTTGAGTGAATCATCTCTTTACCAACTATATAGTATTCGATAGAAACTAAAATTAGAGCCGGATCTGGCGATAGGCATGTTTTGAAACTTAAGGACGGAGTCATATTGGTGAAATAAGCGGGTGCCCACCTCTTCAACCCACCATTCATTCACTACACCGCTCAGACATCCCAAAACGCAAAAGTCTACCGCGAATTATCCCACTGATTCTGCAAGCCACAGCTCAAACATCAAACCGGAGAAAAACCCACTGCTCAATATCCCACTCGTGACGACATGGCGCAAAAGTCCACAGTGCATTTTGCCACCGCGCACGCATTACACCGTTCAACATGCAACCGGAGAAAAACCCACCGCTCAAAATCCTACTGGGAGCGACAGAGCGCGAGAATCCAAAACTCGAACATTCCAAAGCGCAAAAGTCCACAACGCATCCTGCCACCGCGCACGCAGTACACCGTTCAACATGCAACCGCTCAAATACCCACTGGAAGCGGCAGAGCGCAAAAGTCCACAACGCATCCTGCCACCGCGCGCGCAGTACACCGTTCAACATGCAACCGCTCAAAAGCCCACTGGGAGCGACCGACAGAGCGCGAAAATCCAACACCGATCATCGAACATCCCAAAGCGCAAAAGTCCACAATGCATTGTGCCACCGTGCAGGCACTCCCCCGCTCAACATGCAACCGGAAAAAAACCCACCGTTCAATTTCCTACTCCAAACGACATGGCGCAAAAAATTTGTTGTAATTTTTTGTATTTACATTTAGTGCTTTATTTCGAATTGTTTATTGTTGGACGGATCATGTGCTAATAAACTAATTAATTACGAGCTTTCCACAATAGGTGGGTAGGTACCTATAATGCAGGAGGTTCCTTTGTAGTGGTAGGATAGTGTAGTTGTTCAATATGTAGTATAATTGTTCAGTGAGTAGGTACCTAGTGGTAGCCTAGTTTGTAATTGAGAAATGAAAACTTACGTAATGCTAGATATGTAGCACCTAAGAGGCACCAATAGAGCAATCTCGGAGCAATCAATAATTAAACGCTATTTTTGTCGCATCTTCATCAGGCCCGGGCAAAAATGCAATTAAACACACTAATGGACTTGGGTACTTAATTATATTCATATATTAGCGCACTAAAGACGGGATCTTTTTCTAATGACGTTTATGAGCGATGAATCACTCGTTTCTTGACGATATGTTTTTGCAGCAAAAAGCTTCTCTTGAAGCTTTCGTTATTGACTCACTTAAAGGTGACAGATTTATTTCAAACCCCAGAAATTAGTTCTATCAACCACTAATCCTCTATACGCATATAAAAGGATTTAATCGCATCGAGGGTTAATTCAATCCCAGTGTGTGTCCGATGTAAAGAGTGCAGATCTCAAGATATCAAAAGTTAAAAGTGCCAAGTCCTGCCTGACAAGGCAATCCATCGCAAAGATGAACCCTACAGGTTAGGACAAATTGTTTTATTCTACGCGAAAAATTATTGCTAGAGATTGCTTGTGTGCGCTGCCTTTTTAAAATTATGGTGATACATCTATGGGAATTATTTAATCTATGCGCTAAATTCATGCTGAAATAAGTGAACAGTAATAATGCGGAATAAGACATATCGCTCGTAGCTTTAAGGTTTTAGCAGTAATTAGAAGTGAAACGTACCTTGCTTTTGTCATGTATACCCTTAGACCAATAGATAATAGGTTAGTGAATATCGAGTTTAATTTTGAAACCCTTCCGTAGGAAAAAGATGAATCATCGTTTGTGAAAACGTACCTATATGCCGATCAGCTTTTAAATTCAGCACTAGAACGGTAATTTTTGCACGCCAAGTTGGCAATTTTGCGATATTTGGGGATGCTCAAATTTGTAATGTTGGATCAATATTTCCCCAGATGACCTTGAATTCGTATTGTCAATCGAGTACACCGCTGTTGCAAGATTGTATATGAACGCTCAAGACGTTTTGATTTTGGTAGACTTTCTCCAGTTTAAATGGGCGACTGGTGAACAGTTTTTTTTGAATAAAATAGTGAATCATAATATACCATCATATTATATACTAGGTTGAGAAAACTGTTCAAATGTATGGTCAGAAATGAAGGCCTAGTGTCTAAAACCTAGAACGGCTCGGCACTCGGTCACTTACCTGCCATTCTGACAAGATAACAGTCATAACAGCCAAGGCAACACTGTAGCGGAATATGATGCAAGGAGACGCCAGAATTGGCATTTCATGTCAAAATTTCCTAACCTCACTGGACTTCGCCACAAAAAGCCCGTTTTCACGAAACTTGGTCTGTCAGCGTCCGTTACACCCTAGGGAACATGGCCAACCGCGTTTTAATTTCTGCTGAATTTAAAACGTGATCGGCATATACTCACGCCTCACAAAAACCACAGTTTTAAACCACTGGTTTACCTGGTTTATTGCCGGTGTTTAATTCATTTATTCGCGGTACGGTGCCTAGCCATCCTGATCCTGACGTAATGACCTGACAAAACCGTAAGTACCAATAATAATAATAATAATAATAATAATAATATTAGACGGCCCCGTGGCGCAGGCGGTCGAGTGGCTGCCTGCGACGCGGAAGTCCCGGGTTCGATTCCCGGTGAAAAGTGGGTGTTGTGTTGTTCGAAATTTGCACTTTTCTGAGTCTGTATAATTGATTAATAAACGGGCAAACTCCTATGGTAAGAAAAAGCCAATAAGGAGGAAAACATTTATTTTATTTAAAAAAATGTATTTATAATAATATTAAATGCAGCACCGTCGGTAAAGATCCCGCGATACCTTACAGGAGCTCTGGACAGATGAAGCAATATGGTCCATTTGTCCGGATGTTAAGAGGAAAGACCCTGCATTTTATGATCAAACGAAGCCTTTTTACATGTGTGATGCTTGGACTCTCCCGGACCCATAAAGACCGGTAGCCACCGGCAAAATTAGTGAAGGCTTTGTATACAGGGTGGAGCAGAATTTTTTTTAATGAAATTCGTATTTCGTGAACCGAAACGGATGGAGTTGTGTGAAACACCATATCTGTTCCAAATTTTGCGCTTTTTAGGATAAAGAAATCAGTATTCGATTACCTTGTGCCATTTTTGAAATATCATGAAAAAAAAGAAAGCTGAAAATTACCTTTCCTCGATGGCTGAAAATTCAAGATGCGATTTATATGCTCTGAGTGGTGTTTTGAGTGAAAATCGAGGTAAGAATCTAACCATAGTGCTGTGTGAACTTCACCATTACGAGGACATGCACACGTCCCCACAAATTTTAAGTGCTTTTTACGTGTTCTCTGAGGCCTCTTCACCGCAGAAAGCTCAATATCCCAATATGTCCCTACAATTATAGGCCAAGAATAGTGTGTAAAACCATATAATTGTAATCAAAATTGTGGGGACCTGAGTCAGAATCGCTAGATGGCGCTGTTTGACTAATTTTCCTAGAGAGACCTGAATCAGGGTACCTAGAGAGACGAAGCTATGAAAGGGATATATCGGTATTCTCTGTCATTATCTCGGCATTTCCTGGCCTCGTCAAAATTTAAAACAGAGTTAGCTGCGGTGGGCGTTGTTGCTATTGACATTTGTCATTTCCCCGATTTGTTTACAAATTTGAATTGTCATTATTTTGCATGCCGAAATCGCCGAAATCCGGGCTAAAAATGCCAAAACGAAAAAGGTGCACCGTAGAGCAGTACAAGAGTCGGGAGGATGTGATGTTTTCCTTGCCGAAGAAACCATCAGGTATAGAATCTTGCAAAATTGATGGACTTCTATAATTGTACTTTTTGGGTTTTCCAGCTGTTCGGGGCCAGTACCTACTGGAATACATAATATACCTACTGCGCTTACGGCAATTACAAATCTATCTTCACGATGGGGTCACCACGTCGACGGTTACTGCATTCAACGATCAACGGAATTTGCGTTCGACGGAATGAGTTGGATGATGAAACCTACGTTCGACGAAATGCCAGCAGTACTTGAAATACGGTGATCGAAAGCATCTGCTATGTATGGAACACAATATACAGGACTCGAACAGTTTTCAAGAGTTTCTGTTAAATTTAGTGAAAAAATCTGTGTTGAAAGATAAAACAGTCGACTTAACCTAAACAAAAATATTGACAGCTCATGTCATGCATTTTGACTGTGACGCAGGGTGGTTTAGTAACAAGCAATGGCACCACACCCTGACGTGCAAATACCCTAGTGCTCTAGCTTTCTCTCTCTCTATACCCTCTCGCTCAATGACTTGGCTTTCGTCACTCTCTGGGTAACCAGATCCAGGTCTCTCTAAATTTTCCTAGAGAGACCTGGGATCTGGTCACCCAGAGAGAGACGTAAGCCAAGTCATTGAGCGAGAGGGTATAGAGAGAGAGAAAGCTAGAGCACTAGGGTATTTGCACGTCAGGGTGTGGTGCAATTGCTTGTTACTAAACCACCCTGCGTCACAGTCAAAATGCATGACATGAGCTGTCAATATTTTTGTTGAGGTTATTAAGTCGACCGTTTCATCTTTCAACACAGATTTTGTCACTAAATTTAACAGAAACTCTTAAAAACTGTTTTAGGCATGTATATTGTATTCCATCCATAGCAGATGCTTTCGTACACCGTATTTCAAGTACTGCTGGCATTTCGTCGAACGTAGGTTTCATCATCCAACTCATTCCCTCGAACACAAATTCCGTTGATCGTTGAATGCAGTAACCGTCGACGTGGTGACCCCATCGTGAAGATAGATTTGTGATTGCCGTAAGCGCAGTAGGTATATTATGTATTTCAGTAGGTACTGGCCCCGAACAGCTGAAAAACCCAAAAAGTACAATAATAGAAGTTCATCAATTTTGCAAGATTCTATACCTGATGGTTTCTTCGGCAAGGAAAACATCACATCTTCCCGGCTCTTGTACTGCTTCACGGTGCACCTTTTTCGTTTTGGCATTTTTAGCCCGGATTTCGGCGATTTCGGCCTTATTTCGGCATGCAAAATAATGACAATTCAAATTTGTAAACAAATCGGGGAAATGACAAATGTCAATAGCAACCACGCCCACCCCAGCTAACTATGTTTAAAATTTTGACGAGGCCAGGAAATGCCGAGACGCTGACAGAGAATACCGATATATCCCTTTCATAGCTTCGTCACTCTATGTACAATTTTCCTAGAGAGACTAATTTTCCATTTCTGAACCATACCGATTCATCGAGGTCCCCATAAAATTCTCATTATTGTGGGGACATCCGAAATCAAATTTACACAATTCAATATAATGTTGGTCGTATTATACCGTATGATCAAAAACTTCTCTCCTCTATGCAGGCTGTAATCTGGTCAAGTCAGGTCAGGTTTGCCTGCCAAAAACGAGGCTGATTTTGGCCAAGCCACAGCCTGCCTAGTGGAGGAAAGTTTTTGATCATACGGTATTATAATTATGTATAGGTGGTGTGTAGGCATATATAGGTATTGTTAATTGTAAATATAAACTGCTCCACAATGAAGTAGACGCCACGTATCACCAAAAAAACGCAATCAGGGGTAAAGCTCAGGCGTAGTACAAGCACAACAAGAAAGTTTCTAGGGGGCTCCTCCTTTCATGGAAAATGAAGTTCTACCATTATATTCAGGGGTTTGATAAACTTGCAAAAAACTTGTTTTACAGCTGAAATATTGATGAAATTCAACGTGCCAAAAACAGACAGTGACTAGCGTTGCATAAAGTGCCCCCTGCCTGGCCCAACGCCAGAGTTTCGGGCTGTTTTTAAGTTCAAGATATCCGGAACGGTTGTAGGAACAATCGTGCTCAATGTCAACCACCGATTCATTGGAAGTGATTCGATCTTGCGAGAAAATAGAAAATAGGGCAAATCTGTTACATTCCATATAGACCAAGAGCTAGCAACGTTTTATTTACCTCATAAGCAAAATGCGGTTTGACTTCTGGGGCATCTAGAGATTATGATGGGCTTCCATAAAATCTTTGTCTTATGAAAAACACCCCTTGCTTTCTCACAAGACAAGCAAAGAAATGTGCCATTTGACAGCAGTATTCAACAGCGGATTTTCTGGAGTTCTTAATCAATATAAATATCAATTTTATCAGGAATGGATAGGTTGAACTATCTTTCAACTAAATTGAATGAAAACGGACACCGAAATGTATTAGAAACTACCAAAAACCAAATTTCCAAGCGGACGGAAGTTGGCACCGGTTTTTCTAGTAGGCGTGATTCAAGAATCGGCCATTAAATGCGATCCAAACAGCTCGGCCTAGCCTACTAGCTTGAACATGTCAGTTGAGAAAGTCTAGTTTTTAGTCCGGCGGCTTAAAGCCATATTCAAAATGAATTCTGCATTTTGTGCCGAAGCCAATTTTATTTTATTTCTGTGGAATATGATCAAGAATGAAAGTTTTGAGGGGTGGAGCCATTCTCAATTTTCACCAGGGGGGGAGGGGGAGGGGGTTGTTCTGGCATTTTGGAGGCTTTTTGAACCTTTTCTTTTGCACTTGATGTTGTAAGCGGGAACAAGGTGTTTTCTAAATATGTGATATATCTGGATTTTTTTAGGTGGTGTAGCCACCCCCTTCTCTTCTTGGGAGGGGGCTGGGGGGCTCAAGATGACACATGTGGCCGATTTTCACTTTTTCTTTGATTTCGAACCAATATCGGCAAGTTTGATATCGTTTCCGACTAAATCACATCTTCTGAACTTAATCATGACTTAAAAAAATCGATAGCGACAAGTTTAAACAAGTTGTGCAGAGAATATCATGTTTTTTTGTGCTGCTATTTGAAAACATTTTTTGGGGGTGTTTTAGACATTTGTGGTTGAATTCCATTTTAGGTCTATTACTTTGAACTATTTTGAGCCTAAGGAACGTATTTTAGCACAGTCTCTTATTTTGGAAAGAAATAAAAAGAATGTTTTGTGAACTTGCTTTCAGCAAATTTTTTGATAAATTCACTACGTCGGAAAGGTTATGAAAGTTTATAGTTGTGGTCTGTGGTCTTCTTAAAGAGTCCTGCGGGGGTGGAAGGAGACCGTAATCCCAAAGGGCGGGAGCCGCCCTTGATGAGGGTGTAGAATCTAAGGGGGGGGGGGTGGAATATTTTATTCATAATTTATGAACGGGCTAGAAACAATCTTTTCACGGTTTCTGATCCTATTTATTCTCGTGAAACTGGTCTTAAACCAAACTCAAAAGGGAGAATTCAAGTTTGGGCTTGGTGACTATTTGAAAATGGCTACTGCAACAGCAGCAACCTAAGTTTTGCGAGAGTGATTGGACATTTTTCCACCAGGTCTGTACACCATCGAACGCTCAAGCAGGGACTCATAATTTATGAACAGGCAATTTATGAAGAGACAATTTTCTCATGATTTCTGATTTTATGATCTTATTGGAGTATGCTGGTGAAATAGGGCTCACATCAATCTCAAGGGGAGGGGATTACTTTTGGGCTTGCTAGATGTTTTTGTTGTAATCACACTCATCCTCTTGAAGATGGGTAGTATGGGGAAGAGATTTTGTGATTTAGACCTCGATGGCTACTTTTGTTGTAACATATATCAACATAGGAGGCAAAAGGTTTGTATGATATGTAATCTTGTACAAGGATTTTGATAGGGGGAGGCATTCCCATTCTTCATTGATTGGGAGAGGTGAGAGGTTCAGATGAGAGGTTCAGCAGTTTTTTTTAATTCAGAGCTTTTGATACCTATACTTTTCATGTATTTTATAGAAGAATGGACGGTAGAGAATGCTTTTATTATTTAGCAACAAGTCTAGGAGCTTTTAGGCAGCAGAGGCGTTTCTCAATTTCGTTAGGGGATCGATTTTTTCTTCATTTCGAGCTTGTCGGCTATTTCATGGTTTGCAGTGGATGCGAAAATGATAATTGAACGCTTGTCCATATTTAAAATACAGAGCACAGTAGAGTTGCTTTTTATATTTCAAGCTTTTGCCGATGTGTTTTTAAGAAGAAAGCTTGGTGGATCAGCTGCCGTTTTTTCAATATAGAAGGTGCACCTGCACAGACCTGGTGAAAATGTTCAATCATCTTCGCAAAACCCTCGCAGAACTCAATTTCAAAAAAAAATGAGCAAAGAATGTCTCATTTTCATCCACATAAACGCGGCAAAAGTCAAAAGTCGTAGTCCTCACCGTGGTGGTGGTGGTTACTGGACGTGGGTAGTGCCTGGTGCGAAGCTGTGTTTTTCCAGCCTGCATGGCGAAGGCATCAAATTAGGGGGCTGAAATTCTCGCGTCCATTTTTTTTCTTCATTGTCCACTGTTCTACCAACAGGAGATGTCGATTGATATTCCTACTGCGTGTACGATTATTTAAAGTAGGTATCGTGTCGGGTCTGTGTATATCATCGAGCTCGAGCATCCTTGCTTGGAGATTCTTCCCTCACCGATGAGGCCCAAAAGGCCGAACCACGTATTTAAGGGTTCTTTACATTCTTCCCTTCTCGAGGGTTCGATGGTGCACAGACCTAGTGAAAATGTCTAATCATCCCTGCAAAACCCACGCAAAATTCAAGTTACTGCCGCTTGTGCTGCTGCAGTAACGATCTCTGGATAGTCACCGTTTGGGGCCCTAGCCTCATAACAGAGTTAGATCGAGCACAGTGCTCATTTTTCAAAAACTTATTGTACCTACCACAACAAACACCGGGACACATAATCCGGACAGAACTTAATCTTGCTGGGATGGGCTATCATGTACTGAAAATGGCGTTGCGACTGATTTTTAAATATAGTTGTCAGAGAGAAGACCGATACACGCTTATTGCTTTGAAAAGACTGTTACATCTAGACCAATCTTCAACTAACGACTCAAAAAACAACTGGATTTCACAAGTAAAAAGAGTTGCGGAACCTTATTTTGATTTGCCGATTGATCTCATCCAGTTGAATAACCAGACCATTCAAACCATCACTGAGGCATATTTGCACGGTAGCAGTTTCGGGGATTGGGACAGGGTTCTTCTCAGCACGTTCTGTAGCGACTATAAGTTCATTATTGATCAAAACCCTTTAACAACACTCAACGCAGCATACCTGGATTTCAGCATGTCATTTGGAGTTAAGCGGGTAATTTCCCAGCTTCGTCTCGCAAACAGACTGGCGCTCACCCTGTATGTAAACAACGCAACTTACAGGCTCTCCCAGTCGGAGAATTGCTCTGTGTGCAACGTCCAACGTCTGGAGACCGTTGAACACATTCTTTTTGATTGCCCACTTTACGCCCCTATTCGACAAGTTTACCGTGAGCTGTTATCCAAAGACTGGCACTCAACGTTAAAAAATGTAACAAAAGAAAATGCTATTTTAATTTATAAATTCTTCGCCAGCGCCATGAAACTCCGAGCTTTCGCTAGAAATGAATAATTATGTTCTTTATAACTCGCTCATTATTACCATTATTATTATTATTCTTATTTTGCGAATGTTCAAACTATTTTCCTTATTATTTTGTGGACTTTATTTTTTGTTCAATTTTGTTTATGGTACAGTGTATTATCATGAAGTCTGCTTTATCGCGACATTTGTCGCGTGTTTTCAGCTTTTACCGCTACATTTCGGGATTTGTCGCGTGATGATATGAGGACTCTCATACCGCGACAAATCTTGTGAATATCCTTCACCGCGCGACAGAGACAAAGTTCTTCCGCAAAAAGTCGTATAGATGCCGCCCCAGCACCACGTACAATCACTCGCAGCTTCAACTTTCTTCCGCGATAGAATCATGCCGCACCAGTCAAATCATTGTTCTCGCTAGTTTTGTATGAATTTATAAGTTTTCACCCCGAACAGCAGAAATGCACTACAGGGTCGTAGAACTGAAACAAAACCTCCAAAAACATCCCCACTGATGACTTTATACCATCAAAAATTTTGCAAGGCGAACATGTGATCTGGCTTCTGCGGAGAAAAAAAACGATGTTTCAAATTTTTTCCACGTAAATACTTAGTGGTTACCTTATGAGTAAAACAAGAAATCAGTATTTTGCTCTTGTCAAGCCATGTCGCGTTAAGAGTCTACAGAAATGGTTCTTAGCGCGACATAAGACATTAGTATCGCGCCATGATGGACTTTTAGCGGGATACATGAAGGAAATCAAAATCGAAATTAGATTGAATTTCACAACCGGAAAATGAGTGAAAGAAATTATTTTCGTTAAAATTTGAGAATTCCCATGTTTCATGTAGACACAGAAATGAGAAAATGAATGTAATTTCGTTTTTTCGTATTTCCAAAAAGGAGAAATGAAACTTTCAATCTCATCTGTCTAAATTCAAAATGTTGCTCTTGTCGAGCCATGTCGCGTTAGGAGTCTACAGAAATAGTTCTTAGCGCGACATAAGACATAATTGTCGCGCTATGATGGGCTCTTAGCGTAAGTAACACATGAAAGGAGAACTTTTTCAAAATCCAAATTAGGCAACATGGCATTTCCAAGTGATATCTACTGACAAATACGGTCGTCGTGGCAACGACTTTTGGCAAAAACATCTGAGGTTTACTTGAAATTTATTTTTCACGTCAGAATTCCTTCACGGTCAGGTGGTTTCTACGGTATTAATTTCACAACTGGAAAATAACGAAAAAAAAATTATTTTCATCAAAATTTGAGAATTTTCATGTTTCGTGTAGACTCAGAAATGAGAAAATGAATGTGATTTGGTTTTTTCGTATTTCCAAAAAGGAGAAATGAATCTTTTAATGTCTTCTGATTAAATTCAAAATTTTGTTCTTGTCGAGCCATGTCGCGTTAGGAGTCTACAGAAATAGTTCGTAACGCGACACAAGGCATGAGTGTGGCGCTATGATGGGCTCTTAGCGTGACACATGGAAGGAGAACTTTTTCAAAAACCAAATTAGGCAACATGGCTATCCCAAGTGATATCTACTGACAAATACGGTCGTCGTGGCAACGACTTTTGGCAAAATTATTGGAGGTTTACTTAAAATTTATATTTCACGTCAAAGTTCCTTCACGGTCAGGTAGTTTCTACGGATTTAATTTCAGAACTGGAGAATAAGAAAAAAAAATTATGTTCATTGAAATTTGAGAATTTCCATGTTTCCTGTAGACTCAAGAATCAGAAAATGAATGTAATTTGGTTTTTTCGTATTTCCAAAAAGGAGAAATGATTCTTTTAATGTCTTCTGTTTAAATTCAAAATTTTGCTCTTGTCGAGCCATGTCGCGTTAGGAGTCTACAGAAATGGTTCGTAACGTGACATAAGGCATAAGTGTAGCACTATGATGGGCTCTTAGCGTGACACATGAAGGAAAAACTTTTTCAAAATCCAAATTAGGCAACATGGCATTTCCAAGTGATATCTACTGACGAATACGGTCGTCGTGGTAACGACTTTTGGCGAAATCATCTGAGGTTTACTTAAAATTTATATTTCACGTCAAAGTTCCTCCACGGTCAGGTAGTTTCTACGGATTTAATTTCAGAACTGGAAAATAAGTAAAAGAAATTATTTTCATTGAAATTTGAGAATTTCCATGTTTCGTGTAGACTCAGGAATCAGAAAATGAATGTAATTTGGTTTTTTCGTATTTCCAAAAAGGAGAAATGAATTTTTTAATGTCTTCTGTTTAAATTCAAAATTTTGCTCTTGTCGAGCCATGTCGCGTTAGGAGTTTACAGAAATGGTTCGTAACGCGACATAAGGCATAAGTGTCGCGCTATGATGGGCTCTTAGCGTGACAGATGGAAGGAAAACTTTTTCAAAATCCAAATTAGGCAACATGGCATTTCCAAGTGATATCTACTGACCACGATGTAGCGATTTTTGCGTTGCTATACGGTGTGCAAACTCCGAAAAAAAGTTGAAGCAAAAAACGGTCATTTCCGCAAGAGGCGCTGGGAACGCTAATAATCACTAGATTTAGGGAATTTAAAAACTCAGCGTTGGCTGCCAACTTACCTGCCGGCCACTGCAGGCTACAGGCGAGCGCAATCAGCGCAATGCGCTGCCAGCGGTTACGTTGTTATTGTTGTGAAGATTTTGAGGTTATGTTAATCCATTGTTCAATGATTGTTCTTCAAAACACAAACGGTAAGTACTTGTAAATACTTGAATAGTTGGTGTTTTATTTCCCTGGTCGATCTGCTTTGCCATTTACAATATATACCTAAGAAAAATGCTCTATCATTTTTTGCTACGTAAGCAAACAAAGTTGTTGTTGTTGTTGTTGTTGTAAAATGTAAAGTTTTGGTATTAAAAATGTCATTTTGAGCAGGTAATGGACTCCACGGATGGGATGGGAGAACTTCAGTTGGCAATCCCCCCCAAGACACACTGCAGCGACTCTTGAATTCCTGATGCAATCTTTCTTGTACACATCAAGAATCAGGGACACCCAAAGAGCCGCACTTCGGGCGACTGATCCATTCTACATTCAATATTCCGGTATTTTCACTATCTAATCGAACAAGGTATTGCGACAATGAAACAGAGCAGTTTGATTTGCTTTCACAACCAATATTTGCAGGTCTTGCAGTGCCAATACTGCCAATTTATACTTTGGTGGTTCTAAGGAAACGAAGATGATGATAATCCATAAAACCAAATCATTATGTGCAAACAACTCGGCAAACACTGTCTTGAGGTACAGCCAGATATGAAGTATTTAAGAAGAAATGAAGGTGCAACCAGCAGAAACACGGAAATACAAGCAGGAACTGTTGAGGTGGAGGAGACATGTCAAGGAGAGTGAAGGTGTGGGATGCCGAAGCAGCAGGGCATAGACCGAAAAGAAGACCAATAACAACATGGAATGTCTCAGTGGAAATAATGAAAGAGAGACATTGCATGGACAGAAGTGGTTCAGCTGCTCAGCTTTGTTGGTACAGTAAACCGAACAAGACCTGTTGGTACACCAAATCGGTGGAAGAGGAGCCGATTATGTATGTATGTATGTATGTAGGCATACACCTACAAAAAATGCCCAATCATTTTTAGCTACGTAACGCAAGTAGTTTATTTTTTTGACCCGGTAGTGGAAGCCACACCAAAAATGATGAAAAAAGAAACTTAGTCCACAATCTCGGAGAAAACAATAGACTCTTGTTTAGATTCCACAGGCAAAAACCAAGCTTTCTCATACAACGTGTCAGGACACATGAAAAGTTTCACTTGGGGACCCTTTTCCTACGGCCTAATTCAACAAGGTATTGTGATTAGAACACAACAGTATAATTTGCTATTACTATCAATATTTTACAGTGAATGGCCATTTTAGTGACAATACTAGCAATTCATGAACTAAAAAGTTGAAACGTAGGATGTTCTTGGCTGTTGAAAGTTGAAACATTGATTGTTATACTTTGGTCATAAGATATTGCAGCATCTCACAATTATTTTTTCACCATCAAGCATCAATAACAAAAATTGGAAACTTTCAATCACCTTCAATTCTATAACGGAATTTCTATTGTCAACCAACCAACCAACCTACCCAAAAATACAAAATAATATAATAAAATAGTAATAATGATAATAATAAAACCCCCTTATTTACATTTAAATGACAGCGGAGTTCAGCTGTCGCTATTTTTTCACTTAACTGCCATACAATGAGCAAAATACAGAAGTTAGCAAGGAATGAGCAAGCATAAGTAATGATATACAGGGTGTTTTGCAATCAGGGTTACAAACTTCTAGGGGAGATTTCCCATCAAAAATGGACCAGGTAAAAATATAACTTCGATGTCCTAAAATGCTCCGTTGAAAAGTTACGGGGTGCTATAGTTGAATTTTTAAAATCGATTTTTTGACATAACTTCTGAATTATACAGGGTGTTTCAGTGACCTTGCCTAAAATTTTGGGAGGTGATTCCAAAAGAAAAGAGTCGAAAAGTAAAAGTAACATTTTTTCCTAAATTGCTTCCTAAGGGAGTTACAGCCCCTGAAAGGTACAATGTGAAACTGAGTTTTTAATTATTTGCTCAAGAACCGTCGAAAGGAACAACTTCAAATTTGGTGTAGGAAAGTTCCTCAACAATGCAAATGTACATGCAAAATTTTAAACAAATCTAACCAGTGAAGGCGAAGTTGGAGGGGGTTGGGGTAGGTTGAACTGTCAGAAGAAAAAAAAGTCTGCAATCCGTTTGTATTTTTGTTTGCACATTTGGATAGACTTGTTCAAGACTGAACTTTTATGCCCCTTGCATTTTTCCTGTAGGATGCACCATTCACGAGTAAAAGTGGAAAAGCCAGGAACGTGTCGAATAATTTTCTTCTGGTGGTTAACCGACCCCAACCCTCAACTCCACTGATGATGGTTGAATTTGTTTTAAATCTCACACGTGTTTTATTTGCACTGTGAAGAAATCTCCCTGTGCCAAAAAAAAAAGAAACAAAAACCAAACAAATCTGACCAGTGGGGTCGAAATAAGGGGTTAGGTTAAATTGCTAAAAAAAAGTCTACGTTCCGGTCGTATTTTTGTTTGTAAAATGAAAAAAAGTACAATGAGTCCCTTAAGTGGCATGGACCCAAGATGTGAAATGTTTTGGAAGGCTCAATATATTTAGGTGGCCAATGTTCAAATCATGTAGTTGACCCTGAGATAGAAGCTTTTCTTTTAGATAAGGAGGAGTGGAAGTCCGAAGGACTTTATGTGTAAAAACCGCATTCTGCAATTTAAGGATGGGGTTGCATTGGTAAAATAAGGAGTAGCTGAATCAATCGCTGTGGGTTCATTCCTTAACAGAAATTTACCATTCAGGTCTCTTTCGAAAGCTAATCAAAAAAATTCAATTTTTGAAAATATATTTATGGATTTTAAAAATTCCAATACGCTCAAACCAAGGTACATCTTTGTAGCTTTCGAAAGAGACCTCAATGGTAATTTTCTGTCAAGGAATAAGCTCACAGCGATCGATGCCGCAACGCCTTATTTCACCAATTCAACTCCACCCTTGGCGCGATTTTAAATGTTTAATCAATTAAGTTCTTTGATTTTTACAGAAGTCCTGTCATATCTGCGCAACCCAAACACGAACCTACAACAAGAGTTCTGAACCCTTTGGAGGCCGAGCCCCATCGACAAAGTCCAAACACGGTGCATAAACGAAATTGCAATATCCCATATACGAGAGAACCGAATTACATACGTTTTTCGCAGTTGATGATTGAGGAGGTGGGGATTCGCATAAAGCAATTTCCAGCTACTGTATGTCCTTTCTAAAAGCTTGTTTGTGTGAACTGAATTATAAAGATGAATCGAGAACTAACCTGAGATAATTAAAAGACTCTACATTTGGAATAAATTTGTTGTCATGTGAAAAGAGATATCGTTTATCATTGAACAGTTATGTCTGCTACCAAACAATATAATGGCACATTTCTATGTGTTAAATTTGAGATTGTGATTTTGTGAGATATCGTGTATCTTATCTATACCATTTTGAATGGTTTCTAATGAGTGGGGGGGGGTCAATCTCAACGTGAACATCCTGTACATACTCGATGATTTTTCTTGATCAACCTTGTAATTTTTTCTTTAGTGGTCACCACTACCTAACAGCATAAGCGAAGAGCCACCAGGTCCAGTATAATGAAGGGCCACGCGATTTGATTTTTCTTGATCAACCTTGTAATTTTTTCTTTAGTGGTCACCACTACCTAACAGCATAAGCGAAGAGCCACCGGGTCCAGTATAATGAAGAGCCACGCGATTTGATTTTTCTTGATCAACCTTGTAATTTTTTCTTTAGTGGTCACCACTACCTAACAGCATAAGCGAAGAGCCACCGGGTCCAGTATAATGAAGGGCCACGCGATTTGATTTTTCTTGATCAACCTTATAATTTTTTCTTTAGTGGTCACCACTACCTAACAGCATAAGCGAAGAGCCACCGGGTCCAGTATAATGAAGGGCCACGCGATTTGATTTTTCTTGATCAACCTTATAATTTTTTCTTTGGTGGTCACCACTACCTAACAGCATAAGCGAAGAGCCACCGGGTCCAGTATAATGAAGGGTCACGCGATTTGATTTTTTTTTGATCAACCTTATAATTTTTTCTTTAGTGGTCACCACTACCTAACAGCATAAGCGAAGAGCCACCGGGTCCAGTATAATGAAAGGCCACGCGATTTTGATAATTCCAAAAGTAGTAATAGACTAAAAAGAGTGTCCAACAAGGTTCCGTGCAAGAAAATTTGCGGATTATCCACTAGTTTTCAAGGAAAAAATTATTAGGTGACCATGTCATAAAGGGGACCTCGATTTCGATCATTCCAAAAGTAAAAATAGACTACAAACAGTGGCCAAGGAGGTTTTTCAAAGGAAATTTTGCGGAAGATACACAAAGTTTCGAGAAAAAATTTATGAAAGTTAGGAAACTACGCAGTGTATTTTTAGCGCCGGGCGGATATGCAACCCCCCGAACAAAGTGCAAATGATACTAAACAAAAGATAATACACACAAACGGGACCGGAGAGCAAAATAGGGGTATTAGGCGAGAAGCATTTGGAAATAACGCATCATAAAACAAAAAACAGGGCGATTTATCGCAAGAAATCGTAAGAAAACCATTAAGACATTTTTTTGTGGCAATACGCTACCAAAAGACACCAACGGGACCGGGAAGCAAAACAGGGGTGTTGTGCGGGGAGAAGCTAAAAAAATACGTGTCGTAAAACAAAAAACCGGGCTGAAAATCGCTAACAATCGTTTAAAAACATTGGAAAGGAAGAAATCACACGAAACAGGAAGAAAGTCGCAAAAAAAGCAATCGATGCGTGTAAAGAACAATTAAAATGCAGGAAAAAATGGCGAAAAAACGCAAAAAAGGATAACAACGCATGGACAGTATCGCTCAAAAGCATAAAAAAGAGTTGAAGTACGTTAAAAATGAAAGAATAAAACACAGAAAATGGGAAGAAAGTCGCGAAAAATAGGTATTTGACGCAAGTAATTTCTCTATTTGCTTTTCAATTCATATCGGTGTTTTTTTTAATGGCATAACGTACTGCGCTTTGTGGGGCACATGCATTTTCACATTTTTCGCATAGTTCCTTTAGACAAGTAACAATACAACAAGATCATAGATACATCAAGTTGTATCTCCCGAAATTAATGTAATCTACTACAGGAAGAGAGCCAGTTCATTAGTTTGTAAATAGTAATAATAATAATAATAACAAAATTGGTAATAATAAATGGCTTTATTGGCGATTGGCAGTGAAGAATTAGAGATATATACAAAATAAGAATATAAATATGTCAAAGGGCGGAGTTCGGATTTGCATCCCCGCTTCCACTCAACCCACAAGAATATAATACAAATAGTTATAACAAATAGAAATGTATGTACACAATAAACAACTTAAATAAACACAAGAAAAAGCTTGGCAGTGACAAAATAAAAATGGTTGAAGATGATTCATTGAGAAGAATGGCTTTTAAACCACGACTGAAACCAACCCCAGTTGAAGCTGTCCGCTCCGGTGGTAATCTATTGTAGAGTCTTGCGATGTTGAAAGAAAAAGAGCCCTGAAACAATTGGGTGCGTAAGGTGGCATCAGAGTAATCATGTTTCAGTGCCTTGTATTCACGTTGTGAATGTCCATTCAAAATGCAATTCTTCTGTACAAGGAAGGCGGAGAGCAGCGGTGTACTTTGTTGTTGTATGTACGAATTTCAGCAGTGGAGAATTTCCCTCTTGTGCACTCTGAGCCATCCCAGCTCAGAAAACTTGGGGGTAATGTTGTCATATTCAGGGAGGCTGCAGATCAGTCGCACATGAGTTCTGAACACGTAGTAGGCGTTGATGAGTGCACTTGCTGAGACACGGGCCGTATACATGAGCATAATTCAAGCAGTGAGAGAGACAAATTTGATCCATCCAAGAAGTTTTGCAGAATTCATTTTCTTGAATTGACAATCAAAAAAAGATCTCATGTTTAGCACGGTTTTCAGAGTCCCACAAAGGTTCAACCATTCAATAAGTCCAGAATCCAGAAATCGTGGATGGGTCCACAGAAGCTGTACACGTATGTGCTTGGTTGGGCCTAGACGAAAAACAAAATACAACATTATTTTGATCAACTACTTCATTGTAAAAACTTCATACCTAATTCGACTTCAACATCCCGGTGTGACTGAAGAGTAGCATCTTTAGATTTCACAGTAATAGGCGAGGTAGCAGTGACTGTAGAACTCCGCCAGTTAAACTTAAACCAAGCATACCCACTCAAACCACTTCCGCAAATCACTTTTTCCATCAATCGACGGACTGTTTCAATTTATATCCACACGAAAATGAGTAGGGTAGATATTCGGGAATCAATAGTTAATCCATTCCATATTATGTCCCTGTTTCTTCTCAGCCCTCAGAAAATCGCCCAGCTCCGTAAAAGATGAAATAACATCGACAGCGGCGACAGCCTCGAGAAATCATGACAGTCAAGTGTCAAGATGGTGTCAAGTCAATTGTCAATTAAATTCAAATGACAATCCACAGCGCACAACGACGCACTTCTAAACGGCCGATCTGCGGTCAACCTATAAAACTGTAAAACACTAATTATGGTGATTTTTAGCGATCGTTCTCCCTCTGTCAGTGAAAAAAGAACTACGAAAAGAAGCTCGATTTTGGCTTCACGAATTTGACATTTAAAGGGGGAAGATTGCACACCGTATAGAAACACAAAAATCGCTACATCGTGCTACTGACGAATACGGTCGTCGTGGTAACGACTTTTGGCGAAATCATCTGAGGTTTACTTAAAATTTATATTTCACGTCAAAGTTCCTCCACGGTCAGGTAGTTTCTACGGATTTAATTTCAGAACTGGAAAATAAGTAATATAAATTATTTTCATTGAAATTTGAGAATTTCCATGTTTCGTGTAGACTCAAGAATCAGAAAATGAATGTAATTTGGTTTTTTCGTATTTCCAAAAAGGAGAAATGAATCTTTTAATGTCTTCTGTTTAAATTCAAAATTTTGCTCTTGTCGAGCCATGTCGCGTTAGGAGTCTACAGAAATGGTTCGTAACGTGACATAAGGCATAAGTGTAGCACTATGATGGGCTCTTAGCGTGACACATGAAGGAAAAACTTTTTCAAAATCCAAATTAGGCAACATGGCATTTCCAAGTGATATCTACTGACGAATACGGTCGTCGTGGTAACGACTTTTGGCGAAATCATCTGAGGTTTACTTAAAATTTATATTTCACGTCAAAGTTCCTCCACGGTCAGGTAGTTTCTACGGATTTAATTTCAGAACTGGAAAATAAGTAATATAAATTATTTTCATTGAAATTTGAGAATTTCCATGTTTCGTGTAGACTCAAGAATCAGAAAATGAATGTAATTTGGTTTTTTCGTATTTCCAAAAAGGAGAAATGATTCTTTTAATGTCTTCTGTTTAAATTCAAAATTTTGCTCTTGTCGAGCCATGTCGCGTTAGGAGTCTACAGAAATGGTTCGTAACGTGACATAAGGCATAAGTGTAGCACTATGATGGGCTCTTAGCGTGACACATGAAGGAAAAACTTTTTCAAAATCCAAATTAGGCAACATGGCATTTCCAAGTGATATCTACTGACGAATACGGTCGTCGTGGTAACGACTTTTGGCGAAATCATCTGAGGTTTACTTAAAATTTATATTTCACGTCAAAGTTCCTCCACGGTCAGGTAGTTTCTACGGATTTAATTTCAGAACTGGAAAATAAGTAATATAAATTATTTTCATTGAAATTTGAGAATTTCCATGTTTCGTGTAGACTCAAGAATCAGAAAATGAATGTAATTTGGTTTTTTCGTATTTCCAAAAAGGAGAAATGATTCTTTTAATGTCTTCTGTTTAAATTCAAAATTTTGCTCTTGTCGAGCCATGTCGCGTTAGGAGTCTACAGAAATGGTTCGTAACGTGACATAAGGCATAAGTGTAGCACTATGATGGGCTCTTAGCGTGACACATGAAGGAAAAACTTTTTCAAAATCCAAATTAGGCAACATGGCATTTCCAAGTGATATCTACTGACGAATACGGTCGTCGTGGTAACGACTTTTGGCGAAATCATCTGAGGTTTACTTAAAATTTATATTTCACGTCAAAGTTCCTCCACGGTCAGGTAGTTTCTACGGATTTAATTTCAGAACTGGAAAATAAGTAATATAAATTATTTTCATTGAAATTTGAGAATTTCCATGTTTCGTGTAGACTCAGGAATCAGAAAATGAATGTAATTCGGTTTTTTCGTATTTCCAAAAAGGAGAAATGAATCTTTTAATGTCTTCTGTTTAAATTCAGAATTTTGCTCTTGTCGAGCCATGTCGCGTTAGGAGTCTACAGAAATGGTTCGTAACGCGACACAAGGCATAAGTGTCGCGCTATGATGGGCTCTTAGCGTGACACATGGAAGAAAAACTTTTTCAAAATCCAAATTAGGCAACATGGCATTTCCAAGTGATATCTACTGACGAATACGGTCGTCGTGGCAACAACTTTTGGCAAAATTATTTGAGGTTTACTTAAAATTTATATTTCACGTCAAAGTTCCTCCACGGTCAGGTAGTTTCTACGGATTTAATTTCAGAACTGGAAAATAAGTAAAAGAAATTATTTTCATTGAAATTTGAGAATTTCCATGTTTCGTTTAGACTCAGGAATCAGAAAATGAATGTAATTTGGTTTTTTCGTATTTCCAAAAAGAAGAAATGAATCTTTTAATGTCTTCTGTTTAAATTCAAAATTTTGCTCTTGTCGAGCCATGTCGCGTTAGGAGTCTACAGAAATGGTTCGTAACGCGACACAAGGCATAAGTGTCGCGCTATGATGGGCTCTTAGCGTGACACATGGAAGAAAAACTTTTTCAAAATCCAAATTAGGCAACATGGCATTTCCAAGTGATATCTACTGACGAATACGGTCGTCGTGGCAACGACTTTTGGCGAAATCATCTGAGGTTTACTTAAAATTTATATTTCACGTCAAAGTTCCTCCACGGTCAGGTAGTTTCTACGGATTCAATTTCAGAACTGGAAAATAAGTAAAAGAAATTATTTTCATTGAAATTTGAGAATTTCCATGTTTCGTGTAGACTCAAGAATCAGAAAATGAATGTAATTTGGTTTTTTCGTATTTCCAAAAAGGAGAAATGAATCTTTTAAATGTCTTCTGTTTAAATTCAAAATTTTGCTCTTGTCGAGCCATGTTGCGTTAGGAGTCTACAGAAATGGTTCGTAACGCGACATAAGGCATAAGTGTCGCGCTATGATGGGCTCTTAGCGTGACACATGGAAGAAAAACTTTTTCAAAATCCAAAT
Source organism: Anaspis maculata (assembly GCA_949128115.1). Taxonomy (NCBI): domain Eukaryota; kingdom Metazoa; phylum Arthropoda; class Insecta; order Coleoptera; family Scraptiidae; genus Anaspis; species Anaspis maculata. The sequence goes on from OX421962.1 coordinate 76,498,720, forward strand.
TAGGCAACATGGCATTTCCAAGTGATATCTACTGACGAATACGGTCGTCGTGGCAACGACTTTTGGCAAAATTATCTGAGGTTTACTTGAAATTTATATTTCACGTCAAAGTTCCTCCACGGTCAGGTAGTTTCTACGGATTTAATTTCAGAATTGGAAAATAAGTAAAAGAAATTATTTTCATTGAAATTTGAGCATTTCCATGTTTCGTTTAGACTCAGGAATCAGAAAATGAATGTAATTTGGTTTTTTCGTATTTCCAAAAAGAAGAAATGAATCTTTCAATGTCTTCTGTTTAAATTCAAAATTTTGCTCTTGTCGAGCCATGTCGCGTTAGGAGTCTACAGAAATGGTTCGTAACGCGACATAAGGCATAAGTGTCGCGCTATGATGGGCTCTTAGCGTGACACATGGAAGAAAAACTTTTTCAAAATCCAAATTAGGCAACATGGCACTTCCAAGTGATATCTACTGACGAATACGGTCGTCGTGGCAACGACTTTTGGCGAAATCATCTGAGGTTTACTTAAAATTTATATTTCACGTCAAAGTTCCTCCACGGTCAGGTAGTTTCTACGGATTTAATTTCAGAACTGGAAAATAAGTAATATAAATTATTTTCATTGAAATTTGAGAATTTCCATGTTTCGTGTAGACTCAAGAATCAGAAAATGAATGTAATTTGGTTTTTTCGTATTTCCAAAAAGGAGAAATGAATCTTTTAATGTCTTCTGTTTAAATTCAAAATTTTGCTCTTGTCGAGCCATGTCGCGTTAGGAGTCTACAGAAATGGTTCGTAACGCGACATAAGGCATAAGTGTCGCGCTATGATGGGCTCTTAGCGTGACAGATGGAAGAAAAACTTTTTCAAAATCCAAATTAGGCAACATGGCATTTCCAAGTGATATCTACTGACGAATACGGTCGTCGTGGCAACGACTTTTGGCAAAATTATCTGAGGTTTACTTGAAATTTATATTTCACGTCAAAGTTCCTCCACGGTCAGGTAGTTTCTACGGATTTAATTTCAGAACTGGAAAATAAGTAAGAGAAATTATTTTTATTGAAATTTGAGAATTTCCATGTTTCGTGTAGACTCAGGAATCAGAAAATGAATGTAATTTGGTTTTTTCGTATTTTCAAAAAGAAGAAATGAATCTTTCAATGTCTTCTGTTTAAATTCAAAATTTTGCTCTTGTCGAGCCATGTCGCGTTAGGAGTCTACAGAAATGGTTCGTAACGCGACATAAGGCATAAGTGTCGCACTATGATGGGCTCTTAGCGTGACACATGAAAGAAAAACTTTTTCAAAATCCAAATTAGGCAACATGGCACTTCCAAGTGATATCTACTGACGAATACGGTCGTCGTGGTAACGACTTTTGGCGAAATCATCTGAGGTTTACTTGAAATTTATATTTCACGTCAAAGTTCCTCCACGGTCAGGTAGTTTCTACGGATTTAATTTCAGAACTGGAAAATAAGTAAAAGAAATTATTTTCATTGAAATTTGAGAATTTCCATGTTTCGTGTAGACTCAGGAATCAGAAAATGAATGTAATTCGGTTTTTTCGTATTTCCAAAAAGGAGAAATGAATCTTTTAATGTCTTCTGTTTAAATTCAGAATTTTGCTCTTGTCGAGCCATGTCGCGTTAGGAGTCTACAGAAATGGTTCGTAACGCGACACAAGGCATAAGTGTCGCGCTATGATGGGCTCTTAGCGTGACACATGGAAGAAAAACTTTTTCAAAATCCAAATTAGGCAACATGGCATTTCCAAGTGATATCTACTGACGAATACGGTCGTCGTGGCAACAGCTTTTGGCAAAATTATTTGAGGTTTACTTAAAATTTATATTTCACGTCAAAGTTCCTCCACGGTCAGGTAGTTTCTACGGATTTAATTTCAGAACTGGAAAATAAGTAAAAGAAATTATTTTCATTGAAATTTGAGAATTTCCATGTTTCGTGTAGACTCAAGAATCAGAAAATGAATGTAATTTGGTTTTTTCGTATTTCCAAAAAGGAGAAATGAATCTTTTAAATGTCTTCTGTTTAAATTCAAAATTTTGCTCTTGTCGAGCCATGTTGCGTTAGGAGTCTACAGAAATGGTTCGTAACGCGACATAAGGCATAAGTGTCGCGCTATGATGGGCTCTTAGCGTGACACATGGAAGAAAAACTTTTTCAAAATCCAAATTAGGCAACATGGCATTTCCAAGTGATATCTACTGACGAATACGGTCGTCGTGGCAACGACTTTTGGCAAAATTATCTGAGGTTTACTTGAAATTTATATTTCACGTCAAAGTTCCTCCACGGTCAGGTAGTTTCTACGGATTTAATTTCAGAACTGGAAAATAAGTAAAAGAAATTATTTTCATTGAAATTTGAGCATTTCCATGTTTCGTTTAGACTCAGGAATCAGAAAATGAATGTAATTTGGTTTTTTCGTATTTCCAAAAAGAAGAAATGAATCTTTCAATGTCTTCTGTTTAAATTCAAAATTTTGCTCTTGTCGAGCCATGTCGCGTTAGGAGTCTACAGAAATGGTTCGTAACGCGACATAAGGCATAAGTGTCGCACTATGATGGGCTCTTAGCGTGACACATGAAAGAAAAACTTTTTCAAAATCCAAATTAGGCAACATGGCACTTCCAAGTGATATCTACTGACGAATACGGTCGTCGTGGTAACGACTTTTGGCGAAATCATCTGAGGTTTACTTGAAATTTATATTTCACGTCAAAGTTCCTCCACGGTCAGGTAGTTTCTACGGATTTAATTTCAGAACTGGAAAATAAGTAAAAGAAATTATTTTCATTGAAATTTGAGAATTTCCATGTTTCGTGTAGACTCAGGAATCAGAAAATGAATGTAATTCGGTTTTTTCGTATTTCCAAAAAGGAGAAATGAATCTTTTAATGTCTTCTGTTTAAATTCAGAATTTTGCTCTTGTCGAGCCATGTCGCGTTAGGAGTCTACAGAAATGGTTCGTAACGCGACACAAGGCATAAGTGTCGCGCTATGATGGGCTCTTAGCGTGACACATGGAAGAAAAACTTTTTCAAAATCCAAATTAGGCAACATGGCATTTCCAAGTGATATCTACTGACGAATACGGTCGTCGTGGCAACAGCTTTTGGCAAAATTATTTGAGGTTTACTTAAAATTTATATTTCACGTCAAAGTTCCTCCACGGTCAGGTAGTTTCTACGGATTTAATTTCAGAACTGGAAAATAAGTAAAAGAAATTATTTTCATTGAAATTTGAGAATTTCCATGTTTCGTTTAGACTCAGGAATCAGAAAATGAATGTAATTTGGTTTTTTCGTATTTCCAAAAAGAAGAAATGAATCTTTTAATGTCTTCTGTTTAAATTCAAAATTTTGCTCTTGTCGAGCCATGTCGCGTTAGGAGTCTACAGAAATGGTTCGTAACGCGACACAAGGCATAAGTGTCGCGCTATGATGGGCTCTTAGCGTGACACATGGAAGAAAAACTTTTTCAAAATCCAAATTAGGCAACATGGCATTTCCAAGTGATATCTACTGACGAATACGGTCGTCGTGGCAACGACTTTTGGCGAAATCATCTGAGGTTTACTTAAAATTTATATTTCACGTCAAAGTTCCTCCACGGTCAGGTAGTTTCTACGGATTCAATTTCAGAACTGGAAAATAAGTAATATAAATTATTTTCATTGAAATTTGAGAATTTCCATGTTTCGTGTAGACTCAAGAATCAGAAAATGAATGTAATTTGGTTTTTTCGTATTTCCAAAAAGGAGAAATGATTCTTTTAATGTCTTCTGTTTAAATTCAAAATTTTGCTCTTGTCGAGCCATGTCGCGTTAGGAGTCTACAGAAATGGTTCGTAACGCGACATAAGGCATAAGTGTCGCGCTATGATGGGCTCTTAGCGTGACACATGGAAGAAAAACTTTTTCAAAATCCAAATTAGGCAACATGGCATTTCCAAGTGATATCTACTGACGAATACGGTCGTCGTGGCAACGACTTTTGGCGAAATCATCTGAGGTTTACTTAAAATTTATATTTCACGTCAAAGTTCCTCCACGGTCAGGTAGTTTCTACGGATTTAATTTCAGAACTGGAAAATAAGTAATATAAATTATTTTCATTGAAATTTGAGAATTTCCATGTTTCGTGTAGACTCAAGAATCAGAAAATGAATGTAATTTGGTTTTTTCGTATTTCCAAAAAGGAGAAATGATTCTTTTAATGTCTTCTGTTTAAATTCAAAATTTTGCTCTTGTCGAGCCATGTCGCGTTAGGAGTCTACAGAAATGGTTCGTAACGTGACATAAGGCATAAGTGTAGCACTATGATGGGCTCTTAGCGTGACACATGAAGGAAAAACTTTTTCAAAATCCAAATTAGGCAACATGGCATTTCCAAGTGATATCTACTGACGAATACGGTCGTCGTGGTAACGACTTTTGGCGAAATCATCTGAGGTTTACTTAAAATTTATATTTCACGTCAAAGTTCCTCCACGGTCAGGTAGTTTCTACGGATTTAATTTCAGAACTGGAAAATAAGTAATATAAATTATTTTCATTGAAATTTGAGAATTTCCATGTTTCGTGTAGACTCAGGAATCAGAAAATGAATGTAATTCGGTTTTTTCGTATTTCCAAAAAGGAGAAATGAATCTTTTAATGTCTTCTGTTTAAATTCAGAATTTTGCTCTTGTCGAGCCATGTCGCGTTAGGAGTCTACAGAAATGGTTCGTAACGCGACACAAGGCATAAGTGTCGCGCTATGATGGGCTCTTAGCGTGACACATGGAAGAAAAACTTTTTCAAAATCCAAATTAGGCAACATGGCATTTCCAAGTGATATCTACTGACGAATACGGTCGTCGTGGCAACAACTTTTGGCAAAATTATTTGAGGTTTACTTAAAATTTATATTTCACGTCAAAGTTCCTCCACGGTCAGGTAGTTTCTACGGATTTAATTTCAGAACTGGAAAATAAGTAAAAGAAATTATTTTCATTGAAATTTGAGAATTTCCATGTTTCGTTTAGACTCAGGAATCAGAAAATGAATGTAATTTGGTTTTTTCGTATTTCCAAAAAGAAGAAATGAATCTTTTAATGTCTTCTGTTTAAATTCAAAATTTTGCTCTTGTCGAGCCATGTCGCGTTAGGAGTCTACAGAAATGGTTCGTAACGCGACACAAGGCATAAGTGTCGCGCTATGATGGGCTCTTAGCGTGACACATGGAAGAAAAACTTTTTCAAAATCCAAATTAGGCAACATGGCATTTCCAAGTGATATCTACTGACGAATACGGTCGTCGTGGCAACGACTTTTGGCGAAATCATCTGAGGTTTACTTAAAATTTATATTTCACGTCAAAGTTCCTCCACGGTCAGGTAGTTTCTACGGATTCAATTTCAGAACTGGAAAATAAGTAAAAGAAATTATTTTCATTGAAATTTGAGAATTTCCATGTTTCGTGTAGACTCAAGAATCAGAAAATGAATGTAATTTGGTTTTTTCGTATTTCCAAAAAGGAGAAATGAATCTTTTAAATGTCTTCTGTTTAAATTCAAAATTTTGCTCTTGTCGAGCCATGTTGCGTTAGGAGTCTACAGAAATGGTTCGTAACGCGACATAAGGCATAAGTGTCGCGCTATGATGGGCTCTTAGCGTGACACATGGAAGAAAAACTTTTTCAAAATCCAAATTAGGCAACATGGCATTTCCAAGTGATATCTACTGACGAATACGGTCGTCGTGGCAACGACTTTTGGCAAAATTATCTGAGGTTTACTTGAAATTTATATTTCACGTCAAAGTTCCTCCACGGTCAGGTAGTTTCTACGGATTTAATTTCAGAACTGGAAAATAAGTAAAAGAAATTATTTTCATTGAAATTTGAGCATTTCCATGTTTCGTTTAGACTCAGGAATCAGAAAATGAATGTAATTTGGTTTTTTCGTATTTCCAAAAAGAAGAAATGAATCTTTCAATGTCTTCTGTTTAAATTCAAAATTTTGCTCTTGTCGAGCCATGTCGCGTTAGGAGTCTACAGAAATGGTTCGTAACGCGACATAAGGCATAAGTGTCGCGCTATGATGGGCTCTTAGCGTGACACATGGAAGAAAAACTTTTTCAAAATCCAAATTAGGCAACATGGCACTTCCAAGTGATATCTACTGACGAATACGGTCGTCGTGGCAACGACTTTTGGCGAAATCATCTGAGGTTTACTTAAAATTTATATTTCACGTCAAAGTTCCTCCACGGTCAGGTAGTTTCTACGGATTTAATTTCAGAACTGGAAAATAAGTAATATAAATTATTTTCATTGAAATTTGAGAATTTCCATGTTTCGTGTAGACTCAAGAATCAGAAAATGAATGTAATTTGGTTTTTTCGTATTTCCAAAAAGGAGAAATGAATCTTTTAATGTCTTCTGTTTAAATTCAAAATTTTGCTCTTGTCGAGCCATGTCGCGTTAGGAGTCTACAGAAATGGTTCGTAACGCGACATAAGGCATAAGTGTCGCGCTATGATGGGCTCTTAGCGTGACAGATGGAAGAAAAACTTTTTCAAAATCCAAATTAGGCAACATGGCATTTCCAAGTGATATCTACTGACGAATACGGTCGTCGTGGTAACGACTTTTGGCGAAATCATCAGAGGTTTACTTAAAATTTATATTTCACGTCAAAGTTCCTCCACGGTCAGGTAGTTTCTACGGATTTAATTTCAGAACAGGAAAATAAGTAAAAGAAATTATTTTCATTGAAATTTGAGAATTTCCATGTTTCGTGTAGACTCAGGAATCAGAAAATGAATGTAATTTGGTTTTTTCGTATTTCCAAAAAGAAGAAATGAATCTTTTGATGTCTTCTGTTTAAATTCAAAATTTTGCTTTTGTCGAGCCATGTCGCGTTAGGAGTCTACAGAAATGGTTCGTAACGCGACATAAGGCATAAGTGTCGCGCTATGATGGGCTCTTAGCGTGACACATGGAAGAAAAACTTTTTCAAAATCCAAATTAGGCAACATGGCATTTCCAAGTGATATCTACTGACGAATACGGTCGTCGTGGCAACGACTTTTGGCGAAATCATCTGAGGTTTACTTAAAATTTATATTTCACGTCAAAGTTCCTCCACGGTCAAGTAGTTTCTACGGATTTAATTTTAGAACTGGAAAATAAGTAAAAGAAATTATTTTCATTGGAATTTGAGAATTTCCATGTTTCGTGTAGACTCAGGAATCAGAAAATGAATGTAATTTGGTTTTTTCGTATTTCCAATAAGGAGAAATGAATCTTTTAATGTCTTCTGTTTTAATTCAAAATTTTGCTCTTGTCGAGCCATGTCGCGTTAGGAGTCTACAGAAATGGTTCGTAACGCGACATAAGGCATAAGTGTCGCGCTATGATGAGCTCTTAGCGTGACAGATGGAAGAAAAACTTTTTCAAAATCCAAATTAGGCAACATGGCATTTCCAAGTGATATCTACTGACGAATACGGTCGTCGTGGCAACGACTTTTGGCGAAATCATCTGAGGTTTACTTAAAATTTATATTTCACGTCAAAGTTCCTCCACGGTCAGGTAGTTTCTACGGATTTAATTTCAGAACTGGAAAATAAGTAAAAGAAATTATTTTCATTGAAATTTGAGAATTTCCATGTTTCGTTTAGACTCAGGAATCAGAAAATGAATGTAATTTGGTTTTTTCGTATTTCCAAAAAGAAGAAATGAATCTTTTAATGTCTTCTGTTTAAATTCAAAATTTTGCTCTTGTCGAGCCATGTCGCGTTAGGAGTCTACAGAAATGGTTCGTAACGCGACACAAGGCATAAGTGTCGCGCTATGATGGGCTCTTAGCGTGACACATGGAAGAAAAACTTTTTCAAAATCCAAATTAGGCAACATGGCATTTCCAAGTGATATCTACTGACGAATACGGTCGTCGTGGCAACGACTTTTGGCGAAATCATCTGAGGTTTACTTAAAATTTATATTTCACGTCAAAGTTCCTCCACGGTCAGGTAGTTTCTACGGATTTAATTTCAGAACTGGAAAATAAGTAAAAGAAATTATTTTCATTGAAATTTGAGAATTTCCATGTTTCGTGTAGACTCAAGAATCAGAAAATGAATGTAATTTGGTTTTTTCGTATTTCCAAAAAGGAGAAATGAATCTTTTAAATGTCTTCTGTTTAAATTCAAAATTTTGCTCTTGTCGAGCCATGTTGCGTTAGGAGTCTACAGAAATGGTTCGTAACGCGACATAAGGCATAAGTGTCGCGCTATGATGGGCTCTTAGCGTGACACATGGAAGAAAAACTTTTTCAAAATCCAAATTAGGCAACATGGCATTTCCAAGTGATATCTACTGACGAATACGGTCGTCGTGGCAACGACTTTTGGCAAAATTATCTGAGGTTTACTTGAAATTTATATTTCACGTCAAAGTTCCTCCACGGTCAGGTAGTTTCTACGGATTTAATTTCAGAACTGGAAAATAAGTAAAAGAAATTATTTTCATTGAAATTTGAGCATTTCCATGTTTCGTTTAGACTCAGGAATCAGAAAATGAATGTAATTTGGTTTTTTCGTATTTCCAAAAAGAAGAAATGAATCTTTCAATGTCTTCTGTTTAAATTCAAAATTTTGCTCTTGTCGAGCCATGTCGCGTTAGGAGTCTACAGAAATGGTTCGTAACGCGACATAAGGCATAAGTGTCGCGCTATGATGGGCTCTTAGCGTGACACATGGAAGAAAAACTTTTTCAAAATCCAAATTAGGCAACATGGCATTTCCAAGTGATATCTACTGACGAATACGGTCGTCGTGGCAACGACTTTTGGCGAAATCATCTGAGGTTTACTTAAAATTTATATTTCACGTCAAAGTTCCTCCACGGTCAAGTAGTTTCTACGGATTTAATTTTAGAACTGGAAAATAAGTAAAAGAAATTATTTTCATTGGAATTTGAGAATTTCCATGTTTCGTGTAGACTCAGGAATCAGAAAATGAATGTAATTTGGTTTTTTCGTATTTCCAATAAGGAGAAATGAATCTTTTAATGTCTTCTGTTTTAATTCAAAATTTTGCTCTTGTCGAGCCATGTCGCGTTAGGAGTCTACAGAAATGGTTCGTAACGCGACATAAGGCATAAGTGTCGCGCTATGATGAGCTCTTAGCGTGACAGATGGAAGAAAAACTTTTTCAAAATCCAAATTAGGCAACATGGCATTTCCAAGTGATATCTACTGACGAATACGGTCGTCGTGGCAACGACTTTTGGCGAAATCATCTGAGGTTTACTTAAAATTTATATTTCACGTCAAAGTTCCTCCACGGTCAGGTAGTTTCTACGGATTTAATTTCAGAACTGGAAAATAAGTAAAAGAAATTATTTTCATTGAAATTTGAGAATTTCCATGTTTCGTTTAGACTCAGGAATCAGAAAATGAATGTAATTTGGTTTTTTCGTATTTCCAAAAAGAAGAAATGAATCTTTTAATGTCTTCTGTTTAAATTCAAAATTTTGCTCTTGTCGAGCCATGTCGCGTTAGGAGTCTACAGAAATGGTTCGTAACGCGACACAAGGCATAAGTGTCGCGCTATGATGGGCTCTTAGCGTGACACATGGAAGAAAAACTTTTTCAAAATCCAAATTAGGCAACATGGCATTTCCAAGTGATATCTACTGACGAATACGGTCGTCGTGGCAACGACTTTTGGCGAAATCATCTGAGGTTTACTTAAAATTTATATTTCACGTCAAAGTTCCTCCACGGTCAGGTAGTTTCTACGGATTCAATTTCAGAACTGGAAAATAAGTAAAAGAAATTATTTTCATTGAAATTTGAGAATTTCCATGTTTCGTGTAGACTCAAGAATCAGAAAATGAATGTAATTTGGTTTTTTCGTATTTCCAAAAAGGAGAAATGAATCTTTTAAATGTCTTCTGTTTAAATTCAAAATTTTGCTCTTGTCGAGCCATGTTGCGTTAGGAGTCTACAGAAATGGTTCGTAACGCGACATAAGGCATAAGTGTCGCGCTATGATGGGCTCTTAGCGTGACACATGGAAGAAAAACTTTTTCAAAATCCAAATTAGGCAACATGGCATTTCCAAGTGATATCTACTGACGAATACGGTCGTCGTGGCAACGACTTTTGGCGAAATCATCTGAGGTTTACTTAAAATTTATATTTCACGTCAAAGTTCCTCCACGGTCAGGTAGTTTCTACGGATTCAATTTCAGAACTGGAAAATAAGTAAAAGAAATTATTTTCATTGAAATTTGAGAATTTCCATGTTTCGTGTAGACTCAAGAATCAGAAAATGAATGTAATTTGGTTTTTTCGTATTTCCAAAAAGGAGAAATGAATCTTTTAAATGTCTTCTGTTTAAATTCAAAATTTTGCTCTTGTCGAGCCATGTTGCGTTAGGAGTCTACAGAAATGGTTCGTAACGCGACATAAGGCATAAGTGTCGCGCTATGATGGGCTCTTAGCGTGACACATGGAAGAAAAACTTTTTCAAAATCCAAATTAGGCAACATGGCATTTCCAAGTGATATCTACTGACGAATACGGTCGTCGTGGCAACGACTTTTGGCAAAATTATCTGAGGTTTACTTGAAATTTATATTTCACGTCAAAGTTCCTCCACGGTCAGGTAGTTTCTACGGATTTAATTTCAGAACTGGAAAATAAGTAAAAGAAATTATTTTCATTGAAATTTGAGCATTTCCATGTTTCGTTTAGACTCAGGAATCAGAAAATGAATGTAATTTGGTTTTTTCGTATTTCCAAAAAGAAGAAATGAATCTTTCAATGTCTTCTGTTTAAATTCAAAATTTTGCTCTTGTCGAGCCATGTCGCGTTAGGAGTCTACAGAAATGGTTCGTAACGCGACATAAGGCATAAGTGTCGCGCTATGATGGGCTCTTAGCGTGACACATGGAAGAAAAACTTTTTCAAAATCCAAATTAGGCAACATGGCATTTCCAAGTGATATCTACTGACGAATACGGTCGTCGTGGCAACGACTTTTGGCGAAATCATCTGAGGTTTACTTAAAATTTATATTTCACGTCAAAGTTCCTCCACGGTCAAGTAGTTTCTACGGATTTAATTTTAGAACTGGAAAATAAGTAAAAGAAATTATTTTCATTGGAATTTGAGAATTTCCATGTTTCGTGTAGACTCAGGAATCAGAAAATGAATGTAATTTGGTTTTTTCGTATTTCCAATAAGGAGAAATGAATCTTTTAATGTCTTCTGTTTTAATTCAAAATTTTGCTCTTGTCGAGCCATGTCGCGTTAGGAGTCTACAGAAATGGTTCGTAACGCGACATAAGGCATAAGTGTCGCGCTATGATGAGCTCTTAGCGTGACAGATGGAAGAAAAACTTTTTCAAAATCCAAATTAGGCAACATGGCATTTCCAAGTGATATCTACTGACGAATACGGTCGTCGTGGCAACGACTTTTGGCGAAATCATCTGAGGTTTACTTAAAATTTATATTTCACGTCAAAGTTCCTCCACGGTCAGGTAGTTTCTACGGATTTAATTTCAGAACTGGAAAATAAGTAAAAGAAATTATTTTCATTGAAATTTGAGAATTTCCATGTTTCGTTTAGACTCAGGAATCAGAAAATGAATGTAATTTGGTTTTTTCGTATTTCCAAAAAGAAGAAATGAATCTTTTAATGTCTTCTGTTTAAATTCAAAATTTTGCTCTTGTCGAGCCATGTCGCGTTAGGAGTCTACAGAAATGGTTCGTAACGCGACACAAGGCATAAGTGTCGCGCTATGATGGGCTCTTAGCGTGACACATGGAAGAAAAACTTTTTCAAAATCCAAATTAGGCAACATGGCATTTCCAAGTGATATCTACTGACGAATACGGTCGTCGTGGCAACGACTTTTGGCGAAATCATCTGAGGTTTACTTAAAATTTATATTTCACGTCAAAGTTCCTCCACGGTCAAGTAGTTTCTACGGATTTAATTTTAGAACTGGAAAATAAGTAAAAGAAATTATTTTCATTGGAATTTGAGAATTTCCATGTTTCGTGTAGACTCAGGAATCAGAAAATGAATGTAATTTGGTTTTTTCGTATTTCCAATAAGGAGAAATGAATCTTTTAATGTCTTCTGTTTTAATTCAAAATTTTGCTCTTGTCGAGCCATGTCGCGTTAGGAGTCTACAGAAATGGTTCGTAACGCGACATAAGGCATAAGTGTCGCGCTATGATGAGCTCTTAGCGTGACAGATGGAAGAAAAACTTTTTCAAAATCCAAATTAGGCAACATGGCATTTCCAAGTGATATCTACTGACGAATACGGTCGTCGTGGCAACGACTTTTGGCGAAATCATCTGAGGTTTACTTAAAATTTATATTTCACGTCAAAGTTCCTCCACGGTCAGGTAGTTTCTACGGATTTAATTTCAGAACTGGAAAATAAGTAAAAGAAATTATTTTCATTGAAATTTGAGAATTTCCATGTTTCGTTTAGACTCAGGAATCAGAAAATGAATGTAATTTGGTTTTTTCGTATTTCCAAAAAGAAGAAATGAATCTTTTAATGTCTTCTGTTTAAATTCAAAATTTTGCTCTTGTCGAGCCATGTCGCGTTAGGAGTCTACAGAAATGGTTCGTAACGCGACACAAGGCATAAGTGTCGCGCTATGATGGGCTCTTAGCGTGACACATGGAAGAAAAACTTTTTCAAAATCCAAATTAGGCAACATGGCATTTCCAAGTGATATCTACTGACGAATACGGTCGTCGTGGCAACGACTTTTGGCGAAATCATCTGAGGTTTACTTAAAATTTATATTTCACGTCAAAGTTCCTCCACGGTCAGGTAGTTTCTACGGATTCAATTTCAGAACTGGAAAATAAGTAAAAGAAATTATTTTCATTGAAATTTGAGAATTTCCATGTTTCGTGTAGACTCAAGAATCAGAAAATGAATGTAATTTGGTTTTTTCGTATTTCCAAAAAGGAGAAATGAATCTTTTAAATGTCTTCTGTTTAAATTCAAAATTTTGCTCTTGTCGAGCCATGTTGCGTTAGGAGTCTACAGAAATGGTTCGTAACGCGACATAAGGCATAAGTGTCGCGCTATGATGGGCTCTTAGCGTGACACATGGAAGAAAAACTTTTTCAAAATCCAAATTAGGCAACATGGCATTTCCAAGTGATATCTACTGACGAATACGGTCGTCGTGGCAACGACTTTTGGCAAAATTATCTGAGGTTTACTTGAAATTTATATTTCACGTCAAAGTTCCTCCACGGTCAGGTAGTTTCTACGGATTTAATTTCAGAACTGGAAAATAAGTAAAAGAAATTATTTTCATTGAAATTTGAGCATTTCCATGTTTCGTTTAGACTCAGGAATCAGAAAATGAATGTAATTTGGTTTTTTCGTATTTCCAAAAAGAAGAAATGAATCTTTCAATGTCTTCTGTTTAAATTCAAAATTTTGCTCTTGTCGAGCCATGTCGCGTTAGGAGTCTACAGAAATGGTTCGTAACGCGACATAAGGCATAAGTGTCGCGCTATGATGGGCTCTTAGCGTGACACATGGAAGAAAAACTTTTTCAAAATCCAAATTAGGCAACATGGCATTTCCAAGTGATATCTACTGACGAATACGGTCGTCGTGGCAACGACTTTTGGCGAAATCATCTGAGGTTTACTTAAAATTTATATTTCACGTCAAAGTTCCTCCACGGTCAGGTAGTTTCTACGGATTTAATTTCAGAACTGGAAAATAAGTAAAAGAAATTATTTTCATTGAAATTTGAGAATTTCCATGTTTCGTTTAGACTCAGGAATCAGAAAATGAATGTAATTTGGTTTTTTCGTATTTCCAAAAAGAAGAAATGAATCTTTTAATGTCTTCTGTTTAAATTCAAAATTTTGCTCTTGTCGAGCCATGTCGCGTTAGGAGTCTACAGAAATGGTTCGTAACGCGACACAAGGCATAAGTGTCGCGCTATGATGGGCTCTTAGCGTGACACATGGAAGAAAAACTTTTTCAAAATCCAAATTAGGCAACATGGCATTTCCAAGTGATATCTACTGACGAATACGGTCGTCGTGGCAACGACTTTTGGCGAAATCATCTGAGGTTTACTTAAAATTTATATTTCACGTCAAAGTTCCTCCACGGTCAGGTAGTTTCTACGGATTCAATTTCAGAACTGGAAAATAAGTAAAAGAAATTATTTTCATTGAAATTTGAGAATTTCCATGTTTCGTGTAGACTCAAGAATCAGAAAATGAATGTAATTTGGTTTTTTCGTATTTCCAAAAAGGAGAAATGAATCTTTTAAATGTCTTCTGTTTAAATTCAAAATTTTGCTCTTGTCGAGCCATGTTGCGTTAGGAGTCTACAGAAATGGTTCGTAACGCGACATAAGGCATAAGTGTCGCGCTATGATGGGCTCTTAGCGTGACAGATGGAAGAAAAACTTTTTCAAAATCCAAATTAGGCAACATGGCATTTCCAAGTGATATCTACTGACGAATACGGTCGTCGTGGTAACGACTTTTGGCGAAATCATCAGAGGTTTACTTAAAATTTATATTTCACGTCAAAGTTCCTCCACGGTCAGGTAGTTTCTACGGATTTAATTTCAGAACAGGAAAATAAGTAAAAGAAATTATTTTCATTGAAATTTGAGAATTTCCATGTTTCGTGTAGACTCAGGAATCAGAAAATGAATGTAATTTGGTTTTTTCGTATTTCCAAAAAGAAGAAATGAATCTTTTGATGTCTTCTGTTTAAATTCAAAATTTTGCTTTTGTCGAGCCATGTCGCGTTAGGAGTCTACAGAAATGGTTCGTAACGCGACATAAGGCATAAGTGTCGCGCTATGATGGGCTCTTAGCGTGACACATGGAAGAAAAACTTTTTCAAAATCCAAATTAGGCAACATGGCATTTCCAAGTGATATCTACTGACGAATACGGTCGTCGTGGCAACGACTTTTGGCGAAATCATCTGAGGTTTACTTAAAATTTATATTTCACGTCAAAGTTCCTCCACGGTCAAGTAGTTTCTACGGATTTAATTTTAGAACTGGAAAATAAGTAAAAGAAATTATTTTCATTGGAATTTGAGAATTTCCATGTTTCGTTTAGACTCAGGAATCAGAAAATGAATGTAATTTGGTTTTTTCGTATTTCCAAAAAGAAGAAATGAATCTTTTAATGTCTTCTGTTTTAATTCAAAATTTTGCTCTTGTCGAGCCATGTCGCGTTAGGAGTCTACAGAAATGGTTCGTAACGCGACATAAGGCATAAGTGTCGCGCTATGATGAGCTCTTAGCGTGACAGATGGAAGAAAAACTTTTTCAAAATCCAAATTAGGCAACATGGCATTTCCAAGTGATATCTACTGACGAATACGGTCGTCGTGGCAACGACTTTTGGCGAAATCATCTGAGGTTTACTTAAAATTTATATTTCACGTCAAAGTTCCTCCACGGTCAGGTAGTTTCTACGGATTTAATTTCAGAACTGGAAAATAAGTAAAAGAAATTATTTTCATTGAAATTTGAGAATTTCCATGTTTCGTTTAGACTCAGGAATCAGAAAATGAATGTAATTTGGTTTTTTCGTATTTCCAAAAAGAAGAAATGAATCTTTTAATGTCTTCTGTTTAAATTCAAAATTTTGCTCTTGTCGAGCCATGTCGCGTTAGGAGTCTACAGAAATGGTTCGTAACGCGACACAAGGCATAAGTGTCGCGCTATGATGGGCTCTTAGCGTGACACATGGAAGAAAAACTTTTTCAAAATCCAAATTAGGCAACATGGCATTTCCAAGTGATATCTACTGACGAATACGGTCGTCGTGGCAACGACTTTTGGCGAAATCATCTGAGGTTTACTTAAAATTTATATTTCACGTCAAAGTTCCTCCACGGTCAAGTAGTTTCTACGGATTTAATTTTAGAACTGGAAAATAAGTAAAAGAAATTATTTTCATTGGAATTTGAGAATTTCCATGTTTCGTGTAGACTCAGGAATCAGAAAATGAATGTAATTTGGTTTTTTCGTATTTCCAATAAGGAGAAATGAATCTTTTAATGTCTTCTGTTTTAATTCAAAATTTTGCTCTTGTCGAGCCATGTCGCGTTAGGAGTCTACAGAAATGGTTCGTAACGCGACATAAGGCATAAGTGTCGCGCTATGATGAGCTCTTAGCGTGACAGATGGAAGAAAAACTTTTTCAAAATCCAAATTAGGCAACATGGCATTTCCAAGTGATATCTACTGACGAATACGGTCGTCGTGGCAACGACTTTTGGCGAAATCATCTGAGGTTTACTTAAAATTTATATTTCACGTCAAAGTTCCTCCACGGTCAGGTAGTTTCTACGGATTTAATTTCAGAACTGGAAAATAAGTAAAAGAAATTATTTTCATTGAAATTTGAGAATTTCCATGTTTCGTTTAGACTCAGGAATCAGAAAATGAATGTAATTTGGTTTTTTCGTATTTCCAAAAAGAAGAAATGAATCTTTTAATGTCTTCTGTTTAAATTCAAAATTTTGCTCTTGTCGAGCCATGTCGCGTTAGGAGTCTACAGAAATGGTTCGTAACGCGACACAAGGCATAAGTGTCGCGCTATGATGGGCTCTTAGCGTGACACATGGAAGAAAAACTTTTTCAAAATCCAAATTAGGCAACATGGCATTTCCAAGTGATATCTACTGACGAATACGGTCGTCGTGGCAACGACTTTTGGCGAAATCATCTGAGGTTTACTTAAAATTTATATTTCACGTCAAAGTTCCTCCACGGTCAGGTAGTTTCTACGGATTCAATTTCAGAACTGGAAAATAAGTAAAAGAAATTATTTTCATTGAAATTTGAGAATTTCCATGTTTCGTGTAGACTCAAGAATCAGAAAATGAATGTAATTTGGTTTTTTCGTATTTCCAAAAAGGAGAAATGAATCTTTTAAATGTCTTCTGTTTAAATTCAAAATTTTGCTCTTGTCGAGCCATGTTGCGTTAGGAGTCTACAGAAATGGTTCGTAACGCGACATAAGGCATAAGTGTCGCGCTATGATGGGCTCTTAGCGTGACACATGGAAGAAAAACTTTTTCAAAATCCAAATTAGGCAACATGGCATTTCCAAGTGATATCTACTGACGAATACGGTCGTCGTGGCAACGACTTTTGGCAAAATTATCTGAGGTTTACTTGAAATTTATATTTCACGTCAAAGTTCCTCCACGGTCAGGTAGTTTCTACGGATTTAATTTCAGAACTGGAAAATAAGTAAAAGAAATTATTTTCATTGAAATTTGAGCATTTCCATGTTTCGTTTAGACTCAGGAATCAGAAAATGAATGTAATTTGGTTTTTTCGTATTTCCAAAAAGAAGAAATGAATCTTTCAATGTCTTCTGTTTAAATTCAAAATTTTGCTCTTGTCGAGCCATGTCGCGTTAGGAGTCTACAGAAATGGTTCGTAACGCGACATAAGGCATAAGTGTCGCGCTATGATGGGCTCTTAGCGTGACACATGGAAGAAAAACTTTTTCAAAATCCAAATTAGGCAACATGGCATTTCCAAGTGATATCTACTGACGAATACGGTCGTCGTGGCAACGACTTTTGGCGAAATCATCTGAGGTTTACTTAAAATTTATATTTCACGTCAAAGTTCCTCCACGGTCAGGTAGTTTCTACGGATTTAATTTCAGAACTGGAAAATAAGTAAAAGAAATTATTTTCATTGAAATTTGAGAATTTCCATGTTTCGTTTAGACTCAGGAATCAGAAAATGAATGTAATTTGGTTTTTTCGTATTTCCAAAAAGAAGAAATGAATCTTTTAATGTCTTCTGTTTAAATTCAAAATTTTGCTCTTGTCGAGCCATGTCGCGTTAGGAGTCTACAGAAATGGTTCGTAACGCGACACAAGGCATAAGTGTCGCGCTATGATGGGCTCTTAGCGTGACACATGGAAGAAAAACTTTTTCAAAATCCAAATTAGGCAACATGGCATTTCCAAGTGATATCTACTGACGAATACGGTCGTCGTGGCAACGACTTTTGGCGAAATCATCTGAGGTTTACTTAAAATTTATATTTCACGTCAAAGTTCCTCCACGGTCAGGTAGTTTCTACGGATTCAATTTCAGAACTGGAAAATAAGTAAAAGAAATTATTTTCATTGAAATTTGAGAATTTCCATGTTTCGTGTAGACTCAAGAATCAGAAAATGAATGTAATTTGGTTTTTTCGTATTTCCAAAAAGGAGAAATGAATCTTTTAAATGTCTTCTGTTTAAATTCAAAATTTTGCTCTTGTCGAGCCATGTTGCGTTAGGAGTCTACAGAAATGGTTCGTAACGCGACATAAGGCATAAGTGTCGCGCTATGATGGGCTCTTAGCGTGACACATGGAAGAAAAACTTTTTCAAAATCCAAATTAGGCAACATGGCATTTCCAAGTGATATCTACTGACGAATACGGTCGTCGTGGCAACGACTTTTGGCAAAATTATCTGAGGTTTACTTGAAATTTATATTTCACGTCAAAGTTCCTCCACGGTCAGGTAGTTTCTACGGATTTAATTTCAGAACTGGAAAATAAGTAAAAGAAATTATTTTCATTGAAATTTGAGCATTTCCATGTTTCGTTTAGACTCAGGAATCAGAAAATGAATGTAATTTGGTTTTTTCGTATTTCCAAAAAGAAGAAATGAATCTTTCAATGTCTTCTGTTTAAATTCAAAATTTTGCTCTTGTCGAGCCATGTCGCGTTAGGAGTCTACAGAAATGGTTCGTAACGCGACATAAGGCATAAGTGTCGCGCTATGATGGGCTCTTAGCGTGACACATGGAAGAAAAACTTTTTCAAAATCCAAATTAGGCAACATGGCACTTCCAAGTGATATCTACTGACGAATACGGTCGTCGTGGCAACGACTTTTGGCGAAATCATCTGAGGTTTACTTAAAATTTATATTTCACGTCAAAGTTCCTCCACGGTCAGGTAGTTTCTACGGATTTAATTTCAGAACTGGAAAATAAGTAATATAAATTATTTTCATTGAAATTTGAGAATTTCCATGTTTCGTGTAGACTCAAGAATCAGAAAATGAATGTAATTTGGTTTTTTCGTATTTCCAAAAAGGAGAAATGAATCTTTTAATGTCTTCTGTTTAAATTCAAAATTTTGCTCTTGTCGAGCCATGTCGCGTTAGGAGTCTACAGAAATGGTTCGTAACGCGACATAAGGCATAAGTGTCGCGCTATGATGGGCTCTTAGCGTGACAGATGGAAGAAAAACTTTTTCAAAATCCAAATTAGGCAACATGGCATTTCCAAGTGATATCTACTGACGAATACGGTCGTCGTGGTAACGACTTTTGGCGAAATCATCAGAGGTTTACTTAAAATTTATATTTCACGTCAAAGTTCCTCCACGGTCAGGTAGTTTCTACGGATTTAATTTCAGAACAGGAAAATAAGTAAAAGAAATTATTTTCATTGAAATTTGAGAATTTCCATGTTTCGTGTAGACTCAGGAATCAGAAAATGAATGTAATTTGGTTTTTTCGTATTTCCAAAAAGAAGAAATGAATCTTTTGATGTCTTCTGTTTAAATTCAAAATTTTGCTTTTGTCGAGCCATGTCGCGTTAGGAGTCTACAGAAATGGTTCGTAACGCGACATAAGGCATAAGTGTCGCGCTATGATGGGCTCTTAGCGTGACACATGGAAGAAAAACTTTTTCAAAATCCAAATTAGGCAACATGGCATTTCCAAGTGATATCTACTGACGAATACGGTCGTCGTGGCAACGACTTTTGGCGAAATCATCTGAGGTTTACTTAAAATTTATATTTCACGTCAAAGTTCCTCCACGGTCAAGTAGTTTCTACGGATTTAATTTTAGAACTGGAAAATAAGTAAAAGAAATTATTTTCATTGGAATTTGAGAATTTCCATGTTTCGTGTAGACTCAGGAATCAGAAAATGAATGTAATTTGGTTTTTTCGTATTTCCAATAAGGAGAAATGAATCTTTTAATGTCTTCTGTTTTAATTCAAAATTTTGCTCTTGTCGAGCCATGTCGCGTTAGGAGTCTACAGAAATGGTTCGTAACGCGACATAAGGCATAAGTGTCGCGCTATGATGAGCTCTTAGCGTGACAGATGGAAGAAAAACTTTTTCAAAATCCAAATTAGGCAACATGGCATTTCCAAGTGATATCTACTGACGAATACGGTCGTCGTGGCAACGACTTTTGGCGAAATCATCTGAGGTTTACTTAAAATTTATATTTCACGTCAAAGTTCCTCCACGGTCAGGTAGTTTCTACGGATTTAATTTCAGAACTGGAAAATAAGTAAAAGAAATTATTTTCATTGAAATTTGAGAATTTCCATGTTTCGTTTAGACTCAGGAATCAGAAAATGAATGTAATTTGGTTTTTTCGTATTTCCAAAAAGAAGAAATGAATCTTTTAATGTCTTCTGTTTAAATTCAAAATTTTGCTCTTATCGAGCCATGTCGCGTTAGGAGTCTACAGAAATGGTTCGTAACGCGACACAAGGCATAAGTGTCGCGCTATGATGGGCTCTTAGCGTGACACATGGAAGAAAAACTTTTTCAAAATCCAAATTAGGCAACATGGCATTTCCAAGTGATATCTACTGACGAATACGGTCGTCGTGGCAACGACTTTTGGCGAAATCATCTGAGGTTTACTTAAAATTTATATTTCACGTCAAAGTTCCTCCACGGTCAGGTAGTTTCTACGGATTTAATTTCAGAACTGGAAAATAAGTAAAAGAAATTATTTTCATTGAAATTTGAGAATTTCCATGTTTCGTTTAGACTCAGGAATCAGAAAATGAATGTAATTTGGTTTTTTCGTATTTCCAAAAAGAAGAAATGAATCTTTTAATGTCTTCTGTTTAAATTCAAAATTTTGCTCTTGTCGAGCCATGTCGCGTTAGGAGTCTACAGAAATGGTTCGTAACGCGACACAAGGCATAAGTGTCGCGCTATGATGGGCTCTTAGCGTGACACATGGAAGAAAAACTTTTTCAAAATCCAAATTAGGCAACATGGCATTTCCAAGTGATATCTACTGACGAATACGGTCGTCGTGGCAACGACTTTTGGCGAAATCATCTGAGGTTTACTTAAAATTTATATTTCACGTCAAAGTTCCTCCACGGTCAGGTAGTTTCTACGGATTTAATTTCAGAACTGGAAAATAAGTAAAAGAAATTATTTTCATTGAAATTTGAGCATTTCCATGTTTCGTTTAGACTCAGGAATCAGAAAATGAATGTAATTTGGTTTTTTCTCATTCCCAAAAAGAAGAAATGAATCTTTTAATGTCTTCTGTTTAAATTCAAAATTTTGCTCTTGTCGAGCCATGTCGCGTTAGGAGTCTACAGAAATGGTTCGTAACGCGACACAAGGCATAAGTGTCGCGCTATGATGGGCTCTTAGCGTGACACATGGAAGAAAAACTTTTTCAAAATCCAAATTAGGCAACATGGCATTTCCAAGTGATATCTACTGACGAATACGGTCGTCGTGGCAACGACTTTTGGCGAAATCATCTGAGGTTTACTTAAAATTTATATTTCACGTCAAAGTTCCTCCACGGTCAGGTAGTTTCTACGGATTTAATTTCAGAACTGGAAAATAAGTAATATAAATTATTTTCATTGAGATTTGAGAATTTCCATGTTTCGTGTAGACTCAAGAATCAGAAAATGAATGTAATTTGGTTTTTTCGTATTTCCAAAAAGGAGAAATGAATCTTTTAATGTCTTCTGTTTAAATTCAAAATTTTGCTCTTGTCGAGCCATGTCGCGTTAGGAGTCTACAGAAATGGTTCGTAACGCGACATAAGGCATAAGTGTCGCGCTATGATGGGCTCTTAGCGTGACAGATGGAAGAAAAACTTTTTCAAAATCCAAATTAGGCAACATGGCATTTCCAAGTGATATCTACTGACGAATACGGTCGTCGTGGTAACGACTTTTGGCGAAATCATCAGAGGTTTACTTAAAATTTATATTTCACGTCAAAGTTCCTCCACGGTCAGGTAGTTTCTACGGATTTAATTTCAGAACTGGAAAATAAGTAAAAGAAATTATTTTCATTGAAATTTGAGAATTTCCATGTTTCGTGTAGACTCAGGAATCAGAAAATGAATGTAATTTGGTTTTTTCGTATTTCCAAAAAGAAGAAATGAATCTTTTAATGTCTTCTGTTTAAATTCAAAATTTTGCTCTTGTCGAGCCATGTCGCGTTAGGAGTCTACAGAAATGGTTCGTAACGCGACACAAGGCATAAGTGTCGCGCTATGATGGGCTCTTAGCGTGACACATGGAAGAAAAACTTTTTCAAAATCCAAATTAGGCAACATGGCATTTCCAAGTGATATCTACTGACGAATACGGTCGTCGTGGCAACGACTTTTGGCGAAATCATCTGAGGTTTACTTAAAATTTATATTTCACGTCAAAGTTCCTCCACGGTCAGGTAGTTTCTACGGATTTAATTTCAGAACTGGAAAATAAGTAAAAGAAATTATTTTCATTGAAATTTGAGCATTTCCATGTTTCGTTTAGACTCAGGAATCAGAAAATGAATGTAATTTGGTTTTTTCGTATTCCCAAAAAGAAGAAATGAATCTTTTAATGTCTTCTGTTTAAATTCAAAATTTTGCTCTTGTCGAGCCATGTCGCGTTAGGAGTCTACAGAAATGGTTCGTAACGCGACACAAGGCATAAGTGTCGCGCTATGATGGGCTCTTAGCGTGACACATGGAAGAAAAACTTTTTCAAAATCCAAATTAGGCAACATGGCACTTCCAAGTGATATCTACTGACGAATACGGTCGTCGTGGCAACGACTTTTGGCGAAATCATCTGAGGTTTACTTAAAATTTATATTTCACGTCAAAGTTCCTCCACGGTCAGGTAGTTTCTACGGATTTAATTTCAGAACTGGAAAATAAGTAATATAAATTATTTTCATTGAAATTTGAGAATTTCCATGTTTCGTGTAGACTCAAGAATCAGAAAATGAATGTAATTTGGTTTTTTCGTATTTCCAAAAAGGAGAAATGAATCTTTTAATGTCTTCTGTTTAAATTCAAAATTTTGCTCTTGTCGAGCCATGTCGCGTTAGGAGTCTACAGAAATGGTTCGTAACGCGACATAAGGCATAAGTGTCGCGCTATGATGGGCTCTTAGCGTGACAGATGGAAGAAAAACTTTTTCAAAATCCAAATTAGGCAACATGGCATTTCCAAGTGATATCTACTGACGAATACGGTCGTCGTGGTAACGACTTTTGGCGAAATCATCTGAGGTTTACTTAAAATTTATATTTCACGTCAAAGTTCCTCCACGGTCAGGTAGTTTCTACGGATTTAATTTCAGAACTGGAAAATAAGTGAAAGAAATTATTTTCATTGAAATTTGAGAATTTCCATGTTTCGTGTAGACTCAGGAATCAGAAAATGAATGTAATTTGGTTTTTTCGTATTTCCAAAACGGAGAAATGAATCTTTTAAATGTCTTCTGTTTAAATTCAAAATTTTGCTCTTGTCAAGCCATGTCGCGTTAGGAGTCTACAGAAATGGTTCGTAACGCGACACAAGGCATAAGTGTCGCGCTATGATGGGCTCTTAGCGTGACACATGGAAGAAAAACTTTTTCAAAATCCAAATTAGGCAACATGGCATTTCCAAGTGATATCTACTGACGAATACGGTCGTCGTGGCAACGACTTTTGGCAAAATTATCTGAGGTTTACTTGAAATTTATATTTCACGTCAAAGTTCCTCCACGGTCAGGTAGTTTCTACGGATTTAATTTCAGAACTGGAAAATAAGTAAAAGAAATTATTTTTATTGAAATTTGAGAATTTCCATGTTTCGTGTAGACTCAGGAATCAGAAAATGAATGTAATTTGGTTTTTTCGTATTTCCAAAAAGAAGAAATGAATCTTTCAATGTCTTCTGTTTAAATTCAAAATTTTGCTCTTGTCGAGCCATGTCGCGTTAGGAGTCTACAGAAATGGTTCGTAACGCGACATAAGGCATAAGTGTCGCACTATGATGGGCTCTTAGCGTGACACATGAAAGAAAAACTTTTTCAAAATCCAAATTAGGCAACATGGCACTTCCAAGTGATATCTACTGACGAATACGGTCGTCGTGGCAACGACTTTTGGCAAAATTATTTGAGGTTTACTTAAAATTTATATTTCACGTCAAAGTTCCTCCACGGTCAGGTGGATTTGCTGAGGAATTCTTGAAGCTTGCAGCCCTAATGAGCCCTCTTGTGTTTTTTTTTTGGCTATCAAAATTCCAGTTGATAGGTACATCCCTTTTGCCTTCCTGTGTTATCCAGAGCTCTATTGGGCCCCCTTGTTCCTTCAACGTCTTTTAAAGCTCTGCTGAGCTCCCTTACCTACATCCGTTTTCGGGACAGTAGGTAGTAAGCACCTTGTGCATTCATGTGATATTCGGAGCCCTGGCGGGCTCCTTGTATCTTCAAGTGTAGTATAGAGCCCCAATTAGCCCACTTATGTTTTTATTGGCTTCCAAAGTAGGTACCAGTAAAGGCTTCTTTTTGCCTTTATTCGTTATACAGAAGCTCCTACGTCACGTTGTAGGAGCTTACAGGGTTCATTTCCACATGCTATATTTTGTTGTAAATTGATGATTTTTCAGATTTTTGATTAAAACTGGCAAGATTTTTGCTAACACTTGCTAAATTTTCGTAAAAAATTCTGGATTTTTGTTCAGAATTGGTACATTGTTGCTGAAACTTGTTGGATCTTAGCTAAAGACTTCCTGAATTGTGGCTGAAAATCATCCAAAGTTGCTAAATTGTAACCAAAAATTGCTAATGCTTTGCTAAAACTTGCTAAATTGTAGCTGAATATTGCTAAATGATTGTGCAAGATTGCTAAATTTTATGTCATGCTGAAACTTGCTGAATCATCGCTGAAACGTGATGAATTTTTGCTTACAATATGATTGCTAAATTTTTTTATCGTTGCTAAAGCTTGTAGAAATTTTTATTGAAAATTGCTCAATTATTGTTGCTTAAAGTCACTCGATTGCTATTTTTCAAAATCGCTCCATTCCAGTTGAAAACTGCCGCTTTTGGTAAACACGTGAAGCATTTCCGG
Organism: Anaspis maculata; assembly: GCA_949128115.1. Lineage (NCBI taxonomy): Eukaryota > Metazoa > Arthropoda > Insecta > Coleoptera > Scraptiidae > Anaspis > Anaspis maculata. The sequence continues at coordinate 76,523,962 of OX421962.1, forward strand.
AAATCTTTAATCATTGTTGCTTAAAGTTTCTCAATTTTATCAAAACTTGCTGAGATTTTGCTGCAAGATGTTTCATTTTAGTCGAAAATCGCTGGATTTTTCTGAAAATGACTGAGATTTGCACACATTCGCCGACTTTTGATTGGAAATTGTTGAATTGTTGCTGAAAAATGCTCAATTTGCCAAAATTTGCTGCAGTTTTGCTGAAATTTGCTGAAGTTCTTCTAAAACTTGCTACATTTGCGTTAGAAATCGCTCAATATTTGCTCAAAATTGCTAAATTGATGAAGTTTGCTAAACTGTGATCAACATAGCTACTTTGTTGCCAATAGCTGGATTGTGCTGAAACTTGGCCAATGTTTGGTTTGAAATTGCTGAAAATTGTTGAATCTTGCGGAAACTTGTCGAAAATGGCTGAATACAATCATCTGAAAATCTGTTAGCATATGCTGAGGCTTGCTGGATTCTGGTTGCAAGTGATATATTGTGGTTGGAATTACGTTTTCTTGAAAAATTGCTGAATTGTTAACGAAACTTTTTGAATGTTGATTTAATATTGCTAAATGGTTGCACAAAATTACTGATGTTTTGCAACTTGCTCAACTTTACTGGAACACGCGCTAAATTAATGTTGAAAATTGCTACTTTGATGCAATCTTGCTGGAATAGTGCTGAAATATTGCAACATTTTTATTAGAAATTGCTAAATATTTAGGAACTTGAAATTGCTGAATTGATGAAAAAGCTTGCTAAATTTTGATCAACATTGCCACTTTATTGCCAATAGCTGAATTGTAGTGATACCGGCCAAGTTTCAGTTTGCAATTGCTGAGTTTTGCTGGAAATTGTTGAAATTCGCTGGAGCTTGTTGAATTTTGGTTTGGTATTCCGTTTCTCTAGAAAATTGCTGAATTGTTATTGAAGCTTCCCAAATGTTTATTATACGTTAGTATGTTGTATTGTTTATGATTTGCTGGAACTTGCTGGATCTTTGCTGAAACATACTGAATTTATATAGAAAATTGTTAAATTATGCTGAACCTTGCCAAACTTTCGCTAAAACTTGCTAAAATTTCCTACATCTGTGATAAAACTTGTCACTGTTGCTGCAGGTGCATTGTTCAAGTGTACTGGGAATTGTTAATTGTCAACTTGAATTTGCAAAACCGAAGATTGCCACATTTGTGCTGAAAAATTGCTGAGATTTGCTCAGCTTCACTGAACTTTGAAAGTGGTTAATTAAGTATCAGTATATTTTGTTAACATTCTACATTTTTCTTTAAAAAATTTTTAACCACTATTTGCTAAAAATTGCTCAATTTTGCTGAAACTTGCGGAAATATCGCTGAAAATTGCTACAGTTTTGTAAGCAGTCGCTTAATATTCACTTTAACTTGCTGAATTGGTGATGAAGCTTAATAAATGATTAACATCGCCACTTTGTTGCCAAAAGCTGGATTGTGCTGAAACTTGGACAAGTTCTGGTTTGAAATTGCTGAATTCCGCTGAACATTGTTAAATCTTGCAAAAACTTGCCAATCACCCATCGAAAATAGCAAAATTTAGCGTTTCGCTCAAAAAATTGCTGGATTTTTTATGTAACTTTTTGAGTTTTCATTCAAAATTGCCGAGAACTGATATAAATCTTGCAAAAAGTCCAGTTGAAATATCTGAGTTTTTGTTCAGAATTCCTAGAGTTTGTTGAAAATTTGCTGGATTGTTGCTGCAACTTTCTAAATGTCGATCTGAAATTGCTAAACTGTTGCTGAAAATTGCTTATGTTTTGCTAAAGCCTGCTGAATCATTGCTAGAACATGCTAAATGCATGCTGAAAATTGCTACATCGATGCTAAGATTTGCTGAACTTGCGACATTTTTGCTAAAATTCTCTACATGTGTGGTGAAAATTGACAAATTTTTGTTTGTCGCTTCAGTGATGGAAGCACGCCGTCAATCGGTTACGAAGTTCGTGTTCGTATCCGAATTTCGCGAGCACGCCACTTTCGTCCTTGTTCGATTTTGGTTGGAAATGTCTAACTTGTCGCCGAAAATGGCTAAAACATTGAAAATATCAGCTGAAATTGTTTGCTAGAAAGTAGAAACTGCAAAATTTTGGTAGAACTTCCTGAATTGCGATAGAAAACGGCTAAATTTTGACTGGAAATTGCTGAGTCCGGTCCCTGTCGGCACTTTCCATTGTTCAACGTTCGAATGGTTTATTGAAGGGCAATATAATGATAACAAGGGCAGCATTGCTTTATTCATCTCCTGTTCCATTACTACCTACTACGGTAGAGAAGGCAAGACAAATAGTCATCTTGTCATATTTTAAGTGGGCGCTATTTTTGCTGTCGAATGTACATCTTGCGTCTATTTTGTATTTCAAAGGTCGAAATCAAGTGAAACAGCCACAAAGTTCAGTCAAATTGAAATTGTTGTGTCTCCTGAAAAGAATCACAAATTTTCATGAGTTTTCCTTTTGACCATGCTGATTCCTTACGGCTCAATATCAAACTGGAGGCGCAGAGCTGGGACGGCGTAGAGTACCAAATACAGCGGTTTGTTTGCTTGATCACCATGAATATTGGAATATTTCTAAGACCGACAAGACACGGCTGCAATAGGTAAACAAACAAAGCTTGCCACTGCCGGCTAGCAAAGAAATAGGTCTGGTACGAAACGAAAAGCCGGCAGTATACATTGTGCAATGTCAACCACTTTGTACCGGCTACGATAGGGATGGCCAGCAGTGCCGGTTACCATGCGAATAGCCGGCTCCGGTCACAATACATAAAGCCGGGGCCGGCTACGGAGGCACTTCCAACCGAAAAATGCATGGTACATTTTCGATTTTCCCAATTTTTTGATATATTGCTCTCTGAAATTTTTAGAATCGATAAGTAATGATCGCCAAAATGGGAATTGCCCATAAAGACACGAAATAATTTCACAACAAAATATAAAAAAATTGGGAAAATCAAATATGTACCATTTTTCAGTACTTTCCTTGAACATCCGTTAAAAAAAATGTGCAATGTCCAAAATTCCTCATCTTTTGTGGTTGAATCAAAACTGAAATCTTCAAGATTGGACAATGGACTGAAGAGCTATGATTCTTTTCAGAGTAGGATGCAAGTCAAAAGTCCGACAAAAGAATTATGAAAAAACCCGGCGAATTCAGCTCGACTTATTTTCATGCCTCTACAACATATCCAATATTTATGAAAATCCGTTACCATGAGTGCAAAAAGTGATCGTTCTGGCATGGAATGTCTCACCAAATAAGTCATAATTTAACGTTTTTGAAAATTTAACGTGACTTCGATGTTTTAAAAAAGTCAAGTGGGGTATCGTTTTTTACAACATCAAGCACGTGCAGCACTAGACCCACTAGTCTACTATTCAAGATTCAAGTAACTTCTCAATCACTTTCAGTGAATGAATTGTGGCATTTGAGACTCCCTTTGAAAATCGGGACAAATTTTCGACTGCCTTTGTCCCCAATTTTTCCTATGAAGCTGAAATGATGAGAGTTTGCAGAGCTCGCTACAGAATTTGCACCCACGAAAAAATCCAAAATGATTCAGTTTCTAGAAAAAAGTTCTAATATAACTTCGAGTATAAATTAGAAAAAACCCTGAACTTGAAATTTTTACGCGTACAATCCGGCCAAGTGGGATAATAAATTCACACTACGCTGCTTTACGCTACTCAAACCGCGGCCGATCAGCTGGGAGCTCAGAACTTATAATCGCTAAACACACATACACACACACAGCGACAATTACTATACACCATCATACCTCCTAGTCGGTTATTTTCCTGGCACCGAGCTATTTAAGGCAGATGTTCAATCGGTACGGTTCATTCCTATGAACACCCTCAACAAAGCCTCAACACAAGAAAATGTAACAAAGAAGCATCCCTAAAAACAAAACCAAAACAAAACCGGAAAAGAACCGGAAGAAAGCTGGCGAGAGTTTTGGCATTCGACCATCAACCAACATCGAAGTGAAAAGTGGCGGAAAAGTGAAAAAAAAAATGAAGATTTCGGCGAGTTTCAGTTCCAAAATCAACGAGGGGAAGCCCTTGTACCAGTACTTGGCTGCTATTATGGTACTGAATGAACAATAAACTTATTATTATTATTATTATTATTATAGTCACCAAGCCCAAAATTGAAAGATTCACCCTCCCTCTCCTTGAGTTTTGTTTAAGATCAATTTTAGCGAGATAAAACAGAAACAGAAGAACAGAACAACAATTGTTTCTAGCCCGCGTTCATAAATTTTAAGTGAAAATTTTCACCCCTCCCGCCCCCCAATTTCTACACCCTCATCAAGGTTCCCGCCCTCTGGTTTTATGGTTTTTTTACAACCCGCAAAACTCCTTAAGAACACTACAGACCACAATTATGAACTTTTACAGCTTTTCAGACGTTGTTGAATTATGAAAAAATTTGCTCAAAACAAGAAAATTATTTTTTTAATTTTTTTACAAAAACAAAAGACTGTGCTAAAATACGTTCCTTAGGCGCAAAAACGTTCAAAATAATAGACCTGAATTGGAATCCAACCACAAATGTCTAAAACACCCCAAAAAAATGTTTCCAAATAGCAGCACAAAAAAACTTACTTTTTTTCCAATAACTTCTTGGAATTGAACTCGCCGTGCTAACGTTATGGCATACTGGCGCATAAAGCTTAGTTCCCAGTTGCGAATATTCGGACAAAAATTCCGAATAATCTGGAAAAGTGACAGAACTTGGACAGCTGTCAGAACTGGCCAACATTTTGCGAATATTCGGATATTTTTGACGTTTGCATTTGTTTACATTGGTTTTGCTGCGTTTGAAGTACCTATGCATTCGTTGTTCTGATCCGAAAGCCACTCGCGGAGCCTCTTGGACGGAGTTGAGAGCTGGAGAGTAATTTGTATCGAAGTGATCGAAGTGAATAAGTGATGGTGAACATTGAGACCTAGTCGGGGTGAAAATTATACCTACACGTCATCATAGGTACCTATGTAACGGTTTATTTTTGCAAAGAATAATAAAAGAAAATGGAGAAGACCTTGGTATTGTTGGATTTATTTTAATTCAAATTAAGTAGGTACAATTATTTTGTAACGTGAGAGGGTGTTGGTCGTTCCGCGCTGAGTCCGGATTTTTTGTGGGTCCTTCCGAAATTGAACAGAGGGCATTTTGCCTAATTTCGTGAAATGAACCCTGGGCATCCTGGGAAACCGCAGAGCGATTTTTCCGCTGGGCAAGGCCACGAAGGCGTCCTGAAGCGAGAATACGTGATTGTGCTGTGAAAAGATTCGGGGTAAGTTTAACAGAAAATATTTTGAGACGGGGCAATCCCGAACACGCACTTACCTAGGTTCGCGAATTTATAGGATTCAAGTTACGGCCTTAGCAAAGGCCACGGAAAGTCCCATCCAGTTCTGCATACAATCCAACGATCCTTCCCACTGTATCGGAACAAGAGCTCTCGGTTGCGGTTTAGTAAATAACTTTGTACCAAAGGTACGCTGGTGTGTTATCGACAAGGACTTGGGAGGAACGGTGGGCCCCAGCGGAGGTTCCCTATCCAACGTTTGTTTCGTGCAGGCCACACGTCACCAGCTTCTGCCTTTCGAAAAGGAAGAAGGGCCCTGAGCGAAGTATTTTGACTCCAAAGTCTTCTAAAACGATAATCGTTGTTTAAATTCAATTACCTACTCACGCACTAACTTACGTTTCTGTGGACATACATTTTCTCCATTTAACAGGCCCAGAGCAACGGCGAATTTGTAGAAATTCTCGTGTTTGTTTTGAACCGCGGAGTATGTGACCGCGAATCGGACCTAACCTCAAACGTCACTGGCCGCGTTTTGTTGAATTTCTACCAGATAGGAATACACGACAGTCGAGCGAAACCCCACAGGCGCTAACATGGTTCCGGGGCCACAGACGCGAAAGTGGTTTGAGGGACACACAAGCGAAAACTCTGATAGACGGATTCCGTAGTGCAATGTGGCAACGCCGCCCATCCTCCTGCGTCATCATCGGCTGCGCACAGACCCATCGGGGGACACAGGAGCGAAAGCACCTTGAGGGCCACAGGAGCGAACGTGGTTTCAGCGACGCACAAGCGAAAGCACATCGGGGGACGCAGACGCGAAAGCACTTCGAGGGCCACAGGAGCGAAAACATTTGGTTTGGAGCTCTGCAGAATTCGTAGCGGTTCGTCTACTTCCAGGCAGATGGCGCCATCGGTTCATGTTCATTGATTTATAATGATTCATTGTTATCGAGCCACGTGTACCTACCTATAAGCCATCAATCACTTATAAGCTAAATTCTGCATTTGAGTATACCTATACTAAGTAATAATTAATAAAATAAAAAACAAATAAACAATAGAATCGCACACATTGTAAAGTGGGTTTCGATTGAGTTAGCTGATCTGATTTTTCTCAATTTTGCATATAAATGAATAGTTTCGGTGAGGCTAATTTTAAACATTATAATGTGACAAACTTCTATAAATTAGCCATTATAAATCGATGAACATGAACCGATGGCGCCATCTGCCTGGAAGTAGACGAACCGCTACGAATTCTGCAGAGCTCCAAACCAAATGTTTTCGCTCCTGTGGCCCTCGAAGTGCTTTAGCGTCTGCGTCCCCCGATGTGCTTTCGCTTGTGCGTCGCTGAAACCACGTTCGCTCCTGTGGCCCTCAAGGTGCTTTCGCTCCTGTGTCCCCCGATGGGTCTGTGCGCAGCCGATGATGACGCAGGAGGATGGGCGGCGTTGCCACATTGCACTACGGAATCCGTCTATCAGAGTTTTCGCTTGTGTGTCCCTCAAACCACTTTCGCGTCTGTGGCCCCGGAACCATGTTAGCGCCTGTGGGGTTTCGCTCGACTGTCGCCTCACCCCAGATAGAACTACTACTGAGAGTACTGACTGAGCGAAAAAACACCAAAGAAGTAATTAATCAACAGGAAGTACTAACTCAAGTCCATGCTTGAATCACTGCTTGATTTCCTCAAAAACAAAAACAGAGATGTCAAGAACGATGAGTTGAAATGACATACGTCAAAAATATGCGAAATTCGCGAAAAGTTGAAATGATTTCAACTTTTTCCGAACATTCGCAAAAGGTATTGGAGACAGTGCCGGACTGGCGAAATTTGACCGACTAGGTCGCCTATGATATATTTCTTCAAATTGGACAATCTGTTAAGACGATAGATTGAAAAAGTCAAGATGATTTTAATCAAATTTGCCAAAGTGATGTTTATTGCTTTGCTAGATTGCCGTTTCAATTTAATTATTAGGTCAGATTTTGACACTGACACAGAATTCTCATTCTTTTTTGCTTGAAAACGCTGTTAGGCACGTTATTTCAATTGTGAACGTGTTGAGAGGTGCAATAGTAAGAATAATACTTGGAATATATAATACAGTTGAAAAAAATGACCGAGGAGGATTCAGTCATAGCGCTGGAGTGTGATTTCGTTGCAAGTGATCTTGTGACCTGAGCTCGTCGTGCCCTTTAAGAACCTAAGCACGTTATTCCACGTGATCCTGGCCGCAAGGAAGCGGCCGAGGTCAATGAGCAAACCTGCGACCTACCGGCGACGCATCAGTCCCCAGAATGACAATTGACAACAGAATGACCAGCGTAGTTTTGAAGTTGGTAGTTGGTGAAGGTTTCATGTTATAGTCATACGGACACTAATTGTAACGTAACCTCTCTTTACTCCCTTTGAATCAAGATGACAATAAACATGGAAAAATCAGGGACACCAAACATAACTGGAATGTTTCATGGCAAGCTCTGTGACTTGGAATGTATTATACTCCATTGTGAAGTTGCGAATTTTTCAAAATTCGAAGAAAAGATAAAGCAGAATCATTAGGTATATATGGCCTCCGGCAGCTCGATCAGGCTTCACGTAAAGATGATCTTTCGGACGCTGAAGAGACAAGGTGACCTTGGCGGACAAAGTGGGCAAGAATTGCTGGAGTCTCGATTCGGCTCGGACAAATAAACGCTGAAAATAAAGGCTTCCGTGCGGGGCGAGGCGCGGGGTAGAGTGGTAGAGACTCGCTGATGTTGGTTATTGCGTGATCAAGATATCTCAACTTCGCCGTTGTACTCAAGAGTAGGTACCATATAAAATAAAAATATCATATATTCTATTTTATTTTATGTTATTCTGTAAATATTACCCTTACCACCAAAGTGCCGGGAAATTTCAAGTCACAGCTCATCTCTTCTGAATTACCTCCAATCTTTTGAGGGTAGGCCCAGGCGGCTGTCTCATAATGGAGGCCCAAAAAAATGAATTTGACACATCAATTAATCAAAATTTGTGCCAACCCGCTTCGCTTACTTTTCAAATAATTCAAATGCAGCGGCTTGACACATGACACTTGAAATCGTCCGATTTTTTCGCACTGGGAATCATAGAAACGGAGAAAACTTGCGAATTCCGAATATTCGGGATTTTTGTCCGAATATTCGCAACTGGGAACTAAGCTTAAAGCTTAGTTCCCAGATGCGAATATTCGGACAGAAAATGCGATTTTATATGTCAAATTTTGAATTTGAGGGCTCTGATTGGCCAATATGACGACTTTGACATTAAATTTCGCATTTTCTGTCCGAATATTCGCAACTGGGAATCCAGCTTAAGCCAAACGGATCCGAACGGAAGGGATATGTTGGCGCTTAGGCAAGACTTAAACCAAGATATCTTCAAATATTATTTTATTTTAATTATGCCAGTGGTACCAAACGATGCGAAATTCAATGGCGATTTCAACGATGTGTAAAACTCAATTTTGAATCATTTGGCGTTTACGCCGTTTTGGTTTATCAACGTCGACGTGGGAACATTTAGAAACGGTTCTGGGGCTAGACAAGACGCAAGGCCAAGAGAGGGTGAGGTTAAGTCGGTCTTTTCAAAAGTCAGAGAAAAACAGGGAGCACGTGAATACCGACAAATATATCCTAATTTGCTACTTTAATAATTGATAATCATCATGTTCGCTAATACGTGCAATTTGTTCTCTATAAAAGTGCAATACCTGAAAGCCCCAAGTGAAATTGAAGTAAGTACCTACCTCAATATCTACCTACAATTTATTTTTACCTACAATTTTTTTTCAATAATGTGTATATGAGTACCATTTTCATTTACTTATCACTGCTCTTACCTAAAACCACTGCTTCAGTACTGTCCCATAGAGCCAACAAGAAACTTCCCTTTTGCAGCCAGTCCGGTGTTCTTCTCGTCTATTGAATATTTTGAAAAATTGTCCCAATGTGAAGACGGCAGAAGGGTCTACAAGCTGTGCTTGAAGGTAAACTACACTACAACAGTGTTCACTTCATCTGGCTGAAAACGGTTTATGTTACAGAAAGTACGAGATTACCTACCTGGCGATACAATACGAATCATCCCTCGAAATGATTCCAGAATCGTTGACCTTATCCTACTTCGCTTAGGTCTTGAAAGTTTTGCTCACAAACCTTGTCAAATACAAACCACCGGGAAAAAGCAACTGAAACATTTCCATCAAGGATTCACGACCATTCACAATATCTTTTTAGATGATGTTGACATTCAAACAGTGCCTAAAAAATTATTTCTCAAGTCACTGATGAAATTCACAATTGATCTTGAAGACATTGAAAAGTTGAAAACTGTTACCTCAGTGAACGGCTCAAAAGAATACTTGAGCTTTATAAGTGGAAAAGCACGGACGCTTCTAGGATTGCTTGAAGAAATTCCATCTTGCAATCCACCGTTGGAGTTGATCCTAGAGAATTTACCACCTCTACAGCCAAGGCCTTATTCTCTGTCATCATCACCTGATGATTCTCTTTTAAGCATTACTTTCCATGTTGTCGAGCATGAAAATGGATTCAAAGGTCTGTGCACTGGGTGGCTTGAGAAAATCTTGAGTGAACACTCTCAAGTTGCATTTTATTATAGTTTGCCAACAATATTTCGAATGCCAAAAGATATAAGCGAACCTTTAATATTAATTGCCACAGGTACTGGTATAGCACCTTTTCAAAGCTATCTTGCTTCCTTGGAAAATACCAGACAAATATGGCTTTTGTATGGATGCCGAAATGAGAAAAATCATCACTACAAGCAAGACCATGAAGAATATTTGACAAAGGGGTTTATGAGTAAGCTGACAGTGGCATATTCAAGAATAAACACAGAAAAGAACTATATTCAAAATGCAATAAATAAAGAAGCTGGAGAATTGGTCGAATGGCTTGTGGACAAAAAAGCAACAGTATTTATTTGTGGTGGTCACGTTAGCGAAATTTCCTGTGCCATTGATGAAGTGTTTAGCAAGCGAGGAGATCTGAAGTCCGATTATTTACTAAGGATGAAGGAACAGAACAGGTGCATCACAGAATCTTGGACGTAATTTAAAAATTTTGTAATGTCAAACTTTAAAAACTTCATTGTAGGTAGTAATTTACAATACATAGTTTGTTATATACACATTTTTTATAATAAAACTATAATTGCGTATTTTGAGCGTATAAAACGTATTGGTTTTGGCAACATCTGAGAAAACAAACTAATTGGAAGGCAAAATAATTAAGCCCTGGAATAGAAATGAACACTAAAAAAACTGTATGGCTTCCTTCCATGGAAAAACCACGCTCAGAAAATTGCCCCTTCTTAAACTAAGATTTTTTTCCCTATTTGTAAATGCTATAAATTGATCAAGCCAATAACAATGTAAAAAAAATTAATGACTAACATTTTGACTATAATACTCCAATCAATTCTGATATGAAATCAGTTTCATGTTAACACAGTTTATACCAGGTGCTCTTCTAAAATGTGAATTGAAGCTCTATGCTCTGGCCAAGTGCAAGGGAATGAGGCTGCTTTCGGCTGGAGCACAGTCTGATCCAATTCATAATAATTTAAAGAAACACCCGGTACTTGTTTTCTTAGGCTTGCATTTCTTACTGTTTACAAATTTATCGATAATGATATAAGAAATAATTGCTTAGGCTTTTGCGTTATCAAAATAAATTCTCTATGAAAATATAGAAATCTCGACTTGTAAATATTTATAAAACCAGTCAGTCTTGACTTTTTCAAGCCAGCTAGGAATGAAAAAACTATGGAATATTGTCCTTTTTGTGCCAAGTAAGTAGAAGTCGTTAAAAAAGATGTAATCACAGTTTTGTTTGACTGGACGGTCCCTACTTAAATCTTTTGTAGTATCCTTTTGGCAGCTTTGATCAATGGGGTTAGGCTCTTCAGCTCCATGCGATCTTTCAAGAATGGGTGTTGCAGCAGCTCAGATGCCAATGCTCTCTTATCTACGTCGACCTGGAGACACTTTTCGATGAAATCTTTTAGAGGCTCCGAAAGACTGGGCCAACGAACAATTTTCGGCCTGCCGTTTGCTGCAATCAAATACAGTGCCCTGAGAGGTGGCTCGCGCAAATATGGCGGTTCGCCGTCCAGCATTTCCACAATCATGATACCCAACGACCATATGTCGACTTTCTTTCCGTATTTCTGTCTGGTCACCACTTCGGGTGCCATCCAGTAAGGCGTACCGACCATTGTTTCGCGCTGCTCGTTTCCGGTGACGTTGGCACAGAAGCCGAAATCGGTGACTTTGACTGTGCCGTCCATGCCGAGCAAGATGTTGTCCGATTTGATGTCACGATGAATTGTGCCCCTGTTGTGCAAGTAGTTTACGGCTTGAAGTACCTGTGAAAGTTCAAAATATATATACAGGCGTTTCAAATTTAAATCGCGTCCTTTCAGGAAATGATGGGAAACGTCAAAAGAAGTAGACTTTCTCGAAAAAATATATGTCAGAAACGAATAATAACGGAGATATAGACGTTCAAAGTTGAACTTTAAAAATCGATTTTTCGTCATAACGTTCAAACTTCGCAACCGATTTTGTAAAAATTTGAGCTGGAGATCACTGAAATAAGTCGGTATCTAACAATAATAAGGCGTTCCTTCAAAATTTTTCAGGGGCGTGGATAATGAGGGATGCCTCCGCTTTTTCACCCCTATTTTTTACCCCTTCAAGTAAAAAACGACGGAAAAACGATTTTTAAAGTTCAACTTTGAACGCCTATATCTCCGCTATTACTCGTTTCTGACATATATTTTTTTGAGAAAGTCTACTTCTTTTGAAGTTTCCCATCATTTTCTGAAAGGACGCGACTTGAATTTGAAACACCCTGTGTATCCCATACACTTTCTATTTTCAGTAGAATGACTTTTTGGAACAAAAATAAAGTGACAAGCTGGAGCGCTGGGAGAATACGACCGATGGTCGCTGATAGTTTCGCTCCAAAACTTTGCAGGTGCCATCAGCCGTAGCCCCCCAGCTTGTCACTTTATTTTTGCTTCAAAAAGTCATTCTACTGGAAATAGAAAGTGTATGGGATATATGCTCCATAATTTGGTCATTCATCGACACCTCCAGGGTCTAGTGCTTTGACAGTAAGTTATTCTGGTCAAATTAAGCTATGTTTGGCTAGGGCACAGCCTTAGACCGGTCAAATAAGGAAAGCTAGATAGAAAAAACTGTCGGAGTTTTGGAAATATGACAAAGATGTTCGCTAAGGTATACATACTTAAGTCCCCAACTCTACATGTTGCGCTCGAGCTGCCATCTTGGAAAAAGAGATATTCAATTTAGGTTGTCATGAAAAAAATCAAGCTTATAAAAATTGTCAACAAAAAATGTTTCATACCGATTTTTTCTCGCATATGTTAATATTAATAAAATTAACTTATCAAACAATAATCCAAGAAATAAGCGATTTTTCGCCTATGGCTGGAGATATTGAGATATTGTCTTTGAATTTTGTGGAGATGTTGGCGGTCCACATCAAAGCTAAACGTGTCAGTTGGGATGAAAAAAAAACTGTCGAAGTTTTGGGAATTGCACAGGGATGTTTGCTAAGGTATACTGATAAACATACTAAAAGTCCCCACCTCTACCTGTTCCGCTCGAGCCGCCATCTTGTAAAAACCATTTTTCCAAGATGGCGGCTCGAGCGCAACAGGTAGGGGGACTTTTAGTATATTTATCAGTATACCTCTCTGTCAAATTTCCAAAACTCCGACAGTATCTTCTCTCTCTGCTTTTCCCCATTTGACTGGCTTAAAGGACCCCGCACGATTCTTATGGAAAATGGCTCCCGGTTAAATTCTCTGAATTTTTTTATATGTTGTAGCTCATGAGATACTGATCAAATACCGTGAACCCCAACCTCAAATAATGGACAGGTTTTTACCCACAGGGGGTTGAAGTTGGAGATTTTGACGGCTTCAAAATGATATAATGACGTTAATAAAAGCTTTTTATTTGGTTTCCCTTCGAGTTGTGTTTCATGCTAAATGTATTTATTTGACAGAAAAATATCAACCCCCTCCTCCACCCCTAACCCCTATCTACCATCATAAAATTCGAGATTACTCCCAAAAGCCATGCGGATGGCTTCTGTGGTTTAAATTATGAATGGACCTTTTCAATAAAGGAGGTCTCTCTCGCACGATTTACGTCACAGCCCCCACATGTACTCAGTGTGATGCCGCGCACTTCATAACGAACAGTTTCCCTTGGAGATATAAGGCGCCGTTATAGCTAGACACCACCGGCTGCGCGGTACGAGCGCGCACGCATCTGTCTCTCTTCTGAAAAGAGTGAAAAGGTCCATTTTGACATGAAAATTATTTTCCACCCCTAATGTTGGGGTGCCGATTTTCCAATTTTCCTCGGTTAATTTGGCTGAATTTTTGGTATAGTGTGCTTCTAATTCTGCTGAACAAAAAGTTCTCATACCAAAACTTATTCCTATGAACAGTTTTTGCTCTGCAGGGGACTGAAGTTCAATATTTATGCTCTCAAATCTTCAACTTCAGTCTTCTGTAGACCAAAGGTCCACTGGACATCAACTGTCCATAGGAATAAGTTTTGGCATAAGAACTTTTTGTTCAGCAGAATTAGAAGTACACAATACCAAAAATTCAGCCAAATTAACCGAGGAACATTGGAAAACTGGAAAATCGGCACCGCAACATTAGAGGTGGAATAGTATATTATATACCAAGTTCCCAAAGTACTACTTTATGGCACTGAGTGATGCGGCTCGCTTCGCTCGGTTCACCGCATGCACCACGAGGTGACATAAAGGTACTTTGGGAACGAGGCATATACACTATTTTATATAAAATCGTGTCGAAAACGCAGTAGTGGAGTCGGCACGTTCGGAAAAAGTCCTGTTCGCTGCATTTTTGAGTAATGCAATGCCCTTTGGCACACATGTCCTTAGAACCTGCCTGAACAATTCTGTCCATCGCCGCAAGCAAAATTTTAGTTCAGATCCTGTATACAGGGTGAAGAAGAAAAACAATTTAAAACAAGTGAGTATGCCTTCACGTGCGTGAGTCTCAGTAGCGCATTTTCTTGAAGAGGCATATTATGAATGTAAAGAAATTTGGTTGAAGGAGAAACATCATTCTTTGCCCACTCTCTTCAGTCGAAACTCATTGTGATTTTTGGTTATCAGTATGGGGTACTTGTCAATGGAACAGATTTGAATGAAAATTATTTCAATCATCAATATTTTTTTGTTTGGAGGCGGAAGCTGGAAGCAGCCACTAATCAACAGTAGCCTATTCGTTCCCATTTTTAGTCGGCTATCCATATAGCGAAAGAATTAGATCGTTATGTCTTCGGGTTTATGTTTCTCAATCATCTCTTACTTTGAGGGCAGCGTGTGGGGGTGGCAACATCCGGGAAAGTAACTGTTGCACAGTTTGAGTTGGGGGTTTCCAAATGTGTAAGGAAATATGACAAATCAGTGAAAATTATGAAAGTTGCATTTTTTTTGTTTGGGGGCGGGAGCTGGAGGCGGCGACTAATCAAAAGTGACCAATTTCTTCCCATTTTTAGTCATCTATACATATAGCGAAAGAATTAGACCGATAATCTTCAGGTTTATGTTTTACATTTATCTCTTACTTTGGGGGCGGCGTGTGGGAGCGGCAGAGTTTGGTAAAGAAATTCTTGCACAGTTTGAGCTGGGAGTTTATTTATGTTTGGGGTAACATTAACATCCAAATCAGTGAAAATTGTTGGAAGTTGCACTTTTTTCTTTTGGGGGCGGAAGCTGGAGGCGGCGCCATATCAAAAGTAGCCTATACTTTCCCATTTTCAGTCAGCTATCCATATAGCGGAAGAATTATATCGTTATGTCTTTGGGTTTGTGTTTTTCATTCATCTTTTACTTTGAGGGCAGCGTTTGGGGGCGGCAGCATTCGGCAAAGTAACTGTTGCACAGTCTGAGTTGGGAGTTTCTAAATGTTTAAGGAAATATGACAATCAGTAAAAATTGTGAAAGTTGTTTTTTTATTGTTTGGGAGCCGGGAGCTGGAGGCGGCGGTTAATCAAAAGTGGCCTATTTTTTCCCATTTTCAGTAAGCTATCTGTATAGCGAAAGAATTAGATCGCTATGTCTTCAGGTGTATGTTTTACATTTATCTCTTGCTTTGGGGGCGGCATGTGGGAGCGGCAGAGTTTGGCAAAGAAATTCTTGCACAGTTTGAGTTGACACTCGAGTTGACAGTTTCTGAATGTTTGAGGTAACATCAACATCTGAATCAGTCTAAATAGTTGAAAGTTGCACTTTTTTTTGGGGGGGGGGGGCGGAAGCTGGAGGCGGCGCCATATCACAAGTAGCCTATCCTTTCCCATTTTTAGTCAGCTATCTATGTAGCGAAAGACTTGGATCGTTATGTCTCCGGGTTCATGTTTTTCATTTATCTCTTACTTTGGGGGCGGCGTGTGGGAGCGGCAGCGTTTGGCTAAGCAAATGTTACACAATTTGAGTTAGCAGTTTCTAAATGTTCTGAACATCTCAATGAGTGGAATTGTGAAAGTTGCACTATTTGTCGTTTGGGGGCGGAATCTGGGGGCGGCGACTAATCAAAAGTAGCCTATCCTTTTCCATTTTTAGTCAGCTGTTCATATACCGAAAGAATTAGATCGCTATGTCTTCGGGTTAATGTTTTTCATTTTAAAGTGATTGGGAGCGGTTTTTAGCAATTTTTTCATATCGGCGGCGCATATTGGAGGCGGAATGTTTCTGGGCTTACGTTTATAAGTGGCAACTATGTATTATTTATAAAATGAGAACACCAGAGCAGTAGGACTGGGAGAAATTGCAATATCATGTTATTTCAAGTTTGTCGGTGGCGGTTTTCTCTATGTTGGCGGCGCAATATAGACATTCAATATAGCCTAGCCCTCCTTTGGGAGTGGCAGCTATGTAACAGCGAAAAAATTAGGAAGCTAGGGCGTCTAGTTTGGGAGGAGTTCGAGGAACGGACGGACGGACGGACAAAGCGGTTGCAATAGCGATTTTCATCAAGATGGAAAATGCGCTAAAAATTGCATATTTTGAACGGAGAAAAGTAGAGTATTGCAGGGCATGTCATATGATGCGCAATTTGATGGTTGCTGAGGTACACCAAACCATTTTGAAACATCAATTACCGTTCTCGAGATATTCTAAAAAAAACTGAGATCTGTCAAAAAAACATTATCTTCATTATATCGCTTATTTTTGAGGATATCGGAATGAAATTTGGTATTTGCCTTATAAAAGACGTCATAAATGAATAACAGCTGCAGTTATTTTCTAGGCCTACTATTTTCCTAAATAAGACAGTCAACTTTTTTGGATGGGAGCCGCTATCTTGTTTTGTGAATATCAAGCTGATGACCGAAAAAATGACTGATAGTCATTAGGCTAGTATCATGGCATTACTCTATCATGTGAAAGATCACCTTGGATGGACCATCATACCATTTTTGCTGAAAAAAAATGATGCACGGATTTTATCGGATTCCTCAGAACTAGAGGATCTACTGCTAGCTATCGAGCCATTGCAAGTAACTGAACACCGCGATTATGACCCTTGATCATTCTTCAGGTCGTCTACCAAGATTCATAGCCATAAGTTCAGCGGTTCGGTTTTAGCAGCTATTTAAATAAAATAGTGTCGATTTTTCATGAAAAAAACAGAAAATCACGAGGTCTCTGGGTCATTTCTTAGGTCATTGGAAAAAGATCCTCCATGGAATTTTGATAAAAAATAATGCTGAATTATTAGAAAAAAGTGCATTATTCAGTATAGGTTTTAAAAAACTGGCACAAGATGTACTCATGTGATGTAGGATGAACATGAAAGACTATCTTGCAGTAGGTAGGAAGCGAACAAATTATGCGGTAGGGCAACACTAATAATGGAGAGAACCTTATAAATTTTGATGCCGCAATGTATTTTGGGATATATTCCATTCAGATTCCTCCTTCAACTTTGGGAAATGTTGGCATGATGGCGATCTATGCAGATGACATCACAGGGTGATAAGAAATTGAAGAATTTCATCCCATGATCTAAATAGGCTGGAGGCATGAAAATCGCCAAAAAGATCCATAATTTAACGCTTAACAAGACAAAAGAAACCGTTTCGAACAATTTTCAGCCGTTTCTTCAAACCTATGCTATTAGGAGCAACCCTCGACTTGCTTCCAGATATAGGATCATAGATACCTACCTGCAGTTTATATATTTGCAGTGTAAACAGTTTATAGCACTAGTACTATTTATAACACTAGTGCTATAAAGTGGCACTTTCAAAATGATTTTGGTCGCTATAATAACACATTTTCGACACGATTTTATATAAAATAATTTTTATGTCAAAATTCATAATTTAAATCACAGAAGCCATCTGCATGGCTTTTGAGTAATCTCGAATTTTGTGATGGTAGATAGGGGATGGGGGTGGAGAAGGAGGTTGATATTTTTCTGTCAAATAAATACATTTAGCATGAAACACAACTTGTAGTCCGGACGCTAAGGTCAAAATTTAGGGGGCACTCTTCACTTTCATAACAAGCAATGCCACTTGGCATACCTGTTCCCGGGACCATGTTTGACCGATTAAGATCAGGAGCCAAAGTTGTAAGTGATGCAGGCGCCGTATACAGGGTGTCGTATAGAAAAAAAGTGAAACATTCGTATATCATTAACCAAACCAGATGGATTCACGTGAGTAGGCACATATATCCACAATATATTACCCTTCAAGGAAGAGTCAACAGTTCTGGAAAATCTTGAGTGGTTCCTGGAATATTCCGAAAAGACTGAATTTTCTTCTGAATATTTTATTTCTCGATAAATCAGTGAATTTTCAAGATATCGAAGTGCAACTTGGTAGGTTTACGGCGAATATTGTCATGAATCAAAAACGATCAGGAGCCAAATGCAAGGCCTGCTATTTCCAGGAGTAAGACAGTCAACTTTTTTTTCTTCGCGACCGCTATCTTGATTCTCCGTTTTACTCAATAGTTGGAAAAGTGACAGTCGAATGTAAGAATGTTGGCATCCAGTCACCCTATCACAAAAAAGATAGCCTTGAAGCAAGGTAAGGGTGTCCTCGTCGAGAAAACATTGTCACCCAAGGTTTTCATGGTAATACGCATTTGCAGCGCCTGTGATGGCTAATGAGAAATTTGAAAGAAAAAAGTGAGTGCTTTGTCACAATACTACATTCATTTTCAAACGAAATAACAAAATTCATTATCATCGGTCCAAAGGTGAGCTTTTGGTGGTTTGCTGAACCGAATATGTGGCGCTTTTTGGTGGAAAATGCAAAAAAAATCGGGCAATCATTAACATGTTATCCCTCACTAAGAGAAGGCTATCGCAAAAGCTGAAACCAATCAACGCTGAAATGTTTTGTAAGATGGAAACCTATATTCTTGAGCCAATAAATGTTAGACACATGCGTCCGGTTGCCAGAGAGAAGACATGGAAGGCGTGCATGCAGAAAAAAAATTCAAAGTTCCTATTCACATATTTTATTCAGAAGCCTACCAAAAGTTGATGAATAACAATATTACATCCATTTTGGGATTTAGTACCAAAATTCATCATCATCGGTCCAGAGACAAAATTTTGGTAGATTTCTGAAAATAATACGTAGCTCGAAACTTTGAAAAAACTTTCTGCATGCAAGTCTTTTAGGTCTTCTCTCTAACAACGGGACGCATGTGTCCAACATTTTATGGCTCAAGAATATAGGGTTGACTCTCCCAAAACATTTCAGCGTTGATTAGTTCCAGTTTTTCCAATAGCCTTCTCTTAGTGAGGGACACATGATAATGGTTGCCCGATTTTTTTTTGCATTTCTCAACAAAAAGCGCCACCTATTTTGTTCAGCAAGCCATCAAAAGTTAACCTTTGGACCGATCATCATGAATTTTGGTAATTATTCTCAAAATGAATGTAGAATTGTAACAAAGAACTCACTCTGCTGTTTTAGATCTCTGATCAGCCATCACAGGCGCTGCAAATGCGTATTGCCATGAAAACCTTGGGTAACACTGTTTTCTTGACAAAGAGATCCTTATCTTGCTTCGAGGCTATCCTTTTTAAAATAAGGTGACTGGATATCAACTATCTTACATTCGGCGATCACTTTTGTAACTGTTGAGTGAAACGGAGATTCAAAATGGCGGTCGCGAAGAAAAAAAAGTTGACTGTCTTACTTCTGGAAATAGCAGGCCTTGCATTTGGCTCCTGATTGTTTTTGATTCATGACAATATTGGCAATAAAACTACTAAGTTGCACTTCGATATCTTGAAAATTCACTGATTTACTGAGAAAAAAAAATTCAGAAGAAAATTCAGTTTCTCCTGAATTTTTCAGAAACCGCTCAAGATTTTTCAAAACCGTTGACTCTTCCTTGATGGGTAATATATTAATAATGTATGTGCCCATTCACGTGAATCCATCTTGTTTGGTTAATGATATACGAATTTTTTACTTCTTTTCTATACGACACCCTGTATACGACGCCAGCATTGCTTGCGACTTTGGCTCCTGATCTTAATCGGTCAAACATGATCTCGGCAACAGGTATGCCAAGTGGCATTGCTTGTTATAAAAGTGAAGGGTATTATACCTTAACATCCGGACTATTGAAGAGAAACCAAATAGAAAGCTTTTATTTACGTCAGAATATAATTTTTAAGCCGTCAAAACCTCCAACTTCAACCCCCTGTGGGTGAAAAACTGTCCATTATTTGAGTTTGGAGTTCACGGTATTTGATTAGTATCTCAGGAGCTACAACATATCAAAAATTCAGAGAATTTACCCGGGAGCCATTTTCCATAAGAATCGTGCGGGGTCCTTGGTAAAGTCAATTTTGAAGACTCATAACTTTCAAATCAATCTTTTTTTCAGCAGTGTAAAGGCCATATTTTTGGCGTCAAGTATGCTCTACTACTTTCATTTTGTATTGTTGCTGTTTGTTATACAGGGTGGATTTCAACATTTTGATTTGATTCTTTTGTACTATTTGAATTAGGAACATCAATATGGGGCTCATATACAGTTGGATAACCTTCGGACCTCCTGTATATCCTTTGCTTATGTCTTTTGACTCGAAACGTTTCCTTTAGAACCGATCGGCAACACGTTTTGGACTCAGCTATTGTTCTTTTACTTTAATTCATATCGAGCATAGATTAAATATAACAGAAATTTATCAAATTACTGGTACCAGAGGTGGCTGCGACAACAAATAAAAATCTGAAGTTGAAAGTTTGTTCAATGTTTATGTTGATTTCAACCGGCAACGCTTCCTGACATGAACAATAAATAAACTTTCAACTTCAGATTTTTATTTGTGGTTACAGCCACCTCTGGTACCAATAATTTAAGGTGACCAGACGTTCCGATTTGATCGGAACTGTACCGTTTTCGGGAGACACTTTCCGATTGGACTTTCTGTTCCGTAAATGCTCCGATTTCCGATTTGAGCAACGAACATTTCAATTTTTTTTCACCCATTCTATATTTTCGGTAAATTTGGTTGAAATTCATGTAGATTGTAGTTTATTCACAATATTGAATTTATTTTGATTGGCAGTATTGGCACCCACGCTATGCAAGTGGGTCTCGACCATGGATGTAGGTCTCGACTGCCTCTGTCTTACTCAAGGGAGGCTGTGGCCTGGCCAAAATCAGCCTCGTTTTCCCGCCAATCAATGACCAGGACCACAGCCCTCCTTGAATAAGAAAGTTTTTGATCATACGGTATTTACATGTTGTTTCAAAAAAGCATATTTTTATTAACAACATTATTTCATTATTATTGGGATTATTATGAACACTGTTGGTTGAAAAGGGGACAAATAAGAGACAGCACGTACCCGCCCTTCTGCTGTTTTTTTTTTGCAGAAAAATGATCAGAAAAACTAAGTTTCAGACTCGCTTTCAGAAAATATCCCCAAATATCGGTCTATCCAACAAGGAACAGACGCGAAAAAATAAGGAATAGATGGTATATCCCATACACTTTCTATTTTCAGTAGAATGACTTTTTGGAGCTAAAATAAAGTGACAAGCTGGAACGCTGGGAGAATACGGCCGATGCCCGCTGATAGTTTCGCTCCCAAACTAAGTAGGTTCTATCAGCCGTAGTCGTAGCGCCCCAGCTTGTCGCTTTATTTTTGCTGCAAAAAGTAATTTTACTGAAAATAGAAAGTGTATGGGATATAGGTAGGTGCCTGGAAGTTCTAAATCAGCAAATAAAAGGTACGCCCATTAAAAAAAAAGTCTCCCCATGTTCCGATTTTTTTCACTGAGAAATCTGGTCACCTTACAATAATTTGATAAATTTCTGTTGTATTCAATCCGCTAGAAATTGTCATTTTTCATCACAGAGGATTTTCAAGACCACCACTGTGTCAATAAAAAAAAAACTTCATCCGAATGTAAAAAAATATACAGCGTGTTCTATTTGAAAATCAAAAGCTGATGTCAGTTCTGGTTACCTCCGGAAGTGAAAGTATAGAACGGTACAGAAATTTTGAGAAAATTAATTCGAAATTTTCAATTTTTAAAACTTTGAAATTCTTAAATATTTTTACTTGATTTTAAATTACCCTGCTTTTTTTCAACTCTGCTACCCCACTGGTTTTAATGAAACTCACGTTCAAAGAAAAACACTAGAAAATGACGTCCTTAAATACATACCTAGTCAAAAATAAGTATGTTCATTAAAAAATTCAATAATGGGAGGCCGTGGATCCATGATAACCTGGCCGTTTTCGGATTGAATGGCTTGCGTCACAGCCTCCCTTTATTGAAGTTTTTAATGAACATACGGTAGAAAAAGGTACCTACCTCATGACAAACAGCAGCTATCTGACCCTCTTTCATAACAGTTTCTGTAACCACATCCGTAAGTGGACCTCCATCCAAAAGTTCCATGACTACCCACAGGTGATCATCATACATGACGAACGCATCCAAAAAGTTGACCAAATTCCTATGTTTGAAATTCTTCATGATTTTAATTTCACTCAGGAGAAGTTCTTTACGTTGCTGCTTTGACATGTCAATGTCTTTGATGGCGACGACGTTGTTGGTTTTCAGGTCAGTGGCCACAAAAACCACACCTGAAGCTCCTGAACCTATATCCTTGTTGGTTCTGTAGTAGAAGTCATTTGGATCGCCCGGGTTGCACAGTTTTTTCAATTCACTTAGATAGTCATCATCGGTCATCCTACTTTTGCGCCTCAAGAATTCATCATCTGAACTGTACTCTGACTTGCGTCGAATCTCTATTTCAGGAGACTCGTCCAATTTCAAATTGTCCACTTTTTGAACAAGTTTCTGGGTCTGGACCAGATTGTTTCCTGCATTTCTTTTGGGTGGAATTGCAGGAACAGACTGTATTCTTTTCCTGAAACAGTAGGTACAAAAATAGTAGGTATACCTATATGCCAAGGTTGAGTAAAAATTATGGATGAAGCCGTCAGTGGATGAAGCATCAGATAAAATCCCAAATTGCAGCTGAGGGATATATAAGGACGCCAAAGCAACAATGGTTTTCTTAATAGTAATTTATAGGATTTTTCAATTCTACTAGAAAATAATCGACTTTAGAATTCCGAAATTGGTTAATGACATAGTTGTTATTTTACGGCTAGTAGTTAAAAAAATTCTTCAACTATAATAGACATGTAGGTACTACAAACAAAATACATACGTGTTTTCATAGACTGCCTCTGCTGATGAGTCTGAATCACTCAAGCCTGAATCTTTACTTTTATGTGCGTCTTTTGAGTGCATGTATTGATCAATCTCCTTTGATTCTTCGGCTATATCTTTCTCAGTAAGAATGTGTTTCAGTTCGCCCTTTTCCTGTTTTTTCATTGAATAATTGTAATACTTTACGGCCTGCCTGACGGCCTCTGGGTTATTTTGTTGTTCATCTCTCGTGATTTGGGTACCAATCTGCCTTATCCATGCTGATGGTAGACCTTCCAGGTTCCCTTCTCTGTCTACGCTTACGTGAATATCATGGTTCACATTCGTGGGGGCCCCGATCACGGCGACAGAAGGGCTGCTTCCCTCCCGGTTTCGGTTCCGTCTGAACAAATTCCCGAAACTCATTTTCTCAGTAAATTGTAGCAGAGATAAGGCACAAACACTTGAAACTTTGACGTAGTTTCAGCGTTACAAAATCTACCGCATAACTGTGCGCCGGCACGTTTCGTTTACACACCACAAAATTCAAAACAAAAATAGTCTTTTTCAATAGTGAAATTCACTGTTTACCGGGGCCGAACTGCTTCAAAGACTTATCCATGAAACACACCCATGCACACCCTACCCCTACACAAGTCGTAAATCTGTCATCGCTGTCGCTGTCATCTCATCTGTTATCGCTGTCATCTGTCATCTGTCATCGATCGCTGTCGGGTGTCGGCTGTCATGTCATTGTCTCTTGTCAATTCGTGTTGGGGCCTTTCGAGTGCGTTCGTTTATGCAGCATTGCAGCCGCACGTAGTGTTGTTTCGTTAGTCCAGGAATTATAGAAAAAATAGCGAACAAAAATGATAACTAGCCGAATTTTTGTATATAAGCTCAGTTAAGCATGTAGTTTAACATAGTGAAAGTCCTCAAGAATCCGGTGTGAGCTTCGGCCGTTGTGGCCTCGAGAAGAACTTGAGGATCAGTTTTTCGTGTTTATCTCGTAAACGATGGCACTTGGAGGAAAAGCACTTTGGAGCAAAATTGTTGGAAATTGTGTTGTCTACAAGAAAGGTCCTCACATATTCCATCATCAGTCCACTCCTTCTTCGTCAAAACACAAGAAAAGCTAAATAGTCCAGATGCTCGATGCCGAAGACTGTACGGACCTTGATTTTTATGATGGCAGGGTGCCACTTGGTAGAGGTGTTGTTCGATCCATTCTCTTTTGATTGAAACTTAATGTCATCAATACCAACTATGCCGGCGGCATATACAGGGTGGCATAAAAATTAAAAGTTGAACAAATAGGTATATATACTCCAAGAACCAAAATAGGTGAAGACATGTAAATCGCCAAAAATATTTCTAATTTCATGACCATGAAGTCGTCGTGAACTTGAATCAAATATGTTAAGCCGTTTCTGAAATATCTTCAGAAGACTGAAGTCGTTACGAGAAAAAAATGGTTTTCCGTATATCAGTATTTCTTCAGATCTTGAATCAAAACTTGGTGTTTTGAATCGAAACAATGATAAATTACATTTGAAAAGAAATTACAGTGAGAAGCCCTCTCTAGGCCAACTAATTTTAGAAAAAACACAGTCAACTTTTTTTCTGATAAGTAGACGAAAATATATATTTTTTTGGTAACAACTTCAGTCTTTCGAAGATATTTCAAGAACGGCTCAAGATATCCAATTCAAGTTTACGACGGCTTCATGACCATGAAATCAGAATTATTTATGGCGATTTACATGTCTTCACCTATTTTGGTTCTCGAGGTACAAATGTTTAACTTTTTATTTTTATTTCACCCTGTATATGCCGCCGGCATAGTTCGTCTTGATGGCTTCAAGTTTCAACCAAAAGAGAGTGGACCAAACAACACCTCTACAAAGTGGCCCTCCGCCATCATAAAACTCAAGGTCCATACCAGTCTTCAGCATCGAGCATCTGGACTATTTTTATTTTTTTGTGTTTTGACGAAGAAGGAGATGACTGACGATGAAATATGTAAGGACTATTCTTGTAGACAATAAAATTTCCAACAATTTCTTCTCAAGAACTTTTTTTCTAAGTGCTATTGTTCATGAGATATACGCGAAAAACTGACCCTCAAGTTCTTCTCGAGGCCACAACGGCCGAAGCTCACACCGGATTCTTTTACTAGGACTTTTACTATCTTGAACTACATGCTTAACTGAGCTTATATACAAAAATCCGGCTAGTTATCATTTTTGTTCGCTATTTGCGATTTAAACAGCTAAAATTCCTGGACTATGTTGTAAAAATACGATATTTTATTTTCAGGGTATTATACAGAGGATAATACGGTATTTAACCCTGTATTATAGCTGTATTACACTCAGTGATGTGAGTCGGGTATTTCCGGGTAGGTAGGTAAATATAAATCGGGTATTTACCCGGTATTTTCCCGAGCGATATTTACCCACCCTACCCAGTTTGACAGAAAAGTTGACACTGTTGACAGCTCGGTTGACAGTGTTGACGGTTAAAGGTTAAATGATTTCTTTTTCCAAGTTCCAAGGCTTTACAAACGTAACCTCCAAACAACTTATTATTATTTTGGTGCTGTGAGCAAAAAATGATAATTGTTTGTTGTTGTTTCTCCAATTGTTAATAACAATTAATGAAAATAGATACCCTATTAGAGACCTGATTTTGGGTAAATACTGGGTATTTACCGGTATTTACCCTTAAATATAAAAACCCGGGTATATTTTACATCACTGATTACACTACACATTCCTTGTATAGGTAGGTACCTTCTTGTACAATCTGTCAGTTAAACAATCAAGTTTTATTGTTTTTTGACACTATTTCGTCAGTGATTTTGGCAGATTGTACAAGAAATTGTGTAGTGTAATACAGCTATTATACACAAAATTTTAATTAAATTGAAAAAAAGAAACAAAAAAGCCATTTTTTAAAATAAGTAGTACGAGCTTGTTACCGTTACCGTGGGTGAAAACCTGTTCACGGGATAGAGTTGGAAAATTTCCAGTTTTTCCAGAGAGGAAAACTCGAAAACCGTGGGTCCAATTCCGAAAATTGTTCCTCTTAAAATTAATGTAATTTTTTCTCCTCCGCTTCTCTCCAACTTCCATTCCCAGCATGTCTGCACCTAAAATGAATATTTCGTGTTTCGTGGAGCTCACCCATGGACCTGTAGCTCACCGCATGCCGAAGTTTGCACCGCAGCCTTTCCAAAAATTCACGGAATGTGCAAATTTCATTTTGAAAAAATTACCGTCGAAAAATCGGAACCGTGCCGATTTTGAAAATGGGTCTACCTACACCAGCACCAAGCCCAATCCAATCTACTTTCGATGTCAGTTGGAATTTTTCGAAAAAAGTCGATCCCCGAGCAGGACTGAATTTTAGAGTCGAGTCCTCTGCATCAAAAGCGAGTCGTCCTGGTCAAAACACGGTCGAGAGGCTCTCTCGGGTGGCAACGGCTAGGAGAAATTTTGAAAATTCATAACGCCCCGCCCTACTGGAAAATGGTAGAAAACTACAACTGCAGACTTGATATGACTCTTTTGTTGTGTTGCTTTCTGCCAAATCTGCCAAAAAATTCTTCCGATAGATAGCTGACGTCCCCAAGGGTGGCCAATGGGCATTTTTTTTTATACATAGTTACATAGTTATCATTATTATGATCACACAAAACAAAGATTTCCTGTGCACTTCTAAGAAGATGAACTCCTCCTCGGGGAATGAATCTAGGGAATGATTTTGTCTCATCGGCCGGTAGATACCTACCGCAACAGTAGAAAGATTACTTTTAAAGGCCCGCATGTTTGGGCGAGACGCGTGACGTCAGGGTGTGTTGGGGCCTTATTTTCGAGACACACGTGATCCGTTTACATGTGAAGTAGCTAATTCTGTGGTAGCTAGCAAGCTATAGACCGAAGAAGTGTGACGTCACAACACGGCAACATGGCCGGCGGTTGACATTTTCTGGAGGCCAACGTCAAACGTGACATGACCGTGGGATGCACGGCACGTGGCATGCACTTGACGTTTCTCTGTTTGTGTTTGTCATGTGTTTGTCAAATTTTTGCGAAGGTAAATAACGGAAATGGATATAACAAAAAGATTCATATTTTGAGCTATATCAGGTGGAGGAAATCAAACTATATTGCTATAAACTAAAAACTGCTAACTATAAACTGCACTGCGATCCATTGCTCTTTGCCTCTGAGCATCTCATGAACGAGATTGTCGACGGCGATTCTCCTGCTCAGTTTTTCTTCGAGGTCTTCTCGCTGCCTTGATGGACCGTTACAATGAAAACGAGCGTGTTCCGCGTTGTCCTGGCGCTGAGGCTTTTGAGGCTCCCCAGTATTTCTTTCATCCAACTTTGAACCAAGGCGTTTCACTGCCGTTGCCACTGCTCGACGAACTGCTCACTGGCCTTGTTTCTGCTTTCTGGTTTCCTGGTGGGCACTCCTAGGCTTGTTTCCTCTAATCGCAAGCATCGGGGGAGGGTGGGATACCCGAGAGCGCTCGTGCTGCATCATGCGGAACCGTTCTGTAGGCACTGGTGATTCTGAGTGCAGCTTTGCGCAGCTCTCTGTCAATGAGTTGGGCTATGTCTGGCTTTTTTGCAACCAAGTCCGCCTGTATGACGCTGGCTGTCTCTTAGGCTGGCAATAGTACGTTCTCCTGACCCGACGGCGCAGAAGCAACATGGACGCAACTGTCGCTATTTAGTGCCAAATTGGAACATCCAGACAAATATCGACTTTTCTATGGAATACCAGGCTATTTCATGACTAAGTCTCCAGATAGATACAAAAAAAGTTACAAAAAATGTGAAGAATAACCAGTCGCAAGGCAAATTTCTATTTTGTATAGTTCTTTTTCACAAAATAATGAGAATATTGGACGTTCGTTGCTTACTTCGCAAATGATCCACAGTCTGTTAATCGCGATGTTGTCGGATTTGGCATGGCCGCCGTTACCAATAATAATTTATATTACAATAGGCTACTTCGTTTGGGCAGGTGCGCATGCTTGAAGGCTCCAAATTTTGAAAACTTTCGTACACCTGTCAGTTGAATGGCAACGCTGCATGCTCTGTCTAGCCGCCTGACCAACAACTGGTTCCTGGCTGTCACTTTTATACATACCGTAAATGCATCTCTTCGTAGCTTCTTTGAACTTTCTTCTTGGTACAGCCATTTTCAACAGGTTCTGTTCTTTCGTCAAAACATGAGCAAATGAAATGTAGGTCAGGTAGAAACGAGAAGTGTGATCATAATTGTCACAAGTGACAGTTGGCGCCGATGTCGTGTTGTTTTGAGCGCTGTTGCCATTTTCGTTGTTCCTGAACTTCCACAAATGATCATTGAATTTAATTTCAATGAAACATTTCCTTTCAATATAAAAAATGGTATCTAACATTCAACCAAATTATTTGTGAAATTTTAGGTGCACTACATTATTTGTTTGTGTTAATTTTCAATATTGGTGTACGAAACTATGAAATTCGCGCCAGACATGCGCACTCAAAAAAACCGAAACGAAGGGACCTATTACTGTCACCTCAAATGGTCACTATAAAATCAATTTGTTTTGCAATATGTTTCCTTACGCGTTTCTAATTAGGAAATCTAACACCATACTGAATAAAAGTTCAAAATTTGGAAATTACTATATCGAAATAATATTGAAATTATTATTTCTTGTTCACTTGGCAACCCCGAACGAGGCTTCAGTCGTTCTCCAGCCTGGCTTCTGGTCCGGATAGTCTTATGCAATCCGCAGTACATTGATGTAGCAAGGATTGCCTAAAACGTAACGTGTGAGAGTGGCTCTCGCGGCTCGCCTACCTTTGGCCCCAGAGGGTTTTAGTTAGAGGAGACTCTGAGAGGGCCCTGAGCAAAACTTCCACGCCACGTGTTCGCGAAAACGAAATAAAATAAAACTTTTTTCTTCATCGTATTGACTCTTGCTTCTACGCTTGTCATGACACAATGTTTATTTCCATTTTTTTATTGTAAGAACCGAAAGCGTGTGCCTTCCTATTCCACCTTCAAAATGATTGTTTTTTATTTTTGAAAGATTAAAATAACATCAGACTCACAACTCACAAACAGTGAGCATCAATCGTTGAAAATTTCACTTAAACAAACGATTATTGATAGTTTTTCTAATCATGATACGTGTTAACAGATGCTATTTGTCTGAAAGTTTCATATCAAGCGCCGAATTGTACGCGCATGGGCCCGGTTAACACGTAAGATACACAGTCCTATTTCAGCAATGCTCACTGCCATTTTGCACTGACTTTTGTGACTTTTGTTGTGAACCTCCAGAAAATGTCATGCCAAACACAACCAAACATAAAAACGTCACGTTCATGTGACGTTGGCCTCCAGAAAATGTCAACTGCCGGCCATGTTGCCATGTTGTGACGTCATCACTTCTCCGGTCTATAGAGCTAGGCAACCACGGCTGAGATTGGCTGTCACACTCAACGCTGTCACCAAGGCAACATCTCATAAGAAACTGTTCCCCGGTTCCAAAAATAGGGCCTCAGGTATTGGCGATTTACATTTAAAAAACGCCACCTGGTGTAGAGCTCGGTACTTGATCGTCGAGGACGTTTTTGCGAGGAAAACATACTCCGACGTCTAGTAGCCTAGGTGGGCACTAGTGGATACCTGTAATACCCACATATTGACATGGAAATTTGACAAATAGAAATAATCTGAAAAAGGGGTTTGCATTTGTGTCTCTTATTTCATGTTATGGTTAGCGTATTTAGCAGGTTTGTAGTAGATCTAGCTCCAGAGGTGCGCAGCTGAAAGACTACGCCCCCAGCAATGCACTACATTATTGCGATGAAAAAAGACAACGTTTACGTCGCGAACACAGAGGTAGCTACGGCGAGCTTGTTAGAATGAAAAATGCGGATCTCCAGCTGAAGTCGAAGCAGGAAATCTTTAGAAAAAAGCGAGGAAAAAAGGTAGGTGGTGGTTGACTCTGCACGGCCAGCCCGAGGTGATTTTTTCTTGGCTGGCAGGCTGGTCGACGGGCTTGTGTGTTTCCCTCCGTGCGGGTGTGACAGAGTCTGTTGCTCTTCCTTGGGCGGAAGCTATGGATGATTTAGAGAAAGGTCTGCGACGACGCTGGTCATCAACATGGGGCCCAATAACGAGCCTATGGGGTCCCAAGGGTTCACAGGAACGAAAGTTTGCTTGTAGCGTACTGCACAAGACAGCAAAGTGACAGTTTTGACATGCCACCAATTGACGTAACCACCGCCGTTGCCGGACGGCAACTTACACCACTTCAAAAAATTAATTCTTTAAAACTTCCTCGACGAAACGGCCATTTTCCCCAATAAGGTCAATCGCCTATAATCAATTTCAGGGCTTTCTTTCTTACGGCAAGTTATGGACAAAATGTGTTGTGTTGGCACGATGATACGATGCTAACTTAATCTTGACGCCTTGATATTGTTACGATATTTCGCGTACGGGCTCGAATATAATTGAGACGATCGATTTAAGACACACACTGTTTGTTTTAACCGTACTACACCGTACTACAATCAATAAACGCCAACAATTATCCACTTGGAATTATATCGCAGGTACTTCGCTTGTTTCGCACTTGTTATCCCTTCGCATTCCAATTCAATACTGCCGCGAGCTGCCGGCTGATGCCTTATATAAGGCCTCCGAATAATGTTCTCGAGCTTTCTGTCTACTTCTAGCAAATTCCACGGTGGTCTGGCATATGCGGTTTCTAGATCATTCCTGAATAATCGTACACTTTACCCGTATAATTCTGCCGGGTTGCGAGCGGCGCCTCCGCCAAAATGGACAGATCTTTCTTGATCGAGCATTGAAGTCTACCTTCAGTTTCACATACACGAACGCTCTAGAATGCACCAAATCGCTCCAGACTTCTACACTGCGATCTAATGATGGAAAGATCCAGAAACATCGAGTGTTGACCAATATGTACGAGATCGCCGCTCGTAGCACTGCCCCCCTCTTAAGCCTGTTCGTCCCGAATAGGCTCATCGTTACTCCCGGAGTAACGTGCAAGGCGATCAAGATGGACAACTTTCATCTTGGCTCTCGGGGCTCGCTGGATTCTGTACACGACGTCATTGATCCTCTTGACTACCGTGTACGGTCCTTCCCACGATGGATGCAACTTCGGAGACCTTCCCTTCTTGCGTTGAGGATTGTACAACCAGACCAGGTCACCAGCCTGAAATCCCGTGGAGTTCGCCTTCAAGTCGTAACGGGTCTTCATTCGGTCGGTCGCGATTCGAATCCGGTTTCGAACCAACTCGTGGATGTCACACATTCTTTGCCTCAGGTCGTCGACGTATTCGGGGATGTCTTTCGGATCATCCCCCGGCGTGCCAAATTGCAAATCGCAGGGGAGGCGAAGCTCTCGGCCAAAAATAACACGTGCTGGTGTTTTCCCTGTGGTGTCGTGAATGGCAGCACGATACGCCATCAGGAAAATCGGCAGATGACGATCCCAGTCTCGCTGATGCTCGTCGACGACCTTTGACAGGTGCTGCTCCATCGTCCGGTTGAACCGTTCAACCATTCCGTCAGACCGTGGGTGAAGGGGCGTCGTCCTGGTCTTCTGTATTCCGAGTAGAGTACGAGTTCCAAGATACCTTGGAACACGTTGGACTCGAAGTTTCGTCCCTGGTCTGAGTGTAGCTCCAGAGGTACTCCGAAGCGGCTTATCAGATTGTCCACCAGCACTCTTGCCACTGTAGAAGCCTCCATGGCTGGCAATGGCTGGTGGCTTTGGCTTGCTTGTCCTCATCGGTATTGTCACTTCGTCAAATTTTCACCTGTGGCGGTCACCACTTGCGCGCGCATCCAGGTAAACAAGTAGCAAAGTCCTCACGGGGGTGTCTCATGAGCGCATTTTCGGAGCGCAGATGAGTAGACTGTTCACTGTTACCTGTTAACAGATTGTCCCAAAAGTACCATAAGAAATCATCAATCCTTATGAAAACACGAGTAGTCAATAATAAATGAAAACAACACATCAACCAAAACTAGATGATGTCCTACAAATAAGAATTATACCTATATCGGTCCCAAGCACGGAGCCAGGGCCAGCTTGCTGAACCGCAGCGCCGCGACTGTAAAAATTGCATTCGCATCTACGAGTAAGTGCACAAGTATAGATTTCGCATAAAAATAGAGGTATCTTCCTTGAGAATGAATCAATCAAGTTGATTCTTTCACAAAAAATGTCTTCACTTCTTGCTGCACATTTTATTCGCCGGATGTATGCATTTATCTGTAAGTGGACGCAAATTATCTGGATGACGAAATTTACACCTGCAGTCAATACACAAAATTTCCACTTTGTGTGGAATCGTGTGGCGGAACCTGCTTTTTTTAAAAATGTATCTTCTATAGAAATAAAGGAATCAAAATGATTCTTTCGCTAAAAATTTCTTCGTTACTTTCCGCGTATTACATTCGCTGCATGTTTGCATGTATCTAGAACGGTTCGCAAGATTCCTCGATGTAGAAGTTCACACTGTAGCGTTGAATACCGACTTTTAAAACATTTGAATTTTTTCTTGCAATCGCGCGGCCGAACCAAATATTTTTATGCATATTCCCACTTTACCCTATATCGACAGCGATTTCTGTTTTACTCTGCAAGTTTTCGAACAGCTACATTTTTGCGTGGACGTACACTTCGATTCCTGTGGATTCCTGTGATGTGTTTGCATTCTTTTGAAAGCTTGTTTCTTGCTCTGTCAAACTGCATGAAGTTTAGGTGCGTCGAGCTGCGTCTGAGTTTTGTATTTCAATTTTCAGACATGCATGTAATTTTTCGGCGTGACCATTTCGAAGTGTGGGTGAACGAAATGAACAATGGGACAAAGTATCTGCGAGTGTATTTACATGTACCTACTTCAGTTTTCTAAACAAAATAGTGTCGGGGTGGCTATTGAAGTAGCTGGTATAAAAAGAACCGAAGATTTCGCATGCAAATCTTCTGAAATGAAAAATGGAACAAGTTAATGTTCCAGAAACAAAATGAGATTTTTAAAAAGTCTTGTCTTGAAGCAAAACCTTCAATTCTTTTTATGACAGCCACTTCAATAGCCTCTCCGACATCATCTTGTCCGAAAAACTGAAGCTTTTGTAGATACACTTACAAATATTTCGCTTCTTTATTCTTGTCGTTCACCACACTTCGAAAAGGTCACGCCGAGAAATTACGTGCATGTCTGAAAATTGAGATACAAAACTCAGACGCAGCTTGACGCACCCAAATTTTGTGCAGTTTGACAGAGCAAGAAACAAGCTTTTAAATAAATAAAAACTCATCACAGAAATCCACAGCAATCGAAGTGTACGTCCACGCAAAAATGTAGCTGTTCGAAAACTTGCAGGGTAAAACAGAAATCGCTGTCAATATAGGGTGAAGTGGGTTGGGATGGAAAACAAGTATATTATTTGAAAGTACTCATCTGTGTCTGGATATTCTTGAAAACTGAAATTTTGCCAGTACTCAAACACTGTCGTAGTTTGGTAGTGAAGAGAACACAACAGATAGGACTTTTTTCACTTAGGTGTTTTATCTGGTTTTAGAACCCGCGCATAAAGTAGGTGGCGAAGTATTTAGGGAGCTTCTCAATCAATGAGGTTATTTTGGTTTACTAGTTATCAAAAAACATGGGTCATGATCAATTTGAAAAAAAAATGTTTTTTTATTTTTGTCCAGCTAGATTCGTGAAATGGACCACTGTGCGTCCTACAAAATGCACTAAAAACACGTATAGCTATATCATGGCATGGGCATGGGATAATCCAACAGGGAAAAAATTTCGGAGTCAGCCATCCTGGTCAAAAATTTGGTGAATTTTTTGCCTTGCCACCTCAGTTGACGACTACATATTGTAGTTTACCTCAACATTTTTCGCAATTCATGCTGGCAATCTTGCTTTTTGTGATATTTTCATCCCAAGCACACCTTCCCAGTCTGTCAAAGTCAAGCATTCCAGGCCAATTAGTGGCGTAACAGAGCGCGTTACCGCCAGGGACTAAATCAGCAGACTAACTCTTATTTTGATCTAAAATTTTATATTTACGAAGACGTCTGACGACATTACATTTTAGCCCCACATTGCAATGCTGCTAACCAATGAATACCTTGTGCTCTTTATAAATATATTTACAAATTTTTACATTGTTGTAGTAATAAAACACTATGACGAATTTTACACTTTGCTCAAAAATGTTCAACTCCTCAACTGTTGACCCAGGAATCGTCATTTTAACTTGTTTACTAAGGGGGCGAAAAAAAACTCGACTGTGAGACTATTAACGTAACAACACTATTTACAGGGACACAAGGAGGCGATAAATATAGAAATACCTACACAATACAAGGATGGAGATATTAACAATAATTAAAAAATAATAATACAATAATAATAGTAATAATTATTAACAACGTTTCGCGCGACAAGGTACTCAACAAGACAGCAAACAATTTGCCCTATTAACATTATGCTTCATAATCCATTTTTGTTTCCTATTTAAGAGTGTGACAGGCAGTGTGTTTGTTTGACTTCTCCTATGATTCCTCTAAGGTCCTTGCAACTTGTTCCTCGGCTTTCGAGGATATGCCTTCCAGGTAGAGGTGTGCAACAAAGATCACAAGCTGATATGACGAACCTTGTGTGCCTCACGCACACGCCCACAAAGGTGGTCTAGCATCTTGCTTCCGTCAATCGCTGTCGTCAAGGACTTTTTTTCGCTTCTTAGGGTGTTTCGGCTTGACTACCTCTTCCTCCTGCAACAGTCAAAAGGGCACTGAAATTCAAATCGACCACACAGTTTGATTTAGAAACGCCAAAACATCGTGCGGGCGGGCAGACGGTATGAGAAGCAGATTGGAAAAATTGGAAGAACATATTCCAAGGTGGCGTTATCCAGGCATGACAAAGATGCCATGGACAGAATATAAGCAATATGGAAATATCATGGAGTTGGAGAAAAGCGTTGACTCGAGGAAACGGAATGAAAATCTTCAATGGTTTCCAGTACTAGAGGAGCAACCAGTTATACATAATACTATGTTGCTTTTTGAGATTTCTGAGAAATAAAAATAAAAATCGATATTCGGATCTGTAGCGCCATTATTTTACAAGTCTTATAAAAATGTCGCGATCACTAAAGTGGGTCGTTGAGTTGGACGGTTGGGAGCCACTGAGCTCCGAGTAAATGAAACTTCAAAGTGACAATGGCTTGCCGTGAGATATATGGATGATTATGTAGGGCGCTTTCCATTTAAAACATTTGTGTCAGTTTGTGTTAGCTTGCGTCGATGACACAAAGGAACACAGATGAAATGGAACGCATTTGTGTCGATTTGTGTTGACACAAGTCGACTTGTGTCGGTAAATGGAAAACGCCCGTACTCTGCTCTGATGTGACTTCCTCAGTTGGCCAGGTCCCTGTTATTGTTTGTCGCGGTCTAGGAAACGACCAAATAGCAAATAGCCATCAATATGGCGGCACCCAGTATTTCTGGTGTCGGGTGTCTCTCTTGAGCAGTTTAGCCGCTTTCTTCCGGCCAAAATCACGGATCATGATCCAGAAATCCACTTACTGGATTGATTGGGCTGGTTCACATGACACATCTAACCATTGCAATGAGCAGATTTCCGGATCATGATCGATGATCCTTGCCGAAAGAAAGCGGCTATTATAGCCATTCAAGTATGTGGAGTGTCAGGCATCGAAATACGAGATATCGGATCTGAGAACTGTGACGATAGCTGTCAAGTCTAGGTTGTGCTCGGAAATCTCGAACTCCAGCTCTAGATTGCAATAGACCGAAGAAGTGTGACGTCACAACACGGCAACATGGCCGGCGGTTGACATTTTCTGGAGGCCAACGTCAAACGTGACATGACCGTGGGATGCACGGCACGTGGCATGCACTTGACGTTTCTCTGTTTGTGTTTGTCATGTGTTTGTCAAATTTTTGCGAAGGTAAATAACGGAAATGGATATAACAAAAAAAGATCCATATTTTGGGCTATGTCAGGTGGAGGAAATCAAACTATATTGCTATAAACTAAAAACTGCTAACTATAAACTGCGATCCATTGCTCTTTGCCTCTGAGCAATGAGCATCTCATGAACGAGATTGTCGACGGCGATTCTCCTGCCCAGTTTTTCTTCGAGGTCTTCTCGCTGCCTTGATGGACCGTTACAATGAAAACGAGCGTGTTCCGCGTTGTCCTGGCGCTGAGGCTTTTGAGGCTCCCCAGTATTTCTTTCATCCAACTTTGAACCAAGGCGTTCCACTGCCGTTGCCACTGCTCGACGAACTGCTCTCTGGCCTTGTTCCTGCTTTCTGGTTTGCTGGTGGGCACTCTTAGGCTTGTTTCCTTTAATCGCAAGCATCAGGGCGAAGGGTGGGATACCCGAGAGCGCTCGTGCTGCATCATGCGGAACCGTTCTGTAGGCACTGGTGATTCTGAGTGCAGCTTTGCGCAGCTCTCTGTCAATGAGTTGGGCTATGTCTGGCCTTTTTGCAACCAAGTCCGCCTGTATGACGCTGGCTGTCTCTTAGGCTGGCAATTTCAGCAATGCTCACTTCTATTTTGCACTGACTTTTGTGACTTTTGTTGTGAACCTCCAGAAAATGTCATGCCAAACACAACCAAACATAGAAACGTCACGTTCATGATCCGTGCGTTCATGTGACGTTTCTATGTTTGGTTGTGTTTGACATGACATTTTCTGCATGGAGGTTCACAACAAAAGTCACAAAAGTCAGTGCAAAATAGCAGTGAGCATTGCTGAAATTGCCAGCCTAAGAGACAGCCAGCGTCATACAGGCGGACTTGGTTGCAAAAAGGCCCGACATAGCCCAAATCATCGACAGAGAGCTGCGCAAAGCTGCATTCAGAATCACCAGTGCCTACAGAACGGTTCCGCATGATGCAGCCCGAGCGCTCTCGGGTATCCCACCCTTCGCCCCGATGCTTGCGATTAGAGGAAACAAGCCTAGGAGTGCCCACCAGCAAACCAGAAAGCAGAAACAAGGCCAGAGAGCAGTTCGTCGAGCAGTGGCAACGGCAGTGAAACGCCTTGGTTCAAAGTTGGATGAAAGAAATACTGGGGAGCCTCAAAAGCCTCAGCGCTAGGACAACGCGGAACACGCTCGTTTTCATTGTAACGGTCCATCAAGGCAGCGAGAAGACCTCGAAGAAAAACTGAGCAGGAGAATCGCCGTCGACAATCTCGTTCATGAGATGCTCAGAGGCAAAGAGCAATGGACCGCAGTGCAGTTTATAGTTAGCAGTGTTTTTAGTTTATAGCAATATAGTTTGATTTCCTCCTCCTGATATAGCCCAAAATATAAATCTTTTTTGTATATATCCATTTCCGTTATTTACTAGGTTATTTACCTTCGTAAAAATTTGACAAACACATGACAAACACAAACAGAGAAACGTCAAGTGCATGCCACGTGCCGTGCATCCCACGGTCATGTCACGTTTGACGTTGGCCTCCAGAAAATGTCAACCGCCGGCCATGTTGCCGTGTTGTGACGTCACACTTCTTCGGTCTATACCGAACTCAGTTTATGTAAGAAGCAGTCCCAGATTATACCATATTAATCCAATGAAATACGCAAGTTATATCCCGTTCACTTTCTATTTTCAGTAGAATGACTTTTTGGAGCAAAAATAAAGTGACAAGCTGGAGCGCTGGGAGGATACAGCTGATGACCACTGATAGTTTAGCTCCGAAACTTTGCAGGTACCATCAGCCGTAGCCGCAGCCCCCCAGCTTGTCACTTTATTTGTGCTCCAAAAAGTCATTCTACTGAATCTAAAACGTGAACAGCATATAGCTAAGGGCATGAAGGAAAGGAGGTACTTAACGTAATCAATAGATAACTTTATGATGACATATCTGCATGTAAAATTCCACGCTATTTACCTCACTGCTGTCATCTGAAGAATCGGTAAGGTCTTTGAGTGGCGTTCTTTTGTTGCTGGCAGCAACAGGTGCCGTCTTGTTGACTGGTTTACGCCCCCGTCCTTGCGATCTGCTTTTCGTCGTATTTATCTCCTCCTCTTCCTCGAGCAGTGCGAACAATTGTCCAAACTGTTTCTTTTGACTTTCGGTACTGTTGTTCATGGCAATGTTGATTGCCCTTTGCATGGAGTCCAACGTGTAAATGGCCATGCAATCGTGCCGTTCACATATGATACGCAACTGCTCCAAATGTCCTAGAACTTGATCAGCACTTGGTACTGTTGCACTGATGGTCTTACCGCCTGTCCGTTTCCTTTTGTTGGGTGACGTGAATGGATACCTGAAACAATTACTGTTAGCACACGGAAGCTCTCTCAAATATCCAAAGCCTTACCTTGTGCTCAGCAAACTAGAAATCAACTCGGCAACTTTGTCGATGTATTCATCGCACCAATACTTTATGATGGTAAAAACGAAGAGATCACCACTTTCACAGATGTCTCTTGAGAACAAGTACTTGATGTAGTCGGCATTGGGGCGCTCCTGCTTAAGCATCAGTGTTATCTCGCTCAGTGCCTCAGGATGTTGCTCATAATCCAGTTGGGTGATCAACGGGAGAACTGTGTCGATGGAAACGTCGTGGGCGTGAATCAGCCTCCAAAAGAAGAACTGTTCTATGCTCTCCCAAGTGAGACTTAGCTTTAGTAACGGCTGAATATTCTCGCTCCTGAACATCACTAAATGTCCCTGCAAAACTTTTCCCACCAAAGTCTGGAGTTGCCTAGCATCAATGGCCGACAATATCACCCGTATGATTTGAGCGTTGTTGATAGTTTGCGTTTTGAAATCCCTGAACAGATCAGGTACAATCCACATCATAAGTTTCGTATCGCTGATGTGACAAGCCACTATGTCATCATACAAGCACAAATCTACCTTTCTGTCACTGCACGAACAGTATTCTTTGTACACGCTCACTTTTAGGGCGCTCGCTTTCGTTTGATCTTCCTTTTTGTTTTCAGTTCGTATTTGTACCTTCAAAAAGTACAAGAGCAACAATCCTAGATTATGACGCAAAGTCCGCAATTCCACCAGCAATTTGTACAGAGCATCTTTCCCACTGTTGCCGTTGTAAATCTCGTTGAACACGGTGAACAGAGGTGTTTTGATACTTTCTACCAGTGTTTCTTCTGTGATGATTTCCGGAAACGTGAATTCTTCCAATGCGTTACTCAACGATCTTGCGATAGATGGCAGGTCATCATCGACTTCTTCTGTCAAGTAGTGTTCCACGAATTCATCCATTATTTTGCACCGCTTCCCGTTGTCTTTTTCCGCACTGAGTCTCGAAAGTATATCACCCAAAGGACCTTCCAGATAGTCGTCCAGTTTGTCCTTTTCCTTCAGCCTCACTTTCGAAAGTGGAATGTCATCGTCATCCTCATCAGAATTTTCGAAAGCGCTGTTGATCGTCAGGGGTTGTTCGTCTTCATCGTCGCTGAATGCCGGCTCGTTATCCAACATGATGCTGTGATTATTCGTGATATGATGTTCGACCTCTTCCGACGGTTCCCGCGATGTCGTCGTGGCCTCTTGCGGGTTGAAGAACTCCTTGAACGTCTCCCGCACCATGTTGCGCAATTCCGGGTCGAGCTTGAGATTGTCGAACAACGGTATGAGAGACGGCAGAACGCGTTTGTCCAATATTTGCCGCAGCGACGTGAAAATTCCGTTGCGGACCTTTTCGGTCAGTGGCGGATGGAAATTCGGGATTATTCTACAGAGAAAGTCCAACAGGGTGGCGGACACTGCCGGATGTGAACGCATTGAATGGTGCATGACCAATATAGCCGGCTCGATGTTCATGATGTTGTCGCGTTCGCTGTCGAAAAACAGCCAGTCATAGAACAACGCCAATTTGGCATTTGACACGGCTACACTGGAGGTGCACGTTGTCAACAGCCAACCGATTACCGCCCATCGTGGAATAATGTCGGAACATAGCAGCTCGTTGGTGGGATGTATGACGCCGACTATGAACCTGATGATGTCGCAACGTAAGCTCTGAGATTCCGGAGTGGCCAAATATTGCCTCTGGAACCAGTCCTGGTATCTCTTGTGGTTACCAAAACGAACCTGAGAAGTGAAGAACACCAGCTTACGTTCCATGTCTGGGGTTAATCTTGATTGGAGATATCTGAAAGCAAGAAGCTAACGATCAGCAGAGCGATTAAAATAGGAAAAATTTGACAATTTTAATAATAATTAATTGAAATTTTCTTTATTGTGGAACATAAACATGGATGAACGGAGAAAGAAAATACATCGGGCATTTTGGCGAGAATATAGGATACTGAAAACCGAGCTGAAAACCAATGCCCATGTATACAGGGTGAGTCATTGATATGGGCGAGCTCAATTACACCCACGCCATTAATGATATCGAAATGAACCAAACGGTTCTGCAAACGGAAGGTCAAAGTGCAGTTTGTGAAATTATTTTGCTCTATACAGGGTGCCCCATTTTTGCAGAGCAGTTTTTGAACGCGCTTTTTTAAATGGCACCCCCTGTATATTTTTGCATACTTGGATTTGCCCTTTCTCAGGCATTACAAATTCGTTTAGTTTTTGCAATTC
Source organism: Anaspis maculata (assembly GCA_949128115.1). Classification (NCBI taxonomy): domain Eukaryota; kingdom Metazoa; phylum Arthropoda; class Insecta; order Coleoptera; family Scraptiidae; genus Anaspis; species Anaspis maculata. The sequence continues at coordinate 76,564,808 of OX421962.1, forward strand.
GCTTCAACCGTTCAGAAGTTATTAGATTTTTTCTAAAAATTAATGCGTTTGTAGGCACTTGCTAAATAAATCGCAAGGTACTTGATTTTCAGGTTGTCAAGTTGGGACTTTGCTCATGTTAAGGCAATAGCATAGGGTATTTTTTAGCGGTAATATCGCTTATTTCCGTTCCGGTATCACCTTGCTGTGTCACATTGATTTTGGTAAACTTTGAAGGGCCATAACGTCATTTTTTTTAAATAGCACTCCCTGTTTTTAGCGCATTTTCCATCTTGATGAAAATCGCTATTGCAACCGCTTTGTCCGTCCGTCCGTCCGTCCGTCCGTCCGTTCCTCGAACTCCTCCCAAACTAGACGACCTAGCTTTCTGATTTTTTCGCTGTTCCATAGCTGCCACTCCCAAACGAGGGCTAGGCTATATTGGATGTCCATATTGCGTCGCCAACATAGAGAAAACCGCCCCCGATGAACTTGAAATAACATAATATTGCACTTTCTACCAGACCTGATGCTCTAGTGTTCTCATTTTTTGAATAATACATAGTTGCCACTTATAAACGTAAGCCAAGGAACATTTCGTCTTCAATATGCACCGCCGACATGAAAAAACTGCTAAAAACCGCCCCCAATCACTTTAAAATGAAAAACATAAACCCGAAGACATAGCGATCTGATTCTTTCGGTATAAAAATAGCTGACTAAAAATGGGAAAAAATAGGCTACCTTTGGTTAGTCGCCGCCCCCAAACGATAAAAAGTGCAACTTTCACAAATGTTACTGATTGAGATGTTCCCTTAGACATTTAGGAACTGCCAACTCAAATTGTGCAACATTTGCTCAGCCGAACGCTGCCGCTCCCACACGCCGCCCCCAAAGTAAGAGATAAATGTAAAACATGAACCTGAAGACATAGCGATCTAATTTTTTCACTATATTGATAGCTGACTGAAATTGGAAAAAATAGGCCACTTTTAATTAGCCGCCGCCTCCAGCTGCCGCCTCCAAACAAAAAAAATGCAACTTTAACAATTTTCACTGATTGTCATATTTCCCTTACATTTAGAAACTCCAAACTCAAACTGTGCAACAGTTACTTTGCCGAATGCTGCCGCCCCCATACGCTGCCATCAAAGTGAGAGATGAATGAAAAACATAAACCCGAATACATAACGATCTAATTCTTTCGCTATATGGATAGCTAACTAAAAATGGGAAAGAATAGGCTACTTTTGATATAGCGCGCCTCCAACTTCCACCCCCTAAAGAAAAAAAGTGCAACTTTCAATAATTTCCACTGATTTACATTTTAATGTTACCTCAAACATTCAGAAACTCCCAACTCAAACTGTGGAAGAATTTCTTTGCCAAACTCTGCCGCTCCCACACGCCGCCCCCAAAGTAAGAGATAAATGTAAAATATAACCCTGAAGACATAGCGATCTAATTGTTTCGCTATATAGATAGCTGACTAAAAATGGGAAGAGATAGGCCACTTTTGATTGGTCGCCGCCTCCAGCTCCCACCCCCAAACAAAAAAAAAATGCAACTTTCACAATTTTCACTGATTGTCGTATTTCCTTGAACATTTAGAAACTCCTAACTCAAACTGTGCAACAGTTACTTTGCCGAATGCTGCCACCCCCACACGCTGCCCTCAAAGTAAGAGATAAATGAAAAACATGAACCCGGAGACATAACGATCTAATTCTTTCGCTATATGGATAGCCGACTAAAAATGGGAAAGAATAGACTACTGCTGATTGGTCGCCGCTCCCAGCTCCCGCCCTCAAACAAAAAAATATTGATGAGTGAAAGAATTTTAATTCAAATCTATTTCATTGCCAAGTACCCCATTCTGATAACAAAATATCACAATGAGTTTCGAATGAAGAAAGTGGGCAAGGAATGGTGTTTCTCCTTCAACCAAATTTCTTTACGTTCACAATATGCCTCTTTGAGAAAATGCGCTACTGAGACTCACGCACGTGAAGGCATACTCACTTGTTCATTTCTTATTCGTATCAGGCGTCTCATTTCACATCTTTTTTGCCTCTTATGTTTTTTTCTCAGAAGTTGATAGTTGGGGAAATAATTCGGGTTTTCTAAAAAAACTGGACACAAATTTCATCGAATATTTCCCTCATACGTCAAAAACGCGATAATTCGGGCACAAATTTCAAGGATTAATAAGCGATAATCCGAAAGACCATATCGATAATTCAATCGATCTGTCATTGTTTAAACACCTACTGTCAAACAAACATGATGCGTGTCCAGTGTTAACGTTGGACTCTGGACACTGTATGAGGATGCTCATGCTCAAGCGAGTATTCAAGGACCCAGAGGAATGTGCAAGGAATTGAAACGATTTGGGATTCCGCAGTCATAATGATTTCACACTTTATACGTCAGCCTCTGGTTCTCTTTTCTATTCTGCGGCTCAGTACATTTAGGTGGCTATTCATGTATCATCAATTTTATTGTCGTGTGAAATAAGATGCGAATAATTTGTAGAATGATTCGGGAAATATTCTTCCGAATACCACTCTTGCAATGAAAATGAACCAGATAATTCTGAAAATGCGTGTTGCCATGAGAAAACCGCATTCGTTTGTTTTCTTCTGTTGTTCGAAAGAAGAGCCCTCCCCCTGCGGGGTCGGGCTCTTTTAGCTTTCGAACAACAGAGAAAACAAACTCATGCAGTTTTCAGGCAACACGGATTTTTCAGAATTATCGGTAATTTTCATTGCACTCGTGGTATTATACCCGATTAAACTCGGCGTGCAATGAAAATCAACTAATTCTGAAAACCAACATCAAAGTGACTTCTATTGTACGTCACTCTCAAATTTTGACAAGAAATTTTGTCATTTCACAGTTTTTACGATTGCAAATGTAGTAGTAAATGTTACCACTATTGATTTGTTGTAATACCTCAATAAATAATATTGTTTAGTTCCTTGTTCCGACATTTTGAGTTTTTCAATTTTTACATAATAATTTCTTGTCAAAATTTGAAAGTGACGTACAATAGAAGTCATATTGACGTTGGTTGTCAGAATCCACCTTTCCCATGATGGAAATCACTTGCGCGCATACCTGTGAGCGCATACTCCCGCTAGTACAAACCACTACTACAGACCTCTAGTTCTGGCTTCACAGGTATGCGCGAAACTCCCGTGGGAAAGGGGAATTAGTTGATGCAGTTTTGATTTAGAATTAGTTTGATTTTTAAGTTGATTACTTGATCCGGTGCCACGGCCTGCGAGGTCACCTGACTTGACAAACCCGATTTTTATATTGACGTTGGTTGTCAGAATCCACCTTTCCCATGATGGAAATCACTTGCGCGCATACCTGTGAGCGCATACTCCCGCTAGTACAAACCACTACTACAGACCTCTAGTTCTGGCTTCACAGGTATGCGCGAAACTCCCGTGGGAAAGGGGAATTAGTTGATGCAGTTTTGATTTAGAATTAGTTTGATTTTTAAGTTGATTACTTGATCCGGTGCCACGGCCTGCGAGGTCACCTGACTTGACAAACCCGATTTTTATATTGACGTTGGTTGTCAGAATCCACCTTTCCCATGATGGAAATCACTTGCGCGCATACCTGTGAGCGCATACTCCCGCTAGTACAAACCACTACTACAGACCTCTAGTTCTGGCTTCACAGGTATGCGCGAAACTCCCGTGGGAAAGGGGAATTAGTTGATGCAGTTTTGATTTAGAATTAGTTTGATTTTTAAGTTGATTACTTGATCCGGTGCCACGGCCTGCGAGGTCACCTGACTTGACAAACCCGATTTTTTCTTCAGGGCCTTGTTTACGATCAGGGGCCCTATTCTTGAAACGGGGAACAGAGTCCACATGTGTAGTTGCTAGGCAAGGGCCAATCATAGCTCTCCTTGCACAGCAACACCGCATGAGAACTTTGTTCCCCGTTTCAAGAATGAGGCCCCAGGTGTATGAAGCTTAAGTCAATACCAGGGAAAATATGTAAGAAATAATAGGTTGATTGCATGAAATTCGTTCACCTGATCACCGGCAGGCAGCGCAAGGGTCGACAGTTATGTTTTGACGTTTGTTGTGGAATTGCATTGGGGCACATAACAGGTGTAAAGCATTGTTAGAATGATAGAATGATTACAAATCACAATCTTGATCTCATAAACGCCGAACAAAACAGTATGTTAACAAAACCCGCAAAAATTACAGTATTAAGTGAGGTTAGTCCGGTTGACGTTGATTCCAACATGGATGAAACTTGACAGATGACAATGACACTATTGACATTTTGCCATAAACTCCCTCTACATGCAATCACCCTATTAGAGAGGCTTTCCGTAGCATTCTTTATATTCACTTGATAATTTTTTGTCAAAATTTAAAAGTGACGTACAATAGAAGTCATTTTGACATAGGTTGTCAAAATTAGTTGATTCTCATTGCACGCTAAGTTTAATCGATAAAATTTGTGTCCAGTTTTCAGAAAAACCGAATTATTTTCCAAACTATCAACTTTTGAGAAAAAACATAAGAGGTAAAAAAGATGTGAAATGAAACGCTTGATACAAATAAGAAATAAAAAACAGGGGGTGCTATTTGAAAAAATGAAGTTATGGCCCTTCAAAGTTTGCCAAAATCAATGTGTCACAGCAAGGTGATACCGAAACGAAAATAGGCGATGTTACCGCCAAAAGATACCCTATGCTATTGCTGAAACATGAGCAAAGTCCCAATTCGATATCCTAAAAACCAAGTGCCTTGCGATTTATTTAGTAAGTGCCTACGAACGCATTAATTTTTAGAAAAAAATTAATAGCTTCTGAACAGTTGAAGCGAATTGCGAAAACTAAACGAATTTGTAATGCCTGAGAAAGAGTTAATCCAAATATGCAAAAATATACAGGGGGTGCCATTTGAAAAAGCTCGTTCAAAAACTGCTCTGCAAAAATGGGGCACCCTGTATAAGGCCAAATAATTTTACACACTGCACTTTGACCTCCTGTTTGCAGTGCCGTCTGATTGATTTCGATATCATTAATGGCGTAGGTGTAATTGAGCTCGTCCATATCAATGACTCACCCTGTATGCTTAGATGGGTATATGCGTCTTGTCACTCTTGTCTAACAGAGTCGCATCGCAGAGTGCAGACTAATCTCCGCATTTCTCTGCTTTGCGCGCACGATCGCTGTGCACAGCGAATAGGCAAACCAAATTGTAGAGGGTGATGTGTACGTCACATTTGAAATGGACGAAAATGGAGAATTAAAAAAAAACCTTATTAAAAGAGTATCTGAGGTGAAAAAGCGCTCCGCTTCGGCTTCGAAAGAGAGAAAAAAAATTCAAATGACATATATCAAGTCATGTTTCATGAGATACAGCTTCTGTCATTTTTTGATAGTGACACTTCCGTTTGACAGATGACAGCTAAAAACTAATCAGCTTATTTGACAGCAAGACCCTGTCTGTAGACCAAATTTCAAGTCGATCCAATTAAGTCCAGCAGCTTTCGTGTCAGAACGTTTTTTTTGCATCATTTGGCAAGTACGCGTATTTTAATCCACCTTTCCTATTTACACGCCCCCTCTGACGTCATAGAAAGATGCGTACGCGCACGTTGCACCGTGCCCTGTCTGTGTGTTGTGTTTTGACATATGTTTTTAAGGTTATGCCAAATCAGAAAGAGATTTGCTTAAAAAAGCAATTTGCTCTTTACTCCCACACTGCAGAAGAACCTGTTACCGGCCCGGCCGGAAGAGGGTGGAGCCAACGCTCGTCACTTCGCGCCTATATAAGCCGACGCTTACCTGAATCTCCCCAGTCGTTCAGTAGTCCTGAGCCGACACACATCGCCGCATCGACTACGCACCGCACGTCCGCAGACGGCCTTCGCCCTGATGTTCCCCATCCACGACCATCTTCAAGAAACCATTGGCCCTTTTCAGGGCCAAAGCATCGGCCCCTCTCGGGGCCACCTTTCCGAACCAACCGCCGAGCCGAAATCGTTCGCAAACGAGGCCTCGGGTCTCACCACCACCATCAAGAGTGCGCTTCCGCCAGAGGCCGAAGGCTCCGCCCTTCCGCCTGGCTGCGCCCCAGTCGCCCTTGGTAACAAACCTTGCATGGTAATTTTATGCTCTAATCGTCCTAACAAGCCCGACTGGAAAACAAATTTCCCACACATCTACTGTTCCAAATGTTCGCATCAGTATAGTCGCATCAATATCATTTGAGTAGGAGTCAAACAGTAGTCAAAGTTGAAGCTCGTAATAGAAAATATTGGCAATATTTTTGTACTTTTTAGGAGCGGCACATATTAGCATTTTGCTAGGTAATCTGCAGTTCCCATTACGAGGCAACCACATATACCCAGGGTAGAGAAATCCTTCCATTTTTCAATTCAGAGTGTTGTGAGTGTTCGTGGAGTGTTCATATCATACCGCAGGGAAGGACTTGCATCATCACCGCCGAATGTGATATATGGACACTTGCAGCAAAGATGCAGCAGCCAGACAACAACATTATGTTATAGCCAGCACAACAGAGCTATGTAGCCAACATAATGTTGTAACAACATAATCTTATGATGAAATTACAGAATCACCCCAGCCAGAAGTAAAGTGAAAGTAACATTTATTAAACATAACCTTGAATTTCGTGCATCAGCACCATGGCAAACTGGTAAAATTGAAACGGAAATGGGTCCTAAATGTTGCATACGTTCTTGCCGTAAGAAAACACAGGCGGGCCAACAGAATTTTGTCTTTTGTTTGGGCCTTTTGAGAGAAAAAAAAGCGGAGAGGCGGCTGACGACGGTGCAGTATGCGCGCGCTTGCTGTAGGCATTTCTTTCCATCTCATCGAAAGTGAGCATAAGACCCTTTCACTTCAGCAAATAGAATAGGTCAATTCGAGTTCTGTGATGATTAATGCATTAGGCGATATCGAATTGTTAAGATGAGTTCAGTCAGCTTATTTAGTCGCAACTTTCAATTTTAGTCGTAAGTGCTGCATCGCTTATTGGCTGTTCTGAAGAGGCTGGTTCATAAGAGCCAATAGGCGTCGCTGCGCTTGCGACTAAAATTAAAACTTACGGCTAAATAAGCTGACTGAACGCACCTTTAGAAACGAGTCTTAACTCGAACAATTTCTGCCAAGAAAATACTTTTAGAACCGAATTTCCGCCATTTTGAAAAAATGACGCCATCTGGAGTCTGACAGAACTGCGCGATCAACGCTGCGAGTCAAATCCTTCTAAATACTCTCAAGTAGTGATATAAATTCTCGTTACTTTTAGGTAATCGTTAGTAATCGGTACTTTTCGATTTAGTATTTAGTAATCGTTACTCGGTAATCGTTACTGATGATTACTTAAGCTACATTCACAACCTCCAAATTAACATCACAATTAGTGAGTCAAATTAACCGTGAAGGTTTGGCATTATACGATTGTATGGGGGTTGTTCACAACATCCAAGTTTGAACTTTACGCCGCACTTGTAATTCGTACGCAACGCCGGACCTTGCAATGTCCAAGCTTTTGGGTTAATTTGAGCCACTAATTTCAGAAATGCACAGACAGCGCAGACTCGCCAATCGGCATTTTCAAATAACATGACATCTCAACACAATTTGTTTTTGGAAATTTCTAAGTTCTAACCCACGTTATCATTATAACCAAAGTTTGTGCTTTGTACCGTCGTTTATGATGGAAATACAGAGCATTGTATAACTACTCCTAGTAGGCCAGCCGCCGTTCAAATTGTGCAATTTTCGGAAAGCACGGGCAGGTGGCGTGTTCCGCATTTGTCGTTTGGTCGCTCAAATTAGTTATAAATCACGCTGTCTTCAAATTTCAACGTGGCGCCCAACTTACTGATAGATGTTGATGGTTTGGTACAGAAATTTTAATTTTTCTCATATGCGCTGATGATTTCTTGCGAGCTAATTGCTCTAGGCGACATCTAGCGACAAAATCCCAAATTCGAGGCTGACCTACTAGTAATGGTTATACCATTAGGTTTGTTCCATCGGAAATCCCAAACTAGTCACCGACAGTTTGCAAACTGTAAACAATGCGCATGGCCCACTTCGGACCAGTTTCCGTCTGGCTGCTGCTCGTTGATGGAACAGCAAACCGTCAATCATGGCTCATGGCTAATGGCTAGGTACCTTATTTTCTATCGTTTAGCAGTTTGCAGCTGGAAATAAGCCGTGTATTTTATAAATTAAATGAATGAATAATGAAACCACCAATCTAACCCATATTATTTGTAAACATTGACCAGAGAAGGCTCGATGCCAAATAAATATATTCCGCTGCGCAAGCCCGGACGATAAGTTTCCGTAAAATCCGCAAACTTTTCTGACCGTCCCGAAACTAGTTTGAGCCGATGGTGGAACAGCGGATTATCAGTCAGAGGATCGTCCGAGATTTTGATGGAACGCCAAAATCGTAATGCGCATGCCGCTGACGTCCGCGGACCGTCAGGGACTGTTGATGGAACAAACCTATTGTATAACTACTCCTAGTAGGCCAGCCTCCGTTCAAATTGTGCAATTTGCGGAAAGCACGGGCAGGTGGCGTGCTCAGCATTTGTCGTTTGGTCGCTCAAATTAGTTATAAATCACGCTGTCTTCAAATTTCAACGTGGCGCCCAACTTACTGATAGATGTTGATGGTTTGGTACAGAAATTTTAATTTTTCTCATATGCGCTGATGATTTCTTGCGAGCTAATTGCTCTAGGCGACATCTAGCGACAAAATCCCAAACTCGAGGTTGACCTACTAGTAATAGTTATACAATGGTTATACAATGTACAGAGGAATCGGCGACGAAGGAGATTGTTTTACAGGTATCTATATCGACTCACAAGCTTTTCCGCTAGATGGGGCGGCAAATTTCGACCCATTAATTTAAACGTTGTGAATGGTGGGTCACACTAAGTACGAGTATAATTATTCGTATTAAGTGCAAGTGTTAAGTATCCTACTAATTTGGAGGTTGTGAATATAGCTTTAGAGGAAAAGTAAAAAGTAATACGGGGGCGATTCCTACCGAAAGAGACACGAGGGGCCAGGGACCCCCGGCAAAGTGCCGCAGACGAATTTTTTTTGCAAAAATAATAGGGTTGGAGAGGTTTGTGTCGGTGTATTTTTCGACTTTTCTCGTGCATTCGATACAATCGATCATGACAGACTTCTGTAAAAAATCAGGAGGTACGGAGTGCGCGGTGTACCTCATAGCTGGCTTTCCTCCTACCTTCGAGGACGTACTCAAAGGGTCCAATTAAAGGGCAATGATGGTGCGCATCACATGTCACATCTTAGATAGGTTTTGACGGGGGTACCTCAGGGTAGCATCCTTGGGCCCATCTTGTTCGTACTTTTCATCAACGATCTGTTTACTGTTTGTCGGAGATTTCCATACGATCCTTTATGCAGATGACACCTCTGCCCTGGTGTCTTCCCCTGTTAAACCTTAATGGAAGTAAGACTGAGCTAATGCAGTTTTCCACCAAAGCCAGAAATTCAAGTCTTCTTGTGAGGGCTGGTGGAGAGACCTTCAAACAGGGCGATGAAGTAAAATTTCTGGGTATATTCATGGATTCTCGGCTGACGTGGCAAAGTCATATTAATTATGTGTCGGGCAGGCTGTCATCTTCTCATTACGTGATCTGGCAACTTCGAGATAAAGTGTCTCTTGAAGCTCTCAAGATGTACTACTTTGCACACGTTCAATCTGTGTTGAGTTATTGTGTTGCATGTTGGGGGCATTCGAGTCAGGTGGTTACCCTCTTAAAATTCCAAAAGAAAATTCTGCGGACAATGACATTCAAGCCATTTAGATTTTCTTGCCGAGGTTTATTCAAGGAACTTGGAATATTGACTGTAACATCACTGTTCATACTTGAGTCTGTCATTAATGTCAAAAAACTGAAAGGAAACTAAATGAGTAGGAACGATGACTCTAAGTACAATTTAAGGAAACTGAACAAATATTCGATTCCAAAGCACCGGCTTGAATGTGCGGCACGGGGACCCGAGGTTTTACCCACCAAACTATTCAATAGACTGCCTGCAAAGATCAGAGCAATAGATAGACTGGCCGAATTCAAGTTTCAAACCAGAGAATTCCTGCTGGCTCAGTCTTTCTACAGTCTCAGCGACTTTTTCAACAGTGAACATGCGTGAGTGTTCTCTGTCAGTCATTTATATTACGTTTAACTCGACGTGTAATGTTATTTATTTTACTTCTTGTCCATTTATTTATTTCTTTGTGCTTATGACATTCACCCATACATTTTATTGTAATGTCCGAGGGTAAAAATGAAGCTTATTTATTTATTTATTTATTTATTTATTTATTTATTTAATAATAATAATATCGATAATAATAACCAAAATTTGGTATCTTCAGGGCAAAAATGCCGCTGCAAATCTATATTTTTTTATTATAAGAAAGAACTAGAACAGATTAGCATAATACTGACTCTGAACATAATAACACTGATAAAAAAAATTGAAATTGAGAATTTTTTTTGGCAGGTAAGTACTGAATGCAGAAATGCGGTCGCTTTTGAAGTAGAGGTAGGTAATCATTTATGGAAGTAACGAATACTTTATCAAATGAGTAATCGGTACTTCGGGTCCCAACGAGTAACGATTACAAAAGTAACGAATCAAGCTTATGAGTACTAATCAAGTAGTATCAGTCTATCAGTACTACCCGGATTACCCGCCCATCACTACTCTCAAGAACAACTGTGCAAAATTGCTTGCTTGTATCACAATTTGTGGTTTTTTTTTTGCCTACCACTTCGACTATGTATCGGAAAATTGGAAAACCGTTTCGATATGAGTGTACCAGCCTCCCTGGACCAATTAAAAGAAAACCTGAAAAATGTTTATTGGAATTGAGCCATCTAAACTTCAAAGGTTTTGCAGGACCCGAGGCAGGACCTTATTGATGCCCTGTACCTAGTGATGCGAGGAAGGGAACGTTCCTTTTATGCTCCTGAGAACGTTCGCGAAAGTTCGCGCACGAAAAAACGCTTGTGCGCGAACGTTCTCCTCAAAGCACTTTGAGCATATTCAGCAATTTCAGCACGTTCTCGAGCACGATCCCGATTAATGGTTTTTCTTACTTCCCGCACTATAATGCGGAATGCCAAAACAATGGAAGTTGGTTGATTCTGCGTTGATTTTCTCATAAAACCTTGAAGTAAGAACGGGAAAAATACCAGTTTTGAAGTTTTTCATCTTATTTTACCATTTTTATCCAACATTCATGTCATGATAGGTTTTTATAACCCACGTGGAAAAATGAGCTCAAAATTGACCATAGCTCTTTTTTTGCTATATTAATTTTGAACCAAAGTCAACGTGTGATACATCGAAATAAATATAAATAAATATTTTCAAAATAAAACTACATTTTTTTCATATAATTTATAGTGAAGATAACTGCAGCGCGATATCTCTATTCTAGTGCCTCAAAAATTTGAAATAAAACGTTGGTGACGTTACTGGTCCATATGGGACTATCTTCCATCCTCGCTTCCATCCCTACTTCTCTCACTGCGACACTTGCATGCTGTGTTCGTTGGAGTTCAATAGAAGCATTGGGAGCGCTTATGGCATCACACAAATTTGATCGCTAGGCAAAATCGTGTACACCATACTTCAAGTACTTCACAAGTACTTCAGTTACTTCACAAGTGCTTCAAGTTTTTTTTTGCGATTGATTTCAAGTAATTCTGAAGTAGTTTAGGCACTTCATAAGGACTTTACAATCATGTACCGCAGCCATTGAAATGAGACCAAATTGCTTCGAAAAGCGAAATATTTCGTGGAAATAGCTACATATGCATTGTATATTGAAAATTCATCGACAAGCGACATACGATATTACGACGCATATGGACTACGATGTTGAAATAATCAATCGGGCACTGCTCTGTTTAAATATCACCTTTTGGTCGGAACAGAACATGGAAAATTCTTTTGAGTTAGGTAGGTAAAAGGTTGATTTTGCGATAGGCAAAGAAGGGTTGTATTCCTTTGGGAGCTGGAGCTGGAGCCTCCTGATCTTCATTAATATGAGTGTAGTGAGGAGTGTAGTTAGGATGTTTACTCAATGCAAGGGCATGTCGGCATGTCATGTGTCGCATTAGCACCTACAATAATTTGAATGATGGTGCTGAGCTGACCCATGGATGTTGGTGGTTGTTAAAGATCCATGCCCTGGTACCCCACGTTGGAACATGCCGAATTCGGAAAAATTTGCCATATAGTGGAGAAAAACCTACACTGGCAACAATGTTAGGCCCTGGCAGCGAAATGGGCCGACATTAAATAAACGAAGAAAAAAAATCTGCATCAAGAATTCTGGGTGGGGTGGGCTATTTCAATTATTGTTGAATAATTTATTTCAGTCAACAGTCCCCAGGAGTAGCTATAGTCCCCAGAGCTCAGTAAATTGCCATTTTGTGGCAATAACATAAATAACCTCAAAATTGGGAGTTCTACAAACTGCAGTAAAAAACACTTATCAATGTAGCAAAGAATGCAGAAAGAATGTGTTATGGCCTGAAAAACAACAAACAATAATTACCAAATACAAGACTTCTCATAAGTTTGAACTTCTTCAAAGCCATATATTTAGACATTCAGTATTCTGGATTTTTCAATTTATTTGTTTGAACTTCTCGTCAAAGTTGAGCTTTTCGTTACTTCAAGTTTTCTTCTAAAAGACTCTCTTAAAGAACTATGATTGTTCAAGTACTCAATTCTATATACTTTTCCAACATAACCTGTTCTAGATTTCATTGAAGGAACTTGTTTGTTATCAGCCTGCAGGACTTTGTGTTGGAGCATTAGAGGTTTTTAATGGTCCTACTGAGGGTCCTTACACAAGAATATATTGCTTAATATATAATTATATAATAACAACAAAAAAATAAAACAATTGTCATAAGAATAGGTAATTGTAATTCCTTACCTTCTCGAAGTTCTGGTCTGGAGGAGCTGCAACACCCCAGTGAACTGTGGACTTAGGGTCTTTGGCGAGTTGAACATTTCTCGCCATAACAGCTCAAACTCTGGTATTCTGGCCACGTTCTGAAGCAGCCTGACTAAGTCTCTTCCAATGGCCAAACAATCATTGAACCGTTCTCGTATCAGGGAAATTAAAAAGTTCACTTCTTTTTGTCTCAAAGCTGCTAAGTAAGGCGCATTGTGATCTTCTACGAGCCGCAAATACGTATAAACCACTGACGCTACAAGAAAAGGGAACTTTTCGAGCCAGGTCCGGTAATCCACTAAAAGGTCAAGTAGTGACTCCACCAAACTGATATTTCTAGCTGAAACGTCACCGCCAGCGGCGTGCCTCATGAGGTTCCAACACAAATTGTCCACATTGTTCACAGCATTCTTAATCATTTCACGAAGTAGCCACACCACTTGTCCCCTGGCAGTCTCTGAGAAGCGAAGAAAACGCTCCAACACCAGCTGCGTCAAGTTGTTGAGGACCAACGTGAAGCCATCGTGCGAGATCAGCGTGAGATCCCTGTAGCACTTGGCAGCATTAGTGGGCTCACTCAGGATGGTGACCAAGAGTCCGAGTGAAATTTCTTCATAGCCTTTTTCCTTGAGCAGGGCCTTGTTGATGGCATCATGCGCATCCTTGTCGCTGAGCCCCGCGGTGGCCCCCTGCAAGGATTGGTAGCTGCGCTCCAATTTCTGTGAATAAAAGATACAATTTTTGGAAAAGCGATTTCGAAAATGCAAAAATTTGAAAGTGGCGCCATGTTAATCGGCGCAGTTGACAGACAGAGAGAAGTCAGGGCGGCGGGTGTCCACAATGGCGGACAAAGCACCATCGCCTCCTTTGAAAAACGGGCGTTTACCTCCTCCATGTCGTCCCTGGACTCCACGGGGGTCGTCAGGAACAAACGAGAGGTCCTCACAGGCCTCGCTTCCATGTCTCTAGGGGGGCTGCTAACGGCTGCTAGGGTTCGGACACTGTTGACAGCGGCGGGGGGCTAGGCATCCTCCCATCCTCTTCTCTTGGAAAATGTTTGTGGAAATCAAGCGCGCGTTGATATATACGACGTGTGAGCCGAGGCGGAGCCACCCGAACATCTGATCGGCTGCCGTCGGAGGCTCTAATATGTTCTCAGAGGCGTGTTTTTTGCCTTTATTGTTATTGTTGTAGTATGTATTTTAAATTTATTTCGTGTGTAATTTGTCTGCGTGGACCGGACCGGGGCGATTCGGCGCGGGCTCGAAAATAACGGCAACGGACGAATGACGAAAGATTGACCCCTGTCACCAACATCAGTCAGAATGTTGATGTGACGTTCTGGCTCTGTCCGTCCATGCTAGGCCGATTATTTCACGCCGACATCATCGTTCGCAGCCCGCTACTCGATTTAGAATTTTTTTTCTTCCTCGCCTTTGGACAGGGCTGGACCGAACCGATTTTCGGCGGACCCTTGTCCTGTACTTTCTTCTTTCGTAGACATTTAAAAGATTAAAAGCTGTATGGTATGGACTCTCTTTTTGACAACCCTTTATTATGTCTATACAGGGTGTTTCAGCGATGATCGCAAAAAAATCGGCTGTGAGTATAGATACCTACCATTTTGCAAAGTCCGGCGTAACGTCAAAGATACAGCCCTTCAAAGTTCACTTTTTTCGGATTTCAAAAATTTGTAACTAAGGAACGTTTCGACAAAAATATAGCTTATCAATTTAGCATAAGGTGGTTTGTCGTAATTATCTTATTTCAACCTGCCAAATTCTATAACTCTTACACCACTGGTTCGATTCTTCCGAAAATTTTCAGGTATCGGCAGATAGTTTCGACAAATCAGTCTATGCTGAATTCAAGTTATTTTGGTCAAAACGTCACTGAGTTACAGATTTTTGAAAACCGAAAAAAGTCAACTTTGAAGGACTGTATCTTTCGTTATTAGGCCGAACTTCGCAAAATGGTATATAGGTTTTCGTCATGTTTTGACGAGATCTACCTACAGTTATATTTTTTGCTATCATCGCTGAAACACCCTGTATATATTATAAAGTTAGATGAAAACCCTTGAACATCAGCCTTTTGTTCTATAAAACTAGCTCAAGCCAGTGTTTGGCGTTAGCCACCTCGGAAAGTTTCAGCTTCAAAAAGTAGAAACTTTTCAGGAGCCTTCATAGAAAGACTTCACAGCTTTTCACTTTCCAAGACTTCTGGTCACACTCGGCTCGATATGTATCTTGAGTGCGTATTGAGATATTGACACCCATTATACCTACCTAATACCTATGAAGGAATACATTGGCTGTAATAAAAACACACAGTTCGAAAACTTCCGTGAACACAACACTTCTTGTAAATTATTGCTGTTCGTTCTGTCGCAGCTGTCCGAAAGTGCCATGTACAGGATGTTCACGCGAGACGGATACCCCCCCATAAAAAACTTCCCCTTCAAGATAATTCAAAGAAGAAAAAACTTTCCTGGAACAATTTTTGCTGTAGTTTCTGAATATGTCAGGTATAATTTTCTATTTTGTTCCATATACAGGGTGTCGCATTTTTTTTTGAATTTTTCCGAAACACTTTGTATTTCATCACCACAATCGATGGACATTGTTATCGTGATTACAAATATGCATGACACTTCTCAAATTTTTTCTGAAAAAAAAATTAAAAATTCACGGTGGTACCTACCTCAAAAAAAATATATTTTTTTCAGAAAGATCGATTCATTTCAGGAATGAAATTATGTCCCGAATATTTGTTCAGTCATTTTATGTCATTCCATGTCATTTAACAGTGAAACAAAATATCTTGGACATATTCGAATTCTGAAATGGGTCCATCATTCTCAAAAAGTAGATTTTTTTAGAGATGGCATTGTAAATTTTTTATTTTTTTTTTCAAAAAAATCTAGAAGTTTATTGCATGTTCCTAATTAGGATAACAATGTGCATCGATTGTGATGATGAAAGAAAGAGTGTTTCGGGGTAAAAAAAAATAAAATTGCGACGCCCTGTATATGGGACGAAGTAGAAAATTGTACTTGACATATTCAGAAACTACGGCAAAAATTGTTCCAGGAAAGTTTTTTCTTTTTCAAATTCTCGCAAAGGGGAAGTTTTTTATGGGGGGGTATCCATCTCGCGTGAACACCCTGTACAGTGGAAACACGATAGTTTTTGTCCGGTGTCTGTACCTTTTTCGGTTGTTTCGTTTTCGTCGGGGGCGGCGTATGAGAGCGGCGTCTGTTGAAACCGTTTCTCCTGATGTGATGGCAAAGGGGCAGGAAACACGATTAGTTTTGCCGGTGTCGTAATTTCTGTGGTTCTGTTTTTTCGTCGAGGACGCGTATGGGGGGCGGCGGCGCCGGCGGCTGGAACTACCGAGTGTTTATAAACGACTGTGATCGCATCGCCTTTGGAATCTGCTTCCGATCACTACAATTGCGCCTGTTACTACGTTTTTTGGCCTGACCCATGCCTGCCGCGATCACAGATTCTTATAAACACCCCGTATTTTTCCTGCGATGTCGAGTGGACAGGAAACACGATCGTTTTTGTCCGATGTCTGTAACTTCGGTGGTTCTGTTTCTTGCGTCTGGAGCGGCGTATGGAGGGGGGGCGACGGCGGCTGAAACTATTGTTCCTGCGATGTCAAATGGACAGGAAACACGATAGTTTTTGTCTGTTGTCTGTAACTCCTGTGGGGGCGGCGTATGGGGGCGGCGACGGCTGAAACTATTTTTCCTGCGATGGCGAATGGACTTAGGAAACACGATAGTTTTTGTCCGGTGTCTGTAACTTGCTTGCTTCCCGTTTGGCGTCGGGGCCGCAACGGATTTTTGAACGATAAATGAACAAGTGTTCCAGAGGCGTTAGAAAGAGCTATCCCAAACCGACCCAGCAGTGCAAGCAGACTGCCGAGACTGCCGAGAGAAGTGCGAGTGCATCATTTGCCGGCGAGCACACGTGTTGCCAAGGCGACCCCACTCCCGGCGACTATACCCACGAACACTAAAGCATGACAACGAAACGTTACCGACAGACAAACCTAGCGCTATTCTAAGTGTTCCAGAGGCGTTAGAAAGAGCTATCCCAAACCGACCCAGCAGTGCAAGCAGACTGCCTAGACTGCCGAGAGAAGTGCGAGTGCATCATTTGCCGGCGAGCACACGTGTTGCCAAGGCGACCCCACTCCCGGCGACTATACCCATGAACTGGGCCCACGGACACTAAAGCATGACAACGAAACGTTACCGACAGACAAATCTAGCGCTATTCTTATGTCGTATATTCTTATGTATATAATGGAACGTCGGTGCATGGCGTATCACAAAAAGAAGATAACTTCTGGGAATATATATCAACAGATTCGATGTGGTCGGAATGACGGAAACGTGGGTTGAAGAAAACAAGTAGCAAAGTCCTCACGGGGGTGAGTCTCATGAGCGCATTTTCGGAGTGCAGATGAGTACACTGTTCACTGTTAGTGCGGCGGTTAGTAAGAACCACCTTGCATTTTGTGATAAAAGCATGAAATTTGGCACATACGCTCTACAGACTGTCCTTTACTATTCACGAGGCGGACCCACGATGGAACCGCCGCGCAGCTGTCAGAATTGTCATTTGCCTACCTTCCAGGGGCAGAAACTGAAGTCGGTTATCGAACTGATTCAAAAGTGACGTCTATCAATGCAGTAGACCTTCACAGTATAACTTCACCAAAACAGATGTCAATATTACAAAAGGAGGGGGAATGGGAGGGGATAGTTCTAGCCGCGGCACAGATTTTTTTATTTGTTAATTTCGGACCAAACTGACAAGTTTGGTGTCGTTTCCGACTAAATTACATCTTCTGAGTTCAAATTGAATGTTGTGATTGCAATTTGAAAAAAAAAAGATTCTGTTTTGTTCAAAAAAAATATATTTCAGAAAAATCTTAGTCTTTTTTCATTTTGACTTTCATCTTAATTCCGGGCATTCGAAGTGGAAATCCTTATTGAGTTCACTTCTTCAAAGCTTCCTGTACATAAAAACTATGTACGAGACCTGATTTTTACTTTGACAAGATCGCGAGCCTCATTTGTTCCTAAAGTCGTAGAAGTAATATCCAATAATTTTATTAATTTTCATGTACGAATGGAGGTGTGCGTGCAAAGCCTTGCAGTTTGTGATTAAAGCCTGAAACTTGGCATACATGGTCTATGGACTGTCCTTTACGATATAAGAGGTGCACCCATGACGGAACCGCCGTGCAGCTGTCAGAATTGCCGCGATACCTTTGCACGCACACTTCTATTCGTACATGAAAATGATTGCATATTACTTTCACGACTTTAGGAACAAATGAGGCTCACGAACTTGTCAAATTAAAAATCAGGTCTCGTACATGGTTTTCATGTGCAGGAAGCTTTGAAGAGGTGAACTAAATAAGGATTCCCACTTTGAATGTCTTGATTTAGGATAAAAGGCAAAATGAAAAAAGCCTAAAATTTTTTTCTGAAATATATTTTTTTGTTAACAAAATAGAATCTTTTTTTTCAAACTGCAATTATAACATTCAATTTGAATTCAGAAGATGTGATTTGGTCGGAAACGACACCAAATTTATCAATTTGGTCCGAAATTAACAAATAAAAAAATCCGTGCCGCGGCTTGAACTATCCCCTCCCATTCCCCCTCCTTTTGTAATATTGACATCTGTTTTGGTGAAGTTATACTGTGAAGGTCTACTGCATTGATAGACGTCACTTTTGAATCAGCTCGATAACCGACTTCAGTTTTTGCCCCTGCATGGAAGGTAGGCAAATAACAATTCTGACAGATGCACGGCGGTTCCATCGTGGGTCCGCCTCGTAAATAGTAAAGGTGCATTCAGTCAGCTTATTTAGCCGCAAGTTTTAATTTTAGTCGTAAGCGCTGCATCGCTTATTGGCTGTTCTGAGGAGGCTGGTTCAGAAGACCCAATAGGCGTCGCTGCGCTTGCGACTAAAATTAAAACTTGCGGCTAAATAAGCTGACTGAACTCACCTTAAAGGAGAGTCTGTAGAGCGTATATGCCAAATTTCATGCTTTCATCACAAAATGCAAGGTTTCCCTGAAAAATGGTCGTTAACCGCCGCACTATTACCTGTAAACAGATTGTCTCAAAACTACCACAAGAAATCATCAATCTTTATGAAAACACAAGTGAAAACACGAGTAGTCAATAATGAATTGAAGCAACACAATGACATCAACCAAAACTAGAAAATATCCTGAATGAGTGAGAATTATACCTGTACCTATCGATCAGAAGCACAGAGCCAGAAGCAGCTTGTTGAACCACAGTGCAGCGCCGCGACTTGAAAATCCCATCCGCATATAAGTGCATAAGCATAACTACAGATTCCGCATAAAAATCGAGATATCTTCCTTGAGAATGAATCAATCAGGTCGATTTTTTCACAAAAAATTCTTCATTTCTTCCTGCATCTTTCGTTCGCTGTATGCATGTATCTAGAACAGTTTGCAAGATTCCTCGATGTAGAAGTTCACACTGTAGAGTTAAAAACCGACAAATGTGGAATCGCGGGGCGAAACCTTTTCTTGAAAAAATTATATCTTCTATGCAATAGAGAAATCAAAATGATTCTTTCAATAAAAATGTATCCATCAGTTTCCGCATATTTCATTCGCTGCATGTATGCATGTATCTAGAACGGTTCGTAAGATTCCTCGATGCAGAAGTTCTCACCGTAGCGTTAAATACCGACTTTTTAAACATTTTAATTTTTTTCTTGCAATCGTGCTGTCTGACCAAATATTTCTTTTGTCTATTCCCATCCTCAGACAATCAGCATTAATTTGCAAAAAACCCGATACCACTACGACTTTTCGTTTAGGAGGAGTTCAACTACAAGACGGACAGACGGACGGACAGCAAAGCGCGGCTAATAGCGTATTTCCTACGAAAATGCGCTAAAAACTGGGAAAAATAGAACAAAAACTGCCAGATGGATTCAGGTGGAAATTCCAAGCGGCAATAAGGGAGAAAAGAATGGGAAGAGCAAAAGGAGGAACCGAAACGGGAGTAAGACAGGAAATAGAAGAGGAAACGGAAAACACCAGTGAACCATCAATGAACATGATGAGAAGAAATGTGAAGATCGGACGAAAAACATGGCAAATTGTAACAATATAGAACACAAACACGAGAAAGCTGGAAAAAGAAATAGATGAGAAAATACGAGAAGTAGGAGAAGAAAGGCTACTGATAGGAGGAGACTATAATGCAAGAATGAGAGAGAGAGGAGGAGAATACAAAGAAATGGAGAAAGAAACAAGGAGGCCGGCAAAAGACAAAGAAGAGAACAGAGAAGGGAGGACACTGATGGGTATTATTGAAGATAGAGGCTAGGCCGTGCTAAACGGAAATAAAGAAGGAGACGAGAAAGTAGAATACACCTATATCAGAGGAAGCGTAGCAAGAAGTGCACGAAAAGAAATGATTGGTGGAACCAGGAATGCTCAATAAAGAACAGGGAAGCCAGAGAAAGATTGAGACAATGGAAAAACAACGGAGGAACAAGACTACCTAGAAACCAGAGAAAAATACAGAAGAAAATGCAGAGAAAGGAAAAAAGAAAAAAGAAAGGAAGAGGAAAGGAAAAGGAAAAGAAGAGGAAAGGAAGAGGAAAGGAAGAGGAAAGGAAGAGGAAAGGAAGAGAGGGAAGGAAGAGGAAAGGAAGAGGAAAGGAAGAGGAAAGGAAGAGGAAAGGAAGAGGAAAGGAAGAGGAAAGGAAGAGGAAAGGAAGAGGAAAGGAAGAGGAAAGGAAGAGGTAATGAAGAGGAAAGGAAGAGGAAAGGAAGAGGAAAGGAATAGGAAAGGAAGAGGAAAGGA
This sequence comes from Anaspis maculata, assembly GCA_949128115.1. NCBI lineage: Eukaryota > Metazoa > Arthropoda > Insecta > Coleoptera > Scraptiidae > Anaspis > Anaspis maculata. The sequence continues at coordinate 76,585,733 of OX421962.1, forward strand.
AGAGGAAAGGAAGAGGAAAGGAAGAGGAAAGGAAGATAAAAGAAATCAGAAATACATAAACAGAGAGAGAGGAAAAAGAAAAAAAATAAGTGGCAGAATACAGAAACACGAATGGCGAATACACTTCATGGAACTACTAGGAGGAAAGGAAGAACCAGAAACAAGGGAGAGAGCTGAATCCAACCAAATCAATGACACTAAGATCGAGAAAGAAGAAGTAACAAGACAAATACAAAGGCTGAATAAAAACAAGGTGCCGCACCGGGAAAAGACGGAATAGAAAACGAAGCATGAAAGTATGGCCCGGACGAAGTGGTAGAGAGATCGAGAGAGGTAATGAATGACGTGGGTGCGGAAAAAGGTTCCCACAGCAATAGAGAGAAGTAGTATATTTGAATTAGAATTTTTGCTTGAAGAAAGTAGTTCTCAAACGGTTTTTTGCTATATGGTTAGCTCATCCCCACCTGTTCAACATGTTGAAAGCATACATCCCCGTGACGCGTAATACTCAGTATACAGGGTGAAAATTAAAAAATAAATCTTTAAACCTTTTTATTCCGGTGAAATAATTCTCGAAAAAAACAGCCTCTCATTATTCAGCAACCTTATGGTCTCCCACTGAACGTGTGAAAAACTCACCCCTCGATAGCTGCTGGTATTCTACGTACAGGGTGAAATCAATTTTTTTTAAATAAATTTTATCTTGATCAAATCAATCTGGACAAAGACCAATTTCGGCTCTGTTAGAAGTCTATAACCTCTTATTCAAGATATAAAAATGTCACATTTCTCAATCTCTTGGAACATGACATACAGAGTGGAACACCCTTTTTTCCTTTTATTTTTTTCCTGGGTCACATTAATTCGGATGATAATCTTACCCACTCCAAAAGAGAGCCTAGAGTATTTGGCAAAACATATCAAAAATTTACATTTCTGCAATCACTGCAACTACTGGCCACTGTAGCATCAAGCATTCTTGCGATTTTGGTTGTACGAGGAGTTTCTAAGGACAATTTCCTTAGCAACTCCTTGCACAACAAAAGCTGAAGCAACATTATAATTCATCCTGTATATCAAGTCAGAGTGATATAAGAAATGCAAATTTTTTATATGGCTTGCAGAAAACCCTGAGCTTTCCAGTAAACCAGATAAGATTATTATCCTAATCAATTTTATCCAGAAAAAAAATTAAAAAAATAAAGTATGTTTCACTTTGTAGGTTGTGTTTAGGGAGTTTGAGGAATGTGACATTTTTACATCTTGAACGGACGGACGGACGGACAAAGTGAAGCTAAAAGCGCCTTTTTCCAATTTTTTTGGAAAGTGCGCTAAAAAGAAAACGGCCCAATGGCTTCGTTTTGCACCAATGAAAAAATTCCCCGTCTTCTATACTAAGATATAGAGTACCTACCTAGTTTCTGATAGATCATAGTTGAATGATCGCTTCGAGCAGGTGATCAACCAGCCGCATGCCACAGGGTGGGGTTCCCAATGCGGCTTCATGCTGAAGAATTTTTCCCCAGTGGAAGACAAACAGGCACGAGAACGAAGCCCTTTTAGTACTTTACCTTTTAAATTATAACAATGGTTCGGTGAGAACCTAAAGTCAAAAGCTGCTTGTACAGACCACAGTGTGGCGTCACCTGGACAGCTGTTCACAAAAGATTCGGTTGCGAATCGTTATAAATGGTCAATCAACGCGATAACTGATTTGAACTCGGTAGCAGAGACAAGGCTTTGAAATAAAAAATGAGAATACATATAAAATTTTTTCTTGAACATAACATAAACATAAATACTGATTAAGCGCACACTAACACAATCGGATATTCTTATAATAAAATTATTATTAGGTTCATGTAAATAACGCTTATTTTTACAAATAAATCAATGTGACTCAATAATGTAAGTGTTGTTCTGTGGAAAATGTGTAATCATGCACACAACATTACAAGAAAAAAACAAACACTGAAGTCGTGGAGTGTGTTGTTGACATTACAGTTTGTTTTGTGATCATTTTACAAGAGATTTGTTACTTTCAGTAGTACAGTAACAGTTGAAAGAGGTCTAAAGAACAATGAACAGTGGACATGCGCATTGGGCAATCAATTAATTTCACAGTTCTTTGCATTTACATTCACTGGTACATATACCTATTATACCGGGTGATCATTTGAAAGCTATCCATCCTGGGTAACTCCCGATTCCTAGTGAATATATCTTCAAGCAGAAACGGGTAATTTTTATATGGAGGCACATCTAAAACATACATTGGTGGATTTCTATATTTAGCCCCTTCGCCCTCACCTACAGCAACTTCGAAATTTCAAATGACACGACCTACTTTGTGATACATTACATTAAAGATCATTAAATTTTCTTTCCGAAAAATATAGTTCAACAATTTTCAACCCCACCTCATTTTTCCTAAAAATTTTTGAGTGTCCAATTTAATATTCTTGATCCCTCAATTGTCTTCAATGCAGTCAACATCATCCTACAAAGCATCGAGGGAGAAAGTTTGCTGTGGAAAAAGTACTACCCAAATTCACTCTTTTGCTTCCCCCACCTCAACTACAAAATCTAGAAGACACTACGTACTTTGTAATACATCAGTTCAAAGGGAATTGAATTCACTCTCTAAAAAAAATATTCACAAAATTTTCAAAAACACTCCTTTCCCTCCTAAAATCCTCCGGACGTCTAAATTGATGAGGAAGAGGTTGAAATTTTTTGAAATATTGTCATCAGAAAGGGAATTCAACTCCCTTTGATTAGATGTATCACAAAGTAGGTGGTGTCTTTAGTAAATTTTGAAGTTAAGGGGGGGGGGGCAAAGGGGTTAGTTTGGGAAGAACTTTTTCCACCAAATATTCTCTCCCTCGATGCTGTCTAGGATGACGATTACTACACTGAAGATGATTGAGGGGTCGAGGATATTCAATTGGACACTCGAAGAATTTTAGGGGTGGGGTTGAAGATTTTTGAAATATTATTTTCAGAAAGAGGATTTTTTGCATTTTTTTCGCATGAAATGGAAACTGAAGAAGTAACTTGCCAAGTTACAAGAAGAGCCAAAATAACTACTCAGCTGTCCTAGGGAACAGTGAATTCATATGTATCTTGTTTTTCCAGGTAACTGCAAAAAACGGCGAAATTGTTCAACTGGATAACCTCTCTTCTAGTTTCCACTGATAATTGCTCTTACTTATTGACTACACTATATTATGTATAAAGTGATGAGGATTTCAACATTAATTCATAGCTTCCCAAGAAGCTTTTTACTTCTATAAAAAATACAAAAGTACCTAATTAATATGGCACGCCGTCAACTTTAGCATTTTTTACATTGCAAGAGAACTACAAGGATAAAACAAATTATTCACTGATGGAAAAAAATCTTGCATTTATTTTTATCTTGATTTAGAACACTTGATTCATTTAGACTTGAAAAATTGAAGCATGTATGATCAGGTGAAAAGCCTGGATATACTGCATGAAAAACTTAATAATTATCATATTCTACACTCTACAGTGATAAAGTGAATTTACATGTATTTCGAATCAAAGATACCTATTCTGAAAAAATATTATGTGCCAATAACTGATGGACATTAAGAAGTTCTCAGTGCAGCCCCAAATGAACATGAATAACCATACAACCGATGTAATAAGTCTTCGATTAGATAAATCTTGTCATTAGAGTTGTTAAAATAAAGGAGCATTACGGTGGAAAAATCAGAATGAGAGTTACAGCGTCCGACAGTGGATTCGGGCGGATTCAGTACGCAATATCGCCCGATGCCCGATGTATGTTTTCTGTTCATGCCTACCCTAGATCAAAATTCTATTGATCAGACGATATAACTAAACTATACTCTGTTCCATTTCAGAATACATGCAGTGTATAGACAATACAAATAGAAAAGACCATACGTCGTCACGGATTTTTACGGTTGCGTAGGAACCAGGCGAGTCCATCATTCAAAAAAAGGTTGGCTGATTTTTGATGCCCCAATATCCGTGACGACGGTGGTAATAACATATGGTCTTCTCTATTTGTATTGTCTATACGTTTAGATAGGGGTGTTTGTCCTTGATTTTCATTGGCTTAGAGCCAAGGCAAGTTTACAATGTACACTTTTCCATTCTCGCTGCTGAAATTGCTGCCAGTGGCGTAACTGCAAATGGGTCCACGGCACACGTAAATCGCAGGTATATGGTAGATTTCCGATCAATAAGGTAAAAACCGGACCCCCTTTGTTTGAAAGACAGTGAAAAAATATATTTGAATAAATTATTGTATTTAAATATAAATTATTTGCGCCAACTCCCAACTCCCCCCATGAGGCGCTTTCGTTGTGCCGACAGGAGCTGCTCAGAGTAGATCGCTAGACAAAGAAAGTAGATCCAGCTGGGTCGTGATTGGCGTATGTATCTACTTTCTCTATCTAGTGATCTACCCGGAGCAGCTCCTGGCGCAAAACGAAAGCGGCTATGGTGAATTTGCGACCCCCTTTACTGTTTGTTCTGCTACTGACTACGAGTAAACGAGATGAAAAATGACATGAGCTGAGCATCTACAACATAACCTCAATAACCTGGCACATCGCCTCATCGCCATCGCCATCAATTTATGAATAAGTTATTTTCAAATTCTCATTGTATTATAATTCATGTTTTATTATTATGTTCAATAAAATAATATCGTATGCTGACTATACCCTGTGCATTATTTTTGTTTCTCACGCCCCACCACTAGTTTTTGAGATTATGTCGTTGTTCTTGTTGTAAATGGTTTGATTCCTTGACGCAATGATTCGTGCATTCAACCAGATTCTGTCTTCTTGTTTTCTTTTATTGTTTTTGATATTTATTATTAATAGTGTTCTGGTGTTTAGATTATTGATGAGGTCGCGTTACATAAATTTCGGATATTTACAAAATGGAAAGTTGCCGCTAATCACTGCTATCAAGGTATTTTTTTGACTAAAATGGAATAAAAAAGTTCTTTGGACTTTTCATCACTCCTGAAGATGGATTCCAACCGGAACCGCGATCCGCCAATGCGTCGGAATCATGGATGTAGATCGGGATTCACTTTAGGAATTCGTATTTACACGGGTTGGCTAATGTAAACCGGGTTCTGCTGTGCGCACCATCTACTTTACTTTATTCTTGAATGGAACAGAGTACCTATAGCTCCGAAGATTCATTAGCTAGGTAGATATATAGGTAGAGTTGTGATATAATTTAATGACACTGCTACAACTATCAAATAGGCGAATAGGGTGATTGCATGAAATTCGTTCACCTGATCACCGGCAGGAAGCGCAAGGATCGATAGTTTGTTAGTGTTAGGGAATTGCATTGGGGCACATAACAGGTGTAAGGCATTGTTAGAATGATTAGAAATCACAATATCGATCTCGTGAACGCCGAACAAAACAGTATGTGAACAAAACATGTAAACATTACAGTATTTAGTGAGGTTAGTCGGGTTGACGTTGCTCCGACATGGATGAAACTTGACAGTGCCCTCTGCTTGACAGATGACAATGACACTATTGAAATGTTGTCATAAACTCCCTCTACATGCAATATGCACCCTATTCTGCACATTTCAGGCCGCTTTCATGTCTCGACGACTTGATAATTGCAGCCGTGCCAATGAATTATATCACAACTGTACATACTTATGTATTATGTATTGAAATAAATTTCAATCTGGCCAATCCTAGTAGGTTGACCATGGGAAATGCATAAAATCTTTAGCTAATCAACCATTGGATCATTCTCTTTTGTGAAACCAGAATTTCTATTATTCACCAACGAGTACTGACCAAAAGAAATTTCACTGATCTCGTATTATATTAATCGAGCGTTGGTGCAACCCAGGGTTAGTATATTATTAGACAAGTTTAATAAGACGAAGTTTGTCGCACCGCAGTGAGGACACGCAAACGCGTGTCGTACTAGCACTTGACTTTTATGACTCTGAAAAGGCATCGCTACCTCTTGAATTTTTCAATTTTTTTATAAATCACTGCTCACTATGTGACAAACTTTGTCTTACTAAACAAACTTGTATCACTTTAACTGGAACTTGATGTACATATAACTGTAACTTGTAATTATATACTATTAAGTAATGATCATTTCATGAAAAACCAAAATTGATACTTATTCCAATATGATGGAAAACCCTGTAGAAAAACGAATGAGAATCGAAAATGAAGCTGCAGAAGCCTCATTTTCACGTGCCTTCTTGTCAGTGGCTTAAAGCACTGACGATTACCGACGTAACAACGTGGTTCAGCGTAATGTCTTCGAATTTTTTATTCAATAGACCTTTTCAGGAAAGACAGACGCGTGCGCGTACGGCGCCGAATGGGCGCTTTCCATTTAATACACTTTGTGTCAACACAAGTCGACCCTTGCCAGGGACATAAATGGAACACGTTTCGAACGCAAGTGTCACGAATGTCATATTTTTGACCCGGTCATGCGCAGAAACAGCTGTCAAAACTCAAAAGATAAATAACTATAATTAATTAATCAAATAAGACGCTTGGGAGCCTTGGAAGTGTTAACCAGTTTCACGTTTATACCTACATACAGGGTGATTCATGAGTGACCTTACATAGGCTAATGGGAGATAGAGGACTTCGAGGCGAGTCAAGATCCACTGAAGAAATTTTATTTTCTCCGATGGTTACGAAGATACAGGGTGTTTTGTGTGTTTCGTATGAAACTTTGATAAGCGATATTTCTGAAACGGCCAAAGGTATTTTGTTGAAATTCACCAGCAATATTTCTCTGTTAGAACTCATCCCGAAGCCATACCGGGTAAGTCAAAATCCAGGGCCGGGCTAGAAAAAAGGTGCCCCTTTTTTGTTTCATCAAAACGTACATTTTCTGACCGCTTTTCTAAAAAACTGCTATCGGATTCAAAAAGCTAAGGAAAAATGCTTCAAGAATCACTCTTCAATTTAGATGGCACACCTAAACCGTTTCGACAATAAAATTAAAAGGAAAATTTGTGGGTGAGTTCCCATTTTCGACCGGACATAATCGACTCATTGTTTGATCGAATTCATTAAAATTCATTTTTTGGCTTGTCTCTGTTGAATAGAAGGGCTTGGTTGAAAAAAAATTTCAGAGCTGACAATTTTTTTTTATGATAAAATCGAGAGCGAAACCAAAATTAGACTCGATTTGATCGTCAAAAATTTTTTTCCGGCTATGGAATTTTTCTTACTACTAAGCCCTTCTGTTCCATAGAAACAAGCTGAAAAATGAATTTTAATGAATTCAATCAAACAATGAGTCGATTATGTCCGGTCAAAAATGGAAACTTACCCACAAATATTACTTTTAATTTTTTTGTCGAAACGGTCTAGGTGTGCCATCTAAATTGAAGAGTGATTCTTGAAGCATTTTCCCTTAGCTTTTCGAATCCGATAACAGTTTTTCAGAAAAGCGGTCAGAAAATGTACTTTTTGATCAAACAAAAAAGGGGCACATTTTTTCAATTCTGGCCCTGAATTTTGACTCACCCGGTATGACTTCTGGATAAGTTCCAGCAGAGAAATATTACTGGTAAATTTCAACACAATATCTTCAGCCGCTTCAGAAATATCGCTGATCAAAGTTTCACACGAAACACACAAAACACCCTGTATCTCCGTAACCAATGGAGAAAACAAAATTTCCTCAGTGGATCCTGACTCGCCTCGAAGTCCTCTATCTCCCATCAGCCTATGTAAGGTCACTCATGAATCACCCTGTATAAATATCGCATAATATTTACATGAATAGCCATTTAGCGTCAAATCGGAGTCAGCGTCAAGACAAAAACGCACCAGTTAAAAATCCCCAAAAAGTTTGTTGGTAATTGCCCCAACTCTCACTTCCGTGCGAGTCGGCTTGTGGTCTTGTGTTGGCTTGTGTCGATGACACACACCAACACAAATCAAATGGAAAGCATTTGTGTCGACACAAGTCGACTTGTGTCGGTAAGTGGAAAGCGCCCAATATCCAACGGAAACTCCGTTCGTTATGAGCGAACTTTTTCAAAATTTCAAATATTCTGCACGCTGGTTCGATAGAGATGTGCGCGGCACCACACTGCGGCCTTGTGGTGCTGTGGCGTGGATCGTGCGGGAGACCGCCTTTATTGAAAAGATCCATTCAGGGCTCTAGTGCATTTTTATGCAGAAGCAATACACAATATTGCGCGGAAGTGGCGCTCCGACACGGATGTCATGCGAACTAAGAAAACGGTGACAAGTTGTCATCGCGCATGTTCAGGGCCGCTATTCTTGAATCGTGTGAGAAAAGTTCCTGGGAGTAAAATACATTCCGCAGTACACTGATGTAGAGAATGTTGCCTAAAATCGTGGTTTTTAGGCAACTTTCGCTACAGAAGTGTAGTACGGATTATATAAAACTTGAACTTTGGGAAAGCGCCCGCTGTCGTCAATACAATACAGCACTGATTAAATGAAATATCCCGGGACAATTTCGCGGTAAATTAGAATGTTATGGTTGAAGTGTTTTTTTATTTCGTAATTTGGGGCATTTGGGAATGATCCCTAACATATGTGCTTTCAGGAATAGGTTTCGAGGGTTACTCCGATTTTTCTATGTAACCACTTCTACTTGAAAACGACGCATAATCCATTGAGCTTAGTTTGAGAATCACCTATTTTACAGCGTAACATATGAAAGACTTAGAACGAATCACCTCGTTTTTTAGCGCATGCGCTAACCGGTCACGCAATATTCTGTATTATAGTTCGAAACATCTAAGAACAGCACACCAATAAACATGTGCAGATGACCAGAATGCGTCGAGACTAGCCCATTTCTCCGTTCAGGGTGTGGTCGGACGTTAGTGACGTAAGGCATGGGCGGCTCGTCTGCACTAACAGCCGTTGCACAGTCGAAGCCAGGCCTAGCGCATTTGACCGGCACGTTTGAACGGTTAAGTTTGCGCCCCCCCACTCACTGGTCTAAAGCACTGCGCCGAATTCTATGACCCAATATGCTGTTCTTAGATGTTAAGGACTCTATTTTTCTTGATGGAAATCATAGCTGCGGGGCCCAAAAGAAAAACACTAATGTCCCGTCTTTCACTGGTACAGTTAGTTGCAATTTCTTGAGCATGGTGACTACAATTAAATCAGGTGCATACCGAACTAAGCCTGATTGTTGAGTTTATTGTTATCTCTTGTATAATCTTATTAAAAAAGAAACAGAATATTTTGTTCTTGCGTTGATCTACAGGATGTTCCAAAATAGCGCTAAGAAAAATTCTTGAGCACCTTTGTAGGTAGAATAAGCCGCGATAGAAATACACAACTTCCCCCAAACGGAACGGCGCGGCGGTTCAATTTACGAAAGCTAGTGTTCAGATAAAAATCTGAGCGTACCAATGCTCATCAATAGGGTACTCAAACTTTACAGATCACTTTGATTCTGACCAGAACTCCTGATAAACTCGTAACATTTTCTTCCTGTTCTTCTATCTCATCTGTTTTCTAAGGAATGTAACTATTGCACTGCTAATTGCAAATAAAAAAGTGAAATAATATGAAAATTCATTGCTTCCCTTTCTTGTATCTCTGTCGAGCCTGTGACTTGGTGTATCTCGCATGAGGCTTAGACTCCTTGTGGTTTGACTTTTCTCCGTCTCCACCTTTGTCTGCATCTTTGTCATTTGTTGCTACAAAAAAAATCATAAATATATTTCAATTTTATAGTGTTATACAAGGAGTGCCAGAATAGTGTTGAAAAATATCCTTAAGTTTGTTATCAACCATAGAATAATAGTATAATAATTATAATAACCAACGAAATTAATACTATCACTCAAGAGAATACACAGGATTCAAAATATACTTCGGAATAATCAAACAGAAAGTTCCTTAGTAGTTTATTGTAAATTGTAATTTTTTCAGTGACGTAGATAATGGAAATTCGAATCATTTCTACCGTTCCACCGTACTTTCCACTCGATTATTTAGAAAATAAGTATATGGCATTTTGGCATTATGATCATCCAAGATTACCTAGTATGACACTTCTTTTAAAAACTAGATGAGAGCGAAGATCTTGAGCACACAATTTTTCCGCTGATCAGATCGACTGCTAAGTACATATTACATTTTGCATGATCTCGATCATCTCCATCAAGAAATCTTAGGTCTGATTATTCTGATTTCAAGAAATAGAACCCTGTTATGTGTTTGATGTGATAGGAGCTGATACTGAGAAACAGTCGCACTAATTAACATATTTCCAAAAATACAGGGTGTTTCAAAAATAAGTGCCATCCTTTCCACCCTAGATTCAGATTTTCAAGATATGAAGATTGTGCTATTTTTTATTTTTCAAAAGTGCCCCTGAAAAAAGTTACAGGCCTTCAAAGTTCAATTTTTTAATTAGTTTTTTATTCATAACTTCAATACGGCTGGGCCGATTTTGTCCAAATTTCAACCAGGTGTCCTGAAATACGTCTCTATTGAACAATTATGGTGTATTTGAACAAAAATGCACAGTGGCTAGATAGTCTCCCCCCCCCACTTTCTACGCCCCTCGAGATTTTCCAAAACTGACTACATTTCTAGATTCCTTGTTTAATTTTCAAAAAAAAAGTTACTCTTGCAAAATTTTGATCAGAGACTTCATTCTCGATATACAGGGTGTTTCCAAAATGGTGATACAAACTTCTAGGAGAGATTCCCCATCAAAAATGGACCAGGACAAAATATACCTTTGATGTCCTGAAATGCTCCGTTGAAAAGTTACAGGGTGTTCAAGTTGAATCTTCAAAATCGATTTTTTTACATAAGTTTTGAACCGTTCAACTGATTTTGTTCAAATTTGGAACAAAGTCAGCCAGAATAGGTCTATATCGAATAATAGCAACGTGTTTAGAAAAAAAAAATCAGGGGCGTAGATAATGGGGGTGTTGTCATATCCCCCCCCCCCTATTTTTCACCCCTAGCTATTTTTCCAAATTGTTCTAAATTTTGTATTCTACGTCCAATTTAGAAAAAAAAGTTACCCTTGCAAAATTTTGATTAAAGGCTTCATTTTCGAGATATTTGGGTTTGGAACTTTGGAAAACATCTCAAAATCGTCACTTTCAATGAGCCCTTTTTTTTTTCCTGAAAACTTCTCGTTTCTCAGAAAAAATAGTAGTTGATCAACTTAGAAATTCTAGAGAAGCTATTTCTGCTGAGAAATCGTGAGTTTTTTTTTATTCTAATTTTTAGTCATTTGAAAGTGGCAATTTCGAGATGTTTTCCAAAAGTTTCAAACCCAGATATCTCGAAAACAAAGCCTCGAATCAAAATTTTGCAAATGTAACTTTTTTCTCTAAATTGAACGTAGAATCCAAAAATTAGAACAATTTGGAAAAATAGCAAGCGGTGTAAAAAATAGGGGGGTAAAAATGAGGACACCCCCCATCATTTACACCCCTGAACTTTTTTTCTCAACAGGTTACTATTATTCGATAAAGACTTATTTCAGCTAATTTTGTTGAAAATTTGAACAAAATAGGTTAAACGGTTCAAAACTTATGGCAAAAAATCAGTTTTAAAAAGTCAACTTGACCACCCTGTAACTGTTCAACGGAGCATTTTAGGACATCAAAGGAATATTTTTTCCTGGTCCATTTTTGATGGGGAACCTCCCCTAGAAGTTTGCATCACCATTTTGGAAACACCCTGTATTTAGGTTTAAAACTTTGAAAAACATCTCAGAATCGCCACTTTTCAGGGCCCAACATTTTTTTGAGAAAATTAAAAATTGAAATTCAAGAAAACTCATGACTTCTCAATTGAAATGAGTTTTTTAGGTGTTTTCAAGTTGATAAACCACCAATTTTGCTGTGGGATATGGACTTTTTCAGGAAAAAACAATTTGGGCCCTGGAAAGTGGCGATTCCGAGATGTTTTTCAAAGTTTCAAACCCAAAGTCCACTCACACACACCAAATTTCACACTTTTGTCGCCATTAGAGCCATTTTTACGTGTACCACTAGGACTACAGCCAACTTTTCTCATTCAGAAACAAATTGAACTATACAATACCTGCACTGGCAAGATCCATAGGTGGCTCCAGCAAACCATTTCTTTGGCATTTTACATAGTAACGGTAAGTCTTGGCAATTCCATAGCCAGCAAGAGCTATGATGATTGTGACAAAAGCCATCAAGATTGGATGCTGAAAAGTATCCATAAAATGTTCTGTTGACGTGCACCATGATTACAAACATACCGTAGGTTTGTGAGTGAAAATACAATCAGCTATTACAATGACCACACCAATTATGATTCCAATGCCAGCACCCAACCAAGGGATTACATCGTCAGCTAAAACTCATCTTTTAATTTGATACCAAAGAATATTATGTATAGGATAGGTATGTAACACACCTTTACGGTCTTTCAAAATCTGTTGCCTAGTCTTATTGAGACAATCAATAAGGTTTGCATCACCAGGCTTCAGTTCCAAGGCTCTCAAGTATGAAATGCAGGCCTCGCCATAATGTTGAGCAGCAAATTCAGTCTCAGCTCTTCGGAAATAACCCTGCACGTAATGCAAAACTGCAGAGTTTTAAAAACCTCCTTTAGAGCTCAGAAACACAAACCTTTGGCCAGGCAGGATTTAACCTGATGGTTTCATTTGCATCTTCCAAAGCAAAGTAATACTGGCGAACTTTGAGAAAAGCATAGGACCTGTTGCTGTACAAAGTGTAGTTGGTAGGATCCAGTTTTATTGCATGCGTATAGTAAAGTATCGCTTCTTCGAACTTTTGGTTCTTAACAGACTCATTTCCTAGCTCTTTTAAGGCTTCAGGTGTTGGTTGGGGTTGGGGCTGTAAAACAAGTTCAAGGAGGTACTTACTGAAATTCAAATAATGCAATAATAGTATTACAATTACCTCTTCCATCTTTTCAGAAAAGTGGATACTTATCTAGTTGTTTGGAGAAGAATTAATCTCCTGATTAAACTACCGTACTCATCATGATTAGGGAATACGGCCTCCTTTTTTGATTTGACAAATCAACATAACCTCAAACCACAAATTCAGACAGACGTCAGATGAATGAAACGTCAGAGCAGACCTCCATCGCCAGTGGCGTAGCGCGGCGTGGCATGATTTTCTAGCAGATGAGCCTGAGTTCGGCCACAGAAACGGTTTTTTGCTCTGTGGTTAGCTCATCCCCACCTATTTAACATGTTAAAAGCAAACATCCTTGTGACGTGTACTATTTGATATACAGGCTGAAAATTAAAAAATAAATCTTTGAAATTTTTATTTCGATGGAACAATCCTCGAGAAAAACAATCTCTCGTTATTTAAGGTGCGTTCAGACAGCTTATTTAGCCGCAAGTTTTAATTTTAGTCGTAAGCGCTGCATCGCTTATTGGCTGTTCTGAGGAGCCAATCACTCATGTTCATCACGCTACCGCTAACGAGTAGGGTTGTAGGGTACATTAGGCTTGTTCCCTCAAGAGGTCTCAAACTAGTCAGCAGAGCTGGGCAAAATACTTTTGGAAAGTATTTAAATAATAAATACTTTTCATTTCCTGGTCAAAATAATATTTAAATAATAAATAATATTTTTTTAGTTAATATTTTCAAAGTTGCAGTTGTAAATATTTGAATATTTTCGTTATTTAAATACTGTCAAAGTATTTGACTACTGCAAATGTATTTAAATAGTTTGAAAGTATCTCAATATTTGAAGTTTATTACTTTGGTTTATTTAAATACATCTGAAATTATTCAAGGGCTTCCTTGCCCTTGCTTAACCCAAAAATATGCAAAAGGAAAATCGCTTATCATTTCGTAGCCATTCAACAGAAAAAATCGTGGAAAGTGGCTGAATAGTGGCTTCCACAGCCATGAACTTGACATTCTTCTTTAAAGTTTTAGTTGTTTTTTTGCCACAGTTCCGGCTGTGAGGCCGAATATTCCGTTGTATGAACGATACATCGTTCAGCAATTCTTATCGTTTACCGATTTCAAGTCGTGGTCGGTGCGGTCATCCTGAGGTAGATGACTTTCCGCTTTTACTTTGATGTGTGAATTTCAGGCACATTTCAAGTATCGGTATCAATCTTTGTGAATGTTGTTGTTGAATCATTCCCTCATTTCTGCTTTCTTACCAGTTATCGCCTAATTGTGATAGTAGTGAAAACTTTGGTGACTGTATTTACCGCGTCAGAAAGAACCAAATTGAAGTTTAAAATGTTCAGATAATCAAGTTCAAGATAAGTGGTACAAGAAAGTGTGAGCGCGCCATCTGTTAATGATAAGCAGCAATCCAGTGGTAAGATGACTGTAGAGTGTATGACGAAATTGACCTTATCAAATTACTACTAATTAATAGCTAGCTTTGAAAGGAACTTATAATTCATTAAACAGATTTTAATACACTAGGTAGCGTCATCCATCGGGTGACAGCGACAGATCAGAAAATGATATAACAAAAGTATTTAAATACAATTTACGAAGTATTTGAGTCACAAAAAAGTATTTAATAACGCAAAAGAATTTAAATAAAGCAAAAGTATTTAAATAGCGCAAAAGTATCTCTGAAAGTATTTGCAAATACTTTTTCAAATAATAAATACTAAATACTTTTGGAAAGTATTTAAAAAATATACAGAGGGTGATTCACAACTTATGACTTTCCTTTCAAGGGGTTATGGGGCCCCAAAAACTTGACTTCATGTGCTTGAAAATAATTCAAAAAGCTATAGTTATGGTTTACGAGGAAAAAAATAATGAAAATTTGCCAAACATATGTGGGACTAAAAGCTAGTCCGCACGGGCGATATACCGCTGGATCGATTTCCTGTCAAAAATGTCCAACTTTCAGCGGATATTCGCTAAAAGTTGAATCCCCGCCAACTTTTAGCGATTGACCGCTGTTTTCAAAGTGTCAGCATTGACACAGCATGAAAATGTGACGTTAGGTTTTGCTAGGAAGGAGCCCGGTGCTTATCTCAAGACGAAATGGAAAAACGATCACCGATGGGTGTACCAGTCCAAGGGAGAGAGGAAAAATCGTGACTACTGGACGGTGGACACGTATCAGCTTGATTTCAGAGTTACGAATCCATCTGCAGTCTGCATGAGCTTGAGTTGCACCAGAGCAAGGTCGGAGGCAAGATTATCAAGAAAAAAAGAAAACGTGCACGGTTTTGAGTACCATCAAAATACATGTACCTAGGTTTCACGCCACAATTTTTCTTTTATATATTTGTGCCCGAGTTTGTGTCTTTCCCGCAATGGAAGTTTGAAGTTCCACAGTTAGTCGATGAGCCAGGAGCTAAAAATCACGATTTTGGTTTCCACCCTGGGGACTTGACGTGTCATACCTTTTTGGATTCCCCACAACACCAGCATGAAAATAAGCCATAATACGTTTTTGTATCGAGTAGCTTAAGACCGCCATCTTGGAAAAACCGCGTCAAATATGTAGTTCTTGTGGTTTGTATTTTTTTTCTCATCAACGGCACCTCCAATGGGAAAAATGAAGCTGAATAAAATTAAACAACAGAATTTTCTATAAATATCGTTTAGCACCGTTTTCTGACAGGTCTCGTTACTCCAAATATGACAGTTCATAGTTTAGCCATGGCAAATTTCTTTATTTAACATTTTCAAGTACACCCGATGATATTGATACAAACCGAACTTCACGTCATTGTCTTTCTAGCGTACTTTACTAGGAATGCTGCTCTTAGCGGCATTTTGATGTCCGTCTGTCCGTCTGTCCATCGGTCTAACTGTCCGTCTTATCAATTAATTGCTCCTGAACGACAAGACCTAGCGAGAATCGACTTCTTGTGTGTAACATGTATTCACCGAAGAATTGGATTAGGAAAAAAATAATTTCTCAAACCGTCGCCATCTTAATCCGCAATGTCAAATTTTCACAAAAGTGATCCGATTTTCATGAAACTTGAAATACACGCATATTTTATATTCAAAAGTATGATTTCAATGTTTTCTTCCTGATTCGCCGCCATTTTGTCCGCCATGTTGAAATTGGTAAAACTGGTCCGATTTTGATGAAAATTGGAACCTAGTCGTGTCTTGTGTACGCATTGATGGTTTTCATGTTAGTTCTACGATTTGCGTCATATTGATGTGCCACATGGGAATTAATCTCCAGCTGTCACAAAATCAATTTATTCAAATATTTTCTGAACAAGGGGTTTCCGATGTGACTGAAAAACTTGTTGATAGAAATCGGTTTTTGTTAGCTCTTTTTTACAAGTAGGAACTCCTTCAAAGAAAAATGTACGGGAAATGCTATTAAATTTTCGAAATCTGCAAAAAAATTGAAAATTCTTGAATTTTTCTTTGAAAATCTGGAAACCAGATAGCAACGCCTATACACATATTAATTCAAGAAAGTCGCATAGTGAATTTGAACTTCCCATTTTTCAAAAAAAATGTACTAAAAATGGTTTCTACTAATGGGGTACTTGCCCAATTTTTTTTTATTGGCTCAATCGATAGTATGGGTGACAATTCAATTGTCAAAAATGTAATCAATAAAGAAGGGTTATTTCAGCAATTTCCACCAATGATTAGATGAAAATTGCACTAGTGTAATTTCCGGTACGGAAATACAATTATGGAGGATGAAAATGGAAAATCGTTTCGTTCGAATTGTCATGCCAAATACATCTCGAGACTTCGTAATTACAGGAAATTTTTGGCTTTCAATAATTCGTGCTTGTTGGATACAGAAATGACCAACAGGCACTCATATTTTACAGCTCAAAAATTTCCGGTAATTACTCAGTCTCTTGTTGTATTATATATGAAAATATTGTACGCAAATTTTTTCTTTCTCTCAAATTCTCAAAATTGTGGCCGTAGTGCCATTTTTAAAAATATATTTGTGACGTCACAAATATACTAAAAACTAAACAAACAGCACTGTTGGGTTGAAAGCTCAAAAAACTGTTAGAGTCGTATCACAATATTTGAAAAATACAGACATAAAAATTTCAGTGGAGTTTTCGTACAGTTACCAACCCTTTGAAAAAAAAAAACGAAAAAAGTCTTCTTAACCAATGAATATATTTTCTGGAAATTTTCAGGAAAAACTTTTTATTACTCTTGTTGATGATTAAAAGTATTTCCAGTCAAATCCGTTTCACTGGCAAGTACCCAATTCATTTTTTCATGTTCACTGGAAAACCATTTTTGGTACCTTTTTTTTGAAAATAGAAAGTTTAAATTTGGTATGCGACTATCTTGAATGAAGATGTATAGACGTTGTTATCTGGTTTTCAAATTTTCAAAGAAAAAAAATCAAAAAATTGTCAATTTTTTTTGCAAATTTCGAAAATTTAATAGCATTTTCCGTACATTTTTTCTGAAGAAGTTTCTACTTGTAGAAAAGAACTAACAAAACCCGAATTCCATCCATCAAGTTTTCCAGTCACATCGGAAACCCCTTGTTCAGGAAATATCTGAATAAACTGATTTTGTGACAGCTGGAGATTAATTTCCATATGGCACGTCAATATGGCGCTAATCGTGAAACTAATATAAAAACCATCAATGCATACACGAGACACGACTAGGTTCCAATTTTCATCAAAATCGGACCAGTTTTACCAATTTGAACATGGCGGACAAAATGGCGGCGGATCAAAAAGAAAACATTGAAGTCATACTTCTGAATATGAAACATGCGTGTATTTCAAGTTTCATGAAAATCGGATCACTTTTGAGAAAATTTGACATTGCGAATCAAGATGGCGACGGTTTGGGAAAATATTTTTTTCCTAATTCAATTCTTCGGTGAATACATGTTACACACAAGAAGTCGATTCTCGCTAGGTCTTCTCGTTCAGGAGCAATTAATTGATAAGACGGATAGTTGGACCGATGGACAGACGGACAGACGGACATCAAAATGTCGCTAAGAGCAGCATTTCTAGTGAAGTACGCTGCAAAGACAATGCCGTGAAGTTCGGTTTGTATAAATATCATCGGGTGTACTCAAAAATGTTAAATAAAGAAATTTGCCATAGCCAAACTATGAACTGTCATATTTGGAGTAACGAGACCTGTCAGAAAACGGTGCTAAACGATATTTATAGTAAATTTTGCTGTTTGATTTTATTCAGCTTCATTTTTCCCATTGGAGGTGCCGTTGAAGAGAAAAAAAATACAAACCACAAGAACTACATATTTGGCGCGGTTTTTCCAAGATGGCGGTCTTAAGCTACTCGATACAAAAACGTATCATGGCTTATTTTCATGCTGGTGTTGTGGGGAATCCAAAAAGGTATAACACGTCAAGTCCCTAAGGTGGAAACCACTCGAGTCCCCTGGCTCAACGACTAAGTGGAGGCCTTTTCTAAACCTCTTCAATTAGTTGCAAGGCTGAGAGCGGGGTTTACTGTCCACACCGTGTCGTCACTCGTCATCGTCGTAGGTGTGACTGTGATTCTCATGGGCTCGGGCTGCTCATTTCTGTAGTTGATCATTTCAAAATGCTCACATAAATCATTGAAAGACACCCGTCGCCAGCATGTATCTATTGCAAAGAATAGTTTCTTACTCAAAAGAAGACCACGTACTTATGAGAATTTTGCTTTTTTATTTATCACAATAACATTAGGTAGGTATTAACATCGTCTTTGATTTGAAGAACACCCGTTTTTTGAAGAATATCCAGACACTACATCATGCAATCCGCATGACAAACGACTGACAACCGGATCTGACACTTTAAACAACAGACGTGACACTAATTATTCGCTGATTTTCGCCGCTCATGCGGACGATGATTTCAGCGGCAAAAAAAATAGCGGTATATCGCCAAAAACCAGCGGTATACCGCCCGTGCGGACTAAGCTTTATGGGTTTATTTTTCTATCTGTTGATGAGACATACGAGTCAACAATAGTTTAACGATAAGCGAAAATGTTTCTATGTAAACACTCCTCCTTTAGCAATAATCGGAGGTAAAAATAAATAATTTGTCAGTGTCAACCTCAACTGATGATGCCTCGACTTACTCCCTTTCCTCGTCTCTTTGTCCATTACATAAGGTAAGGACCCTTATGTTTGGTTGATGGCCACAATTATCCACTCGGGTTACCTATCTAACTGTATTTGTACCCGCTACTTGTAAATTTCAGTTGAATAGGTAATAATAATGGTCAACTAACGTCATTCTTAACAATAATCAATATATATAATAAAAGCATATACCTATTAAGAGTATATAGCGTGCCTTTGATATTTTAGTGACCCCAACATCCTCGGGCTAAAAGTCATCACCGCGCATGCTCTGTATATAAAGCAACGGAGGGGAGTACATAGACGAACGTGGAGGAAGGGCCAACATAGCGGCATGAAAAATTTAGTAAATTCACCATTCACTTTGACATTCTGACAGTTGCAAAAATTATTAAACTTTTGGAGGTTATAACAAGTAGGAAATCGTGAATTGTAACCAAAACAAGTTTAAAACGCTCTTTTGGTGCGCGAAAGCTTGAAGAAGGCATAGTGCACGTAGTGGGTGACTTATTTTGCTGAATTTCCGAACATTCCAGACATGCGATTGGAAAAGCGAGGTAAGTTTTCCACTGCTAGAGTCTTGAAAACTTATTTTCTCTGAATTGTTTTAGAAACGGAGTTTCTAGCAACCAAGTTGGGTTGAGTCGGGAAGACATTGCAATGGCTAGTCTTCAAGAGTGGAAATGGTTCTTCAACTTCTGAAACGATGGGTAATAATCCGTTTTCATAGAGCCCCGAGCGAGAAAACCAATTTAATCTGGTGTAGCTTTCAGGTGATGGACCAGGTGATGGTGATGGAAAACAAATGTGCCTAATAATAACATGGAATGTTACAAGATTGATTCACATCAGATTTGTCCATGGAGCTTCAACTTTAACAGCGAGACTTTTTTTAATAGCTCATTAGAAACAGAAACGAACCAGTTTGGCTCCAAAATCAGGGGATTCAGGTGATAGCGAGGTCTGTGGCGAAGTTATACATTTGTTCAGCACCCGCCCTTAGTTTTTATTGCCTTTGTAGTTATTTAGCACATATATTCAGTTCAGCTTGAGTTACAGTTTGCGTAAGGGCAAACAATAAAATTGTGTTTCTTGTTTGAGTTCGTTTGGTATCAAACCTCATTTAGCCCCTGTTCTTATTAGTTTGATGTTGATTTTTCTCAAAATGTCTGAGTAGGTACCGTTCCTGTTTGCTTTCAAATAAATGTAGTCCACCCCAACGATGGGCCAATTAATACCCCTTTCATCGGTACGTCGAACATTTTTTGAAATCCTCAAATACTATACATAGGAATGCTGCTTATGATTCAAGTGAGTTGTGATTTCCCAGATTTCTCCTTTCCAGAGGCGTCGCGTAGTGTCAAACGCAGTATACCTCATACTTCAAATTAACTCAGTTACATACTCACATTACAATCAAGTACAATTTTAATAATACATAACTTCCTGAAAGATCTACTTACTAATAAGCGATGGACTGACATCTGCCGCTTGGACCAGGACAGGGATGAAGTTTCTCATTTGAAATTTTTCTCGGAACATTTTGTACCAGAAAATTTCAAGCCTTCTAATACGACCAAAATCAATGCACGCAGTGTACTCAAAAGAGGAACTACGCCCTCAGTCAAGATATCAGCCAAACGCCTTTGTGTATTATCTGCATAAGTGGGATTTGATAGCAGGTATTACAGGGTGGCCCAACGAGAACGAAACAGACAGATTTTCGGGCATTTGTCCTAATTTTTTTCGAAAAAAGTCCGGACAGGTCAACTTTGTTTTCAAGGAGGACGTTGAACTGCTGTTAGTTTAACCGTGAAGTTTAACCCCTGTAGTCAAGGCGGCAGCCCCTTCGGAAATTTTAAATAGCAATTAAGGTTGAGTTGAGTGATCAATCGTTTTAAAGCTGGTTCAATTGTCTTTACAGCGGTGTTATTATTTTTTCGATTCGATGCAAAGTTTTCAAGATAATGGGTAGTATTATTTATTTTATTATGCTTATTTTTTTATGCTTATTTTTTATTAATACCACCCAATGCTAATTTCAGTATTTTTGGGGGGTTACAGCCCCTTCTAGGAGGCTGGCTCGAAGTTGCCGGGCCCATGACGGGGCTTATGTCCCTCTAGTGAACATATCACAGTATACAAACAAATGAGGTCAAGTGCCCGAAAATCTGTTTCGTTTTCCTTGGGTCACTGTATAGTGAGTGCCTACCTACCTCAGATCTAAAGCATATGGCCTCGAGAGCCCATCTTTACTTTCCCACAGCGTAGTTGTTACTTAGTAATACCTCGCTTTATACCAATTGAGTAAGTACAACAATAAACAAAACATACTCTAGAACCGTCGACCAGTAGTTTCTGTGTTGACTAGTGCAGTTCTTGTATTCGACTAGCGAGATCCCTGCGTCGACCAATGCCGTAACTGCTTCGGCCAGAGCAACTTCTGCGTCGACTACCTTCTACCGACTACCTATGATACCAAACAGACAGACTAGTAAGGGCCAAATTCAGAGACGTCACTCATCCTACACTCTCACTCATTCTTTGCTCAACTCACCCCAAGATAATGGGATTTTCACCTGAAACCATTGTGTTGGGTCAAATTGAGTGAGAATTCAAGTAAGTGGAGTGTAGGTTGAGTGATGACTCTAAATTTGACCCTAAGTGTAGTTGCAGAGGCGGGTGGTATAATTCCTGTTGGATCTACACTCATGCCCAAATATTTTGGCGACCTAATATCCGATATCTTAATACCAGTAGCACGGTGGAAGAGTCAATCTTGCGTAAAACATGTGCCTTCAAAAAAATCGAAAACTCACGTTTAGCAGATGAAAGTTCCCAGAATGAAAAGATCAATTGAGAACTTGAAGGACGAATTTTTATCTGTGGGCTTGATTCTGAACGTTTACAAACCATTTCCAACTGCTGTCAAAACAGATCTATTTTTACTTTTGTGCAGTTTTATTGATGTGATCTTTTCAAAGAGGACTCGCTTTAAATACCCGTAGGTGACGACATTGATTAGGTTGGTAATAAAGGTTCCACTCCCGGAGCGCTCCGTTTTATGAATGCAGCCTTTTTCTTTAATTATTCACACAGCACTTTGTTCATGATTGATTTATCATGTGCTTCTTCTCTGCAGACTGGCATACCGGAAAGCTTAAGAGAGTTTATGAAACGTATAAAAAAGAACAAGAAAATCGTCGTTGAGTAAGCGTCCTATCGTCGTTGACTACAGTCCTGAGATCAGGCGCTTCGTATTTACCCTGCAATTTTAGTCGCCCAAAGCTTACAACTACGTCAAAAAACCGTAGGGCAACAGGGCAACATATTGCCCCATCCAAGAACAATAAGAAGCTGGTTCACTAGGATAGAGATAGACGGTGCCCCGGGATTGCCCAAGCACGATTTTGACGCCATCGCTGAGAGACAGAGCAAATCGAAAGTCAGTTACATAACTTGTGGACAGGGAGCTGATGCCTCAAAACTTACGTCATTAGGTACATGATTTCAACCCTGTAGGTCTCATGTGCGTTCATAAGGTTGTTAAAAATTTCTTTGTCTTAACATGTCGATTTTCGAAAAAATGGCCAAAAATTTACGTCATAAGGTACATGAAAGAAACCAACGGGATTTTGTGTGAGAACGTCCCCTTGATCGAAAATCTGGTCGTAAGACAACATTTTTGGGGGCTTTCGGTCCATAAGACCAGTTTAAAATTTTCAAAAAAGAACCGAAATTTATCAATTTTTTCACAGGCGTTTTGTTAACTAACCCACCAAGTGTGATATATATTTGTAATCAGGATGAAAAACGGAATCGATTTCCATGTTAAAATACAGGTGTCCGATTTGAGAATTTTTTTCGATGTTGCACCGTAAGCCATATAATTACCATTGAAAGTTTTTGTGGACAGATTCGAAACCTACGTGAAAAATCATGTGAAAATCGTTGTTCATTCTTGAAATTATGTCTAAGGGGAAATCTTCAGGAGGGGGTGAATTTTGGCCCTTTTTGAAAATTTCAAACTTGTCTTATGGACCAAAAGCCCCCAAAAATTTTGTCTCACGACCCGATTTTTTATTGAGGGGATGTTCCCACACAAAAGCCCGTTGGTTTCATTCATGCCATTTTTCGAAAATTGACAAGCCTATACCAGCCTAAAGCCCCCGGTCTGACATGTAAGACTATGGCCGCATTCGTAAGCCACAACAGTTGTGGAGCATATCCACGCGATTCGTCAAAATTTGAATTTTGACCAATGGCGTAGAAGTGCTCCACAACTGTTGTGTTGTGACTTACGAATGCGGCCAATGAAAAATTTCAACAACCTTATCAACGCACATCAGACTTACAGGGTTAAAATAATGTATTTTATGACGTAAGTTTTGAGGCACCAGCTCCCTGTCCATCGCTAGTGTACGAAATGTTGATGAAGGATCAATTAATTTTTGACGGGAATCATTTTTTGGGCGGGGTTGATTTGAAAACCAACAGAAATGTGTCAAATGAGGACAAGAACACTCCATTGGCCAAGAACGTCGTCGGTGTAATAACCGTGGCTCTAAACGCAGGCTGAAAGTACCATTGGGATCTTTACATGAAAAAATATGTATGGGGTTGAAAAAGAAAATCTGATGAAACACCATTTTATTATTATTATTATTATTATTATTATATATACAGGCACGCAACAGACTAACAAGTCCAATAATAGCGTGACCGCGGAACGAAAAAAAAACACCACTCACAGACAAGAACAATGCGTCGATTGCATCTCAATCAAAAACTCGCCTGACATCCGCCGCACTGCAGTTGAAAATGTCGAACTTCTCCTGGAACCTATTGTATGTCAGAGCAAGGCGGTTCACTGGAGAATTGAAGTAAAAGAGCTTTTGTGTGGGCCTCACATAAAAAACATCACTCCGCCTTAGGCCCTGTCTTGGAACATTTAGGGAGATCCTTGAAAGAACACTGGGGGAGGTTACCGCACCCGAAACAAGCCTATGCAGGAAAATAAGGTAGCCAACCGTTCTACGGCTTTCCAAGGACCGATAACCAAATCTGGCCAGCAACGACTGCTGCGGGAAACCAACACAAGGGTAAACTCCATCGACCCTGAGGGCCAGCAGCATTTTGCACTGTTGAACAGGAGTCACATCATGTTCCATACCGTTTGATGGAGCACCTGTCAATATTGCCATAACAAACCAGTTGGGGGCCGATTTGAATTTCAAAACCAACAATTTCCAAAGAAAATCTACGATGTCTACCATACGCTTAAGCTGTTAAGAAATGCGCCTGGTGACAAAAGAATTTTGAGAGATGCGAATAATGATGTGATAAGATGGTTGCATATAACTGACCTCCAAAGCATCGCCTCGAGGCAAAGGAAAGATTCGCGGCTCGCAGCACAAAAGCTTAATTGCAGTGTAAGCATCGCATTGCAAATGAGAAAGCGTAATGTGACGCGTTCGACACTTTGCATTACAAAAATAAGTTCTCCAAACACAACCGCTTCAAAGTGCGACCTGACGACCGCAGCCACGATTCAATACTTACGCGGTCTCAAGAACTTGAGGAGTTTGTGAAGTTCCTCAAAAATGACCTTGGAGCCCCGTTATTGGATACGTATAGAAAAACGGTCTTTCTGGGATTCATTATTGACTTGAGAAATATAGTGGAGCTTTACTAAGATATTCGACACTAAGACAGTTTAATTATACGTAGTTACTTTTAGAATTTCAAAATTTATTCGAATGTTTCACGAAAAACCAACTAATATGAAATAAGGTAATAAGGCTGCAACCAAAAATACGCTAAAAGCGCTCTTTAGGTATTTGATATAGATAATTCAATATATTACGTCCCAGTAAAAGAAAGAACGAACAACAGCTCGTGCCTAATGCGAAAGAGCAACGACCGATTGAACCTAATGCGCATTTGCAGATTTCATGTACATTTTAGGTTTGGGTAGCTGATGATGCGGTCAAGACAAAATTTATGTTAGAGCACAACTCCCAGCAAGACATAGGGACCCCTGTGTTTTTCTACGAAAATATCCTACTTC
Source organism: Anaspis maculata (assembly GCA_949128115.1). Lineage (NCBI taxonomy): Eukaryota > Metazoa > Arthropoda > Insecta > Coleoptera > Scraptiidae > Anaspis > Anaspis maculata. The sequence continues at coordinate 76,610,896 of OX421962.1, forward strand.
AAATTTCAACTTTCTTCGTTTTTGAGAATTTATGTTTCGCAAACGGTTATAGTGCGTCTTACTTTACAGACATCATCTACCTATAACTCAAATCTTGAAAAAATCCAACCGTGGCGGCAGAGTTACAGAGATCGCGACTTTAAAAAACCATTGCCGGAGGCCGGAGCCGACGTCCATAACTCCGTTGGAACTGGTTGGATTTGGTTGAAATTTAACAAGTGAATAGATGATGTCTGTGAGGTAATTGGCGCCAAATCAAGGCTAAATTACTTCGACCGTTTACGCAATATAAATTGTCAAAAAAACAGGGGTGGATGGGGTGACCTAAACCGGCCTAGGAACTAAGAGGAAGCAATCCAAGTATTTTTGATCAATAACAGTCGCCACAAAGCTTGGAAATTTCGTCTGAAAAATAACCCAGTAGCTGTGATCAACTCAACGGCTTTTTTCATTCGACTGAGCTGTGGGAAAAATGTGTTGTGTTGGCACGCATTGTATGATGCTAGCTTGATTTTGACGCCTTGATAGATGTGCATGTACATAATGTGACAACTGTCAACGTCACCTTGACGCGACGCATCCGCAAATCAAAATTTTCGAGACTGCGCACGAAATTAGAAAAACGTGAGCCCCCCTGGAGTGGAAATCGCTGTGCTCGGTACTGGACATAATCTCTATTAGTTGGCGGCTCCTCGCTGATTACTCATGCTAGGTAGGCGGTGATCACTGATAATAAATAATGGTCAAGTGGTCAAGCGCGGCAGTACTTGAGAGAATGGAATTAAAATGCCCACTGTCGAGTGACCCCTGTGATGTTGAGAAAACCTACTTAGATGGACAATAACTAACTTATAAGTTGGATTGCATGAGGCGCCGCTGAGCGCACTGCGTTGAAAAGTTGTTAATTTCCCCGGCGCAGATCTCTCTTCTCAAAACTCTCATTTTAAAATAAAAGTGTTGGTTTTATCCTACCGGCCCAAATTTTACTGATCTCACCGGCCCAGAAGAAAAATTAGCTTTTCCCCCTTGGCCCACAATGAAGGCAATAAAGGGATCAAGCGCGGCAGTACTAAAGAGAATGTAATGAAAATGCCCAATGTCGAGTGTTCCCTGTGAGGTTGAGAAAACCTACTTAGATGAACAATAACTTTGAAAGTTGGATTGCATGGGGCGCCGCTAAATGCAGTGCACTGCCTTGAAAAATTGTTCATTTCCCCGGCGCAGGTCTTTCTTCTCAAAACTTTCATCGTAAAATGAAGGTGTTTTATTCTACCGGCCCAAATTTTACAAACCTCACCGGCCCAGGGGAGCCCATCTACCCCTGTCAGAAATGATGAAAGTTGAACCTTGAAGTTGGATTATTTCGTGTAAAATTACAATGTATTGAAAAATTCAACTGCGTCAACATTTCTCTATACATTTTCTACCCCAAAATTTTTAGCATCATATTTGGTATGGTTGTGTATGGTATGTACACCGATAGTTACCCGAAAAATCCATTCTAGCCAATAAACTAAAGACGACGTTTCCAGTATAGGAAGTAGTTTGAGACATCTTGCACCCAGAAATTTTAAGTCATCTTTTCTGATGTGATGCATCGCAAATCAATGTACATAGTAGACTGGAAAGAAGTTCGGTACATATCAAGCTGTTCCACCTACAGTAAAAATCCCAGTCAAACCCCTTTAGAAACGGGATGTGATGGAAAATAGTTCCATGCAATTATTTGTATACCGAGTATTACCGAGAAACAAACTTGGGATAATACTCAGTTGTCACTTATTAAATGTGTTCTGCAAGCCAAAATAAAGGCTGTCTCACCTGGGTTTTGGTAACTAAATAGTCGCTTGGAGCTATACCTATTCCCATCACATTCTTTCCTTGAAGCAACTAGGTTTGCATTTAATTCTACCTTGAAAATTAGATATGTTTGCTACAGAACTAAAATTTGACACAACCTTTATTGCACTCGAGCATTGATACTTTAATAATGCAAGTCATGTTTTCCTTTTCAATGGACAAACCAGGTGTGAATCATTTTAATTAAGCAAATGTATTTCCTTCCACAAAACGTTGAAAGATGAGTATTCCGATTTCAGTTGCCTGTTGCACTTGACAGCTTTTGAACATCATCAAGTTCCAATATCTGAAAGCTACATCTAGATTAAATTGGTTTTCCCTCTCAGAGCTTTATGAAAGGGCTTATTTATTACACATCATTTCAGAGAGAGCTGCTCAACATAAGGATGTTGTGGTGGATTAAGTCGAAGAACCATTCCTCTGACTGATGATTATGCATCTACCATGAAGAAAGGTGAATGCGAGTACCTTTCCAATGCAATCTCACTTGGTTGACGGAAATTCTCATTCTACAACAATTGTTAGGAAGATGAGTGTTTTCCAGATTATACTCGACTTACCTTTTAAATCGCATCTTTGAGATTCTTGTAAATTTATCAAAATAAGTCAGTTAGTACGTGCAATACGCCTCCTCCAGATGCTCACGGGTTTTTTTGTAACTTTCTGTACGAACTTAGCGTTAAAAAATGAAAATTCACTGCCTGTTATAACCTCAAAACCCCTGCAGCTGTCAAAATGACAAATTGAATGAAAGTCAGCAGTACATTTTTTCGTTGTTATATTGGTCATTCTGCACCAGTCGATTCGAATTTGTTCGCGCTATGTACATGCTATGTACTCCCCTCATCCTCCCTTCCACAGTCTCGCGCTTGCGCCGTAATGACTTTTAGCCCGAGATTTCGGCACATGTTGGGGTCAAAAATATCAAGCAAAATCCGGCAGGCTAGCCATATAGATTTATTAAGTATATGAATAAAAGTAAGTGACAAATCTTTGTGCCGCTAAAACTCAGAAACGAGTACCGCTACGATCAAGGGAGTTATATGGTATGGTAGCCCTATATCCCCCATCGATGAAGAAGGTTTCCGTTTTTACCTTAAGGGCGTGCTTTTGAAGATATAAGGGCTGGAAATTTTTAGCTTGTGGCGGCTCTCATATGGGCATGTGACGGAGGGACTGTTGTCTCCCCCGATAGCTCAGTGGTTAGAGTATCCATCCGGCAAATGGAAGACGCAGGTTCGAATCCTGCTCAGGGCAGACACTTTTTCTCCGTCACATCGCGCCATAAATGGTGACCCCGAACAACAATAACACGCACGCAACACGCTACTTAAATAAACAAGTAACAGCGAACAATAATTGAATAGCACCCCGCCACTTCTCTGCCTACGTCCACCCACGTCCTATCCGTCGCCCTAGCTGGGAGGTACCGAACAACGGTTTGTAAGAACGGTGAACACGGATGACATACGAGACGAACGACGTCTCTGGAGGGGGAGTACTGTGGCGGCTCTCATATGGGCACGTGACGGAGGGACTGTTGTCTCCCCCGATAGCTCAGTGGTTAGAGTATCCATCCGGCAAATGGAAGACGCAGGTTCGAATCCTGCTCAGGGCAGACACTTTTTCTCCGTCACATCGCGCCATAAGCTCTCTAGAAATGTCTAGAACAGTCCAGAACTTTCGAGAGTATTCGAGATCATTCAACAACATTCCAGAATGTTTTGGTATGTTCTGGAATGTTCGGAAATAGTCTTCAACGTTCGAATATTAAAAGAAAGTGTACAGAGGTGCGTGCCGGAACTCAGAAACGAGTCCCAGTAGGATCAAAGAAGTTATATGGTGTGGTAGCCCTCTATGCCCCATCCATGAAGAAGGTTCTTGTTTTTTTTTTGAAGGGCGGGGTTTTTTTTAAGATAAAAGGGCTGGAACTTTTGCCCTCTAGACTGTCTAGAACAGTCCAGAACATCCGAAAGTATTTGAGATCAATCAACAACATTCCAGAATGTTCCGGTATGTTCTACAATATCGTGGAACAGCCTGGAACGTTCGGAAACATCCCGGAACATTCCAGATCATTGTGGAACATTCTAGATTATTCCATAATATTCAAAAATGTTACGGTGTGTTGTAAAATGTTCGGGAATAGTCTGGAACAGTCGGAAACATCCCGCAACATTCCAAATCATTGTGGAACATTCGAGATCATTCTACAACATTCCAAAATGTTCCGGTATGTTCGGAAATGGTCGGGAATAGTTTGGGATGTTCGGAAACATCCCGTGATTATTCCACAACATTCCAGAATATATCGGGTATATTCGAGAATAGTCTAGAGAGTTTAGCACAATTATTTTTCTGATAAAGTGGCAATTGTTCAATAAATCATCTATATAATTTATTACTAGTTACAACTTACAACTAAAGAAAATGGTATTCACAAGTACTAGTGAAAATAACATTATACTATTGCGACCTTTTTAAAGTGGACGACAGTTGACAGATTCCTCAGGATTCTGGCCTGAACGTCGCATGACAGCACGCCAACTCGTTGACATTGTCGTCCACTTTATTTTGGCCGCAACCGTACCATATATCCATCTTTAGCACGCCATTTTTGTTCCCGCGACCTCTATACCCATCTTTAGGATGCCATTTTTGTTCCCGCGACCTATCCTATACTTAGGTAATACGCAAGCTTCGTATATACAATATTCGTGAACCAGACGACGTGCTCCCCGTACTGATGTGATGAAGTGTACGCCGCAAATCTTGTGGTATTTTGTAGGTTGGCGCGGTCCTTTTTACAACCTCTTTTTCTACGCGCCAGACCTCTCTCTTCTTTCGTCTTTTGAGAACACGTGAATAGGCTATTTCGTTTGGGCACGTGCGCATGCGTAAAGGCGCCAAATTTTTGAAACTTTTGTACACCAGTCAGTTGAATGGCAATGCTGCATGCTCTGTCTACCCCCCTGATGACCAGATACTGGTTCCTGGCTGTCATTTCTACACACACCCCAAATTATTTGTGGAATTTTGGGTGCACGACTTTCGGCTGTGTCCGATTTGCAGCCAGGTAGGTACACAGTACCTTGTACCTTGTACCCTCGCTTGTACCCCTTTGCTTTTGCGACTTTTCACCACTGGTAGGTCGGTATTTCACAACAGGGATTAACAAATCAAACTCATCAATTTAGTAGTAGAGCAGCCACAAACGATAACATGAGGATAAACCGGTAACAACAGCAGCAACAATAACAAGACAAAATAACGAAGTTAAGAGAACATTTGGGAAGCTTGCATTTGCGTGTACTTGGAACGTAAATGCTGCGTAAATGACCAACGACCTCGTAATGACAAATTCAAATACGACACTTGACTGGAAGAAGTCGAACCGACATCTATGCAATAAAGTTTTTCCCTGTATATGTATATTATGAGCTGTAAAATACGGTAGTTTCTAATTTTGAAATCTATGGTACAAATGGGGCCTTGCACTGCCACTTTTACACACCGAGGGCGCCACGACCGTTGGGGGCAAATTCGACGATTTTGACGGCGTTGACGCTTCAGCGACCGACGTCCGTCATTTTATGTCTTGATTTGAAATTTGGATAACCTCTGTTTCTTGCTTGACGTCTCCAGTCACTGTCAGTTACTGTTCAAACTACTCAAACTTCCCTGTTTTTCGCGTCGTTACGGCCGCTTTATCGAAGTAGGCGCCCCCTACAGTAGTGGCGACCTCACGTTGAGTTTTTCAATTGCAAGGCCCCATTGTTCAAGAAAAGTTTTTTCTTTTTTAAATTATATCAAAGGGGAAACCTTCCGTATGTGGAGGGAAGGGGGGATTCTCGCGTGATCACCCTGTGCATATTCCATTTTTATTTCTTACTTTTAGATAGAATAGACTCAAACAGAGAGTGGTGCGCTGTGGAAAAAGTTTGCTGTGTTGACAGTAGACACTAGACAGCTGACATTGTAGTCATAGTCACCAACTCACCAGTTACATACAACCAATACTACGAAACAAAAATAACTAGAAATCTTTGTGGGTTCTTAACTTCCAAAAGTCTATCCGAATGAGCCCCTACTCAGTGCTACAAGGCAACGGCACGGCAACGCTCCAGCACTGCACAACCCCTTGTGTGAATGTAGCTTAAGTTCGTGGACCGTTTCCCCCATGATGCATTAGCATTTCATTTATTAATAAGGTCAATAATACCGAGTACGCGCCTGTTCAGTTCACCCGGCTTAGTACGGCTCTGTCCATTCTTGAGTTCCCTGGATCCTGTGCAGATGTCGCTGTCAGTTGCTGTCAGGTTAACTCTGGCAGGGTCTAGTCAAATGCAATCCTTGCAGACAGCTTTTGCAGTATTTTAGCGTAATTTCTCGTCGTTTAATTCAGAAAATAGAATCGCACCTCATATTTTACAGATCCTTTCTTTTCTATACCGTCGCTTCAACCAGTTTGACAGATATTGTATTTTTGATCGTCGTTCATGTACACGGGCGTTGTTTTGAGTGTCAAATGTCAGCTGGTTCCGTAGTGCGCGACAGACGGCAGAGCAGTGCACTGGACAGAAATGGCGGCGCTATGTCCAGGTGTTCAGTATGGTTTATCTTCGCAACAAAATTTCGGTGAAAATAAGGACTTGATATTCGTGAAGCTGACCGACTCGGCCCTCCGTGCAATCTACGACTACTTGAAAAATCAGGTAAGTCCCATCCGTTACGTCCCAGCGCCGTTCGGAGTGGCACAATCTGGTGCCCGATAAGTCGCCATATTCGGATGACTTTTTAACCTATTATACCGTGCGCCCGGGGCCTCGATCCGTCCGCAAGTGTCCATCATCGTGTGCCCCCTTGATCGCTGCCCGAGAATTCGTTTTACTTGTTTCGGAAAAAGCTGGTGGTTTCGTTTAAAGTGTTCGCCACGTCAACATATTGCGCGGGGGGCGCACGGATCGAAGAGTCCGCACGCGCCCCCCTTGGTGTTCCGGGGGAGTAGAAAAGGTGGCTCGGTGTATCCCGGGTCCGTTCAAGTGGTTGACCATACAAGGATGTGCGATCGTTCTAGTGTCGTCCTCTACAACAACGAGAAAGTTGGAAGTTTCTCGTGCATCTTACCAGGACCCGAATTTTATAAACAAACACCCAGTGCCTTCGAGAACTCGGTTTGAAAGTTTCGAATGCAAAGTGGTGTTACATTTTTTCATCAGACTTATCAAAGAGGGATGGTATTGGGGCCTTCTGAACGCATGACACACAAGCGTAAACGGTTCCCAATCATATTAGCATACTGGACCAACTACACCCAGAGGCAATCCATAATTACGAGTTGGTATCTGTTTTTACACCTGACATTTCAGTCGTTTGCAGCTAACGTGACGGGGACGGACCAGCAGAAAAAATCTCTTCATGAAAGTCGATTCGGTTGATTCAGAAAATCCGAAAAACCATTCGGATTCCACAAATCACGTTCGCTTTAACTTCACCAGCATTATTATATTGTTATCATTTATTGAGATAATGTGACGTCATGAGGTTTAATTAAATTAGCCGAGGTTATCGTGTTTGCTGTAAGCCGTAAGAGATTCGGTGTGGAAAGCTGTTATGATACTTTTGTAATTTAGAAAAACTTTTCAAGAAAAACTTTACAGTTCATTGATTTCATCGAGCTACAATGTTGATCGAGGTGTTGATTCAATCGACTTCATTTTATACACTTACGGCCAGTATTTTCATCTTGGGTTAACTTAAACCAAAAGGTTAAATGTCATACCATTGTTTCAACGGGCATGTAACCATAATTAACCTCCAAGGTAAGAGTTAACGTGCGCTGGAAATACTGGGCCTCGTGGATATAACAAAAGTTAGGAGACAAATTGTGGCAGTGAATGAACAAGTACATCATTATCATCATGATCAATGTAATAAAGAAGATGTTTTGACAAAACTATGGTTCGATTGTTGCTTAGAGTGACAACTGCTAAGAACGCTCAAGGCGAAACCATTCTACCTTTTACGTACGACTTGTATTTAAAAGTTGAAACAACCGCATTTCTTGGGTGAAAAGGAGATTCAGGGCCTCGGGGTCAACCCGACTGATTGACAGAAACATAATCAAGCAAAATTTCAAAGACCTCCGTAAAATTAATAAAATTGGGGAACTGTGAAAAATGTAGCGATAGCTCCGGTAATAATGACATTATTTTAATGTTGGTAATTGTACCATCATCAACACACGGGCGATATTTGGAACACGCCATAATGCAGCGCTTTATATTTAGAAATTCGGGGCTAATTTTACTTTCTTTACACGGGATTTTTTGGCATTGCGCTGTATGTGTGTGTAGCCTTTGTGAATTCGATATGTGAGTGTATGGATCAAGGTTGCCAAATAAGCGAATTTTGTGGTATTATGTCTTTCGGGAAAAAAATACCGTCCTTTTATTACCCAGTTTTACCAGGTCCACACCGCCGCCATGCATATTTTACGCAAATTCCAGCGATTAACTGATTTAATTATTATGCAATTATGTCAACTTTCATTTTTACGTAAATTATTGTGTTCGACTGGTGGCACAGGATTTGTTTCTTAATTTTGAATCTAACCAAAACAATTATTATTGCAAATGCTTTTGTTTTTATTTTGGAGACAAAACTTTCAGTTATGCGACGATGGTGATAATGATGCTAACGTTATGTTGATAATAAGCTGTCGTTTTTGAAGGTCGCAACATTGAAATCTCGCGATGAAATCTCTAGTTTTTCATGCGTCTTGTGATAAGAGAAATTTAATGTTTCATTGCACGACGTCATAAGTATTCTATAGAAAATACTATACAAACTTCAAAATCATCACTAGCATCAACATTTATACTGAGTGGTCCTTGCTTCATCCTTCCCTATAATCGTCTGCTCTGTTCTTGACTCCCAAGTTCCAAGTGGATTGGTGGAGTGGCATTGGATTTGGCAGATTCAACCTTTCCACAGACTGCTCCGAGGACTGCTCCGTTCTCAACTTCAACTAACCAGACCTCACTTACTGACATTGCATCAAACAGGTGTTTCATAGTAGATTATTCAACAAGCGGGTAATGATTGCTTCTTACTCATGAGGATGCAGTTTGCCGGCACGAGCCTTGGCGAGTGTCGTAAAGCATCCGAATGAGTAATAGCCATTACCCACGAGTAGAATACTATGATTACTATGCTTTATCCAGTCTCATTGAAAAATGCAGGCATGTATGCGCGTGATAATGCGTGCATTATTCAATAGGATTGGATAATAGCTATTTACGATACAAGTGTTAAAAGTGACAGGTATTATTTTGTGAGCGGGGACACTTGCGAAACGAGCATTAGCGAGTAGAGTAACCCCGCGAACAAAATAAGACACTTTTAACGCGTGTATCGTACAAGATTTTATCTACAATGGTATTTGAAAAATGTTTGGTAAATGTCAGAATTTATTGAAAATATGATGGGAACGCGCAGAATCATCATTTTTTCACGTCGCCCATGACGACGTGTTAAAAGTGACGGGTATTATTTAACGCTTGTAGATAAAGAGTATTACAGAACGGGTATTATATTTCCATTATCACAAGTTGCGAAGTTGCCAAAATATCTACGCTGTACTCAGGTAAAAGTCATCATTCCTATTTTAAAACTTCTAACGCTGTTTTCTACAACTTTAATAATAATAGAGTTGCGATTATTTACCTCTAAGTACAGAATTATTATTAGGCATCGTTATAAGAACGTTAAGAGTAATTTCCGGCGAAACCGGAAGTGACAGAATTTCAATTATAGGATTATAGTATGTATAGTCAAAAAGTGAAACAGTGTTTGGGCTGTCAATGATTTAAAACTGCGATGATAACTTCAGCATCGAAATGAAATGTGTGGGGAAAAATTGCGGAAAATTTCAGTGAAACCATTGCTTGTTTATAGCAAAAGATGCGATTTTTTGTTCAGGGGAGTCCACGCCTCCATTTCGTTGCACACGCATTCCGGCATACTTACTTGGTGATCGCTTAATATTGAAAGATGCGCTTCAAGCCTCACGTCCATGAGAATTTTCGAACTTGCTTTAGCTTTAATTCCGTCAGCACCAGCGGTATACCTGTACAGGCGATGATGATATGAAAGTAGAAAAGCATTTTGAAGGGATTCCGGTTAGCAAAGCACAAACACGGGGGAAACCGAATGCAAAAAACATAATAATAAGTTCACCCTACAGCAGATGTTTCGAAGAGGATTTTGTACCTGATGTGAACACCTGAGGAAGCTGGTTCGAAGTCGCACACCGGCTGTCCCAAATCCTCTCTATTGACATCGTCTGGTTAGCCGAAAGAAATCATTCAGATTTGGCGTACTTTTCACGGGTTACTGTTGAGACGAGGCATGGGACGACGTTTCAGTGGTTTGTTTTTGCAGCATTCGCTGCGATCATTTTATCACGAATCAAGAGTTGTTGTACCTAGTCGTACGGATCTGTCGGATTTAGCTAGAGAGACACAAGAATCGCGTCGTTCAATCCACCGGATGACCTTGTTAGGTCCGCATTTAGTGCACGTATTCGGCCAGTAGTCGGTTGTACTCAAATAGCTAGCCTCTAATTAATAGCAATAGCAACATACACTCTTAACAAGACTAAAGAACCTCTCACCTTAATTGGTCCGAAATATTATTTACTAAGACATTCGGAATCGTGACGCTCTGATTCGAAACCTGGGACCCGAATTTCTAGATGGACACCGATGTAAATTACTATCCTCAAACTAATTTACTGGCTGCTTCTTGCTCGTGCACCTATGACTTTGAAGAAACGCTCAAGTGCGCCAGAATGTACACAAAACGAATTATAGTGTACGAAATTACACATTTTCATTCCCAATTACTTATTTTAAGTAGATATATTTTTCGAACATTCCTCAAAATTTTTTCGTATTACTTAGAGAGACCGACCCGGATACCGACGGGTGCGATTTTGCGCAAAGACCACTCGAGCAGTTCATTGTCGTCAATAGCACAGTGTGTTGTATTGTAACATCCGCGTTAAACCGTTTAAATATTTATGAAACGGGTGGCGATCCACTTAATTCTAAACAATTACTCCTGCAGAAACCTCGTGATAAAACAGAATTTTGCCTCCTGTATGCAGCTCCCGGATAATGTTGGGTACCTACTTGAAAGTGTGATGCGTTCACGCTGACCTGAAAACTGTATGGGTCATCGGTGACCCGAGGCGGTCAGCCGGCGGTTCTTTCTACTAAGCCTGAACGCAGACCTTAACGATAAAAAATTGAAAAAAGAAATACATAAGTACAAGATCATATTCACGAAGTAGCGCGTGTCTCTACACTTTCGATTTCAACCGCAGAGCGATTTCTTCTATCTCATGTGGGTGGCTTGCTCAAACCTGTTCCGTTAACCACACACAGTATTTTTCAAAATACCTGTAGTACACACTGTGTTCCTGCGAAAAGTATATCCGAACAGTTAATCCACTAGCATCTCGAAATTATTAGCATAGGTAAATGTAAGGCCCAGTTCACATCAACAGAACTAATTTAGATAAGTCGCTTCCATATGACGCGCTCAAGCAATAATTTGACAGCCGGCTTTTCGGACACCTACCGCGGGTTCAACCAAAAAAATTAAGGAATAGCCAATTCGAGATTTTCTTGGGTGGATTCTGGCCAATCCACGTTTCCCGAAAGGCTTCTGCGCATACCTGCGAAAGTAGGACGTTGCCATATCTCATATCACGACAACAAGTTGACAACACTGTAATACGGTGTGCGTGTGTAAATGTCACGCAAATGGTAGAGCTGACAGCCCTTGACGTCAATTTGACGTTTCGACAGACCTAACCTAATAACGCTCTTGTTTCGGTGATCGCCTTGCAGCTCGTTGTGTTTCGTATCACCTGAATCTTTTCTGCGTCTTTTTGCCATACGGCACGTAACATTTCATTCTGAACAATATTAAATGTTGAATGGTTAGGAGGCTCCTTATGTTTGTTTACATTTCGATTATTTATTGACAGTTGCCATATTGACAGTGAAACTTCGTGCGTCAAAATTGAAATTACCGCGCTCTGTAGGTATGCGTTCTCACGTATGCGCTGAAGTGATGTACGTGATGGTAAACGTGGATTGACAAATGTAAATTTCGGTTTCAAATCAATAGGTCGTTTCGTTTTTTTTTTTTCAGTACGCATGTGTGGCGCGAATTTCATAGTTTCGTACATCGATATTGAAAATTACCACTAGAAAATATTGTAGTGCACTCAAAATTCCACAAATATATTGGTTGAATGTTAGATACCATTGTGGTCTCCAGCGCAAATTTCTTATCAGGATTAAGTTCAATGATCAGTTGTGGAAGTACAGAGGCAACGAAAATGGCAACAGCGCTCGAAACAACAAGAGATCGGCGCCAACTGTCACTTGTGACAATTATGACACTTCTCGTTTCTACCTAACCTTCATTTCATTTACTCATGTTTTGATGAAAGAACATAACTTGTTGAAAATGATTTTACCGAGATACCGAGAAGGAAGTTCAAAGGAGCTACAAAAAGATGTGTTTACGACGTTTTTGCTTTTCAACATTACGTTATTTTCAAGGTTAAGTAAAGGGCAAGATTGCGGCATCATCAATTTACGAAAGTGCTACCAACATAATGTCCTCAAATTCACTCTTGGTAATTATTTTTGAATGTTCTCATTGGTGGATGTGAAGAAGGGTGGTGTTAACATCGCCTTTAGTTTTCATTATAGACCATCCACAATGATGTTAATGTTAACATAATGTTATCGGCAATGGTAATGTTGGCATTTCAAAGCAACGACTTTCAATGGTAAATGCTTACCATTGCCACTAACATGATTGTGAACGACACCATTTGAAACTCATTGCTTTGAATGCTAACATTACCATTGCCGATAACATTACCTCAACATTAACATCATTGTGGATGGCCTATTGTCAAAACACAACGCGATCCTTGCGCTGCCTGCCGGTGATAAGGTGACGAAATCACCTATTGTGAAGGGTGAAGTACACTCGACATCAAGAATAGCGCCAACTTGATTTATGATGAAGACGACCATTTCCTTGGCCTGCTTTACCGTAGTAGGTAGTAGTGGTACTCGGGATAATTAAAGCAACGTTGCCTTTGTTATCAGCATATTGCCCTTCAATAAACCATTCAAACGTTTAACAATGGTTAAGGGTCGACATGGACCTCGCCATTTTGCATCATTATCATTGGACTTGAAACTATAGATGGAGAAGTTCCGGTCATTTCAAAAAACCGGTAACCGGAACCGAATCACAATGGCCGGAACCGGACCGGATCGCCGGATCTGGATGAATTTTTTTACAGGTTTCTTTCACACGAATGACCGATTAACGACAAGTTTATGAAAAGTATGTAGCTATTATAGCACTTGTGTAACAACTACATACATACTTGAAATTGAAGACAAAATTATGAAAAATTCAGAAATAAATGTCAACTGTGAGGAGTGATGTTTTCAAAACCTATCGAGTATTTAGTCTATTCATTTCAATGAAAATGTATAAACATGGCTCTCTTCCTCTCAATCGCTTCGTATATGTATGCTTTTTGACTTGAAAGAATAGTAATTTTTTGAGATCCGGCCGGATCTATTTCGAAATCCGGCCAAACCGGATCTGGGTCCGGTTCCGGCAAAACGGGCGGATTTGCCGGATAACCGGAACCGGATCCAGATCCGGCTTCATCTCTACTTGAAACTTTTGTCGAGCATTTCTATTTTTCAGTAATTAAGCATACACGTTGCAACCTGAACATAAAATATTCAAATATCGTTTTATCGTGTTGGTAGAAAGAACACAAAAAGGCGTCGACCCTACACCCACTTTGTTTAGTTAGTCCTATACAAGGGCGGCATTGCTTTATTCATCTCGAGTACTTACCTACCTACTACGGTAGAGCAGGGCGAACAAACGAACAAATAGTCGTCTCCGTTATAAATCGCATGGGCGCTATTTTTACTGCCGAGTGTATATCCACTCCATACTTGCAATTTGCAAAGTTATTTTTTTTTATTCTTGACAGCAACACACCAACATAACCTATCCTGACAGCAACTCACCAACATAATCAAATATACAATTATTCATTATTTTATTATTATTCAATTTTGGCATATTCACTCACGACTAAAAGGACAAAAACGCCCTTATGTGTCCTACCTAAATGTGAAGCCACAAATATATTTTAGAAATACGTACCGTCATGTCAGGAGCAAAATACTGCATACATCAAAATTTTTGTCTTAGTTTGTCTCCTAGGCCATCAAGATGGTGAACAGTTTCAGTTAATTTAGCATAGTAAATTATTTAGATTGATTCGAAAATTGTACCCCTGTGCTAAATGGAGCGTAACCAGTAGGTTACAAATTTTATACATCAGTAGTTCACAGTTGAAATCTCGACGACAAAACTTACTAGAGTGGTTGTCCGAATAGATCAGGAATAGGATATAAGATCATAACGTATAGTTTATTATTAGTTGAAAAAATATTTTCGACATTGAGTTTTTCTTCAGGATTAGGAATGCAATTTCAAACTACGTTACGTTTCCAGCAAAACAAAAAATGCGATGTGGAGGCTAACTCTCAAGAAGTATGAGTAGTGAATAAGTATTCTCTTTGAAAAATACAGTTCCGTTGAGAATTCTTGAGGCGATTAATTTTTTCATTTGCACAAACGTTTTACAAAATCATTTCCTTGACATTTGCTTTTTATCAAATCCAGCCAACTGCACCAAGGCAAATAGAACGTCCGGGCGCTCGGACACACCGAGAGATGAGATAGGTACGATTAAAATCCGTAAGGGTCAAGGATAAGGGAATTCAAAGCGAGTTGATGTGTTTATACTCATGGAAAAAACATATGACCCGGCTGACCCCGGCTCACCGGAATATCGGATCAAGTTCCACAGCCTCTCCCACCTTTTCGGTCATAACAAGACAATTATTGTAGTATAGGTATAATATTCAAAATAAAGATGTTACGAATTTAAAGACATAAAATGCTTGTCACAACAACAAAAAAATAGAGTCAACCTCAATACCAATGTGGGTCAATGTATTTCTGCATAGGTAGATCGTAGATCCTACCTGCAATTAATAAAAATAAGTACCATCCGTAATTTAGTCTGACATTAGCCAAGGACGAAAACAATGACGCAGATTCCGCTGTTCTATCGTACCGTATACGTGCTTCTGCTGTCTGTCTATTTTGTTTCAACGAAACAGTGACCCCTTGTCTATACTATTCCCATGCATTTTGACATCGGCATTATTTATCTACCATCTAAAATCAATAGCGCTTCATGTAAAACAATCGCCACAACACAAGGAATTCCGGCATCATTATCATCATCATCATCATCATCATTTTATCAATATGTAGCAGATACCAACACTCGATTATTCTCAATAATAAATGAACGTCGTGGAAACGGAACTAAGGTATATCGAAATTGTCTTACTCCAGACATCCATCAGGGTAAAAAAGAAAAATCGTGCTTTAAAATACTGCATGAATAATCGCATCAGTAGAACTGATAATTATTTCCTAGCATGGCACATCACATTCAAATTACGGACTTTGCTTTTCTCTAAACAACAATAACAAAACTGGACAAGATCGGGTTTTGACGTCAAAATCAATGAGTTTAGATCGCACTATAATTAAAATCCTTGGACTGAAATTCAATTTCTAAAATTTATTAAATATCACCTTGATGCAACAACGTGAAGTGAGAGTAGTTTAAAAGAGTATTTAAAAAACTGGCTGTCGTTACTATTTTGTCCTTTTAGATTACAGACAGACGCTGATAACTCAACTAATAGTTTTTAAAAGATCCCTCGGTAGTTTTTGTAAGCAACTTATCGACATACGAGAATACATTAACAGCATTTTAAGTGCATCCAAACTTTTGTCCTTTCTTAAACTGAAAGGCTTAAAGAAACAAAACTAACTGGAAACACACATCTCAAAATACTGAAAAATTGCTTTTGCAGAAGTTTTCTCATGCATTCTAACTGCCTATAATCTATAACGTTTAGTAAACGAGAATCGACGAGATAATTTTAAAATTGATTTAATCGCAGCCGGAACTACTACCGTGGTCTTCTACGCGCGCAACTCTTACCACAGTCACAGACTACGCCGGGGAAAACCCACAAAGCAATAATTTAACAAACAGCCAGCAATTATTCTCCACAACAAGCGACAGTTCTAATACTACATGGCATCGCATCTCTTTGTGACAATAATAATTTCATAATTTCAACATGGTCAAGTTCGACTCGGTGTGAATTTTGTCGAAAATATCGTCGCTTCGGTCATGCCACTCCGCAGTGGTACATCACGCCAGCTAGATTGAATTTCCGACATTTTCCGAGAAATTAGCGCGGAACCACCAAAATTGAAATTGGAATGTCGCAATGGCCTTTCAATTAGTTTCTCTTAGCACATGTGCTAATAAGAATTACTTAACCTCACCTGGTGCATTAATTAACTCAAGAATGCAACAAAATCTTCAGCAGCGGCTCGAATAGAAAGTGCAATGGTACAAGTAAAAACGATTTTAGGGAAAAACCAACGTGACATGTTTCGCTGTTATTATCAATCAAGGATTCAGTACCGCGGTCAACAGGAAACTCTTATCAAGTCTTTTCGGCCACAGACTTAAGGAACCACACAAACTAATAAGCCAAGAACCCTAGTGCAGACAATCCTCGAAGTAGATATGCGACGGTACGAGCGACGATGTGTGCTTTCACAGGTCGGTAAGGAAACAACGGCCAATGCAATGATCACCTCCGATGTTGATGATGGTCACCCCGGATCCGAGGCGACGTGGATTTCCGGAAGTCGCATTAAATGGGTGTCTGTTGGTAGTTGGCTCTGTATGGCGGATGCCTTTCTCTGAGTTTTCACCGAAGACTCGGACAATCGGTGCTGGCCTTTCGCCGCGGTCATCACCCAGCAGACTCTTGCCTGTTGGCTGTTGCTGCTGCTAAGCTGCTGGTCTGGCATTTCCGATTGGACTTCAATAGGTGTTGCGCAAGAAGGCTATGCTGTGCCTTTTCCCTTGAAAATTTCGAATTCGTACGACGTAACACCGCAAAGTGACAGGTGACAAATAGGTCGAACGGTGACGTCATGAAGATTGCAACTGAACTTTGCAAAGGGATCTCTGGGGCGCATTCTTCGATGTTCTGCAGATTCTTGAAAGAGGACACACACTATTTATGAGCCAGATTGCATAATAAAAATAGCGCCTTCCGATAACGTTGAAAAAAACATATTTTTCTGCGTGATGATTGTGTGTAAATAAAATGGACATATATCTCGTGTCTGTAGTGAAAAATTCATCGCAAGCGGGGTGATAAGAGTTATCGATCAAAAGAAAATACTGGTCCCAATCAGGGGTTCGAAAAAGAAAACCAGAGCGCTTGCAAAGTCCAAGTTATCAAGGAGAAATTATTTAAAATGTTTTCCGGGCGAAAATGGGTTGGAAAAGCAAGAGCAGTCGTGTCCTACAGTGCGGCCGGAATCGAAAGGACACAAAAGTCTGCGCGACAATTCATAGTGGGGGAAGAACTGATGCCAGTGGCGTAGTGTAACATCGTCTAATAGGCCATCCACAGTGATGTTAATGCTGATGTAATGTTGTCGACAATAGGTCGCGGGAACAAAAATGGCGTGCTAAAGATGGGTATATGGTATGATATTATTTTCACTAGTACCTTCTTGTTGATACAATTTTCTTCAGTTGTAAAGTTGTAATAAATATATGGATAATTTATTGAACAATTCTTGCTTTATCATAAAAACTATGTGCTAAACTTAAGATTTAACTGAGTGATTTAAAAAACAAGCGAAACTCTACAGCGGTACTTTGGCACCTTATCAGGCGCAAGCGCTGGCAAGAGACGCTTCGTTGTGCCGGCGTGCCTGCAACGTTGCCATAGCGGGTGCCAAGGTGCCGGTTGACGGGAACATAACCGTCACCTTGGCACCCGCTATGGCAACGTTGCAAGTATGCCTAACATGGCAACTGCGCAATGCGCATCCTTTTTGACGTTGGATTGACATAAAACGCTCGCGCAAGCGCAGACAGGGTGCCAAGGTACCGCTGCAGAGATTCGTTTGTTTTTAGGCCTTGCCAAACGTAGTGGCGGAGACTGTTTGTGGTTTGTGGCTTTTCAACATTACTCAGACAAATCTTCAGTTTAGCACAATTATTTTTTTGATAAAGTGGCAACTGTTCCAATAAATCATCTATATAATTTATTACAACTAAAGAAAATAGTATTCACAAGTACTAGTGAAATAGTATATTATATACCAAGGTTGAGAAAGTATTATTATAGCTGAAGCGCCAGTTTAGATCCCGAAGCGCAGCTGAGGGATATAAGGCGCTGAAGCTATAATAATTTTCTCGACCGTGGTTTATATAGAATTTTTTTTACTACTTGAAAATCGCCATCCCAGTTGAGGAACAGGTTAATAATGATGTACTTCACGGCTAGTAGTGAAAAAATAACATTATACCATATACCCATCTTTAGCACGCCATTTTTGTTTCCGCGACCTATGGTAATGTTAGCATTCAAAGCAACGAGTTTCAAATGGTGACGTTCACAATCATGTTAGTGGCAATGGTAATGTTAGTACTTTTATAGGCCATCCACAATGATCGTAATGTTATCGGCAATGGTAATGTTAGCATTCAAAGCAATGAGTTTCAAATGGTGACGTTCACAATCATGTTAGTGGCAATGGTAAGCATCTACCATTGAAACTCGTTGCTTTGAAATGCGAACATTACCATTGCTGATAACATTACGTTCACATTAACATCATTGTGAATGGTCTATTAGGAAATTGCATTGGGGCACATAACATGTACCTACACTAAAACCCGCAGGAATTTTTAAGGTGTACCTACACCTATTAATGGCTGTTCCAAAATGTTGAACAATCGAATTTCACTCCGAAAACACGAGCAGATTTTGAATTTTCATGGGTGCGGATGAACACTGCAGAGCTTCAGCGGTGTTGCAACTGTTGATCCGTGGGTCGTATCGAAGTGGATATTTTGTTGAAAGAAAGTTCAAATTATTCTTTAAATATAACTCCGGATATGTGTCTGTGTATTTTCATAAGAACGAATACTTGTCCGCATGTAATAACTTTGCGGTCCAGTTGTTAAAGTCAGCACTTCATCGACGACGACGCGCTACACTAAATTGTTATTATTGCAATAGTTATCGTTATTTCGTCAAGATGTTTCTTGGTTCGAGTCCCAAGGCTATGAGCTACCCACCCATTGGAGTCGACATTTTTCGTAGAGATCTTTCTGCCTAGAATTACATGCTGTGACGGACAGACATACAGACACACAGACGGACAAATCAATGGCAAAACCGCCTTCCCGTTTGGAGAAGTGCACTAAAAATCACAAGCATAGGTATGGCATTTATTTAATGCCCTTTAAAACTGTCGGTATTTTCCCAGATGGTGTGCTAAATGCGATACATTTGCATTTAGCAAGCATTCCAACTAAACCAAGAAGATTGTTTTCGAGGCGAAAATCCGTCCCCGGCGGAGATCGGATCCGCGACCTCTGGAATGGTAGTCGAACGCGCTGACCACCACACCATAAGCTTCTCGTGTAACATCCTTCATGAGTATTATAACTCAAGACGCGAATGCGCCTAAGTAAATTAGAGCCCGAGGTCTCAGTGAAGCTTTCCACTGTGTTTTGTATACTATTTTATTCACAATCATTTGTAACAAAAAAAATTTTTTTTGCAACGTATAAGTAGTTGAAGTCCAATTATACGTGGACCCACGCCACGACTCTGGTTTAGAAATAAATCGAGGCATAAAAATCCAATGAACAACACAGACTGGAAGACGAACGCACTTTTTTTAAAATAATTTTTTGATATTGTTCAAAACTCGGAGAAGGAACATTGGCCGTCATCTCCGGTAACTTAGTGGTAGAATAGTGATTAAGAGAAGTTTTTGTAGATTCCCTTACTTGTCATTGCTTACACTCGGCAATTTATTGAATAAATTAGTGTTTTATGTTGAGCATAAATTGCATCTGAATAATTAATTCATCGATTGATATACAAATTGAATTGGCAGCTCTTGCATTTATTGTTATCACGATACGTGTAAGGAGCTATGCCTATGAAAGAAAAGTAGCTTGTTGAAATAATTCAAGCTGTTTCTAATGTTTTATTTTTGTTTCAGAATAAATTCAGCTGCCAGGCCCCTACGATAAAGTTCCTAGGAAATGAAGGGGTAAGTTCCCGCCTCTTTTGGAGGGTCAAATAACCGATGTGCATTTCCGTTATATCAAGGAAAACAGACGGGCTGTCACTCCCAACTAATGGGATACATTTTTCTCGTTCTGTCTGGGATGTTAAGGGGGGGGGGGGGGGGGGAACAATAACATTCTCAAGTCATGGGGTTTTCCCCTCTGTTAAATTGTTTGAACGTCGAATAAAATTTTATAATTGTTGGGATTTATATATCAGAGAGTACATAAATGAGCGCAGCACCACCAGTGGTATTAGAAAGTCCAAGCATTGGCGTTCTCGAACAAAGAACACCAAAGTGTACCGGCTTGTCTTGAATGGAGCTTATAAATTCGCCGCAGTTAATTGCTAAATTATTGTGTGGTTCCAGCTCTTGACGACAACAATAAATATGAACCATTTTGATTAATATTCCCAAAAATTATGACGGATTTTCATTTTAATTATAATCTTCATGAGTTCTTCAATAATTATGATCAATTATCACTCGCTCCTGATTGTTATGGCAGTATAATTCGATTGCATTCGGGTTTAATAGCACGAGACTGAAACGTTCATTCGCGACTTGTTTGTATGAAATGTCAAGGATGTCTTTATATTTTCACCAACAGTGCGCACTGCTCTGGCTGTGTGACTTTATGTTGTGTGAGAATGCATGGCACATTGGATTCCATTTACATACATAAACACTTCTCGTTTTCTTATACCTGCTACTGCTACTCGACGGTCTTGATAGTTTTATGAAAATGAATTTCCTACATAGGTATAACAATAATTATTAGGCAAAGAGAATCACCGGCTTGTAAATTCTTCAGAGGAATAAGCCATGAAACTAAGCAATAAACTCTGAATACATCATAGCAAATTCATTAAACTCTGTCGCTCAGAATTATTTTTTGGTTTTCAGTTGGGTAATATGCTAAATGCGAAATGGCAAATTTGATTCGTCACTTTATAGAACGCGAATGTTGCAATTACAGTATTATAGTAAGGATCCTTATAATACCATTTTCACCTTGAATATGGTGGCCATCGTCGCTGCAGTTTCGACATTTTACTCGGAACCTCGCTTTCTTTGTTGGTATCTCGCTGGCGCTGCGATTGAAACAATTAAAATTTAGACCGGCAGTGCTACCTTGCAGCAGGTACCCACTGCGGCCCCTGCGCCGAAAATTCGAAGAAATCACAATGTACAATTTCTTTTTTTTGCGTGTGGCCATTGTTATTACATAAAACTGCGAGTCTAGAGCTCCGCGCGCTCTTGTAACATTATACAACTCGTTCTAATTCGGTTCGGTATTAGAAAG
Organism: Anaspis maculata; assembly: GCA_949128115.1. NCBI lineage: Eukaryota > Metazoa > Arthropoda > Insecta > Coleoptera > Scraptiidae > Anaspis > Anaspis maculata. The sequence goes on from OX421962.1 coordinate 76,632,482, forward strand.
TCCGACGTCGTCTGTGTTGTTCTGTTTGAGTGCAGCGGAGCGCATTTTTATATGAAGTAATGATTGTGCTGTTTCAGGATTAATCGATGTTTTTCCTTCATCTTATGTAAAATGCTATGCGAGATGAGAGGTTGAGTGTTAGTAGAGACAAGACTTTTCGGACAAGCGCAAGCTCGGACTTTCTTGTGTGAGCGTGCGGTGTGTATGATACTGGCTGCCACTAGAGACATCTCTTGTCATTCTGAAGATGGTTTCATTTCGATTGAGAAAAGAATCGAAATCGAAAGAATCGGAAAAAAAAACTACGTCATTTTTTATTCCGTCATTTTCTTGCGAGGGTTTTTAAGAGGTGAAATTCCCTGGATCACCCTCCCAGAGCTTCGTATTTTGCCCAGGTTCATGAGTGCAGTATGGAAGAAGTGTAGTAATGAAAACAATATATATATTTTTTGTCTTAATAAAATTCCTCCACATCCTATGTCAGATAACGATTGAGATACTGAGGCATACCATATTTTGTTTGTTTTTTTTTCTGAATTGGCTCGACTAGAAGAATCTCGTTAAAATAAGCAAAATAACCCGAGAAATCGGCCAAAAAATTCATTTATTTTTATAGTGATCTGATAAAGTATAGGCGATTGACCTTATTGGGGAAAATGGCCGTTTCGTCGAGGAAGTTTTAGGGAATTAATTTTTAGAACTGGTGTAAGTTGCCGTCCGGCAACGGCGGTGGTTACGTCAATTGGTGGCATGTCAAAACTGTCACTTTGCTGTCTTGTGCAGTACGTTACAAGCAAACTTTCGTTCCTGTGAACCCTTGGGACCCCATAGGCTCGTTATTGGGCCCCATGTTGATGACCAGCGTCGTCGCAGACCTTTCTCTAAATCATCCATAGCTTCCGCCCAAGGAAGAGCAACAGACTCTGTCACACCCGCACGGAGGGAAACACACAAGCCCGTCGACCAGCCTGCCAGCCAAGAAAAAATCACCTCGGGCTGGCCGTGCAGAGTCAACCACCACCTACCTTTTTTCCTCGCTTTTTTCTAAAGATTTCCTGCTTCGACTTCAGCTGGAGATCCGCATTTTTCATTCTAACAAGCTCGCCGTAGCTACCTCTGTGTTCGCGACGTAAACGTTGTCTTTTTTTATCGCAATAATGTAGTGCATTGCTGGGGGCGTAGTCTTTCAGCTGCGCACCTCTGGAGCTAGATCTACAAACCTGCTAAATACGCTAACCATAACATGAAATAAGAGACACAAATGCAAACCCCTTTTTTAGATTATTTCTACTTGTCAAATTTCCATGTCAATATGTGGGTATTACAGGTATCCACTAGTGCCCACCTAGGCTACTAGACGTCGGAGTATGTTTTCCTCGCAAAAACGTCCTCGACGATCAAGTACCGAGCTCTACACCAGGTGGCGTTTTTTAAATGTAAATCGCCTACGCTCCACAACTGTCAATGAAAGGAGAATTATTGTCAAATTAAACAAATCTAGCATTTTTCATATCTCAAACCCAAGCAGATTCTCAAACCAGAAGAAATAATTTTCGAGTTATAAAGTTGTTGTCGTTTCAACGTTCTTCTTTTTCTTCTTTCTTCGAAATTTCGCCTTCTTCGCCTCACCGTAACTGCTTGGAGTCACATCTTACCAGATATGTCAAACAGTTTGAGTGAATTTAGTCGAGTCGGCCAGAATTCGCGTAAGTTCGCGTTGTTTCCGCGGCTCATATAAATTTAAACTTGGCACTGCACTTTATGGAACAAAAAAAATTTACAGGAGAACGCCAAATCAGGTCGATTTTTATTTGAGGGGACATCTAAGACACGTATTGCCAAATTTTTATCTTCAATCACAGTGCCATTCAATTTCAGTTAAAACGGAAGCATGCTAAACTTCCAGAAGTTTTGCACTGTTTCATTTACCACCTTATACAGGGTTATTCAAAACTTCGGAGCAAAATTCATAATTTTGACCTTTTTTTTTAAATAGCAGTGATTGTTACACAAATAATTTCAGCAAAATGGTCAACAAACAGTTTTTTGTTCGCATCTGTCACTTTTTAGGCCGGCAGTCACTTCTTCCTTTCACTCCCCAGTCCCCACCTACCTGTCACTTGCTTTTTTGATGCATTCAAATTGCAAGAGAAGCTTTTCTTCATATTCGTCCAAAAACAGTGGTATTTTTGCATCAGGTAAAAACTCCTTCTTTGACCTCATCTGATTTGCTGCCTCGGCTCCCGCCCCGCCTCGGCCACAGAGTCAGATTTAGTCGGATTACTTTTACATCTTTAGTACCTACACAAATAAACGCATTATGACGTCGTGCAATTCATACCTTTCCCATTAGAGAAATCACTTGAGGCGAGTTCTACGCTCACAGGTATGCGTGAAGCTCTCATGGGAAAGGTAGATTAAGAACCAAATCGGAAAAGTTGAGGTTTTTTTAACATTAATTTAAGAACGTGCGATATTTTTCTACCTCCGAAGTTATTGAATTAGGCAAAAATTGCAATCAAAGTGAAGGCAAGTTGATATGGAAGCGGTTCCATAAGGCTGTTTTCCGATTTTTTTAAGCTAGCAAGTTTCTTGTAGAACCTTTGTTTTCATTATGTTCTCAACGGCCTGCATTTTTGCGCTGGGATTTTTCTCCCAATTTCAACTTTTTTGACATTGTTTTCACGTTTTCGTGTCAAGCTTACAATCACGAATTTCTCGTTGCAAAATTAGCCAAACAAACATGGGTGTCTCTATTATTAATATTCTCTATTAATAATATGTATTAATAATAATAATAATAATAGTAAGCTAATCACTCATAATCACCAATTTAGTGCAGAGACCAAATTGTATACCGTACGACACCATTGATTATTACCCAAGAATTTTTATGGGCCTGCACACGACTGCGGCTGGTTATGCCTCCCAGAAGAACCGATAATGGAATACAAATATCATCCATTAACCAAAACTCGAAAGCAAATAACAATTTAATTCTGAAGTTTGTAGTTATTCCCCGAGGGTGTTAACGGAAAATGCGCAGGGGAAATCAGTAGCAGCAGGGGGGACATTGAATGAAAGAGGACGAATGATGGAAATTCGGCATCAACCAGTAGTGTTGTCGTCGTGTATAGCAGCTTTCAGCTTCCATTCCGAAGGATCGATCGTTTTTGTTCAAACCACATAACGTAGGAGTGTGGGTTGAAGTTGAAAAAGTAACTGAACCGGAAAACTGGGTTTTCTACACCTTTATCTACCTACCCACCACCGCTCGCACGTCTGTCTGATATTTTCTATCGGGGACGCGCAACAAGTCATGGGGAATAATTGCGGAAATTTTTTCAAGATTCAAATAACAAAGGATTCCTCATGTCTGTATATATAGGTATATATTTGTTTCATAATTAGATACACGATAACATGGAGAATAACCTAAGGGAACAATCCATCCCCTCTGTAATGCCTGTGAAATTATCGATCCAGAGATGTGCTCGACAATGCTTAATAGATGAATGGTAGAAGGGTGTAATTAGCACTAGAACTAGGGGATCTCACAATCAGTTGAAACTTAACTTTGCTAAAAGATTATGCAACAGAGACTCCAGGGAAAAAAATAAGCAACAGAGACTCCAGGGAAAAAATTGAGGATTGAAGAATTTTTGTTCAGTCTGTGGTAGTACCTAATGTTTGGAATGAATGACACTGTTCAAAAGATGATGAACTCAAGTTATCAGTATGTATCTAAAATTCAAGTGAGTACTTAATTTCCGGAAAGGTAGGCATTGAGAGAAGGCAGATGGTTTTTCATTATCCTTGCCTGAAAATTGTATTCTATTATTTTTATTGACTTGATTGTTGCGAGTAACAATAGCGAATGAAGTGTGCTATTATCTATTTAAATTCTGTGTGTATGTATGTACAATTTAGAAGCACAATGTTTCTTGAGATAAGGTTTTTAATGTGAAATTGACACTTGTAAGTACTGATTCGGATTAAAATGTTCTTTGTTAATTTTTATGTATAGTTTTTCTTGTCATAATTATTAAGGACAATAATAATTTCACTTTGGTGAGAATTGGTGATCACAGAATCTGATCTGTAGAGGCGACAAAGCGTGAACTAGTCTTGACTCAAATCAGATCATTAACGTCAGCCGAATGTGGGATAAGTTAACTGTACCTAAGCAATTCGTTGTATGTGGATGCGTGTATGTCTGTGTTACTTTTTACTTAGCGACTTCCTAATACACAAACAGCATTATTCACTTCCAAGACTTAATTAAATAGGGCTGTGATGCAAAGAGGGAGAGCAGATCCCCGCACACCACACATACACACACAAACACACGGATGTGCCTTGTAAAACACTTTAAGAGTCATTCAGTGTAGGTCTTTTTCGTCTTTTATTTTGGTTGCCAATTTTTGACTGTTGCCGCTGATGGTTCAAGTAACTGCAAACTATAATACTTGCTTGGTGAAATTTCAAGGCGGCTGACTCAGACGGTTACACTCAGAGCAGTTCGATTCCTGTATTTTGTGCCAAATCATTTGGAATGACCGTAGAGATAATAGTGTCGTAGATAAACTTCTACTATTTACCTCACAGATCTGACGTAGCCATGTCGAGAAATTCTTGTTGAAATGAATTAAAGTGTAGCATCGTGAATATTTTAAAATGATAATCCTTATTTAAAGATCAAGAAAGAAATTGAGGACTGCGTATAATATACGAAGCGCGGAAGAAAAACAGGTGTCCCTCTCGAAATTAGGTTCATTCATTGATTTTTTTCAAGACCCCGTTATTAAAATAATGTCCACCATTATCATCACCGGCATGCTAACTAAGCGGCAGTAGTTCCCAACAAATTTTATTGTTGGCCAAGGCCATCACAGACTATGCAGTGTATATGCTTTAATGTATTTTTTTTCTGTTTACTCAGAAGCGGGCCTGACGCAAATTGGCAACCGTCCTCCTATTATAATTTTTCGGGCCACTGTTACATATAATGCAAACCGACCAATCAATCTCGAAAAGCTATTGTCTCGATTTCTTAATCCAAGTCATCCCAACTCTTGATAATATTATTGATTATGGTACAATATGGTAATTATTTAATTTACGAGGTTGGAGAGTCACTTTTTAAAATATTGACGAAGCACTTTTTGAATAGGAGGTTATCCTTGTGGTATCCCCTTGAACCTGAAGTGCTATATAAACAATTACTACTGAAATGTTTTAATACCTACAAAGCCGTTTTATCGTTCCACCCAAAGGATAAAATGTAAAATATGTAAACGATGCAGCGTGGAGCTTCCTCGGTTTTGCCTTTGCAAGTTCATTTGATTCTAGTACATATTAGCAAAATTTTGTGTGTACCCAATAAAATTTGTGCTGATTTGTGTTTTTTTTTTGTGTTTGCAGCAATTGTCGTTTCCTTCGCCGCACAATGGCAATACATCATTCAGCTTCACCATGTCGAGCACTGCGGACATGGAGGGCCCCGGTGGCAGCTTCGAATGCGTCCAGCAGACCGGCGGACCATCCAGGGGCGGTGGAGGTTCGCTGGAGTGTCTCGGCTCGATACCGTACAAGGTGCGCGTGATGGCCAACGAGGACGTCTACGAGGCCACGCGCCACCGCATGACCATCGCCGAAGAAAACCATAAGAACAAATGGTAAAAATCTTGAGATACTTTCACTTTGACAGTATGCGTGTGCGGCCCTTGAGACCTTTGTACTTATGCATCTTTTTCTCTTTCTTCTTCAGCACAAGGGAGATAAAACCGAACCAGACCGACATCGGGCGCAAGGTGAAGTTGAAACAGAGCCGCACTCCGCTGCCAGTGATACGCAGGGACCCGCCATTGTCTCAGAGGGACAGCCTTTCGAAGCCGTCTTATCAATCAAGTGTGCCCTCCAAGTTGCCGGTCATCTCTTCGAGCAACGGCACAATGTCAAACGGTTTGGGCAGCAACCACGTGAGCAGCTCAAGGCCGCAGCTCAACAAGCCGTCCGTGCCGGACGTCGCCAGGAGGCCCATGAAGGAACGTTTGATACAACTTCTTGCCTTGAAGCCATTCAAAAGAGTCGAACTCTACGATCGGTTGACCAAAGGTGATTATCGTTTTTCATATCAATTTAATTATTGTTCAATAATGACAATCGATTATTTTGCTGTTTCAGAGTCCGGCATGAGAGAACGAAACGGGATATCGTCGATTCTAAAGCAGATCTCCTCCATGAAGGACAACTGTTACCATCTGAACAGGGCCATGTGGAACGAAGTGAACGAAGACTGGCCCTTTTACACGGAATCGGAAAAGCAAATGCTCAAAAGGTATAAATCAGACACGTAAAAAAATATTTCTGGATCGCAGATTCCAAAGGAAATTTCTAATCGAGCAATGGTTCGCGCTGTCTTGTTTTGACCGGGCAGCCAGAGTTACCTGAGCGAATTTTACAAATATCCGCTAGTTGAAGTGACGTAGCATTTCATATAAGTAATATTTTGAAAGCAAGTGTATTTAAATCTTCACTAATCAGAAAATCGGAGTTTGCGACCTGAAAAATGGACCAAAAGTGCTGAATTCAAGATGACTGCCTTGTCTGCATTAATAATTATTGCGCATGTTTTCTATTTTTTTATTCAGTAAATCAATACAAAAACTCTATAAGAGGTTTTTTGAGGTGTCTGAATACAAGAAGCATTCACAACGTATGACGTAAAATACTTCTCTCATGTGATTGAATAAATTCCTAATTAGATCAGGCTGTGGTAGAAGAAACGTAGGTCTCGTCTTGATTGACAATCAAAGCGCGATGTCAGTAAACCAAAATTTTGAATTATTTTTATGATACAAAACGATTTGTAATGCACAACGGAAGGCATTTAGATTAGTATTTTTATTTCGTCATTAAAAATATTTACCTAGTATATAAGTTGAAGTACTGGTGAGGAATAAAAAGCAAAAAGTTATAACAATAAAAATTAATAATAATGACGGTCGGCGGTCCCCATAATGTTGGTGGCATTTCCCCGTTGGATGCAAAGGCTAATCTTTTGCAAGAGCCATGATTTGGCCCACTTTTCGCCCGTGTTTGTGATGATTTTCCGCCCTATTTTGTCAGTTAGGGACTTAGCTTTATCCCCGAAGGAACCAAGGGCTTCAACGGCTGATTTTGGCCAGACCACAGCCTGCCTAGAGAAGGAAAGTTTTTGATCATACGGTACTTGATAACGTTACTATGTAGGCAAAACCCCAGGACAGCAGTTCATCTTTCTGGTGACCTAAGAGGCTGATCTTCCACAGCTGCCCTAACTTTTTGTTTTTTTCTCCTAAATCACTGGACGTGAAATTTGAAGTTTGACGGAGGTCGTGTGCACTGAAGTTTGATTGGTCAGGATCATACTTTGCGGACTTTCTGCAATCATTGTAGCCAATAAACTTTCCTATCCAGTTTTTAAATCGCATTGTTGTTCACTATCACTACCTATGCTGCTTTGCAAAAGTAATGTCAAGTAATGATAAGAACTATTGACACTAAGGCCCAGTCTTACGAAACCGGGATAAGCTCGGTATAGCTATACTCGGTATAATCTCCTAGGTTACTAGTATATTGGAAATAGAAAAAAATAGGTGCTTTGCTGGAATTAATTCAAACAAAAACGATTTTTTCACCATGGCAAGCTTACAGTCCCTTCTTCAACATATCAAAAGTCCTCAACTCTGGGACTGCTACAAATCAGTATACAGGGTGAAAGTTTATTATTTTTCTTTACTTTCTTTTTTTCTTGAAAAACTGATGACCGAAAAAAACGGTTTCAGGCTAGTTTGATAGGCCATAGTCCTCCAATGAACATATAAAAAAAAATCAACCAGCAACTGCTGCTTTTTTCTCTAAAAAAAAACTTATTCTTGAAGGAGTTTTGCTGAATTTTTTGAATTTGCCAATGAAAAATTTCTACATCAATAATTTACACAAATTGTCGCAAAAATAATATTTTCATGAACATGCAGTCGATGCAGACTTTTAGTTTTAGACTTTTAGTTCAAGTTTATAAATCCAGCTTTAAAGCTGGATTTATAAACTTGACGTTGCAGTTGCCGTTCGCCGTTGCTGTTGCCGTTCAAAGTTGAATATGTGAAAGTTACAATCATTTATAAGAGCCGTTGCCGTTTTAGTTGGCAGTTCGTGCTGTTCAAGGCGACGTTGGGGTGCAGTTCAGAGATAACTATCTTTTAACTTTCGCTGTTGCCGTTCGGGCTTTAACCAATGACACGACAGCAATAAGTCACGTGATCGTTCCCACCCTGAAAATTGTGAAACCGTCATTCTTGTGTATTTGAAGAATTGAGGAGAATCCCTCTTGAGCGCTGCACAAGCACCCAAAACTGCACCGAAAACTTCTAAAAGCTGATTGACCTCAGTGAATAAATTCATCAACTTGTTATGACGTTTTGTAAATTCCACACTGTGAGGTTAGAAAATAGATCAGCTGTCAAAGTTCGTTGACGTCGAGAGTTTATAAATCGACATTTGATAATTCCGAACTGCACCGCCGCCAACTGAACGGCAACGGTAACAGCAACGGCAACGTCAAGTTTATAAATCTAGCTTTATCCTGATTACAACGAAATACAACACTTACGGGTTAATTTGACAAACAAACTGTCAAAATATTATTAATGTAACAGTTTTAAATATAGAAAAATTACAATCGAACCGATTTTGAGAACTTTTTCCCAAACAACCTATAATTTTTTTGAAAAATCAATCCGTAAGTGTTATATTTATTTGTATTGAGGACAAAAGTTTGCATCCATTGCATTATTTGAATAAATGTGAATGTGATAAACAAGATAATTTTTTGCGACACCCTGTATATTAGAGATCTAGAAAAATGTTGTAGGCAAATTTGAAAAATTCAGCCAAAATCCCTCTAAAAGTTTTTATTTTAAAAATTGGTTCAGAGATAAGCTGGTTAGTGGGGGGTCAATCTTAACGTGAACACCTGTACATATCTCAAATGCATATCAACAAAGTTAACAGGCCTTCAAAGTTCCAGAATTGCTTTTTTTCTTGATAACTTTTGAACAGCTTAACCGATTTCGCTCAAATTTTGCACAGGTGGTCAAATAGATACGTTTTCAGTGATTTCTTAGAAAAAAATCTGTCAGAATGACTCAGTGCTGTAGATGTGAGGGGAGGGGTACTCACTCTTTCACCCCCCTAATTTCTACGCCACTGGATTATTTGGAAAACCGATGTAAGTATTAACTATTAAGTTCCGGTTCAATTCTGAAGGCAAAATTGGCGTATCATTCCTACATTTGGAGCAGCGGTTTCGGAGATACTTCTGTTTAAAAATAATTTAAAAAAAAACAGAATCACGAAAATGTTCCAAAATTCGAGCAAGCTTTGATCCATTCACTTGAAATCTTTTTTTTTCAATTCAAAGTTTATTGATCCATAATATGACGGTCAAGAAACTGAACATTGGTTGTAAAATTTCATTATTTCAGTAACTACTTTACAACTATGAGTAAGTAGGTAGGTACTTATTGAATATTTAATTAATGAGTAATTGGTTATGTTAGCGAAATCATGAACTTTTACAAGCAATTTTCTATTACTTATAAGCTAAATCATGAATCAATAAACTTTGAATTGAAAAAAAAGTTTGAAGTGAATGGATCAAAACTTGCTCGAAATAGAGTAATTCGGTGTTTTTGAACCTTTAAACACAAATATCTCTAAAACCGCTGTTCTAAATGTAGGAATGACACGCCAATTTTCCCTTCAGAATTGAATGCGAAATTCAATACTTTCATCGTTTTTCCAAAATATTCAGTGGCGTAGAAAGTAGGTGGGTAAGAGGGTCAGCACCCCCATATCTACGGCACTGCGTCATTCCGACAGATTTTTTTCCTATAAATCACTAGGGATGTATTTTTCAACCATATGTGCAAAATTTGAGCGAAATCGGTCAAGCTTCAAAAGTTATGAAGATGAAAACAATTTTTTTTTGTAACTTTGAAGGCCTGTAACTTTGTTGATATACATTTTTTTTTTGCCCTGCATCATTTACTAGGTTATTGGCAGGTTTTTCTGTGGGCGTTTTTCAGTAACGATAACAATATTGATGATAACAACGAAGACATTTCTGGTGCAGTGAGGATTAATCAGTGGGGTTTTGTTTCGATGGCTTTCTCGTTTCATCCCTTTCCCCGGGGCATCACCGCACGATAGTAGATGCCCCAGTACTAAGAAACGCGTAAAAAAGTCCATCTGGCCCAGTGCGGATTTGAACCCGGGACCTTCGCCTTTGAAAGCTGGGCCGAGCTCACCGTGCTACCGACTGGGTTGATATACATTTTAGATGTGTACTTTTTGAGATGAGTCGACTTCTTTTTTCATCCTCTACCAGTCTGCAAAGTTTGTCGACTAAAACCTGGACCATCCTTTTATAGTCAGAAAGTTTATTAAGGCGTATCTGCAAATTGGCCACTTGCGTTAGATTAGAGATACGTAGGTATACAAGCCCCGTCTCACATCAGTTGGCCCATTGGGTAAAAATTCAATTTTTCTGGAAAACTTATAATGGGAATATGAGAATCCATTGAAACATTCGTTTTTTCATATACGTACAGGTGCCTCAGAAATAGTTCTCATAATTAAATTTAGATCATAAGTGGACCCAGACAAACGGAGAAATACGTATTTGATTTTTTTTCCAGACTCAACCTTGAACGACATACAGCTCTTCGAAGTTTAATTTTTTTATTGATTTTCAATGAATCATTCATAAATGAATGCTCACGACCTCTAAATTTTTCTTTATATCTTCAAGCCTTCATTCGAATGCCGATCTCCCTTAGTTAGTGAGCTTCTTCCTAATTTCGCCTCATTTGTGAACTACCAGAATTTTCTGAACTATTCTAACCCGTTCCAGTTTTCGCCCTAGTTCCCTTGGACCTCCTCGATCATTTCTAACTCTGATCAGTCTAATCATCAGTCAAGAAATACGAACGATGTAGAAGTTTCAATCCGCGACGGTCACTTTGGGTTTTAGTGCAGCACTTTCTGTTGAAATTTCGAATAGTAAGAGAGCTCAATTTTAAGTCCGATTTGCGTTTGGAATTGCGTCGGATTACCATGACAGCGACCATCTCTTTGGCATTTTGACCTAGATTTTGACCACTATCCTGGATCGAAATTTGGGGCTGTTTGCAGGTTAGACCATGCAGATTTCCATCGGCAAGACTAGCCTCCATGAAGCCTTCCAAGAAAACCAAATTACTTTTTCCTGATAGCCTTCTGGAGTAGTGTCATTTCTCACTCGTGGTTCAGAATACTACGTAAGGCAGAGAAGCAAGACAAGACTCCCAGTGGATTGTAGAGTCACTAGAATAGAATAACAGAATATCTATTTTGTACAGAAGAATCACTCTCAATTTTCTCACAAGCACAGGCTTTACTATAATTTTGCGTGGAAACTGGAAATGTTTCGGCCTTCAAGACTTTCGAACGGAAAAAAATCAAACGTCAAATGCTTCCAGCCAACATCGCGCCCAATTTATTCACATTGCTTTCACTCGCTAAGATTCGCAACGCTCCGATTGTTGCCGAAAGCGGCCACTTTTGGTAGTTCACTTTTCTATTTAAGGCTCAGTATTTCAGTTGGAGTTGAACTTCCTTTTAGTAAAACTTGGTTTAGTTGCCATAGATTTAATTATTGTTACCACAATAATTGTCTCCGCAGTAATAAAACCAAATTTTACTAAACGAAAGTTAACTCCACCTGAAATACTGGAGGCCTAATCTGCTTTTAATTTATCTGTCAAGTGTTGTTTCTGTATCCAATAAATGTTCTTTGGTAGAATGATGGAAAGCTTTTGAGTGTTACTGGAACTATAACAATGATCAAGTGTGATCTTTTTACAGACGGAAGCCGCAAAACTTAACGCCGCCAGGGAGCAGCGACGGCGGCAGCTCTGGCAGCGGTCAGTCGCCGACCAGCACCCATCCCGGTTCGCCGCCGCCCCCGATTTCGTCGTCGAAGCGTCCCGGTTACTACGACAACCAGGACGGTTTGCCGACGAAGCGGCAGCGCATCTCCCATTACCGCAAGCCCTCCGAACCGACCTACCGCCCGCCCGTCGAAAACAATGCCAACCAGCGGCGGCCCGTGACGGACAGCCGCGACGCCAGCAACATGAACCCGCGAAGCAGGGAATCGCCGATAGGTAACGGCTACCACTTGACGCCTATCTCCACCGGCAACGGCGGTTCTAGCAGCAGCAGCAACAACAACAACAACAATAACATCAGTGGTGGTGGCATTGGCAACAACGACCCTCTCGCCGTCATCACCAACGCCAATGGCTACTCAATGCCCAACGGAATGCTCAACGACAAACGGAACTGTAGTGATGAAAGCGAAGATATCGGCGTCAGCAGCCGGAAACGTTCCAATTGTGATAGTCATAGTTTAAGCTTCGGTGTGAATCGCGATAAGACGTTCGGTGGCGCCGGCGGCAGTACGTTCGGCGGGGGTGCTTTCGGCGGCGGCGGTAGCAGTAACGGCTCACCCAAGCCGGCACCGACGACCACCGAGGATCAGCGACGCGAGCCTCAGCCACCACTCACCAACGGCTTTGCCACGCTCAACGGCAGGTAATTACGAACAAAAAAAAAACAAGAACCAGAGCATGCTCACTTCAAATCAGTTTCGATGAGGCGCGGAGTTGTTTTTAATTTTTTTAACCTTTATTAATGTGCACAAAAGTACATTCCATGTAAATCGCAAATCTTAAGCAATCGGGTGTTATATTAAAAAAAATGTAGTGATTTTTATTGAGTATTCCGATTGTTTCTGATCTAATTAACCATTGCATGTAATACGCATGTTTATTTCTCCTCTAATTTTGTAGAAAAAAAATATTTCTTATAAATTAATGACGTCACCCGGTGAACCTCGCGCGCAAACCTATCGTGACCCACTTTGCCGACATTTTAGCGTCTTCAAATCTGAATCACTTTTTGTCAATTTTGACGAGCAATTCAAAACTTCAAATCACATGACATTTGTTGTCTGAATTAGAAACGACTGCACTAGCGAGAACAATTTTGAAAAAACGTCCTTTGAGTGGCTTTGAGGAAGGCAACCATGATGGCCACCAAGCTAGGTTAGCGCCGCAGATCAGTGAAAGAGCTTCTGGTAGCATTCCTGAAATTTTTCTGTGGGCATCCCAGCAGGGTTTGTGTCTTGATAAATCGGTTTTCTTGGATCAAATCACGTTGATATTGGCCTAAGGGAACTTTATCCGGTGTAAATAAATAATAGGTAGGTAGTTACATCGTTCAATACATTACTCACATATTTTCAGAACAGCGAAGTCGGCCAGGCCGCTGCAAAACGGCCCTTAGCGGTAAACTCTCGGGTGAAATGAATTTGTTTTTGATTTATGCAAACACTTCAGTCTTTCTAACTCCACCTCCTGCTCCAGGGGTATACGATAGGGGGGTATTGGGAATATTCGAATGCTTTTCAGAAAATCAGAAAATTGCACTCACATTCCAACACAAAACACTCCAAAATTGACACAGAAGTTCCCTTATTTTCGCAAATTTTATTTTTATTATCACCATCTGTGACGGGCCAACTCTAGCCCCAGCGTGGCTGGTGTTGCTGGATGCTGCTGATGCTTGCTTGCTTGCGGTAACTTTTTTCTTGGGATCAGCTGTTTGTCAGGTTGACAGGCTGACACGCTGGGATGTTCGGAGTTCACCGTGTTCCCGATTCCGTACGATATCTAGCGAGAAATTGTACCGCGTCATTTGGCGCCATCTGTTACGCACTCTGGCACCAGTAAGCGCGTGACGTCACGCGAAATTTTCTTTATTTTTTTTTCGGGGCTTTAATGAACACAAAAAAAATCAAATAAAAAACAAGTGAGCTCTACGAAGGCTCTAGTATTTGGATTCATTTTTTCCCAAAATCCGTGGAACACCCCATTATGAGTCGGTATCAAGGCCCCTCCATATTATGGGACCAGATGGAGCTCTGTCATGTCTCCGTTTTCTGGGATGCGAGTACTACATTGGACCTTTCACTCTGCAAATATTCACTTTCCATCCATACATTATCTAGAGGACGCAGTCCATTGGACATTCTCACTGATCAATTTAGCACAAGGGTTTTTTCTCACTTCAGCTTAGATTCTACCAAAGTCTGAGAGTTGAAGTTACGACCGTTGTCGCGAACAAATAATTACAGTTACCAGGGAGGAGTCACATTTTTTTAGGAAGTGCCTCCGTAGCCGGCCTCGGCCCTGGCTCCATGTATATTGTAACCTTGCTTTTTGTTTCGTAGCCGGCGATGCCGCCTATTCCTTGGCTAGCCGGCAGTGGCAAGCCTTGTTTGTGTACCTATTGCAGCCCTGTCTTGTCAGTCTTGAAAATATTCCAATATTTATGGTGATCAAGCAAACAAACCGCTGTATTTGGTAACTTACGCAGTCCTAATTGCGCCTCCAGTTTCGTATTGAGCCGTAAGAAATCAGCATCGTCAAAAAGAAAAGTCATGAAAATTTGTGATTTCTTTCAGAATTTTAATTTGACCAAACTTTTTGGCTGTTCCACTTGATTTCGCTCTTGAATTACAAAATAGACGCAGGATGTACTAAACCTAAGGTTGAAGAGTTCGGGTATATGACTTGGTGTCAAGAACGTGCCTGTAATAATTTGCAACCATCATCAACAACTATCGATATCCAACACAATCGACTTGACTGAAGCAACAAAGTGTTCCAATTGGGGCTGTTCCAGTGAAACCGAGAAGTACCTATTGTAAACCCAATAAATTGATAATGTGCGGCAAAAAATTGAAATACATCACCATAAGGTGTCAGTTTGAACACAAAATTGTGCCGGCCGAAATTATTTAATGATAACTGTATAACTAGTTGCCTAGGGGTTGATGTTTCTTGGGAACACACAATATGGAATGAAACGCCACTGTTTTTTTTTCATTCGATTTTTGCAGCTAGACACGTAATAAACTGCCAGTCATTTTTGAGAAAACAAAACACTGAACCTGTGATATCATCTGATATAATACCCTTGACAGACTGGAAAACTTGATGATCATTAAGCGTAAATTACGATATAAATGACCAGTGTGTCACGTCGTCATTTATTTAATGATCATTTAGAACGTCATTTAGGACCTTAATGATCATTAACTAGGGAGTAACCATAATCGCCGAATAATCGCCGGTGGTCGTGCATCATCGCCGTGATTTTTTAATACCATTGGCCAGCTTTTCTGCAATGGATCGCGATATCTGTCATTTGTCATCAAGTCCGTCATTTCAGTACGCCATTTAGATACGTATTTCTGGAATGAGGAACTGGATTTTGTGTCTTGCTTCTTGCAACAACATCTCTTGTACCAAATTATGAGATAATGCTCGTAGTGTGCACGTATAAGCACGTACGAAAAAATAAAAACCCCAAAAACATAACAAATGACCACCTATTCGCGGAATTTGGATGATACGAACATTGCAAACAAGCAGCAGGATATAAATTGGCGGCACTTTATTTTTGGGCAAAGTCAAAGTTATTGATGAGGAGATGGGTTTCCGTAAGAATCTGTGAGACAGGTAGGTATATAATTCCGGTAGCGTGCACGTATAAGCACGTACGAAAAATTGAAAAATCTCCTCGCTTCACATAAGAAATGACCGCCTGCACCTGTTCGCGCAAGTTGGATGATACGAACATTACGAACTTGTAGCATAGGCCTTGTTTACGCGAGGTTTAAAACTGGTGTTAAGGTCCGTAACATCAACGTTATCGTCCGCATAAACACCTCTAAACGCAAGTTTCGCAACAGCTGTTAAGCTTAGCTAAATGTGATTTTGAATTGCATTTAGTAAGCAAACAAGTGTTGGCAATCGCACGTAAACGCCCATGCACATTACGACGCATGTGCAAACCAGAAATCGGTTGGATTTATAGCAGATTTATGGGTTGGGTTGGATGTTGGATGACCTGTGAGCACCAGTTTATTAAAATTAATAATTGATGATTAACCATCTTTTGTTATGATCTCTAGAAAATGTGGTTATGGTTAAATTTCGTTTTGACACTTCTTTGAAAGATGTCTTCCTGGGCCGCTATTCTTGAATCGTGTGAGAAAAGTCCCTGGGAGTAAAATCCATTCCGCAGTACACTTCTGTAGCGAAAGTTGCCTAAAAACCACGATTTTAGGCAACATTCGCTACATCAGTGTACTGCGGAATGTATTTTACTTCCAGGGACTTTTCTCACACGATTCAAAAATAGCGGCCCAGGTTAAGGGGCTGTCGGCTGTCATTTTGGTCGGCGCGCGTAAACACTCCTAACTAACCACTGTTAAAATCTCTGCTAAGCCTCGCGTAAACAAGCTCAATGAACTATAACATGCATCTGTCAGTTGCCTTGCCACTTGCCAACCTCGCACATAATCAGGGTCGCGCTTGAAAGTTGGTTAGACTATGAGGCTATGCGA
Organism: Anaspis maculata; assembly: GCA_949128115.1. Lineage (NCBI taxonomy): Eukaryota > Metazoa > Arthropoda > Insecta > Coleoptera > Scraptiidae > Anaspis > Anaspis maculata. Next base: position 76,649,046 of record OX421962.1, read on the forward strand.
TTTTGATCAGGCTATATTGACTAAATCATCAGTCTTTTATTGTTCTTTTCCTCCATTTCTTTCGACTCAATACAAATTTAACATATATTTTGACAACAAATAAAGATAGTATGATGTGGTGTGAACATTGCAAGCAATAATTACTTTGTTATTGCTTGCAATGTTCACACCACGCTTTCTTGATTGAATGGAATCTAAGCTAAATACCACCTCACACCCCACCGAAAATATGAAATTAATATTATAGTTATAGATAATAAGGGCAATAATAGCCCAATACTCCAGACCATTCGACAATTTGACATTGACATTTTGAGGGAAAATTGATCGCAACGTTTATTCATGCGCTACGGCGCAAGCTCATAGGCTTATTACAATTTGCAGTATGTCACCCCCAAATTCGCAATCGTCATTTAACGTTAATGATCATTACACTTAATGATCATTAAGGTGCAGTCTGTCAAGGGTCTAAGGTATAAGCAGTTTTATTAATAATCATATACAATGTTGAAATAGACAGACCTTTCCAATTTCACCTAAGCTAGTAGAGGATTTGGCTATGGTTACCATACATTTCCGGTTGGCGCGCATTCAGACGGCTATCAAATTGTCAACTCAGTGATTTAAACTTTTTTCTCTTCTATCTGCTGGAGTGGTCCAATTTTGTTTTTTGTCAGTTTCGTCAGATTGTTATATTTGTGAAGGTCTGTAGCCCATTAGAAGCAAAAACGTTCGAATCGAAAATGTTCGATTCCAACACGAACCCAAATGTGAACCAATTTTCTTTTTCCCGCTAGCGGGCTATGAGCCCCTGTCGCCCCATTCAGGGTAGATTAGGGACTGAGAGAATTCGGTATGAGAGCAAACAGGGCATAAGCACACAGCTCTGAAAAACGTTACAGGGCACTTTCAACATGATTCACACACTGCCTGTGACTTCTGACAATTACTTTCCCGGCCCCCACACCAACATGGAGGGAAAGTATTGTGATCGTGCAGAAAAAAAAGTTGAGATTATGCCGGATATATCCATTTTGAGGTCCTCAAGACGATTAAGACCATTTCCAGAATGTTGTCTGTCCGTGTGTATGTCTGTGACCTTCCACGATAACTGTCGAAACGTTGATCCAATCGATTTGAAATTTGGTATGCAGACATGGTTTCGCTCTGGAATGACCGGATTAGTTTTTGACTGTCATCTGTCAAACAGAAGTGTCACTGTCAGAAAATGACAGAAGCTATATCTCACGGAACTTGACTTGCGATATGTTATTTGAAAGCTTTTGAAAAACTGTATTCAGAACAGTTGAAAGTATTTCCCTATCTTTCATCTGTCAAATTATAAAAAGTGTCGAAATCTGGAACTTTGTCATTTAATTATTCAAAATCTATACCAAAGATTTGAACTAAACTCGACAGGAAGCAACATTACCAAAGAATCCAACTAATGCTGAAGTTGGAGTTTCCCATCATCCACCAGCCGAGCGCTATGAATTTTCAAAGTTTGACCTGGCCGATTCCAGCCGCGCTTGCCTGTTCCTCGACTTTTGGCCTATTTAATTTTCTTAGCAACCAAACCGGTACGTTTTTGTTTCATTGACGTATCTGTCAAAGTGACAAAATGGTTATGGATGCAGGCAGATCTCGGTGTAATTTCTTGTATCGTTTAAGACAACAGTGCGCCTCGATACTTTGTGTCTTCAAGTATCGTTTTGGGTCTCCGTGAACCCCCTTGTGTTTTCTGTAGCTTTTACCAACTCCAGTATGTCCATCCGTTGGCGTATAGTTCAAGCTATATTGTGTGCAGTTCCTCTGTATGATTCGGTACCAGGGCCCCACGGTGTATTCCTGCCGTTCAAAGCCCTGATGGGGCCCCCATCTGTTACTATCAGATTTTGCCGTTTCAGGCCAAATCGGCGCTCTTGTGTCTTCTTGGACTGGTTGAAGCCCATAGGCTCCCTGGTGTCTACGGGTGTTTCTTGGAGCCCCACTGAGCCCCCCTCTCGTTTTTTAATTTTCAGAATTGTGCCGTCAGGTGTGCTCCGGACCTACCCTTCTTAAGGGCTCTAAGCCTCATTTCACATGTCGTTTGGAGCCCTAAAGTGCAAATAAGTAATAAGAACTCCCGCCAGGTATTCTACTCGGTATTCACGCGCGTGAACCGATTTTCACCAATTATTTTTAAACATTAGGTAATTGGTTCTTGAATATTTTCCAACCATTTTTCGTCCAATTTCCCAAATTATTTTGGTTGAAAAACAACCTCTCTATGAAACTAAATGTTCTAACGGATGAGGTTCTACAGCGCCTTGAGACTCCTTGAACCACAGTGCTTTATTGTGATGTGTGTATGCAAGTTAGTTCTCCTGGATGGTCGCTTGACTTGGTCGATTTTTTCTTTAATTTCACAATCATTCAATATGTGATCGTGCAGATTGAACTGTTCTGCCAACAACTGCCCAACAATGGTTGCAGAATGCCGTCGCTCGGCTTGTCTGCCTAAGCTCTGAATTCAACATATAGGGTTGAAATTTGACACACAGATGCAGTAAAAGTTCTCAATAAAGTATGTGTAATTTAATCATCATGTCTAAAGTAGAAACAAAAAATTCAATAAGGAACCAGCATTACATTTTTGAGATATCACAACAGTTAGCTACCTAGTTCTATCTTTTGGATTATTTCATCATCTTTGAGAACTAACCTAACCCTGTAACTTGTTCTGTTGGCCCAACAATGGATGCAGGATGCTCGCTAAACGCTCAACTCACTAGAATTTTTTCATCAATTTCTAAATCAAATCCTCCCCCTCCCGAAGAGACACTTCGATAAAAATAATTACTGACGTCCCTGGATACCGCCGGGAAAGTTTTGTGTCGCCCCACAACAGTTTTTTAATCGATCAACTCTGAATCGGAAATGGGAAATGTGCCGCCTACATTGACGAACCCTAACAGGTAAAATTGGAAATACCTATTGCGCTGTTTACATGATGTGTTATAATAGGGCAATAGAGGGTTATAATAGAGACACTTCGATAAAAATCATTACTGACGTCCCTGGATACCGCCGGGAAAGTTTTGTGTCGCCCCACAACAGATTTTTTAATCGATCAACTCTGTAATCGGATATGATGTAATCTGAATCGGAAATGGGAAATGTGCCGCCTACATTGACGAACCCTAACAGGTAAAATTGGAAATACCTATTGCGCTGTTTACATGATGTGTTATAATAGGGCAAAATTCCCAAATCCCATCGCATGGTTGCGCAAGCGCAGAAAGGGTACTGAATATTACCTGTTCGTTGCACTACGAAATATTTTTACAAAATCAAACGTCAAAGCGGCGAAAAGTTAATTGGAACATTTTTCGAAGCTCGTATGAGGAACACCTGAAACCCCGCTCCAAACGAAGTGTCGACCTTACTTTCTGTTTCAGTCAAAAAGCCGCGCCAATACGTCGGTCCAATACTCTACACCCAGTATGAGAATCAATCAAAATTGTTGCAACACTACTGTTTTACTCATTACATATTACTCTTATATCTTGTACATTTGATTCACTTTAGTGGAGTCGGCACGTTCGAAAAAAGTCCTGTTCACTGCATTTTTGAGTAATGCGATGCCCTTTGGCACACATGTCCTTAGAACCTGTCTGAACAATTCTGTCCATCGCCGCAAGCAAAATTTTAGTTCTGATCTTGTATACAGGGTGAAGAAGAAAAACAATTTGAAAAAATTGCATCTTTTGAACGGATAAAGGTAGAGTATTGCAGGGCATGTCATATGATGCGCAATTTGATGGTTGTTGAAGTACACCAAACGATTTTGAAACATCAATTACCGTTTTTGAGATATTCTAAATAACTGAGATCTGTCAAAAAAAACATTATCTTCATTATATCGCCTATTTTTGAAGATATCGGAATGAAATTTGGTATTTGCCTTATAAAAGACGTCATAAATGAATAACAGCCGCAGTTATTTTCTAGGCCTACTATTTTCCTAAATAAGACAGTCAACTTTTTTGGAGGGGAGCCGCCATCTTATTTTGTGAATATCAAGCTGATGACCGAAAAAATGACTGATAATCATTAGGCTAGTATCATGCCGTTACTCTATCATGTGAGAGATCACCTTGGATGGACCATCATACCATTTTTGCTGAAAGAAAGATGATGCACGGATTTTATCGGATTCCTCAGAACTAGAGGATCTACTGCTAGCCATCGAGCCACTGCAAGTAATTGAACACCGCGATTATGACCCTTGATCATTCTTCATGTTGTCTACCAAGATTCATAGCCATAAGTTCAGCGGTTCGGTTTTAGCAGCTATTCAAATAAAATAGTGTCGATTTTTCATGAAAAAAACAGAAAATCACGAGGTCTCTGGGTCGTTTCTTAGGTCATTGGAAAAAGATCCTCCATGGAATTTTGATAAATTTATGCTGAATTATTAGAAAAAAGTGCATTCTTCAGTATAGGTTTTAAAAAACTGGCACAGGATGTACTCATGTGATGTAGGACGAACATGAAAGACTATTTTGCAGTTGGTAGGAAGCGAACAAATTAACCGGTAGGGCAACACTAATAATGGAAAGAACCTTATAATTTTTGATGCCGCAATGTATTTTGAAACATATTCTATTCAGATTCCTCCTTTAGTTCTGAGGAACCCGATACCCGCAATCAGTGCGTCATGTTTCTTCTAGCAAAAATGGTATGATGGTCCATCCAATGTGATCTTTCACATGATAGAATAATGGCATGATACTAGCCTAATGACTATCAGTCATTTTTTCGGTCATCAGCTTGATATTCACACAGCAAGATGGCGGCTCCCCTCCAAAAAAGTTGACTGTCTTATTTAGGAAAATAGTAGGCCTAGAAAATAACTGCAGCTGTTATTCATTTATGACGTCTTTTATAGAACAAATACAAAATTTCATTCCGATATCTTTAAAAATAAGCGATATAATGAAGATAATGTTTTTTTGACAGATCTCAGTTTTTTTCAAATATCTCGAAAACGGTTGATAATGTATCAAAATGGTTTGGTGTACCTCAACAACCATCCAATTGCGCATCATATGACATGCCCTGCAATACTCCACCTTTGTCCGTTCAAAATATGCAAGTTTTTTAAATTGTTTTTCTTCTTCGCCCTGTATACAGGATCTGAACTGAAATTTCGCTTGCGGCGATGGACAAAATTGTTCAAACAGGTGCTAAGAACATGTGTGCCAAAAGACATTGCATTACTCAAAAATGCAGCGTATAATACTGTACCGACCCCCCACTACTTACCATTGTGAAGTTGTTGAAATCGAAAGACAAAGTAATTTTTATTGTTCTTTTTTTTAGGTACAAGTCGGATTCGAGGCAAGCCGACGGGATGAGAGGTGGACAACAAGCAAATGCCATCAACAACCGCTACGACAGCCAAAGGGTGACGTCGTCGAGTCAGAACCGCCCGGCTAGGGTGAGTCCCGACAGTCAGTCGGATCGGATCGGGATCGTGGAGCCGGTCCAGCCTCCGCTGTCGCCAATCAAGAGCAACCTGGACAGCACCTCGGAATTTCCCGACTATCTGACGTAAGTCGTCTCACGTTCCCTCAAACAATGTTTTTTTTTGTGCTGAATTTGCGTTTTTTCCCACAGCGAATACACAACAATCAAAAGTGCCGAACAAAGGCGGCAGTACAAGGCGGACTTCAACGCCGACTACGCCGAATACAAGGACCTCCACGGCATCGTGGAGAAAGTCTCGAGGAGGTTCGCTGAGCTGGAGCTCAGGCTAAAGCAAGAAGACGCATCTAGTCCCAGATACAAAGTATGTCGAAATTATCCCAGAATGCTTCTAAGCTGTTACAAATCATGTTGCGTTACTTGCAGGAATTGAAACGGCTGATAGTTCGGGAGTATCAAGAGAAACAAAAAGATCTGGCCCATCAAAAAGCCAAGCGACGTTTCCAGTACCTACACGAGAAATTGTCGCACATAAAGCGGTTAGTGCTCGAGTACGACCAAGGCGCCACGACTTTAGACACCGACAATCATCTGTCATTTAACTGACCCTGGGTGGCGGCCGCACGAAGGCCCCCCGCCCCTTCGACCCATCACCACTGCTATGAACCACTCCCCTCGCCATCGGACGACTTGATACTAACGTCACTAACAGCCACAATAATCGAAGTTTATTCCCACTGATGACAAGATAGATGAACGCGATCAAGCATAAAATCAAATTCAACCATCACCGAAACGTAAAATTATAAACTCAGAAATATCAAAATCTTCCTTTGCCCGTTTTTTTTTTTGGGAGAGGACGAGAGAACAATCACAAATAGAAAGGAATGCATGCTTTTTGCGTTGATATTTTACTAGTTAATTTGTAAATCAAGTGCATTATGTAAGTGTTTATAATGTTTAGGACCTTTTTAATTATTGTAGAAAATTGTTGGAGTTGTTGATTGCACAATCACACTTTGAAGGATATCTATTTTTGAGTAATGCATTTTTTTCACACAAAGACGTTACAATGAAGTGAATTAGTTCCTTTGACTTTTTCTGGAAGGTTGAGTAATACCTAGTTGATCTAGTAGGCGCTGATGGATTTTCTCAAATGTCTTTACTCAGTGTAACATCAGAAATATCCAAAAATTATGACATGGCTTAATGGGGAACATTTTTCAAAATGTTTTGCAAAGCGGCCGCAAATTATCCTGGATCGGAGGAGGCGGGGAACATGAGCCTGTATTTGGATTCTTTCTGGTTGGGTTATACTTAGTTTCACGAAATGCGTAAAATGTTAGCATTGCAACTAAAGAAAGAATTCAAGTACAGTGGCGACCAAAAATTTGGAAACACTTCTCAAAATTCACCAGTTTTTTTTTTTATTTCAAATCGTACACTTCGTAGAGGTGATCTGAGGTAGCTAGTTGTTCACAGTTCTGAGGATGTCTATTTATTTTTTACAGCATAAAGCTCGATCCGCAAGGGGCGGCATATCCGCAAAAATTTGGCGTTATACTGCTGAAATGCAATTATCATTGTCGTTATGTCAGAAGGAGCGATATGTTGCCAAATTTCAGCGATATTCACCTGTGCGGACCTAGGTCAAGTCATCTTCCCAAATCCTAATCGGTGGTATACCTAACTTGAATTCAGAAATTGACAAGTTTGACAGGTGTTTCCAAACTTCTGGTCGCCACTGTGTACATACGTCGAAAATCTGAGCTGAAACTGCATTTTTTAGCGAACATGTTAATGTGGACCCTTCAAGGAATTCCGAAAAAATGATCTTCGACTTTCATTTTTCAAACCCTCAAGGGTCTAAAACTGGCCCTTCGATATTAATTTCGTTAGTTTCTGACTCACCCTGTGATTAAAAAAAAAATCAATACACATCCAGTGATAGAAATTTCTTTCTCAAGATTCTGCCATCAACAGTAAACTGAAATTTTGAATTAACAAAACTAGAAGAGTCCAAAGGGCCGTCCCTTGACCCTTGATAAACCTAAAACGAAAATTTTTTTATCACTTTTTCGGAATTCCCTTAAGGATCCTTCACAACACGTACTGGAAAGCTTTTAGGCCATTTTCTGGACACCTCTGGATGAGCTTAATTTCCGCAATCGCAACTGGACGTCGCTTCTGAAATACTTTGGGCGTTGGCCATAACTTGAAAGAAGTGACAGCTCAGAAATTACAGCTTAAGTGTAGGAAGGACAGACAATTGCTTCGCAAATCACAGCAAACCCAAAAGCATTTCAATATTGATCATTCGGTACAAATCAGTGAATGCTGTTTTGTCATACTCTTCGAAAGTTGCCTTTGCTGTCAGTCATTTAGCCAGCTCCATTCGATTAATATATGGTTTCCAAAGCCACCTTTGACTGGACATTTTTTTGAATCGCACGGTATGAAAGGGATTTGCCATGACAATTTCCCTGATCGGCTAATCTGATTCAGGATCAGAAATTTTTAAGTAATTTTGAATAGAAATCGTTACGAATTTAGTGGTTCAACGGATTTCAAGTTGACGATATAACTAGCTCAAAATTTCAACCGACGCAGTCAGACAAGTAAGGCAATCTGATTCGTTAGTGCAGCTGGACTTGCGCCATTTCCTGTTGTTCCCACTTGCATTGGTTGCAGCTCTGGCTCGAAATCGAACCCTAAAAGTTCAATGTTCAACTATTGCTCAACCGCTGCAGAGAAGTTCAGAGTTATTATAACTTGATTGTCTTCCTTCTGTCGTCAGATTGGTAATAGTCAATAATTTGCTCAATTGTTGTGATAAAAAAAGTGTACACGGAATAGAGGACAACTTACGCAGCTTCTCTCAAAGTCTGATTGCCAATTAACGCGTTGTATGTTTTTATTATGATTACTTTTATAACTATTTATTTTTAATGGCACAGTCCCTTTTAAACTCGCGTTTTTATCTTTTACAAATTTTTATCCTGATCATATTCAGGGAATTTCGCCCATAATTCGCTTCTTATAGATATCTGTCTTTTTCTCTCCAACTGTGCTCATGACACGTGCCATAGCTCCACCCTAAACTTTATCTAAAATGCACGCGAATCGATTTACAAACTGTTTTAACACACTTATTATTTTATCAAAAACAATGCCTTATTGCAAAATTTGACTCTTGATAATTATGCCATTTTATGTCAGTTACCAATAGAATTGGAACTCCTGTTCCAATAATTTGTTATTACTGTTAAGATCTTCCGTTTCGTTTTCCAGCGCCTCACTGTGCCAAAACTCCGAATTTTTTATAATTTTGTTGGCAACGATAATAATAATAATTGTTGCACGAAGTACAGAAATTCAAAGTGGTGATTTTCATTAGTTATGATTTTTGTTTAGTGCATGTATATTTTGATCAAATTGTTGAATTGTGGATTTTCGTCTGTTATGATATGGGTATAGCCATTTTTATTGGTAGAGCGAGATCCTTCCTCTGTATATAAATAATTTATAAGTCTATTACACGTACAACTACAGAGTAAGGATCCTGGAGCGCCTCATGTGAGACGCTCTGCTGTAACTCTTGAGTTGTGCAAGAGAGAGAGATCAGAACTATTTTAAACTGTGATGACCACGCTCATTCCGCTGATTTCTAGTTAGTGTTATGTTGTCCAAAATGAAAAAAAAAAAACAAGAAACAAAAAAGTAGCAGTGCCCTTCCTGCCAATCAGACTGTCCGTCGGTCGCACTCTGCGATGTGGTTGTGATTGTACATATTTATGATCTTCGATGACGACCTGGCCTGACCCTGACTCATCAAATATATATAGTATATATACAGTACATGTATCTATATTATTACATATATATTAATATGTTAGAGTATGCTTAATCAACTTTATCCTGTCTTCTCGCTTAATATATTATTTTCTCCTTTTTTTTTTGAGAAACAAGCAAATATGAAAGAAAACCAAAAAAAATACATAAAAAATATTATAAATGTCGTTAGTCCGGGGTTGTGTAATTTCAATACGTACTGAGTCAATATTGTTACTTATTCTATTTGTTTCTTCCTACGCCATATTATAAATTTGTAAATTCTGAATGTTATTGTTTTATCCCCATATAAAACTATATTATGTTGTTAATAATAATTACATGACACGTGGATTAATGTGATAAAGAAATGGTTCATTGGTTGTTTGGTTTGGTTGGTATTGTTTGTATGAGTAATTCCAGTGACCGTACGTAGACTAACAAAAAAGTTTTTTTGGGGGCGCGCTGCTCCCAAGCCCCTTCTCTCTGTTGTTATAGTAAAACGTTAGATATGCCACTTGTTGCCAGAGCTTGGTCTGTTGTCGATTTTCGGTTATGAACTGTACCGCCCTGTGTAAATAACATTATATTATATTAGTGTCCAGGCATTGTTTCGGCCATGGCAGGTCGTGATGTGTTGTAATTATATTCTTTGAAATGTCCAGTTCATAACTCAAGTGGCTTCAGTTTTATAACGACATTGTTTTATTGTAAATTTGAACTATGCAATATATTTAAAGCATCCTGATTTTTGAGTGTTAATTCATCCTTCCAACATTTTCAACGATATAGCCCAGTCAATGAAAGCATAATTTAGGAAAATAGCGAAAAAAAATAGTGTAGCTCTGAAAATTGGTAAAGATGTTCTTGAAAGCTTGCTGGTTACTGTGTATAAAGCTCCATTGATAGGGGGTGTGGAATCGCCGCCATCTTGGATTATTGGTACATTTGAAGTATTTTTTGCAATATCTCGATTAAAGGCGATCCCATCAAAAGACGGCTTGTAAAAATGAAAGGCCATCAAGTTGTCTACAAAAAAATGCGTATCTGTCATAACTTTGGAGAAATTGGCATGTGTGAGTCGTGGAGGAGATATTTCATTTCTTACGGTGTTTTTGAAGAATCACGAAAAACTACAATGCAGTGCTGTTTAGTTCATCTTCGTTATTGAATATTAAAATAAAAAAAATATTTGGCCTTCACTTCAAAAAATATGGGTCAAAGGAAAAAATTGAACCTCTAATATAAGAAACATTTTAATAAGGTCATAAGAACATTTTGAAAACATTTTTGGGAGGAATTATGAGTGATCCATTTATGATACAAGGTGCAAAAGACATACCAATCATTGTACAGGGTCAGTCTGTACTCCGGATTTTTTCAGACCGCGCGTTAATTTGCAAAGCCACATCCATGGATAGTTGCAGCGGTACGCTAGCAAAATGACCCTGATTCTGCATTTTGTGATACTGTAATGAAATTTGGCATATGCAAACTACGTAGAATTCCAAGTGATTTGACCCGCAGCACTCAAAAATTTGTCCATTAGGGGGCGACCGGGGGCCCCTCCAAATTTCAAGTCAGAATTTTTACCATTCACCATTCAGTACCGCCCTATCTACCGTACAGACCCTAAACAACTTTGTTCTTGACCATCTCTACAATTTTCGTCATGTAAATTCCATTCTTCTCACAGAAAAAAATTATTTCTTTGTCTGGTCAACAAGTCGAGAAATATTTTTTTTTTTGGACCACAAATAGATAGTTGAGTCGTTTTTGTGTGATCATCGATAAATCCGCATTCCCTTGATTCATTTATGAGAAAAAAACTTTTGCTGTTCTATTCTTTAACGAAGGGGTGACCTCGAGGGTGACCTCAACTTACCATTATTTTCAACATCACCTATTTCAATGTTTTATCCCTAAAAATATGATTATTATTGTACTAATATATAGCTTGAAGTTTTCTTCAACGGTGTGGATGATGAAACGGCCTCAGATTCCACCTGGAAGCCGTGCATATTAATTTTTCTGCAAGGCCGTCAAATTTGGCATTTTTGATTTTCTACCGGGAGCGGCCAAAATGTCAATACACACCACTCAGCCCAAGAGCACCGGTTGCGGTACTTTCGCACTCGCAACTCTCATTTCAGTACCACAAAATGTAAAATTGTTGGGCGTGAATATCGTTTTCCGCTAGAGCAAACCGGTGCTCTTGGGCGGAGTGGTGTGTATTGACATTTTGGCCGCGCCCGCTAGAAAATCAAAAATGCCAAATTTGACGGCCTTGCTGAAAAATTATTATGTACGGCTTCCAGGTGGAATCTGAGGCCGTTTCATCATCCACATCGTAAAAGAGAACTTCAAGCTGTATATTAGTATAATGTTACGATATTTCGCGTACGGGTTCGAATATAATTGAGACGAACTTTTAAAACACACACTGTTTATTTCTGCGTACTACTACTACAATAAATGCCAACAGTTATCGCTTGGAATTATGTCGCAGGGACTTCGCTTGTTTTCACTCGCTATCTAATTCATTACTGCCGCGAGCTCCCGGCTGACGCCTTATATAAGGCCTCCGAATAATGTTCCCGAAGTTTCTGTCTGCTTCCAGCAAATTCCATGAGGGTCTGGCATATGCGGTTTCTAGATCATTCCCGAATAATCGCACACGTTACCCGTATGCTTTCCATGTGTTCTGGGATCTGCGCCTCCGCCAAGGTGGACTGATGTGCCTTGATCGAACGTTCAAGTCTCCATTGGGTTCACATACAAGAACGCTCTGGAATGCACGAGATCGCTCCAGACTTCTACACTGCGATCTAATGGTGGAAAGATCGAGAAACATCGAGTGTTTACCTATATGTACAAGATCGCCGCTCGTAACAATAACAATAATCAAACTTACCGGGGTAAAACATTGAAAAAGGTAATGTTGAAAATAATGGTAAGTTGAAGTCACTCCTTTGTTGAAAAATAGCACTGCAAAAGTTTTCTTTTCATAAATGAATCAAGGGGATGCGGATTTATCGATGATCGCACAAAAACTACTTAACAATCTATTGGTGGTCCAAAAAAAATTATTTTTCAATTTGTTGACCAGGCAAAGAATTTTTTTTTTTCTATAAGAAGAATGGAATTGACATGACGAAAAATGTTATGATGGTCAAGAACAAAGTTGTTTAGGTCCTGTACGGTAGATAGGGCGGTACTGAATGGCGCATGGGAAAAATTCAGACATCTTGAAATTTTGAGGGGCCCCCAGTCGCCCCCTGATGGACAAATTTTTGAGTGCTGCAGGTCAAATCACTTGAAATTCTACGTAGTTTGCATATGCCAAATTTCATTGCAGTATCACAAAATGCAGAATCAAAAAGCGTACCGCTGCAACTAGGAGGGTCACATCTAAACATCTGAAAATAATCGTAACCAACACTACCAAAATCAGAACAATGAGTGACAGACAAACCAGTTTAGGTTACCCATTGTTCTGATTCTCGTAGTGTTGGTTACGGACATTTCCAGGTGTTGAGAGGCGCTTTGCAGGTTTACGCGCGGTCTGAAAAAATCCGGGGTACAGACTCACCCTGTACAATGATTGGTCTGTCTTTTGCACCTTGTAGCATAAAAGGATCACTCATCATTTCTCCCAAACCTTTTTTTGATTTATTTTAAATAACCGGAATATGAGAGGTAAAATTTTTTCCCCTTTGACCTCATAGTTTTGCGTGATTCTTCAAAAACACCGTGAGAAATGGAATATCTCCTCCACGACTCACACCTGAGTCACCTTACACCTGACGCTCACAGGCCAATTTCTCTAAAGTTATGACAGATACGTGGATGAAAGTGATACACAACTTCTTTGCAGGCACTTTGATGGCCTTTCATTTGAACCGAGCGGTTTTTTGATGGGATCGCAATCTATTGAGATAACTGCAGAAAAAACTTGAAATGTACCAATAATTCAAGATACCGGCGATTCCACACCACCCATCGATGAGGACTTTTTACACAGTAATCAGCAAGCTTTCGAGAACATCTCTACCAATTTTCAAAACTACACTATTTATTTTCGCAATGTTTTCTTCGTTGACTGGGCTATAGTACATTTCCTATAAGTGTAAGTACTGTACTAGAGTTGACGACACACCACAGGGACCTGTGGGCGGGGCTAAACAGAAAAATAAAAATCGTTTTGGACGAGTCCGTGTGTTGAAATAGGGGAAGCAACACCGTCAGCTGAAGTGGTGGACCATTACCAGGTCACAGGCGAACCTAAAATCCCACTGCAAATCTAGGTGCACCACTAGATGAACTAAGTTCGCGCAGTTAGGCTCCGCCCACAGGTCCCTCTGGTATTCCGACTACTCTAACGCACAAAATTAAGGGAACACTTTTTTGGAGTTCAGAACCAGTGAGCAGATTACTCAAAATTTCACATGAAGCAAGCAAGAGCGGTATTCTTGAGATCCTCAAACTCCCCCATTTCAAAATCTCTGCATTACAGAGTTACATGACTTTGAATGCGCCCGTATGTACCAAAATCGACTTCGCAAAATTTGCAGTTGAACTTTCGAGATTCTAAAGATGGGTACGATTGCGGCCAAAATAAAGTGGACGACAATGTCAACCGAGTTGGCTTGCTGTCATGCGACGTTCAGGCCAGAATCCTGAGAAATCTGTCAACTTTCGTCCACTTTAAAAAGTCCGCAACTGTATATGGTATGATGCTATTTTCACTAGTACGTACTTGTTGATACAATTTTCTTCAGTTGTAAAGTTGTAATAAATATATGGATAATTTATTGAACAATTGTCGCTTTATCATAAAAATTAATGTGCTAAACTCAATATTTAACTGAGTAATGTCAAAAACAAGCGAACCTCTACAGCGGTACTTTGGCACCCCCTCAGGCGCAAACGCGGGCAAGAAGCTGGCAAAAGAGGCGCTTCGTTCTCGGCTTCGTTGTGCCGGCGTGCCTGCAACGTTGCCATAGCGGGTGCCAGGGTGACGGTTATGTTCCCGCGACCTATAGAGGTTCCCCGTGCGCCGAAGGATGAGGTTCGGGAGGTTTCCCATTCCTCCTTCGAGAGCACATCTCCAGCGCACTCGTGTGAGGCCGAGGTTTTGGGCGATAAAAGAGAAACGGCATCCACAAGCACAAGAGCAAGCGAGACGCAGGCCGAGTCTGACCGCCGAGCCGTCGTTTCAACGCCAGGTCGGCGCTCAACCAATCGGACAGCGGGGCTGCGAGAGAGAGCAGAGACGACTAGTACGCCATTCAGATAAGGACCGGACCATCCAAACCCGGTGATATTGTTCTTTTAGCACTTCCGTTAAGCCATGGTGCCTTCTCCCAATCCGTTTGCATACCACAAAATTGCATCACTATTTCGCCGTTAGATAAAGAACGAACGCCTTCTGAGTTCATCTCATTCCCTGCCAGAGGGAAATCGCAGCCTCATTTCGGCTGCGAGATGTCGCTATTCGGCTGAATGCACATAGCGGATAAGCTAAATGGCTATGGTCAGGAGTTGACGACGAGTCCAAAAAAGAGACTGGCATCTTACAGGTGACCTGGGACGTCCTTTCAACAAATCCGTTCTAATTACGAGGTTTAATTAACCCGACTCTAGCACAAACATAAATCAAACTGAACATATGAATGATGGAACTCCGCTTTCTGTGAAAAATATTGCATAAAGTCACCCACTGAAAGAGCATAATGCAACTTTACCGAATTCAATGGCAATTCTCTTTCAATAACTGAACTTGAATAAAATGCTCATGAAAGGTTATTCCTCTGACAGAGACCTCTGGTTTCATTTCTAATTTTACGAGTGTAATATTAAGCTACGCCAAATCGAACTATCAGCGTTGGGTTCTTACCTCTCACTAGACGACAAGACGACATCACTGGGTGCTTTCCACCTAGCTCCAAGTTTGGTACACCTGCCATTTACGCATGTGCGGGTGCCAAACGGTGCTTTCCAACTGCGTGTTCTTACCCGGTTCTGTGCCGTTCAATGGATCACCTAAAACCTAAAATTGTGTGCCATACTATGGAACATGTGCCGTCTGGTGGTATTTTGTGTACCGTCTAGGTGGAAATCACCCACTGGCGAATCACAGGTATGAGAATTCAAATGAGCGGGAAGTATAAGTATGTATTTGAATTTGAATAATTAGGCGGCCAAAGAGCATGAATAGTTACAACCTGTTTTTACTCGAAGAAATATTCACTAGGAATCGGGAGTCATTGCAGGTGGATAGTTTTCAAATTATTACCCAGTATAAATATCGCATAATAATAAATGTGCAAATTGTGCTTTGTCGAACGCCAGGCACAACACAGGTTTTTCCCTTGACCACGCTGCTTGGAATGGTCAGGAGTGTCACATCTACAGGGAGGCCTTGAATAGGCTTAGAGTGAGCATAGTAGGTGAAAATAAATAGCAATTAATTGACCACAACCCCTCGAATATTGCCGGTCCCGTCACTGTCGATTCCTTATCTCGTTCTGACTGGCCTGAAGGCGTTTCGCACGACACAAGCTTTGCTGTGTACTATCAGAATGTGCGGGGACTGCGGGGGAAGACGACTGATCTGTTCAGTGCTACGGTTGGGACTGAGATGCATTATAGTCTGATAGCTCTGACCGAAACTTGGCTGCTCCCTGGGATTGGCGATTCTGAGCTGTTCGATACCGAGCACTATACAGTCTATAGATCTGACAGAGATTATACAAAGATGAATGTTTCGAGAGGGGGTGGAGTGCTTCTGGCGGTGGAGGGTGATTTGATGTCCTCACTGATTACGTTGGGGCAAAATGACTATGTTGACAGACTGGAATCAGTGGATTTTTTGATAGTCAGGTGTTGCTTGCAGCGTGGAAGAACCGTGATTGTTGTGGTGTTGTATGTGCCGCCTCGTCTGTCTCTGGAGCTGTTCAGACTGCTGATGGAGTTCTTGGAATCTCTGGAGGCTCTCTTTTTGTCTGAGTTAGTGATAGTTGGCGACTTTAACATTCCGGAATACAAAGATTGCTCAGATTTGCGTGCATTAGACCTGTGCTCATTGAATAATACTAGGTATCAGCTATGCTCGAGCCTGTGCACGTTTTTTGACATGAAGCAATATAATAACATCCCTAATTCAAACCAAAGACTGCTCGATCTTGTATTCTTGACGGTTTCCTGTACTGTGATCAGAAGTGACGCCCCCTTGCTGACCGAGGATAATCACCATCCAGCTCTTGAGATAAGACTCGCCCCCAGTATTCCGCGCGCCAGGAAGATTGCTGGAAGTGCCTGCGACTTCAACTACAACTTTCGTAGGGCTGACTTCTTGGGCTTGTATGAGGCTATCGCCGGGTGTGATTGGTCGGGGCTTGAGCGCTTGACTGATGTTGATGAGACGCTTGAGGCGTTCTACGATACTCTCTACTCCATATTTGACGTCCATGTACCAAAGTCAAAGCCAAGAAAAAGTAAGTATCCTCCATGGTTCGATGGTAGCATAAGAAAACGCGTAAGGTTGAAGGAGAGGTTGAGACGCGCCTCAGCGTCTGGGGACGTTTCTGCGCTTCCGAGACTAAGGGCTCTTCGGGCGGCTCTCAAGCGTGACATTAGAGTTGCTCACGCCAGATACTTGTTCCGGATCGAGGGTAATATTAGGGGTGACCCAAGGAAGTTCTGGCAACATATCGCGAGCAAGAAGGGTCGGTCGGGCATACCCAGTGAGGTTTTGCACCAAGGTGAATCTAACAGTAATCCCCGTGATGTTGCCAACTGCTTCGCACGTTATTTCTCAGGTGTCTATGCGAGCAGTAACAATCCGGCTTACTCCTGTGGCGACCTGGGGTTGACTGGCTACCTTTGCCTCACCACTTTCAGCGAGAGTGACGTCGTGGCAGCCTTGGTCAAGCTGAAGGTTGGTAATGCTGTCGGGCCGGACCTCGTTCCATCATATATGTTAAGGGACTGTCGTTCTGCCCTTGCCCGCCCCCTGCAATTGATTTTCAACAGAGCTCTTGCTTCCTCCACCTTCCCCAAATCATGGAAAAGCTCTAGGTTGTGCCCTATTCACAAGAACGGCCCTAGGAACTGCGCTGAGAACTATAGACCGATCGCTATCTTGAGCAACGTCAGCAAGGTGTTCGAGATTTGCTTGCATAGGGTTATCTCGGGGTTTGTTGAACAGAAAATAGTTAGCGAGCAGTACGGTTTTATGAAGGGAAAGTCAACAGTCACAAACTTGATGGAGAAAACGCAATTTATATCTGATTGTATGAGCGAGCGTAAGCAGGCCGATGTCATCTACACCGATTTTTCAAAGGCTTTTGATCGTATAAGCCACGACGTACTCTTGAGGAAGTTGGAAAATCTGGGGTTTTCCCCCGATCTGGTCAGACTGTTCAGGTCCTATCTGGTCGGTCGAAGGCAGTTTGTGAGGGTTTCGGGTCACAGTTCCGAGAGCTTCGAGGTTGTGTCGGGGGTCCCGCAGGGATCTGTGCTGGGTCCCCTACTTTTCATCATTTTCATAAATGACATTGGGCTGAGCCTCAGGAGCTCGTTCCTCCTCTATGCTGACGATCTGAAGATCTTTTCACCTGTGAATTCTTCTGAGGACTGCTCTCGCCTTCAGGAGGACATCGATGCATTGGTGGGATGGTGCACTGCGAACGGTCTTGACTTGAACGTGACGAAGTGCATGGTCATGTCCTTTTCGAGGTCCTCTGGACCCCTGGAGTTCCCATACAAGATTGGCGATCACATTCTGGCCAGACCCAGTGTCATCAAAGACCTTGGCGTGTACTTCGACCCAAAGCTTTGTTTCTCAGAGCACATTGGTTACGTGCACAGGGCACCCTACACTACACTGGGTTTCGTGACACGGAACTCCAGGGACTTTTCCAACATCGAGACATTGCAGCGTCTCTTCGTCCTTGGTTTTGCCACGGCTGGAGTATGCATCCGTCATCTGGTGCCCCTACCACGAGAAATATGTGTCCTTTCTGGTGGGTGTGCAGCGGCGTTTCATGAAGCTGCTGGCCCTCAGGGTCGATGGAGTTTACCCTTGTGTTGGTTTCCCGCAGCAGTCGTTGCTGGCCAGATTTGGTCATCGGTCCTTGGAAGGCCGTAGAACGGTTGGCTACCTTCTTTTCCTGCATAGGCTTGTTTCGGGTGCGGTAACCTCCCCCAGTGTTCTTTCAGGGATCTCCCTAAATGTTCTGAGACAGGGCCTTAGGCGGAGTGATGTTTTTTATGTGAGGCCCACACAAAAGCTCTTTTACTTCAATTCTCCAGTGAACCGCCTTGCTCTGACATACAATAGGTTCCAGGAGAAGTTCGACATTTTCAACTGCAGTGCGGCGGATGTCAGGCGAGTTTTTGATTGAGATGCAATCGACGCATTGTTCTTGTCTGTGAGTAGTGTTGCGACGGATTTTCTTTTCTTCGTTCCGCGGTCACGCTATTATTGGACTTGTTAGTCTGTTGCGTGCCCGTATATAATAATAATAATAATAATAATAATAATATTTATGTGATTATAAACTCAGCCATTTATAGTGCTGTTGGGATGTGCGCACGCATGCTTGCTTGTACCTACACTGTACCAAACACTGTACACTACCAATAAACCGGCAGTCGATGACGATGCCAGTCGATGCCTGAGCACTACAGCATACACTAGTGTATTAACGTACGTGTTTGTTGTGTTAATACATGAGATGTATGGTGCTATTCTGTAAAAAATAACATTCCATAAAAGCTCTGTTATGTAAAAATTCGTGTCGGCGATTGGCTGTTGCCTAGATAATAACAACGTAACAGAGCCTTTATGGAATGTAATTTTTTAGAGAATCGCACTAGTAATGACTTTTATATTTATATAAGTTGTACATGGATATTACAGTTTATGTATTTAAGTTGACACTTGTCAAAATAACCTCAAAAATTTCACAATTTTTTATAGAACAAACACGTAAAATGTTGTACAACACTCGTGGCTTGTTACACAAAATTTTAGGTGATCCAATGAACGGCGCAGAACCGAGTAGGAACACGTAGATGGAAAGCACCGTTTGGAACCCGCACATGCGTAAATGGCAGGTGTACCGAACTTGGGGCTAGGTGGAAAGCACGCAATAATGATAGCACCATTATGCTGAATTTATGCAACGAAAATTAACAACTCAACTCAACTAACAATTAAACTGAATTGAACTACAACTCCAACTGACAAATGTTCGCATTTCATGCAAGCTCTTTAATTGTTAATTACGCCGCTGCGCAGCGTCATGGTGGCGGAGTGTGCATTTTTGTTTTTGTTGCTCGCTAGTGCAGCTTTCGCGTTTAGAGACCTGTCAACAGAGCCCAGAGGAGGAAAGGCATGTTTGCTAATCTCATGACAAGATAAAAGTCACGAAACATGCGTTGTAATTTGAAGGGATATTTGAATTGTGCGCAGAAAAGTGCGCCCAACTCCCAAAAACTCCCACATCCACTAACGCCAACTACCGATTTGGGATTTGGCCAAATCGTAGTTGGCGTTAGTTGGCTTAGTTGTCGGCTTAGTTGATAATTTGTCTGCATGAAAGCCTGCCATGCAAAACGAACATTCAATTCGTCGGAGTTCAGTTCAGTTTAATTGTTAATTGAGTTGAGTTGTTAATTTTCGTTGCATAAATTCAGCATTAGTGTCAAGTCTGAGTCACCGTCAAGACAAAAATGCCAGTCGGCTTGTGTTAGCTTGTGTCGATGACACACACCAACACAAATCAAATGGAAAGCATTTGTGGGTTTAGTCCCTTTTTTAACCTTCAACTTTGAATGCTTTGAACAATACAAGTTCTGTGACTTCTGTTCTCACTTGTACAGTACAGGTTTTGTGTTTTGTGGCTCTGCGTTGCCAGCTCCGTTCACCTTACCCATCTTAGGCCAGCTCCCCAAGAGGGTTTATCAAAAGGGCATCACCACTGTCATTATCTGTCACTTTCAGTCATCTTTCAGGGCTGTGTATTTTCGACGCTAGAGTTTTCGACGCTAAACGGTCTACTCTTTTCAGTGAGTAAATTTGAGGTTATATTTGTGCAGCGTCACGTCTGTCAAAAACCAACTGCCACTGCCGCAGTGTCAAAGTCAAACGCAAACGTCAAAGCCAAACCGAAGCCGGAAGCCGACAAGCAGGTTTCATATTCATATCCTCGGGTTGTTATCGTTGTAGTGTTTTATGTGTGTTATCAAGTTGTAAAGGTTGCTCCTGTGTAAAGGTTTATTATACGTGCGAGCATCAAGTCACGTAAAGGTTCATCAAACTGACCTAATTATTTCTACATGCTGCGGGTTTCCCAACCCAGTATAGCGACACCGCTTTTGACAGCACGTCCCCGACAAAAAATGGCCAATGATTTCGAGAAATTCGCAAGTACCCCGAAAAAAAGGGTCGGAGATAAAGGTTGGTATTGTGGCTCTTTGTCTTCCCGAGCTTCGGCTACTTTCGCGTTTTTTTTGCCCCCTTGCAGTTGATACGTCCATGCCTGAGGTGAAACGTAAAAAGATGGAGCTCACTTTAACACCTGAACAGAACAAGAATCCCGTGGCCGCGCTGAACGAACTACGTGTAGGGCTCAAGTACAACCTAGTGCAACAGACTGGACCTTGTCATCAACCGATCTTTAAAATCGCAGTCGTCGTGGACGGACAGACCTATTATGGAGTGGGAGGTTCGAAAAAGGTGGCCAAATGCAAAGCTGCAGAAGAGGCCCTCAAAGCCTTCATCCAGTTCCCCAACAACAGCACCAAAGTGTTTTCAACACCCGTGACTGATACTACAAAAGTCGATTTCACCAGTGATACTATAGAGACCGCCGTCATCAAGGAAAAGAAGAACAATAACTTACCAAAGAAACCAGTCGTTAAGGCTCCTGTGATGCTGTTGAATGAGCTTTATCCAAAAATCATTTACCAGTGCACAGACAATGACACATGCCCATATAACCGTTTCCAGATCACAATTGTTTTAGGAGAAGAGAAATTTTATGGAACAGGTAAGGTTTTGCTTTTCCACAGGGTGTACCTAAAATGCGGAACAGGAACAGAAATGGAACAGACTTTGCCTGGTAAAAGGGAATAAGTCCGCAACAAGCAGAAAGTGCGATTTTTCCACCAGATTTATGTATCACAGACCTTGTTTGTGATGCAGGGAGCTAGCCTGTGATGAGAAAGAATTATATCAGATAGTATAAACCCCGTTGATCACGCCCAACAGGGGTGAAAATTTAGTCAGAAGTCTGTTCTACAAAGTGCGGAACGGGCAAACCGTGCGCTTTTTTTGAACAGAAACTTATCAGAGGCCTTGCTAATGATGAGAAATTTTTTTTCAAATAGTCGGAACCCCGTTCATCCCTCAACGAGGGGTTGGAAATTACGTCAGAAGTCTGTTCCGCAATGTGCGGAACGGGCAAACCGTGCGCGTTTTTTCAACGGAAACTCATCAGAGGCCTTGTCAATGATGAGTGAGAATTTTTTGAATAGTCAGAACCCCGTTCATCCCCCAACAAGGGGTTGAAAATTACGTCAGAAGTCTGTTCCGCAGAGTGCGGAACGGGCAAACCGTGCGCTCTTTTTCAACAAAAACTCATCAGAGCCCTTGCTAATGATGGGGAAGAATTTTTTAAATAGTCAAAACCCCGTTCATCCCCCAACGGGGGGTTGGAAATTACGTCAGTAGTCTGTTCCGCAAAGTGCGGAACTGGCAAACCGTGCGCTTTTTTTGAACAAAAACTCATCAGAGCCCTTGCTAATGATGAGGAAGAATTTTTCAAATAGTCAAAACCCCGTTCATCTTCCAACAAGGGGTTGGAAATTACGTCAGTAGTCTGTTCCGCAAAGTGCGGAACGGGCAAACCGTGCGCTTTTTTTGAACAAAAACTCATCAGAGCCCTTGCTAATGATGAGAAAGAATTTTTCAAATAGTCAAAACCCCGTTCATCCCCCAACAAGGGGTTGGAAATTACGTCAGTAGTCTGTTCCGCAAAGTGCGGAACGGGCAAACCGTGCGCTTTTTTTAAACAAAAACTCATCAGAGCCCTTGCTAATGATGGGGAAGAATTTTTTAAATAGTCAAAACTCCGTTCATCCCCCAACGGGGGGTTGGAAATTACGTCAGTAGTCTGTTCCGCAAAGTGCGGAACGGGCAAACCGTGCGCTTTTTTTAAACAAAAACTCATCAGAGCCCTTGCTAATGATGGAGAAGAATTTTTTAAATAGTCAAAACCCCGTTCATCCCCCAACAAGGGGTTGAAAATTACGTCAGAAGTCTGTTTCGCAAAGTGCGGAACGGGGAAACCGTGCGCTTTTTTTGAACAAAAACTCATCAGAGCCCTTGCTAATGATGAAGGAGAATTTTTTAAATAGTCAAAACCCCGTTCATCCCCCAACAAGGGGTTGAAAATTACGTCAGAAGTCTGTTTCGCAAAGTGCGGAACAGGAAAACTGTGCGCTTTTTTTGAACATAAACTCATCAGAGGCCTTGCTAATGATGGGAAAGAATTTTTCAAATAGTCAAAACCCCGTTCATCCCCCAACGAGGGGTTGAAAATTACGTCGGAAATCTGTTCCGCAAAGTGCGGAAAAGGCAAACCGTGCGCTTTTTTTGAACAAAAACTCATCAGAGGCCTTGCTAATGATTGGGAAGAATTTTTTCAATAGTCAAAACCCCGTTCATCCCCCAACGAGGGGTTGAAAATACGTCGGAAGTCTCGCGTCGGATGAACGGGGTTCTGACTATTTGAAAAATTCTTCATCACTGGCAAGGCCTCTGATGAGTTTCTGTTCAAAAAACGCGCACGGTGTGCTCGTTCCGCACTTTGCGGAACAGGTTTCTGACGTTATTTCCAACCCCTTGCTGGGGGATGAACGGGGTTCTGACTATTTGAAAAAATTTTCCTCATCACTGGCAAGGCTTCTGATGAGTTTCTGTTCAAAAAACGCGCACGGTGTGCTCGTTCCGCACTTTGCGGAACAGGTTTCCGACGTTATTTCCAACCTCTTGCTGGGGGATGAACGGGGTTCTGACTATTTGAAAAAAATTTCCTCATCACTGGCAAGGCCTCTGATGAGTTTCTGTTCAAAAAACGCGCACGGTTTGCCCGTTCCGCACTTTGCGGAACATACTTCTGACTTAATTTTTTTATCCCAGTTGGGGGATGAACGGGGTTTAAACTATCTGATATAATTTTTTTCCATCACAGGCTAGCTCACTGCATCACAAACCAGGTCTGTGATTTATAAATATGTTGGAAAAATCGCACGTTTTGCCCGTTGCGGACATATTCCCTTTTACTACGCAAACTCTGTTCCATTCCTGTTCCTGTTCCGCATTTTAGATTTACCCTTTTCCACACAAGTACGCAATCCACTTACCATCAATTCTGTGTATAGGATCAAGCAAGAAATTAGCAAAAAATGCCGCTGCTACAGCAGCATTAGCGAAACTCAGTTTGAATATCGATGGTCTACCCATATATGGACCTAACCAAAAGAGATCAAATATACTTGTTGAAGACCAGGAGAGAGCTGATCATATAGGAAGGTATGAATGCTTTCATTTCCCATCTTGTATTTATATTTCTGCTTGTCATGAAGTGCATGGGTTTCCTTCTGCTTCTTCACACTATCTTCTGCATCACATTCAAGAAGTGTCAAATGATATTGATGCAAAATTTTGTTTACAGTCCTGTGTTAAATTTCTTAGAGCCCCCTTTAGTAGTCCAGTCAGTTTGGTCGAAAAGTCGCACCAACTTCAGAATTTTGTACACACACTGATTCTACTATGATTCTATTATTCTGTTAGTTGTAAACTAAACAAAAAATACACTCCAACTCCATTACTTGACTTCACCATTCATCAAAATCAATTAATGGAAAGTAATGAACACAGTCACAGATCTCTAAAATACCATAATGAAGAGTATGAAACGTGTAAGATTTTAAATTTCTTCAGATTTTAAAAAAGAAAAAAATAATTTTTGCAAATCCTCCAAAAAAGCTATAGCACTCGCTAGACAGTCACATTGCAAGAGCCTTTAATTTTTGTTACATTTCTTATTGCACAAATAAGCTCATCTAGTGAGTACAAAGTGTACGTTTCTGTCTCTCTCACTCCACCACTTTATGTATGAGTCTGTCTCACAGGGTGACGTCCTCCTTCAACAGTCCATCTTCTCTGAAATTTTATGAGCTAGGTTTTGATTTTGGAGTGGTGTTCACATTTTATTTGTAACTTTCAAAATGATGGGTGTACAAAATCTCTGGAAATATCGAGGGAAATACAACATTTGTATTCCCTGGGTGAAAAGCTGTCATCAACTGGACTATATGCAGAGATGCAACTTACTTTCTTTCAAGGTGCCGCGACACTTTGCATTAGCTGAAAAACATGTAATATTTCACTTTTTCACTACTCAGTTCTCAACAAGTTCTTAGACTAAAAAGTACAAACGCCAAGGAATAGTATCTTGTGGACGTACAACTACTGTTACATTGATCATAATTGACGCAGTTCTATTTTTTCCTTTCAATTTTGAGTACTACAGGGTAATTTTTTGAAAAAGATTCACCTCCGATTTTTCGCTGCACAATTTTTTTCTGGGAAAAAGCTGAAACAGGTCGATTTTCTTTTCAAGAGGGACATCCAACTAGCATATTTTGAATCTTGCTGACCCCCCCCCCCCCGGCAGGGTTACCTGCTACCTTTAAAAAACTAACGTTTTAAGAAGCAATAATAGATATTCATTGTATTAGGAGTATAAGTGACACTTCATGTGACGGAGTATGAATGTTTAAGCGCCGAGCGCAACGAGGCGAATTAAATCCATACGAGTCACATAAAGCCACTTATACTCTGAATACAATACAATGTTTTATTTTCAAACAAACATTCTGTACACGGAATATTAAAAAAAAAAGAAAATTGAAAAAAGACTAAATTACCTGGCGTCGATCACGATAGTTTCTATAGGCTACAACCACGCTGCAATCAACCCACTTTTACGCCGGCGGAGGTATAAGTACTTTTATGCCACCGCCAGCGGAGTATAAGTACTTTCACGCCGCTCAATGACGGTGTCATAGAAATGCCCCTTATACTTTGTCAACATAGTCACAAACGTGCCATGTTATATGACGTTTGAAAATAAAGGTTATTTATTTATTTATTTGAAAAATTTCTTATGGGAATAGGGGTCCAGTTGCACATCATTTTAAAGGTCCTTTAACTCCCTTCTCAACAGTTTGAAAAAGATAAAACTCCAACTACCCGTTCTGAAGTTATGGAGTTTTCAAAATCGGGTTCTTTTATTTGTTCGTCAGTATGTATTGTATCTGAAAAAACAGTTGATCCCTTTCGTAAACGTCTTAGATTGAAAGAAAACACAAATACCAAATTAAGGCAATCATTTTTCACCTTATGTTTGGAATTAGGCTAGGGTAGTGGTGAAATTACCCTTCCAAAATTTTCATTTTCAAAGCTGAGGTAAGTAATACTCTTCTTTCAAAGATTTCAAATTTTCTTTTAAGACCTAAGGTAGATTTATGCTCGCAAAAAAATAAGAATAAAAATTAAAATAACGATAAGAATAAAAATAAGAAAAAGTTGAAAATGAGCTGTCAGATTCAAGCGGTTATGCTCTAAAATAAGAAATGACAATAAGAATGAGGAACTTCAACTTTCTATTCACTGTTGCGTATTGAAGATGCGCAGATATGTCAACAGTGGCGGCGTAAAAGGGTCTTTGAGGGCGGAATGCTCCTTAAATTCCGCACAAATCATCCTCAATGTTATTGAATAATCAAGTTACGCGGTTAACTTACGCAAAATAATATTCTACATTGTGTTTTAAAGCCTTCCGTGGCTTGTGTTTCCTTCCGTTAATGACGAAATCCTAGTCCCTCCCAAGAATACTTATCGGCGCTACTGACCAAGAAATTCAAGAATAAAAATAACAAGTTGGCTATTTTCAACTTCTGCTCGAAGATAAGCCGAACGAGTGACGAACGCAGTCGAGCTTTGCCGATGACGAGGGGGGGGCTGCTTTTATGCAATCCGCAGTACATAGATGTAGCAAGAGTTGCCTGAAACCGCCTGTCTTTGTGTAGGCGAGAAACTTGTTGGGTTGCTTCGTAACGGCGGTCCAAACGTGGCGCCCTCTACCAGTTATCCTCACAAGTTCTCATCAGTGTATTTGTCTATTACTGAAATGAATAAGATTGATAAGCAGATACCTACACTATACATGATATTAATTTGGAATAATGCGATGTAAAAAATTCATTTGTATAGAGTGATTGCATGTAGGGGGCGCTTGCGGCGCCGTTTGCCTAGGGTTGCTAGATTATCGACAGCTTTGGCTGTACAAGGGTTACGCAATCATCCGTTGCTAAGGGCCGATGGGAGGGGCTAAAATTCAGCTATGTGTCAAAATTTATCATGAGCGGAGAAAAAAGGAAATTTGCGGGGTCCGGTGCTGTTGCTTGATGTCCGCAACCGAACATACATGAAAATTTCGTTCATATAGCGGCATAAAAGACGTGTTTTGAAACTCATCGGACAAGTCATATCCACCTCTCACGCGAATTTGTACACCTAAATCCAAAATAAACATGCTCTTGACAGCTAGAGCCCGTTGAGACGGACGCCTATGGCCTTCCGTGAGGCCGACAGACGTCAGTCCCTAACTCCGTGAGGCCGATCGGTAAACAAACGCTCGGCCAGAATGCGGTACCCTTACGCCGGCCGACCGGTCGCGTGATAATTAGGTTCCCTACGTTTGCCACCTGGAGACTTTAGGTTTATCAATTTGTATTGCAAATCGCCAAATCGTTTGTCATAACTGTCAATCGCGTGATTTTGGCACTTGAAGAAATCAACACTTATCTCGCCACACCAATTGCCCGCTTTCATTAGTTGTCTTCTCATCTTTCTATATTGTCTACGCTGAAAAATGGCCTATAAGTGTTGTGTGCCACACCGCGCTCAAAATTCAACAAAACAGAAATGGCATAAAATTCCACAAGTTCCCCACCAATGAAGCCCTGAAGAAGCGATGGGCCGTTGTTCGACTTTTATTTGCAATTTGCAAAACATAAACAAACTAAACTAATCGATAATCTGGATCTGACGCAAGCGCGCTGTGCCACCGAACCAAAGCCACCAAGTGGCGACAAGCTGAACCAATATCATGCAATTGCCCTATTGGCGAGTTTCAAGCTCGAATACGCCATCTGACGGTCAACATGTGAACACCGTTTGTGCACGCATTAACCGCATTTTTGTGTGAGTTCTTACGAGCGTTGCAGTGTTGGGTGGCCTTGAGTGACTCCATCTGACTTTGCACGGTGTTAATTTTTCCCAGAAAAGTACGTGAGCCACGCACGTTGCATTATCTTGATTGTGCTAGGTATCTTCGGTTGCAAAAGCATTAAATTTTTTATTAAGGGTGGCACGTGTACAGTTACGAGTTCATAAATGGAAACATTTTGACACTGACAATAGGTGCTTTTCTTTTACCACAAAACTCACTGATCTGATCTAAGTTAGATAGAGAAAGAGCGAGAAATCACATCCGCGAAAGTGAGATACCACTAACAACTTAGGTCAGAATACTTGGTTCAGGTTGTTAAAGGAAATCACCTAATGTTCTTCTTTTTCATTTTGAGCATATATTATTTGATTTTTCTACCCGATCTTTACAACAGCACATAAAAAAGTTCCTCGAAAAGTTCTCTTCTATTGAAATTGTCTTTCGAAAGCGAGAGACGCCAGGTTGAATAGTCAAGATGATAAACAAACCAGGCACTGTGGAAATATGACTACGAGAAAAGCCTGGGAAGTGTGGCTGAAAATGGGAAGTTTATATTGCAGACCCGTGAAGCTTCACGATTTCATTATTCACTTCGTGAATTTCAGAAGCCATTTCGCTTCCGACTGCACAAACACGACGAACTGTGACTTGAGAAATTCTTCTCCCATCACAATACACCGAGAATCCGTTGAGACCATCAAGTGATTAAATACCTCCACAACACTTGATTGAGCTTCTGCTATTTTCAAGTTCCACCACAAAAATCTGCCACGTTTCACGCCTGGAGGCCCACTTAATACCGCTTAATACTGATTTGATTTTCGAAGACGCGGGCACAAGCGGTGCACTATCCGCCATGTTTGTTTACATTCAACAGTTTTCAGCAGCGCCATCATCGGTAATGTTACTCGCCAATACCTACCTATTGAAGTATTATCTACAGATTAGTGATACTGTATAGCACTAAACAAAACAAGTAGGAAAACAACCGCAATAACAACAAGATAAAGCCAAAAACTGTAACTAAAAAATTTCACGACTGTCATTTTAATGCTTCGAGCGACACCCAGGTGCAATGTTTCAAGTTATTTCTTATTCTTTTTCTGAAGTATAAATGGGCAGTTGCTGTGCTTATTTTTCTTATTTTTATTCTTATTTTTTTGCGAGCATACCACCTTTAGAATAAGGGGTTAAAATTTGCCGCCAATCGATAATCTAAACTTAAGGTGCGTTCGGTCAGCTTATTTAGCCGCAAGTTTTAATTTTAGTCGCAAGCGCAGCGACGCCCAATGGCTCTTATGAACCAGCCTCCTCGGAACAGCCAATAAGCGATGCAGCGCTTACGGCTAAAACTAAAATTGCGGCTAAATAAGCTGACTGAACGCACCTTTAGTGTTAGTGTTTTCTTCCAATCTAAGATGTTTACTAAAGGGATCGACGATAAACTGTTTTTTCAGATACAATGTTGATGAAAAAGGAAAGAACATGCGATTTTGAAAATTTCATCACTTGAAAAGGGGTTTTTGGATTTTATTATTTTTTTTCAACTGTTGAGAAGGAATTTAGAATGGAGTGCAACTGGACCCCTATTCCCATTTGAAATTTGAGGGGCCATAACGGATGATATACAGGTGGTTCAGGTTTTAGTCGACAAACTTTGCAGGCTGATAACGGATCTAAAATGCATATCAATGCAAAGTTACAGGCCTTCAAATTTGCCGAATTTTCTTGATAACTTTCGGACAACTTGACCGGTTTCGCTCAAATTTTGCACAGATGGTCAAGAAACACGTCCTCAGTGATTTCTTAAAAAAAAATCTGTCAAAATGACGCAGTGCCGCAAATATGGGGGGGGGACCTCTTACCCCTACTTCCTACTCCACTGGATATTTTGGAAAACCGATGAAAGTATTGAATTCCGCGTTCAATTTTTAAGGGAAAATTGGCGTGTCATTCCTACATTTGGAGCAGCGGTTTTGGAGATATTTGTGTTTAACAGTTCAAAAATACCGAATTACGCCAATGTTTCAAAATTCGAGCAAGCTTTGATCCATGGAAACTTTTTTTTCAATTCTGAAATTATGAACTTTTACTTGACAAAACTTTGAATTGGAAAAAAAGAAAAAAGAAAGTTTTGACGAAATCGGTCAAGCTGTTCAAAAGTTATCGAGAAAAAACGATTTTTTCTGCAACTTTGAAGGCCTGTAATTTTGTTGAAGTGCATTTTAGATATGTACTTTTTGGAGTGAGTCGACTTCTTCTATCATACTCGTATCAGTCTGCAAAGATTGTCGACTAAAGCTTGGACCAGCCTGTATAGCTAGGTCCTTACTTTTGAAACATCCTGTATGTCCCCCTCGAAAAAAAAATAGACCTGTTTCAGCTTCTTTCCAGAAAAAAAATATGCAGCGAAAAATGGGAGATGGGTCTTTTTCAAAAAAAGTCACCCTGTGTATTGTATTGCTGCATTTTGATTTTTGTGTAAGTGCCTAACTCTGCAAAGGGTGCCGATACGTTTTTGTTTCGGCAGTAAGTGTGCTCAGAAATATAAACTTCTTGAGGCTGCGAGCAAAATTATTGGTAAGTAATTTCGATATATTTATCTTATTTATTAAGTTGTTAAATTTTAATGGGAATTCTCTGTCATGATGTTATGAACGATTTATACATGGCTGGAGATGTCCCATCTCATATCATGACTACCTGTTAAAAAAATTCAAAGAATTCGGCTCCGTGAAACTCTTAATAGTTCGATACTCGGGTTTGATATAATGAAGGGTGTTTGTACTTCGTCAACATTTTTTTTATCAGTAACAGCACTTTCGAAATTTTATTCGAACGCGAGATTATTATTTTATTGAATGAATAATGAATATTTTATATTTACGTAGTACATTCACCATGAAGCCAGGAACCAAGCCTTTTATTATAATAGGCTATAGCTGCAATAAAGCAAGACCTTGTCGCTTTTTTTCCAATGGCTAAAATTTTGATGTATGCAATATTTTGCTCCTGGCGGTACCAGTAATTAAGGACGGAGTTGAATTGGTAAAATAGGCGTTGCTAAATCAATCCCTGTGGGTTTATTCATTGACAAAATCTCACCATTTAGGTCTCTTTCGAAAGCTACAAGGATGTACTTTGGTTCGAGCCCATTGGCATTTCCAAAATCCAGAAATCAAAAAAATTATTGGTAATTGTTGACGACGACTACTTCTCGACTAGCATTTTCTAAGAGTTAGGCAACCACTTAAACAGAAAAACTATTCGTGGGGTGGGAACTGAAGACGGGGCAGGGATTTATTTAAATTAAGCATTTATACAATTAATTCTCATTTACTCTCATTTATACACTACTTATTCTCTGTAAATTATTTTTGTAGTTTCATAATTTGTATAATAAACCTATCTCCTCACACTTAAACAGCTATATAGGACGTTTCCTTCTTGCATGTACTTACGTCGTAGGACAAGTAATGGAAAGAAGGGGCATTTTACAGTGGAAATAGTGGTTTCCCCAGGAAACTACGGTCGACGAACGTGATGTTGTGGTGGTGTCTACCTACCGTGAAAAGTTGGTGGCTGAAGTCGAGAAGTAGTGGTCGTCAACAATTACCAAATTATTTTTCGATTTTGTAAATGCCAAAGGGCTCAAACCAAAGTACATCCTTGTAGCTTTCGAAAGAGACCTAAATGGTAAGCTTCTGTCAAGGAATAAACCCACAGGGATTGATTCCGCAACGCTTATTCAACCAATATAACTCCGTCCTTCCTTAAGGACAAATGATTTAAAATAGTTTTACCAAAGGCGACATACGAAGTTCTGTAAAGCCGCCATAAGGCATTGCTTCCTTATGGTTATGCAAGGGCCGGCAACTTTAGATTTAAACGTGTGGTACTGACTCCTGAATATTTCAGAAAAAGAACTGAGGAGGGGGGTATTAGCGTCGCAGGCGATTTTTTTGAAGTTTTACATTGAAACTTACTAAAAAAAAATCTACTTTGCGTTAATAATGGATTTATTATTATATCGCAAGCGGTGCTTTATTGTAGAACAAGTGATAATTATTGTAGGAAAATTAAATCCTTGATGGAATCATTGAATTACATGAACAAAAGTAACAACATCGAAAACAGGGAATCCCCAAAATCAATTTTTAACCAACAGCTTTCCCAAAGGCATTGAAAATTCTCCGATTACCATGGACCTGTGCTTAAACTGGACTTTTAATGCCGTAAATTGCCATGACTCCAGTGGGATGCCGACATGTTGCATGTTCTTTATCACTAGAAACTTTCATTTTGCACAATTAATACTGACCGTCCTGATATAACAGCTCATCTCCGATGGCGGCATGATATGAGTGTAAAGTTTGTCAAAATGATATTCTTGCTATTGCTGCAGAGGCAGGGCCGTTTCCTTACGTTCGCTTGCAGCACTCACCATCTACATAATTTGTTCATAGGTTTCGGTAATTCGATAAAAAAGACGCTGTTCCCTGCCAAAAATCGTCAACTAGAGTGTGTTGAGCACAGAAATTCGATTCTATTGCTGTTGGAAGTTCGGCTTCTTGCTTGCCTCTTCCAGTGGCTTGCAGTTACCGTTCGCTGTCGGTTTTTTGGTATTCTACAAGGAAATAGTAGGATCAGGGTTGATAATTGATTGACTGGCACACTTACCTGTTAAAAGAAACACTTTCAACACACCAAATTCGAATTTGACACAAACCCAAAAACTGCGACGTACGGTTGCGGCCATTAAAAAGTGGACGACAATGTCAACGAGTTGGCTTGCTGTCATGCGACGTTCAGGCCAGAATCCTAAAAAATCTGTCAACTGTCGTCCACTTTAAAAAAACCGCAACGGTACAAATCGTCAAAATGTTATTTTTCTGGTGAAAAGCTGACAGATCGCGATTGCGGTGATTTGAAGCAAACTGTCGGAGCTGAAATAACAGAACAGCGACTTTCAAACTGTGTCAAATCTTCAAGACCGTTTCAACTCAAGTACGATGAGGTCTTCGAAACAAAACAAACCTGATGGCTAGTTTCGAGGTAAAAACAAATTATTGCTAGCGAAATATTTTACTTTTGGAAAGTATTATATCGAAGAATATCAATAGTACAAAAAATGTTGATGGAACTCACTTATTTTCCAGAATATTTCGAGAACTTCTGTTATGATAACGAACATGGTAGCGCCTCTATGGCGTCATTTACTGTTCGGTCCCATACCGCGATCAGCAGTCCATTTTAAATACAGGTCCATGGTAATTACCCGACAGCTGGCAATAATCGGCGTCAATCAGCTGTCATCTCATCGTCATCGGCAAAACTCGATTGCTTTCGTCACTCGTTCGTCTCGTCTTTGAGTAGAAGTTGAAAATTTTCAGCTTGGTATTTTTATTCTAAAGGGTTTTCCAATAAGTGTCCGAACTTTCAAATTGAATAAATCGAAAAGTACAGGTGATAATATGATAATTCTTATTTCATTTTGCGGGTGGATCACTGCCATTATTATTTTTTAATTATGTCATCCAAATGTGTTCCTTTTTTTGTCTGGTTCAGTACGTTCTGGAGACCCAATTTTGAATAACTTTTTCGTACATATCACGCCTTTTCATGAGGTCTAGAGCGCATGCTCACGTTCCTTGCCGGTCGGCAAACAACGGGGTCGTACCTTTGAAACGCTAGTTCGAATGCCATAACTTAACAGAGAGCTTCGCGTGCTTGCCTATCCGAACTGTCAAGATGGGCACGCCCACCGAAACACAAAATCATCATGAAAAGACCTATATCCTTAATAGTGCATTGAATGTTGTGTTTAAGCTTTTAGTTCGTTTGTGGATTATTTACGTAGATCAGAGATTTCACATCATTACATTGGAAGTAGTCCAAGGGGAGAGATGGCATGATTGCTGGCCAGTTAAGTTTCAAGTTTTTCTGGCCAGCGAGTTTAGTCTATGGGAAGACCTGCGCACAAGCTGCGAGTAAAAGGAACCGCCTATATGAGAAGCACTTTATTTTAAGTGCCATATTGATTTGGCAAGATTTACAGAACACAACTGTCAACATGAAAATTATATTCAAAGTAGGGTTGCCAGATGCAAAAATTGGATTTCCAGGACATAAGCTTCGAAAAACCAGGACAGACGTCGAAAAACAGGACTTTTGAAACTAATGATCAACAAGCTTTACTATAATGAGTCTTCAATCAAAATAAACTCAAATGAATAAAAGGATTAAGAAATTCACAAAAATTCAGAAACATCTCTATTTTTAAGAAACGTATTTTTGTTCGGACTTTACCGCCTCAACAACTTTTTTATTTTCCAATGCCAAGTGATAAAATTCTTTGCATGACATATTGAAATTAGTTTTTATTTGTAGCTCCGATTTCACATGGTCAAGTAGAAGTCTATTCCGAGCATCTGTCCAAGAGGCAGTACAGAGCGAGAACAGTCTTTCGGAATCGGCATTTGAGCCAAAAAACGAAAAAAGCACATTTTATGATTTTTGAAAAGATAGACGATGTAGCAGCTCCGGGAAAAAATGTAGAGAATACTCAGAAATAATTCGAAACTGTATATTAAAATACAGGAGAGCTTTGTTTCAAAAATACAGGACATCTAGCGTCCTGCGGAGGACTTAGGAAGGACGCAAAATTTTAAGGCTGAATCCAGGACGTCCTGCAAAATCCAGGACGTCTGGCAACCCTAATTCAAAGCCTCCTTGCCGTGTTTAATTTTTAAAGTTCGGACATATTTATTGGAAAACCCTTTATTATTCTTGGGTAGGGGCGGCGATAAATATTTTTTGGGAGGGGCTAAAATCCCGTCATCAACAGAAGAAAAAATAAGACACGAAAAGCTAAAAAATACATTGTAGAAATATCCTTCTACATAAATTACCCGCGTAAGTTCAGTATTGAAAAACATTGGGGATGATTTGTGAGAATTTAGGGTATATTTCGCCCTCAAAGACTCCTTTGAATCTGAAAGCTCATTTTCAGCATTCTCTTACTTTTATCGCTATTTCTTCAGTTTTTTTTTCGCGAACATAAGTCCACCTTTACTCTTGTCTTCTTTATTGTGTGCGTATGACGTCACACCGCCAGGGCCAAGCGTTCATGGTCTTTGAGACTGACTCAAGTGCTGTTTCTAATAAAGTCGTCGTGGTCAAAAAATGTCGTTTAATTGATGTTTATTGTGCCATTTTCAGGCTGGTTCAGGAGAAATTTGCCAATTTAATGGCCGACGATACGGCACATGCCAAGCGAAAAGTGCTGGCTGGCATCGTGATGACGCGCAGCTCGAACCTGGCCGATTCTGAAGTGATCTCAGTGACTACGGGGACGAAATGTGTCTCAGGCGAGCACATCAGCATGAATGGGTGCAGCCTGAACGACATGCATGCCGAAATCGTCTCAAGACGCTGTCTGATCAGTTACTTCTATGACCAGTTGGAATTGCTGCTCGGTCCCGATCGAGATCAATCTATTTTCGTGCCGAGGGACGAGGGAAAGGGCTACAGGCTCAAGGACGGAATCGACTTCCACCTATACATAAACACAGCCCCCTGCGGGGACGCACGCATCTTCAGCCCCAATGAGGACTTTGGCGACATCGACAGACACCCGAACCGAAGCTCAAGGGGACAGTTGAGGACAAAAATCGAGTCGGGAGAAGGCACTATTCCGGTGGCCAGAACCAGTAGCATTCAGACCTGGGATGGAGTACTCCAAGTACGTTGATCTCTAAGTCGGCTCAAAAATCTTCTCGACTCTGAAAAATTGGAAAACTTCAAAATATTTATTGTTGTGGTTTTATTCTATAGCGGTACCTAAAGTTTGAAGACTTACCATGCTTTTTAGGGCACACAGTTAGTTGTATTGGCAACATTTTCAAACTCCTAACTTTTAGTAAAACAAACCCATTTTTTGCGTGTTTTTAGACTGAGGACCCAAGTACACAATACGTTGATGATAAAACCGCAACATTAACGTTTTAATCGATTCCACACTCACTAACGAAATCAAGATTTCAGAATCCTCTCAACACAGCTCTCTAATATGTGCCTGTATTTCTAGGGAGAACGACTACTCACCATGTCTTGTTCTGATAAAATCTGTAGGTGGAACATAGTTGGCCTTCAAGGTGCTCTACTCTCACATTACCTCGAACCAATCTATCTAAAATCAATCATCCTCGGCAGTTTAATGCGTGAATCTCACTTGTATAGGTAAACCTCTTTGACTTTTCATTCATGTCCTTTGGTGTGTTGATGTTATATTTAATTTTGGCAGGGCTATTTATGGTAGGGTGGAGAGCACACTTCAGGGTCTCCCACCTCCATTCCGCCTCAACCGCCCCGCAATGTACCTTCTAACATCTTCTGAAACGCGGCAAGCCGGCAAGGCTCCAAGTTTCAGCGTAATCTGGAAGGCTGGCTTCTCCAAGCCTGAAGTTATCAACACAAGTACAGGTAAACCTGAAACTGGTATTTCAAAAGTGTGCAAGAACGTCCTTATGAAGAGGTTCATGAACATTCTGGGAAACCTGTCCAGCATAACCGGCATCGAGGATCGCGCTCCTTGTTTGTACAGTGAAGCAAAAGAAGACATTGCACCATATATGGTAACCGTTCGTGCCGTTTGAAAAATTCAAAATTAACCGACATTGTTTCAGACTGCAAAGAAATACCTTTATGAGGCTTTCGTCAAAGCTGGCTTCGGAAATTGGATGTCTAAACCGATGGAGCAGGACATGTTTGAATTGACCAAGGAAAGCGACGATGTTACGATGTCGGATGGCGACAAAGAAGAGGAAAACAACGTTATTGAAGCGGAAGACACACCGCAAGCTTTGTAATCAATTACTGCATCTTCAACTATCAACTCACCTTTTCAATATCATTGTCAGAAGTATTAATTTGTCATGTTTCGTATGAACTCTTAATATATAAGAAGATAACCCTTGTTTGTGACCGTTTTGTTGAACGGTCGATCAACATAAGGGAATGCCATTTAAAGTACCATCTCGCACAAATGGTTTTATTCCGCAATTTTCGTGCTATATCTGTCAGTTATTGTGTTAATTCTATTTTAATTAGGTCTAATGATTTTCCAGTGTTCAAGTAATTGAGAGATACTAAAACAATAAAATTTACTTCATTAGATAGATGAATGCTGATGTTTTAATTTCAGATTTGTCCTTCCTAATCCGGCCAGTAGTGCAGGGGACTCTGTCTTTGGAAGCAACAAAGCAATTCTTTAAGATATTGGGTTCGAATCTGGCTCAGGTCAGATGAAAATTTTCATACGCTTTTTAGTACCTTAGCGTGGACGTACTATCGTGCGGTCGGTCACGTCAAGGGAAAGAGGATGAAATGAGAAAGACACCGAAAAAAGGGTGCTAGTAAATAACCTCGCTGTTGGATGTGTCCATAAAAAGTAGTGGGTGGTGTTTGAATCACCTGGCGCCGATTTCAGAGTAGGTACTGAGACGGCACTAAGGAGGTACTGCCAATGACTACACGGAACTAACTTGACTCGCGCAGTACTCGGTTGTTCCACTTGCCCTACGCTAGAACTCATGGGCTGGCTTTTTCTCCTCTGCACCGGATGATCCGCTCTTACCCTGTATTGAGACTCGTGATGTTCTATTCTTGCTACTTCTGTCTCGGCCATCAGCGAGCGATGTTTTCGGCTCTTTATCATGACTGCTTCGGGCTTGTTCTGTGTTCTTCATTGTGTTTCCTACTTGAATTCTGTTTTCTGCATCAACACAATAGACAATGCCCTGTTGAATGTTCACTAAATAAATAAATAAATAATTTCAACCATGCACAGTGGCCGGAATCGCCAAAATCCTGGCCAAGAGTATACATTTCATAGTTGGCGGTGCGTTGGTATTGAGGTATGTTAAAGAACGGCATTTCCTAGCATAAAAAATGTCTGAAACAGACTGCGGATTAGCTGCAGAGCGAAAGATATGGAATGGATATGGGAATGGCAT
Organism: Anaspis maculata; assembly: GCA_949128115.1. Classification (NCBI taxonomy): domain Eukaryota; kingdom Metazoa; phylum Arthropoda; class Insecta; order Coleoptera; family Scraptiidae; genus Anaspis; species Anaspis maculata. The sequence goes on from OX421962.1 coordinate 76,686,742, forward strand.
AATGAAATGGAACTGTAGTATTGTAGCTTAAAAAAACTACTTGCCGGGATTCGAACCCGGTCGCAATTTGAAAATTTGATCGAAATAACTACCGAATTGGTAGATATGATAGACCGATATGGTACTTTGTCCAGTCAATGTAGCCATTTGTCCCACTGTGCCATGCGTCAAATGATAATTCAAATTTGGTGTTCGTCTTTTCTTCCAATCCAAGATGTTCACTGAAGAAATCAACTGGTTTCAAGATACAATGTTGATGATATAGGAGAAAACTTTAAAATCATCAGATGTTATTCGAGTCAAACGTACGTTCGTATTAGAGATTAGAGTACACCCCCTCTAGTTGCACAACAACAAAACCATCACTACGATTGATTTTCTGAATACTGATGACCTGTGCTCAACTACCAAGCGTTATTTATAGTCGATGTGGTTATCACACCAGAGCTGGAATCAACATAACATGCTGATTGAATGCCAAAAGTTAATGCTTCTTCGCAAAGTTCTACTGCCGTGCTAAGCCTAAAGCGCGTATCTACAGTTTGATAAATTTTATACACAGCATTTTTATGCTCATATTTTAGGGGCTATGATGTTCGCGATCATGTGGTTATGGTTATACATGGATAGCGCAATAATCAGAGCTCTCAAATAACTGCTTCATTCATATTATACTATAACATAACGGCATAAAAACTTGGCATAAAACTGCAGTGTATCAAATTCATCAAAATGTAGATACGCGCTTTAGGCTTAGCACGGCAGTCTAGAAGCCATCGCTCAAGAACCGTAAGTCGCATATAGATGGTCAAGATGTCAAATTGTAGAGAATTGAATGAATTTTCATATCAGCACAGAAACGTCTGAATCTCATTCGATTATTACGCTGTTCATTTTTTTTTTAAATAACAGCATAATTATGAATAAAAAATTCAAGTCATAATATTTAAAATATATTTATGAAAATGTACAAAAATTGATTTTATACACTTGCATAATTCAACTTAAGGTACCTATATATTATTTTAATGTAAAAAAATCCCCTAAACGGGACAGGTAAGATGGGTACCTAACCTAATTAATATAAATGATCTTAAAGTTATTCATGCATAAAAATTATTGCAATCTCACTCAAGGACTATCACATTATGTAACAAGGTAAACTTACTTGATGTAATAAAATGCTGATTAAATTTAAAAAAAAATGTAAAGTCCTAAATTTAAAATAATTATTTGTTCTTCCCATAGCAGGGCATCATACATTTTCACTCTTTACTTTTTGAAGCTCAAAATTGAAATAATCACGATCTACTAGATATTAGGCGGGTTGTACTATTTTAATGATTAAATTTTTTATTTAGGTGTATTTTGTACTGTGTAATGTATATTCAAAGACATACTTCTGTACGTTTTGCCATGCCTCAAAATTACGTTGATCATCTCTGTAACTGATTATGACGCAAAATCACAGCTCAGAAGAGTATTTCGTGTTACTTTGATCTTCAATAAACCTGGGTTCAACTCCGAAATCCTAGAAAAATGAACATTAGAAAAACGAATGTGTATTTTAAAAAAGCAACTTACAATATTTTTCGCTTTTTAAGCCTTGTGATGACAGCAGGCTTGATTTTTGAAACACCACCGTGGCTGTTTTTCCCCCTGCCAGTGATGATGTACAGTTCTGTATATCGATCTCTTGATCTGTTATGAAGAGCGTCTATGTTTTGGTCTACGAAAACGTCCAGAGCTTCAATCGCTTCTTTGACGTAAAGATAGTGCAGGTCTAAAGTGTTGTGGCTTTGCAAACGTTGGGAATGTTCCTGGAGGAATACGTTAGCTGCTAAATTATTTGCCTTATCGAACTGCTGCGTCTCCTTTGTGGCAAGGTCTGAATAGAACATCGCAACTTCAGTCATGCCTTTCTGATAATAGCTCTGGGCTTTCTGATAGAGGTCAGTGCGACGATGCAAGTGCGTGTTTGCTTCTTCGCGATAGTAGGTGGCCGGGTGATTTTCTTGCGGTCTGGTGACTATCTTAGGTGTCTCCAGTGATATTTGTTCGGCTTCTTTCATCTCAGTCAAAGTGTCTGGGCTGAGCGGAGGTTGCTCGATCGCCTCCTTGGGTCCATGAGTACCGTCTGGTCCAACTGATGAGTACAAATCCTCCACAGTTTTGCTGTAATTGTTACTGTTTGCGTGCAGAATTTCCAAAATAGAATCTTGTTCCACGAACGGGAAAGCAGTGAACAGCTTCTGGCGTGTGAGTTTGGCAGCTATATTGTCAGCGGTCATGCTCTTCCACTTCTCCGCGTCTCTCTTGTAATAATTTGCCGCTATTTGTTCATCCATTATTTCATTCAAACTGAGCTCGCGCTCGCCCTGTGGCTGAGCCAGTTCATCCTCTTTGCGTTGAAGCTTCCGTGCGAATTCTTCATCCTCTTTTTCCATCTGTTCCAAAACGTGCTTTTGGGCATCCATCTGTTGAAACACCGACTCTAAATACAACATATAGATCTGACGTGCCAATCCCACAGGCATTTGCACAACCGGTTGGAAGCCTTGTTGGTTTTCCAAAAAACCGAACTTTGTCTCCAACTGCGCCGTAAATACTTCACCCAAATTCAGTTCAACTAAATCTTTGGGATTGCCTTCATTCCAGTCGCAAGACCCTTCGTCTGGAGAATCTTCAGCACTGTCGACTTTGGGCGGTGAACTTGACATGTCCATAAGTTCAATGCCTTGTTGTTCATCGTAATGACCAAACTTGTACTGTTTAACCTTAAGCACGTGTTTGGAATAATGTTTCTTATCGATGTCGACTTTATCCTCAATGGCTTTTTTCAATTCGATAGCTTCTCTGGATACGTGCTTGGGAGTGGCGATTTTTTTCGGTGAAGGAGTTCCCACTGGTGACAATCTTCGGCGATGATTCTGAGCGCTGAGACTTGCAGCGCCAAAAATGTCTTCATCATCGTCATTGTCGTTGCTGTCAATTTTACTGCCGTCTGTAAGATGGTGGCTGTTGTCCTCGACCAAGACATCCATGGTTATGTTGAAGTTCTTGGAGCAACTGTTGTACAAGTGCTTCATGTACGACCGCCGGACGCTGGGAAAGAGGCTCAACAGTTGCTGGATGACGGCTTCGTCTTCAGTAGTTTCGTCGTGTAGATCGCCGTCAGTCCAACAGCTTTTGTCGTGCATTACTTTTTTGGGCGTGCTAAACGGGACTTTCGGAACACTACCAGCATTTATATATCGACTTGTCACCTGAAGAACCTTGCAATCTTCAGGTACTTCACCTCTTGATACGGCCTGAAATCATTACCATAACAATCAATTACGATAATCAATCTATGTGATATTATTTTTTATAAAATTATTATGCTTAAACTCACCATCTGAGTTTAAAATAAAGCCTTACCAAAAGTATATCGGGATTGACGCTTGTTTCAATTTCTCTCGACTCTTTCACTTCGGCAACTTCATTAAAAGTGGCAAATGACTCTTGAACAATCGGATCTGCTGAGACATACTTGATAGGAGCCACCATATCCCAGCTTTGCATAGCCTGCTCATCCAGTCCCCATGCTGTATGTCCATCATCATAGAGTTTGTTAACGTCTTGTTTATATTTTGGCACTTCTGGCTGAAGAACGCTGGCAGAGCTGTTGTCCTTGGGGCACATGAGAATCTCGTCGACCAGATTGTTAGCTTTATCCACACTGCTGCAATTGGACGCGGTAGCTTCGCTGTTGTGGTTCAATTTCGCATCATCGAAATCCATCAAGTTCATCGGCTCGAACGACTCAACAATATCGAAAGAACTCAGGGCAGAAGCACTCTTGGATTTTTTAACGAACGTGGAAGCGTCGGCATCGAAATTCGCGTGGCCGTTTATTTGGACGGCGGTTCTGCGAGAATTAGTGATTGGCGGACGAGTGCGAAACTGAGGTGGGTTCTTGCCGAATTCGTACCTCAAGCTGTACATCGACAGCAACTTCTGAGCCGTAATGTTCTTATCGTACCTATCGATCATGTCTCTGATTTTCGTTTTGGGCACTCCGTGTACGTTCCGCTTGGCCAGTTCTTTATCGTTAAAACACCACCAAGTGTCCGGTTCCAGAATTTCAACGTAATATCCATAATCCATGGCCATCATGGCGTACGGTTTCATTTCCCACATTTGGCAGTTGGTATTGTCGATTATAACAGGACTGAGTCCTTGGATCATCGATTTCAAGGCTCTGGTGTGGTTCCATTCGTGAGCCAGCTGGATTCTCGCCGCGTCATAATTGTAACCCTTGGGGGTTTTAAAGTAATCGTCCGTGCTTAAAATGTGATGGTCCACGTTACCGGGACCTAACGCCACTTGAGCTATCTTATTTGCCAGATACGACTTTCCACTACCCGGCAATCCTCGCAGGATTACCAAAACCTTGAAACCCTGCTGGATGCTCTTGATGACTGTTTCGAATTCGATGGTTTTCTTGGGTTTTTTTGCAATCGCACCAGAACTGGCAGACGTCGGTAGGCGTTGCGTTACTTCAGTCCTAACCAGACTGGACGGAAAGCTGTTTGGAGGGGTTTTCTTGGCCTTCGCTGCTCTTTCGGCGTATCCATCGTTCTGTACGTTACTTGTCATTTCAAGCAATAGATTAGATGACTTATTTACTGAAACATAAATAACAACGATATGTTTATTACGTAACAAGTTGGAACGTGGTATTTTGCATAACGAGTCAACGGATTTTAGCACCAGGGAGGGCGAAAGCGAATTGAAAGCCTGAAGGTCCATTCTGATATCATGTACACTGCATAAAATGTACGGTCTGTTATCTGAGGCAAGGGCAGAGATAAGTGCGTAGTGCAGCCAACTTGTAAGTACTCAAGCAGATAGTAAAAGCTAACTGGATCGCTTTCAAAGATGATCGGTTAATTCCAGAATTTGATCCTTCACATATGACACAGAGCATTGAGGAGTGGTCACGAAAAATTATTGAGTGTGCTATGAGGTACGTTGGTCTTGTCCGGAGGCTTTTATCAGATTCCCTTGTATGAATCATCAATGCCTATGCCTAAGACGGGGTTTGTAATGCCCGATTGTCATTTTGAATTTCAGAGAATGCCTTTTGACTCGGCTAATGCCCCTAATGTGTTTCAGCGGATGATGAATTCAGTCTTGGGCGAGTACATGAATACGATTGTTCAGGTTTACATTGACGACATCATTATAACAGCTGATAAATTTCCAAGAGGGTTTAAAAAGCCTTCGTAAAATCTTAGGTCAGTTGAGACAACATATGTAGTTTGACCTGAGAACTGTGTAAATGTTATTTTTTTTCTGACACGAGTTAAGTATCTGGGGCGAGAAATTTCACAAAAGGGGGTACGGTCTGGACAAGAGAAAATTCTTGGGGTTCAACAAATGCCAGTTCCGGAAAATGTTGAACAATTAGACGGTTTTTTGGATTAGCTGGGTATTTTCGAAAATTTATACAGGACATCGCAGCTCTTGCTGGACTAATGACGCGTTTGTTGTACCTTGCTGACCGCGGAAAAATGTAGCTTGGAAGTTTGGGACTAAACAAGGTCAAAAATCTCTTGATGAGCAAATGAGCAGGCCTATTTAATTTTTTTTATCCAGACTGAAAAACGGAAGTGCATACAGATGCCAGTAAAGTGGAAGTCGATCAAAATTGAAATTGTGACTTTGTTTGACCATCTAGAATAGCGTCTGAGTGATTTGAAATCAAATTTTCAAAAATATTCATGAAAAATTTCTTGGTAATTTTTTTATTTCGAACAGCTAAATTAGTGCCCAACAATTTAGGAATCGCATTTTGTAGCATTTTTCATGTAGTTTCCGAATATGCCATCAGATTTTGGAAAAAAATCTATACAGGATGATTTTTTCACTAGAAACTCGAAAACCAAATTAAACCAAATTTTTGGGTACGGTCCTGTATTTATGTTATAAATAAATAGGGCGCTACAAAGGCCCTTGGTTCTAGAATACACCTGTAAAATTTCAATTGATTCTATTGATCTATTCCTGAGATATGGTCAATCAAACTTTTCGGTTGAACACATAAATCACCCTGTATATTGGATACGGAAGACGTCAGAAAAATTTCGGATGCAGGTTCTGATTTGCCTTGAAAAAGTACATCTACCCTCAAGCCATGTCGGTTACTTCGTGAGACACCTGTACGTATACAGGGTGTTTCAGTGACCTTGCATGAAATTTCGGGAGGTGATTCCTCTCAAAAAAATAAGTCGACAAGAATGAGTAACATTTTTTCCTAAATTGCTTCCTAAGGGAGTTACAGCCCCTCAAAGGTACGAAGTGAAACAGAGTTTTTAATTATTTGCTCCAAGAACCGTCAAGGTGAAGAACTTCAAATTTGGTGTAGAATGGTTACTCAACATTGCACATGTTCAAGCAAAATTTTGGAGGGGGTTGGGGTAGGTTGAACTGTCAAAAAAAAATGCCTGCAATCCGTTCGTATTTTTGTTTGCACATTTGGATAGACTTGTTCAAGACTAAACTTTTATGACCCTTGCATTTTTTCGTAGGATGCACCGTCCACGAGTAAAAGTGAAAAAACCAGAAACGTGTGAGATTGAGAACAAATTTAACCATCATCAGTGGAGTTGGGGGGTTGGGGTCGGTTAACCACCAGAAGAAAATTATTCGACACATTCCTGATTTTTCCACTTTTACTCGTGAACGGTGCATCCTACAGGAAAAATGCAAGGGGCATAAAAGTTTAGTGTTGAACAAGTCTATCCAAATGTGTAAACAAAAATACGAACGGATTGCAGACATTTTTTTTCTGACAGTTCAACCTATCCCAACCCCCTCTAACTTCGCCGCCACAGGCCAGATTTGTTTGAAATTTTGCATGTACATTTGCATTGTTGAGGAACCTTCCTACACCAAATTTGAAGTTGTTCCTCTTGACGGTTCTTGAGCAAATAATTAAAAACTTTGTTTCACTTCGTACCTTTGAGGGGCTGTAACTCCCTTAGGAAGCAATTTAGGAAAAATGTTACTCCTACTTTTCGACTTATTCTTTTGAGAGGAATCACCTCCCGAAATTTTATGCAAGGTCACTGAAACACTCTATAGAACTAATTTGTGTCGGGACATGGGTGGTGAAACTCTGCAAAACCCTCTTGTCGGAAACACAATAGGCAAAAATGGCGTTGCCTAGGTTACGAAGAAAGAGAAAGAGTGCGATCGATACAGCTTTTCAAAAATAAGGCGCGCCCCGACCGAAAATAAACCATTTCACGTTCTACGAGTAGGTAGTCCAGTGTTGTTTACTGTTTTCAGACAAGGTGCTTCAACTATGACCTCTTGATTATAATTCAGTCACAGTCTCAGTTTCAGATTAAAAAAAAATCGAAAATAAGAAGCAACGTTTAAAATGTTTATGAAACATACCAGTAACTGGCTACGTTTACACCGGTGGACTAAAACTGGACTGACCCAAGCACTGACCCAAATTCCACCTAAAGTAATTCTTCTCTTCCAGCATTTTCACCGGCAGACTAACGCGGCCGACCTATTTCAAAATATGAACTCAAAACTAAATAAATCTAAAAACTAAATTTACTTCAGTCCACGACTAACCGGAGACCTGACCCAAGCTACTTGGTCCTAATTTGGTCCTTGTCTGCGATCGTTTACACCACGTGGACTAAATTTATTTGGGTCGAATTTAATGCTTAGGTCGCGGACCAAAGCTAGGGTGTAACGTAGTCACTACACATAACACATAATCTTTGTTACGTTTCTCTTAGTAAAATGATTTTTGTAGCGCAAAAAGTGACTTGAAAAGTTTGAGAATGATTTAAAACCATTTAAAACACTTACTGTCGAATTCGCAAGATGAAGCCACAGATTTTATGATTTCTATGTGGAGGGTCTGTCCAAAAAGGCACTGCAACTCCTTTACCACGTGTTCTTTGGAGTTGGGCTTCTTATTCCTGTTGTTCATGTTGAGATTCTTACAGGCGGCCATCACTGAAGTTTGCTCTGTGTTCGGCACTGAAAAAAAAAATGCGTTTGTCAGAAATCTGGATACAGGGTGATTCAAAAATGGCGGATGCGGCTCCAGTAAGTAAGGAAGACCATCGAGAAATCAGAAAAAAATAGCAGAGATCGAAAATATCATATGATACATATTTATAAAAATATCAAAATATCCACTGTATGTATGTACATATATTTTATCATGATCGCGTTTTGTACGGTGATGTAAAGGATGTTTCACTTTTTTGTCAATATTTCAGGAGATGGTAGAGCATTGAAAAATTCATGCTTTCGCAAAAAAAAAGATCTTTTTTAAAAATAAATTATAAATTTTACAAATGTGACAAAAGTCAATATGACCAGCTTCTAATTAAAACATGGTTGATTGGTTGTGTGATTCCGTGAGTATTACCATTGTTTGTATTACGGACGTATAGATAGCACTAATAACTACTTACAGCAAGATCCAGAAGTTGATTTGGAGAAAGCGTACACGGCGGTGACTTGATTTTATAGTTTATTTAGCACTCAACGTTTATGTCGTTTATAACTGTGTAAAATGTATCTTACGTATGTATAATGTATGCGTGTATGAATCCAATAGAACTGAATAGGAAAAAGAGGACATTTCAAGCTTGTGCCTACGTATTTAAGGGTATTTATACACTTCAGGTAAACCCTCTACCTGTCATCCTCTGCAAAGCAGGGTGCAAGTAGAGCGGTGCCAACCCAACAAAAGTGTATGAACTAAAATATGAACTAGGAGGAACCCGACAATGGTCGGGAACGACAGAAACGCTGATTTTGGGGTAATGTTACTATGAAGATAATCACAGCATTTCTGACCACGTTTTCATACATTGAAACTCAAATATAGTCTATTCTTCTAGAAACTTGTTATTTTAGAAATTTCCAATGAATCGTCAGCTGCATTATATAGGTGTCCCTTAATTAGGCGTCAATACTTTGCCAGCCGATTCTACGACCAAAAATAAGAAAAAAAGTTCCCACGAACCTAGGCCAAAAAATGCTTTATAAAGGGGCTACAGCCCCCTGAATATGTGCCCCTGAAGATGGTTTTTAATTATTACCTTCCAAACTAGTTGGGGTAAATTGACGAAATTTAGTACATCAACTACATTTTTTTTCCACCTCGACACCCAGATGGGTGAAGAGGTTACGATTAGTATATACAGGTGTCCCACGAAGTAACCGACATAGTTAAAGGGTAGATGTACTTTCTCGAGGCAAATCAGAATCTGCCTTCGAAATTCTCGTGACGTCCCCCGTTTCCGATATACAGGGTGATTTATGTGTTCAACCGAAAAGTTTGATTGGCCATATCTCAGAAATCCATCAATAGAATCTATTGAAATTTTGCAGGTATATTCTAAAACCAAAAGCCTTTGTGGCGCCCTATTCACTTATGAAATAAGTACAGGACCGTACCCACAATTTTACCCAAATTCACCTGTATATCATATCGATCCCTGAAAATTAGTAAATCAATTTTATCTTTTTTTTCAACTTTCAATATTAAACTGAACAAAATATTCAAGCCATTTGAAAGAAATTTCACTTATAAATAAATCAAATTTTAACTTGCAAGGTAACTGAACGAAACAGGAAAATTCGTTCGCAGTGATCTTGTGAAACCTGCGCTGCTTGCAATATTCGTTTTGAAACTAGTTTCTTGGCTTCGCGCGTATAATTTATTTATTTTAAAGTGGGTTATGGACTCCTATGACTTCCCGCATTTTACCATAAACAAACTTGTTTATGTATTTTTGTTTTTCTTTGGCGAATCACTCAAAATATGCATTACCACCCGTACCTAATCATATTACATAACGAGGAAAATGATATCATCTATCATGTTATAATGAACAATGGCAAAATTATTATTATTAGATTAAATATCTGCCGAAGTGAAGCCTTTCAAAATAGATTAGAAATATAAAAATCTTAAATTGTAGACCTACCTACATGAATGTCTAGCTCAGCTATTTTCCAATGCGACTAGGTCATAAAGGAGCGCTGCGCGCCTTTATTAACCAAAAGTCAGGTGATCCTGAACATTGAATAATAATTTTCTGAACATTGAATTATAATTTCCTCTACATCATTTTTTCATTCGTTATTGTAGAATACGCAATGAAAAAGAAATCGATTTTTGAGATCATCAACATTTCATAGCTTGAAATTTCATTTTTTCAAAATCTGATATCAGATCCGGAGACCACATAAAAATTGATATCAAATGCAATTCCGTAATTGTTTAGAACACTTCAGCTGATTCGAAGAAACAAATAATAAGTAACTGGGATATTTCAGGATATTTCCAAAAATTTCAATTTAGGACATCATGAACATTTCGAAAATAAAGGCTGTCTCACCTGTGTTTTGGGATCCAAATAATCGCTTGGAGTTATATTTTGTATTCCCATCATAATCTGCCCTTGGAGCAACTGGATTTGTATATTATTCCACTTCATTTGATCCCGTGTGTAGTATCGTACTAAAATTTGATGCTACCTTTGTGCAATCGGGCATTATAGTACGGTGCATGGGCGCCCGCAGGATTTTTGTCAGGGGGGGGCAAATAGCTTTAGTTAGAGAACGTCACATACCTACCTGGCCTAATTTGCGAAATTCTTCAGATTAGCGCCGCAGGCGAAATTTTTTTCGAATAGTAATAATAATAATGGTGATAATAATTATTGTGCGAAAAATAAGGAAATATATTTGAAAATTAAACTTAACTTTAGAGAAATTTATTAAAATTTGTAATTTTGTACAAAATGTATAAAAATTTACTTCAAAATAGCCAGGTCAATAGTTACACTCGTTCATTATCTTGAAAAAACCCCTAGTGTTTTAAACCAGAGGTTTAGAAAATTTCAATTATTGCCATGATTGATATAGAGGTCAATTGTTACACTCGTTCATTATGTTAAAAGAAACCCCTGGTGTTTTAAACCATTAAACCAGAGGCAGAGGTTCAGAAAATTTCAAGTATTGCTATGATTGATATAGGTAGGTGGTAGGTCAATTGTTACACTCGTTCATTATGTTGAAAAAACCCCTGGTGTTTTAAACCAGAGGTTCAGAAAATTTCAAGTATTGCTTTGTTTTGCAGTCTTTAACGATTACCGATTAGGTTTGGGAAAACGCGAATTGAAGTCTTCCAGGGTCCTTTCCAAAGGCATCAATGATTTTCTCATAATAATCTGGTAGCTGGAATGCACAAATTGCAGATCGTTACCTACCTACCTATCTACCTATTTTATGACTTTACGGGTAGCTATCTAATTTAGGTAGAAGCCCAATGAAATTTCAAATTGCTCTAACAATTCAAGAAAATGTAAATTACCTTCTCAAAGTTTTTTCTTTCGAAAATGAATTTTTTTTTCCTTTCTCGAAAAATTTTTTTTTTCGTAAGGAAGAATTTATTCAGCTGCTCCGGAGCCAGGGGGGGGCAGGTGCCCCCCCTTGCCCCCCCCTCCGGGCGCCCATGGTACGGTGGTTAAGCGCCAAAAAAAGCTCGAACTATGCATTTTGAGCTTAAGCAATGCGCTTTTGGGGTTCGATTGGGGATACCCAAACCTTAATTTCAAGAGTTGGAGACATCGGTTCACTCGATGCGGAGGGGGTCTGGGGGGCCCTTGAAAGTTGAAGGTGCGAGGCTTCCCACCAAATCACCATACCACCACGTAATTCCTCCTTGGATGTCATCAAACGACTCTAACCTACACATTGACAACGTTTGTTACCATGTCCCAATAGTTCTTTACACTGAAAAAAATTAATTCTTATGACAGATCGTAAAAAACTGTTTTTCTCAATTCTTCATCCCCACAACGAATAAACTGCCAAGTTTGGTGTCATTTTAAAGCAAACGGCATCCTCTGATTTCATTCACTGAGTCAAAATGTTTGTGAGACCACCGTGCAAAGAATGGCACGCCAGGAAGTGAGCATTTTTGAGCACCTCATTTAACAGTAGTTTCTTGGCTGATACCAATCGATATGATTGATAATTTTGTCATGGATCAATAACTTGAACTCTTTTGTAGCGGTAATGCTCGTGAATGAAACTCGACACGAGCGTGGAGGCCTGAAAAAAATATTTTTCTCCAGCGGTCGAATTTATTTCACGCCTACTGAGCGTTAGTTTGTTGGGCTCAGGCAGGCAGCGTTTGGATAGGTTTGGAGACAAAATTTTCATATCTGTCTATGAAGCTGAGTAAGCATAATTCTGGAAACTGATCTAAGAATCATCAAAGATTATTTGAACGGTCACTAGGTACCCCCATGGGGATTAACTGCACAGAGATCATGGCTGACGACGGAGGGCATTCAACTTTTAAAGTGTTATTTTCTTTTTTCCTCCACCAACCTTCGAGGTTGTTATCATTTTGTACGTGTAAGTTTTCTTATGTTTGGAGAAGAGACAATTTTATAATTTTATAATTTTATAAAAACAACCGTGAAAATGACTGTCAGAGTGGCAGAGAATAAGATTTTGGGCGTTGAATTCCCTCTGCCGTTAGCCATCACTTCTGCAGTCAACCCCCATGTGGGTACTGACCGGCAAAACAATCATTGATGATTCATAAATCAATTTCCAGAATTAAACTGCTCAAATTTCCAGAAAGATATGAAAATTTTGCTTCCAAAGCTATCCAAACGCTCCCTACCTGAGCCCTGCGAACTGACGCTCAGTGGGCGTGGAATAAATTCGACCGCTGGAGAAAAAATTTTTTCCCAGGCCTTCACGCTCGTGTCGAGTTTCATGCACATGCATTATCGTTACAAAAGAGTTCAAGTTATTGATCCATGACCAAATTATCAATCATATCGATTGGCAACAGCCAAGAAACTACTGTTAAATGAGGTGCTTGAAAATGCTCACTTCTTGGCGTGCCATTCTTTGCACGGTGGTCTCACAAACATTTTGACTCGTTGAATGGAACCAGAGGATGCCGTTTACTCCAAAATGACACCACACTTGGCAGTTTATTCGTTGTCGGGATGAAGAATTGAGAAAAACTGTTTTTTCCGATCTGTCATAAGAATTAATTTTTTTCAGTGTGAAGAACTATTTGGACATGGTAACAAATGTTGTCAATGTACAGGTTAGAGTCGTTTGATGGCCTCCCAGTAGGAATTACGTGGTGGTATGGTGATTTGGTGGGAAGCCTCGCACCTTCAACTTTCAAGCCCCCCAGACCCCCTCCGCATCGAGTGCACCGATGTCTCCAACTCTTGAAATTAAAGTTGAGGGACCCCCAATCAAACCCCAAAAGCGCATTGCTTAAGCTCAAAATGCATAGTTAGAACGCTTAACCACCGGACTATTAGAGATTTCAGAATTTATTCGAATGTTTCACGCAGAAACGACCAATATGAAATAAAGTAATAAGCCTGCAACCAACAAAACACTCCCTAACAACGTAATCTAATGAGATGTAGCATCACATGTTGCTACCCATTTTATTTTCGAATTTCGATGAAGCTTGAAGCATAATAATAGGCAACTCAACGTAAAACAATAATCTTAGCTTATGCGAAATGAAGAAAGGACCAAGACCAACCGACCTAATGCGCATTTCCCTAGTCAAATCTTGGTGGACATCTGTTTTCTAGAGTAAGGATACCCGAGGCGATACCTGTTTTTCGATACACGACAACGCTTTTCACTTTAAAAAAGACACTTTGCGTGGAAATTTCATGAAATTTTAGGTTTGAATGGTGCTTGTGTCATAAAGGGCAACGGAAACCGTACATTTTACAGTAACCATTTTACCATCATTCTGTTCCTCATGCAACTGTAATACCCTGGACACACTAGAAAGCTTAATGATCATTGAGGCTGTATTCTCAGCAGGCCAAAAATATTTTGAGGATTTCTCCCTCAAAAATTGAAATAAAAACTCATTTTTTTAATACGGTGTACTGAGTATATTAAAAAATTGAGTACAGAGCGTTTTTTCAATAATTATGCGGAAAAGCATATCATCATTGTTGATCTTCTGATCTGGAAAATTCAAAAACCGTTTCGAGACAAGATATCAGGTTTCATGATTATATCGTTGGAATTTGAAAAAAAATTGTTCAGAAAAACGGGGATCTATTGAACTAAGCACAATTTTGCAATGCTTTACATTCCACCCTGTAACAAATGTAAATGAAACGAATTGAAAAAGATGTATCTAAGCAACCGTGAGAACAAAATCGGAATCGGTTGAGACAATCCAAAGTTACACCATTTTGAAAAAGGGCAAAATTTTCGATACCGACATTTCAAATGTTGAGCAGTTTATATTGGACACTGTCTCTAGTCTATTTCTCCTTTTGGAATTATCAAAATCGCGTTGCCCTTTATGACTCAAGACCCGGTTGGAATGTAAAATTTACGTCGATTTTTCGAGCGCGAAAAATCTGAGATTGGAAAACATGACAGCAATAAAGCATACCTAAATCAACAAAAATTACTACGATTTTGGAAGAGTTGGAAAGAAAATTTGGTTACGGTACGTTGAACGGCCACACTTTATAAACTTTTTACAACCACGAAACCAACTCTCTGTTGCCTTCTACTCATGATTATTAGTCACCACCGAGGGGGAAATCACGATCACACTTATGGCCTTTCTCATAATATAGGCGGTTCGTTCCATTTCCCTTTGCTCGCAGCTCGTGCGCAGGTCTTCAATGTACAAGCTCATGGGTTTATTTTGCTGTTTAAGAACGGAGTTGAATTGGTAAAATAAGCGTTGCGGAATCAATCCCTGTGGGTTTATTCCTTGACAGAATCTCACCATTTAGGTCTCTTTCGAAAGCTACAAAGATGTACTTTGGTTTGAGCTCAATTGCATTTCCAAAATCCAAAGATCAAAATCGGGCATGTTGCATGACGTCGACCAATGACGGCCAATATAGGTGAACCTGCGCCCCGACGACCTGTTCTGAGTGGTTATCCAAATTCAAAACATTCAATTCGTACTAGGTGGGTAGACACTTTTTCACCACCTGCGTTACAATGGCGAATGAATAATGGTTGGGTGAATACCTAGATTAAAGTAGGGTAGTTGGTATTGTATCGAAGTTTTATGGCTTTATGGCCCATGCATTGTTAAACCAAGCAAAGACTCGATAGCAGGTAAACAACTGGTGTATACAGTGTTGCATATATTTTTCTCAACAATGGCAAATTAGAAATAAATTCTTTGTACTGGGGTGGGACTCTGTGTTCTCTGTCAACAGTCGCTTTCTACCTGACCTTGAGCAGGTACATGTAAATTCCCTATGCTTAGCGACTATCGCTTAGAAGCGACTGTCGATACCCCTGGACAGTGGACACCCATTAATGGTGTGTTTAGACTATCTGTTTTATCATATGAGAAGTCATAACGAGTCATAGGGTCAATATTTTCGTGTTTACACCACATGATTTTACTTATGACTGGAGTCTGGAGACTGGACATGGGGAAATAATAGCGAAATCCTGGGAGAATTGCCAGATCAGACGGTATGTATTTTGCCATGACTTTTCATAATTATGATTTTTATTAGTTTTAAACTTTTCGCGCGATATTCACGGCTGGTTAAATGTCAGTAATGTCGCTAATGTCACACGTGGAAACTAGAAAGGTTATGTTTCTCTTTACCCGTGTGTTGTACAGGTGTCCCATTTTCGATGATTTTGGCTATTTTATCTATTTCCCGAGGAGGTAGAAAAAACTGACCTATACAGGGTGTTTGCAAACTTGGGGTAGAGAATTGAACCGCAATTAGAGAAATGCTTCAAAAGTATCAGAAAAAAGTTGAAAAAATTTAGGGCATTATTTTTGAAAATATGGAGGTTCAGAAGGTGGTCCTTCGACCCCCTCTAGTTTCGTTATTTTGAAAGATTTTAGAAAACTCTTTTCAACAGACTAAAAATCAATATTTTTGAACCTTTGAATGTATTTTGTGATTTTATTTACGACAGGTACAGAGTGAATCGTAAATTCTGAAAATCCAGTTTTCTTCAAAAATGCACGCAGAAAATTTCACGTAGGGAATATTTGTGTTACTTGTTGCTCTACATCAGTTTTGTAACCTCTAAAACTTTTCACAAGCATTTTCGAGGAAAAATAGATTTTCAGGATTTATGACTCACCCTGTACACTTAACAAAATTACAAAACATATTCAGAGGTTAAAAAATTTGCTTTTTGGTCTGATGAAAAGAGAAACATTATTCTGGCACTTCTGGAGTATTCTTAGCAGAAATATTCTTGATGAGGTATGGAGCATTTTATGTCAAAAAAGTCCAAGGTTGTGAAAACGTGAACGGTGAAAAATGACAAAATGATAAAATGCTATGAGTTCTGCCATGTTCTGCTAATTTGTGATTTGTCACATGATTTATCATCATCATATCATCATCATTTATCATATGATATTGATAAAACAGATAGTCTAAACACACCTTAACGCGTTGTTCCTTCTTTATTTCTCTTTGCAAAAATGTCTGGGTAATCCGCAAATTTTATTTTAGAATATTGAAATACAATATTATACAATACAAATGCACACCGTTCAGTGGTTTGCCATTTTTTTGTTTGAATTTGCGTGTGGCCGTTATCCGTACCGTAACCGTACCTAGATTAAAGTTGGGTAGTTGGTATTGTATGGAAGTTTTATAGCTTCATGGCCCATGCATTGTTGAACCAAGCAGACTCGATAGCAGGTAAACACAGGTAAACGTGGCGATCAATTTTCGCCTAAAATGTCGAAGTCAAATACAGGTTTCCTCAAAAAAAGAGATGGAGAATCCGCGATTCCGCGCAGCTGTTTTCGGCACGTTCTGCTCACAGTGTGCCACGAGTGATCGCGCCATTTGTATTTACAATGCTACGCCGTGTTAAAATTGCGTTTTATTTTTTGAATTTTGAAGCCAACCATGCTGGGAAAGTCGCTAAAAAATATAACGAACTTCTCAATGAATATTGCAGATGAATATTCCGCAGAGAAGAATTTGCCAGAGAGACATTTGATGCGCGTATACAGTTATTTTTGTAATGGATATATCAACGATATATGGACGTGCGCAGAAAGCACAGGGCTGCTATTCTTTAATCGTATGAGAAAAGTCCTTGAGAGTTTTATATAATCCGTACTACACTTCTGTAGCGAAAGTTGCCTAAAAACCACGATTTTAGGCAACATTCGCTACATCAGGGTACTGCGGAATGTATTTTACTCCCAGGGACTTTTCTCACACGATTCAAGAATAGCGGCCCAGGTAAATGCGTGTCCCATGTCCCACTTTTATTATTTTAAGCTCCCTGCTGTTATAACGCTGAAGGGCTTGTGGTTCTTTTTGCTTCTTCGAGTGTCACGTCGTATCTTATGGATCCATGCTTAGGGACACATTCGCTGTATAACTTGTGGACTTGCATAGTGGCCCACAACATTTATTTTCCATAACTACTTGTGAAAACTGTATAAATACCAATAATAACACCATCAAAACACACGTTCGGCTTATGGAATCGGGGCAATGTTGGCACACTAGGACTGCGACGATTTACTGCGCAATCGAACGTGACGTCACGGGCTAGAAAGAGACGGTCAATTTAGGAAACCTGTATTGTCGAATGGTTCGAAGTATTGGGCTATTATTGCCCTTATTATCTATAATTATAATAATAATTCCATATTTTCGGTAAGGTGTGAGGTGGTACATATTTAGCTTAGATTCCATTTAACAAAAAATAGTACTTATAATACTATTAATTTATTGATTTATAATTTAATAATTATTTTATCAATGCTTGCAACGTTCACACCACACCATACTATATTTATTTGTTGCCAAAATATATGTTGAATTTGTATTGAGTCGAAAGAAATAGAGGAAAAGAAGAATAAGAGACTGATGATTTAGTCAATAACCTGATCAAAATCTTTGCAGCCCTGGTTCATGTGATCATGTGCGCGGCTAGCAAGTGGCAAGGCAACTGACAGATGCATGTTATAGTTCATCATGTTAGTATCTATCGTGTGGTCATTCCAACTTTTATGCAATTTTTCAACTGCTTTTGCGATTGGTATGGAATAAGAAGTAAGTATTCATGGAAATAAACACTAATACATATAGGTACGGTAGGTACCTACCTATCTCACGGATACTTACGGAAAATAACCTATTCCCTCATCAACAAATTCGACTTTGCCAAAAATAGAGTGCCGCCAACCGATATCCAGCTACAAGTTCGCAATGTTCGTATCATCCAACTTTCGCGAACAGGCGGTCATTTCTTATGTAAAGCAAGAAGATTTTTCAATTTTTCGTATGTGTTTATACCTACGTGCATGCTACGGGCATTATATGCCTCCCTGTCTCACGGATACTCAAGGAAACCTATCTCCTCATCAATAAATTCGACTTTGCTCAAAAATAAAGTGCCGTCAACCGATATCGTGCTGCACGTTTGCAATGTTCGTATCATCCAAATTCCGCGAATAGGTGGTTATTTCTCAAACTTGAGTAAAAACTTTGCAGGTGCCATCAGCCCTAGCCGTAGCCCCCCAGCTTGTCACTTTACTTTTTATCCAGAAAGTCATTCTACTGAATTTAAAACGTGAACGGCATATACCGAGAGTTCATAAATACACAATATTGCGTGACCGCTTGGCGCATGCGCTAAAAAACGAGGTGATTCGTTCTAAGTCTTCCATATGTTACGCTGTAAAATAGGTGATTCTCAAACTCAGCTCAATGGATTATGCGTCGTTTTCAAGTAGAAGTGGTTACATAGAAAAATCGGAGTAACCCGATTCGAAACCTATTCATGAAAGCACATATGTTAGGGATCATTCCCAAATGCCCCAAATTACGAAATAAAAAAAACATAGAACACTTCAACCATAACATTCAAATTTACCGCGAAATTGTCTGGGGATATTTAATTTAATTAGTGCTGTATTGTATTGACGACAGCATGGTGTGGCGACAGTCGGTCCTCTGAGTGGCACACACTTTTTCGACCGCCGAATATGCATTTTAAATCGGAAGACTTCACAAGTTGCTGATAGAACTGTACAAAACGCCATCGTTAAACACTGAAATCAATGTCATTGTCGAGTTCTGGGCCACTATTCTTGAATCGTGTGAGAAAAGTCCCTGGGAGTAAAATACATTCCGCAGTACACTGATGCAACGAATGTTGCCTAAAATCGTGGTTTTTAGGCAACTTTCGCTACAGAAGTGTAGCACGGATTATATATAACTCCCAGGGACTCATCTCACACGATTCAAGAATAGCGGCCCTGAACATGCGCGATGATAACTTGTCACCGTTTTCTTAGTTCACATGACATCCGTGTCGGAGCGCCACTTCCGCGCAATATTGTGTATTAAATGGGTCAAGGGTGCCTGTGGATTCAAAAACGTCTGTCGAAACTAGCGTAATCCTATTGTAATTATTTGTCAAACTTTGACAAGTTACGTCCCATATTATTGATCTCTGATCTGCCATAAGTGCACGAGAATGCTTCAAGTTCGAAAATACTCCTCGATCATGTAGGTTTTATGCCCTGCCGTGAAAACAACATTTAAAATGTTCCCAAAACGGAAACTGCGACTGGTTTGACAAATTACGATAACCAAAAAATTACAGACATCAAATGAACGATGCTAGTTCCGACAGATGTTTTCAAACTCATAGGCACCCTTGACCCATTTAATTTATGAACGCTCGGTACATACGTGCACACTACGGGCATTATCTCATAGTTTGGTACAAGAAATGTTGTTGCAAGAGGCAAGACACAAAATCCAGTTCCTCCATTACAGAAATACGTGTCTGACACTCTGAATGGCGTACTGAAATGACAGACTTGATGACATATCGAGGGCTTCACGGCAGTACCTCGTAACTGAAAAATGGAACTTTTTACAGGAGAGCAAAAACAACTGATTTGAAGTCCGGGAATATCACAGAAAATTACGATATTTTGCGATGTTATAAAAGAACAGTTACTGTTTACAGTTACATTGCAAAATATCGTAATTTCCTGTACTATTGTGCTTTAAATCAGTTTGTTTGCTCTCCTGTAAAAAGTTCCATTTTTGTTATACGAGCTACTGCCGTGAAGCCCTCGATATCGCGATTCATTTCAGAGAAGCTGGCCAATGGTATTCAAAAATCACGGCGATGATGCACGACCACCGGCGATTATTTGGCGATTATGGTTACTCCTAGTTAATGATCATTAAGGTCCTAAATGACGTTCTAAATTATCATCAAGTAAATGACAACGTGACACTAATAATTAATATCGTAATTTAGGCTTAATGATTATCAAGTCTTCTAGTCTGTCAAGGGTATTAATGATTATCAAGTGTAATGATCAGTAACGTTAAATGACGAGTGTGAATTTGGGGTCGACACACTCATGATCTAAGGACACTCTACAAATCGTGATAAGCCGATGAGCTTGCGCCGTAGCGCGTGAATAAAAACGTGGCGATCAATTTTCACCCAAAATGTCAATGTCAAATTGTCGAATGGTCCGAAGTAACGGGTGGTTTTTTGGCGAATGCAGGCGAATTTGGCTAGAGCACAGCACACTTCGACGCCAGATTAAAACAAGCGAATATGCCTCATGGGCATGAGGCTCAGTAGCGCACTTCCTTTTTGGAGGATTAGTGAACGCAAGATGTTAAGTGATTAGGGTTCTACCGTCTTGGGCAAAAAATTGCAATATGGCGGCCAAAATATCGACAGAATCATGAAATTTGGCTTGAAAATCAAAATGATCGTACTAGATAAGGGTAAGTTCCAAGTTTCATGAAAATCGTTCCACTAACAAGAGATTTCAATATGGCGGCCAAGATGGCGGCAGAATTATGAAACTCAGCTTGAAAATAGGAATGATCGTACGAGACAAGCGTAACTCTCAAGTTTCATGAAAATCTTTCCACTTATAAGAGATTTCAATATGGCGGCCAAGATGGTGGGGCAATCATAAAATTTGGCTTGAAAATAAGAATGATCATACTAGACAAGGGTGAGTTTCAAGTTTCATGACAATCGTTCCACTAATAAGAAATTTCAATATGGCAGCCAAGATGGCGGCCGAATTATGAAAGCCAACCTGCCTATTTGGTCCTTGAGGACCTAAGCTATCCACCGGATAAAGTTCAATCTTCAACGGCTGTAGCTTTATTTCCCGAGGAGAAGTTCAACTTCATCGAAGTGCACAGGAGATCTCTGTTTTTTGAGAATAATGATAACGATGTATGGATAACAAAAATAGTGCCCATTGGCCACCCTTGGAGACATCAGCTATTAATCGGAAAAAAGTTCCAAGACTCTTGTTTCAATTCTCGAGAAGGAGTACAGCGTCTTAATTTCTGCACGGACTCGGACAGACAGACAGACAGACAGACAGACAGACAAACCGGCCACATAAGCGTCATTCTGTTACTTATATAAAAAAATGTGCTTCAACTGATTTCGACCTCCTGAACACGAATATCGGGTTCACTTTTGAATTGGAACATTTCTTTTTTATCGAAAAACCGAAAAATGGTAGCCTTGTCACATGATTTTTAGTGATACCTACCTACTTTTTTTTTGTTATTGAGCGAACATGTTTCGTAATTTGAGTGCCATTATCCTTCAGGTATCTAGTATTGGCTATTTCAAAATGTTCAATTACTATTTCGGCACGTCTGATTTTAAATTTGTAGGGTCGTGTAATATGCGCCGAGCCGTGGCTTTGCGGCCGTTTTCAAAAATCGATAACAATTGACCTAACGGTCGGATCGAAGTGGGGTTTTTGTCAAAAGAAAGTTCAAATTGTTCTCTAAATATAATGCCGTACATGCAGTGATGTATTTCATTAGGAAATTGTAGTTGCCTGCATATCGCAACTTTCTACATCTTACCGCGAATGCCAGCACTTGATCGGCGAAGCCGCCCTACACCAAAATGTTATTTTTGTAATTGTTCATGATTATTTCGGCAACATTTTTCTTAATTCGCGTACCAAGGCCATGAGCTACCCATTCGAGTTGAAATATTTTCTGTATTGGATTTCGTTTTGTTCGGAGGAAAGGATATCAAGCACCAGCAAGCAACGAATAAATCATTTGCGGCCGAGCCGTAGTTTCGGAGTCATGTTCAAAAATTAATAACTACTAATCGGCACATCGCACCGATGTGAAATTTTCATTAAAATAAAGTTCAAATCATCCTCTAAATATAACTCCGCATATGTATTATGGTAAAATGATAAGATCGGGTACTTCCTCGCATGTGATAACTTTCGAGATCAGGCCGGCTTCTGAAATGCAGCATTCAACGGCGATGCCGCGTCACACTAAATTGTTATTATTGTCATTGTTTATTATTATTTCGTCAAGATTTTTCTTGGTTCGGGATACAAGGTCATGAGCTACCCAATGGAGTAAAAATTTTTCGCAAAAACCTTTTCGTCTAGGACTAGATGCGGGGACGGACGGACGGACGGACGGACGGACGGACGGACAAAGCGAGGACAAAAGCGCCTTCCCGTTTGGAGAAGTGCGCTAAAAAACACCCCTTATTGGACTATTATTGCCATTTTATTATGTATAATTATAATAATTATTACATATTTTAATTAGGTGTAACCTAGATTCTAGATCCTCTAGAAGTTAGATAGGTATTTAGCTTAGATTCAATTTTATCAAGAAAGCAATTATTATTATTGCTTGCAATGTTCACACCACACTATACTATCTTCATTTGTTGCCAAAATATATGTTGAATTTGTATTGAGTCGAAAGAAATGGAGGGAAGAAAGAATAAGAGACTGATGATTAATCTTTTTCCCAAAGTCAACCTGATCAAAATCGCATAGTCCCATAGTCTAGCCAACTTTCAATTTCGCGCGGCCCTGGTTTATGTGCGCGGCTGGCAAGTGGCAAGGCAACCGACAGATGCTTGTTGTAGTTCATAATGTTCGTATCTATCTATCGTGTGGTTCATTATAACTTTTTTTGGCAATTTTTCAACTGCTTTTGCGATTAGTACCTTCTATTTCGCTTGCTTCAGCAAAATTTCTCATTTTTCACGGCGGACGTTTTGAAATATACTTAATCTAGATAGCATGTTAAAAAGCTATCAGCATAGTCTCAGCTTATTCATAAAATATATTTATGGAAATGAACACTTATAGGCACCGACCTTCTCAAGGATACTTACGGAAAAACCTATCTCCTCATCAATAAATTCGACTTTGTAAAAAATAAAGTGCCGCCAATCGATATCGTGCTACAAGTTCGCAATGTTCGTATCATCCAACTTTCGCGAATAGGCGGTCACATTTATGTAAAGCGAAGAGTTTTTAATTTTTCGTACGAGCCTATACGTGCACGCTACGGGCATTATATACCTACCTGTCTCACGGATACTTAGGGAGACTAATCTCCTTATCAATAAATTCGACTTTGTCAGCAATTGAAAAAAAACGCCAACCGATATCGTACTGCTCGTTTTAATGTTCGTATCATCCAAATTCCGCGAAAAGGCGGTTATTTCTCATGTAAAACGAAGAGTTTTTAATTTTTCGTACGAGCTTATACGTGCACGCTACCTCCCTGTAGCCCTCCTTCTGTAATGGAGGAACTGGATGCAAAATTAAAAACTCCCCGTTTTACATAAGAAATGACCACCTATTCGCGGAATTTGGATGATACGAACATTGCAGACGTGCAGCACGATATCGATTGGCGGCACTTTATTTTTGAGCAAAGTCGAATTTATTGATGAGGAGATAGGTTTCCGGTTTCCGTAAATATTTGTGAGACAGGGAGGTATATATAATGCCCGTAGCGTGCACGTAGGTATAAGCACATACGAAAAATTGAAAAATCTTCTCGCTTTACATAAGAAATGACCGCCTGTTCGTCATTGTTGGATGATACGAACATTGCGAGCTTGTAGCTGGATATCGGTTGGCGGCACTCTATTTTTGGCAAAGTCGAATTTGTTGATGAGGGAATAGGTTATTTTCCGTAAGTATCCGTAAGATAGGTAGGTACCTATATTAGTGTTTATTTCCATGAATACTTACTTCTTATTCCATACCAATCGCAAAAGCAGTTGAAAAATTTAAAAAAAGTTAGAATGACCACACGATAGATACGAACATAATGAACTATAACATGCATCTCTCAGTTGCCTTGCCACTTGCTAGCCGCGCACATAAACCAAGGCCACGCAAAATTGAAAGTTGGCTATACTACTTAAGACTATGGGACTATGCGATTTTGATCAGGTTATTGACTAAATCAGCAGTCTCTTATTCTTCTTTTCCTCCATTTTTTTCGACTCAATACAAATTCAACATATATTTTGGCAACAAATAAAGATAGTATGGTGTGGTCTGGTGTGAACATTGCAAGCATTGATGAAATAATTATTGCTTTCTTGATTAAATGGAATCTAAGCTAAATACCACCTCACACCTCACCGAAAATATGAAATTATCATCATAATTATAGATGATAAGGGCAATAATAGCCCAATACTTCCGGACCATTCGAGAATTTGACATTGACATTTTAGGGGGAAATTGATCGCTACGTTTATTTACGCGCTACGGCGCAAGCTCATGGGCTTATTATGATTTGTAGTGTGTCACCCCCAAATTCGCAATCGTTATTTAACGTAATGATCATTTATATAATTTACGCTTGATGATCATTAAGTTTTCTAGTCTACTGTCAAGGGTATTATCCTTTGGAAGAAAATTACCATTAAGGTCTCTTTTGAAAGCTACAAGAATGATGTTCAACCTAACGAGCTCAAATTTTGAATTTTTGGAGAAAAAAAATGAATTTTTGAAAATTATTTCCCAAAAATTCAAAATTTGAGCTCGTTAAGTTGAAGACCATTTTTGTAGCTTTCAAAAGAGACCTGAATGATAATTTTTTTCTCCAGAGAATAAGGTTAAAGGAACTGACAGAAAACTGTGTTATTTGACCCAATATTCCGGTCACCTTAACGCGTCGTTGTTCCTTCTTTTTTTTTGCAAAAATTTCTGGATAATCCGCAAATTTTATTTTAGAATATCATTATACACACCGTTCTTAGTTGTTCGCCAATTTTTTTGTTTGGATTTACGTGTGGCCGTTATCCGTACCGTAACCAAAAATTTAGCGCGAACTGATAAAAGTATTGGTCCCTACCCCTACGCCACTGTGTGATTTATGTTCAAAGTCATGACCTACTGCTATATATTTTATTGTGTGTAGTCAAGTCAATAAAATCCGATAATCTAAAAAACAAGCTATTTTTCAGGTCATCAAGAGTGAGACATTGGAAGACACGAATTATTATACTGATACTTAGGTAATCTAAAAACTAGTGGCTATAATATGAAACTTTGGCGCGTTTGAAATAAAATGTCGTTGCATTTCAAACTGATAAAAATTGTTCAATAACACCTGGCCATGAATGGTGATGATAATGTTATTCTACATAATAGTGGGAGAGGCTGGAGCTCGAAATAAAAACTGGAGTGAAAGCATTTTGTCCTTACCAGCAGGTTTTTTCTGTGCGAATGTGGAAAAATTTTAGCCAATCACTGCGAATTTGCACCGGGAAACAAAATTAAACCGTGATTTAAGCTAGACACTAGCACTTCACGCTACGTAGATTACACTGTCAGTGAAAATTATTATAAATATTATTAGTATTTACCAGACGGTGCTCAGATAACATCAACAACCAACCATTGAGCGCAAAATTACGTGACGTACTGAGCTGATCAGGTCGAGTCACATGGTACCAAAAAATAGCATGGTACTAGGGTACTGACTGACAATCAAATCAGAGAACTGACAGATGACAGATATCTGTTCAACACTTTGACAGGAACGTCAGAACAGGGAAATTGTCTTCCACAGTTGGCTTTTCGTAACCTTATTAAAAATTGGTTTATTGTTGATGTAGCAACAATTGATTTAAATAGGTATTTCAAATCAACGTTGTTTGTACACCTTTAACTGATTTTCAACAAATATGACCTTCTATTCTTCTTTACAATATGCGAATCACGTCATTCACGTCACCTGACAGTGACGCCAACCGTAAAATGAAATGTATCAAAATTTTTCAAGGTTAAACATGCCACAGCTGATCTCGAGCCTCACCAAATCGAGAATTCCCATTTAAACAGTTTTTCGGGAAATTCATGAGGTCCTAGTGAGAGGCACGTCCATCCAGAATTCGAGCGAGTAAGTGCAACATCAGAAACTCCGCATTTGTGCCAAAAGAAATCCTCAAATTTGTCATGGGGAGAGGTGGCATAAGATGCGGAATTTTCAAAACTTTCATTTCGAATTTTTCAAACCCAAGCCAAAATTCTAGTGTTGAACTCATCAGTTCGCCATAGCCGTGCCCCATCCTTGTATTGATCGCACCTAACCTAACTTTTGGAGACCTCCAGTCGCGCAATTTAAATAAAAGTTCAATTTTCCGTTTTAGGACAACACAGGGCTTTTAGGACTTCATATCGGCACATATTGCAATGCCACGGAACAAGCGCCGATTAACTTCAGACATGGGCTCCAACGAAGAAGAAACCAGGTATACTGCAAAGAGGCTGCGGAACACCAGGTAAAAACTCTTGCTCTTGCTTATGAAAACTGTCATCTTGACAATTCGGGGAGCCCCATTTCGGGTAGCATCACCAGTTCCTTTAGAAAAGTGTGTTTTGTGCTTCTATTTGGCTTTTTAAGGGGCGCACAAAGCAGTCTAGATTTTTGTTATGCAGAACCCGAGTGTTTTGACATAACAAATACGTACCTACTGTCACATTTTGGGGTCAGAAAAAATTGGGACGCCTCTGTGTTATTGTATTCTTGGCGCGTCCGTGGCTGCTATTTTTAGCGTCGCGACGCGCTACCGTCATTTTTTCCATTTTCATTGCGCCAAACGTCTCTGAGTGTGTTCATTGATGGTTCAGGCCTTTATGGATGATGAGGGGTTAGTGAATTTATTCTCGCAAGTTAGTTATTAACTTCGTTTCTAAATTTTTATTGTTTTTTCAGTTCCAGAAGGTTGGCCAGGGTGGAGGAAACACCTACCTTCAACAAGAAACGGTGTCTGGAATGGTTTCGAGAATACACCACCCCAGACGACCCAGATAATTTAGGACCTGAAGGCATGGAGAAGTTTTGCGAAGACATCTCCGTAGAACCAGAAAATGTCGTCATGCTGGTGCTAGCTTACAAAATGGATGCGCGTCAAATGGGGTTCTTTAACAAAGATGAATGGGTGAAGGGGCTTGGTGACATGCATTGTGATTCCATTCAAAAACTTCAGTGCAGGTTGGATTATCTTCGCCACCTTTTGAATGATCAGAACACCTTCAAGGCTATTTATAGATACGCATACGATTTTGCAAGGGTAAGTATTTTTGAGTTTCAACCAATTTAAAATCTATTTAGGACTGGAAAGTTCGCTTAATTTTCATATATCCACTTTTAGCTCATGTCGTTTCTTTTGAAAATCATTGTTTTCAGTTATCTAGTTGTAAATTGTGGGTGGTACTTACAAAGCAATTGAAAAGAGCCATCTTATCTACCATATTCGAAATTTTTAGAAATGTAAAGATTTCGCGTATAAATTATTTTCGAGAAGCATACAGGGTGTCGCAAAATTAGCCAATTCGGGTAAATGCTTCAAAAGTGCCAGAAATTGTTGTTCACTTGTAGTGCGAATCTGTAAAAAAAATAACATTGACTTCTTAATTTTACTTTCGCGGCCCCCCACCAACATGGAAGGGAAAGTATCTGAAAAGTATTGTAATTCTGCAGATAGAAAGTTTTGAGATTTCGACGGATATATCCATTTTGAGGTCCCCCAAGACGATTAAGACCATTCCCAGACGAGAATGATGTATGTCTGTCTGTGTGTCTGTTTGTAATCTTCCACGATAGCTGCCCAACTGTCGATCCGATCGACTCGAAATTTGGTGTGCAGACATAGTTTTGCTGGCGAATGACCGGATTAGTTTCTGGCTGTCATCTGTCAAACGAAAGTGTCACTATCAAAAACCGACAGAAGTTACATCTTACGGAATTCAACTTGCGACATGTCATTGGAAGACCCGTGAAAAACTGGATTCAAAATAGTTGAAAGCATTTCTTCATCTATCATCTGTCAAAGAATAAAGAATGTCAAAGTTTAAAACTTTGCCATTTAGTTATTCAAAATCTATCTAATGGATTTGAACCAAATTCGGCTGGAAGCAACACAACAAAAGAATCAAATTAATGCTGAAGTTGGAGTTTTCCATTATTTCTCGGACAGGCTCTATAAATTTCCAAACTTTTTCCTGGCCATTTCATTTCCTTGGATACCAAACCTGTGAGCTTTGCTAAAGCTGTATTACACTACACAATTTCTTGTACAATTTCTTGAACCATCTGCCAAAATAGTGTCAAAAAACAATTAACTTGATATGTAGTTGATTTGACAGATTGTTCAAGAAATTGCGAGAGAAATTGTGTAGTATAATACAGCTATAGTAGGTTCACTTGTACTGTGACTCTAGTTGGCTGGTCAAATTTTCTACTTTAGCATTGTAGGCTTGCCGCCTTTTCACCTGGTGTGAAACTGACTTCTCTGGAAGTGAAGTTATATTTCTTATCAAATTGATATTAAAATCTTGGAAAACTGACCTGGTCATATGTGGAAGTGCGACTAGGGGGACGCAGAGCTGTGTTACCGTCATGTAGACACCAAAAGAGCACGGGGCGGCCGCAAATCTAAGTCATCTTGACGGCGGCCCATTCAGGGTCGACAAAAACTCGTCCCGGAAAGCCCCAAAACGAAAGCAAATTGCAAATTGAAGGTACTAATATCAATTTCGGTCCAATACGCAACTTTGAGCGGCTGGTTTTATTTGAAATTTGGTTCAATTTACTTTTTACACGTAAATTCTTTTGCAAATGACAGACTGCACGGCGATCCTTGTATCGCCCATAATTCTTCAGGGTTTGGCTTGTATTTTTGACTGGAAGAGGCGAAAGGGTTGATGATTGCATGGGGCCCCTTTTTTGGACGAAGGGCATTGTATACTCTTTATTTAAAGCATCGAAAGTTGAACCGGCTTCGAGAGGTTAGGAATATTTTTCACAACTGTCAAATGTCAAGGCTCTCTTGATTTATTTGTTCATTGGCGAAAATTAAAAACAGGTCCAATAATTGTTACATTTTCCAATAAAATGGAAAAAAGCGTCTGACATCACGTCCCGCAAAAATGTTCCGGCTATCTGCAAAGGAAATACGCAAAAAATGTGTTTCAAACCTGGTCCGGACAGAGCAGCCAACTGCAAAGTTTTGGGGATTTTCTATATTTCACATTTGGAAACGAAACAAAATCTCACAGCCTACTAGAATCACGGTACAAGTGAACCTACTTTATTATATCAGCCCATATACCTATCAGCCTGATAAATTTTATAGGTATCTACGTCAAACTGACGGTCACACGATGTCACTGATATAGGTGTACCCCCCTTTGTGTCTGTTTGTGAGGTTTTTAAGGCAACAGCTGGCCCCGATCTTTTTTTATTCAAGTGTCGTTTGGAGCTTCGATAAAGCCTCTTATTGTGTTTCGTCAAGCCTAGTTGTAGCTTTCGGGACTCCAGTATCCTTTGACGTGTGCGACTCTCTTGTGTGGTTTGGTACCAGGACCCCATGGTGTCTTCCAGTCTTCCCGTCGTTCGAAGCCCTGATGGGGCTACTACTTTCTTCGTTTTGTAGCTTTCAAATATCTTATTGAGTGCCTCTTGGGTTTGCTTTTGCCATCTGAGGCTAAAAAAGCAGACGCATATCACCATTGCTGTCGACAGCGGCCCAGCGGCCAAGAAAAAATTGAGGTGTAGATTATAATCTGAAGCCCTATCGGTCCCTTGAGTTAGCCTGCTCAACTCCGCAGACTTTTTTCATGATTTTTCCAAATAAAAACCTCCCCTTCCCGAAGGGACGCTTCAATCAAAATTATTACTGACGTCTCTGGATACCTCCGGGAGAGTTTTGGGGTGACACAACCGATTTTTTACTTTGACCCATTCCTACTATACAGTAAAAGAATCGCATTCCGACGGTGCTTATGGTATGTGGATTGTAGAATCAATTATGGATCTTCCATAAAATATTAAAAAGAGATCGTTGACTACAATTTTGAAGCTATAAAGGGTCAACAGGTAGTGTCGTTTATTTCCAAAGATTTTAATGAACCAAATTTATGAATAAGATACCAACCACTGATTAATGTGGAGTGTGATACTTTTGAGACACTCTGTATTTCAATGATGAAAATCGTTTAGTACCTAAGCTGTAACAAGAGAAAACTTTTCTGTAATAATTGTTGGGTATGATAATGAAGATAGGTGGGACAATTTTCTAGAATTATTATGTGAAAATATTTTTGTTTCTTTCACCAGCAAGACAAAGACCAGAGAAGTATGGACATGGAAACTGCCAAGGCAATGCTTCAACTCTTGCTCGGCAAGCACTGGCCTCTCTATTCACAGTTCAGTCAGTTCCTTGACCAGTCCAAGTACAAAGTTATAAATAAAGACCAGTGGTGCAACATCCTCGAATTCTCCAGAACCATCTACAATGACTTGTCCAACTATGACGTTGATGGGGCATGTAAGTATA
Organism: Anaspis maculata; assembly: GCA_949128115.1. Lineage (NCBI taxonomy): Eukaryota > Metazoa > Arthropoda > Insecta > Coleoptera > Scraptiidae > Anaspis > Anaspis maculata. Next base: position 76,717,510 of record OX421962.1, read on the forward strand.
GCTAGTAATACTTTTTAAGTAGAAATGTTTACAAATCAAACTCGAGTTGCTGGAGGATCCCTGAAAATGCGGGTTTTCTTATGTTAATTTTTTTAGTAGGCCCGTGTGCATCTTGAAGGTAGAGCAAAATTGTTGAGGTGAAATTTCTTAATCGAACCTGTGCAGATGAGCGAAACCAAAGACGTTAGGTTAGGAAATCTGGATCGTTCACTTAACGACCACTTCTTTGTTGTAGTGTGCTTCCGACAAATCCGAATAAGAGTGAACGATCTCACTATCGATACAAAATATGATTTCACGAAAACATTATCGTTCGCTTACAAAATAAGCCTGTAAATGACTATGGAACACAGAACTATATGTCCTGTTCAATTTTTATTTTCAGTAGAATGACTTTTTGGAGCAAAAATAAAGTGACAAGCTGCTATGGCTATGGCTGCTGATGACACCTGCAAAGTTTTGGAGTGAAACTATTAGCGGCCATCGGCCGTATCCTCCCGGTGTTCCAGCTTGTCAGTTTATTTTAGCTCCAAAAAGTCATTCCACTGAAAATAAAAAGTGAAGGTGATATAGTTAATTTCCTGCTGCCAAGTTGACAACAATTGATCTAAAGCTGGTTTCCTGCTACGTTCCACATTTCACCAGGTTGAAGTCACTGACGAAGCGATATCGCTGTTATAGATTGATTTTCATCCTTTTAACTTTGGATAGTTATCCAAACACTTTTTTTCTTTCTAGAAAAAATACTTACAATTTTCATTGTTCATAATAATATAACTGTTGCTTGTTCTGATGTGAAAAACTTGTGATGTTTTAGGGCCCGTGATGTTGGACGAGTTTGTCGAGTGGCTGAAGGCGGCACGACTCAAGCCCGACCTGAGTTGAGCCTCATATAAATTGCTGGAGTACACATTCGCGCCCCTTTCTCTCGCCCTCTCCCCGTGTAATTAAGTAATTTGAATGAGGACTCCAAGACGCTTCTGCGCTGGCGTATCCCCTCAGTAAAGTTACTCAATTATTTCTTTTTAATTTTATTTTTAATGTACAATAATGAAATTTGTGTAATAATCATTGATGATAATGGTAATGATAATAAAATAATGTTACTTTACGTTTTTAGCTATCTTTTCCGTAATGTTCGCACTATATAATGACTATAATAATACCATACCAATTATTACTATTACTACTGTGACAGACAGAGAACTGATTGATTAGTTAATTTATTTCGTATTAAGTGTCACTCTATCTCTTGTAAAAGTACACACAAAACACCCATAACTATTTGTGCTCTAAGAAAGGTAAATTAATGACTTTTGTATTTTCTGTTGTATTATAAGACTACAATATATTATAAGAGTAATTTAAATTAGTAAATAAAACAATTTCGGTGCACCGCTGGGTTTCTTATTTGCTGGGAATTATTTACAATACCTGTCCGCCTTCATTTTGCTACGTCTATCGAGCAATGTTTCATGGAATATGCCTTCATCCTTTGCTTTTTTCAAAGCGGACTTGTCTTCAGTACATATACGGAGGCGTTTGTCTTGGAACTTTTGGAATTTTTTCCTGTAATATTTCAAAGTTTTTAAAAACTGAGCAAATTTACAAAAAAAAAATTGTAATTTCTGCCGTGGTGCCGTGGGACCTAACGGTCACGTACCAGGCAGAATGATGGATATTCAAATGATGATGGTTGTTGTGATATCTCTCCTATTATCCGTTTAGCTTTTATTTTCAACACAGCCTGGAATTTTGTTTTTAGGTTTTAAAAAAATAAAATTACCTACCTAGATATCACTTGACACATCTGTGGTAGAAGCACGCCGCCAATCGGTTACGAAGTTTATGTTCGTATACGAGTCTTGCTAGCACGCCAGTTGCATGTTTCGTAAATAGTAAATATCGCCCAATCCCTTGCGTCTTCGGCCCCGCGTGCACAGCATGCGTTCAATCGGTTACGAAGTTCGTTTTCGTATCCGAATTTTGCGAGCACGCCCCTTTCGTATTTCGTAAAAATCGCCCAGTCCCTTGCGTCTCCTACCCACAGCCGTGCCTATGCACCAATAAATGGCTATGCACAGACTGCAAGCTAACTAGTAGACGAAGTAGAGCCGCTACGCGACAAAACAAAGTGATATACTGCACTTCATGTTAGAGCTATAAATTTTTGTTGACTTCTTCAGGGAACTATTTACAACAATTCTGTCCGAGGTGCCCACAAAAAATTATCGCTGCATCCAAAATGGCGGCCGTTTTCCAAAATGACGACTTGAATATGTTAAAATGTCATATGCGCCGCCCCATTGGGTGCTTTCCACCTAGCCCCAAGTTTGGTATACCTGCCATTTACGCATGTGCGGATGCCAAACGGTGCTTTCCATCTACGTGTTCTTACCCGATTCTGTGCCGTCCATTGGATCACCTGAAATTTTGTGCCGTAGGTACTATGGAACATGTGCCGTCTGGTGGTATTTGTGCCGTCTAGGTGGAAAGCACGCATTGTATCCCGCAGGGTGTCGATTTTCACACTAGCTATTCTTATACTGTCGGTAACAAACCCTCCCCTCCACCAAACGCTTCTCCTTGGAGGTATTTTGAAAAAACAAAAGCTAATCCTTAATAATTTTTCCCGTAGTTCTTGAATGTGTTCAATATACAGGGTGGTCCAGGTTATAGTAGCAATAACTCACCATTCGATGGTCCATCAAAAACTAGGTCGACATGCATGATTTAGTTTTTTTCCAAAACGCTACCTAAGGGAGATAGAGCCCTTCAAAGTTCAGTTTTTAAAATCATCTTTTTGCAATAACTCTCAAGTCATCAAAGCGATTTCTACCAAATTTGGTACAAATACTTATGAAATAAATACCCATCACTTCACACACACACATCAATACACATCAACTTTTGTCAAAATTGTCCAGTGGCGTAGATACCGGGGCATTGTTCAACTTCTCCCGCCCCATTTTCTACGCCACTGGATATTTTTGAAAAATTATACTTTTTTTGAATTTCTTGTTCAATGTAGAAAAAAAAATTACTCTTGTGAAATTTTGATTAGAGGCTTCATTTCCGAGATATTTGGGTTTGAAACTTTGGAAAACGCTTCGAAATCGCAACTTTCGAAGGCCTAAAAATTAAAATCCAAGAAAACTCATGATTCCTCAACTGGAGTAAGTTTTCTAGGTCGTTTGAGTTGATTTACTGCCATTTTTTGCTGAGAAACGAGGTGTTTCCAGAAAAAAACAATTTGGGCTTTGGAAAGTGGCGATTTCCAGATGTTTTCCAAAGTTTAAAACCCAAATATCTCGAAAATCAAGCCTCTAATCAAAATTTTACAAAAAGTAACTTTTTTTTCTAAATTGAACAAGAAATTTGAAAAAAGAATAGTTTCCCAAAAATACAGGGTGTCCGTTTTTCGAGGCTAAGCATGGGTATCTCGCTTATCTTGAGAGATACAAAGTCGGTTAAATTAGGAAAAAGTTGCGCATTTTTATGACGATCAATGATCCAAAAAGAAATTTGACGTATCGATTTTCGTTTTCGAGATATCGTGAAAAAGCAGAAATTTGAATTTTTGTTTTTATTTTTAATCAACAAACGGTTGAAGGTGGCCTTTTCTCATCTAGACATTGTCAGGGCACTTTTTCAAGGGGAATCCAAAGCTGCCAAAATATTTATTCTAGCTTTCAAAGCAACCGAGATACGACATTCAACTTTTTTCTCTAATGGGCGCCATATTGGATTTTGATATTTTTGAATGCGGTATTCTTTTCTGGTTACAACGATGTGCCACATGTCATTAATGAATAAATGTTCAACATTTACGTTTTTTTTATTGTCGGTGCTGATTTTGTTTCCAAAGCACTCTTTGAAAAATAAAAAAAAATTTTTTTGCTCAGGAGCATGAATTTAACAGTGGCATGTGACACATCGTTGTGACCAGAAAAAAATGTTGTATTCAAAAATGTCAAAATCCAATATGACGCCCATAAGAGAAAAAAAAGTTGAATGTCATATCTCGGTTGTTTTGAAAGCTAGAATGTAGATTTTGGCAACAATGAATTCCCCTTAGAAAAGTGCCTTCACAATGTCTTAATTAGAAAAGGCTACCTTCAACCGTTTTTCAAATAAAAAATAAAAACAAAAATTATAAATTTCAGTTTTTTCTCGGTATCTCGAAAACTAAAACTGGCAAGTCAAATATCTTTTTGGATCATTGATCGTCATGAAAATTCGCAACTTTTTTCTAATTTAACCGACTCTGTATCTCTAAAGATAAGCGAGATACCCATGCTTAGCCTCGAAAAACGGACAGCCTGTATTCAGTGGCGTGGAGAATAGGGCGTGAAAAGTAGAACAACTCCCCCGTATCTACGCCAATGGACAATTTTGGCAAAAGTTATCTACGTCAGTGATGGGTATTTATTTCGTAAGTATTTGTACCAAATTTGGTCAAAATCGCTTTGATGACTTGAGAGTTATTACAAAAAGAAGATTTTAAAAACTGAACTTTGAAGGGCTGTATCTCTATTAGGAAGCGTTTTAGAGAAAATCAAATTATGCATGTCGACCTACTTTTCGATGGACTATCGAATGGTGAATTATTGTTACTATAACCTGGACCACCCTGCATATTTCCGTATCTCATAATTACTACGTTTCCATGGAGAATTGAAATCGATTTGAAAACGGTATCGGGATTGAATACGGAAGTGTTCACATGAGTGGTTCGAACTCGGTATTCAAATCGATTTGAATTCTGTTTACATATCTGTCATGTAAGTCTAACCCTAACCTAAAACTTTCCCAACCTAACGTATCAAAGAAAGTGCAAGTACTCTGCAAACTGCAAGTGTGCAGAAGGCAGAAGTGCAGACAACAGGTGCAAGTATGAATGCGACCCTCGATGCGACCAGAACAGCGGTTTTACTCATTGCTATGTATCAGTTTCTGTTTGTTGATGTTTCGATCCAATCCGATTGGGTTTCCATGAGTATTATTTCGATCCGATCCCGATACGATCCCAGAATTTGCCGAATCGACCTTGAAACTCAAATCGATTTGAATACGATGTTGCAAGCGTTTACATGCAGTTTTCAATCCCGATACCGTTTTCAAATCGATTTCAATTCTCCATGGAAACGTAGTAATTGTACAGGTGTTCAAATATTTTTTTTCAAATTTTGGCGACACCCTGTAATTTATTATTGTAGTCTATGTAGCTTTCTATGCTGATTACAAAAATGTTTGACACTTATGGGTTTCTCTCCAAATAATTTCTGAAAAATGAATAAATTCAAATTGCCAAGATCGTATTTTAGACAGCCAGGAGATACACTACACTTCATGTTAGAGGTATGAAACTTGCTACACTCCTTTTGAGTAGTGTTCTCAACTACTCTACAATTCTGTTTGAGGTGCCAATCAAAATTATGGCAGGGTACAAAATGGCGGTCGTTTTCCAATATGGCGGCCTACATATGTGAAAATCTCGATCTCTTATTCGTCTTATTACTCCTATTAAATCCAGCAGGATGTCGATTCCCATAGATTTAACTATTCTAAAACTGACTGTAACCGCAACAATCGTGACAGATTCTCATTCTTCCATGTATAGGGTGTTCACGCGAGATGCCACAGTAAAGTAACGCCGTCCAAGGGGCTTGATAGTTAGGTCTTTCTTTTAATTCAAAATGACTGTACATGGGAAATTAGACATCTGTCAAGATAGTTGTGTTCACCATGAATCTCAGAATAGCTGAAAATATGAGAATCGACATCCTACGGGATATAATCGGACGAATACGAGATTCTCATATATGTAAGCCGCCATTTTGGAAAACGGCCGCTATTTTGGATACAGCGATAATTTTTATGGGCACCTCGGACAGAATCATTCCAAACAGTTCCCTGAAGAAGTGTACCAAATTTCATAGCTCTAACATGAAGTGCAGAAACTTTCCACGTAGCGGCCTTACAAAACATTGGCTTCGTACAAATACGAAAACCCTAGGCCTTGCGTAAAGTACCGTATCTTTCTTGTCTTTGTCTAGCATAATATATCTGCATCTTCCCCTTTCGTCCAAAATCACCAAATTTGGTCGAAATCGCTCTGATGACTTGGGAGTTATTGCAAAAATATGATTTTAAAAACTGAACTTTGAAGGGCTGTATCTCTGTTAGGAAGCGTTTTAGAAAAAAAAAAACTATGCATGTCGACCTGATTTTCGATGGACCATCGAATGGTGAGTTATTGCTACTATAACCTGGACCAGCCTGTATAAGCGTATATTTTCAGCGCCTCCGGACAGACCTTTTGCGAGGTCGCGGTTGATGGTTACGTTCGTCTTAAGGCTGAACTACCAGGAGCCAAGCAGAAGCACCCAGGTTGACCTCCTTGTTGATGGTTCCCGGCGAGCTACTGAAGAGGAAGTTGAGAAAAACCGCCCTCACCCCCTTCACCGAGACTCTCTTCAGCGTCGTCCCGACCAGAGGCTCCGACTCGGCACCACTCCGCAAGCATCGCCTCTACCGAGATCTCGCTATTTCGCGGCTAGTCAGGCCGAGACACCGCTTAGCCGCGTCCCGTCCGAAGAAACGAAAACGACATAAAGAGTAAAATTCCGCAATTAATTTAACATTCTGTTTGTTTGCGATCATACTGAACTTTTGCCCAAGTCAGTAATTTATGCATGTTTTTTGAAAAGAAACTAAAGAATGAAATAATAATTTACCAATGCACATAAACTTTCACAAATTACTAAAATCTGTTGGGTTGGAATTGCCATCGGAAATGTTGAACTAATTTGTATATCTCGAAAGTGAGTTATCAGATATCAGACGGATTGAATTTGAAACTGGATTGTTTTTCGTACTCGAATCATATAATTGTTCAGCTACCCTAATAATAATAATATAGAGTGGGTTTGACTGCTAAAGTAATGAACGAACTAAGTCTCCTGTCATGGAATTTAGCACCAACGAGACGGGTCCTATCTACAGGTGACCTGGGTAGAGATGACTATTGCTTACAGGTTACCTGGGCAATAAGCTAAATGACTATGGTCAAGAGTTGACGACGAGTCCCAAAAGAGGCTGGCGTTTTACAGGTGACCTGGAACGTCCTTTCAACAAATCTGTTCTCATTACGAGGTTTAATTAACCTCACTCTAACACAAACATAAATCAAACTGAACAAAAATGGTGGAAGTAAGAACACGACTCCCCTTTCTGTGAAAAGTATTGCATCAAGTCACTCACTGAAAGGACATGCAAATTTACCGAATTCAATGGCAATTCTCGTTCAATAACTGAACTTGAATAAAACTGCTCATGAAAGGTATTTCTCTGGTTTCATTTCTTTTTTTACAAGTGTAAAATTAAGCTACGTCAAATCGAACTACCAGCGTTGGGTTCTTGCCTTCCACTAGACGACATCGCGGGCCAATCACGGGTATGAGAATTCAAATGAGCGGAAAGTAAGTATTTGAATAGTTAGGCGGGCTTAGGACATGAAGAGTTACAACTTGTTATATTAAGAGTTTTAAGAGCCCTAGGCCCGTATTCATATCCCACTTTTAGCATGCCTCTAAGAGAAAGCGCTCGGCTACCTGATAAAAGCGGTCGTATTCATAGGGCAGTCAGTCCTGTCAGGGCCCATCTAACTAAAGAGGGTGTTGATTTGGCAACGTTGTGAAATGTACTCAAAACTACCTACCCGAAGGTAGGCGAAAGCCCCAAAACGCTTTCGTTTTGCGCCAGGAGCTGCTCCGGGTAGATCACTAGATAGAGAAAGTGGATACACCAATCACGACCCAGCTGGATCTATTTTCTCTGTCTAGTGATCTACTCGGAGCAGCTCCCGCTGGCAAAACGAAAGCGCCTCCAGGCTCACACGGCTTCAGGCAACTCTTGCTACATCGATACACTGCGGATTGCATAAAACTTACAGGAAGTTTCTCCCACAATTTCAAGAATAGCGGCTGAGAATTTTGGCAAAGAAAAAAATCAGACATTGCACTTTGTGTCGGTAAACAAGGTCGTCATCGAGGACAGGTCCAGCAACGCCACGATGACGAGATGACGGTCATGAAAAGAAAGAAATAGAAAGAGTTGGCGGTTGCGGGGCGTGCATCCAGAACATTGCAGACTCCTCGCACTTCGGTGGCATGCTTCATTTCTTCAATTAAATCAATATTCTGGAATAATAATTTGATTTTCGTCACACTTTCCAAGAACACACGGCACAGCTTGTATGTTAAATGGACTCAAAACACGCCTCATGGCACATTTGGGTTGGGTCCCATTCAACTTGACACAAGCGTGAAACTATCCATAGTCGCTTGATGCATAAAAGAGACATATGAATAGATGCGTCTTTAAACATCCCCTTTTAACACTACCTCAGAGATCAGAGACGCCTATTTAGAGCTGTGTTGAAAATAAAAGCTGAACACATAACAGGTTGATTCGTTCCAGGAGTGATGATTTTCACCAAATGAACTTACACATAATTGACTTCAACTTGAGTCAAATTGCCTTGTTCCTCAGTAGGAGCATCTTTGAGCCGATTTACTTCTTTTACAGACTGGGATCTGATCTGCAGCATTTGTTCTGGCCCTGCTTTTTTACTGTGTGCCACCACTGCATCATCTTCATCATTGATTGACATGAAACAATCCGAGTAGCTTTGCAAAGCCATTTTGCCTTCCTACAAGTGAGAAATTGAAGAACTGAAATTAGACTAAAACAAAGTCACTAAATACCTGAAAGATGGGTTCCCACTGCTCCATAGCTCCAATTGCATCTGACCTGCCAGTCACTATCCCATCTTTTTCAACTCGCAAGTATTTTCCATAACCTGATTTGAAGGCGACTTTCTTTTCGTTTATCGCAACTCCTGTCAAGATTTCTTCTGGCGACGGTCCATCACCTTCGTCGTGGGGCGCTCCCAGAGTGAAGAGACCATTGTCAAGGGCCTTGACATACGTGTGTTTTCCAAATTCAATGGCCACAGGACCAGTGATGTCTTCGATTTTGCTCACTCTCCACCAGCTGCCGTGTTTCAGGCAATCGGCGTCGATTTTGGGAGCGGAATCTTCGTCGCGTTTCCTCTTGTGTTTACGTTTCTTTGACCTGTAATTTGAGGAGCAAGGTTAGGTCCAAAAATGAAAATTTTAAAGAAAATGTAACAAAACTCTCACTTGTGTTTCTCTCCTTTGAGCACTAGCTTGCCAACGCGTACTTTATCGTACTCGGACATTCTTGATCAAAATCGAAAACTGAAATGATGTTTTCTTACTGTTTTCACTTTAGATTCGACGTTTCTGAGCTCTGCTTTTGTTGAGATTCTGAAAACGGGCCAGTGGAAATTGACATTTGACAGCTGTCGACATCGTGGCAACACTGGCAACGCCGCAGCTCAAAATGTCATAAAAGACGTCATCCAGTTCGAAATGTCAAATGTCAACAAGGGTGTCTCTGTGAAAAGTATTTTCGCCAATCATGTTATCAGTAATTATTTAATTAAATAAATCAAAAATCAATGTTTGTCAAGTCTTCCTCTTGAGTAATGGAGGTTTTTAATAAGTTGTACTCTCAAGTGAGTAGTTCAGTGAGCAGTACAGTGTCGCAATTATCGGGGGTACTGCCTGGAAATCCGGTGACAAGGGAATTCGAAGCTGCTGCTCACATAGCATCTGCAGGTCCAGGTCTGCATAGAATCATATCATGAAATAAATAATTATTTATCCGAGTTCTTCCAGGACTGTTGTGGAAAGTGTACAAAGGAAGTAAACGCTCCACTAAGCAAGAAGCTTCGATTTTTGTGTTTGAGAAAAGACAGTTGGACAAATGGAACAAAACCGATCGAGAAATAATCGTAGAGACGTTGCGCAGAGGCGTGATGCAGCTTACGAAAATCAGACACCCCCAAATTCTCACAGTTCAACACCCACTTGAAGAAAGCCGTGAAAGTCTGGCTTTTGCCACAGAGCCCGTATTTGCCAGCCTGGCGAATATTCTGGGCAAAACCACAAACATGCCTCAACCAGCCAATATGTCTGACTACAAATTGTACGATATTGAAATAAAATACGGGCTTTTGCAGCTTAGTGAAGGACTAGCTTTTCTCCATAATGATGTAAAGCTGATCCACAAAAACATCTGTCCGGAAAGTATAATCGTCAACCAACAAGGCGTTTGGAAAATTTTTGGTCTAGATTTTTGCGTACACAACACTAGCCCGACAAATTCTGCTCCTTTTTACCCTTATGACGGCTATTCCCCCACTCTGCCCGACGTTTGTCAATCGAATTTCGATTATATCGCCCCGGAATGCGTTCTGAGCCAAAGCCACAGCCCCGCCAGCGACATGTTTTCGCTGGGCATGCTGGCTTACGCACTGAATTCTCCCGAGGGACGTGTCATTTCCCCCGCTAAAGACATGCAGCAGTTCAGATCGAGAGCGCAGCAATTGAAGAACTTAAACCCTGCCAAGTTGCAGTGCGTTCCGGAAGCTCTTCGGGAATACGTCAAGCTTCTATTAAATGTCACTCCTGAAGTTAGACCGGATGCCCATCAATTTGTAAAAATACCTTATTTTGATGATATTGGAGTTAAGACGTTAAATTATTTGGATTCGCTGCTTCAATGGGACAATTTGCAAAAGTCGCAGTTTTACAAGGGATTACCTGAGGCTCTCCCCAAGTTACCTCACAGGGTGAAGGTGCAGAGAGTTCTGAGCTGTTTGGTGAGAGACGTGGCCCAACCAGCTATGGTTCCGTTTTTACTTCCCAGCATCTTTGATATCGCCCAGGAATGCTCCACCGAAGAGTTCTGCTTGCACGTGTTGCCACATTTGAAGCCTATTATGAAGATGATGGAACCCATCCAGGTTTGTATTCGCTTTTCGTGAACAGCATATATACAGGTGTCCCAGCTAAAACAATCCAGCGCGATTTTCTCGGAATATCAAGGCAACAAAAAATGTTTTTCAATTGGGGAGAAGCCTGACCTCTTAGCTTTCTTTTGAGGGGGCTCTAGTTTTCAAGAAAATGCAATTTTAATCGGGCGAGTCACAAGAATTCGAAAATTCATGATCGACAAAACAAAATACTCCAGATGAAAAGAAATCCTCTTTCTCTAGGCTTTCCATTGATGTGTCGCCGATGTCTGTACCTGGCCCAGTAAGCCAGATATTCTGCCTCACACTACAGTCCACCAAACACAAGGTGCGTTCGGCATGTTCACTCTGGAGTGGAGTAGAGCGGAGTGGAGTGGTGCAAGAGTGGATGACGTCACGGATGGAGTGGAGCAGAGAAGAGTGGAGTGGAGTTTTGAATAGAGTCGCTCGCCTGGGATCTGTCAATTGTCAAAGTTTTATCTAGGTTCAAATGTGAAACCATAGCAATTCGCTGTTGTCGGTGGTAATAAGATGATCCTGTTCCATCTTGAACTCAATTTACTCTCTGATGGTGATTTTTCCCCAACGAAATAACGAAAACTAAGGTTACGTGCCTAAACCAATTGACAATTGACAGACCGCCAGCGTATTGCGCATGTTCACTCCGTAAGTACTACCTTCACGAGGTGGGACTTTCAGAGTAACTCTTTTTACTCCACTCCACTCCACTCTGTCCACCCGAACGGCACAGGGTAAACATCTGTCACTCCAAAAGTCCAACCGAACGCTGTTGGAGTGAAAAGAGTAGGTAGGAGTGAAAAGAGTGAGCATGCCGAACGCACCTACAATAATCAGAATCATGACGTCACCGATCACACACTTGTTGACTTCAACACTAGTCGTTACTAGGACTTTTTAGCGCACTTTCCCAAAAAATGGGAAAAAGGTGCTTTTAGCTTCACTTTATCCGTCCGTACCCGGGATAACTCCTCAGGGAAGAAAGATATCGATGTGGTCTAAACGCTGATCAATAGTACATATATGTCCAGTATGTCAAGTTGACTCTTGGTTTTTCGTTATTCTGCCGCCATCTTTGATTCGCCATTTTGAATTTCTCTGAAAGTGGTCTGATTCGAGTGAAATTTGCAGACGATGTGAACTTCAATTAGATACGTCCAATTTTCGGCAATTGATGCCCCGTCGCCATCTTGTATTCTCCATATTGAACATGTTTCAAAGTGATAGAACTAGGAGAATTATGCCTCAGCAAAAAGAGATATCGATGTGGTGCGAATGCCAATCGAATGCGTACGTGACCACCATATAAAGTTGACCAATTATTTTTGTCACTTGGCCGCCATCTTTGATCCGCCTTTTTGAATTCCTCTGAAAGTGGTCCGATTTCAGTGAAATTCACAAGCGTTGTGAACTTCATCAAAATACATCCGGTTTTGGATAAATGATGCTCTGCCGCCATCCTGGCCGCCATGTTGAAATTTCTCATCACTTAACGATTTTCATGGAACTTGGGACTTACCTTTGTTTCGTATGATCATTCTTATTCTCCAGCCAAATTCCAACATTCTGCCGCCATATTGAAATCTCTTATTAGTGGAACGATTTTCATGAAATTTCTTGGAACTTACCCTTGTCTATAGTACGATCATGTTGATTTTAAAGCCAAATTTCATGACGCTATTTTGGCCGCCATATTGAAATTTCTGCCCAAATAATGGTAGAACCGTAGTTAACATCTTGCGTTCACTAATCCTTCAAAAAGAAAGTGCGCTACTGAGCCTCGTGCCTATACTCGCTTGTTTACTTACCATACCTGGATTCACCATAGCGATGAATACTGGCTGATGTTAAAATCAACAAGTGTGTGATCGGTGACGTCGTCATGAATTCCGATTATTGTGTTTGCTGGGCTGAAAGGCAGAATAATTATCTAGCTTACTGGGCCAGGTACAGACATCGGCGACACATCAATGGAAAGCACAGAGAAAGAGGATTTTTCTTCCTCTAAAAGTATTTTGTTTTGTCGGTCATGAATTTTCGAGCTCTTGAGAGTCGCTCGATTAAAACTGCATTTTCTTGGAAACTAGAGCACCTACAAGCATCGGCGCTCCCTTAAAAGAAAGCTAAGGGGTCAGGCTTCCCCCAATTAAGACTTTTTTTTTGTTGTCTTGATATTTTCTGAGAAAATCGCGCTGGGTTGTTTTAGCTGGGACACCTGTTAGGCATTACAAGTATTTGGCCCATATAGCCGTAGAAAAACCATTGTTGCAATAATGAGTTGTCAAGGTTACCTACATATTTTTTAAAATAGACTTGTAGTTTCATGAAAGGGTACCCTTGGATAGAGTTTCTCCCTACGAATACAATGATTTTTTTCAAACGTTTCTTCGGTTAAAAAAAAACAATTTTCTAGCGGTTTTAAAATTTAAAAACTCTCACGAAAATAAAGATGTATATTGTCTTTACTAAATTTCAGCCTTCATTTTATTTTACCATTAAAAAATAAGATTAAAAAAAAAATTGTTAGGTAGATAATAGTGCCAATTCGGATACGGACATTTCACCGACACCCAACTCGCCCAGTCGCGGATTCATGGTCGCGGTCGATTCGCGTCGGTGAATTGGGTGTCGGTGAAATGCACCAAACTCGCCAGTTCTGCAGAATTCAATCATTAAATTTTGTAGGGTCCTGATCACCTAATGAAAATTCTGATCAGAATTCTATCCTTGAAAAAATCTTTGGTTGAATGTTGAATAATAGATCTAAAATCAAATTGAGAGGGGGTCTGTGTTAAGAAACTAGACAGAGTCAAATCCCTGCTGAAAATGACCATTGGAAACCATGCAATACCGTAAAAAATATTTTAGGTTTCTTCTAGTTTCAGATGGGAAAGAATGGAATCTCATTGGACAGTATTTTAAAAGTTGATGGTATTAAGTGGAAATTTCCATGCTATATTTGTTTTGTCAGTGGGATTTCCCATGATACAACCATACACACATGGTTTCAATGGAATATACGATCAAAAACCACATCTTGTGTGGTTTTTTTTATGGTCATTTACAACAAGGATGGCCAAATGAGGGCAGCAAATCCTATTACATATTAAGAGTGGCTCCCGGCTCAAGTGCTACTCATTAAAAATGCCTGGATAAAAAAGTGGCTTTGGTATATTTTTGAACCGCATTTCCAGATTCTGCTGATCATGCTGCAACGCATGGAACTTCTACTTAAATTGACGCCACCCGAAGAAGTCCAGCAACACGTCCTTCCCATGCTGTATCGCGGCCTCGATTCGGACACGCCGCAAATTCACGAACTGTGCCTATCCGTCCTTCCGACGTTTGCCGGCCTGCTCGATCATTCTAGCGTCAAGAACAGCCTGCTGCCCAGGATCAAACGCCTCTGCATATCCACGTCGAGCCTTTCGGTGCGGGTCAATTGCCTTCTCTGCGTCGGCAAGCTCCTGGAGCACCTGGACAAGTGGCTGGTCCTCGACGAGGTGCTGCCGTTCCTCCCGCAAATCCCCTCTCGAGAGCCGGCCGTCCTGATGGGAATCCTCGGCATTTACAAGTTGGCCTTGACCCACAAGAAACTCGGCATTAGCAAGGAAGTGATCGCCACCAGAATCTTGCCGTTTTTGATGCCACTGTGCATCGAAAACGGGTTGACGTTGACGCAGTTCAACGCGCTGACGTCACTCGTGAAAGAGATGTTCCAAATCGTCGAAGCCGAACACCGGGTCAAGCTCGAACAGCTCAACACCGTCAAAGACGAACAGAAAGTGCTGAGTGCTGCGTTGCCGCCCATCGTGAACAGCCCCAATCAGAACAAACCCCTGGATTCGGCGTTCAGCGGGCTAGGCCTGGATTCGTTTGTTTCGTCCATGAGTTTGGAGGATAAAAAGAAAATTGCGCAGCAACAGGAAACGGCTAAGTTGTTTCAGAACCAAAGTGCTCTGGCTCCGGTCAAAGCATCCACGTCGACCACAACGCCACCTAGAGATTTGACGTCGTCTTTGATGTCTGACTGGGCAAATTCGAATGTGACACCTTCTCCAAATGTCAGCAGTTTCACAGCACCTTCAAATATTGGCAATACTGCAGCACCTGCGAGCTTCAGCAATTTCACGTCACATTCCAGCTACCGATCTGGTGGCGGTAGCAATCTTACTTCACCTGTCGGAGCTCCGTTTAAATCTCCTGCAGGACCTCCTGCATCGTTGAATAATTTTTCAAATTTTGCGTCGGCGACTCCAGCCAATAATTTTGGAACTAACTCTCAGGGTGCTCCATCAAGTAATCAGTGGAGCCCGCAGTTTCCGCAGTTCACGCAGCAGCAGCAGCAGCAACAGCAACAACAAAATTGGAGCGCCTTGGATAACTTACTTCCAACCAGTAACAATGCAAATAATTCTAAAATTCCATTGAATCAGTTAGGAAGTAGTTATAGACAACCCTTATTGCCAAATAGCGGCAACAGTGGTAACAACAATGCTTTGTCTAATGCCGATATAATGGATTTATTGAGCTAGAGATGAATATTATTGTGATTAATAATTTTGGTTTATTCCTGATTCTCCTTAATTTTACTTGACACATGACACGCTTTGTATTTTGTTTGTACACGTTTTATTATTATATTATATGATTAATTTATGTTTCAACATGCTTGTGTTTGTTTTGAAGCCCATTTCATTGAACTCCGTACTGCGTACACTATGTGGTAGGCACGAATTTCATAATTAAAACTAAAAATTTGCCTCATTCCCGATGTTTACTCACTTGTCGTCTCTTGAACTGATCGTGCGATGTTGGACTTTCACAAAAAAAGATTTTGGCCATCGCATATCCCTCCACGTACAGTCAATTTTCAATCAAGTCCATTGTGACGCAAATGGCATTGACGGTGAATGCAAAGGTGTGTGGCCATTTGCACCACAATGGACTTTGAAAAAAAAGGACTGTAAGAACGCACGGTCAGTTCAAAAAATGACATGTACGCTCCAAATAGTCAAGGCGCTTTTGCTTTTTTTTGGTATTCAGCAATGCCACTCGGTAGATATATTGGTGGAGCCCTCTTGAACTAAAAAAATTGGCAGCTACTGCCGCAATCATGGCCAACGCCATATACCTCGGGTTCCACAAAAATTTTAAGAGCAGATTAAATCTATCACGCTGATAGTTGCTATGCACCAGCCAATAGGATGGCCAGTTGCTTAGTTACTATCAGGGTGATAAAGTTATCGCGTTGATAAAAGTTTGGTGGAACCCGAGGATAGAGTGATAAAAAATCTTGAAAATATTGTTACAAACGGCGATTCTCGCGTGCATTCTGGAGGACACGCGGTCTCTCTAGACTGTTCGCATCAGTGTTACGGGTGCGAAGCTCCAGAAAAATTCCAGATTATACACGTAGGCTCTGTCCCGTGGAACTAGCCTGGAGAGTTCAACATGAGAGCAAGACACATCTGTCTATTTGACTCCAGAGCACGCCAGAATTACACGCAAAGGTGATCGACGCTTCGAGAGCGGTCGCGATCTACATGCAGCGACCAATTCTGGATTCCATTTGTCGAGTTGGTGGAACATAGTTTCACCTGGCACGTAGGCTGCGTTATTGGGCCCATTGTACACCTCTCCCAGACCAGCCGGACTCATCGAGCCGCAATGTGGTGCCTGGATGTTTGATGGTCGGTCCATCCAAGCACTGGGGCCGGCAAGCGCACGACGGTTGACCTAGACTCTGCCATCTTTCATCCCCGAACCGCAGGTGCGGATGTCCTATACATCCACGCTCTCTCTGTGCTGGTGTTCCTGACTTCGTCAGCCTCCCGACCACGCTGCTGGTTTTCCTTTACACATTGACGTACCGCCGCGCCGGCTGGAGGCATGCATACTCGGGGGATTTACCTAAGACCACCCGAGGAGGAGTTTCAGACCAGCTTCGAATCAGATGAAAGACGCCTTGTCTCCCATCCAACTATTGGCAGCGGCCAGCGTTGCTGCAGTCATCACTCGACTGGAGCGGCCTATTACATGCAGCGACCAATATTGAAATTGCCGGAAAAGTTCTCATACCAAAACACCCGATCAAAATAGTTTTCGTTCTACAGATGTCCCGGAATAAGTGTTACAAAACTCACAGGGAGATAGGAAATTGAAAAATAAGAGGACTTTTCTCAATAAACATACCCTCGCAAACGTATAATAACGGAGATACAGGCCTTCAAAGTTGTTTTTTAAATATTTGTTTCAAACATAACTTTTGAACTGTTCAACCGATTTTATTCAAATTCAAACCAAAGTTTACTTAGACCAGTCTCTATTGAACAATAATAACGCATTTCATCAAGCATTTTTAGGGGCGAAGATAGTAGGGGGTACCTTCTCCTTTGCCTTCCCCCTAGCTATTTTTATTCCCCCCGAATATTTATGGAAATGGTTTCAATTTTCGAATTCTACGTTCAAAGAAAAAAGTTCCTTTTGCAAAATTTTTATTAGAGGCTCCATTTTCGAGATATTTGGATTTGAAACATTGGAAAACATCTCGAAATCGCCACTTTCTAGGACCTAAAAATTAAAATTCAAGAAAACTCATGATTGGAATGAGTGGAACTCCTCAACTGGAATGAGTTTTCTGGGTGTTTAAGTTGGAAAACCACCATTGATGCTGAGAAAGATGGAGTTCTTCAGGAAAAAGAAAAATTGGGCCCTGGAAAGTGGCTATTTTGAGATGTTTTCCGGAGTTTCAAACCCAAATTTCTCGAAAATGGAGCCTCTAATCAAAATTTTGCGGGAGTAATTTTTTTCATTAAATTCAACGTAGGGTCCAAAAATTGATAACGTTTCCAAAAATATTCTGGGGGGTTGAAAATAGGGGGAAAGGGGAAGGGTACCCCCTATTATCTTCGCCCCTAAAAATGTTTGATGAAATGGGTTTATTACTGTTCAATACGAACAAAATCGGTTGAACGATTCAAAAGTTCTGCAAAAAAACCCTGTTTTTAAAAAACAACTTTTAAGGCCTGTATCTCATCTCCGTTATTATACGTTTTCGAGGGTATGTTTATTGAGAAAAGTCGATCCCCTTATTTTTTCAATTTTCTATCTCCCTGTGAGTTTTGTAACACTTATTCCGGGACACTGGTATAGGGGACTGAAGTTGAATATTTGATGAGAGATGAGAGCACTTCTTGAACACTTGAAATATAGCTACTACTTGAAAGAAAATCGTCGCCCCAACATTAGGGGTTGGAAATAATTTTCATGTCAAAATTCATAATTTAATCACAGAATATAGTGCAGTAAAGATAGGTTTTGAGGTTGAAATAATTATTTCATGAAATTTTGGAGCTGTTATCGATTCAGAATTTCATCCTCTACCATGTACTCAAAATCCCCGAAAATCCCACTCGAGCATTTTTCTTGCGGCGCTGTCAAAGTATATCATGTTTGCTGCAACAAGTCCGAAAATTTTATCCTCGCTTTTGTCACATTAGAGCTATATTGTTGGCTCAGAGCTGTTGGTATATACTCCAGGGCATGACCAGAACGTCAGCTGAACCGTCGACATCCTATTTCCCGCAAAAGAAGACACGTAACTAGCTTAATCTGCAATTACCAGTGGTAATCAAGTGTAGTTCGGGGATAAGTGACCAAATTTAATGAAATATGTTCTTTTTGTGATATAAGCATAAAATTTGGTATGAGTGGTCTTCATGATCCCCTTTTCAAATGTAGGCATGACGCTTTGCCATATTTTGGTTGGGGGGGCTTAAGGGCCTCCTTGAAAATTGAAGTTGCAGATACTCATACAAACCACCATTCATAATCGTCACGCATCTCAAAAAGTAATCATTTGACTCTACGTTGAATCTCAACAAGATGCAGACCAGTTGTCGTCATGTACGCACTGTTCTTCATAATGAAAAAAAAACTTTCTGGAATGTCAAAAAAAAATCAGGTTTTTATAATTTTCTCATGTGATAGAAAAGTAAATTCATCTTCCGCATTATCATTATCCACTAATTCGTATCTGCCAAAGCCGTTGATAAAGTCAATTTCTTGATATTGACATCTTGGAAGCAACAATTCCAGATGAGACCAGCCAATTCATGTGCTCAGTTCAGCAGCGTTTCTTCCAATTTCACCAATCAATATGATGATAATTCATTATTGGGTGGATAGCTTCAACTGTTTCATAATTTTAATGAGTATAACTAAATGAGAAGTAATGCGCGAAAGCCTCGAAAGAAATTTTTTTAACCGCCACCTGTCACTGTTAGAATTGCACCAAATTTAATGCTACTTTGGCGAAACAACAGCAAATACAGACTTATGAGTATAGACAAACGTCAATACGATCTGCAGTTGTCAAGTAGAAGACACAAAGAATTGAGATTGAGGCGTGAAATACTTCAAAGCTTTGAGATCGAGTTAATACACGGTATAAAAATATTTTCAACACACCCCAGGGGCACAAAGTTTATGATGGTGAGCGACGTGAAAAACATTTTTTCCCAGGCTTTTGCGCTTGGTTTCGCAAGTAGTCGAAAGGAATTAAGTTACAGAACAGTTTCAGCTATCCATTCATTCATGAATTGTCAATCATATTGATTGGGAACAATAGAAAAAACGCTGTTGAACTTCACACTTAAATTGACTTATTTCTTCAGGAGCTGTCATTCCTAGAATGACAGTATCAAAAAACAGACTTCATGAATAGCTTCGGAAAATACAAATTAGTGAATAATGATACACAGCAGATCGATTCACATTTTCTTAGATGGAAAAATCATTATGAACTGTGTTTTTTTTTTGACACTCCGAAGAAATTTTTTTTTAACCCGAAGAACAATGCGTAGGACATGTCGACAACTGTTGTGTATCTTGTCAAGATTTGGTGTAGAGTCAAATGACTACTTTTTGAAATATGTGACAATATTTACCAGTGGTTTGTAGGAGTTCCTGCAACTTCAAATTTTTAAGGGGGTCATTGGGCCCTCCTAAACAAAATATGGCGAGTGGTCGTGTTTACATCTGAAAAAGAGATCATGAAGACCACTCATACCAAATTTCATGCCCCTATCACAAATCAAACAGATTTTAATTAACTTGGTCAATAACCCTCCGATTATCTTTAATCAACACTGTTAATTGAGGATTAAAGTGACTTCCGTGTTTTTTTTTCGCGAAATACGAGTTAGAAGTTTAGACGAAGGTCTGGTCATGCCCTGCAGTGTATATCAACAGCTCTGAGCCAACAATCTAGCTCTAGTGTGACAAAAACGAGAATACAATTTTCGGACTAGTTGCAGCAAACATGATATACTTTGACAGCGCCGCAAGAAGAATGCTCAACTGGGATTTCCGGGGATTTTGAGTATGTGGTGGAGAATGAAATTCTGAATCGATATCTGCTATAAAATTTCATGAATTAATTTTTTCAAGGTTTGAGGTCTTTTTTGACTATCTTTACTGCACTAATAAGCCATCTGCATGGCTTTTCAGAGTACCTAACTAATCTGGAATATTATGATGGTAGATAGGGGCTGGAGGTGAAGGAGAAGGTTGATATTTTTCTCTCCAATAAATATAATTGTCATGAAACACAACTTGAAGATAGATCAAATAAAAAACCTCCATTTACGTCATAATTACTCATAATAACATATTTTTAAGCCGTTAGGTTAGAACCTCCAACTTTAACCCCTTGTGGGCAAAAAAACTGTCCATTATTCGAATTTGGGGTTCACGATATTTGATTAACATCTCATGAGCTACAACATATCAAGAATTTAGAGAATTTAACCGGGAACCATTTTCCATAAGAATCGTGCGGGACCCTTTAGAAAATTTCCTGAGACCCGTCGATTTTTATTTCGAGGGGGACATCTAAAGCACACATTAGCAAATTTCTACCTTTCAACCCCCTTACCTCTACCCACCCCAACTTCGAAATTTCAAATGACACCACCTACCTTGCGATACATCAAATTAAAGAGAATTAAATTCTCTTTCTGAAGAAAATATTTTTTTAATTTTCAACCCCACCCTCTCTTTCTCGTAATATTCTCTTGAGTGTCCAATTTAATATTTTCGACCCCCAAATTCTCTTTAATTTAGTCAGTTTCATTCTGAATAGCATCGAAGAGAATTTTTGGTGGGAAAAGTCCCACCCAAGTTCACCCCTTTGCTCTTCCCCACCCCAACTTCAAAGTTTACCAAGACACCACGCGCGACCTACCTTGTGCTACATCGAATTAAAGGGAATTTTATTCTTTCTCTGAAAACAATTTTTCTTTGAATTTTTAACCCCTCCCCCATTAAATTGGACATTCGCAGTACTTTAGAAATAAAGAAAGGCAGTTTTTGATTTTTTTTTTCGGAAAAAGAATCACGTCGCCACTATCTGTATGAGTGTGTACCGCGGTGGTTGGGGATAAGGTAATTGAAGATAGAAATTTGACAATGTATGCTTTAGACATGTCCCCCTAGAAACAAAAATCGACGGGTCTCGGAAAATTTTCTACATTTCACTCTGCAAAAATTTAATCAGAGTGGCTCGTTGCCATTGAAACACCCTTATACAGGATGATACAGAGAATATTTTTAAAAATAAATATTGCATGAACCAACATGCATAGGTAGAGATGTGAAATTTTGAAGAAACATGCTTGATTCAGCTCTTATTAAGATGCAGAAAACTGTTCTGAAATACTGCCAAATTTTCTCAAGGACAAATTTGCGATAAGTTGGAAATGGTGCTCTGGGGCTTTGACGCCCAATCGTCGGGCAGTTTATCCAACTGAAGTATCGCCGAAAGTATCATAGAAACAGAAAGTAGGTATCATGGACAATAATTAATAACCAACTTTTTATTTAAAACCACGAAGTTTCTCTTAAATTAATTGTATTCTTGGCCCTACTTTACAGGTACATTCTTCAGTGATTTCGAGACCACAACTCCTTTACCAGAAACATTCAGAGGCACTCCTTTGTAGCATGCCTGTAACAAGTCATTTGTGTGCAAGTCAGGAGCAACAGTTTCAAATATCTTCTTCTTGGGGTTCATAACAGCATCCGGCTGCCTGGTGTAGCCCTCACAGAGGACATGATCACCTGGCGAACACCCTGACGGCGGCAGCAGAACTTCAACGCCTTCTGAGCTAGAAGCGCACATCACCATAGCCTCGGAAGTGATTCCTCGCATCTACATTACAGAAAAATTACAATTTTTTTCACATTTTCGTTTTCAGAACCTCACCTTGACAGGCTTGAGATTGCACAAAAGCATGACCATTCGATTTTGTAATTCCTCCATGGGAACATGTGCTACCAGACCAGAACACACTGTTCTAGGTTTGTCTTCTCCGCAATTAATTTTCAAAACGTACAAACTGTCAGCATCTGGATGCTTTTGAACATCCTCTACTTTGGCAATACGTAAATCTAATCGTCCGATGTCTAGTGGAGCTTCAGGAGCTGTCGGTGCCGATTCCTTAGGTTTTTTTTCCTTCTTGGGCTTGGCTTCTTTCTTAGCTTCATTGGGTTTCAATTCTACCTGGGTTTCTATTGGTTGCACATTATTCGGTTCACTTGCTTTCACTGCTTTGACCACACTTTGACTGGGAACTGGAATTTGGGGGACTCCGTGCGCCACCTCGAGTTGTAGCAGTCTGAGACGTGCCTCCTCAACAGCGCGTTGGAGCATCTCATTCTCCTGACGTAGGGTAGTTTCCAATATCTTGTTGTATTCATTGGTCATTAAGTTTAACTAAAATTTTCTATTAATCAAGTTCAAGTTTGTAATATTTCGCTTCCTTCAGAATTATTCTAACCTCATTCTTCAACTCGGTTATTGTCTGCCTGGCAGCTTCTGCATTTTGCTTCAGCCCTTCCATTACGAACCTTTTAACAAACTTTACTTTATGGAAATTTACACAATACCGAAATAAATGCATATTTTATGTAAAAAATACATACAGATTTTAGAAAAACGTGATGTGAAGCTGCAAGTTGACACCACACCTGTCACAGACAAGGTGACAGGCAGTTACCGCGACAGCCCGTAAGCGCGACACACCCCAACCGCTACACGTGGCAACGCTGCACGGCTGTCAAAAAGCAAAATGTCACATCTTGGCGACATAAGAGCGAAATGTGGATCTGCCAATCTGATTCCCCCTGCACCCTTTTGACCATTCGGCAATGCCGCATCGAAGTGTCAAAATGCACGTGCTCCACAACAATAAGTGCAATTTTATGTTGGTGTCTATTGTTATCGAACATCGAACAAGTAGAGCACTACAAATATCTAGGAACAATAATTGGAGGGAACGGAAGACAGGACAGAGAAGTGAATGAAAGAATTGCTATGGTGCGAAGAATATACAACTCCCATGGCCCATGAGAAAAACATTTTTCGGGAAGAGAGAAGTTACAAAGGAAATAAGAGGTGGTAACTCCAACACTGATTTAATGGGAGCGACCCGTGGACCCTGACAAGAAAGTACGAGAGTCGAGTGAATGCTGCAGAGACGAGATCCCTACGAAAAATAGAGGGGAAGACAAAAAGGGACAGAATCGGGAACAAGATTTTCAAAGAGAAGTAGTTAAGACGAAGCCCAGGAGAGTGTATGAGGCGAGAACACAGGGAAGAACTCTCGGAAGAACTAGAAGAGGCAGACCAAGAAAAACCTGGCGGGAAGAGGTGAGGCAAGCAGCGGAGGAGAAGGACATCAGCAGGTGGGAGATCGATGCGTTGATCCAGAACAGGATGGAATGGAGGAACAGAACAAGCTGAATTCGGGCTTTTTAGTCTTACACCGAACGGTAGAAAGACTCCGGATTAAGTAAGTCTATTGTGATTAGGTCTAAACAACTATGCATGACAGAATGATTAATTTCTTTTCCGTTACAGCAGTACGAATTATACTATCTTATTGCTGTTTCAAATGGAGGATATTTGTAAGATCCACGAAACCAACAGGAAGAGCCAAGGATGTCAGTACATATGAAAGGAATCGGTAGGTAAAGTCATTGTTTGCGTTAGATTTATACCAACTTACAGTCTACACACACTTGTGTAAGGATTATTGTATGTATCAAGCGTTGAAGTAAATTTCCTCTCATAGTAAGCCTGGTCGCTATCCATGTTTTCTCACTAAATTTCCAAGAATCATAGGCGACTTGAGGTGATATTCACTTGAAGGCTCTATATACTACAAGCTACAAGTGTTAGCTTTCCTCAAGTCCAAGTCCTAATGACAAGGCTACCTATATGATACTCGTAAGTTATTACATCACTTTTTGGAATCAACTTCTCCGCAGTTATGCATCATATATTCCACTCTTTGTTCAAGTCTCATGTCTAATATGATCACTGATATTCATTAACTCCCAGAATAATATAGCTACCATCGTACGTAAAATAAACGAGGACCGTGTTTCGCGCGGAGTGTACTGATTTGATGAATTTTGGCCTTCTTGTCACTGATACCAAGCCAAAATTTATCAAATCAGTACACTCCGTGTGAATCACTGTCGAGTATAATTATTGTAATTGTAATGCAGTGTGTTCTTTTGTTACAGTAGTAGACCATGGTGGCCATGAGGTAACCATCACACACCTTTACAGAATCCTACAGAACTGTAAACATCATTCTCAAAGCTTGCCTCATCACTCCCAGCAGTGTTAACCGACAATAGCAGCTCATTTGGATCATTGGATCCAGACCCAGAAATAATTAACATCATCATTGATCTCGCTCTGTCTCGTGTTTTATGAAGAGTGCCACCTCCTCGTCAACATCTTCACGCCGTTTTCACCACTTTCTTTTATTTACTCTTTTATTCTAGTGTTATCACATTTTTAAGTACTATTATTCTATATTGTATTTCTTAGAATTCACATTTCTTTGAAAAAGACCTGACAACGAAGTTGAAAGTTGAAACGTTGGTTGCTAATATACACGTTTTTTTGAAACTGAAATTGTCTATCATTCCCAAGATTTGAAGATAAATATTGTAAGCAAACAGACGGGAATCAGGATCTTATGTCGGAGCTTGAACAATTGAACTCCCTGTCAATGTCAGGTTCCTCAATGCTTATTTAAGAGTGCTAGAAAAATGTTGCTTGTGTTTTAGAAACAAAATAATATATGTGGGGTGTGGGTCAAAGGGTGTTGGATTGGCGTACAAACCAATAGGATACATTATATTTTGCCAGTGGTTTCACCTGTCAGTTCCTCACTTGTCTGTGGGGACTAACCAGAGAGGCGGAGAGGGCGGTGAAAAACAATAGGAAGATTTTGAAAAACATAGAAAATCAACTTCTATTTATATTTGAAAAAAGAAATGATAAAATAATACCGATGAACCCAAGCAGGGGTGGATGGGCCAAGGGGGTAAAAGGAAATTTACCCCCTGGGCCGGTGAGATCTATAAAATTTGGGCCGGTAGGATAAAACCAATACTTTTATTCAACAGTGGAAATTTTGAGAAGAAAGATCTAGGCCGGGGAAATGAACAAGTTTTCAACGCAGTGCACTCAGCGTCACCTCATGTACTAATATAACTTTACAACTTGTTTTCTCAACCTCACAGGGGCCACTCGACAATGGGCATTTTCATTCCATTCTCTTCAGTGAACACACCGCTTACAATTTTCCCGAAAGAGACCCAGAAATGTATTGAACTACGTTCTCTACATAAACACTGATGTTATTCAGACTAGCAAAATACTCGCCGTAATATCAGGCCGCAAGACCACAGTTCTGTACACCGACAGTCCGACACTGCTTGTCGGTATCGGTAGCTAGAAATAAGTAACGATCTCGGTAACGATGTTATTTGTTTCTCATCCTAGCTACCTCGGAACCCCGTTATTGGATACCAATAGGGAAGCGAGCTTTCTGAGGCTCATTATCGATTTGAAGAACATACCGGGTGATCATTTAAAAACTATCCACCTGGAATAACTCCCGATTCCTAGTGAAAATGTCTTCGAGCAAAAATAGGTCGATTTTTATATCGAGGGGGACATCAAAAACATACATTAGCGATTTTCTATCTCAAGCCCCCTCGCCCCCACCTACCCCTACTTTGAAATTTCAAATGACACTACCCATATTAAGGTACATTGAATCCAACAGAATTGAATTCTCTTTCTGAAAAAATATTTTTCAAATTTTTAACCCCACCTCTCTTCCCCCCTTAATTCTCTGAGTGTCCAATTAAATATTCTGAACTTCTCAATTCTCTCCAATGCAGTCAACGTCATTCTGCACAGCATCGAAAGAGAAAATTTTCTATGGAAAAAATGCCACTCAAATTCACCCCTTTGCTCCCCTCTCCTCACCTTAAAAATCTAAAATGACAATACCCACTTTGTGATATATCAAATTGAAGGGATTTGAATTCTCTCCCTGAACACAATTTTTTCGAAAGTTTTAAAACCCCCGTTTTTCTACTAAAATACTCCAAATGTCCAGTTAAATGGGGGAGGAGTTGGACATTTCAAAAAAATTGTTTTTAGAAAGAGAATTTAATTTTCTCCAATTTGATGTATCACAAAGTGGGTGGTATTTTGGTCAATTTTATAGTTGAGGTGGGGGAGAGCAATGGGGTCAATTTGGGTGGCACTTTTTCCACCGCAAATTCTCTTTGAAGCTATTCAGGATGATGCTGACTAAACTGAAGAGAATTGAGGGGTCCAGAATATTGAAAGGGACACTCAGATAATTTTTAGGGAGAAGGGGATAATGTTAAAAATTTTTAAAATATCTTTTTCAAAAAGAAAATTTAATTTTCTCCAATTTGATGTATCGCAAGGTAGGTAGTGCTATTTGAAATTTTATTCTTGGGATAGGTGGGGGCGAGGGGGCTGAGGATATAAATTTGCCAATGTATGTTTTAGATGTGTCACTCGATATAAAAATCGACCTGTTTTTGCTCGAAGAAATATTGACTAGGAATCGGGATTTATTGCAGGTGGATAGTTTTCAAATGATCACCCGGTATAGTAGTAAGAGTTCAAAAAGAGTTCAAGAGTTCAAATTCAAAGTTCAAGAGTTATATATAGATGGATACTCGGATGGATAGATGAGACTTACTAGTTCAAAATGTGGGATGTATAAGAAGTGAATAAGGCATGGACTATTTACTAAGTTTTAAAACGTCACAGGACTTTTTGGAAACTTCTTTTTGTGCAGTGAGGAGTAGGGGCAGCTTCAACAACAACCCTGATGCGCAATAATTACTAGCGCCCATTAGAGTCTGCAGTCTGCTTATTCATCACTGAATCTCCACCTCCAATGGGAACTGCCTGGATGATATGAAAGAAGCAGCCTCGGAAGCAGCACTGTGCTGAATGCCGCCTGAAAATAAAGTCAATTTATTATTATCAGTGTTTATGTAGAGAACGTAGTTCTAGGTATCTTGCGGACTCTATGCTAACGAGAACATTGTAAGCGGTGTTCACTGAAGAGAATGATGACCAAGCTGTCAAGCGTGGCAATACCAAAGAGAATGGAATGAAAATGCCCATACTGTCGAGTGGCCCCTGTAAGGTTGAAAAAACCTACTTAGACGGACAATATGTTATAAAGTTGGAATGCATGAGGTGCCGCTGAGTGCACTGCGTTGGAAACTTGTTCATTCCCAGACATTTCTTCTCAAAACTTTCATATACTGCCTTCCAAAAAAAGTGCAACACCATGAAGCCGTGGATCAATTTTATTCAAATTCTCGCAAAACATGTGTTTTAACAATAGAAACAAACGATTAGATTCTGGAAATCGTAATACAAGGAACTTCAGAAAAAATTATCAATGTGTCGCTCCTCCACGATTTGCCCGACACTCATTAACCCTACGAGGCATGCTTTCAATCAAGTGGTCGATTGCCGCTTGTGACAAGCCATCCCATGCCTCTTGCAAGGCCATACGGAGATCTTTCCAAGTTGTTGGGAGGATGGCGTAATTGCCCCACCTTTCTTCCCATCATATCCCACACGTGTTCGATGGGCGACAAATCAGGAGAGCAAGCAGGCCATGGAAGTACGTCAACGTGTGAATCTTCCAGGAACTGCATTGAAGCTCTTGCCGTATGAGGACGTGCATTGTCTTGCTGGAAAATAGGGTTGTTGAGCCCCTGAAGGTATGGAAGGCAAACGGGTTCCAGCACACTCGCGATGTAAGATGCAGCTGTCATAGTGCCCTCAATGAACACCAATGGTGACCTGCTTCCATGGCATATTGCTCCCCAAACCATCAATCCGGGTGTACGGGCAGTGTGTCGCTCGGCAAAAAATTCGGGATTATGCCGTTCCCCACGAAAGCGCCTCACCCTCCCCCGGCCGTCATGAGCCCAAAGACAAAAGCGGGACTCGTCACTGAAGACCACCCGATGCCATTCTTGGACCCAGTTTCTGCGCTCATTGCACCACTCCAATCTTCTGGCCCGGTGAACAAGAGTGAGGGGAAGGGTTAACAGCGGACGATAAGAACTTAGCCCAAAAGACCTAATTCTTCTATAGACCGTGCTCATTGAGATTGGGCGTCCTATAGCTGCAACCCACTCGTTTCCGACTGCTCGGGTTGTCGTAAATCGGTCTCTTACAGCCGCTACTCGAAGACGTTGATCTTGACGTACCGTGGAGGCTCTACGACGACCAGATCCATTCCGTCGCCGATAATTGGCCTCCTCGTTCCATCTCCGCCACCATCTCATCACAGTCGAAGCATTGCAACCAACAAGTCTCGCAATTCTTCGATACGAAATCCCCTCATTTTTTAAGCCAATAATCTGTCCCTTCTGGAACTCGGTTAAATGATGGTACTGCCGAGGTTGACGGGCTCTTGGCATTTCAGGACTCTTGGGGTTCACTATTGAAACTTGCAAAAAATGTGGTTTGTAACAACCAGGAAAAACGAAAAACAATTTCTTGTGTTTTACGGTTACCAAGGGGAAAAACAAAACAACTACAGCGCCTAGATATCCAGAATGTTAATCATTTGTTAGTGTAGATGAAATACTTGTTTTGTGAAAATTTGATCAAAATCAGCCAACGGCATCGAGGTGTTGCACTTTTTTTGGAAGGCAGTATATATTGTAGAATAAAAGTGTTGGTCTTTAGAAATTTATCCGCCATCGCTCACCAGTGGGTGTGAAATTCTAAAAATTATGGATAAAAGGTAGTCTTCTCACAAAACGTTTAAAGAAATTTCTTACTGCAGTTTCGGGAGCGTAAGGGATAAATTATATGTCAAATATTCACTCCTCTACTTCTTCACCAGAATATTTCACAAGCTTTCACTATTTTACCTCCAACGACGGGAGACAAAAGGCTCCCGAAACTGCAGTAATAAATGTTTATAAACATTTTGTGGGAAGACTCTGCCTTTTATTTATAATTTTCAAAAGTGTTTATTTTATCCTACCGACTCTTTCACGAATCCCACCAGCCCAGAGGGAAAAAAGGCCTTGGCCCATCCACCCCTGAATGCAAAATCTCGTTGTTTGTATAAACGCACCAGGTGGGATTTCAAACTTTTTTTTTCGTTATCTCTATCTGTAAGAGACAAAGAATTAAAGAAACTGTTTAGAATAGAATGAAATTTTTTTTTCAACTATTGCGAATGTGTTGAAAATTTTATTTGCTATACAGGAAGAATCCTAAATAGTGAAAATCCAGATAAACCAGGAGACTACGACATTTTTATTGATGAATCTGTGGCCCATCTTAATTTAGAAGAGCTGACGAAATAGATAAAGAACATGTAAAATTGAAAGCCTCATTGCTTTAGACAAAAATCCCGGAGTCAGACCCCATAAGTGTCGGGTGAATGCTTGAAAAGAATGATAGCTAAATGTATGGCAGAGGTATCAGGTATATGGATGTAATAGGAGTACCTATGTTGTAAAAAACAACTATGGTGAAGGACTAAAAGCAAAAAAAGTCTACAGCATTTGTGAACGTAAATATATGTATTAAAATAATGAAAAATCAGCAATTACAAAAAGACATCGAATGAGTAGGTATCTACATGTACTATTACCACTTAGATAACTTGAAATTAAAAAAAATTGACCTCCGGTTGCACCAAGCCTTCATAATATATTATCGATTTACCAACTAAACCATGGGCATTTCACTGTTGTTTGACCAACAGCACTGCGAGTTTATATTTAATTTGATGATCAAATTTATGAGCTTGGTGAATCCAGGGGGAGGGGGGGGGGGGGGTGTCCACCCGTGTAGGTATGAATTTTTTTCAGAAGCTTCAGGTCTGTCCTCTGGGACCAAGAGGTGACCACCTTACTCCGGAAATGGCTTAGCTCCTTGTTTCCCTCAAAACCTGGAGGCTAGCAGGCATCCATTGCAAAAAGTGTCTCTCCTTAGGGGCTGAAAAATACACATGAGTAGATAAATCCAAAGCCTTTCAATTATTTGATTGAGCAGTAATTATATTAAACTGGTCCAATAATTCGACCCATCACCATTTCGTGACCGCGACTTTGTCGGTCGATATCTTTTGAACGAGTTGATGGATTTGAAAAATCTTATCCACCAAGTAGCGGCCGCAAAATGGTGATAAGATGTGTCAAGTTATTGGAGCAGGGTATTTGGTAGTAATAGCAGCCGGCGAGGCCTTTCTTGTAGGTCAGAATTCTTTTGAAAACAACAAAATTATGTAGGTACCCGAGTAGGTACCTATAAGAGACAGTGACGATGTCCACAATTAGGTATTTGCCTGTCACCCTACCTGATGACCATCTTAGCCTGAAGAGACCATCTTCTGTCCTGGTCCTGGATGCAAGAGCAAGTAGGTACGATGTGGCGACGACTTGCTCACCCTTTGAGCGAGCCTGATATCATTGTTTCTGATATGATTATCAAAGGGTTTTTGACAAGGATATCAACCAGTTCTGGAAGAAACCCAGCCTCAAGTCCCAAGACAGGAAACATATCCTCCCCCGAAATGACTATTGTGTCTATTTTTAGTGGTCTCTCCGGAGCCACTAAAAAATACACCTTTAAGTCATCTACCTACATTAATTTAAATTAAATCCAATTTTACTCCAAACTCTATTTGTTTTACCTACCTTTATGTTTATAAACTGGCATTATTATATGGGACACATGGACAACAAATCAAACAATAATAAAGCAACAAACGCGACAGTGCGACGTTGCCTAGCGCTTTTGGAGGGTGGGAGGGGTGCTTGTAGGAAGGGGATTGCATTTTTTCAAGTTTTTGACATTTTCGTCAAACTAGATGGCCATGTTGCCATGTTTATTCAACCTGTCGCTCTTGTGGCCTGTCGCGCTTGAAATTGTCGCGCTAACTGCCCGTAATCACAGACAACACCTGTCAAACCAGTGTCAATGTCTGTCAAACTCCTCACGTCACCTGCCACCCACTTGTCAAATTGACAATCAGCCTGGCGGCTGTTGTGTTGCTCCCACCACCAGTTTTCGTGGTCGTGACACGGTGTCTCATGCTCATTAGTTGATTATTTTATTCTGAAGAGGCCAGGTTGTTGTTCAAGATCCCGCAACCGGTCCGTGTGGTGCTTATTATGTGAGACTCTCCGAAAAATGGACGTCGAAAGGAAGTCCATTGATGTCTTCTACAAGGCACTCTACATCATCCTCCACAGTGTCTTCACAATTTTCGAAGTGATTTATGATGTGTACATTAGAATTTGTCACGAGTTTTCGACACTCGCCCAAAGTTCGTCAAAGAGAACTACATCGAAGGTGCCGGTGCATCTGACCATCCTCCTGGGCCACGAAGAGCCCTCCTACTCGCACTTGGCCGACCTGGTGCTTTGGTCCTTATCTTCCAACATCCCCTACGTCAGCTTTTATGATTATCGAGGTAACGATTTTTTTCTTGAAGACGATAAGCGCGATAACCTCCCAATAATCTTGTGTTTAGGGATCCTGAGAGAAAACGAAGGGCACCTGAGACGTGAAGTGGAAAGGAAAAGACACAAATCGGATCACGTCATTTGGCACGGCAATGGTGCAAAGAATGGGTTTGTGGGACAAAAAGTGCATGTGAAGGTGCTTTCGGAAAGGGATGGAAGAGAAGGCATAGTAAGCTTAAGTAAAAACTTAGCATTAAGTGATGAAAAAACCGATTTTAATATACAAAAATTAGACTGGTTGCTCAGACGAGAGTATGAATTTCCCGATCCTGATCTAGGAGTGTGTTGTGGAAAATCATTTTCCCTGCTCGGATATCCCCCATGGCAGATTCGGGTGACTGAATTCTTGATTGTTGACAGCCATGCCAGCATCACCTTAGATATGTTCAATAAACTAATAACTAAATATGAAAAACGTGAACAAAGATTTGGGAAATAAAATTTCCGATATCGGTGTAAATATTTATTCCTACATTTAAAATAATAAATACCATTACCATAAGGCTCAACTTTGTTTTAATCTATGTAATAAGTCACGGTGATTACTTTTATTTTATTGCACAATGCTAGGAAAGGCACACAATTTGGATGATGCAATTTTAGCATTTAATAGGTTAGTATGGAAATATCAGACCTTTATCACTACGAGGTGTAGAAGGGTCCAGTGATGGAACATACAGAAGATAAATGCATATTAATAGATTATTGAAGTAGGTAAGCTGGCGGAATTTAAAAACGCACCACACCAAATGCTGTAAAGACATTCAACCCTAATGTGATTCTAGTCATAGAACATTCTAGTTATGACTGCACACGTTGACTGAGTTTGACAACGTGACGTCCTTGGAAAGGAGAATTCGGGAGATCATAACTCACTAGAATCCGAGCTAGAATCCCACCAAGATTAAACGTAGGTACTATAACTTCGAACCGCTCAAAAAGGGAAGTTCTTTACTGTTTGGGGTATACAAAAATGGTCAAGGTTTGCCTGCATCATTTACGTACCTATTGATTTATTTTTTTGGAAATCAGGACGAGTTAAGGAAAAACTAATGTTAGTTACCGGCAATAAGTACGAAATCAGTCAATCCGCGGATTGGCGGTTATTTCGGGCATTCCGCAAACCGCCTAGCACACTGTGGACAATCATTTAGGCAGTCTGAGAACTGACAAGAAGTGGGTAGTTTTTTCACTTTGACTAGACAGAAAAACCTACGACAATATACCTATCGTCTTGTCGTCGCCTGTCCTAAAATTGCCTATACCTTATTGGAACGCAGCACTCAAACTGAACTAATAATAAATATTTGCACAGAAAAAAGCTTGAAGGTATGAACTCCGTGTGAATAAACGAAAGAAATCAATCTGAGCAACTAACTTTATGTTCAGCAGAAGTTGAAAAAATCATTGATGTTTTCTCATAATTGCTATACCTTTTGGAACGTTACAATATATAATATAAGACTGGCTATAGATCTGTGCTGGCTAGTCAAAGTGCGGCGGGCTTTGTCTTTATAGTTTTCATATTGCCTAAGAGGCCAGACATTCCGCGAATTGACCAAAATACGCTAGGTGGTTTACGGAATGCCCAATATAGCCGTCAATCCGCGGATTTGCCTGTCAATTTGAACATTCTGCAGATTGCCTAGGCATTCCTCGGATTGACTGATTTCGTACTTTGCCGGTAACACCGCCCGCAGATAGAATATAGCATTCCCAGCATTCCCAGCGAGGTATGTATTCTATTATGTGTCACTTATTTCACCAAGTTGATTGCCGCAAGAAAATGTTGCTGTGACAACTGACAGCTAATAAAGTTAATAACTCTCAGCATCATCTTGATCGAATTCTAAACTAGGCATGTATATAGTTATTCAACTTTCGGATAGTTTTTTCCTGAATCTTCGTTCGCTGTTGATCTTCACCAATAAAGTTGGCAAAGGAACAAAGAATAAGCTCGTGCACGGAGCTGGACCAGATGTTGAAACTTGGTTGTCGTTGTCACACAGTCAACCTCACTTTGGTTTGGGCGTCCCCAATACACAATATTGCGTGAACGCTTAGCGCATGCGCTAAAAAACGAGGTGATTCGTTCTAAGTCCTCCATATGTTACGCTGTAAAATAGGTGATCCTCAAACTAAGCTCAATGGATTATGCGTCGTTTTCAAGTAGAAGTGGTTACATAGAAAAATCGGAGTAACCCTTGCAACCTATTCATGAAAGCACATATGTTGGGGATCATTCCCAAATGCCTCAAATTACGAAATAAAAAAAACATTGAACACTTCAACCATAACATTCAAATTTACCGCGAAATTGTCTGGGGATATTTCATTAATTCAGTGCTGTATTGTATTGACGACAGCATGGTGTGGCGACAGTCGGTCCTCTGAGTGGCACACACTTTTTCGACCGCCGAATATGCATTTTAAATCGGAAGACTTCACAAGTTGCTGATAGAACTGTACAAAACGTTACGTCAAACACTGAAATCAATGTCATTGTCGAGTTCTGGGCCGCTATCCTTGAATCGTGTGAGTCCCTGGGAGTAAAATACATTCCGCAGTACACTGATGTAGCGATGTTGCCTATAATCGTGGTTTTTAGGCAACTTTAGCTACAGAATGTAGTACGGATCAAAGAATATAAACGTATAGACGAACAAGAAGCGACACTCTTGACAGTTCTATTGTTCTTCGTGTAACACGTCGCCATTTTGGCAGTGCGCCTAAAAGAGCGGCAATTCAAACTTAACACCCAGCTACCTACAAGTAGCGGCAACGGCATGTCGTCGGACTCGCAGGTCAAATGAGTAAAAGCCGTGACCGATTTGCCGAAAAAGGGCAATTATTATGCAGACGAAAACGTTTTGCACTTATGCTATTGCACAAATCTGACAATTTGTCTACAATGCCTGAGAAAATTGTCAAATTTTCGAAAAGATTTCCCCAAAAGTTTTGCTTGCTAGCAGTTTCGTACGCTTTGAAATCGCAAAATATGTTGGTAGGCGTCAATTCTTTGACCGCTTCACTCTCAGCTAAGCATAGATTGCAATTTTGATGTATAGATAGATAAACTACCGCGTGTAATTAAACTGACATCTAAATTATTTACTTCAACATGTCTGATGGTGTAACGACGATCAGTACCCTCCTTTCAATAAATTAATCTCATTCATGAAAGTATCACAGTCTTCATATCACAATTCGCCTTATCGCTATGTTGCGTGTATTGCACAGAAAACATTTTATTGAAAATATTAATAAATTGTTGTGGAGTAGGATTGGTGCTGTTTCCACCATGGCTTCTGACCGCGCCGAAGAAATTTTCTAGGCAATCCGTGGTTAGAGGCCTGGTCAACCAGAAGTTGTGGCCTTTGAGTTTCAAATGACGGAATAACTGAATAAGACTATTCATTGAAACCACACAGTACGCAATCGTCGGAGGTCAAATGATCATTATGGAAGACGTAGCGGGTGAACCTGCGCACTGAAAAACGGCTTCCCCCCACTCCGTCCAGTGTCGCTTCTTGCTCGTCTATGCGTTTATATTCTTTGGTACGGATTATATAAAACTCCCAGGGACTTTTCTCAGACGATTCAAAAATAGCGGTCCTGAACATGCGCGATGACAACTTGTCACCGTTTTCTTAGTTCGCATGACATCCGTGTCGGAGCGCCACTTCCGCGCAATATTGTGTATTGTAATGGTGAAGAACCCGGATGCCTCACGTCGGTAAACGCGGTAACCGAGAAGAGCGCTCATAATCCGTGGCGCTCATTCGCTGCTATTCACGATCGCCTAAGAACGGCGCGATACCGGCTTATTCTCTCGACATCAAGACTGCCTACTGGCAAGTCTCTGTTGAAGGTGCATCCCGTCTCGTGACTGCCTTCACTGTGCCCGGCCGTAGTCTCGGTCAGTTTAGACGTCTTCCCTTTGGTCTGCATGGAGCTCCAGCTGCGTGACGGCGTCTGACAGACTGTGTCTTCGGCGACGGCGCTTACCTGGAGCAACACGTTCGTTGTAGGTATATCTCGCCGATATAATCATCGCAACGGATGAATACTTCGACTTGTATTCTCCGACATCTGGAGGGTAGTGAGGAAAGTGTTTTCGCGGCTACTAACCAAAAGCCGGATCAACTACATGTGGGTTGAGAAAAGTGCCATTTTTGCATACCAGAACTCATATCTGGGAATGTCGTCGATGATCGTGGACTCAAGGCAGGGTAAACCCTGATGAAGTTCAAGCAATCCTACCGGGTATTTTTCAAAATTGTGAATTGCAGTGAGCTATGGAAGTAAAAACGTATGACCGCGACTTGATCCAAATTGCACTTTCAAGGTGCGTTCAGTCAGCAAGTTAGCCGCAAGTTTTAATTTTAGTCGTAAGCGCTGCATCGCTCATTGGCTGTTCTGAGGAGGCTGGTTCATAAGAGCCAATGGGCGTCTCTGCGCTTGCGACTAAAATTAAAACTTGCGGCTAAATAAGCTGACTGAACGCACCTTCAAAGCGGTCGGCAATGCAGGAAGATGAATCAAATCGCGGACATATAATTATACGTTTCAACACAATTTAATGTAAGCGTAACTACAGCGCTACCGAAATGGAGTGTTTGGCGGTGTCCTGGGCCATTAAAAAGCTGAAACCCTACGTGGGGGGAGCTCACTTTTTTGTCATGACGGATACGGATCACTTTGTTCTCAAATGGCTCAGCTTCTTGAGACACCCCAGCGACCGCCTCGCTCGGTGTCGCGTCCGTTTGCAACTAGTCAAATTTACTATTTCGCACCGTGAAGATAGATACGTATAGAACAATTGTTTTCATTTGTTCCGTAGGTACTGTTTGTACAGGGAAAGCCAACGTGGTACCTACCTGATGCGTATTTCTGCCAGTGACTTTTCTGAAGTAGATGACCCATCCATATGGTATGCTGCGATGATGACCAGGATATCCAACGATCGAACGATCCGATTCAGATTCCAAAAATTGCAAGAATTCCAATTCGTACGCCGGTTACAGTCGAAGTTGAAAAATTCTTGTCCCGGCGAAACACCGTCAAAATCTTGTCACAAGTCGCCAACTTCTGGACATAGAATGCGCGCACTTACAATCGAGTAGCCCGGGAAAGTACTTATGGCCATCCATTGCTAAAGGTATTTGACAGACAGACAAAGCGAGGACATAAGCGCCTCTTTCAGTTTGAAAAAAGGTCGCTAAAGAAGTAAACTATTCAATAAATAAAATCTATTGTTTTTATTGAAAAAGAGACAAATCCATTTTATTGCGTAACACTGATAATGTCTACAATAATAAAAGTAGTTAGTCCTGGTGATAATAGGAAGAACTCTTACGTTTAAAAAACTATATCTACATTTTTACTGGTGTTTGATTTTGAGTGCAATCATCAATAATATTCACAACATAATATTTTACAGTATGTTACTAACTATTTACATCATGTATATTAACCTTAATCAACATTAAAATATGAAAAGGCTAAAACAAGAAAACCAAAAATACACAACTATTTAATAATTAATCTGAAACTGGGTTTTCGTAAAGCTGCGAAAGTATTCGACTTGTACATGCTTGTTTACAAAAAGAAACCATCAAGGAGCTTGACGAGGAACAATAAATAAACGTGTTCCCCTCGTTTGTTTCTATGTCACCTGCTGGAAGTGAATGCAAGATATCTGAACACTGCAGGTAATAATTGATCACTGCCAGTTGCAAAAGCAAAACGAATTCATAGAAAGACCTGTATATTCGTAATGGAATGTCATATTGCAGAAAACAATAGCTAAATATGTACTTTTTTTCGCTGAAAACATAAAGAAATCAATGAGATAGTTTTTGAATGACATGAAATAATGAGCAAGATAAGATAATG
This sequence comes from Anaspis maculata, assembly GCA_949128115.1. Taxonomy (NCBI): domain Eukaryota; kingdom Metazoa; phylum Arthropoda; class Insecta; order Coleoptera; family Scraptiidae; genus Anaspis; species Anaspis maculata. Next base: position 76,755,278 of record OX421962.1, read on the forward strand.
TGGAATCCAAAACTTTGCAGCAATAGAGAATAAAACTGCCAGCTTCATTTCTTTTTGTAAAAAACACGACTAATGACTTATTTTTCATGTTGAAAAAAATTTAGAATTTTATTGACGAATTTCTTTTTATCAACGTCTACGCGACCTCTTACCTCTACCGCTACTTGACGACCTCGATCTTCTCCTGCGAGCAGATCTCGATCTCGACCTGCGACTTCTCGAATACGATCTCGACGAGCGTCTCGTTTGAGACCGCGACCGTCTTTTGCTTCTCGACCTAGAACGGCGATTGCCACGTGATCTCGAATGTCCCCTTCTGTTGCGACTACTGTACGAAGCAGACCTGGACCTCGACCTTCGCGAGTGCGATCTCGATCTCTTCGACCTGGACCTCTTCACAACGCTGTCTCGTTTGGGGTTGGCGGAGCCGCTTCTCGAACGTCTAGATGACGATTTTTTCGACGAGTTGCTCTTGCCGTTGCTGCTGCTGTCGTTGCGACTGTGCCGTCTCTTTGGCGGTGGCGTTCTGCTACGGCTTTTGCTGCTCACGCTGCGGTTGCGCTTGCTGTTGTTGGAGGCCTTTTTCGGCGAATTAGAAGCGCTGCTGTCACTAGTAGAACGCCGGGAGCGTCGCTTCGACTGGTGCTCCGAACCCTCGGTGGACGAGTTCGAGGAAGATGAAGATTTGCGCTGTTTGTTTCCTCCTTTGGAAGTAGCCGTCGGCCGGGGGGACTGACGTGACTTGCGACCTGCAAGTCGAAACCAATGCGTTGAATTTCAACGTTCCGAATCTACAGAACTGTGGTGGGATCCTTGTTATTCATATTTTAGAGATCGCTACTGCCATGGTAAAATGAGTATTACTCCTCCTAAAAATTTCAGCTCAATCTAGAAAAATGCACTGACTCAATTACGCTACGCTTTCTTTCAGCTAAAATAAGCAACTTGTATGGTTGTTACTGATGAGATAACATATTACGGCAGGCGTTGGTCAAATAATAAAGCGAACCTAAACTAAAGAGCATAACTACTATAACAGCATCACCTCAGTTTTCGAGATTGCGCAATTTCTCGTTTGGTCTTAGATTTTTTTTTTGTTCTTCTTCAACTTGTTGGTGGAAAGCATTAATTCGAAAAATTTTTAATTGGCTAGGGATAACTTTGAGTGGCTTTACTCATTACTGGAGTTCAAATTTTCAGTTTTGATAACTGTTCTTGAGTCTTCGTTTTTTCGGCATTATTGTTATGTAGGTGCGTATTTGAATGTACCTATTATTAGTTCTTTTACATAGGTATATGTATAATATAATAGCACATTCAATATTCCACGATCTAACACCTCCACCATAATATGGTGAATAATATATAGAATCTACCATAATATGTAGAACCCCGAGTCGCACAGATATTATCTGTGCGACTCGGGGTTCTACAAATAGAGCTTCTGGAACTATCTATGCTCAGAGTTAAAAAAATGACAGCGCCTTTTTGACTTTACCACTGGACTACCACCATGTGATAATCAAGTTAACCATCAATAATACGTCGTAATTTATCACAGATCGTGAACATTGGTAGACATCTGAAGAGGTAATTTTAATTTTTTTTTATTGCACTGAAAATTCCAGAAGCTACAATGAAAATAATCCGCAAACGAGGCAAATTTGAAGAAAAAAAAATCGAAAAACATCTAAAAATCCTTACTTGAATTTTTTGTTGTTTTTTTAGGCTCCGGATTCAAAAAGCGCTGTACAGAAAAGCGATGTTCAAAATAGCGATGTTAAATGGGAGATGTTTCAAAATAGTGAGTAATGAAGTAGCGATTTATAAAATAGCGACGTACTGAAATAGCGATTGTAACAAAATAGCTATTGTTACGTACATAAGAGCGATGTCATGAAAGAGGGTTGTAAAAAAATGAAGATTCAATAAAGGCGATTTATTCGAAAGGCATATTTGAAGGCGTTTTTTCATCTGTAAATCTTTGCATTTAGCGGACGCACTGCTTCTGAAGCCAGCTAGGTATCGTACAATGAAGTTTTCTGTTTGATTTTCTTCCACCTTGAATTTTTTGACAAGTTTTGCCACTGATGGACGATTACAATAGAATATTTCTTGGAAGTCCCCCAGTCGTTTTCCTACGTAGGTTTTTTCCCAGTATGTAGTCTGTTATAGGTTCCATTTCTTCCGGAACTCCATCCTCCATAAAAAATTCCGTAGGCGAACTGCACATCTCTCTCTGATGGTAGGAAAGTTCAGTTCAAGCAGCATTTTGCATTTTAGTCGTACTCGTTCTTCGTTCTTGTACAAATTGACTAAACCTGGAGTTTTTTTTTCTCCTGCCAAAGACTTTGAAACAGATGAAAAAATACCTAGAGACTGAAGAAATGTGGGAGTCAACTAAATGGGTCCATTAGCAAGGCCTAAGTTGAAGAAAAAAAAAGTTTTCTTTGAAAATAGTAATTTTTACCGTTGCTATTTTATTCTAGAATATAGCTTTTTGTTATACCGGGTGATCATTTGAAAACTATCCACTTGCAATAACTCCCGATTCCTAGTGAAAATGTCTTCGAGCAAAAACAGGTCGATTTTTATATCCAGGAGGACATCTAAAACATACATTAGCAAATTTCTATCTTTAGCCCCCTCGCTCCCACCTACTCCAACTTTGAAATTTCAAATGACACTACCTACTTTGCGATACATCAAATCTAACAGAATTAAATTCTCATTCTGAAAAAATATTTGTGAAATTTTCAACCCTGAACCCTAAACACTCAGAGAATTTAGGGGGGAAGAGGGGTGTTCCCCCCTAAATTCTCTGAGTGTCCAGATAAATATTCTTGACCTCTCAATTCTCTTCAATGCAGTCAACGTCATCCTGCACAGCATCGAAAGAGAAAATTTTCTATGGAAAAAGTGCCACCCAAATTCACCCCTTCGCTCCCCCCTCCTCACCTTAAGAATCTAAAATGACGATACCTACTTTGTGATACATCAAATTAAAGGGAATGAAATTCTCTTGCTAAACACAATTTTTTCGAAATTTTCAAAACCCCCCGTTTTCCTACTAAAATACTCCAAAATGTCCAATTAAATGGTAGAGGGCTTGAAAATTTCGAAAAAATTGTTTTTAGAACGAGAATTGAGTTTCCTTCAATTTGATGTATCACAAAGTGGATAGTATTTTGTTGAATTTCAAAGTTGAGGTGGGGGAGAGCAATGGGGTCAATTTGGGTGGCACTTTTTCCACCGAAAATTCTCTTCTTTGATGCTATTCAGGATGATGCTGACTAAAATGGAGAGAACTGAGGGGTCCAGAATGTGTGAGATTCATCCTCAGTTTTTCGAAACATCCGAAGACAGACTAACTTTATTAGGAGCACCGTTACTTGATCGTAGCATCGCCTCCGTAATTGATAAGAAATCTGAGGATTTGAATAGAATGATTTCACGACTTTCATGTTTAGAGCCTCACCAGGCACTTTATCTGCTGTCACATTGCTTCAGCGTTGCCAAAATTACCTATGTCCTACGAACATCACCGACCTGGAAAGAACCAGACGCCCTGCGAAGATTCGATGTCATACAGCAAACCGCTTTACAAACAATAACGAATTCACTAATTGTTGATAATTCATGGCGACAGGCTTCTCTTCCACCTCGTTGGGGTGGTCTTGGCATTAGACGTGCGGAACAATTATCAATTTCAGCCAATTTGGCTTCTATCAGTGCCGCTCTTCCTCTTATTGCCGATATTCTCCATGTTTCCCCGCTATCTACGCTACCTCAACTCGAAACGCCTACCCAACTTTGGCAAAGTCTAACCGGACGTCCCATTCCATGCCCATCTCGTCGTGGTTTTCAAAAGACATGGGATGACATAATGTGTGCTACCGAATTTGGCATTCTACTTTCCGACTTAAAATCCGACGCAAAAAAAACTGCGACCATGCTAGCTGCCGCTTCTGTAGAATCTAGCGCATGGCTTAACGCCCTTCCAAGCTCTTCTACTGGTAATCTGCTCGATCGATCTACACTGAGAATAGCTATAGCCCTCAGGTGATGTTTTTTGGGAACACACATGAAATGAAACTGTAATGTTCTTTTCGTACGGTTTTTGCAGCCAGGCACTCAACAAACTTTAGTGGAGTCGGCACGTTCGGAAAAAGTCCTGTTCACTGCATTTTTGAGTAATGCAATGCCCTTTCGCACACGTGTCCTTAGAACCTGTCTGAACAATTCTGTCCATCGCCGCAAGCAAAATTTTAGTTCAGATCCTGTATACAGGGTGAAGAAGAAAAACAATTTAAAAAAATTGCATCTTTTGAACGGACAAAGGTAGAGTATTGCAGGGCATGTCATATGATGCGCAATTTGATGGTTGTTGAGGTACACCAAAACATTTTGAAACAATAATTACCGTTTTCGAGATATTCTAAAAAAACTGAGATCTGTCAAAAAAACTATTATCTTCATTATATCGCTTATTTTTGAAGATATCGGAATGAAATTTGGTATTTGCCTTACAAAAGACGTCATAAATGGATATGCAGCTGCAGTTATTTTCTAGGCCTACTATTTTCCTAAATAAGACAGTCAAATTTTTTGGAGGGGAGCCGCCATCTTGTTTTGTGAATATCAAGCTGATGACCGAAAAAATGACTGATGGTCATTGGGCTAGTATCATGCCATTACTCTATCATGTGAAAGATCACCTTGGATGAACCATCATACCATTTTTGCTGAAAGAAAGATGATGCACGGATTTTATCGGATTCCTCAGAACTAGAGGATCTACTGCTAGCCATCGAGTCATTGCAAGTAATTGAACACCGCGATTATGACCCTTGATCATTCTTCAGGTTGTCTACCAAGATTCATAGCCATAGGTTCAGCGGTTCGGTTTTAGCAGCTATTTAAATAAAATAGTGTCGATTTTTCATGAAAAAAAACAGAAAATCACGAGGTCTCTGGGTCATTTCTTAGGTCATTGGAAAAAGATCCTCCATGGAATTCTGATAAATTTATGCTGAACTATTAGAAAAAAGTGCATTCTTCAGTATAGGTTTGAAAAAATTGGCACAGGATGTACTCATGTGATGTAGGAAGAACATGAAAGACTATCTTGCAGTAGGTAGAGAGCGAACAAATTGTGTGGTAGGGCAACACTAATAATGGATAGAACCTTATAAATTTTGATGCCGCAATGTATTTTAGAATAATTTCTATTCAGATTCCTTCTTCAACTTTAGGAAATGTTGGCATGATAGCGATATATGCAGATGACACCACAGGGTGATAAGAAATTGAAAAATTTCATCCCATCAATCTAAATAGGCTGAAGGCATGAAAATCGCCAAAAAGATCCATAATTGACCGCTTTAACAAGACAAAAGAAACCGTTTTGAACAATTTTCAGCCGTTTCTTCAAACCTATGCTATAGAATGCACTTTTTTCTAATAATTCAGCATAAATTTATCAACATTCCGTGGAGGATCTATTTCCAATGACCTAAGAATTGACCCAGAGACCTCGTAATTTTCTGTTTTTTTCACGAAAAGGCAACACTTCTTAATTCAAACAGCTGCTAAAACCGAACCGCTGCACTTATGGCTATGAATCTTGGTGAGCAACCTGTGAAATGATCAGGGGTCATAATTGCGGTGTTAAATTACTTGCAGTGGCCCGATGGCTGGAAGTAGGTCCTCTAGTTCTGAGGAACCCGATAAAATCAGTGCGTCATGTTTCTATCTGCAAAAATGGTATGATGGTCCATCCAAGGTGATCTTTCACAATATAGAGTAATGGCATGATACTAGCCTAATGACCATCAGTCATTTTTTCGGTCACCAGCTTGATATTCACAAAACAAGATGGCGGCTCCCCCCCAAAAAAGTTGATCGTCTTATTCAGGAAAATAGTAGGCCTAGAAAATAACTGCAGCTGTCATTCATTCATAACGTCTTTTATAAAGCAAATACCAAATTTCATCCCGATATCTTCAAAAATAAGCGATATAATGAAGATAATGTTTTTTTTGACAGATCTCAGTTTTTTCCAAATATCTCAAAAACGGTTAATAATGTATCAAAATGGTTTGGTGTACCTCAACAACCATCCAATTGCGCATCATATGACATGCCCTGCAATACTCTACCTTTGTCCGTTCAAAAGATGCAATTTTTTTAAATTGTTTTTCTTCTTCACCCTGTATACAGGATCTGAACTAAAATTTCGCTTGCGGCGATGGACAAAATTGTTCAAACAGGTTCTAAGAATATGTGTGCCAAAAGACATTGCATTACTCAAAAATGCAGCGTATAAAACTGTACCGACCCCACTACTTCCCGTCATTTTTGGAAGAAAAAAAACAGAAAACACAAAACCTCTGATATATTATACATATAACGGTTCGTAGCTTAGATCCATAAGAATCGTGCACTTTGTGCCAAGTCTTTGAAATTTGGTATGGTCTTAGATATGATCTTAAGGTTTTAGGAAACCATCGCAAGCAACTTGTGCGCGACCTCTAGTGGCCTGTTTGCGTTAAATCCAATATGGCCGCCATCTGTATTTCTACTAGCTTCTATTGGACACAAAATCTTGAGTAATACCACTTTTTATAGGTTTCAAGATGCGAGAGGTTCATTTCTCAGGTCTTATTTGTGTTTAAAAATCAATTTCAAGGTCATTAAGTGTTTTGATATGACAGATTAGACAATAATAAGATGCAAGGTGAAGAGACAATTTTTTATATAAATTCCGTGTGATTAAAAAATATAAAGAAACATGAACGGTGGACACAAATACGATAGAATCTGACAAGCTTTACAAGACATGATATTTGTTACTTCATGTGTTATGTAAGCTGTTTGTGCAACCTTCTTGACACTTGCATATTGGACTTGGCGAATCCCGGCTTGATAACATTTACATCTGCCTGTGCATGACACCAAACAACCACAATTGAGTAGTAATGAATATCCATGGCTTGCATCTGGAAGATCAGTCCAGTAGGGTACCCATTCTTTGGCTCTGTCGTTCCATTCCCAACCAAATTTACTGTAATTAGGGATATCAGGCGCTCTGGACAGCGACACCTTCCAAATGAATGCGGTAGTGAGCAGAGCTCGCTGTTTATGCTGAGATAGAGCATGTTGTGATGGTGATATAGATTCAAGAGACTTTAGGCCTTGGGTAACCATCAACTTCTTTGCATCATTGACTGAATTTGCACCACAGTTTTTACTGTACAATGTACGAGGGTCGTTTGATAAGTCTTTAGAATGAACATGAAGAAACATTTTTTTGGGTCAAAATTAGTTTTATTTCTCGACATAGTCTCATTTTAGCTCTATACACTTGGTCCAACGATGTTCAAGTCTTTTCATTCCTTCGCTATGGTATGATTTTTGAGACCCTTAAAATATCCGTTTTTGGCGTCGATTTCTTTATAATTCGATGTGAATTTCTCTCCACCGAGCCAAGTTTTCAGTATTGGAAGTCACATGGGGCTAAATCTAGAGAATACGATGGGTGGGGAACGAATTCGAAGTTTAATTCGTGTATTTTGGCCATTGCAACGAAATGTCCATTCGAGTGCGCTTTTGGTCGATTTTCAGCAATCGCGGCACCCATCGCGCCGATAGCTTCTTCTTTTGCAAATGTTCGTGCAGATATTGAATACACGTTCAGTTGAGATGCCCACAGCTTTAGCAATCTCGCGCACCTTCACTTTACGGTCGTCTAACACAATACCATGGATTTTCTGGACCATTTCTGCTGTTGTGACCTTATTTGGCCATCCAGATCGTGGTTCATCAGTCGGGCTCGTACGACCTCGGTTAACTTTTTTGTACCAATTGAAACAGTTGAGTTCGAAGGAGCAGATTCACCTAAAGTCCTCGTGAAGTCTTTAATCATTTGTAAAGACTTTAGGCCTTTCAAAAAATAGTATTTGATTACAGAGCGAATCTCATTTTTCTCCATTTTCGCAAAATACCAGGAGTCGTGTATCTCAAATGGGCCCCAAAGATGAACTATTTGACGTATATGTCTAAAATTTTATATTTAGGCAATCTAAGCTTGCTAGATTTCAGTAAAAAAAGGAACTCCGCGCTAGTACCGCTATTTCAGTGTTATTCTAAGGATATGTCAAACGACCCTCGTACATCAGAAATGTGAAGCGTTCAAGATGAGACATGTGCTGTGATTCCAACGTGAAACTATTCGGTGTATTTGTGATGTCAATCCTCAGGATGAGGATTCAGGTGTCAGTGACGTCAGGATGAGCACCCCATGCATTCCATGTCGTCTTTTTACCAATTCCAAACATCGATGATGATAAGTACATCACACCCCGTAAATGCATGGAAAAAGAGAAAGACTTCGGAGCGTTCAGATCCAAGCTGTTGACAAATGTGATGGATTGGAATCTCTTTGAAGGTCTTTCCCGAACCAAAACCTATCCATAGCTTTGACATATTCAAGAGTGTGAAGTGACAGATGGCCAGAACAACCACGTCTGTGTCCACTGTGGTGAGGCACGCTTTGGTATGTCCTTCCTCAGCTGCGTGTTGCAAGTGCAACATTATTCTGATGTCAGCTTCTTCTTGCTGGCTTGGAGAAATGGTTGATAATTATTATGTCACTGGTTTTGTTGCTTAGCACCTGATTACCCTTTGTGGTGAACAGTTCACATGAAGCACCAGTGGTTGGATCAGCAAATTTCTCGCAGAGGAAGTTGAATAAGTCTTATTTATTGTTGGAGTTTGATAAGAATTTTACCCATTCTGAACCCTTTGGTATAGGCAGATAATGCAGATAATTACACCATAAGGTTGTTTCCTATATTTATGGGGGTGGGTGCGTTAAAGAGAGAGTCTATCTCAACTATCCCTAAACGATCATGGAGCTCAAAGACAATATTCGGAGACTTATTGAAGAAATAGAACCTCAAATCTGCGAAAATGAAATAAAAATGTTCACTAAAAAAATAGCTCTTTGCAAAGACAACCAAGGAGTACATTGGACAGATGTTGTTTTTCATCTCAATTCTCATGTTTCTACTTTAGTAGGTATGAGATAGGTAAACTTCCGATTTTTCAAAAACTGCGCCTTTTATTCAAAAAAGAAATGCTTCAGTTCAACCTGGGACACCCTTTATATTCTTATATTATTCTTATATTCATATACTATACTGATATTATGGTAATATATTATTCAATCATATTTTATGTCTCGTAGAAGCCCTTCTATCAAAAATACCAGCACAGATGGCGGCCATATTGGATTTAACGCAAGCAGGCCACCAGAGGTCGCGCACAAGTTGCTTGCGATGGTTTCCTGAAACCTTTAGACCATAGCTAAGACTATACCAAAATTCAAAAACTTGGCACAAAGTGCACGATTCTTATGAATTTTCAATAATTACTGCCCCGCTATCGTGATATAACCCAATAAAATTTTAGTTACCATTTGTTTATTATCCGTTTCACCCCTTGGTTTCACCCTTATTTGCCACGCAGCAAGCCATGATATTGGTTTGTTAGGTTTAGCATACCTACTGACGACAGCTCATGAATTGATTGACAAATTTTGACAACGTCAAATCACAAGATGCCAAAAATTATTCCGCACAAGACAAAAATGTAAGTTCTGCGGCATATCCAGTATATCAAACGCATGCAACCAAACATGGCCCAAAACATGGCAGTGGGTGGAGCCGCCTTAGAGGGTAAGTACAAACCTACCTCAAAACCTACGGTTCCTTTACTCTCAGCTCAAGTTTGACTTGGATAAGCCAAGCAATTTACGTTTTGCTTCATGGACAGGGAGCTGGTGCCTTAAAACCTAGTCCATACTTGCTTCCTGTCCATCACCTCTATAAAAGCTCATAGTTTTGTTCCCAATTATGCATCCAACACCTGGTGGTACTGCGAATAATTACAGTGGTATTTGCTGCAGATGCAAGGAGTTTCCTCTCCCCCCGGGCTTGGATGTTTAGGGGGTCAAGATTTCGCCCCCGAATCTTGAAAAACCATTCCCCTGCACCTGCCGCGCCATTTTTTCCTCGCTTTTACCAGGCTAGGCTCCCGGTCCGAATTTTCTTCCACGGTGCGGCGTCATCCACGTGTCAGACTGACAGAGCTACATAACCTCCACTGCGTGAAACCACCTGTGAGTCTCAGGCGTACCAATGTAACTGAAATTTTTCATAGCTTGCTGGGTGGCAAATAAGGGTGAAACGGATAATGCGTGCTTTCCACCTTGCCCCAAGTTTGGTACACCTGCCATTTACGCATGTGCGGGTGCCAAACGGTGCTTTCCATCTACGTGTTCTTACTCGGTTCTGCGCCGTTCATTGGATCATCTAAAATTTTGTGCCACACCATGGAACATGTGCCGTCTGGTGGTATTTGTACCGTCTAGGTGGAAAGCACCCAATACATGCAGTTTCATGCCATTGACAGACAGGACGGCAACCGTAAGGTAGAGAAGAATACTAGAAGTAGGGCGGTATTTTCAAAAACACACCAAGTGATAAACACGTTACCATATTTTCGCTCCTTGTGTATCTAAAACTGATCCATCATTGCTGGTGTTGAACACAATGAAAGATCAAGAAACACTCTTTTTTCCATAGCTTATTTGAAAGTTTCATTTCCAGCCGTTTCAATAATATACAATGTTGAAATTACGCTTTTTACATGTGTTAGCATACGGCACTATTCTCAAATCCCCTAGCATGGTTGCGCCAGCGTAGAAATGGCACTGAATTTCGCCTATTACCACCCGGTGGAAACTTTATGTGCAGCTTCTTAGGTGTTCTTTGAACATGGTAGATAGCCGAAAGATTAGGCAATCGAGCAGTGAAAACTGAATTGAAATCGTCTGTGACAATCAAAAGTTATGTTGATTCAAATTTGGGGGGAATTTTCTGGTGCGACACTTATTTTGTTGAGCACTTTATATTTTCGTCCCGCTTGGCTTTGAAACGATTGGCAGCTGGGGTGATTCTGCGAAAGCCATCATCAGAAAAATTGGAAAAAGACTAACCGACGTGACAGACGAACCTAGATCGACAGAATTTTTGTTTCAAAAATTAGGTATCGAAATTCAACGTGGTAATGCAAGTTCGGTATTGGGCACGGTTAATTTTAGTAGATATTTAGATGGAATTTTTTGGCTTGTTTAGTTGAGTTTATTGTAAAAATGTAAAATTATTTGTTAATATTGTAAAATTGTACATAATAAATGTTAATGAGATATCCAGAATATTGAAAGGGACACTCGGAGAATTTTTAGGGAGAAGGGGGGTAAAGTTGAAATTTTTGAAAATATCTTTTTCAAGAAGAGAATTTGATTTTCTTCAATTTGATGTATCGCAAGGTAGGTTGTGTAATTTGAAATTTTATTTTTGGGTTGGGTAGGGGCGAGGGGGCTGAAGATAGAAATTTGCCAATGTATGTTTTAGATGTCCCCCTCGATATAAAAATCGACCTGTTTTTGCTCGAAGAAATATTGACTAGGAATAGGGAGTTATTGCAGGTGGATAGTTTTCAAATGATCACCCGGTATTTCTGATTTATTACATCGATATTTTTTCACGTCGCTCTTCCATTACAAACAATATTTCGTTACGTCGCAATTTAATTACACGCTATTATGCGACATCGATATTGTATTTAGCGCTATTTCATTACTTTATATTTTGAATATCGCTTTTCTGTACATCGCTTTTTGATTCCGGAGCCATCACACGGCATTTGGTGTTCAGTTTCGTGAATACAAGTGGGTCCATATGTCTCAGTCCCATTATGGTCATATCAAAGATCAAAGATCATGAAAAAAGTGAAACTGCAGCAGGTAAATAGTAAAGCGCGGAAAGTAAGGAAACAAAGTCAGAAAGTGAATTCTTTTTGTTATCTATCTCAAAAAAAAACTTGTATTCACGAAACTGAACACCAAATGCCGTGTGATACCCTGAGCCCCTAGATAATAACAGCCATTTTGAAAAAGGAGGGCGCCATTTCATTCCCAAGGGGCGAAGAAAAAACTGCCGGTCAAATCGTTCATTTAGGTATCAGTTATGATCCTGCGAAGTAGTTTGCGTTTATCATCATTTGCAACTTATATTCCCTATTTAGGTTGTAACACGTCCCCAACAAAACATTCATGAACGTATAATGAAACTACTCAAGCGGTACCTAGCGATCGCTAAAGATTCAGGATACCACCACTGGATTTCTTTGTTGCTTCTCAGGGAGAGTTTGAATTTTGGAATCCGATTTAACTTACAAGTGCCTTTAGCGTCTGTAAGCTACTACATACAATGAGCTTTTAACCCCACAGAGAGATGATCTGAATGAAGGAATGCACCCTTTGCACACCGTTCTTACCAAAATGGTAAAATTTTGGTTCCCTTCTGTCTATGTTACATTCTCCAATGTTAGTCACGAGAATGGAGTGTAAAAAATACTGACCTTGAGACTTTGCGTCTACCTGTGTGTCATTGTCGTTTGTGTCAGGCGTCGAGGATCTGCTTCCCGCCAATTCCTGCTTCCGGCTCTCGGCATCGGCCAGCTTCTCTTCAATTTCTCGCTCAGTCTTCGAAAACTCGGCTTTTTTCTTTTTGATTGAGTCCTGTGTAACGTGAAAGGCAGCGTAAAATACAAAACTACAGAGACTAGCTCAGCCGAACATACCCTAAGTTCAGAATCCGAATCCCGCTTATCTTTTGTGTAGCTATCGTCATCGGTGTCCTCCTCGCTGCTCCCAGAGTCGCCTCCGTACATACCCAGCCCTGTATATTGATCAAAACGATAGAACAACAGCATGTGTTCATATAACCCACGTTCATGAGCTTATGAGGGGGAAAAATGAAGGATATGTTGCTTTCTCGCGACTTAAGAGAGCAAGTATATTTAGAGAGAAAGAAACAGTGGGTTTGAAATCAAACAAAAAAAAAACAAAGAAAAAAGAATGGGGGTGTGGGTTGTTTTGCGACGGTGACTTACCGAGTCTGGCGGTAACGTTGGCACCGCTGGGTGCGGATACACGATGATCTGAAGCTGAAGTTTACATAAATTATACAATTAGGTCCATTCACCCTGCTAACAAGCTCACAAAAATGACCAAGAGAGAAAAAAAATGACTTGCGTGAGAGGGCCACGGGGTGTTCTGGCCCGCACACCTCTTGAATCAAATCAAACAAATATCAGTCCATCGAAATTTATTCGAAATCTTACAAGCCGGCGCCCATCGCTGAGACGGACGCTTACTACGATACCTTTGTGTTTCTTATGGTGTCTCTGCAGTTCCTCGCGGCATATCACTTCTATCTCGCGACCAGTGACCTTCAGCAGGATCTCCGTCATGGTCCTCCTCACGTTCAACATCTGAAAAAGTGATGTCTTTTATTTTGGAGACAAATTTATATTTTTTTTTAATCAAGATAGAAAAATTTTACAGGTTTGTTAAAGCAAAGTCTACAATATGGTGTTTAGTGTTTAGTTGTTTAGTCGCAAGTGTTTGATTGCAGTGGCAAGGTGGAAGTGATGTTGGAAATGGAGTGGTAAGCAGTTGCTAGTCGTAGTTCCAAGAGTTGGGTCCATCTCCAACTTTTACGCTTACCACTTGTGACTTCAACTGAATACTAGATATCATATTATAGACAAGCCTTTATGATTAGATATATTTATTGTTATATTTCTGTATATTTTAGCATAACTTTTATGACATTTTGACCATTTCTTTAGACCTTTTTCACAACATACTGCTTACCTGTTCCTCGGGTGTAAAAATCACTGGTTCTTCACGCACTGGCTTTTTTTTCTCTTGGACTTCTTCTTCGGAAAACTCGCCATCACTTTCCTAAGCAAACAGAAAACGGAAAAAATCACAAAACATAGTTGAGAAAAAAAAAATCGACTTACGAATTTGCTCTTCTGGCGTTCTTTCATGGTCGTCTTGAGAATTTCCATGGTTTCCTTTTCGTTTTGTTTCAGTCTTTCTTTGTACTCATCCCGTTCTTGCTTCTCCTTCTCTTTCTCGATCTGCTTGAGCTTATCTCTCTCCATTTTTTCCAAACCTAACAAGATTTTAATTGTAAAATTTCCCCACGAGCTAGTCGTCGTTTTCAGAACTCCACAGACTTTTTATTAAAAAATATGCAATTCTGGAAAGATCTGTTTTTTCATTTAACATATTTTGTTATAATTACTCCAAGATTTCTGATTAACAAGTTTTACCCCTTCTAACTCTAATTAGCGTTTCATAAAATGCTCCAAATGAAATTTGCTAAAATTTGCGTTGTCTTCTTGAGGGATATTCGCCATCTCTTCATATATATCCCATACACTTTCTATTTTCAGTAGAATGACTTTCTGGAGCAAAAATTAAGTGACAAGCTGGGGGGCTACAGCTACCATTGATGGCACCTGCAAAGTTTTGGAGCGAAACTATCAGCGGCCATCGGCCGTATTCTACCAGCGCCCCAGCTTGTCACTTTATTTTTGCTCCAAAAAGTCATTCTACTGAAAATAGAAAGTGTATGGGATAAACCTTTCGCTACAAGTGGACTTATAAGACCCTATGCAATCGTCCTAGTTTGATTAGGTCTTTCATTTGAAACCAACTTGTATTTTGCGTTGTAATCTCCTCTAAGCCATGTATGTACCTTCACGGATCCATGCTGGTAACTGCTTTCGCTTTGCAGCATCCAACATGGGCTGTGGTGTGGCTTCTGGAACTGGAAGTGGCTGTTGAACTGGTCTTGGAACATTTACTTTACTGAATCGTCTGTTGTGGGGTTTAATTTGCTTGGAACTTCCTGCTGATGTCCAGTATCCAGTTGTGTAATCGTTGACAGGGGGTGTTGCAGCATTGAAACTGGAAAAAAGATGAAATTGCTGACAGCGGATCGGTGTTAGGGTTCGATTTCATGTCTGAGATCGGGGTGCAATCCTCGAGCATGTACGAAAAGTTGTTGTATACTTAGACCATGCAGGCTCAGCACCATAGTATTTTTGAAACTGGCGAAATCCGCTTCTGCGATTGACTGCTGTCATAGCAATCCCATGATTCCCATGTGAATTCATCTCTCCTGTTTCAAAAATACGGACCTAGATGCACCGGACGGTGCATAACAACCTTTATCAACGAAACAGACTGGCAAGGTATGGCAGGTTTACCTTACGCTTTACAACTCCGACTTGAAATTAAGCCAGCAGACACTCGATGCGCTCTACTGGGAAGGGACGATAATGATTTTGTATGCTTTGAGTAATATACAGGGAAAAAAGTGGAAAAATCGGCAAAACCTTGGAAAAAATATGGATGTCCGAGGGACGTCCTGAAAATTTGATATTCTGTTCAGAATCGAGTGCTCTACTACGCACCTGGGTGTTTTGAGTTATTGGAGGAGGAGGAGGAGGGAGGTAAAAAATTAAACCTATAATCGAGGAAACCCGTCAATTCATTGGATGCGAATACATCGTAATTCGACGCATTATATTCCGTTGATATCATTTTGGTACAAAAAGTGTCGCTCATTGTTGAAGGGGGCTCGTGGGGAGGTAAAGCTCGGCTAGGTGGTTTTTTTTTTCCCCCTGGGCCATATTGAACCGATCACGACAAGTCTGATATATTTTCCGACTAAATCCAATCTCCTGAACTCGAATCCGATGTGTAAATTTGAATGACAACAAGTTCGAACAAGTCAACTTGAAAAAACTTGTTTTTTCTTTGACAACTATGACGGATTTTTTTTACTGTAAAGAGGTGTTCATCTTTGAACATATCTCAGGAGCCATTAGATTAAAGTGTATTCTTTACGAAAATCGTCCACTCGATGTATAATTTTGTTTCTCAAAATCGATTTGAACCGGCCCGGGACGGAGTCTACTAATGACCAGAACACTACAGCATGCATCTTTGAATGAGAATATTTCAAACTATTGAAGAAATACGTCACAACATCCATACTTACATACATCACCGGGAATCGAACCCGGAGCCTCACTTCGCCGAGCAGATACGCATCTCAGTCGACTAGTGAGCCGTCTTTTCAATTGTAAAATACTGACTATTACGGAAAAAAAATCGTTTTGTTTATAACTCCTCGTATTTACAAATTGTATTTAATTTCATTCTATGTAAATTTAGTAGACGTAGAACAATTTCTTGTATGAAATAACTATCGATTTGGCCAATATCCCATGTAAAAACAAAAACTTGCACGAGTCGCTTGAATTGTCGCATTTTCAGTACACTTGCGGCTGCGCACTTTCGACCTCCCCATATACTAGAATCCCTCTATTTGCCAGTCCCATTTAAGGAATACAAAATCTTGAATCAAGCTGCATAAATCCAACTCCGGCATTTAATTCAAGTCCCATGAATCTCAAAATAAATCTTGAATTTTAAATTTTCATGCATAAATCCACCGTGAGTTTAATGAGCCCCACCAACCGGACTCATCGAGCCGCAAAGTGATGCCTGGATGCTTGATGGTAGGTTCATCCAAGCACTGGGGCCGACAAGCGCACGGTTTCAAGGACTCCATCTTTCACCCCCCAAATGCAGGTCCGGATGTCCAACACATCCACGCCTTGCGCCCGGTACGCCTGGGTGGGTTTGCCTAAGACCACCCGAGGAGTTTCAGCCGGCTTCAAATCAGATGAAAGACGCCCGTCTCCCATCCAACTCTTGGCAGCGGCCAGCGTTGTTGCTGTCAAGTTATCACCTGACCGGAGCGAGCTACTACACGCTATGCTCTCCTCATGAAAGCCCATAGGAAACACTAGAAACCTCTGCAGAAGTGCACAGCTATACTGGTAAATGTCCAATGAACATGATTTGAAAATTTAACTAATAGATTACTGGATATAAATTGAATTATGAAGTTACCCTGGAAAAGATGTAGCGTTATCATTTGAGCTATCTGGAGGTGCATTGAAGAAGTTCCCTGGCGTTGGCAGAAGAGGAGGTTTGAGTGGCACTGGGGGTGGCACGCCCGTCGGAGGGGCCCAAGCGTTATTCCAGCCCCAGCTTTGACTTTGGGCATTCCACGTCCAGGCCTCGTTTCCGGGGGGCTGCGGCTGCTGGTTCCAGGACGATTCGTCCTTGTCATTTTCCACGTCCATGGGAGCTTCGCCCCCCTCGACTTCTCGTTTGGGTCGACTCTTCTGGGCATCTTGTGTCGGCACCGGAGGGGGACCGGCCTCCTTCATGATTATCCATTGCTGGGCCAGAGCCGCCCAATCCACCTGGTCGTTGGACATATTCTGGTACGTGGAGGGGTTGAGCGCCCATTGAGGGTATTTCTGCGATTCCGTCGAATCACTGCCGGAGTACATAGTAGTTCAAAGATTCACATGTGCCCGAACATTTCGTTTTTTTTCCATCAAAAATTACTATTTTTGCTCGCTCAGTTTTATTGACACTACATCACGCAACCTACCGGCAGCATTTCCCACTAAATATCATCGCCAACATGAACATGAAAACAAGAAATTCACCAACTTGTTGACAAGCAGCTGACAGTGACAGTTTAGGACGTGATAACCTCACACGTCAACAGAGGATAAGTCAAAAAAAAAATGGCCCGGCAAAGGAGACAAGGGCAATCGGATTCTAGGCAGCACAAAGGCACAAACAGTAGCAGCAGCAATGGTAGTAATTCAGTGACCAATAAAACGACCAAAAGCACAAGTCTTTTGTCATATTGGAAACAAATTATTGGATGTCTAGTGCTGGGAATAGCAGTTTGTTTTGGATACATGGGATATCTGGAAACGAGGGTGAACACACCCTTTGACGATAAAAAAGTCAGTAACTATCAATCAACAGATCAACTTAATAATTTCTCGCCAGTAATCATTCATTTTTATCAGATGGTTATCAAAAGCGGCTTGGATGTGCCTGAACAGTTCTGGGGCTCCTATAGACCTGGGGTGTACTTCGGAATGAAAACCAGGGATCCTGCGTCTCTAGTCACTGGGCTGATGTGGTATTTCCCCACGAAATTACGCCCAGGTGGAGATGGAGTCAGGTAAAATTGACAAAAAAAAAAGTAAGTGCCACAATCTCATCTGTTTATGTTTACAGGCACTGGTGTGAACAAGGGGATAATTTAGAAA
Source organism: Anaspis maculata (assembly GCA_949128115.1). NCBI lineage: Eukaryota > Metazoa > Arthropoda > Insecta > Coleoptera > Scraptiidae > Anaspis > Anaspis maculata. The sequence continues at coordinate 76,773,425 of OX421962.1, forward strand.
AGTATGGCTGGCTCCAGCATGACGGCAACAGTTTTGGCCTGCAACAAATTATTGATGGGTCATACGAACTTAACACTTCATTTGTCAAGAGGCTGGGGGGCTCCCATGGAGGAGACTGGACAGCTAGGATCTCTGTCGATGTTAAGGTGTCATTTCGACTTTCCAGCACAAAACAAATTGGAATTTTAAAAAGCAATGCATTTTAGCAAAGTTTAAAATCAACACATCCCTCAGGTGAAGAAGTGTCAATAATTTGGTACACAGCTTTAGATCCTGAGGAAGTTGAGGGTGAAATTTCGCCAACAAATTCTGCTACAAAACTGACTGGAATCAAAGGAGTTACGCCTGGATTGGGAGAATTCACCATGAAGTTGACTAACTATTCAGGAACTGTGCTGCACGAGTCATTTTTGAGCACTGTAGCCCCAGGTTTGCATTTATTAAAGGAAACTGTGTTGTCATCCCTCAGGTTGGCTGAAAACAAGCCAAGTTCACCAAGAAGAATTGTGTTGGCTGGAGAGCTTCTTCACATGGATGGCGTTTCTGAGAAAGTAAGTTCTACATATTATAATCCATTCCAAGCTCCAAAAAACCACAGCTTGCCATTCAAAATTTGAGTTTTGTTGATGTCAGTTGTTGAAGTTGAAACTGTATATTTTCTAACACAGCTTGTGCTTATATTCTTATTATGATTGCACCTCCCAACACTTCTCACTGTTGAAAGGTATATGGTTAAAAGTAACAAAAAAAGAACGAAAATATAAAAATGTTACAATAATGAGTATTTCCTAAAAATTTCCAGAAAATATAATAGTGCGGGCGCTAAGAGCCAAAATCGGGATGAACCTTGCAAATGGTGATGAAAGCATGAAATTCGGTACACGTACTCAGAATGAGCACCTCTCTTAGATAAGAGGTGGAGCCACGCCGAATTTTCACCGGAAGGGGGCTCGGTGGGCTCCTGAAAGTTTAAGGTGCTAGGGCTCCCACCAAACCGCTTAGTAGTTCGTTTTATCAATTGAAAAGGAAACTCATGGATATATCGTAAAAATTGACGACGTTTATCGCCTTGTCCCGGGAAATTTTCATGATGAAAAAAAATAAGTTCTTCGGCAGAACACACAAATTGGTTTTATTTTATTTTCACCTACAAAGAATTAATACGGAGATGTGCAACACGTTGTTTCCCACAAATTCGTATCCTCTGAATTCGTTTGTGGAGTCAAAATTTTGATGGTGTATCTTCTTGAAGAGGGGCATTCCAAAGAGTAAGCTATTTTCAACACTAAGTTCAAACAGAACTTTTTCAATGTTCTGAATCGAAATTACTGAATTCCTTCAAGCAATGCATACCCTGAACCCTTCTTTGAGAGTACCGCGTGCGATCGAACGTGGAGTAAGTCCTGAAACACTATCAGAATTTTTCTTCTGTGATGCTACTATCCACTCTCGACCGGGGCAATTAGGTTCCTACACAGCATGCGCGGAGTGTATACACGTTATTTCAATATTATGACGCGTGATCCCTGATTATGACACAATTTCAATTATCAAAAATTTGACTGAACCGAGAAAATACCCTGCATCGTGTATACACTCCGCGCATGCTGTGTAGGAACCTAATTGCCCCGGTTGAGAGTGGATAGTAGCATCACAGAAGAAAAATTCTGATAGTGTTTCAGGACTTACTCCACGTTCAATCGCACGCGGTACTTCCAAAGAAGGGTTCAGGGTATCCATTGCTGGAAGGAATTCAGTAATTTCGATTCAGAACATTGAAAAAGTTCTGTTTGAACTTAGTGTTGAAAATAGCTTACTCTTTGGAATGCCCCTCTTCAAGAAGATACATCATCAAAATTTTGACTCCACGAACGAATTCAGAGGATACGAATTTGTGAGAAACAACGGGTTGCACATCTCCTTATTAATTCTTTGTAGGTGAAAATAAAATAAAACCAATTTGTGTGTTCTGCCGAAGAACTTATTTTTTTTCATCATGAAAAATTCCCGGGACAAAGCGATAAACGTCGTCAATTTTTACGATATATTCATGAGTTTCCTTTTTAATTGATAAAACGAACTGATAAGCGGTTTGGTGGGAGCCCTAGCACCTTAAACTTTCAGGAGCCCCCCGAGCCCCCTTCCGGTGAAAATTCGGCGTGGCTCCACCTCTTATTTAAGAGAGGTGCTCATTTTGAGTATGTGTACCGAATTTCATGCTTTCATCACCATTTGCAAGGTTCATTCACCTAGTGCCCCCACTATAATATCCATTGCCCATTAGTTGAAAAAAAAATTTCGATTTTTTTTTAAAGGTTGGTAACAGTAGAGAAACTTCAGTAGGGTTTTTATGTCTGTATTTTTCAAATATAGTGATGCCACTCTAACAGTTTTTCAAGTTTTCAATCCAACAAAGCCGTTTGCTTAGTTTTTAGTAAATTTGTGACGTCACAGATATATTTCTAAAACACGCATTACGGCCCCAATTTTGGGAATTTGGGAAAAAAATATAGGTACATTTTTTTAAACCATACTATCGAATAAGCCAATAAAAAAATTGGGCAAGTACCCCCATTAGAAAGATTTTTTTTCGATTTTTTTTATATTTCAAAGGGTTGGCAACAGGAGGGAAACTTCAGTGGAGTTTTCATGTCTGTCTTTTTCAAATATAGTGATGCCACTCTAACAGTTTTTCGAGTTTTCAATCCAACAGTGCTGTTTGTTTAGTTTTTAGTATAGGCTGTCTGATTTCTACATGATTCTAGTGGGCTGTGTTTCTGGTCGCCATCGACCGATCGCGGCCTGAATCGCAGCCCACTAGAATCATGTAGAAATCAGACAGCCTATAGGTAATTAGGTACCTATATTTGTGACGTAATGTATTTTTCAAACACGCATTACATCCGCAATTTTGGGACTTGAGGAAAAAGAAAAAATATGGGTACATTATTTTTAACCATACCTACTATCGACTAGGCCAATAAAAAAAAAGGCAAGTACCCTCCTACATCATTTTAACAAATTTGATTTAAGGGTGAGTTCGGCATGACGCTCTGGATTGCGTTCGAGAACCACACTATTCTGCGATTCTTACATTTTTGGAGTAGGGGTATCAAGTAAGGCAAAGTAACTACCACTTTCCGAACGATTTTCGCTGTGCTGGAAATGTCACTGTCAATGTCACTGATTGATGATCGCAGTGCTGTTCAGTTTCAAAGTAAAGTAAGCTCTTCTGATAAACTACCCATTTTTATAGGTACTGCCTACCACGTAAATACCCAATCGAAACGATTATGGTAAAAATAAAATAAGTCTGACAGAGAAATATGTGGGGTGCTGAGGTGCGCATGACGAGTAACTTTCACGACGCTCGGAGGTGCTGCAAATTTTGTCACTTCAACGCGACACGTTTTGAGTTCTCGAACGGTTTACTGCGTTACCGATAGTGCACACAGAAGAGATCTCGAACGGTCATTTCTGCAACAATCGCAGAATAGTGTAGTTCTCGAACGCAACCCTGAGCACGAATGACGTGAAAATGACTCCATAATGACTTTATTTTCACGTCATTTGTGCTCGCAGCGTGCTCGAAGCGTCATGCCAAACTAATCCAAAATCATCTTAACTCCAACTGATCCGTTACCATAGAAACACGAATCACGGCTCGAATTGATCTACCTGGGAGCCTATTTCTAGGAAAGATGTGATCCGTTCACATGTGAAGTTGCTAGGCAACCAGGGCTGTGATTGGCTGAACTGTGATCGCCTGGTGATCGCTCCCCTCTAGAAATAAGGCCCCAGATATCGCTATCGGTAGCTAGGCAAGCACCATTGTGATTGGCTTTTGCTTGACTACCGATAGCGATATCTGTCGGTTCGAGTGCATAGCGAGTTAGAGAATACGGCTCCAGGGGTAGTTGGATCACTAATCAGTGGCTTTCGAACATTCTTTTTACGATACGTTTTTTGGGGCCAAATAAACCCGACTGCACGTTTCGAAGAAAAAAATGTTATTGTCAGCGTACACTTTAATTTAGGAACGATAGTATCAATATCTACATACACCAAATTCAAATGAACATTTCAACCTTCTGGAGCCTTTTGAGAACTTCCCTTATTTTAGTTACCATGATAGCACCCGTATGGAATCATTTAGAGTCAGTGGTTGGTATGAATGGTATGATGCTAACTTGATGCTAACGTCTTCGCAGCTAGCTGTCTTCATGTGTTAACATTGTCCGAATTCGGAAATTTTTGTGGTGCTGGATAGAGTTCTCTTTTGACTACATGGTACGATCTTAGGTCATCCAATTGTTGACCTGATGTATGATATTGTCACGTATAGGGCAAGGGCCAACCTTCATCCCTATTCGTGATCAAGAGTTTGGCTCTTATTGTTGTTGATTCATGCACAGCTGAAATTTGGAGAGGTAAATGGGAACGCATACATTCTACTACACTGCACATTTATTGAGTTATTATAAAATGTTACACACATAACAATAACCGCAGAACGACATATTAAACTCGCAGTTATAAAATGCTCTTACTGAATGTTCACACGCACTAATATCAAGATAATAATAATTTAGCTTAGTTAGACCGTCGTCGGGGCAGAACCCTGGCTAAACCCGATGGACGAATCTGATCTGACTGAATCCCCAGGAGGACTAACTGAATGACAATGACCGAATCACCTGTTCAAGTCTTGCAACTCTTTTTATCGATCCGTTCGAATTAGGTGAGTGACGCAGGTATCCTCGTGTTTTGATGGACACTTCCTGTTTTCCTGCAAATAAGTACCCTTGTCTTGCACTTCGCACTTCATTCCATTGCGGAAATTACCTGTGATTCCGATTGTTCAGACTTACATATTCAGCTACACGTGCCTTCCTATTCCAAAATCACAAAAAAATCAATAACTCTTTGAAAAAAACAAAGTACACACTCAAAAGTCCAAAACTGTTTCGGCGTATCGATATACGCTTCCCAAAAATGTTACCTAGAAAATTCTGCGACTTGTTTTCTCAGAACTGGACCTTGCTAAAGTCAGATCATTTTTGCGCTTCTTTCATTGTCATCCGTATATCGTGCTTAATCAACAATCGGGTGATCTAAGGTGGTAGCTTGTAGTGAAAGAATTACTCTATCGAGCACCACAAAATTTCCAAAATCGCAAATGGTTTCTCGAGAAATTGTCATTTTAACCGAGAAAATTTTTTGGGGTGATCCCTACAGAATTTGGGTGTGTACATATGTGACATTTGTCACCGTCATCGTACAAAGCAAGATACGCGCGTTGAGTGCACTGTGTTGGAAGGTTTTCTTCACATGAAACTTTACATTTTCTGTATGTATTTCCTTGTTCATACCTGCTTATTTTTTAGTAAAAGTTAGAGTAGGTAGTACTGACTACTCAGTGATGACCATCAGAAGATGGGGCCTCTGGGCAGTGCGCACTTTCATTCCATTTTCTTCAGTGGCCACCACTACCTAACAGCATTAGCGAAGAATCATCAACCAGTAGAGACGATATGTCCCTTATGTCACGAAGACCGTGACAGCTATCACATTATACAAATACAAATGATTTTATTGTTTCTCAACTACACATAATGTAGTACATATAATCAAAACAGATAAGTCAACAATAGGTACATTGTGTTACGTAAGTGGGACAAAATTGTGGTTCTGTATTATCTGGTGTCTTTACTTTTATCATTTTGGGCAAAGGATCTAATTTTCATCGCCCCACAAAGAATCTGTATATTTGGGTAGCGTTTCTTGCTGTTAGTGTATGGAAAATCTCGTGCCAGTTCGTATTTTTGTATCTTGTCTTCTGAGCTCTTAGGCAGTCGTATATTGTGCAATCAGAGATGATTTGATTGATTGTTTCTTCTTTTTTCAAGTTGCAATACAATCTCGTTGATATTAGGCTTGTGGGGCATCCCACTGAAGTACAAGGTGACCGTCGGACCGTTTGATAGCTTGGTTGGTGTCAATCAAGAATTTGTAGTCACTTCAGTGCGTACTAAGAAGAAAGAGGTCCCAGCCATTCATACCACCCTTATGTGTCTATTCTTCTACGACACGCTAAATAATGTTATGGTCTAGATGTAATCTCCAAGTTTACTCCTCTAGGTCCCTTTTCAATCAGATATTCCTCAATATCAGCCACATACATCGAAAATAACAATGTTAAGTCAGAGTTTTCCTGTAAAACTCTCTTATTAGTGAACCTTTTCTGAAGCGAGTCTGTCCCTCAGGTAAGATGTCAACGCTTTCGGAAAATGTCTTTAGCCTGGAGTTGACTATGTGATGTGGGGCCTCTGGATATTTTCATTTCATTTTCTTCAGTGGCCACCACTACCTAACAGCATTAGCGAAGAGCCACCAACCAGTAGAGACGATACCCTTATATGTCCCTTATCACGTCACCGTTAGCTTCAATAATTTAGGATCGTACCATTCGTACCAAACACAACACATTCTAGTTTACTGCAATGAGAAAAAAGCCAGATACACATATTGGTATTGACTGAATTTTAGGCTGAGCCCAACTTCGTCGCAGTGCAGCTCACTGGTAAAGTTCCATTCACTGTTGACGTAGTATTTGAGTCTGGCAGCTTTGGAACAAGGCAGGATACTCTTGTTGGTGAAGCTTATACCAAAGCTTTGAAATGGCACGAGACAAGATTTGTTCAAAGGTTTGAGGATACTTTTGGACTGAAACGACGAGGGTTAGTAGTTTTTTCTTGCATACATGTGTTTAAAATTTGTTTTGTCTATTAATCACCACCAACCATGGCCTTGAGAACATAATTCATCAAATGCCCAATCGCACAAACGTGATATCAAATTTTAGTCCGGTCCCAAAAACAAAAACCGATTCTCTTAATTCACTTTTTCTAGAAAAATTACTAGAAAGCGCATGGAGAAAGATCATCTAGCCTGGCTGGTAGCTTGGTACCATCTCTGGCTTCAAATCCAGAGATAGTGTGTTTGAACCCTGGATCCCGGTCGGGCTAGATGGTCTTTCTCCATGCGCTTTTTAGTACTTTGGTGTGTACTACCGAGCAGTCATGCCAAGGAAAAAAGGTGAAGCGGGTTAGACCATCAAGAAAAGAAGTGATAATAAACCCTCCAGTTGATGCGCCCTTAAAAAAAGGTGGTTCGGCTTTCTGACTACAGGAACCGCTTCACCTTTCACAAAAAAAACAATAACCAGTTGGTATCAAACTATAGGTGTCCGTTTTTCAAAGTCGACCATGGGTATAGACTACCGGCAGAAGGCGTAGCTTCTTGATACGTGACTAGTAGGCAGTGGCCACGAGAAAAGTTGATTCCTAAGACATTTACACGCATGAAAATAGGCAAAATCTGGTTTTCAATGATTATTTAATTGTAAACGTTTTGAAAACCCGCGAATCCCTGAAAATATTAAAATATAACCAAAGGGGGCAGTTTTGTGAACGTCGCAAATTAACTTTTGAAGTCCTTGAGTCCCTCCCAGTTGTGGGAACTACTCTTGAAAACCAGTTTCATAAGGTCGCCGGACGTTATCTTTGGAAACATTGTGAGGTCATCGACTTCAGGTGCGTTCAGTCAGCTTATTTAGTCACAAGTTTTAATTTTAGCCGTAAGAGCTGTATTGCTTATTGGCTGTTCTGAGGAGGCTGGTTCATAAGAGCCAATGGGCGTCGCTGCGCTTGCGACTAAAATTAAAACTTACGGCTAAATAAGCTGACTGAACGCACCTTTATTGGAACATTCAGAAATTCAGAATCCATGACCGTATAGAGAGCAATCTCCCCAAACACGCGGATTTTTGCAAGATAGCCTGCTTTCGGCCCCCTTTGAAGCCTTCAAATCCTTGGAAATATCTGCCCATCATTTCCACAAAAACCGCGACGTGGGCGCAATTTTTTTTTATCGCCGAAAATGACGAATCCTTGACTCACACGGTAGGTACACACCTGGATCTGTACAATAAAGCACAACAAATATAAAACGAGTAAAACCAACTTCAAATTTGTACGTTATAGGAAGGTCATGTTTTGACGTTGGTTGTCTTATAAAGCGCGAGTCTGCTGCGATGCGGTCGTTCCGTGGAACACGGCCAATACAAAAGGCACAGGAATTAGTTCGGAAACGGTCCACTTGAACGCTAGTAGTCATTCTGCCGGTAGTCTATCCTTCCGAAAACTTTTTTTTTGAAAATGTGAAAGTTGAATAGTATTAGCCGTAAATTTTCCTTTGAGGAAGGCGCATGCCGAGTTTGAATATTTTTATTGTCAAAAAAGTCCTCGAAAACCGATTATTTTCAGTCGCATCCCTAGATTTCAATTTTCAGCAGTCATCGCGTAGGTATATCTGGTGCAGACTATTATTAGCATTTTCCACTGAAAAATGCCAATAGCAGAGCTCCTAGACGAGTTTCCCTGGCGACGAAAGCGAAAAGTGCGCAGTTTTGTTCCCAGTAGACCGTTGTCTATAAACTAAAATACTTCTAATTCTAGAAACAATAAACCAAGAGCAAATCAAAACGTTAATAATTTTTAATATACCTTCAGATATACCAGCAAGGAGATCAACTTTGCTCAAGCAGCCCTAAGCAATATGGTAGGAGGCATAGGTTACTTTTTCGGCACTTCAAAGGTTCAAAGTTCTTACACAAAAGAACCTGTCCATTATTGGAAAGCGCCACTTTATACTGCCGTACCATCAAGGTAAACTGACCATTTTAAGATGATTTTAAATGTGGCGAGTTTTTCAAGCGTTTCCTTTCAGGAGCCATTTCCCACGCGGTTTCTTGTGGGACGAGGGCTTCCACGGTCTCTTGATTTCCACGTGGGATATTGACATGGAATTGGATATTATCAGTCACTGGTTTGACTTGATGAATGTCGAAGGCTGGATCCCGCGCGAACAAGTGCTAGGAGCCGAAGCCCTGGCCAGAATCCCTGAACAATTTGTGGTTCAACAAAATACGAATGCTAATCCCCCGGCTTTTCTTCTCACCCTTCAGTATATCTTAAGGAAATACTACGATCAACTTACTGAAGGTCGGCTGGCAACGTTGGAAAGGCTCTACCCAAGACTTCAAGCGTGGTTTGCCTGGTTCAACACTACCCAAAAAGGACAGAACCCTGGTACGTATAGATGGCGCGGCAGAGATCCGTTGACCAATCGCCAGCTGAACCCAGAGACTCTCTCATCTGGCCTGGACGATTATCCCAGAGCTTCACATCCCACGGAGAACGAGTACCACGTAGATTTGTACTGTTGGATCGCTACAGCTTCTGATATTTTAGCAAAATTAGCAACACTTCTAGACAAAGACGGATACAAATACGAACAAACGGCTGAATATTTAAAAGATAACGCATTATTAGACAAGTTGCACTGGTCCAGCTTTGCATCGCGCTATTCCGATTATGGGTATCACACCGATTCGGTGAAGTTGAAGCGGCCGCAGCCTCAACCGCGATCCCAAAATCAAAACATGGAAATGATACGGGTGACGCTGAAGAATCCCGAATACCGTCTGGTTGATTCATCTTTCGGCTACGTCAGCCTTTTTCCGTTTTTGCTCCATATTGTCGAACCGAATTCGATTAAGCTGAATCAAATCTTGGATGATATTCGAAATCCCGAGCTACTTTGGACTCAGTACGGGTTGAGATCGTTGTCCAAAAATTCGCCGCTATACATGAAATACAATACAGAACATAATCATCCGTATTGGCGGGGTCAGATCTGGATGAATATCAACTTTTTGGCAGTGAGAGCTTTGCATTTTTATGGCAACACAGAGGGGCCCTACAGAGAGAAAGCGCTGAAGCTGTATGGGGAACTTAGGGAGAATCTGATTAAGAATGTGATGGCGCAGTACTTCAAAACTGGTTACCTTTGGGAACAATTTAATGATAAAACCGGAGAAGGAAGCGGTTGCCGACCGTTTACAGGTTGGACGGCGTTAGTGGTGCTCATGATGAGTGAACAGTATTGAGCAATAGTTTTCTTTATTTGAAATTGTGATCGTTTAGTCAATTAAAGTCGAAATTTGTTAAATAAAAAGTCTTTGATTTATTTTAGAGAAAACCTTAGGTAGGTACCTACCGACAGTCTTAAGTACCATTGCAGTTAGAAAAAAAATAGGACAAAATGAAACGGAGTGTACCAATGTGCTCTGTGGTACCAATTATTTCGGCCCGATGTTATTTCGACACAAAGCCAAATTTGGCACACTCTATTCCAGTCTCTGTCCTACTTTTTAGCGCACTTCTTTAAACGGGAGACACTTATGTCTTCGCTTTGTCCGTCTGTCCGTCAACAGCATCTAGTCTAGACAAAAGGGTTTCTACGAAAAATTTCAACTCTAATGGGTAGCTCATACTACGCCTTGGGCCTTGGGACCCGAATCAAGAAAAATCTTGTCGAAATAACAATAAACAACTACAATAATAATCTGATGAGATAATGAATAAAAACCAATAGTTTTTGCGCCAACATTATTTAAATTTTGAGGAGTTGAAATCAAAATTTAAGCGGAAAACTTTTATGGGTTGTGATAACATTGTTGGAGAGATTATAAAAAATGTTACTCAACAATGCCATACAAAAAATTTACGTTTATTATAATAAGAATAATTTCGCGGCCATGAGAATGGACGCACATTTTTGGTTTGGCATTGTTAAGTAGCATTTTTTATCATCTTTCCAACGATATGTATATTTGATAATTTAGGTCAATAAACATTTATCTATTTATTTATTTATTTATATATCACAACCCATGAAAAATTGGGTTTTCCGTCTAAATTTTGATTTTAGTTGAATTTTTCAATTGTGTCGTAAAAATTTGTTGGTTTTTATTTGTTATCTCAAAAACTAAAAAGGATTATTTAGAATCATTTGGATAAACTGGGATAGTGATAAAATTGCGCAAAAGACCGACTCTGATTCTCCCACGCAATAACAAAGTTACCCTCCAGTGATATCACCAATTTGGGACACACTGTATACATACAGGATGTTTCAATAGGTCGCGGGAACAAAAATGGCGTGCTAAAGATGGGTATATTGGTATATATGACTGCGTTTCTATCGCAGCTTTCGATCCGATCGAGTTTCGATCGGATCCAAAGTGGCTTCAGCCGTTGAGTCTTCAGCCAAGCGCGTTTTTATCGTCACACGTTCGATCCGCTTCACTCAATCCTATTTCACTACTTCAGAATTGGCTTAGAATTTATGAGAGACAACAACATGGTTTAAAACGCGTCAAACTGCGCCAAATCGAAAAATATTTCATGATTGAATTTTCTTGGTGTATTTTATTTACAATTACTGGAAGGCATCCTTTGATTTCGTAAAAATCACGCTTTGTTTACAAGTTGGTCATCTGTCACTTCGATCCGATCCCGTTCACATCGGCTACAATACGAGCGGATGCGAGCTCGATCCGCTCGACTCGAGTCAAGCCGGCCAAAGCACCGGATCGACTTGAACTGCTCGATCGGATTGAAATTTCAATCCTTATTACCGTTTATATCGACAATTTCGAGCGGATCGACCCGATCGGATAGAGTTTCGATCGGATCCAAAGCTGCGATAGAAACGCAGTCTATGGTATGATGTTATTTTCACTAGTACCTACTTGTTGATACTATTTTCTTCAGTTGTAAAGTTGTAATGAATATATAGATAATTTATTGACCAATTGTCGCTTTATAGTAAAAATTAATGTGCTAAACCTAAAGGTGCGTTCAGAGCTTGTTTACGCGAGGCTAAGCAGAGATTTTAACAGTGGTTAGTTAGGAGTGTTTACGCGCGCCGACCAAAATGACAGCCGACAGCCCCTTAACCTAGGCCGCTATTCTTGAATCGTGTGAGAAAAGTCCCTGGCAGTAAAATACATTCCGTAGTACACTTGTGTAGTGAAAGTTGCCTAAAAACCACGATTTGAGGCAACATTCGCTACATCAGTGTACTGCGGATGGGTATGGGCGTTTACGTGCGATTGCCAACACTTGTTTGCTTACTAAATGCAATTTAAAATCAAATTTAGCTAAGCTTAACAGCTGTTGCGAAACTTGCGTTTAGAGGTGTTTATGCGGACGATAACATTGATGTTACGGACCTTAACACCAGTTTTAAACCTCACGTAAACAAGGCCTCAGTCAGCTTATTTAGCCGCAAGTTTTAATTTTAGTCGCAAGCGCAGCAACGCCCATTGGCTCTTACGAACCAGCCTCCTCATAAGCCAATAACAGAACATCCAGAACAGCCAATAAGCGATGCATAGCCCAGGCATATTAGGTTTTAACCCGCAACAAATTCCCACAAAGCTGAAATTTGGTATACGGGCCTTGTAAGACCTAAGGAATAACATGTCAAAATACTCGGTGGCACACCCTTGTGCGTCATTGATTGTGGGGGAGGGGGCTAAATGTTGCCATTTTAAATGCGTAAATGACACCCTGTAGCTTATATAAATGAAAAAATCATATTTAGATGCCTCAAGGCTTCACAATATTTGCTTGACGTTTGAATTGTTGATAAATAGTTTGGGTTGTCTGGAAAAAAAAAAGAGGATCGGAAAAATTTATTTTGTTCTTCTCTCAAAAACCTCGAATTGATATCGGCAAGTGTGGTATCGTTTCTAACTGAATCTTGGCCTCTGATATCAAATATGGTGTTTAAAATTGAATTGAAACACGATTAAACAAGTTTTACTGAAAAAACGAAGATTTTTGTCATCTGAAATTGTCGTTTTGTAATTTCGGTTTCCGTTTGGTTAGAATCATCTCAATTGAGTATTTCCAACAGAATTCATTGTTCTCAACCATTTTATACCTGAAAACGATAAAAACAATGTGCCTGTATTCATTACAAGATCAGAAAATTGATCTGTTGTGAAAGTGATTATATGCCCAATTTTCTTCCGAAAATGCATACAATTTATGCAGTTCTTTTTTTTTACTGATGAATGATGAAGCGGTTCCACTGTTTTTGTGTGTAATACTATGCGAAGTTCTTCCTCTATCAGAAAATACCAAAAGCTATTGTATCTATCGGGCAATAGAAACATAAAATCATCTTTTCTGTAGCCGTTATTCCATTTTCAGAAAAAAAAGTAGGTGTAAAACTTGTTTAATAAAAAATTGATGATCTGACTTTTTAATATAAATAGGCGTGAGCAATTGATGCTGTTTTTGTCCAAGATAAACATAAATATAGGATTTGTCGGTAATTTTTTATTTTTGACAGCTTCAGACAATGATGCCCCTAAATGAAGAAACCACAATTTTTTTTTAGAGAATTCATTATTTTCGGGATGAGCACTGTGAATATCAACTGTTCACTCATCATTCTCATCACTTGGGTCTGTTTCGAAGATAGGAAGAAGAACCTATTAACAATGCTCAGCTTTATTGGCCATCACAAAATATTCTTACATGTTTCTCATTCAAAGATCCAGGAGAGAAATTCCACCTTGCGCGTACTATTCACGCCACTATCAAGCAGAAATGTTTCATGGCTACCGGAGTCCACTTCATAGGCAACAATATACCGTGTTTCCTTCGAGACCCACCTTATATTGTTAAAATGATTGGTTCGTCCACAGGAATAGAGAGAAATAGTTTTAGAGAAAAGTGTCTGGGTGAATTTTTTGACTAGATATTCAAAGCCCCAAAATCGTAGGAGGCACAGAGGTGTAAGTCCAAATATTTTGATATGTCCTTGCTTAGGGATCATACCAGTTATATATCAATATTCAACTTTGTGCAACATTGCTTGAGGCTTTAAATTCTCACATGGTTTTTCCTGAAATATCCGGGCGACAAATTAACATTCAGCCGCCTTTCCTGCAGAACTAACCAATCGGAAGAGTTACAAAGGCTCCCTCACACACCTTAGCACTAACAACAAATCTCTTTTGGGTAATTGTTGACGACCACTACTTCTCGACTTCAGCCACCAACTTTTCACGGTAGGTAGACACCACCACAACATCACGTTCGTCGACCGTAGTTTCCTGGGGAAACCACTATATTTCCACTGTAAAATGCCCCTTCTTTCCATTACTTGTCCTACGACGTAAGTACATGCAAGAAGGAAGCGTCCTATATAGCTGTTTAAGTGGTTGCCTAACTCTTAGAAAATGCTAGTCGAGAAGTAGTCGTCGTCAACAATAGGCTACTGGACACTGGTGCTATTTTGAGATTTTACCATGATTGGCCTATCAGGTGCACATCAGTTAACCTATTTTGAGAAGAAAAACTTGGCTTTTTCCACGCGTCTATTTGTTACAGCAATTTTAAAAATTTGCGTGACGTCATAGCTGCTTCCCTAAGCACTGCGCGTGGAACGAACACAGCATGCGAGTGTCGCGGTAAGAAGAGCAGGGATGGAGATAGCTCAGTAGTGACGTCACCAGCGTTCTATTTCAATTTTTTTGAGGCACTTAGAATTGGGATATCGAGCTGCGGTTTTCACCATAAATCATATAAAAAATTGTAGTTTAGTTTGAAGAAATAAAAAAAATTGAGTCCAGTAGCCTATTACCCTCTTTTGTTCATTTGAAACATATCTTATATCGATCGGATACTCCGTTCACTTGCAGGAACAGCTTGGAGATAGGTATCTCTCTAATTCTTAGAACTTGACCTTTGAGGATGAAAATCAAAGGACGCACGAGGGTGTACGGGTTACCACGATTTTTCGACTAAAATGCCTGGGCTAGCAGCGCTTACCGCTAAAATTGAAACTTGCGGCTAAATAAGCTGACTGAACGCACCTTACAATTCAACTGAGTAATGTCAAAAACAAGCGAATCTCTGCAGCGCTCCTTTGGCATCCCATCAGGTGCCAGCGCGGGCAAGAAGCTGGCAAGAGATTCTTTGGGCAAGAGGTAGGGTTGCTAGATTTATCGACAGCTTTGGCTGTACAAGGGTTACGCAATCATCCGTTGCTAAGGGCCGATGGGAGGGGCTAAAATTCAGCTATGTGTCAAAATTTATCATGACCTGAGAGAAAAGGAAATTTGCGGGGTCCGGTGCTGTTGCTTGATGTCCGCAACCGAACATACATGAAAATTTCATTCATATAGCGGCATAAAAGACGTGTTTTGAAACTCATCGGGCAAGTCATATCCACCTCTCACACGAATTTGTACACCTAAATCCAAAATAAACATGCTCTTGACAGCTAGAGCCCGTTGAGACGGACGCCTATGGCCTTCCGTGAGGCCGACAGACGTCAGTCCCTAACTCCGTGAGGCCGATCGGTAAACAAACGCTCAGCCAGAATGCGGTACCCTTACACCGGCCGACCGGTCGCGTGATAATTAGGTTCCCTAGCAAGAGGCTCTTCGTTGTGCCCTCTAGTTGTGCCGGCAGGAGCTGCTCTGGGTAGATCACTAGACAAAGAAAGTAGATCCAGCTGGGCCGTGATTGGCGTATGTATCTACTTTCTCTATCTAGTGATCTACCCGAAGCAGCTCCTGGCGTAAAACGAAAGCGGCTGAGGAGCGCGGAAATGCGCAATGCGCTGTTGCCACGTCAGACATACTTGCAACGTTGTCATATCGGGTGCTAAGGTGACGGTTATGTTTCCGCGACCTATGGAAACGAGCCACCCTAAATACATTTTTGCCAGCTGAAATTTTGGAAATTTCCCAAAAAACCCGTGGTTTTTTGTTTCGAGGGGATCATCTAAAGTATACATTGCCAAATTTCTATCTTCAACCCCCTCACCTCCACCCACCCCAACTTCGAAATTTCAAATGACACCACCTACCTTGCAATATATCAAATTAAAGGGAATTGAATTCTCTTCCTGAAAAAATAATTTTCAATTTTTTCAACCCCACCCTTTTTTTCTCTAAAATTCTCTTGAGTGTCCAATTTAATATTCTCTAAATTCTCTTCAATTTAGTCAGTTCCATCCTAAATAACATTGAAGAAGAAACTTTGGACGAAAAAGTGCTACCCAAATTCACCCCTTTGCTCTCCCCCACCCCAACTTGAAAATTTACTTGAACACCACCTACCTTGTGATACATCGGATTGAAGGGAATTCATTTGTTTCTCTGAAAACTTTTCAATTTTCAACCCCTCCCCCATCAACTGGACATTTGGAGTGTTTTAGGCGAGTTTTTTGAAAATGTTGAAAATATTTTTTCGGAAAGATAATATGTAGTAGTTTTCATGACAATTTTGTGTTTTGGTGGGCATGCGCAAGATTTGACAGCTCTGGTCGGCTAGCACCAGAGGTATAGAGTGGGGAGAATCATTTCAGAGCTGCGAGAGTTTGGCGAGCACGCGAAGGTCGAATTTTTGCCGACCGCCAAGGAACGTGAAACGCATGCGCTCTAGACCTGATGAAAATTACGAAATTACGTGAAATCAGAGCCGTTGCGAAATCAAGTCCTACGACGGGCCTATTCCTGGACAGAAATTGATCATTCAGGTCTCTTATTTGGAAATCTACAAGGATGTACTTTGGTTTGAGCCCATTGGCATTTCCAAAATCCAAAAATAACTTTTTAAAATTTCAAAATTTCTGATTTTTTTCATTTTTGGAAATGCCAATACTAATGGGATTGAAAAAGTTGTTGACAGGAATCGGTTTTTGTTGTTGGAAACTCCTTCAAAGAGAAATAATGTAGGTACGAGAAATGCTATTAGATTTTCACAATTTTTTAAAATTCTTGATTTTGTCTCTTGAAAATTTGAAAACTAGATAGCAATGCCCATAGGCACTCTGCGGATTTGCTTCAGCGCCAAAAGTTGCGTATCTATTTCCATAACAACAATGCCATTTAAATAATCATATCACCTGCAAATGTCAATTTCAACAATGCATAATCTTCAATTTTGACAATTTTCCTCACACATTGGGCGTTTCCCATTTACCGACACAAGTCGACTTGTGTCGACACAAATCGACACAAATGCGTTCCATTTGATCTGTGTTCCTTTGTGTCATCGACACAAGCTAACACAAGCTGACACAAACCGACACAAATGTTTTAAATGGAAAGCGCCCATTATGTTCGCGACTGCCGCATGAGGGTACTGAAACGGGCGGGATATTCAAAATACGCAGAGCGCCTATACATCTTTATTCAAACGAGTCGCATACCGAATCTGAACTTTCCATTTAAAAAAAGTACCAAAAATTGTTTCTAGCTCTATTAATTCACTTTTTCGAAAGCTAGCAGCTGTCGATGTAAGGTGCGTTCAGTCAGCT
This sequence comes from Anaspis maculata, assembly GCA_949128115.1. Taxonomy (NCBI): domain Eukaryota; kingdom Metazoa; phylum Arthropoda; class Insecta; order Coleoptera; family Scraptiidae; genus Anaspis; species Anaspis maculata. The sequence continues at coordinate 76,790,684 of OX421962.1, forward strand.
TATTTAGCCACAACTTTTGATTTTAGTCGGAAGCGCAGCGCTTACCGCTAAAACTAAAACCGTGGCTAAATAAGCTGACTGAACGCACCCGTAGAAACCCATATAACATTAATTGTATACAGAAGCCTATTTTTTTCATTCCAAAAGTACAAATTTTGACAACATGGTAAGTCGCTATTTAAATACGATCGCGCGCAAAATAAACGGAGACAGTGTTTCGCGCGGAGTGTACCGATTTCATGAATTTTCGGCGTGATTTTCGGCTTGGTGTCACAGTGACAAGAAGGCTAAAATTCATTAAATCAGTACACTCCGCGCGAAACACTGTCTCCTAGTACAGGCGGTACGGAGCACATTTCATAACAATCCTGCATTTAATAAAGAAAGCAAACCACTTTGCACAGTGACTCTTAGAATCATTTCGAGCGATTTGACCCGCAGCACCCGATAATTCGTCCCTTAGGGGGGCCATGGGGGCCCTCCAAATTTTCAAGATACAAGAACTTTCACAAAACGATCATTGAGTATCGTCATGTGTGTCATAAAATGAGCTTATGGGTCTATTGAAAATGTTCTCAGCAATTATCGTTGTGTCCGTTCCATTCTTCACACTTAAAAAAAATATTCTTGAGCAGATGTCAAAAAAACTGTTTTTATTTTTTAATCTACGTAAGGAAACGATAAATTCATATGTTTTGTTTAGTTTCCAAACAAATTGCATTCCGTGAGCCCAATTATAGAGACAAAATTTTTATAATGGTATTTTCCAAAGAAGTGGTGTCCTCTTCAGTACACCTTTTTCAACAGCATTTTTTTCAATGCTCCCACTGGATAACAGTGTTAATTTTTACAGGTATGAGAAGCTTGAAGTCTTTTCTTAGTAATTTGGATGCAACAAGGCTTCAAAACGCGCAAGGGAGCCCTAAAAGAATTTTTTTGTGCTCGGCTATCAAATTTTTGGCATGTTGATTTTGTAGTAGGGGAGAAGTGGACAAAAATACAATCTCGGTCGCGCGGGTGGCGGCGGCGCACACTGGGCGGAATCGCGTTCGTAGCCGGACATAAGTCTGAAAAATGATTTCGAGAATTCAGCGATGATTCTATTCCAGGGGTGTAGCCAATTAGTCCACGATCTCATTTCATTGTAAAGATTTTGTTCCAACTCCTTTCTTATTGAGTAATCAGTCTCAAAGTTCGGGTCATTACCACAGCTTGGAACAAAAAAAAAACGTTCCAATATTATGGAGCATTTTCAGATCCGGGTAACACAGTCATACAAACTGTTATTTCGACTTCAATGGATAGCTCTTGTAGCCTCATCAATGTAGAATCAAATTGTAAAGATTGTTTTACTACAGGGTGTTTTAAAAAGCTCTAAAAAAAATTACATAAAGATAATTGAAAAATGCTATTTTTCTTATGAATAAGTGATTTTCGCTGGTGCGAAAGTGGTAGTTGCCTTTAATTGCCATCAAAGTTTTTGCTGACATTGTGTCAGTGGACCATTTATCCTCACAGAAACATTGAAATATCCTGCGACTATGCGCGACTCTGCGGTTGGTCAATTTTTTTTCAAGAGTATTTTCAATAATTTTGCCGTAACTTTTTTGAATATAATAGGTGATAAATCAGGTTAAACTTGAAAAAATCATGGGCTATGGTAAGTATGGTAAATAAATGTGATAATATTCAATGATCACCTTTCCCTAATGGAAAAAAAAACGAAAAAAAGAACAGCCAGTGCCTTAAAAGTTTTCCTCACCGTTGTTACGGATGTTGTGGTATTGGGTATATCGTTTTTCTTTTGTCTTCGCTCTCAAGAACTTCCAAAACTGTGGGCACTACTCGGTAGCGGACTGCACAAAAGATTCATCGCTATCCATCGAATTGCAGAAGGTTTGGGCGAAGAGAAATCTTTTTGCTCTGAGAGGCTTTCACGCGTTCTGTGGTTGCGATACCACCTCGTTCTTTTAGTCCAAACGCATGGAAGACCTGGAAGAGCATGGAGAAAGCGACTTCCGCATTTCGTGTCTTGACTCTGCTCTCCGACTCTGAAGCTGACTCTCTCGTAGACGTTCTTTTGCCGTCCTCTTGGGGCTGGAAGAAAATCGATGAGAGCTGGTCGCCAGTCTGGACACAGATTGCTGAAGTGTGGGGGGACTGCAGTGAGCTACACAAGTACGTTTTTCTTTTTTTTTGTGAACCTATAAGAACTTCTAAATTTCAACAGCTGCAAAATGTAAGACTGACTGCAAAACAATAACTTGTACTTGTCGAAAAGCCAGACTTCTGTGTACGCTCCAATGCAAAATGTGCAAAGGAGAATGCTGCAACAAAAGGTGGGTTCTTCGCCACTCCTAGGTTATTTGAGAGCCTTTCAAAAAAACAAAGGCGCTTATATTGTCATTCCAATGGGGTACTTATTATAATATAAACATCCCTGTATTTGATTTCAGTATGGCCCCATCAAAAAAGTTTTGGAAGAGGAGGAGAAATTCTGAAGAGGTTGAGAAATACATCTAGCCGGGGAGATGTTCCAAGTTTATTTCCAAAATTGCTCAATCATGTTGATGGACCTAGAGTATTTAAGTACCTTGTTCATTTTTATTACTCAAGGACCACGCTGGGCACGGCGCAGAAGCAACACTTCATTTCTTAAATTATGTTGAAGGTTATAACAGAAATACATGTAGAAGACTTGATTTGACATCAAAAATCAGAAATCAGGTATGTCGTGGGGGGAATATCTTATTGCAAGAGGATGATAATTGCACACGGCGCAAAAAGATCTCTTTGCGATATGGACGAAGCGGTTGCTGCGGCCATCTGCCATGTCTCCTATGGTGACTTCAACGAATGAAGTTGACGCATCAGCAGAGGAAAAAATTGTTCCCTGCATATTTGTGACAACTGGTGCCCAATATGAATCACAGAGAGCATTCAATCCTAAAAAATCGAAGAGCTACGCTTTGTTCTTCGAATTTTTAAGGAAGTTGGTCCAGTTACGAGTAACTACTCGCATTTAACACTCCATTGATTTCTTGAATTTTGTTGAACATTATAACAAGAATTTGACAATTACGCTACTGAATAAATTTTTAATCTATTTCAGACTACAGCTCTCGATTTTGCCAATAAACATTGCACAGAAATGACCATCAAGTCGATGCATCAGCTCTTATAACAGAAACAGTTGCATTGTGGGTCATGTTCCGAAGAATGGTCACGATGCAGAGTACCTTGGGTAAAAAATGTTGGTGCTGCGGGCCAAATCACTTGCTTTGGTACAAGCTACTCCTGTGCCAAGTTTTCCCGCAGTACAACGGAATACAGAGTCGTTGTGCGCAAATATATTTGCCGCTAGAATGAAACCGCCGCCGCCGCCCGCGCGACCGAGATTGAATTTTTGTCCACTTCTCCCCTACTACAAAATCAACATGCCAAAAATTTGATAGCCGAGCAGAAAAAAATTCTTTTAGGGCTCCCTTGCGCGTTTTGAAGCCATGTTGCATCCAAATTACTAAGAAAAGACTCCAAGCTTCTCATTCCTGTAAAAATTAACACTGTTATCCAGTGGGAGCATTGAAAAAAATGCTGTTGAAAAAGGTGTACTGAAGAGGACACCACTTCTTTGGAAAATACCATTATAAAAATTTTTTCTCTATAATTGGGCTCACGGAATGCGATTTGTTTGGGAACTAAACAAAACATATGAATTTATCGTTTCCTTACGTAGATTAAAAAATAAAAACAGTTTTTTTGACATCTGCTCAAGAATTTTTTTTTCAAGTGTGAAGAATGGAACGGACACAACGATAATTGCTGAGAACATTTTCAATAGACCCATAAGCTTATTTTATGACACACATGACGATACTCAATGATCGTTTTGTGAAAGTTCTTGTATCTTGAAAATTTGGAGGGCCCCCATGGCCCCCCCTAAGGGACGAATTATCGGGTGCTGCGGGTCAAATCGCTCGAAATGATTCTAAGAGTCACTGTGCAAAGTGGTTTGCTTTCTTTATTAAATGCAGGATTGTTTTGCCTACCGCTTGTACTATCCGTCGGTCTCCGTTTTTGCGCACGATCGTACGTGCACGGGGCGCACGCCACTGGAAATACTGGAATGTGTCATTCATGTTTGACGAGTATGTGGTTTGACGTCTTACGTTTTTGACATATCTTAGACGTTTACAATTTTTAGGTTAAGTGTATCTGGCCAGTGGCCACTTCAAAATTATGAAAATTGACGATAATATCGTGGATGATTTAAAAAATCTAAATCGCGAAGATGTACAATTCATCAAAAAATGTTCAGCGATAGCTCATGGTATGTCTTGACAATTTAGTTGATAAGAAAAGTGCATAACCTAACAGTGTTTCAGACATCTCTACTAGGAGATTTACAATTTTGGACCTAATAGAGAAACTGGGAGACCTCCTGGTTAGCCAGTCAGTGGTCGAAAGAGAACTAGGAACATGGATTTTGACAAATATTTTGGAAAAACTTCCTCCAGACCATCTGGATGAGCGGCAGTTGAACTATATCTGTAACTTTTATATAGATAAGTTTAGAGACACCCATCAGGTATTTTGGGTTTGCAAAAGTCACCCATCAATGCTATACAGAAATGTTTCAGTTAATCCCTTCCGTTCTTCAAGGAATACATTCTATAATAAAGTATGACCATTTTCCAAGTGGAGGTGCCAAGCAAATTCTGGTGACACTTTTTCAACATGTGCCTTGTCAACAACAACAACAAGCAGACCGATTGCTCATTTACAAGTTTCTTGAAGTTAGTCTGGAAAAACAGAAAGATGGTACTGCCTTAAAAATGTTTATATAAATAGTTGTTTATGAAAAAATGTCTTGCAGATTTACTGGCGATGGGTCTTGACTATGTATATGGAATAATTTCAGCAGTAGATGGTGAAAGAGATCCTAAAAATCTAATTTTTCTTTTGACATGGTTTCCAAACTTTTTGAAGGTGGTCAATTTCGGACACCTGACTGAGGAAATGTTTGAGGTTTTAGCATGTTACTTCCCAGTAGATTTTCGAGCTCCACCACAAGATCCTGATGTAAATCTTTCACATTGATTTTGTTGTTGAAGACTCATTTTTGTTTGTTTCAAGGCTATTACAAGAGAAACTTTAGCTGATGCATTATGTCAGTGTTTATGTGCTATTCCTCAATTTGCTCAATACTGCATACCACTTGCGCTGGAAAAGCTGGACTCCTCTCTAAATATAGCCAAGCTGGATTCATTAAAGTTGTTGGTAATTTTACAAAAAAAATCTTTGTGTGAAAAAAAAAATAAGTGCTTAATTATTTTCTCTAATATTTCCACAGGAACATGGATGTTCTACCTTTGAATCAGTTTCATTTCTTCAGCATGGAACTGAAATATGGTCAGTTATACAGAAAGAACTTTTGAACATTCCTCCAGTAGAACTTCAACATGCTTACTTAGAGTGTCTTTCATCAATCATAAAGAAAATATCTGAGAATGAAGGAGTAAAAAGCATTTTAAAAAACATCTGTGATACACTTAAAGGAAATCTATTGCCTGATTCGAAGCTTTTTGAGCTTTCCTCAACATTTCTTCTACATATATCTGGCTCTTCTGCGGTTTCCGCCAAGTTTGTTACACAAGAAATAGTACCAATTCTCACCAACACGTACAACATTACCAAAACTGAAAAACACAAAGTTCAAATTTTGTCTCTTTTGGTACGATTTGCACATACTTACGCACAATTTTACGATACTGTTGAAACCGAAAATTTGGCCTCCATTCCAGTACATTGTGTGAAGGCAAGCATTGCAACTTCAGATGAAATGAAAAAGGCTGGCTTTGATGGTCTCAGGGAGCTGTCACAGTATTTGTCTGTGCAAATCAGGCTTCAAACATACCAAAATTTAAGATACCTGCTCGTCACCCCTGAAAAAGAAAGGGCTTCAATTCTTGCATGTTTCCAGAAATTGGCGCAAAACTACAGCGATGAAGTCAAAGAAAAGTTGATTGATGTGCTTGATGGTTCAAATTTTCCTTCAATGTACTTGGAATCACTCTCTAAAATAGCTCATCAAGAACATTTTCTCGATTTTGTTCTCGACACGTTATTAATTCATATTCAACAAAATACCCAAGCAGCATGTGTAAACCTCAAATTGTTATTAGAGGAAAATGAGAATAATGCAGAAATTCACAAGGGTTTATACGAAAGGAATTTGGTGAACAAACTTTTGGCTCTGAACGTCACAGAAGAGGAAGTGTTGAGGAACGTGTCGGCGGTCTTGAAAGCACTTATTGGATATCAGTCTAGTGATAAGCAACAGAAAATTGTCGATGAAGCACTTCCAACGATTCTGAACGACGAGAAAAATACTGATGTGGCGTTTGTGCATTTATTAGATGGTATTCTGAGCAGAATACGAAGGAATGTTTGCATAAACGGTGTTGTTTTAAAGAGACTGACTGGTCTGTTGATGAGGAGTGAAGATGTAGCTTCCAAAGAAGTTGCTGTGCAGCTTATGTCAAATTTATTGAACAAATGTCAAGATGGTAATATATTATTATCCAATCCTATTGAATAATGCACGCATTATCATGCGCATACATGCCTGCATTTTTCAATAAGACTGGATAAAGCATAGTATTCTACTCGCGGGTAATGGCTATTACTCATTCGGATGCTTTACGACACTCATGTCGGCAAACTGCATCCTCATTAGTAAGAAGCAATCATTACCCGCTTGTTGAAGAATATACTTCTGTTCTGTACTTCTGTTATATACTTCATGGAAATGCACTTGATAAGATTCAGTTTTCTTGACATATAACACCAGCATAAAGTTATCAGCTATCCTATCCCATTTTATCCTACTATAACCCATGCATTAAACCATACCTACTATTCTCAGCTACCATACACCCGAGCATACACCATATGACTAGAGTGCTTCTTAATTCTTTTTGCCCTTTTCAAGGCTAGAGTACCCCAAGTGTCGTTTTCTGAAGTCTTTTTTTTTTCAATGGGTTCTTGATTGTGCAAACTATCTTTTAGAAAGCTTATTGGAAGAATACCTTGGAGAAATTGAAGCTACTACATCTACCAAAAGTGATGTTATGGTAATGGCATGGGTATGCAAGGCTTTAGTCATGAGAAACCATAGATTAGCCAGCGATTGGACGAATAAGGTTAAATAACTATCTATTTTTTTCTTCAGTTTCTCAAAGTTCATTTTTAGCTCATTCAAATGTTGGAAGTCAACCCAGACGTCGCTCACGGTTTCCGAATTATCATGAAAGATGATCTTGATACGCTAAGCGCTAAAAGCTACTGTATAACAACGTAAGTACCATTTTATACCTTTATTTTTAATTGTAAATTTGAGTTAGCTTTGGAAGTGGAAACGTATGTCTGCGACTTAATTCATCTCTCCGCGTTGCCTGGCTGACCGAAAAATCTGTAGGTAATGAAAAAACAATAACTTTTGCAGGTTGTTGTTCAAGCAAAGATTTTTCACTATAGTGAGTAACGCTTTAGTGGAAAATTACAAACCAGGATTCCCGTCCTACCTCGAGGCCTTGGGATATCTAATGGAGTTTGCTCCAAAGCAAGCAGTGGTATTGGAGTTTAAAAAGGTGACAAACAGTTCAAATGTACGCAAATATTTTGTTTACAGCATATTTTTCAGCTCCTTAAATTGATAATTTTGTGCTTGGAGCAATGCCCGGATCCAAACGTTCTTAGAGTATTGCTTCGGATTTTTAATGATCTGATATCAACCAGACAACACTGTGTGGAAGATCACCTTGATGAATTCCTTACGCGGATTTTGAAGCTATGCTCTGAGCATGAATCGATGGTAATACATACTACCTATTATATTATGGTACAGGATGCACTGAGAAAAATGTAACTTTTTATTTTTTTTTTCTGCAGAAAGTACGAGTCTTGGCGTTGCAGTGCATGCAGAATTTCGCACAAAGCTTCCCAGTCTACAAGCTTCTTCCGCACAAACAAACTGTAATTTCGAGTCTAGGACGTTGTGTAGACGACAAAAAGAGAATAGTTAGAAAAGAAGCGGTGGAGGCAAGATCCTTGTGGTTTCTGCTTGACGCTCCAATGTAAAATTGTGAGAAAGTGAGATAGGTAGTGTAGTAAGTGATGTAAGATGTAGGTATAATTGATTGATAATAATTACTACAAGTAGGGAGCCTTTTTTATTGAAAAAGAAAAACTATTTAATAAATAAAAAAGTCTATTAATTGCAGTTTGCTGTGATTGTACTTGCCTGCCAAAATATAATACCAGTTCCAAGAAGATTTCTATAAGTGAAGTTTTCAGGTATACGCAACGAAAAAAATCTGTTTTTTACTATACAGGTGTCCAATTCAAAACTTAAATTGCCTGTTAGTCTGAAACAAAATAATCCAGGCCCTAGCAGTACTTTTGTAGGAAAAACGATGTAATCAAAATTTTTTTTTTGGAATCGTTAAACGATCATCCCAGGACAAATAATCACTCGGGTGCTTTCGCGATTTCTGGTACATTTTCCAGCAATATCGCATCAAAGTTGGCGGCTGGTCAATTCTTCAGTTCGCTGATATTTCTTGGAGTTTTTGCGATTTTTTTCAAATAAAAGTACTATTCTACTCAAAAAACAATTCCGGATCGAATGGTGCTGTCAGATTTTGAGTACTTACGTTATACCGGGTGAAAAAAATATAAAACGAGTTTTATATTTTTTTTCCAACTTTTTAGTTTCTTGGCCAATTTTCACAAACTTTATGTCAAAAGCTCGCTGACTAAATCGTCCACTCAAATCAATTGTCAATATAGCCAAATTATCAAAAATCAAGATGGCGGCGGCGAACCCAAATAAAAATGTGTCGTATTTCGAGAATTTTTTTTTGATTTCTAAACTTCGTAAAGAACGACCCTGATGGTGGATTCTGGAAGATTCAGCTTTCTTCTGCAATTTGGGACTAGATTTACTTGATTCGCACATTACACTGTGAAAATATAGTGAATCAAAGGAAGGTCCACTTGTGATTTTTTCCAAATTCACAATAAATCAGCAGTTTAAAAACCTCCCGCGAATCCTTATTTCTGAAGCAATTTCTACACACTTGGTAGTGATCGTAAGCTGTGTGCATAGGCTACAAATACCGTGTTGGTGCATGGCCGAAGTTTCGAAATTTTAGATGATAGATGACGTAAATAGTGGAGGTGCGCATGTCAAATATCGAATATTCTACTTTTTGTTCTCACATGTTCTGAACGAAATTTCTATAAATGGTTGGCTTAATGGTCAGCTGGATAAACACGCAACGAGAGTCAAATGTTGAAAGAGTCGAAATGTGAAATTTTCAAATAGACGACTTTACTTCTTTGGAGAAAATAAAACGGTTCTATCCGTTGGTCCAGGAATTTTTGCTGTTAAAATCGCAAGTAGCGAACAAAAATGAAAGCCAGCCGGATTTTTGTATATAAGCTCAGTTAAGCATGTAGTTCAACATAGTCAAAGTTCTCAAGAATCCGGTGTGAGCTTCGGCCGTTGTGGCCTCGAGAAGAACTTGAGGATCAGTTTTTCGCGTATATCTCGTGAACAATGGCACTTGGGAAGAACGTGCTTGGGAAGAAATTGTTGAAAATTTTATTGTCTATAAGAAAGGTCTTTACACGTTTCATCGTCAGTCCACTCTTTCTTCGTCAAAACACAAGAAAATTCAAATAATCCAGATGCTCGATGATGAAGACTGTATGGACCTTGAGTTTTATGATGGCGAAGTGCCACCTCGTAGAGGTGTTGGTTGGTCCACTATTTCTTGATTGAAACTTGAAGCCATCAATACGAACTATGCCGGCGGCATATACAGGGTGAAATAAAAATAAAAAGTTGAACATTTGTTCCTCAAGAACCAGAATAGGTGAAGACATGTAAATCGCCATAAATAATTCTGATTTCATGGTCATGAAGTCGTCGTGAACTTGAATCAAATATGTTGAGCCGTTCTTGAAATATCTTCAAAAGACTGAAGTTGTTACCAAAAAAAATAATTTTTTCGTCTACTCATCAGAAAAAAAGTTGACTGTGTTTTTTCTTAAAGTAGTTGGCCTAGAAAGTGTTTTTAACTATTATTTCATTTTAAATGTGATTTATCATTGTTTCGATTCAAAACACCAAGTCTCGATTCAATATCTGAAGAGTTACTGATAGACGGAAAACTAGTTTTTTTTCGTAACGACTTCAGTCATCTGAAGATATGTCAGAAACGGCTCAACATATTTGATCCAAGTTTACGACGACTTCATGACCATGAAATTAGAAATATTTTTGGCGGTTTATATGTCTTCACCTGTTTTGGTTCTTGAGGTACATTTCTTCAACTTCTTATTTTTATTTCACCCTGTATATGCCGCCGGCATAGTTGGTATTGATGACAAATAGTTACAGTCAAAACAGAATAGATCGAACAACACCTCTACCAAGTGGCACCCCGCCATCATAAAACTCAAGGTCCATACAGTCTTCAGCATCGAGCATCTGGATTATTTTAATTTTCTTGTGTTTTGACGAAGAAAGAGTGGACTGACGATGAAACGTGTAAGGACCTTTTTTATAGACAATAAAATTTTCAACAATTTCTTCCCAGCACGTTCTTCCCAAGTGCCATTGTTCACTAGATATACGCGAAAAACTGATCCTCAAGTTCTTCTCGAGGCCACAACGGCCGAAGCTCACCCCGGATTCTTGAGAACTTTGACTATGTTACTACATGCTTAACTGAGCTTATATACAAAAATCCGGCTGGCTTTCATTTTTGTTCGCTATTTGCGATTTTAACAGCTAAAATTCCTGGACCAACGGATAGAACCGTTTTATTTTCTCCAAAGAAGTGAAGTCGTCTATTTGAAATATTCACATTTCGACTCTTTCAACATTTGACTCTCGTTGCGTGTTTATCCAGCTGACCATTAAGCCAACCATTTATAGAAATTTCGTTCAGAACATGTGAGAACAAAAAGTAGAATATTCGATATTTGACATGCGCACCTCCACCATTTACGTCATCTATCATCTAAAATTCCGAAACTTCGGCCATGCACCAACACGGTATTTGTAGCCTATGCACACAGCTTACGATCACTACCAAGTGTGTAGAAATTGCTTCAGAAATAAGGATTCGCGGGAGGTTTTTAAACTGCTGATTTATTATGAATTTGGAAAAAATCACAAGTGGACCTTCCTTTAATTCACTATATTTTCACAGTGGAATGTGCGAATCAAGTAAATCTAGTCCCAAATTGCAGAAGAAAGCTGAATCTTCCAGAATCCACCATTAGTGTCGTTCTTTACAAAGTTAAGAAATCAAAAAAAATTCTCGAAATACGACACATTTTTATTTGGGTTCGCCGCCGCCATTTTGATTTTTGATAGTTTGGCTATATTGACAATTGATTTGAGTAGACGATTTAGTCAGCGAGCTTTTGACATAAAGTTTGTGAAAATCGGCCAAGAAACTAAAAAGTTGGAAGAAAAATATAAATTTCGTTTTATTTTTTTTTCACCCGGTATAACGTAAGTACTCAAAATCTGACAGCACCATTAGATTCGGAATTGTTTTTTGGGTAGATTAGTACTTTTATTTGAAAAAAATCGCAAAAACTCCAAGAAATATCAGCGAACTGAAGAATTGACCAGCCGCCAACTTTGATGCGATATTGCTGGAAAATGTACCAGAAATCGCGAAAGCACCCGAGTGATTATTTGTCCTGGGATGATCCTCTAACGATTCCAAAAAAAAAAATTTGATTACATCGTTTTTCCTACAGAAGTACTGCTAGGGACAGGACTAAAAGCAGATATCGAAAATCGCCCAAAACCGTTTTGACAGAAAGGAGGAGGAACCATAATAGTGAAGTCAGTAACTCGCCCACACTCAATGACTGAGCCCCATTCGGTCTTTCTTTTTGGTTTGAACTTTGAAGTAGTACAAATTTGATTTATTATGGAGTGAATTCATTAAAATCAATGTAAACTAAATAGACAGTTTTTTTTCCAAATTATTCAAAAACTACTCAAATGAAACATGGAGTGATTGGTACCACTATTGGTACCGCGGATCATCCATGCAGTTTTCTTGTTCTTCCTGATTTACTGTCAAGTATAGTAATAAACCGTCTGGGGGGAAGGGGACAACTAGAGGAAAGGGGAATAAGGGACCACGCACCATATTGAAGGCTATTGTGTGCCGTGTGCTGGAAGAAATAGTGCGACGCAATTAAATCATCATCTTCATCTTGTAATCGGAACAAACGCCAGCATTCGTCCTACTTCAAAATGCATGAAGAAGTGAATGTGATGTGGGTGACCATGTTATAAAATGGACCCGAAGCCGCACATTTTACAGTTACGATTCTACCACTATCATCTTTCTTATGCAATTTGGAGTCGATGTAGATGCGGAATAATGCGATTAACTTACATTGACTATTATATTTTCGCACTTGAACATCGCCCACTGACGTTTCATTCACAACTGTCAACGTTTGACAGGTAGCCGAACGCTACATGCGACATTCCGACATTGCTCATTGCAGGACAGAAGGAATAGAACACAGAAAAGCGGAAAAAAAGTCGCGAAAAATAGGTAGTTTATAGGCAACCAACAATACAGCTTTAGAACAGCGAGAATGGAGTGGTGATGATCAAGGAAACTGGGCGATGTTCAAGTGCCAAAATGGAATAGTTAACGTAAGTAAATCGCATTATTCCGTACCTACATCGATTCAAAATTGCATAATGAAAGGAATGGTGGTGGAGTCGTCTCTGAAATGTGTGCGGCTTCAGGTCTCCTTTATGACACTGTCACCGTGATGTGTTTCGTTACCAACCAAAGTCTAGGAAAAAATGGAGTCAATGTTACTGAGGCCAAAATCAAGGGGCGTTCAGTCAGCTTATTTAGCCGCAAGTTTTAATTTTAGTCGTAAGCGCAGCGATGCTCATTGGCTGTCATGAACCAGCCTCCTCAGATCAGCCAATAAGCGATGCTGCGCTTACGACTAAAATTGAAACTTGCGGCTAAATAAGCTGACTGAACGCACCTTCAATCACTGGATATGTATTGAATTTCTGCTTTCTATACAGGATGAGTCAGAAATCTCCGAAATTCTTTTCTTCAAAAATGCCTCTGAACCAAATTTGGTTGGTCCCTTTTAGCCGATGTCGCGGAGCAGAAGCTAACATGGTTTATGTAGCAAGGAATTTTTTTGGCAATACCTCCTTCTTTAGAGTGTGGAATGACAATCTCAAATAAAATTTGCGGATAATAAATACATGAATTTTTGCAAAAAAAAATAAAGAAGGAACAACACGTTCAAATAAGGATAAGTTCAGTTTCTTGATGTTGTTGTATTGTTGGTTGCCTACATCACTTCAGTGAAAAATTAGATTAGGTATACGTACGTACGATCGCACGCAAAATAAACGGAGACAGTGTTTCGCGCGGAGTGTACCGATTTTATGAATTTTGAGTTGGTGTCACAGTGACAAGAAGGCTAAAATTCATTAAATCAGTACACTCCGCGCGAAACACTGTCTCCGTTTATTTTGCGCGCGATCGTACATACAGTGACTTATGACACCAACAAAACAATGTTGCGCAATGTTGTGAGTGGCTTGAGATGGTGATGGACACCGCATAGTGAAGTAGTAACGACATAAACAATTCAACTGCAAAGAAACTATATAAGTGTGATCGTAATGGGAGGCATGGACGATTTTGCTCCCGCCAGGAGGCGCTGCAGTTGCTTGGGACCTCTAGGGATTTTATCTCGCCTAGGTTGCATAAACAAGCGCGTTATGTCAAATCGTCAAATCAATAAACGTCAAATATTTAGAAATGTCACCGTGAACATAAATTAGGATTTTTGAGTCGTATCGTTGAATCGTTCATGAGGATGCCGTAGGCTCTTGCGACGAGGGTTAGGAGGCGGCCCCAAACTCCGGGTAAGCTCAGTTTGACTACCGAAGAAAAAAATACATTTTTATTCACTTTTATCGTAGACCCGGGCCCGGTATGGTACTCTGGAGATGTGAATAGATGCTCTGAATAAGCCCTTCCTGCTCCATTCTACCAGACAGATGGAGACAGGAATCATCGAAAAACATTGACATTGCTGAGCTGCATGAAGGGATCTAGGTTATATGTTGGTTCTATGTTGAAGTTTTGAACTTGTTCAGTTAAGTTATTATGTTCACAGCGTTGTGCGTAGTATACGAAAATTATAAACATGAAATAAAGTTCTTTAATCAGTCAGGGCATTTCACTTTATTACAATAATTCAAACCATCACTTTACAGAGAGTTTTCCACCCACTCAGCAAGAAAACATCTCTGTGACATCACTTAGATGTTCAAGTCACAACTGCGATGTTAACAAAAAAAGTCTCTGCGATGTTAAGTGGACATTTCTGTTACTTCTTATGTCCGGGTAATTAGAACATGAATGAGATATCTCAAAGATGTCCAAATGTGACATCTCGTGGATATCACTTTTTGACGTACATGATACGTCGCATTTTGGATGTGTATTTTTGAATAAAAATTTATTTTTCACCACTTTTCAACATAGTTTTATGTCACAGGAGGTCTGCACCTATTTTGACTAATTTTTACAATCTATACAACACGTTTTTTCCCTAAGAAAAGTTCTTCTTCTATGGCGTCCTCCGCAGGATTCAAACCTGGATCCCCACAGGTGATGGTTAGAGGCACTGCTGCCGATTCGTCTTAGCTACCAACTTGTCTACTACAGTATATTTAAACAGCGCACTTGATGTTCAGGGATGTTTCTCGGAATATTTCATTACGTTCATCAATGTTGGGGCCCCGGACATTACAATAAGACAAGAACGGGAGTCATCAAAGTATTCGAAAGCACAATAAAACAAAAAGGGGCCCATTTTGGGGTTCTGAATAACGCAAAAGCAGACACAAGAGTTCACCAAAGGTGCGAAAGTCACGACAAAATGCAAGAAGGCCCAGTAGGCTTTTGAAGAACACAAGGAGACACAAACGGGGCACACTAGTTCCGAAAGCCACAAGCACAAGAAGACACAAAAGTTGTTCCAAACGACACTTGAAGACACAAGAGGGCCCGCAGGGCCTCACACTAAACATGAAGACATAAGGCTGTTCTGGCATCACACACATGAAATAGAGGACAAAACTATTTATTAAATATTTTCCGACACACAGAGCTTAACGATAACAGCCCGCGAAATTTGAAAAATCTCTCAGTGACTACATCTCATTGACGTCAGTGAGATGTTACACTTCGGCAAGTTGAAAGCAGTAACAATGTGATGTCCGGTAGATGTCTCATGTGTGATGTTCAATTTAAGTTCATTTCGAAACATCTCTCAGACATTACATCGTATAACATCGCGGATGAACATCACAGAGATGTGGAAGTAACGTCCATTGTGATGTTATTTTGTGACATGATTGAGATCATCTCATTTATGAAACATGACATGCTATGCTGAGTGGGCACACTGCTACAAAATTTTAAAGGAAGGGCGACTCTTATATTGGTGATACCGAAATGTCCTCCTGTTCTCGTATAGTATAGTCTAATTTCTCTCTCCGTTATCCATGTGCTAGGATAAAGCAGGAGTGGCTTATTCAGAGCATCCCTTTGCCTCTTCAGTAGATATCATATGGAGCCCCTTGGGTCTATAGTAGTAAACAAGAATGAATTTTTGCCTTGGGCAGTCAAACTGAACTTACCCGAAGTTAAACGGAGCCCTGCTTTAACATGACAGCTTGGGACCACTGTGGGTTGCATTTATCGTCTCACCGGCCGGGATTTTGTCTCGCACAAACCGCCAGACGGCCCCGCGCTGCTTCGCTCGCATTTGCCCTGCCTTTCAAACGACAAGCACCCGGTACCGGTGACACTATCACCATGCGAGTCATGCGACGACAATAAACAATAAAGATAGGTTAGGTTACGCTCTGACAAGCAATGACAACTGCAAGCTTGACCTTGGACTTGACGTTGACATGACGTTGACATTTGGTCCCAAGCCTATGTCGCGCCCTCTGGAATGCGTTTGCGAGAATGCCTCCCATTTCCCCCTCGGTCAAGACTAATCATCGTAAGTAGAAAGGCAACAAAGTTTGTTTCGTGGTTGTAAAAAGTGTTTAAAAGTGCGTCGGATAACTGTCATAGACCCCCATGAATCACTCTGTATAGCAAATGGAAACTAGGTGCGTTCAGTCAGCTTAAGGTGCGTTCAGTCAGCTTATTTAGCCGCAAGTTTTAATTTTAGTCGTAAGCGCTGCATCGCTCATTGGCTGTTCTGAGGAGGCTCGTTCATAAGAGCCAATGGGCGTCTCTGCGCTTGCGACTAAAATTGAAACTTGCGGCTAAATAAGCTGACTGAACGCACCTTTATTTAGCCGCAAGTTTTAATTTTAGTCGTGAGCGCTGCATCGCTTATTGGCTGTTCTGAGGAGGCTGATTCATAAAGAGCCAATGGGCGTCGCTACGCTTGCGACTAAAATTAAAACTTGCTGCTAAAGGTGCGTTCAGTCAGCTTATTTAGCCGCAAGTTTTAGTTTCAGTCGGAAGCGCTGCATCGCTTATTGGCTGCTCTGAGGAGGCTGGTTCATAAGAGCCAATGGGCGTCGCTGCGCTTGCGACTAAAATTAAAACTTGCGGCTAAATAAGCTGACTGAACACACCTCAAATAAGCTGACTGAACGCACCTATAGACTTTCTCATACAGAGGCGGTTCCCTTTGCTCGCAGCTCGTGCGCAGGTCTTCATATAGACCAGTTCGAGAAATATTCGCGCGTTTGTAGCCATGTGGGGATGCGACCAGGCATCACTCTGGCCCATTCAAGTTACCCTGCGCCTCGAGTACCTTAGGTGTATGAGAAACTCTATAGTACACACACACACACACAATAAAGGTAGAGTTGATATTTTTTCTTCATGATTCTTGCACCAAGAGTTTACAACAATATTTCGAAATAACGAAAATAGAAGGGTTCGAAAGGACCACTCTTTGACCCGTCATAGCTTCAAAAATGAAAGTCGAAGAATTTTTTAAATATTTTTTGTGGGCCTTATAAAACATTCCATATACCGTGTATTGTTTTGGTCCGACACTTTTGAATCACCCTGTATAACTATCGAAGTAGGTAAGTATAGACAATACAAATAGAAAAGACCATTATGTCGTCGCGGATTTTTACGGTTGCGTAGGAACCAGGCGAGTCCATCATTCAAAAAAAGGTTGGCTGATTTTTGATGACCCAATATCCGTGACGACGGTGGTGATAACATATGGTCTTCTCTATTTGTATTGTCTATACCTATACCTATAACCATTGAAAAATTTTATATTTAATATTGAACGATATCGGAATCCCGTAACACAGAACGGAGAAAGCAGAATTAAGAATAAGTAGGTGACTATCATGGAAAGTTGAAAATGGTTCGCCTTGGACATAATACATAATCTATCCTTTCGATAACATCCAGACAAGTCTCGACCAGTCAATCTGCGCAGCGGACGAAGCGCGTAAACAACAGTTTATTTGTCCTCTGCCGATTACCTCCCGCTATGCTACCGCTGCTGACCTTCAAAAGATTCAGTTATTCCAGTTCTGTTGCTAAGTTGTCGACGTGTGCATTTTTGATTGGTCGAACTTGCCATAACTCGATGCTCAAAATTTAAATCATCCAATCGTAACCTCCCAACTCGCGTTGATCCGAAGCTGACTGCTGGAGGCAACAGCAGCGATTGGTTGTGGTCCCTGAGCAGCCGGCGGTCATTGTACTTTTACATTTTTATTATCCCATAAATCTTCTCTCACTCACAATCCCGCGCTGTCCGATAGCCACCCAAGTGTGCATGCGTATCGATGACTCACACAACAAGCGGCTTTTTCACAAAGTCTGGCATTTCATTTATTTATTATGTTATACCGGTGTTTGATCAGGAATGTATTTTCTGTTGTTATATTTAGATACCTACCTTCCTATACCTATACTCATTCATAATTATTCATTGTATCCTCATAGCTTGATTTTATCAGTTATATTTACCTACTTATAAATCTGTTTTTAGTAAATTATATATACCCACTTAGAGATGGTTGTTATTATTTTGTTTTCGTTATTTCCTGGAGGTCCATTTTACCTGTTCTCTTTGATGCGAAGCATATTATAGGGAATGACAGTGGCATAAAGTTCACCGTCGAGCTGATAAAGGCCTTTTCAGAACTCTACCTCCTGCGCTACCTGCGAACCTGCGCCACCACCCGTCCACCGGCTCTTTATGTAGCCCAGCGCCAGTGTACCTACCTACATCCCATGCACATGATCAGGAATCGAACAATCGAGTGAATCGACATAGATGCGCCAGCTTCCTAGTGGAGTGGCGTGATCTATGTATCCCAGATCTCTGTGGCGTGCAGTGCGAAGGGTATACGGTGCTTGCTAGGGTGCACGTGCAGCAAGAGTCAGTGTCGTAGACTGCAGAGAAAAATAGGCTCCCTCTTCGTAAACTCCTCTGTTCCTAGAACTTTTATTCTCTGCTCACCCTGACCCTGATGGGACTCGCACCAGTCATCGCGAACAAGATTTTTGATCAATAATAATTTTTGATAACTACCTTATTTGATTTGTTAATCGTTAACTATCGCGGAGGCGCGGAGGATAAGGGCTTCGGGGCCTTGGGAGGCTTGCCCTGTTGCAATAAAATGACCATCAGATTTACACATTAGGTATAAACTATACAAAAATGCAGGTATTATAGGTACCTACTAATTTTCATTGGTTTAATTTGTAAGAGAATCATGAGTGATTTTTTAGAAGATTGATTCAGCGCAAATCTGGCCGATACGGCTGAGGCTGAACCTGCGCCCCGAGGACCCCGGGTAAATGAGAATGGCATAGGTCGAAATCAATAGGTCGAAATCAATCAATATACCTTGCTTATTCTGTGTATACAGGGTGTACCGTGTTTGATCGCAAAGATTTTGCCAGTCGATAGAGCATCAGAAAAGAATGAGACATGCATATAAAATTTTTTTTCAAAAACCCGTAATAACGGAGATACAGCTCTTCAAAGTTGGAAAACAAATACAGTTCTTTTCACCTAACTTTCATACTGTTGAACCGATTTGCGTCAAATTTCTTACACGTATTCACTAATCATATGCCTATAAACCTGGGATAACACATTTGGTGAGAACAGCCCCATGGCGTAGATAGGGGTGGTTGCGCCCCTTTTATCATCCTTAATTTTTTCCTCACTGCAAATTCTCTAAAATCAGTACCATTTTCGAGTTGTTCATTCAATTTAGAGCAAAAAGTTGCTCTTGCAAAATTTCGATAGGAGGCATACTTTTTGAGATAATTCAGTTTTCAGATTCCTAGTCAATCTTGCAACTTCTCATAATTTTAGTTGCTTAAAATTTGCATTGCTACATCATTGGAGATGATCAGTTCTAAATAATTCACACAAGTGATGTTGAGATCATCAAGTATCATAACGTAAGAACGAATTTTATCTGAACAATCCAGTGGCGTAGAATCAGGGGGTTTTCTATCTTACATCCACTCATCTGCTACGCCACTGGATATTTTTTGAAATTATCAATTTTTTTGAATTTGTCTTTCGATTTAGAAGAAAAAGTTGCATTTGCAAAATTTTGATTGGAGGCCTCGTTTTCGAGTTATTCAAATTTCAAAGTTTGAGATCAATTGAAAAAAACCGTGAAATCCAAGTCCCTTCTATTTAGAAGCAGATAGGTACCTACATGACTAGAGAACAAAAGTAATTGCATTGTATGTAATTGTAACATAAGGTGCGTTTAGTCAGCTTATTTAGCCGCAAGTTTTAATTTTAGTTGTAAGCGCTGCAACGCTTATTGGCTGTTCGGAGAAGGCTGGTTGATACGAGCCAATGGGCGTCGCTGCGCTTGCGACTAAAATTAAAACTTGCGGCTAAATAAGCTGACTGAACTCACCTATACATTGACTGACATGCAATTTTGTCTTCCATCCCGGCTTCGATTTTGTACCGCTAATGAAATGTTTTTCCTAGTTCATCTTTCGTCAAAATTGATGAACTGTAAAATCAAGATAATTGTAGGTATGAAGTCACACAACGTAAGTAAAATCAAAAGAAAGTGGTACATTAATCAACATGAATAATTGAAAACAAGATTGATTGAAGGGTTTGCTGTTTCCTCGATATGCCAGCAATTTTTTCGACTCAGAACTTTAAAGCTCGAATAACTCGTAAACGAAGCTTCCAATCAAAGTTTCACAAAAGCAACTTTTTTTTCTGGATCAAACAACAAATTTAAAAAAATCATTGATTTTGAAAAATATCCAGTGGTGTAGCAGATAAGTGGATGTAAGTAAGAAAGCCCCCTAATTCTACGCCACTGAATTGTTTTGATCAAAATCGATCTTACGTTATGATACTTGATGATCTCAACATCACTTGTGTGAATTTGGAACTGATTATCTCCAATGATGTAGCAATGCAAATTTTAAGCAACTAAAATTATCATGAGAAGTTGCAAGATTGACTAGGAATCTTCAAACTGAATTATCTCAAAAAGTATGCCTCCTATCGAAATTTTGCAAGAGCAACTTTTTGCTCAAAGTTGAATGAACAACTCAAAAATGGTACTGTTTTTGAAAAATTTGCAGTGGGGAAAAAATTAGGGATGATTAAAGGGGCGCAACTACCCCTATCTACGCCATGGGGCTGTTCTCACCAAATGTGTCATTCGAGGTTCATAGGCATTTGTTCAGTGAATAGTAACTTTCATTATAGTGGTATACCCAACGCTTGCGTCAAATTTTGGCGTCAAATACAAAATTTGCGAACAAATGCTACAAAATCACAAGAAAAACCGCCACAAAGTTGAAAAATACGCGCCGCAGCGAACAGGGTAATAGGCTAGAGGTTAATATACACTAGTGATTACTTATTTTTCATCAAAAAGTCCGCATTGTTCATTACATTATAAATAATTGACCATATTAATTATTCAAAGCGCAGTCGCAGATCGGGGAGAGAGACAACCACATGTGCTGGGTTGAAACTCCCATAAGAATATGCATGTTAAATGACTTTGTAAAATGATCAATTCAAGGTGCAAATTGACAATTTCAACGAATGTATAACATAGCAAGTGTGTAAAAAGAAATACCTGATCTACTTTTCACCATAATGAAATGGAAAATCTTCCTGTGAAGTTTATGCGAAGCATTTTAAAATGGAGTTTTTTGAATCCAAAACAATTTCAAATTAGCCGCCATATTTTATTGCACAACTTCCGCTCACGAGAATTTTGACAGCGCTTGAAAGCGAACCGACCGTCAGCCGTCACGTAAAAGTATGGTTAAAAAGGTTAAAACGTCCCAAGAATAAAGAAAACACCTTGAAATCGTAAATTCTGACAGCGACAGCAAAGTTCCGTTTTCTATGCATGCTGTGGCGCGCGAGATCTTCTACTGCAGTGCGCATGGTCACAGGCACATACCTAACTTACAAATGACTAGTGGAAGGGGAGAGTGAGAATAATTAATATGGTCTATTGCGTTTTACATTGATCGGATGTGCGTACGCAACCCATAATGCAACCCCCACCAACTCTATTTTCAGTTTGACAAGCAACGGTCGTGACTTTCCGCTGCTGTCTGCTGTCAACGTCAACTATTTATTCGCCATTTTGAAGTTCGCTCCGAGTGTCGTACGTTTGTGAACAAGTGGGCCGCTATTCTTGAATCGTGTGAGAAAAGTCCCTGGGAGTTTTATATAATCCGTACTACACTTCTGTAGCAAAAGTTGCCTATAAACCACGATTTTAGGCAACATTCGCTACATCAGTGTACTGCGGAATGTGTGTATGAATGTATTGAATCTATCCTTGGTGACCCGTTTCGGAGTGAAATTTTTCCGGTTACACAGCTTCACCCACCGTGCACATTGTCACATTCCTCGCAAGACTTTGCGTGTTTTTCAAATTTCTCCAGTACCAAGTTTTTACGGTATTTTAAGCACGTTTTTGGGAATCGGATAAAGAAATACATATTTTTGTCATTATACTGACTATCAACTGTGCCCATTCCCATGAGCACAATGTTTCACGGCCCCTTTCACTTGTTTTTCCATGATTTTTGGAAGGATAACACCGCTGATTTAGTTTTGAAAAAACTGATTTTTATACTTTGAAGAGCACAGGGCCGCTATTCTTGAATCGTGTGGGAAAAGTCCCTGGGAGTAAAATACATTCCGCAGTACACTGATGTAGCGAGTGTTGCCTAAAATCGTGGTTTTTGGGCAACTTTCGCTAGTCAAACTGAAAAATAGAGTTGTTGGGGGTTGCATTATGGGTTGCGTACACACATCCGATCAATGTAAAACGCAGTTATTTTTAATTTAATGAACAATGCGGACTTTTTGATGAAAAATGAGTAATCACTAGTGTGTATTAACCTCTAGCCTATTACCCTGTTCGCTGCGGCGCGTATTTTTCAACTCTATGGCGGTTTTTCACGCCATTTTCTAGCATTTGTTCGCAAATTTTGTATTTGACGCCATTACTTCAGAAGACGAGTATGCGCGCTGATGGCGCGCTGGATAATGAAAGGTACTATACGTGTAAGAAATTTGACGCGAATCGGTTGACCAGTATACAAGTAAGGTGAAATGGACTGTATTTGTTTTCCAACTTTGAAGAGCTGTATCTCCGTTATTACGGGTTTTTGAACGAAATTTTTATATGCATATTTCATTCTTTTCTGATGCTCTATCGACTGGCAAAATCTTTGCGAATTAACACGGGACACCTGTATATCACATGACGGTGTAAGTTGAGTGATGTCAATAGGACTGTGTATCTTACGTGTTATCCGGGCCCATGCGCGTGGAATTAGGCGCTTGATATGAAACTTCCAGACAAATAGCGTCTGTTAACACGTAACATGATCACAAAAACTATCAATAATCGTTTGTGTAAGTGAAATTTTCAACTATTGATGCTCACTGTTTGTGAGTTGTGAGACTGATGTTATTTCAATCTTTTAAACATAAAAAACAATCATTTTGAAGGTGGAATAGGAAGGCACGCTTTCGGTTCTTACAAGAAAGAATGGAAATAAACACTGCGTCATGACAAGTGTAGAAGTCGATACGATGAAGAAAAAGGTTTAATTTTATTCCGTTTCCGCGAACACGTGGCGTGGAAGTTTTAGTCAGGGTCCTCTCCGAGTCTCCTCTAACTGAAAGCCTCTGGGGCCGAAGGTAGGCGAGCCGCGAGAGCCACTCTCATATGGTACGTTTCAGGCAATCCTTGCTACATGAATGTACTGCGGATTGCATAAGACTATCCGGCCCAGAAGCTAGGCAGGAGAAAGGCAGAAGCCGTATTCGGGGTTGCCAAGTGAACAAGAAATATAAATTTCAATTACTTCGATATAATAATTTCCCAATTTTGAACTTTCATTCAGTATGGTGTCAGATTCCCTAACTAGAAGAGCGCAAGGAAACATCTTGCAAAACAAATTGATTTTATAGTGACTATTTGAGGTGACAGTATATGTAATATAACGTATTATTGGTAACGGCGGCCATGCCAAATCTGACAACATCGCGATTAACAGACTGTGGATTATTTGCCAAGTAAGCAAGGAACTTCAAATATTTTTATTATTTTGTAAAAAAGAACTATACAAAATAGAAATTTGGCTTGCGACTGGTTCTTCTTCACATTTTTAGTAACTTTTTTGTATCTATCTGGAGACTTAGTCATGAAATAGCCTGGTATTCCATAGAAAAGTCGATATTTGTCTGGATGTTTCAAATTTGGCACTAAATAGCGACAGTTGCGTCCATGTTGCATCTGCGCCGTCGGGTCAGGAGAACGCACTATTGTCACGTTTTGAAATGATCGTGCGCTCTTACTTGTGGAGGGATGCGATGGTAAATGGTCGCAGCTCGCAGCCTATTTTGCCGAAAGTCGCGCAAGATGTCAATTCAAAAAGTGACATTACTGTCTACTGAATTTACAATGTGAAGGGGATATAGCTAAGTACCTACGTAAAGAGTTTTGTGGAAAATATAGGCATACCCAGTGGCATATACAGGCTGTTCGAGTGACCTTGCATAATACCTCGGGAGGTGATTCCTCTCAAGAAATTAAGTTGAAAAGTAAAAGTAACATTTTTTCCTGAAGTGCTTCCTGAGGGAGTTACAGTCCCCCCCCCTCAAAGATACGAAGTAAAACGAAGTTTTCAATAATTTGCTGAAAACCGTCAAAGGTAGTAACTTCAAATTTAGTGTAGAGAAGTTTCTCAACAGTGCAAATATGTACATGCCGGAGAAGGTGTAGGTACATGCAAAGTTTCAAACAATCTAACCAATAATCCAGTGGCAGCGAAATTAGAGGGGATTGGGATCATGTTGAAAATTATTCTAGACCCGTTCGTGTTTTTTTCACTTTTACTTCAAAACGGTGCATCATACGGAAAAAATGCAAGGATAATAAAAGTTTTGGATTGAACGAGTCTATCAAGAATATCAAATTTGAAGCTCGTACCTTTGACAGTTCTTGATCAAATAATTAGGAACTTTGTTGCATTTTGCACCTTTGAGGGACTGTAACTCCCTCAGCGAGCGCTTGAAGAAAACATTTTACGCTTACTTTTCGACTTATTTTTCTGAGAGGAATCACCTCCCGAAGTATTAATGCAAGGTCACTGAAACATCCTGTACCTAGCCAGAATTTGAAGGCGGATGAGGGGGCAAAGCATAGACAGACAGGGCAAAGGCACAACGAGGGCGTGAGTCTGTGAGTGGTAGCGCCGCTCGCCGCAGTAGAAATTTTTTGGACGGAATAATAATAATGGTGATTATTACACACAACGCCCTTGATTAATAGACCTACAAGGATAATATTCACTTATCTAAATCCCGCTGTCAATAGCAACGGAATAAAATTGATGTAAACAACAAAATCTGACAGCTGTCACTTCGGACTTCTTTTTTGTAATAGGTTATCACCAAAATATCACTCGTGCTCGAGATTTTCCCACATAATTTTGGCCAGGCGTTTTCCTCGGGCTGGTTGTCCCTAGATAAATTTATCGCTACAACCAGCACTCGCGATGGCCTGTCCAAAATTATCGTGAAAATCTAAGCACTTGTGATATTACTGTTGATTATAATCGACATTTCAGGCTTTTTGCGATTGCAGTTTTCAACTTTTTTAGCATAAATATATGTATAAATCGCTTCTTATTGAACAAACTTTTTTAGAAAACTTGCGCTCCTTGAAAATTTTCTCCAAAAATCGGTAATTTCGTATAAGTTTAATGGGATGGAGCGCCGCGGGCGTCGCGTCGCCCTTTCTCGCCCGCTCCCCTCCCTGTTGGCTACGCCACTGGATATACTTGGCGCGCACACTGCAGTGCTGTTGTGACATCCACACAGATGAAAGATCTAATTTTTTCAATGTTTTAGTGGCTCTTTTAACTTTTAAGCGTTTCTGTAATGTAAACTGCCCTGGAATGAGTTCTATCTACCATTTCTACCATTCTACATTGAACTGATCTACCATTCTAATATGCAATAGCATATATACCTACCTGTTGTATACAGGTATCTAAGTACGAGACTAAATTCAAGGGACTAAAATTTAGGGACGTGTGAAGGAGATGAAAAAATCTTCAAAACAATAATACAGGTGTTTCGCAATTAGGGTTACAAATTTCTAGGGTGGGTTCCTCATCAAAAATGGACCAAGAAAAAATATAACTTCGGTGTCCTAAAATGCTCCGTTGAAAAGTTACAGGGTGTTCAAGTTGACTTTTTAAAATCGATTTTTTGACATAATTATTTTTTGAACCGTTTAACCAGTTTTGTTCAAATTTGAAACAAAGTTGACCGAAATAGGTCTCCATCGAACAATAGCTACGTGTTTAAAAAAAATAGGGGAGTAGATAATGGGGATGTCCCGAGGGATGTCCTCATATTTACACCCTTATTTTTGACCCCCCCTAGCTTCTTTGTCAAATTGTTTTTATTTTTAGATTCTACCTTACATTTAGAAAAAAGTTACTTATTCTGCAAAATTTTGATCAGAGGCTTCGTTTTCAAGATATTTGAGTTTGAAACTTTGGAAAACACCTCGAAGTCGCCACTTCCAAAGGCCTACAAATGAAAATTCAAAAAAACTTGAGATTCCTCAACTAAAATAAGTTTTACTAGGTGTTTTAAGTTGATGGACCGCTATAGTGGACGTGGTAGGAAAAAACAAGTTGCAAATGATGATAAAGGCAAACCACTTTGCAGGATCGTAACTAAGCCTTAAATAAACGATTTGACCCGCAGTGCTTTTTTTTTCGTCCCTTAGGATTTGAATGGCGCCCCTTTTTCAAAATGGCGGATTTTATCTAGGGGCAGAAGGTACCTATCGATTAACCTGGTGATGTCCAGCTTTGTTAAAATATATGGAGCTATGTCTCGATCGGTTTCTGGGACATCAAACACTATTTAAAAAAATGGTGGAACATTGACATCTGTCGCAGGCAAATTTGGTGGAGGCGCCAAAATGAATTTAGTACGGTCATAAGAAAATCGCTGTAACATTTTTAGTTTCCAACCGATTTTAACACAAGACATCAATTTTGTAGAAAAGTGAATTCTTCTTGTTATCCCATACCTACCTCCCATAAAAAAGACATTGAGGAATGTTGAAAAAAAAATTGAAAAATAATTTGAAAAAAAGATTTTTTTAATTTTTTTATTTTTATGAAAATTGCATCATTTGTAGATTTCGATGTGCCCTTTCTAAATTTGCATTTTTCCGATTAATATCTTTGCAGTGCGCACCGCCATCTTGAAAAAATGATATCTGAAAAGAAGCTTTTGACAATATCTAAATTTTAGAGTATGCAAAATTAAAATGTTTAGATACGTATGAAAGTACATTCAATTCTCCACAATTTGACACCTGAACCATCTTTGTGCGACTCGGGGCTCTTGAGCTAGAGCTTCCGGAAGTATCAATTTTCGGTGTTAAATAGTGACCGCGCCTACCGGATTTCACCACTGGATCACCACCATGTCTAAATCACGTTACCCATCAATAACGCGTCGTCATTTATCACAAATCATGAACATTGGTGGACCTGGCACAGCCCCAAGAGGTGATTTTCAATTCTTTTGGAACCGAAAATTGATACTTCCAGAAGGTCTAACTCAAGAACCACTGGCCGCACAGAGCTGGTTCAGATGTCAAACTGTAGAAGATTGAATGTGCTTTCATATGTATATAAACATTTCAATGTCACAAAGGCCAAAGTTCAGATTTTGTCAAAAACTTCTTTTCAGACATCATTTTTTCAATATGGCGGCGCGTGCTGCAAAGGTAGAAATCGGAAAAGTACAAATTTAGAAAGGGCACATCAAAGTCTACAAATAAGGCAATTTTCATGGAAATGAAAAAATGAAAAAATTCTTTTTTTTTCAAAATATTTTTTAATTTTTTCTTCAACATTCCTCAATGTCTTTTTTTATGGAAGATATAAGGTAACAAGAAGAATTTACTTTTCTACAAAATGAGATGTCTTGTGTCAAAATCGGTTGAAAAATTAAAATGTTACGGCAATTTTCTTATGACAGTACTAAATTCCTTTTGGCGCCTCCACCAAATTTGCCTGCGGTAGATGGCAATGTTCCACCATTTTTTTAAATAGTGTTTGATGTCCCAGAAACCGATTGAGACATAGCCCCATATCTTTCTACTAAGCTGGACATCACTAGGCTATTCGATACCTTCTGCCCCTAGAAAATATCCGCCATTTTGAAAAAAGGGCGCTATTCAAATCCCAAGGGACGAAAAAAAAGCACTGCGGGTCAAATCGTTTATTTAGGTCTCAGTTGTAACCCTGCAAAGTGGTTTGCCTTTATCATCATTTGCAACTTATATTCCCTATTTCGGTTGTACCACGTCCACTACTAGTTTTTGCTGAAAAACGAGGAGTTTTCAGAGAAAACCAATTTGGGCTCTGGAAAGTGGCGATTTCGAGATGTTTTCTGAAGTTTAAAACCAAAATATCTTGAAAATGAAGCCTCTAATCAAAATTTTGCAA
The DNA here is from genome assembly GCA_949128115.1 of Anaspis maculata. Taxonomy (NCBI): domain Eukaryota; kingdom Metazoa; phylum Arthropoda; class Insecta; order Coleoptera; family Scraptiidae; genus Anaspis; species Anaspis maculata. The sequence continues at coordinate 76,818,901 of OX421962.1, forward strand.
GAGTAACTTTTTCCTAAATTGAACGTAGAATCCAAAAATTAGAACAATTTGAAAACATAACTAGTGGGGTAATATGGGGGAAAATATGAAAACACCCTCCATTATCTAGGCGCCCTTGAGTTTTTTTTTTTGAAGTGAAACTTCTATTCTCGCGCCTAGATCACAACACACAACTAACGCAGAACCACACATGGGGGTGAAATTGGTTCATAGCATCAGTGGTTGTAACGAACGCCTGTAACGTTGTCTTGTCTGACCTTGGGGTGACCAGCGTCGTCCCAGGAAATAGAAGAAAAGCTGTTGCGGCGTTCGCCGCGTTCGGTTCTATTTTTTACTAATCGCCGACACTGGACTGCTCTTCGTGTTGTCGTACTGTTGGCCCGACAGGAATGGTTCTTGACTTGGCTTGAATAGATTCGAGCGGATGTGATTTATTATAGGGATAGGGAGGTATATTCAGGGCCGGGCTTAGCAGGCGTGCAGTGCGTTCCGGCGCGCGCGGGTATGTATGGCAGGCGGCAAGTTATAGGGGCGGTAATATAATAATAAAGTTGAATTTCGAAGGATTCTTTTCATTCCCGCATTTGGTGGGGCTCTCCACTGCCGGTGAGGGGGGCGGCAATTTTTCGGTGGCACGCTGGCGGCAAATAAGCCAGGCCCGGCCCTGGGTATATTCTTCAACGGACGTTTACAATTCAAAAATAAAATCGAATGCCGCACACCCAAATGTAGACACAACTTTCAGGTATTATGTGCTCATTAAGCAGGAAAGCAGGAGTGGATGATTAAAGCCCAGAGGGGAAAAAGAATTTTCGACAATTGAGGCTAAAACAGTTGCTTAATGTTCTAGATGTCAGCTGATTGTATAGCGATGATATTACACTGGTTTGATAATCAAATTTGTATGTATGGAAATTGATTTTTGACATTATTCTTCGTTAATTTTTTGAATGGGTTGATTTCATCTCGATTAAATGTGACATTCTAAATATAAGTACGGTGGCGAGCACATAACTGGAAATACTCATATCAATTTTGTCAATATTCCAATTTAGCCTACGGCCTTATTTTGATTGGGGAAGATGATATCGTAGGAACTCTAGATAACCACGTAGTTACCTCAAATCACGTTCACGAGGTATCTACCTACATACCTATGTAATTACCTATTTATTTTATATCTTTTCAATTAAAATTAATACCGGATCGAGTTTTCCAAACGACATTCCCATACTTTGTGGAGATTATTAGATTGCCATGCTATGCCTGCCAGAACACAGTTTCCACCGTGCTGTAATATAACGGAGAAAATTGTACAGTAAGAAAATCCGTCACGATGTCACATTCGCATAATTATTTGTGGAGAATATTATTGATGAAAATAGATATTTATTGTATTGGGGGTATGAGTGAGACTTCATGTGACGGAGAATGGGAGTTTAAGCGCCGAGCGCAGCGAGAAAAGAAACAAAAGAATTCTAATCGTGAAAAAATCATGTCGGAAGTATTCTGCCCTTTGAGTGACTTATGATAATAATAATAATAATGATAATAATAATAATAATAATAATAATAATAATAATAAGATTGATGGTAAGGAAAACAAGATGATACAAACCGTTTGGGAGCAGAGCGGGAGTACGAAAAGAACACCTCTTCGAACGTTGTTTGCTGATTGATTCATATCTATAGAAGTTTCACTTCTTCCTAGGGTGACTATGGTCACGCACCCACGTTTTTTTGATACACATTGCTATTGTTCGATGGAGAACTATTTCAGTTAACTTCATGCATTGTTTCAAATCTGAACAAAATCGGTTTAACGGTTCAAAAGTTACGTCAAAATAACATCGATTTTAAAAACTCAACTTGAACGCCCTGTAACTTTTCAACGGAGCATTTTAGGACATCAAAATTCTATTTTTTTCTAGTCCATTTTTGATGGGGAATCTCCCCTAGAAGTTTGTAATCGTAATTGCGAAACACCCTGTCTACCTATCTTTGCCTTTTTTTTCTTCTTCTTCAAGATTTGGGGGCTCAATAAAGGCTAAATTTATACAGCTTAATAGAAAACTAACATAAATATTTCTTCGATTAAAAGGACTCCCTTGTATTTTTCTTATTATTTGTAGGATGTGTTGATTCTGCAATAAACTCATAAAAGGAAAACTTTAATTTCTCCTTCCTGTGATCAAGTTACAGAATAATCAACACACCTGCAAAATGAAATGAAAAATTTCAGTTTAACGTTTAATAACTAGTCGATAATAACGATAATAGCAGAGAACATTTTTGGTACTTATTTTACTTTCCCGGCCCACCCACGAACACGGAGGGAAAGTATTGTAATCGTGCAGAAAAAAGTTTTGAGATTTCACCGGATATATCCGTTTTGAGGTCCCCCAAGACGATTAAGACCATTTTCAGAATGATGTCTGTCTGTGTGTGTGTGTGTGTATGTGTGTGTGTGTGTATGTGTGTGTGTGTATGTGTGTCTGTCTGTGATCTTCCACGATAACTGCCGTAACGTTGACTGGATCGACTTGATATTTGGTATACAAACATGGTTGTTTCCTGAAAAAAGCCCATTAGTTTTTGGCTGTCATCTGTCAAACCCAACTGTCACTATCATCAAATGTCAGAAGCTATATCTCACGGAACTCAACTTGCAATATGTCATTTGAAAGCCCTTGGAAAACTGTATTCAGAACAGTTGGAAACATTGCCCTATCTGTCATCTGTCAAATAATAAAAAATGTTAAAGTTCAAAACTTTACCAATTAATTATTCAAAATCTATCTGATGGATTGGAACCAGATTTGGCAGGAAGCAACACAACAAAAGAGTCAAATTGAGGCCGCAGTTGCAGTTTTCCACCATTCTCCAGTTGAGCGTAATGAATTTTCGAAATTTCTCCTGGCCGTTGCCACTCAGGAGGGGCTCTCGCCGGTGTTTCGACCAGCACGACTCGCTTTTGTAGCAGGACTCCACTCAAAAATTTATTCCTGCTCGGGGATCGACTTTTTTTGGAAATTTCAACTGATATCGAAAGTAGATTGTATTGAGCGTCGTGCAGGTCTATTTTCAGAGTTGACACGGTTTCGGTTTTCCGACTGTAATTTTTTCAAAATGAAATTTGCACATTCCGTGAATTTGAGAAAAACGCAATGCAAACTTCTACATGCGGTAGGCCCCACGAAATATTAATTTTAGGTGCAGACATGCTGTGAATAAAAGTTAGAGAAAAGATTGAGCTAATTATTGGAGGAAAAATTTTCGAAATCGGATCAACAGTTGCCGAGTTTTCCTCTCTGGAAAAACTGCAAATTTTCCAACTTTTTATTCAGTGAACAGATTTCTCGGAATTGTTTTTTTTAGAGAATAGATAACTGGTTCTTGAACATTTTCCAATAGTTTCTCTCCAATTTCCCGGAAATTTTCCTCCTGAAAATATAAAACCACTCATGCAATCGTACAAATTAAGCGGTTCTGTCACGATAATTACCGAATTATTGATCCGATCAAATCGAAATCAGGTACGGAGGCCTAAGTTCAGCCTGGAATGTTCTGATTAGACTTTGGGTGGATGATTTTGATCGGAAGCCCTCAGGTGGCACATTGGGTCTGGGTTTGTCTGCCCAAGCTCTAAATTGAAAATATAGAATTGAAATTTGACACACAGATGCAGTGAAAGTTTTCAATCAAGTTTTTGTAATTTCATCATCATATCTAAAGTAGGAACAAAAATTTCAATAAGGAACCAGCATTGCATTTTTGAGATATCACAGCAGTTAGCTACCTAGTTCTACCTTTTTGATCATTTCATCACCTTGGAAAACTGACCTAACCTGTCATTTTTTCTGTCCGCTCAACAATGGATGCAGGATGCTCGCTAAACGCTCGACTAAATAGAATTTTTTCATCGATTTCCAAATCGAATCGCCCCCTCCCGAAGGGACACTTCGATCAAAATCATTACTGACGTCTCTGGATACCGCCGGGAAAGTTTTGTGTCGCCCCACAACAGATTTTTTATTTTCTTACGCAGTATCACCAAATATAAACTGCTGGACAACGAAGTTGTCGGTATTGGAGAAATGGTCCGACTTTGGAGGTCAATATCTCTCGATTGCCGATCGCGATTTTCATTTTGTTTGTTGCGTTAACCAGCTTAATCTTTCCGTAACCCATCCTATAATAGTAAATATTGAGAAACTTGATGTGAATTTTTTACAGGGTGATACGTAAAATGGTGCAAAATTGCAACGACTTCATCGTACCCCCATTTCTCAAAAATATATTTTTTTAATTTTTTAATACAAAAAGTATGAAGTGTGGTGTCTTATCTCGAAACGGTTTTGGAATTTCCCGGATTGGAAGTCTAACATTGAAGATATAAATTTTTATGTTGAATGTTGCAGATTTACGAAACTCAGGCATAGAACAAGCACAAAAAGTATAACGTCCAGGGGGGCTTTACTTCACTCGAACACTGAAGTTCCACATCGTTACCATGTTCAGGGCTTAAATCTGCAAATAGAACATGTTTCACATCAGAAATTCTGATGAAATTCTGACGAAATTCAACGTACGAAAAACAGGCAGGGACAACCACTTGAAAATGTGCCCCTTGCGTGGCCCCACACCAAATATTCGGGTTGTGTTGAGAGTGAAATTGTCCTAGACTGTTGTACGAACAATCTTGCTCAATGTCAACAGCCATTCATCAAAAGTGACTTAATCTCGCGTGCCAACAAGGAACAAGGCAAATCTGTAACATTCAAAATAGAAATTTATATCTTCGATGTTAGACTTCCAATCATCCAATCCGGATAATTCCAAAACCGTTTCGAGGTAAGACATCACACTTCATGAATTTTGTATTAGAATACATAAATTTTTTTTTAGACAAATGGGGATACTATGAAGTCGGTACAATTTTGCAGCATTTTACGTATCACTCTGTAGAAATTTTACATGAAGTTTCTCAACATTCACTTCCACAGGATAGGTCACGAAAACATTAGGCTAATGAGCACAATAAACAAAACGGAAATCGCATCCGGCAATCTGAAGTTATTGGTCTTCAAACTTCAAAGTCGAACCATTTCTCCGATACCGACAACTTCAGTTCTGGCTAAAATTTTCCGATGGGTTGAGAAAGAAAATGCCTTCGAAAATTCAAAGGCGTTTCACTGTTTTTCACACTATTGAAAATGGTTTTACCAACAAGGCGTATGCTAAAGTTGACTAGAAAAGATAGTAGGTATGGCTGATCTCTGGCGATGGAAAATATATCTGGCACGTCAAAAACTAACGTTGAAAAAAATTAGTTTTTGACGGGCCAGACATATTTTTTCTGCTAAGATCAGCCAGACTATCTTTTCTAGCCAAATTTAGCAATATCTACGCCTTGTTGGTAAAACCATTTTCATAAGTGTGAAAATAAGTGAAACGCCTTTGAATTTTCTAAGGCATTTTCTCAGGGCCGGCTTTACAGCTTCTGGCGCCCAAGGCGAAGTTCTGTAATGCGCCCTTTTATGAATGAAAAAATAGCATCTCAAGCGATTTTTTTTCAAATGATAACAGTAATTCTGATAATAATTGAAAATTGCACAAAGTGCGAGTAAAAAAGCGCCGCAGACGAGATTTTTTCGAGACAATAGAGAGATGAAGGGCGCTCAGGCGCCCCCTCAAAGTTTGGCGCCCGAGGCGGCCGCCTCTCTCGCCACACCCTAAAGCCGGCCCTGCATTTTCTTTCTCAACCCAACGGGAAATTTTAGCCAAACTTAGCAATAGATGATGGTTAGTATCACTAACTAAACAATCCTATCTATATTTGGTGACTGAGAAAATAAGTACCAAAAATGTTCACCTGCCTCCTGGACTATAACTTTCGTTACATTCTGAATGAATCAACGGATTAACGATCAACGAAGTTACCTTTTCTGTTAATGGTACCCACCTTTGGAATACCTAACGTGCTAACATTATTATTATTATTATTACATATTATTATTATTATTATTATTATTATTTTATTGCGAAGGTATTTTTTTGTGACGACGCCACTGCAAGTTGCTCTGCACCTGACAGCAATCTTTTCGTCTCCTACCCCACTAGCTGGCGGCAGCCCGGCCACCATCAGGGACCTGTGACTCATACGCTCCCACCACCCACACCCACCGCACATGAATCTGACAAGAACATCCCAAGGCCGCAGAAAACGAACCAATGAACGGCTTGCATTAAAGAAAAGCCTGTTCTGCGCAGCCTGAGGACGACGACGACGCAATCGCAAATGGGTGAAGAACTTCGCGCGAGAGCCTGGTCCCTGGTGAGATGCTGGTGAGAGCGAGAACCACCTTGCCGGCGTACCACCTGCATGCGTCCTTTGCAGCTCGCGAAAGAACCGCATAGAGTAGGCCCGGCCCCTTGACCCACCAACGAATAACGAAAACAACAGACCAGACAACCGACATCCGAGCTGAGAGGTTATTGTGTGTACAAGGTACAAGAACTACAAGACTACAGCGGCATCGGAGGCTGCTATGCAAACGAAAAAGTGCTGAAAATGTGAAAGACTTCTTGTACAACACGTTTTATGAATTAGGTAAGATTTCTCAGCTTATATGCATGCTATTTTTCGATAGATCGAGGACTGCCACTAGTTTGTTTTTCCGAATTTCCGTGAATCTTCTGAAGTTCTTGCGAGTTGAGGTTATGCGTGACCGTAAACATGCCCGTCATGTTTTCTTATTTCAAGCGAATAGGTTTTCATGGTTCTCATCTCTTTTGTATTTCGCCAAAATTTCAAAACGACTTCAATTTTTCATAAAAAGTCGTGCATCAGTAGCAAAGTAGGTGAATTAATAGTTTCATTGTAAGCATTGCAATCATTTTATATGTTGTGCAACAGTGCAGTTGTTTGTTGTTTGTTTGAAACAAAATAACAACAGCCAACAGGTTGGTGTAAAAAGTGCATGATTGTTGCAGTTGTTCTTTGGTTGGAGTCATAGACGTTGCAGATTGTCATTTGTTTTTTCATATGCACTGTGAATTTGTTCATATTAATAATTAACAGATTACCAATTATAATTTTCTATGAAAACATGATAAAATAACTTGGAGTATGCGTATGTCTTACCGACGAACAGGTACAGCTGATCCATTTTTCATATTCAGATCTAGGACTTTTTCAAGCAAAAATAAATTGACAAGCTAGGGGGCTATGGCTACGATTGATGGCACCTGCAACAGCACTCAGGTGGCAGCGGACATCAGCCGTAGCCGTAGCCCCCCCAGCGCTCCAGCCTTCTCACTTCAATTTTGATTCAAAAAGTTGTAGTCCTGAATTTACAACGTGAACGGGATGTAACAAGGTCCGCTATTATACAGGGTGATTCATAATAAATTATACCGAATGATTTCACCCCTTGTCAAGGAAGTTCGCATGAATTCGAAACTAATTCTTTTTCCTAGGAACACGAGAACGTTATAATTATTATTGGTAAATTTTAAGGTGTGATTTGTACCTTCCTTTTCACCTGCACCTTCATCAAGAATCCTGATCTGACAATAATAATCTACACTGCTCCAATAAATTAACGCATCACCATTTTTCGACCGTTGTTTTATTGACTCATATCTTTTAAACGCCTGCATGGATTTTGAAATTTTCCCAGCATTTGAAAGCCCGTTTTTTTGGATGATAATGGCTCGGTATACAGGGTGGTTTTCACGAATATAATTTTTTCTCGAAGTTTGACAAGGTGCACGGTGCACGTGGAGTACAATGGCTCTGTAAATGTGTCGCGTGCGATATCGCTTAGCCCAATGTGTCAGTTATGCATAATTTTTTGGATTTTGTCTGTATGTATGTGATCTGTGTCAAAAGTTGTAATTTCTCTTGTGATGCAACTGCGCGCAAATGGGGTACTTGCCAATGAATCAGATTTGACTGGAAATACTTTTAATCATCAACAAGAGTAATAAATTGTATTTCCTGAAAATTTCCGGAAAATATATCAATTTGCTTAAAAAGATTTTTTTTCAAAGTGTTGGCAACGGTAGGGAAACTTCAGTGAAATTCTTATATCTGTATTTTTCAAATATTGTGATGCCACTCCAACAGTTGTTTGAGTTTTCGACCCAACAGTGCTGTTTGTTCAGTTTTTAAATATATTTTTAAAACAGGCACTACGGCCGCAATTTTGGGAATTTAGGAAAAAGAAAAAATACGGGTACAATATTTTCACCCATAATATCAATTAAGCCAATAAAAAACGAGGAAAGTCACAAGAAAAATTAAAAAGCGGCCACAAAATAAATAGCCTCCGCCACTACATTTGGCGAGGCTTAAAAATTGGACAAGTACCCCATTATCCGGCTGACCCCGCCTACAGGTGTCCAGAAATTAATGCAACAAAATTTACAGGGAGGTAGAACTTTGAAAAATAAGGGGACTTCGTTAATAACAATACCCTCGCAAACGTAATAACGGAGATACAGGCCTTCAAAGTTTTTTTTTAACAGTTTTTTTTTTGCATAACTTTTGAACGGTTGACCCTATTTCAATCAAATTTGAACCAAAGCTTAAGGTGCGTTCAGACAGCTTATTTAGCCGCAAGTTTTAATTTTAGTCGTAAGCGCTGCATCGCTTATTGGCTGTTCTGAGGAGGCTGGTTCATAGAGCCAATGGGCGTCGCTGTGCTTGCGACTAAAATTAAAACTTGCGGCTAAATAAGCTGACTGAACGCACCTTTACCAAAATAGGTCTATGGGCAAAGATAATAGGGGGTACCCTTCCCCTTTCCCCCCATTTTTCACCCCCTTAAATATTTTTGGAAATGGTTTCAATTTTTCAATTTTACGTTCGATATAGAGAAAAAAGTTACTCTTGCCAAATTTTGATTAAAGGCTCCATTTGCGAGATATTTGGGATTGAAACTTGGTAAAACATATCGAAAACACCACTTTCAAAGGCCTTAGAAATTGAAATTCAAGAAAACTCAAGATTCCTCATCTGAGATAAGAATTCTCGGTCTTTAAGGTTGATAAACCTTGCTGGGAAACATAGGGTTTTTCAGAAAGAAAAAATTTGGGCTCTGGAAAGTGGCGATTTTGAGATGTTTTCCGAAGTTTCAAACACAAATAGCTCTAAAGTGAAGCGTCAAATCAAAATTTTGCAAGGGTAACTTTTATCTCTAAATTGAACGTGGAGTTCAAGATTTGAAACCATAACCGAAAAAAAATCAGGGGGGTAAAAAATAGTGGAAAGGGGGGGAGGGTACCCCCCATTATCTTCGCCCCTGGAAATGTTTGGAAAAATGCGTTATTATTGTTCAATAGAGACCTGTTTCAGTGAACTTTGGTTCGAATTTGAATAAAATCGGTTAAACGGTTCAAAAGTTAGCAGAAAAAAAACTGTTTTAAAAAACCAAAACCAACTTTGAAAGCCTGTATCTCTGTTATTACGTTTGCGAGGGTATTTTTATTAACAAAGTCGCCTTATTTTTCAATTTTTCATCTCCCTGTGAATTTTGTTGCATTAATTTCGGGACACCCCCTGTATAAGTTCCGAAACACAAGTGAGGTGGCTCAGAGGTAATCAGGTGTTTCGAATTTCGAATTCTAAGCTGCGGCAGATTATTACTACGTTTCCATGGAGAATACACAATATTGCGCGGAAGTGGCGCTCCGATACGGATGTCATGCGAACGAAGAAAACGGTGACAAGTTATCATCGCGCATGTTCAGGGCCGCTATTCTTGAATCGTGTGAGAAAAGTCCCTGGGAGTAAAACAACGTGTGAAGCCTTCCGATTTAAAATGGATATTCGGCGGTCGAAAAAGTCTGTGCCACTCAGAGGACTGACTGTTCAGTGCTGTCGCCACACCATGCTGTCGTCAATACAATACAGCACTGATTAAATGAAATATCCCCAGACAATTTTGCGGTAAATTTGAATGTTGTGGTTGAAGTGTTACATGTTTTTTTTTTATTTCGTAATTTGGGGCATTTGGGAATGATCCCTCACATATGTGCTTTCATGAATAGGTTGCGAGGGTTACACCGATTTTTCTATGTAACCACTTCTACTTGAAAACGACGCATAATCCATTGAGCTTAGTTTGAGAATCATCTATTTTACAGCGTAACATATGGAACACTTAGAACGAATCACCTCGTTTTTTAGCGCATGCGCTAAGTGGTCACGCAATATTGTGTATTGAAATCGATTTGAAAACGGTATCGGGATTGAATACGGAAGTGTTCACATGAGTGGTTTGAACTCGGTATTCTAATCGATTTGACTTCTGTTCACATATCTGTCATGTAAGTCTAACCCTAACCTAAAACTATCCCAACCTAACGTATCAAAGAAAGTGCAAGTACTCTGCAAACTGCAAGTGTGCAGAAGGAAGAAGTACAGACAACAGGTGCAAGTATGAATGCGACCCTAGATACGACCAGAACAGCGGTTTTACTCATTGCTATGTATCAGTTTCTGTTGGGTTTCCATGAGTATTAATTCGATCCGATCCCGATCATCTATTTCCATAACAACAATGCCATTTAAATAATCATACCACCTGCAAATGTCAATTTCAACAAATCATAAACTTCAATTTTGACAACTTTCCTCGCACATATGTTCGCGACTGCCGCATGAGGGTGCTGAAACGGGCGGGACATTCAAAATGTGCAGAGCGCCTATGCATCCTTCTTTAGATTTTGTGCTTAGCTGATCTGTATCAAAACTGACAATTTTTTGTGCCACTGGAGGAAAAGTCGGTACAGTCACTGGTACATCCCTGTGCACCTTGCTAGGTAAACTTCGTGAAAAATCATGTTCTTAGCAATCACCCTGTATAACGAGTTACGACTATCCAGTCTAATGGTGGCCTTACATTGAGCATCAAATGCTGCAGCTTTCTTTGCAGCAGAATTGTGATTGGATGAGCAAAATTCAAAAAGTTTTGCCGCCATGTACTAGCCAACCAACTTCTTCAGCAGCGTGGCGGCAAAACTTTTTGAATTTTGCTCATCCAATCAGAATTCTGCTGCAAAGAAAGCTGCAGCATTTGATGCTCAATGTAAGGCCAGCATAAGGGTGGGTTTAGTCAGCTTATTTAGCCGCAAGTTTTAATTTTAGTCGCAAGCGCAGCGACGCCCATTGGCTCTTATGAACCAGCTCCCTCAGAACAGCCAATAAGTGATGCAGTGCTTACGGCTAAAATTAAAACTTGCGGCTAAATAAGCTGACTGAACGCACCTTTAGTGCGATTTATAACTCGATTTTAATTTTAGTCTCAATTTCAATCGCAATTTTAGTCGGATCGACCGTAAGCATATCCACCTCGTCAATTTATAACTCGATCGCATTGGTGGGAAGCAGAGAACGATGGAAGGAGAAAACCTGGGGTCTTTGAGGAAAGGTGCGTTCAGTCAGCTTATTTAGTCGCTGTTTTAGTTTTAGTCGTTGTCGTAACAGAGAAGAGCGTTCATACAGCAAGATTTAGTCGTAAGAATTGACCAATAGGAGCTCGAATGATACTGCGCGAACCTTCATCTTCATACTGTCCGTGTTCATAATGGGTAGTATTAATATAAAAACTCGTAAAAAAATAAGCATAAATAAGTATTTGCTTACATTTATGAGGAGTACAACTCCTCTGAAATCGAAGCAAATGCTTATGCTATTTTTTTATTGATACATACAATCCATTACCATCACCATCCATGCTCATACCTTATACCGGTAATTACGCAACCTGCAAGTCGGCATCATACGACAAAGTTCGGAATTCTTACGACTAAAATTAAAACTAAAACTCTGTATGAACGCCGCGCATATGATGCGTGCTTTCTACTTTCAAATTTACGACAACGACTACGACTAAAACTAAAACCAAGCTGACTGAACCCACCTGAAATCTTGCCTGTCACTAGTGCAGTGGCGCAACTAGCCCATTTGAACAGACAGGTACCTACAGACTAAAAAGGCCCGCAAGTGAACATTTTTCGGAAAAATAAGCATAATCAATGTACTATGTTCGTGTGAATTGTAAAGGTGAAAGGCGCCGCGTTGCGGTCAAATATTTGTACAGGTATACGTTGTTTCAGATGAATTGCTATACCAGTAGGTCATGAATATCTAAATGCAGCTTTAGATCTAGTTACAAACAAGCGAATATGCCTCATGGGCATGAGGCTCAGTAGCGCACTTCCTTTTTGAAGGGTTAGTTAACGCAAGATGTTAATTACGGTTCTACGGTTATTTGGGCAGAAATTTCGATATGGCGGCCAAAATAGCGTTAAAATCATGAAATTTGGCTTTAAAATCAAAATAATTGTACTATAGACAAGGGTAAGTTCCAAGTTTCATGAAAATCGTTCCACTAATAAGAGATTTCAAGATGGTGGCAGAATTTGGCTGGAAAATAAGAATGATCATACGAAACAAAGGTAAGTCCCAAGCTCAATGGAAATCGTTAAGTGATAAGAAATTTCAATATGGCGGCCAAGATGACGGCAGAGCATCATTTGTCCAAAATCGGATGTATTTTGATGAAGTTCACATCGCCTGTGAATTTCACTCAAATCGGACCACTTTCAGAAAAAATCAAAATGGCGGACCAAAGATGCCGGCCAAGTCACAAATATCATTGGTCAAATTTATATGGTGGACACGTACGCATTCGATTGGCGTTTGCACCACATCGATATCTCTTTTCGTTGAGGCATAATTCTCCTCTAGTTCTATCACTTCGAAACATGTTCAATAGTGAGAATACAAGATGGCGGCGGGGCATCAATTGTCGAAAATTGGATAGATATTGATGTGGTTTACATTGCCTGCAAATTTCATTTCAATCGGATCACTTTTAGAGAAATTCAAAATGGCGGATCAAAGATGGCGACAGAATAACAAAAAACCAAAAGTCAACTTGACATCCTGGACATATGTACGATCGCACGCAAAATAAACGGAGACAGTGTTTCGCGCGGAGTGTACTGATTTAATATATTTCAGCCCTCTTGTCACTGTGACAGCAAGCCAAAATTCAGTAAATCGGTACACTCCGCGCGAAACACTGTCTCCGTTTATTTTGCGTGCGATCGTACTATTGATCAGTGTTTACACCACATCGATATCTTTCTTCCCTGAAGAGTTATCCCGGGTACGGACGGACGGACAAAATGAAGCTAAAAGCGCTTTTTTCCAATTTTTTGGGAAAGTGCGCTAAAAAACGTCAAATCAAAAGTGGCAATCTGATGGAAACTTCATTATTTATTTTTAGGTTATAGGTGCGGTTACCCGGCTGACCTCCCTAGTTGCGCCACTGCTCACCTGTCAGCTTGTCACTAAGAGTCTCCAGACAATCCTCCAACATAACATTGCTAATCAAGAAGACTACTGTGTTCATTTTCGCTCATCTTGATTTTATCTTGATTTTCATTGGTCGATCGTAAGGATCGGATCGCAAGAGTTGGGTATTGGCCAACTTCTTTTTTTTAATCGTTCATTTAACGTCGGCCTATTTCCGCAACGAGGCCTAACACCGACGCCGTAGAATGATTTCCTCCACTATACCGGAAATTTTGCCCGAACCCCTGTGTGTTCCAATACAGGGTAGGGATTTTTAACGACCACCAACATCGCATGGAGTCGGCACCATCGTTCGTATTTTACGTGCTATGCGACACACGGCGCGTCTTGCATTTCAACTAAACCAAGAAGCTTGTTTTCCGAACCCTTGTTTGTGAACCCGCGACCTTTGGAGTGGTAGTCGAACGCCCTAACCACCACACCACAAGTTCCTCAGGCCAACTTCTTAAAATCGTTACGATTGCGTCTTGCGATTAAGATCGGGTTAGAAAAGGTGCAGAGGGAATCGTATGCTTGAACTTCGTTAAGATTGCGATTAAAATTGCGACTGAAATTACGATTAAAATTGCGACTAAAATTGCGATTAAAATTGCGACTAAAATTAAAATCGAGTATAAATCGTACTTTATTTTGCGCGCAGTTGCAAAAAAAAAATGAAAAAATGCTATAAAGCTCAGCGATTAAAGACAGTGAAGTGAAACCAGAAACACGGTAATACATACAATGGTAATACCTACAAAATAGGGCACTTGATGGCACTTTTTCTTTCTATTTAGTATTGAGGTCAACACATGACGATCCGTCGTTATGCATGACGTCACGGTATAAAGAGGCAACGAAAAATTGGAAACCCTAATAAAGCCTCTCTACCTGATTTTCAAATTTTTGTAACTCGTCCATTCAAAGCTGCATTTTCTTTGGACTAGAGCACATATGTGTATCCAGGTTTTCTTAAAATTCGTGCCTTTGTATTATTGTAGTCTGGTATAGTCTACAGCAATTTAGGGAAATGTTCCAGAAATCCCCAAAAAAGTTGATTTTTTAGGTTTTTCATTTTCAAATTTCTGGAACTTCTGGTCATGTTTGGCTCTTTCAAACGGCCTGTGGACTGAACTAATTTTGTTTGTTGCAATGTAAAATTCATTATCATTTCTCATTTTTCCTTGTTATACCTCAATATGAGCTTTCACTAGCTTCCTTTGCATTTAACTTATTACATAATATTTAGGAGCGAACGAAGTAAAATGGGTCCCTATTTTCTTCCAGTTGGTTCGACTTGAATTTCATCGATTTATTTGCAAAATTCAAATTATATTGAGATGGCAGATCCACCGCCAGGAAACTTTTATTTCACAAACATGAATGGGGTGACCATCAATCCTGGAGGGTCTGGTGGACTCACTCTTAATGACGCCACTTCTTTCAACATGATGATTGCAGGAGTATCGTATGTATTTTGTTTTACTTTAAATTTGAATACCTTTTTATTTTCATCTCGTATTTTCTTCAATTTTGACGTTGAAAAATCCATTTCGAGACTTCCTGCAGAAAAACGGATTTTGCAGGTTGGATCCTAACAAATAGGGTCATTGCATGGATTTTATTTTTGGAACATTATTTCATAATATTATTAAAAGCGTTGTCTACAATGATATCTGACGAAACAAAAAGTTGATTCTTCAAATGATGATAAAAGTTTGAATTAATTTTTTCGCGCCAAAAACACAGTTACTGTTGTACTGGCACTATGGCACTGGCTGTAGATAAAGTGCTGACTGGTGCTGTGCTGACGTCACGCCGAGAGTGTTTTTCGGTTTGTGAGGTTTATAGCTCGCGCACAATGATGTTATTGTTAACGTAACGTACTGGCGATGGTAATGTTAACAGTTAATACTGTTAGCAGGAGCATGTTCACAATGATGTTAACAGAATAAGTCTTGAAAGTGCGCATGCCATTTCATCACTGATGCCAACCAAACTAGAAAAATACGTTAACATTAACGTCATTGTGAATGGCCTATTACAGTCACATCACCACGCGATGACTTTGAACCTGTACCTTGACAACCATTACGATCTGGGATTAGCAGTGGCGTAGTGACTCTGCGCGGATCCATATTTAAACAACTTGTCGGCCCCAACCGCTCGCTCATGTTTGAAAATAATTTCCAATAGTTTGTTGTTGATACTATTGATGTAGCAGGGGGTCCGTGGTCATACCACTTGAGGCCCAGGTGCATGGAAGTTGCCTACCTAACAGTTTTTAAGTTTTAAATTTACAACATTAAAAATCACGCAGATTTGCGAAAAACCACCGGTTATGTGGCTATCATGGCTGGAATTTGGGACAATAAAAAAAAAAGTGCAAGGACCCTACTGCTATGACACGTTAATAGCAGTAAAAGAAAAATCCTTTTTCATATCTGCAAAATTTTTTCAAATGTTTGCAAATTCTGGCCAGTGAGCGAAACTTTCTTTCTCGCGAATAAACATTCACTCAACTCTCTTTGTATCTGAATATCTGTTATAAATCGCAGGTCTCAATGCCCGTTACTTGATAATTCTTCTGTGGGCGACTCCTTAGGAGAACCAAAGTTTGAGTGAGTATTTTGTGAGGTTGTTTTCACCAAACAATTTTTATTAATTGTTTTTATTAAAGAAACTTGTCGAATGATTGCTGGCTTCAGCTGTCAGAACCATTACCTCCCATGTAAGTGTTGCTTGAAAAAAGATTAAGCACCTGTTAAAAATGCTTATTTTTAGGGATTCAGCCTTTCCAGATGTTATATTTAATGGAGCACAGGAGCAAGAGGAGCTTTGGGATAATGTAAGTACATTTCATTGTAGGTACTCAGCAAGTACCCACATTACATTACAATGTATTAGTTTTGATCATACATACGATATAGGTGTCTCAAAAGTATCGAATCCCGAGTCCAGATCGATATATGAAATCCACTCAAGAACACGAAAAAAAAAATAGAAAAATAATTGACGTTAATTTTTTAAGATAAGGGGGGTCAAAGGGTGGGACTTCGCCCCTCACTATTTCCGTCACTTATAGTGATTTTGGGGAACTGTTTTTGACAGACTAATCAGTAAAAACTTTCAACTAGTGAGTGTGCACTGAAACTCTGCTAACGATACAAGGTGAATCATAAATCGCAAAAATCAATTTTCCTTCAAAAACGCCACTAAAAATTGTTATATGGAAACGAAAAAAGTCTTATGTTCTAAATTATTTCAAGGGCCAATAACATAATTTACAGGCATTAATGAAGAAAACTAGATTTTTGCGATTATGACTCACCCTGTATCATCAACAGAGTTGAGTAACGGAAATAGTGAAGGGCGAAATCCCAACCTTTGAACCCCCATATCTTCAAAAATTAACGTCATTAGTTTTGTTTGAATATTTTCCTCGTGTTCTTGAGTGGATTCCATATACCGCTGTGGACTCGGAATGCGATACTTTTGAGACACCTTTATTCATAGCTACCTACGTAAAATACCGAGGATTATTCTCGCGAGCTAAAGTTTACTTATTTTGGTCGGGTAACAGAATATCCCAGCCAAAAATATCCCGGCAATAATATCCCAACCAAAAATATCCCCGCGACAAAATATCCCATGGCAAAACTATCCCCGCCAGTAATATCCCGGTCAAAAGTATCCCTGCGACAAAATATCCTATGGCAAAAATATCCCCGCCAATAATATCCCGGCCAAAAATATCCCTGCGACAAAATATCCCATGCCAAAAATATCCATGCCAAATATTTCCTGAGACAAACGAAATTGTTTTTTTTACAATTTATGACGGTTTTGTTTTATTTTATGTGTTTTAACATGTTCTCAAGTTTTCAAGGGCCGCTATTTTCATTTCCATATAGCTTTGCCTGGAACTTGAATACCATGGTGTTTGGTGGTATGGTAACCGGAAGAGGTATCTGGTGTAAAAATATCGGCTCTAAGTGTAATGTACCATGTACCTCACCTATTAATTCTAATATTAGTATTATTATTAAGTACCAATATGTACTACCAATTACCACCAATTATTATACAACAAAAATGATGATTTGGTACCAGTTTTATTTTAGCAAAATAAATATAATTATTATTATTACTAATACCTAATGGTTTCAAATTCAGTGTGCTCACTTGAATAATCCGTCTTCTTGCATTAACGCCATTGACTGTGTTTCTATCGCAGCTTTCGATCCGATCGAGTTTCAATCGGATGCAAAGTGGCTTCAGTCAAGCGCGTTTTTATCGTCGCACGTTCGATCCGCTTCACTCGATCCTATTTCACTACTTAAGAATTAGGTTAGAATTTATGAGAGACAACAACAAGGTTTAAAACGCGTCAAACTTCGCCAGACCGAAAAATATTTCATTATTGAATTTTCTTGGTGTATTTTATTTACAGTTACTGAAAGGCATCCCTTGATTTCGTAAAAATTACGCCTTGTTTACAAGTTGGTCATCTACTCATCTGTCACTTCGATCCGATCCTGTTTACATCGGGTAAAATACGAGCGGGTGCAAGCCTCGATCCGCTCGACTCAAGTCAAGCCGGCCAAAGCACCGGATCGACTTGAACAGCTCGCGGATCCAAAGTTGCGATAGAAACGTAGTCATTAACTCTATTTTTCATTCAAGTGAGGTGAAAAGATGCATATTTGAAAAATCACAAAAATCCCGGGATTTTCGGGATCGGAAATCAAATGGAATTCCGGGATTGGATGCCCTAGTGCTGACCCCATGCGATGTTGGTGGTCGTTGAAAATCTCTACCCTGTGTTGGAACACACAGAGGTTCGGCAAAATCTCCGGTATAGTGGAGGAAAGCATTCACCGGCGTCGGTGTTAGGCCTCGTTGCGGAAATAGGCCAACGTTAAATAAGCGAATTGAAAAAAAAACTACATCAGGTACCTACCTATACCCTAAGAAGCATAGAAAAGTCGATAACTTCATAGTTATTTTTGCAACAAGCAGCAAAATGTTTTGTTTACGAAGTAAATAGTCCATTGAGATGTTATAAATAGTCTGCTATAAAAGCTGTTTATGATCTCAGTACATGATAGTAAAACCAAAATAATGCATAATTTATGCATACATATGACTGGATTGCAAGTAGGTGTAATCTGTGATGTAACGCAAGATGAAACGGGGCGTGTGAATGATTCAAGTCCGCCCTACCAGTACTACTACTACTACTACTATTACTGATTGTATTATACTACTACTACTACTACTACTACGCGTAGTAAATTGTGACGGCCATCCTATGTCCAACCATGATGATTAAGCCCGGTCCTGAGTCATTATCCTGACAAGTTCACTCCTGTTGGTAATCCCGTGAATCAAACAGTGACTGTGCAGAATGTATTTTTGTACAATTTGTAGCGAGTTCATTCCATTTCAAGCTTTCGTGTGTGTTGCTTCCCATTTCTGTAGATTGAAATGGTTATCTGTATTAAATACGAGGTAAATCATTTATTTTTAAACTTGAGTTTTTTACAAAAGGGGATCAACTCTTAGTTGTAATTTGTTTTTCTTGTTTGCCTTTATAGCCTCCAGAACAAAAAATGATGCCATCGTTACCGATTTTCTTCCCTCCAGAGCAAGCCACTGATTTATCACACCAAGACTACCCTGGACCATACAACTTTGAAGTTGTAATTCATCCGCCCGGGATCAAGTCACCCTGGGAGGTAGGTTCACATAAACATTTGATTTTAATGATTGAAGTATTTCTGTCGAGAAAAATTGATTTTTTTTCTTGGAAATGTGAACTATGTAGATATCTACCTAATTAATTGTTATAAAATGTTTGTTATTTTGTTTGCAGTACTCTCAACACATCAACAAAATTTACACAGACGTCTCACGGAATTTTCCGTTGTCGTTTAGACTAGAAATGAGACCTATATACAAAGAGCTGTTTATTAGGGCTACCCCAGTATTTGAAGAGGCCCAGCATTCGCAGGAATTTGTCTACAGGTGTATCAGTCATTTGCATGCGGATGATCCAACGAATGTTGGTAAGTATTAAATTGAATAAAATAAGTGTAAATAAATATGTATCAATAGTTCAGTTATGTATATGAAATATAAATTTAACTCATGTTAGCATGTAGGCATTAAGACACTTTTCTTCTTTATTGAGCTCTCCCCCCCCCACATCTTTCAGTTTGATATAAACTCTTGAATATGTTTTTTTTTGTTACTGAAATTATTCCTCACAACATAATATTTCCACCCACGATTATTATCATTGAATTCAGCCTCAATATTCCATTTTTGTTTTGTCAATTGTTACGCATTCAGTTTCTATACTCGTAGATATGATTATGCCCTCCTTTGAAATAATTAGGTGCTCACCCTATATGCGCCTTTGTACCGTTTCATCTGTGCAATATCTTTCTTAGTTTTCCAATTCTGATCAAGACTATCCAAAGCCTCAGGTTTGTACTTCCCCACTTGATCATATTGCTAAGTCATACTAAGTACGGTTCCCTATTTTTATAGGGGTCGATGCAAACACTATCCAGCACGTCATGCGGTGCCAAAATGAAAAAACTCGCTACCACGGGAACAGATTTAAAAGACTGAACTGTATCTTTCCGCTTGCTGTTCCTGGTGAAGGCACAACAGATGTTGACGAGTTGTTCCAGTTCGTTTGCAAAAACTCGTGCGCCTCTCCGTCGGGAATGAATAGGCGTCCGATTCAGGTCATCTTCACACTGGAAGACCTCGAGTTTGTGGCGTTTTTTGACAACGTAGTACGTTTAATAAAAACATATATTTTTCAGAGGCAAAGTATGGGGACGTCGCATAGTGAAGTTTCGAATCTGTTCCGTTCCGAAAAGAGACCGAAAGAAGGATGAAAGTGATCGAGAACGGGCTGCGAATCCTCGAGCACGGGCCGCCAATCCTCCAGCACGGGCCGCCAATCGCAATCCTCCTGCACGGGCCGTCAATTCTCCATTACCGCGACCCACCAATCCTTCTGGTCCATCAAAAAAAAGAAAAGTGGATCACAGCACTCCTTCAAGTGGCAAGTCAAAGCCGTACCTGGCGTTGAGCTATCACAAAGCGAACGGCGAAGTTGACTCGTTGGATGTATTTAATTTTCTGTTTGCTTTCTACACAATGTAATACTTTTAAATTTACAGATCCGACTGTTTGGCAGCGTTGTGACTGAAGTGCTCACTGATGTGAAAAAACGCGTTACCGATGGTTTGTTAGAAGGACCTGCACATACCTGGAGCACTCGCGAGAAATTGGAAGAAATGCTCAATTGGATTAATAGTGGCGAAGATTAATAGTGGCTATTGGAAAGTTCTGCTCCAAAGTACTTCTCTATTTTTTATTTTCTCTTTTTTACAGATTAACTGATGTAATTTGAAGTTGACTATGTCTTGTAGTCTTACAATGTTTTTGCATGTTGTAGTTTTTACAGTTGTATTCAGTAGGCCCATATTGGTTTGAGTATGACCTTGTACAGTAGAACTTTGTACACAATTGTCAGTTGTGATTTTCTGCTCAACAGCCAATACAGCTGGCTAAAATTGATTCCCAGCTGCTTTATTCTGGTGAAAATGTGTCTCTTCCAGATGATCCTTAGATCTAGGTGCATACCTACCTAATTATTTTGCGTCATCTGCCCGTGGTAGTGGTCAAACATTGATGTCACAAACTCGGTTATTTCGTCATTATCGTCGTTGGTCTTTTCCAGTGGGTTGGTTCAAAAGTCTCAACTAGGTGGTTCTCAAATACGTAAGTTTTTTCTTTGTCATTTCTTTCCCATTTGTCATTCCTTCCTTTGATTGGTGGTTTAGTTTATTGTGGTCTTGTGTGGTCATGTGGTCTTGTGGCCTCCCAAAGCAAATAGTCAGTCGATTTATGGTGTCTAAAGCCAAATAACTTTGGCCCGTATTCATATCCCACTTTTAAGCCACATTTAGCATGCCTCTAACAAAAAGCGCTCGGCTACCTGATAAAAGCGGTCGTATTCATATGCCACTTTTTACGTCCTGTTAGGGCCCATCTAACTAAAGGGGGTGTTGATTTGGCAACGTTGTGAAATGTACTCAAAACTACCTACCCGAAGGTGGACGCAGGTAGGCAAGAAGCCCAAGCGGCTTTCGTTTTGTGCCGGAAGCCGCTCCGGGTAGATCACTAGATCGAGAAAGTAGATACATACACCAATCACGGCCCAGCTGGATCTGTTTTCTTTGTCTAGTGATTTACCCCAAGCAGCTCCGCCTGGCAAAACGGAAGTGCTGGCAACTCTTGCTACATTGATGTACTGCGGATTGCATAAAACCTCGCAAAAAACTTCCAGGGAGTTTCTTCCACATTTTCAAGAATAGCGGCCTGGATCTGTTAACTTAACAAGTGAACACCTGTTTCGACTGTTTTGTGCAAGTCGTCCCCGCCTTGAGTACAGTAAATAGTAAAGGAGTATGACCGAAAGGGACATCCAGAACATTGCGCACTTCCTGCATTTCGGCGGCATGCTTCATTAATTCAATTAAATCAATATTTTAGAAAGAAAATGTGATTTTAGTCACACTTCCCAAGAACACACGGCACAGCTTGTATGCGTGCCGTGTGTTCTTGGCATGCGTGAGACCATCCAAAATCGCTTAAAGACACGTAAAAGAGACATATGAATAGACGCGTCTCTAAACATCCCCTTTTAAGACGACTTTAGAGACGCCTGTTTAAAGTGATGATAGAGGCGCGCTAAAACCACGTATGAATACGGAAATGTTAGAGGCGCATCTTTAAAACCGCTTCTAACGCTAAAAGGGGGATATGAATACGGGCCTTTGTGTTTTTTTTTTCTGGTTTCACAGAGAGTATCTCTTTCAATTCTTTGGTGACTTTTGTTTTATGGATGTTATTTCTTGTATGTTGCCATCATTGTTGCTTTTTGTTTTGCTCTATAAGTTCCTTATAAGGATCTTTTGAGTTCGCTCATCTCAGTTTCAGTTTATGGTTGATTGGCGTGTTCATATTTGGCGTTACAGCCTATTCCCGGACGTTGAATTAATTTTTATCCTCGAGTTAAGCAACAAACCACGGAAATTTAAGGCAAGAATTAAACTAAATTTAGCGTCCAGGAACGGAAGGCAAGTTTGATCTCTTAGGGTGAATCCCCACAGCAGCGGATTGCGGATTTATTTTGCGTATCCTTTGCTATTATAGACCTTACCGATGGCGGCCCAAGCGTTGCGCCATCTACCATTTATCTGACAAGTTTTCATTCGTGGTATTTGGCGGTTTCCTTTTACTCCAATCTCATTTCGCCTCATTATTTCAGTTAGAGAAAAAGGCGACAAATTGCTAACTACGAGTGAGACACCATTATCAACTGAGGTGAGAATATCTGAGATTGATGGCAAAAGGGATGATCCAGCCAGGGTCGTATGATTAAAACGAAGTATTTGCTTTTACTCCACATTTCACCAGGAGCTTCTA
The DNA here is from genome assembly GCA_949128115.1 of Anaspis maculata. Classification (NCBI taxonomy): domain Eukaryota; kingdom Metazoa; phylum Arthropoda; class Insecta; order Coleoptera; family Scraptiidae; genus Anaspis; species Anaspis maculata. Next base: position 76,841,795 of record OX421962.1, read on the forward strand.
TGCAAATTTTCCTTAGCAACTCCTAGTAAAAGGTGAAGTAGAAGCAAATACTTTTTTTAACCCATTGTCTATTGGTCTAATTCAAATTTTTATGGCAGGTTGATAGGGTGTTGAATTTGAACCATTCCGAAAAGACCCGCAAAAAACAAATCTGCTGGCGATGCCGTGGAATTCTAGGATTCCATCATGATGTATTTTACGTATGTTACGTTTACGTCTACTGTGAACTAGGTAGATATAGGAATAAAGCAAAGTTTTTTGTCAGTCGTACAGTACGAAAACTTGGGTTGATCAATGGAAATAGGATAAAAGAATTGCTGTAGACCTAGCCTATAACGCCCTTCGATTTAGTGCTTTTCTCGTTCAGATCTTGGAATTCCGATACGTAGACTGACATCACAAGTGATATGTAAGTAGTGAGAATTCATGGGCTTTGTCCACAACTTGGGACTGGTAAAAGCCCTAATTTAATTATTGATGTTGTATGTAGTATTTTTACTGATTTATGCCATATTTTTGTAAGTACCTACCTATCATTGTTACAATTATTGTCTCAAAACCACTCTGTCAAAGTATGTTCACACCAGAAGGCTACCTCTCCCCCTTTTCCAAAAAACTTTTTTTGGATTATTTCAAATGGGGAGTCTCCCAGGAAGGGAGGGAGCGAGCTCGCGTGAACACCTGTACAAATAATCATTTTAGAACTAAAGTTTTATATGTTGTTTTATAATAATAATTATTGTTCCTTTTGTATTTTATATCATGGTTCTAGGGCTCGATAATTTCAAGTCGAAAATATCAACGCTGTGTTTATCTTAGACTTCAAATTGAGCCTGAAGGATATATGTTGTATTACCATTATACCCTTTTTACTGTATTTTTGAATTGAATATACTTTTCTAAATTCCATAGGAATAAATTGATTTCTTACAATTATTCTAATGTCATTTGGTAAGGCAGAATAGACGTATACGGATTCGAACGATTAACAAAGGTTTTATTACATTTTCTCAGGTTCCACCAAAGCTGTGTGTAGCTACACCAAACCATAGTACACTACTAGTAAACGCACAGTATCAGTAAAATTTTGTTTCGATTCCATTTAGTTGGCGAGAGAACTCCTAGTTTCACAAAACAGAATAAAGAATTGGTCCATTTTCTCAATATTCCACGAATTTTCCCGTGGTCAAGGTCAAACAAACTAGCATTGGTCACAACAAAATTCATTCGACAGCGTATTAGCGTTAACACTTTTCTCGTCGCGCTTATCACTTTCCAGCGACGTTACCTTCTAGCACAGCTTCTAGGCACATGTTAGAGGAGGGAAGGGAGGAGAGCGCGCCGAATCTATTATATTTGAGAATACCACAATTTTTTGCCTCCAAACGGGAAGGCGCTTTATGTGCCCGCTTTGTCTGTCTGTCCATCCATTTCCATAGAATTCTTTTGCGGGCAGTTTATATGAAAACCGTATTTAAAGATATTTGAGTCACCTCTTTAATAGTAAATAAAAATGTTGCACACACTATAAGTTCAATTTTTACTGCCGGTTTGTCTGTCTGTCCGTGTAGAAATTAAGAAATTGTACTCCTCCTTGGGGAATAAAGCAAGAGCCCTGGAACTTTTCCCCATGGATAACTGATGTCCCCAAGGGTGGCCAATGGGCATTTTTTTTATCCATACATCTCTGTCCACACATAGTCATCAGTATAATAATAAAAATGAGGAATCCTACTCAATCAATCCTCAAGGAATCCTAATCAATCAGTATTATTATCTGAAAACAAGATTTCCTGTGCACTTCGAAGAAGTTGAACTATCCTCAGGGAATAAAGCTAGATCCCTGGAACTTTTTCCGATGGATAGCTTAGGTCCTCAACACAACAGTGGCCAATCGGCTCGGCTGGTTGGATTTCATGGTTGCGCCGCCATCTTGGTATCTAAACTGCTGGACAACGAAGTTGTCGGTATCGGAAAAATGGTCCGACTTTGAAGACCAATAACTTCCCATTGCAGGATGCGATTTCTGTTTTGTTTATTGTGTTAATTAGCCTAATGCTTCCGTGACCTACCCTATGAAAGTGAATGTTGAGAAACTTCATGTAAAATTTCTACAGAGTGATACGTGAAATGCTGCAAAATTGTACCGACTTCATCGTACCCCCATTTGCCTAAATTTTTTTTTATGTATTCTAATACAAAAATCATGAAGTGTGGTGTCTTACCTCGAAACGGTTTTGGAATTATCCAGATTGGAAGTCTAACATTGAAGATATAAATTTTTATTTTGAATGTTACAGATTTGCCTTGTTGGCACGCGAGATTAAGTCACTTCTGATGAATGGATGTTGACATTGAGCAACATTGTTCGTACAACAGTCCAGAACGCAATTAAACTTTCAGCCAGTGGCGGACTAAGGAACTTGGAGGCCTTGGGCGGAATTGTGAGATGGGACCCCTAAGGAGTGAAAGTTGAGAATATGAAGGAGGGCCGGCAGACTTTTTGGCCCGCCGGCCATAATAATAATATGGCGCGATGTGACGGAGAAAAAGTGTCTGCCCTGAGCAGGATTCGAAACTGCGTCTTCCATTTGCCGGATGGATACTCTTAACCACTAAGCTATCGGGGGAGACAACAGTCCCTCCGTCACATGCCCATATGAGAGCCGCCACAGTACTCCCCCTCCAGAGACGTCGTTCGTCTCGTATGTCATCCGTGTTCACCGTTCTTATGAACCGTTGTTCGGTACCCCCCAGCTAGGGCGACGGATAGGACACGTGGGTGGACGTAGGCAGAGAAGTGGCGTTGCTGTTCAGTTGTTCGCTGTTACTTGTTTATTTAAGTAGCGTGTTGCGTGCGTGTTATTGTTGTTCGGGGTCACCATTTATGGCGCGATGTGACGGAGAAAAAGTGTCTGCCCTGAGCAGGATTCGAACCTGCGTCTTCCATTTGCCGGATGAATACTCTAACCACTAAGCTATCAAGGGAGACAACAGTTCCTCCGTCACATGCCCACATGAGAGCCGCCACAACAATAATGCTGATGATAATCGGTATATTTCATGCATTCTGCGATTTCGTTTTTTGACGTTTTTACCAAAATTACTTGATATAATCAAACATTGTTTCCTGAAAAATTTCGCGCTTCTTGAAAATTTTCGCCAGAATTTTTTTCTGTATCGGTTTAGTGTGGGATGAAGTGCCGTGGACGCTTGGGAGGTATGGGAGTGGGGTCATTCGCCCACTTTCACCCCCCCTTGGCTATGCCACTGACCACCAGCACTTACAAGAAAAATTTTTGGTTCCAGTTTTAGATGTTGAATAGGATTTGGACTGTTGGTTGACTCAATGCTAAAACCTACTCGTATATACAATTATACAAAATCAGGAAAATATGAATTTCTACTACCTGCAGGGCACAGAAAAGATAATTTTGTTGTTTTGTCTCTCCCCTGATGAAAAATGAAAGAAAAAACAAAATTCCAAAGGCTTGAGGCCCCTGTCACTATGATATCCGAGGCCGGGGCCCCTGAAGCCTAAAGTGAAAATAGTTCTTAGAGTTCCGTGATACAGACACACCTCTATTGCCGGTGTGTAGGCCCCCAAACCTGTTGTTATAGGGCCTGCCAAGTAACTTCAAAATTAAAAAAAAATCACCATTGAGGGGAAAAATTGAAATTTTTGGATTTTATCCCAATTTTTTTTGCAGTATTTTTTACAAACAAGAGGAATTTGAGGCCCCATCAGGTGATTGAGGCCCCGAGGCCCGGGGCGGACCGCCCCCGCCGCCCCCCCCCCTTAGTCCGCCACTGCTTTCAGCACAACCCGAATATTTGGTGTGGGGCCAAGCAGGGGGCACTTTTTCAAATGGTTGTCCCTGCCTGTTTTTCGTACGTTGGATTTCGTCAGAATTTCATCAGAATTTTAGATATGGAACATGTTCTATTTGCAGATTTAAGCCCCTGAACATGGTAACGATGTGAAACTTCAGTGTCCGAGTGAAGTAAAGCCCCCCTGGACGTTATACTTTTTGTGCTTATGCTATGCCTGAGTTTCATAAATCTGCAACATTCAACATAAAAATTTATATTTTTAATGTTGGACTTCCAATCCGGGGAATTTCAAAACCGTTTCGAGATAAGACACCACACTTCATCATTTTTGTATTAGAATACACAAAAAAAAATTATTTGACAAATGGGGGTGCGATGAAGTCGTTGCAATTTTGCACCGTTTTACGTATCACCCTGTAGAAAATTTAGATGAAGTTTCTCATCATTCACTATTACAGGATGGGTTACGGAAAGATTAGGCTAGTTAACGCAACAAACAAAATGGAAATCGCAATCGGCAATCGAGAGATATTGACCTCCAAAGTCGGACCATTTTTCCGATACCGACAACTTCGTTGTCCAGCAGTTTATTATTAATATTATTAATGGAACGATTTTCATGAAACTTGGAACTTACCCTTGTCAGGTATATAAACATTCTTATTTTCCAGCTGAGTTTCATGATTCCGCCGCCATATTGAAATTTCTCGTATTAGTGGAACGATTTTCATAAAACTTGGAACGTAAACCTTATAGTCGCATATTGATCATTCTTATTTTCAAGCTGAATTTCATATGATTCTGCTGCCATATTGAAATTTCTTATTTGTGGAACGATTGTCATGAAATGTGAAACTTAGTCTTATTGTCTCGTATGAACCATTCTTGTTTTCAAGCTGGACTTATTCATTTCTATCAATGACAGATCTGCACTAAGAAAAATGCGCTTTAATTGCAATTGCGACTCACTCACGTGACTCACGTGCGGGGATATTCACTTGTTTTCGGTTTATAGTATCTTCTAAAAAGTTTACTAAAATCTCATTAAATAAAAATTTAAGGGTGCAAAGCCTTAAATCCACGACCCCTGTATATCTCCAAAATTGAAACTATTTTTTTTAAACATTCTCATAATACATTGAAGCATTTCCTTTGACACTGGACCGCAAGTTCTGCGACACCTGTATAGCGAACCCTTTATATGTATGTATAATCTCCCATATGTGACCATGTGTTTTTACGAAATCAAGTACCAGCTCCTTATTATTGCTTTCCGTAATTTTCAAGTACAGCGGGCTCTCTTTAACATCAATCTGTGCATTCACGATGGAAAATCAAAAACCGTTTCGAGATAGGACATCAGGCTTCATGATTATTATAACGTTAGAATTTGAAAAAAAAAATTGTTCACAAAAATGTGGATCTATTGAACTAAGCACAATTTTGCAATGCTTCACATTCCACCGTGGTAACGAATGTAATTGACATAAGTCAAAAAATCTCGCCAACCGAGTAGATTGCTGGAAGATGTATCTAAACTGTGAAAACAAAATCGGAATCGGTTGAGACAATCCAAAGTTATATCGTTTTGAAAAAGAGCAAAATTTTCGATACCGACATTTCAAATGTTGAGCAGTTTAGTTATTTTTCCTGTGGAATTATTCCATGACGGAGACGGACAGACGTACAAAAGCGCAGCTTAAAGCGCCATGCATTTACCTACCTTTTAGGTTTAGGTAAAGTGGAATAAAAAGTTGGGTAACTTATAATTTTTGTTGCTAGTAAAACTATTGCATTTATGATGATAAATTGAAAAGCGATCCATTTTGGGGTTCGCCAGCGACGGCGCCAGCATTTCTTGAAAGGGTGGATACAAAAAGGCACACTATTATTCAGGGAGGTGCGCACTCATCTATCTGTATGTTTAATCTCGCATCCTCCAAACAACTTTTTTTTATGAAAAAAACAGTCAAGCGCAATACTTTTGTAAAAAAAAACAAAAAAACAACTATACCTACATTCTTATTTTAAGTTGTTTTCATTAGTACCTATCTACTTAGTTATGCAATTTAGGTAGTGTGGTTTCTTCATTTTAACATTTTTCAAGACATTTTCTGAGAAATCAGGTGGGCACCTATGATTTTTGGGGAGGCACGTGCCTACCTTGGCGCCGTCGCTGGGGGTACTACCTAATTTACCGACCAACCGACTACGGACCAGACAACCGACCAGACGGTCAATGACCTTCACCTACCTAATTTACCGACCAACCGACTACAGACCAGACAACCGACCAGACGGTCAATGAACTTTACCCAACACAGCAAACAGACGGTGAGGTAATGTGAATAGAGGTTAAACTACGTCGATTTGTTTTATTGGTTTGTGGAGGAATGATAATGATGATAGTAACCTCCTGGAAGTGACCAAAAAGGGTCTAATTAACAAAAACGGCATTGAAACAAAAATGTATATCAGGAGAGCAGGAGGTTGAAGAAGTTACTTAACCGACCCGCATTAGACACGAACAAGACTTCATCACCGAGCAACGGACCAGACAACCCACCAGACGGTCAATGACCTTTACCAATTGCAGTGAATAAATGTATTTGCACATGAGAAGAGCTCAATTGGGTGGATATTAAGCAGTTTTTACTGAATTAAAAAAATCATCCCTCAATCTGTTCGGTCAGAAAAACCCGACCGACCGGGCATTTGCAATAATCCGATCGGGATAAAACTTGGCACATGTAAAAAGCTCACTCGGGGGGATATTAGGCGGTTTTTACCGAATTAAAAAATTCATCCCTTATTCTGGTCGGTCAGAAAAAGTCGACCGACCGGGCATTTGCAATAATCCGATCGGGATGAAACTTGGCACATGTGAAAAGCTCACTCGGGGGGATTTTAGGCAGTTTTTACCGAATTAAAAAAAATCATCCCTGATTCTGCTCGGTCAGAAAAAGTCGACCGACCGGGCATTTGCAATAATCCGATCGGGATGAAACTTGGCACATGTAAAAAGCTCACTCGGGGGGATATTAGGCGGTTTTTACCGAATTAGAAAAATCATCCCTTATTCTGGTCGGTCAGAAAAAGTCGACCGACCGGGCATTCGCAATAATCCGATCGGGATGAAATTTTGCACATGTGAGAAGCTCACTCGGGGGGATATTAGGCAGTTTTTACCGGAATAAAAAAATCATCCCTTATTCTGGTCGGTCAGAAAAAGTCGACCGACCGGGCATTTGCAAAAATTCAATCGGGATGAAACTTGGCACATGTAAGAAGCTCACTCGGGTGGATATTAGGCAATTTTTACCGAATCCAAAAAATCATCCCCTATTCTGGTCGGTCAGAAAAACTCGACCGACCGGGCATTTGCAAAAATTCAATCGGAATGAAACTTGGCACATGTGAAAAGCTTACTCGGGGGGATTTTAGGCAGTTTTTACCGAATTAAAGAAATCATCCCTTATTCTGGTCGGTCAGAAAAAGTCGACCGACCGGGCATTCGCAATAATCCGATCGGGATGAAATTTTGCACATGTGAGAAGCTCACTCGGGGGGATATTAGGCAGTTTTTACCGAAATAAAAAAATCATCCCTTATTCTGGTCGGTCAGAAAAAGTCGACCGACCGGGCATTTGCAATAATCCGATCGGGATGAAACTTGGCACATGTGAAAAGCTCACTCGGGGGGATATTAGGCGGTTTTTACCAAATTAAAAAAATCATCCCTCATTCTGGTCGGTCAGAAAAAGTCGACCGACCGGGCATTTGCAATAATCCGATCGTGATGAAACTTGGCACATGTGAAAAGCTCACTCGGGGGGATTTTAGGCAGTTTTTACCGAATTAAAGAAATCATCCCTTATTCTGGTCGGTCAGAAAAAGTCGACCGACCGGGCATTCGCAATAATCCGATCGGGATGAAATTTTGCACATGTGAGAAGCTCACTCGGGGGGATATTAGGCAGTTTTTACCGAAATAAAAAAATCATCCCTTATTCTGGTCGGTCAGAAAAAGTCGACCGACCGGGCATTTGCAATAATCCGATCGGGATGAAACTTGGCACATGTGAAAAGCTCACTCGGAGGGATATTAGGCGGTTTTTACCGAATTAAAAAAATCATCCCTCATTCTGGTCGGTCAGAAAAAGTCGACCGACCAGGCATTTGCAATAATCCGATCGGGATGAAACTTGGCACATGTGAAAAGCTCACTCGGGGGGATTTTAGGCAGTTTTTACCGAATTAAAGAAATCATCCCTTATTCTGGTCGGTCAGAAAAAGTCGACCGACCGGGCATTTGCAATAATCCGATCGGGATGAAACTTGGCACATGTAAAAAGCTCACTCGGGGGGATATTAGGCGGTTTTTACCGAATTAAAAAAATCATCCCTTATTCTGGTCGGTCAGAAAAAGTCGACCGACCGGGCATTTGCAATAATCCGATCGGGATGAAACTTGGCACATGTGAGAAGCTCACTCGGGGGGATATTAGGCAGTTTTTACCGAATTAAAAAAAATCATCCCTGATTCTGGTCGGTCAGAAAAAGTCGACCGACCGGGCATTTGCAACGACCAGATCGGGATGAAACTTGCCACATGTGAAGAGCTCACTTGGGTGGATAATTGTTAATTTTTACCGAACTCAAGAAATCATCCCCTAATCTGGTTGGTCGAAAAAAGCCAACCGACCGGGCATTTGCAACGACCAGATCGGGATGAAACTTGGCACATGTAAAGAATTCACTTGGGTGTATATTTGGTCATTTTCACCGAATTAAAAAAATCATCCCCTTATCTGATCGGCCGGAAAAAGCCAACCGACCGGGCATTTGCAACGACCAGATCGAGATGAAACTTGGCACATGTGAAAAGCTCACTGTGTGAACTTGCTCGAACAGGCCGATTTTTAAAAGCGCCAAATCATTTCCTTCAAGCCCTTGACCCTCAACCTCTCAAGCGTCCAACAATTTTTACGATAGATCTGAACACAGTTTTTGACAACCTTTCTAACGAACTCTCACAAACCATAGGATGCGATTTAAAAAATACTAAGGGTGGCTGGGGGCTAAGAGGTTGACGGTAGATCATAAAACGTATTATGGAGAAACGACTAAGGTACCGTTTTTAGAAATGGACCTGTTCGAGCGTTTTTTGGAAAAAATATGGTAATAAATAAATAAATAAAGGTTTATTGTTCGCATTATATAGATAATAAAGAACACGAGTTCAATAAGAAACAAAACTCAATATCAGAAAAAGTAAGCCAGATACATACCAAAATAAATAAATAAAAAATAGTAAGCATACATAAACCAAAATTTCCCGTTTTCCCATTTCTATAGGTGAGAGAACTTCACAGCAAAAGAAAAACCAAGATTGAAACAATAATAAATCGAACCTAGTGATATTCCTCCAACAATATTTCCCTGTACCGCATACATCTCCCCATGAATCTGTAGAGAGCTACGGCCTGCTCTTTTTTAACTTTTTTGAGTAGATCATGAGTATCTACCGCGTTCAGGATCTCCTGGATGTCTCGTCTGAAGGGCCGGTACAGAGGGCAGTCGAACAAAATGTGCTTCAAGCTTTCAGGCTGTTGAAGATTACACAGACTGCATCGATCATGTATGGAAATGCTGTAGGTCTTTCTATTAACGTACACCTTCAGTCTCCGATCACTTCCCGTTCTTAGCTGTGCCAGTAGTCTTTTCACATACAAAGGTTCACACTTCAGGTACGCGTTGTTTACATTCAGAGGGTTACTAAGATACTTATATTCCGGAGTGTAAACAGATAGCAATATCCTATTCCAGTCAGAGTCCCAGTGAAACGCATCAAGTCTGCCTATAACGTATTCTATATCTACCTGCCTAGAAGAATCGCTCACATCATCCAACAACTCTTCCTTACCTAGTCCATATTTTGCTAAAATTGTCAAAATCCTTGTGAGCCAGTTATGTTTCTCGTTCTGCTCCCCGTTCCCACTCGAGTTTAGTTGCAGCAGTCGGTTCAAGCATCTTTTTGACAGGTTAGAGTCTGGCAAGTTTTTGGTTTTATTTATGTGAAGAAGTGCATATTTCATAATTGTCGTCATTATCCTCGGTATGGCAAACTCTACTCTAATTACATATGAAGGGGTGGACTGATCGAGGTACATGAGTTTTTTGAAGAAGCCACTCTGGATTGACTCTAGCTCCTCGCAGTACTCAGGTCCCCAGATCGCTACACAGTAACTCACGGATGGTACTACCACACAACGATAGAGGTGCAAGATTGACTCCCAGTTCTCGACTCCACTTTTACTGATTATGTTTCGAACTGCGCCCCCAGTAGTGTTTGCCTTGGATATCTTGTTTTGCAGTGTCTTTCGGAATTTGCCGTTGTAGTTGAATGTGATGCCTAAATATGTGAATGCGTTTACTATCGGTATAATTTCATTCCTGTAATGGAAGACGTGATGTCCCGTTCTTGCTCCCTTTCGAAATACTACAATTTCTGTTTTACCGGTATTTACGCGTAAGTTAGTTTTCTGACAGTATTTTTCAAGTATTTCGAGATTTTTCTGCATCTTAATCGGCGTATCCGCAAATATTGCCAGATCGTCTGCGTACATCAGCATTATCACGTTCTCTCCGCTATCTATTGCTACACCCTCTGCCCCATGTTCCCTAAAAAATGCTTCTATGTCGGCGGTGAACATTGAAAATAGCAAGGGGCTCATCGGGTCGCCTTGTAAGACACCTTTTGTTATTTTTGTTTGACTAGCGCTCATGTTGTCCCTCATACCATTTTCCAGTGTGATTGCTGCATTATCGTATATATTTTTTATAATGCGGACTATTTTGGAACTGACCCCTAACTCATGGATCTTTCTATAGAGTAGGTGATGTGAGATAGAATCGAAAGCTTTGTGGAAATCCACGAATGCTGCAAACATTTTGCTTGATTTCAACCGTATATTGTTTTGTATAATCGAGTTAAGCACAAATATATTATCCTGGCATGATCTATGCAGCCTAAATCCTGCTTGACATTCTGGTATTATTTTGCTGCTTTCTGCGTAGGTATTTAATCTGCTTGCTAGTATTGTAGTGTATATTTTGGTACAACAGTTGATCATTGCTAATCCCCGGTAGTTCTCTGTATGTTTCGGGTCCCCCTTTTTTAAGATGTGCACCATTTCCACCTCGCCCCACTTTTTTGGAATTTTTTCTGACTCAAAACATTGGTTCAAAAGCCGTAATAAATAGATGGTCCACTCTTCAGGTAGCCTTTTGTATATTTCATTACACACCGAATCAATACCTGGTCTTTTTCCTTCTTTTAAACGATTAATGACTGAGTGTAGTTCTTTCTTTGTTATGGGCTGGTCTAAATATGGATGACGAGCGTCTGACAGAGCGAACGCTATTTCGTTAAGTAGTGACTGGTTTAATTCTATATGATATATTAATTTATAATGAGTTTCCCATTGCTCAGTAGTTATCGCGGACCCTGTGGTTTTCGTTCGGTTCATTTTTTTAAATGTTGACCAAAATTCCCTTTGACTTTTTAAATTGTTCAAACTATCCTGCAGTCCTAACCTTATGTTTCTTTTCTTTTCCCTTATCATACGCTTATACTTCTGTTTCTCTGCAATAAATTCAGTGTGTTCACGTCCGTTTCGCTCGCTCTCATTCCATTTTCTTTTCAATTTTCTAACTCTTTTGTATTGCAATCTGCATTCTCTGTCAAACCAGTTTTTATCTTTTGTTCGCGGCTTGTTTAGATAAGAGTTTGTTGTTTTATATATATTCAAGAAAATACTCACCTCTTTTACTGCATGTAAAAAGTTATCATACGCCCGATCCAAGGTCGTGCTATCGCCCAAACTATCCACTCTGTACGATGATTTTAAAATATTTTGAAAAGATTGTTTGCTCACGCTATTAATGTTTATGATGTGCCTCCTGAAGGAAAGCCTCTTTTCTTGATTTTTCATTTCTTTATCTGAATGATCTAACCTGACCTGGCATGGGAAATGATCAGAGGGCAGCAGGTTCAAAACTTCGAAGTAACTTACGTGTGTTGCCGCCTCAAGATTAACCCACAGCAAATCCACCACCGAACTTCCCATTTTTTAAACGTACGTGTACTGTCCTGGGTCGTCTCCTCTAGAACGGCCGTTCAGCGCTAGAAGTCCATGCTCCTCCATTATAGTGATCAGCTTTTTACCCGTAGCATTGCTTTTACTATCAGCAGAATTTCTTTGGGGTCTTAGATGTAGTTGTGCACAGTTCAGTATTTCTTCATCAATATCATTACCGTTGCCTATTCTACAGTTGTAATCGCCTCCTACAAAAAAAGAGTCATTTGGAAATCTTTGGTTCATCTCTTGTATCAGTTCATTGAACCTTCTGAAAGTATGATCAAAATCAGTATTTGGCTTAAAATAAACAATTCCTACTACAAAATACATTTGACGTGATTTAATTCTAGTAAAAATCCATTGAGGTTCATTATACAATATTTCGTAATTATTAACAAAATCCGTTTTTCTTATCATCATAACCAGACCTCCACTTGCTCTTCCGTAAACTTTAGATTTTTCTGCCAGTGAGTATATAACATGGTAGTCTCCGAGGAAGTCTGGCAGATTGAATTTGCTGTTATGAATCCATGTCTCACACAAACACACTATTTCATTTTCAAGTATCTTATCAGTTTCTTCCCCACTTATATTATTCAAATTATTTGCACCTTGCACATTCCAAAACATAAACGAACACCCCTTATTCACTCTTCGGTCCTTTCCGTTTCCATTCACTCTGTCTTGTTCCGTGGTTTCACAAGTTTTTCTCTCTTCACTTTCTCCTTCGCTGCGAGTTATTCTTGGTTGCTTCTGCTTCCTCTTCTTTGCCGTGGTCACTCGTTTTTTGCCGGTGTCAGTGCTTCAAGATTGTCGTCCCATTCATACATTTTCCCATCGACTTTTAGTTTGCGGTAGAAAATTTTGCATTCTTTTCCCTGTTTCCTGTGTTCATTAGCCTTGTCTGTAATCAGTCGTTGCGTGTACCTCTCCCTTTCAGTCATGTCATTGTTAATGAAAACTTTTGTGCCTTTAAGAGTTGCCTTTTTCTTCATTATATTGCTCTTCTCTTCACAGTTCTGGAGCTGAACAACAGTTATTGGTTGACCATTCTTGTTTCTACCATTATTGTAGGCAGACTTTACTCGAGTCTGGACTTGAAGTTTGTCGTTGAAGAATGTCTGCACGTATTGTTGGATGCTGCTGTCTTTCTTTAAGTCGAGGCCGGTGATTATTACGTTGCTTTTCCTTTCTCTCTTTTCCATTGACTCGATCTTTCTTTCCAAAGTGATTATGTTTCTTCTCATTTCCATTCTTTCGTCCTCCCACTTGGCTTCTTTGGCTTCCTGCATATGTTTAAAGGAGTTGAACGATGCCTTTAATTCTTCACATTCTTGTTCCAGCCGTGGTATGCAGTCAACCTTCTTCCTTATTTCCGCTGTTTCCTTCATGAGGGCCTTGAACATATTCCTAACTTCGTCGGGGTCGTCGCCTGGTCTTGGCATCTTGTTCTTTTCCATAGGTATCTCCGTGAAATTTTTTTTGGGGGATCTGGCGGTTTTCTTGCTCTGGTTGAAAGCCGCAGTTCCTTCCTCAATTGAAGGGTCTGACTCGTCAAGTCGTTTTCTTTTCTCGGTGTTGAGAGTTTCTTCCGTTGTATGGCTCATTTATTATTCACTGGGTATTTGGCTCACAACAGATGTCCGTCCGTGAATTTTCTTGGCGTGCTGTAGGAACCGATCATGTCCTTTTTTTTTCTTGAGGCGTTATCTGTGGTGTTTTATGTGTATAATGCGGAATTATTCTGGTCGAACGCAATCACGCTTTTCACTTTGAAAACCACTCGGAGGCCTCTCGGAACGAATATCATGAAAAAACCTTCGAAATTTACTGGCGATGCACATTAACTCTTATCTGGAAAAAATATGGTAATGAAATGAATCATGAACTTTGTTCCGAACTTCAAAGTAACCCTGGGGTGTCTCAAAACTTCATGCTGAAGCATTTGATCTAATTTTCAATGGTAGATTTGAATACATCAGTTTTTGACAAGGTTTCCAATGAGCACCCACAAAGCCATAGAGTGCCATTTAAAAAAATACTAAGGGCGGCTAGGGGTCAAGGGGTTGAATTACCTAATCATGAAAGTCAGCTTGAAAATCAGAATGGTCGTACTAGACCAAAAGTAAGTTCCAAGTTTCATGAAAATCGTTCCACTAATAAGAGATTTTGATATGGCAGCCAAGATGGCGGAGAATCATGAAATTCGGCTTGAAAATAGGAATGATCGTACTAGACACGGATTAGTTTCAAGTTTAGTGACAATCGTTCCACTAATAATAAGAAATTTCAATATGGCAGCCAAGATGGCGGCGGAATTAAGAAAGCCAATCTGCCTATTTGGTCTTTGGGGACCTAAGCTATCCATCGTCTTAGGTTCAATTTTTAAGGGCTGTAGCTTCATTTCCCGAAGGAAAGTTCAACTTTCTTCGAAGTGCACAGGAGATCTCTGTTTTTTGATAATAAATGATAACGATGTATGAATAACAAAAATAGTGAACATTGGCCACCCTTGGGGACATCAGCTATCCATCGGAAAAAGTTCCAAGGTTCTTGCTTCAATTCTCGAGGAGTACAGCATCTTAATTTCTACACGGTCAGACAGACAGACAGAAAGACAAACCGGCCACATAAGCGTCATTATGTTATTTATATAATAGCATATTATTATACGAGTTTAATAAGACGAACTTGGTCACACGACTGTTTTTCGTCGGGGCCCGACGAACGCAGTGAGAAGGGTCCCAAAGAAAGGAGTGTGACGAAACGTCTTATTAAACGAGTGTAATATACTATTTTATCTATTTTGCCGCAAATATTTGGAAGAAATTCGAAAATTCTAGAGGTGGAAATGCCTTTCAGTATCATAAAAGTCAAGCGCTAGTACCACACGGGTTTGCGTGTCGAAAAGTGGCCAGTACGATACGGGAATAGATAAAAAATGTTTTTCAACTGATTTCGACCTCCTGAACACGAATATCGGGTTTATTTTTGAATTAAAACAATTCTTTTCATCGAAAAACCGAAAAAATGGTAGTCACATGATTTTTCGTGATACCTGCCTATTTTTGTTTTGTTATTGAACGAACATGTTTGATAGTTTGAGTGACATTATCTTTCAGGTACCAAGTATTGGCTATTTCAAAATGTTAAAAAATAGTGTTTTTTCACTACTAGCCGTAAAATACATCATTATTAACCTGTTCCTTAACTAGGATGGCCATTTTGGAGTAGTAAAAAAAACTCTATATAAACCACGGTCTAGAAATTATTATAGCTTCAGCGCCTTATATCATATCCCTCAGCTGCGCTTCGGGATCTAAACTGGCGCGCTTCAGCTATAATAATACTTTCTAAACCTTGGTATATAATATACTATTATGGCACGCAAATTTGTAGGGCCGCGTATGCGCCGAGCCGTAGCTTTGCGGTCGTTTTCAAAAATTCATAACAATTGACCCGACGGTCGTATCGAAGTGGAGTTTTTGTTGAAAGAAAGTTCAAATTGTTCTATAAATATAATCCCTTACACGTAGTGATGTATATTCATGAGAACATGTAGTTATCCGCATATCGCAATTTTCTACATCTAAATGCGAATTCCAGCACTTAATCGGCGAAGCCGCCTCACACCAAAACCAAAATGTTATTATTGTAATTATTTCGGGAAGATTTTTCTTGGTTCGTGTACCAAGGCCATGAGCTACCCATTCGAGTTGAAATATTTTCTGTATTGGATTTCGTTTTGTTCGGAGGAAAGTATATCCAGCACCAGCAAGCAACGAATAATCATTTGCAGCCGAGCCGTAGCTTCGGAGTCATTTTCAAAAATGCACAACTATTGACCTGTACCCTGTACCTCGCACCGATGTGGAATTTTTATTGAAATGAAATTCAAATTCTCCTCTCAATATAACTCCGCATTTGTATTATTGTAAAATGATAAGATCGGGTATTCCTTCGCCAGTGGCGTATTTATGGGGGTGGCATGGGAGGCATGTGCCCCCTCCCCCTATCTATCTGTTGAAACCGCCTACGAATTTGCCCCTTTAAACTAGACAACCCAACATACAACAGCAAGCGCCAGAGAGGTTCAGGTTCCCCGTGCGCCGAAGGATGAGGTTCGAGAGGTTTCCCGTACCTCCTCCGAGAGCACGTCGCACATCTTCAGCGCACCCTTATGAGACCGAGGTTTTGACCGGAGGAAAAGAGAAACGGCGGTCCGAAGAGCACCGCGATCCTAACCATTCTCTGTTTCAGTCCACCAGCACAAGAGCAAGCGAGACGCAGGCCGAAGCGTACCACCGAGCCATCGTTTCAACACCCGCTCGGCGCTCAGCCAATCGGATAGCGGTGCTGGGATAGCGGTGCTGCGAGAAACAGAGAGCAGAGACAAGTCGTACGCCAGTCAGACAAGGACCGGACCATCCAAAGCGGTGATGTTGTTGTTTTAGCGCTTCCGTTAGGTCCTTTGTTCCTTCTCCGAAACCGTTTGCATACCCCAAAGTTGCATCCCTATTCCGCCGTTAGACAAAGAACGAACACCCTCTGAGTCCATATCATTCCCTGCGATAGAAGAAAACAACTAACACTTCTGTTGCCTTTGAAGCATGTAGATGGATAACTTCCCCGCGACACCCCTTGACTAAAGTAGATGCCCTAATCTTAACTTACGCAAGAAAGATGCAAATACTAAGTTTTCTTATATAAGCGTATATTTCTAGCGGACCAGGGACCTTTGGCGAGGTCACGGTGGATGGTTACGTTCGTCTTATAGGGCTGAGCTACCAGGAGCCGAGCAGAAAGCACCCAGGTTGACCACCTTATGGTTGATGGTTCCCGGTGAGCTACTGAGAGGAAGTTGAGAAAAACCGCCCTCACCCCCTTCGCCGAGACCCACACCTTCCGCGGCACCAGCCGACCCGGTTCCCACACGGAACTACTCCGCCTGCCTCGCAGCCACCGAGTCCCCGTTACCGACTCAAGAATCTCCGGCTAGCCATGGACGAGGTGCCCACCACCGACAGCCAACCCCCTACGTCGCGTCCGGACCAGAGACTACCTCCGACCCCGGCAGGTATAAACCGAAGAACCGAAGACGACCTAAAGAGTAAAGTTCCGCCATTTATTAAATAATCTGTTTGTTTGCGATCATACTGAACTTTTGCCTAAGTCAGTAATTTATACATGTTTTTTGAAAAGAAACTAATGAATGAAATAATAATTTACCAATGCACATAAACTTTCACAAATTACTAAATTCTATTGGGTTGGAATTGCCATTGGAAATCTTTAAACTAATTTGCATATCTCGAAAGTGAGCCCTCAAAGATCAGACGAATGGAATTTGAAACTGGATTGTTTTTCGTACTTGAATCATAATTGTTCAGCTACCCTAATAATCATCTAGAGTGGGTTTGACTGCTAAAGTAATGAATGAACTAAGTCTCCTGTCATGGAATTTGGCCCATCGAGAAAGGTCCTTACTTACAGGTTACTGGGTAAGGATGACGTTGCTTACAGGTTTCAAAATACTGGGCAATTGCCAAATAACTATGTCAAGAGTTGACGACGAGTCCCAAAAGAGGCTGGCGTTTTACAGGTGACCTGGAACGTCCTTTCAACAAATCTGTTCTCATTACGAGGTTTAATTAACCCTACTCTAACACAAACATAAAAATCAAACTGAACAAAAAGTGATGGAAGTACGAACACGACTCCGCTTTCTGTGTAAAACATTGCATCAAGTCACTCACTGAAAGGACATGCAAATTTACCGAATTCAATGGCAATTCTCGTTCAATAACTGAACTTGAATAAAGTGCTCATGAAAGGTATTACTCTGGTTTTATTTCTATTTTTACAAGTGTAATATTAAGCTACGTCAAATCGAACTATCAGCGTGGGGTTCTTTGCCTTCTACTAGACGACAGCGCGGGCCAATCCGAGTATGAGAATTCAAATGAGCGGGAAGTAAGTATTTGAATTCGAATAATTAGGCGGGCTTAGGGCATGAAGAGTTACACTGTGATAATAATAAGAAGAAGGTATACTGGCAAAAGAACAGGCGCGCTTCAATAATGTTGAAAATTCAAAAATGTATACTTAATTTAGTTGTATAATACGTAATAAGGTTCTACCCTTCTACACAATAATTACTATTAGTCCAAATCTTTGCTGTTTATTGATGGATGGAGGCATTTTGCTGCCTTCTGTTCAACCCTCCCCCCCCTTCCCCGCAAACACCTTCTCTTCTCACGTAACTTTATTAAAAAAAATTAACCTTGCCCCCCCCCCATCACAAATCTCTAAATACGCCACTGTTTTTCGCATATGTGATAACTTTCGAGATCAGGCCGGCTTCTGAAATGCAGCATTCAACATCGATGCCGCGCCACACTAAATTGTTATTATTGTAATTGTTTATCATTATTTCGCCAAAATTTTTCTTGGTTTAGGATACAAGGTCATGAGCTACCCATTGGAACGAAAATGTTTCGCAAAAACCTTTTCGTTTAGGACTAGATGCTGTGACAGACGGACAGACAGACAGACAGACAGACAGACGAACGGACGGAAGGACGGACAGACGGACAAAGCGAGGACAAGAGCGCCTTCCCGTTTGGAATGCGCTGAAAAGTAGGTAGGTACAAGTAGCGGTACAGCGTTTTCGGGAACCAGGCCAAGACCCTTGAGCGCAGATATCATTGTTTCGTGCCGACACCTTTGTATTCTGCCACCGTCGCTTCTAATGGTTTTATTGCCCCAAAATTCAGGTAGATGAGTAGTTGACCAATCATAGTAAGGAAATAAAGAATGATTGAGAAGTGTTGAATGAAAATAAATAGATTTTTAATTTTTTTTTTTGCCGGATTTCATCAACATGGAAGGGAAAGCAGGCCTTCTCATATAGGCAATTACCTTTTCTCACAGCTTGTGCGCAGGTATTGGGGTATTGAGATTCAAAAATAATCGCGTGTTAGGAGCCATGTGTGAATTCATGCAACAATATCTCATGTCTAATATCCACCCAAGTGAGCTCTTTACATGCGCCAAGTTTCATCCCGATCGGGTTTTTGCAAATGCCCGGTCGGTCGAGTTTTTCTGACCGACCAGAATAGGGGATGATTTTTTGGATTCGGTAAAAATTGCCTAATATCCACCCGAGTGAGCTTTTTACATGTGCCAAGTTTCATTCCGATTGAATTTTTGCAAATGCCCGGTCGGTCGAGTTTTTCTGACCGACCAGAATAGGGGATGATTTTTTGGATTCGGTAAAAATTGCCTAATATCCACCCGAGTGAGCTTCTTACATGTGCCAAGTTTCATCCCGATTGAATTTTTGCAAATGCCCGGTCGGTCGAGTTTTTCTGACCGACCAGAATAGGGGATGATTTTTTGGATTCGGTAAAAATTGCCTAATATCCACCCGAGTGAGCTTTTTACATGTGCCAAGTTTCATTCCGATTGAATTTTTGCAAATGCCCGGTCGGTCGAGTTTTTCTGACCGACCAGAATAGGGGATGATTTTTTGGATTCGGTAAAAATTGCCTAATATCCACCCGAGTGAGCTTCTTACATGTGCCAAGTTTCATCCCGATTGAATTTTTGCAAATGCCCGGTCGGTCGAGTTTTTCTGACCGACCAGAATAGGGGATGATTTTTTGGATTCGGTAAAAATTGCCTAATGACCACCCGAGTGAGCTTTTTACATGTGCCAAGTTTCATTCCGATTGAATTTTTGCAAATGCCCGGTCGGTCGAGTTTTTCTGACCGACCAGAATAGGGGATGATTTTTTGGATTCGGTAAAAATTGCCTAATGACCACCCGAGTGAGCTTTTTACATGTGCCAAGTTTCATTCCGATTGAATTTTTGCAAATGCCCGGTCGGTCGAGTTTTTCTGACCGACCAGAATAGGGGATGATTTTTTGGATTCGGTAAAAATTGCCTAATGACCACCCAAGTGAGCTTTTTACATGTGCCAAGTTTCATTCCGATTGAATTTTTGCAAATGCCCGGTCGGTCGAGTTTTTCTGACCGACCAGAATAGGGGATGATTTTTTGGATTCGGTAAAAATTGCCTAATATCCACCCGAGTGAGCTTTTTACATGTGCCAAGTTTCATTCCGATTGAATTTTTGCAAATGCCCGGTCGGTCGAGTTTTTCTGACCGACCAGAATAGGGGATGATTTTTTGGATTCGGTAAAAATTGCCTAATATCCACCCGAGTGAGCTTCTTACATGTGCCAAGTTTCATCCCGATTGAATTTTTGCAAATGCCCGGTCGGTCGAGTTTTTCTGACCGACCAGAATAGGGGATGATTTTTTGGATTCGGTAAAAATTGCCTAATATCCACCCGAGTGAGCTTTTTACATGTGCCAAGTTTCATTCCGATTGAATTTTTGCAAATGCCCGGTCGGTCGAGTTTTTCTGACCGACCAGAATAGGGGATGATTTTTTGGATTCGGTAAAAATTGCCTAATATCCACCCGAGTGAGCTTCTTACATGTGCCAAGTTTCATCCCGATTGAATTTTTGCAAATGCCCGGTCGGTCGAGTTTTTCTGACCGACCAGAATAGGGGATGATTTTTTGGATTCGGTAAAAATTGCCTAATGACCACCCGAGTGAGCTTTTTACATGTGCCAAGTTTCATTCCGATTGAATTTTTGCAAATGCCCGGTCGGTCGAGTTTTTCTGACCGACCAGAATAGGGGATGATTTTTTGGATTCGGTAAAAATTGCCTAATGACCACCCGAGTGAGCTTTTTACATGTGCCAAGTTTCATTCCGATTGAATTTTTGCAAATGCCCGGTCGGTCGAGTTTTTCTGACCGACCAGAATAGGGGATGATTTTTTGGATTCGGTAAAAATTGCCTAATGACCACCCAAGTGAGCTTTTTACATGTGCCAAGTTTCATTCCGATTGAATTTTTGCAAATGCCCGGTCGGTCGAGTTTTTCTGACCGACCAGAATAGGGGATGATTTTTTGGATTCGGTAAAAATTGCCTAATATCCACCCGAGTGAGCTTTTTACATGTGCCAAGTTTCATTCCGATTGAATTTTTGCAAATGCCCGGTCGGTCGAGTTTTTCTGACCGACCAGAATAGGGGATGATTTTTTGGATTCGGTAAAAATTGCCTAATATCCACCCGAGTGAGCTTCTTACATGTGCCAAGTTTCATCCCGATTGAATTTTTGCAAATGCCCGGTCGGTCGAGTTTTTCTGACCGACCAGAATAGGGGATGATTTTTTGGATTCGGTAAAAATTGCCTAATATCCACCCGAGTGAGCTTTTTACATGTGCCAAGTTTCATTCCGATTGAATTTTTGCAAATGCCCGGTCGGTCGAGTTTTTCTGACCGACCAGAATAGGGGATGATTTTTTGGATTCGGTAAAAATTGCCTAATATCCACCCGAGTGAGCTGTTTACATGTGCCAAGTTTCATTCCGACTGAATTTTTGCAAATGCCCGGTCGGTCGAGTTTTTTTGACCGACCAGAATAGGGGATGATTTTTTGGATTCGGTAAAACTTGCCTAATATCCACCCGAGTGAGCTTTTTACATGTGCTAAGTTTCATCCCGATCGGGTTTTTGCAAATGCCCGGTCGGTCGAGTTTTTCTGACCGACCAGAATATAGGATGATTCTTTGAATTCGGTAAAAATTGCCCAATATCTTTTGTTTCTATGCCGTTTTTGTTAATCAGACCCCTTTTTGTCAACAGTAATATCACAAGTGCTTTGATTTTCACGATAATTTTGGACAGGCGATCGCGAGTGCTGATTGTAGCGATAAATGCCCGACTCCGTAGGAGGAGGGCATTTATCCAGGGACAATCAGCCCGAGGGAAACGCCTGGCCAAAATTATCTGGGAAAATCTCGAGCACGAGTGATATTTTGGAGATTATTACATAAAAGAAGTCCAAAGTGACAGCTGTCAGATTTTGTTGTTTACATGAATTTTATTCCGTTACTATTGACAGTGGGATTTAGATAAGTGAATATTATCCTTGTAGGTCTAATAATCAAGGGCGTTGTATGTAATAATCACTTATAAATATTCACTTCATTTGTCACTTTTGTAAATATTTTTTCTGGCGAAATAAAAAAAATACTATACTATACTATACTTACTATCATCATTAACATTCCCCCACAAACCAATAAACAACCCGACGGAGTTTAACACCTCTAGTTACATTACCTCACCGTCTGTGTTCTGTGTTGGGTATATAAAGGTCATTGACCGTCTGGTCGGTTGTGTGGTCTGTAGTCGGTTGGTCGGTAAATTAGGTAGGTAAAGGTCATTGACCGTCTGGTCGGTTGTCTGGTCCGTTGGTCGGTGGTGAAGTCTTGTTCGTGTTTAATGCAGGTCGGTTTAGCACTTCCTTCTACCTCCTGCTTACCTGATACCTACATATTTTTGTTTCAATGCCTTTCTCGCTAATTAGATTCCTTTTTGTCACTTTAAGGCCAGAAGGTTACATAACATCGTTGTCACCCCCCCCCCCCCCCCCCACAAGCCAATAATCAACCCGACGAAGTTTAGCACCTCTACTTACATTCCGTCACGGTCTGTCTGTTTTCTGCATTGGGTAAAGGTCATTGACCGTCTGGTCGGTTGTCTGGTCGGTTGGTCGGTTGGTCGGTAAATTAGAAACTCCCGTCGCTGGGGTTCGCACGTACGAACGGCTACGGGGCCCGCCCCTTTTGATTGAGCTTAATTTGATAAGATAAATCCTTATCCGGTATAATAGAACTATAAAGGTTGACAAACTTTTTTTCGGATGAAATAATGTGGAAGTGAAATAATTTTGAAAAAGTACCTATAAGTGAATCTGAAGAAGACACAATGAAGTATAGGAAACTCGAGAGGAAACGTACTGAAACGTCCATATCGAAAACGCGCTCGCAGTCGCATAATATACCCGCCCAAAAACCCGCCATTTCCATTCAAAAAGGAGCTTATCAAGGTCAAAGAACATCCGCGTTGGTTCTTTGGTTTCAGCTTTAGCGTTTTGTCTCGATTTCGCGATCACGAAGATCTACGGTCACGGTCTTCAGCGTGTTGAAAAGTAAGGTTGATGGCTGGTGGCAAGAACAGATAAGAGCCGATGGACCGATTCTGAGAAATTGTGAGAGTTAAGTGTATTAAACCTACCTACATTATACATGAACAAAATCAATCAGCTGTTTTAGGTAGGTTGGATATACAGTTAATTTTGGTTTCAAACTTTTTGCATAACGTATTCCGGATAATTATTGCGAATACTTGCATTATGGTACCCTGCTCTGACTGCATACTGCATGTATTTATGTAGGTACCTGCTTATTATAATATCAGAGACAAGAGAACCTGACAATAATGATACTCTGAAAAACCAAGATGTCCTCCAATTAATTTTTACCCAACATGATCTAAGATCGTTCACCTATTTTACTAAATTTCCTGTAATATTATTAAGCCCTTTCTTAAAGTCGTGGATTATACTATGCTGGTTAGGGAAATACGAAAAACATAACAAGAGAGAGGTTTAATAAGCTAGAGGAGAGGTACACACTCTCGCGGTACCAAGTACCTACCGAAATCATTCCGATGTTTATTAAGTAACTTTTTGCTTGCCTTTTGACATGAGGAGGAAAGGCGAGAGGAAAGGGCTTCAGCTTCTTTCGTGCTGCTTTCTACCCGCTCGTATTTTTTCACCTGTTTATGGACCTGTTTATTTTCTAGCCTATATCGGTGCCCGTGGTTTACACCTGTGGTGTGGTCTGCGCAAAGAATCAAAAATCGCCATCGCCTAATAACACAAAGCACAATAAAGGATAGGAACAGGAACCACTAACTAGTCCAGTAGTGGCGTTCTTTATTTTGCCACCTGTTTGATTCTACACCAAATGAAACAATGAGTCATCAATATAGCCAAAGTAGTGAACATTTCAGCGATATATTGGACCGATCTGAGTTGGAATCATTTATCCAAGACGAGGGAATGTAAGTACAATTTCAAAGTTTTTATGGATAATGATTGATGATAACGGAATGTGAGGTTATGTTTCTGTATTGTGATTTTCAGCGAGGCTTTGGTGGACCAGGTCCAGGTGAATAATGGAGAAAGCCCTTCTCGCAATGTATACTTGCCAGGAATAAGTGTAAGTATTGTTGACCTGTCATAGTCATGCATGTTGATAATCATGGAAGTCATTACCCTGATAGTCCTCCTGATACCCTGCTGTCACTTCCATCAACAACAAAATTTCCATTGGGAGTTGGCTCTGGAAATGAAATTCCAACAATTGGGAACCACTGGATTGGCTGAAGGACTAAAACATTTGACACAGTACTCCTCAAAGCCAACTCCAAATTTGGAGTACAAAATGACATGCCCTCATTGCCCTCTGAATGACATTTTGTTGATCGAATGATAATATGTATTCAGGAATTCAACATTCACCCAACATGCAACCAACCATTTTACTAAAATTAGGTACCTACTTTTGAATTGAAATTGATGAGTTCATCTCTCTCTCTCTCTCGCTTTGAATTATTGATTATGGTCTGTTAATTGTATTTGCTAAATTGAAGATGACCATCAGAGGGGGCTTTGCATTCTTGGTTTCTTCTTAAATTTTTAAATGACTTTTGTGAAGTGGAATAATAGTATATTATTCAACAAGCGGGTAATGATTGCTTCTTACTCATGAGGATGCACTTTGCCGAGACGAGCCTTGGCGAGTGTCGTAAAGCATCCGAATGAGTAATATCTATTACCCGCGAGTACGAGTAGAATACTATTCATTATCAAGTCTTATTGAAAAATGCAGACATGTATGCGCGTGATAATGCGTGCATTATTAAATAGGATTGGATAAAATACTTATTGCATTAACTCCGCACCTTTAGAGCCCAAGGCAGTTTAGGAACTTGTTTAAAAATTGGTGAAAATCTGTTCACGGGATGAAAAGTTGAAAAATTTGCAGTTTTTCCAGAGAAAAAACTCGAAAACCGTGGGTCCGATTTCGAAAATTTTTCTTCCAAAAATGAATTAAATCTTCTCCTCAATTTTTATTCCCACCATGTCTGCCCCTAAAATGAATACATATTTTGTAGGGCCCACCGCATATCAAAGTATGCACTGTAGTTTTTTTCAAATTCACGCAATTTGCAAATTTCATTTTGAAAAAATTACCGTCGGAAAACCAAAGCCGTGTGGATTTTGAAAATGAGTCTACACGACGCCCAATCCAGTCTACTTTCGAAAAAAGCCGATCCTGAATTTTTAAGCGGAGTAAAAATTTAAAAGGCTCTTGTCACCTAGAAATGATCAATTCTTCATCCCCACAACGAATAAACTGCCAACTGTGGTGTCATTTTGGAGTAAACGGCATCCTCTGATTCCATTCACCGAGTCAAAATGTTTGTGAGAAGACCGTGCAAAGAATGGCACGCCAAGAAGTGAGCATTTTCAAGCACCTCTTTTAACAGTAGTTTCTTGGCTATTACCAATCGATATGATTGATAATTTGGTCATGGATCAATAACTTGGACTCTTTTGTAACGATAATGCATGTGCATGAAACTCGACACGAGCGTGAAGGCATGGGAAATTTTTTTTTCTCCAGCGGTCGAATTCTTTTTCACGCCTACTGAGCGTCAGTTCGCAGGGCTCAGGTAGGGAGCGTTTGGCTAGCTTTGGAAGCAAAATTTTCATATCTATCTGAAAATTTGAGCAGTTTAATTCTGGAAATTGAGTTATGAATCATCAATGATTGTTTTGCCGGTCAGTACCCACATGGGGGTTAGCTGCAGAAGTGATGGCTAACGGCGGAGGGAATTCAACGCCCAAGATCTTATTCTCTGCCACTCGGACTGTCATTTTCACGGTTGTTTTTATAAAATTATTTCTTCCCCAAACATAAGAAAACTTACACGTACAAAATTATAACAACCTTGAAGGTTGGTAGAGGAAAAAAGAAAATAACACTTTAAAAGTTGAATGCCCTCCGTCGTCAGCCATGATCTCTGTGCAGTTAATCCCCATGGGGGTACCTAGTGACCGTCAAAATAATCTTTGATGATTCTCAGATCAGTTTCCAGAATTATGCTACTCAGCTTCATAGACAGATATGAAAATTTTGTCTCCAAACCTATCCAAACGCTGCCTGCCTGAGCCCAACAAACTAACGCTCAGTAGGCGTGAAATAAATTCGACCGCTGGAGAAAAAAACAAGTGAGTATGCATTCACGTGCGTGAGTCTCAGTAGCGCATTTTCTCAAAGAGGCATATTGTGAACGTAAAGAAATTTGGTTGAAGGAGAAACACCATTCCTTGCCCACTTTCTTCATTCGAAACTCATTGTGATATTGTGTTATCAGAATGGGGTACTTGCCAATGAAATAGATTTGAATGAAAATTCCTTCACTCATCAATATATTTTTTTGTTTGAGGGCGGGAGCTGGGAGCGGCGACTAATCAACAGTAGTCTATTCTTTCCCATTCTTAGTCGGCTATCCATATAGCGAAAGAATTAGATCGCTATGTCTTTGGGTTTATGTTTTCCATTTATCTCTTACTTTGAAGGGCAGCGTGTGGGGGTGGCAGCATTCGACAAAGTAACTGTTGCACAGTTTGAGTTAAGAGTTTCTGAATGTTTAAGGAAATATGACAATCAGTGAAAATTGTGAAAGTTGCATTTTTTTGTTTGGGGGCGGGAGCTGGAGGCGGCGACTGATCAAAAGTAGCCTATCTCTTCCCATTTTTAGTCAGCTATCTATATAGCGCAACAATTACATCGCTATGTCTTCAGGGTTATGTTTTACATTTATCTCTTACTTTGGGGGCGGCGTGTGGGAGCGGCAGAGTTTGACAAAGAAATTCTTCCACAGTTTGAGTTGGGAGTTTCTAAATGTTTGAGGTAACATTAAAATGTAATTCAGTGAAATATATTGAAAGATGCACTTTTTTCTTTTGGGGGTGGAAGTTGGAGGCGACGCCATGTGAAAGGTAGCCTATTCTTTCCCATTTTTAGTTAGCTATCCATATAGCGAAAGAATTAGATCGTTATGTCTTCGGGTTTATGTTTTTCATTCATCTCTCACTTTGAGGGCAGCGTGTGGGGGGGCAGCATTCGGCAAAGTAACTGTTGCACAGTTTGAGTTGGGAGTTTCTAAATGTGAGGGAAATATGACAATCAGTGAAAATTGTGAAAGTTGCTTTTTTTTTGTTTGGAGGCGGCAGCTGGAGGCGGCTAATTAAAAGTGGCCTATATTTCTCCAATTTCAGCCAGCTATCAATATAGTGGAAGAATTAGATCGCTATGTCTTCAGGTTCATGTTTTACATTTATCTCTCACTTTGGGGGTGGCGTGTGGGAGCGGCAGAGTTTGGCAAAGAAATTCTTGCACAGTTTGAGTCGAGAGTTTCTAAATGTTCGAGGTAACATTATCAGCTAAATCAGTGAAAATTGTTGAAAGTTGCACTTTTTTCTTTTGGGGGCGGAAGCTGGAGGCGGCGCCATATCAAAAGTAGCCTATCCTTTTCCATTTTTAGTCAGCTATCCCTATAGCGAAAAATTTAGATCGCTATGTCTTTGGGTTCATGTTTTTCATTTATCTCTTACTTTGGGGGCGGCGTGTGGGAGCGGCAGCGTTCGGCTGAGCAAATGCTGCACAATTTGAGTTGGCAGTTCCTAAATGTTTAAGAGAACATCTCAATCAGTAACATTTGTGAAAGTTGCACTTTTTATCGTTTGGGGGCGGAATCTGGGGGCGGCGACCAACCAAAAGTAGACTATCCTTTCCCATTTTTAGTCAGCTATTTATATACCGAAAGAATCAGATCGCTATGTCTTCGGGTTTATGTTTTTCATTTTAAAGTGATTGGGGGCGGTTTGTAGCAGTTTTTCCATGTCGGCGGCGCATATTGAAGACGGAATGTTTCTTGGCTCACGTTTATAAGTGGCAACTATGTATTATTCAAAATATGAGAACACCAGAGCATCAGGTCTGGTAGAAAGTGCAATAATATGTTATTTCAAGTTTATCGGGGGCGGTTTTCTCTATGTTGGCGGCGCAATATAGACATCCAATATAGCCTAGCCCTCCTTTGGGAGTGGCAGCTATGTAACAGCGAAAAAATTAGAAAGCTAGGTCGTCTAGTTTAGGAGGAGTTCGAGGAACGGACGGACGGACGGACGGACGGACGGACGGACGGACGGACAAAGCGGTTGCAATAGCGATTTTCATCAAGATGGAAAATGCGCTAAAAATTCCTACACGCTCGTGTCGAGTTTCATTCACATGCATTACCGTTACAAAAGAGTTCAAGTTATTGATCCATGACAAAATTATCTATCATATCAATTGGTATCAGCCAAGAAACTAATGTTAAATGAGGAAATGAGGTGCTCAAAAATGCTCACTTCTTGGCGTGCCATTCTTTGCGCGGTGGTCTCACAAACATTTTGACTCAGTGATTTAAATCGGACGATGCCGTTTACTTTAAAATGACACCTAACTTGGCAGTTCATTCGTTGTGGGGATGAAGAATTGAGAAAAACAGTTTTTTCCGATCTGTCATAAGAATCAATTTTTTTCAGTGTGAAGAACTGTTGTGACATGGTAACAAATGTTGTCAATGTGTAGGTTAGAGTCGTTTGATGACATCCAAGTAGGAATTACGTGGTGGTATGGTGTTTTGGTGGGAAGCCTCGCACCTTCAACTTTCAAGGGCCCCCCAGACCCCCTCCGCATCGAGTGCACCGATGTCTCCAACTCTTGAAATTAAGGTTTAGGTATCCCCAATCGAACCCCAAAAGCGCATTGCTTAAGCTCAAAATGCATAGTTCGAGCTTTTTTTGGCGCTTAACCACCGTACTAAACTGTTTCAACTCATTTAAATCCAATTTCAACGAAAGTTTGCTGAAATAAGTCTCTATCGAACAATAACAACGCGTTTCATAAAACATTTTCACGGCCGAAGATAATAGAGGGTACCCTCCCCTTTTCTCCCCCATTTTTGATTTCTCTAGTTATTTTTGGAGATAATCCTAATTTTTAGCGCATTTTCAATCTCGATGAAAATCGCTATTGCAACCGCTTTGTCCGTCCATCCGTCCGTTCCTCGAACTCCTCCCAAACTAGACGACCTAGCTTTCTAATTTTTTCGCTGTTAAATAGCTGCCACTCCCAAAGGAGGGCTAGGCTATATTGGATGTCCATATTGCGCCGCCAACATAGAGAAAACCGCCCCCGATAAACTTGAAATAACATAATATTGCACTTTCTACCAGACCTGATGCTCTGGTGTTCTCATTTTTTGAATAATACATAGTTGCCACTTATAAACTTAAGCCAAGAAACATTCCGTCTTCAATATGCGCCGCCGACATGAAAAAACTGCTAACCCCCCCCCCCAATCACTTTATAATGAAAAACATAAACCCGAGAACATAGCGATCTGATTCTTTCGGTATATAAATAGCTGACTAAAAATGGGAAAGGATAGGCTACTTTTGGTTAGTCGCCGCCCCCCAGATTCCGCCCCCAAACGATAAAAAGTGCAACTTCCACAAATGTTACTGATTGAGATGTTCCCTTTAACATTAGGAACTGCCAACTCAAATTATGCAACATTTGCTCAGCCGAACGCTGCCGCTCCCACACGCCGCCCCCAAAGTAAGAGATAAATGAAAAACATGAACCCGAAGACATAGCGATCTAAGTTTTTCGCTATATGGATAACTAACTAGAAATGGAAAAGGATAGGCTACTTTTGATATGGCGCCGCCTCCAGCTTCCGCCCCCAAAAGAAAAAAGTGCAACTTTCAACAATTTTCACTGATTTAGCTGATGATGTTACCTCGAACATTTAGAAACTCTTGACTCAAACTGTGCAAGAATTTCTTTGCCAAACTCTGCCGCTCCCACACGCCGCCCCCAAAGTGAGAGATGAATGTAAAACATGAACCTGAAGACATAGCGATCTAATTCTTCCACTCTATTGATGGCTGACTGAAATTGGAAAAAGATAGGCCACTTTTAATTAGCCGCCGCCTCCAGCTGCCGCCTCCATACAAAAAAAATGCAACTTTCACAATTTTCACTGATTGTCATATTTCCCTTACATTTAGAAACTCCCAACTAAACTGTGCAGGAGTTACTTTGCCGAATGCTGCCGCTCCCACACGCTGCCCTCAAAGTGAGAGATGAATGAAAAACATAAACCCGAAGACATAACGATCTAATTCTTTCGCTATATGGATAGCTAAATAAAAATGGGAAAGAATAGGCTACTTTTGATATGGCGCCGCCTCCAACTTCCACCCCCAAAGGAAAAAGTGCAACTTTCAATGATTTCCACTGATTTACATTTTAATGTTGCCTCAAACATTCAGAAACTCCAAACTCAAACTGTGGAAGAATTTCTTTGCCAAACTCTGCGGCTCCCACACGCCGCCCCCAAAGTAAGAGATAAATGTAAAACATAACCCGAAGACATAGCGATCTAATTGTTCCGCTATATAGATAGCTGACTAAAAATGGGAAGAGATATGCCACTTTTGATTAGTCGCCGCCTCCAGCTCCCGCCCCCCAAGAACTCCTAACTCAAACTGTGCAACAGTTACTTTGCCGAATGCTGCCACCCCCACACGCTGCCCTTAAAAAAAGAGATAAATGGAAAACATAAACCCGAAGACATAGCGATCTAATTCTTTCGCTATTTGGATAGCCGACTAAAAATGGGAAAGAATAGACTACTGTTGATTAGTCGCCGCTCCCAGCTCTCGCCCTCAAACAAAAAAATATTGATGAGTGAAAGAATTTTCATTCAAATCTATTTCATTGGCAAGTACCCCATTCTGATAACAAAATATCACAATGAGTTTCGAATGAAGAAAGTGGGCAAGGAATGGTGTTTCTCCTTCAACCAAATTTCTTTACGTCCACAATATGCCTCTTTGAGAAAATGCGCTACTGAGACTCACGCACGTGAAGGCATACTCACTTGTTTAATTTTGATAAATAAGTTACTGTTGCAAATTTTCAATTAGAGGCTTTATTTTCGAGATACCTATTTGGGCTTGAACTTCTCGAAAACACCACTTTCAAGGGCCTAAAAATTAACACCCAAGGAAACTTCCCTTTTGTCAGCAAAAATGGTGATTTATCAAATTGAGACACCTAAAAAACCTATTTCAATTTCAAATTTCATGGGGTACTTGACAGCACTTTTGCTATTTTTCGCGTTGATCATGAAGTAACTTTTGATTCAACATCAACTTTTGATTTTCAAATGGAACCACCTGTATATCGAGGGCTGCACGGTTGTACCTCATAACTGAAAAATGGAACTTTTTACAGGAGTGCAAAAACAACTGATTCAAATTTCAGGAATAGTACAGATAAGAAAATTGCGATATTTTGTAATGTTATCAAAGAACAGTTACTGTTTACAGTTACATTGCAAAATATCGTAATTTCCTGTACTGTTTGACTTTGAATCAGTTTTTTTGCGCTCCTGTAAAAAGTTCAATTTTTCAGTTACGAGGTACTGCCGTGAAACCCTCGATAACTTTTGATATTCAGATAGAGTTTTTTTTTTATTAGCACAGTGGTGATCTTAGAAATTTTCTATGATAAAAGATGACGATTGACGATTTAATAGCAAATTGAATGTTACGCGAATTTGATTAATTATTATCACCAAAGGTGGCTGCGAGCACAAATATAAATCTGAAGTTAGAAGATTGTTTATTATTTATGTCAAAAATTTTCAGAAACAAATTAATAACTTCTGAACGATTGAAGCGAATTGCAAAAACTAAGCGAATTTGTAATGCCCGAAGAAGGGCAAATCCAAATATGCAAAAATATACAGGGGGTGCCATTTGAAAAAGCTCGTTCAAAAACTGCTCTGCAAAAATGGGGCACCTTGTATAGAGCAAAATAGTTTTACAAACTGCACTTTGACCTCCCGTTTGCAGTGCCGTTTGGGTCATTTCGATATCAATAATGGCGTAGGTGTAATTGAGCTCGCCCATATCAATGACTCACCCTGTATGCACCTACTGGTTTTGTATTTGTTTTATTAATTGTTATTTATTATCAAATACATGAAAAAAAAACGGAATGTAACTCAACTTTATACAAAATCAACAGACCATGACAACCGAATGCCATTGTTTATGCCACGAGAGCATGAAAACCGAAACGGTATCTCGATTTTTCCGCCACAGAAATAGTTGTTCCAATTTTTACTGGTTATTTTGACAAAAATGCTACAAGTGTTTCAAATCCTTGCAACCTTGTGAAGCGAAAGAAAAGGTGAGTTTTTTGGGGTGAATAACTCAATAAATGATATGGTGTTCTATTTCAACTGTCATATTCCAAAACTAGTAGGCGCAGGGAAAAAATATTTACGTCAGTCGATCTTTTTTGATATATTGGATATCTTGACATTATTTGAGATAGTCATAAAATAGCGCAACTTTTTTGTAATTCAACCGACTTTGTATCTCTTACCGTTTCTGAGATACCAATAGTGAGCGTTGAAAAACGGGACCCTGTATATCCCATAGGAATAAAGTTATGGGCTGGTGCGGTTTTCGAAAAACACGGTATACAGGATATCCCAAAATTAAGTAGCCAAACGCCTATGGGAGATAGCCCAGAAGAAATTAGAGGCCCCTACATATTTTTATCGGCGTTCGAATTTTTTTTTATTTTTTCACTACTGGTTGGATTTTAGTAAAATTTTACCAACCTACCTATAGTTTTTATACCTACGCTTATTAAAATAAGAAACCGATGAACTGTGAGATCATCATCATCATAGGTGATTATTATCATAATAACGTCCAGATCAAGGTTATGACCAGGTAGCAAAGATTGGCTAGTTTAAACAGACGGGACTCCTAAATGACGTCACATCTATTTTCCATTAGTCAAGTGACAATCGAATCCACTTGTTTTTGTGTAAAATGATGCAACTTTCGAGATTTCCAAGTTTGAATGGATGTGACTCACATAGCGCGCTGCAGATTCAGACTTGCAGTCCTGCACTTTATTTCCTCCCTCCCCTTTTCAATCGCCCTTTCTATAAAAATCACTCCCTTAGTTTAGACTAGACATCTGATGGCGTAACTTGTGTGTGTATGTGCATTGATTCTTACCTATGTTTTATTCATTAAAATATAAAATGGTTATTTGTGAACAAGTAAGCTTTCCTTTGTAATAATAACTAATTAAATTGTTTCAACTTGGGAATTTATCGATAGGTAGGTAGGTACCTACATTAAAAATGGAAACAGTTTTTAGTTTTCAAAAATTGCAACATTTTTGTTACATACAGCCTCGCATACAGCTTAAGCAGCTAGAGTTAGTTGTTGCGGAGAAGTAGTTTAATTTTCTCTTGGAGTCTTGTTCTATTCAGTAACTTCTGTAGTGCAAACTTATTTCATACATTTCACCACGTATTTCCATATTTGGAAAAAATTCTTTGTTCTATTTACTAGACTGTACTCTTTTTGTAGTGCTTTTAGTACAATTGAGAGATCAATTTAATTATAAGTTATTTATTTATTTTCAATTTTTTTTATTCAAGAAATCAAGAAAAAAAACTTGTTTTGATAACAGGATCATTACTTTACAGTGAAATTGGGGACGAAATTGGAAAGCCTAAGCTATTTTGATTAAATAAAACTGTTAGTATCTATGCGCTATGTTTTATTTTTTTTTTGCAAGTTAGAACAAGACTTTGAAAAACATGCAAAGGATTGTGTAAAGCACTTTATTAATTTTCTGCTTTTGTCTCGCATCCTTTTTCGTCGATGGCTGGGTATCTTGCCAGTTTGGACGGGAGTGTCGGCACCATAACATATTCATATTCACTGCAGTTACTAGTTACAGCATTTATAGCTACGTAAATTATCCTGTTTGATTACTTTTAATTTTCCCAAGCGACATTTTCTGCCTCCAGAGTTTAGCAGAATTTGATGAAAATGAAATATAAATTTTATTTGGTTTAAAGGATGACATCAAATTATTTCACGGGGTGGCAATGGATCCGCTGCAGCACAATTACATTGGCTCGGCCAGCAACTGTCCACCTAGTGAACCTAAGGATGTGTGCAACGATGAATATGTGGGTCCTTACAATTTTGAAGTCTACATCGTGCCGAATGATTTGAAGACTCCTTGGGAGGTATGTTTTCCTGTAAACAATAAATTAACCGTGATGTTCTTTATTACCTATAATTTGTTCTTTGTAAAATTACAGTACTCTACAAAGCTGAACAAGATTTTTATTGGAATGGGATTGAAGTTCCCGGTAGCCTTCAGTTTGAACAGTCGTCCAGATCAGCAGCAATTATTCGTGAGAGCCACTCCTGTATTCAGTCAGTCCCACTTTTTCAAGGACGTAGTACATCGCTGTATTGCGCATGAGGCCAACAAACAAGATCCTGCCAACAAAGGTAGGTAGAGTGAGGTACCTATCTAGATTCTTGAAAAAAAAAAGTTTTTTTTTAACCATCATTGTCTGCTGGATTGTCACTTTTGTTTGATAATTTTTATTCTTGGGTTTTAGATCTGCCTGATCACATATGTCAGCATATCATAAGATGCAGCCATGAGCAAACTATGTATTTTGGTGATAAAAATATCAACAAACGACTGAATCTCGTCGTGCCGTTAGGAACCCCTCAGACTGGCACAGACGTAGTTAAAGAATACTTCCAGTTTGTTTGCAAGAACTCCTGCCCTTCAGGCATGAATCGACGTCCTATTGAGGTAATTTTTACGTTGGAAGATATCACGTAAGTTTTGAAATTGTGATAAAAGGACATCATTAAAATTCACTGTTGGTTTCAGGGGAGAAATTTGGGGTCGCCGCGTAGTCGCGGTTAGAATATGCTCGTGCCCTAAACGTGATAGAGAAAAGGAAGAAAAAGATTTGGAAAACACAAACTTATTTGGTCAAGGTAAAAAACGGAAAGGAGAGACTAACAGCAAGGACACCAGAAAGGACACTAAAAAACTACAATCACCTGCGAACCAAAATGCGGACAACAGACCTGTTTCTTTAACTGTAAGTTCTATATTGTGTGTTTCTGGTATGACCTACTTCTAACTCATAGTTAGGGATCTGGGAACTTGCTTCTACGACCGACGCTTCTAAAAAAAAACTGCACTTTCAAGATTAAAAAAATACGTACCATATCCAGAATCCCATATTACTTCAAAAGACTATGGTCAAAATTCCACTAATATCAGTTGTACGGTTCAAAAGTTATGTAAAAATAATACTTCTGTTTCCAATTTTGCAGCAGAACTGTTCTGACAGGAATGTTTTTTTTTTAAAGATCCACTTTTTAAAGTTTGGGTTTTTCTGTCTTCCCACAGTTTTTGTAAAAATATTTATTTCACCTGACCGGTTTCGTGGGCCTCTTGTCTCTCCTCGTCAGAGTATCAAAAATTGCATGTAAAAAGAGATAAAAAGTTGTATAAAGTTGTATATTATACAACTTTTTATCTCTTTTTAAATGCAATTTTTGAAACTCTGACGAGGAGGGGCAAGAGACCCACGAAACCGGTCAGGTGAAATAAATATTTTTCCAAAAACTATGGGAAGACAGAAAAACCTAAACTTTAAATACTTTACGAACCCACTGTGAGATGGCGAAGAAATTCCTGAAAATTAGATCCACTTTTTTGCGATTCTCTGTCAATCTTTGCATTATTCCACCTAATCCAGTAGTCTCAAATACAAAAGAGAGTACCTACTAGGTTGGTTGAGAGTGATCTGGATCACATAGATTAGGGTTTCCGTAAGCACCTTAAATGATCAGTAATCGAAGTGGGCCGCCTAGATATTGAACTTCACTTCAAATGGAAATATATATATCTGCAAAAGAAGTAGCCGATTCTGAAACGGATTGCGATGTAAGAAGGCGTTCCTTTATTTACGAGATACCTATTAGCTCTTGCCACTATCGCCAAAATAAAATGATGTACCTACAATGTACGGGGTGTTCACGATAAAATTCACCCCCCCTCTAGGAGATTCCCCTTTCAGATATTTTGAAAAACTGAAAACTTTTTCACAACGATTTTTTCCAGGGATCTTGAATCGATTGTCTAGAAGTTTCCAGTTGGTACCGTATACAGGGTGTGACATGTAACTGTTTTATTTCAAATGCAACACCCTATATTTTATTACGTCATTTGATGAAGCTTTTCTTTCTGATTACAAAAATATACAACATTTATGATTTATTTTGACAAGGAAGCTGTCAAAAAAATAATAAAACAGGTAGTCAAATAAATTAAAAATTAAAAATTACGCGACACCCTGTATTACGAACGAATTGGACCATTTATTCATGCAGAGTTGAATTCTGCAGATAAATGCTGCTAGAATAACTTTTTTTTAAGTGAACTGTAGATACCAAAGCTATCTTGCCGCGAAACAAAATTATTTGACTACCTATTTTATTATTTTTCCGACAACTTACTTGTCAAAATAAATCATAAGTGTCATATATATTTGTAATCAGAAGAAAAGGCTTCATCAAATAACGGTAAAAAATATAGGGTGTTGCATTTGAAATAGAAAAGTTACATATCACACCCTGTATACGGTACCAATTGGAAACTTATAGAGGATCGATTTGAAGTCCCTGGGAAAAATCGCGGAGAAAAAAGTTCTAGTTCTTCAAAATATTTTGAAGGGGAATCTACTGGAGGGGGGTGAATTTTATCGTGAACACCCTGTACAGGGTGGGTGAAAATGGAAGACCCGGAAGGGTCAATTTAGAACCATGCATAACTTTTGTAAAATAAATACCATAGACTTTCACTTTCCTGCCCCCCCCCCCCACCAACATGGAAGGGAAAGTATTGTAATCGTGCAGAAAAAAGTTTTGAGATTTCACTGGACATATCCAATTATAGGGTGATTGAAAAAACTTTTTGGTTTTGCACTGATTAGAAGCTCCCTTTAATTTGATTTTTAAAATTTTGTTGCGAATTTGCGTTAGGTACTTTCATAATTGAGCGACGAACGTTTGAACACCCACTGTTTGTTACTGCAGACTACATACATCAAATAAATTTCCGCACTTTGATATCGCTTTGCTTAACTTCGCCGTTAATGTACTCGCTGTCCTCTGGTATTTTCCAGCATTGACCACCAGTGTATTCGCCGTGGCTCTAGAAACGTCCGTCAGATTCGCAGATATTCCGGCAAGCTCTAGAAGTATCGCACTCCGCCAATCCACCTTTCCCACGAGAGTTTCACGCATGACTGTGATTGCTGAATTAGCGATTTGTACTTTGTAGGAGCCGTTTGTACTAGCCGCAGTGTGCGCTCACAGGTATGCGCGCAAGTGATTTCTCTCATGGGAAAGGTAGATTGTAGAGATGTGTTTTACTTGCGTTGTGCGTCTTCATCTCCAGCTTTCTCGAATTTTTCGGAGGTCAACTGCCTCGAATATAAGTACCAGCATACGCCTCCGTGTTTATTCTCGAATGTAGTGGAATCGCTCGAGAGCCTCGCAACTCGTGACAATATGGGTGTTGAATTTTAGCCAACTCTTCATGCAAGAAAGCCCGAGAATCGGGATCGACTCAACAAACATTCAAAACAAGGGATGCATCAAACATGACTCAAAAGTCAAGTACATCCACGGGTTTCGGTTCAGGGAATAAATTAATTACAAAAAAAATTCCTCGAACGAACCATTCACTCCGAACATTTCGACGTGCTTTCGCGTATGCTAGTCAAGAATAGTCGGTCAGAGAACAGTATCATAAACTGCATGTTTTTAGAAGAAAAACTGTCCTTACTCAACTGAAAATGCACGTTACTAACGCTACGAAACAAAACAGTAAGCTTATCCGTCACTCAATAGGTGCTTTCCTTTTACCACAAAACTCACTGATCTGATCTAAGATACAGAGAGAAAAAGCGAGAAATCACATGCGCGAAAGTGAGATACCACCAACAACTTAGGTCAGAATACTTAGTTCAGAATACTTAGTTCAGGTTGAAAAGGAAAGCACCTATTCTGATTTTCGTGGCGTTGGTTACGTGGATTTTCAAGTCAGCAAGGGCACTGTTTCTCCTCTGAAAACAAGAAGTTGTAATTTGGCTCCCTCACCGACCATTGTTGACAAGCACATTGAAATGTTCGGAGTGAATGGTTCGTTCCAAGAAGAATTATATTGTATAACAAGGAACCAGTGCAAAACCAAAAAGTTTTTTTTTAGATTACCATGTAAAGCTGAAAGCAATAAGCGGAAATTTGAAAAACGCTTGGAGATACTGATTACTGATCCAAGCTTTTTAAAAATGAAGTGGAAAAAGTCTGGTATTTTTTTACAGAAGTTTCACATGGTTTGAAATTGACTTTTTCCATCTTCCGTTTTCACCATGTTTATGCATTTATGTTGCCGACAATGGCAAAAGCTAATGGGGAATCTTGTAGACAAAGGAACGCTCGCAGACATTATCAGACATAGCAATTCGTTCTAAAATCGATTAGTTTTTCGCAGGTATTCCCATTTGAAGTGAAGTAAATTCTTTTGATGGCCCACTCCAATTGTCG
The DNA here is from genome assembly GCA_949128115.1 of Anaspis maculata. Taxonomy (NCBI): domain Eukaryota; kingdom Metazoa; phylum Arthropoda; class Insecta; order Coleoptera; family Scraptiidae; genus Anaspis; species Anaspis maculata. The sequence continues at coordinate 76,880,390 of OX421962.1, forward strand.
AAATGTTATATCAATTGCTGGCCTGTTTATAGTCCGGTGGTTAAGCGTCCTAACTATGCATTTTGAGCTTAAGCAATGCTCTTTTGGAGTTTGATTGGGGGTCCCTCAACCTTAATTTCAAGAGTTGGAGACATCGGTGCACTCGATGCGGAGGGGGTCTGGGGGGCCCTTGAAAGTTGAAGGTGTGGGGCTTCCCACCCAATCACCATACCACCACGTAATTTCTACTTGGATGTCATCAAACGACTCTAACCTACACATTGACAACATTTGTTACCATGTCCCAACAGTTCTTCACACTGAAAAAAATTAGTTCTTATGACAGATCGGAAAAAACAGTTTTTCTCAATTTTTCATCCCCACAACGAATAAACTGCCAGGTGCGGTGTCATTTTGGAGTAAACGGCATCCTCTGATTTCATTCACCGAGTCAAAATGTTTGTGAGACCACCGTGCAAAGAATGATACGCCAAGAAGTGAGCATTTTTGAGCACCTCATTTAACAGTAGTTTCTTGGCTGATACCAATCGATATGATTGATAATTTTGTCATGGATAAATAACTTGAACTCTTTTGTAACGGTAATGCATGTGAATGAAACTCGACACGAGCGTGGAGGCTTGGAAAAAAATAATTTTCTCCAGGGGTCGAATTTATTTCACGCCTACTGAGCGTTAGTTTGTTGGGCTCAGGCAGGCAGCGTTTGGATAGCTTTGGAAGCAAAATTTCCATATCTTTCTGAAAAGTTGAGCAGTTTAATTCTGGAAATCGATTTATGAATTATCAATGATTGTTTTGCCGGTCAGTACCCACATGGTGGTTAACTGCAGAGGTGATGGCTAACGGCGGAGGAAATACAACGTCCAAGATCTTATTTTCTGCCACTATGACAGTCATTTTCACGGTTGTTTTTATAAAATTATTTCTTCTCCAAACATAAGAAAACTCACACGTACAAAATGATAACAACCTTGAAGGTTGGTAGAGGAAAATAGAAAATAACACTTTAAAAGTTCAATGCCCTCCGTCGTCAGCCATGATCCCTGCAGTTAATCCCCATGGGGGTACCTAGTGACTGTCAAAATAAACTTTGATGATTCTCAAATCAGTTTCCAGAATTATGCTACTCAGCTGCATAGACAGATATGGAAATTTTGTCTCCGAACCTATTCAAACGCTGCCTGCCTGAGTCCAACAAACTAACGCTCAGTAGGCGTGAAATAAATTCGACCGCTGGAGAAAAATTTTTTTCCCAGGCCTCCACGCTCGTGTCGAGTTTCATTCACATGTATTACCGTTACAAAAGAGTTCAAGTTATTCATCCATGTCAAAATTATCAATCATATCGATTGGTATCAGTCAAGAAACTACTGTTGAATGAGGTGTTCAAAAATGCTCACTTCTTGGCGTGCCATTCTTTGCACGGTGGTCTCACAAACATTTTGACTTGGTGAATGAAACCAGAGGATGCCGTTTATTCTAAAATGACACCAAACTTGACAGTTGATTCTTTGTGGGGATGAAGAATTGAGAAAAACAGTTTTTTCCGATCTGTCATAAGAATTCATTTTTTTCAGTGTGAAGAACTGTTGGGACATGGTAACAAATGTTGTCAATGTGTAGATTAGAGTCGTTTAATGACATTCAAGTAGGAATTTCGTGGTGGTATGGTGATTTGGTGGGAAGCCTCGCACCTTCAACTTTCAAGGGCCCCCCAGACCCCCTCCGCATCGAGTGCACCGATGTCTCCAACTCTTGAAATTAAGGTATGGGGATCCCCAATCGAACCCCAAAAGCGCATTGCTTAAGCTCAAAATGCATAGTTCGAGCTTTTTTTGGCGCTTAACCACCGGACTATTTATATCATTTGTTTCAATTATTGTTATTCCAGATAACCTTTCCCAATGTTTCAACTGCAAGAGAGATCTTGCGGTACGGGCGGAGCACCATGGCGGATAGAATTGTATCGGCAGGTCAGCAAACCAATAAACAATGTGAGGCAGCCTTTCAAAAGGCCTACAATGATTTTAACAATTTAATAGGTATGAAGTCTATTCAATAGTTATTTGAACAATAAGAAGTAAAACGAAATTGATTATTTCTCTAAGGTGAAAGTATTCAATCAGAGCAGAGCGAGTGTTGTTGGTACCTAATCAATCACATTTATGAAAAATAATCGCCCGTTTTTCTTACGTGTTGAGTATAGTATGTTATCCAATCCTATTGGATAATGCACGCATTACCACGGGAATACATGCCTGCATTTTTCAATAAGACTGGATAAAGCATAGTTATCTACTCGCGGGTAATGGTTATTACTCATTCGGATGCTTTACGACAACGAGGCAAACTGCATGCTCATGAGTAAGAAGCAATCATTACTCGCTTGTTGAATAATATACTATTTTTTTACTTACGTCCACATAAGCACAGAAAGTGCATAGTGCTACTGCAGTTTTTAAAGATGTAGATAGGTAACGTCAAAATTAGATTATTAGAGAATTTTGAAATTTTGTACTTTACCATGTAACCGAAAGGCCTACTTTCTCACTTTCAATAAAAAACCCAAGATTTAAAGAACGTTAGAAAAACATTAAAATAATGAATTCGCGTGCAATAGATGTCTTTACCCATATGTCTTTACCTAACGCAAAAAGAACTTTATCTTTCGTTATCTTCCAAAATAACGAAAATAGAGAGGATCAAAGGACTAGGGCATCCAATCCCGAGATCCCGGGATCCCGTTAGGTTTCCAATCCCGAAAATCCGGATTTTCGGGATTTTTTTTCTTTTTTCCTCGGCAAGTGATTTTTCCTTTCTCGAAAAAACACGCATTATTGCAATGCAAATGCAATGTTTTATTTATGCCAAATAAATCCAATAAAATACTGATATTGGTCACAAATGATGATGTACTCACTTGAGTGATCTGTGTTGCTTGCATTGACTCTATTTTTTACTCAACCAAGGTAGAAAGATGCATCATTTGAGAAATCCCGAAAATCCCGGGATTTGAAATTTTCAATCCCGAAGTCCCGGGATTTTAATTATGTCTCGAGATTGGATGTCCTACAACCTACAAAAAGCCACCTTCTGACCTTCCATATTTTCAAAAATAAAAACCCTAGATTTTTTTCAACATTTTTCTGATGCTTTTAAAGCATTTCCGTGACTGCGGTTTAATTTTCTACCCCAATTTTGCAAACACCCTAGATTTATCTACTTCTCTGTTTAGTGATCTGACCCGAGTAGAGCCGCTGGCAAAACGAAAACGGCTCGTGCTAACTTGCGTAATTTCAACTTCTTCTCACAACGAAGACGAAGATGATCTTCTATCCTTTTGGTTCGCGTGCGTTTTTCGGCTTGGTATTACTTGTCCATAAGCAAGAAGCGCTGAGTATGCATGGTCTAAGGATTGACACAGATGTTCAATAGACCTCTGAGCAACTTTCAAAAAGTGGTGCCACGGTGGGTCCACTTGCAGATACAGTGGTGGAAGCACGCCGTCAGTCGGTTACGAAATTTGTGTTCGTATACGAATTTTGCTAGCACGCCACTTTCATGTTTCGTAAATAGTGAATATCGCCAAATCCCTTGCGTATTTTGTCCGGTGCAGAGCATGCGCTCAATCGGTTACGAAGTTCGTTTTCGTATCCGAATTTTGTGAGCACGGCACTTTCGTATTTCGTAAAAATCGACCAGCCCCTTACGTATCCTACTTACAGCCGGGTGCCTATGCACAGCCCTCTAGCTTCGTACAATTATGGAAACACTAGGTTTTGCGTGAAGTGTCGATCTTCCTTTCTTGTCTTTGTCTAGGATACTATACAGCATCTTCCCTCTTCGTCGCTGAAATTTCATCCACGGGCACGACTTTTTACGATCGTTTCCGATTGCAAAGACGAATAATGATACGCAAGTTTATACAACAGAAAATACGCAAGCTTCGTATACGAAATTCGTAAACAGACGGCGCCGGCGTGCTTCCCGCACTGGGCCGCTATTTTTTAATCGTGTGAGAAAAGTCCCTGGGAGTTTTATATAATCCGTACTACACTTCTGTAGCGAAAGTTGCCTAAAAACCACGATTTTAGGCAACATTCGCTGCATCAGTGTACTGTGGAATGTATTTCACTCCCAGGGACTTTTCTCACACGATTTAAGAATAGCGGCCCTGGTGTTTTTGACCGCCCTTGAAGCGGTCAAAAATTAACACCAAAAACATGTTGGACAAAATCGACTGATTGTTTACTGCTTTTAATATCATAAAGTGTTTATTGTAAAACTCATTTTAAAAACATAGTTTATCAAACATTACTAATAAACATGATTGTGTTTCAGATGGACTTCCAAAGGAATAACCTTCTTATTTCGTTCAAGTAGGTTTTTATGTTTTGTCTAAATATTAGTGTTTTACTGCATACTTTATTATTATAATTAGGTATATGATTTAATTTTTTTATACTTGTAAGAACCATCAACGACACAAAAAGCTGGAACCTGTACAAAGAAAATGAAAAAAAAATCATCTGTGGCATCATTCTGTGTTTGATGGTACATGTCATAATATGTTTTGCAAATGTATTTCATCAAACTATTTTCTGTCCCCTTCTTCTTGAATATCTGTACTTACATAGGGACACATCATTCATTCCATTTTTTGTTTATCTATGTTATACTGCTTATTGTGCCTTAAAAAAAATACGAAAAAAAAAATTCAAATAAATTAACTTGTCTTCTTAAACTGAACCCGAACAAAGCAGTTCTCATGTATTATTAGGTATCTTATCGTTAGTTCGGACGTTAAGGGCAAAAAATAAGAGGTACCTTGCACTTTTATACCAAGCATTGTCACTTTGCACATTGCACACCTGTTGCTGAGACCACCCTCGACCAATTTGGATGTGGAGCCATCTGCGCAAATCGTGCAGACACTTTATACAGGGTGCAGAAGAAACAAGTGAGTATGCCTTCACGTGCGTGAGTCTCAGTAGCGCATTTTCTTAAAGAGGCATATTGTGAATGAAAAGAAATTTGGTTGAAGGAGAAAAACCATTCTTTGCCCAATCTCTTCAATCAAAACTCATTGTGATATTTTGTTATCGGAATGGGGTACTTGCCAATGAAATAGATTTGAATGAAAATTCTTTCAATCAACAATATTTTTTTGTTTGGGAGCGACAGCTGGGGCGGCGACTAATCAATAGTAGCCTATTCTTTCCCATTTTTAGTTGGCTATCCTTATAGCGAAAGAATTAAATCGTTATGTCTTCGGGTTTATGTTTTTCATTTATCTCTTACTTTGAGGGCGGCGTGTGGGGCCGGCAACATTTGGTAAAGTAACTGTTGCACAGTTTTAGTTGGAAGTTTCTAAATGTTTGAGGTAACATTAGCATCCAAATCAGTGAAAATTGTTGTAAGTTGCATTTTTTTTTTTGTATGGAACCGGGAGCTGGATTCGGCGACTAATCAAAAGTAGCCTATTTTTTTCCATTTTTAGTCAGCTATCTATTTAGCGAAAGAATCAGAATGCTATGTCTTCAGGGTTATGTTTTACATTTATCTCTTACTTTGGGGCGGCGTGTGGGAGCGGCAGCGTTTGGCAAAGAAGCTCTTGCACAGTTTGAGTAGGAAGTTTCTAAATGTTTGAGGTAACATTAGCATCCAAATCAGTGAAAATTGTTGAAAGTTGCATTTTTTCCTTTTTGAGAGCGGAAGCTGGAGGCGGCGCCATATCAAAAGTAGCCTATCCTTTCCCATATTCTTTATTCAGCTATTCATATAGCGAGAGACTTAGATCGCTATGTCCTCGGATTTATGTTTTTCATTTATCTCGAGATCTATCTCTTGTTTTGGGGGCCTCACGGCGTGTGGGAGCGGCAGCGTTCGGCTAAGCAAATGTTGTACAGTTTCAGTTGGCAGTTTCTAAATGTTTGAGAAAACATCTCAATCAGTAACAATTGTGAAACTGGCCCTTTTTGTCGTTTGGGGCGGAATCTGGGGGCAGCGACTGACTAAAAGTAGCCTATCCTTTCCCATTTTTAATTAGCTATTGATATAGCGGAAGAATCAGATCGCTATGTCTACGGGTTTATGTTTTTAATTTTAAAGTGATTGGGGGCGGTTTTTAGCAATTTTTTCATGCCGGCGGCGCATATTGAAGATGAAATGTTTCTGGGTTTACGTTCATAAGTGGCAACTATGTATTATTCATAAAATGAGAACACCAGAGCATTAGGTCTGGAAGAAATTGCAACATCATATTATATCAAGTTGATCGGGGGCGGTTTTCTCTATGTAGGCGGCGCGATATAGACATTCAATATAGCCTAGTCACGCTTTGGGGGTGGCAGCTATGTAACAGCGAAAAAATCAGAAAGCTAGGGCGTCTAGTTTGCGAGGAGTTCGAGGAACGGACGGACGGACGGACAAAGCGGCTGCAATAGCGATTTTCATCAAGATGGAAAATGCGTTAAAAATTTGTTGAAGAATCGTAAATCGTGAACCATCAGCGGTGGACGTATGTAAATCAGCATATTGATGACTGATTTCATGCTCATGAAGATGCTGCAAACAGTCTTGGAATATCTTTTAAGGTATTTCCAAAATAGTGCGTTCTCCTGACCCGACGGCGCAGATGCAACATGGACGCAACTGTCGCTATTTAGTGCCAAATTTGAAACATCCAGACAAATATCGACTTTTCTATGGAATACCAGGCTATTTCATGACTAAGTCTCCAGATAGATACAAAAAAGTTACTAAAAATGTGAAGAAGAACCAGTCGCAAGCCAAATTTCTATTTTGTATAGTTCTTTTTTACAAAATAATAAAAATATTTGAAGTTCCTTGCTTACTTGGCAAATAATCCACAGTCTGTTAATCGCGATGTTGTCAGATTTGGCATGGCCGCCGTTACCAATAATACGTTATATTACATATACTGTCACCTCAAATAGTCACTATAAAATCAATTTGTTTTGCAAGATGTTTCCTTGCGCTCTTCTAGTTAGGGAATCTGACACCATACTGAATGAAAGTTCAAAATTGGGAAATTATTATATCGAAGTAATTGAAATTTATATTTCTTGTTCACTTGGCAACCCCGAATACGGCTTCTGCCTTTCTCCTGCCTAGCTTCTGGGCCGGATAGTCTTATGCAATCCGCAGTACATTCATGTAGCAAGGATTGCCTGAAACGTACCATATGAGAGTGGCTCTCGCGGCTCGCCTACCTTCGGCCCCAGAGGCTTTCAGTTAGAGGAGACTCGGAGAGGACCCTGACCAAAACTTCCACGCCACGTGTTCGCGGAAACGGAATAAAATTAAACCTTTTTCTTCATCGTATCGACTTCTACACTTGTCATGACGCAGTGTTTATTTCCATTCTTTCTTGTAAGAACCGAAAGCGTGCCTTCCTATTCCACCTTCAAAATGATTGTTTTTTATGTTTAAAAGATTGAAATAACATCAGTCTCACAACTCACAAACAGTGAGCATCAATAGTTGAAAATTTCACTTACACAAACGATTATTGATAGTTTTTGTGATCATGTTACGTGTTAACAGACGCTATTTGTCTGGAAGTTTCATATCAAGCGCCTAATTCCACGCGCATGGACCCGGATTACACGTAAGATACACAGTCCTATTCGCTGGAAGAAGTGATATTTCTAAAAAAAATTTCTTTTCTCAATAAAGGCTACTGGACTCAATTTTTTTTATCTCTTCAAACTCAACTACAATTTTTTATATGATTTATGATGAAAACCGCAGCGCGATATCTCAATTCTAAGTGCCTCAAAAAAAATTACGTCACTACTGAGCTATCTCCATCCCTGCTCTTACCGCGACACTAATATGCTGTGTTCGTTCCACGCGCAGTGCTTATGAAAGCGGCTATGACGTCACGCAAATTTTTAAAATCGCTGTAACTAAGAGACGCGTGGAAAAAGTCAAATTTTTCTTCTCAAAATAGGTTAACTGATGTATACTTGATAGGCCTATCATGGTAAAATCTCAAAATAGCACCATACAGTGTCCAGTAGCCTATTGAGTTAGTCGTTTTTGGAGATATCGAGCTGCAACTTGATATTCCGGCAAGCAATCATGTTTTTATAATGAAGCGCGATGTAGAGCCATCGACAAAGCCTGCTTGATTCGAAACTAAGATTTTCAACTTTTTTTCCTTCATCATTTTCAAATTCTCGGTTTGAGTAGAATAGCTCTAAGCTAGACTCCACCTATATGATTTCGTTCTAATTATGTATTTTGATTTTTTTTTTCGCAATAAAAATAAAAGGTAACGACTTTATTGGACACACACGATCGTTTTGTTGTAAAAAACCAAGTCCTGAATTGCGACAATGACCTCTTTGCACAAGACACGTTATCAAGTTCGTTTTTCTTCAGTTCTCTCAACAGTCTCAACTCACGTGACAACTATAATAGTACGGACGTTAGCGGCACATATCAGGACCAACCTTGCATTTCATTCCGATGCAAAACGCTTTTGCACGTAAGTAGTAGGTACCTATAGGTAATTTTTGAGAAGTGGTGCCCCGATGGGACACGCGTCTGGTGTGCTCCCTAAGAGGTCGAAGGTCCAAAAAATTACAATTTTTGAAATCGCTGCGTTTTTCATAATTTTTTCGCTGGACCATATATTTTCAAGGCCGAAGAACTCCATGCAATAAGTTTCCAAAGTGTGTCACGCACCAGTGGCGTACCAGACGGCTGCGAAGGGGCCGAGGTGCGATTTTTCACAAGTCTTATGGTAAACCGTAACTAACACGTTTTTTGACATGTTTGGTATCATTTCTGACAAAATCGCAAATTCTGATTCCAAAAATAAGTATGAAATTTTGATAGAGACGTGTTTGACCCGGTTTTATCAGAAAAACATGATTTTTTTCACCCTCAAAATTGATATTTTGTAATTCTACTTCTACCATTGTTCAATGTTATTATAACTATGATTTTGACTTAGTCAGTTAGTTTGAGCTATTCCACACCAAAGTATCATTTGCTGAACTTTTTGCCGACTTTGACAAAGTCACGGAGTGATTTTGTTTCTTGAGATGTATCATGTGAAAGCTGATGTGACGAAACGTGCTATTTCACAGGAAAAATTAGACTAGGGTCAAAATGTGGCTTTGATTTAGTACTTTATTCATTTTAAGGCATGAAAATAGATTTCTCTATTGGACAAGATAAAAAAAAATGGAATCGGAGCCGTATTTCAGTCATGACATAGTTTTTCTTCCGAAATTGCTGGATAAATTTCTGAAAAAAACGCGAAGTTTCGACCTATGAATTTGTCGTTTTTGAGTTCCATTCCCATTGTGGTTCAAAACACCAATAGTCACAATTTTGACACAGATTGTTCAACTGAACTATTTTATAGATGAATTTCATACACCAGAAGTTTCTATCGATGTGACAAAGTCACACGGTAGTTTTGTTTCGAAACGTGCATCATGTAGAAATTTAATTCCAAAAGCTCGCAATGTCGAGAGAAAAAGGATGTCATGACTAAAATACGACTCCGATTTTAGTTTTTTCTATTTTGTTTGATAGAGAAAACTATTTCCATGCCTTGAAATGAATAAAGTACCAAATCAAAGCTACATTCTGATCCTAGCCTAATTTTTTCTGAGAAATAGCACGTTTCGTCACATCAAACTTTGACATGATACATCTCAAGAAACAAAATCATGCTGTGACTTAGTGAAAACGGAAAAAAAGTTCAAGCAAATGATGTTTTTGTGTTGAATAGCCCAAACCAACTGTCTTAGTCAAAATCATAGTTATAATAACATTATTGGACAGTGATGGAAGCTGAATTACAAAACATCAATTTTGAGAGTAAAAAATCATGTTTTTTCATGATAAAACCGGTTTAAACACGTCTCTATCAAAATTTCATAGTTATTTTTGGAATCAGAATGTGTGATTTGGTCAGAAATGATATCAAACATGTCAAAAAGTGTTGGGTCAGGTTTACCATAAGACTTGTGAAAAATCGCATCTCGGCCCCTTCGCAGCCGTTTAGTACGCCACTGGTGCATGTCACTTTCTAGAAGTTTAATGCATTGTGCTCCTCGACCTTGGAAATAAACTGCTTGACTGCAACACCTAAAAATTAGGTGCGTTTTCAAATTGAGGTAGCTCGGAAAATATTTGACGGATTCCAGAAATTCAGGCATGTGAGGAAAGATAATTTCTTTGACTATCGAGTGCTGGTATTGATGATTAGTTTGATTGCACAATTTTTCATATACCGGGTGCCAACGGAAAGCGTGCAGATATGGGCGATCTTTCACCTTGTACAACTTTCGAAAAAAAGTCCAAGATTTTTTCTATCACCTGCTTTTGAAAGGTTGTATCATTATGTCGAAACGGTTTTGGAATTTTGACCCTAACTTTTTTTCAAAAAATTGTGCTCAATTTTATGAAATATGCACTTTCTGATTAAGAAAAATAAATAGAGACATTGTTTGTTTTCAAACGGCGTCCATATTGAATTTGCTTACGATGATTTTCATTTGAGCCTTATTCACATCCCCTAGAAACTAATCCTTTTGGAACACCGTCTCACAGGGGTGATTTCTAGGATTAGTTTCAGGAAAGGTTTTGTATTATCATCGTAGAAAACACCATCATTTCAATGAAACGGTTAGTAGGCAAAAGTTTTTTCAACTCGTAAATAACGATAACGCATCAAGGCAAAGGCTATGCGATATTGAAGGTAGGGTTGCCAGATGCAAAAATTGTATTTCCAGGACATAAGCTTCCAAAAACCAGGACAGACGTCGAAAAAACAGGACTTTTGAAACTAATGATCAATTTATCAGTGAGCTTTAATACAATTAATCTTATTCAAAATCAAAATGAATTCAAATGAATAAAAGGACTAAGAAATTCGCAAAAATTTAGAATAAAAAAAACTCAAACATTTTTTGAAACGTATTTTTGTTCGGACTTCACCGCCTTAAGAACTTTTTTATTTTTCAATGCGAAGTAATAAAATTCTTTGCACGACATATTGAAATTGGTTCTTTAGCTGGTATTACACTACACAGTTTCTTGTACAATTTCTTGAACAATTAATCTGCCAAAATAGTGTCAAAAAACAATGAACTTTATTGTTGGTTTGACAGATGGTTCAAGAAATTGTACAAGAAATAGGATAGTGACCACCACCGAAAAATATAAACAAAAATCATACTAATCGAATGTGGAGCCTTAATAACAAGACTACGTTTCGTGAAAATTCGAAAAAAAAGTTCCAAGTGTCTCAAAATCTGCCTTGAAAGTGGCTACTTTTGCGAACGATTTCAAATCTACCGAGCTGTAAGGCGGGCTGTGACGTTTCAATCTTTTGACAGTAGTGGGGATGACCCCACCTCCGTTCTCCGTTGCCTGTGTGTCAGTGATCAGTGTTGACGTTGACGTTTGCCAGCATAACATAACCATTGAAGTCTGATGTAGTTTTGAAATATTCATAAATCATAAAAGATTTTACTATGGGTAAATTTTGGGAAGTCGCCTGTTCACAATCGGGCTCCACATTTTCAAGCAAAACAACTAAACAACACGAATCACTGCACAGATGCACAAAGCGTAAACAATATGACAATCAGCTGTTATGAGCGTTGACGGGTTGACGCTAGTGCTTTTTGTAGTAAATTCTGTAGTGTTGTCAAGCCTGCTTCTCCACCTATGAAAGATTGTGACGTCATCGCGCCCGAGATCGCGCCAAATTTGAAATGATCGAAAACTTTCATAAATTTTTTTTACCAAGAAAACTTGCGAAAAAAATCTGTTAACTATATAGCGTCACTTATCAAGAAGTGAACTTTGAAAAAAAATAATAATAAAAAAATCGGTCACTACCCTATTATTTGTAGCTCCGATTTCACATGGTCAAGTACAAGTTTATTCCGAGCATCTGTCCAAGAGGTAGTGCACAGCGAGAACAGTCTCTCGGAATCGGCATTTGAGCCATAAACCGAAAGAACAAATTCTATAATTTTTAAAAAGATAGACCATGGAGCAGCTCCGGGAAAAAATGAAGAGAATACTCACAAATAATTCGGAGCTGTAGGTATATTAAAAATACAGGAGAGCTTTGTTTAAAAAATACAGGACATTTAGCGTCCTGCGGAGGTCTTAGGAAGGACGCAAAATTTTAAGGCTGAATCCAGGACGTCCTGCGAAATCCAGGACGTCTGGCAACCCTAATTGAAGGGGTAGTTTCGGGTAGATATGTGAATGAAATCATCGTAGCTGCAAACTATTGCGACAGATTTTGAAAAAATCACAACAAATGAGGTATTGCGGAAGTACCTATACTGGTTTTTTAAAGAGTAGTTCTTTTTTCGAGAGGGTAGCTGTTGGGATGACCTACGCAAGGGGTCATCGTGTAGCATCACTTTTTCAGTGGAACAGTTGAAAAAGACGTTTTTTGGAATTTTCATGTATTGCATGTCTTTATCATACCAACCCTGTCCCTGTCCCTTGAAGTCGAGGGGTGGTTTTTAGAGAGCTGTACGTGTGTGGTCATCGTAGTAGGTATCCTTATTTCAATCCAATTATTGATGAGTGCTTTTCTTAGGCCTTTTAAATAAAACATTGCATATCTTGTTGTGAGACGGTGTCCGAAAAGGGGTAGTTTCTAGGGGATGTGGAGGTTTGAATGAAAATCTTCGTAAGCAAATTCAATATGGACGCCGTTTAAAAACAAACAATGTCTCTATTTCTTTTTCTTAATCAGAAAGTGCATATTTCAGAAAATTGAGCACAATGTTTTGAAAAAAAAAGTTAAGGTCAAAATTACAAAACCGTTTCGGCATAATGATACAACCTTTCAAAAGCAGGTGATAGAAAAAATCTCGGACTTTTTTTCCAAAAGTTGTACAAGGTGAAAGATTGCCCATATCTGCACGCTCTCCGTTGGCACCCTGTCTATGGCAAATTGTGCAATCAAACTTATCATCCAGCACTCGATAGTCAAAGAAATGATCTTTCCTGACATGTCTGAACTTCTGGAATCCGTCAAATATTTTTCGAGCTATCTCAATTTGAAAACGCACCTAATTTTTAGGTGTTGCAGTTCAATTGTCAAACAGTTTATATGGTCCAGCAAAAATAGTATATTATTCAACGAGCGGGTTATAATTGCTTTTTACTCACGAGGATGCAGTTTGCCGACACGAGCCTTGGCGAGTGTCATAAAGCATCCGAATGAGTAATAAGCCATTACCCGCGAGTAGAATACTATGCTTTATCCAGTCTTATTGAAAAATGCAGGCATGATGCGCGTGATAATGCGTGCATTATTCAATAGGATTGGATAAAAGTATAAAAATGCAACGATTTCAAAAATGGTAATTTTTTGGACCTTCGACCTCTTCGGAAGCACGCCAGTCGCGGGTCCCACCGGGGCACCACTTCCTAAAAATTACCTCCAGGTACCTACTTCTCACGTGCAAAAACGTTTTGCATCGGGATGAAATGCAAGGTTGGTTCCCCTAACATCCGTACTATAACCAAATGGAACTTTGTATCGATGACATGATTGCGATATTATAATCCATATTATTTTGTGCATCAGTCACTAAATGTCATTATCATCAGCCAAGTGGTGTTCTTTGGCAAACAGTTGAACAAAAAGTTTTGTTTCGATTTTTGTTGAAAAGTCAAAAACGACAGAGTCACGCCGTCGTCCCCTCAAACCCGATTGAAGAAAATCTGTGCACAAAAATGCTACCAAATGATACTGAAAGGAGGTTCATGACACTTAACGGCCACATGTAAATCGAAACAAAAAATAGGCCAATCACTCCAGAATGGCGTGTGGAATGATAATCGTTATAAAAATTGCGGATTATCCAAAAAAATTAGGAAAGAACAATGCGTTCAAAGAACAGTTTGTTTTTGGATGTTTTTGTATTGTTGGTTGCCTACTTCACTTCAATGGAAAATAAGAGCAGGTACGGGGTTGTTTGTTGTTTCTGGATGTTGTTGTATTGCTAATGGCCTATTTCACTACAGTGGAAAATTAGAGCAGGTACGGGGTCCGGTACAGTGACTCATGATTTACCAACAAAACAATAGGTGCTTTCCTTTTACAACCTGAACCAAGTATTCTTACCTAAGTTGTTAGTGGTATCTCACTTTCGCGCATGTGATTTCTCGCTCTTTCTCTCTCTAACTTAGATCAGATTAGTGAGTTTTGTGGTAAAAGGGAAGCGCTTAATGTTGTGCGTAGGCCTGAGATGGGCACCGCATAGAAGAGCAGTACCACGTAAACAATTCAACTGCAAAGAAACTATAACTGTGATCGTGATTTCTCCCTTAGACTAGGACACTTTCCAGTTTTTTTTTCTGGGCCTATAGAAGCAAATCATATAACATTTTGGCAACAAGCGGTTTTTTACTAAATGGACCCTGCTGGATCTGAAAATCCATGTTGCCACTCCGAAATTTGGACCGTTAGGCCCCCAGGGCCCCATTTCCGACATTTCAGGGCATTTTGGTTTTCTCTGGTTTTTTCAGTTCAACAGGTCATATCTCGGAGACCGTAAAAGATAAAGTGAAAATTCTTTCACTGTTGCCTTCCCTTATGATCAATGGAAGCCTGCTATGCACTTTCCGTTCTTAATTTCTGACAATTACATCTACAGATCATCAAGATCAGAAGAGATGCAAAAACACAACACAAAAACTTCGATCTATGGAGAGCTATGTGAAATGTTGTAAATAAGTCCATATAAGCGAAACCATATGTAGAGAAAGCTTCAAATAAGTTTTTGGCAAAGTGACGTTACAACCGGCCTTTTGGTTCAGAAGTTATGATTTTTTGAAAATCGATGTAGCGAAAGTGCGCGCTGTTTTGGGTAGTAATGGGTGCTTTCCACCTAGACGGTACAAATACCACCAGACGGCACATGTTCCATGGTGTGGCACAAAATTTTAGGTGATCCAATGAACGGCGCAGAACCGAGTAGGAACACGTAGATGGAAAGCACCGTTTGGCACCCGCACATGCGTAAATGGCAGGTGTACCGAACTTGGGGCTAGGTGGAAAGCACGCAATATTCATACAGAGCAAATTTTGAGAGTAAGAGAACGAACCGCTAGCGTCGCCGCTGTACTACGGGCAGATGTCAGCTTGTTCGGTCAAATGACCGACACTCTCCCAAAACAGCGCGCACTTTTCGCTACATTGATTTTCAAAAAATCATAACTCCTGAGCGCTCTTCACGTAGGATCCATCGCCAAAGTCAGCTTATAGTCTAGGAGCTAGCGACGGATTTTTCATATCATTTCAACAAAGCTACAATGTTAATTTTAACAGCCCCCTACATCTCCTGATGACCAGAACGAACCTTCCTCAGCTGGCAGCCGGGGCCTTTGGCCGTTATAGCTCTTAGAAAAAAAAGTGGGTGCGTGACCATAGTCACCATCGGAAGAAGTGGAACTTCTATAGGTATGAATCAATTAGCAAACAACGTTCGAATAAGAGGTGTTCTTTTTGTACGGTTGCGACCAAAATAAAGTGGACGACAACGTCAATGAGTTGGCTTGCTGTCATGCGACGTTCAGGCCAGAATCCTGAAAAATCTGTCAGCTGTCGTCCACTTTAAAAAGGCCGCAATATAGTACTCCCGCTCCGCTCCCTTACGGTTTGTATCAACTTGTTTTTATTATCAATCTTATCATTATTATTGTTATGAGTCACTCAAAAGACAGAATACTTTCGACATGATTTTTTCACGATTAGACTTTTTTGTTTCTTTTCTCGCTGCGCTAGGCGCCCAAACTCCCATTCTCCGTCACATGAAGTCCCACTCATACCCCTAATACAATAAATATCTAAATTCATCAATAATATTCTCCACAAAGTACCTATTATATAATAATAATTTTTATTATTATTTCATTTCATTTTCCTGCGGTGCCGGTGAGCCGACGAGGTCCGTTCGTCTAAGGTACAAATAATAATTATGCGAATATGACACCGTGACGGATTTTCTTACTGTACGATTTTCCCCGTTATATTACAGCACGGTGGGAACTGTCTGGCAGGCACAGCATGGCAATCTAATAATCTCCACAAAGTATAAGAATGTCGTTTGGAGAACTCCGGTATCAATTTTTAATGAAAAAATATAAAATACATAGGTATTTACATAGGTATGTACCTCGTGAATTTGAGGTAACCACGTGGTTCTAGAGTTCCTACGATATTATCTTCTCCGATCACAATAAGGCCGTGGCCGTAGGTTGAATTGAAATATTGACAGAATTGATGAGTATTTCCATCTATGTGCTCGCTACCGTACCTACTTATATTTAGAATGTCACATTTAAGGTGCGTTCAGTCAGCTTATTTAGCCGCAAGTTTTAATTTTAGTCGTAAGCGCTGCATCGCTTATTGGCTGTTCTGAGGAGGCTGGTTCATGACAGCCAATGAGCATCGCTGCGCTTACGACTAAAACTAAAACTTGCGGCTAAATAAGCTGACTGAACGCACCTTTAATTGAGGTGAAATCAAACCGGGAGCGCACAATGTGACCCACCGTAAAGTCATGCCACCATACATGTAGCACACGCCAAAAGACGCCCACCGTACATTGTCCCACCGTATTGGTTGCAACCTTACAAATACCCACCATCATACAGATCCACACTAAAGTCATCCCACCATACATGCAGCAAACCACACATGCACCCACCATCAATAAATTTACACCATAATCGGGTCCTACCACAATTATACCCACCACAAATAATACCCACCGTAAATTGATGCAACCATAATGTGTCCCACCGTAATAAGACCCACTCCGATTAGCCCAGAACAGACCCGAGAACGAAAGCCCGTTGCCCGCCGCTACAGCCACCGTGTAGTTCGGCTATCGGCTAGTAGATGGCGCAGGCAGTTACGTAAGTATTTCAAATTTCAAGGAAGGGTAAAGAATCCTGTATCACGATGTCTGTATAAACGTCGAAAGAATCAAACCTGCTTATATGCCTGTGGAGTGTGGAGGATAATAATTCAACCAAACATTCTGAAAAAGTTACATTTGCAATCAATTAATTTCTTTCGAGGGGAGCATTGCGGTGTGCATGCAGTACATGCTGTGTAGGTACCCCGTATTGTGTACACCCAACAGGATTGCAATTTGAGAGTATGTTATGCTTATTGTTATAATTAACACTACACAGGCTCAGACCTCTTTACATGCGGCCAGCCCGGAGAAGGCCAGCCACAAACAATGGACCATTTAATCAATATACCATGCGATCAACAAAATTCGGAATAGGGCAATAGGGGTAGGCTGTGACCTGGTCAAATTTCAGGATGTCAAGCTGCTTTCGGCCAGGGCACAGCCTACCCCAATTCCGAATTTTGTTGATCGCATGGTATGTACAAACTTGCGAAACCCCTGCAGCCCTGGAAATTTGACCACTCACATTTATTAGGTATATTAAACTGTTATATTTGTACACACATCAATCTTCTTCTGGGTTGGACACGAATAAATCAATAAATAAATAAATTGTTATAATTAATTTATATTGTTGTAATTTTGACATAACAAATAGAGAAATCAAAATACAGAAATTGATTACATATTCATATAAAACTATAGCATAGTATTCTCAAGCGGCAAGACAAGAGATAGGTAGGTACTATATCTAGCAATAAAGAGCATAGTGCTAGATTAGATATAGATGCTAGATATTCATATACGTTTTATAATGCACAGGAAAATTATGTTGCATGTTGATTCAGATGAATGATGAAATATGGCAATTAAAATTTTTCTAATTAAGTACCTACATTGTGCTTGATCCGTGTTCTTCTTAGCAAACGATAGATATTAATATTATAACCGATACACAAATGTCGTATCGACACAGTGTTCTATGTATGGAATATTAACAACCACGATTAGTAAGTTGCTATGGAAACATCAAATGCTCAGGCGACTTAATATTCCATGATTTTCTCTCAAGCAAGGGTAGTGGGAAAAATCATATACCACGGTAGAGAAGGCTATTATTTCCTTCGGTATCTTAAATCCCTCGCCTACCTCTGCAAATAATAGCTTATTTCTCTATCTTGGTATATAATACAGGGTGGCCCAACGAAAACAGAACAGCGGGGTTTTCGGGCATTTCACCTTATTTTTTTGAAAAAAAAAACTCGGATAGGTCGATTTTAATACCAAGGGAGACATCTGAAACATAAATTGGAGAATTTCTATCTTCAGCCCCCTCACCCCCACTCACCCCAACTTCGAAGTTTCAAATGACACCACCCACCTTGCGATACATCAAATTAACGAGAATTAAATTCTCTTTCTGAATAAAATATTTCTATAACTTCCAACCCCACCCCCCTTCTTCCTAAAATTGTCTGAGTTTCCAATGTAATATTATTGACCTCTCAATTCTCTTCAGTACAGTCAACGTCATCCTGCACAGCCTCGAGAGAGAAAATTTTCTGTGTAAAAAGTGCCACCCAAATTCACGCCTTCACTCCCTCATCCCAACTTCAAAATCTAAAATGACAGTTTCTACTTTGTGAAACATCAAATTGAAGGGAATTGAATTCTCTTCCTGAATAAAATCTTTTCAGAATTTTCAAAAAGCCATCTTCTTAATATACTCAGAATGCTCAATGTATTGGGGAAGGGGCTGAAAATTTGAGAAAAATTGTTTCCAGAAAGAGAAATCAACTACCTTTAATTCGATGTATCACAAAGTAGGTGATGTCTGTTAAATTTTGAAGTTGGGGTGTGGGAGAGGAAAGGAGTGGATTTGGGTAGCACTTTTCTCCACCGGAAATTTTCTCCTCAGATGCTATTTATGATGACGCTGATTAAATTGAAGCAGTGGCGTAACAATAAGGGGTGCAGAGGGTGCATGGCGCCTCGGTGCCGAGCCGAAACAGGTGCCGGTGATTTTTGTGGAAATTAAAAAAATCTCAGGCGCCGATAGATAGGAGAAGGTAGTTTCAATTTTTCTCTAATAATTTATTGATTGCATTGCATTAGTTTTAAATGTCCAAAATATGATTAAAGTTCTCTAATTTTCTCGATTTACATTATTTATTTTTTCTCAATATCCATCAACTGCTATGCTGCTAATAGTACTAACCAATAGTAGGTAGGTATTTTCAATCAAATTTATTGATTTGTCTTATTGTCTCATATTTATCAGCCGATTTTATGAAATTATTGAAATACGTTGGAAAGCAGTCATTTCGACAGTTCACACAGTACACAGAAAGAGACTTTTTAGTTCCACATTTTTCCCTTAACCTTTATTAAATTTGGAGTTGAATTTCAAATTAAATCTGATTTTTGTCGACTATTGACGAGAAAATCCGTATTATTATGAGCAATATTATTATTATTCGCAAAAAAATCGCGCGCCCAAGAGTTCAACATGATAGATAGGCGCCAATATCCAACGCACTTCGGCGCCAACTGAAGTATGTACCTAGTTACGCCACTGAATTGAAGAGAATTGAAATTTTTCATTAGTGGAACGATTTTCATGAAACTTGGAACTTAACCTTATCTCGTATGAACATTCAATTTTCAACCTGGACTTCATTTCTATCAATGACAAATCTGCACTAAGGAATATGGAGGTGTAGTAGGATGCTGAAAAGTTATTGTAAAAATTTTATGTCTTTTAATTTTAGAGTTATATGGAGGGACAAAAGTTGGTCCTTCGATTGCTTTTATTTCTTTTGTTCAAAAAGATTTTAGTGAACTGTTTATGTAAAAATATTGAGTACAAAAAATCAATCTCTGAATCTGTACAGAATTTCTGTTTTCTATACAGGGTGAATCATTAACTACAAAAATTTAGTTCTCTTAAAAAACCGGAAGCAAAAGAATTCTACGAGGAATTCTACTAAAATGAATTGTGTTTTATAGTTTTATTGTGCTCTACATAGGTTATATGGGACCAATGTGGCTGTTTTCGGGCACTTTAAGAAAAAATAATAATTTTCAAGATCCCGATGATATATGTACTTATTTAGGTATATGATATTGCGTCTGATGCGTCTGATGATATTTATACAAACCGAACTACACGTCATTGTCTTTCTAGTGTACTTCACTAGAAATGCTGCTTTTAGCGGCATTTTGATGTCCGTCTGTCCGTCTGTTTGTCTGTCCATCGGTCTAACTGTTTATCTTATCAATCAATTGCTCCCGAACGAGAAGACCTAGCAAAAATAGACTTCTTGTGTGTAACATGTATTCAGTGGAGAATGGAATTTGGAGGAAAAAAAATTCTCAAACCGTCGCCATCCTGATCCGCAATGTCAAATTTTCTCAAAAGTGATCCGATTTTCGTGAAACTTGAAATACACTTGAATGTTTTATACGGAGAAGTATGATTTTGATGTTTTTTTTTGATCCGCCACCATTTGTCCGCCATGTTAAAATTGGTTAAAGTGGTCCGATTTTGATGAAAATTGGACGGTATGTATTGATGGTTTTTATGTTAGTTCTACGAGTTGCGCCATATTGGCGTGCTACATGGAAATTAATCTCCAGCTGTCACAAAATCAATTGATTCAAATATTTTCTGAACAAGGGGTTTCCGATGTGACTGAAAAACTTGTTGATGGAAATCGGTTTTTGTTAGTTCTTTTCTACAAGTAGGAACTCTTCCAAAGAAAAATGTACCGAAAATGCTATTAAATTTTCAAAATTTGCAAAAAAAATTGAAATTTTTGAATTTTCCTTTAAAAATTTGGAAACCAGATAGCAACGCCTATACACATTTATTCAAGAAAGTCGCATACCGAAATTGAACTTTCTATTTTCAAAAAACCAAGGTACTAAAAATGGTTTCTACTGATTCATTTTTTTTATGTTTACTGGAAAACCATTTTTGGTACCGTTTTTTTTCCAAATAGAGAGTTCAAATTCAGTATGCGACTTTCTTGAATAAAGATTTATAGGCGTTGCTATCTGGTTCTCAAATTTTCAAAGAAAAAAAAATCATTTTTTTTTGCTTTCGAAAATTTATTTAAATAGCATTCTCCGTACATTTTTTTTTGAGAAGTTTCTACTTGTAGAAAAGAACTAACAAAAACCGATTTCCATCAACAAGTTTCTCAGTCACATCGGAAACCCCTTGTTCAGAAAATATTTGCATGAATAAATTGATTTTCTGACAGCTGGAGGTTAATTTCCATGTGGCACCTCAATATGGCGCTAGTCGTGGAACTAACATAAAAAACATCAATGCATACACAAGACACGACTAGGTTCTAATTTTCATCAAAATCGGACCACTTTAACCAATTTCAACATGGCGAACAGAATGGCGGTGGATCAGAAAAAAACATTAAAATCATACTTTTACATATAAAACATGAGTGTATTTCAAGTTTCATGGGAATCGGATCACTTTTGAGAAAGTTTGACATTGCGTATCAAGAATGGCGACGGTTTGAGATTTCTTTTTCTAAATTCCATTCTCCGGTGACTACATGTTTACACACAAGAAGTCGATTTTCGCTGGGTCTTCTCGTTCAGGGGCAATAAATTGATAAGACAGACAATTGGACCGATGGACAGACAGACAGACGGACATCAAAATGTTGCTAAAAGCAACATTTCTGGTAAAGAGCGCTAGAAAGACAATCACGTGAGGCTCAGTTTGTATAAATATCATCGGGTATACTCGAAAATGTTAAATAAAGAAATTTGACATAGCTAAACTATGGACTGTCATACCTATTTGGAGTAACAAGACCTGTGAAAAAACCGGTGCCAAACTATATTTATAGTGAATTTTGTTGTTTGTCCCCAAGGTGGGAAACCACTCGAGTCTCCTTGGCGCAACGACTACTTTCCTTGGGTTTGTATTTTCGGAGATTTCCAGAGCAGAAATTTGTGAGGTTAACTAAGGTTTTTCAGAATATTTTCCGCACGTTAATTTCCAAACTAATTTTTCTATTCAAGGCCAAAGTAACTTGCGTGATGAACAATACTAGTGAAATAATAGGATTATATATTATCCAACAAGCGGGTAGGTAATGATTGCTTTTTACTCATGAGGATGCAGTTTGCCGACACGAGACTTGGCGAGTGTCGTAAAGCATCCGACTGAGTAATAGCCATTACCTGCGAGTAGAATACTATGCTTTATCCAGTCTTATTGAAAAACGCAGGCATGTATTACGTGTGACAATGCGTGCATTATTCAGTGGGATTGGATAAAACGTAGATTAAACAAAATTCCAGACTTCCAGTGTTCAGTGACAAACAAGCACCCTCTAACAAGCACGAATTGGAATTGCACGTAATAAACAAACTTCAAACTTCATTCTGCATGTGACGTCACGATCAGTTGGTTTCAAATGTCGCGGCATGGTTAACGTGATATCGGCTTATTTACGTCATAGGGCCGATTTATAAAGGAAACTCGACATTTTGAGTACCGGCCTTAAGGTGCGTTCAGTCAGCTTATTTAGCCGCAAGTTTTAGTTTTAGTCGTAAGCGCAGCGATGCTCATTGGCTGTCATGAACCAGCCTCCTCAGATCAGCCAATAAGCGATGCTGCGCTTACGACTAAAATTAAAACTTGCGGCTAAATAAGCTGACTGAACGCACCTTTAGCCGCAAGTTTCAATTTTAGTCGCAAGCGCAGCGACGCCCATAGGTCGCGGGAACAAAAATGGCGTGCTAAAGATGGGTATATGGTATGATGTTATTTTCACTAGTACGTACTTGTTGATACAATTTTCTTCAGTTGTAAAGTTGTGATACATAAACTGCGCACCAATTGAAATGGGCCACCCAAAAATTTCAGTCGAATTCAAAATGTCGTAGCTTCAAAGGAGGTTGACTAATTCCAAAACTTTTGTATTCCTTGGATAGCTCATTTATTGTGCTATAAGAAGTTTTTTTTTTTTGGCGGTGGGCGGGTATCCGTGTAGTCACTGGCAGTACCTCCTTAGCTTCTTAGCGCCGTCTTAGTAGGCTAAGAGCGACGCCGGGTGATTCCCACACCACCCACCATTTTATGAACGCATCAACAGCGAGGTTATTAGCACCCTTTTTTCGGTGTCCTTCTCGTTTCACAATTTTTCGCTTGACGTGACTGCACGGTGGTACACGCCAAGGTACTAAAGAGCGCATGAAAATTTTCACCTGGCCCAGGCCGGATCGAACCCACGATCCCTGGAATTGCTTCCAAAGACGGAGTCCGCCGCGCTACCGGCCTTCACTTCATCTAGCTCATGGATGTTCATCTATCTTCCTTCACACCTATCTTCACATCTATCACCTCCACAAAGCTATCATCACTTAGGTTACGAAAAAACCCATAATGAATACCGCATCCGAACTGTCACGTGCTGTTACTAATGGATTTTTTTGTAACCTAAGTGACGATAACTTTTCAGGTGAATGGGGGCGATTTTCTTCATTCAAACATGCAGGAGGACTATTGATTTTGACGCCATAAGTTTCTAGCCAAATGGACTGAAAGCCGTTGCAAATTGGTCACAATGAGTTGCTCTCTCAAAAACAGCTGTCAACTTAATTGCTGGTTCCCACAAACAGATTCCAGAATACTGGCCATTTTTGGGTAACTTTTGGTAAAGCCCCCTATTCTAAGTTCTGATCTTGAACAAATTTTTATCCTGTATCGTCCTGACTTGAAGTTTTGGCTTCAACACAAGCCCCATAGGTTGGAGATCGATCAACATCGAGAAAAGTTATCACCGAAAGCCTAGAATACTACTTTTTCCCGTTTTCTCTGTAATACAGGTTTCCTAAATTGAGCGTCTCTTTCTGGCCCGTGACGTCACGTTCGATTGCGCAGTAAATCGTCGCAGTCCTAGCCTACTGTGCCAACATTGCCCTGATGCCATAAGCCGAACGTGTGTTTACTGTGTTTTGATGGTGTTATTAAGCATTTCCACATGACGTCACGAGCTCGTCAGTGTTGCCAACCTAGTTGAATTTATAACGTCAAAAAAGTGTTAGGGAACAACCCGCGTTGTTATGATTGTAAAAAAGTACTTTTTTGAGATTGAACAGTAGGAAGCAAGTTTGTGCGTGATAATTGTTCACGAAACTTTGGCGCTTCGATCAATACGGCGCAAATAGCTCAATAAACAAGAAAGTTTGGTGGAGTGCTTAAATCATTTTCGTCGAAAAAAAAAGAAATCCGTGGCTTTTTCGGAAAACTAGATTCCTAGAAGAAAAGAGCATCTCAGGAAGTATCTCAAAGTGCCAAGAAATGCGACTCAAAGACATCTGGGAAGGAGAAAATATGCCAGTTTATATGCCTGCCGATAAGGTAAAAAGCTGACTCAATTGTTAGAATACAGAAGAAATATGAGATGATTTTACAAATTATCCATTACTAAGCGCCCTTCTGATTTCAGAAAGTATGGCTGTGGCAAAAACTGTGACCTGTGGCGATCGTGAAATGGGAAAATCCAGCGACCAAGGAATTTCTAAGTTGACCACAATGTTACCTCAAATCCTGCTTACAAGAAGAAATTTCAGGATTTTTTGAGCAATGTGTCTTGCCGCGATGAAGCCATCAACTGAAAATTCAAGATTGTCAAGTCAGGTGTACGATTTGGTCAACAGAAGATGAAGATACTCGCAGCCGATCCCATCTGGTTCACATGTGCTTATATATATATATATATACTACAGTGAAGTAGAAAATGCAAGAGGCATAGCGGGTGCCAGGGTGACGGTTATGTTCCCGCGACCTATAGGCTCTTACGAACCAGCCTCCTCAAAACAGCCAATAAGGGATGCAGCGCTTACGACTAAAATTAAAACTTCCGGCTAAATAAGCTGACTGGACGCACCTTTAGTTCTCAATCATAAGTTTTACCACCTATTTATTCATAAAAAATATTTATTACAAATTTAAAAAGTTACGCACGCAAAAGGTTCAGTTATTTATTTTTACTATTTTGTCATAGAATCAAACTTGTTCTAATATACAGCTGGTGATGATTTTAGATAAGAATAAAATTCTTGGCAGGTTTTTTTAACGACAAAAGAGAGTCCCACAAAAGAGATAATACGAGATCCAGTTGATTCGATTTTTGTTTGTCAATTTGTAGCTGACTGATCAATGAAAATGCTGATTCAAGTAATTATGTGTCAACAGTGAAAAGATGATGGGTCTAGTACAGATTTCAGGCATTTTCTGTGGGTTATCAACTAGCATTCAGCAGAAAAAAGTCCAGTCAATCTGCGTCCACAATGGAGTATTATACTAAAAAAAATTTTGATTGAAATGAAAACTACATTGAAAAATAATTGACCCGTGTTTTTTTATTCAGTCAAAAACCGTATCGATTGGGCGCAATAAATAAATAACATCAACTATTTAGTTCGGACGTCACAGCGAGTCACCGCCTATTCCGCCTGTGTAAATGACGCAGAAATAGGCAGAATATAGGAATTTCGTTTTTCGTTTATTTATTGCGGCCAAACGATACGATTTTTGGCTGAATAAAAAAATACGGGTCAGTTATTTTTCTATATTAGTTTCTGATTCCATCGAAAAAAAAATAGTTTTGCAAAAGTATAATACCTACTCCTCGACCTACTCTATTCATTCATTGAAAAAAAAAGGCTCTTTAAACTGTTGCATTTTGTGCTGAGCAGACATAAAATATATTCAATTGAAATACAAAAGTTTCCATGTTTGAGATTGTTGATGTGAACGTGTCTGAACACTTCTACCCGGCGACTTTCTGATTACATTTTGATTATTCGCACGGTTTGGGAAAACGGGACAATTTTACGTCCCGAGGCTTTTTTCGGGGACAGCGGGACGGAGAACCGGAAAAGGGGACGGTCCCGTTCGAAACGGGACGTATGGTCACATTAGGCATGGTGCGCTCTTAGCTTGAATCGACTCTGGAATCCCAAAGATGCCTCCGGGATTTCTTTGCCTCCGGGCCATGGTCTGGGGTAGGTATCGTGTTATTAGTTGCAGCGGTACGCCTTTTGATTCTGCATTTTGTGATACTGCAATGAAATTTGGCAGATGCAAACTACATGAAATTTCAAGTGATTTGACCCGCAGCACTCAAAAATTTGTCCATTTAGGGGGCGACTGGGGGCCCCTCAAAATTTCAAGATGTCTGAATTTTTCCCATGCGCCATTCAGTACCGCCCTATCTACCGTACAGGACCTAAACAACTTTGTTTTTGACCATCATAACATTTTTCGTCATGTCAATTCCATTCTTCTTATAGAAAAAAAATAATTTCTTTGCCTGGTCAACAAATTGAAAAATAATTTTTTTTTGGACCACCAATAGATTGTTGAGTAGTTTTTGTGCGATCATCGATAAATCCGCATCCCCTTGATTCATTTATGAAAAGAAAACTTTTGCAGTGCTATTTTTCAACAAAGGAGTGACTTCAACTTACCATTATTTTCAACATTACCTTTTTCAATGTTTTACCTCGGTAAGTTTGATTATTGTTATATATATACTAATATACAGCTTGAAGTTCTCTTCAACGATGTGGATGATAAAACGGCTTCAGATTCCACCTGGAAGCCGTACATAATAATTTTTCTGCAAGGCCGTCTTTGGCATTTTTGATTTTCTAGCGGGAGCGGCCAAAATGTCAATACACACCACTCCGCCCAAGAGCACCGGTTTGCTCTAGCGGAAAGCGATATTCACGCCTAACAATTTTGCATTTTGTGATACTGAAATGAGAGTTGGTGCGAAAGTACCGCAACCGGTGCTCTTGGGCGGAGTGGTGTGTATTGACATTTTGGCCGCTCCCGGTAGAAAATAAAAAATGCCAAATTTGACGGCCTTGCAGAAAAATTAATATGCACGGCTTCCAGGTGGAATCTGAGGCCGTTTCATCATCCACACCGTTGAAGAAAACTTCAAGCTATATATTAGTACAATAATAATCATATTTTTAGGGATAAAACATTGAAATAGGTGATGTTGAAAATAATGGTGAGTTGAGGTCACCCCTTCGTTAAAGAATAGAACAACAAAACTTTTGTTTTCATAAATTAATCAAGGGGATGCGGATTCATCGATGATCACACAAAAACGACTCAACTATCTATTTGTGGTCCAAAAAAAAATATATTTCTCGACTTGTTGACCAGACAAAGAAATAATTTTTCTCTGTAAGAAGAATGGAATTGACATGACGAAAAATGTTATGATGGTCAAGAACAAAGTTGTTTAGGTCCTGTACGGTAGACAGGGCGGTACTGAATGGTGCATGGTAAAAATTCTGACATCTTGAAATTTGGAGGGGCCCCCAGTCGCCCCCTAATGGACAAATTTTTGAGTGCTGCGGGTCAAATCACTTGAAATTCTACGTAGTTTGCATATGCCAAATTTCATTGCAGTATCACAAAATGCAGAATCAGGGTCATTTTGCTAGCGTACCGCTGCAACTATACAGGGTTATTCAAAAGTCCGGAATAAAATTCATATTGTAACACCTCACCTACTAGCACCTTGACGAAACGTCACTCCCGTCGCCCATTGCGGTTTGCAGACTGACGGGGAGACGAGCAGTTGAACTCCTGGTAAGCAGCGAGACAGTCGTTTTGGTTTTGTTTCAATCATTTCGCCCTTCCCAGTCTCACAGTTTTCAACCCGTCTAATTCCCTTGTTCCTTTCAGTTTGTGAAGCCGAGAATCAACGCCCCCCCTGACCAAGAGGACCACCTACGCCGTTAAATTACTCAAATACCTACCTTTTCGTTGTAGCAGAGTGCGACGAATAAACTACTTCATTTGTTTTGTGTTAATGGTGCATCTTTTTACACCATGGCCCTCTCGCTCTAAGCTAGCCAAAAGGAGCAGCTCCTACAAAGTGACGCCCAACTTTGCGGCCGATTTCCGAGGCTGAAGGAAGAATTTCGGACGAAAACAAGCTACGGTAAATTTCAACTTTGCATTTTTGTTCCGGCCCAGCCATATTTTTCGAGGCGTGCTGTGTGACGTCATCGCATGGCCCTGGGCTGCTGCTGCTGAAGTTGTCTGTTCCCGCCGTTCGTGAGTGAGACAGCGACAGACGCGATAACCAAAAATGTCGAAGAGAAACAAAAGAAGAAGCCGTGATGCCCGTGATGGAGACGAAGGGAATGCATTTTCGCAACCAGAATCAGCTCAACCAGTCGTGATGACACAGGAACAGTTCCGTGTCTTATTGGAAGCCGTCCAAACAAATGCCGCAGCTGCTGCCGCGTCTGTGACACCTGTGACGGGAACCCAAGGTATCTCTGTGATACAGGTAGGCTCCTTTGCAAATTGTACGCATTCGTATAATGCCGCGCCTGGAACCGATCTAGAAGCATTTATCACTTCTGTTCTTGTATATAAAGAATGTGCCAACATTTCTGACGATAGTGCACTCAAGGGTTTTGCAATTTTACTCAAGGATTTGGCTTCTACCTGGTGGAACGGAATTAAAACCGAGGTAAGTTCCTTTGATGACGCAATTCAAAGGCTACGTCAAACTTTTGGAGAGAAAAAGCCTGCTTATCGCATATATCGTGAGATTTTTGCTCATGAACAAGGAGATAATGAGCCAACTGATGTTTTTGTGTGCAAACTTCGTGCAAAAATTGCTCAGTTACCCCCACCAGCATTTCAGGAATCTGTCCACCTTGATATGATTTTTGGTATGTTGTCATTGAAAATACGAAAAAAAATGTCTCGCGAAAAAATCAATTCTTTTGATGAACTTTTAAAAACCGCGCGCGCAATTGAAGAGACGTTGATGGAAACGCAAAGGCAAACCTCGACAGGCAAGACGAAGGGTCTAGATGTAGAAAATAAACGTTTTGAACGACCACGTTGCAGTTTTTGTAAAAATTTCGGACATGTTTTTGAACAATGTCGCAAGGTAAAAAATAAAAGTCACGATGTGAATGGAGTTTTTTCTCCACCACCCGAGGTCCCTGTAAAAAAAGAACGTAACGTACCCGAGGAAACATCAACGAAGAAAAGTTTTTCTTGTTACGGTTGCGGTACAATTGGTGTAATCAAAAGCAATTGTCAAAAATGTAAAAAATCACCGGCTATTTCAGCTGATGCATCCGCGAGTTCGATTGATCTTTTTTCAATCGAAACGCTAACAAAGTGTTCGGTAAATCCACGACCACGTCCAATTTTGTTGGTAGAAGTGAATCAGTGTTTAGGTTATGCGCTTTTGGATATGGCAGCTAAACAAAGCATTGCCGGATGGAAACTTTACCAAAGATTGCTCGCTGACGGTCAAGTTTTTGAAACTACGAATCTGGATGTGACTCTAGCAGATGGTTCTAGAAGTTTTAGAGAAGTTTTGTACGCTTCCCTGAAGGTGACAGTAGAAGATCGTGTGATACCTACCACATTTTTGGTATTTCCTGAGGCCCAGACAAATCAGACGCTTTTAGGAATCGACTTCATCCAAGATGCGGGTATCATTGTGAACGCTTCTGAGAAAACATGGTCATTTGTCGGTGGAAAAGAAAAGGTTTTCGAATTGCGATTTGAAGATTTCTTTTGTGAAACAGGAAAACCTGTAGAAGAGAGTCCAATGGAGATTTTATCAGTTGAAACTTTGCGCGATGATGAGGGAGCCGCTCTTTCAGAAAAAGAAAAAGAAGCAATCAATGATTTGTTGAAAGCAAATTTCGAGATTTTTGGTTCTATTACGGAGGCGACGCCCTTCGCTGAGCACAAGATCGAAACCGGTAGCAATAGCCCGATTGCTACTACCCCGTATTCGATGAGTACTCAAAAAAAAGAAATCTTGAAAAAGGAAATAGAAGAGATGTTGGATCAAGAAGTGATCGAGCCCTGTGAGTCACCATGGGCATTTCCAGTCATTCTAGTACCAAAAGGAAAAGATGGATGGAGAACGTGCGTGGACTACAGAAAGCTCAACGCCATCACCCAGACCGACAAATATCCCTTACCACACTTGGAAGAATTACTACATTCTGCCAAGAGAACTTTGTATATGTCAAGTTTGGATTTGCGTTCCGGATATTGGCAAGTGGCAGTTCGAACCGAGGACAGAGACAAAACATGTTTCACTTCACCGTTCGGCACTTTCCGTTTTCGACGCATGCCGTTTGGTTTAAAAAACGCTGGAGCCACCTTCCAACGCTTGATGGACAGATTCCGAAATGGACTCGATGATGTGACGACATTCGCTTATTTGGACGATCTGATAGTGATTTCGGAAACCTTCGAGAAGCACATTCGCGATCTCGAGTTGGTCTTCAAGAGACTGAAGCTTTTCAAGTTGCGTGCTAAACGAAGTAAGTGTTTTTTTGCCAGATCAAGTATCAACTATTTGGGACACGTCATAACCGAGGGTGGAATCAAGCCGAATGAAGAAAAAGTGTCTGCTATCGTGAAGATGCAAGAACCAAGAAACTTGAAGCAGTTGAAGACTTTTATCCAAACTTGTTCCTGGTTTAGGAGGTTCATACCCAGTTTCTCGGAGAAATCATGCTCGTTGACCAGACTTCTAAAAAAGGATGTTGCTTGGGAATGGGGAACTGCCCAGAGAAAAGCGTTCAACGCGCTGAAAGATGCTCTGTCATCCGCACCCGTCCTATGTCAAGCTGATGAGAACAAACCGTTCGTGATTCGTACCGATGCAAGTGGATATGCGCTTGGAGCTGTTTTACTCCAGGGGGAGAAGGAAAACGAGAAACCGGTAGAGTACGCCAGTCGTCTTCTGACCCCAGCAGAGAGAAATTACGATACTACCCAGAGGGAGGCCTTAGCAGTGGTGTGGGCATGCAATAAGTTCCGAGGATATATCGATGGAAACGAAGTCAGAATTGGCTCTGATCATCAACCTCTAAAGTGGTTGTTAGCATTGAAGTCTCCAGCGGGAAGATTGGCCAGATGGGCCCTTGCTCTGCAGTCCTATAATCTGAAGATCGATTATATTCCCGGCAGATCGAACGTTATCGCCGACACATTGTCTAGGCCCGTAACAGACGAAAGCGAGGAGGTAAGTTGTTGCTATACGGAAGTGGATTTCCCACGCGACAAGATTGACGATTATCGTGAGAAACAACTGAATGATCCGGAGTTACGCAAGATTGTTCAGGCTTTTGAGCATCCCGACCAATCGGTCACGAATTGGATGGACCGAGGATACTTCCTATCACAGGGGATCCTATACAGAAACGCCGACGAAGACGCCGAAGTTCCTCAATTGGTAATACCTCGTGAAGAAAGGAGATCTGTGATAGAAGAATATCACAATCATCCGATGGCAGGTCATTACGGCACTGAGAAAACGTTGTGGAAAATCACATCAAAGTACTTTTGGCCCGGAATGCGCCGAGATGTTGAGAGACATGTGAAGTCCTGCGTAGATTGCCAGCGATACAAAGTCAGCAATAACAAGCCAACAGGTCTATTGAGAACTCCGGTTGCATCTCAACGATTTGAAGTCGTCGCAATCGACCTTTTCGGACCGCTACCCGAAACCGATCAAGGAAATCGTTGGATCCTGATTATAGAAGACACCGCCAGTAAATGGGTTGAGTTGTTTGCTTTGAAAGACGCTACCGCCGAGGCATGTGGTAAAGTTTTAATTGACGAAGTCTTTTTGAGATATGGAGTTCCGAGAAGACTTATATCCGATAACGGTGTACAATTTGTAAGTTCTATATTACAATATATTTCTGAGTGTTTCGATATTTCTCAAACCCTTACTCCCTTGTACCATCCCGAAGCCAATCCGGTTGAACGAAAAAATCGAGACCTAAAAACGCAACTCGCCATTTTAGTGCGAAATCAGCATTTCGTTTGGGACGAGCAAATCCCAACAATCCGCTTTGCGATGAATTCTACCCTAACTGTTGCTACTGGTTATTCTCCCGCGCAACTAACTTTTGGTCGAGAGCTGAGAACCTTTTCCGACGCTCGCCGCGACTTCTCTACGATTGTTCAAAACCTGAACTTCGTTGCGGAGGTCACTCCATATCTTCTAACGGTCGCCGAGACAATGAAACGCGTACGAGAGAATCAAGAGAAACAACAAGATGCCAGAAAGTCTTACGCGGACCTTCACCGCAAAGAAGCCCCAAATTTTCAGATCAACGAGGAAGTCTTAGTAAAAACACATTTGCTAAGTAACGCCAGTAAAGGAGAAACTTCCAAGTTTTTCCCTCGACGTGACGGTCCATACATAATCAAGGAGAAAGTATCACCCGTCACTTACGAAATTGCGTGCCCGACGCAGCCCCAGGTGTCCTTAGGGCGATACCATGTGTCAGACCTGACACGCTTTGTCCCCGAAGTGCGAGACACCGGAGAAGAAATCGAAGTTGCGCCTACTCGTCCTTTGAAGAAACGAGGGCGCCCGAAAAAGGAAATGTCAGTTCCTGGACCTGTCGCCACTACGCCAGTCCTAGTCAACAACGTCGACGACGTCCCGTCTACGCGTCCTGACAGTTCCAGAGGGGGAGGCTGTAACACCTCACCTACTAGCACCTTGACGAAACGTCACTCCCGTCGCCCATTGCGGTTTGCAGACTGACGGGGAGACGAGCAGTTGAACTCCTGGTAAGCAGCGAGACAGTCGTTTTGGTTTTGTTTCAATCATTTCGCCCTTCCCAGTCTCACAGTTTTCAACCCGTCTAATTCCCTTGTTCCTTTCAGTTTGTGAAGCCGAGAATCAACGCCCCCCCTGACCAAGAGGACCACCTACGCCGTTAAATTACTCAAATACCTACCTTTTCGTTGTAGCAGAGTGCGACGAATAAACTACTTCATTTGTTTTGTGTTAATGGTGCATCTTTTTACACCATGGCCCTCTCGCTCTAAGCTAGCCAAAAGGAGCAGCTCCTACAATATTTTTTTTCCATATTCATTTCGGAAAAAACGCTCAAACCGGTCGATTTTTAAAAACGGTAAGCCGTTTTTTCATGACACGTGTCATGTTCTACCGTTAACCCCCTAACCCCAAGCCACCCTTAGTATTTTTTTTCAAATGACACCCTATGGCTTGTGGGGGCTCGTTGGAAAGCTTGTCAAAAACTCTATTCAGATCTACTATTAAAAATTAGATCCGACGCTTCACCATGAAGTTTTGAGGAAACCCAGTTTCACTAAACAGTCCGGAATAAAATTCATAATTTTTTTCCATATTTATTTCGGGAAAAACGCTCGAACCGGTCGATTTCTGAAAACTGTAAGCCGTTTTTTCATGACACGTGTTATGTTCTACCGTCAACCCCCCAACCCCAAGCCACCATGAAGTTTCTCAAAACTTCATGGTGAAGCGTCCGATCTAATTTTCAATCGTAGATCTGAATAGAGTTTTTGACAAGCTTTCCAACGAGCCCCCACAAGCCATAGGGTGCCATTAAAAAAAAATACTAAGGGTAAGGTGACCAGACGTTCCGATTTGATCGGAACTGTACCGTTTTCGGGAGACACTTTCCGATTGGACTTTCTGTTCCGTAAATGTTCCGATTTAAGTAACTGTTCCGTAAATGCTCCGATTTCCAATTTGAGCAACGAACATTTCAATTTTTTTCCACCCATATTCTATATTTTCGGTAAATTTGGTTGAAATGCATGTAGATTGTAGTTTATTCACAATATTGAATTTATTTCGATTGGCACCCACGCTATGCTAGAGTGGGTCTCGACCGAGGTCTCGACTGTCTCTGTCTTACTCAAGGGAGGCTGTGGCCTGGCCAAAATCAGACTCGTTTTCCCGCCAATGACCAGGACCACAGCCTTCCTTGAGTAAGAAAGTTTTTGATCATACGGTACATGTTGTTTCAAAAAAGCATATTTTTAATTACAACATTATTTCCTTATTCTTGGGATTATTATGAACACTGTTGGTTGAAAAGGGGACAAGACAGCACTTACCCGCCACTTACGTGTTTTTTTTTGCAGAAAAATTATCAGAAAAACTAAGTTTCAGACTCGGTTTCAGAAAATATCCCCAAATATCGGTCTATCCAACAAGAAACAGACGCGAAAAAATGAGGAATAGATGGTATATCCCATACACTTTCTATTTTCAGTGGAATGACTTTTTGGAGCTAAAATAAAGTGACAAGCTGGAACGCTGGGAGAATACGGCCGATGCCCGCTGATAGTTTCGCTCCCAAACTTAGTAGGTTCCATCAGCCGTAGTCGTAGCGCCCCAGCTTGTCGCTTTATTTTTGCTCCAAAAAGTAATTTTACTGAAAA
The DNA here is from genome assembly GCA_949128115.1 of Anaspis maculata. NCBI lineage: Eukaryota > Metazoa > Arthropoda > Insecta > Coleoptera > Scraptiidae > Anaspis > Anaspis maculata. Next base: position 76,914,662 of record OX421962.1, read on the forward strand.
TAGAAAGTGTATGGGATATAGGTAGGTGCCTGGTTCTAGTTCTAAATCAGCAATTAAAAGGTACACCCGAGGGTACACCCCTTTAAAAAAAAAGTCTCCCCATGTTCCGATTTTTTCACTGCGAAATCTGGTCACCTTAACTAAGGGTGGCTTGGGGTTAGGGGGGTTGACGGTAGAACATGACACGTGTCATGAAAAAACGGCTTACCGTTTTTAGAAATCGACCTGTTCGAGCGTTTTCTTTCTGAAAAAATATGGTAACAAATTATGAATTTTGTTCCGGACTGTTGAGTTGAACTGGGGTTCCTCAAAACTTCATGATGAAGCGTCCGATCCAATTTTCAATGGTTGATCTGAATAGAGTTTTTGATAAGCTTTCCAACGAGCCCCCACAAGCTATAGGGTGCTATTTGAAAAAAAATACTAAGGGTGGCTTGGGGTTAGGGGGTTTACGGTAGAACATGACACGTGTCATGAAAAAACGGCTGACCGTTTTTAGAAATCGACCTGTTTAAGCGTTTTTTCCGCAATAAATATGGAAAAAAATTATGAATTTTATTCCGGACTTTTGAATGACCTGTATAGGTAGGTACATAACATAAATACAAGTTTATCTCTGATGCTGTCTGGAGTGCACAGTACAGTTCCGGATTATAAGAGACATTATATGCTTCTGAGATCCCACTAAGTAAATTTGATAAATAAATACTACCTACTGGAAGCCCCCATGGAGCCCCCTGCGTTCCCTCTGTTATTAAACGACGTAATTGCACTGCCTGCGCCATCTACTAGCCGATAGCCGAACTACACGGTGGATGCAGCAGTGGGCAACGGGCTTTCGTCTTCGGGCCTGTTCTGGGCTAATCGGAGTGGGTCTTATTACGGTGGGACACATTATGGTTGCATCAATTTACGGTAGGTATTATTTGTGGTGGGTATAATTGTGGTAGGACCCAATTATGGTGTAAACTTATTGATGGTGGGTGCATGTGTGGTTTGCTGCATGTATGGTGGGATGACTTTAGCGTGGATCTGTATGGTGGTGGGTATTTGTAAGGTTGCAACCAATAGACGAATCTAATTTACCTTTTCTCCTGACGCATGTGCGAAGTGTGAAGGGCTTGCCATTGGTACACTCCGGTCACGTGATAGAATTCGTGCAAATTCCGAAAATTAACACGTAAAATTGAGTAAATACTAATTTTCGCTATAGATTCGTAAGTTTTAGTTCACTAAAAAGTATAATTGAACAATAGGGTGTGTGTTCAGTGATTACTGCACAATGGAAATCGGCGAAAATAGTGGTGGATCCAATAAACATTTCTGTTATTGGAACTGCAGAAGTGATAGCCGCTACAATGAGCAAAACTTGTTTTATTTTGAAAGATTTCCAAAAACATGCTTAAAATACCGTGAAGGTGATATCCCCAACCATCAATTTCGAGGTCATTTAAAGAACTGTGCGCGATGCAACAAGTCAGAAAAATGGATAAGGTTATGTAAACCTTTTGGTGGTGACACTGGTCACAAAGTATCGCAGATATTACAAAAGACACATATTTATGTTCCCTGCACTTAATTCACTCCAGTGGGCCCTTACAAGAGTTTCCGGACCCAGTACAAGCCACTGTTGGTACTGTTGGTAGCACCGCTGTTGTCACGTGATAGCCTCTCGCCCGCTCGATCGATGTTGTTTTCGGTGTTTTCACACTATTCATTTGTAAAATACTGACTTTCAGAGAAAAAAAATCGCATCGTATATAACGTTAGTATTCAAAAATTGTATTTAATTTCATGCTCTATAAATTTAGTACACGTAGAACAATTTTTTGTATGAAAAAACTACCGATTTGGCCAATATCCCATGTAAAAATAAAAACTTGCACGAATCGTTTGAATTGCCGCCTTTTCAGCAAACTTGCTGCTGCGCACTTTCGACCACTCCATATACTAGAATCCCCTATACGGTGGGAAAATGTACGGTGGGCTTCTTTTGGCGTGTGCTACATGTATGGTGGCATGACTTTACGGTGGGTGTTTTTATATGGATCCATCAAACCATTCAAAAAATTAACTAAGAATAATGTCAAAAAAATCAATTTCCAAACATAGAAATTTGATTATCAAACCAGTATATCATCGCTACAATTAGCTGACATCTAGAACATTAAGCAACTGCTTCAGCCTTAATTGTTCAAAATTCTTATTCCCCTCTTGGGCTTGACTCATCCACCCCTTCTTAATAGGTACATAGGTACCCAAAAGTTGTGTCTACATTTGGGTGTGCGGCATTCGATTCTATTTTTGAATTGTGAACGCCCGTTGAAGAATATACCCAGGGCCGGGCCTGACCTATTTGCCGCCTGCGTACCACCGAAAAATTGCCGCCCCCCTCACCGGCAGTGGAAAGCCCCCCCAAATGCGGGAATGAAAAGAATCTTTTGAAATTCAACTTTATTATTGTATTGCCGCTCCTATGACTTGCCGCCTGCCATACCCGCCTGCGTGCTGGCACGCACTGCACGATCGCACGCCTGCTAGGCCCGGCCCTGAATATACCTCCCTATCCTCCGCTCGAATCTATTCAAGCCAAGTCGAGAACCATTCCTGTCGGGCCACCAGCACCACAACACCAAGAAAAGCAGTCCAGTGTCGGCGATACGCATTACGAAAATAAATTAATCATTTTCGATTGCAAATGCCCGTGTACCGTGAATTAGAACTCATCGATCAATTCAAATTTTTGTTTATGATGGAAGCTTTTGTACTTGAAACACAATGCAAGCGGTAAACGAATACTAACTGTAAAAAATAGAACCGAACGCGGCGAACGCCGCATGCCGCAACAGCTTATTCTTCCATTTCCTGGGACGACGCTGGTCGACGTAGTCGTAGTCCCAAAAATGGCCTTACTGTGAGTGTATTGTTGGTTGCCTATATTCCTCCAATTTTGAGCAAACTGCCCTTACGTTTTTAAATAGGGGGCTAATTTTTTGCAGATAGACTCCACAGGCCATGCAGTACACGTGTGCAAAAAAATCAGGGCCGTCGGAAGGGTCCTTGTGTCCCGCATGCAATTTGCTGGTTGGCATCCCTGGTCTGTCAATCGATCCTTGCTGTCAACTGCTGTCAACAAGATTCAAAACAAAACACTGACGCTATGAACGAGTGAACGAACGACTTAACCTCAAAAAGTTAAGCAGACGGCAAATAATATACCTTATACCTACGAGCGAATATCTTTTATAGATTTTTTTATTTTTGTATGTCATAGTGCAACGGTAAGTACTGTACTGTAACACAGAAAATAGTGGGTAAAAATGGACGAGTAATCTTTTTTTGATCAAGCTGTTGAAACGACCAGGTAAGTTCATAGAGGTAAGTTTAATGTTCAAAATAGTTTTTTGTTTTCCTAGTTTCCTACAAACTTTTGTTATGAAGCGATTCTGTTATACTGCTATTTATTGCCTTGGCAATAGCCAATGGCCGACAATTTTTTTTTACGTAACAGCTTTTCTAGAATGTTATTTTTTATAGAATTGCACTAGGTATTACTGTTTCTTCACAGAAACCAGTTGACGTTAAAATGGCAATTAACTAAAGCCAAGTAGTAATTTAAGGTACCATGGAGAGGATATGATATAAAATAGTGACAAGAAAAGGGGTCTTTGCACGTAGGTACCGGAGAAGTTGAAGATAGGTAAACGAGTTGTGTGTGTGTATCGGACCTGACTGAATTAGTGAACCTCGTCATGGTCATGGATTCCCTAAAGAATACAGACCAAACAAAAAACTGAGAGACATACCTCGAGACATGCCTAGACTTGTAAGTACAGGATTTGCATGGGAAAGTGTTGGGCCAAAGTAGGGTTTCCTTGTACAACTATAAATTAATGAAATAATAGGTACGTAGCTACTACGTTTCTAACAACTTGAAAAAATGAAAATTCAATTTTTGATCTGATACTGCTAGGTGAGCGGTGGTCATTGAAGAAAATATGATGTCCGTGGCAGTATACTAAAGAGAATGGAATGAAAATCACTGAGTAGTGAGTGCTCTCCACTGTAGCTTGAATTCACTGAAACAGCAAGCATGTATGAAAAAGGAGATATACATACAGGAAATGGATAAGTTTCCAATACAGTCCATTCACGCGCGTCTTGTCTCGTGCAGTGCAACTGCATAAATTATTGTCCATCTAAGGAAGTCATCTCATCCTCAAAGGGGTCACTGGACAGTGGGCATTCTCATTCCATTCTCTCAAGTACTGCCGCCGTTGGCCATTCTTTTCTTAATTTCGGAACCCCCTGTAAAATGTACTATAATATTTGAAAATATCTCAAAGGGGAATTTTGAGGGCAGCTCGGTAATTATTATTGGAATAAATAGCGCCTTTGTAACAATTTCGTTTTATCCTAAGCACATTTCCCGCGTAGAGGGTTTGATTGGGATATTATAAATAATAATTAATTAATGATTTATTGCTCATATAATTTGATAACAAATTTTGGGCAAGAAGCTCGTGGAAAAGAAACTTAATAAATAGTATGAGTATGTGATTGGGATATTATAGACGTCCCAATCTTCATTTTGGAACCAAGCTATTTCAGATCAGCTCAACTCTTTGATATAATGTACAGGGTGCTTCAAAAGTAAGTACGTAGCTATATATCGTCGGATTCAGCTTTAAAAAATATGAAGTTTGCGATAAGAATGAATTGCAAGAGGTGCCCCTCAAGAAAGTTACGGCTGCTCGAAGTTCATTTTTTTAAATCGTTTTTCACCGTAACTTTTGAACCGCTCAACCGATTTAATCAAGTTCCAGTCTCCTTTTTTTTTTGTAGTCACTCAGATTTTTATGCTTCACAATATGACGTTACGCCCGTTTCAAAAGTTCACCCCGGGAGTGTCAAACTGATTGAGCCCGAGTAAAATCCCCTCCAACTTTTTTGCGTGTGAATTTTTTCAGAGTTGATCACAACAGTATGAATTTTCAAATATTTTTACAGAGGAAAGGTGCTCTTGTTGTATTTCGATAAAATGCATGGTTTTTAAGGAAAGTCGATTTAAAAATTTCATCACTTAAGAAACTGCTATCTTAAACTTTACAGTTACCTACCAACCGATTCACTTGAAGTTTCAAGTCAACGTGTACTTTTGAAGGATAATCGATAAGCATTGGTCAAATTTTGAATTTCAACGTTTCTTTAAGTCACCATTTTGGACTTCTACAGTTTTCAACTGACCCACTTGGTGATCCGAGTAGTGACCTCTAAAAACGTCAAAATTTGACAGATGCATATCGATTGTCTTTTGAAAGTACATGTAGACTCAAAATCTCAAGTAAATCGGTTGGAAACTGTAAAAGTTCAAGATAGCAGTTTCTCAGGTAATGAAATTTTTAAATCGATTTTTCTTGAAGAGTAAAATTTATCAAAATTCAACAAGAGCACCTTTCCTCTGTAAAAATATTTGAAAATTCATATTGTTATGTTTAACTTTGAAAAAATTCACACATGAAAAAGTTGGAGGGGGTTTTACCCCCCCCCCCCCCCCTCAATCAGTTTGACACCCCCGGGGTGAAATTTTGAAACGGGCGTAACATCATATTGTGAAGCATGGAAACCTAAGTAACTGTACAAAATTTTGTCTTTCTATCACGAACGGTTTCGGAGATATGCCATAAAAACTACATCCAAAAGTCAACTTTGGGGAAGCCTGTATCTCTCTTAGGAAGCATTTTGGTATAGAGGTAAGTTTGGTTTAATCGACCTATTTTGTTGTCAGGGTTATGAGATATATTTTTGTGTACTCATTTCTGGGACATCCTGTATAGGTATCTACCAATGAAGATAAAGTTTTCACCAATCAAATATTTTATTTTCAAACGTCATTATAACATGGCACTTTTGTGACTGTGTTGACAAGGTATAAGGGGCATTTCTATGACACCGGCATTGAGCGGCGTAAAAGTACTTATGCTCCGCTGGCGGCGGCATAAAAGTATTTGTACCTCCGCCGGCGTAAAAGTGAGTTGATTGTAGCGTGGTTGTCGCCTATAGAAACCATCCTGATCGACGCCAGGTAACTTGGTCTTTTTTAAATTTTCTTTTTTTAGCGCATTTTCCATCTTGATGAAAATCGCTATTGCAACCGCTTTGTCCGTCCGTCCGTCCGTCCGTCCGTCCGTCCGTCCGTCCGTCCGTCCGTTCATCGAACTCCTCCCAAACTAGACGACCTAGCTTTCTAATTTTTTCGCTGTTACATAGCTGCCACTCCCAAAGGAGGGCTAGGCTATATTGGATGTCCATATTGCGCCGCCAACATAGAGAAAACCGCCCCCGATAAACTTGAAATAACATAATATTGCACTTTCTACCAGACCTGATGCTCTAGTGTTCTCATTTTTTGAATAATACATAGTTGCCACTTACAAACGTAAGCCAACAAACATTCCGTCTTCAATATGCGCCGCCAACATGAAAAAACTGCTAAAAACCGCCCCCAAGCACTTTAAAATGAAAAACATGAACCCGAAGACATAGCGATCTGATTCTTTCGGTATATAAATAGCTGACTAAGAATGGGAAAGGATAGGCTACTTTTGGTTAGTCGCCGCCCCCAGATTCCGCCCCCAAACGATAAAAAGTGCAACTTTCACAAATGTTACTGATTGAGATGTTCCCTTCAACATTTAGGAACTGCCAACTCAAATTGTGCAACATTTGCTCAGCCGAACGCTGCCGCTCCCACACGCCGCCCCCAAAGTAAAAGATAAATGAAAAACATGAACCTGAAGACATAACGATCTAATTCTTTCACTATATTGATAGCTGACTGAAATTGGAAAAAGATAGGCCACTTTTAATTAGCCGCCGCCTCCAGCTGCCGCCTCCAGCTGCCGCCTCCAAGTAAAAAAATGCAACTTTCACAATTTTCACTGATTGTCATATTTCCCTTACATTTAGTAACTTCCAACTCAAACTGTGCAACAGTTACTTTGCCGAATGCTGCCGCCCCCATACGCTGCCATCAAAGTGAGAGATGGATGAAAAACATAAACCCGAAGACATAGCGATCTGATTCTATCGGTATATAAATAGCTGACTAAAAATGGGAAAGGATAGGCTACTTTTGGTTAGTCGCCGCCCCCAGATTCCGCCCCCAAACAATAAAAAGTGCAACTTTCACAAATGTTACTGATTAAGATGTTCCCTTTAACATTTAGGAACTGCCAACTCAAATTGAGCAACATTTGCTCAGCCGAACGCTGCCGCTCCCACACGCCGCCCTCAAAGTAAGAGATAAATGAAAAACATGAACCTGAAGACATAGCGATCTAATTCTTTCACTATATTGATAGCTGACTGAAATTGGAGAAAGACAGGCCAGTTTAATTAGCCGCCGCCTCCAGCTGCCGCCTCCAAGCAAAAAATGCAACTTTCACAATTTTCACTAATTGTCATATTTCCCTTACATTTAGTAACTTCCAACTCAAACTGTGCAACAGTTACTTTGCCGAATGCTGCCGCCCCCATACGCTGCCATCAAAGTGAGAGATGAATGAAAAACATAAACCCGAAGACATAACGATCTAATTCTTTCGCTATATAAATAGCTTACTAAAAATGGGAAAGAATAGGCTACTTTTGATATGACGCCGCCTCCAACTTCCACCCCCAAAAGAAAAAAAGTGCAACTTCCAATAATTTCCACTGATTTACATTTTAATGTTACCTCAAACATTCAGAAACTCCCAACTCGAACTGTGGAAAAATTTCTTTGCTAAACTCTGCCGCTCCCACACGCCGCCCCCAAAGTAAGAGATAAATGTAAAACATAACCTTGAAGACATGGCGATCTAATTGTTCCGCTATATAGATAGCTGACTAAAAATGGGAAGAGATAGGCCACTTTTGATTAGTCGCCGCTCCCAGCTCCCGCCCTCTAAACAAAAAAATATTGATGAGTGAAAGAATTTTCATTCAAATCTATTTAGTTGGCAAGTACCCCATTCTGATAACAAAATATCACAATGAGTTTCAAATGAAGAAAGTGGGCAAGGAATGGTGTTTCTCCTTCAACCAAATTTCTTTACGTTCACAATATGCCTCTTTGAGAAAATGCGCTACTGAGACTCACGCACGTGAAGGCATACTCACTTGTTTTAATATTCCGTGTACAAAATGATTGTTTGAAAATAAAACATTGTATTGTATTCGGAGTATAAGTGGCTTTATGTGACTCGTATGGATTTAATTCGCCTCGCTGCGCTCGGCGCTTAAACATCCATACTCCGTCACATAAAGTGTCACTTATACTCCTAATACAATAAATATCTATTATAAAAAAAAATCGAGCTCTTACTTGAGTGCCACTTTTTCTCCATTTCAAGGAAATGGGTGGAACTGCCAAAATAATCGTCGATTATAGATTTATTTTGCATTTAATAGGTATAAAATATGCTTTAGATGCAGGAACGAAGGCAAACACCTTCTACTAACCCAAGAAATTTTTGACAGCCGAGGTAATAGCTAGTCTGTAGACGGGGGTCATTCAAGTAAAAGGTAAAATATTGAAGCATTATAGACCGGTTGTCAATTGAAATATCCGTAGAGAGATGGAGCTAGATGTCGATACAATTTGTAGGATTTGTCTTCGTCCAGCAAATGAAAATTCTGTTTCCTTGTTTGATTCAAAAACAAAAGAACAGAATTCCATAGTGTCCAAAATTATGGCATCTGCTAACGTTCTGGTGAGTCAAGTCGACTGCCTCCGTTCAAGTGATCACTATTGACGGATCTTTCTTTCAGATATGTGCTGGAGATGGACTTCCAAATTTAGTTTGCTTGTCTTGCCGTCAATCGGTAGAAGCGGCTTATCGTTTGAGGTTGAAATGTGAAGAATCAGATAAAATCATCAGGTCTCATTTATTGGGAACACTCGAGATCAAAGATGAAGATGAGTTTCAAACGTGTAACGATGACATCAGCTTTGAAGAAGAAATCGTCATATTGGTTCAACCAAAAGAGGAAACGATACAACAAAAAGACGACGGCAAGCTGCTCAAGAAAAATGTTTGTTGTGGGTCTTGTCAAACATCTTTCAAGTCATAGAGTTATACAGTGACTCAAAACCCCCGGGTGCGATTTTTGGCGATTTTGGATATGTTGTAGAGCACTCAATTCTGAACAGAATATCAAATTTTCATAACGTCCATGTTTATTCCGAGGTTTTGCCGATTTTTTTACTATTTTTCCTGTACTATACGTACAGCGTGAGTCATGAACTTCTAAAAAAAAAATTAAAAAATGCCTATAAACGACTGGTTTGGTTGGAATGTTTTCAGTTTATGATTCACGCTGTACAATAAATGGAAATTCAGTACACATTTAGTAGATGATATTTTTCACTCATAATTCTGTCATAACCAGTTCCCTTAATAATTTCGAAGACGATATTCGATTTTTTCATCACTTTTTGTGGGCTTTGCAGAAGATTCTATATACCGCAGTAGGTACTGTCGGATGCAATAAGTACGAGGATAAGTACTATTCTTGACTCGATAGAGACACCCTGTAGAACAGCGAAGCGAAAGATGTTATAACCAGGGTTCGGAAATGTCTAGTTTTATTCAAGGACGGAGTCATATTGGTGAAATAAGCGTTGCGAAATCAATCCGTCTGGGTTTATTCCTTGACGGATTCTTGCCATTTTGGTCTCTTTTGAAAGCTACAAGGATGTACTTTGGTTTGAGCCCATTGACATTTCCGAAATCCAAAAAAAAATTAAAATTTTGACATTTGCAAAAATTATTTCTGGATTTTGGAAATGCCAATGGGCTCAAACCAAAGTGCATCCTTGTAGCTTTCGAAAGAGACCAAAATGGTAAAAATCCGTCAAGGAATAAACCCAGACGGATTGATTTCGCAACGCTTATTTTACCAACTGAACTCCGTCCCTTATTAACTACATTATTCACATTAACTACATAGATTACATTAATTACATGTAGCATGCAGTTAATGTAGTAAATGAGTTTCAACTGTCATCAGTGTCAAATGTAGGTGTTGGAGGGGTGACAGGCAGTTACCGCGACAGCCCGTAAGCGCGACACACCCCAACCGCTACACGTGGCAACGCTGCACGGCTGTCAAAAAGCAAAATGTCACATCTTGGCGACATAAGAGCGAAATGTGGATCTGCCAATCTGATTCGCCCTGCACCCTTTTGACCATTCGGCAATGCCGCATCGAAGTGTCAAAATGCACGTGCTCCACAACAATAAGTGCAATTTTATGTTGGTGTCTATTGTTATCGAACATCGAACAAGTAGAGCACTACAAATATCTAGGAACAATAATTGGAGGGAACGGAAGACAGGACAGAGAAGTGAATGAAAGAATTGCTATGGTGCGAAGAATATACAACTCCCATGGCCCATGAGAAAAACATTTTTCGGGAAGAGAGAAGTTACAAAGGAAATAAGAGGTGGTAACTCCAACACTGATTTAATGGGAGCGACTCGAGGACCCTGACAAGAAAGTACGAGAGTCGAGTGAATGCTGCAGAGACGAGATCCCTACGAAAAATAGAGGGGAAGACAAAAAGGGACGGAATCGGGAACAAGATTTTCAAAGAGCAGTAGTTAAGACGAAGCCCAGGAGAGTGTATGAGGCGAGAACACAGGGAAGAACTCTCGGAAGAACTAGAAGAGGCAGACCAAGAAAAACCTGGCGGGAAGAGGTGAGGCAAGCAGCGGAGGAGAAGGACATCAGCAGGTGGGAGATCGATGCGTTGATCCAGAACAGGATGGAATGGAGGAACAGAACAAGCTGAATTCGGGCTTTTTAGTCTTACACCGAACGGTAGAAAGACTCCGGATTAAGTAAGTCTATTGTGATTAGGTCTGAACAACTATGCATGACAGAATGATTAATTTCTTTTCCGTTACAGCAGTACGAATTATACTATCTAATTGCTGTTTCAAATGGAGGATATTTGTAAGATCCACGAAACCAACAGGAAGAGCCAAGGATTTCAGTACATATGAAAGGAATCGGTAGGTAAAGTCATTGTTTGCGTTAGATTTATACCAACTTACAGTCTACACACACTTGTGTAAGGATTATTGTATGTATCAAGCGTTGAAGTAAATTTCCTCTCATAGTAAGCCTGGTCGCTAGCCATGTTTTCTCACTAAATTTCCAAGAATCATAGGCGACTTAAGGTGATATTCACTTGAAGGCTCTATATACTACAAGCATTGTTTCTACAAGCTACAAGTGTTAGCTTTCCTCAAGTCCAAGTCCTAATGACAAGGCTACCTATATGAATCTCGTAAGTTATTACATCACTTTTTGGAATCAACTTCTCCGCAGTTATGCATCATATATTCCACTCTTTGTTCAAGTCTCATGTCTAATATGATCACTGATATTCATTAACTCCCAGAATAATATAGCTACCATCGTACGTAAAATAAACGAGGACCGTGTTTCGCGCGGAGTGTACTGATTTGATGAATTTTGGCCTTCTTGTCACTGACATCAAGCCAAAATTTATCAAATCAGTACACTCCGTGTGAATCACTGTCGAGTATAATTATTGTAATTGTAATGCAGTGTGTTCTTTTGTTACAGTAGTAGACCATGGTGGCCATGAGGTAACCATCACACACCTTTACAGAATTCTACAGAACTGTAAACATCATTCTCAAAGCTTGCCTCATCACTCCCAGCAGTGTTAACCGACAATAGCAGCTCATTTGGATCATTGGATCCAGACCCAGAAATAATTAACATCATCCTTGATCTCGCTCTTTCTCGTGTTTTATGAAGAGTGCCACCTCCTCGTCAACATCTTCACGCCGTTTTCACCACTTTCTTTTATTTACTCTTTTATTCTAGTGTTATCACATTTTTAAGTACTATTATTCTATATTGTATTTCTTAGAATTCACATTCCTTTGAAAAAGACCTGACAACGAGGTTGAAAGTTGAAACGTTGGTTGCTAATATACACGTTTTTTTGAAACTGAAATTGTCTATCATTCCCAAGATTTGAAGATAAATATTGTAAGCAAACAGACGGGAATCAGGATCTTATGTCGGAGCTTGAACAATTGAACTCCCTGTCAATGTCAGGTTCCTCAATGCTTATTTAAGAGTGCTAGAAAAATGTTGCTTGTGTTTTAGAAACAGAATAATATACCGGGTGATCATTCGAAAACTATCCACCTGCAATAACTCCCGATTCCTAGTCAAAATTTCTTCGAGCAAAAACAGGTCGATTTTTATATTGAGGGGGACATTCAAAACATACATTGGCAAATTTATATATTTACCCCCCTCGCCCCCACTCACCCCAACTTTGAAATTTCAAATGACACTACCTACCTTGCGATACATCAAATTGAAGAGAATTAAATTTTCTTTCTGGAAAAAATATTTCCAAAATTTTTAACCCCATCCCCTTTTCCCTCAAAATTCTCTGACTGTCCCATTTTATATTCTGGACCTCTAATTTTTTTCTCAATTTAGTCGGCGTTATCCTAGATAGCATCGAAGAAGAAAATTTTCGGTGGGAAAAGTCTACCCAAATTCGCCCCTTTGCTCTCCCCCAACTCAACTCCCAAATTCAACAAAACACCACCCACTTTGTGATACATCAAATTGAAGGGAATTGAATTCTCTATCTGAAAAGAATTTTTTTGGAATTTTCTACCCCTCCCCCAATAAATTGGTCATTTGGAGTATTCTAGGGGGGAAATGGGGGGCTTCAAAAATTGTAAAAAATCGTTTTCATGAAGAGAATTCACTTTCCTTGAATTTGATGTATTACAAAGTGGGTATTGACATTTTAGATTTTCAAGGTCAGGTGGGGGGAACGAAGGGGTGAATTTGGGTGGCACTTTTTTATAGAATTTTTTTTATTTTGATGCTGTGCCGGATGACGTTGACTGTATTGAAGGGAAATGGAGGTCAAGAATATTAACTTGGACACTCAGAGAATTTTAGGAAGAACGGGGGGTAGGGTTGAAAAATTTCAAAATATTTTTTTTAGGAAGAGAATTCAATTTTCTTTGATTTGATGTATCTCAAGGTAGTTGGTGTCATTTGAAATTTCAAAGTTGGGGTGAGTGGGGGCGAGGGGGCTCAAGATATAAATTCTCCAATGTATATTTTAGATGTCCCCCTCGATATAAAAATCGACCTGTTTTTGCTCAAAGACATTTGCACTAGGAATCGGAAGATATTGCAGGTGGATAGTTTTCAAATGATCACCCGGTATGTGGGTGTGGGGTGTGGGTCAAAGGGTGTTGGATTGGCGTACAAACCAATAGGATACATTATATTTTGCCAGTGGTTTCACCTGTCAGTTCCTCACTTGTCTGTGGGGACTAACCAGAGAGGCGGAGAGGGCGGTGAAAAACAATAGGAAGATTTTGAAAAACATAGAAAATCAACTTCTATTTATATTTGAAAAAAGAAATGATGAAATAATACCGATGAACCCAAGCAGGGGTGGATGGGCCAAGGGGGTAAAAGGAAATTTACCCCCTGGGCCGGTGAGATCTATAAAATTTGGGCCGGTAGGATAAAACCAATACTTTTATTTAACAGTGGAAATTTTGAGAAGAAAGATCTAGGCTGGGAAAATGAACAAGTTTTCAACGCAGTGCACTCAGCGTCACCTCATGTACTAATATAACTTTACAACTTGTTTTCTCAACCTCACAGGGGCCACTCGACAATGGGCATTTTCATTCCATTCTCTTCAGTGAACACACCGCTTACAATTTTCCCGAAAGAAACCCAGAAATGTATTGAACTACGTTCTTTACATAAACACTGATGTTATTCAGACTCGCAAAATACTCGCCGTAATATCAGGCCACAGTTCTGTACACCGACAGTCCGACACTGCTTGTCGGTATCGGTAGCTAGAAATAAGTAACGATGTTATTTGTTTCTCATCCTAGCTACCTCGGAACCCCGTTATTGGATACCAATAGGGAAGCGAGCTTTCTGAGGCTCATTATCGATTTGAAGAACATACCGGGTGATCATTTGAAAACTATCCACCTGGAATAACTCCCGATTCCTAGTGAAAATGTCTTCGAGCAAAAACAGGTCGATTTTTATATCGAGGGGGACATCAAAAACATACATTAGCGATTTTCTATCTTAAGCCCCCTCGCCCCCACCTACCCCAACTTTGAAATTTCAAATGACACTACCTATATTGCGGTACATTGAATCCAACAGAATTGAATTCTCTTTCTGAAATAATATTTTTCAAATTTTTAACCCCACCTCTTTTCCCCCCTAAATTCTCTGAGTGTCCAATTAAATATTCTGAACTTCTCAATTCTCTCCAATGCAGTCAACGTCATTCTGCACAGCATCGAAAGAGAAAATTTTCTATGGAAAAAGTGCCACCCAAATTCACCCCTTTGCTCCCCTCTCCTCACCTTAAAAATCTAAAATGACAATACCCACTTTGTGATATATCAAATTGAAGGGATTTGAATTCTCTCCCTGAACACAATTTTTTCGAAAATTTTAAAACCCCCGTTTTTCTACTAAAATACTCCAAATGTCCAGTTAAACGGGGGAGGAGTTGGACATTTAAAAAAAAATGTTTTTAGAAAGAGAATTTAATTTTCTCCAATTTGATGTATCACAAAGTGGGTGGTATTTTGGTCAATTTTATAGTTGAGGTGGGGGAGAGCAATGGGGTCAATTTGGGTGGCACTTTTTCCACCGAAAATTCTCTTTGAAGCTATTCAGGATGATGCTGACTAAACTGAAGAGAATTGAGGGGTCCAGAATATTGAAAGGGACACTCAGATAATTTTTAAGGAGAAGGGGGTAGAGTTAAAAATTTTTAAAATATCTTTTTCAAAAAGAAAATTTAATTTTCTTCAATTTGATGTATCGCAAGGTAGGTAGTGCTATTTGAAATTTCATTTTTGGGATAGGTGGGGGCGAGGGGGCTGAGGATAGAAATTTGCCAATGTATGTTTTAGATGTGTCACTCGATATAAAAATCGACCTGTTTTTGCTCGAAGAAATATTGACTAGGAATCGGGATTTATTGCAGGTGGATAGTTTTCAAATGATCACCCGGTATAGTAGTAGGAGTTCAAAAAGAGTTCAAGAGTTCAAATTCAAAGTTCAAGAGTTATAGATAGATGGATACTCGGATGGATAGATGAGACTTACTAGTTCAAAATGTGGGATGTATAAGAAGTGAATAAGACATGGACTATTTACTAAGTTTTAAAACGTCACAGGACTTCTTGGAAACTTCTTTTTGTGCAGTGAGGAGTAGGGGCAGCTCCAACAACAACCCTGATGCGCAATAATTACTAGCGCCCATTAGAGTCTGCAGTCTGCTAATTCATCACTGAATCTCCACCTCCAATGGGAACTGCCTGGATGATTATGATTTATTATTATCAGTGTTTATGTAGAGAACGTAGTTCTAGGTATCTTGCGGACTCTATGCTTGCGAGAACATTGTAAGCGGTGTTCACTGAAGAGAATGATGACCAAGCTGTCAAGCGCGGCAATACCAAAGAGAATGGAATGAAAATGCCCATACTGTCGAGTGGCCCCTGTAAGATTGAGAAAACCTACTTGGAAGGACAATATGTTATAAAGTTGGAATGCATGAGGTGCCGCTGAGTGCACTGCGTTGGAAACTTGTTCATTCCCAGACCTTTCTTCTCAAAACTTTCATATATTGTAGAATAAAAGTGTTGGTCTTTAGAAATTTATCCGCCATCGCTCACCAGTGGGTGTGAAATTCTAAAAATTATGGATAAAAGGTAGTCTTCTCACAAAACGTTTAAAGAAATTTCTTACTACAGTTTCGGGAACGTAAGGAATAAATTATATGTCAAATATTCACTCCTCTACTTCTTCACCAGAATATTTCACAAGCTTTCACTATTTCACCTCCAACGACGGGAGACAAAAGGCTCCCGAAACTGCAGTAATAAATGTTTATAAACATTTTGTGGGAAGACTCTGCCTTTTATTTATAATTTTCAAAAGTGTTTATTTTATCCTACCGACTCTTTCACGAATCTCACCAGCCCAGAGGGAAAAAAGGCCTTGGGTCATCCACCCCTGAATGCAAAATCTCGTTGTTTGTATAGACGCACCAGGTGGGATTTCAAACTTTTTTTTTCGTAAGAGACAAAGAATTAAAGAAACTGTTTAGAATAGAATGAAATTTTTTTTTCAACTATTGCGAATGTGTTGAAAATTTTATTTGCTATACAGGAAGAATCCTAAATAGTGAGAATCCAGATAAACCAGGAGACTACGACATTTTTATTGATGAATCTGTGGCCCATCTTAATTTAGAAGAGCTGACGAAATAGATAAAGAACATGTAAAATTGAAAGCCTCATTGCTTTAGACAAAAATCCTGGAGTCAGGCCCCATAAGTGTCGGGTGAATGCTTGAAAAGAATGATAGCTAAATGTATGGCAGAGGTATCAGGTTATATGGATGTAATAGGAGTACCTATGTTGTAAAAAACAACTATGGTGAAGGACTAAAAGCAAAAAAAGTCTACAGCATTTGTGAACGTAAATATATGTATTAAAATAATGAAAAATCAGCAATTACAAAAAGACATCGAATGAGTAGGTATCTACATGTACTATTACCACTTAGATAACTTGAAATTGAAAAAAATTGACCTCCGGTTGCACCAATAAGCCTTCATAATATATTATCGATTTACCAACTATACCATGGGCATTTCACTGTTGTTTGACCAACAGCACTGCGAGTTTATATTTAATTTGATGATCAAATTTATGAGCTTGGTGAATCCAGGGGGAGGGGGGGGGGTGTTCACCCGTGTAGGTATGAATTTTTTTCAGCAGCTTCAGGTCTGTCCTCTGGGACCAAGAGGTGACTACTTTACTCCGGAAATGGCTTAGCTCCTTGTTTCCCTCAAAACCTGGAGGCTAGCAGGCATCCATTGCAAAAAGTGTCTCTCCTTAGGGGCTGAAAAATACACATGAGTAGATAAATCCAAAGCCTTTCAATTATTTGATTTGAGCAGTAATTATATTAAACTGGTCCAATAATTCGACCCATCACCATTTCGTGACCGCGACTTTGTCGGTTGATATCTTTTGAACGAGTTGATGGATTTGAAAAATCTTATCCACCAAGTAGCGGCCGCAAAATGGTGATAAGATGTGTCAAGTTATTGGAGCAGTGTATTTGGTAGTAATAGCAGCCAGCGAGGCCTTTCTTGTAGGTCAGAATTCTTTTGAAAACAACAAAATTATGTATAGGTACCCGAGTAGGTACCTATAAGAGACCCTACCTGATGACCATCTTAGCCTGAAAAGACCATCTTCTGTCCTGGTCCTGGATGCAAGAGCAAGTAGGTACGATGTGGCGACGACTTGCTCACCCTTTGAGCGAGCCTGATATGATTATCAAAGGGTTTTTGACAAGGATATCAACCAGTTCTGGAAGAAACCCAGCCTCAAGTCCCAAGACAGGAAACATATCCTCCCCCGAAATGACTATTGTGTCTCTCCGGAGCCACTAAAAAATACACCTTTAAGTCATCTACCTACATTAATTTAAATTAAATCCAATTTTACTCCGAACTCTATTTGTTTTACCTACCTTTATGTTTATAAACTGGCATTATTATATGGGACACATGGACAACAAATCAAACAATAATAAAGCAACAAACGCGACAGTGCGACGTTGCCTAGCGCTTTTGGAGGGTGAGAGGGGTGCTTGTAGGAAGGGGATTGCATTTTTTTAAGTTTTTGACATTTCCGTCAAACTAGAGGCCATGTTGCCATGTTTATTCAACCTGTCGCTCTTGTGGCCTGTCGCGCTTGAAATTGTCGCGCTAACTGCCCGTAATCGTTGGAGGTTGGAGGTAGGGGGCCTGTCATAATGACGTTTCCTTTACTTCGCGTGCTTTTTGCCGTCGGCCGTTTGCGATTTTGAGTTTCAAATTGTAGGTATATGAGTTTTGTGTGTTGTGTCCACAAAAAGTTAAACCAATAAAAATCACCAAAAATTGGTGTACTCGATTTGAGCATGTCAAATTTAAATTATTCAAAAACAACACATTTTTAAATTTCGCGCTATTGAGCATGCGCACATCATTATTTACGTTGTCGTTTATTCATGTAGTTTGTGTAGTGTTTACCCTCATGTAAATAATACAAAAACTACATGTAGTAAATGAGGTAGTTTACGTCCGAAATAACTACCTCTGAACCCTGGTTATAACACTACTTATGTACTATATCAAGCTAATTAAAAATATCTCTGATTTTATTTTTAATAGTGGAAAATTAAGAAGTGATTACTATTGATTACTATCAAACAACCCACACAAAGTTCATTACCTTTCTCCCACAATGTCAAGGTTATCAATAGTGTGAAATAAAAAAATGAAGACGACCTTAGACTTTGCATTACATTTACAGTCTTCATTGTGTTATAACGAACACAACACAGACACACATGTTGTGTTTTTATCATAAACTACTATTCCACTACTTGCTTCATAATCAAAATCTATAACAAAATATCCGCATTATTTATACAGTGATAAGATGGTTAGCAGGCATGTTAGCACATTGATTTACGTGATAATTCTAGTTTTCCATTGTGTGGTATTGAAAAAGTATGGCAGAAGTCACAAAAATCCACCAAAAGATGCTTTGGAATCACTGCAATCGCTCCAAAAATTTCGATACTTTTACCTCACGACGTGGAATTTCGTAAGTAATTTTTTCTTCTGTTTTTCATTTTACCAGATTAACATTTTGAAGTTTTCTCACAATATTGATATCAGTATCTGTTTTCCAGGCGTTACAAGTACTATTTCTGATAGTTGCCGTCGCATCTGACATTACCAGAATCAGCAATACTTTGAAAACATTGAACCAATTTCTGACTAGGCTGCGAAGCAACTTATTCGCTTCAATCACGTTTCCTTTGTCTCTGATGGTTGCTTCGGTGTTTTGGCCCGTGTACCTCTATGACAAAGAACTCATGCTTCCAAGGGGGGCTGATGTCTTTCTAACTTTTTGGATGAACCAATCTCTGCACACTTTCATTCTGATACCACTAGGTGTGGAAATATTTTTAGCACAAGGAGGTACTACAGTCAAACTGAGATCTACAATTCTGAGATTTTCTTTTTTCTTGGCAGCATATGAAACTTTGTAAGTATCTACTGACAATAAGTTGTTTTTACATAAGTACGGAAGTACTTAGAGTTGATAGCAAAATATTTGGTACGATTGTGGAATACCTAATTTTTTATTTACTGGAATTATTCAGATTTTGTCATTGATCTGAGGAGACTACTTGCTCCAAGAGCTCCCGGATAATCCCTCATAAGTTATAACAGCAAAATGTTTTATCGGATTACAAGCAACTGATGTGAGTAAATTTCTAAATCGTCCCAAACATTTTGAGATCGACTGTACCTACCTGACTGAATGTGCACAGTGTTCGAAATTTTAAATCACTTTTTTGCAGATATTTTTTCATTTACTTCCAATTCGGCGTTTTTCTTTACCCAATATATTACAAGATGAACTGGACACAAACTTTGACGTTTACGCTCGTATCATTTTTGTTTGGTGTTATCTATTTGGTCATTGGCGTGACGTTAAACAACAAAAATAAAAGGCAAATACTGATTGCCACATCAAAAACAAAGTGAATATTTCGTTACTATTATTTATTATGATATGTATATTTATATTATTATTTATTAGGAAATATGTAACAAGAGAGTTTATTAGGCAGTGCAAATAGGGCAATTGCATGATGTTGGTTCAGCTTGTCGCCACTTGGTGGCTTTGGTTTGGTAGCACAGTGCGCTTGCGCCAGATCCAGATTATTATCGATTAGTTTCGTTTGTTTATGTTTTGCAAATTGCAAATAAAAGTCGAACAACGGCCCATCGCTTCTTCAGGAGTTCATTGGTGGGGAACTTGTGGAATTTTATGCCATTTCTGTTTTGTTAATTTTTGAGCGCGGGGTAGTACACACCATTTATAGGGCATTTTTCAGCGTCGACAATATAGAAAGATGAGAAGAGAACTAATGACAGAGGGCAATTGGTGTAACGAGATAAAATTTATTCAAGTGCCAAAATCACGCGAATGACATTTATGACACACGATTTGCCGATTTGCAATACCAATAATTGATAAACCTAAAATCCCCAGGTGGCAAACGGCGCCACAAGCGCCCCCTACATGCAATCGCCCTATTCACAGACAAAGCTAATTGAAATAAAAATAGCCTGTGTGAGATCAATCAATGACACTCAACAGTATTTATTAATACAAGCTGTTTTCCAACCTGAATCGTTCTTTTCAATTTCAACAGCAATACCTTTAGTGCGGGAGGTAAGGGATCCCACCCATGGATCCCACCTTGCAAATTGTGATATCGTAGATTTTTTCCGTTTTTTCTTTGCGCGCGATCGTACCTTGGGGCATGAGAAACCTTTGTGGCAGGTGGCATATTTTTTCACAAAATACAAGGTTGAAACCGTCAACTGCGAGACGGTGGGGTATTCATAATGTATAGCACATACATACCGGGTGATCATTTGAAAACTATCCACCTGCAATAACTCCCGATTCCTAGTGAATATTTTCCCGAGCAAAAACAGGTCGATTTTTATATCGGGGGGGACATATAAAACATACATTGGCAAATTTCTATATTCACCCCCCTCGCCCCCACTCACCCCAACTTTGAAATTTCAAATGACACTACCTACCTTGTGATACATCAAATTGAAGAGAATTAAATTTTCTTTCTGAAAAAAATATTTCCAAAATTTTTAACCCCACCCCCTTTTCCCTGAAAATTCTCTGACTGTCCCATTTTATATTCTAGACCCCTCATTTTTTTCTCAATTTAGTCGGCGTCATCCTAGATAGCATCGAAGAAGAAAACTTTCGGTGGAAAAAGTGCTACCCAAATTCACCCCTTTGCTCTCCCCCACCTCAACTCCCAAATTTAACAAAACACCACCTACTTTGTGATACATCAAATTGAAGGGAATTGAATTCTCTTTACGAAAAGAACTTTTTTGTAATTTTCTGCTCCTCCCCCAATAAATTGGCCATTTGGAGTATTCTAGGAGGGAGATGGGGGGCTTTAAAAATTGTGAAAAAATCTTTTTCAGGAAGAGAATTCAATTTCCTTCAATTTGATGTATTACAAAGTGGGTATTGACATTTTAGATTTTTAAGGTCAGGTGGGGGGAGCGAAGGGGTGAATTTGGGTGGCACTTTTTTTATAGAAAATTTTCTCTTTCGATGCTGTGCAGGATGACGTTGACTGTATTGAAGGGAAATGGAGGTCAAGGATATTAACTTGGACACTCAGAGAATTTTAGGAAGAACGAGGGGTGGGGTTGGAAAATTTCAAAATATTTTTTTTAAAAAGAGAATTTAATTCTCTTTAATTTGATGTATCGCAAGGTAGGTAGTGTCATTTGAAATTTCAAAGTTGGGATGAGTGGGGGCGAGGGGGCTCAAGATATAAATTCTCCAATATATGTTTCAGATGTCCCCCTCGATATAAAAATCGACCTGTTTTTGCTCAAAGACATTTGCACTAGGAATCGGGAGATATTGCAGGTGGATAGTTTTCAAATGATCACCCGGTATAGGTACCTACTTGTGTAATTGAAAAAAAAACTTACCACTGTGAACAGGATGGAGCTTCATGGTGTGTTCTGTAAGATGCTTTTCTTGAGTGTAGCTCTTGCCACAAATACTGCAAAGAAACGACTTTTCGCCCGTATGAGTCTTCATATGTGCAGTGCAAGCAGACTTCTGCGTAAAAGACATTGCACAAATGCTGCAGATGTATGGTTTTTCCCCAGTATGCAGTCGCTTATGGTTCGTTAACTGGCTGCTGATATAAAAAGTCCTAGGACATACGTCACACGCAAAAGGCTGTTCCCCCGAGTGCGTTCTCATGTGGTACGAATAGGAATTGGTTTGAGCGAACTTCCGATTGCAAATGTTGCAAGAATATGGTTTGATCCCAGTGTGGAGGCGAATGTGAGCTTTTAAATTGCCTGAAAGCAGAACGTTGGTACAACAAGCTGATGAAAAACTAACACAAGCTCTTACATAAGTTGCTGAAGATTTTGCCGCAAGTCTCGCAGCAATAAGTCCTTCCGGAATGCTGATTCACTTCGTGCGCTTCCAACTGGGACAGCGTCAGAAACCTTTTTTCGCACATATCGCATTCGTGCGGCATCTCTACTTCACTTGCGTGTGTCCTCATATGACTGGCCAAAGCCCTGCCATTTGTAAAACTACGTTTGCATACTTGACACTGGGAAGGCTTGACTCCAGTATGGGTTCTCATATGAGCAGACAAATTATTAGGCTGCAAGAACATTCTTTTGCAGACCTTACAAGCCACTGATTTGCGACTAGGTTTGTCTTGTTCGTCAAGTTTTACTTCTGACGTGTGCTCGTCTACCATGTGTTTAGTCAAAGTTTGGTCATCTGCAAAATGTTTTTCGCATATCCTGCACATATGGACAACATCAACACTCTTCTTATGCATTTTTCGGTGCCGTTTCAATTCGTAAGATGACTTGAAAGATGTTTGACAAGACCCACAACAAACATTTTTCTTGAGCAGCTTGCCGTCGTCTTTTTGTTGTATCGTTTCCTCTTTTGGTTGAACCAATATGACGATTTCTTCTTCAAAGCTGATGTCATCGTTACACGTTTGAAACTCATCTTCATCTTTGATCTCGAGTGTTCCCAATAAATGAGACCTGATGATTTTATCTGATTCTTCACATTTCAACCTCAAACGATAAGCCGCTTCTACCGATTGACGGCAAGACAAGCAAACTAAATTTGGAAGTCCATCTCCAGCACATATCTGAAAGAAAGATCCGTCAATAGTGATCACTTGAACGGAGGCAGTCGACTTGACTCACCAGAACGTTAGCAGATGCCATAATTTTGGACACTATGGAATTCTGTTCTTTTGTTTTTGAATCAAACAAGGAAACAGAATTTTCATTTGCTGGACGAAGACAAATCCTACAAATTGTATCGACATCTAGCTCCATCTCTCTACGGATATTTCAATTGACAACCGGTCTATAATGCTTCAATATTTTACCTTTTACTTGAATGACCCCCGTCTACAGACTAGCTATTACCTGTTATAGGAAACCTATTATATGTTATAGGAAATTCAATTCTCCACAGATCCTCCAATTTTCAAAGATAAGTTGTTATTTCTTCAATAGTTTGAGGTGTTTTCATTTTAAGGTGCATGCTGTAGTGTTCTGGTCAGTAGTAGACGACGCACCGCGCCGGCTCAAGTTCAAATCGATTTTTTAAACTCGAGAAACAAAATTATACATCGAGTGGATGATTTTTGTGGAGAATACACTTCAATTCAATGGTCCCTGAAAATTTTCTAAAAATGAACGCCTCCAACAGTAAAACAAAAATTCGTCAAAATTGTCAAAGAAAAAACAAGTTTTTTCAAGCTAACTTGTTCAAACTTGTTTTCATCCAAATTTACACATCGAATATGAGTTCAGGAGATTGAATTTAGTCGGAAAAGATACCAAACTTGTCGTGATCGATTCTACATGGGCAGAAAAACAAAATGGACCACCTAGCAGAGCTTCGCCCCCCCACTACTCCCCTTCAACAATGATGGACACTTTTTGTACCAAAATAGTATCAATGGGATATGATACGTCGAACTATAATGTATTCACATCCAATGGATTGACGGGTTCCATCCCCTCCATTTTCACCTGCAATTTTTTTCCCCCCCTCCAATAACTCAAAACCCCCGAGTGCGATTTTCGGCGATTTTGGATATGTTGTAGAGCACTCAATTCTGAACAAAATATCAAATTTTCAGGACGTCCATATTTTTTCCGAGGTTGAAATCTATCTTTCTTGTACTAGTATAGAAAAAAAAATTAATACACATTCAGTGGTTGCTATTTTTAGCAGCCGCGCTTTGAAGTTTGTCCGTCCGTCCGTCCGTCCGTCCGTCCGTCTTGTAATTGAAAACAAAAAGTCGTAGCGGTTTCGGGTTTTTTGCAAATTAATGCTTATTGTCTGCGGATGGGAATAGGCACAAACAAAATTTGGTTCGGCCGCGGAATTTTTTTTTTAATGTTAAAAAGTCGGTTTTCAACGCTACAGTATGAACTTTTACATCGGGGAATCTTGCGAACCGTTCTAGATACATGTATACATGCAGCGAACGAAATACGTAGAAAGTAATAGAGAAATTTTTAGTGAAAGAATCATTTCGTTTCTGACTTTTTTTTTTGAGAAAGTCGACTCCTTTTGACGTTTGACGTTTCCCATCATTTCCTGTTACCTGAAAGGACGCGATTTAAATCTGGAACACCCTGTATAGTGGCCTTTTTTACCCGTCTGAACAACATACGCAAATAGTCAGAGACCCCCGGCTATAGCTTCATGAATTTTGATTATTTTATTTTAGAGAAAGTGGTTCTTTTCGCTCGCGTCAGCGACGCAGCGCAAGCGGGAACCCTCGCGGTAATCTGGTACAAGTCAATCTGTAAATAACACAGGTCAACATCAATTTTGTGCCTGGGATAAGTATACTAAATTTCTGTAGCTTGAGTCAAATCAACCTGAAAAAAAATAATATCCCATGAAAAAGTTTGCTTTTGACATATTTGAAAATTTATGAAAATGTCAATTTTGATAAATTCACTTGTTGAAAAAAATTGAAAAATTTATTTTTTTTAATCTTTTTATCAACTTTAACGAATAATTGATACAAAATAATTAAAAAAAATCAGAAATAAAGTCCTTGACTCTTCTTATTATGATCATGAGAACTTTTACATTTTTTCATTTTTTTCGGCATTTTTAATTTCCTACAAACGTCAAATAAAACACTTGACTATCGTTTTTGCGACTCCAGAGCACTCTACACTCTAATGTAGATGACACATGAACGTCAGAATTTCCCTCCGTCCCCCTATAAACTGATTTTCTGTTTTTATTCATGATATGAAATCTGTTCCATTAGTACCTACCAATATTACAAAAGCAAACTTTAATGAGAATGTCGGTAGTTTTTCATTATTTTGACTCATGACATTCAATAAAATCATAAAATAAACCCAAGCACAAATTTTTTTTTTCACTTTGTTGACCTGTGTAATCGGCGTTTCTTCGACAGGAATTATACAGGGTGTTTGCAAACTTGGGGCAGAAAATTGAACAGCAGGTAGAGAAATGCCCCAGAAGTGACAGAAAAATGTTGAAGAAAATTTATTATTTCAATTTTTAGAAATATGGAGGGTCAAAAGGTGGTCTTTCGACCCCATTTATTTTCGTTATTTTCAAAGAATTAAGTGATCTCTCTTCCTCAGACCAAAAAGCAAATTTTTTCAACCTTTGAATGGGTTTTGTAATTTTGTTTAGTGTACATGGTGCTTAGTGTACAGGGTGCTGAGTCATAAATCCTAAAAATCTATTTTTCCTCGAAAATGCTCGTGAAAAGTTCGAGCGGTTATAAAACTGATGTAGAGCAACAAATAACACAAATAGTTCCCATATGAAATTTTCTGCATGCATTTTTGAAGAAAATTGGATTTTCAGGATTTACGATTCACCCTGTATAGTAAATAAAATTTCAAAACACATTCAAAGGTTCAAAAACTTTGCTTTTTGGTCTGTTGAAAAGAGTTTACTAATATCATTAGTAGGTCAGCCTCGGTTTTAGGATGTTATTACGAGAGGTCGCACAAATCTGGAAGGAGCACCCGTCTAGCAGCCAACTGATGAGATAAAATGAGCTGCGCTGCCCGGCTTTCGCAAGCGATGAGGCTTGGTGCAGAACTAATTGGCTCCGCCCACGGCCCATTGTGAATAATCGAGTGCTCAGTGCTCAGGGCCGCTATTCTTGGATCGTGTGAGAAAAGTCCCTGGGAGTTTTATATAATCCGTACTACACTTCTGTAGCGAAAGTTGCCTAAAAACCACGATTTTAGGCAACATTCGCTACATCAATGTACTGCGGAATTTATTTTACTCCCAGGGACTTTTCTCACACGATTCAAGAATAGCGGCCCAGTACTTATGCCCGATGCACTTTACTACCTGAAAATGTGTTTCTTTGCGCCTCGCCACTGCAACCACAGCATAGTGTGCGTAGTTTGTGTGGATTTTTGGCGTATAGTGCGAGTGCCTGTATCTCCTATTTCCAAAATACTGCCTTTTGGGTCCACTTCTTTGAAATTTTGGCGCTGCGCTCTCGCTAAAATGGACTATTGCTATGATCAGCTGTTATGATATATGCAAATGTAGCTGCAAATGATCTATTATGGCCTCAAATTCCAGCCGTTTCATCAAAAACAAAATTTGTTCTCGTTTTCTTAGTAGTAACGAAAAGTTGTAGCAACATTTTTTTTGTTACCTATGTCCCTCAACTTCAGCTCAATGTGGGATGGAAGAGAAATTGAGGGACGTAACAAATTTTTTTTAAGAATTCTGCTGAAACTTATCGTCCCTACTAAGAAAACGAGAAAACATTTTTTTTCTGATGAAACGGCTGAAATTTAAGGCCATAATACATCATTTGCAAAAAATATTTGAATATACCGTCCGTTTTTTATTTTAGGCCCCAGCCCGTAGCATCTTTATTATAGGTTTCACACCCAATATATTATATATTTTTGAAATCACAAAAACAAGATCTTTCGACTGATGATATGTCAAATTATTTTTGACAGATGTCATTTTTTGACAAATGACAGAATATTACTTGTGATACACCATTTTAAAGCCCATAAAATTCTGAGGAGAACTGTGTTTTTATTTTTGTGATAGGGTGTCTTTTACAGCTTCTAGGGGTCTTTCAATAGGAAAAAAATGTTGAATTTCAAAAATACATAATAAGTAAATAGGTAAAGCAGGTACCTATTTTTAGTGTAAGCTAATGATAATAATGATAAATTAATCACAATGAAACAAAAAATGTCCTAAAGAAGTTGCTCGAATGACCACCTCCTTGTTCCTTGAATGAAAGATTCGACGATCAGTGAATTGGAACTACCACCGGCCCAACGCGATGACATTCGAGCTTGCCAGAAATTACCCCCCTCGAGTTTTTATGAGCCTACCCGAAAGATAAGGTGTTTATAAAGTTTTCCAATAATTTGGACAATTTAAAAATCAGATCATCACCATTAGTTAATTTAAAAATACTTATCACTTATTGAGTGGCTATTTCTGAAATTGACATTTTTTCCTATTGAAAGACCCCCAGAAGCTGTAAAAGACACCCTATTTAAAAAATAAAAACACAGTTCTCCTCAGAATGTAATAGGCTTTAAAATGATGTATCACAAGTACTATTCTGTCATTTGTCAAAAAATGACATCTGTCAAAAATAATTTGACATATCTTCACTAGAAAGATCTTGTTTTTCTGATTTCAAAAATATATAATATATTGGATGTGAAATCCATAATAAAGATGCTACGGGCTGGGGCCTAAAATAAAAAACGGACGGTATAGGGTGATGCACCACCAAATGAACATAGCTTCAGGGTAGGTTCAGTTTTTCCAGGCGAACCAGGATCTGGTTTTGAAATTTTTCAAACGCCGTTCATTTCGAGCCACAGGGTGATTCATGTATTTCGTAGAATTTTTTGACAATCCATAACTTCAGAACGACTCATTGGATTGGATTCAAATTTTGTGGGCTGATCTTCTATTGATATCTGACACATCGCGCTATCAAAGAGTTTGAAATTTCCAGGGCCGGCCTTGAAAAAAAACTTCAAAGCTTTTTCTAAAAAAAAAAAACATTGTGTATGCGTTTTATTCAAAATTAATTTTCATATTCAGGAACTACATGAAAATAGCTATTATTATCGCAAAAAAATTGCTTGACACCATTAAACTATCAAAAAAAAAAATTGATAATCCTGAAAATTTTCAAGGTTGGGATTTTTTGTAAATTGATATTTTCAAATATTTGCAAATGATCTATTATGGCCCAAAACTTCAGCGGTTTCGTCAGAAAAATAAAAATTACATTTTTCTCGTTTTCTCAGTTTATAAAGTTTCAGCAGAATTTTCAAAAAATTATTGTTACGTCCCTCGGTTTTACTTCTATCCCAAATTGAGTTCAAGTTGAGGGACGTAACAAAAATGTTTTGAAAATTCTGATGAAACTCTTTGTTACTACTGGGAAAACGAGAAAAATGTCATTTACATTTTTCTGATGAAACGACTGAAATTTAAGGCCATAATAGATCATTTGCAAATATTTGAAAATATTAATTTTCAAAAAATCCCAACATCAGAAATCATAACGATTATCAAAATTTTCTTGACAGCACAATGGTGCCAATCAATTTTTTTGCGATATTGATAGCTTGTTTTATGTAGTTTCTGAATTTGAAAATGAATTTCAAAAAATATGCATACAGAATGTATTTTTTTGAAAAAAGCTTTTAAAGTTTTTTTCCAAGGCCAGCCCTGGAAATTTCAAACTGCTTGATACAGGCGATGTGTTAGCTATCAATAGAAGAATATACACACAAAATTTCAATCGAATCCACTGGATCGTTCTAAACATACGGCTCTTCAAAAAATTCGACAAAATGCATGAAACACTTTGTAACTTTGAAACGAACAGTGTTGGAAAAATGTTAAAGCCAGATCCTGGTTCGCCTGGAAAAACTGGGCCCATCATTGAGCTATGTCCATTTGGTGGTGAATCACCCTGTATAGACTACAGCGCCTAACACTCTATTAATAGGTGCTTTCCTTTTACAACCCAAACTAAGTATTCTGACCTAAGTTAAGTGGTCTCTCACTTTCACGCATGGATTTCTCGCTTTTTCTCTCTCAAACTTGGATCAGATCAGTGAGTTTTGTGGTAAAAGGAAAAACACGTGACTCCTGTCAAGTTGGTTTCAAAAAATTCGGCTCCGTATCCGTAAAGGAGACACGTACAGTTCTTAGAACTTTTGATTTTTTTGCTGGCTTTTCATCGATAATTTTCGAAAACCGGTTGAGGAAACTTGAATTGCACAAAAATCCAAACAGTGGCATCAAAGTTACAAAATAGTCCCATAAAAAATTTGCAAAGAATTGGTTTTTAAAAATTCTGTCCATCAGTTACTTTTTACTTCGATTGCAAAGTTCTTGTACAGAGATGAGATATTGCTAGTTTGTTCATCAAAATAGGTGTTTTTCGAAATAACAGAGTGCATTTTAAGGTGAAAGTAATCGAGCGTCAAGCACAGTTCGTAATATATCCAAGCAGATAAGCGGGAGAAATCTTTGAAATTTGAAATGTGTAAAATGTCCCGGTATTCAGGAAACTAACAATCGGAGGGAGCTTCCCGCTGTGCAGGAGGGCGGAGCCAATTTCACGGTAAATGATGAAGCCGAGCGCTGAACCCAGCTTTCGCGCTCTTTGCCGAGTTTCGAAAAGCGACAGATCCTGAACACGCCATCTGTCCGTGCTTTACACAACCTTCACAATTTGAACGGCGGCTGGCCTACTATACTCTATACACTGATAGAAAGGACCACTAGATTCATCCGCTTGAAAAGTAGTCCCGAGCGTTACCCGCGAAATTTAAAATTCCAGTTAGAAAGAGGTGCTTATTTCCGTTAATCACAGCTAAGTGCTATGGTAATTTTAAATGACACCAGTTTAATACCAATTTTAATGATGAGAAAATAATATTTTTGAATGAAGCTGATTTTATTACACAACACTCACAACAGCCGAGCCGACTAAAAATAACAAACATCATATAGAAATGGAGGTTAGAAATCGTACGTAATTGTCAAACTCGCTGAATGTAATGCCATTGGCTTGGCGTAGGAATAATTTGCCCGGGTAAGACTACCAACCGAACAAAACTAATATTAGTTCCAAACGCGCCTATGTTGTTACAGTCTTCGGTGCTTTTGTTTGCTATAGGTTACATCACTGAAATTCAAAAAAGTCCGTTCTATCGGTGTACAGACTATAGGAGTAGTTATACAATCGAGTATACAATGCTAATATCTTCCAAAGTAACGAAAATAAAAGGGGGTCGAATGACCACTTTTTGACTCGCCATATTTTCAAAAATAAAAGCCCTAAATTTTTTAAAACATTTTTCTGATACTTTTGAAGCATTTCCCTAACTTTGGGTTAATTTTCTACCCCAAGTTTGCAAACACCCTGTATACCACGTCGCCACCACAGCTTGTGGGACCTCTGGGGCTTTATTCTTTCTGAGCTGAACTCTGATGATGGACTGAATTTCTGTTTCCTTTATTGGTGCTGAAGATTTTTTGAATTTTTCTAGCTGGATAGGTGGTTAATTTCATTCACTCGGCATCAATTTACGCCAATAAAATCGTATTTTGTAATTTTGTACAAAAGACCCCCCCGCCATTACCTACATATTTTTTTTACATAGTTATTAGGTATACTTTTGTTTTTTCTAGGCGAGTCATCACCACCTAAAATATGCGACGTTTGCGGGAAAAGCTTCGAATCCCAGGCCTCCCTCAGTCTCCACGTGAAGATTCATACAAGAACTAAATGCCATGCCTGTAAAATCTGCAACAAAAGCTTTGCTTTCCTGCATAGGCTGGGCAGACACATGAAATCCCACACCAGCGAAAGACCGTATGCTTGCGCGTCGTGCCCCAAGAAATTCAAGAGATCAGGCGAACTCAGAATGCACACCAGGACTCACACAGGAGAGAAACCATACCAGTGCAAGGAATGCCCCAAGACTTTTGCGGGCATTGGTCAGTTGGCGTTGCATAATCGTTCGCATTCAGAGCAAAGGCCATTTCCGTGCCAGAAGTGTACTCAGAGTTTTAACACTTCACTTGGCCTTTCCGTTCACCGAAGATCCTGCAACATCCCATCATAATGAGGAGAAATGGAGCGTGCAATATATTATTGATTTATAAAACTGGTGAAGTTGTGCCTTGATGTTTGTATTGGCACCACTGTGCACGTTTCAGTTTTCAGTACAAACAAAATACTGCACCTCTTCCAAGTGCAACAGTCAATTTGCAAATAAATATTGCAACAGTGATGATGAACACTTCCCTGACGTTCGAAGTGCTTCTTTATTTAAATTCATATTATTTTGGACTTTTTGCTGTGTGTGAAATAGGGATGAATGTCGTCAAGTACATAAATTTTAATGATTTGGAGCACTTCTCGACTGATTTCGGAGTCTTGATGGGAATATGTGTGATAGAGTTATTCAGGGTGATTCTGGCTCGGAAAGGAAATCTTACGGAAAGAAGTAAGTCAGGTATCCTTTCAAATAATATTGAAATACTAAAGATTTTTTTTTGCAGAATGGCCAGTAGTGATAGCAATCATGCTGACTATTCCTTCACTTCTTGGAGTCGTTTACATGATGGTATGGCAAAGTGAAGTGCTTCGATTCGAATACATAATCTGTACAATCCAGCTGGGCCTCCAATTCATAGAGATTGTGACTGGAATTTTGTGCCTCTTGCCGTTCTGCAAGCCGCCAGAGTATTATTAGATATTGTAATATTAACTATTTTAATGTTCGCCAATGAAAGAAGTGAATAAATATTTATTTTATCTCTAAATTGCGTTTTATACGCCCATTGATCAATAATTCAAATTTTTAGTGACATTTTGTTTGTTTGCTTTGTTGTCATGTTGTCCGAACCCGAACGTCAAACTGACAGGAGGATAACCTCAAACTAAATGTTGACGAATATTGTTATTTTTTTTTTGGAACATCTGAAAAGTGAAAATGGATCCTTACCGTGGCGGTGAGGATGCCCAATACGACCTTTACCTACAGGAAATTGAAGGAATCGATGATTATTGGGGCCCGACCTTCCGGTAAGTGATTTGCGTATTATAGGGCGTATATCACCTTACAGTTTACGTTCCAGAGCAATTTTCGATAATGACGAGCACGTAAAATTCCGTGAAAAGTTGGAACAGAGAATCAAGCACCACGACAAGGATATTGAGCGATTGTGCAACGTATACTATCAAGGGTTCATTGAATCGATTAGAGAACTTCTCGAAGTCAGGTCACAGGCAAAGAAATTAAATGTTTGTTCAAGACTTAAAGCTAGTCACTTGTATTTTATATATTCATTTATAGGGTCAAGTCGTTACATTAGATAAGCAACTACATGATGGTGCAAAGGGAATCTCCAAGTCTGGTGCTGAGCTGTTGCAAGCTCGTAAAGTACAGAGCAACATTGCTGTGGTTATTGCCCAGCTGAATTTATGTTTACCAGTGTTGACTTCTTACTCTAAATTGAAAAAGCAGATATCTGAAAAGAGGTAGGTATGGTATAATACCTACGTGAAAAAATAATAGTAGAGGAAAAGCGCCTGATATGGGGTAGGTAAATTTTTTGAAAAGTCTAAAAATTGAGGATTTCCACTTTTTTGCGGAAATATCTTACTTGCATACTTGGTGATGTTGTTAGAGGTGGGTTTTGGAAGTGGAATACATTTCTTCAACAATTTATTGGTTGAAAAAAATCAATAGTGAAAAGGTGCAGAATCCCATACTAGGCAACAGATAGGTATGCCTAATATGGGGTACTCATATCAGATAGAAGATTGAAAGTCAGCTAAAAGATACCTTCAATTATAGAATTTGAATGTCACACCACACTAAAGAACAATAAAAACGAACGAATAAAATCAGTCAAACGCAAAACGAAATTCATGACTTCAGTTTAGGGTCCTTATCAACAACTATGCACAGGGCATTGTTTGAACATACTGATCATCAATGAAATTACAAGGATAGCATAGAAATTTAGGTACCCCATATTAGGAACCATCCTCATATTAGGCGCTTTTCCTCTATATTCGAAATAGAAAAAAAAAGGTGTTTCGCTGAAATTAATTCAAACGTATTTATAGTCAAATGTTATATCTTGAAACCATCTTATTTAATTTTTATGAGTCAAACACAACCATAAAAAGGTGTAGTTGTATTTGATCATGAACATAAAATATTTAATTATGTATGAAACCATTTCAGCTCCAGCTTGTTTAAATAAGCATGGTCTTGAGACCACCTTATACCGGGTGTTTATAAACGTTTGTGATCGCATCACCTTTGGAATCCGCTTCCGATCACTACAATCACGCCTGTTACTGCGTTTTTCGGCCTGACCCATGCCTGCCGCGATCACAGTTTCTTATAAACACCCCGTATTTCGAGATTTGACAATGAATATGGGCAAAAAAACGTTTTTTTTTTTGCATGACAGGCTTTCAGTTCCCTCTTCAACATATCAAAAGTCCTCTCTGGGACTGCTACAAATTAGTATACAGGGTGAAATATTTCTTCTTTATTTTTTATTTCGTGAAGAAGTGATGTACTTACGACGGTTTCTGGCTAGTTTGATAGACTTTAGTCTTCCAATAAACAGAATAAAAATATGTATACATCCCAACAAGTGCTAAGTATCAAATTTAAAGGTGAAAACTACTTTTTTAATCTTTTTTCTTGGTGGAAGTACAGGTTTCAGTTTTCTTGCAAGCTTATAATGCCAGGCTGAACATATAAAAAAGATTCATCCCTGTAACTGCTGCCTTCCAGTTTACAGGTAGAAAAGTGAAAATAGTGCAGTAAATATAGGTTTTGGGGTTGAAATGAATTACCACGTTTCCATGGAGAATTGAAATCGATTTGAAAACGGGATCGGGATTGAATACGGAAGTGTTCACATGAGTGGTTCAAACTCGGTATTCAAATCGATTTGAATTCTGTTTACATATCTGTCATGTAAGTTGTAAGTCTAACCCTAACCTAAAACCATCACAACCTAACGTATCAAAAAAAGTGCAAGTACTCTGCAAACTGCAAGTGTGCAGAAGGCAGAAGTGCAGACAACAGGTGCAAGTATGAATGCGACCCTCGATGCGACCAGAACAGCGGTTTTACTGTTGGTATCTACTCCAGGACATGACCAGAACGTCATCTGAACCGTCGACATCATATTTCCCGCAAAAGAAAACACGTAACTTGCTTAATCTGCAATTACCAGTGGTAATCAAGTGTAGTTCGAGGATCAGTGACCAAATTTATTAAAATCTGTTCTTTTTGTGATAAAGGCATGAAATTTGGTATGAGTGGTCTTCATGGTCCCCTTTTCAAATATAGGCATAGCGCCTCGCCATATTTTGGTTAGGGGGGCTTAGGGACCCCCTTGATAATTGAAGTTGCAGAAACTCATACAAACCACCATTAATAATCGTCACGCATCTCAAAAAGTAATCATTCGACTCTACGTTGAATCTCAACAAGAGGCAGACGAGTTGTCGCCATGTACGCACTGTTCTTCATAATGGAAAAAAATTAGGTTTTTATAATTTTTTCATGTAATGGAAGAGTAAATTCATCTTCCGCATATCATTATCCACTAATTTGTATCTGTCGAAGCCATTGATGAAGTCCATTTCTTCATATTGACATCTTGGAAACAACAATTCCAGATAAAACCAGCCAATTCAAGTGCTCAGTTCAGCAGCGTTTTTTTCAATGTCTCAATTAATATGATAATTCATTATTGGATGGATAGCTTAAACTGTTTTATAATTTTGATGAGTATAACTAAATGAGGAGTAATGCGCGAAAGCCCCGAAAAACAATTTTTAACCGCCACCTGTCACGGTTAATAATTGCACTAAATTTCATGCTACTTTGGCGAAACAACAGCAAATGCAGACTAATGAGTAAAGACAAACGTCAATACGATCTGCAGTTGTCAAGTAGAAGGCACGAAGAATTAATATTGAGGCGTGAAATACTTCAAAGCCAAGAGTTCGAGTGAATACACGGTATAGAAATATTTTCAACACACCCTAGGGGCACAAATTTTATGATGGTGGGCGACGTGAAAAACATTTTTTCCTAGGCTTTTGCCCTTGGTTCCGCGTGCAGTCGAAGGGAATTAAGTTACAGAACAGTTTCAGCTATCCATCCATTCATAAATTGTCGTTCATATTGATTGGGAACAATAGAAAAAACGATGTTGAACTTCACACTTAAATTGGCTTATTTCTTCGGGAGCTGTCATTCCTAGAATGACAATATCAAAAAACAGACTTCATGAATAGCTTCGGCAAATACAAATTAGTGAAAAATGATACACAGTAGATCAATTCACATTTTCTTATATGAAAAAATCATTAAAAACTGTGTTTTTTTTTTGACAATCCTTTTTTAACACGAAGAACAATGCTCACATGGTGACATCTGTTGTGCCTCTTGTCAAGATTTGGTGTAGAGTCAAATGATCACTTTTTGGAATGTGTGACGATATTTACCAGTGGTTTGTAGGAGTTCCTGCAACTTCAAATTTTTAAGGGAGTCCTCAGGCCCCCCTAATCAAAATATTGCGAGACGTTGTGTTTACATTTGAAAAGAAGACCATGAAGACCACTCACCCCAAATTTCATGCCTTTATCACAAATCAAACAGATTTTAATAAACTTGGTTACTAACCCTCGGATTATCTTTAATCAACACTGTTAATTAGGAATTAAAGTGACTTCCGTGTTTTTTTTCGGTAAATATGAGCTAGAAGTTCAAACAAAGGTCTGGTCATGCCCTGCAGTGTATACCAACAGCTTTGAGCCAACAATGTAGTTCTAGTGTGATAAAAACGAGAATACAATTTTCGGACTAGCTGCAGCAAACATGATATACTGTGACAGCGCCGCAAGAAGAATACTCAAGTGGGATTTTCGGGGATATCTGCTATAAAATTTCATGAAATAATTTTTTCAAGGTTTAGGGTCTTTTTTGACTATCTTTACTGCACTAAAAGGAGAGGAGACTTGCGAGCTTGCCACGAAAAAAAACATTTTTGCTTGAATTAATTCTAGCTAAAATCCTATTTCCAATATATTTACTAAAATGTGTACTCACCTGTTCAATAATGAGAATTTTTCTAGATACTACCCAGCCTTGAAAACTTTGGAAGAGCTCGAACATTTGCACCTCCCTCATGTGGCCAATTACCGCTTTTCGTATCAGTTGAGAGAAAGCATTCCAAAGTAAGTATTGATTTTCAAAACCATTGTATCTAGGTGCATACATTGAAAATGAACACTACATATTTGGAACATTGCCTTTATTCAATTTTAGAATTCGAGAGAGCATTGAGAAGGCTTCTATGTCTGATCTGAAGGACTTCTTGGAGAATATCAGAAAGTTTTCGCCAAAAATTGGCGAGGTTGCCATGAAACACGTATGTTACTCTGATTAATAGTTTAACCTTGTGTTGCACCAACGCTCGATTAATAGGTATAATACGAGATTGGTAAAATTTCTTTTGGTCAGTGCTCGTTGGTGAATGATAGAAATTCTGGTTTCACAAAAGAGAATGATCCAATGATCGATTAGCTAAAGACTATGCATTTCCTATGGTCAACCTACTTAGATTGGCCAGATTGAAATCCATTTAATCTCATATTAGCCTTAATTGCCTATTATTTTTCTGGTGCAACCCAGGGTAAATGTGCAACTGTTAGTTTAGTTGATTTTCTTAGTTCAAGTGGTACAGGTCTGAAATTACACTGATTATGCATTTTATGACAGTAAAATGGAATTTGGCACGCAAATACTTTGCACCAATACAAATAATTTGACCCATAGCACCAAACATTTTGTCCCTCGGGGGTGAGAGGGGGGTGCCAAACCTGGAAGCACAAGTTTCCACATCAAACCATTGCTCGTTATAGTTGAATTGAACGACATAAGGAAATCATACAACTTTGGACGTGTTCTTTTTATAGAATTTCTGAGCCAAATTTATAGTGCTGTCTTACTCTTACTTTCAAAATTGAATCTTGATTTCTTGATTTTTCTCTCCCAGCGGAGGTGAGCTACTTAGTTCAGGTGGCAAAAAGCACAGGTTTTATTGCTTAAACAGGATGGCCCAACAAAAAGTTTCCACCCCAGTTTTCAGGAGAACGGGCGATAAAAGATGAAGCCGAAATAGGTCGATTTTATTTCCGAAGATGACATTTAAATATCATAAATCCGAGTGCCGTCTATGTGTCGTCTCTAAAAAATTCAAATTTCCACAAAATCCAGTCACTTCTGGTAGGTATACAGGGTGTCCGTTTTTTGAGGCTAAGCATGGGTATCTCGATTGTCTTGAGAGATACCTAGTCGGTTAAATTAGAAAAAAGTTGCGCATTTAGTTGACGATCAATGATTTAAAAAGAAATTTGACGTATCGATTTTAATTTTTGAGATATCGTGAAAAAACAGGAATTTGAATTTTTCTCTTCATTTTTTTTTAACGGTTGAAGGTGGCCCTTTCTAATCTAGACATTGTCAAGACACTTTTTCAAGGGGAATTCAAAGCTGCCAAAATCTTTATTCTAGCTTTCAAATCAATCGAGATACGACATTCAACTTTTTTCTCTAATGGACACGCCATATTGGATTTTGATATTTTTGAATACGGTATTTTTTTTCTGGTTACAACGATGTGCCACATGTCACTGTTGAATATATGTTTCATTTACGTTTTTTTTGTTGTCGGTGCTGATTTTGTTTTCAAAGCACTCTTTGAAAAATAAAAAATAAAATTTTTGCTCATAAGCATGAATTCAAAAGTGGCATGTGACACATCGTTGTAACCAGAAAAAATATTGTATTCAAAAAAGTCAAAATCCAATATGACGCCCATAAGAGAAAAAAAGTTGAATGTCATATCTCGGTTGCTTTGAAAGCAATATAAAGTAGATTTTGGCAACATTGAATTCCACTTGGAAAAGTGCTTCCACAATGTCTTAGTTAGAAAAGGCTACCTTCAACCGTTTTTCAAATAAAAAATAAAAACAAAAATTACAAATCAATATCAATATCTCGAAAACTAAAACTGACAAGACAAGTATCTTTTTAGATCATTGATCGTCATGAAAAATCGCAACTTTTTCTAATTTAACCGACTCTGTATCTCTAAAGATAAGCGAAATACCCATGCTTATCCTCGAAAAACGGACAGCCTGTATTGCTAGGGACAGCTGAAATACTAAAGCTGAGTTTATGCAAAAATAGTGTGAGCGGTACGCATCACTATCGTCCCATAAGCCGTAGCCCCCCCCCCCCACAGTGGGCTAAAGCATCATTCTAGCTGGACAAAAGTCAAGAAATGCAAGACACTGGGATTTGATGTATATTCTTTTGGTTCCATTCCCAATACCTGTAGTGTATTAAAAATCATGATAGACAGGTACTGAAACAAATGCAACGACTTTAACAGATCAGTAAACATTGATATACCATTTATTCAGAAATTGGGTCCATCGAGATTTTGACGATCTCAGCTCAAAAACTGTAATACATTTTTGAAAAGTGGCTTCATTTCATGAAATGGACGTCCATAACAGAGGTAATTTGGTCTTATTCATCAGAAGCTCATGTATATTTCACTCTTTCTGGTCCACATTAACTTTATGACTCACGTTCAGAAAATGTTTGTCAAACTTTGGAAGCTTGTTATAAAAAACTTCCACGAGATTCCAATGATTTTTTTGTTTTACTGAACAGATTGATCCTTCCTGATCATGTGTGCAAAGAATTGGCTGCCAGTTACTGCCTAAACTATTTTTTCATGGCCATGCGTGTTGAAATCGAAACACGAGATAATTTCTACAAAACTGATCATAATTAAATGAAACTTCGTGGTATTGTAGTTCATAAAAACTACTTTGAAAAAAAAGTATAACATTTGAGCAAGCTTCTTCGAGGAAATCTTGAGAAAAAAAATTCCGACGCCAGGATTCGAACCCGCTCTGAATTTGAAAATTGGATCGGAATACTTTTGTCCAGTCAATGTAGCCATTCGTCCCACTGTGCCCCCCAGCTATTCACTTTCATTTTGCTCCAAAAAGTCATTCTACTGAATTTAAAACATGAACGGCATGTAGTAGTATCTTCCAGAGAGTTGAATAAAATCCTCCTAGGTAAAATACAGGAGGTCAAAGTCTCATTCACATCTCCAGAAATCAAGAACGAATTTTTCAACATTTCTCCCCGACATTGTTGAATCATTGAAGAAAGACCCGACAATGTGGTCTCTGAATGCGCGAATTCTGAAGCACTCTATGCACAAGATGATTAAAAAATGACGGGTATGACTTGCGGTAAGTACGTTGTAAGAGGTTGCCAAGAGAGGAGTCATCACAGAGGTTGAAAAAATTGTTCAAAATTCTATCTCGACCATTATTACATGGTGGAAGAACAAAAGCCCAACTGACGGGTTTTCGGGCCCTTGACCCTCGTTCTTTTTCTTCGAAAAAAGCTCGGACCGATTTTCTCTAGGGGTTGGAATTCCTTGTGCTTTGTGCTAGATACCATCTAGACTGTCTCGTGCTATTGTTGTGATGTCATTGTGAAACGAGGAGGATATTCCCCAAGGATTTTCCCAACAAAATTTTAGTCAAAATAATGTCATTGGGCATTTGTCGAATTTTTAGCTATAACCTAATAAATGAAATCATGAAATGAATTGACTACTTTTAAATCAAATCAAATAGCAAGACAAATGCCCAATGACATTATTTTGACTAAAATTTTGTTGGTAAAATCCTTGGGCAATATCCTCCTCGTTTCACAATGACATCACAACAATAACACGAGGCAAAGTCTAGATGGTATCTAGCACAAAGCACAAGGAATTCCAACCACGCTGGTGATGATTTAGATGTCGTTTTTGAACTACTCCAGCTACACTGGTGCCGTCTAGAAAACTGTCATCATTTGCCCCCAAACTTCATCCCCATAGCCGGGGTGTGAACCCCTTTGAAAATTTCAGATTGGGTTGAGCAACACACCATTTCAAAGCCTTTTCAGTTATTTTTGCAGCCGGTGCTATTTTGTTCCGATTCGAGGCAGTTGTTTTCTCCTAAATATTGTCAAGTGCGTAGGTAGTCGATTTTGCTATAAAATGCGCCCACGCCTTGTGAAACAGCCTTATTTTTCAACAGAAATGTACCAATCATGGTCAATGTTATATTAAAACGGATGGATTTACTCATTCAATGCGTTTTTCTTGAAAAAAAAAAAATGAAAAAAAAAATAATGACAGACAAAATTCCCATGGAGGTTCATACCTGTAGCTGTAGTTTCAATAGTGTTATTTCACTTATTTCCAATTTTCAATTTTTTTTTCTACGTCAGACTAGCGAACAACTGGCCAGCGACCCCACTGTAATTGGCCGAAAGAAAAAACGAATGGCGCCTCAGCCCGGTAATATACCTCTTAGGTAACTAGATGTCCGTATTCTTATCATTATTGTCATTATTTTCTTGAAGGCGAAGCACCAGGACACTTTTCTGAAGAAGATTTGAGCGCACAAGAAATGATCGACTTCTCGCCCATATACAGAAGTCTTCACATATCCACTGTTTTGAACTCGAGGTCAACTTTTGAAACTTATTATCGCGCAGAACGCACTAAACAAGCCAGACTTGTGCTTCAACCACCAACCAATATGGTATGGCAAATTTAAAGGCAAATAAGTTCTTCCATCTC
This sequence comes from Anaspis maculata, assembly GCA_949128115.1. NCBI lineage: Eukaryota > Metazoa > Arthropoda > Insecta > Coleoptera > Scraptiidae > Anaspis > Anaspis maculata. The sequence continues at coordinate 76,955,329 of OX421962.1, forward strand.
TACCTGTTTATTTATTATAGCACGAATCCGAGGAAAGTTACAGAGCTTACATCCATGCGGTCTTGGGATTTTTCATTCTTGAAGATCACGTGCTAAACACGGGCAACGGTCTGATCACCAGAGCCTTCCTGGATGAAATGTGGACTATGGCATTGTCCAAGATCGTGAGCGCTCTCCAAACTCATTCGGTAATCTTTGAAATGCTTCTGAACAACAATTGTTACTATGGTCGATTTCAGGCGTACTGCACTGATGCCACCCTGATTCTGAGAATAAAAGATTTGATAATGCTGTTCTGCACGACTCTTCGAAACTACGGGTACACCGTGAAACCATTGTGGGAATTGGTGCGAGAATTGCGCGATCATTACACCGAAGTGCTGATGCAAAGATGGGTGCAAGTGTTTCGAGAAATACTGTCCAGGGAAGATTTTCAACCTGTTACGGTAAATTATGATAGAAAAAATAACGCGATAGACGCAAGGCTGGTCGACGTTATGTTGTACTATAGGTTGCCTCATCCAGTTTATGAGTGACGTCACAAGATACCCTCCGGGAACTTGATTTTGGCTGAAACTGATGTCGCTTTTTTCGTTCGACATTTCGGATCTTATTTCGACGGAAATCCACCAAATTTCTGAACTGGACGAGAAATGGTTGATGCACATTCAACGATTGGTGGTTTTTAGATGAATCGGGCATGCTTTTATCCACCAAAACACAATTTGAACCGCCGAACTGTCAAGACCAAAAACAAGGCGATAACGTTATCACGAGGTGAAGCGGACCGCGCATCTGTCACCGGGTAGCTCATTGGTAGAGAACCTGACTTTCAACAGGAAGGTAGTGGGATCGAACCGCAGCCGTGCCGAACTTTTTTTTCTTCAAAAACACCCAAATTGTGATTTTTAAAATTAAATATGAGTTGGGCAACACTAATTTGAATTTTGTTTCCTCTTTCTAATTTTTAAAATCGCAATTTGGGTGTTTTTGAAGAAAAAAGAGTTCGGCACGGCTGCGGATCGATCCCACTACCTTCTTGTTGAAAGTCAGGTTCTTTACCAATGAGCTACCCGGTGACAGATGCGCCGTTCGTTTCACCTCGTGATAACGTTAAGCCTTGTTCTTGGTCTTGACAGTTCGGCGGTTCAAATTGTGTTTTGGTGGATAAAAGCATGCCCGATTCATCTAAAAACCACCAATCGTTGAATGTGCATCAACCATTTCTCGTCCAGTTTAGAAATTTGGTGGATTTCCGCCGAAATAAGATCCGAAATGTCAAACGAAAAAAGCGACATCAGTTTCAGCCAAAATCAAGTTCCCGGAGGGTATCTTGTGACGTCACTCATAAACTGGATGAGGCAACCTATAGTACAACATAACGTCGACCAGCCTTGCGATAGACGTACTTGCAGTCCGGGCGCATAGGGTCAAACAAAGCTTTGCCGTGTGCATCTTCGCGAAAATAATATTCTGAGATTGGAGCTATACCTTAATCGATTCTTGGACCATCAAGAAGCATGAAAAATCATGGTGGAATATTGACGTCTGCCGCAGGCCAATATGGTGGAGGCGCCAATATGGACTCCATTTAGTATAAGAAATTGACTGGTACCTGTTTGTTTTTCAACAGATTATTCCAACATCTGAAACGTCATTTTGTAGACGAATAAATACTATTTTTCTACACACATGGCATTTATCTAGGGATATTGATTTTTTCTCCGAATTCAACGAAATTGGCAGCCAAAAAGATTTCTCCAAGTACTTTTTCCATGATTAATGAAATAGTAGGGAGGATATATGTAATTTAAGTGGATGACGGTTGAAGTAAAGTCGAAAACAGCTCAAGACAAAAATTTAACATTCAACATTTTTTACTTTATTCAACTCAGATGGATGGTTCAATACAAGGTGTGGCCCCCTCAACTAGTCATCAACGCTTTGCATCGATTTGGCATACCTAATGTCAAATGGTCGAGATCTTCTTGTGGGATCTTTTCCCAAAGCTTGTCGTAAAGCCTCAAACAGTTGTTGATGGTCATGATATTCGGAATCACCTCGCAGAACCCTTCACTGGAGCATGTCTCATGCATGCGTAATGGGGTTTAGTCAGGACTTTGCGCGGGCCATAGAAGAACGGTTTTTTCATGTTAATCGAGAAAATCCCTATGACGACTCTCGCTGTATGAGACCGTGCTCTGCCTTCTTGGAGGACAAAATTTCCGCCAGCTTCTGCTGCAACCGGAAGGACAAAACTTTGTAAAATCTGGTCACGATACTGAATTCCCGTCATAATGTCCTCCACCAGAACCCGTAGGGTCCTTATGTCTAGCGCTATCCTGGCCCATATTATGGCGGTGCCACCCCGGAAACTGTACACCTCCTGGACATTCCTCAACTGATTGATGTTGCCAGGTCGCCTCCACACACGAACTTGTCTGGAATCCGGACGATTCCCAAACCGAGATTCATCTGTGAAGAGCACCTGACCCCATTCTTCATTCTGCCAATTTTGATCTGCCCGCGCCCAGTCCAATCTGCTTGCGCGATTGCCTCGTGTTAGGGGCTAACATCTTAGCGTCCGTCGGGACCTCAATTGGACCTCATGTAACCTGTTAACAATGGTTTGCCTTGGAACCATCACTCCATGCACCTGTGCCAGCCGACTTTACAGTTGTGATGCCGTTGAAGTAGTCGCTCTCCGGGTCGTCAATTGTATGTAGCGGTCCTGTACTGGAGTAGTTGAGCGTAGTCGTCATCCATGTCTCTCCCTTACATTTCCAGTGAGTCGAAAACGTGACCAGAGCCGTGGGATCACGCTCTGGGTCATTCTCAGAATCCTCGCTACTTCCGCCTGTCTTTGGCCAACCTACCGCATGCCAACAGCTAGTAGCGTGTCTACTTGATTCAGTTATCACCTTGGCATGGTTCTCAGACACCAACTGACCCAATTTGAAGCGACGCTTGATAGAAAAATTAGTTCTTACATGAATTCGAGACTTTGAAAATTGTTGAAAATTTTTAAAAACTTGATTTGTTTGTGGTTTTGAATTTATTTCCGTTGTCAAGGTCATTTTCGACTATTTTTAGGGAAGCGGGTCATTCCAGGAATAATACTATTCAATTTGAAAAAAATCGGCGTAAAAATTCTCTAAAATTTTCAAAGTTGAAAAAATATCCCTAGATAAATGCCATGTGTGTATTTCGCGTTCATAAGAAAGTCATTACGATACGCCAATGACGTCATTCGCGTATCGTAAGAAGCTCCATTACGATACGCATTTTTTCAACCCCAAAGGTTGGTAATATCAGCGGACATGACATCGATATGACAGCACTCAATGGCAGAAGAGACAGCTTAGGTGACATTTTTTCGCAGAAGGGGTTTATCCTAGGAGGAGAGGGTTTATCTCAAATAAATCTGTCTTTTTTGGGATGATATACTAGGCCAGTCAAATAGGGAAAGCTGGAGGGAAAAAACTGTTGGAGTTTTGGAAATTTGACAGTAATGTCCGGTGAGGTGTACTGATAAACATACTAAAAGTCCCCAGCTCTACCTATTGAGCTCGAGCCGCCATCTTGGAAAAATGGTCCTTCGATCCAGTTTTCTGCTTATATTGCGCTAATCATCAGAGATATTCAATTAGGTTTCATTAAAAATCAAGGCTATAAAATTGTCTACAAAAATTGCTCTATACCGATTTGTCTCTCGTATCTACTGATATTAATTAAATTAAATTAACAAAAAAAAATAAAAAATAAAGCGATTTTTTGCCTATGGCTGGAGATATTGTCTTCAAAATTTGTGAAGATGTTGGCAGTCTACATCAAAGCTAAATGTGACAGTTGAAATAGAAACAAAAATTGCGAAAATATTTTTTATTTTATTTTTTAAATTAAGCAAAAATTTGGTTTTCGAGTTTGACATTTCCAACAGGGCGGAGTAAAGGTTTCAATCGAACATCAATCAGTTTTGATATTTACATATTGTAAGACAAGATTTCATCAATATTGTGCCTTCACGATCTTCTGGAATGCTCGATATGAATTAAACAGAAAGAATAATCGCTAAGTCCAAAAAGTGTTGTCGATTGGTTCTGAAGGAAACATTTCGAAACAAAAGACATCAGCAAAGGATATACAGAAGGTCCAAAGGTTATTCAACTGTATATGACCCCCATATTGATATGCCTTATCCAAAATAGTACAAAAGAATCAATCAAAATGTTAAAATCCACCCTGTATAACGAAAAGTAACGATACAAAATGGAAGTAGTAAAGCATACCTGGTGTCAAAAATACAGCCTTTACATTGCTGAAAAAAAGAACAAAATTGATCGATTTATTTGAAAGTTATCAGTCCTCAAACTTGACTTTACAAATTTCAGCCAGTGAAATAGGGAAAAGTAGAGAGAAGTAACTGTCGGAGTTTCAGAAATTTGACAGGAATGTTCGCTAAGGTATACTAATAAGCATACTAAAAGTCCCCGCCAGTACCTGTTGCGCTTGAGCCGCCATCTTGAAATAATGGTCCTTCGATCAAATTTATTACCATTTTTCCAAGATGGCGGCTCGAGCACAACAGGTAGTGGCGGGGACTTTTAGTATGTTTATTACCCACAGGACAAAATAACGTTCCAATAACATACAATTAATGTTGAAATGTTTCTTGTAACATTTGTAAAATGTGCTCAAATACATTTAAGGAATGTTCCAGGAACCTCTATGTTCGTCTCTCGGAATATGCAAAAAATGTGGATAAAATGTTACACTAAAACATCCCGTAATTGTTTATGCGAGACGTTGGAGGAACAGAACGGGAATTCATCAATAAGATGTTACAATGTTACATCACGATGATGTTTCGTTCCTTCATCATAGGAATGTTGAGAGAAGAAATAAATATGACATATACAGGGGTGCTTCAGATTAACCATTGAATATTTTGACAAGATGTTCTCATCGTTCTAATTCGAAAACTAATAGGCAATAGGCTTCTCACTTATAGAGGCATATTGTCATATTTTCCAGATCAGAATGTTGACAAGAATATCAAGTCAAAATATTCAATTAAACCTGAACCACCCTGTATATAGATATCCCAGATTTCAGTTAAAAATTACCCTAGGCTTCCCACTTGATGTAATGAACTATTTGTTCAATAGAGTTTACAAAATTCGAAATAAATTCGAATTTAGTGGACGACAGTCAATTTTTTTTTTGGGGGGGGGGGGGATTCTGTACTGAAAGTCACTTGACAGCAAGCCAATTCGTTGACAACGTCGTCCACTGTAAAATGGCCGTAACAGGAACTGGCCGTTCTGTTTTCCAAAAATTAAGTCAACGACGGGGATGCTCCACGTTGGGTTGGTGATTTTTCTGAGGATTTTTCACACGTTGTAAGTTGTGATCATGGACTCACCTTTCGCTTCTGTTGGCACGACGATTTTGCAAAGATTGCTCCAAATGAGTGTAATTTACCCTGATAATCGATCAGGAATTGTACATTATTCTGGCTAGGTACTAAAATACGTTTGTAATAAAAACGTTTGACAGGAGACACTTCCGCACTGACGTTCGCCTACCTTCTCACAAGTCTTCTCTGGCAATGAATTGTTCTTTTATTGGTTGAAAAACAGTTTAATAATATACTCCATTAAAGCACTGCTATCTTCGAAGTAATAATGAATCCATTAGTAACGCAAAGATAGAAGATTTTCAAACCGCTTTTCAACCAATAGAAAATTTATTTCAGGGTTTATTTGTAATAGAAGGTAGGCAAACCTTAGTCGCAAACTTTCACATGTCAAACATTTTTATTTTTATTAGCAACTAAAATTTTCAATTTCTGCGCAATTATCGCAAAGTAGATGAAATAGCTATTTAAGACACAAGTGTTAAAAGCGACAGATATTACTTTGTGAGCGTCAGCGAGTGGAGAAACCCCGCTCACAAAATAAGACACTTTTAACACTTGTATCTTACAATATTTTATCTACAACGGTTTTTGAAATGTTTAATAAATGTAACAATTTATTGAAAATCATGACAGGAACATCACTTTCAACACGTCGTCATGGTCATCAACGTGTTAAAAGTGACATTGATGACGGGTATTATTTCACGCTTGTAGATAATAATAAGTATATTACACTCGTTTAATAAGACGTATTATGAAACTCGTCTAATATTCTCAAACTACTTGTACTACCTACTTAGGTATGGTACATGATACATTGACTAACGCACAGTATAGGTAGGTACCCATTCAATAATTTAGCTAATTCTCACGATTAACTTTTTAACGTTTATTATGTGCACAGTTAGTAGGTAATAATACTAAATATTAGTGGTACGACTCGTATTGGTATATCAGTTCGGTGATGCAGTTAGCCTGAAAAGTATAAACCTTATTAGAAAATAATTCTAAACGATCCGTAAAACTTACTCTCTTTCTCTCTTCAGGCGCTGGTTGGCCTGTCGGAACCAGTCTGACACCGTTTTGTTAAAATCGTCGACTGTTGCGTTCGGGAAATGCTGCATAGGCTGCCACTACAACACGATTTCGATTAGGTACTTCCATGGAAATAAAAAATATAGGAAAAATGTTCAATATTATACCTTTCATTATCTTATACAAATTTCTATCTTTTAGCTTGTGATTCTGTTTTGCCCCAGTCAGGGAACATTTTGATGCCAGGCTATTAGAGAAGATCTGTTACATCATCAATATCAATAAAAGCATAATCATTCCCAGTGACATTCTCAACGTTACATGGATGAAAACTTTGATGAATAACAGGGATATTTCGACCTTTTTTAAGTGATGTTTTTACAAGTGTTTTTGTGCTCTGTTTTAATTTTGATTTCAGTTCAATATTAGCTAGACGCCTCAAATGTGTTTTCGAAATAGCCCCAGTTGTTTTCCTTCTTACTGGTTTCCTTTGATTTGACATAGGTATAAGTACCTGCAATTCAGGATCTTGGCCCTCGTTTCCTTCTGGTTCTGGTTCCATCTTGAATGACCTGAAGTGATTGCACGCAGTGGTGGTTGATCTGAAAAGGGAATACAAACACTATAAGGAATAATAGGTAGTTTTGTACCTACTTCAGGAAAAGATTCTTTTTTCAAAATAGAAAAGTGAAATAATGAAAAATGCAAAAAAAAATTGAAAAAATAAAAAAACTAAAAAAATTGAAATACAAATAATTCACGTTGAATTCAATAATCGGGCCAATGTCAAAAAAAAGTCAGTGGCGTGAAAAACGGTCGGAAAAAAGGGGACCTACACCCCAATATCTACGCCACTGGAGAGTATTGGTAAAAAATATCACAAGCAGCTCATTGGACAGTATTTCTTAACTATATGTGTGAAATTTGAGCCAAATCGGTCAAAGGTTTAGAAGTTATAAGAAAAAAACGATTTTTAATTTCAAACTTTGGAGGTCTGTATCTCAGTTATTTTCAATTTTTCGATATAAGTTTTCCTGACCTGTCCTCTTGTTTTTTGATTCTCTATCGACTGGCAAAGTGAAGATCATTAAACCCGGGACACCCTGTAGACCGAGTAAAAAAATGACGAAAACCTTTATAATTTTTTTTTCCTGAAGTGCCCCCTAAGAAAGATACAGCCCTTCAAATGTGAGTCTAGAGAATCGTTTTGAATTATTATCACCAACAACTTTCGAAATAAAATTATGAAAATTTGTACATTTACTAACCATTTGATCCTTGATAAAATTAAATTAAAATTACCCCTGAATTCAGTTCAGGGGTGTGTCAGAATAGGGGGGTGGGGGGTAAAAATAGCCCCAAAATTTTTACACATATTAGTTTTGCCTTTTTGACATAAAATTATGAAATTCTACGGTCTTTTGCATAAAAAAAATGCTCTTGCTGAAACTCGATTAGATGCACCATTCTCAAATGAATTGGATTTTTACATTTTAATGCACCATAATTGCAATAATGAAATTTAAAAAAAATTCTTTTTTATATCTAAGTCTAAGTATCTAAGCATGTAGGGCATGTAGAAAGATAACGAAAACCTCATTGAAGTTTTTTTATTAAAATAATTCTTAAGGCTCCATCGCACTTTTTAGTTTTTATTTTAAATAGTAGCCCAGACAGCACGAAATGTTTTGAAAATATTTGGTAGTAGTTGATGAATATTTACAACATTCTATAAATGTTTACAAAATATTCGTCACAAATATTACCGAAATATTAAGGTGAAATATTGTACCAACATTCGGCAAATATTTTGAACATTTATTGAATATTTAGCAATAAATATTATCAAAATATTTAGTGAACTGATTTCTCTAATATTTACAGTATTCTAGGCAATGTGGTTTCCGGTTTTTGTTCTGGTCATTTGCACGGAGCTTTGAAATATACAGGGTGGTCCTCGTTTTATGTCATTAAATTTGAGGATCGATAGAAAATGAAAAATGAAGGGGACTTTCTTCAGAAAACATATTTGAGAAATGCCTAATAACAGAGATACAGCCCTTCAGAGTTGGAAATAAATAATCGTTTTTTCCGCATAACTTTTGAACCGTTCAACCGATTTGATTATAAATAGAACCAAAGGTTCACTGAAATTATCCTCTGTCGAACAATCATAACATGTTCCATAAAAAAGTTTCAGGGGCTTAGACATTAGGGGGTGACCCTACTTTTCCCCCCTTACTTTTCACCCCCCTGGTTATTTTTGGAAACTGTTCATAATTTTGGATTCTAAGTTCAATTTTGAAGAAAAAATCACTGTTGCAAAATTTGATTAGAAGCTTCGTTTAGGAGATATTCGAGTTTGAAACTTTGGAAAACATCCCGAAATCGCCACTTTTCAGGACCCAAATTGTTTTTTTCCTGAAAATTTCCCGTGTTTTGGAAAAAATGGTGGTTCATCAACTTAGAAATTCTAGAAAACCTATTTCAGCTGAGAAATCATGAGTTTCTTTGGATTTTAATTTTTAGACCTTTGAAACTGGCGATTTCGGGATGTTTCCCAAAGTTTCAAACCCAAATATCTCCTAAACGAAGCCTCTAATCAAAATTTTGCAACAGTGATTTTTCCTTCAGAATTGAATGTAGAATTCAAAATTATGAACAGTTTCCAAAAATTACTAGGGGGGTGAAAAGTAAGGGGGGAAAAGTAGGGTCACCCCCTATTGTCTAAGCCCCTGAAACTTTTTTATGGAACATGTTATGATTGTTCGACAGGGGATAATTTCAGTGAACCTTTGGATCTATTTATAATCAAATCGGTTGAACGGTTCAAAAGTTATGCGAAAAAAACGATTATTTATTTCCAACTTGGAAGGGCTGTATCTCTGTTATTAGGCATTTCTCGAATATGTTTTCTGAGGAAAGTCCCCTTCATTTTTTATTCTCTATCGATCCTTAAATTTAATGACATAAAAGTCGGACCACCCTGTATAGTTGTGTTGTGTGTTGTGTTGAAGAGATAGCGTTTCACATCCCTTTGACTTCAAGTGTAGTTTGCCTTAAATTAGCAAAAGTCGGTTTGCAGTCCTGAAATTGCCTTTTTAACGGCCTACAATAGGTTTTTTCTATGTTACGGTTGAAATGATTCATAATGTCGTGAAATACATCCGTTGTTTTATTTGTTTCGTACAAATATGTCACTTTAATTTATTGCGACAGCAATTGGTAATTTATGTAGCAAGTACGCGGATAAATCCGCGTGTTTAGTGGAAAGTGGATAAAAGTGGATGAGCCGCTGAATCTTTCAGATATATAGTTAGCAAAATTCATATAGCGGACATCTGCGTGTTCACATAGTAGTTTACCCAGAACCACTGAATCTTCTCAACGGCCCCGTAGCACAGGTGGTCAGTATCTGCCTGTGGTGCGGAGATTGCGGGTTCGATTCCTGCTGCAGCCTGGGCGTTGTGTCGTCTTTGAAAGGCAATTTTTCAGCTAAATCAATTGTATATGAAATAAAGGCGAGCTCTTATGGCCAAAAAAGGCCGATAAGAAGAAAAACGAACTTTTTTTTAAATTTCTATAAATACCATGTTCTAAATGTTTTCAAAATATTTTTGGCAAATATTGTACAAATATTAAAAAGCGGGACATCAAAACATTCAATAAATATTTATACAATATTCACTGAATGAATTCCAATATTTTATAAATATTATAATATTTGGCTTTTAATATTTCACAAACATTTTGAAAATGTTTATGTGCTGTCTGGGAGGTGGTACCTATGCAATGTCTCCTTTTTTTTCTTAATAGGATCATTTTAATGGAAAACTTTATTAAGGTTTTCGTTAAGCATTTCCATGCCCTACATGCTCCTCGACTTGGAGAGAAAAAAAGTATTTTTTTTTAATTTCATTATTGGAATTATGGTGCATTAAAATGTAAAAATCCAATTCATTTGAGAATGGTGCATCCAATCGAGTTTCAACAAGAGCACCTTTTTTATGCAAAAGACCGCAAAATTTCATAATTTTATGTCAAAAAGGCAAAACTAAAATGTGTCAAAAATTTGGGGCTATTTTTACCCCCCACCCCCCTAATTTGACACACGCCTGAACTGAATTTGGGGGTAATTTAAATTTCATTTTATCAAGCATCAATTGGTTAGTAAACGTACAAATTTTCATAATTTTATTTCGTAAGGTGTTGGAGATAATAATTCAAACCGATTTTCCAGACTTACATTTGAAGGGCTGTATCTTTCTTAGGGGGCACAAAAAAATTTTCAAGGTTTTCGTCATTTTTTTACTCGGTCTATATGTTCCCCAATTTTGACTACCTATTTTAGAAACACCTTGTATATTATTATAAAAAATCAAAGTCCAATTTACAAAAGGCACACCTATTGCGTAAAATCACGGCCGAAAATCAGTCACTATCTCCTGGTCTATTGGCTCCTGGAGGTCGGATCAAATGGCAAACGGGCCGCCACGCTTTGGACTGGGACGTGGAGGTCCAGGGCCCGTTTTGTCAAGGTGTCACTTTTTGAGAGATGTCATGTTTAGCACGAAACTTACACATTTATACATGTGCATGTGTTGCATGAGAAAACCTACATAGCTCAAAGATATTGTGACACCCTGTATATGGCACGAGATAGAAAATTTTACTTGACATATTCAGAAAGTACGGAAAAAATTGTTCAAGGAAAGTTTTTTCTTTATTGAATTATCATGAAGGGGAGGCTTTTTTATGCAGGGTATCCGTCTCGCGTGAACACCCTGTACATGGTACATGGTATAAACGTTTAATAAGGTAGATCGAGTTCAAGTTATTAGCACCTTGAAGGCAAGGAAATAGCTTCGAAAGTTAGGTTATAGGATTTACGCGCCAAGTTGTAATGAGACAATTAATGTAAATCATCTATTTATGTGCTAATGAAAAATAGTTTCACTTACCTGGTAACTAATCCTCGCACTTATCGGGTTCGTTGATCGGGCGTTCCGATGATGGCTTATTTGCTTTGGCACCAAACAAAACACAGGCAAGTCACAACACTAACACACAGAACAATAAATGGCCGCTGGGAAGCCGTTAGCTAGCGGAAGATCCGAATATCCGATTCAGATGGTGGAAGCTGGGCGCAAGCGCAGTTAGCACGGGAGCAATTTTGTTGTTCCGGAACGTCACTATGATGTTCAAAAACATACATATATTATATGTTGCGTATTCTACGTCTCATGTATGAAATCCTACTACATGGATCCTCCTGACATGATAGGAATGTCAATAGAATGTTAAGATGTGACATTTAATGGATGTTGAACATTAATATCTTATGTATGAAACATAGTTACTTCATGTGTTGGGTACATCTCGAATACATATATACCACATCTTTTTGCAACGTTGTCGATATAACTTAAATCAAACATTTCAAAACATTTCAAAGATGTTCCATGTTGTGTGGGTAGTATACCTTAGCGAACATCCCTGTCAAATTTCTGAAACTCCGACAGTTACTTCTCTCTACTTTTCCCTATTTCACTGGCTGAAATTTGTAAAGTCAAGTTTGAGGACTAATAACTTTCAAATAAATCGATCAATTTTGTTCTTTTTTTCAGCAATGTAAAGGCTGTATTTTTGACACCATGTATGCTTTACTACTTCCATTTTGTATCGTTACTTTTTGTTATACAGGGTGGATTTTAACATTTTGATTGATTCTTCTGTACTATTTTGGATAAGGCACATCAATATGGGGCTCATATACAGTTGAATAACCTTTGGACCTCCTGTATATCCTTTGCTGATGTCTTTAGTTCCGAAATGTTTCCTTCATAACCAATCGACAACACTTTTTGGACTTAGCTATTATTCTCTTAGTTTAATTCATATCGAGCATCCCAGAAGCTCGTGAAGGCACAATACTGATGAAATCTTGTCTTACAATATGTAAATATCAAAACTGATTCATGTTCGATTAAAACCTTCACTCCGCCCTGTTGGAAATGTCAAACTCGAAAATCAATATTTTGCTTAATTTGAAAAAAAAATTAAAAAATATTTTCGCAATTTTTTTTTTATCTCAACTGTCACGTTTAGCTTTGATGTAGACTGCCAACATCTTCACAAATTTTGAAGACAATATCTTCAGCCATAGGCAAAAAATCGCTAAATTTTTGATTTTTTTTTTGTTAAGTTAATTTTATTAATATCAACATATACCAGAAAAAAATCGGTATGAAACAATTTTTGTGGGCAATTTTATAGCCTTGATTTTTTATGAAACTTGATTGAATATCTCTGATGATTAGCGGAATATGAGCAGAAAATTGGATCGAAGGACCATTTTTCCAAGATGGCGGCTCGAGCTCAATAGGTAGAGTTGGGGACTTTTAGTATGTTTAACAGTACACCTTACCGGACATGACTGTCAAATTTCCAAAACTCCAACAGTTTTTTCCCTCAAACGGAAAAATTTGTTCTAATTTGACTGGCCTATACTGTGCTTTTACCATCAAGAGCAATTCCCAACAATTCTGTTAACAGAGGCCCATATTTTATATTTCTTATAAAAAAAGCATGGAATAGTTGCAAAATAGAAAAAATTGTATATAACACACGTTTTATAAGACCCATTGTCACACTCGTCAATTGGAGCACTCGTCGCTTCACTCCTCGTGCTTCAAAATGACGCGTGTAACAATTAGAGGTAACGATGATATCGATAGTTTATCGATAGTATCGATAGTCGACAATAAATTCAACTATCGATAGTATCAATAGTTCAAGGCGATAGTTCGATAGTCTCAAAATTTGATTTGCGGTGGCAACTGACAAGGTAATGCACTGCACGCTGCTGGGATAATTAGGGGCAATGATAGAAAAGTGCCTAATGTTCGTTTAGTTTCGCGTTGGCAACTGCTAGCCCCTATCTAGTTTTCTCTTTTCCATACATTCTCTCGAGCATTCTCTGTGATTTTCGAGAGGGCGGGTGCGACTCATGTGGTTTTTGTTGTATTAAAATGTGATACGATCTATTTATCTTAGTTTGTCTTGACTTTCCTTACTATTTAGATAAAATAAACTGAAATTATTTTCCTCGTTATTTTCGGTACTTTTCCGTTTATGAAACTATCGAATATTTATCGATACTATCGATAGTTGCCGCTGGTACGGTTGCGGCCAAAATAAAGTGGACGACAACGTCAATGAGTTGGCTTGCTGTCATGCGACGTTCAGGCCAGAATCCTGAAAAATCTGTCAACTGTCGTCCACTTTGAAAAGGCCGCAATGGTACTATCAAAACTATCGATAGTTTATTTCAGGGACTATCGTCACCTCTAGTAACAATGCGATGTCTTATAAAACTTGTATTATAATATACTATTTTCATTTCATACCTCAATTTTCAAAATCACATAGCAGGAAACTGTCAAAAATGTCTTTAAATTTTTTTGTAGCATTCTAAAATACGGCGTTTTTTCACAAGTAATTCAATATTTTTGAAACTTGTCATTAATATAGACTTTGAGGTGCCCTTTTCGAATGTTTACTTTCCAACTTCGTTTCTCTGCCGCTATAGACGCCATATAAAAAATAATTGCGTCCAAAAATATTTTTGTCAATATTTTAGTTTCAGTCGATGTAAGGTTGAAACGTTAGCATGCAAATGAAAGCTTATGGAATTCTCTATAATTTGACATCTCAGTCGTCTACGTGCTACTTGCGGCTCTTGAGCTATAACTTCTAGAACTCCCTGAAGCATCAGCATGTTAAGTTGATCCCAGCTCCATGCAGCAAAATGAACTATAAATAACAATTAGTTGTCAAACACATATTATTATTGGCCGCGTTCGTAAGTCACAACAGTTGTGGAGAACTTCTATGCCATTGGTCAAAATTAAAATTTCGACGAATCGCGTGGAAGTGCTCCACAACTGTTGTGACTTACGAACGTGGCCATTGGCTCAAGAACCGCAAGTTGCACATAGGTGGTTCAGACGTCAAATTTTAGAGAATCGAATGGGCTCTCTTCATCTTATATCAATTCTGAAATTTCATGACAATGAAGATGAAAATGTTTCATAAAATTTGGTCTTTTGGGCTCTATATTTTAAAAATTACGGCCAGAATGACAGAAAGTGGAAAAGTGCAAATTCGGAAAGGGCACCTAAAGATTTACAACAATGCCAAGTTTGAAAAATATCGGATAACCTTTGAAAAAACGCCGGATTTTAGCTTATCTTAAACCGCGTTCGGCATGCCTTACTCTGTTCACTCTTTTCACTCCAACTACCACGTGACCATGGTTTCAGGAGTCCTGATTGGCTGAATCGATGTAGTGGAGTTGAAGGAGTAAAACGAGTGAGCATGCCGAACGCAGCTTTATAAAGACAATTTTGCCGATTTCTTATTACCAGGTGGTCCATTTGGCGCCTCCACCATATTTGCCTGCAGCAGATGCCAATATTTCACCATAATTTGTCATGGTCCATAATGGCCTAGGAATCGATTGAGATATAGCTCTATATATCTTCACGAAGCTGCACACGGTCACGTTACGACCTATGCCCCCATACAATTGACGATGACGTAATAAAAATATAGGTTCACGATCAAGAAGAGTACGACGCTATTCTGCTTTCGTTCCCTTTGGATGAGGATTTGGCAGAAGATGTGGTGTTCCCGTACAAATTCCCATTTTCTGGTATGGTTCCCAAGGTTTATCAACAAGTCAAAGAATTCATTTATGCCTGCTTGAAATTTTCTGAAGATTTGAAC
Source organism: Anaspis maculata (assembly GCA_949128115.1). Taxonomy (NCBI): domain Eukaryota; kingdom Metazoa; phylum Arthropoda; class Insecta; order Coleoptera; family Scraptiidae; genus Anaspis; species Anaspis maculata. The sequence continues at coordinate 76,970,576 of OX421962.1, forward strand.
TTGAGGTAGTACTCGTATTAATAGTTGCGTCTGGAAAAAAAAAATTTTTCATTTTGTAGCCAAGTGGAAGTTGACGAGATGATAAGAAAATCGATGAACTTGTTATTGACTCGCACGTTTAGCGGGTGCTTGTCTTCGACGTTCCGAAGCCCTCACATCAACCTCCAAGAGATCATCCAAGTTATTATTGACACTGGATATTTGGAAGAAGCCACTGTTTATTTAGATCAGTTCGTTTCCAACATAACTGGGTAGGCTTACTTTTTAAGGAGAATTAAAATGAAATTTAAATATAATATTCAACACTTTTTAGAGAACAATCCAGAGGAGTAACGACTGGAGTCGTTCAAGGCCAACCCGCCATGTTTCGAGTGGCCAGAGAAGACGCCGTGCGCCAAATTTGTGAAAAGCTTCGCCAGAAACTGAACGAGTTTTACGAGCTGGAAAGTTACGACTGGGTTCTTGTTGAACCCTCGGGTCACGCTTCGAGTTACATATCTGACTTGATCGCTTTTCTTCAAACCACCTTTCAGAGTTTCACCAATCTACCTGTAAGTTTGTGCGTATGTGTGGAGCAAAGTAAGATGAGGATGAAGTTGAAATGAGAATCCTGCCTTCAGCTGCTGAAGAAATTGAATGACTCAACGTCTGTAGGAAATAGAATAGGAGCACTAAGTGCCCAGTGACAGATTTGAGAACCTTTTTGGCAACGAATGTTATAGTGCCATCTAGGCGCTTTGCGTTGTCCTACGATTAGGGAGAGGGCTTCTGTGTTGGCCTGTGCCCTTGCGGTTTGTCCGATACTGGATTTGACGGATTATTCCAACAGCGGGCGCTCGACGCCGGCGCCGCGGCCGCTGGTTTTCTCAGGGGGTGTCTCGTGGCTTGGGGGGGGGGGATTTTCTTGCTATCGGCTTATTTGCTGGGACTGACAGTTCCGCTACAATCGTTCTAAGTTTCAAGACTAGAACTGCATGGGAGACCGATGTCCAATCATTTGGCCACAGTCGTTCCACTGTGCGTGCGTAATGTGGTTGGCCATTTGGATTACAAGTGGTTGGTTTTGTAAGGTGGCTATTGGGAAAAGGCGGGGAAGGTCAGTTTCAAGTCATGCGTCGAATGACTTGACAGATTTGAGTTATCAGTCGAGAATCAATGATCAGTAGTAATATAATGAGTGCATTGAAAATTATCTAGAATTTTCAATGCACGAATATTTTGCCAGAAAATTTCATGAATCAAAGTAACCGACCATGTTCTAAACCGAAGTAACAAGGCGTTCCTCCACCTTGTCTAGAGAACTGTGTGAGAACAACTCAGCCTCTAAAGACGTTGTAGGTCCCTCCACCTCAACTAATGGCCTTCCTGATGTGGAAGACAATCCAAAAAATCGTGTTGTGGTCCATTATAACAACTGTATTTTCAACTGTCAAAACTTCAATACTTTAATACTACTATTGTGTCTATTGATTTACAGATTGATGTGAGACTACACTCGATGGAATGTTACATTATTTTTCAATCTTTGTAGATAAAACGAAACGAAACAACAATTATGTCTCTGTTTTAACGTTGATGATCTCACTTTCGTGACCCATTCTATAAAATTTGAAAAGGACAAAAAAATTATCGATATGCACTAGTGCAAAATTATCGCCTAATTCGAATCTGATTGGTTCAAACAACAATAGAAAACTGTCACTTTTATTGTTAGAATGTCAGATTTGACAGATAAATAATTAAAATTGGTTAAACGGCGAGATGTGACATATCTGAAATTTCCCAAAAAATCTTGACGAGTTTGTGATGATAGTAGCTGTAGTGATGATGATGATGATGACATATGAGTACAAAAAGAAAAGAGGTTTGTTTTGTGTTCTAGCCGGAAGTTGCGCAGGTTGCGTGTAAATCCGCTTGTGAGCACATCGCCAATTCAATGTTCGAATTGCTGATGAATGATCAAATCAAGCAGATTTCCATGGGTGCTTTAAATCAGATCAATTTGGATTTGCTCCAGTGCGAACGTAAGTATATTCTAAACGCCTGTTCTGTATCATAACCAAGCAAACATTCATAGAATTTGCTGCTTCCGAGCCGGTAAAGGGCCTACAAGAAGACGACTTGCTTTCTTACTTCACAAAACTCCGAGAAACTTTGGATCTGTTCACCTCTTGGGACTGGCCAACGTATTTTCATGACTACGCACAAGAGATCAGCAAATACAAGCAAGTCAGTCCAGACAACGCCATCGTCCTATTGGAAAAATTGAAAGAGGGAGACAAGAAAACTATGTTTACTGTTTTGAAGAAAAGCGAGCGTGACAAGAAGAAACTCTTGGAGACAGTTTTGAAGCAATTGAGGCAACTGTCACAGATTCCTCCTGGTAAATAAATGCAAAAGAACCTGTTGTAAGACACTAATTATATTTTATGAACAAATTATATCAATTATTTAGAGAAATAAAATAGGGTATGCTCAATTGTAACACTATTTATTGGAAAAAGCAGAAACAAATAAGATATCACAGGTTCGTCTATATTAATTACACGTTTTTGTTTTTTCAAAAAACAACACATTGGGATAACCAACAGGTCAGGCTATACCGCCGACCATTTCCTAAACCTAATTGCATTTTAAATCATAACACTTACATATTACTTCAATATTGTTACATAGTTACATCAAAAGATAAAACCAAAACATCCTACAGCTATCATCATCTCCACAGTAAATAAATAATTGTTAAATGTACAAGGCCGCCCGCGGCACATTCCGCCCCCCTCTGTAAATTTCTGCCGTAACTTGAAAAAACAAAATGAGGAGGGCGAACAGTTCCACGCCAACCGTCGAATTTCCACATATTGCTTGCGCTACTAATAATTGATATGGTTTATCAAGATCAACCGATAAATGCATGGCGAGGTTGGGGAGGGAGTTAAAACTTAATAATGCTATATAAAACGTAGTAAAAACGCTACCAAAATGGAATTTACACGATAAAAATCAATCGATCAATAAATTAATAAATAATCATCATCATAAACATTTTTTCATCTACATCAATTTCCAGACCACGCACCCAATTTTTTTTTAGTCTAATTGAGCTGTAATGTGCTAGAGCTACTTTCCCTCAAGTATGGCAATAATTAATTTGGCAAATTGTGTTTTTTCCGTACTGGCTAGAGGGGCGATTTAAATTTTATAATCTCAAAGTGTGTTGTGTGACTATAAGAAGTTGGAATACTGTTGATCGCTTCTGGTTTCTTTTTGATATTGTACGAATCATTGCGCTAACTGTCATGCGAACTGGGAGTCTCCTGGGATGGCCTGTTGTTTGGCATCAGAAGAGTAGACAAAGCTTCCAGAGATTGTCTCACCTGTAATCACACGAAAATGAGTTCGATATTTTTTAATTTTTTTGAAGTTCCACACTCACCTTGGCAATTTGATCCAGATTAGAATCTAAAAAGTTATGCACAGCCCCTGCCGATTTCGAATGCAGATGAGTCTGCCACTGCAGCAGATTGTTATAGATGTCCTCGTTATTGCCAGAGCTCAGTGGATCGCCCAAACTGTACGCAAACTTGGACTGTATTTTACTAATTCGATACAATAACACAGCTGCTGATAGGAAAAGAAGAACTAGGAGAAGAGTCGTGGCGAATAAAATTAGGCTCTGTCTAGGTAGGCTGGCGAATTTTGAGATGCCTTGTTTGAGCGCCGAAACGACCTCCAAAGAGCGCTGTTGCTCCGTCGTGCTTGGATTACTGTCTTTGAGCAGAGTTGGCGTTTCTTTGTTTGGCTGTGGCGGTGTCACTTTGATTTGAGTTATTCTGTTCGGGATAGGTGGCGGTGATTCCCTGCCGCTTTCGCCTTCCCGCGTTTCTGAGCTATCACTGTCGGATATCGGCACGGGTTCCTGGAAACATCAAAAGTGAGATAAGGGAATGGCACAGGGATAGAATAGATAAAAATGTTCAAGCGCTGGAAGGTCATAGCCAAAAATATCCCAGTTCGAAAACATTTCATGCCAGAAAAATTCCCTTCCCAAAACCCAGGGGTAGTAATCTCCCACCTTTGACCTATAGTCCAGTAAAATGAGGATTTAACATGGAACTAATTAGGGACTCGATGAAAAAATACACCAATATAGAGAATGAAAAACTGAGTAAGAAAAACCAAATTTTCATTTCCAGCCATCCCGGGAACCATGGTAAAAAAAATGAAGAAGATGGAAAAACCTTCGCCGCGGCCTTTCTTCTGAAACGCTGAAAGAACGGTGGGAGATGTGTAAAATCTGTCAGGGACAAAGTTGTAGAGAATTTAATAATCTACAAAAAAGTCCCCGAGGGCATACATCTAACTTCTTCAGTTCAGCCAATAATCGCGGTCAAAGTGGCGCGCCGGTCCAATGGAGTGGAATAACTGTCCGCTTGCCATTCCTCCTGGAATGCTGCGAGAACGACAAGAGATATCAAAAAATTGCGAGTGACAAAGTTGTAGAGAATTAAATGCCCCACTAGAAAGTCTTTGAGACCAATCATTAGCTTTCTTAGTTTAGCCCGTGAACTAGGCTCGAAGTTGCGCGAAGATCCTGTTAATGAAGGGGTTCTTTTGGAAAACTTACAAAAATCCTAGACTCGATGAAAAATATATGACAATGTAGAGGATGAAAAATTGGATCTTAAAAACTAAAGTTTCATTCCACACCGTTCCGAGAAATCTGAGAAAAAAAATTAAAACTTTACAAATTGCGATTTTCACTCCCAGCTTCCACACTGAATACTGAAATAAACGTGATAAATATGAAAAATGTGGACAGACAAGCTTGTAGAGAATTGAATGATCGATAAAAAATCCCATGACGTCATGTATCTATCCTTTTCGACTTAGCTGTGGAGCGCTATTGAAGTTGGGGCACATGACCCGTGACGCGCCGCATGTGGCCAAACTGCTACGACGTTCCGGTGATTGTTCGATTGATTATAAAACATAATGAAAGATTTTGAACAATTGCAAGCTTCCTTTAACATCTGGTGACTATTGTCAAAAGTGTAACTCTGCGGTTGAACGCTTTGTTTTCTGTAAATTTTCTTGTTCGGCAGAATTAAAACTGAGATACTCGTATTTGCTGGACAACTACAGATAATATATAAAATTCCAAGCCGCTGTAGAACGGGCAAAGACAGCAGTTGGTCTTTCACAGCTTCCCTTAACGTCGTCTGCGACCAAGGAACACGTAAAACGGGTCTACCACCAAATTCAGCAGTGGCTCGGAAATAATAACTGTTCACCTGAATAATGGGGTTGGAAACCTAATAATTCCCTACTGATGCCAATACCAATGCCAATTGATCTGGAACTCAGGATCAAGTAGCTCCCGAAAATATATCTGCTTCGGCTGATTTCCTGCAGATGCTTAAATAACTGCGAAAAGCTTTGCCGATGCAGGAAAGCTGGGCTCAAGCGCACCGAATTCTGCCACCATTCCGGTGGAGCTACCCGTTTGAATGCTTCCTGCATTGACGTCTCGGAAGACGATGATGATTATGATGACTACAACGACAAGGATGAAGAGCGATGTGCCGTTGAAGACGCGCCACCACCATATGTCGATGAAAATCTGTCCTGCTCCCATGCAATATCACCGCCATATAAATGAAAAAGGCATCATCATTGTTCATAAAAAAATTGTTGAAAAACATCTTCCTATGAAACGTCCCACATGTTTTCCAATGATTATATTGTGTTACAAAATACGAGTATCTCAGTTTTAATTCTGCCGAACAAGAAAATTTATAGAGAACAGAGCGTTCATCCGCGGAGTTACATTTTTAACAATAGTTACCAGACGTTAAAGGAAGCTTGCATTTGTTTAAAATCTTATCTCATGTTTTATAATCAATCGAACAATCACCGGAACGTCGGTCGTAGCAGTTTGGCCAGATGCGGCGCGTCACGAGTCATGTGACGCAACTTAATTAGCGCTCCGCAGCTAAGTCGAAAAGGATAGACACATGACGTCACATGATTTTTTATAGATCATTTAATTCTCTACAAGCTTGTCTGTCCACATTTTTCATATTTATTACGTTTATTTCAGTATTCAGTGTGGAAGCTGGGAGTGAAAATTTGTCAAGTTTTTATTTTTTTTTCTTAGATTTCTCGGAACGGTGTGGAATGAAACGTTGGTTTCTAAGATCCAGTTTTTCATCCTCTACATTGTCATATATTTTCCATCGAGTCTAGGATTTTTGTAAGTTTTCCAAAAGAACCACTTCATTAACAGGATCTTCGCGCAACTTCGAGCCTAGTTCACGGCTAAACTAAAAAAGCTAATGATTGGCCTCAAAAACTTTCTAGTGGGGCATTCAATTCTCTACAACTGTGTCACTCGCAATTTTTGGATATCTCTTGTCGCTCTCGCAGCATTCCAGGAGAAATGGCAAGCGGACAGTTTTTCCACTCCATTGGACCGGCGCGCCACTTTGACCGCGATTATTGGCTAAACTAAAGAAGTTAGATGTATGCCTTCGGGGACTTTTTTGTAGATTATTAAATTCTCTACAACTTTGTCCCTGACAGTTTCCACACATCTCCCACCGTTCTCTCAGCGTTTCAGAAGAAAGGCCGCGGAGAAGGTTTTTCCACCTTCTTAATTTATTTTACCATGGTTCCCGGGATGGCTGGAAATGAAACTTTAGTTTTTCTTACTCAGTTTTTCATTCTCTACATTGCTATATTTTTTTCATCGAGTCCCTAATTAGTTCCAACATTAGCATAAAAATCGCCTCATTTTACTGGACTACTAACGTAGCTGAATCAACGTTGGGTTTGTCCCATCAGAAATCTCAAACTAGTCAGGGGCAATGAGAAGCTCCCAAATCAATTTGCAAACTGCTTTTCTCGATTCCTATTGGATCTAACTAAACTGCGCAACAAATATGTTGTAGCAAGGGAAAAATTGGTCCGACTTTGGACCACAATAACTTTTGAATAACGCAAACCATCTCGATTCTGTTTTGACGGTTAGCGAGCTCAGTTTTTCCGTTATTAATCTTCAGGAGGTGAAGATCAGGAAGCTCCATGTAAAATATCTACAGGGTGAAATGTAAAACAGTACAAAATTTTAGCAAATTCAACGGACCCCCATTTTCAGAATAATTTTTTTCTCAAATGTAAATGAAAGGATCATAAAGCGTGATGTTTTGGCTTGCGCCCAGTTTTGAAATTTTTGGGATCGGAACTCTGGTTCTGACTTTATGATTTTTTTTTTCTCTTGGAGGATGCTGATTTATGCTATCGCTACAAGGAAGTCTATGTTAGCCTAGAGAGCCTGTCATCATCAAAAACTAAAATTGACCATCAGCATCAAGTTCAGGAGGTCAAAATCACAAAGAAAGCTTGTTTCAATTGTGAAAATCTGATCAAATTCAATTTTTCAGGAAAACACCTGTGTCGCCCATTTTGAATGGGCCCCCTTTTTGAAGCCTTGATCAAGGTATTCCAGATGGTCTGCGAGTAAAGTTGCTGAGAACCGTTCAAGCAACAATATTCGTGATTTGCAACCTCCTATCGTCAGAGTAACGTAGTCTTCTTTGTAGGGTTAGGATAAATCAGCATCCTCCAAGAGAAAAAAATCATAAAGCCAGAACCAGACTTTCGATTTCAAAAATTTCAAAACTGGGTGCAAGCTTAAACATAACGCTTTATAATCATTTCATTTGCGTTTGAGAAAAAGAATTATTCTGAAAATGGGGGTCCATTGAATTTGCTAAAATTTTTGTACTGTTTTACATTTCACCCTGTAGATATTTCACATGGAGCTTCCTGATCTGCACTTCCTGAAGATGAATAACGGAAAGACTGAGCTCGCTAGCCGTCAAAACAGAATCGAAATGGTTTGTGTCATTTAAAAGTTATTGTGGTTCAAACTCGGATCAATTTTTCCCTCGCGACAACATATTTGTTGCGCAGTTTAGTTTAAAACCTCTTGTTGGAACAAACCTAATATCTCTACCCTCTACCCAATACCGACCTTGGATGGGCAGAACAGTAAAAAACTTATTTGCCTCTATTGGGACCAGAAATCGCGTATTCAGCTGAAGTCTACGTCATTGCCATAGCAGGCCGACATGGCTGTTATGTCAGGTCAGGCCAGGGGTGGAACCACGAACACTCGCCAGTTGTCGAGCTCGACAATTTCCCCTTTCCTCTCTACCTCTTCATCCTAATTTCCCCTTTCCCCTCTGCACCCTTCACCCTCTAGAAAAGGGGAAATTGTCGAGATCGACAACTGTCGGGTGCTCGTGGTTCCACCACAGGTCATCCATCTCTACTTAATCAGTCGATGACCCATGACCTCTATGATATTTATTTTGATACTCGTTTTGATATATTTGTTTTCATAATGTTGCATTTTGATTGACTTGGGGCCAGTATTATAATGTCCAGTTCGGTTGATTTTCAACTCGATTAAAACGGCTCTGGCCTCATGTGGATTGAAAAATATTCGTCGTTTATCTTTTACTTACAGTAGTGACAGTCATATTTCTAGCTCTCAGGGAAATTTTGCAATGGGACATTTACACTTTGAGTGGTTATTTTTGTTGGTGGCTTTCAGTCCACGTCAGGAAACTTACCACGATTTCGGGTTCGACTACGAGCAGAGAGGCGTTTTGAGCGACCTCCCACACTTTGACCATGTACCTATAGGTATTGTCACGTGACATTAGGCTACCAAACACATGCTTATCTTCGCTGGTCGAAATACCCACGGCATTTGGTATTATCCGCGCTGTTTTCTCTTTCGTGATTTTCTCCACGGACAACATTGGAATCAGGAGCTAAAAACATACAATGAAATTTTTAATTAAATCGTGCAATGATGCCTCAATAGGATAAAAGTGATGAAATTATCAATACAAAGTTTCAATCACATGAAACTGTTTTAGGCAGGTACATACTCGTCTGGTTTTAATAAAGAATGTTACAAGTTCGTGACTGTGAAAGTCGTAATAATTACTGGGGGAGGAGAAAATGATTCTTATCATTCATGCGTGTGTGTATTTGATGGAATATATCCTGTTTAGATATGGATCTGAATCGATAGTGCAGGGTGCAATAAACTTGGGTTGCACTTATTATTTAAAAATTGCGATTAAATTACCTTAGTCACGTATCCGAACACGTTGGAATAGAAAGCGAAGTAGTTTTTCGTGATGTAAAGATGGCCTTGGAGCAGAATGTCCCCAATCAGAGCACAAGAATAGTCTGAAATTAAAAAAAAAGTGTTGAGCAGTGGATATTTTCGATACTAAGTTTAGTTCTGTTGTTTGTGTACGACCAGACTTTGCATGTTTTGTTTGAGGGTTAAAGCTACCCATAATTTTTGTATGGATTTTCTGCTTTGTTTCGACATATTTTCCATCGTGATTTACGCTTGTTATTCAGTAGATAATTTTGCAAGTGTGGCGTAGGTAACTTTTTATAGTTTCCTACATACACAACACGGGATTAAATTGAGCGCAGTAGATGAGGTCCCTTGTTTATATAGCCCAGGAATTTTAGACGAAAAATCGATCGAACCTCAATAAAATTGGAGAGGAGCTGAATTTTTGCATACAGGCTCACTAAGGTGTCCTGAACATCCCACTGAAATTCCCAACTTTTCCCATGTGCGCGTCATGGTTTTTTTTAGGGGTAAAGATCCGATGCACATTTCTGCAGGAAACATCCAGTTTGGCTCGGAGGAAGTTGAAATTTGGCATACCCACTTACTAAAGCGTGCTGAACAACATATGGGAATTTTTAAACTTTTTATTGTAAGTGTCATATCTTTTTAGAGGGAGGGGTAAAATGTCTCTTTTCGCTGTACAGATCGCAGTTGGCGGCGAAAAAGGCTGAAAATTGGCATAGAGACCCAGCAGAGTGTATCGATTGAAATCCTGATTTTCCCAAACTCTCCCATTCACACTTCTTGTTTTCTCAAGAGAGAGTGTGAAGAGCACATTCCTGTTAAAATTGTTTATTACAAGATGAGAAGAGCTGAAAATTTGTGAGAATTTTCTAGTACTGATGCTGGTTAATATACTAGATTTCCTTATTTCTCCGATGCGCTTCATGGTTTATTTATTGAAAAGATGTTTATAGCCTACTTTTCGCTGGACTCATCCAATTAAGGCTGAAATGAGCCAAAAATTTACACGTAAGAATGAAAAAGTGCGCCGAACAAAATACTGGAGTCCTAAGTCTTTCTTTTATGCGCCTTATACGTTTTTCTTAATTTTAGTAAAAAACCGGTAGGAATGTGCCAATTACGTAACTCATATAGATGTATTTGGGACCGGCGGCTGTCAGTCAGTGGCTCAGTGGATGACGCGTTGGAACAATAACTGACTGCCGTTACGGATCGGGGTTCGATTCCGCATTGGGATGAATTTTTTTTCAATAAATATCCATTCGACTACATTTAAGGAGGACTGAAAAATCTGTCAACAGGCTCTGTTGACTATTGCTGAACTGCTCAACATAATACGGAAGTACATAATCCTTTGAATAAGCTTGTCAACCCTCTCTAGCGCGCCAATTTCAAATCGATAACAATACTTACAATGCACAGTCTGATTTTTATACTACCTACAATCAGATATGATTGTATTGGTCATTGAAAGAGTCGATGTTTAGGAGCTAAGGACGGAGTAGCAAAGCTTTACCACTGATGATGTGGTTCGAAAGGACTCTGAAAGACTATATGGTTGGGACAATACTCATCAAAAAGAGACCATGCGACATGGCAAAATGTTCAGAATTACCGTTGAGCTGTGAAGCGCGGAGGCGGTTGACGATTTGTTTTTTTTTTCATTCAGTTCTTTGTTCTTCAATAATGTGTATAAATTCGAAATTAGCTTCATGCTAAGGTCAACGGTTTCTAGAGGGATTTAAGTTCTCTCTAAATAATTCTACATTGATCGCTCACTTTCTGTCTATAATAAGTACTGAACGTTGTCTTTTTCGTTGTGACCTTTTTATGATTTTTTTTTTGATTTTTTGATTCAATGATTTGTATCCATTTAGTTTGTAACTTCTCTTGTTCATAATATACTTTTGATTATTTATTGATTGTATTTTTTCCTTTCATCCCATTTTGAATGCACGGATTTCCAAAACCCATTAGAACTAGGGTCTTAGTTTTAGCAGGAAGTAGATGTTTGCCGCCTTGAAAAATCTGATGTATCGACAATTTATAGATAGACTAAAAGTGAGCTTTCTAGCCCCGAGGCATAAGCGGCTTAAGCTAGTCACCCAGAGCAGATGATATTGAATGATGAACAGGTCACGAATTATGAATATTTTGTTTGAGATTTCAACTTAATGTGGAGATTTACCACGTTAATAAGTTACAAACAGTTCTTCAATTGGAAATGAATCGCTGTAAAAAAAGTCTGAAATTTTGTCTAGCAGCTAGCAACCCATGCAAACTCTAAAAGACAAAGATTGTACCTAGTTGATGGAAATTGCTAGATGGACGGTCAAAGAACCAATGGACCATGCTTATCAGAAATGGACCAAGCGACATTTTTGGTGAAAATGAGCTATCGCCAACAGTGAACTCAATAGTGCATCACAAGTCATTTTGATGAAAAAAAAAATTGAATCATAAGGTCATATCGAAAAAGACAACTTTCAGTACTTATTATAGACAGAAAGTGAGCGATCAATGTAGAATTATTCAGAAAAGAACTTAAAAGCCTCTAGGAACCGTTGACTTTAGCATGAAACTAATTTTGAATTTATACACATTATTGAAAAACAAAGAACTGAATGGAACAAACAAATCGTCAACCGCCTCCGCGCTTCACAGTTAAAAGGTAATTCTGAACATTTTGCCATGTCGCATGGTCTCTTTTTGATGAGTATTGTCCCAACTATAGTCTTTCAGAGTTCTTTCGAACCACATCATCAATGGCACCACCACCACAAAGGCAACAACTTTGCCTTTCCGTCCTTAGCTCCTAAACATCGACTCTTTCAATGACCAACACAATCATATCTGATTGTAGGTAGTATAAAAATCAGACTGTGCATTGTAAGTATTGTTATCGATTTGAAATTGGCGCGCTAGAGAGGGTTGGCAAGCTTATTCAAAGGATTATGTACTTTTGTATTATGTTGAGCAGTTCAGCAATAATCAACAGAGCCTGTTGACAGATTTTTCAGTCCTCCTTAAATGTAGTTGAATGGATATTTATTGAAAAAAAATTCATCCCAATGCGGAATCGAACCCCGATCCGTAACGACAGTCAGTTATTGTTCCAACGCGTCATCCACTGAGCCACTGACTGACAGCCGCCGGTCCCAAATACATCTATATGAGTTACGTAATTGGCACATTCCCACCGGTTTTTTACTAAAATTAAGAAAAACGTATAAGGCGCATAAACGAAAGACTTAGGACTCCAGTATTTTGTTCAGAGCACTTTTTTATTCATCCGTGTAAATTTTTGGCTCATTTTAGCCTTAATTGGATGATTCCAGCGAAAAGTAGGTTATAAACATCTTTTCAATAAATAAACCATCAAGCGCATCGAAGAAATAAGGAAATTTAGTATATTAACCAGCATCAGTACTAGAAAATTCTCACAAATCTTCAGCTCTTCTCATCTTGTAATAAACAATTTTAACGGGAATGTGCTCTTCACACTCTCTCTTGAGAAAACAAGAAGTGTGAATGGGAGAGTTTGGGAAAATCAGGATTTCAATCGATACACTCTGCTGGGTCTCTATGCCAATTTTCAGCCTTTTTCGCCGCCAACTGCGATCTGTACAGCGAAAAGAGACATTTTACCCCTCCCTCTAAAAAGACATGACACTTACAATAAAAAGTTTCGAAATTCCCATATGTTGTTCAGCGCGCTTTAGTAAGTGTGTATGCCAAATTTCAACTTCCTCCGAGCCAAACTGGATGTTTCCTGCAGAAATGTGCATCGGATCTTTACCCCTAAAAAAAACCATGACGCGCACATGGGAAAAGTTGGGAATTTCAGTGGGATGTTCAGGACACCTTAGTGAGCCTGTATGCAAAAATTCAGCTCCTCTCCAATTTTATTGAGGTTAAAACCTAAAATTCCTGGGCTAATAATGATAATATATTTATAGTAATATTGATGACTAATCAACATCAAGTTACACCAGTGACAGGAAGAATAGAATGAAGCAAAAAAGTCTAGCAAATGATCTCTAGCATGTCTACTGTTACATGCTGGAGTAGGAAAAGTGGATTATCAAGTCAAAGAATCCTCCCAACTCGACGGCACTTCAACTATTCCGTTTGCTCTCCGTTACAACAATAGTTCCTTTTGTAAATTGCAACTTACGATTGAGCACTTTCTCGTCCTCGTCGACTGTTGGGAAATGTCGGTTGAACTTTTTCTGTCTCGCCTTCGACGTGGTAGGCACCTTGTCCTCTTTGGTGGTCTTGGGACTGGGGGGCTCCGTCAGCTGGGCCTGTGCCGTCATAGCAGGTGTTGAAGTCGAGAGGTGTTTGAGAGACGACCTGAAATTTTTTGCATATCATCAAAGAGCTGTAAAAATGAAGCATTTTTATCGATAATATCTTTATCAGACTTGCGCTATTGCCAATTGGCGAATTTGCGATATGTCTAATTAATGATAATACAGGTGTGTTTACCTAGCCGCTCCGATGGGCCCACGCAAAAAAAAACTGCGATGATGATTACAACATTAGACCCAGAAGACGCTCTGATTATTTTGAGCGATCAAAGCATTCGAATATAAACAGAGCAGAAATACATTATGCATATAAGTAAACCGTCTTTTGTCTGTGAGAAAATTAGCGACAAACTTTTATCGAAATTCTGATTGAATAAATGGTTTCCAGTCAAAAGCAAATGCACTGTTCAACGAAGGTTTTCAAAACTGGAAATAGTAAAGGTCCATAATTGAAAGTCAGCAGCGTTGAGAAAGAACTCATATTAGCCTTTCTTTCAGTCACGAAACCAATCAGCTCAGAACTGAGAAATAACTCATGTTAAGACTTTCAGTGGACCATGTCTTTCAGTCATTAAATGTAGGGGAAAACACCTTAGAGTTTGCTTATTGGAGATCCTTAATTCGTCAAAATTATCGAGATTAGTCGCAGGTGACAACAATTTTATGTCAGTGATAAAAATGTTTCGTTGATTGTTAATCGGGATAAAAAAATTTGGTGAAGGCCATGACTAGCTATGAATGATGATTGATGATTTCCAATGATACCATACGGTGTTTACTGCATTGAAGAAATTGCTGAGAAGCATTTTTGTGCCCTTGAGTTGTCAAAATAAGGTCTTTGGAAGCGCGTTGCAATACAGTTTCAGTTCGCATTTAAAAAACTATCGATCGACAAAACAACTGGTTAAAATAGACAGTTTGAAGCTTACATTTCGGTTTCGCTGCTGTTGGTTGAATCGCCATAGCTGCCGCTTTCGCTTTCAGACTCCACGGTGTTTCTGATCATGATTTCGGTATTGCTCTGCTTCTTCTTAATGATCCTGATCATGAGCGCTTTGAACAAATACTTTTTGAGCTTTCTTCGGACCCGCGCTTCTAGTTCTAACATTTAGGCGGTGGTGATGCACCTGATCCGACCGTCAGGACAACTCCGCATGGTCTATTATCCTTTTTATTAGTCTATTATCTGAAAATTAGCGCGCGGTTGAAGGTCCGGTGTTTGCGTATTAAAAACGGAAATGGACTTAAACCCGCGCTTTGAATTACAACCAGCGGAAAATAACGACCAACCTGCTGCTCTTAAACCCGTTCAGTGACTACTCTGCCTCGCAGCCAACCTAACGTAACCGCCGGACCAGATAGCGTTAAAGACACTTGATGATAAGCTTTTATCTAATATCGAACGAAAATTACTGTTATTATTTTTTGTTTTCGTCACATTGTCATTGCCAAATGTCCGGTCATAATGCACATCATTTATTAGATAATCGATCGTTTTCAACATTCATGCTTTTTTCTTCCTTAAAAACACTAAGTTGAACTTTTTTCACCCCATATCGAACGACTTTTATGCAAAATGTGAAACCCTGAGAGCTTCCGACAGTCACAGCTGTTATCTCACACCTGCGTTTGTACTCAGATAAAATACTACTTGTAGGTAATCGATAAACAGGTGTGCGAAAGTTATGCAGCAGACATTTAGCTCTTCGCTGATCAATGCCGTAAATGGTAGACGTTATCAATTTCTTTTTGACCTCTAGTTTGCTTATAATCATGAAAACTAGACTTCATTGAATACGTTCCAACAAGAGGGTCTACGAAAGCGTATAACCTCAGTAGGTATATTTTGTACGCACGGTCCACAATCCGGTTCTAGGACAATAATTCATAGCACGGTCAATTAGTCGCACGAACTATTCGCAAGAGGACCAAAAAGGAAGCATAAAGAAGCCACTCATGCAGCTTCTACTTCACTATTACACATGACGATATGGACAGGGAGCTGGTGCCTCAAAATTTACGTCATAAAGTACATGATTTTAGCCCTGTAAGTCTAATGTGCGTTGATAAGGTTGTTAAAAATTGCTTTGTCTTACATGTCAGACCGGGGGCTTTGGGCTGGTATAAGCCTGTCAATTTTCGAAAAAATGACCAAAAATTTACGTCATAAGGTACATGAATGAAACCAACTGGATTTTGTGTGGGAACATCCCCTTGATCGAAAATCTGGTCGTAAGGCAAAATTTTTGGGGGCTTTCGGTCCATAAGACAAGTTTGAAATTTTTTAAAAAGGACCAAAATTTGTCAATTTTTTCACAGGCGTTTTGTTGACTAATCCACCAAGTGTGATACATATTTGTAATAAGGATGAAAAACGGAATCGATTTCTAGTTAAAATACACGATGTACGATTTGAGAAAAATTTTTCGATGTTGCACCCTGTAAGTGATGTATCATTAAAAAATTTTGTGGACAGATTCGAAACCTGCGTAAAAAATCATGTGAGAATCGTTCTTCATTCCAAAAATTATGTCAAAGGAGAAGTCTCCAGGAGGAGGTAAATTTTGGCCATTTTTGAAAATTTCAAACTTGTCTTATGGACCGAGAACCCCTAAAAATTTTGTTTTATGACACGATTTTTGATTAAGGGGATGTTCCCACACAAAAGACCGTTGGTTTCATTCATGTACCTAATGACATAAAATTTTGACATTTTTCGAAAATTGACAGGCTCATACCAGCCTAAAGCCCCCGGTCTGACATGTAAGAAAGAAATTTTCAGAAATTTTCAATAACCTTATCAACGCACATTAGACCTACAGGGTTGAAATCATGTACCTTATGACGTAAGTTTTGAGGCACCAGCTCCCTGTCCAATACAAAGGGAGCTGAAAAGGGCTGCGAAAAAACAAACAAGAAAACAAAGGGATCCAGTAGGCCTATGAATATCACATGAAGGCACAAGAGACTCACTAATGCTCTGAAAGTCCAACAACTTGAGAAGGCACAAGAGGGCTTAGTGGAATTCCTAAAGCCACAACAAAACATAAGGTGGCGCATCAGGGCTTCAAACGAAACATGAGGGCGCAAGAGGGCCCGATAGAGCTCCGAAAGCTACGGAAAAATGCAAAGGGGCTCAGCAGGGCTTCAAATTACATTGAAGGCGCAGGGCTTCAAATTACATTGAAGGCACTAGGAGGCTCAATGGGGCTCTGGATATCACAAGAAGGCAAAAGGGGGCTGAAAGCAATGGAAAACTGCCAGGGAGTTCAGCAGAATTTTTCAAAATTTCAGCTACTGGGTGAGTACGTACTAGTTTTCCATTAACTATACAGGACGAGTCATGAAGTAAAAATACCAATTTCTCAAAAAATTCCCTCCAAAAAAGTTTCAAATTGGTACTGTCATTTGTTTGCCTTTTATTACAAAAAACTTATTTTTGCCATCAACTTCAACCCTGTATCTTGAAAACTAAAGCCTTCAGAATAAATTTGCTCACACAGTAAGTCATGTCTCATGACAAAGGTCAAGTAATCTCTTGAATTCAATGACAGAAGTTTGAGATCACCTGGAGAAAACAAAAATATTCAATGCACATCCAGTGGTTGATATTTTTTACGCATTATTCTGCCCCGAATAGTTTTTTTTTAATCTTATTGAATAACGAAACTAGAAGAGCACGAAGGACCTCATTTCGACACTCCATATCTTCAGAAATCCGTTTGTGCATTTTTGCAGAACTTTGTGAAGTCTCGTTTGGAGTTGTGGAAGCCGAACACTGTTCCAATTGAGGTCGACCTAATAAGTTCAGCCTTCATCGAGTGCTGAAGGGATAAATACTATCTGGGCTAATTAATGAGCGTTCCTCAAGGATTTCAATCAGGTTAAAGTGTTTCATCAGTTAAAAAACACGTTTTCAGTTTAGATGAATATTTTAGAAAAACTCATTATAGCCTGTCATTATCAATTAATGTAGGTCATCACTTGTTTTGCACAACACACAACATCAGTCTTTATCTAACGTAACGAAAGACAGTGAAGGGAAAGCTTCCTGCTTTTTGATAACCGAGATCTAGATTTATGTATTTGAATTATTCCTAAATTTTGCAATTCTTTCAATATTGGTAACAGCGTGCTAATGAATGGCGATAAAGAAGCCACCGAACAAAATTAAGTACCCACTTGTTTGTTTTGATAATAGCACCTACATGTTTGTGATTATAGACATTGAATTTTCCGTTGTTATTTGTTTTTATGTTAATAACTGTTAACCCACGTAGAAAACAAAACATAAAGTTTTGGTAGCACACTTGTGTAGGAAGTCATTGCCTCTCCTCTGCCCTCTGATAATCAGCAGTCAGCTTTGGTCGTGGTAACTAACATATCAGTACCTACCAAGCAGAAAAGTGTTTTGTTTTGACCGAGTCTTAGTTTTACAGCCAATAGTGACAGGGCACCACTCGTGGTTAGGGTAAATCAAAGATGGCTGATGTGCTTTCGACCTGCCACAAGTGGGAATCGAACCCACGACCCGCAGCACGGCAGAGCCGGGCGCGTTAACCACCATGTCACAAGATTCTCCCCCTACTCGTATTAGTTTAATCAGTTTCATTGGGCTTTCTCCATTGGAGCAATCCTTGGAAAAAATGTGTTGTACTGGCACGAATGGTACCATGCTAACTTGATGTTGACGCCTTGATAGATGTGCTTTGTATAATGTGACAGCTACCACTCATCCTGACAGGAAATTTTCACTGTATTATGAAGGAGTGTACAAGGATTATGTAGTCAAGGAAAATTTCCTTGACTACTCAGCGAAAATATGTAATAAAACTGGAGCCCGAGCGTGAGCCTTTTTGGTCAGTGAATTATTATTAAATGCTAACTGGTCGTTTGATCCAAATTTTTGTCAAGATGAACTGACAAAAAATTGGGTAATTATTGACGACCACTACTTCTCGACTTCAGCCACCAACTTTTCACGGTAGGTAGACACCACCACAACATCACGTTCGTCGACCATAGTTTCCTGGGGAAACCACTATTTCCACTGTAAAATGCTTCTTCTTTCCATTACTTATCAACCAATGTCCTACGACGTAAGTACAGGCAAGAAGGAAGCGTCCTACATAGCTGTTTAAGTGGTTGCCTAACTCTTAAAAAATGCTAGTCGAGAAGTAGTGGTCGTCAATAATTACCAAAAATTGATACTCACTTGTCACACTTGGTGAACAGGGAGTGACTGGGGCTGCGTTGGATGGATGGAGAGGTGCATCCTGGACTGCAAGGTTGAGACAGGGGCGGCTCCACCAGTCCTCCAAGTGACGTAACTAAGAGGCCATGAGGCGTGCCGGGAGCCGAACGGGCCCCCGCGCTCCCGAAGTTTCCAGATGACCTGAAACCAAAATGTTCATTGAGAAAAAAACTCAAGTAAATATGTAAGTAGGTACCCCAAGTAGTATTTTTGATTTTCTGCTTAGCAATTTTGTGCCAAGAACAAAGAACATTAAGTAACTTTGTGTAAGGACAGGCATATCAGAAGTATCATCGTTGAAAAAGTTCCGCCAACAGTGATGTGGCTCCTATATCATTCTGTTTGTTTATTTACTTTTTTTTTTTCACCATTTACACAAAAATGCCACGTGGAAATTCATATATTTGAATAATATATTACTGCTAAATAACAGGACCGTCGGAACATCTGCAATTGTCCCTCGTGAATAAATAACGATGGAAATGAAGGCAGACGAAATCGATACGCTCTACCAACATTAAAGCTGCTCCCAATATCTTCACATCAAGTCGACCCTGGTACTAATGCGTTAGGAAATTTTCATATTAGTTTACCTACAAAAAAAAAACCGATACGTGCAAATTAATAACATAAATTCGAGAAAGCTCTGACCCAGATGGATAGACGCGAGCATGAGCCTTCGATTTTTTATTAGCTCTGTACTTGTGGTGCTGCTGATTTTGTAGCTAAACCGGTCAAATGTGCCAGTGTGCCACAAAGGGCGAAAAATGCAACTTCCAGAAAGCAGAAACCGATAACGCTGCTAGGTCACGTGGTCAATGGCGTTGTGCCACGTGGCGCTGAAAAGAGGTGCTTGGTCAGTCAAGTGCACGGATCTACCTTTGGCGCAAATTTCCAGCTGAAGGCATGGGAATTTTAATTGATTGATTGATGACCGAAGTCATTGGATCATTCACGATGTCACGTTCCCACATCGTCATTGGTCCAGGCAAAAAAAATCGCTCCCCTACTTTCAGCCCAGCTCCGCTTCATCGCGAAAACTCGTTTATTCTGAACTGAGCCTAAAAGCTGGATTCCCAGGATGAAAATATTTGTACAGGAAATACTTGCGATTTTGTTTGTCAAATTTTGAATTCGAGGGCTCTGATTGGCCAATATGAGGACTTTGACATAAAATTTCGCATTTTCTGTCTGAATATTCGCATCTGGGAATTCAGCTTCAGACTACGCAATCAAGATGGTTTTGACATTTAATTTCTCTACAATTAGGTAGCGATCATGGCTACTGGATCAAGTTGGCTATCTAATTCCATTTACGTAGGGGTCTAGAGGTGGCGACTTCTCCAAAAATTCAAACTATGCAGACTTCACCACCTATCGTTGCCGTGACTGATGTAAAACTGTTTACGAGTGTTCAGTGTTCAGTGGAAGATCACGTCAAGTTACCTATGATTTCTGAAAATCATCGGGTGCGAACATGGACCGAGGCGAAGCATGGCTAGCGACCAAACGACATCTTACTAGAACATACAATGCTAGAACGTACCTACCTGCGGTAGTATTTATTTTATTTTGGTACCCAGGTATAATTAATTGAACATTTTACATAAGTACCTAGGTAAAGTTGCGGCCTCATAAAAGTTTACACCGACGGCGATCGAGTGGCCATGCTAATTCAATGTTGACGTAATTTTGAATGAGCGTGGCCATACGATTGTCTGCGGTGTAAACTTTTATGAGGCCGCAACTGTACCTCTAATATTTTTGAACTAGGAGGAGTGGCAACAAATTCCAGCAAGTTAAAAAGGTGTCTAGGAGGTCTATGCTGTAGGTAACATGAGCTTAACAATAGGAAGATTTACATGTAGAGGGCGATCAGATCGCTAGTATGACATGAATAATAAATATGACAACGGGAGCTATTAATGTCAAGCGCCATCTGTGCATGCCGAACCCTAACTAAACTGACGTTTTTTGCAGAAATCTTTTTTTTTTACTAGTAGTTTTGGCTACAAAACCTCCCAGACAGAGCACTTTGTATTGGTAAATGGGATTTTCTTTATTCTAATATATATTAAAATCCCATTAGAACTATTGCAGGCGAAAAAAGAACAAACAATATTGGATAAGTGGAAGATTTTGACACTACGCCTGCGCAGATGTAGCGTGATAATTAATTTCTCTAATTGTACCTTATTTGAACTGTTCGCAGCAGTATGGGCGAAAAGCCGAAAAGCTTACAAGGTCATGTATTAGATCGACCCCGCTTATGTTATTGACCGGAAATGAAATTTCGAAAACATCAGTTTTGTTGACAGCATTTTCCACTAGGAACAAAATGGCACACTTCCTGCTCTCCTTAGGAAAACTCGCTAAGAAGATCTTATATCTATTGCGATTCTAACTTTCAACAACAACAACAGCGTAACTATGATTTTGAACTAGAGAACACTAAAAATTTGGATCAGGAATAAAAACCATTGATATTTGACTACGTATTTGACATAATAAAAAAAGATAGTTTAGAAGTAAGGGTACTTATTGCGATTGGAATAACTGTAATTCAACAATCAAAGATAGTAAGGTAAGCAGTACCTGCTATTATAATATCGCCTCCCTTAATAAAGCCGTGTATTTAAATGTCATTCTGCAATAATAACTCAAGATTATTACACAAGCTAATCTTTCTATTAGGCCAATATCCCTAGGCGATATTAGAATACCTACCTATAGCTCGGGACAAAACTGAAATCTTTGGCTACTTCTCGGCGCGGCGCGACGGTCAGGTAAACGAATTACATCCAATCGCCCCGTTTTCGAGGAATGAGAACGTCAAAGCTGACGCTATGCTATCAGTGATGCTCTTGTGTTTGATTCAAATTATATTCTTAGAAAATTGTTTATGAACATAATGACGAGAGTTAACTCCTACTTTTCGTTCCCGTTCCAAAGCCCGAAATCGAGATCGAAAGCGACCAAAAAAAATCCAGCATAATTCATGAATCACTCACTTAAATTCAACACACGTCCCGTATTAACTGCTTCTATCCAATTCTGTGAACCTTCTAATGTGATGATTAAATAACAGTTAATTTAACGCTAAGCGCATTTTGCGAGCGACACAAAAAGTTCTCGATGCCAAAGACCTCAGAAATCTTCAAAAGTGCTCGGCGCGGCGGTCCGGCCACATTGGCGTAACGTTGATGGATATATTATGTGAAAATAACCAACCGGAAACGGACAAGGCCTAAAATATTTGGATCAAAAACAAAATTAAGGATCAGTACGCCTTCCAAGTGCACGAAAGCCACCAATATACAGTAGCTTATTCTTCTTCACGAGATGCATTTGTAAAATTTTAGAGAACAGGACAACAGGCAACTTATATTCCGCGCATCCGTATTTTTTATACGAGTCGCGTGACTCGCGTGCTTTCATTCATAAAACTCACTTTGTTCGTCCATCTAGACGCAATAGCGAAACTTTCGACGGGGATCTATTGATTGGGATAACTCTAATTAGCTCCAGTTTGGATTGGACTCTGGACAGTCGAAACAAAAAGAACTGAAAAACTCGAAATTGCACTTTTCACTGCCGCGTCTGCTTAATTAATAGCTTCAAAGTACGAATGCCGACTGAGAGATGAGAATGTTAGAACGTGAAAAGCCGAGAGGGAACATACTTGAACCGAAGCCAATTTTACAGAAGGATGGCACTCCTGGATTTTTTCTATTTCGTCACTCTTAAATCTCAAGTATTAGGTAGGTACGGTTACGAGTAGGTATACAGGGTCATTCAAAAACATGTTCACCCCCATTTTTGAATCCAACGGTTTTTACCGCAACTCGCTAGCTCCAAGGGATCTTTATAAAAATGAGGGTGGACATATGTTTTTTGAATGACCCTGTATAGTGTAAATTTAGCCCAAAATTCATATTTTTTTTGCGGACTCGTCATTTTCTCAAATGCAACCTATTTACCAGGAAGATAATATGCCAGATGATTATCCAGAGGTTTTTCCGGGAAAGAGTGATTTATATCTATACGCATTAATACGCAGATTTGGAAATGATTCTGTTTATTATGAACACAAATAAGAGCTTGCAGATGGTGTGATGGTTTCACCTAAATTTTGCGTTCACGTGCATCTCAGGATATTCAAACGTAAACAGATCTAAAATTCTACAAAATGCGCCCTAAATCTAAAATTATGATTGAGCAGGTGACAAATCGTGGTCGTGATGCCAAAGGTTCAAATTTAAAAACAACAGACGTACATGGTCTTCTACCGGGTGGGCCATAAAAAACCGTGCTCTGAATTTTTCCTTCTAAAATTTTTATTCCTGCACCGATTTTATAGAACTTTTCAGCATTGGATAGCAAATTGAATAGACTATCATTTCTGTATTTCAAAATGGCCGACATACCAAAATTCAAGATGGCAGAAACAATTGGAATAGGCCTTCTTTTGTTCTCGTTGCTTTTTATTGGAAGTTACCAGAAAGTCAAAACCAATAATGTATTATGAAGGATTAGACCTTCCTTGTCAATTCAAGACCAGAACCAATAAAATCGGGTTTTCTGCTGAGGAGCTATTGCGAGTTGAATCGAAGCCTACTTTCCGTTTTTTTCATTTCCACATAATTGACTCAAATTTAGGTATCCTGCCCGCCAATCCGCCATATGCTCATTTCTCAACCGATTTTCTCAAATTTGGTAGGTATCAATGGCTAGCCAATTGGACAGGCTACCCTTTTCATATGACAAAATGACAGACCTGTCAAAATCCAAAATGGCGAAAGCAATTGAAAAAATAATGTCTTTTGTCCTCATTGCTTTTTAATAAAAATAGAAGTGAAGTCAAAACCAATGATTGTTATGAAGAAATAGACCTTCCTTGACAATTCAAGACAGCAACCAATCAAATCGGTTCATCTGATGAGGGGCTACGGCCAGTTGAAGCGGAGCCTACTTTCCGTTTTTCTATTCCAACAAGGACGAATAAGGCCCATTTTCAATAGTTTCCGCCATCTTGAATTTTGACATGTTGGCCATTTTCTTTCATGAAAATGGCAGCCTGTTCAATTGGCTAGCCATTGATACCAAATTTGAAAAAATCGGTTGGAATATAAGGATATGGCGGACAGGATTCCTAAACTTGGGTCATTTATGCGGGAATAAAGGTACCAGTAGGTAGGCTTCGCTTCAACTCGCCGTAGCTCCTCAGCAGATGACTCGATTTGATTGGTTGCGGTCTTGGATTGTCAAGGAAGGTCTATTCCTCCATATTAATGATTCGTTTTGACTTTCTGCAAATTTTTATTGAAAAGCAATAAGGACAAAAGAAATTATATTTCCAATTGCTTCCGCCACCTTGGATTTTGACATGTACGTCATTCTCTCATATAAAAAAGATAGCCTGTCTAATTGGCTAGCCATTGATACCAAATTTGAGAAAATCGGTTGAGAAATGAGCAAATGGCGGATTGGCGGACAGGATACCTAAATTTGGATCAATTATGCGAAAATGAAAAAAACAGAAAGTAGGCTTCGCTTCAACTCGCAATAGCTCCTCAGCCGATGACTCGATTCCACTGGTTGTGGTCTTGAATTGTCAAGAAGGTCTATTCCTTCATAATACATTATTATTGGTTTTGACTTTCTGGCAACTTTCAATAAAAAGCAACGAAAACAGATGAAGGCCTATTTTCAATTGTTTCTGTCATCTTGAATTTCAATATGTCGGCCGTTTTAAAATACGGAAATGATAGCCTATTCAATTGGCTAGCCAATGCTGAAAAGTTCGATAAAATTGGTGGCGAAATAAAAATTTTAGAAGTAAAAATTCCGAGCACGGTTTTTTATGGCCTACCCGGTAGAAATCTATGTAGATTATTTTGTTCTTTGAATGGTGTATCCTTTATCATTTTATAAGGTCGGAAGCCACACCTCGCTCACCTGAAAACATTAATTATTAACTGGTGAAGGTATCTATAGCCAAGCACCTACAACCGCATGCAGAACATAAAACAGTTGCAATATCGCAATTTCGAGTAACTTTCAGCCAACAATAAGCCTTGGAATCGATTTCTTGTCAGTTTTATGACAATAAAAAAGAAAAATTCGCGGATGGAGTATGGAAAAGCCCCAAAGCAACATTGCAATAGGGGAGTTTGCGTGCACACGTATAGGTACTCGTACTTACAACGTAACTTTCAACGTGAAACGTGACGAGTTTCTTATTTGCGATTCCTTAGTTACAGGGTAGTTTCCACGTTCTACGTTGCGTTATGTCGTATGATCCCTCGTATGATCCGTAAGATCAAAAGTGTCTAATAATGCCATTCCACACGTTGACATGACGCATTCGTGACAGTTGTGACGTGACAAATTCAAAGGTTGAATTCAAAATTCAAAATTTGCTAAGTGGTACGATTATTATCAGTAGTAATATAATAAGTGTATTGAAAATTATCGATTATACGCCCGAAGCGCACGAGTGCTTTTTTCTACTTCAACTTGCATGAGTGAAGATTTGTCTAAAATTCTCTAGAATTTCCAAATGTCGCTTCAGACTCGGAATGTGCTACTTTTGGGACATTCTGTATTTTATATCTCTTAATTCGTGACAAAAAATTATTAAGTATAGGTAGGTACCTACCTAGTTTGGTTGCCCAAATATGTAGATTCTGAACAGCATCAAAAGCCATAGACAGGAACAAGTTTAGTATACAAGCATAAGCCTAGCTCGGTACTTAAGTATCTACTGGGTACTAAGTATTAGTGTTTAGGGATAGCACTGATGACTAGAAAAGGTAAAAAGAATGCCATGTAAAATAATATTTTAGCGACTGCGAAGAATCGATAATACGCAACCGATGGTATCCAGTAATCCAGCAGAAGTAATTACTGAATTGTTGATGAATGATGACGAGCACTTTCGTTATAGGGGTAGCGGTGGTCCAAAATTTCGAAGAAAACTTGACGCTTAGGAAGTGAACGAATAACAAATCAACAACACCCACTCCGCTGAAAAAACACATTTCGTCTAGATGTATGTATTAACCTAATTAAACGTTTATTGTAACCCATTTCCTGGATTGGATGAACACCAACCTACACCGCAACTTCGATAAAAGCGAGGAGAAACGAGTCTAGAGAGTATATTCACACCTTTGTTGAAGCGTATGGCCGGCACCACTTTTTTTTTTATTATGACTCACCCCCTTGTTTGAGTGTTTGACTCTTTCAGTTCCACTGTTAGTTGTATGGTGATGAGGGGTAAGTGCGTTTTTGGGGCAAGTTCATCATTTGCCTACTGATGGACAAAAACTATTACCATGACTGTGGTGATGCCATCATCCACTTATTCATGAAAATATGGTATTTTTCTTTAATAATCCAGATTCATTCTTTACTCGCAAGTGGCAAGGGAATAACCAACAAAATATTGCCCTATATAATGTGAAGTGAATGGTTGTGCATGCACTCGCGTGTCAAATGGGTCGAGTTTATGAAAATCCGGAAATACATTCAAAATATTCTACTTTTGCTGATATTCTGAAGAATTTCAATGACGAATTAATTTGAATTTCCAAAATTGCGTCGAAATGAAATTAAATGAAAACGAGCATAATATACAGGGGGTTGTTTTTTGGTCGTCAATATTTTAGGTGTGGAAAGTGAGGAGCAAAATCAAGGAAGCGAAGAACTTGGCTTGGCAAAGAAAATGTCTGGAAATTGAAGGTTGTATTGGAGGTTCTAGACAAACGGAAGTATGGAGATGTTTAAAAAAATTGAAAACCAATGACACTGCAAGATTGATAAGTCAAATAAGGATGGAGAACTGGACTGAACATTATGAAAAGCTATTAATAGAACAGAGAAAAGAGTTTTTAGAGAATGAGGTCGAGAATGATGAGGAACAAAATTACGGAGAAATGATTTCAATTTCGGAAGAAGAATTACAACAGATAATCCGAACAATGAAAAATGGCAGAGCTCCTGGACCAGGATACGTATATGTCGAATTAATTAAGAATGGTGGTCAGACATTAGTCAAATGTCTGAATCAATTGATCAACAACTGTTTTCGAGAAAACAAAATTCCTCCAATTTGGAAACTGTCTTGGTTGATATCGATTCACAAGAAAGGAAATCGGAACGATACCAATAATTACAGAGGACTGAGCATCAACAGTACTCTCAGTAGATTATTTGGGAGAACGATAAATAAACGGTTGAAAGAAGACACGGAAACACGAATTAGCCAAGAGCAAAATGGTTTCATGACAGGTCGAGGATGTATGGATAATTTGTTTGTTTTACAACAGCTCATGGAGAAAAGAAGAGAAAAAGGAGAGGACACATTTGCAGCACTTGTAGATCTAGAAAAAGCCTATGACTCATACCGAGGAAAATGTTGTGGAAAGCGCTGACAAAATTTGAAGTTTTTCACATTTTGATAAAGATCATACGAGAATTATATAAAGACAATTATATAGTTATAAAAACTCAAAATCAACAGTCGAACCCTATAAAGACATCAAAAGGATTAATACAAGGATGTAATGTATCACCTCTTCTATTCAACATATATTTGGAATGCGCATTAAAGAACTGGAAAAGGAGAGTTACCGGAATGGGAGTACCTATCAATAACAAGTACTTATTCACTATACATTTTGCAGACGATCAGGTTGTCATTGCGCAAGATGCCTTTGATTTGGGATTTATGTTGAAAAGGTTGAACAAGGAATATCAAGAATGGGGTTTGAAAATCAACACTAACAAGACAGAATATTTGGTCACAAATTCAGATGAAAAATTCAAAATTATGATTGACGATAACAATACCGAAATCAAACAAGTCGAACACTTCAAATATTTGGGAGTCGAGATCAACAAAGATGGATTTGGGACACATGAAATTAAAAGGCGTTTAGAACAAAGCCGAAAAGTTTTGGGATGTTTAAACTCAATCTGGTGGGATAAAAATTTAACCAACAAAACCAAAAAATATATTGGGAAAATGCTGGTAGAATCGGTGCTTCTTTATGGTGCAGAGATTTGGACTGTTAACGCGGAATACCACAGAAAAAGAAATGCAGTTGAGATGGACTATTTGAGAAGAGGTGCAAGGGTATCGAGGTTACAACACATAAGGAATGAAGAAATAAGAAGAAGAATGGAAGCAGAGGAACAAACGGTCATCGATAGGGTAGAACATAAGGGTTTGAGATGGTTTGGACATGTCAAAAGAATGGAAGACGGTAGGTGGCCACTGGAGATGATAAGTTGGAAAGCACCAGGAAGGAAATCGGTTGGACGTCCAAAAACTACATGGAGAGATGGGATAAACATAGCGATGGAGAAGCGAGGATTGAGCGAAGAGGATGCAGAAGATATAAATTATTGGCGGGCGAGCACAGGCATACAATAATTTGTAAAAAACCCGATATATATATATATATATTTTAGGAGATGGTAGATCAAAAATAAGTCGACTTTCTCGAAAAAATTGATATACACACATCAAAAGAATCTAGGGGACGAACAAATTCAGACGATTTCTAAAACCATCATAACTTTTGATTTCCGTCAGCGATTTCAAGGAAACATTTTGAAACAAAAGACATCAGCAAAGGATATACAGGAGGTCCAAAGGTTATTCAACTGTATATGAGCCCCATATTGATGTGCCTTATCCAAAATAGTACAAAATAATCAATCAAAATGTTAAAATATACCCTGTATAACAAAAAGTAACGATACAAAATGAAAGTAGTGAAGCATACCTGATGCCAAAAAGACGGTTTTTACATTTCTGAAAAAAAAGAAGAGGATTAATTGATTTATTTGAAAGTTATTAGTCCTCAAACTTGACTTTACAAATTTTATCCAGTCAAATGGGGAAAAGTAGAGAGAAATAACTGTCGGAGTTTCAGAAATTTGACAGGGATGTTCGCTAAGGTATACTAATAAACATACTAAAAGTCCCCGCCTCTACCTGTTGTGCTCAAGCCGCCATCTTGGAAAAATGGTAATAAACTTGATCAAAGGACCATTTTTCCAAGATGGCGGCTCAAGCGCAACAGGTAGAGGCAGGGACTTTCAGTATGTTTATAAGTATACCTTAGCGAACATCCCTGTCTTTCTGAAGCTCCAACAGTTACTTCTCTCTACTTTTCCCTATTTGACTGGCTGCAATTTGTAAAGTCAAGTTTGAGGACTAATAACTTTCAAACAAATCAATAATTTTGTTCTTTTTTTCAGCAATGTGAAGGCTGTATTTTTGGCACCAGGTATGCTTTACTACTTTCATTTTGTATCGTTAGTTTTTGTTATACAGGGTGGATTTTAACATTTTGATTGATTCTTTTGTACTATTTTGGATAAGGCACACCAATATGGGGCTCATATACAGTTGAATAACCTTTGGACCTCCTGTATATCCTTCGCTGATGTCTTTTGTTTCGAAATGTCTCCTTCAGAACCAATCGACAACACTTTTTGGACTTAGCTATTATTCTTTTAGTTTAGTTCATATCGAGCATTCCAGAAGCTCGTGAAGGCACTATACTGATGAAATCTTGTCTTACAATATGTAAATATCAAAACTGATTGATGTTCGATTGAAACCATCACTCCGCCCTGTTGGAAATGTCAAACTCAAAAACCAAATTTTTGCTCAATTAAAAAAAAATTAAAAAATATTTTCGCAATTTTTTTTCTATCTCAACTGTCACGTTTAGCTTTGATGTCGACTGCCAACATCTTCACAAATTTCGAAGACAATATCTCTAGCCATAGGCAAAAAATCGCTAATTTTTTGATATTTTTTTTGTTAATTTAATTCGATTATTATTATCAACAGATACGAGAAAAAAATCGGTATTAAACAATTTTTGTAGACAATTTCATAGCCTTGATTTTTTATTAAACTTAATTGAATATCTCTGATGATTAGCGGAATATAAGCAGAAAACTGGATCGAAGGACCATTTTTTTCCAAGATGGCGGCTCGAGCTCAATAGGTAGAGTTGGGGACTTTTAGTATGTTTAACAGTACACCATATCGGACATTACTGTCAAATTTCCAAAACTCCGACAGTTTTTCCCCTCCAGCTTTCCTTATTTGACTGGCCTATAGCCCAATCCTTCGTTTTCATGTCTTGATCACGTCGAATACGAACAATGTTTTATATGTCATTCTGCAGCAACCTTATGAAATACTGTTCGTATTTGACGTGATCAAGGCATGAAAACGAAAGATTGGGCTATCGAACACCGAAGACCGATATGAAATCGCTCACGGGAATCAGAAGTTATGATGATTTTAGGAATCGTCTGAATTTGCTTGTCCCCTAGATTCTTTTGATGTGTGTATATCGGGAACGCATATAACAGAGATAGAGGCTTTCAAAGTTGAATTCTAAAAATGGTTTTTGTGTTATAATAGTTCGGGAGGCAGTGAACATTTTTGGTACATACTTATTTTCACAATCACTAAACATAGATAGGTTTGTTCAGTAGTGATACTAACATGACTATTCTGTATCTCGTAACGAGCTCGTTATGTGGATGCTATCTTTGTCTGTATCTATGAATCTACGACCAATGCTACGACTACTTATTTTTATTATTTGGACGTTTGGATGCAGTTTTGCAGATTTTCGCGCGCTGTGAAATTTTTTTTTTCTTATCCTCCCACGTGCATTTCAAGTTGATGAACAGAAAACAGTGCAGGCTATCAATTCCTGTTGAAATTAAAGTTCCTGATCGATGGCAATAATGAAAAATTGACTTTGAATTCAGTGTCGGCAATTTTACATTTCTTGCAGTGCACTGTCAACCCATCGGAAAACTTTAGCCAGACTTAGGCACAGATGGTTAGCATCACTAACTGAACAATCCTATCTATGTTTGGTGACAGAAAATAAGTGCCAAAAACATTCACTACTGCCTCCCGGACTCCCAAATTTCAAATTTATTCCCGGGATTTTGACCGAATTTACTAATTTGGTACACAAAATAAGTTGATGCATACCTACAAGCTGGTCACATTGACATTTGTCACATTTGTGAAAAAACACTTGATTTTTTTAAATTTTCCACTTTTTTTTCGGTGAAAGCGACTACTTTTCGATGCTCTACCATATCCTAAAATATTGACAAAAAGTGTGACACCCTGTATGCAATCAATACACGAGTAGTTTCCAGATTCAATCAAAATCGGTATAGGTAGCTTAATACGAAAATGCAACATGGCAGGCCAGGACGACGTCGAAATTGAGAAAAAGCCCACTGGCCACCTCGAGGGCCACCCCTACATTTTCGAAACAGATTTTCAGAATCACAGGCGACTTGACGTTATTATTCATTGCACGCTTGTTATAAGAAACTGAAAGAGACGATAACGCCATCGCCATCCAGAAAGCTTTCGAACTGGACTGTACCTGACATTTCCTGGTTCTATGTAGAGGTTTATTAGAGAAATAAACTCATTACACGTTACACCACCTCGATCGTTTCGTGCTGAATTTGCTCTCACAGACTTAACGTGCGTGTGCCAGTTATACTCCCCTTTACGAGCTTCACACACAACAAAACGTACAATGTAAATAAACAATCAAAGTATTAATAGATTGAAGACGAGTGTGCGGCATCAGTTTGAAATACAAAGTCCGAAAGAGTCACTCTATAGCCAATTGATGAGCTTTTAGAAGATCAATGGACAATGGCTTTACACTGTTATGAAGAGCGAAAATAATCATGTCGGTTGGGTATTAGGTAGGTATAAAGTTATAAAGAAAAATGCTATACCTACCAACCAACTGCATGCACTAATCAAAATTGAGTTGTATAGCGTCGACTGCATTGACGCAATTGTAATTAAAAGTTATACGAGTACTATGTAGGTGGGTATTAGTTGGCCCAGTAACTGCGTTTTCCAAGTGCCCTACGTTTAAAACATAACCATTACCTGTTGTATACGTTGGTTTTCCATGCTCAGGAAACCTTAGCATTTCAGAATTGCAATTATTGATAACAAACATCGATTAATTCACCTGAATTTTATCACATCTAATTTTTTGTGTCTTATTTTGTCAGTAATCTCTAGATTATATTTTTGCATAATACCTACATAAGATTGTTATGAATATAAGGGGTCGTGTTTATAAACATTAAGTAGATGGTGATGCTTAAAAGTTGGCGTTGGAAAAATTATTTAAAATCTTAATAACTGCATGATTATCAAGTTATTTTAACTTCTCCTGAATGTTCTAGTCAGTTCCTAAATCATTAGCATGTATTTTGAATTGTATTTTTGTATTTTAAGCATTTTTTCAATACCGAATTGTCTTGTTATTAATCTTCATAAATACGGCCCAATATGTAACTATACCTATCTGACGAAACGGAAGATTCGCAAAAAAAACTGACTCAATTACGTTTCCATTTGCAATTTTCTCTCGATCTCCCTCAATTATTATTACAAAAGTTTGTTTTATTGCAAGGCTTGATGCTTGCAAAAAAAAATTGAATTCGCTAAGCAATTTCACCTGGAAGATGCTGAACTTACGTAATATGTTTATTTAGTGATCATATTGACGTAATAAGTTGGATAAGTTGACATTTTTAGTCGCAATGCTTCACTGTATTTATAATCAAACTCGAAGAGAAGGTACGAGTAGGTTATACTTCCTACAAGCAGACGATGATTTTACTATAATCACATAGGTACCTACTTTCGAATAAACTTTTCATATTAGTGCCATTCTATAATAAAACGTTCATTTATAAATAAAAGTAAAGCGTGAAGATCCATTTGGATCACTTGATTTGAAAAGGGCATGAGTTTTTTTTTTCAACCGTTTTGAGTAACATTGGGGACTGGGCAATGGGCATGCTGTTTCTTGTGCCTTGGCCTTGATCCCTTGATACGTATTATATCGGGTATTGTGATGAGTATGAGTATCCCTATGTGATATGTTGAGTATCCCTATTGCCTATTGGTCGGCAGTATAGGACCTACGTATTATAATGTAGTAATGACGAACCATTACAAAATATGTTAATATGTAATCAACTGAGGTAAATCTGGAGAAGAACAAGGACTGTTTCCTTGTATTTTTCTCAAAAGCTGGTTAGGGCAACTCACACCCTTTTCAAAAGAAGTGATTCAGGTGGTAAAGGTAAGACACCCCAGAAAGCGTGCGTGCATTATCCCGGCATCATCCAAGCACTTTAAACAAACACTAAACAATTAATGATGTTTATAATTACTCCCCAGAACATCAAACACTACTTACGCGTTTACTGGAAATTCGAAATCTGAAAAATTCACGTAATTTCGTGGAAGTAAGTATTATTGACGAGATTTTCTAAGATTATCGCGTAGTAAAGTTATCTTATAAAACCGTTTACGTTAATCACACTTTCACACTTACCGCGCAGTTCATTCATCATCTAAACTGGGCCAAAATTGAAGTGTACTGCCTGAAATTAAGCCTCGATCAAAATGATGATACTTCGAGAAAAAGTGGCCCGATCTTGAAAAATTTTTTGATCATCGATAGAGTAATCTTTGACTGCAAGGCACTATAGGTACTGATACTACTATTTGAGATCACCCGATTGTCGGCCTAATATGGAATATACAGGGTGACTTCAGCAAGGTTTGAGAACGTTTTGAGAAAACAAGTTACAAACATAAAATTTTCTCGGTCATATTTATATATTATATATTCATATATTTATAAAAGGTCGCCTAAATAAAGACCTTTTATTATTATTATTATTATTATTATTATTATTATTATTATTATTATTATTATATTTTTGGAAAGCGTACATCAATATTTCGAAACGGTTTAGGACTTTAACGTATTTTGTTTTTTTTTAAGTTATTGTTTTTTTGTGATTTTTTGATTTTTTTGTGCAGGTTCAGCCAGCGCTCTCGCTAACCCTTGATATTCAACAAGAGCGTACACAATAGCTATACCAACTATACCATTAAACAATTTTATCCCATTCACCCTCCAGAAGTGGTGATGATTTCGGCCCTTTTTGGGTCTATGGCGAATCAAGCATGCTGCGACATCACATTCTATGTTGAACAGCCCAGGGTGGTTTAAAATGCACAAATGGCAAGTACATATACGTTTACTTAAGATAGTTAGCAATAGTTAGTTGCCAGTGGTATTTCATTATGGGTGGTTATTTTACTGCTCGATTCTCAATCCAAGAAGCACAAAAAAATTATTAACTCTTTAAAAGAATAAAATACGATCCAAAGTCCAAAACTGTTTCAAGATGTTGATGTATCTTTCCAGACATGTGACCTAGGAAATTCTGCGCCTTGTTCTCTCAAAAATAGGCCCTTCCTAAAGTCAGGTAATTTTTTCACTCCTTTCATCACCAACCGTGTACATAGATTAGAATAGAAAATAGAATATAGAGTTTATTGATTCTTGAAGCAATAATAGCAATACAGGTGCCCAGAAAGTGGCGGAAAAGCTCTCCAGTACGTTGTAAGGGACCCTTGAGGTAATTCCGAAAAAAGTGATAGAAAAATTCTTCGACTTCAATTTTTTGGGTTATCAAGGGTCAAAAACTAGTCCTTCGAATAATGATTTTCTTAGTTTCTAACCCTGTGAATGAAAAACAATTCAATACACATCCAGGGCCGTCTCTAGACTTTTGGCCGCCCTCGTGCAAAAACTGTTAGGCCGCCCCCTTCTCCGTTTTTTTTAATGTTAAATTTTATATATAGCTTCGTTAATTTTAATCTTATTTTATGAAAATGACAGAAACAGGGATTGGAATTGCAATTTTTGCATTTTGAACCAGAATTTTTTTACTAGGTAATTATTTGTTAATTGAATTAACGAAAGTCGACTTACCTACCGGACGGTTAGTGAATAAGATAAAATAACGTGTTTCACGATTCCACCGCCCTTTGGTAGAAATCAAGAATTTAGCAAGGATCTTGCAAAAACTGATTTTACATGCATATTCCCGTGTTTCAATTAAATGGTAAGTATCCATCATACCGTTTGAAAAAAATCTTCAGGGGCGGCCGCGGAGGTGGAATATATATTTATAAAAAGTTAAAAAAATATGAAAAAACGCATTTCTGCCCCGAAATGCCGCCCCCTGAATCTGGCCGTCCTTGTGCCATGCACGAATTGCACGCCCGCTTAAGACGGCTCTGTACACATCCAGTGGTAGATATTTATTTCTCCATAATTCTGCCGTCAATAGTAGGTAAACTGACAAATCTTTTGACAAAACTAGAAGAGACCTTGACCCTTGATAACCCCAAAAATAAAATTCATAGAAATTTTTCAACATTTCTTCGGAATTCCTTGAGTGGTACTGGTACTTCACGACATACTGGAGAGCTTTTACGCCATTTTCCGGTCAGCCCTGTATAAAACGAGGCTACATAATATTGTACATAACTTACATAAGGCCTATAATCAGATATATATCGAAAATATTACCTTGTAGTAAAAAAATCACCCTCTCGAGCTACAGAAAAATTTCAAAAATCGACCAATTTTTTCTCGAGATAATCCCATTTCACCTAGGCACAATTTCGAGGTGGTCTGCTTCAATCTTCTAATATTTTCCACACATTTAATCGACAGCGCAAAGTGTGAAGGTGTTAATCGGACGATTGAAACGGCCGAATTGTAAGAAGTTAGCCTCGAAGCTAGCCAGTCTAACAGGCATTGTGTGAAACCAAATTTTCTGCTCTCAACAATTATTATTCTCACACGGTTTTTTGTTACGAATTTAATTGACTACTTCCCGCGGCAAATGCGCCGAGTAATATCAGCCATTACGACAAACAGAACAATTAAGAAAGCTAGTCCGATTGTGCCTTTTCTAGTTTACGCATTAGTTTGATTCGCTGTTTTTCCTGTTTAATGAATTAATGATGTTTTGAGCGAGACATTTCAAGTCAGAAGTTCACTAATTAAATATTATATGAACAATTGAACAAAAAGAACTGAATACCTCGCTGTATCTTGTTATTTTATTATATTTTATAAAATTCCGACGAGTTTCATTTTGAATGATCAAGTTTTGAAATTCAAGTTTTTCAGTTTGCTTCTAATTCTGCAGTTACCTGCAATATTATCAACCAATTAAATTGCGCTCTCGTTTCATGTTAAAAACTTGAAAAAATATACCAGGGTACTATAGTCTCATCCGCCTGGTATATTTTTTTTCAAATTCCGGACATGAAACATGAAAATTAGGAGGCGAACGTGAACATAAAGGTCCTTTAAAGTAGTGCAACTAGTGCATTTGAATTTGTTGATAATATTAGCCGGTAATGCAAAATTAGGAGACCCTATTTGCCATAAAAAGCAACATTAAAATTACCAACGTTCCTCAAGTCGGCATCCTGAGAAAAAAATTGTGACAATTGAAAGTAAATTGTCTCAGAGTTAACGCATTACTGTAAGTGCATACCTAGGTAAAGAAATATAATTTTGAATAATTTTTTTGTAGAATTAGCTTTATTACTTTTACCTTACAACCCAATTTAAGGAACAGTTTGCAAATTTTCTGTTTAGTTTTTCTGTAATAGCATCTCTGTTTAAAAGACTATAAGCAGAGAAGTATACTTTTTTTTTGTTAATTGGTTGGCCTTGGGGGCTTGCTCTTCAGCCATGAAGTATACTTGAAATAGGGAATATTCCTTCAAGATTCACTGAAAAAATATTTTATATTATTTTACATTTTAAAATATTTTGATTTATATCAAATAGCATTTCATTCTAATGTTATCATTCAATATACGAATAGCTTTTCAGTTTTTTTTTATCACACACATTAGGTATCTTTTCTGTCAGATTTAGAACAATGTAATAGATAACCAGTATGCATGTATTATCGAATTTGATTTGGATAATACATATAACATTCAAAGCATTATTGAAGTTTATATTTTTCTCTTGTTCATACCTTATACAGGGTGATTTTTTAAAAGGACCCACCTTAGATTTCTCGCCACCAAAATTTTTTACAGGAAAACGCCGAAACAGGTCAATTTTGATTTCAAACTTTTTTTTTCAAATCACCCCTCAACCCTTCTCAAAATTCTCTCATTAATAATTAAACACTTTCCTCCAACACCATTTTGGTCCCACCATTGAGGGCATCTGCCCTTTGAACGCCGCCGTCTTCACAAATTCTGAGTCAATAGCTAGTATTCAGGACTGAAAAGTGAACGCATGTTCAAAATTTCAGCCTGGAATGACGTCGTTCGCTTGTCGGGCAAAAAAAATGTGGCGGAATTTTTTTAAAGATAAATGGGCGTCCGCTGCCTTTGGGCCGCCGGCGCCGTCTTCCGATTTGTTTCACCAACAAAAGTTGTAAGTAGAGCTTTTGACTCCCGCTCGAACACGGAGAAAAATGCTTTAGCGGAAATCTGTAGGCGTTACAAGCTCAGGTCATTAAATATCTGAACTGCTACCAACCATTTCAATACGTGAATATCCAGGTGGTCAATATTTATCAACCTTGGTAGTGAAGATTGAGTTTTTGGTGGTAATCCAAAAAACTACTGCCTTTAGCATTATCCAGTATCACCCCAGGATAGCAAATATTACAGTTCACTGTTTTCCGAACCGGCAGGTAGTGACCATCACTGACTCAAGTAGGTAAAATGTGTATAGACAGATCAGCGACAAATGCAGACAACTGTTGGCTTCAATCAGTGCTGCACCAAAGCTGCAAGTATTACATACCTGAAGTCTGTAACTAAGATTACTCCTTGCCATCAATAATACAGTGCGATGAATGGCTGCGACGCTCACACTCCTGGTAGCATGAGAAATTACATACCCAGACTTGCAATTCTGTCTGCGATGAATGACTGCGACGTACACAGTCCTGGGACCATTAGAAATTACATACCTCAACTTGCAATTCTCTCTGTTGATGACCGGGATATGTAATGACCACATTTTGGTAGATACTCTTTCTACCAATCACGTATTCGACTGGGGAGCAAAAGCCAGACTGATGCCGACGCCACAGTCAGTCCGGTATTGTCTTCGAGTAAAGATGCAATGACCCAGTGGAGTCAAATACTGTGCCAGTGGGCACTTCCAGAACAAACACTGAAGCATTTGTCATACCATAGCTTTAGTGTGAAAGTTTGCAACGAATTTCTCATTGCATTTTAATATGAGTTGGCTTGGAGCCGGTATTTTCATATTCTCATCAAGCTGGTGCCTTACAACATTATTCGACAGATAAGTTTCAAGAAGACCATGTGCATGGGGCATGTAGGTACCTACTTTTGAATGTATATCAGCAAATCTGCGAAACATGCGCCACTATCTAGTCGTCGCTCTGGATCATCAGATATTACATACCTGGCTCTAACTTATGCGGTTACATACTTGCGCCGTTATCTAGTCTTCCCTGGGTCATTAAATATTACATACCTGGCTCTTTACTCGATAACATGCCTGCGCCCTTCTTTGCTGTTCTCTGGATCGTCAGATATTACATACCTGAGCCATCAGCGTTATTACCTACCTGGGTCATTGATTTCTACAACCTTCATTTTTCCGAAAACGAGGTATGTAATCATTACAAACCCACATACGTTGTCACCAAAATGTTTTCTGGACCACTGGGAATTACATACTTGAGCTTTTAAAAATTGCAGTCCTACTTTTTTCCGTGAATGATACAAATTGCAAGCTGGAATAAACCATTTCCTCTAACGCCATTTTGGTCCCATCTCTGAGGGCGTCTGCCCTTTAATCGCCGCCGTTTTCCCAAATTTTGAGTCAATAGTAGTATTTAGGACTAAAAAGAGAAGGATGTTCAAAATTTCAGCCTGGAATAACGAAAGTCCTCTATCGACAAAAAAAGGTCGATTTCACCGCCGCCCCCTGAGTCAAAGCCGCCACCAAGAGGCGGCAGACGGGTGTCGTGGTATCTTACCATAGTGACATCTATGATTC
The DNA here is from genome assembly GCA_949128115.1 of Anaspis maculata. Classification (NCBI taxonomy): domain Eukaryota; kingdom Metazoa; phylum Arthropoda; class Insecta; order Coleoptera; family Scraptiidae; genus Anaspis; species Anaspis maculata. The sequence continues at coordinate 77,009,348 of OX421962.1, forward strand.
AAAAACATCAAACCCTTGGAATATTTTAGTGCATGATTTTCACGTGAGCTCTCGGACTAACAGCACAATAAATATCGCTACCATAATATTCCGTAATAATACATATATCAATTTTACGGCTTTTTTTTATTTAAGTAGGTACCTAAGCTATGGAAACTGACATTTTCAGTGATTTGTTACGAAATCTGATGGAAATTTCGATGCGCAAGCAAGACACATACCTGCACAATTGGCGGAGGAGCCGCGTGCATCGAGAGCTTACCAGACAGAATATTCGTGAAGCCAATAGACTTCAAGTGTGTAGGTATACTATTACTATTAGATAGTACTTTTTTTCATCAATCCTCTTGGAGTAACGCACATTATGTATAGGTACTTGATAATAAAACAGAAAAGTGAATAAACCTAGGAATAAACAATTCAGTTCCGTATCTACAAAAAACTTTTTTATGTACAGCTGTCTCAGAAGTATCACATTTCGACAGTATGTACTACGGTACATGGTAACTTTGTCTTCGTAATGAAGCCCACAAGAAAGACCTTCGACCCCGGCTAGTTTTTTTAGATTGAGTTAGATTTTGGTAAACTGGTTGAATTAACTGGCAAAATTATGAGTAAAAATATCACTTTTGAGAGGACACTAGATTGTCATTTATACAGAGTGAGTCGTTAACTGAACAACAGTTTTTTCTAAAAGAATAAGTTGGAACAAAACCGTATTATTTTTTGCTCTACATCGGCCAAGAAACCAAAAGAATCTTTTGGAGGAATGTTTGAAGAAAATTGATTCGAGATTTTATATAACCCATCATCCTGTGTGAAGAACAAATTCAGTACATATTCAGTAGTCATTACTAGGTGTTACTGATGCAAGTTCTAAATACGCGCACTTCACCTACCTAATAAAGGAAAATTATAGAATTGAGCTGCCTTTCTCTCTTCAAACACGAAAAGCGAAATAATCAGGTCGGCGCCTTCGCCTATACCTACCTACCCATTTGTGCAAATTTTGTGGGTTTTGTGGCATTGACACAATGATTGGCATTCAATTTTACCATAATACTCGCCGTAATATGAACAGGGAAGAGGGGAAATCTCAGGGAAAACATTGACCTTCTCTCATTTCTTTGTTTAGCAATTTTCACCAGCAAGCACTGAAAACTCATCATATTTGTAACTGCTGATGAAACTCTTGGTCATCGTCATGTTTTTCTTTTTTTTTCCTCATCCGAGAATGCTCAATTTTAGCTCGTATCTGATCTGTACAAACAACAAGAAAAAAACCGCTTCGAAACGGAACTATTTTAGAGCCACGACGACGGCGACCCAGATTCGGAATAGCCCGCAGAACTTTCGATTCCGCAAATAAGACAATGCTACGAAAGTACACAGCCAAATAAACTTATAATCATTAGGGATTCGAAATTCACTAAAATGAGAAGACACATCCAGAATTCCCAACCGCCTCGTCTCCGAATAAGATCACTCACCGGGATTTCTTGAGAAACCGACTCTTGGCCGTCTGGATTCGCGCCTCCTTGCCATTATTACTCCCGTGACCCCCAGCATCCTTGTCTTCGAACCCTTGGACGAAACACAACATTACAGGGTCTTGGTGAATCGTCATGTGGCCCTATGAGGACCCATCTAGCCTCGTCGTTTTCGATTCTGCAATCTTTATACACCGTGTATAAAAACCGAATCCATCATCATCCAGGAAATGGAAAAACGGGGGTCTGCTACCTCAGGGGTTGTTGCACTCAGTTATTGCTACTGCTGCGGTTTTCACGACGGTATCTCCTTACTGATAACAGCAGACGTAGGCACTGGAGGCATGGTGTTCACGTACTACTTGTTCTTTGTTTTGTCATTCAACTTTTTAACGGTTTACGCGAGTCATAACCGATCGACACGGATCTAGGCGGTCGCGGTTTTAACTTCCAGCAGGAGCGTTGTCCGTTGACTGAGCAACGAACTGACAAAATTGACAGTTCGCTGCCTGCGAGAAGCGCGAGAAGCCGCCAGCAGGAGCAGCCGCCAGAACAGGAGTGTGCGCTCCCCGCTTCCCTCTCCCCCTTCCCAGTCCCCCAGTCGAGGCACACACAGCTGATGGGGAACCCTCTTCGTCCGCCTCTTTAGAGTTTCCCCGCGACACTCCTGCTGATGCTTTCTCTCGATGCGTCCTCTTCTCACCCGTCTGCGTTTGGTCTGGTATCTTTGTCGGATTTTGCGAATAACCCCCAGCAGGCAGGATTTTACTTGCGTGTGCCTGATGCACGATAGCACGAGTCTTGTTATACTCTGTTATAATACTCACTGACTGCTTGAGAAACGAAGGTGGCTGTGCACTGGCAGACGAAGAGCCATTTGTCGGTACCTTCTAGGTACCTACCGAGAAATCTCGTGTCGTGTAATGATTTAATCGGACGTTGTGTAATCGGAAACGTAACGCTTTTTATCACTCCGATTATCTACTGCCATCGACATTTCACCAGCATGAGCGAAAGGAACAAAGAACCGGAATTTGAGCAGGAGACTACGACAGTGCCATCCCATATAATACAAGTCCCAGAAATAATCGAAGGAACAAACCCTTCCCTACATTCTACATTAAGGACGTCATTTCCTAGCATAAAAAATGGCTGAAATAGACTGCGGATTAGTTGCAGAGCGAAAGAGAAATTCATAGATTCTTGTGGCGTGAGTTACTGCCAAATCTGTGCAGCTAGAAAAATGTAACAAAAAAATTAGTTATTCAAATCTGGGTTGGCAAGAGAATGAGGGTCTTTCCGAAAAATATATCAAAATTTTGAAAAAAAAATTCGAATTGTCCAAAATCAGAAGATCATTTTTTTGATTTTTGGATTTTGGAAATGCCAATGGGCTCAAACCAAAGTACATCCTTGTAGCTTTCCGTCAAGGAATAAACCCACAGGGATTGATTTCGCAACGCTTATTTTACAAATTCAACTCCGTCCTTAAGTAGCTTCGAAATCAAAATCTTATACGTCCAACCGGTCCAACAATGAAACGCATCTGTTAACTCATCTCCAATGACCAATTAGTTTATTAAGAATCGTTTCAAAGTCATAGCCCGCATCTTGGATGATGCGATGGCACCACAAAATCGTTGATTTTTACAGTAGCAGGATATTAGAAGGAATGTGGGAAAGCTGCTACGGCAGGGAAGTTGAGAGATTGACTTCTTTTAACGTTTCATTTCCCCTAATATCCTCTCGACTGAGTGTCAACGATTTTGTGGTACCTACAGTTAACTTCCAAGATGTGGGCTGTGACTCTGGAATCTGGAACTATATCCTTGATTAGTGAAAAAATATGTTAGTTTTCAGAGAGCTTCGTTCATTTCTTTGGTACTTGGTACTTTGGTACATCTTTGGTTCTTTGATCCCCATTTACGGTGGTGGTGATTTAAGGCTCAACGTGATATCGAGCATGCAATTTAGATTCAAATTTCGACAGTTTTTCAGAAGTATTTTCAAACTTTCGGACGCTAGTGGATGTGTATCATATAGGTATAATAATTTTGCTTGGGACAATAAATAACAAAGTGGGCATCAAGAAAATAAAAATAAGGACAATGGGAATAGGTGTAATGCTCCATTATTCCTACAAAACGTCTATATTAAACGACCTTTGGCAATAAATAATAACCAGTTTATCGAGCATATATATATATATATGATACATATACTTAGATACTCTAGCATTAAAATTGAACATATTGGCTTTGTTTTGTAGGAGATGTTGCGAAATTGCCATAGACCATGTCATGTTCACACGGTCGATCTCTTTTGTTCACTCTTCTGGTTCTAGTCCAGTAGCGGAACGACTTGTCGTGGTTATTGCCAATAAGGATCATTTTGTTTGGTAGGTTACAAATTAATGTGTCGCGTAGGTATATACGAGGTAAGTTTGCTGCTGAGATAGTTTGATGGGACAATTTGTGAAGCCATCTGAAAATATTGTTTATCAAGAGACTCACTTAGGGCTTGAATGAGGGTCACGAAACCGACCTCTGACACCACTCTGGAGAGCTTAAGTTTAATGTTATGTTATACTTATGATTGTCGGCTTGTTCCGATCAGACATCATAACGTTAAAGTTGTAATTTCCTAATCTACAAATCAGCGAAAACTTTGTACACCTCCTCCACCAAAACCAATGAATAGAAGGTGATGATAAACCGTCATAGATTGCTGAAATACCATTAGGAAGAGCCTGATACGCGTAAGGATTTGAATTTCTCCGAAATTTTGATAGAAAATGAAAACAGAATTTTTGCAATATCCTCAAAGCAACTACGAGTATATCACTCGCTAGCCAGCTACATTGCAAGGGTCTGTAATTTTTTTAGCGCATTTTCCATCTTAATGGAAATCGCTATTGCAGCCGCTTTGTCCGTCCGTTCCTCGAACTCCTCGCAAGCTAGACGCCCTAGCTTTCTGATTTTTTCGCTGTTACATAGCTGCCACTCCCAAAGCTGGGCTAGGCTATATTAAATGTCTATATTGCGCCGCTAGCATAGAAAAAACTGCCCCCGATCAACTTGAAATAACATGATATTGCAATTTCTCCCAGACCTAATGCCCTGGTGTTCTCATTTTATGAATAATACATAGTTGGAGTTGCCACTTATAAACGTAAGTCCAGAAACATTCCATCTCCAATATGCGCCGCCGACAAGGAATAATTGCTAAAAACAAAAACCGCTCCCAATCACTTCAAAATGAAAAACATAAACCCGAAGACATAGCGATCTGATTTTTTCGCTATATGAATCTATATAAATAAAAGCGCAAGGGAATTCGTTTGACATGAACTCTGTCGATTTGGAACGGTCAATCACTGTACTTCTTTTTTTGATGTATACCTGAACAGGTGTAGATTTGCAACACGTCGTTATTTCTTTGATTTGACTGATTTGAGCATTGTCTGATTTATGATTAGCAAAAATCTGAATCGGCTCACTCGGGCTCGAAGCACGGATAATCCCGAAAGCGCGCTGACTGGGACCGAGAAATTCAGTTGTTGGCGGCCCTTCACATGGGTTCGATTTCCGTGCCATGTTCTAATAATACTCACTCTCCTCTTGAGTCTTACCATTACTGAATGGTTTTAACAGTGAGTGGTAATCATTAAACATATCAAACATTTTTAGGGGCGAAGATAAGAGTGGGTACCCTCCCCCTTTTCCCCCTATTTTTACTCCCCTCAATATTTCCGGGAATTGTTCAAATGTTTGGATTCTACGTTCAATTATGAAAAAAAGTCACCCTTCAAAATTTTTATTAGAGGCTTTGTTTTTGAGATATTTGGGTTTGAATCTTTGGAAAACATCTCGATAGCATCAGTTTCAAAGGTCTAAAAATTAAAATCAAAGAAAACTTATGATTTCTTAGCTGGAATAGGTTTTCTCTAGAATTTCTAAGTTGATGAACCACCATATTTCCTTAGAAACGAGAAGTGGAGAAACTGGAGAAAAAAAGCCTTATTTTCTGAATTGAACGTAGAATACAAAAAAGTGGAGCACTTTTCGAAAATAATCAGGGGACTAAAAAATAGGGGGACAAGGAGGAGGGCACCCCATATTATCTTCGCTTTTAAGAATGTGTGATATAATGCATTATAATTGTTCAATGGAGACTTATTGTAGTAAACTTTGGTCCAAACTTGAACAAAATCTGGTGAACAGTTCGAAAGCTACACAAAAAAGACTTTTCAATTTCGACTTTGGAGGGCTAGTTACTGTTCGTTTTTGAACGGGGTGTTTGGGAAAAAGCCTACCTTTTTTGACACTCTATCGATTGCCAGAGTTTCCGCGATCAAACACCGGACACCCTGTATAAAGGTGTACCTCGCGGTCCACAATCAACATGAGAGATGCTTCAAAATTCAAATGTACTACATAAATGTGAAAAGGATGGGTTTTTATGTTGGAAGACATGGAGGGTGGAAGGGTGGGGCTTTGCCTCTCTTTTTTTCGTTATCTGATGAGATTGCAATCAAATATTAGGACAGAATTGCAAAAGATTCAAGACGTCAAATTCTGAAAATAGTTTTCATAAAAACTGACCTCATCTTTGGTTCCCCGAAATTATAAAATTTAGTGTCCGAGACAGCGCTTCAGTCAGTTCTATAAGGCTTTTTGAAAGAAAAACGGAGGAGGGAAGGTGTACTTTTAGATCTGTTTGATTGATAACTTCAAAATAGCACGTGAGCTGTGTGTATTGTGCATGTGCATGGACATCAGCGGCTATAAAAGTAGTAAAATATTGATAAGCCGCCTTTTGTGTCCAACACTTGGCTTTACACTGGTTTCTAATGTTAATTACGTCTGTGTTAGTGCTCACTTCACATATACTTGACGTAACAAGAGCAGCCAATCAACACCAACTTTACCTTACAAATCAGTCTCAACGACCTTGAAAAAGTATTCACTCATGGTCTCACACACAATAATATTTGCTATTTATCCAGAAGATGCTGCTAAAGAAGCTTGGGGCGTAGTCCATGGGTCCACCTAGTAGCTCATTAAAAATGGGAAAGGATAGGCTACTTTTGGTTGGTCACCGCCCCCAGATTCCGCCCCCAAACGACAAAAAGTGGAACTTTCACAATTTTCACTGATTGAGATGTTTCCTCAAACATTTAGGAACTGCTAACTCAAACTGTGCAACATTTGCTTAGCCGAACGCTGCCACTCCCACACGCCGCCCTCAAAGTAAGAGAGAAATGGAAAACATAAACCCGAAGACATAGCCGTCAAAGTCTTTCGCTATATGGATAGCTGACTGAAAATGGGAAAGGATAGGCTACTTTTGATATGGCGCCGCTTCCAGCTCCCGCCCCCAAAAGAAAAATTGCAACTTTCAACAGTTCTCACTGATTTAGATGTTGATGTTACCTCAAACATTTAAAAACTACCAACTCAAACTCTGTGCAAGAGTTCCTTTACAAACGCTGCCGCTCCCACACGCCGCCCCCACAGTAAGTGATAAATGTAAAACATGAACCTGGAGACATCGCGATCTAATTCTTTCGCTACATAGATAGCTGACTAAAAATGGGGAAATATAGTCTACTTTTGATTGGTCGCCGCCTCCAGCTCCCGCCCCCAAACAAAAGAATGCAACTTTCACAACTTTCACTGATTGTCATATTTCCTTCAACATTAAAAAACTCCAGCTCAAACTGTGCAACAGTTACTTTGCCGAATGCTGCCGCCCCCACACGCTGCTCTCAAAGGAGAGATAAATGAAAAATATGAACCCAAAAACATAACGATCTAGTTCTGTCGCTATGTAGATAGCCGACTAAAGATGAGAAAGAATAGGCTACTGTTGATTAGTCGCCGCCCCTAGACAAAAAAATATCAATGATTGAAAGAATTTTCATTCAAATCCATATCATTGGCAAGTACCCCATTCCGATAAAAAAATATCACAATGAGTTTCGATTGAAAAGAGTGGGCAAAGAATGTTTCTTCTCCTTCAACCAAATGTCTTCACATTCTCACATTCACAGTTATTTAGAAAATGCGCTACTGAGACTCACACAAGTGAAGGCATACTCACTTGTTTACGTTTCTTGGCGCGCGAGTAAGCCCAGAGTCAATCCACGACTTTATGTATGGACGACGAGGGCGACGCCACCCTTGATAGCTGGAAATTTCTTTCCAGGAATTTCACACCATATAGATCCTACTCAATATTGGCAAAATTTCAACACAATTCTGAATAATGTTATGATTCCAATAAGTCATGGTTTTGAATCACTTTCTCAGGGGATGTTTAAAATAGTTTGCCGCGAAAAGTGTGCTATCCCACAGATGGCAGATCATCCATATGTTACAACAATCACTGATCTGCACGCGTTACATGCAGCTCTTGCCAAATGACTTTGCTCAACATTAAAAAAAAATACCTACAGATGTTTCAGTTTTTTTTTCTGCTTGCTTGCCTCCAATAAATAATTGTAGCATGTTATCGTTTTAGTGGGCGTTGGAAATGTCGGTTGTTGTCCAAGTTCGTTAATCTCAATTCTCAATCACCCATCAGGGTCGTATCACGTATTGTGGAATTCGATCATGGGGCGTGCTTGTGTTTGCGATTTTTTATCAGTTCTGGTCATATCTGTGGTTACCTACCACGTACTGGTATAGTATGTGTACATTATTATCTGTAGAATTCGGATCCCGCAAGGATTCTGTATTTACAACAAAAAAAAAACAAAAAAAAAACTCTGTTTTGTTTACTTGTGCCGCCAAAATATCTGTCTATGTACCGTATGATCGAAGACTTTCTTGCTCAAGGCAGGCTGTGGCTTGGCCTCGTTTGCCTGATAATGACCATCAGACCACAGCAGAGATATGATCACAGCCTGCTTTGAGTAAAAAAGTTTTTGATGATATGGTACAGTTGGGAGCGAAATGATTCATACGGCACCGCTGGGAAGTCGGCTGGATTTCAGAAATGTTAGCTGCTTGGATTGCTCCTGAATGCCAGTTTTGATTAGAGATTGATCGTAATCAAAACTGGCATTCAAGAAAGATCTAAGCTGCTAACATTTCTGAAATCCAGCCGACTTCCTGGCGGTGCCGTATGAATCATTTCGCTCCCAACTGTACCTACCTCGGTACTACATAATCAATTCCACGGATTTCTTTATTAGAGCAAGATTTTGAAAAACTGTGTTGTATTGGCACGAATGGTACGATGCTGATTAGATTTTGACGCCTTGATAGATGTGCTATGTATAATGTGACAACGATTTCCCAGACTGCGAAGCGAAAGTAGAGGAACGTGAGCTCCTACAGTGGAAGTTGTTGTGCGGTCGACAAGGGATCTCGTCTCGACAATGGTTGGCGGCCTCTCGCTGACGCTAATGCCAGGTGAGCGGCGGTCACTGAAGAAAATGATGGGCAAGCGGCTAAGCGCACCAGTGTTGTGTAAATAGCAGCAATAAAATGCCCATTGTCTTATTCAAAATCCATGTCATTTTAGAGAACTTCGTGAGATTGGGTCCCCATCAGTGTCGTACCATTTGCCAAGGAAAAGTTAGAGGGTTCTTTTACCTACCACTAGCCAGGGCTGGACAAAATACTTTGAAAAATGTATTTAAATACAAAATACAAAATACACGATCCAAGATAGTCGAAATACAAAATACAAACTACTTCTTGAAATGTCTTTGAAATACAAAATACAAAATACGTATTTTGGAAAACTGAGAAATTCCAAAATACAAAATACAACCTAGAGTATCCCAAATACAAAATACAAAATACAAAATACATTCTTATTGCGTATTACAACCAATTTATTGGAGAAACCGTAAAATGCAAGTATTTCAATGGAAACACTTTATTGATTCAGTTGCAACAACAAGTAAATTATTATGAACTATGAAAAGACAAATAAACCAAACATAAAGTGAAGAAAACTTCGTATTCAAACCTATTCCTTACTTCATTCATCAATTCTTCAAAATAACAAATGTTGATTTTCTTTGGGGACAACCAGCTTTTCGAAAATATTGTCCGACATCCGACATGGAACCTCTCGTGGCTGACAGTAGGATGCACTTACCAGTAAAACGTAAAACGTGCAATCAAACTAATTATCGATCACAGATAGTGTGCAAAAGCAAGAAATGTCAATGGGGTGAATATAGTATTACCAGAACAATTTCGGCCCGAACAGACTAAAGAGCATGGGAAACAAATGTATTTTGTATTTTGTATTTTGAAAATCAAAATACTTTTCCGAAAAATGTATTTAAAATACAAAATACAAAATACTAGCTGCCTGAACTATTCCAAAATACAAAATACAAATACTTCTCAATCAAATGTATTTAAATACAAAATACAAAATACTTAAATGTATTTCAAATACGTATTTCAAATACTTGTATTTGAAATACCGCCCAGCCCTGCCACTAGCATCATGTCATTCATGTCGCAGCTACCAGTCTACCACTTCGATTATATTGTTACGAAACTCGCTGAAGGCCACAACGCTCGAATAAGACACACCTCGACAATTGGCGGAGGAGTCATGCACATTTACAATTATCCGCTAACAGAATACCTACACAGGTTACCATGCAGTGACAATTTTGTTCCGGAAATGAAACTTGAAGTTTAGCGCCAAAATGCTATTTTGATCCTTTAACTATTTCTGGAGTACGAAGGATATCCTTCTTATTGGCAGCCAAAAGGGGTACATCGTTTGTAAAATTATGTAAATACACACGATCTCTATAACGATTTCTTGATTATTTCAAGAAGCAAGAGGGCGTTTTAGGATTTCCAGATTTTTAAACCGATTTATCCCTCGGTTACATTCCTTTTTCTTTGACTGAATTACTTCTAGAATCCCTGTTCTAGAATGAACGATAAATGACATTTTATTATGTCAGTACTTCTACTTGACAATAAAATTATTAAAATCTCACACAAGCTCCTCAGCTCAAGTCGTAAGCAGGGCCGGCCTTACAGCTTTTGGGGCCCAAGGCGAAGTTCTGTAATGCGCCCTTTTATGAATAAAAAATAGCATGTCAAGCGATGTTTTTTTAATGATAACGCAGTAATGTTGATAATAATTAAAAATCGCACAAATTGTGAGTGAAAAAAGCGCCGCAAGGTAAGTTTTTTCGCGACTATTCCACACAACATACTTCTGACCAATCAATACGTTTGAAACCTTCGAGTTGAACCAATGAGATTAGTTTTATACTGATTATCGCCCACATACCCAATTCAACCAATCAGAACAACCGAATGAGACCCACGTGACTCGGTTTAAGCTATCGATTAATGCACACTAGGAGGTGATTAATGCACACTAGGTAATAGCACCGGATTGAAATATTTTTGGGCCCACGAATAATATGTAATTGAAACGACTGTATTTATACTTGTTTGGACTGAAATTTTAGTACTGGTGCGTTTAAAGGGTCTTCCACTTACTAAAATACAATTTTACAACCTATTAGACTTCGTTTCAGTATTGTTTCCAGCAACGAGGCCCCTTCCTTGATCCGCGACTGTGCACTCTCCTTTCATGCGCTGTCAACAGCTGTTAGTGACATTTAGTTTTTAGCTCTACCAGTCTACCGTCCATGTGAAACTACTCTGTTGTGAACTACAACTCATGGCAAGATAGTTATTATTCAGCCAAGCAGAATTAGCTTGATTTAGTAGTGAGCTTCACAAGTATATTCAGTTATTAGAAAGAAGAAAAAAAAAACATTTTTACCCTTCTCTTGAATTTGATTTTTTTTTCCAACAAGGCATGCTTTGAAATTGACAGTTCTACTATACAATGATACATTGGAACTACCATTTATACTGGTAGTCTATTTGTATGGAACGCCGTCGTGGACATAATGAAATGTCTCAGAGAGATTAAATTTTTGCACGTTTTGATGGAAATCACACAACTTATTTATAAAATGTACAGATTTATAAACATATTTTGCCCTTATTTAAAACTATTCTGCACTTATTGACAGAAACAGAGGTAGTTTTAAAAGACTTGGCGCAACAGCCATATCAAACCTCGACTGAAACGTTTCCATCAAACATTACTTGTGCCTGCGTATGGAACGCCGTCGTGGACATCATGAAATGTCTCAGAGAGATTAAATTTTTGCACGTTTTGATGGAAATCACACAACTTATTTATAAAATGTACAGATTTATAAACATATTTTGCCCTTATTTAAAACTATTCTGCACTTATTGACAGAAACAGAGGTAGTTTTAAAAGACTTGGCGCAACAGCCATATCAAACCTCGACTGAAACGTTTCCATCAAACATTACTTGTGCCTGCGCGCCATTGCGGACAATATAAAAACCCCTGTGAAATAATAATCCTGATCTACTCTGATTGAAATTATTGGATTATTTATTTATACATTTGCCTTGTTATTCATAGAAACTTTAGGACTTACTCTATAAGTTACCCAAAACTTTTCACACTTACTCTAACCAAGTCATAAAAAAATAAATCTCTCAACATGCAACAAATAAATCACTCACACGACGCACCGGTACCTACACGTTGAGAGATTTATTTTCTGAGGAGCATCCGGCAACGCCGCAGGTTCGCATTGTTCTTTCAGTGCTTTCTCCTTCATTACCCTTTCAGGGGAATTCTAAAATCCAAGTCGGCAAAAATTCTTGCAGGTTTGTTGCTGTCACCTTCTTCGAGCATTTCCAGACAATTTTCGTGGTCCTCCAGGTCCTTGGACGTTTACTACTGGCGATCAAAGGACGAAACTTTTGCAGGCCGGCTAAAATTCTTGCAACTCGGCACAACAGGCCGTTACTATCACCTACTTCGAGCACTTCCAGACAACTTTCGTGGTCCTCCAGGTCCTTGGAGGTTTGCTGCTAGCGACCAAAGTTCGAAACTTTTGCAGGTCGTTATACAGGCTGTTGCTGTCACCTTCTTCGAGCATTTCCAGACAATTTCCCTGGTCTTCCAGGTCCTTGGACGTTTGCTACTGGCGACCAAAGTACGAAACTTATGCAGGCCGGCAGAAACTCTTGCAGGTCGGTACACAGGCGTTGCTATCACCTACTTCGAGCATTTTCAGACAACTTTCAAGGTCCTCCAGGTCCTTGGAGGTTTGCTGCTGGCGACCAAACTACGGAACTTTTGCAGGCCGGCGAAAATTCTTGCAAGTCGGCACACAGGGCCGTTACTATCTCCTTCTTCGAGCACTTCTAGACAACTTTCGTGATCCTCCAGATCCTTGGAGGTTTGCTGCTGGCGACCAAAGTACGAAACTTTTGCAGGTCGGCAAAAATAAACCATGTAGCGATAGCCCCCTTAGTACAAGAAAGATAGATTTCAACCTCGGAATAAATATGGACGTCCTGAAAATTTGATATCCTGTTCAGAATTGAGTGGTCTACAACATATCCAAAATCGCCAAAAATCGCACCCGGGGATTTTGAGTTATTGGAGGGAGGGGGTAAAAAATTGCAACTTAAAATAGAGGGGATGAAACCTGTCAATCCATTGGAAGCAAATACATTATAATTCGACGCATCATATCCCGTTGATACCATTTTGGCACAAAAAATGTCGATCACTGTTGAAGGGGGGTCGTGGGGGGGCGAAGCCCTGCTAGGTGGTCCGTATTTTGGTTTTTCTGCCCATGTAGAACCGATCACGACAAGTTTGGTATCTTTTCCGACTATATTTAATCTCCTGAACTCGAATCCGATGTGTTTCTTTGGATGAAAGCAAGTTTGAATAAGTTAACTTGAAAAAACTTGTTTTTTCTTTGACCATTTTGACGAATTTTTTTTTCACTGTTAGATGTGAAAATTTTTAGAAATTTTCAGGGGCCATTGAATTGAAGTGTATTCTTGACGAAAATCATCTACTCGATGTTTAATTTTGTTTCTCGAGTTTACAAAATCGATTTGAACTTGAACCGGCCCGGCGCCGCTTCTAATAATGACCAGAACACGACAACATGCACCTTCAAATGAAAATAGCATAAACTATTGGAAAACTGATAACTTATCTTTGAAAATTCGAGGATTTGTGCAGAACTGAATTTCCAATAACATAAACAAAATCGCCGTGATCGCACTGCAGGATTTTGAGTTATTCGAGGAGGAGGATAACATTTTGTCAAGATTCGTACTATATGAACTGTTACCATTCCCCTCAAATATCTCAAACCCTGCAGTGCGATTCATGGCGGTTTTGTTTATGTTATAGGGAATTCAATTCTGCACAGATCATCAAATTTTCAAAGATAAGTTATTATTTCTTTGATAGTTTGAGCTATTTTCATTGAAAGGTGCATGCTGTAGTGTTCTTGTCTGTAGCAGACGATGCGTCGGGCCGGCTCAGGTTCAAATCGATTTTTTATACTCGAGAAACAAAATGGAACATATCAAGTAGATGATTTTTGTGAAGAACTCACTTCAATTCAATGGCCCCTGAAAATTTTTCAAAGATGACCACCTCTAACAGTGAAAAAAAATCGTCAAAATTCTCAAAGAAAAAACAAGTTTTTTCAAGTTAACTTGTTCAAACTTGTTTTCATCTAAATTAATACATCGGATTCGAGTTCAGGAGATTGAATATAGTCCGAAAAGATACCAAACTTGTCGTGATCGGTTGTACATGGTCAGAAAAACAAAATGGACCACCTAGCAGGGCTTCGCCCCCCCCACGACTCCCCTTCAACAGTGATCGACATTTTTTGTGCCAAAATGGTATCAGCGGGATATGATGCGTCGAATGTTAACGTATTTGCTTCCAATGGATTGACGGGTTTCATCCCCTCCATTTTAAGTTGCAATTTTTTACCCCCCCTCCAATGACTCAAAACCCCCGGGTGCGACTTTTGGCGATTTTGGTAATGTTGTAGAAAACTCAATTCTGAACAGAATATCAAATTATCAGGACGTCCATATTTTTTCCGAGGTTTGGCCGATTTTTTTACTATTTTTCCTGTACTACCTGTACAGGTCGAGGTACAGGTGTCCCGAAATTTATGCAACAAAATTTACAGGGAGGTAGAAAATTGAAAAATAAGGAGACTTTCCTAATAAAAATACTCTCGCAAACGTAATAACGGAGATACAGGCCTTCAAGTTTGGTTTTTTAAAACAGTTTTTTTCGCGTAACTTTTGAACCGTTGAGCTGATTTTATTCAAATTTAAACCAAAGTTTACTAAAATAGGTCTCTATTGAACAATGATAACGCATTTTATCAAACATTTTCAGGGGCGAAAATGATAGGGGGTACCTTTCCCCCTTTTGCCCCTCTTTTTCACCCCTCTAAATAATTTTTGAAATGGTTGCAATTTTTAAATTCTAAGTTCAATTTAAAGGAAAAAGTTGCTTTTGCAAAATTTTGATTCAAGGCTTCATTTTCGAGATATTTGGGTTTGAAACTTCGGAGAACATCTCGAAAACACCACTTTCAAGGCCTTAAAAATTAAAATTCAAGAAAACTCAAGATTCCTCAACTGAAATGAATTTTCTAGGTGTTTCAAGTTGATAAACTACTATTTTTGCTAGAAAACATGAAGCTTCTCAGAAAAAAAAATTTGGGCCCTGAAAAGTGACTATTTTGAGATGTTTTCCAAAGTTTCAAACACAAATATCTCAAAAATGAAGCGTCCAGTCAAAATTTTGCACGTGTAAATTTTTTCTCTAAATTGAACGTAGAATTCAAAAATTGCAACAATTTTGAAAATTATTCAGGGGGGTAAAAAATAGGGGGAAAAGAAAGAAAGCACTCCCTATTATCTTCGCCCCTGAAAATGTTTGATGAAATGCGTTATGATTCTTCAATAGAGACCTATTTTAGTAAACGTTGGTTCAAATTTGAATGAAATCGGTTCGAATGAAATTTGAAAAACGAACTTTGAAGGCCTGTATCTCCGCTATAACGTTTGCGAGGGTGTTTTTATTGGAGAAGTACCCTTATTTTTCAATTGTCTACTTCCCTGTAAATTTTGTTGCATTAATTTCGGGACAGCCTGTATACGTTTGAATCAAACTGTATTCAAATAGAAATGACGAGAGAAATGATCAAAAAGCAGTGAAATGTTCATACGTATTTTTTTAAGCCAATAAGAAGATACGCTACAATCTATAGTTGAAACACTCCTGAGTTCACAAATTCAGATTTTTTCCTTTAATGTTTGCAGTTCATCTCAGCATGAAGAGAAAATCGGAGGGGCCAGGCCAGGCCCCCCAAGGCTAAGATTGGGGGGGGGGGTATGACTCCCAAATTTGTAATTGAATTATTACGTAAAACTACCCTTATTCTAAGAGAGGGCGACTGGGATTTTTTGTTGTAGATCATATACACTCGCATACACTACTGTATGGGTAGGTATACTATTTGCTATTGCTATCAAATTTTGAAGGTTTCAGTGCCACTTCTTCTGCCTGGTCAGCAAGGAAATATGGTTGAATAATTGGAAAACAACGCCTTGCGGAGGAGGGGTAGAAAAATAGACCAATCAAAGATTTTATTAATTCGTGGAATTCTACATACATTGCACAATCGTCAGAAAAAGCGAGAGAGGTACTATCAGATGTGGTAGTAAAGTGTCCAAGTCCTCAAATTATTCTCTTCCACAGAATCTGAGGTATTACGAGCTCCGCCCCACATCAGTTGGTCCAGGATGCGAAAACTTCACTTTTATTATCCAGATAAATACAGGGAGCCCCGGAGCTCGCCCCGGAGTTCAAGTGTGGAAACTTGTCAATCGATGAAGAATAAAATAATAACTAGAATGATCCGAAATGAATGTATTTCGGAAAAGTCAAATATCGGAGATACAGCCCTTCGAATTTGTGTTAGAAAATCGATTTGCGAATTGAAAATCGAAGAGACATTTCTGACATAGCCAACTATGCCCAGCAACCGAGTTAGCTGGAAAAAACCATTTGGGGAGGAGGTTCCATTTCATCACCAAATTTTCATCTGCGCAGGCGCTGGAGATTCAATCCTAGAATATGTTTAAATGTACTAGCCTGTAGTGACATGAACAAAAAACAATATTTCAAAAAATATTGACATTCTGATCATTGATTTTCTAGAAATTGCATTTTTACTGATGGGCCAACTGATGTGGGACGGGGCTCGTATTCCCTTGAGCACATGTGTAATTGTATTTTGCTTTGAGAAAATGAAATCTTCCTTTTAATGTGAGCCTGAAATAAGCTTTCTTTATTTCTTATAAAAAGTGATCGACTTGAGTTCGATCTCGAATTCGATTATAGGATATCCTGATTAAACAGCCAACTGAACCCGTGAGCTTGTATATTTGAACACCTGCGCACAAGCTGCGAGCAAAAGGTATCGCCTATATGAGAGAGAGACGAACATTATGAACATTGCGGAGATTTTCCGTTAAGAACACTGCAAACATTTCATTTAATTTGGAGTTATTGTGTTCCACTAAATAATCCCGTTATTGGCTGTCAACCTAGAGGACATCAAAAGTTCTCCGGAAGTACTCGAAGAAGGTGACAGCAACGGCCTGTATACTGACCTGCAGGAATTTTTGCCGACCTGCAAAAGTTTCGTACTTTGGTCGCCAGCAGCAAACATCCAAGGACCTGGAGGACCACGAAAGTTGTCTGGAAATGCTCGAAGTAGGTGATAGCAACGCCTGTGTACCGACCTGCAAGAGTTTTTGCCAGCCTGCATAAGTTACGTACTTTTGTCGCCAGTAGCAAACGTCCAAGGACCTGGAAGACCAGGGAAATTGTCTGGAAATGCTCGAAGAAGGTGACAGCAACAGCCTGTATAACGACCTGCAAAAGTTTCGAACTTTGGTCGCTAGCAGCAAACCTCCAAGGACCTGGAGGACCACGAAAGTTGTCTGGAAGTGCTCGAAGTAGGTGATAGTAACGGCCTGTTGTGCCGAGTTGCAAGAATTTTAGCCGGCCTGCAAAAGTTTCGTCCTTTGATCGCCAGTAGTAAACGTCCAAGGACCTGGAGGACCACGAAAATTGTCTGGAAATGCTCGAAGAAGGTGACAGCAACAAACCTGCAAGAATTTTTGCCGACTTGGATTTTAGAATTCCCCTGAAAGGGTAATGAAGGAGAAAGCACTGAAAGAACAATGCGAACCTGCGGCGTTGCCGGATGCTCCTCAGAAAATAAATCTCTCAACGTGTACCGGTGCGTCGTGTGAGTGATTTATTTGTTGCATGTTGCATGTTGAGAGATTTATTTTTTTATGACTTGGTTAGAGTAAGTGTGAAAAGTTTTGGGTAACTTATAGAGTAAGTCCTAAAGTTTCTATAAATAACAAGGCAAATGTATAAATAAATAATCCAATAATTTCAATCAGAGTAGATCAGGATTATTATTTCACAGGGGTTTTTATATTGTCAGCAATGGCGCGCAGGCACAAGTAATGTTTGATGGAAACGTTTCAGTCGAGGTTTGATATGGCTGTTGCGCCAAGTCTTTTAAAACTACCTCTGTTTCTGTCAATAAGTGCAGAATAGTTTTAAATAAGGGCAAAATATGTTTATAAATCTGTACATTTTATAAATAAGTTGTGTGATTTCCATCAAAACGTGCAAAAATTTAATCTCTCTGAGACATTTCATTATGTCCACGACGGCGTTCCATACCTGCGCGCCATTGCGGACAATATAAAAACCCCTGTGAAATAATAATCCTGATCTACTCTGATTGAAATTATTGGATTTATTTATACATTTGCCTTGTTATTTATAGAAACTTTAGGACTTACCCAACCAAGACTTACCCTCACTCTAACCAAGTCATAAAAAAATAAATCTCTCAATATGCAACAAATAAATCACTCAAACGCACCGGTACACGTTGAGAGATTTATTTTCTGAGGAGCATCCGGCAACGCCGCAGGTTCGCATTGTTCTTTCAGTGCTTTCTTCTTCATTACCCTTTCAGGGGAATTCTAAAATCCAAGTCGGCAAAAATTCTTGCAGGTTTGTTGCTGTCACCTTCTTCGAGCATTTCCAGACAATTTTCGTGGTCCTCCAGGTCCTTGGACGTTTACTACTGGCGACCAAAGTACGAAACTATTGCAGGCCGGCTAAAATTCTTGCAACTCGGCACAACCGGCTGTTACTATTACCTACTTCGAGCACTTCCAGACAACTTTCGTGGTCCTCCAGGTCCTTGGAGGTTTGCTGCTGGCAACCAAAGTTCGAAACTTTTGCAGGTCGTTATACAGGCCGTTACTATCACCTACTTCGAGCACTTCCAGACAACTTTCGTGGTCCTCCAGGTCCTTGGAGGCTTGCTGCTGGCGACCAAAGTTCGAAACTTTTGCAGGCCATCAAAAATTCTTGCGGTTCGGTATAAAGGCCGTTACTATCATTTACTTCGAGCACTTCCAGATAACTTTCGTGGTCCTCCAGGTCCTTGGAGGTTTGCTGCTGGCGACAAAAGTTCGAAACTTTTGCAGGCCATCAACAATTCTTGCTGTTTGGTATAAAGGCCGTTACTATCATCTACTTCGAGCACTTCCAAATAACTTTCGTGGTCCTCCAGGTCCTTGGAGGTTTGCTGCTGGCGACCAAAGTTCGAAACTTTTGCAGGTCGGTATACAGGCTGTTGCTGTCACCTTCTTCGAGCATTTCCAAACAATTTTCCTGGTCCTCCAGGTCCTTGGACATTTGCTACTGGCGACCAAAGTACGTAACTTATGCAGGCCGGCAAAAACCTCGGCAAAAACTTTTGCAGGTCGGTACACAGGCGTTGCCATCACCTACTTCGAGGACTTCCAGATAACTTTTGTGGTCCTCCAGGTCCTTGGAGGTTTGCTGCTGGCGACCAAAGTTCGAAACTTTTGCAGGTCGTTATACAGGCTGTTGCTGTCACCTTCTTCGAGCATTTCCAGACAATTTTCCCAGTCCTCCAGGTCCTTGGACATTTGCTACTGGCGACCAAAGTACGTAACTTATGCAGGCTGGCAAAAACTCTTGCAGGTCGGTACACAGGCGTTGCTATCACCTACTTCGAGCATTTCCAGACAACTTTCGTGGTCCTCCAGGTCCTTGGATGTTTGCTGCTGGCGACCAAAGTACGAAAATTTTGCAGGTCGGCAAAAATTCCTGCAGGTCAGTATACAGGCCGTTGCTGTCACCTTCTTGGAGTACTTCCGGAGAACTTTTGATGTCCTCTAGGTTGACAGCCAATAACGGGATTATTTAGTGAAACACAATAACTCCAAATGAAATGAAATGTTTGCAGTCTTCTTAACGGAAAATCTCCGCAATGTTCATAATGTTCGTCTCTCTCTCATATAGGCGATACCTTTTGCTCGCAGCTTGTGCGCAGGTGTTCAAATATACCTACAAGCTCACGGGTTCAGTTGGCTGTTTAATCAGGATTGCCTATAATCGAATTCGAGATCGAACTCAAGTCGATCACTTTTTATAAGAAATAAAGAAAGCTTATTTCAGGCTCACATTAAAAGGAAGATTTCATTTTCTCAAAGCAAAATACAATTACACATGTGCTCAAGGGAATACGAGCCCCGTCCCACATCAGTTGGCCCATCAGTAAAAATGCAATTTCTAGAAAATCAATGATCAGAATGTCAATATTTTTTGGAATATTGTTTTTTGTTCATGTCACTACAGGCTAGTACCTTTAAACATATTCTAGGATTGAATCTCCAGCGCCTGCGCAGAAGAAAATTTGGTGATGAAATGGAACCTCCTCCCCAAATGGTTTTTTCCAGCTAACTTGGTTGCTGGGCATAGTTGGCTATGTCAGAAATGTCTCTTCGATTTTCGATTCGCAAATCGATTTTCTAACACAAATTCGAAGGGCTGTATCTCCGATATTTGACTTTTCCGAAATACATTCATTTTGGATCATTCTAGTTATTATTTTATTCTTCATCGATTGACAAGTTTCCACACTTGAACTCCGGGGCAAGCACCGGGGCTCCCTGTATTTATCTGGCTAATAAAAGTGAAGTTTTCGCATCTGGACCAACTGATGTGGGGCGGAGCTCGTAATACCTCAGATTCTGTGGAAGAGAATAATTTGATGACTTGGACACTTTACTACCACATCTGATAGTACCTCTATCGCTTTTTCTGACGATTGTGCAATGTATGTAGAATTCCACGAATTAATAAAATCTTTGATTGATCTATTTTTCCACCCCTCCTCCACAAGGCGTTGTTTTCCAATTATTCAACCATATTTCCTTGCTGACCAGGCAGAAGAAGTGGCACTGAAACCTTCAAAATTTGATAGCAATAGCAAATAAATAAATAAATAAATAATTTATTCAGCTCAAAGATTACTTCATTGAAATCACAGCCACGTCAGTTTCCAAGGTAAATGGTATATACATAGGTCTACAATAAATAATAAATAGATAGACGAAGAAATAGACAGAATATGGACAAAAACATTAACATCAACAATAACAAGCATATCACAGCAGTGGACTGACTCCACGAATGAATATTTATATCGAGCCTGGTCTTAGGTTGCCATGTACTATACAGGGTGATTCACCACCAAATGGACATAGCTTAAGGGTAGGTCCAGTTTTTCCAGGTGAACCAGGATCTGGTTTTGAAATTTCTATAAAGCTGTTCGTTTCGAAGCTACAGGGTGATTCATGTATTTCGTAGAATTTTTTGACAAACTGTATCTTCAGAACGACTCAATGGATTCGATTGAAATTTTGTGAGTTAATTCTTCCATTGATAGCTGACACATCGCCTTATCAAACAGTTCAAAATTTCCAGGGCCGGCTTCGAAAAAAAACTTCAAAGCTTTTTTCAAAAAAAGACATTCTGTATGCATATTTTTCAAAATTTATTTTCATATTCAGAAACCACATGGAACATGCTAATAATATCGCAAAAAAAATTGCTTGGCACCATTGAGCTGTCAATAAAATTTTGATGATCCTGAAAATTTTTGAGGTTAGGATTTTTTGTAAATTGATAATTCAAAATATTTGCAAATGATCTATTATGGCCTTGAATTTCAGCCGTTTCGTCAAAAAAAATTGAAAAAATTTTTCACGTTTTTTCGGTAGCAAAAAAAAATTTCATCAGAATTTGTTACATTTGTTACATCCCTCAACTTTACTTCTATCCCACATTGAGCTGAAATTGAGAGACGTAACATAAATTTTTCGAAAATTTTGATTAAATTTTTTGTTACTCCTAATTAGGTACTGGAAAACGTTAAAAAAAATTTTAATTTTTGTGACGAAACGGCTGAAATTTTAGGCCATAATAGATCATCTGCAAATATTCCAAATTATCAATTTACAAAAAATCCTAACCCCAAAAATTTTCAGGACTATCAAAATTTTATTGACAGCTCAATGGTGCCAAGCAATTTTTTTTGCGATACTTATAGCATGTTTCATGTAGTTTCTAAATGTGAAAATAAATTTTGCAAAATATACATACAGAACGTCTTTTTCGAAAAAACTTTGAAGTTTTTTTTATCAAGGTCGGCCCTGGAAGTTTCGAACTGCTTGATTAGACGATGTGTCAATTATCAATAGTAGAATCAACTTACAAAATTTCAATCGAATCCATTGGATCGTTCTAAAGATATGGCTTATTAAAAAAGTCGACAAAATACATGAATCACCCTGTAACTTCAAAACAAACAACGTTAGAAAATTTTCAAAGCCAGATCCTGGTTTGCCTAGAAAAACTGGACCCACCCTCAGGCTATGTCCATTTGATGGTGAGTCACCCTGTATATATAGTATACCCATACAGTAGTGTATGCGAGTGTATATGATCTACAACAAAAAATCCCAGTCGCCCTCTCTTAGAATGAGGGTAGTTTTACGTAATAATTCAATCAAAAATTTGGGAGTCATACCCCCCCCCCCCCAATCTTAGCCTTGGGGGGCCTGGCCTGCTCCCTCCGATTTTCTCTTCATGCTGAGATAAACTGCAAACATTAAAGGAAAAAATCTGAATTTGTGAACTCAGGAGTGTTTCAACTATAGATTGTAGCGTATCTTCTTATTGGCTTAAAAAAATACGTATGAACATTTCACTGCTTTTTGATCATTTCTATTTGAATACAGTTTGATTCAAACGTAGGATACAGGCTGTCCCGAAATTAATGCAACAAAATTTACAGGGAGGTAGACAATTGAAAAATAAGAGTACTTCTCCAATAAAAACACCCTCGCAAACGTTATAGCGGAGATACAGGCCTTCAAAGTTCGTTTTTCAAATTTCATTCGAACCGATTTCATTCAAATTTGAACCACCGTTTACTAAAATAGGTCTCTATTGAAGAATAATAACGCATTTCATCAAACATTTTCAGGGGCGAAGATAATAGGGGGTACTTTCTTTATTTTCCCCCTATTTTTCACCCCCCTGAATAATTTTTAAAATGGTTGCAATTTTTGAATTCTACGTTCAATTTAGAGAAAAAATTTACACGTGCAAAATTTTGACTAGACGCTTCATTTTTGAGATATTTGTGTTTGAAATTTTGGAAAACATCTCAAAATAGTCACTTTTCAGGGCCCAAATTTTTTTTCTGAGAAGCTTCATGTTTTCTAGTAAAAATAGTAGTTTATCAACTTGAAACACCTAGAAAATTCATTTCAGTTGAGGAATCTTGAGTTTTCTTGAATTTTAATTTTCAAGGCCTTGAAAGTGGTGTTTTCGAGATGTTCTCCGAAGTTTCAAACCCAAATATCTCGAAAATGAAGCCTTGAATCAAAATTTTGCAGGAGCAACTTTTTCCTTTAAATTGAACGTAAAATTTAAAAATTGCAACCATTTCAAAAATTATTCAGAGGGGTGAAAAAGAGGGGAAAAAAGGGGAAGGTACCCCCTATCATCTTCGCCCCTGATAATGTTTGATAAAATGCGTTATCATTGTTCAATAGAGACCTATTTTAGTAAACCTATTTTTATTTTAAAAAATCAGCTCAACGGTTCAAAAGTTACGCGAAAAAAACTGATTTAAAAAAACCAAACTTGAAGGCCTGTATCTGTATTATAACGTTTGCGAGAGTATTTTTATTAGGAAAGTCTCCTTATTTTTCAATTTTCTACCTCCCTGTAAATTTTGTTGCATAAATTTCGGGACACCTGTACAGGTAGTACAGGAAAAATGGTAAAAAAATCGGCCAAACCTCGGAAAAAATATGGACGTCCTGATAATTTGATATCCTGTTCAGAATTGAATGTTCTACAACATTACCAAAATCGCCAAAAATCGCACCCGGGGGTTTTGAGTCATTGGAGGGGGGGTAAAAAATTGCAACTTAAAATGGAGGGGATGAAACCCGTCAATCCATTGGAAGCAAATACGTTAACATTCGACGCATCATATCCCGCTGATACCATTTTGGCACAAAAAATGTCGATCCCTGTTGAAGGGGAGTCGTGGGGGGGGGCGAAGCCCTGCTAGGTGGTCCATTTTGTTTTTCTGACCATGTAGAACCGATCACGACAAGTTTGATATATTTTCGGACTATATTCAATCTCCTGAACTCGAATTCGATGTATTAATTTAGATGAAAACAACTGTTAGAGGTGGTCATCTTTGAAAAATTTTCAGGGGCCATTGAATTGAAGTGAGTTCTTCACAAAAATCATCTACTTGATGTTCCATTTTGTTTCTCGAGTATAAAAAATCGATTTGAACCTGAGCCGGCCCGACGCATCGTCTGCTACAGACCAGAACACTACAGCATGCACATTTCAATGAAAATAGCTCAAACTATCAAAGAAATAATAACTTATCTTTGAAAATTTGATGATCTGTGCAGAATTGAATTCCCTATAACATAAACAAAACCGCCATGAATCGCACTGCAGGGTTTGAGATATTTGAGGGGAATGGTAACAGTTCATATAGTACGAATCTTGACAAAATGTTATCCTCCTCCTAGAATAACTCAAAATCCTGCAGTGCGATCCACGGCGATTTTGTTTATGTTATTGGAAATTCAGTTCTGCACAAATCCTCGAATTTTCAAAGATAAATTATCAGTTTTCCAATAGTTTATGCTATTTTCATTCAAAGGTGCATGTTGTCGTGTTCTGGTCATTATTAGAAGCGGCGCCGGGCCGGTTCAAGTTCAAATCGATTTTGTAAACTCGAGAAACAAAATCAAACATCGAGTAGATGATTTTCGTCAAGAATACACTTCAATTCAATGGCCCCTGGAAATTTCTAAAGATTTTCACATCTAACAGTGAAAAAAAAATTCGTCAAAATGGTCAAAGAAAAAACAAGTTTTTTCAAGTTAACTTATTCAAACTTGCTTTCATCCAAATAAACACATCGGATTCGAGTTCAGGAGATTAAATATAGTCGGAAAAGATACCAAACTTGTCGTGATCGGTTCTACATGGGCAGAAAAACCAAAATATGGACCACCTAGCAGGGCTTCGCCCCCTCACGACCCCCCTTCAACAGTGATCGACATTTTTTGTGCCAAAATGGTATCAACGGGATATGATGCGTCGAATTATAATGTATTTGCTTCCAATGGATTGACAGGTTTCATCCCCTCTATTTTAAGTTGCAATTTTTTACCCCCCCCTCCAATAACTCAATACCCCCGGATGCGATTTTTGTCGATTTTGGATATGTTGTAGACCACTCAATTCTAAACAGGATATCAAATTTTCAGGACGTCCATATTTATTCCGAGGCTGAAATCTATCTTTCTTGTACTAAGGGGGCTATCGCTACATGGTTTATTTTTGCCGACCTGCAAAAGTTTCGTACTTTGGTCGCCAGCAGCAAACCTCCAAGGATCTGGAGGATCACGAAAGTTGTCTAGATGTGCTCGAAGAAGGAGATAGTAACGGCCTGTGTGCCGACTTGCAAGAATTTTCGCCGGCCTGCAAAAGTTCCGTAGTTTGGTCGCCAGCAGCAAACCTCCAAGGACCTGGAGGACCTTGAAAGTTGTCTGAAAATGCTCGAAGTAGGTGATAGCAACGCCTGTGTACCGACCTGCAAGAGTTTTTGCCGGCCTGCATAAGTTTCGTACTTTGGTCGCCAGTAGCAAACGTCCAAGGACCTGGAGGACCAGGGAAATTGTCTGGAAATGCTCGAAGAAGGTGACAGCAACAGCCTGTATAACGACCTGCAAAAGTTTCGTACTTTGATCGCCAGTAGTAAACGTCCAAGGACCTGGAGGACCACGAAAGTTATTTGAAAGTGCTCGAAGTAGATGATAGTAACGGCCTTTATACCAAACAGCAAGAATTTTTGATGGCCTGCAAAAGTTTCGAACTTTTGTCGCCAGCAGCACACCTCCAAGGACCTGGAGGACCACGAAAGTTATCTGGAAGTGCTCGAAGTAGGTGATAGTAACGGCCTTTATACCAAAAAGCAAGAATTTTTGATGGCCTGCAAATGTTTCGAACTTTGGTCGCCAGCAGCAAACCTCCAAGGACCTGAAAGGACCACTAAAGTTATCTGGAAGTGCTCGAAGTAGGTGATAGCAACGCCTGTGTACCGACCTGCAAGAGTTTTTGCCGGCCTGCATAAGTTACGTACTTTGGTCGCCAGTAGCAAATGTCCAAGGACCTGGAGGACCAGGAAAATTGTCTGGAAATGCTCGAAGAAGGTGACAGCAACAGCCTGTATAACGACCTGCAAAAGTTTCGAACTTTGGTCGCCAGCAGCAAACCTCCAAGGACCTGGAGGACCACGAAAGTTATTTGGAAGTGCTCGAAGTAGATGATAGTAACGGCCTTTATACCGAACAGCAAGAATTTTTGATGGCCTGCAAAAGTTTCGAACTTTGGTCGCCAGCAGCAAGCCTCCAAGGACCTGGAGGACCACGAAAGTTGTCTGGAAGTGCTCGAAGTAGGTGATAGTAACGGCCTGTATAACGACCTGCAAAAGTTTCGAACTTTGGTTGCCAGCAGCAAACCTCCAAGGACCTGGAGGACCACGAAAGTTATTTGGAAGTGCTCGAAGTAGATGATAGTAACGGCCTTTATACCAAACATCAAGAATTTTTGATGGCCTGCAAAAGTTTTGAACTTTTGTCGCCAGCAGCAAACCTCCAAGGACCTGGAGGACCACGAAAGTTATCTGGAAGTGCTCGAAGTTGGTGATAGTAACGGCCTTTATACCGAACAGCAAGAATTTTTGATGGCCTGCAAAAGTTTCGAACTTTGGTCGCCAGCAGCAAGCCTCCAAGGACCTGGAGGACCACGAAAGTTGTCTGGAAGTGCTCGAAGTAGGTGATAGTAACGGCCTGTATACCGACATGCAAAAGTTTCGTACTTAGGTCGCCAGCAGCAAACCTCCAAGGACCTGGAGGACCACGAAAGTTGTCTGAAAATGCTCGAAGTAGGTGATAGCAACGCCTGTGTACCGACCTGCAAGAGTTTTTGCCGGCCTGCATAAGTTTCGTACTTTGGTCGCCAGTAGCAAACGTCCAAGGACCTGGAGGACCAGGGAAATTGTCTGGAAATGCTCGAAGAAGGTGACATCAACAGCCTGTATAACGACCTGCAAAAGTTTCGAACTTTGGTCGCTAGCAGCAAACCTCCAAGGACCTGGAGGACCACGAAAGTTGTCTGGAAGTGCTCGAAGTAGGTGATAGTAACAGCCGGTTGTGCCGAGTTGCAAGAATTTTAGCCGGCCTGCAAAAGTTTCGTACTTTGGTCGCCAGTAGTAAACGTCCAAGGACCTGGAGGACCACGAAAATTGTCTGGAAATGCTCGAAGAAGGTGACAGCAACAAACCTGCAAGAATTTTTGCCGACTTGGATTTTAGAATTCCCCTGAAAGGGTAATGAAGGAGAAAGCACTGAAAGAACAATGCGAACCTGCGGCGTTGCCGGATGCTCCTCAGAAAATAAATCTCTCAACGTGTACCGGTGCGTTTGAGTGATTTATTTGTTGCATGTTGAGAGATTTATTTTTTTATTACTTGGTTAGAGTGAGTGTGAAAAGTTTTGGGTAACTTATAGAGTAAGTCCTAAAGTTTCTATAAATAACAAGGCAAATGTATAAATAAATCCAATAATTTCAATCAGAGTAGATCAGGATTATTATTTCACAGGGGTTTTTATATTGTCCGCAATGGCGCGCAGGCACAAGTAATGTTTGATGGAAACGTTTCAGTCGAGGTTTGATATGGCTGTTGCGCCAAGTCTTTTAAAACTACCTCTGTTTCTGTCAATAAGTGCAGAATAGTTTTAAATAAGGGCAAAATATGTTTATAAATCTGTACATTTTATAAATAAGTTGTGTGATTTCCATCAAAACGTGCAAAAATTTAATCTCTCTGAGACATTTCATTATGCCCACGACGGCGTTCCATATATTTGGGCGATAATCTGCAAAATTTAACTCGGGCTTTGTGTTTTATTCGAGTTAAATGTTTTAAATTCCTCAAACAACTACCAATCACTCGAAAAGTAGACCCGATATTATCTTGGACAAAATCCCTCGACTACGTCTCGGGATTTTAGTCAGATAATATCGGGTCTACTTTTTCCTCGTGATTGACAGTTGTTTTCGGGTTAAAACGATTTAACTGAAAAAACACCAAGCACTTGTTATATTACTATTGATAAAACACCACCTTCGTACAGTTTTATACTGATAAAACTGTGCCTTCCTTTTTATAAATAAACATGATACTTGATTTAAAAAGTTCCTGAAAATCGTGCCTGCCACGAGCATTTCAAGCGTCACCTACACACAGTGACACCGCTTCCAATAGTGGCAGTATTGCAATCGGTATATATACTCATCCCTTGTGTCCAACTAGAGGTGAGATGTAGTTTACTATATTTATGAAATACCACATTTAGGCAGTTTCTAATTCAAATAACTAACAATAATTTTGATCTGCAATGATCATCCATGGACCATTGTGTAATTTCTGTTTGTTATAATTGCCGCATTATTATTATTTTTGCCACAACGGCACCGTACGTCGCCGTAGGTTAGGCAGCCTAGGCCACCCCCCTGCACAGCTGACACATTGACAATGACATCCGCAATCCGCGCGGGGCACAAAATCGCAGATTCAGCCTCAAAAAGGACCTGTTCATCACTTCTGTAAGGTTATGGTTATAGTTTGCGGCCAATGTGATTTGGTTTTTTGAAAGGCAAAGCTTTGGAAGACGTTTTTACGTTGAAAAGCACAATAATAATTGAAATATTAGCTGTTCGTTAGATTGTAAGTGTACTTGATTTCCGAAGCAACTTGATTGAATTAGCATGACCTCATGACGGTGTCACAACACCAAAAAACAAGTCTTTTTTAGATATGGGGTAGATTGGGGATCAAAACGTTTTCATATTTTGATAAATTCCACGTTTTGTGGAATATTCTCCGCAAATACCACTCGAGCTATACGAGTTTTATCAAAATTTTCGAACTGTTTCTCAAGCTTTGTTTTCATGAAGCAATTCAACTCGTGCAAATGGTCACTTTATTATCAAAGACAAAAACCCTCCAGCTACGCTGTCGGGTTTTTTTCAGATAATAAAGTGACCATTTCACACTCGGTGAATTTCTTGAAAACAAAGCTTTCGAGATAGTTCGAAAATTTTATCGATAAAACTCATAGCTCTTGTGGTATTACATACGATAATAGAGAGATAAAGGGCGCTCAGGCGCCCCTCTGAAGTTTGGCGCCCTAGGCGGTCGCCTCGCTCGCCACACCCTAAATCCGGTCCTGGTTGTAAGCCTAATCCGCAAAATTGCAAAGAGGAACTTGAAACGTGAGTTAAGGACGAAGTTGAATTGGTAAAATAAGCGTTGCGAAATCAACCCCTGTACGACATGGGTTTATTCCTTGACGGATTCTTACCATTTTAAGAATCCCTCAAGGAATAAACCCGCAGGGATTGATTTAGCAACGCTTATTTTACCAAATCAACTCCGTCCTTGAAGTACATTCTGATATGCATTTTAGTGATTTTGTCAGGATGTAGAGGAGTTGATCTAATATTTTTAGTCTTACGTAAAATTCGACAAAGACTGTTTACCATTTTGAATTGCGAACTTCCGGTCATAGTAGCAAAATTTAACAACAATATTCATAACCAGCAAGGTCAAAATTCTTTATCCAAACCTTCGTCAGATTTCTTATAATTGAAAGGTTTATTTTTGACGTGCTGGTGACGTCTTGGACGCCATCTTGAACTTCGAACTTCCGTTTGATATTTTGTACTGCTGACAACGACGTTCATATCCAGCGAGATCTGAATACCCTCCATGTTAGCAAAATGTTATAGGTATATGGAATGCTTTTTGCATTTTTTAGGAGCGTGGCACTTCATTGAAAAATCAACACAGTCTATTTTTGATGGATTTCAAACCACTGAAATATCTCAAACAATATTACCGAAAATCAGTGAAGTATAATATTTGGAAATGATTCAAACTGGTCAAAATTTACTTAGGTCTCTACCTGCGGGTTCCACCAAAAGCTTCAAGGACAGAGATATATTGGTGAAATAAGGCGTTGCGGAATCAATCAGTGTGGGTTTATTCCTTTAGAGAAATTCGAAATCCAAAAATTATTTTTTGCAAAACTTGAATTTTTTGGATTTTGAAAATTTCTATGGCTCAAACCAAAGTACATCCTTGTAACTTTCCAAAAAGACCTGAATGGTGAATTTCTCTCAAGGAATAAAGCCACACTGATTGATTCCGCAACGCCTCATTTTACCAATTTAACTCCGTCCTTAAGAACGAGTAAACTTTAATCTGAGTTAGTTGCTGGGCACTGATCATGCTATTATCTGTGTAATTCAGATTAAAGTTGACTCGATCATGAAGCTCTTAGTTGAATCCGCCGTATATTTTGTTACAATACTAACCTACTGTATCTCTGAGACGGAGCATTTTTTTAACATGGTTTTTAATGGGGAGTTTCCCTTGAAGTTTAAAGTACACCATCACTGAAACACCCTGTAAGTACATACATTAGTTCGCTGTTGCTTTGCGTTATTTGCTTTGCTTTTTGACTTGCATTTTCTGAATTTACACGACTTGATTTTTGCCCGTTTGCCAAAAATGGACCTGTATAAACTGATGCACGTTAATGGCGAGGTAGGTACCCTGACAGGTTTCGCGACCTGTTTGGATGTCCAAACAGTTAAGCACTGCACTATAATACGTTCTTCTCAAGTTTGGGTCGATTCTCTTTTATTGCATGGTTTCGGTTGATATTATATAGTTCTTAATATTCCGCAATTTAATTTGAACTCGTACTTACCTACCCAGCTGGTATTTTAACAGGAGCTATACGATTAAAGCGGTACTAGCTGGTTTACCGGCATTAGATCGCCTGAGGAGCTTTTGCTTTTACTTTCTTATGCACTGAATGGTTTATGGTTTAGTCTTGGAGCAACCGCGATTTGAATATAGGTAAAACACGCGTGCGCACCACCAGACCGGTTGTTTTCGGCACAAAAACTAAACTTGAACTGGCATTATAACAAGAATTATCTAATATCATATTAATTCGCTTGAGGGAATTAAAACCATTTATTTAACATCACTGGCGGCTCCACGGGGGGTACGACGGTACGGCCGTACCCCCTGTTGCAAATCAGGGGCGCCAGACGTCAAGCTTATAATTTTGAAAAAAAAATCCATAAGTAGTACCGATGGATTACTCTTTGTAAAAAACAATTAACGTGATAAAAACTCGCCAATGAAATTGATAATGTTACCTGTGGAAATTCGCTTTGGGCGTCGCGCGATAAAATCTTGGAACTATTCTTATAACATCTATGAAGGTGGAAAGAACTTCTACTCACAACCACCATAATCATTGTTCATTAGTGACTTTTGAAAATGTTGGAAAATAAACCATTACGAACCATCGGCCCGCGGCGCGCTCTGCAGCTACCTTGGCTCTTGTCTGTAATGAACCTCTTTCCGTCTCGGTATGTGATGTACTATTATTCACAACCATTATGGTAATTGATTCATTACATACTATGTGAGACGGCGGGAAGTCACTCATTACCTACTCCGCGGAAAAAAGAAGAAATGGTTGCTTCAGAAGATACATTCCAGAATAATGCATTCAACCAAACAATGAGTAAGTAAATCCGTGCTTCTTATGAGCCAAGTTTCAGAAAAATTGATTCGCCAATCTGGAAGCTATGGCAAAAAAATATTTTCTAATCTGCTGAGGGCTAGAGCCTCCAGGCTCCGCCAGAACCAAAAGTTGGTCTACGATGACTGAAGACTGACTAAATACCCTGTTGGTGATTACAGAAGAGGCAGATAGGTGTAAATTTAGTTTTGTAGAATAGATGCGTAAAAAAAGTTCAATTTATACTATTAAAACCAAGTTGTTGTATTGATCGTTTTTCTTTGAAAACCGCTTATGAATCAACTACATATAGGGAATTCGAGTAAAGTCATAAAGAGAAGCAGGGGCGTACCCACGGGGGAAGGATGAAGGGTATAAATCCCCCCCTAAGGCTTCGACTAATATCCCCTGGCGAATTATCATTTGATTGATTGCTTGATACCTACTTGACAGGTATCATTGTGTTTCAAAAACAGAATTTAGGTTATGTTTTTTGGATAGTTTTGCACTTTTGAGTTTTGCCTGAGCCTCGAAGGGAAGAGAAAAAATGAATTAGAGAGGCTCTCTTTTGTTCTGCTTATTATTGTCAATATTATTATTACTATTATGCCCAAAAATTTTCGCCTGCGGCACTAGTTTTTAGTGGCTGCGGTCGTCCAGTAAAGAGATGATCTTTTAAAAATACACAAAACCTCCCAACCCCCCCCCCCCCCCTGTCCATAAATCTGGGTACGCCACTGGAGAAAAGCATGGGGCTTATTTTGATTGTAGCCCTTACCTTAAGGGCGCCTGGTCGGTGAACCGTACCCTCTGTTCGAAAATGCTGGAGCCGCCAGTGTTTAACATCAACGAAACTGCGGGGATTTCCCTCTAAGTTTACATTGCAATTGCAAAAAGGATATATTTACTATTCATACAAAAATACAAGTCTTCCAATTTCAGTCTACAGGGTCCTGCAACAGTGCGTCAGACTAACCAAGCGCTCTTCCCGTACGAAACAGAAAAAATCTATTACATTATATTGTTGATTTGAGAAATTCTACGTCGTAATAGTATATTATTATACGAGTTTCATAAGACATGGTATTGTCACACGACTGGTTTTGGGGCTCGACGAGCTTGCGAGGAGTGCTCCAAAGGAAGGAGTGTGACAATACTTCTTAATAAACGAGTATAATATACTATTTTATCTATATTTGTCTTGATAATCGCCCAGAAATTGGAAGTTCTGGCGGCTAAAAATTGAAATGTTTGACAGGTGACACTTCAGAGCTGACCTTCGCCTACCTTCTATTTTCTATTGACAATAAATTGTTCCCATTGGTTGAAAAACAGTTCAATAGTATGCTTCATTAGAGCACTGTTTTCGATGTAATAATGAATCCATTAGTAACGCAAAGTAGATAAAAGTATTTTCAACTATACAGGATGTTCCATTTTTGCGTTGAGTAAGTATAACAAAAACAAAGATTTTTTTCAAATGAAACGCTCTACTTTTGAGTACATTTTCTTGTTCGGTTTTCCAAGTTTTATTGATAAGTCCATTTTTGTTACTTCAGTTTTCCGCAGTGCTACCAACCAAAAATTAAAAAGAGAAAATTTTATATTTTTGGTAGGGATCCATGTCCTACCATAATACTTATAATTGGCGAGTAACATTACCGATGGTGGCGCTGCTGATGCGCTTCGCATGTAAACAAACATGTCGGATAGGGCACGGATTGTTGCCCGTGCGTTCAAAAATCTTATCAGTAGTAAGCGGTTTTTAATGTCCTCCAGACGTGAAACGTGGTTAATTAGTACCTATTGCGGTGGAACTCGAAAATGGCAGAAGCGAATTGAGTGTTATGAAGGTTTTCAATCACTGGATGGCCTCAAGCCTCAACGGATTCTCGATCTGATTCTATCGTGATGGGATACTGATGGGAGAGGAAATTCTGAAGTCACAATTTCTTGTGTTGTATGGTCGAAAGCGAACCGAATCAAGCTTCAGTTCAAACATAGACATATTTGGATTGTGTTTACAAACAAGCGCATTGTATGAATCTCTTCCCGAGGCAACTGAGATTGTAATTAAAAGAAATAGTAGTAGAAGTTCCTGCGAGAGTTCCTGTGAAATTGGAACGTTTAAATGCACTTGCAAAGCAGGCCAGTCCGGGACATGCAAACATATCGCAGCTGTGCTTCTTCGATGCAGCCATTCAAAGTTCCTATTTTCAGCACACTTCCCAGGCTTTTCTCGTAGTCATATTTTCCACAGTGCCAAGTTTGTTTGTCATCTTGACTACCCAACTTGCGTCTTTCGCTTTCGACGGGAAACGGTGAAAATGTAACTCTTCCTTTTTCCGGTTTCCACAGCGCGACTCGCACTCGGAAACGCAACAAATTCTCCGCCACTTTTTGTCACTATGACAAAATCACAAATCTTACCACCTCCCATTCTGATGCCACTTTTGCTTGCCAGTCGTCGTACACGTGCCACTCTTATATAAAAATGCAATGCTTTTGCAACCGACGACACCTAGTATATTCAAGATAATGAAACGTGCGTGGCTCACGTACTTTGTTGGAAAAAATCAACGCCGCGTTAAGTCAGATGGAATCAATTAAAGTCACCAAACACCGCAACGCTCATAAGAGCCCACACAAATCTGCGGTTGATCCGTGCACAAACGTCGTTTACACGTTGGCCGTCAGATGGCGTATTCGATCTTGAAACTCGCCAATTGGAGTGTATATAATATAAAAGGAGGTTGTTTGTTTTCTCCAACAGTAAAACACAGTAAATTTTTTTCTTTCTACTGCAGTTTCGGCTATAGAAAATTTTAGTGATTTAGAAGTAGAAGAGAGTTTTAGAAAAAAGTGCACACCCTGTATTACTCAATATAAACTTTTTTGTTGTGAAGTTATTCATCTTTTATTCGACTATTGTTGCGCCAAATTTTATTCCTCGAATAAAAAAAACGAGGCCCCATAATGATTTTTCAAAATGAACCTTTTTCAATTACCAGTTGGAAGCTGTCACAATATGAAGGCACAAAAATAGTATCCGGTTACGTTAACTTCATTTCTCAAATTATGTCGAATAAAGAAAGATCTGAAATAAAAATTGCGGACATCCATGCCGTTTCTTGTTCTCCCGGGATTTGAGGTCCGTTCAGTCAGCTTATTTAGCCGCAAGTTTTAATTTAAGTCGCAAGCGCAGCGACGCCCATTGGCTCTTGCGAACCAGCCTCCTCAGAACAGTCAATAAGCGGTGCAGCGCTTACGGCTAAAATTAAAATTTGCGGCTAAATAAGCTGACTGAACGCACCTTTACTGTGATAGCAATAGTAATAAGCTGTCTGGGGGGGGGGAGCAACTAGAGAAAGGAAGAAATGCGAAGAGACCACGCACCATTTTTACAGCTTACAGGTAATGCTATTGTGTGGGGTGTACGCTGGAAGAAATAGTGGGACGTATTACTTTTATTACGTCGCACTATTTTCGTCCAAAGATAATACTTTTATAATCTTGGAATAGGGACGAATTCCAGCAGTCATCCTCACCCTCATGGACTTAGAAAAGTGGCCTTGTGTCGGTAAATGGAAAGCGCCCATTATCATCGACTTGTCACTAGAAAGCTACCAACTTAATCTTCGCACCAATCCAAATGTTCCCAAATACCAAATCCACAACCTGTCGGCGAAGACGTGAACTAAATTCCATGTAATCGCCCTATTGGGATAGCACCTATAGTAAGATACAATGCTAGTTGGTATTCGTTATAAAGACGGGCGCATCTACCATTTATGATGACGTGAGGAGTTGATCACTTATCGGCCGTCGGAGTCTCCATAGATAGGTACGTTTCTATATTATAATATGCAGGATCTAGGAAATATCGCGGCTGTAGAATATCTTCCTTAGTGTAGAATATCTTCTGCAGTATAAGCTTTAGACTATAGAGTATAGCCATTCTCATTCATCTAAGGTACTCGGGGCGCTGGGCAACTCGTATACTCCAGCTTTACGCCGATGGGTTTATATGAGATGTGCTTCGGGTGGATAAACCAATGGAATTACTTAAAACTCAAATTTCTCGAATTCGATTGGCTGCTGCAGTGGCGCGCTTTTAATCTTGCTCGCATTGCGTCGCACTCGCATCACGTGATCCCTGCCCGCATTCCCACTTGGCTACAAACGCGTGAATATTTTTCGAACTTGTTTATAGGAAGACTTGCGCACAAGCAAGGGAGCCGCCTCTAAGAGAAGGTCTATTGACTAGTTTGTTTTTCTCCTTATCGGCCTTTTTTCGGCTATATAAGCTCGCCTTTATTACTAATGCATTTTATAATGCTGAAAAATTGCAGTGTGAGACGAACCTGACGAACACAACACCCAGACTTCAGCGGGAATCGAACCGCAAACCTCCGCACCACAGGCAGATACTGACCACCTGTGCTACGGGGCCGTCTATTATATAGTGCAACCAAAATATCTGGGACTCTATGAAGTTGGTCAATTTCGTCCGAAATTACCAAAATAAGAAAATCTGTGCCGCGGTTGGAACTATAATAATAATAATAATAATACAGGGTGTCCGTTTTTCGAGGCTAAGCATGGGTATCTCGCTTATCTTGAGAGATACAAAGTCAGTTAAATTAGGAAAAAGTTGCGCATTTTTATGACGATCAATGATCCAAAAAGAAATTTGACGTATCGATTTTGGTTTTTGGGATATCGTGGAAAAACTGGAATTTGAATTTTTGTTTTTATTTTTTATTCAAAAAACGGTTGGAGGTGGCCTTTTCTAATCTAGACATTGCCAGGACACTTTTTCAAGAGAAATTCAAAGCTGCCAAAATCTATTCTAGCTTTAAAAACAACCGAGATACGACATTTAACTTTTTGCTCTAATGGGCGCCATATTGGATTTTGATATTTTCGAATACGGTATTCTTTTCTGGTTACAACGATGTGCCACATGTCACTGTTGAATAAATGTTGAACATTAACTTTTTTTTTATTGTCGGTGCTGATTTTGTTTCCAAAGCACTCTTTGAAAAATAAAAAAATAATTTTCTGCTCAAAAGCATGAATTCAACAGTGGCATGTGACACATCGTTGTAACCAGAAAAAAATATTGTATTCAAAAATGTCAAAATCCAATATGGCGCCCATAAGAGAAAAAAAAGTTGAATGTCATATCTCGGTTGTTTTGGAAGCTAGAATGAAGATTTTGGCAACAATGAATTTCCCTCGAAAAAGTGCCTGCACAATGTTTTAATTAGAAAAAGCTACCTTCAACCGTTTTTCAAATAAAAAATAAAAACAAAAATTACAAATTTCTGTTTTTTCTCGATATCTCGAAAACTAAAACTGACAAATTAAATATCTTTTTGTATCATTGATCGTCATGAAAATTCGCAACTTTTTTCTAATTTAACCGACTCTGTATCTCTAAAGATAAGCGAGATACCCATACTTAGCCTCGAAAAACGGACACCCTGTATAGGGCTTTATTTGTGGCGGAGTTCAGCTTGGAGCCTGATGAGCTCCAGCTGTTCTCGCGAAAACATTCATAACATGTTCATAACTGTCAACATCATTACAACGTAACTATACGATCTCGATAACCGGCTTCAGTTTTTGCCCTTGAAAGGTAGGCAAATGTCAATTCTGACAGCTGCACGGTGGTTCCATCGTAGGTCCACCTCGTATATAGTGAAGGACAGCCTGTAGAACGTGTATGCCAAGTTTCATGCTTTTATCACAAAATGCAAGGTGGTTCTCACTAACTGCCGCACTACAATGGCGGCCAAAAGTTTGGAAACACCTGTCAAAACTTGTCAGTTTTTAAATTCAAATTACGATCGTATATTTGTGCTTATGACTTGAAGATAACCCGTTCCCCAAAATTAAAGAAGAGATCCTCGAAACTGTTAGAGCAAGTAGTTTTCTGAGAACACTCAAAATAGGAATGCCATTTGACTTTAAAATTTGAAAAATTTGGTGAGTGTTTCTAATTTTTTGGTCACTAGTGTACATAATGTATTGTTTCAATTTTAGCTGTAGTCCGTGAATACACTACTATACTTGACTTACCCATCATGACGTTGGAGCATTTACCCATGTTCGTAGTTCGTAGCGCACACCCCCGTATGCTTATTGTTGCTACCACCAATCAGTAGTATGGTATTGCGTGCAACCTAGAGTGACAGTGAATGACTGACTTATACCCAACAAACATAAAACGCGGCTATTATAAATCGCAAACACTTATTAAGTGACGTTTTTTTTAATAATCATATACCTTTACCAACTAAAAATTGTTACATAATAATTAAGGCTGCTATACAGCATAGGTCTGTAGATAAAATGTATTGTACATTTTTATAGGTAGGTACTACATAGCTACATAAGTAATGCGAGTTTAACATTTTCTATATTTTGAATTGAAACCTAAACCGTAAATTGATTTTTTTCTCGATTGACGTCATGAAAATACAAGTCTGGTACAAAGGTGTTATTTACTGGAGAGACATGGTCCGGAGCCCGTCCCCCTAGAGTAATTAGCATATAGGCATCCTGCACCTATCCGCAGTCCGCACCTTTCCGCACTATCTTATATTGAAGCTTGAAGCCATCAGCATGAGCATCAATCACTGATGGATTCTCTAATCAAAGAGTGGCGAAATCGCTTCACACTTCTGTTCTGTTAGCCTCGATCATATCTCCATACAGACGCATCAGATGCATCATAATCTATCTCCGATATGTCAGCCTATGTATGTTTAGATGAAAATCTGAACTGAGTCGAAAATATATCAGGCAGGAAGCCATCAGATATGTTGACGGAAATAATGCTTAATGGGTTTACTGAATGGCTCTATGCGAGTCATGCGACATCAAAACATTCATAAATGCGACTGAAGATCAGTGGCGGACTAAGAGAATTGGGGGCCCTGGGCGGAACTGTGAGATGGGGCCCCTAAAGAGTAAAAGTTGAGAATATGAAGGGGGGCCGACAGACTTCTTGGCACGCCTTGCCCCGCCGTGATTGAGCAAAAGCCTAAGAAACAAAAAAAATGAGCTGTTAACTTGACTATAAAACACAGAGTGGCGTAGTCAGAATTTGACGGCGGAGAGGGCAAAGCGAGTGGCAAAGGCAATGACGAGGGTGAAGTCGGCGAGAGGCCGAGAGGTAGCGCCGCAGATCAAATTTTTTGGGCATGATAAAAATAACGCATCATGTTTGTTTGACAGTAGGTGTTAAAACAATGACAGATCGATTGAATTATCGATATGGTCTTTCGGATTATCGCTTATTAATCCTTAAAATTTGTGTCCGAATTATCGCGTTTTTGACGTATGAGAGAAATATTCGTGTAAATCTAGCGATATCTCGCGAAAGATATGCGATTTTTGCGTTTCAGTTTCTCACACTACACATACCAAGCGGGAGTGATGGAAGCTTAGGATGGAAAGGAAGACCCTCGGGAAGACCTAT
Source organism: Anaspis maculata (assembly GCA_949128115.1). Lineage (NCBI taxonomy): Eukaryota > Metazoa > Arthropoda > Insecta > Coleoptera > Scraptiidae > Anaspis > Anaspis maculata. Next base: position 77,048,445 of record OX421962.1, read on the forward strand.
CATCAGACTCCGACACGTTACGCCAATGGGAGTGCGTTTGCGGCCACGTGATTTTTTTTTGAATTATCCGGTATTCCACAAAAGTCCAGCAGTTTCGCTTCGCCCAATATTAGCCCAGGCGCCAGGGAAAACAATAAGGAAATTATTGTTCCCTGGCTGGAAACTAGCTTAAAACGATCTGTGTAGCTTGGGTTTTGACATACTAGTTTCCCCCCTTTCGGAAATGTCGGCGTCATGTCGCCATCATCAACAAGAAGTGCACCAGCGTGGTTTTTGCCGAATATCTTAATTTTGGGTCATCTGACAGCAAAAGATGTATGGAGTCATTTTGAAGCCTATGAAATTCCCTACAGTTTGGTTTTTCAATCAATTTTCTGCGACCTATGGTCTTTGAGATAGAGCTTCTGGAAGCGAGAGTCATTTTCGTGAAAGCTCCATGGCCACTTGACTCGAAAAACTAAAATGTCGATGTGACAAAAAAAAATTCAAAATGAGATTACTCGAGAATCCTTTGTGCAATAGTTGCGGTGATGGTCTTAAACTCTTCCTCTTGAACCGTAGATCACGAATATTGAAAAGTCAAAAACGTCACATTGTACATATACAGGGTGTACTACGGGAATCAAATCAGAACAGATAAATTTGACATATTTCTTCGATTTAGCCTATGCGAAACTCTAAGCACTTATCACGAGTCCAATATCAATATGCATTGCTCTGTAAGCTTCACTTGATACACTTGAGAACTGGTCAGCTCACAGCCTTCCTGTAAAACGTTTTGAAGGCCCACTGAAATCATCAAAATTTACAGTAGCAAGAAATATATGTAGCAGTATATTATATACCAAGGAACCAAAGTGAATTTTAGATCTCTTGGGAGAAGTTTGTTGCTTGAGGGCCCTTTGGGTCCAAATCCCCAAATTGAAAATTCACTTTGGTCCCTTGGTATATAATATACTGTTATATACATTCCTTGGTACTGTAAATTTTTATTATTTTGATGATTTCAGAGGGCCTTGAAAACATTTTACAGTAAAGCTGTGAGCTGACCACTTCTTAAGTGTATTAAGTGAGGCTCACAGAGCAAATTCATATCGATATTGGACTCGTGTTAGGTGCTTAAGAGTGTCGCATATAGGCTAAATCGAAGGATTATGTGAAATTTCTCTTATCTGATTTGATTCCCTCAGTACACCCTGTATAAGTACAATGTGACGTTTTTGACATTTCTATATTCATAATGAACATATCAAGAGAAAGAGTTTGAGACCATCACCGCAACTATAGCATGAAGGATTCTCGAGAAATCTCATTTTGAAATGTTTTTGTCACATCGACATTTTAGTTTTTCGAGTCAAGTGGCCATGGAGCTTTTACGACAATGCCTCTCGCTTCCAGAAGCTCTATCTCAAAAACCATAGATCGCAGACAGGTCATTTGAAAACTACCCCGTAGGGAATTTCATTGGTTTCAAAATGACTCCTCACATCTTTTGCTGTCAGATAACCCAAAATCAAGATATTCGGCAAAAACCACGCTGGTGCACTTCTTGTTGATGATGGCGACATGACGCCGACATTTCCGAAAGGGGGGAAACTAGTATGTCAAAACCCAAGCTACACAGATCGCTTTTAGCTAGTTTCCAGCCAGGAAACAATTATTTCCTTATTGAGCTGATTTTTGCTCCCTGGCGCCTGGGCTATATCTCGAACGGCTCCTTCGCCAACTGTACGGCTGTTTTCGGGTTTGTGTCTTATTTCCGAGTCGAAGTCTCCAGGTCTCCATCAGCGAATAATTTTCATACCAAATTTTCAATCATTTCCCAAATGGTTTACCATAATACATATACAGGTGTTTGCAAACTTGGGGTAGAAAATCGAATCGCAGTTAGGGAAATGCTTCAAAGTATCAGAAAAATGTTGAAATAAATTCAAGGCTTTTATTTTTAGGAGTATAGTATGGAGGGCGATTTACAACTCGATATCTATTTTAGTCGCAATTTTAATCGCAATTTTAATCGCAATTTTAGCGAAGATCAAAGTTACGACTTCCTCTATATCTTTTATAACCCGATTTTAATCGCAAGACGCATCAATCGCAACGATTTTAAGGATTTTAAAGGTGCGTTCAGTCAGCTTATTTAGCCGCAAGTTTTAATTTTAGTCGTAAGCGCTGCATCGCTCATTGGCTGTTCTGAGGAGGCTGGTTCATAAGAGCCAATGGGCGTTTCTGCGCTTGCGACTAAAATTAAAACTTGCGGCTGAATAAGCTGACTGAACGCACCTTAAGAAGTTGGCCAATATCGAACTCTTGCGATCCGATCCTTACGATCGACCAATGAAAATCAAGATACCTATTATCAAGATTAGCAAAAATGAACACAGTAGTCAGGTGAGCAGTGGCGCAACTCGGGGGAGGTCAGCCGGGTACCCGCACCCACCTGTACACATATTTGACCGCAACGGCGCCTTTTCAACCTTTACAATTCACACGAACATACATTGATCATGTTAATCTTTTGCTAATTTTCCCGAAAAATGTTCACTTGTGGCACCTTCTTGGTCTGTAAGTACCTGTCTGTTAAAATGGGCTAATTACGCCACTGCACTGCACTCTAAGTTTTCTCCCTCCATCAAGCCTTACTCCCGACAGATGCGATCGTTGTGATTGAGTTAAAAATTGACTGAACACTGTTAGAAAACGAGCAATTGTCCAGCAATCCTTATACCCTGGACACACTAGAAAGCTTAATGATCATTAACGGATCGTCATTTAACTTCCCTTGCTGTCTTGGCGACAGCAAGGGGAAAAATGATGACGTCTTCTTGGTTAATGATCATTAAGCACGAACGTAATTACGTTTCCCTTGCTGTCACCAAGGCAGCAAGGGAAGTTAAATAACGATCCATCGTTGATGATCATTAAGCTTTCTGTAGTGTGTCCAGGGTATTACTCTAGAAAAGAGATGTCCACCAAGATTTGACTATGAAAATGCGCAGTATAGGTTCGGTCGGTTCTTTCTTTCTTTCGCATTGAGTACGATCATTTGTCTAACTCTTCAGCTCAGCGAAGGTTACTGTTGTATGTTGTGTTGCCTATTATCATCTATTATAATGCTCCAAGCTTCATCGAAATTCCAAAGTAAAATGAGTATCTACCTAGGTGCATCCCATTAGATTACGTTGTTATTGAGTGTTAGAAAGGTCAACTAGAACACCAAAATTGCAATTGTGACTTTGTGCATAACTGGAATAGCTTTTGACTGATCTAAATTGAAATTTTTGAAAATATTCCTGGAGCATTTCAGTTTCAAACTATGAAATGTTAGTGATCTCAAAAATTGATTTCTTTTTCATTGTGTGTTCTATAATAACGAATAAAAAGTAATGTTGAGGAGAAATTATAATTCGAATAATTTTAAGGGTGAGTATTCATTCATTCATTCATTCATTCATTCATTCATTCATTCGAGGGAGAGTATTTAATTTTCGAGATTATTCAGTTTTCGAGAATATTTAATCTACAAGTTTATTCAATGTTCAGGACCACCTGACTCTTGGTTAAAGGCGCGCTTGCGCGCCTTCATGATCTAGTATTATAAACAAGAAATAAACTGCTGCTGTTTTTCATGCTAATATACTTATGCAACTCCCTCTTTATGCAACCAAACATACATTCAATAGACCATCTACTAGTTTTGTCTATGGGTGTAGGCGGCATGTGACAGTGGCTAAATGAGCGGTGGACTTATTTTTTCCCGGCGGGCATTTGAGCCATGAGCTGATTCATCGATGTGAAGACTCGGGGATAAATGCGTGGTGGACCTTTTTCCGGTGGACAGTTTGAGCAGTGGATGTCTTTGCGGTGTCAGAATTCGGGGTTAAATGCATGGTGGAATTTTTTTCGATGGACCGTTTCAGCAGCGGATGTCGTCGCGGTGAGAGAACTCGGGGATAAACGAGTCGTGGACTTTTTTTTCCGGTAGGACGTTTGAGATGTTGACTGATTTCGCTGTGGACCGCTGAGTGGGCTCCCAAAATAATAAACCATGTGCGAAATCAAACTTGGTGTTTAGGTTCCATTTTGATAGAAATGTCAAACTGCAAGTCGACAGTTGCATCCAACTTAGCGAATAGAACATGTAAAAAATTATAAATCCGGTCTCTGGGCCGCTATTCTTGAATCGCGTAAGAAAAGTCTCTGGGAGTAAAATACATTCCGCAGTGCACTGATGTATAGCGAATGTTGCACATTCAAAAGCCAAAATCGTGGTTTTTAGGCAACTTTCGCTACAGAAGCGTAGTACGGATTATACAGGGTGTTTCAGGGATGATAGCAATAAAATTCAACTGTGGGTAGATCTCGTCAAAATATGATAAAAACCAATATACCATGTTGCAAAATTCGGCCCAATGACGAAGATACAGCCCTCCAAAGTTCACTTTTTTCGGATTTCAAAAATTTGTAACTCAGGAACGTTTTGACAAATTTAGCTTCAATTCAGCAAAAGCTGGTTTGTCATAATAGACCATATTAATTATTCGCACTTTCCCCTTCCACTAGTCATTTGTAAGTTAGGTATGTGCCTGTGACCATGCGCACTGCAGTGGAAGATCTCGCGCGCCACAGCATGCATAGAAAACGAAACTTTGCTGTCGCTGTCAGAATTTACGATTTCAAGGTGTTTTCATTATTCTCGGGACGTTTTAACCTTTTTAACCATACTTTTACGTGACTGCTGACGGTCGGTTCTCTTTCAAGCGCGGTCAAAATTCTCGTTAGCGGAAGTTGTGCAATAAAATATGGCGGGTAATTTGAAATTGTTGTCGATTCAAAAAACCCCATTTTAAAATGCTTCGCATCAACTTCACAGCAAGATTTTTCATTTTTTTATGGTGAAAAGTAGATCAGGTATTTCTTTTTACACACTTGTTATGTTATACATTCGTTGAAATTGTCGATTTGCACCTTGAATTGATCATTTTACAAAGTCATTCAACATGCATATTCTTATGGGAGTTTCAACCCAGCACATGTGGTTGTCTCTCTCCCCGATCTGCGACTGCGCTTTGAATAATTAATATGGTCAATTATCTATTGACCTGCCAAATTTGGAAAGAATCCAACCAGTGGTGTAGGAGTTATGAGGGTCATTAATTTAGAAGCATCCGAGGAAAAGTTGACTTAAGGTGACCCCTCATAACTTCTACGCCACTGATTGGATTCTTTCCAAATTTGGCAGCTTGATAGATAATTATGACAAACCAGCTTATGATGAATTAAAGCTAAATTTGTCAAAACGTTCCTAAGTTACAAATTTTTGAAATCCGAAAAAACTGAACTTTGGAGGGCTGTATCTTTTCATTAGGCCGAACTTTACAAAATAGGATATAGGTTTTCGTCATATTTCAACAAGATCTACCCACAGTTGAATTTTTTGCTATCATCCCCTGAAACACCCTGTATAAAACTCCCAGGGACTTTTCTCACACGGTTCAAGAATAGCGGCCCTGGTAACCATTCAATAACACAAACTCTAACCTCACTTTAAGTAAAACCATGTGACTTACCAGTGAAACCGCGCAGTTTTTCTTTTTTCATGCTCATTTCCAAAGCCGAAAGCAACACAACACATTATCGTTGTTTTTTCGCAGCCAACCAAAAGTCCATGAGGGGAATTTATCTCGTCATATGATGGAACGTCCATGTACACATAAGAGAGCATCAAGAATAGTTTCACCGAAGTATCGTCCTATCTTCGTCGTACTGCGCCGGCTCCACTTCTGAGTAGGGGCGAGAGCCCGTTCTTGAAAGTGTGCGAGAAACTCCCCGGGAGTGAAATACATTCCGCAGTACACACTGATGTAGTGAATGTTGCCTAAAAATTCTAAAATCGTGTTTTTCAGGCAACTTTCGCTACAACAGTGTAGTACGGATTATATATAACTCCCAAGCAGTTTCTCCCACACTTTCAACAAAAAAAACCAGCCCTGTGGATAGCTGATTCGTCAGCCATTTTGGTGAAAATGTCAAATCTACGCGCTCTGTCATTCGTGGTGCGTGGATAATACACAATATTGCGCGGAAGTGGCGCTCCGACACGGATGTCATGCGAACTAAGAAAGCGGTGATAAGTTATCGTCGCGCATGTTCAGAATTCGACAATGACGTTTGACGTTGACGTTTTGTTCAGTTTTATCAGCAAATTGTGAAGTCTTCCGATTTAAAATGGATATTCGGCGGTCAAAAAAGTGTATGCCACTCAGAGGACTGATTGTCTGTGGACTGTCGCCACACCATGCTTTCGTCAATACAATACAGCCCTGATTAAATGAAATATCCCCAGACAATTTCGCGGTAAATTTGAATGTTATGGTTGAAGTGTTCCATGTTTTTTTTATTTCGTAATTTGGGGCATTTGGAAGTGATCCCTCACATATGTGCTTTCATGAATAGGTTGCGAGGGTAACTCCGATTTTTCTATGTAACCACTTCTACTTGAAAACGACGCATAATCCTTTGAGCTGAGTTTGAGAATCACCTATTTTACAGCGTAACATATGGAAGACTTAGAACGAATCACCTCGTTTTTTAGCGCATGCGCTAAACGGTCACGCAATATTGTGTATTAGTAGCGAGAAATTTGAAAATGAATTGTCAGCCTCGTCGTTTCAAACACACATTATTTATTGCTGCGTAGATACTTCCTATATACTAATTTACAAGTCATATGAATGTTCGCCTTAGGTAGGTATTGCTCTATTTTGTTCTTCCCGAGCAGGTACTTCGTTATTCCCCTAGTAGGTACCTATTGTGTGAGTCGATCCATATCAGGTGAACCACTCATCTCGGCCGTGGGGGCTCTTTGGATCCGAATGATCCGATTCACGACGGATGGAGGACGAGTGACGGAAAAAAGAACGAAAAACAAAAGGTCGAAAACAAAACATCGAATGCATGAGGTCGAAAAAGAAAAGGTTGAATTTACAATATATCGAAAGTAATGATGATCGAAATACATATGGTCGAAAATACACAATATCGAATAACAGAATGTCGAAAAACAAAAGGTCGAAAAACAATTGGTCGAAAAACAATTGATCGAAAAACAATTGGGCGAAAAACAATAGGTCGAAAAACAATAGGTCGAAAAACAAAACGTCGAAAAGCAATAGGTCGAGAAACAAAAAATCGAAAAGAAAAGGTCGAGAAAGGAAAACCGTGAAAATCGAAATTAACCAATAGGTGTATGTACAATAATTGTTGTAAAGACAAATGATTTGAGAGTTTGGGACGGGAAAAGAGAAGCACCGAGTCAACAATCAACTGACCCAAATTCATTTCTGTAGAAAAACCTAATCAAGCCTTGAAAAAAAAATACTGAACCTGACAAGGTCTGTGTAGTGTGTACACCGATTTATGAGTATAGGCCAATTTTGCGTCAAAAAACCGAATCAGGTCTGCAAAAAAATACTGAACCTGACAAGGTCCATGTACACAGCTTCACGTTTCAGAGTGGATTTTGCGTAAAAAAAAACGAATCAGGTCTGCAAAAAAATTACTGAGCCTGACGAGGTCCATGCATACTGCTTTATGTGTCCAAGTTGATTTTGCGTCGAAAAACCAAATCAGGGCTTCAAAAAAAAAAACCTGACGAGGTCCATGTTCACAATTTGACGTTTGATTTTGCGCCAAAAAACCAAATCAGGTCTGCAAAAAAATTACTGAACCTGACGAGGTCCATGTACACAGGTTTATAAGTCCAAGTTAATTTGCGTCGAAAAACCAAATCAGGTCTTCAAAAAAATGTAAATTACTAAACCTGACGAGGTCCATGTACACTGCTTTATGTGTCCAGCTTGATTTTGCGTCAAAAAACCAAATCAGGTCTTCAAAAAAAAAATACTAGACCTGACGAGGTCCTTGTGCACAGCTTCACGTTTCAAAGTGGATTTTGCGTCGAAAAAACCCAATCAGGTCTGCAAAAAAATCACTCAACCTGACAAGGTCCATGTGCACAGGTTTAGAAGTCTTAAGTTAATTTACGCTGAAGCTGATCAGATTTGAAAAAATATACAGGTGTTTCGGTGGCCTTGCATAATACTTTGGGAGGTGATCTCTCTGAAGAATAAGTCGAAAAGTGAAGGTGCGTTCAGTTTTAATTTTAGTCGTAAGCGCTGCATCGTTTATTGACTGTTCTGAGGAGGCTGGCTCATAAGAGCCAATAGGCGTCGCTGCGCTTGCGACTAAAATTAAAACTTGCGGCTAAATAAGCTGACTGAACGCACCTTGAGAGTAAAATGTTTCCTCAAGTGCTCTCTGAGGGAGTCACAGCTTCTCAATCGATCCGAATTGTAATCCCATTTAAAACAGGTATTTCTAGTTTGACATTGTGTTATTCGACATTTTATTATTCGATGTTTTGATTTTCGATCTTTTGTTTTTCGACCTTTTGGTTTTCGACCTTTTGCTTTTCGATATTTCACTTTTCGACCTTTTGCTTTTCGATATTTTACTTTTCGATCTTTTGATTTTCGACCTTTTGTACTTTCGACAATAGTGCTTCCGATGTTTTGTGGTTCCGTTATTTTGTTTTTCGACTTTACGCATTCGATGTTTTGTTTTCGACCTTTTGTATTTCGATCTTTTTTCCGTCACCCATGGAGGACTACCTGTCCCAAATTATTCTGTTTTTCATGTCGGGTCCAAGATCCGATCGCGGCAGAAACATTTTTTCTGGTTATATGACGGCCGCTGCGCTGAATTTTGTGACTGGTTCATATTTGGTCCTAGGTTATTTTACTGGAATCAGTTTTGCTTTCTGATGCAACCCGATTTTGATTTAATAAGCTGCACAAAAATTTGATGCGGAACTACAAACTTTTTGATCAATTTTGTTGTGCAATCGGGCATTATTGGTCCAAAGAATTTTTTCTTGGTAGCCAAATATGTAGGTATAGGTATTCCATGTCTATACAGTACAAGATACCACCGCAAGTCTATTCCTATACTTACCTATACAGAGTGGTCCTCGTTTTATGTCAATTAATTCAAGGATCAATAGAAAATAGAAAAAGAAGGGGACTTTCTCCAGAAAACATATTTGAGAAATGTCTAATAACAGAGATACAGCCCTTCAAAGTTGGAAATAAATAATCGTTTTTTCCGCATAACTTTTGAACCGTTCAACCGATTTGATTATAAATAGAACCAAAGGTTCACTGAAGTTCTCCCCTGTCGAACAATCATAACATGTTCCATAAAAAAGTTTCAGGAGCGTAGATATCAGGGGGTGTTCCTACTCCCCCCCCCTTTTTTCTCACCCACCAGTTATTTTTAAAAACTGTTTATAATTTTGAATTCTACGTTCAATTTTGAAGAAAAAATCACTGTTGCAAATTTTGATTAGAGGCTTTGTTTAGGAGATATTCGAGTTTGAAACTTTGGAAAACATCCCGAAATCGCCACTTTCCAGAACCCAAATTGTTTTTTTCCTGAAAATTTCCCGTGTTTTGGAAAAAATGGTAGTTTATCAACTTAGAAATTCTAGAAAACCTATTTCAGCTGAGAAATCATGAGTTTCTTTGGATTTTAGTTTTTAGACCTTTGAAAGTGGCGATTTCGGGATGTTTTCCAAAGTTTCAAACCCAAATATCTCCTAAACGAAGCCTCTAATCAAAATTTTGAACAGTTTCCAAAAATAACTAGGTGGGTGAAAAATAAGGGGGGAAAAGTAGGGTCACCCCCTAATGTCTAAGCCCCTGAAACTTTTTTATGGAACATGTTATGATTGTTCGACAGAGGATAATGTCAGTGAACCTTTGGTTCTATTTATAATCAAATCGGTTGAGCGGTTCAAAAGTTATGCGAAAAAAACCCGATTATTTATTTCCAACTTTGAAGGGCTGTATCTCTGTTATTAGGCATTTCTCAAATATGTTTTCTGGAGAAAGTCCCCTTCATTTTTCATTCTCTATCGATCCTTAAATTTAATGACATAAAAGTCGGACCACCCTGTATAAACTGCTCAACATTTGAAATGTCGGTAAGTATCGAAAGTTTTGTCCTTTTCCAAAATGGTGTACCTAACTTTGGACTGTCTCAACCGATTCCGATTTTGGCTTCACGGTTGCTTAGATACATCTTTCAGCAAGCTAATCCGTTGGCGAGAATTTCTGATTTATTTCAATTACATTCTTTAGATCCCCGTTTTTGTGAACAATTTTTTTTCAAATTCTAACATATAATCATGTAGCTTGATGTCTTGTCTCGAAACGGGTTTTGAATTTTCTAGATCAGAAGTTCAACAATGATGATATGATTTTTTTTTGTAAAAGTTGCATTTTAGACATCTTTAAAAAATAAGAAATTGAGGTTATATTTTTGAAACACATTCAAACTAAAATTTTAGAATGTGTTTCTGAACCAACAAAACATCTACATATTCAATTTGAGGTCCATACGTCAGAAACTCCGATATTGATACGATGCAATAAGTGCGCCCTCTAATTACGGATTTCAACCGAAATCACATAAGTTAATTAGACGCCTATACCATGGCTGCATACCGAATTTCAGCTCAATTGGATGTACCGCTTGGTGACGGTGAAGGGCTGGTCAATACCTCAGCTGCTTCTTTCAGTGTTCTATCCCTTTTGTACAATCTAGCAAACTTGACTTTGCTCTTCCTAAAGGCTGCGGAGGTGGTATCACAACCTGTGAAAGCATGTACGGACAGAATATGTTCTAGCCCTAGCCGTTGTTGTAGCTCTTGTGAAGAATAAGTCGCTGTGCAGACTTTTCCAATGGCAGGTTTCACGAAGAATATTTCATGTTCGGGAGGAGCTTCAGCCAACAATAGGACTACCAAGTCTACCATCTTCGTCTATCACAGCTACTGAAGATAAAACTGATTTTTCGATGGCTGTAGATACAATTTTGACGTCTGTATCGTCCTCTACTTGGATGGCATTGATGTTATTTTCCACCAGTTTTCCTATCAACAGCTTGATCAGGTGGATCTTGTTGTTTGAATTCGAGAGAAAGATTCCCTGTTTGACAGTCAATTCATTGTCCATGGCGCTATGTATATCGACGGTCCGTCTTGAGTCAATTCAAGTGTTGATAGCATAGTTTGACTAAAAATATGCCCGAAAACTGCATTTTCAGGAAATAGGAAATCTTCAGAAACGAATAACTAGAGAACGGTTGAAGATAGAAAAATTTCGTGAGAACCAAAATGTTGGAAATTCATTCAGCTTTCAAAATAACAAGCAACATTTTTCATAGGACAAACTGTTTCCGAGTTATAAGCGAAGAACAACGAAAAGTAAAATAAAAAGGACTTTTCGGAGCCCCCCTACGTCCGGCGCACCTCCTAGAGCCGGGAACTTTTAGTATGTTCACCTCCTAACGACCCCAAACTCATCCGTGAAGTCAAAAATTCTGCCCCCCTCCATGCACTCTACACCCCCCTTATGAGCATTCGTTGACTGGACTACGACTTCGATCTGGAAATGGTCTAAATAAATCTAGAAATAAATCGATCAGATGGACCTAAGAAAAGAGTAGGGAAAAGAGTTATTCTTCGAAATCCGGAAACAAATTTTTTGCGCGTTCACAATATTTTGCTTTTCATTCGAGAACAGAAACCGAAAAATAAAACGGAGGTTTGTGTGGGCGCAGCAGTTTTCAACAGTTCAAGCAACAAGCATGCAAAATTACAGGTTCTTATGATAAAAATGCGATTTTATTTTCACCGAAATGACTAAAATGCAACTTTTTATAAAACAAGCTTTGTCATCATTGTTGGACTTCTGATCTGGGAAATTCAAAAAATGTTCCGAGTTCCGAGACAGGACATCAGGCTTCATGATTATATCGTTAGAATTTGAAAAACAAAATTGTTCACAGAAATAGGGATCTATTGAACTAAGCACAATTTTGCAATGCTCCACATTCCACCCTGTAACGAATGTGAGATAAGTAAAAAAAATTTCGCCAGCCCAGTAGATTGCTGGAAGATGTATCTAAACAACCGTGAAAACGAAATCATAATCGGTTCAGACAATCCAAAGTTATACCGTTTTTAAAAAGGGCAAAATTTTCGATACCGACATTTTAAATATTGAGCAGTTTATTTTGGCTCGGCAGCATTGCATTTGAGGACGATCAATCAAGGAAAAAGTACCGCCCTATCTCCAAGCTATCTATAGATATCGGACATGGGAAAAATGGAAACTTACCTCAAAATTCAAGACCTACGTTTTCATAATTTCGTCCAGTTTGACGTAGAATTCATATGGACGCTTGTTACATATATGTATGGTTTTTTCTGTTAATGACTTTTCTAGGCGAGACTTCTTATTAAACACACCGCGAGATGGACTGGTTTTAATTTCTTCATACAAGTATTTTGTCAGGACTATTGACCTACAATGAGAAAAAGTGATCAATAGTTTATTTTTGTTATTTTATTTCGATATTCAAAAAATTCTTGGTAAGGCTAGATTAGCATTAGCTACCTATTCTATAGCTTAGTTTTTCCTAGTTTTTTTCTAGTTGATTTCAGCTAGATATGCCTAGTTTCAGCGATTCCACCTAGTTTTCTAGTTATCATGACTGCATTTCGATTAGAGTCCAAGATGCAACCGGTAGCTGATTTGATAAACAGCTGAACAATACAGGCTGTCCCGTTTTTCAACGCTCACTTTGGGTATCTCGGAAACGGTAAGAGATACAAAGTCAGTTAAATTACAAAAAAGTTGCGCAATTTTATGACTATTTCAAATATGTCAAGATATCCAAGATATCTTTGGTCATTTCTGAAATATCCTAAAAAAAACTGAAAAATGCCGAATTCGAAAATTTCGAATCACTTCTTTGTTATGACAGCTATCAATTTAAAATTTGGTATTCTAACATTTTTGAAGGTCCTTGATCGACTGATGGTCATAATTTTTCCCTACGCCCACTAGTTTTTGAGATATGACAGTCAACTTCTTTTTTTTTATGGACGCCATATTATTTCTCCACCCCATAAAACTCACCTTTTCTTTCTCTTTACAAAGATATAAAACACTTGTAGCATTTTTGTCAAAATAACCTATAAAAATTAGAAAAACCATTTCTGAGGCGAAAAAATCTAGTTACCGGTTCGGTTGCCATGCTCTCGTGATATAATAACAATGGCATTTGGTTGCCATGGTCGGTTGATTTTGGAAAAAGTTGGGTTACATTCCGTTTTATGTATTTGATGATGATAATAAATAAAAATAAAACAAATACAAAACCAAGTGTAACACAAAATAACATCGCAATAGCAATAAACATTTATAATTCACAATCACTCGAAATGGAATCCATTTTGCGAGAAACGCTCAAAGATCGAATTTATGGTTCATGACAGAACATCCCAAAGCAACCAAGAGCTGGAAGCAAGGAGTTGATGATGCGTATTGCGTTTCAGTCAATTAACCCGCACAATATCAGCATAGCCGTTGAAAATATGGCTAAAAGGCACACAACTCTGCACAGAGCAAAATAGACTCAAATTCGAGTAATTGTAAATTATAAATGTTTATTGCCATCGCGATGTTATTTTGTGTTATACTTGGTTTCGTATTTGTTTCATTTTTACTTATTATCATTATCAAATACATAAAAACGGAATGACCCCCAACTTTTTCCAAAATCAATCGACCAATGCAACCGAATGCCATTGTTATTATATCACGAGAGCATGGCAACCGAACCGGTAACTAGAGTTTTCGCCTCAGAAATAGTTTTTCCAATTTTTATAGGTTATTTTGACAAAAATGCTACAAGTGTTTTATATCTTTGTAAAGAGAAAGAAAAGCTGAGTTTTATGGGGTGAAGAAATAATATGGTGTCCATAAGAAAAAATGAAGTTAACTGTCATATCTCAAAAACTAGTAGGCGTAGGGAAAAAATTATGACCATCAGTCGATCAAGGACCTTTAAAAATGTCAGAATACCAAATTTCAAATTGATAGCTGTCATAACAAAGAAGTGATTTGAAATTTTCGAATTCGGCATTTTTCAGTTTTTTGGGGATATTTCAGAAATGACCAAAGATATCTTGGATATCTTGACATATTTGAAATAGTCATAAAATTGCGCAACTTTTTTGTAGTTTAACCGACTTTGTATCTCTTACCGTTTCCGAGATACCCATAGTGAGCGTTGAAAAACGGGACACCTGTATAGCTGAACAAAATTTGAATATTTTGTTCTAGTTAAGAGATAAAGTGGCTAGATATCCAGTTGAATTCAAACGATCAGGTCATTTACTTTTACTAACAAACTAGATTTCAATCGATTTGGCTAGATTACAGTAGTTTTAAAGGGATTCCAGTTGATGCTACATCTGCGCACAAAGTGAAACATAAAGGGCCGTATTCATACCTCGCTTTTAAGCTAAAAGCGCTATTAGAGCGATGCGCATTCAGAGGCATTTCTCATATTTCAGTGTTCAAAAATACATTATTGCGATTGGGAGCAAGTGTATTTACTTAATTGCAATTAATTTGCGAGTTAATTTGTATTTTTTAACACTGAAATATGAGAAATGCTCCTAAATGCGCATCGCTCTAATAGCGCTTTTAGCTTAAAAGCGAGGTATGAATACGGCCCAAAGAATATTAATCGATTTCATTGTTTACGTGGCACAGTTCACACTCCATTTTGTCCATGTTTTTGGTATTTCGGCTAACTTTATTGCAATATCAATGTTTGGCGAAAATATCTCATTAAAGCAGTGTTCCTGCCCCTAATAATTATTACTGTATGTGAGTTTTAAACAAACAAACGGACAACGGGCAATACAGCTGATCAGATATTTCTTTGCATGTAAGTATTAAGTGACAAAACTTCGATGAACCTTTTTATAAGTTAATTTTTCAGGTGCTTTGGCTCAGCGCTGGATACACTAAGGATTGCATACCCAGGCAAGACCAACAAAGGAGGGTTCCAAATAGCAGATTCACGTTACCCACGACTTTCGGATTTTGACGAAAAAAATGTATGTGACAAACATCCTAATCATATTATTGGCACTTGAATAATTTTGATATAGATTGAGGTAGATTTTGAACACCTAGACATTTCTAGAGCTATTGATTTTGAATTCTGCATATTACTTCATTGATTGAATAGTTTGGAAAAGTTAATACATAGCTATTTTCATTTCAGAACATTTGCGAGCTTGTTGCCAGCTGCTGCCAAATGGACAGCTGAACACGACAGGAATATGCTAATTATCATAGCTAAGTACTTTGTATTACCTATAAAATTATTCAGGAATATAATAGGTACTATGTAAATCTATGTATTCGACTTTATTTCCCATCCTTTTTCCTTGGGGTTTAACTAGAAAATGTAGTAACGGAGTAACTAGATTTCCTGAATCTCCACTAGATTTCATTTAGAACAACTAGAAAAGTTCAGCTGGAGCTTTATGGATGAACTAGATTTTCTAGTGAAATTCTACGTATTTTCAGTTCGAATAACTAGATGCTCTTTTAAAACACTCCACTAGATATCTAGTTTGAAATTTTTAACTAAATTTTTAACTGGAAAATCTAGGAGTTCCCCTCTAGTTAGTTTTTTAATGAAATCTAGTTGAAAAAGTTTCTGTGTGTACTACCTTGTGATCTGAGAGGATGAAAGCTCGAAATACCGGGTGTTTATTATAAACGTCTGTGATCGCATCGCCTTTGGAATCCGCTTTCGATCACTAAAATTGCGCCTGTTACTGCGTTTTTCGGCCTGACCCATGCCTGCCGCGATCACAGTTTCTTATAAACACCCCGTATAATCACTTATAATAAATTTGCAGTTATTTCTGGAAAATCAAAATGTTCAAATCCTTCGAAAAATGTAGGCATCAACCTCCTGATGCATTATTTTTATCAGTGCGGTGTCAGTGTGACATTGAAGCATTGAAAAACCTTGTTTAATTTCGAGGATCGGAAGCAACCTTTGAGCAAGAGGGACTCGTTTGTGTTTGTAATAAAATACACGTTATAAAATACAATAAAATAAAAATACCTAATGTGCCATGCCCAAGGGTTTTACTGTAGGTACCTACCTACCTAGAACTTAAGCAATTTGTATCCGATGTTCTTAGTTCAAAACTGACCGTGCATCAATGAAAATAATTATATATACATATTTCTATATATTTTTTTTGCACAAGATGTGGGAGGAAGTATGTATGTAGGTACTTATATTTGTTGCGTAATCGCAAGGCCGGGTTATCCGAAAGTAAAGGTCAACAAAACACTAAACACACGTTACTATAGGCTGCACGTGGCCTTTGGAAAAAGATTTTCGCAACATTTCACCTATAATAAAAGCAAACCTGAAGGCAATATAAAACCATTCAGCTGTAGGATTTGTTGTATTTTATGACATGTGATAATGTGGATTGAATATCTTGACCACTTCAAACGTTTGAAAAGTTGCAAAAACAATAGGTTTTCTTTACCAAAATAAAGTCTTGAATATTAAAAATTCAAATAATCTTATTCAAGTAAAACGTAGGTAAGTATACTTTTTATTTTTCTTGGAAGCTGAAGCGATTCTGTATATTTGGTTGTATAGTATCTAACAACGGTTGCTATGTAATTTAATTTCCCGGTGCCTAGGTAGGTAGGTATAGCCTGCTTCATATAAACAATAAAATGGCTTAAGGCTTGCTGATAGTTTGCATTTATTTGCTTAATTTCTGTTCGCTTGGCGCTTATGAATTCAAAATATTGTGCAGTTTACAATCACGGTCGAGACCATCAGCGGTATTATAAAACTCCCTGAATTCATTTTTTCGCAAAAAAAATCATTGACAAGCACCAAGTCTTGAAGCACACACATGTCACATGTCACATCTCTAATAAATTTTTTGAATTTCACTTACCACGTGGTGACACTGAATGATCTTGTGTACTTTTTCCCGGGCACACTCAACGGCTTTTTGACCGGAAGACTGAGGCGTCTCTTGTTGAGGGCACTTTTATCTCCAACTTCATTTTGGTTCAACTTCATTTCCGCCTTTTTATTTTCAACGATACCCTTGCTTGTACCCATTCCGGAATAGAAATCAAAACACTACTACGCACGGCAAAGCGCTGCAACTTCAAGTATAAGTACCTAGTATGTATCGTGTGAAAATTAATTAGCTTCGTTCAAATGTTTTTGCTCCAGCCAACTTTGCGAGAGAACTGTAACCTTCTTTTTGACAATACGAGATGGTGTGCTTGATCTGAATAAAAATATATGCGCGCAGTTTGCCTTATCTTGTAGTCTCTGTAGTCCCATTCATCATTTAAATTCATTTGTCTGACAATAATACAGAATATTTTTGTGCCCGGAAAAATTATTTGGAGATAACAAACTCATAGGCATCACCCAATGATTTGATCAAACAAAACAAATAAACAAACGTCGAAGAGCCAACAGAAATTACAGATAATTTTGCTTGATCGGTATGGGTAGCTATGGAAATTAGATAGGTACAAATATTATTTTAAGTAATTAGACAGCAACTGGCTCGAACTACACAGATATCCTGTATGTAGGGAGATGAGGAACTAGAAAATATGTCCATTTTTGTGAAAATATTCCACAGAATGATGGAGGCAAAAAATTTGTTTCCTTTGTTGAAAAAATCGTAATTACCTAGATATAGTACTTTGAACTGCGAGCAGATAATGTTCCACACTTTCACATAAAAATGTCCCAATCCTGTATTTTTAAAACGCAATACGTCGACTGAGAGCAAATTGATATTTTTAGAATAAATTGGGGTCCAAGTCTCGAAATAGCGATCTTAATAATTAATTAAATGACTGCTTTTCCAACTTCTCTTACCTACATGAAATCTCTCGGTCTCTTGGCTACATTGCAAAATGCTTATAAAGTTTGAATGAGACAATATTGTATTTTCACGTTTAGTTCGGTATCGGGATACAGGACAGGTTGTTTTCAAAAGGTATTTATTTAGCGTACGTTTTGTGAAAATATTATATTTTTTTAATTATTATTATTATATTTCGTGAAAATACAATCATATACTATGATAGTGTTGTTTATAGGATTATAGGACAATAAATGAGACAATATATTATGCTTCCCAATTTTTGTCACCATACTCTGTCTAATAATGGGGTGAATCTGTAATTTCTGCATTACATTATGATATTTTAACAACATGTTAGTTACATAGGTACTAGTTCTGTTGGGTTGGCTCTAACATAATGTTGCTTATGACGTAGGTATTCTGCCGGTCTCTCTGTCAAAAAATGTTGGATTTTCGAAGTACAAGTAATGGTATGTGCACATGCGCGAAACGCATCAGTAGATATTCCGTCAGTTCTGGTCATTAGTAACGATAAATATGTTTTTATCTACTTTGCGTTATAAATGGATTCATTCTTACATCGAAAGCGGTGCTTCAATGGAGAATATTATTGAACTCCTTTTCAACCATCGATAGCAACAATTTATTGTCAATAGAAGGTAGGCGAACGTCAGTGCGGAGGTGTCACTTGTCAAACATTTATATTTTTAGCGGCTAGAATTTACAATTTCTGGGCGATTATCAGAGTGAAGTGGAAAATAGTATATTATTCAACAAGCGGGTAATGATTGCTTCTTACTCATGAGGATGCGGGTTGCCGACACGAGCCTTGGCGAGTGTCGTAAAGCATCCGAATGAGTAATAGCCATTACCCGCGAGTAGAATACTATATGCTTTATCCAGCCTTCTTGGAAAATGCAAGCATGTATGCGCGTGATAATGCGTGCATTATCCAATAGGATTGGATAAAATAGTATATTACACTCGTTTAATAAGACGTATTGTCTGTCACACTCCTTACTTTGGAGCACTCCTCGCAAGCTCGTCGTGCCCCAAAACCAGTCGTGTGACACTACTATATGTCTTATTATGAAACTCGTATAATAATATACTATTCAGGGCTTCATTCAAGATTCCATATACCGGCGTATATCGTTTTGGTCCGACACTTTTGGATCATCTGTAGGGACGTCAGGACGTCCCACAGTCCCACATTCAAAAACCTCAAAACATTTGTTCGTAAAACCATTACAAATGGTTCCGGGCGTGCCAAATATGATGTAGGACAGATAGTTGAATGATTAGTTTCCATATAAATCTTTTACAGGTGTTTTTATAGAACCTGTATTTTCAAAATTTTTGAATCACCTTGTATTATAGTGAAGTTGCAGACACTAAAAAGTTCAATTTTTTCTCTATAGTCTGTTCTTATAAGTTTACTGAAATCCCATCTAATATTGGAAATATATAGATAGATAGATAGATAGATATAGATAAATAGATATATAGGTATATTTTCTGCTATTATTCGGTACAAATAAGAGGGAGCAAAGCCCAGTTTTCAACAAGTCCCAGCCAACAATATCTCAAAACATTTCCAAAATGTTTTATTGGTGCCGAGTTCTGGGACACCTGTATATAGTTCAACTACAGCTCAAATACAGAGTTCCTAAATAACGTATACCAGGATGTCTCACAAATGGCGCACTCAAACGGCGAATATTTCAGGAAGCCCACAAAAAATAATAAAAACAACGTCGAGTTTAATTTTGGAAGTAATGAAGGATGAGCGGGTGACCCTCCAAACGCCCGTAGTTTCGTTATTTCGAAAGATTTAAGTTAACTGTTGAAGGCAGATTCATCACTAAAAAATACCAACCAAGTATACCTATTAGCTAGGTACAAGATTTGCATCCACTATATAGAGTGACTCATGAAGAAAAAGAATCCACTTGAAAAAAAAACATTCCTTAATACAAAACCGCGTGATCCTCTACATCGGTTGAGGAACATCGAAAGGTTGACACCAAGTTTAAACGCATGTTTGAAGGTGGTCCTTCCAACCATTCTAGTTTTGTTGTTTCTTTAAAAATATTTCAGTGAATTTTTGGTAGCAGAATTCAGAGAAATGAATATCAACCACTGGATGAGTATTGAATTACTGTTTTCTTACGACCACCCACGAAAACATTACTTTCTGTACGGACTGTACGGTATAGTAGGCGCGAAACTTGCTAATTGCAAACACTGTTCGCGAAAGTGAAAATATCGTCACTAGTGCCTTTTGCTTTCGGTTTTCAATGCCAAACATACCTATATAGCTCCATCGCAAACGATCTTTCATTATCCAGCATTTGGGGGGGGGGGGCGTCCCTGGGCCACATACTTCCCTGGGCATGCCACTGATGCTTCTTCGCCCTCAGTATAGGTGGTCCTTGTTCAAAGTCGAGAACTTCCAGTAATCAATAATAATAATAATAATAATAATAAAAATAAAATAAATCCCGTGAGAATGTTGGCTGAAACCGTGGCATTGAAACCAAGAGGAATTGAAACAATTCAGTTTTAGTAACTAGGTAAATCTGAACAAAATATCTAAAAAGCCGTAGCAACTGTCAATGTCGACCAGCGTTGATGGTTGTTACGAAATTTCTCAAAATTGGAGGAACTTCATCTGGTTTTTGGTAATTTCATTTAATTTACATGAAAATGGATGTAATGTTAATGTGTAATGGATGTAATGGACGTGTAATGGATTGTAATGTTAATTACAAGTGGCAATACTGGCAATACAACATTCGAAAATATACATTATAAAATAGGATATCAGTAAGAAGTACATATCGGTAAGTGACGCCTTCTGACATGAGTATTTTGATATTTCGATCGTCAATGAGCAGACTTCGGACAAGGAACATAGGTCGGTCGAAGGAAAAATAGTGTCACAACTCGCAAGAAAGTGCCTTTCTTGCATTCGTGTGATTACCTCACTCGCTATTGCTTGTTATGTAATATACTATTTCTATACAAGGTGAGTATGGTTAAGGGCTCTCGATGATGCCTCTAGATGAACGGCAGTCTCTGAAGAAATTGATGGCCGAGCGGCCAGGCGCGCAGTGCTGGAGAAATTAAAATCACTGTCTAGTTGGCACTTTCTAGTCCGGCTTTACCCACTGACACAGCAAGCATGTATAAAGAAGATACACATGAAAAATGAAGAAGCTTCCAACAGAGTGCACCCACGCACGTCTTGTTTCGCCAGTCCAACTTAACAAGCTACTGTCCATCTGAGGATGTTCTCAATCTCGCACACAGGCTACTGGACAGTGGGCATTTTTATTCCATTCTCTTTGGTACTTGACCGCGTGGCCATCATTTCCTTTATTGACCACTGCTCACCTAGCAGTATCAATTAGCGAAAGCCACCAAGCATGGTAGAGTCACATTATACATAGCACATCTATCAAGGCGTCATAATCAAGTTAGTATTGTAACATTCGTGCAAACGCAACACATTCTTTCCATAGCTCACTCAAATGAAAAAAGCCGTGGAACTGTTTATAGGTACCTATGTATTTTTCTTCCTCCAAAAATTTTACCGGGGTTTTTCAAACAATTTTTTTTAACTTTGTGACATCTATTATTACTCGTAGAAATTTTCGTCTGTGGTGCCATTAGTCCAAGAATTATAGAAAAAATAGCGAACAAAAATGAAAGCCAGCCGGATTTTTGTATACAGGTGTCCCGAAAATACACCGACAACGTTCTAGGGCAGCTTCCTCTCATCGAGACAAGAAAAAAAGTTCCAATGAGCATGGGTCCAAAAACGCTTCCTACGGGAGCTACAGGCCCCCGAAAGTGGGACCCTGAAGATGGTTTTGATTCATTATCTCCGAAACCGTTCAAGAGAAATCAATCAAACTTGACACATTCACTAACCTTCTTGTGCCCAACAAAATAAGGCAAGATTATTTTCAAAATAATTTACCAGGGGTGAGTCAGGCTGAGGTGCGGGAGTAAAAATAACCCTATCTTTCTCGAATGTGAATCGTTCTCAAATCTAACAAAAAATTATGAAATATCAGAGTTTTCTATCAAAAAAAGGTCCTCCTGTTCAACTTCGATAGACGCACTATTTACGAGATATTTGAGTTTGAATGTATGAAAACGTGGTCAGTAATGCTAATTTTTTAATTACGATATTCAAGGCGAAAGAAAAACCATTCCGAAGCAGTTTCATTTTTGTAAGGCATTTAAATTTTATTGGACATATGAAGGTTATTAAATGTGTCAAGTTTGATTGATATCCCTTGAACGGTTTCGAAAATATTAAATAATCACCATCTTCAGGGTTCCACCTTTAGGGGCCTGTGGCTCCCTTAGGACGCGTTTTCGGACCCATGTTCATGGGAACTTTTTTTTCTTATTTTGATGAGAGGAAGCTGCCCTAGAACGTTGTCGGTGTATTTTCGGGACACCCTGTATAAGCTCAGTTAAGCATGTAGTTTAACATAATAAAAGTCCTTAAGAATCCGGTGTGAGCTTCGGCCGTTGTGCCTCGAGAAGAACTTGAGGATCAGTTTTTCGCGTATATCTCGTGAAAGATTGCACTTAAGAAGAAAGTGCCCGGTAAGAAATTGTTGAAAATTTTATTGTCTATAAGAAAGGTTTTCACACATTCTATCGTCAGACCACTCCTTCTTTGTCAAAACACAAGAAAATTAAAATAGTCCAGATGCTCGATGCTGAAGACTGTATGGACCTTGAGTTTTATGATGGCGGGGTGCCACTTGGTAGAAGGTGTTGTTCGATCCATTCTCTTTTGATTGAAACTTGATGCCATCAGTATCAACTACGCCGGCGACATATACAGGGTGAAATGAAAATAAAAAGTTGTACAAATGTACCTCAAGAACCAAAATAGGTGAAGACATGTAAATCGCCAAAGATATTTCTTATTTCATGGTCATGAAGTCGTCGTGAATTTGGATCAAATATGTTGAGCCGTTTCTGAAATATCCTCAGAAGACTGAAGTCGTTACGAAAGAAAAACAGTTTTCCGTATATCAGTAATTTTTCTAATATTGAATCAAAACTTGGTGTTTTGAATCGAAACAATGATAGATTACATTTAAAATTAAATAACAGTGGAAAACACTTTCTAGGCCAACTACTTTTAGAAAAAACACAGTCAACTTTTTTTCTGATAACTAGACGAAACATTTTTTTTTCTCGGTAACAACTTCAGTCTTCTGAAGATATTTTGAGAACGGCTCAAGATATTCAATTCAAGTTTAAAACGACTTCATGACAATGAAATCAGAATTATTTATGGTGATTTACATGTCTTCACCTATTTTGGTTCTTGAGCTACAAATGTTCAACTTTTTATTTTTATTTCACCCTGTATATACCGCCGGCATCGTTCGTATTGATGGTTTCAAGTTTCAATCAAAAGAAAGTGGATCAAACAACACCTCTACTAAGTGGCAGTCCGCCATCATAAAACTCAAGGTCCATACAGTCTTCCAGCATCGAGCATCTGGACTATTTTGATTTTCTTGTGTTTTGATGAAGAAGGAGAGGACTGACGATGAAATGTGTAAGGACCTTTCTTGTAGACAATAAAATTTCCAACAATTTTTTTACAGAAACTTTTCCCCAAGTGCTATTGTTCACGAGATATACGCGAAAAACTGATCCTCAAGTTCTTCTCGAGGTCACAACGGCCGAAGCTCAGACCGAATTCTTGAGGACTTTTAGTATGTTAAAGTACATGCTTAACTGAGCTTATATACAAAAATTCGGTTGGCTTTCATTTTTGTTCGCTATTTGCGATTTTAACAGCTAAAATTCCTGGACTACATTGTTTTTGGGCCGCTTCTTCTGATTTCCTAGGCCGGTTTAGGTCACCCCACCCACCCCTCAACCTCAACTTCGCCCTCGACCATCAACTTCTTGGTTATACTTTTGAAGTTGAGCAACAAATAATTGATTGAAACTCAAATTGAAATAATTGAAATATTAATTGTTTTAAATATGAGGCGATTAGGGGGTTATGAACGAAAAATGAAACAAAAAACGTGGAAACAAAATAATAATGCTTCAAGCCAATAGTTTTCCTCAAAAATCTGTAAAACTTTTTTTGGACTTACCCATTTAGGAGCGCGGGGTCAGCCGAGAACTTTACGTCTTCCAGATCGATTCCATCCTCGCTACTTGGTGGATCTTCGATTAAGATAGGCGCCGGTGGTTGCCTATTACGAAAATCAATTTACTGCTTTTAACTGTTTGTAGATTTCATTACAAAAAAAAAATTAAGTCAAGAACCAATGAACAATCAAACAACAGGTAACATAGATAGATAATCATGAGTACAGCAGTGTATTGTGTGTGCAAAGTAGATTTCGGTAGGTAACAATAACAATCAGAAAACACTTTTTTCTCGAGTAATTGTTTGCTGTTTTTCTGGCTTTTATGCGGCAAAATTAAAAGAAATACGGAATGTGCAGAAACTTAAACACACAGAGAAAATAAATAAAAAGAAATCAAATCAAATGTGGTGTGGGTTGTATGCGTAAAGGAGCAGATCTTAACTAATTGTAGGAACTAGGAATTAGTGCTCATGAGTGAATGATACTTTGAGTCCTACGATTAGTCAAAATGTATCACATCACATGAATCGTGATACCTTAATGGCATTTTTCGGTGAGTGAAGTTATTGCATTTTGACCTGAAAAGAAACAATAATCCAACATGAGATCAAAATTGTTTACTTTGTCATATATATTTATTTATTGTTTTTGTTTGAAGTTTTTCAGTTCTTCGCGGTTCCGAGAAGTCACTTCGAACTTTGTACCACTTGACGTCACTCCCAATCAAAAGGAGACTTTTTGCCACGTGCGTTCTATATAGGCACTTTTTGTTCGACACTCTTGATCAACTTGGTGGCTTTGATGTCAGAGTTTGAAGTGGTAGGTATTCAATTTTATTTTTTTTCTGATGTGCATTTGGGATGAAATGACTTGCCTTACCCCTCGTCCGAACTAGAATCGCTGGACGACGAGGAGGACGTGCCTCCGACGTTGAAGACGACCACATCCTCCGTCATGTCATTCATTTCTGTGTGTGGTTGTGTTTGTTCCACTGTTTTGAATCTGGCTTGAACTAGGGCTATTTTTGCTCCAACGTCGAGCAGGTACTATTTATATTATTCATATCGCTCGATAGTAGCATATAATACACCTTCCAATAACTCTTTGAAACTGTTACTGTTTAGAAACGCTGGCGCTGCGGCCCGGGGGTAAACGCTGCCCGCTGCTGTAGTTTCCGTGTGGAGTTGGTTGTCAACAGCTCTTCCGCAGACTGCACGGCAAGACCACAAAATCAGACACCAGAACTTTAGCAGTGATTTTATTTATAAAGCGAACAGTCAAAGGATCTTTGCAATTTTTCCCAACAGTGGGTCTGGCCAGTGTTTTTGCATTTCGCGCATGTCCTCCGTAATTGGATAATGCGACTGATGGGGACTACCTACGCGACTGTATGGCGGAATCCCAACAATTCCACAAATCCACAATCATCAGCAAACAACCAATTATTGTTGCACCTTGTTTTGGTTGTTGCACTTGAGCAGGTTTACATAGATACATTGGAAATTAGTTTGGTTTTCAATTCCCAGTATCATTAACATTAACGTTGAATGACTGTAGTAGGTACCTATACGATACGTCACAAGCATTATTTTTTTACCTATACGAACCGATCTACCAGTCTACCTACCTTATATGCTTGTCTACCTTGATCGTGTTCAAAATTGCGGCCCAGTCAAGTTACATTACTTACTGCTTGATTGCTTGAATGCTGTGAGAATAACAAGAGACATCCGAAAATCGTGAGCGACAAAGTTGTATAGAATTGAATATTCTACAAGAAAATCATCGACGCCAATGACTGACTTTTTGAGCTTATGGTGCAATTCTCTAAAAAAAAACTGGTGCGATTCTTTAAAGAATAACATTTCATGAAGGCCCTGTTTCGCTGTTATTGCCTAGATCCCTGTTGCCTAGGCAACAGCTAATGGCCGACAGAAGTTTTTACAATGTTATTCTTGCACTATAAAGTTCCGAATCAAGTTGAAAACTAGCAGGGTTTCACGGGCCATTTATCGAGATGTTTTGAATTTTTGTTTCTCAACTTGTTTATTGTTTTACATAAAGATTAAAAGATAAAAAAATAAACGGCGCTTTGACGGGCGTAGATTGGTCAGTTTCTCGACAAAAGGTCCAGTACGGTCCGTACACTGTAAAAAAAAGAACATTGAAAAAATCTGTGGTGTATAGACCACTTGAGACTAAATATGGCGGTGAACCCATTTCGCAGTGCCATTTTCTCACCAAATTCGGCCTGAATGGTTTTTCATGAAATATCATTTACCAATTAGAGGTTTTGGAGGTTCTTATTGCTTTGATCCACCATGAGGTAACTTGTCCTCCTCGACCCCGCGATCGATCGTTGGTTCTGGCCTGCGAAGGACATTCTGTGATAATCTTATGATCAAACACATGCACAAATCCCCGTTAAAAACACAAGAAAACAGAAAAAATACCCACTTTTACAGAAAAACTGGGTTCTTGCCATCCTGGCTGAAGGGTTTCATAGATCTCAAATTTTTTTCTGCTTTGCAGCCTACAGCTCGCTCTCGATGTGTTATACCTACCAAAAAATGTTTCGGACCAAAGCTGTATTAGGCCAGGCGGTATGTCGGTAAAATCACTACAATCTTGAAAAAACTCCGACCAAAGCTTTTATGGTGTCAAACTCTTCGTAAGGTCAGTAGTTATCTACCACTGAGTTTCCGCCCAAAAACGAGTTGTGCTGATTCCTCCACATCTGCGCGAAGGTAAAGGATGCCTCAAAAGTGCAAAAAGACCTGTTAAACCTTTCTACTTTTTTGTTATATTTGCCTAAATGCAAACGTACAACTCTTACGCAAACATTGGAAGCATCTGTCATCATCTCTGTGCCAGTCTTACTGTTGAAAAAAAAGATTTCTTTGTGCGGATCAGATAAATTACATTTAATTGTTTTTTCACACAAGAAAACGATGGAGCAACATGTATTTTGGATGTTTTCTGATAACTTGTACTCACTGAGCCCATCTATGGCATTAAAATTTCAATAACAGCATTTTTGAAGATGTTGCCAGCAAAAAAGTTAATAATTTTCACCCGCCTGTTCAGCAGCAATCTTTCCAATTTTACCAAACACCGTTTCCGGAAATTTTATAAGGAATGAAAAGCTCAAACTCTTCTCTAACGATATCGTGCCTGGGCTTAACCGCGGCACGCACTTGAAAGTCTAAAAAACTGTTTTCTTTTCGAGAGGTCCTGTTTCACCCGTGTGCGGCCGTGCCTACTTAACATAGACCGGACTGATTACACGAGCTTGGAAATACTCTTTTCCAGCTTTAAAACGCGACCATTATTATTGAGTCTTTGTACATTGATTCATGAAGAAATCATACATTATTTTATCATTAATGGTCGTGTTTCAAAGCTGGAAGAGAGTATATTTCCAAGCTTGTGTAATCAGTCCAGTCTATGTCAAGTAGGCATGGCCGCACGCGGGTGAAATAGAACTGCTCGAAAGAAATCAGTTTCCTACACTTCCAAAAAGCGTGTCGCAGTTAAGCCAGATATAATATCATTAGAAAACAGTTCCAGCTTGTCATTCCCTATAAAATTTTCGAGAAAGGTGTTTGGTAAAATTGAAAAAACTGCTGCTGAACAGGCGGGTAAAAATTATCCACTTAATAGCGGGCAACATCTTCAAAAATGCTGTTGTTGAAATTTTAACGCCATGAATAAGTTCAGTAAGTACAAGTTATTAGAAAACATCCAAATTACATGTTGCTCCATCGTTTTCTTGTGTGGAAAAACAATTAAATGTGATTTATCTGACCCGCACAAAGAAATCTTTTTCAACAGTAAGACTGGCACAGAGATGATGACAAATGCTCCCAATGTTTGCGTTAGAGTTGTACGTTTGCATTGAGGCAAATAAAATGAAAAAGTACGGGGGTTTAACAGGTCTTTTTGCACCTTCAAGACATCTTTTACCTTTGGGCAGATGTGGAGGAATCAGCACAACTCGTTTTTGGGCGGAAACTCAGTGGTAGATACCTACTGACCTTACGAAGAGTTTGACACCATAAAAGCTTTGGTCGGAATTTTTTCTATCCAGAGTGACCTATCGCCTGGCCTATATCGAATTTTATCAGCTTTAAAAATGGAAAGAGGTAAAGGATTTTTTACCTCACCCGTGACGAAATATTTCGGAAAAACAGAAGTTATGTACCCAAATATATGGCGACTAACCTTAAGGTAAAACAAGGTCACAAGCTTGGTTCTCCATTAGGTACGACTCCCAAATGTACAGCATATAAAGAAAAACAACTGTGGGATCTTCTGCAACCTTAATCTCAAAACGTACTGTATTGCTCTATAAACTTAATTTAGTGTGAAAATACTAAGTCGCAGTTGATTTATCATCTCTTTAATATTTTCAGTTTTCAGTGCCATACCCCAGATTTTGTAAAATTTTTTTTTTTACGGTGCCTCCGGGCAATTTTGACATTTTTCCGAGAAATCTGACCAGCATGGCCCGTAAAGCCCTGCTAAATTTTAACATAGTTCACGGCCAAACTAAAAGTTTATTTGATTTTCGCTAGCGATTTTCGGGTGTTTTTTTTTCTCACAGCATTCAAAGCTGTTAAGTTGAACAACGCTGAGGTTTTTCCACTTTACTAAACTGACCCGCAACTTAGAACACGATCAACGGCTAAACTGAAGAAGGTAGCCAAGTTATGCCCTCGGACAATTTTTTGGACATCATTGAATTCTCTATAACTTCTTGATTGACAATCTCTTTTTCTTCTCGCCCATCAATCCAGGAGAAAAACAGCGGCGAAATATTTACCATCTTCCTATTTTTTTTACATGTTTCCGGAGGTTACACAACTTGATCTTTCATGAATGTCTTCTACGTCTATGAAACGCGTTTCTGGATGAAATCATACTCAGATATCAAGGTGGACCTCAAGTAACGAATATGAATACGGGCATTATTAATGTCTTATCCATCTAAACTAATAATTTTGTAATAACGTTGAATTGTATCGATTAAAGTAGGTACAGTTTTTTTTGCATTATCAAGACAATATTTCATAAAATTGAAATGAACTTTCATCAAAGACGTTACAGGAAGGATGCTTCGATGAGAGGTCCCGTGGCAGATATTATGACAACGATTTTTTTTCCAACGATCAAAAAATCACCTGTAGGTGACATCACAGAATTACATTGCACGATTTGTACGGGCAGCGCATCCGCCAAAGTGACACTGAAACTGAAACTAGAAGAACGAGAAGCCCTATACTAAAACACGGAATACGGATTACCTATACCTATCGAGTTTTTCATCATTGTCAGTAATAACTCTATAATCGTTCTCTAATGCGACATGATATTATGTTACAAGAAGGCCTCGTATAGCCAGCCCCACATCGGAGTTTTTCGGCAATCAAGTAGGTGGATTTGTCTTATCAGTAATAATTATTAATTACAGCACAATAATGAGCAAATGAGATACTTTGAGTTGTGTTGATTATTTCGGACAGAGCTTGCTTTGTATTGGAGATGCCTACTGTACTACTGCCTACGTCCCTTCTAGGGATGTTCCAGAAGTATCTAAAGAAAAAAGTACTTATGATGGGTACCCCATGTCATGACCCCCTGAAAATTTGTTTTTGGAAATTCGACTTTTTCACAACCCCTCCCCTCTCCAAATTTAGAACCACTGATGATTGGATTTTAGTGTGATTCAATTTATCAGCATTTTTTTGAACCAACTTTAGAGGCAGTATTGATATGAAATGGTGTATCTAGTATCTGGGACACCTTGTATAATAAAATAGCAAACTTGAAAATTTTCAAAAAGAAAACTGTCATAATATTCGTAAAACATTTTTCACTTCAAGGTACCTATACAGGTGTTCCGTTTTTCAACGCTCTCTAGGATATTGGAAACGGTAAGAGATACAACGTCGGTTAATTCACAAAAAAGTTGCGCTGTCTCAAATATGTCAAGATATCCCAGATATCTTTCGTGGTTTTGAAATATCCCGGAAAAATTGAAACTGTCGAGGTCGAAAGTTTTGAATTACTTTTTTATTATGTTAGCTATCAATTTAAAATTTGGTATCTGGTTAAAAGCGGGACAGTCTGTTTTTATGACATCTGCGTTGTCAGTGTCAAATTTAGGGGAATGCGTAAAAGGAAACGTATACCAGGATAAAGTGAGACTTGTACCGATCTCATTTCACAAAGACACTCTATAGAGAATCTCAAACGATCTATGCACTGAAACTGCGGATGTTGGGAAAACGGCCTATATGTATACAGGGTGTTTCAGATTCAAATCTCGTCCTTCCAGGAAATGATGGGAAACATCTAAAGAAGTAGACTTTCTCAAAAAAATATATTAGGCCAGTAGCAGGAAGCAAAAAAGCGACATATGCTTGCAAAAGGTCCCATAGAAAATTTTTCTTTCGATATTAGTTCACTGGGGAGTCCTAATATAGAATCCAAATTTGTGACCTTGTGTGAACTCCGGAACCGTGGTAAAAAAAATTGAGAAGTTGAAAGTTGGTGAAAATCGTCCGTTTTTCTTGGATAACTTGTAAACGGTGATTCTACGAACAAAACGTCTAGCAGTCAAATTGAAGATCGTTAAATTTTGAACAAAATGATGCCATCGCCATTGCTGTGTAATGAACGGTTACCTAAATACAGCTTTCGGAAGTCTACCCTGAGTATCGCTCGGAGCTGTCAGCTGAATTCTGGCCGTCAAACTGCAGCTTCTCACTCAAGAGGCTATACTGTCATTGTCCGTGGACGGATCTGCTTGCCTCAAACATTTTTTGAAAGGCAATTGAACCAGCCCTAATATGGTTTGAATGCACTTCCGTTAAAGTTTGTATCTTGGATGTTATCAGCGGTCAAAGTCGGTAATGGATCAACCGCGGGACCTTCAAAAAGCGCTCTTTTTCCGTTCCTGTCATGAGGTCTGCTTTTCTTGCAGGTAAACGCTGTTAACGGAATATGTAGAACAAAGTGTGCTCAACAGAACCTTGGCTACAGAAAATTTCTCCTTTTTGTAGTTTCCAAGATATATGCGATCAAATGTGCGCCTTTCGAAGGTCCCGCGGTTGATCCAGTACCGACTTTGACTGCTGATTACATCCAAAATACAAATTGTGACGACACTGCAGTCAAAGAATATTGAAGCCGCTTCAATTGTCTTTCAAGAAATGTCTAGGGCAATCATATCCGTTAACGGACAATGACAGTATAGCCTCTTGAGTGAGAACCTGCAGTTTGACAGCCTGAATTCATCTGACAGCTTCGAGCGATTTCAAAGGTAGACTTTCGAAAGCTGTATTTCGGTAACCGTTTATTGCACAGGCATCATTTTGTTCAAAATTTAACGCTCTTCAACGACTTTTGAACATTTTGTTCGTGGAGTTACCGTTTACAAGTTATTCAAGAAAAACGGACGATTTTCACGAATTTTTAACTTCTTCATTTTTTTTACCATGGTTTCGGAGGTCACACAAGGTCACAAATTTGGACTCTCATTAGGACTTCCAAGTGAACTAATATCAAGAAAAACATTCTCTATGGGACTTTTTGCGACCTTGAATATTCCTGCTACTGGCCTATATGTCAGAAATGAATAATGACGGAGATATAGGCGTTCAAAGTTGAACTTGAAAAATCGATTTCTCGTCATAACTTGAGAACTTCTGAACCGATTTTGTCCAAATTTGAACCGAAGCTTACTAAAATAAGTCGCTATCTAACGATAATAACGCGATCTATTGAAATTTTCCAGGGGCGTGAATAATGGGGGATGCTTTCGCTTTTTACCCCGATTTTTGACCCCTGGAAGTTATTTCATAGATTTTTCACATTTCTGAATTCTAAGTTCAATTTAAAAAAAAAACTTACCTCTGCAAACTTTTGATTAGAGGCTTCGTTTTCAAGATATTTGGGTTTGAAAGTTCGGGAAACACATCAAAATATCCCGTTTCAAGAGCCATCCTGAAAACTTCTCGTTTCTTAGGAAAACTCATGGTTCAGCAACTTGAAACACCTAGAAAACCTATTTCAATAAAGGAATCATTAGTTATCTTGGATTTTAATTTGTAGGCCTTTGAAAGTGGTGCTTTCGAGATGTTTTCCAAAGTTTCAACCTCAAATATCTCGAGAACGAAGCCTCTAATCAAAATTTTGCAAGTATAACTTCTTCTTCTAAATTGAACGCAGAATTTGGAAATGCGGGGTGTTTATAAGAGACTGTGATCGCGGCAGGCTTGGGTCAGGCCGAAAAACGTAGTAACAGGCGCAATTGTAGTGATCGAGAGCGGATTCCAAAGGCGATGCGATCACAGACGTTTATAAACACCCGGTATGAACAATTTGCCAAATTACTTGAGGGATTGAAAAATAAGGGAGAAAAAGCAGGGACACCCCCTATTATTCACGCCCCTGAAATTTTTTGATGGAACGCGTAACTGTTGTTCGATACAGACTTATTTCACTAAGCTTTAAGTCAAATTTGAACAAAATCGGTTAACCACTTCCAAACCTATGACGAAAAATTGAGTTTTCAAGTTCAAGTTTGAGCGCCGATATCTCCGTTATTGTTCGTTTCTGACATATGAAGTGGTCAACAAAATAAGTGTCTATGTCGATATTTGTATAGTTTTTCAAAACTTGACAGCTTTTGAATCTTTTGCGCGATTTTGGATCTGTTTGAACTGGTGGATAGCCTCATTCTTTGGCTATCGGATCCAAGTTTTGCGGATATTGAGAAAGCCCAATAAAATTTCTACAGGGTGTCAAATAAAGCAATGCAAAAGTTTTGAAAGTTTCGCTAACCCCCATTTTGCCAAGAAATTTTTTTTGTGGATACCAACACCAAAAATATGAAGAATGATGTATTCTCTCGAAAAGGTTTTCGATTCATCCCCCTATTTCTGTTTAAAAAAAAGTTATGCCATTTTTTCCTCAATCTACACTTTTCGACAATTAACGTTACAACTGGCCATATTATCGAGGCAAATTTGACAACAATTGATACTTTCACTTGAAAAACTGTCCCATGAAAAACATTTTCTTTACTCACCCCTAAAATGATTATCTACGGTCAGTGCCTAAAGCCCCTGCGGACCGAGTAAGAATGTAGCCTGCTGGAGCTGGAGATGGAATAGCACTGTATCACATCAGATTTACAACATTAACCATATGAAACCCTTTTATAATGTTTGTTAAGGGTTGTTTCAAAAAAATTGAAAATTGATAACTTGAGAACGAGAAGACCTAGAGGCTACTTTCTTATTTGACGTTCAATCGCATACGGTACGGCATTTTGCAACAAAGTGGGGGTGTGATTCATAGCTACCCTTACTTAAGGGATGGAAATGTTTTTGTTTAAGTGTTTGGTATCATTTCTTATGGTTTCGTCTGTTCTGAATGCAATTTTGGCAATTAAAATTGATTTTGAACAAATGTTACCATTTGAAAGAAAGAATCAAGTTCATAACTTCGGATGGAGTTTTTCTTTATTGTGACAAAATGTTTACAATTGAAAACAATGTTTCCATAAAATCGATAGAGTTACACTATCAGTAGCGAAAAAAATTGGTACAGCCCAGTTTTAACTTTCAGTTGCTTTCAAACTCGGCGCGGTCAAAGACAGCAAAAATTTTGTAGACAAGACTTCCACTGATTTCCACGTAACTTCTACTGACTTCCATGTGATTTCCATTGACCGCCACCATTGTGTACACCAGACTTCCACTGCGGTTTACCTATAGAGCAAGCGTAGCCGGAACTATGGACTTGATTTCAAGTTGGAGATACGCCCGCGCCTAGAGTCTCACGCAAAAATAGCCAACTCGCTTGTCTTCGTGTCTCGGAGGACACGTAAAGCACTCGTTCTTCCTCGGTTAGTGCGCCACGTCACTAGTCACCTCAAACCAAGTAAAAGTGTAACTAGGAACTGCCTTCGGGTCTCTCCGCAAAATACTCTTCGGCTGCGACTAAAAAAGGAAACACCGTTAGACACGAGGGATATGAAAATATCCTTGAATCACTCACATAAGTTCATCTTCATCAGTATTTGGTGGGACCTCCTCTAGCTCTAATGAGAGCCGCAACCCTTCGAGGCATACTCTCCACCAGGTTTCGCAAAAACTCCTGAGGAATAGCATCCCATTCAACCTGAATCGCATCCGCCAAGTCATCAAAATTTTCAATTTGTCCTTCCCTTTCTTTCATATTTCTCTTCATTCTACTCCATACATGCTCAATCACATTCATATCAGGAGACAAGGGTGGCCAATCCATTCGCTCAATATTGTGATCCCTCAAAAATTCGGTGACAATACGTGCACGATGTGGTCTCGCGTTGTCGTCAACCAGAATGAATCCATCACCGAAGTTTTGCGCGTAGGGGACCACAATATCCCTAATACACAAATCTCGATATCTCTCTCCATTCATGCTCTGTCCTCTTAACACCACCAACTCACTCTTTCCTGTCATCGTGATTCCACCCCAAACAGTCACTCCTCCACCTCCAAACGCCACTCTCGCCTCCATGTGCTCTTCCAAAAATCTTTCATTTCTTCTTCTCCACACCAAAACACGCCCATCCGAATGGAACAAATTGAACTTACTTTCATCCGTAAACAAACATCTACCCCATTCAGCTATTCCCCAGTTCTGGTGGTCCCTAGCCCATTGGAGACGCACGGCGCGATGACGTCGGTTCATTAAAGGGCATGAGGCTCTTCTTCTCGCTCTTAGCCCAGAGTCGTGCAATCTTCGTCTGACAGTTTGGTTTGACAGCTGGATCCCCGTCGTGGCCCTCAACACGTTGTTGATGGCACTTGCAGTAGTGGTCGGTTTTCTCTGGATCGCCCTTCGAACAAAGCGATCCTGCGCAGCGGTTGTTTTCCGAGTTCTTCCTCCACGACGGTAATTAATGTCTCCAGCTGCCAGACGTCGAATTGCACGACTTATGGACCTAGAGGAGGTCCTAAAAAGTGCCGCAATGTTGTCGATGGTGTCGCCCCTCTCTCGCATTCGTGCCACGATGGCTAATTCATCCGGACTTAAACGCGGCATTTTACAAATTACTCTGCTCACAATAGCGGAAGAAAAAGGTTTGGTTTTTAAGGTAACATAAGTAAAACGATAAGTTCTTCAGCTAAAAAGACACATACACAAATGAAAAACCAATCGAACGAGTTTTACCCGAATAGGAGATAATGTTGAATAAAAACAATTTTTAATACCAAAATTGAATTCAGAAGAGACGAAACCATAAGAAATGAAACCACACACTCCTACAAAAACATTTCCGTCCCTTAAGTAAGGGTTGCTAAGAAGGACACCCCCACTACGTTGCAAAATGTGTCACCGTATGCGATTGAACATGAAATAAAAATTTTGTCTCTAGGTCTTTTTCTTCTCAAGTTATCAATTACCAATTTTTTGAAAACAACCCCTAACAAACAATATCAAAGGGGGTTTGATATGGTTGATGTGGTAAATCTGTTGTGACACAGTACTATCCCATCCTGATGCCCGCTCCAGCAGGCTACATTCTAAGTCGGTCCGCAGGGGCTTAAGGCACTGACCGTAGATAATCATTTTAGGGGTGAGTAAAGAAAATGTTTTTCATGGGACAGTTTTTCAAGTGAAAGTATCAATTGTTGTCAAATTTGCCTCGATAATATGGCCAGTTGTAACGTTAATTGTCGAAAAGTGTAGATTGAGGAAAAAATGGCATAACTTTTTTTTAAACAGAAATAGGGGGATGAATCGAAAACCTTTTCGAGAGAATACATCATTCTTCATATTTTTGGTGTTGGTATCCACAAAAAAAATTTCTTGGCAAAATGGGGGTTAGCGAAACTTTCAAAACTTTTGCATTGCTTTATTTGACACCCTGTAGAAATTTTATTGGGCTTTCTCAATATCCGCAAAACTTGGATCCGATAGCCAAAGAATGAGGCTATCCACCAGTTCAAACAGATCCAAAATCGCGCGAAAGATTCCAAAGCTGTCAAGTTTTGAAAAACTATACAAATATCGACATAGACACTTATTTTGTTGACCACTTTATTTTCAAGAGAAAGTCTACTTCTTTTCAAGTTTACCATCATTTCGTGAAAGAACGCGATTAAAATTTGAAACACCCTGTATACTTACTTATTTACTCACTTATACAGGTGTCCCGAAAATATACCGACAACATTCTAGGGCAGCTTCTTCTCATCAAAACAAGAAAAAGTTCCTATGAACATGGGTCCGGAAATGCTTCCTAAGGGAGCTACAGGCCCCTAAAGATAGAACCCTGAATATGGTTTTTATTAAATGACCATTATTATTATTAATAAATAAAAAAATAAATGTTTCTTCTCTTTATCGGCTTTTTGCCATAGGAGTTTTGCCCGTTTATTCATTCTACAATTGTTTACATCGAAAAGTGCAATTTTGGACAACACAACACCCAGACTTTTCACCGGGAATCGAACCCGGGACTTCCGCACCGCAGGCAATTACAGAACCGCCTGCGTCACGGGGCCGTCTCAAGGGAAATTAATCAAACTTGACACATCCACTAACCTTCTTACGCCCAACAAAATGAGACAAGATTAGTTCCAAAATAATTCACCAGGGGTGGGTCAGGGTAAGGTGTGGGGGTATAAATAACCCTAACTTTTTTCAATGTGAATTGTTTCCACATTTAACAAAAAATTATGGAATATTGGAGTTTTCTATTAAAAAAAAGGTCACCCTGGTCAAGCTCGATAGACGCACCGTTTACGAGATATTTGAGTTTAAATGTTTAAAAACGTGGCCAGAAATGCTGATTTTTCAGTTACGATATTCAGGGCGAAAGAAAAACTATTTCAAAGCAACTTCATTTTTGTTAGGCATTCAAATTTTGTTAGGCATAAGACGGTTAATAAATGTGTCAAGTTTGATTGATTTCCCTTGAACGGTGTCGAAAATATTAAATAAACGCACCATCTTCAGGGTCCCACCTTTAGGGGCCTGTATAGCTCCCTTAGGAAGCGTTTGCGGACCCATGATTATGAGAACTTTTTTTCTTGTTTTGATGAGAGGAAGCTGCCCTAGAACGTTGTCGGTGTATTTTCAGGACACCCTGTATAAGTCAAATCCAAACCAAAGTTTACTAAAACAGGTTTCTATTGGATACTAATAACGCATTTTATCACACATTTTTAGGGGCGAAGATAATAGGGGGTACCCTCCCCCTTTTCCCCATATTTTCAACCCCCCCAAATATTTTTGGAAATGGTTTCAATTTTTGAACTCTACATTCAGTTTAAAGAAAAAAGTTACTCTTGCAAAATTTTTATTAGTGGCTTCGTTTTCGAAAAATTTGGGTTCGAAACTTTGGAAAACATCTCAAAATCGCCACTTTCCAGAGCTCAAATTGTTTTTCACTGAAAAACTTCACGTTTCTCAGCAAAAATGGTAGTTCATCAACTTAAAACACCCCGAAAACTCATTCCAGTTGACGAATCATGAGCTTTCTTGAATTTTAATTTTTAGGCCCTGGAAATTGACGATTTCGAGATGGTTTCCAATGTTTCAAACCTGAATATCTCAAAAATGAAGCCTTTTATCAAAATTTTGCAGGAGTGACTTTTTTCTTTGAACTGAACTAGAATTCAAAAATTGGAGCGATTTCCAAAAATATTTAAAGAGGTAAAAAATAGGGAGAGAAGGGGAGGGTACCCGAGAAATGCGTTATTATTGTCCAATAGAGACCTGTTTTAGATTAGAATAGAATAGAATAGGTTTATGTTACCTGTTTCAGTAAAGTTTAGTTCGAATTTGAATAAAATCAGTTGACCGGTTCAGAAGTTATGCAAAAAAACTGTTTAAAAAAAAACAACTTTGAAGACTTGTATCTCCGTTATTATTATATACGTTTGCGAGGGTATCTTTATCAAGAAAAGTCCCCTTATTTTCCGATTTTCTATCTCCCTGTGAGTTTTGTAACACTTATTCCGGGACACCCCTGTATAGGTGACCTTGAACCTTGAATAGCTATTTTAAAATTTTGAGGCAATTCAATTTCACCCATCAAAATCTTCATTTCAGAAAATCTCTAAATTTCAAAATAGCCATTGCATATTCAGTTAGGCATCATTCTGACCGTTTTGATGAGTTCTATTGAATGCAGTTTGCAGTTTGGAAAAATTCTCATTGATTCTCATTTTATACATAAAAACGTTGCTTTTCTGTCATAAAATGAAAGCCGCTGGAAATTTTCGGAAACTTTTTGCACTTGTCCATTGAAACTTTTTGAGGCCTTTTCAATGACATGTCACTCAATATTGTGCAGTGTAAATAAAATTGGCCAATATTTTGAGGTGCTCTCGTACTCAGAGTTTTGGTGAAGCAGTTTTGATGACATATCAAATTTGACCAGAAAATTAGCTGAATCCAACGGCTTTCACCACAACTCGCCAGCTTCAACGGATCTTGAGAAAAATGGGGGTGGACATCTTTTTTGAATTACCCTGTATATCTTCAGGGAATGTATTATACTGTACAGTCTGCAGATGCGGGTCATGAGAATAGAAAATAATTTACTTAGTTGTACCGAAAATTCATGAGTCATAGGTGGGGGTGGTGCTGTGCATTGCATACAAGAAAAGAGAGGATAAAATAATCAAGATGCAACCGACGACGAAGAGCAGGGCAGACTATACGGGAGTAAAATGCAAGATACGCCCAAATTTATTGACGGGGGTCAGTAATCAAGGTTGGAAGCGATCGTGTCTACAATTACAAATTTATCCTGATCCAGTTGGCTACTATATTTATGCGTTTGTAGCCGATGAATTGTGGACTACACGACATATCAACAACTTTCTCAATATTCATGATGAACTTTTACCATCCTAGCCAACAAAGCGCTCACTGCACGCACGCTTTTCCGAAGTCATTGATACATTAGAATCTTTTTTTTTGTTGTAGATATGTTTATTAGTGGAAAAGTGCTCTGGACGTGCAGTTTATTGCTTTTATCTTGAAAGTATATAGGTATAAGCGGATTGTGCATTTTAAATTTTGAGTCTATGTAAAGGTATATGGGGGTTGCGAAAATAGAAATCCGCTTACCTCTATGCGGTGGTGATAATTTATGTAGAAGGGCACCACCACCACCACCACCAACACCCCCGATCGGAAAACACAGCCAGCAGAGAGATTGTTATTGTGCTGACTATGTTTTATCAATGGATGGATGAATGTTTTCGGTATTGGCGCATGCCGTGTGCCTCAACCGGGCCCGAATTGCGTGTAGCGATGCGATCCGGCTCCCGGACCGATCCCGGACTTTGAGAATTGCCTGCCAGTGACGGCGCACCGAGGGCGGAACTGCGGGATTCGCAGTCTGAGAGAGCGAGAGAGATTATTTCTTGATACGGTGGTTGTGGCGCATCCGCCAAAAAGTAGATTCATTAAATAAAGCAAAATAAGAGACTTGCGTGCATTTTTTAGCCGTTAGGTAAGTACAGCTGAACTTTTTTTGAAGATTTTTTATGTAGAACGTATAATAGGACATACATTATGTAGTCCATTCCCATAAGCAGTGGAAAATCTGAGTTATGTTGGTATACCTGCTTTTTGATCCTTAGTATCCATTTGGCATTTCAAGGTTTTGTTGGGAATTCTCCACCTAAGAGTGACCTAAGCTAAAAACTGTGTTCTAACTGTGTTAAATTATGGACATGAAAGACCAAATTCATGAGTGGTTGTAGGTTGTAGGCATATAGTTCGTGGGAAAAATTAAACTTTGAAAATATTAGCAGTTTCAAGCCTCATTTTGAAGAGCCGTAGAGGTCATGTTTTTATACTTAAGGAAGGGGTCTTTGGAAGCAATTCCAGGGATAGTGGGCTCGAATCCGGCTTGGGCCAGGTGAAAATTTTCATGCGCTCTCTAGTACCTTGGCATGTACCTACTATTGTGCGGTCACGTCAAGGGGAAAAGAGTGAAACGAGATGGACACCGAAAAAAGGGCGCTAATAACCTCGCTGTTGATGCGACCTTAACATGGTGTATGGTGTGTGAATCACCCGGCGCCACTATCAAAGTACTGATGAGGCGGTGCTTAGGAGGGACTGCCAGTGAGTACACGCATCCCCGCCCACCGCCAAAAAAAAAAGTTGGATAGATAATAATGAATAACTTCATGACAAAAAGTCAAGATTTTATAATAAAGGATGTGCAAATTTTTTTTCGCAAATTTCAATTTGCTTCAGGTAGTAATGTTTTTTAAATTGAATGCCCTCTTATTTATCTCACTATTCGCTAGCTTTTTTCCTCCTCTTTCGTTCTTATGAGGGGTATTTTACCTCTTAACTCCATAATTTCTGAAACAATCGACAATTTTGATAAAATTACTGTTTACTTGAATTTTTCACGCTGAGCAGCCGTGGTGATAATAATTAACAAATGCCATATTGACAGATTTTTCTTGGTTTGATACTCAGAACAACTCTCGGAACAAGTCTTGTTATTGAATAACCGTGATGAATTCAATTCTGAAAAAATGGAGTAACCAAAGTGTCGTTGCACGAAGAAAGAAAGGAAATTAAAATTGAGCTTAGTGAAGCAGTTTTCTGGTCTTCGAAAAACGAAAACCTTCCAACTATCAAATTAGGACGTGCGTATATTTTGACGTAGGTATTATTTTTCATACCATGGCCTACCAAGAACACGAAAAATACAAATAAAGGACAATTTTTAACAAAATTATCGAATTTCTCGGAAATTACGAGATTTATAGGTGTAAAATTAAGTAAGAAGGAGAAAAGCTATCAAATAGTGAGATAAAATAGGAGGCATTCCATTTGAAGAAAATGACTTATGAAAATTGAAAATTTGCGAAGTTCCAAAAAAAAATTGTGCACACAGTGTATTACTTAAATCTGAACTTCTTTCTTATAGCAAAGTTGGATTTCTGGAATCCAGACGAGAATCCAGAAAACGAGGCCCCTACGTCTTTTCAAAATGAATTCAATTTTCAATTTTTAATTTTCCCTTGGTAGCGAATTATGATTGTTGCTTTTACGAAAAAAAAATATATGAGTCAAATCGTAACTGTGTACTCTTGGAGACACTTGTGCCTACGCAATGGTGGGCACCGTTAACGAAAAAGTTGACTTAGTTAATCGTTAATCAGTTTTAATTTATTGAAAATGTAACGGAAGTTAACGTTAAACCATTAACTTTTCATTCCGTAAACCAAATAATCATCTCCTAAACCACCCTACATAACCCTGAAACCGACGAAACTATTATACTTACACCAGCATTATATACCTAACCAAACTGGGCCAAAATTCAAGTGGACCACCCCAACATTTTGCCTAGGATAAAATGACAATATCTCGAGACAAAATTGCCCGATTCTGAAAATGTTTGTGGTGTTCGATAGAGTAATCTTTTACAAGTTCAACGGTTGAAAACTTCATTCCATTCTTCCAAATGTTCTCTATTTCGAGTTTTAAAAACAAATCAGGCTATTTACGTAACGGACTTGAGTTGACGGAAGTTGAATGTAACGGAAGTTACTTAGTCCGTAATGATTTTTCAAGTTAACTTAAAAGTTGAATCGTTAGCGAAAAAGTTAACTTCGTTAACGCGTACTCTTAGGCGGCCCTACCCTATAGCTACAAATTTTGAATTTGGACGCAATCGGATGCAAATTGTTGATTTCAAAATTTTTGCTAGCTTTAATCTTAGGTACCTACTATTTTCATTTATTGTTATTGAGCGTGAATTTTTCTAGCTTGGGTGCCAATATATTTTGGATATAAAAATTGTTTCTTCTCCTTATCAGCATTTTCTCATACCATAGGAGTTGCTGCATATTTATTCAAGTTATTACAATATTGAAAAATCCGCTTACACAGCACAACACCCAGACCTGCTGCCCGGGAATCGAACCCGGGAACTCTGCTTGCCGAGCGAACACGCAGTCTACTCGACTAGCGAGCCGTCCGTTTTTTTTCTTCAACAATTTTTATAATTTTAGATATAGTGACGGACAATAGAATGGAATCACCTGTCAAACTCTTTTTCATGTTCTGTCAGCTTTATGAGCTCAGATTAATCCTGAACCATCCTGTATATGACCAACTCCTACTCCTCCTACTCCTACAGAAATTATTTAGTACAACTACCAACAACTGTTTACTCATATTATATAACAACCTCTTGGCAGTATTCTACAGGGTGATCATTTGAAAAGTACCCATCCGCAATAGCTTGGTCAAGAAGCTTGAGTATTTTCTGTTCCCACGATAACTTCATTCATACCATCCAAATCAACAATAATTGTTTTCTGGATGTTTCCATTCGATATATTTAGTCCAAGGCCATATGGTCAAAAAAGCTTTGGCGTCTGCAGCTTCGTAATGAATATGAAGTATTGTATACAGGTGTCCCGTTTTTCAACGCTCACTATTGGTATCTCGGAAACGGTAAGAGATACAAAGTCGGTTAAATTACAAAAAAGTTGCGCAATTTTATTACTATCTCAAATATGTCAAGATATCTAAGATATCTTTGCTCATTTCTGAAATATCCCAAAAAAACTGAAAAATGCGCTTTTCCTGCGCTTACTAGTTTTTGAGATATGACAGTCAACTTTATTTTTTCTCATGGACACCATATCATTTGATTACCCAATAAAACTCACCTTTTCTTTCTCTTTACAAAGATATAAAACACTTGTAGCATTTTTGTCAAAATAACCTGTAAAAATTGGAAAAACTGTTTTTGAGGCGAAAAAATCGAGTTACCACTTCGGTTGCCATGCTCTTGTGGCA
Source organism: Anaspis maculata (assembly GCA_949128115.1). Taxonomy (NCBI): domain Eukaryota; kingdom Metazoa; phylum Arthropoda; class Insecta; order Coleoptera; family Scraptiidae; genus Anaspis; species Anaspis maculata. The sequence continues at coordinate 77,091,342 of OX421962.1, forward strand.
TATAAACAATGGCATTTGGTTGCTATGGTCTGTTGATTCTGAAAAAAGTTGAGTTACATTCGGTTTTTGTGTATTTGATAATGATAATAAATAACAATAAAACAAATACAGAACCAAGTATAATACAAAAAACATAGCAATAGCAATAAACATTCATAATTTACAATTGCTCGAATTGGAGTCCATTTTGCTCTATGCAGAGTTGTGTGCCTTTTAGCCATGTATGTTGAACGGCTGCGCTGATATCGTGCGGGTTATTAATTGACTGAAACGCATCATCAACTCCTTGCTTCCAGCTTTTGGTTGCTTCGGGATGTTCTGTCATGAACCACAAATTCAATCTTTGAGTGTTCGCCGCAAAATGGACCCTCATTTCGAGTAATTGTAAATCACAAATGTTTATTGCTATTGCGATGTTATTTTGTGTTATACTTGGTTTTGTATTTGTTTTATTGTTATTCATTATCTTTATCAAATACACAAAAACCGAATGTAACTCAACTTTTTCAAAAATCAACCGACCATGGCAACCGGATGCCATTGTTATTATGCCACGAGAGCATGGCAACCGAACCGGTAACTAGATTAATTCGCACCAGAAATGGTTTTTCCAATTTTTACAGGTTATTTTGACAAAAATGCTACAAGATTTTTATATCTTTGTGAAAAGAAAGAAAAGATGAGTTGTATGGGGTGAACAAATGATATGATGTCCATAAGAAAAAATGAAGTTAACTGTCATATCTCAAGAACTAGTAAATGCAGGAAAAAAATATTGACGTCAGTCGATCAAAGACCTTGAAAAATGTCAGATTTTTAATTTTCAAATTGATAGCTGTCATAATAAAAAAGTTATTTAATATTTTGGAATTCGGCATTTTTCAGATTTTTTTGGGATATTTCAAAAATGACCAAAGATATCTTTGATATTTTGACATTTTTGAAATAGCCATAAAATTGCGCAACTTTTTTGTAATTCAATCTCTCACCGTTTCCGAGATACCAATAGTGAACGTTGAAAAACGGGACATCCTGTATTGTATATTACCTAATACATGAAATAAGAATAATAAAATAAAACAATACAAATCTCAACTTGAATAAAATATTTTAGTTGAAAACATCAGAATTTGGCAAAGCTCCCAAAATATTTGCTGCGTTGCCCTTTTGAATGCAAAGGCTGATTCTTTGAGTTAGAAAGGATCTGGCCCAGGGATCGCCAGATGTTAAAATGAGTTTAGATCCAATGTCGGTAATGAATTCCTTGGCTTCCTGACACCACGGCCCCATCGTCTCCACGGCAAAGGCTTTGAAGTGGAAATTGCTTTTGATTTTGCTGTACTTCGAATGCTTACGTTTACAAGCAGATTCTGCTGCTGCTCCAGGACTTTTCGAAGTGGTTGGGAGGTGGGATGGTGCCAGAGTGTCAGCGCAGGTGACATCCCAAACTAAACGAAGTCCTTTCGACCTTCGACCATGGGACAATTGTGACACCATCAGGGCGTTTCCTGTCATCTATGCATAAGCCAGCTGGTTCCAGAGTACAAGGTATTTTGGCAGTACCCAAAGCTCTTTGTAAAATATCGTTTAGCTGATAGAATAACGTGAAAAGCGGCCAGCACTTCAAAATGAAATTTAGAATAGCATTACCATTGTGAAACATCAAATTGAAGGCAATGAAATTCTCTTTCTGTCAAGCATGCATATTTCTATTTTTTTAAACCATGCATCCCTTTGAAGTAAGGTAGGGTGGAGGCGAAGGGGTTGAAGATGAAAATCAGAACATACGCATCTTAGGTGACTCCCTTGAAATAAAAATCGACATGTTTTTGCTGGGAAGTCTACTCCTCAAGAATCGCGAGTTTATAGGGTAAAAAGTTTCCTTTCATTAACAAAGAGAGGATTTTCATAAGGGTTGGGGGGTGGTTAAAAAATTGAAAATATGTTTGACGGAAAAAGAATTTTATTGCCTTCAGTTTCATGGATCACAAGATTGGTAATGCTATTTGAAATTTTAGTAAGGTGGGATGGGGGCGAAGGGATTGAAGATAAACAATTTTCAGTATACCTATGTCCTGGATGTCCATCTCAAAATAAAAATCGACCTGATTCGGCGTTTTTTTGTGAAAAATTTTGGCGGCGAGAAGTCAGAGGTGACAACTTTTCAAATGTATGGTAACATTTCACACAGACATCGGCTATATTTATGACTATAAAGACAGGATTTTTAGGTTCGAACCTATTTTCTAATGGGATACTTGCCAATGAAACGGATTTGACTGGAAATACTTTTAATTATTATTATTATTATTATTATTATTATTATTAGTGATTAAAACGACCAACAGGCCAGAGCCCAATTACAGGTCGAGTTTAGAGAAGGCAGCATATACAGAAGCAGGAGTGCAGAACAGGATGTCGACTTCATTCTCGATCAAGCTGTGATTTGAGTACCTACATCCTGCTGAGAGGAGAAGATGCCATAAGATTTGTTCTGGCAAAAGGCAGCAGAAACAGAGCTTTTGATCTCAAATGAGCACCTGGCACGCGAAAGTCAATCCTGCTCAGAATCTCAGCGCAGTCAACTCCCCCAAAAAGAATCTTGTGCAGGTAAATAACGGAGTGGGCAGCCCTGCGATTGTTCAAACTCTGTAAGTGGAACCTGTTCTGCAGCTCACTGTTAGGGAAACCCCTAGGAGGATAGACACTGTCCAACCTGAAGGACAGAAATTTCAAAAATCTTCGCTGCACTCTCTCCAGGCTGTTAATATGAGTCTTATATAGGGGGCTCCAAATAATAGAAGCATACTCAAGCTTCGACCTGACAAACGTGCAGTACAGCAGACGAAGCGTAGCCACATCCGCAAAGTCCCTTGAGTTTCGGATGATAAAACCCAGACTTTTGAACGCCGATTTGACGACATCGTTTATGTGCATTCTGAAGGAAAGCTCTGGGTCAAAACAAACACCAAGATCTCTCACGCTGCCAGGTCTGGAAAGAGTGTACTCGCCCAGGTTGTAGTCATAGAAAGTTGGGTTGCGCTTCCGAGTGTAAGACTGTACGTAGCACTTCGAGGCATTTAGTGACAGAAAATTAGCTTTGCACCACTCATCAACCAAGTCAAGATTTGCCTGAAGTAACCGACAGTCGGCGCGATCATCAATTCTGCAAAATATCTTCAGATCATCGGCATATAATAAATGTTTCACAGATAGATTAGCTACTATGTCGTCAGCATATATATCAAAAAGCTCAGGACCAAGATTGGAACCCTGTGGCACACCCGATGGCTGAAGGAACTCACTAGACCTACAACCGTTATGCTGGACAAACAGGTGTCTGTCACATAAGTATGATTTCAAGAGCCTGACCAACGAAGGGGACAAGCCAAAGGCAGATAACTTATGCAGTAAAGTGTCGTGGTCCAGGGTATCAAAAGCTTTTGAAAAATCGGTGTAAATAACGTCCACCTGACCACCAGAATCAAGCACACCACCGATGAACTGGGTCTTACACATGAGATTGGACGCAGTCGAGCGTCCCCTAACAAAACCATGCTGATTTGGAGACAACAACCTGGAGGTATGATTATAGAGAAAGGAATGCAGCACAGTCTCAAAGACCTTACTGAAGTTGCTCAAGAGAGAGATTGGTCTATAATTTGACATTTCATTTTTATTGCCTTTCTTATGAACTGGACAAATACGTGTACGTTTCCATATTTTAGGAAATATGGATGTTCTCAAAATCAGATTGAACATGTCGGTCAGAGGCCTCACGAAAACTGAGGAGCAGTCCCTAATGAGAAAGGCAGGCACAGAATCGGGACCAGTCGTCATTCCGGCCTTAAGTTTTCTCAAAGCATCAAGAACGTCACTCTCACCTATCACATTGACAATCAACAAACCACCGAACTCAGGAAATGCGCACGCAGGCCGTCGAGGCGATGTATAGGAGGGGCTCACAAAAACGGAGGAAAACCGCGCCGCAAAAGCGTCAGCGATGCCTTGAGGCGTATTGTTCTCGACGCCATCGTGAACCATCACTGGTGGAATGTCTCCACACTGCCTTCTGGAGTTGATGTTTTTCCAGAAGGTTGACGGATTATGGGCGATGTCCCTCTCGATACGGATGAGGTAGCTCTTATAGCTGATGTCGATTTCACGCTTGAGAAGCCCACGCAACTCTCTAAAGCGAGCCAGGTCAGCATCATTCCCACCCCTCAAAAACCCCCTCCACGCCCTGTCCTTCCGTCTAATGCAAGAGATAATTCTGCCGTTAAACCATGGTGGATATTTGCGGGTTGACTGCCTCTTAAAAGGTATGTGCTTATCAAACAAGGTATACAGTTTGGAATAAAAAGCCTCAACAGCAGTGTCAACGTCCTTCAATCCGCAAAGAAAAGTCCAATCGACCAAAGCGAGATCGGAGTAAAGCGCAGCATAGTTACCCCTTCTGAAGTTGAACTCACCCTTGCCCACGCCGATCGGACTCCTACTTCTCGCAAGACTGACGGACAACAGCACATCCAGGGCCGGATGATGGCTATCCTGAGGCAAAACAGCAATGGCAGACTCAGAAACCCGCAACACCGCATTGGAAAAAACCAAGTCCAGCGTCCTATCCATGTCATTCCGAACGGTGTTGTATTGCTCAAAGTCAAAAAAACTAACAAGATTGTCGGACGCGACACGCTTCAAAGACGGAGTGTCCTCAGAGTATTCGGGAATGTTGAAATCACCCAGGATGACCAATTCCTCGGTGCCGCTGAGGAATGGTAAAGACATAATACAATCAAAGAGGGCAACATAATGATGGGGAGCAGTAGATGGGGGAATGTAGATCACAATAAAGTAAACAGTACGGAAATTGACCTTAATCTTGACCCCCAGGATGTCAACAAAGAACAATTCCTGAGGAAACAAATCAAGAGATTTTATATTAATCACCGATGAGCCCAGGTTACTGCTCACAGCCAGCAGCACACCACCACCTCTTGAAGATCCAGTAGATGAAAAATCCCTGTCGCACCTGAAAACACAAAAGCTACGCAGATCAAACAGCTCGCCATCACATACGCCATCATTGAGCCAAGTTTCAGTCAAGACAAACACGTCAATGTGAGACATCGACGATACCGACCGAGACAACTCAGAAACCTTCGAGCACAACCCCCTGACGTTCTGGTAGTAGCAGGAGACAAAAGGGCCAGGTCGCAGAATGGAGCCAGAATCAGGTAGAAACGGAGGGGAGGACAGCTGCGAGGCATCAGCCGCATTGACCGCTAATTGCTATCCGGCAACAGAACCGAGCAACTCCTCCCTCAGCCTGTCAGCCACTAGGCCGTAAGCATGGCAGCTCTTATATTCGAACGCGGCATGATCAGTTTTTATATCGATGCTCTTTTTGTTTTTCAAAGAAATGCAGTTACAGCACTGTCTGACCTTGGCTTCACAGCTTTTCAAATCATGTAGGCCAGCGCATATGGGACAACTGACGGGGTTATCGCAGTTTGCCGAGCCATGGTGGAAAGAGTTACACTTAAAACATCGCAGTACAGAGATAGCGTCGTATACTATACAGTTGTCAAAACCTATTATAACATGTTTACAGCGGATTAGGGCTCTGTAGGTGTCAGCATCAACACCAATTGTCGCTTGGAAAATCTTTTTGTTACTCTTAGTAGGAGCGAACTTAATCAAGCTACACTTCGAGTCCTCCGCAAAAATTGAGCGATTCTGAGCCTTGAGAAAGCGGATAAATTCGCCCTCCTCAAGATCCTGCGTAACTCCTACAATGCGAACCTGAGGCTGAATTGATTTGAGCCCGCGAACATTATAATCAGAATTAAGTTTTTCCTCGGCAAGCTTCAAAAGTTTTACACGGTCCGCGGTGTCACTGCAGTTTATCAATATACCCGAATTGCGCAGATCCCTAACCTCACTGATGTTGATATCATTTTCTACGGGGTTAATTTTCTTCAGAATATCAGCCTTGAGTTCGGAGGCTGGAACATTCGCACTCTTAGACCTTATTACAACCTTTGCCTTAGTTTTTGAGGCAGCGCCAGCATAACTCCGAGGAGTGGCCGAACCAACCGGCTGCGACAGTGCCGTGCCACAACCCAAAGCGCCAGCCGACTTACACTCCATAAGTGTGCTCAACCTCCCAATCTGCTCCCGAAGCTCTCCATTCCTCACCCCTCAACAAGCGCACCTCCTCCAACAACTCCGAAGCTTCCAGCCTACCTCCAGTCGCAACATCATCGCACTTATCGGATAGCAACTTCGAGAGCTTCTCCAGCTTATCCTCGACCAAAATCTCAAACTTAAGATCGAAACCAGCCTGCAAATCCTTCCTGAGCTTATCGAACTTGGCATCGAAGAGAGAGGTCCACCCATCTTTCAGGTTCACCTCGCATCGCAATCTGCAAGTGTCGCACAAATATAGAAAGCCTTTTCGCTCATTCAACAATTTGAATTCGGTGTCGCTCACTCCAACACAAGAACAATGATACGAATCACCACAAACGCCCTCACAACGAATAAGAGCTCCTTTGCCGCGGCTAGTTCTACATTTAGCACAGCTACTAGCCATGGCAAGATAATGAGATGAACGCACAAAAAATAATACGACAAATTAGATGAAATGTTGTCAATAGATAAAACTAAAAAGTCTGTACATATATAAAATTAAATCTGTGTATAAATAAATAAAATCCGTGTATAAATAAAATTTGCGTATAAAATCAGTGTACAAACAGAACAAAAACAACAACAAACGAAAACTCCAGCAGGACCGTGAGGCCGGGCGTAGCACAGAGTAGAGGTAGGTATTATGGTCTGTCACATTGGTGCAGAAGGTCAGAAATAAGGTAATATATATAATAGGTAAATAAAGGTCAGTAGGTAGCATACAAGCACTGCGCCCAGCAGTGCGGTGCAACTGCACCGAAAATAAACAACATAAACAATAATCCACTCAGGTGTACGTTTACTATCAGCCAGAAGAAGACAAAAAGTACGACCGCACAAAAACGCAAGAATATTATGGAACGAACTCACCAAACTGTAGAAACCGGCAGGATTCGGGCCAACGGGCCAGGAAAGCACCCAAACTAGAGGCCACAGCCCCCACACAGTTCAAAGGATCCAAAATCACAACCCAAAAAACCGAAAATACGCCAACAAACAGACCAAACCGCGGAGCACAAATCACACGACCACTCGCACACCTATCTTATCTTCTATCTTATCTTTAATCATCAACAAGAGTGATAAATAGTATTTTCTGAAAATTTTCGGAAAATATATCCATTGTATAAAAAAAAAATTTCGACTTTTTTTTCAAAGGGTTGGTAATAGTACGGAAACTCCACTGAAATTTTTATGTCTGTATTTTTCGAATATTGTACACTCTACCAGTTTTTTGAGCTTTCAACCCAACAGTGCTGTTTGTTTAGTTTTTAGTATATTTGTGACGTCACAAATATATTTTTAAAACAGGCACTGCGGCCGCAATTTTGGGAATTTAAGAAAAAGAAAGAATACGGGTACAATATTTTCACCCATACTATCGATTAAGCAATAAAAAAAAGTATCCCATTCTACAGGGTGCCCGTTTTTGAGGCTAAGCATGGGTATCTTGCTTATCTTGAGAGATACAAAGTCGGTTAAATTAGGAAAAAGTTGCGCATTTTCATGACGATCAATGATCCAAAAAGAAATTTGACGTATCGATTTAAGTTTTTGAGATATCGTGAAAAAAACAGAAATTTCAATTTTTGTTTCCATTTTTTATTTCAAAAAACGGTTGAAGGTGGCCTTTTCTAATCTAGACATTGCCAGGGCACTTTTTGAAGGGGAATTAAAAGCTGCCAAAATCTTTATTCTAGCTTTCAAAGCAACCGAGATACGACATTCAACTTCTTTCTCTATTGGGCGCCATTGGATTTTGATATTTTTGAATACGGTATTCTTTTTGATTACAACGATGTGCCACATGTCACTGTTGAAGTAATGTTTGACATTCACGTTTTTTTTTTATTGTCGGTGCTGATTTTGTTTCCAAAGCACTCTTTGAAAAATAAAAAAAATTGTTTTTGCTTGAAAGCATGAATTCAACAGTGGCATGTGACACATCGTTGTAACCAGAAAAAAAAAATTGTAATAAAAAATGTCAAAATCCAATATGGCGCCCATGAGAGAAAAAAAAGTTGAATGTCATATCTCGGTTGATTTGAAAGCTAGAATGAAGATTTTGGCAACATTGAATTTCCCTCAGAAAAGTGCTTTAACAATGTCTCAATTAGAAAAGGCTAGCTTCAACCGTTTTTCAAATAAAAACAAAAATTACAATTTTTAATTTTTTTTCAATATCTCGAAAACTAAAACTCACAAATCAAATATCTTTTTGGATCATTGATCGTCATAAAAATTCGCAACTTTTTTCTAATTCAATTGACTCTGTATCTCTAAAGATAAGCGAGATACCCATGCTTAGCCTCGAAAAACGGACAGCCTGTATAGGCTTTGCCCCAATTTGAAAAATTCTCGAAGATATAGGTATAGCCATTTAATGTAAAATTAACATACAAAGTAAAGGGCCTATTTGCCTATTTTGGGGGTTTAGAGCCTATTTTAAACGGTAGCGCCTATTTTTTGCCTAGAATGCACTTCTTTCCTTGTCCAATCTTTCTGTTTCGTTCCTATTTTGATCAAAAATTGCGCGCCGCCTATTTTCAGTTTTTATGTCTATTTATTGCCTAAGAAGCACTTTTCTCCTTGTTCAATTTTCTTAACTGCTCCCTATTTTATTCGAAAATTGCGCTCAACAGTGTTTTCCGCTATCAGCAACACATTCGGTACTCATCCATCACTCATCGTTTGTTGTGCGGGATTTTCGTTTCTTAAAGGAGACCACAACACAAAAATCGAGTCTATATTTTATTTGACTAACTTAAGGGGAAAGTAGTTAAAGAGTCTACGGAACAAATGTGAGTTTTCTATATCCGCTCAGATCCGATCAGCCGATAAAACGTTTGGAAAATATTATCGTGACGTCACTTGAGAAGATGTTTTCACCTCGATTTCCACCTCCGATTTTCATCTATCACGTTCCCATGGTCTTGCATTGATGCTGTTGTCGTTTTGACAAACGTCATTGTCTTCAAACAATCAGTAATGATTATGGCTCGCTTGAAACCGTCGTCGTCTCACCGGCAACGAAATCAGGTACAGGTATTCCCGTGAGTAGCTATAGGAAGCCCGTGAAAATTTGCCCATCTGACGTCATTGTCGTTCTTAATTATATAACCGTAGCGCCCGCCACGAGATAAGTAAATTTACAAGACCATATGCAATCGTTCCAGTTTTTCCAACTCTTTCATCTGAGACCAACTTGTATTTTGTGTTGTGGTCTCCTTTAATCAAATAGAAAATACCAATGGAAAATAGTAGCATCCCGATCTCGCACGTTTCAGTTCTTTCCACCCAGCTAAATCTTGGTGATCCGGTCTTTGTTCATGGACTGTCCTGCTAGGGTTAGTTGCTGCTGCTACTGCTGACCTTAGCGGCGTTTTAGCCCCATCATTTTTCAGCCAAGAACCGAGAAACTTATGTCATGAAAAACTCGGTATTATTTTTCTGTGTTGTAAGTGCGGTCATTCCATAATGTCACCTGCAAGCATTTAGGAGTTGTAAACCCAAGAACTACCACTAAACAAGGCAATGTCAATAATTGAAAAGGCGAAACAGGCGGAAATCTTGATTTCCTAAAACTGTGAAGTCAAAGTTGAGTCACAATGAATTTTTCAACTTTTTCCGATTTAAAAGTTGGAATAATTTAATCATTTGAGTAGTTGTTACTAGTTGAGTTTGAGTACTTAAGTAAAACCACTTCAATAATTATTTTTCTTCGTATTTTTGTCCTTAATTGTATGACTGTTATGAAAAATCATATACATAATAAGTATATGGCGGTATGGGTAGGTAGTATTCTTTATGAATATTTCAACTCAATCTTGAAGATATATTTTTGTCTATTTAAACGCCTATTTGCCTACACAAGAACCTATTTGCGTATTTAAGAGCCTATTTTGCCTATTTAAAGGCCTATTTCGAGATTTTTAGGACCTATTTGCCTACCTAATGCATTAAGAGCCCAAAAATCCGGTCTTCATTTATGACCCACTTAAGTAAGGTAGACATTACTGAGTGGAGTTCCAGTGCAGATACCTCTCCAATGCAAAGCTAGAATGATATCCATTGTGCGACATTCATTGAGTAACTAGTAGATTTTTTTATATTTGTTTCTTCAACGTTAGCCTATTTCCGCAACGAGGTCTGACACTGACGCCGGTGCGCGGTGGATGCTTTTCTCCACTATACGGGTAATTTTGCCGGACCATTTTTAACGACCAACAACCCAACATCGCATAAGGGCGGCACCAAGAAAATCGGAAGACCTTTGAAATGAGGTATCGCTCGACTCCTATTCCCATATAAAAAATTGAGAGTAGTAGCTACCACGCTTGAGGGAATGCTAATTCAATATTGAATTTCACGCTTAAAGATGTCCCCTCCGAAACGAAAATCGACGGGTCTCGGTAAATTTTCTAACTATCAGCTGGCAAAATTTTATTCATGGTGGATCGTTTTCGTTGGAACACCGTGTAGTTTATTTCTGCCGAATTTGAATTTCAACTCGATGAGAAATAGCGGTTTGGGGCCAGACATAACCAAGGAATATCCCGTATTTGCCTGCGGCAGATATTCCACCATGATTTTTCATGATCCTTGATCTTCCAGGAATAGATTTAAATACAATAGCTACATATATCTTTAGGGAGCTGCAATTGGCAAAGCCTGTTTTGATCTTATGCCCCTGGACCAAATATACAGGTGTCCAGAAAATGGCAGAAAAGCTTCTTTGACTTTTATTTTCAGGGTTACTTATCAAGGGTGAAGGGACGACCGAGGGGACGGCCCTTTGAATCCTTCTAATTTTGTTGTTGTTGTTGTTGAACTTCAAAAGATTTCAGTTCACTGTTGACGGCAGAATTATGAGAAAGAAATATCTATCACTGGACGGTGGACGTGTATTGAATTTTTTTTTCATTCACAGGGTGAGTCAGAATTTAAGAAAATCATTATTCGAAGGACCAGTTTTTGTCCCTTGAGGGCTTGAAAATGGAAGTCTAAGATTTTTTCGATCATTTTTTCGGAATTTCCAACAGGGTCCTCCACAATAACGTGCTGCAGAGCTTTTCCGTCACCTGTCTAGTGTATATCGAATGGAAACCTTCAGAAAACGTTTATTGTTGATTTGGGCAGTAAAAATGGAATACTTTTCAGCTCACTATCATTGAACCTTCAAAAAATACCACTGTGAAAACTGACTTACTTTGGAATTTGCTTAGAGACACAAAGTTGATCTGCCTTTTTAACTTAGCTTTCTACCAAGCCCTTCACTTAGCCTTTAGACAGTATTCAACTTTTTTGCATCAGTTAGACCCAGATAGGTAGGCAGAAACCTATAGGTGGCAGGTAGGTATAATCATTATTTGCAAAAAAAACCGAAGTCGATACGCATTTAATTTGTATGAAATCCAGACGGACATACATCAAAGCGTCGGTACGGTAATATAAAGGACTTTATAGGAAAATGTGGTAAAAAAAGTACAGAATGCAAAAAAAATATCGATGGAGAATAAGAGAGAACAGGTAAGTGAAGTTAGAATATTTCATCTATCGAAAAAATCAAAGCCTATATGCAACGGCATATACCTTGGGATTTATTACATAATTTCCGTATGGGAAGGCCATACGTACGCCCATGGTTAGGGCCACCACGTCTGCTCCCAACTATTGATCGCGGGGGAGGGTGGGGGCGGTGGTTCACGGGGGCCGCCCGAGCCGTCGTCGTCGCCTTCTCCGAGTGGCTCTCTGCAGTGCGCCCTTGAGCACGTGCCATCCATCATCATCAATGTTCATCCTGAAGACGTGCATTGGGGAATCATGAATTTCAAGATAGAGATCTGGAGGATTCCAATGAACACCACCGAACATTCGCGGTTCTATTTATAGGGGGTATATTTGCGTACACGTACCTACCTAATAATTATTAGAATCGACCTTTTCACATTGAAAGTTTCCAGACTTGCTTGGAAACTAATGAAACTATTCATTCCCTACGTATACCCGTCGACTTCTTGGCGAATCTTTCCAAATGCATCAACGGGTTAAAATAGAGAAAAAAACTCTCTCTGAACATTGTGTTCCTATGGTCCTTGTCGAATAATATCGGCTGCAAGGTCACGTCCCACACGCCAGCCCTCGACCTTGACATTGCCTTCATGCAATAGTGGGGTAGTCACGAAAGACCGCGAAAAGAAAGGTCATTTTGGAGCTTCTAATGCAAAGCGCGAAGTGATGGAAGCGTGAGGCATTTATGTAGTAGTACTTATTGGTATTTAACGGGATAAGAATTGATTGATGAGGTTGAAACAGGGTAGTCACCTACTTAGATAGGATTTCCAAATCTGGTCTGTAGAGAAATCTGATTCCGACGTTCATACGTAGGTAACGTTGTTTTTGGAGGAAATTTAGACCACTGAAAGCAAGATGGCTGCAACGTCGCAACCCAGCTAGCAGTACCTAGGTTGGTATAATAGTGTCACGAGTTGCGAGGCTCTCGAGCGATTCCTCTACTTTCAAGAATAAACACGGAGGTGATACTTGTATATCCGAGGCGATGCGAAGCTGAAGATCGAGGCGCGCGAACAAGACACATCTGCACAATGGGCGGAGGTGCTGCGCTCGATAACTTGCCAGAATATACGCGAATAGACTGCCAGGCATTGCTGCAGTGTTCTCGGAAGCACATGAGGGTCCCTATTCTTGAACCGGAGAACAGAGTTTACATGTGTAGTTGCTAGGGAAGGACCAATCATAGCTCTCCTGGCATAGCAACATCGCATGAAAGCTTTGTTTCCCAGTTCAAGAATAAGGGCCCAGTAAGCTCGGAGTCGCTCGTACAAGCCCAGATTTAAATTTACAGTGACAGCAAGTGCATCAACGGCGAAGTTAAGCAAAGCGATATATCAAAGTGTGGTTATTTGTTTGACGTGTTATTAGTAGTACCTACGCGCAGTAATAAACAATGTGTGCTTAAACGTTAGTCTCTCAATTATTGAAATACTCAATGCAAATTCTGGTGGAGACTTACCTATAAGTAAAGACCGAGGTAATTGAACCTGATCAAGGGTGTCTCAATAAGAAGTTGTCGATTTGAATTTCGAGTAAAACTCAATCAAAATTTTTTGAGAAGTGTCAGTTCAATTACTTTTCAATAGAACTGACACATGGAAGTTATTATCCAAACCAAGCTTGAAAAACCACAGTCGCCTATGATATTTTTTCTTCAAGTTGGACAATCTGGCAAGTTGATGGATTGAAAAAGTCAAGATGATGTTAATCAAATTCGTCAAAGTGATGTTTGCCCTGCTGGATTGCTGTTTTAGTTCAATTGTTAGGTCAGATTTTGACACTGACACAGTATTTTCATTCTTTTTTGTCTTGAAAACGCTGTTAGGCATGTTATTTTGATAGTGAAAGTGTTGAGAGAGGTGCAAGAGTAAGAACATACAGTTTAAAAAATAACCGAGAACGACCCAGTCCTCTCGGAGTGTGATTTCGTCGCAAGTGATTTCGTGACCTGAGCTCAACGCGCCCTGTAAGTACCTAGATACGTTAATTCACTCTCTGTTCCAGTATCATGATCTGTGATCCTGGTCTAAAAAAAGCGGCTTAGGTCAGTGAGCAAACCTGCGACCTGCTGATGACGCAGTCCCCAGAATGACAATTTGACAACACAGCGTAGTTCATGTGAAGGTTTCATGTCATACGACTAGACCAAGAGCTATTCAGTGGCGTAGAAAATAGAGCGTGAGAAGTAAAACAACTCCCCCGTATCTACGCCACTGGACAATTTTGTCAAAAGTTATCTACGTCAAGTGATGGGTATTTATTTCGTAAGTATTTGTACCAAATTTGGTCAAAATCGCTTTGATGACTTGAGAGTTATTGCAAAAAAAAGATTTTAAAAACTGAACTTTAAAGGGCTGTGTCTTTCTTAGGAAGCGTTTTAGGAAAAAATTAAATTATGCATGTCGACCTAGTTTTCGATGGAATATCGAATGGTGAAATATTGCTACTATAACCTGGACCACCCTGTATTTATTATTATTCTCTTGGGTTAGGTTCGTAACCTTTGCACTGGAACAACAGTTCATTGGGACTCTTGGATGTTTACTTCATAAGCCCCTTTGCCTAAAAAAAAATGAGTACGAGACTTGCGGCTTTGATTGTAATATCTGCTTCTACATAGCACCAAAGTACGAGTATCTGAATACTCTGATGGTTCACTGATCGCCGATTTATGGCGATTTTTTTATGTTATAGGGTATCAAAATCTTATATGTCTGGGCTATTATGTTGAGGTATAAGGACAAAAATTGTAATCCTGCAGTTTTTACAAGTTTCACTGTACTCTTCGTTTGATCTTATAAATGATAAATTTTAATAACTTACAGTCCTGGTGGTGGTGGATGAAACAGCGCCCTGGGCACCGCCGCCAAGAACAACCTCATGGTTTTTGATCTCCTCGGCTTGACCCTCGGACGTTCTAGAAGACACTCCGATAATTGTTTTATCCATATAGCACATCATTTTACTAAGCATAAACCATTAGGATAATATGGAACCTCTAGATATCAAAGTCAGCATAATTAATTTTTTTGCGCGATTCCCGTCTTCCATACCAGAGGGGTTATCTCCATAGCTTGACAACATGCCTTGATAAGTCTTTCGTTCCTTAATCATACAATTTAGTACATAAATAACAACAAACCTTGAGTCGGTTCATAGCTTTTAGACCTCCTCAAAAGCGATCTTCGGAAAGGGTTGCTGTTTCGAAAGCTTTCCCTGATCGAATTCCGAAGGCCTCTCCGCAACGGTGCCTGGGATGAGCACCCATCGCGAAGCTGAACAATTTCACCATCAATTTCGATTGTTGAGCTTTCAGCTATGCTTAATCTGATGTTTTCTTTTTCTTTTTTCTCCTTTTCGCTTTGTATTCTTTCTTTTTCGTTCTCGTCGTCGTTCGGGGTGTTCGTCAATATTTCGTCTTTTATTTCGAATGTGATGAGACTTTCTCTGCTTTTACTTTTCTCTTTGCTGTTTTCGTTGTCTTTTTTTTCTTTGTCGTTTTTTTCGGTTTCGTCATTCGTTTCGGATTCTGTTATTTTTTCGCAGAGGGCTTCAGCAATTGTTGCTGCCATGATCGACTTCTAAAAAAAAAACACTCTTTGTTAGGTAGGTATACCTATAAATTGCGGTTTGAGGGGCTCAAGGCTCACCTGATGATTTCGTGGTGTTATTCGGCACTTTTTTGCGCTAGCGCATGATATTTTGTAAGTAATTGTTTCACGGTATGCTTAAGTACACAACATCGTTTGTTTGGCATCAGGAATTATTAGCTTATCCAACGTCAGAGATAAGAAGATCCAGGTCTCTGATTCAGATATTTTCACAGATATAGGTGTACAAGAAGGTAAGGTTCCTATCTAAAAAATTGTTAGAATTGAAAAATAAAACTAGGCAAGTACCTACTAGGATCGTTACTAAATCAGCGTGCCTATACAATCGATTTAGATAAAACTATTGCCTAATCCTCAAGTCTGAACAATTTTCTTGGCATTATCCATGTACATAAACACAATGAAGTGAACAAGCACATGGACGTTTTTCTTCTATTCCATTACTATCGGCTTCTTGCTTCGCGTCCAGTGGCCTGTAGGTTCCTTGTTTTTTTTTTGCCTATACCACGCACCTGCTGTGTTGCATATTGTTTTCTTTTACCAAATCACGATAAGGAATAGTTATTAAATTCGGTCATGAATTGTCAGAATTAAACAAAATATAAACACACCGAATTCGAATTAGACGCAAAATACCGCGCAGACGCATCAACACGACATTCTTCAAACACACGAACACCGTCAATTTGTTTATAAATCTGACAAACCGTTCACTCGCGATAGCTGTGGTCCAGAACTGCTAACTTGCCGGAGATAAATTGGCAGGCAGTGGCTCTCAAACCTTCTACGCTGCTGATACTCACAATGCGTTTTTCGAAGCCAAACAAAATGCCTTATGTCAATTCTCGAGGTAGGGAACCATACATTGCTAACAGAATGTTTCATTTATGAACGAGTATTAATTTACAAATATCAATAGCACAAGTTTCTGTATAAGCTTTTGAGAACTGCTTTCATGTTAGCCATCATGCATGGTAGCGTCCACATCGGAGATATTTATTCTTCGGCTTAATCTTAGTAGGTACCGCGATCAGCCGTAGATACATTTTAAGTATAGGCTCATGACCTTTCCTATAGTTAAGGCTGTCATTTCCATTACAAGGAAAGACTGATGCAGACAGTGCAAAAGAGACACAGATGGACTTTCCTGTCATCCTGTCATGGCTCTCGCCTCGGCTGAACCTGTTTGCCGAAAAAAGTGAAAAGAAAACAGTCACTCATTCAAGAATTGGCAAGAGAATAAGTATGAGTCTTTTTTCAAACAAAAAAGGAAATTTTGGGTGAAACATTGAAAATTTTGAATAGAGTATTATACATTTAAAAAAATATTTTTTTTCCGATGGAATCAGAAACTACATTGGAAAATAACTGACCCGTATTTTTTTATTCAGCCAAAAATCGTATCGTTTGGTCGCAATAAATAAATGAAATTTCTATATTCTGCCTATTTCTGACGTCATTTACACAGGCGGTATAGGCGGTGACTCGCTGTGACGTCAGAAATAGTTGAAGTTTTTTATTTATTGCGCCCGAACGATACGGTTTTTGACTGCATAAAAAAACACGGGTCAATTTTTTTTCAATCTAGTTTTCATTTCAATAAAATTTTTTTTTTAGTATAATACTCCATTAAACATTAGGTAGGTATATTATGTTGCCAAAGCCATTTTAGTTGGCCCCTATTTTTTCTTACAGGTTTAGCCGAGAGCCGCGACAGACTAAAAAAACTAGGAAATGAAGTTCTTACTTCAGAAGAATATTTTGCCAATCAATATGTTAGAATCGTGGAAAAACTTCCTGCTAATAGTATACCAAATAGGTTTTCGATTGAAGCTTTCGGTACATGGTTTCGGTATCAAAAATTTGACTCTGGAATCTTTTTTCGATTTTGGAAATGCCAATGGGCTTAAACCAAAGTACATACTTGTAGCTTTCGAAAGAGACCTAAATGGTAAGATTCTGTCAAGGAATAAAGCCACAGGGATTGGTTCCGCAACGCTCATTTCACCAATATAACTCGCCGTCCTCAATTGGAAACTTTGAAATTTATTGCATCTTTTTTGCATTGAGGTAGATAACCCTCCACTCATCATTTCACTTGGGTACTATCTACTAACTTTAATTTTCATTACCACATTCTCCTACCTACTCATTAGTAGTTATCATCAAACTTACCCATGATACCGGCCGCATACTTACAACAAGTGAAATAATTAGGTATCCAAGTCATATCTGCCACTTTACTCTTTCGAATATACTTACATAATATATTAGTATGAATTTGTGTTGGGCTCTTTAATAATTTAGACGTCAGATATGTCGCAGTGTTTTCGTACTCTACTTAGTATCACTGATTGAACTTTTTGTCTCGATCCGAATACGCTTGTTTCACATTCGCAAAAGGATTTCAGAATGTTTCCGTGATATATTATCCTCCGGAAAGTCTTCGGAAGCTCTTATCCCGACTAATTTTGGCAAATTCCAGTATTGTTGCTTGTTGCTTATTCTCGCGTTGGAGTCTCCAGCCAAAATCGTGAGGCTTTTCCAGGATACTTTCCAAACGGGAAGGTGCTCATGTTCTCGTTTTGTCCGTCTCTTCGTCACAGCATCTAGACCTAGACGGAAGAGAATGTTCGAAAAATTTCGACGATAAACAATATTAAATAATAATCAGTAATCACAATTGAGTGCGATGCGGTATCGCTGATGAAGTGCTGCATTTCAGAAGCCGGCTAGATATAAAAATTTATGATATGCGGACAAGTACCCGTTCTTGTGAAAATACATGAATATATATAGGAGGTTATACATCCAGGTACCGTGAATTTTTCTTATTACAAAAAAGTGACAAGGTCTTGCTTCACTGAGATTATGCTAATGTCAAATCAATTTTGTTTCTAGGTAGCAGAAAATTAAAGTCACTTTCTGGTTGTTAACTGGATTATGTCATAACTAGAGATAACTAGCAAATTGGAAGCAATTGTTATAAGTATTTGTTCCATCTCCTGCATCTCATTATGATCTTGATGAGAAAGCTCATGGTCTTGAGATCCGAACTAGGCAAAATCGTGTCTAAATAATGGTAGGACCCTTATTATTAACATCTTATCGAGAAGTGCGCTACTGAGCCTCACGCCCGTGAGAGCATATTCACTTGCTGTCATACTCGCCCATTAATGCTTTGTGGACTTCGGCCTCATCTAATTTTGCGTTGTCAGATTTGGTTGGAATTTGAAAAACTCCTTCCATTTACAGCCCACATTACACTCTACAATTTTTTGAATGTCTACTTCTGCGTTCAGTTGATTTTTGAATAATTAACTTTTCGACAATATTTAGTAGTTCTAGTTAGTTAGTTAGTCACTCTGATTCTCATCACACTAATGATACATATAACGAGCGATCAAATACTCGATTGCTCAAGTTGGCGTACGATGCTCACTTTTTCCCGAACGGGCGAATTATGAACGTGTGTTTGGGGAAAAGGTGAGCATCGCACGCCAACTTGAGCAATCAAGTATTTGATCGCTCTGTAACTCTCGAAAGAAAAACAGCACTTTAAAAACCACTGAAACATTTATTTATATATACATTCATTTTTTTTTTCAACAAAAAACAACTATAGTAGGTACGTCATCAATGAAGAAAATGCACAAAATAATTTTCGGCGAAGCTATTATAGCAGACACTCATCTGGCTGAAATAATGAACAGATCGTATTGAATAATTATAAATGAATGATGAAGTCTGCCGCCTACACTGCTCTCTGAGGAAAATTAATCGCTGGTAATTACCGTAATTGTGTCCCAACTTAAGTATTGGAATTGATAATATAATGATAATATACGATATAGTTATAAATGTCAACAAGTTGCTACATTTATGTAGGAACAGAATGTACATTCTTGTTATTTTTTTTTAACAATTTTCGTGGGTAGGCATTCATTAGAGAGAGGGTGGAAACAACGAAAGTTTTTAGCTCTTATTCACTTACAATCTACGAGTATTTGTGTTTCTCTAGTAAGTTGCACTAAGTATATTATTAGTATATTATTCTAAGTTCCCCTAAATCTACTGTTAGTCGTGTTTGAAGTGAAACTCACTCGTACTATAAACAAAGCTCAAAGGGGTGTTTAATTGATATTTTTTCAACCCTAATAAAAAACTGATACATTTGCAAGTTGTGCGCTTTCTTTCATTTTCACTCATTCGTTGTCTCGCTCTATTTTTTGAAATTTAATACAAAAAAGCAAATTTGCAAATGTATTTTGCGTGGATTTACAAAAAGTCAAGTCCTCTCACGAGAATTCCACAGGTGGGAGCCAGGAATTTATTATATTATTTAGATGTACACATACTAGGGGGAATGAACTCTCTCGGGAACTGGAAGTCTTTAGCAAAGTATCTTCATCAGCGCTGTGAGAGCGGTGCAACGTGCAATTTTTCTCGTTTTTTTTTTCATTAATTTACATTTACGTCTTGGTTCATAGCTTAAATCTATATCACAAACCCTTTTAATAATGATAGTAACAAAGCTAAATCCTCTTGTAATAATATTATAATAAGAGTATATTCAAGTCTTGCGTAGCGTTAACCCTGGCCGATCAATGTAAGGAATATATTAGCTAATAATGTGACAAATCTCATAATAATTATTTTCTTACCCGCAAGCGCTTAGTTTTTAAGTATAGAAAATTATGTTTCAATGGCAAAAGCGGATCCCATTTTTTTTTTCTATCTTACCTAATGTACATTTATTGTTTCTCATATTTACATGTTTTCTTTTTTTTTTTTCAAGATACTTAAGCTGCATAGAAATTATAATAAGAGTATTGAAGATATAGGTACTGAAGAAAATGAGAATGAATAAAATGGGAAACTAAAAGAGTTTATTCCCTAAGCTTGTGCCAGTCGGCTATCTGCCTGCGGGCAGAATTGCACACTTCCTTCCAGTGGTGCAGGGCAGTTCCGGTGCATTTGGTGCCTCCCATTTCAAGCCTACCAATCACCTGAAAAATTATTAATTTTGATAGAAGTGTCAATTCAATGACTAAATTCGAAACTCACTTCATTCTTAGTAACCCTGTCCCAATCTAAAAGTAGGAACTCCAAGCTCACAGATTCTAATCCCTCTCCTCCAGCAGGGATATCGAAAACAAAGCTCTCGTTAAAGACCGGGCTCAGGGTTCGCTTCTTCACATGGGTTTTCTTCTTGGCAATCCTTTGGCCGTTGTACAGCAAATAGATTTTGACGTACGGGTCTGCCAAGCCAGTCACGTCCATTTTAGGTAAGTTTCGGGCCTTGAGCACCACCACTGTCAGTCTGTTAGCTGCCGGTTGCCAGCAAAGGGAGACCAACAGCTCTCCACGGCCCTGTGAACGAATCTGGAAAAGAAAAATCTTGCTATAATTTTTTTTCTCCCAAGGATGCCTGCAATTTTATTATAAACTGCTGGACAACGATGTTGTCGGTATCGAAAAAATGGTTCGATTTTGAAGACCAATAACTTCCGATTGCCGAATGCTATTTCCATTTTGTTTGTTGTGTTAATTAGCCTAATATAATGTTTTCGTAATGTATACTGTGAAGGTAAATGTTAGAAAACTTTATTTAAAATTTCTACAGGGTGATACGTAAAATGCTGCAAAATTGCACCGACTTCATCCTACTACCATTTGCCTTTTTTTTCATGTATTCTATTACAAAAATCATGAAGTGTAATAATTATATTATCTCGAAACGATGTGGGAATTACCCAGATTGGAAGTCTAACATTGAAGATATAAACTTTTATGTTGAATGTTACAGATTTGCCTTGTTGGCACGCAGGGACGGAGTAAATTGCGCTAGAAGCAACAGGCAAATTGCCCTCCCCCCGCAAGATTGTTTGTACAACAGTCCAGGACAACTATTGGACAGGGAGCTGATGCCTCAAAACTTACGTCATAAGGTACATGATTTTAATTAACCCTGTAGGTCTAATGTGCGTTGATAAGGTTGTTAAAAATTGCTTTGTCTTACATGTCAGACCGGAGGCTTTAGGCTGGTATAGGCTTGTCAATTTTAAAAAAGTGTCAAAAATTTACGTCATAAGGTACATGAATGAAACCAAGGGCTTTTGTGTGGTTACATCCCCTTGATCAAAAATCGAGTCATAAGATAAAATTTTTGGGGGCTCTCGGTCCATAAGACAAGTTTGAAATCTTCAATAAGGGCCAAAATTTACCTCCTCCTGAAGACTTCTCCTTTGACATAATTTCAGGAATGAAAAACGATTCTTACATGATTTTTTACGCAGGTTTCGAATCTGTCCACGAAAATTTTTAATGGTACATTGCTTACAGGGTGCAATACCGAAAAAAATTTCTCAAATCGTACACCCTGTATTTTAACATGGAAATCGATTCCGTCTTTCATCCTGATTACAAATATATATATATATATATACCACACTTAGTGGGTTAGTCAACAAAACGCCTATGAAAAAATTGATAAATTTTGTTTTTTTTTTTAAATTTCAAACTTGTCTTATGGACCGAAATCCCTCAAAAATTTTGTCTTACGACCAGATTTTCAATTGAGGGGATGTTCCCACACAAAATCCAGTTAGTTTCATTAATGTACCTTATGATGTAAATTTTTGGCCATTTTTTCGAAAATTGAGAAGCTCATACCAGCCCAAAGCCCCCGGTCTGACATGTAAGACAAAGCAATTTTTAACAACTTTATCAACGCACATTAGACCTACAGGTTGAAATCATGTACCTTATGACGTAAGTTTTGAGGCACCAGCTCCCTGTTCATATACTCCCAACACAACCCGAATTTTGGTGTGGGGCCAAACAGGGGGCACTTTTTTAAGTGGTTGTCACCACGTGGTATATCCGCGAGTTGATTGAAATTGCGCTCTTGAGGCGGTCGACCAGGCAATGCGAGAAGATAAATCAAGTCGCGGACCTACGTTTCCACTTCCACAGCTAACTTCAATATATTATTTGAAAAATTCTCAAAAGTATTGCATACTTGGTTATTAAACCCGGTCCGCACGGGCGGCAGATTCGCAAAATTTCGGCGATATACCGCTGAAATGCAATTGTTGTCATTGTTGTTTTGTCAAAAACAGCGGCATATCGCCAAATTTCAGCGATATATCGCCCGTGCGGACTAAGCTTTAGGAATAAAAACTTGACTGTCTTATTTCTGGAATTTTTACTTGTCAGGATATTTCAGAAACTCTGCGAGATTCTAACTTTTTTGGTTTGAAAGTTACAACTTTCTGTGCTCCTTTTTTTCTTTCCCCTGTTAAGTCGATGACGCGCAAACGAAAACTCACAAGACCTTTGATAATTATGTTGTTCTTCACTGTTGATAGAAGGCGTGTACCTACCAGTTTTCAACCTTACGGGGTTTAATAGGGGATGAAGCCTTAAATAACTATGGGCTATAAGTGCCAAACCATTCAAGTGGCTTTTTTTCAGAAAATCTCAAGTACACTAGTGAGATTATTGTTTCATACAGCTGCAGTTATCAAATCGGGGATATGTAGTCATCGGGAGATGAAAGCGGCCTGGAATGTTCAGCATTCGCCTACCTGGTAATGCAACTATGTAATGGTACGAAACAATAATCTCATGCACGACTGTGGGGTGGGTATAGGTAAGTGGATAGCATTATTAATTATCATGATTATGCCAATTATTTCACCCTGTATAACTGACCTTCAAGCTTCTCGGTTGTATCTCCCGGCAAAGAGCCATCTGCTGGTTTTCGATCTGAGTCACGTCGACGGTGTTCAAGGCGCAGAAGACTTCTCCAATGATGTCGTCGCGGCTGTAGCGGTCGAAGCTCAGTACGACAAAGTGAAGAGTGATGTTCGGTAGTTGATTGAAATTGATGCTGTAAAAGGTGAAGTCCTCATCATAGACGGGATTGCGGGTCTTTCTCAAGACTCTGGTCTTGACCTTGTGCTGTTTGTCCGGGAGAAGTTGGAGCTTCACGTATGGATCACTGGAGCCAACGTTAGGATCTTTGGCTGGTAAGTCCCGACAGCGAACCACCGACACTATCAAAGCGTTCTTATCGTGCTTGTACCTGAAACAAATAAGTTTTCACCTAAATATTGTTACGAGTTGCGTGGCTCTCGTGCGATTCCAGTATATTCAAGAGCAAACGCGGTGGTTCTAGATTTGTTCAAGCAAGCTGGAGATCCCACCGATCGAGTAAGACACATCTGCACAATGGGTGGAGGTACCGGATCGAGAGCTTGCCGGTATAAGTATACGCATTTCGGTACTAACTGTAGGGATTTTTCATGCTAACTTTTTCAATAAATCCGCACCAATTATTTTAGGTAGGTACCAATTATTAAATACTTTCACGGAAAGTGGTGTGCATATTATTGTGAATTGTGATTATTTTCTTGCCGATACCAAGCTTAAATTGAATCCCTATCTAAGAGATCGATTCCATCTTAGGGCTCTTCAGACCGCATAAGTCAAAATAATTGTCTCGATAACGGCACATTACGAACTCCATCAATCAATCAGACCGCTAAATTTGGCAAGTTACCGATGCTATGCCGTCCGAATTTTGCACCTCCAACATAAAATTGAAATTGAACTGTTTGTAGGTAAGTACGGGTCAGGGTTCAGGGAAGTCCAAAGCTCGGTCCAAAGAAATAGGTAACTATTACCTTAGCTTGAAGACAAGTTGACCCAGGTATGCTGCATTTTGTTGTAAGTTCTTCTCGTTGGTTTCAATCTCCTCCTTGGTGGGGGTGTGCATCACCTCGTTTTCCGTGGTGTAAACGTCCTTCATGTGCGGCTGTCCGTCCACCTTGTCGGTGGGATTCAAAACTCCGCTTTCTAAGGGTCCCGCCATGCTGCTGGACATACTTCCAGTTGGGCTTGGAGTGTGCGGGGCCGATATCTTGCAATACAAAAACAAATAAATTAATATCGACTACTTAGATATTATTCCGGATTCGGGAATACGCGATATTAATAGGGGAAGTGTGGGTTGACTGGTCCGCTTTTCAGCGCTTTTTTTCATGGGCCCATACCAAATCGACCGTGATTTGGGAACAGGACGAAGGCGCCATTTCGTGAAATGTTGAGGAGAGTTATAATTATTCTGTTCCGTTATTTAGAAACCACTTTTTTTTTTTAAACTAATGTAATGCTAAAACTATTTTCTAATGGTTCTTGAAGTTGAAAAATGCTGCCATACTCACTAAATCACGTCTTCGTGAAATATATAGCAAGATTTTGTGGATATTCGTCGTTTTGAAGAATATCTCTTACTGGCGCTTTCGCCTTCGCTCCCATCCTCTTGTTGATTAAGCATTCCATATAATTTTTTTTGCTCTATTGAAATTGTCGAAAACTGAAATATATCATTTCATTATTCATTTCATTTCAAAAACAATCGAATACACTGCTCAACAAGAGAACAATGGGACACCTGAACATGTTTGTCAAATTTGAATCTCTGTAAGTACCTACTGAAAGAAAGAACAGATTTCCATGATTTTTCATTTCGTGGGAAGCTAATTCTTTGTGCAATAACAAAGAATCAATAATTTTTTATACAGGTGCTCTTCATTATTAATACACGACAGGGTGCACCAAAAGTTTCATCAAAATCTGTGAAAGTTTCTCAAAAATGTGAAAAAACGGGACGTTTTCATTTATTCATGTTATCGTACACCTGACTGAAGTTTCGAAGCCAAAAGCTTATTTCCACGTCTGGCTATTATCAGACAAATGACCACAGAGTTGCATTGTAATTTATCCTAAACCACGGTCATTTTAACATCTTTTTTGCAATTTCTTTAGGTTGCATGCCTGAGTTTTATCAGAACTGTTCCTTGATGTTTCATCAATACCTGGTGGGTACTCTTGCTGCAAATCAAATTTGATTGAGATCCGTGCGCTAATTCTCGAGTTATTAAACGTCAAAATTTTGGGTTTGACAGCTCATAACTCATGACAGATATGTCATACATTTGACATGTTTTGAAAAGGGTTTTTAAGGAGCTTCTCGAAAATCAAAATCGTTTTATCGAAATCTCTTGTCTCTTTGACAGTGACAAACTCCGTCTAACAGATCACGTTGAAAATCATATCTTCATCTTTCCACCATAGACCCTATGGTGCATACCAAGTTTGGTCGAAATCGGTCTGACGGTTCAGAAACAAATCGAGGGACAAAGAAAACTGTTTATCACTGAAAATTAAATTTTTATTTTCAAGTTGCTTGCCTGATTTTTATCAGAGCTGCACAGTTCACATTAGCCCAGGCATTTTAGATTTTGACCTGGAAAAAAATAACGAAAGTCTGAAAATTGGTGGAACGCTTCCACTTTAACTCCTTAACCACATACTGAAAGTCCTAAAAAATCCTATGTCCGCTTCATCGGTTTTTGGCGGCAAAAAGGGTGTAAGTGACATTATTTCAGAAACTATTTATTAAAATACGCGTTGAAGTTTCAATATCGGTGAAAACTTCCGAAAATGATCTTCTCGGTCAGTTGAACAACATACTAGAAGTCCTCAAAAATCCTATGTCCGTTTCGTTGTTTTTTGGCGGCAAAAAGTTGTAAGTGACATTGTTTTGGAAACTATTATTGATTGAAATAGGCGTTGAAGTTCCAATTCATCTGGAAATTGCTGGAACTGGTTTCCTCGATCATGTGAACAACATACTGAGGTCCCAAGAAACCCTATGTCCGCTTCATCGTCTTTTGGCGGCAAAAAGGTATAAGATCATTTCTTGAAACTATTGTTCAAAATATGTGTTGAAGCTGCAATACAGTTGAAAATTGCTGAAAATAGTCTACTCGTACTAGTACAGTCAACTAACAAAGAAGACCATTTCTAGCAATTTTCAGCTGTACTGAAACTTTAACCCGTCTTTCAAAAAAATTGTTCACAATATAATGTCACTTACACTTTTTTGTCGCCAAAAAACATGAAGCGGGCATGGGATTTCTCAGGACTTTTAGTATGTTATTCAACTAACAAAGGATAACATTTTTCAGCAACTTTCAGCTGTGCTGAAACTTCAACTCATGTTTTAGTAAATAGTTTCCAAAATAAAACCTTAACCAACCAAACTTGAACCTTTTTGCTGCCAAAAACCGATGAAGTGGACAAAGAATTTTTTAGGACTTTCAATATGTTAAGCTGACCGAGAAAACCATTTTCAGCAATTTTCAGCTGTATTGAAACTTCAACGCGTGATTCAATTATTAATTTGCGAAGCAATGTCACTTACACCTTTTTGCCGCTAAAAAAACGATGAAGAGGATATAGGAATCTTTAGGACTTTCAATATGTTGTTCAACTGGCCGAGGAGACCATTTTCAGCAATTTTCAGCTGTATCGAAGCTTCATCGCGTATTCTAATAGATAGTTTCTAAATTATTGTCACTTACACTTTTTGCCGCCAAAAGCCGATGAAGCGGACATAGGATTTTTCAGGACTTTCAGTATGTGGTTAAGGGGTTGAAGTAAGAAGCGTTCCACCAATTTTCAGACTTACGTTATTTTTTTCCAGGTTTTGGTCAATTCTGATCTAAAATGCCTGGGCTACATGTTCCGTCAAGTCCCTGGGTAGGTAATCTTGCTGCAAACCAAAATTGAATTTTGATTAAATTTGGTGCATGGAAAAATTTAGAAAAAAGTTCAATATGGCGGCCGAGTTTCATGATTCTCAGTATGAGACGCGAATATGTTCCAAACGTCATCAAAATCGGTCAGTTAATGCGAACGTGCAATATGGCAGGCCAAGATGGCGTCGAACTGGAATAACAAAAATGGTCAATGTCCACTCTTTTGGGCATAAACTACCCACTGGAAAAAGTTGCAGGCCTCTAATTTTATTCCTCGAGAAGGACTTCAACTGCAAAAATTTGTACACAGACAGACAGACAGACGAACAGACATATAGATTTGATCTTAGAACCTATACTTATATAATTAAAATTGATCATACAGAGGTGAAATCTCCGAGAGAATACGCTCGAATAGTCCGACGACAGACAGACAAACTGGCCTACTGGCCACAATAAAGCACTTTCTTCAGAAATCGGAAATGCGCAAAAAAATTCTTCGAATCTTATTTTCGAAGTTACGAATAAGCAGAATAAGGATCAAACAGTGTTCTTCACATTCTTCTGATTTCGTTATTTCAAAATATTTAAAAAAAGTATTGGTGGCAGAATTATAAGAAAGAAATGTCAACTACTGGGTGCGTACTAGATTTCTATTTATTGTAAAGGGGGAGCCATGTATGAAGTAAAACATCCAGTTTCTCTGAAAAATGTCACAAAAAAATACTTCGGTAAAAAACTATGTGACTATTGTTCTACATCGGTTCAGGGACCAACCATATGGTTTGGAGGTATTTTGAAGAAACATGATAGGTAGTCGAGGTTGCTAACTCACCCTGCATACTCTGTAAGTAAATGGAAGATCAACACACATCCAGTGATTCCAGTAGTTAGTGGTTTATATTTTTTCTCATAATTCTGCCACCAGCAATTCACTGCAATATTTTGAAATAACAAAACTAGAAGAGTTGGAAGGACCACCCTAACCCCTTACAACTTCATAAGTTTTAAAATAGAATTTTTTTATAATTTTTTATGGGCTTCATAAAAGACTCATTTTATCGTGCTTAATTGATACTGTTCTGACGCGCCATTTCTACGTCACCCTGTTCACCTACCTACCTATAAGATTTTCAGAATTTCAGATTTTTAGATTTTCTTGAATATCTCTATCATGATCTTTATAATTATCACGTCTTTAACCTCTATTCAGGGTGTTCCTTTGGTGATGCGAAAAAAATTAACTGTATATGTAGAGATCTGCCAAAATAAAGAGGATTACTTATTAACTACGTGAGTAGTAATCATTTGATTGAGAACTACTCAATGCACTCATGCTAGTAAGTGCTTAGTGCGAAATACATTCATGAACATGATATCAATAAGACCACACGTCGAGCTCTGCTTGTCGCAGGTGATACACACCTACATTCTTACCTTGGTTCTTACCAAAATCTTATTGAGGTAGGTAAATGACCTGACGAATCAGTGCAGTTTCACTTCAGAAAGTCGACTTACTACCCAGATAGGTACGGTTGTTGTGTTAGTTGAAAATTAAATAAGTCGTCGATTCACGTATGAATACGCAGACTCTGGTGCTGGATTTCAGAACAGGTAATTAAGTTAAAGTTACCGCATCAGTGGTAATAAGATTCTTTCTTTGGTCATTTTCAACTGATGGATTCATAGAAATTCTGCGGTTTTAAAAAATATTCTTACGATATTCGTTGAAGACTCCGACGCAAGAATAATAGGCCATCCACAATGATGTTAATGTTAACGTAATGTTATCCGGCAATGGTAATGTTAGCATTCAAAGCAATGAGTTTCAAATGGTGACGTTCATAATCATGTTAGTGGCAATGGTAAGCATTACCCATTGAAACTCGTTGCTTTGAAATGCTAACATCACCATTGCCGATAACATAACTGTTACGTATTTCGCATACGGGTTCGAATATAATTGAGACGATCGTTTTAAAACACACACTGTTTATTACTGCGTACTACAATAACTACACGCCAACAATTATCTACTTGGAATTATCGCTGTGATTATCGCTCGCTTATTCGCTCGCTGTCTCTTTCCAATTCAGTACTGACTGTCGCGCTGTTGGACGGCTTTTCGATGCCTCCGATTAGCGTTCCCGAGCTTTCTGTCATCTTCCAGCAATTTCCATAGTGGCCCGGCGTATGCGGTTTCTAGACCACTCCTGAATAATCACACACACCTTTCGCGTGCTTTCCGTGTGTTCTGGAATCTGCACCTCCGCCAAAATGGACAGATGTGTCTCGATCGAACGTTGAAGTCTCCCAATCGCGTATACTTCTGGAATGTACCAGATCGCTCCGCACTTCTACACTGCGATCTAATGGATGGAAGAATCCAGAAAGATCGAGTGTTTACCAATATGCACGGGATCGCCGCTCGTAACATTACGTTAACAATTACATCATTGTGGACGGGCTATGCTATAAGACACACATCTGAACAGTTGGCGAAAGAACCGTGTACTTGATGAGAATTTGCCGGAATATTGAATATTATTGCTGAAACTCAAGCTATTACAAATTTCCAAAGCTCTCGCGAATAGACTACAGCAACAGAATATTATGCTGGAATATACCGAAGAAAGCGAAGCGACCAGAGCAGTCAAGGTTTTTCCGGACGCTCCGGAATATTCTGGAAATGCAAGATACACAGAGAGAGCAAGCGACTTGGGATCGAGGAAGGTAGAGCTGAGTTGAGATCATCGAAGACGCGAAGAGTGCGAAGTTAAGAAAGCGACATAAATAGTTTTTTAGGTGTCCAATCCAAATCTTCAACAATAGTATATGTACAGGGTCCGGCAAAAAGTGCTTTACACTTCTTTTCTTGAATTACAAGGAAACTAAAAAAAAGTTATTGCGATGATTTTTGGTTTACATGAAAGAAAAGGCTTAGGAGTTTTTTGTTGTTTAAACTGCTAGTGCCAAATAATGATGTGGAGAACATTATACCCATACTGTCTTTTTTATTGAACATTTTTTTGACTCAAAACCGATTATCGTCGTGCAAAGACGAGTCAGAGCGCAAGACCCATTTTAGGGTCTTAATGTCCCGAGAAAGTCCCTCGCGTCCTAACAATTAAATAGTCGAAGAAAAAATAGAAGAACGGAGTTTCAATTTTCAATAAAAAACCACCAGGTCGACTACGATTCTGTGAATAATCCTTCAGTATAAAGTCCTTTTCGCCAGACCTATTTAGTTGAGGATTGAGATGAATGATCCATTTTGAACAGATTTTATGGGTTTAAATGTGGTGAGGGGGATGAATCATCTCATCTTATCATTTTATGTGAATTTTAATTTCCAGAAAATAGAGATATTTGTACTTTGGGGTACGGAAACACCTTAACCTAAAATAATAACGCTACTGTCCTTGAGTCTGATGATTCTTACATTTATGGAGGATGCCAGATTGCAGATTGATGATCCGATAAAAATGTGCATGGGGGCAAAATAATTATAGAGCTTCAGTGCAGGAGGGCTTAATAACCCTTCGACGAAATATTTAGTGAATCATAACAATAAATCTCTCTATTCTAATCGGAGTAAGTACATATTGGAGCCAACAATTTCCTAGAAAGCCACATTCAGTATGTAGTGTAATTTTATAGTTGTTCGGAACTACAGAATGATTGCACCTAAAATGGGACTATTCCAATATAATACATGGGTAATGAAAAGAGTAGTCAAACTAGATAAAACTAGTCAACTTAACAACACGCGTCACGTTCTCGTGACCCTGTTACTGAACAGCGCGAGCCAACATAGCGAGCTGTGATAGCGAGAGACAAAATTTCGCGGAACTAATAGCGCCGGACAAAACAACGCTAGAATCAAACAGCGCCAATGAAATAGCGCTGCGACAAAATTGCGCGGAACTGATCGCGCGAAGATAAAATAGTGCTGCGACAAAGTCTATAATAAGTAGTTTTTATTTATAATCTATATTAAGTATATCATACTCATCTGTTTTATCCTAGCGCTGTTTTGTCTGCAACTTATTTGCCTCAAGCTGATTTACACAGTGATATTATTTAGGTACATCGCTATTCAGTAACAGAGCCTGCTGTCGTATCAAAGAATCTGCCTTGCGTTGAAGACTTGATTCGTATACAGATTATCCCAGAAATGGCGCATAGGTGAGTACGTTGTAGAGGGGTCATCAGAAAATTTCTTTCTTCCCAAAACATTCTTTACATCTTCAAAATGGAATAAAACAAAAAATGTTTGACTTTATTTGGAAACTTTCAACTTGGAATCAGTATCAAACTTCGTTTAGTATGCCATACAGGGTGTCCCAGCTTAAACAATCCAGCGCGATTTTCTCAGAAAATATCAAGGCAACAACAAAAAAAATTGCAATTTGGGGAAAGCCTGATCTTTTAGCTTTCTTTTGAGGGGGCGCCGATGCTTTTAGGTACCCTAGTTTTCGAAAAAATGCAGTTTGAATTGGGCGAGTCACAAGAATTCGAAAATTCATGACCGACAAAACAGAATACATACTTCAAATGAAAAAAATTCCCTTTCTCAGGCTTTCTATTGATGTGTCGCCGATGTCTGTCCTGGCCCAATAAGCCAGAAATCCTGTCTCAAAGTCCAGCAAACACAATAATCGGAATACGTGATGTCACCGATCACACACTTGTTGATTTTAACACCAGCCGTAACTACGACTTTTTCACTTAACATACCTGGATTCACCATAGCAATGAATACTGGCTGATGTGAAAATCAATAAGTGTGTGATTTGTGACGTCGTCATGAATTCCGATTATTGTGTTTGCTGATTTTTGAGGCAGAATTTCTGGCTCATTGGGCCAGGTACAGACAACGGCGACACATCAATGGAAAGCCCAGAGGAAAAGGTTTTTTTTTCATTTGAAGTATTTTGTTTTGTCGATCATGAATTTTCGAATTCTTGGGACTCGCCAGATTCAAACTGCATTTTCTTGGAAACTAGTGCACCTACAAGCATCGGCGCCCCCTCAAAACAAAGCTGAAAGATCAGGCTTCCCTCCAATTAAAACTTTTTTTTTGTTGCCCTGATATTTTCTGAGAAAATCGCGCTGGATTGTTTTAGCTGGGACGCCCTGTAGTGTCATATTTTTAAATATCTTTGTGAGTAATGAAAATGCTGCCTGTTGGGTGAAGTACAATAATAAATAATAAATAACTGAATAAATGAATGAATAAATAAATAAATTAATAAATAAATAAAAATAGGGTCAAACTTTGAATTTTCATAACTCGAAAAACTTCCAACAAATGTTTTTATCATTTCTTCTGGACTTCCTGATGACTCCCCCCCGACCTACTGGAGAGTTCTTGCGCCATTTCTGGAATATCCTGTATAATTCCAGACAAGAAATTTTTGCCCTGAACTTGCTGAACTTTTTGCCTTATCTAATTATTTTATTTTGATTCCATTTGTTGTCTGAACGTTGAAAATTTGATGAGCTTGCTTGAAAAATGTTTTGTATACTCACTCCTGGTGGCGTTTTGGAAGGTCCAGTCGGGCTGGGGCTTTTCTTCAGATAATGCGTAGTGGCTCCAGCTGGGCTCTTGACAGCCGTAGGCCGTCGGTGAGTATGAAACGCCAAGGGCTGATCCGGGCCATGTCTTTTCGCATTGTACAATCTGCGCTTTCGGAAGCAGTACAGGATGACTGCCAAAACGCAGCAGCCAAAACCAACCCCGGCAATGGCCAAACCCGCAACGGCTGAGGGCGAGGTGACTGCAAAGACGGTAAAATAAGAAACTAATAATTATGTATAGACGTAGGTGATACAGATGAGCTAGTACTTATTAAAATTCAGACTTTGATGAAGTCAGCTGAAGGTGTATTTTGATATGGGAAACAAAACCATCAGAAGCAAGGGTCAATCATTGACATTTAAAACTTACCACCCTCGATCGCCCTGATCTGAGGCTCGTCCTCGACCATCCTCCCGAACGATTGTTTCACTTGAAGAGTTGGTTTTTTGATGGATCCCGGTCAAAGTTGCGGGTTTGCACCCTTTTTCGCGTTTTGTTTGTCTGAACCAACGGTGCACACACAGATCGTATTGCGTCCAACTTGGGTATTTCGCCTTAATCATACGGAATCAATACAACCGGAGGAGCGCGACGCAAGCGCCGCGACGGAGCACGTGACGTCACGCGCCGGATGCGGGGGTGCTGCCGGCTTTTCGGGAGAGAAGAGTGTGGGATAGGGATGCCCGATTGATTGTGCGGCTCGACCCGAACACAACACCAGCAATCTCGCATTAATGGCCCATTGATGATGGCGATGAATTTATTTTACACACAAACACAACGCACCCCGAGGTGTAATTAGAAGTTTAGGGTCTGTTCGTTATGAGTTTTTAATTGCGATGTTTTGGGAGCAACAAAAGCGCGCTCGCGAGATTGAGGAAGGGCAGAGCAAACAGTTATTATCTTTGGAAAGCTCCTTTCAGAACCCTTTGCTTTTGTGTGTTCGTCCTCGTTTCGCCCTTGCTCCACGTCCCTTGTGTAAGGGTCTGCCGAGGGTCGTTAAAAGCTAGCACCTAGGTGATAAGAAAGTTGGGATTATCCAAGTCTGCCAGCTTTTGTTTTGACGGCTGAGAATTTATCTCCTATCTTATTTATTATTTCGTAAAGGTTCCAAAGTGTCTTGCTTGTGATGAGACATCAACGCATTGCTGGGAATGATGTATGACATTTACCCGAACCTGCCAAAAAATCTGTTGTGGGGCGACACAAAACTTTCCCGGCGGTATCCAGAGACGTCAGTAATGATTTTGATCGAAGTGTCCCTTCGGGAGGGGGCGATTCGATTTGGATATCTCAAAAATGCAATGCTGGTTCCTTATTGAAATTTTTGTTCCTACTTTAGATATGATGATGAAATTACAAAAACTTGATTGAAAACTTTCACTGCATCTGTGTGTCAAATTTCAACTCTATATTTTCAATTTAGAGATTGGGCAGACAAACCCAGACCCAATGTGCCACCTGAGGGCTTCCGATCAAAATCATCCACCCAAAGTCTAATCAGATCATTCCAGGCTGAACTTAGGCCTCCGTACCTGATTTCGATTTGATCGGATCAATAATTCGGCAATTATCGTGACAGAACCGTTTAATTTGTACGATCGCATGAGTGGTTTTATATTTTCAGGAGGAAAATTTCCGGGAAATTGGAGAGAAATTATTGGAAAATGTTCAAGAACCAGTTATCTATTCTCTAAAAAGAACAATTCCAAAAAATCTGTTCACGGAATAACAAGTTGGAAAATTTGCAGTTTTTCCAGAGAGGAAAACACGGCAACTGTTTATCCGATTTCGAAAATTTTTCCTCCAAAAATTAGCTCAATCTTTTCTCCAACTTTTATTCACAGCATGTCTGCACCTAAAATTAATATTTCGTAGGGCCTACCGCATGTAGAAGTTTGCATTGCGTTTTTCTCAAATTCACGGAATGTGCAAATTTCATTTTGAAACAATTACAGTCGGAAAACCGGAACCGTGTCAACTTTGAAAATAGTCCTGCACGACGCTCAATACAATCTACTTTCGATATCAGTTGAAATTTCCAAAAAAATGTTCCCGAGCAGGAATAAATTTTTGAGTGGAGTCCTGCTACAAAAGCGAGTCGTGCTGGTCGAAACACCGGCGAGAGCCCCTCCTGAGTGGCAACGGCCAGGAGAAATTTTGAAAATTCATTACGCCCAACTGGAGAATGGTGGAAAACTGCAACTGCCGCTTCAATTTGACTCCTTTGTTGTGTTGCTTCCTGCCAAATCTGGTTCCAATCCATTGGATAGATTTTGAATAAATAATTGGTGAAGTTTTGAACTTTAATTTTTTTCATTATTTGACAGATGACAGGGCAATGTTTCCAACTGTTCTGAATACAGTTTTCCAAGGGCTTTCAAATGACATATTGCAAGTTGAGTTCCGTGAGATATAGCTTCTGACATTTGATGATAGTGACAGTTGGGTTTGACAAATGACAGCCAAAAACTAATGGGCTCTTTTCAGGGAACAACCATGTTTGTATACCAAATATCAAGTCGATTCAGTCAACGTTACGGCAGTTATCGTGGAAGATCACAGACAGACACACACACACACACACACACATACACACATACACACACACACACACACAGACAGACATCATTCTGAAAATGGTCTTAATCGTCTTGGGGGACCTCAAAACGGATATATCCGGTGAAATCTCAAAACTTTTTTCTGCACGATTACAATACTTTCCCTCCGTGTTCGTGGGGGGGCCGGGAAAGTAAAATCATAAGTCTCGTTTCACACGTTTACCTACACAAACAAATTTCAAAGCAATCAGAATTAAAAACAAGTGAATATCCCCTCACGTGCGTGAGTCGCAATAGCGCATTTTCTTAGTGCAGATCTGTCATTGATAGAAATGAAATCCAGCTTAAAAATAAGGATGTTCATAGGAGACAAGAGTAAGTTTCACGTTTCATGAGAATCGTTCGACTGGTGAGAGATTTCAATGTGGCCGCCAAGATGGCGGCGGAACAATAAAAATCAGCTTGAAAATAAAAATGATCATACGAGACAACGGTAAGTTCAAAGTTTCATAGAAATCGTTTCACTTATAAGAAATTTCAATATGGCGCCCAAGATGGCGGCGGAATCATGAAATCCAATCTGCCCACTGGCCACCTTTGAGGACCTAAGCTACCCATCGGAAAAGTTCCAGGGCTCTAGATTCATTCCCCGGGGAGTTCAACTTCTTAGAAGTGCACAGGGAATCTTTGTTTTTTGATGATAATAATAATGATAACTATTGTTACGAGCGGCGATCTCGTACATATTGGTAAACACTCGATGTTTCTGGATCTTTCCATCATTAGATCGCAGTGTAGAAGTCTGGAGCGATCTGGTGCATTCCAGAGCGTTCTTATATGTGAAACTGAAGGTAGACTTCAATACTCGATCAAGAAAGATCTGTCCATTTTAGCGGAGGCACCGCTCGTAACCCGGCAGAATTATACGGGTAAAGTGTACGATTATTCAGGAATGATCTAGAAACCGCATATGCCAGGCACCATGGAATTTGCTGGAAGTAGACAGAAGGCTCGGGAACATTATCGGAGGCCTTATATAAGGCATCAGCCGGCAGCTCCGGGCAAACCGAATTCGAATGGCGACCGACCGAATGAAGACTCGTTACGACTTGAAGGCGAACTCAACGGGATTTCAGGCTGGTGACCTGGTCTGGTTGTACAATCCTCAACGCAAGAAGGGAAGGTCTCCGAAGTTGCATCCATCGTGAAAAGGACCGTACACGGTAGTCAAGAGGATCAATGACGTCGTGTATAGAATCCAGCGAGCCCCGAGAGCCAAGATGAAAGTGGTCCACCTTGATCGCCTTGCACGTTACTCCGGGAGTAACGATTAGCCTATTCGGGACGAACAGGCTTAAGAGGGGGGCAGTGTTACGAGCAACGATCTCGTACATATTGGTAAACATTCGATGTTTCTGGATCTTTCCATCATTAGATCGCAGTGTAGAAGTCTGGAGCGATCTGGTGCACTCCAGAGCGTTCGTGTATGTAAAACTGAAGGTAGACTTCAATGCTCGATCAAGAAAGATCTGTCCATTTTGGTGGAGGCGCTCGTGACCCAACAGAATTATACGGGTAAAGTGTACGATTATTCAGGAATGATCTAGAAACCGCATATGCCAGGCACTATGGAATTTGCTGGAAGTAGTCAGAAGGCTCGGAAACATTATCGGAGGCCTTATATAAGGCATCAGCCGGCAGCTCGTGGCAGTATTGAATTGGAAAAGCGAGCGGATAAGCGTGCGATTATCACAGCGATATTCCAAATAGATAATTGTTGGCGTATATTCATTGTAGTACGCAGAAATAAACAGTGTGCGTTTTCAAACGATCGTCTCAATTATATTCGAACCCGTACGCGAGATATCGTAACACTATGTATGGATGAATATACAGGGTCTTTTTTTTAGCAATGTCACTATTCCGGAAGCTTCTGGTAAACAAAGTACGCAACTTTTTGACAAGGGTATGACAGCATCTTGTAGTTTACAGTTTCAAGTTTTGTTTGACACTACAACCATGGCATCAACTTCGTGTAGGTACACGGTGCCAAGAGCCTTGAAGTTGCATTTTTTTTTGTTTCTTTATTTTGAAATTAAAAAATTAAAAATTCTCCTCCATTTCTGTACCAATTCACTTGAAACTTGTAACAAATTGGAACCTAGAATTTGAATTTTGATACGGTGAAAGTTGTCTTCGTGCAACTTCAGAGTGATGGCCGCCGTTTCCCAAAAAAGTCTTTAATCAGAAATGCAGTGCTCGGCGGGTGTCACAGAATCTCGAAACGTAACTTCAGTGCAGATATTTTTTATTCTCTTCTCAAGATAACGAATGTTCCTGATAACGTCTATGAATACCTGGTCTTTGAGAATGCCTACAAAGAAAAAACAAAGCGACTTTTAAACACTGTTTCCTTCTATGGCCAAGCACAACATTTTGTTCTGTCGCACCGTGCAGACAAAGTTGATGGCTGACAACTGTGGTTGTAGTGTCAAACAAAACTTAAAACTATAAGTTACAAGATGCTGCCATGCCCCTGTTGATAAATTTCTTACTTCGCCTGTCAGAAGCCATTCAAATGATGACATCCATAAAAAAAGACCCTGTATTATTGCCCACTGGCCACCGTTGGGGACATCAGCTATCCATGGGGAAAAGTTCCAAAGTTCTAGCTTCATTCTCCGAGGAGGAGTATAACTTCTTAATTTCTACACGGACCAGACAGACAGACAAATCGGCCATATAAGCATCATTTTCTTACGAGAATGCGCTAGAAAGTTAAGTTCCAAGCATCAGTAGCTTGAATTCATCGATCACGTAAGAAGACCAAGATTTTTCACTAGTCAAATCCTGTCGCGTTCCTCTTCGCAGTGCCGGATTTAGGTATGTGGAGGCCCTGGGGCGACAGTAGTTTGTGGAGGCCTCAAGTTAAGCCTTAGAATTTTTTGAAAAATAATACTCGAAATAATAATATTGAAGAAGGTGTTTTTGGATTTGTGGAGGCCCTACATTTGTGGTAACATGTGGAGGCCCCGGGGCGGTCGCCCCTGTCGCCCGTGCTTAAATCCGGCACTGCCTCTTCGGCAGCAACGTTTTCCCAGTTTACTAATTTTTGGTTCCACGATGTAGGAAACTCGTTGTAGTAGTCGTCTGCGTTGGGTTGTCGATGTACGTAATCAAATAGGGAAATGGTATAGTGCTGTCGCACAGATCGTTTGAATTTCCCAGTCGAGCATGGGTGCACTACGAAAATCGGAAGTCAGGTCCATTGAATTTCCTGTTAATATGTTGTAATGTGTGTGTTAGGGAGTACATACATCAAGGTTGGAGGTTTGTGGGTAAAAGCCACAGGTATTTCACTGATCACCTTTCTCGCTAACTTGGAAAAATGTG
The DNA here is from genome assembly GCA_949128115.1 of Anaspis maculata. Lineage (NCBI taxonomy): Eukaryota > Metazoa > Arthropoda > Insecta > Coleoptera > Scraptiidae > Anaspis > Anaspis maculata. Next base: position 77,129,875 of record OX421962.1, read on the forward strand.
AATTGTCATGCGCGGCGAAACTGGCGGAAGTTAGCTAGGGACCCTAGATTTTCAAAATTGTCGACCGCGAGTGCGAGTGAGGACGATTATCAACGACCATGGCTGAATCCACTCACGTTCACACGATCTACTAGCCATAGTTAATCACTAATTTATTCGATCTGATTTCCTATCAGTTTATCACTCTTATCACACTTTCATTAACACAGAACTGATTTGAACCGTACGATAGGTACTCGGCGGAAAGAACAGCAAAATGGCCGAATTGACGTTGCCCGTCTGAAAATTGACATCGCTGCCAGGGTCGCTATTCTTGAATCGTGTGAGAAAAATCCCTGGGAATTTCACATAATTCGTACTACACTTCTGTAGCGAAAGTTGCCTAAAAACCACGATTTTAGGCAACATTCGCTACATCAGTGTAATGCGTAATGTATTTTACTCCCAGGGACTTTTCTCACACGATTCAAGAATAGTGGCCCAGGGCTTCCAGTGCCAACCTCACGCCACCAAAACAACCAAACTTGGTATTTGCGCATGACAACTTCGACTTCTTGAATAACGGAAAAGGTGAATTGCTTTGTTGCCTGTGAAACGAGACTTCAGTTCAATGACTTTTCTTTTTTGGCAGGTTTGGGTGGACGTAAGTAAGTAAGTAAGTAAGTAAGTAAGTGAGTAAGTATCTTTTATTCTGTGTAAAAATATGTATACATCAGAAACGTCAAACCAAAATATATACATAAATAATAAATAAATAAATAAATAAGGAAATAAGATATCATTAAAAACATTATACACATTACAACGTTTGCGAGAAGAAGTCCTCCAGGCTGTATAGAAATTCTTCAAGTAGAAGGTCTTTAATTTTTCTTTTGAACTGTTTTTTTGAAGTGAGCTTAGTTATGCTTTCAGGCAACCTATTGAAAAGTCTGACACCCAGAGTGTTGGGTGCCATCATTCCGAGCCCAAGCCTCCGGTATGGAGCCCGTAACTGCCCACCTAATCTAGAGCCGTAATCGTGGAGATCGCCACCGACAGACATGGAGCCTCTGTTCTCGAAAACATACAGACACAAATCAAGGACCAAGATACTAGGCAATGTTAAAAATCAAAAATGCTTGAAGAGCTCCCTGCAAGAATAAGTGGGGCCAACGCCCGCAATGACACGAATTATTTTCTTTTGCGCGATAAAAAAACGTCTCGGGCCCATGAGGAGGACCCCCATAAGCCCACCCCATGCGTCAGCCTCGATTCCACTTGCGCATAATATAACTGGTGGAGTGCACTATTATCCAGGGTAGATTTCAAATTTCTTAACATGTACAGAACAGAATGGAGTTTCCCAGACAGAATGGCAGTGCTCTTTCCAATTCAGCCGTGCATCCAAAACCACCCTTAAAAACATGATGCTGTCTCGCCATTCCACCAATGCATTATTCATGCACCAACAGGTGACCCGTCAGAAACTTTGCGTTTTTTGTTCTAAAGTTTACAAGGCTAGTCTTAGAGGGGTTCAGAGCCAACCTGTTGGTGTTGAACCGCGCGACGACCTCATTGACACCTTTACGGCATTCCCCCTCCAAAACATCCCCTCCCGCAGAGACAATCAGGGAGGTATCATCAGCGTATAAGCAAAGGCCGGCATCATTAGCGATCCAACTGGATAAATCATTGATAAAAAGAATAAAGAGCACAGGGCCCAAAATTGAGCCCTGTGGCACACCAATGTCAGTTTCCAAAAAATCGGAAAAACAAAAACCGCCGTCGTCATCCGCAATCCGCTCCACCGCTACGCACTGCTTGCGACCCGTCAAAAAACTAGTCACCCAGCTCAACGGAACACCCCTGATGCCGTAAGCCTGCAGCCTCTCCAACAGCAAGCCGTGATCGACGCAATCAAATGCTCTGCTGAGGTCAAAAAAGATCCCAGCAGGACTCTCGCCCCTCTCCAGAGACTGCACCACCTGGTGAATCACGCTGTAGAGCGCCGTCCGCGTCGACCGGTTGGTCCAAAAACCGAACTGGCAATCGGCAAGCACTTTTTCCCTGTCAAGAAACGAGAGGAATCTGTCCAAAAAGCCGTACTCGAATATTTTGGAGAAGCTGGAGGCCAGAGCAATCGGGCGATAATTATCAATTTTTCCCCTACCTCCCTTCTTGTATACAGGCAAAATTTTCACCGTTTTCAAGCGGTCGGGAAATGTTCCACTGGAAAAAGACAAATTCAAAACATGCGTGAGAGGTAACGCCAAAAGAGTGCCAACCTTTTTTATAATGAATGCAGGAACTTCATCCAGACCGGCAGATTTTTTATTCTTGATTTTGTTTATTATTGAAAGAGTTTCATGTTCTGTGAATGGAATGAGATAAAGAGATTTCAGATTAAAGACGTCATACATCATTTCCAGCAATGCATGCGCTGATGTCTGATCTCAGGTGCATCTTGTACGGTTGCGGCCAAAATAAAGTGGACGACAACGTCAATGAGTTGGCTTGCTGTCATGCGACGTTAAGGTCAGAATCCTGAAAAATCTGTCAGCTGTCGTCCACTTTAAAAAGGCCGCAATAGTACCTATCTTCTTGCTTCATCGTATGATCCTTCATTACCAGCAGTATAGGGCGATTATATATATGTAGGGGGCGCCTTTGCATGATTTGGGATAGAGAGACCTGGGATCTGGTCACCCAGAGAGTGACGAAAGCCAAGTCATTGAGCGAGAGGGTATAGAGAGAGAGAAAGCTAGAGCACTAGGGTATTTGCGCGTCAGGGTGTGGTGCCATTGCTTGTTACTAAACCACCCTGCGTCACAGTCAAAATGCATGACATGAGCTGTCAATATTTTTGTTTAGGTTAAGTCGACTGTTTCATCTTTCAACACAGATTTCTCCACTAAATTTAACAGAAACTCTTAAAAACTGTTCTAGTCATGTATATTGTGTTCCATACATAGCAGATGCTTTCGATCACCGTATTTCAAGTACTGCTGGTATTTCGTCGAACGTAGGTTTCATCATCCAATTCATTCCGTCGAACGCAAATTCCGTTGATCGTTGAATGCAGTAACCGTCGACGTGGTGACCCCATCGTGAAGATATATTTGTAATTGCCGTACGCGCAGTAGGTATATTATGTATTTCAGTGGGTACTGGTCCCGAACAGCTGGAAAACCCAAAAAGTACAATAATAGAAGTGCATCAATTTTGCAAGATTCTATACCTGATGGTTTCTTCGGCAAGGAAAACATCACATCTTCCCGACTCTTGTACTGCTTCACGGTGCACCTTTTCCGTTTTGGCACTTTTAGCCCGGATTTCGGCGATTTCGGCAAGCAAAATAATGACAATTCAAATTTGTAAACAAATCGTGGAAATGACAAATGTCAATAGCAACCACGCCCACCGCAGCTAACTCTGTTTTGAATTTTGACGAGGCCAGGAAATGCCGAGATACTGACAGAGAATACCGATATATCCCTTTCATAGCTTCGTCTTTCTAGGTACAGTCTCTCTAATTTGGGATTTACTGTCAATGTTGTCAGTGACTGACTTGCGTCAAAAGTCTGTCACTCGCATGCACGGATTTCCTCGCATGTCATCGCTGTCACCTTTCTGGCCCGACCATGGGCGTCGTTTATGGGGGCGGGGAGCAAAAGTGAGCACTTGCAGAAGTGAAGGTGAGTTAACAAAAGATGTTCGTTGTTTTTGATTCAGGCAGCCGAATGAAGGTAATATTCAACCGTGAATTGAGTTTCACCATCAAGTATTGTAGAGTAGGTATTGTATTACCTTAAACCTTTTGTATAATAATAGTACACTTTATTACCATAAGTATTTAATTTATACATGATAGTGGTTTTGCCTATTATTACGCGAAGAGAAAATAAAACATAGTACACCGTCAGCTTCACAACAGGGTATATAAATATAATGCTATGTCGAAAGAGCAACAACAATAAATTTGAAGAATGATGTTAAACGTAAATAATAAGAAAACTCGGAAAGAGTAAAATTTGATGGCCTCTCTCGTTCGATGGTAGTAACGAGGGGCATGCGGTTCTTCTTCGGATTCCCCTCTGGATTGGTGGTGGTGAGGGGGGCGCTTAGTAGCCGGCCAATTCGGCGAAGGTGGAGTCCATCTCGTCGGCGAGGGACTTGTATCTGTCCTTGTTGATGCCCAACTCGTCTAAAACATTGTATTTATCAATCTATGAAATCTCGAGAGCAGCAAAGTGCCAGACAAGCGTACCTTAAGGCAGAGCAAGAAGCTTAATGTAAGCGGCAGTAGAAGCAACAGTAGAATGGCAAGGAAGGGGTGCGACAAGGATACGACATGCAAGTGACAACACGATAAGCTTAATCGCTAAACTAATCTAAGCCAAGTTATTACAAAAGCGGCAGTGTTTGAGAGAGGAATTACTTCTTGCTTTGCGAGGACATTTCGACAAACGTCTTGTCGATGTCCGTGACAATGCTGTGATATTTGGCCTTCTCGCGGAGCACAAAGTCTGGAAAATAAGCAAAAATAGCGGCGTAAAGCAAATAGCATAGAGAGAAGCAAGCAGCAGCAGGATCGGACCTTCGAGCCTGTCGACCTCCTTCTGCAACTTCTTGACGGTCTTCTCGGCGAACTCGGCGCGGGCCTCGGCTTCCTTTAGCTTGACGGTGAGGGTCTTGAGCTGTTTCTTGAACTCCTCGACTCTCTGGTTGGCCTTCTCCTCGGACACTTCCAGTGACTTGAGGGAGTTTCCTACGACTTTCAGTTCTTCTTCGAGCTCCATGATCTTGGCGTCGCCGCCTTTGACACGATCTTCAGCGACTTCGAGCTCGTCTTCAACGAAGGCCAGCTTGCGGGACACTTCATCAGATTTGTTGTCGGCATCCTCGGCCAGCATGCGGGCTTCCTTCAGCTGGTTGGTGAGCTGGTCCATGCGCTCTTCGTCCTGCTGGGAACGGTTCTCCAACACCTTGCACATACTGCAAACGGACAGGTTAGAGTTTAAAAAACAAAACTGGTCAATTATACGAACCGGAAGCTCTCATCAGCGGCTTGGGAGGCTTCCGCGAGTTTGGTGGTAGCTGTGGCCAGACGTTCCTCAGAGCGTTCCAAGTCCTCTTCAATCAGCTGGACTTTGCGGTTGAGGGAAGCCACCTCGGACTCAGCCTGAAAATTGAGCATTCAAGTATTCAAGACTCTCGTACGACTTCTTTGAACTTTTAAAATGCGATAATACAAGACACTCACTAACTATCTACTCGTGTACCTGCTAACAATGCTACCAACTACCAACATTTTAATGCAATCAAATTATACCATCGCCTTTGTGAAAAACTAGTACAGGGAAATTAATTTGAGACCTCAGTTTCCTGACTTTTATTTTTGTGACACTGATGCATTCATCCATATTGTGCATGTAAAATGGAGGCTTGCGTTAAAATTACACCAGCTCGAAGTTCGGAAAGTAAGATTTCAATGTATTTTTTCTGTACTCGTTTTCCACGAATCCGACAGTAGGTACTTGCTTGAATACAAAATACTAATTTCGAGAATTGAAAAAAGTAGAAACTACAAATCTAGGAGCGTTGAACGTTGGAAATGGTCATTTTGTACCTTCTTATGATAACGATAGGTAGATAGATACCAAAGCTGAAATTCAAGCGCTGGATAAAGGTTAAAGCTATATAGCTCTTGAGCAATCCAAATAAGTCTAAGATTTGTTTCTTTTTTTCGTTTGTGAACAGCACACCTACATCGATCACCGTTATACGGCATGTATACAAATTCTAAAATAAATTCGCTAACATGGTATGGCCGCCGGGGCTAGTGGGTGGCATCTATTTTCCTCAGTGTAAGTTTTTAGTTGTTACGATTATGTCACGTTTTCTTTATTCTCAGAGGGTTTATGGAACTCTAAAACCGGAAAAGTTCTGCTACGATCCCGTTGGATGCCAAATATTCTATGCATAGCTCAAACATCCTCAATTTCACGTTTGTGGGTCTGGTCGGAGTATCTGATATCTTTCAGAAATAATGCAATTCAAGTCTTCCCGGACAAGTTCCTTCAATGATTTCTTTATTTTGACTGGTTTCAAGATAACTGCTGCGCATCATCGGCGAGAAGCTAGTGACATATAGCTAATTTCACTATTGCATACGCATGTCAAATGACGTCGTAGAACCAAAAAGAAAACTTTTATTTCATAATTCAGACCAATCTCAGACTAGTTGAACCGATAAGTGTAAGGTAAGCACTTATCGTTTTCGTGTTATCACCTGCAGTGGAGTTTTACTTCTGCAATAGTAAAGCAAAATGTATTTCGTGCATATAACTCCTTGCTTTGATAACACTGACAGGAGATGCACTCCTGCTTGTTGCTTCAGAAAATTTGTCCTTCTGCTGCCAGTATTATCGGCAAGTCGCTATGCACTTAATACATTGATGTTGATAATTATATTGTTTGATGGTGTGCTTAGGCATGAACCATGATGATTAAAATATTATCGACCTTGAAGATGTCCTACAGTTAGCTCGAAACCTGTAGAAATAACAGCAAGAATTTTTGTTGGAATAAACTCCCACGAAAAAACTTCACTTGAAAAATGTTGATATCTTTAACTTTCAGAAATCTTAGTAGGTACCTGTATTTATCCTAATTGCTAAATTCTATATTATTCTTTTTTTGCTAGCTTATGATTCTGCTCTGGCACATTACAACAGGCAAACTCCAAACTAGAACAATCGATCAAAATGGAAAAACCGAATAGTTGGAAAAATATAGTTTCAAAAGGATCATGATGGAACCGGCATACTAACATTGGTCAGCGTCTTCTCTTTGTCCTCAAGAGTCTTGTTGGCTGTTTCCAAGTTGTTCTTGTTGGTGGTCAGATCCTGCTCAATCTGGGTCAGCTTCTTCTGGAGGTCCCTCAGTTCTTCATTGAGCTTGTCCACGCGGAGGTTAGCATCCTTGGCCTGGCCCTCCATCGCGTCGGCCTTGTCCGCCGCATTGTCCTTCTCAAGCTTCATCGCTTGCATCTTCTTCTTGATCGCGTCCATGGCGGCGGCTGTTTGGTGCTTTTCTCACACAAGAAGAAACAAGGGATAGGGCTGCTGTAAAACAAAACAAATTATCAGACCGTTTATTCATGACCTGTTAGCCCAGGTTAAAATTAAAGATCCACCAGAGTTAAATTTGGATTAAGCCTCAGGTGCGCGTTAAAAGTTGAAACAGGCGATAATTACTTCCAGATGCCTCGACTTCAAGTAACGAAGGTCAGTTTCGGAAAAGGTCTGCCGCAAAGACCAGCTTCGAGGAAAAATCCGATTAGCTCATTAGCCAATGGCATTGTTGACGCCATGTCAAAGTCTGAACGCGCTGGAATGGGACCCGGTGGTCTATTTTTGGCCCGCTCCTAGTTTAGCCCGAATCAGAAGAGAGGGTTTGTGTCACAAATCTATTGCTCTCTCTATACTATGCACCACAGACACACGGACCACATGGGACGGACGCGAAATGTAAAAATAAGCGACCCACATAGAAACGAAAAACGGTTCGATTTGCGACATCATTCCTCACCAAAATTCCATTATGAGTGGGTGCACGCGGCAGAAGCTATTTCTGATCCGGTCTTCTCTTTCCCGTAGGGTTCAAGCGGAAAACCCAAATCTTCGGACGATGGTTAATTATAAAACAATGTTTATATCATTATATGCAAATGCAAACAAACAGGGCCAGAAGATTTGTGCATACGTATGACGTCGATGTAACTCGAGCATCTCCGCATTCCGATCAAACCAAAGTTCCAAAAATTACATCACGGCCATGTTGGTTTCAACACTTGTGCGAAAAAAAGCTTCACTAATACCTTTCGGTGTGTTATAAGCGTTATAGCGGGCGTCACTTTTGTCAAAGTGTTTGAAGTCTTCAGAGACTTTTTAAATTTTTTTGGGGGTTAATTGGGTTTCGAAACACACATACACACACGATAATCGCCTACCTGTAGTGTGCCTGAAGGCGTTCAGAGGCTGACGCTGTCCTAGGAGCTACAGGCATCGCGACGGCAACGTCGTCGACGGTGGCGTTCCCACGCGCCCCCTCTCGGGATGCGTCCGATTCCCCTGAGCCCCCACCATGTGGGCCCACTTCGTGAATTGCTCGCATCTGGACCAGGAGTTCCCAAAATTCGGGGGAGAACCAGGAGAGATTTTCGCCTTCGCCTGTCACGATGATTTGCATCGCTGTATAGGGAGTTTCAATGCCGGATGAGGTTACAAGCTCTAATTTCTGCTGGACCATTTGACCATATTAACAGTGAAGATTTGAGCCTCAAACACTTGCACATTCAAAAAACTAATTGTCCTATAGTGTCAAAAAACTACACCTTTTAGCCGCGAAAAAACTTGTGAGTAGGTACACCCACAACATATCCTAATCTTCAATTTTCTGTTTTGAATCCTACAGAGAAATTTTTTTTCTTTTGATTGAAAATCTTTTTCGCGCAATATTTACAGCGATTTTGAGAGATTACTGTGAAGTTATAAGAATAGTTTCCGAAATGTACCTACACGTATGACAGAATTGACCTTCCATCTTTTGCAGATTCTTGAAAGGTGTCGTTACATTTATTTTCATTTGAATAGTAAGGTGTCTCAAAATCTGTGGTAAATGACCTCAATAGTCCAGGCAGCGTAGTTCTAGTAAAAAAGTAGGTAATCAATAAAAGTCAGTGAAGTAAAAGCAAATAAAATTATATAACCTTCTGCAAGTAAATATTATAATGACATCTTTTCGGCAGTTCAACCTATCCCACTGTCACAAGCGCCGGTTCTTGTGCATTCTGGAGAGCACCCGGTCTTTATAGACTCTTTTCATTAGGTCAAAGTGTACAAGTGCGGTGCGCTCTGAACATTTCCAGAATATACGCGATGGCTTGGCGATTGGAATACATGGGGAGACTTCAACGGTCGATTAGAAAACATCAGCCGAATTGGTGGACGTGCCGACATTCCATAATACACGAGAAGCACGCGAAAAATGTGTGATTTTTCGGGAGTCGCCTGAAAACCGTATGCCGGGTCACTGTGGAATTTGCTGGAGGACCCATGGAAGATTCGAGATCAATAGTCGGAACAATATCAGGCACCGACTCTTGGCCTACGGACCAGTATTGAATTGGAACTGAATCCAAAGCGATATAAGCGAGTAGTACCTACCAGCGATATTCCCAAGTAATAGTAAATAGTTGAGGGGTATTTATTGTGGTACGCATCAGTAATAAAAAGTGTATGTTTTAAAACGATCGTCTCAATGATAGACGAACCCGTACGCGAAATACGTAACACCACCTTCTTCTAACTACTAAGTTGTTTGAAATTTTGCACGTACCATTGCATTGCATGCAAAATAATCTGTACTAAAAATTGAAATTACTATTGTAAAATTTTGACTAGACCCTTCGTTTTTGAGATATATAGGTTTGAATGAGTCAAAACATCCCCAAAACTTGGAACAAGGAACCCTCTCCTCTAATTAAACTTTTCCAAGAGTAGCTTTTTCTCCCAAATTGAACGCGCAATCCAAAATGCCATCTTAATATCAAAAATATCCTGTGGCGAAGAAAAAAGGTGGCAGAAATGGGCCAAACCTCCCTTACCCTAATATTCACGCCAGTGAATAGCTCTAAGAAAAGCTATGAGAAAAACTTTGATGGTTGAATAACAGGTTCAAAACCACTTATACCAAGCTCAGTCAAATTTGGTTAAGAAACCTCTAGAACAAAGCATCGATGTTCAAAGTTCAATTTTGACGGCCTGTATCTCCTAAGCGAGGTATTCCAGAATATTGCCAGTCATTACTTTCCGGCTTGATTTTTCATGGGGAATTAGCACCCGAAGTTTGTAACACTAGTTCCCCTTGTAGGATAGGCAGCTAGCCAGCTGATAATTTGATGTGCACTAAAAATGACCACTGACCAGCATGGCCAAAAACGTACCTCGACGGTCAGTATTGTTTTCTTGAGCGGCCTGGGCGGACTTTCTCAAAAGTATGCTTGGCAGTGAACGTGTTAATAATATGGTGTAGAAATGATTGAAAAATTCTAACCGAATGTGCGGTAACTTGGGGAGAGGCGGGGTGAAAATTACCTTAAATTTTGTGTGTGTACTTTTTTTAGAATTTCAAGCCAAATTCTGAAATTTCAGTGTGTTCACTAAAAGAAGTTTCTCTTGTCAAACTTCGATATCTTGCTCTTTTCCAAGTAAAATCGTTTTAACATTTTTTTGCAGGCTGAAAGAAATGTATTCGTAGACGACCGAGTTATTTCTCTATTTTCATGTTCGCTAACAATATGTTACGGAACGATATGTTCCATGTTCCATAACAATCTCTCTAACAGAAACACGTCCCATGCCTATTCTGTAACAGATCTCTTGAGTGCCCGACCTTGACAAATCCGTAACAAAAACTTTGTATCACTCTTTGGATAGTATAACCATTGTGACAAATCGGCGATCGGCGTTTAGCTAGTCTGTCAGTGCTGTTAGCTCCAAAATTGATCAGTCAACGTGATTTTTTTTTCATAGGTTTCCAATCTATCCGCTAAAGTTTTCTGTGGTTATCGCTTAGAGGGTGAAACATCGAAAATTTCTCTGAAATTGGACACCTGTATTTTAATATAGAAATCGATTCCGCTTTTATCCTGATTATAAAAATATATCACACTTGATAAGTTATTTAAACAAGCAGCTGTGGAAAAATTGTTGAAGTTTCAAGAAAAATCGATTTTTTTTTTAAAAGCTGAGGTTTGCCGTCCTTACAAAAAACCAGAATCAAAGAAGTTACAGCCGCAGGAGAAAAACCATTGTGTTCGCGGTTCATTCGACATAACTAACAGGAAAAGTAGTTCCAGCCGCTGCCGCCTCTCAAACGCCGCCCCCTGACAAAAAAACAGAACCTTGGAAGTTACAGACACGTGACAAAATTCATCGTGTTTCCTGCCTCTTTGCCATTACAGGCAAATTAGTTTTAACCGATGCCGTCCTCACACGCCGCCCCCGACGAAAAAAGTAGAATCAAAGTAGTTACAGCCTAAGGGAAAACCCATTGTGTTCCTGGTTCATTCGACATCACAGGAATAATAATAGTTTAAGTCGCCGGCGCCGCCCCCATACGCCCTCGACGAAAAAGAAACAGAATCGAAAACGTTACGACACCGGACAAAAACTATCGTGTTCCCTGTTCATTCGACATCGCAGGAAAAATAGTTTCAGCCGCCCGCACCCCCCAAGCGCCGGCCGCTTCAGATGGAAAAACAGAACCTCAGAAGTTACAGACACGTGATGAAAATCATCGTGTTCCCTATCCCTTTAGCATTACTGAAAAAATAGTTCCAGCCGCCGCCGCCCCCCATACGCCACCCAAGATGGAAAAACAGAGCCACACAAGTTACAGACACGGGACAAAAATCATTGTGTTCATCATACATACCACTTTTAAAAAGTTCCTCCTTTTTGAATTTGGAACTTTCCGAGGTGGCTACCAGCTGAAGTGGTATAAAAATGACATAAACAAGGATACTAGACCGGCCGCTGTGTTTAAATTTTGCTGAGACTGGTCCTGGGCTCCAGGGCCCCAGAAAAATAAGGATGACCATCAAAAAAATAATGATAAATAAATGAATGGAAAATAAATACAATGAAGCCAAACAAATTTCTATTTATTTGCTAGTTCAAGTGTTGAAAATGGTTGTGAATAAAATTGTATACATACTCTCGGCGGTAATTGCTTCATTCCTGCTTCGAGCAAGCCCGCAGCTATCTTACTCTCAGCAGTAATGAAGTACTTCCCGCCTCGGTATGTAATATACTATGATACCCCATCTTATTGAGTATAAAGGTGCATACATATATCTGTTTTCCTCTCAGCAGTAATGAAGTACTTCCCGCCTCGGTATGTAATATACTATTACACCCCATCTTATTGAGCATACCTAAAGGTGCATACATTTAGGGGGTGTAGCTCCTTTAAAATATAAAGCATTTTTCGGCCTATGTGCATGGAAACTTTTTTCTTGTTTTTGGTCGTAGAATCGGCTGGCAAAGTATTGACGCTTAATCATGAGACACCGTTATAAGAGTTTAATTATTATTGGAGTTGCTTTAGGATGAGCAAACACGCAAATGAATACGCCTCTTAAGCCAAATCGAACCTTACTACACGTGTTCATACTTAGATGTATTTTCCCGACACGAGTCTTGACGAGTGTTGTAAGACATCCGAGTAAGTAATAGCCATTGCACGAGAGTACAATAATTCTATCATGCTTTATTTGATTAAGGATGGAGTTGAATTGATAGAATAAGGCGTTGCAAAATCAATTTCTGTGGGTCTATTCCTTTAAATAAATTTACCATTCAGGTCTCTTCCGAAAGCTACAAGAATATGCTTTGGTTTGAGCCTATGGCATTTTTAAAATCCAAAAGTTATTATTTCAAAAAATTTCAAAATTTTCATTTTTTTTTATTTTGGAAATGCCAATAGGCTCAAACCTAAGTACATCCTTGAAGCTTTCGAAATAGGCCTGAATGGTAAACTTCTGTCAAGGCTCCAAACTGATCCTATGTTTTAAAAATTCCGTCGAGTAAGGTTCTTTGGTCTTACCATCTTTTCAAAAAATTTTCGTCCAATTTCCGAAGCAAAAGCTTTCGCGGAAGGACCCCAGGAACCTAACGTTTCAACACCAAAAGGGCAAACCACAAAACGATCTGTTAGATCTGAATATTCTCCTATCTTCCTCAGGGCCGGGCCTAACAGGCGTGCAGTGCGTGCCTGCACGCAGGCGGCAAGTCATTAGGGGCGGTAATATACAGGGTGGAAACTTTAATCCGTTTAAATTCAGTAATTAAGTAACCAAAAACATTTTACCAAAGACCTCAGACAGGTCGATTTTCAAATTTAAAATGCCACCTTTTGGTACCAATTACGTGACCTTGGCAATACCAGAGGCGGCGCAAGGGACAGGAGCCCAATTTTTTTAAATATAATGAGAGGTCAAAAAAATTTCATCTTTATCTTTGTTTGATTCTCTATCTAACCTATAAAAACGATTGAGCTCCTGCCTCACAAAAAAAGAGCGGCGTTCAAAAGTCGGTATAACGGTCCCTATCAAAAAGGTGGAATTTTCTTCCCCTTTCCACGCCATTGGTCTGTCAAGGTCGATAGGTCACGTTATCAATGTGTTGAAAGTCAAGATGGCTCAACAGGTGATACTTGCTTCAGATTTCAAGAAAATGACACGTGTTTGATAGGAACAGTGACCTTTTGAAAGCCATACCTTTTTCTTATTTTGATTCATGATTTCGATTGTTTTTCTAGGTTAGTTAGAGAATCAAACGAAAATGAAATAGGCTTTTTTTTAACCCCCATTGTATTGAAAAAATTGGGCTCCTGTCCCTTGCGCCGCCCCTGGCATTGTCAAGGCCACGTAATTGGTATAAAAATGCGGCATTTTAAATTCAAAAATCGACCTATCCGAGGTTTTTGTTAAATGTTTTTTGTAATTGAATTATTACTGAATTTAGACAAGTTAAAGTTTACACTCTGTATAATAAAGTTGGATTTCGAAGGATTGTTTTCATTCCGCATTTGGAGGGGGGTCTCCACTGCCAGTGAGGGGGCCGGCAATTTTTCGCTGGCACGCAGGAGGCAAATAGGTCAGGCCCGGTCCTGTTCCTCAATCCAGCAATAGCTGTCATCTTTCCACCTTCCTTCGATGAGACGGCAATATTGCTCTGACACATCTCATAATTGAATGAAAGATGGATTTCCTCTGATTTGCCCGGCAATTGAACAACGATCACGTTTTCAGGTTGTATTCAAATTCGCAAAACAAGGGTATACATGGTCTTCCAAATCCCAATACATTCATTAACCAGTCGTGCTAACATTATTATGTATACCTATCCGTTATACCTGCGTAAAAGAAAACAGTACGGCCGTGTATCGAAATTAAATGACGCGACCTTGCCCCGGCCATTTCTTCCATATAAGCGGACTATGCTTTTTATCTCCTGCTTCTCATACTAAAGAATATGATTACCATCGCTTGTATAATCAGATTTTAGCGTTCACGATGAAATGGTACTGTTGAAATAGCACTAAGGGGCTCCTTTTGCGATCGCTATGCGACCGTTCGAATTTCTTCTCGATGGAACGCCGATAAAGGGTTGCAAAAGGAGAAAAACCCTTCCATTTGCGTTGGCGTCAACTCGACAAAATAATATCGGTCAGTGGGTCGATAATATCGTTCAATGTCGTCACTTTCGCTTTCATTAACGAAGCCCCCCTGTCGTCTTTTATTTGCAAATATTCGACTCTTTTAGGCATACCTACGACCAGACAGAAGGCTTCCGGGTCGACTGGCGGCTGCCTGAATGGAACCATGTTTTATTAACAGTCCGCTAGTAGGTACCTACTTTATATTATTATCAAATACAGTCTTCTAACACATAAGAATGTTTACTGAAAAATTGACGAGGTGCACAACCCTTTCAAATAAATGAAAAACCTGTGAGCGCAACCCTTGATTCTATAACCTGTTGGAAATTTTACCTATTATTATTTATTGACCCCTTCCAATTCTGATGTAGGTACTACTCTTTCCAGGTCAGATGTCCAACAATGACGATATGATTTTTTTCACTTTCCCGACCCACCAAAATCTGTTCACGGGATAAAAAGTTGGAAAATTTGTACTTTTTCCAGAGAGGAAAACTCGAAAACCGTGGGTCCGATTTCCAAAATTTTTCCTCTGAAAATTAATTCAATCTTTTCTCAAATTTTTATTCCCAGCATGTCTGCACCTGAAATGGATATTTCGTAAGGCTCATCGCATGTCAAAGTTTGCACTGCAGTTTATTCAAATAAACGGAATGTGCAAATTCTATTTTGAAAAAACTACCGTTGGAAAACCTAAACCGCGTCGATTTTGAAGATGGATCTACACGTTGGAAATGGTCTTGATCGGCATAGGGGACCTCAAAACGGATATATCCGTCGAAATCTCGGCAACAATTTTTATCGCTTTCACAATACTTCCCCTCCTCGTTGGTTGGTGGGTCGGGAAAGTAAAAAAATCATATCGTCAATGTTAGACTTCTGATCTGGAAAATTCAAAAGCCGTTTCGAGATTAGACATCAGGCTTCATGAATATTCATTAGAAATCGGAAATTTTTTTCACAGAAACGGGAATCGGTCGAGCTCAGCACAGTTTTGCAATGTTTTACATTCCACCCTGTAAAAAAAAGTAGTAATTGAAATCAAAAAACTAATCCCGTCAATGGGATGGATTGCTGAAAGATTAATCTGGAAAACTGTGAAAACAAATTCAAAATCGGTTGTGTCAATCCAAAGCTACGTCATTTTGAAAGAGGGCAACATTTTCGATATCGTCATTCCAGTTGTTGAGCAGTTTAGTACAGGCTGGTCCATAGGTTACTGGCCGATTTGGAAACGCTATAACTCTACGATTTGACTCGCAGCACTCGAAATGTTGTCCCTAAGGGCACCAGTGGGCACCCTCCAGACTTTGAAGGATAGTCATGTTTGTCATATAGGATGCTTACGAGTTTATTGAAAGTGTTTTCATCAATAATAATTGGCGTCGTGTCCGTTCCATTCTTCACAACGCAAACCACTCCATCTTCCCACCTTGCGTTGTGTTCAATGGGAAGCCTCGCCCAGAAAATGGGTTTCCAAAAATAATATAAGGACCTTGTATTTTATGCTCCTTTAATAAAAGAAAAACGGAAAAAACACATGAAAATTACTTTTTCTAAACTGAGGCAGAGATTTTTCTTTCCAAATTGGCCACTTTCAATTGTGATACTATTTCACACGACGAAAATATACGTTGCCTTGATGATCTAACCTTTCACCACTACAGGGTGTTTCAATGATGGTATTCTAGAAACTTCAAGGATAAACTCCCCATCAAAAATCATGTCTAAAAAAATCTAGACCCCGTGTCCGGAAATGCTTTGTTTCAGATATACGAGTGTTGAAGTTGACTATTCCCGAAGAATTGTTTTTATGCCCTAGGTAGGATGGGATAGAGCTTTCGCGTGAATACCTTGAACATACTGGGGTGTGTCCCAATCAGTGAACTTAGTTCCTTGTGAATCAAAATTATCATACTTAGTTAAAAACTAGGATGATGTGAACACAAAAAGATGACGAGAATCTATCGATATGGTGGGAATCCCACATTTTTAAATCTACTTACCTATATACAAAAAGATTAGATTATCTAGAATTATAGGTACTTATTTCCATGAAAATGGAGTGCTTACAGAAAACTATCCAATGATATGGAGCATTTTGCTTTGGTTAGAAAATTATAATCGGTAAGTTATCAAACTTCTCAGTTGAAAAAATTGAAACAAAAGATTTTAGTTTGTTATAAAAGCAAAAGCATTCGAAAACCCGATCTTTGAGAATATTTCCCCAGTTCCCTATACACTTTCCTCAACATTTTGGTGATCCCTGGTCTTCCTTCAAATTTCTGTTTTTAGCGTGGTGGAAAGACGAAGCAGGGCTATTCTTGGAGGTGGTGGGGCTCTCACCCGGTAAGGAGACCACGTAAACTGATAGCACCTCCGTCGTGGCTCCGTTAGTCGCTCTGATACCTCGTGTCGTGTCTGCCGGTACAGAGAACTCCTTGTTTTCAACATCTTTCGGTGAGTCTTTTTTCCAGAAAAAAACACACTTTTCTACATTACACAAACAGCACAAACACTTTGAGCAATAGGTAATTAGGTATATAGCATTTGCAGTTTCCACAAGAAAAAATAATTTCAATTCACAAAGAGTTGTGAATAACAAGTTCTTTTGCCTACCCACCCTCTTATATTAGGTCTACTTATTTCTTCAGAGTCTCAAAAAAATGTGAAAATCAGTTCCATAACCCCGATCTGAGCCATCGAAGAACTACGATTCTATTTAAAGAAAGCTCGCGCCAGAATTTTCAGCAGCTGGTCTTCTACATCATTTACTTCAATTTTCCTCGTCAGCATTGGATGCCATGTGCGTTTGTTTGAGTTTCACGTCATTTTGTATACATATAAAAAAAATGGGACGAATAAAAATTTATCTTTTTCCATCTTGGTAAAAAGCAATAAAAACAAATTGGGCATCGTGCAATTTCAGTAATCTTGCCATATTTGGTTTTGGTGTTCACCATGTATTTCAAGGTCGCTGATTGTTGTCATCACACGAGTATTCTCATTTTAATTGGGTCAGTATTAAGCCAGTTCTGAACAATTGCAAATTGCACGTTTGAAATTCAAAAAAACTACTCCGGCTGCTATAATAGCGCAGCTACTGGTAGGAGTTTGGCTGAGGTCCAGCATCAAATTTAACTGGTATGGGCTCCAGAATGGATGATGCATTTTGGTTCTTTCATTCAGTTTGTCTTTGTTTTTGATTTAGAGTTTGGATCAGGTGGATACCTATACTTTAGATTTTCCGGTGAAGTGTCAAGCAGAGTTGGATTTTGTTTACCTATTTGGTAGGTAGAGTAAAAATTGTCTTGAGACACACTCAATTTTTTTACTTTGCAAAATTTTGACTTGAAATTATTAAAAGACATTAATCTTAGACAAGTCTAAAATTCCTAGTCCTTGGTATATGTCATTTATCCTGGTAGTGTAAGGTATCCTACTGCTAATACTTTTCATATTTCGCAATAATTGAAAGCTATTTTGAGTCTCTGGAACAAAAACCAGATTCACTTTCAAGTTTAGCGAGTAATTTTGAATTTTGAACTAAAAACTAGGTAAATCTTACCTGTTAATCCTGTTAAATATGTAGTATTTTAAGTAGGTATCTAATTTTCATTATGTCTTGCTATCTAACTAGACATAATATGATTGTAATTATAATTAAAACTTATTACATACGTAGGTACTTACTCTTATTGTTTATCAACTTATTATTATTATTATTATTATTGTCATCATGCAACAATAAGAATATTTACCTATAGGCACAAAACTTTTGTGGGGGCTAGAAATTGTGAAATAATTTAAAACGAGTTAACAAGTCTCAGTTTAGATCAGTGGTTCTAGAACAATTTTTTTTTCAGTATTACATTGGAGAATTTTTTTTATTGGGTAGGTAATTATGTATTTTAAATTTTGAATCCTCTTAGTTTTCGATCCCTTATAGATCTTTTACTGTTTTCAGAAAATCATTTCCCTGAATACTTACGTGACTTTTTGGTGACCAAACTCTTGACTGATATGGTTTCAATGTAGAATACTATTTTTGTTCTGGATGTTTGCGATTTTGGTAAAAATTAACAGTTATTGAAAAAAACGTGAAACGAATCACTGATTCACTAATAGTGAACTCACCATGCGATTTTCCGGTAAACTCTAAAATTCCGTTTGAACTGGTCAGAAATTAAGTACGGTTGATAAGGTATCAGATAGGTATAGTCCTTTTCAAAATAAATGGAAGTGACTATGTAATAGGTGTGATAAAACTCTCTTGTCTGCCGTATAGCGGCTCGTATTCTATCATTTTGATGGGGCCAAAGTGCTGTTTCTGTTCTCGTGGCCTCATTTTGACATTTTGGGAAATTACACAATATCATGCTGTCCCTAAATAGATGCAAATCTGTTGACCGCCTCGCTGGTTTTTTGCGAGTTTGCAGCAATTGCAGATAGGAAGGTCCATTTATTAAAAAAATAGAAAATTCGGCAAAGGCCCTTTGGCCTTATATTGATTGGAATTTGGCCAACAATATTTTTCTTGTTTTACAATGATATAACAACTAACACGCGCGCCTGCCTAGACGGTGCCTAGCCCGAAGCACAAAGAATTCTAACCACTCGATATTACTGCCAAATTCAAAATACTCAAGCCGCTTCAGCGCCGTCTAGCACAAAAAAATTCGGTATTTTCCACAATGGAGGAGCTCTAGAAGTGTCGATCAGCTTCGCCGATGAATCCGGCAAGGTATCGAACGGCTCCTCCGCCAATTGCATACGGGTTTGTGGCTTATGCTAGTGCTGGAGTTTCTGGATTTGTGACCTATTCTCACGACGGAGTCTCCAGCGAATATCGATGGTAACAGTCTCCACATCTTCCAAATGGTTCGCTATACATATAGACACCTCATTTATTACAGCCCGACAGCGCTGTTGCATTTGAGAACCATCGGTTTAAGCAATATTCACATGACGACTTTGACTTCACAGTTATAGTTAATTGCTTTTATTGTATTATGATGATGAAGCCAGATCGCATGATTCATTTTAAAGCTAAGAAAAGTTGCCCTCGAATCTTCGCAAAATCGGAAGATTGAGGGTCTGTTCGGAATTTTTTGGCCGTGTTAGCTGTATGCAAATTTTTTATTTCTTTATTTTTGCTTTCATGAAGCCACCAGTTATTAGTATTACTTAGTAGAAAACTTTTCATGGAATCATAAATATTCAATAAATTCAATGAATCTCAAAGTTGGCGTGATCTGCGAGATCCTCATGAACCTATTAATTATTGAGATTGTATGTAATAGGCATACGAAAGTTATCAATGAGAGCGAACTTAAGAGTTTCATTGTGAATGGCGAGTGCATCACTTAAAGCCACTCGTGTGTTGCAAAAGATGTTTCGTGCACCAAGTATAAATAAAGAATCTCAACAAACAAATAAAAGTTGTAGTAGCATTTTCCAAATACTCACCTTGATACATGTCCAATTTATTAATCCAACGCAGTCAGCTATCAATGTCTCTGATAACAATAATAATCATAATTACATAGATCGGCTTCAGTTATTTCACAAAATCTCACGTATAGGTATTTTGAATTTTATAGAGCGTGCGGGCTCTGGCTCTTCTGGGTAGGATCAGGATCTGTCGCGTTTTCTATAGATGACTAATTTGGAGGAGGATTCAAAGACAACTGTAAAGAAAATGTTTACGACATGAGAAATTGCAAATTAGTCACTGATGGACAATTGCTGGACGAAAATCGTCACGTTTTGGTAGGAAACTCCTAATTGAGGTTGTTGATAATGACTAGTGCCACTTCTCACATTTGGAAATGATTACTAATGGATCCTGTCTCCGTCCATGCAAGCCGCCCTTTTTCACGTACGCAGACATTTTTATAGGTTGTCATGAGTAATGTCTCGCACAGGTACATGCCTTACCGTGTTTATACCATGTTGACTCATTGTTGTGAAATGCAACGAATAAGAAGCAAGGTATACCTATGGTACCATATGGTATGTGGACTTGACCCAATACGTTATATTCCGGCGACAAAAAGTCACGTGTCTGGTAAAGTTGCAAAATGAAAATATTGTTAAATCAACGCATAAACATCGAGCAGACTTGAGTTATCTTATGCATAAGGCCTCTTATTGATCTTGCGCTTACCGTGAGGCACTTATGTATAGGTATACCTAGCTAATAATCTTCATAATCAGCATCAGCTCTGATTTTTCTTAGGTTGACCACCAAAATTAGGTGATATAAGTACCTTATTTGATCTATTTGATCCAATTTCCTTAATCGCCTGCTATACCTTTCTTCTCAGTTTCTTCTCGTCACCGTACAGTTAATCTTCATTATCACCAGTCATTACAAGAATTAAACTCCGTTAACGTTCTTCTTTAGACAAAATACCTACCTATACCTAGGTATATAAACACAACATCTATCACAACATGCATTATTATGCTATATCCTATAATAAACAGACTTCAGTGGTGCGATTCTCGAACGTGTTCGAAAAGTTTTCGTATGCGAATTCTCCTTTCCGACAGCCCAAATGCATGCATAACACGAAATCAAGGATTCGTATACGAAAAGTCATTCGAATAACTAGAGAATCGCACCCCAGATTCTTATTAATGATAATTTCCAGACTAATTGACGTCATTTCTTTTGTTTTAGTGTTTTTTCGGTGTAGCGAGTACACACAAAAGCCGCCGCCATGGACGCGATTAAGAAGAAGATGCAAGCGATGAAGCTTGAAAAGGACAACGCATTGGATCGCGCTGTCTTCAACGAGCAACAAGCCAAAGATGCCAATCTTCGCGCTGAAAAGGTCCATTATCTTTATTCCCTTGAAGAAACCTATGCTAATATGCATGCGGCGTGTGAAAACTTAGAATAATTTAGATCTGTCCCACAGGCCGAAGAAGAGGCCCGCACTCTCCAGAAGAAGATCCAACAGATTGAAAACGACCTCGACCAGACCCAGGAACAGCTCACCCAAGTCAACGGAAAGCTGGAAGAGAAGGAGAAGGCCCTCCAGAACGTAAGTTTTTGTCATTTTGTTAACTCACCCCGGAAGTTCGCACTTTGTTGAGCGATCTGTGAAGAACTTCGTCCAAGTAACCATGATGGCAGTAAACGTGCTGGTACCTACTTCTGTCAAAAACACGATTCATTTGCAAAACATAAAAAATTGTGCAGAAAAAGTCAGATCATCAACATTTAGCATCCTACCTATATTCAAGTCTCAAGCAGAAGGAAGGTTGAAAGGTTCTTGACCTTACCAATAAGTTTTAAGCAAAACACATCACATTGCTTTTGTAGGAAAAACAATCATCAATCAATCTCTTGTTATCAAAGTACCTATTGTCTCCAATTTCGACAGCCTCCGCGCGAGCGGTTTCCAACCTCCCACGCTTTCATTATGTCGGGCATATCGATCATGACGGAGGCGTTAAATTCAATTAAAACATTTGTGAGTAGATACAGATAGGTACCTACCTTGTTTGAAGACTTAAAAAATACTTATTGGGTGGAGTGTGATTAGGTGCCGTTTCTACCCTTATTGAATTTATACAGGGTGGCCCAAGAAAACACAACAGGGGGGTTTTTGGGCATTCCACTCAATTTTTTTGAAAAACGTTCAGACAGTTCGATTTTTATATCGAAGGGAACATCTAAAACATCTATGCTCAAATAAAACTATCTTTAGCCACCCCACCCCCACTCACCTCAACTTCAAAGTTTCAAATGTCACCATCTACTTTGCGATATATTCAATCAAAGAGAATCAAATTCTCTTTTTGAAAAAAAATGTTTTCTAAATTCATAACTCCACCCCACTTCTTCCAAAAATTCTCTGACTGTCCCATTTCATATTCTCGACTCCTCAATTTTCCTCAATTGACCTTTCCAATTTTAGGAGATAGAAAATACATGGATTTTCGAGGTCACCTTTGACGTTTTGACGGTTATGACGTTTGGACGTTTCGTTTCTGATTTTTGCGGGAATTTTGAATCGGATAGCTATACTGTTCCCATTATCATGTGGGGAATGTCACTAGAGCCCATAAGGGAGTTTTTAATGGACGGAGTAATAGAGTTTTTTCGTAGTAAGATGCACGTGTCTGGTGCAGCGTGATTCCTGCTGGTGCTGGTGCTGGTGCAGCCACACTTCCATCAAGTTTGGGTCTTTCGTGAACCGGTGCATGGTTATGCTGGGTGATTCGTCTTATTCTCGACTCGCATAGAGCGACACAACTGGACCATTTCTGTATCTTCTCAGTTTTCCACTACATATAACACACTTATTGGTAAGAACGAGGGTAAGAACAAGTGAAATCATGAAATCCATGCTGAAATCAAATAAATACACGACAGAGCGCTTGTCAGATTCGAAAAATTTCCCATTGTCAGAAACGAAATGTCATATCTCAAGAAACATAGGGCGCTTTCCAATAACTGCGACAAGACGGATACACAATGTCAAAGTGCACTTTCCAGCTCAATTCTAAACTCAACCTCGCCAATGTTTCGATTGTGTCGACATGTGGTGCTATTACTGCTATTAGAACGCTAGCTGTGTCGAATTGTGTCCATATGTGTCCAATTGTGTCCTTATACGCCTTATTGGGAAGCGCCCAATGACCTCGATTAACCGTATCTTATACGCATGACGTCACAGTAAAGAGAGACAACGGAAAATTGGAGACCTCAATTTAGTCAACGTCATCCTAGATAGCATCGAAGAAGAAAATTCTCGCTGTAAAAAGTGCTACTCAAATTCACCCCTTTGCTCACTTCCACCCCAACTTCAAAATTCAACAAGACACCACTTATTTTGTGAAACATAAAAAATAATGTAATTGAACTCTCTTTCTGAAAACAATTTTTTCTAAATTTTTAACCCTTTCTCCAATAAATTGAACATTCGAAGTATTTTAAGAAGGAGGGTGGGGTTCACTTTTTTTTTCAGAAAGAGAATTTAATTCTCTTTTTTGATGTTACTATCGCAAGGTGGATGGTGTAATTTGAAATTTCGAAGTTGGGGTGGATGGGGGTGAGGGGGCTGAAGATAGAAATTTGCCAATGTATGTTTCAGATGTCCCTCTCGATATAAAAATTGACATGTCCGAGCTTTTTCCAAAAAAATCAGGTGGAATGCACAAAAACTCTCCTGTTGTGTTTTCGTTGGCCCACCCCTGTATAAGCTTTTCAAGTGAAGAAAAATGGAAGCAGAGAACAAACAAATTGTCCTGATAAATGTCGCTACAAACCATGAGACTCCAATGTCTTCATGCACCCGGGCAATATCTGCTTCAGAATCAATTATCAAATTAATAACACTAACTTGTGAGTGTCAGTTTACCACCCTATACTATTCTATAAGTTTGATGATTGCACTAATCCGACATTCCACTGGGTCGTAGTAGGAACTCGTGTCGAAAATGAACCATGAATATTTGGTCTCGTTCAAGTGTTTATTCAACATAGCTAGGAACATAGGTACTTACATGCTAAACTTGATAATAATTATGTATAGTAGTCCATGAATTTTAGACATTAAAATAATGAATAGAGGGAATAAATGAATCCTAGGCTGATTTTTATTATACAGGGTGTCGAACAAACGAAAACAGGAAGATTTGAATTGCCCGCCATTTTTGCTGATTTTTTTTTTTACTTTGGTGATACGTTTCAACTATTGAAACGCTTTGTTCATTCGTGTACCTCTGCAGTATGAATTTGCTGGATATCTACTTGACATCTGTCAAAATTGAAGCGTGGAAAACATGATCAACAAAAGTGGCGGGCAATTCAAATCTTCCTGTTCTCGTTCGGACGCCCTGTATGTATAGGCTGAGTAAAGCTTGATGTAGTTTAGCATAGTTAAAGTCCTCAAGGACCAAGTGTGCGCTTCCGTCGTAGTGGCCTTCGAAAGAACTTGAAAAACAGTTTTTTGAGCTTATCTCGTGAACGACGGCACTTACTGGAATGAAAGTGTTCAATGAAAAATTGTTGGAAACAATCTTCAATTCAATGAAATGAAAGAAAAAGCAAACAATTTATTTTCTATATAAGAGGTTCTTACGCATTTCAAATTAATTTTTCATTCTTCAAATATTTCGAAGAGCGGTAGAAATAGCGAGAGATGAAATATTCCCAATTTTCTCGACTTATGGCAAATGTAAGCTACGGAGCCATCCCCTATGAAAAAAACATGGCTTATAGTACGGGAAAAATTGTGAAAAAATCGCCAATTTCTCGGAAAAAATATGGATGTCCTGGAAATTTGATTTTCTGTTCAGAATTGAATGCTCTACTAGATATCCAAAATCGTCAAAAATCGCACCTGGGGGTTCTGAGTTATTGGAGGGGGATGAAAAATTGCAACTTGAAATTAAGGGGATGAAACCCGTCAATCCAATGGATGTGAATACATCGTAATTCGACGCATTGTGTCCCGTTTATATCATTTTGGTACAAAATTTGTCGGTAATAATTCTTGAAGGGGGCTCGTGGGGATGCGAAGCTAGGATTGGTGTTTTTTTTCCTGCGCCATATTGAACGTATTACGACACGTTTGGCATCTTTTCCGACTAAATTCAATCTCCTGAAATTGAATCCGATGTGTCAATTGGGATGACAAAAAGTTCGAACAATTTGACTTTAAAAAACTTGTTTTCTCTTTGACAATTTTGACGAATTTTTCTACTATTAGAGGTGTTTATCTTTGGAAATATTTCAGGGGCCATTAGATTGAAGTGTATTCTCCACGAGAATCATCCACCCGATGTATAATTTTGTTTCTCGAGTTCAAAAAATCGATTTGAACTTGAGCTGACCCGGCGCGTCGTCTACTATAGTCGGGGTGGTACGCGACATAAAATAGCAAAATACCGCAAATGAATTAGACGGGATGCCCTTTGGTATGATGACTACTTATACCAAGGTGAATCATTTTCGCCAAGGATGCGTCAACATTTCCCACTCAGAAAAAAAGATGGCGACGATTTTTGACAGGAGCGGATTTTTTATAAAACATATGCGTGTGACACATGTTTTCTCACTAATTTTGACCTCCTGAATACAAATATGGAGTTTATTTTCACATTGGAAATCAACTTGACCTCATATTTCACATCTGAAAACCGCAAAAATAGCAGACTCTCGCTAATTTTTGAACTGAAAATTTTATATATCATCAACGGCAATTTCCAGCCTTGAGCTGGCTGTATAGATCCCATAGAACAAGTTAACAGTCTAAGTTCTGCAAAATAACTCTTCAAACATCGCCAGGGTGCGCCCAAAATCATACCAAAAATGGGCGCTGGGAGCACACTTTGCTGCGGCTGGATGGGGAATGTAAGTGTGAAAGAAAGAATGTTGTGCAATAATTTTCACTGTTTAATATGACATACCAAGCATTCATCAACATACCATAGGGATTTGAAACAAAATATCGTACAAACAAATTTTCATGATTTGTTAATAATTTTTTTTATGACAGGTACAATTGATACCAACAAACGTAGCTCTGATTTTGATGATGTTCTTTATCAAGGTAAATACATCAAGAGACCTTTCTCACCTGGAATAACCACCCTAGCTCAAAGTTTCATATAATAAAAAGCATTTTCGTCAGATCCGCGATTGCCAAACATCAGAAAAGCGTCTATTAATAATTTCAAAGTCCTTCTTTGAACTTGTTCTGGAATGCAACATACGGCTGATGGTTAAGCTTTGACTCAAGTTTTCTGTCTCGCCCGTGAACTCATTCAGGTGTCTGCTGGTCTGGATATGCACCAACGGCAAAGGTTCAGTAGGACCTTCAGTGTTATTCGTATTTCTATGGCACCAACTTCAAATTTGTTGTCTTGTGTGTGTCAGAATAATGCGAGAATGAAAGTAATGAGCTATTAATGGAGGCTCAAAAGCGTCTAGGACGTGAACAAGCCAAAGAGCATAAAACATACACCATGTATCATAGGTACTATAGTTGCAAAATAAGAGTCGTAATGTTGAAAAGGTCTTGGTGTCTGCCTGATCACTTTTCCATATGTTTTCCACGTCCGTTTTCTATGCCTGTTCACGTCCTAGGTGTTTTTGCGCCTTCACTGATAATACTATAGTTCAATTCTCGCAAATTCCAACACACACAAGACAACAAATTTTAAATTAGTAATAACACTGAAGATCCTACTGCCCTTCGCCGTTGGTGCATATCCGGTCCGAAAATTTCTAGACACCTGAATGAGTTCATGGGCCGAGATAGAAATACTCGTAGAAAACTTTGAACCAAAGATTCACCATCAGCCGTATATTGCATTCTAGAACAAGTGTAAAGACAAAACTTTAAAATCAAAAGACGCTTTTCTGATGTTTGGCAACCGCAAGTCTAACGAAAAATGATTTAATTATGAGTCGCTATACCGAAACTTTGAGCTAAGGTAGTTGTTTCAGGTGAAAAAGGTCTCTTGATGTATTTACTTTGATGGAAAACATCATCAAAATCAAAGCTACGTTTTTTAGTATTATTGAAAAAAAAGTTATCAACAAATCATGAAAATATATTTTTTTGGTTTTTTATCTGAAATTGTCAATGTATGTTGATAAATCCTCGGTATATGTAAGCTTACTATATAAAACAGTGAAATGTATTGCAAAACATTTTCCATTTCACACTTACATCCCTTAAATCAGCCGCAGAAAAATGTGCTCCCAGAGCCCATATTTTGTATGTTTTGGGGCGCACCCTGGCGATGTTTGTCGAGTTATTTTGCAGAACTTACACTGTTTACTTGTTCCGTGGGATCTATTAACGAGCTTAAGGCTGGAAATCGATGTAAATGGCATACAAAATTTTCAATTCGAAAATAAGCGAGAGTCTGCTATTTTTGGGATTTTCAGATGTAAAATATGAGGTCGATTTGATTTCTGATGTAAAAATAAACTCGATATTCGTGTTCAGAAGTTCAAAATTAGTAAGAAAACATATCCCACATGCCTATGTTTCACAAAAATTCAGGTCCTGTCAAAAATCGTCGCCATCTTGTTTTCTGAGTGGGAAATGTTGACGCATCCTTGGAGAAAATTAATCACCTTGGTATGAGTAGTTATCATGCCAAAGGGCATCCCGTCTAATTCATTTGCGGTATTCAAAATCGTAGCACCCCTACTACTACTGGCCAGAACACTACAGCATGCATCTTTAAATCAAAATATCTCAAACTGTTGAAGACTTATCTCTAAAAATTCGAGGATCTGTGCAGAATTGAAATCCCTATGACATAGACAAAATGAGTCGCACTTTCAGGGCTTTGAGTTATTTGAGGGGATAGGTAACAGTTCATAGAGTATGAATCTTGCCAAAATGTTATCCTCTTCCTCGAATAACTCAAAATCCTGCAGTGCGATTCATGGCAATTTTGTTTATGTTGTAAAGAATTCAGTTCTGCACAAATCCTCGGATTATCGAAGGTAAGTTAGTATTTTTTCAATAGTTTGAGCTACTTTTATTTAAAGGTGCATGTTGTAATGTTCTGGTCATTAGAAAAGCCGCGCAGGGCCGGCTCAGGTTCAAATCGATTTTTTAAACTCGAGAAACGAAATTATACATCGAGTGGATGATTTTCGTGAAGACTACACTTCAATTTAATGGCCTCTGAAGATTTTCCAAAGATGAACACCTCTGATAGTAAGTAAAATTCTTCAAAATTGTTAAAAAAAACAAATTTCCTCAAGTCAACTTGTTCAAACTTGTTTTCATCCAAATTCACACATCGGATTCAAGTTCAGGAGATTGAATTTAGTCAGAAAAGATACCAAACTTGTAATCGGTTCTACATGGCCATGAAAAGAAAATGGTCCACCTAGCAGAGCTTCGCTAGCTTTTGTGCCAACATGGTACCAACGGGATATGATGCGTCGAATTATAACATATTTGCTTCCAATGGATTGACGGGTTTCATCCCCTCCATTTTAAGTACCAATTTTTCACCTCCCCTCCAATAACTCAAAACCCCCGTTTGCGATTTTTGGCGATTTTGAATATGTTGTAGAGCACTCAATGGGCTACTTGCCTAATTTTTTTTATCGGCTCAATCGATAGTATGGCCAAAAATAATGTACCCGTATTTTTTCTTTTTCCCAAATTCTCAAAATTGCGGCCGTGATGCGTGTTTTAAAAATATATTTGTGACGTCACAAAAATACTAAAAACTAAACAAGCAGCGCTGTTGGATTGAAAACTCAAAAAACTGGTAGGATGGCATCACAATATTTGAAAAATATAGACATAAAAATACCACTGAAGTTTCTTTACTGCTACCAACCCTTTGAAAAAAAAAATCGAAAAAAAAAACTTCGAAACCAATAGATATATTTCCCGGAAATTTCCAGGAAATACTCTTTATTACTCTTGTTGATGATTGAAAGTATTTCCAGCCAAATTTATTCCATAGGCAAGTACCCCATTCTGAACGTATGACTAATATCAAATTTTCAGGACGTCCATATTTTTTCCGAGGTTGAAATCTATCTTTCTTGTACCTACTATTGACCATCTGCTAGAATAGGCTCTTTTTCACAGAAATTCATTTCAAGGCTATATATACAGGGTGTCCCAGCTAAAACAATCCAACGCGATTTTCTCAGAAAATATCAAGACAACAAAAAAAAATTGGGGGGAAGCCTGAACTTTAAGTTTTTCTTTGAGGGGGCGCCGATGTTTGTAGGTGCTCTAGTTTCCAAGAAAATGGAATTTGAATCTGGCGAGTCACAAGAATTCATAAATTCATGACCGACAAAACAAAATACTTCAGATGAAAAAAAACCTCTTTCTCTGGGCTTTCCATTGATGTGTCGCCGATGTTTGTACCCGGCCCAATAAGCCAGAAATTCTGCCTCAAAGTCCAGCTAACACAATAATCGGAATTCATAATGACGTCACCGATCTCACACTTGTTGATTTTCACATCAGCCAGTATTCATTGCTATGGAGAATCCAGGTATGTTGAGTGAAAAAGTGCTAGTAACTAACGACTGGTGTTGAAATCAACAAGTGTGTGATCGGTGACGTCACGGATTCCGATTATTGTGTTTGCTGGACTTTGAGGTAGAATTTCTGGGTTATTGGGCCAGGTACAGACATCAGCAACACATCAATGGAAAGCCCAGAGAAATAGAATTTTTTTTCATCTGAAGTATTTTGTTTTGTCGGTTATGAATTTATGAATTCTTGTGACTCGCCAGATTCAAATTCCATTTTCTTGGAAACTAGAGCACCTACAAACATCGGCGCCCTCTCAAAGGAAAACTAAAAGTTCAGGCTTCCCCCAATTTTTTTTTGTTGCCTTGATATTTTCTGAGAAAATCGCGCTGGGTTGTTTTAGCTTGGACACCTGTATGTACTCCGACAAGGCCAATGCATTTTCATTTTTGTATACCTACTCGATAACTGAATCAAGTTATAACTGAATACATACGATAACGTTAAAAAAAATCAATTTTTGCAACACACTGTATACCTATACTTATTATAAGATATAGATACATATTTCCCGAAAATTTGAAAACCGTTTCGAGAGAGCACATCATTCTTCACAAATTTGGTGTTATTGACCATGAAAAAAAAATTTCACGAAAACGGGGGTATGTTGAACTTTCATCAATTTTGCACTGCTCCGTTCATCACCCTGTAGAAATTTTATGAAAGGCTCTATGCATTTCATATTGACAAGAAAGATGGCCGAAAGATTGGGCTATTCAGTACTTTCAACAAAATCAGAATAATCGTTTTGTGTCAATCAAAAGTTAATTATAGTGGTTCAAAATTAGGTGAATTTTTGCTTTGTAGTAACACTTTCATTGTTGAGCAGTTTATTATTATAGGTACTTTTGGGAATTTGTATCAAAATAGCGCAAGCTCACTCAGAGAACGGAATTTTCGTCTTTTGGAGGTAATTTTTCTAGAAATCGTCCCACAATGAATGAAATATGCCGTGATGTTCAATGAAGACCTTGTTTACCGATTGATCGTAAAAAAACTTTCAAATAATCTAGAACGATCGAAATTATGAAAAAATTATTTTGACAGCGAAAAAGCTACCTTGCTTAAAATGTATAGTCACGTTACTGGAGAATGGGGATGTCTATAATCGTTTCGATTTCATCAAACTCCCGTGGAGCGCGGGGATTCCGGAATCCCTATCCACTTAATCCCAGAATACTACCTAAACCTACCTAGGTACTTGCAATCAATTTTGGCGTAGGACCAGCTGTATTCACGAAATTGATCTCAATATTATAAACTTTTGCTTGATTGCTGCCTTCAAATTCAGGCGTATGTACCTACCTCTCGATGTACCTACTTCAGTAGGTACTATACCAGTAGTCCAGTAGGTAACCACGCCTATATGCTTTACGAAGTTTTTTCTTAATTCGCAAAGCAATGCCCAATGGGTAGGATGATGTTCAAAATTAAAAAAGAGCAAGGACGAATTCCACCACAACACAGGCAGGAATACGAAGTCATTCTAGGTACTTTTCCACCGTAGCAAATTCGCAAATTCCCATCCGCCGCGGCGCGGCGTTCTAATTATAGCGCACAGTCGGAACCCGATCTGCCTCCAAATAAGGCCTGCTGGCAGGCCGGCACGCGTCCTGTGACGTCACGGGTTTCTTCCCCCACTGCGCATTTTCAAAACCTTTCCCGCAAAATTTCAACTTCCGAAGAAACTGGAAAGCTCGAGCCCTTGGGCCTCGGGGTGTCAACGACTCAAGCGACGGAGCTGGTGTATGGTTGGCTGCCGAGCTTCCGGGCTGTCGAATGTCGATGGCCAGGCACAATGGAAGCGCTCTCACGCCGCTACCCACTGACATGGTGACGTAAATTTGTTCTCTGGTTCTGGTGGATTTGTAGTAGCGCTAGTGCGCCCAAGATGGCCGCGTGGAAGTGCAAGTGTGTCGCAGCAGCAGTCATCGCTGCTCCTGATGTGAAGTGACGACACAGAGAGATGTCGCAGAGGGCAGGCCCGGGAGGGGGCGCGAGGAAGCGGGGCCATCAACACCATCCTCGCAACGAAGGCACCAGAAGGAGGGCCGCCCTCGATCAGGGGGGCGCGACAGCCCCCCAAAACCTAAGCCCTTTTACCAAACCTTTCGAACAAACACCACGTGAAGACAACACCAGCAACAAACCAGAAAGTAGTAGTAATAGTAACATTGCCCCGCGGCCCCCTATGAAAAACAACAACGAAATCGAAGTGATCGATCTAACCAACTGTGATGATGACGAAGTCAACAGCTCCAATAACAATAACAAAGTAGCAGACAACAGCAATAAAGCAAGCAGTCCAAGTGGACACAACACGAAAAGTTCCAAAGAATCAAGTAATGAGGAACGCAAGCGTAAAGTCCGGAGGAGGTTGCAAGAGAAGGCGCCTCCACGTGAGGACATGTCTTTGGTGTTTCGGCCCGCTGCGGAGGGTTCGAGCCAAAGCGACATAGAACAAGATCTTGAAGATCCAGAGCTGGAGGAGCTCTCCAAGCTAAGATGCACGTCGGAGCGGATGGAAGTCGTCGCCGAAAGAGAAACGAGGCGGAGGGGGCGCAGGTGTGCCGACTATCCGGGCCTTGCTTTTGCGAGTTCCATCTTCAGTTCGGACACCCTCATGAAGTTCTCCATCATTCGAAACGAGCTCCATAACATCATGAATACGCAACTGAAAAGGGTAGGTTGGCGTTTAATGGAAAAATGTTTTCGGGTTGAAATATCGACCAGAACTCCGCATTCCGACGTTATCATTATAGTCAAACGAAGCCCGAGCACTGAATGACACGCGAATGACCTCCTTGGGGTCGCATCCTTGATGCGGGATAAACAAAACCGTCGTATGGTCTATTTTCGAACATAGACCCTGGAACGGTACCAATTCATCAAACTTTGGCCTAGTTGTTTTTAGTTAACATTACCTACATTGTTTGCGCAAAGCGATTGCAATAATAATTTAATCTTAATGACAATGCGTTTAAGCTAGGTGTTTCATTCTCTTACTAACTACCTACTACTATCGCTATGCCAGCACATTAACATAAAGTTTCCAATTTAAAACAGTTCAATTCCTTTCACGTGAAAAATGCTAACCGCACTAGTAATAATTTAGCACGCAAGTTAATGAGACGTGGGATGGTTGTTCAAACTCGGAACGCAAAAAGGTGGCGGTATTGTATATTTGCAGATTGCCATGGCAACAAGTTTAAATCAACCAATGAGCTGCCTTGTTTCTGCGAAGCCGCAGTCGCAGACTTCCTTGGTCAATATTATTTGAATTGTGTGATATTATAGGATAGGTTTGGGCTACTGTTTTTTTTTTTTTGGGGATTTTAGAACTTCCAACTTAAAAAACACAACTACTTTTTACTTTTTTAATTGCTTAACTCAAAAGTAGCTACGGTGGCAAGCACATAAATGGAAACACTACACTTGAACACACTCAAATCTGTCAGTTTTTTAATTCAGACTAAGGCCTTATTATTATGATTTGAGAAGATAACTTGCTGTTGAAATTCTGAGGCACCATCCACTGAGTGGCGAAATTGACAGTTTCAAAAAGTATTTCCATTTGTGCGCTCGCCTTTGTATCTGTACATTGAACTTTGAAAGAAGTGTGTACCTATTATTATTTTCAAAATTGTTTTAAAGATAATTCTTGGTGGAAGGCAATGGGAAATTTCAAGTTTTACAACGTTATGGCTAAATCATGACATCATGAAGTCTCAAATGCTGTATACCTCTTCAACTTCAGAATTTAGTGGCCTATCAACGGGATAAATTGGCAATAACCAATTCAAAATTGGAAATAATCAATTCCAAAATAAAATAAACAATTTCAGTTTGAGAATTATCAACTTTAAATTCAGAGCGATGAATGATGAATATTTGGTACAAGTCTTCTATCAAGAGTGCTGAACAACATAAGTAATTACATATAAGTAAGTCCCGTAAGTTCCTGTGTGCGTGTTATCGATTACTGACAATACCGACAACTAGCTCAAATGATTCCTGAGATGAAAATTCAGAAGCCGGGTCTGAAAACCGACATAAAAACCGCTCCGAAAATCGGTATTAGAAGCTGGATCCGAATACCGGCTCCGGAAGCCGGCTCAGAAAACCAACCTCGAAGGCCGGCTCTGAAAGCCGGTTTTCAGCTGTCACCAAAACCATGGTTTTCGGTGCCGGATTTGAAAACCAATTCGGTTACCAGTTGCCAGCACAAATTGTCAGTTTATATCGAAGTTTGAACTTGATGAGACTATCTGCTTCACACTGTTGAAATATGTACTTAAATACCTAAATGCTATTTTTAGGTGGAAAACTGTTTTAGAAGATTTCAATGAACGAGTAGTAAAACTGTTAGAACATTTCCGGCTCTATAAGCATGTCTATTATTGCCTTCATGACTGCATAATGTTTAATTTGAAAGATAACACAATTCTAAGAGATGTAGGTACCTATACGTGTGAAACCTAAATTGATAATGTACATGTTCTTTTCAGATAACATAGTTTACCTCGCTTTGACCAAATTTTCCAGAGTGGAATAATTTTTATATCTTCCTAATTATGATTTAATTCTTAATTAAGTAATGAAATTTTCTCAACACTTCCATACTCCATTTCAAAGGATGCAGTGACAATAATTAATCAATTAGATGGGTTTTTAGAACGGTTGTTCAGATAGATTCTTATAAACGGCTGTTTCATATGATTGTATTTACTCGTACCGCGTAAAATTAATAATCATATCATGGTGAAAAATAATCACAGTAATCATACTAATCAGAAACATTTCTTAGTTGGAAACCTACGTAGTTTATCAGAATACGAATTCTCCTCAGAATCTGCTTTCATTCATACCGAAGCACGAAATTTTTAGGTATAATCCTAGGTATAATATTACCTAGACTTTTTTGAAAAGAATCAAGTTTGTACTCAAGTTTCTATGCTTAATAATAATAATATCCTGACTATTTTCGATAATCTCTCATACAATATTATATTTTAAATCAATCCTGCAATTAAGGAAGAAATAATAATAAAAAGAAAAATTAACAAGATTGCACCAACACGAACCGTTTTTCTAGTCAAGCTTTAGGAAACTTTCGAGAAAACTTTATTAAACCTGCCCTGGGTATTCGATTAAGAAAAACTTTCCTGTTTTTTCTAAGTTAGAATCGCAGAAAAATCTATTGAAGATTCTGAGCCATAGCTATAATCCCAGTAAGCTATAATGCGATATTATCAAACTGTTGTTATAGTTTATTAGGCAATTAAGCTGCTGTGCTCGTTGTGCTCATGTTAACTATACATAGGTAAGATGTAAACTGCGGCTATATGGGTACTGGGTAGGTACCTGAGCCTTATGTTTATATACTGATTTATTTACGATTTACCTTTTATGGTGCATTTATCGAGTTTACACAACCCAATGGATTTCGTGGCCTTATTTCAAAAAGAGCGAAGACGCCATCACGTATGTGTAATCTAGGTATACCTACATTGTGGTGTACATACAGTGTTCATTTTGTACATGCACTCTGTACACATCACATACATTACAGCTACTTGGTGTAAGTGTGGCCCAACTGATTGGTTTCATTCCTTATAAACTACAAGAAGGTTAAAGATTCATTTCGCGCCATATGGTTCACAGACGTTTCGATTCAGTCTCGATGGCATCGTGTAAATCAGATGATCAAATGAATATTGTATCGTTTTTGTTCACTTGTTATTGAAACGTAACTAGTGGAAGCACATGTTCTGATATTTGACGACCGAGGAACCAAGTAGAGGAGTAAATGCTCACTATTCTTTACAATTGTTGACTTCGAGATTGGCTTACTATTTATAGGCACTTGCAAGTTTCCAAGTCAATTTTTGACAAACACTTTTTTCCAATGGATATGTTAGTCACATACATCATTTAGCTAACTTCATCATTCTTTTGCCACTTTGTTATTTGTTATAATAACGGTACCTGAGACAGACAGGTGCATGAAGTATCCAATACAGGCGTTTTTTGACGCAGGAAAGTGAGACTTCCTTGCGTAGGACAAAAAGGTATTTATTCATAATGAGCTAGCAATAGATACATTCATAACTTTTAAAAAGTTGGAAAGTGAATGATTCCTTACAGGTTGGAAAATAATGTCACTTTCGGACCACGCCACGGGCCGAAAGTGACGTATGAAGAGAGGTGATCTGATCTATAAACAGCTGTCGGGGAGCGCGGAGTGTTGTTGGATGCGTTGTTTAAAAAGGTTGCCTATGCCTACCTGATAAAAACATTTGAAGCGAAAAACTTCAAATAAAGCCAATTATTTGCATTTGAACAGGATCATGGTGAATAAAGTCCTACGGAGTGAAGCATCATTACAGCCTACGGGATTCTACATCACCTCGGCACGCCTCGGTAATATATTGAATCCCTTGGCTGTAATGAGATGCTTTCCACCTCGATATGTAATATACTATTATAGTGCTCAACTGGGCCTTTACCTTGGAAATTTGTACCCAATTTATATCAACATGAGATTTCTCAAATTTTGTCCACTGTTTTTTCGAATTACGACTACGGTTTCGACTCCAGCTAATTTTTAGGTGAAACCGAAACGGTATGTACAGGTGATCCCCTGAGATCCCCCCCCCCCCGTTAGAATTTTTCCCTTTGAAATAAATTGGTGGGGAAAAAAAAATTCCCAACCATTTTTCCCGTAAAATTCAAATTTGGACACCAAATTTTTTCATATCTTATAGTATACAGGATGTTTCAAAAAACTTTCAAAATTTTTTGACAGCTTGTATCTAAATATTGAAAATGATGCGGCTTTTTCTTCTGAGTCCAGATATACATATAATTTGATAAATATTTGAATAAGATCATGGGAAAAATTTCTTTTCCCATCAATTTATTCCAACGGGAAAATAGGGGGGGGGGAACTCGGTGGATCAACCTGTACTCTCCTGCCTTCACTCCTTCACATGACTCGTGAGCCTACTCGTCTAGTAAAAATTCACTTTCCTGACCCTGCCTCATGACTTAATCTAGATATACTATTTTCTGGGATTTTTCATTAACTCTTATTTTTAGAACTGCCCATGCGTATGATGTACCTGTATGGAGGCATTTTTAGTATGTCATTATAAATAAATCACCCTCTGTACCTATATCAAGTAATGTTCCGAAATAGCCTAACGAGAGACATTCCTCAAGTGGAACATAACCGCACGCTCTCGAATCTTCATAGGGTGACCCAATTTTCAATTCAATAGGGTCCTTGCATAAATTTTATATTGAGACGACTACTTCATAAAATCATTCAAAACGTTATCAACAATAATTTCCGCCCAAAAAAAAATTCGAAAAAATTGGTCCATCCTTTAAATAAAAATCAAAGTTTGAATTTTATTTCGCGCCAAAAACGCGGTCGCTTCTACCATGCGATCAACAAAATTCGGAATTGGGGTAGGCTGTGCTCTGGCCGAAAGCAGCTTGACATCCTGAAATTTGACCAGGTCACAGCTTACCTCAATTCCGAATTTTGTTGATCGCAATGACCTTGTATGACCACGATGACGTCCACCCGAGAGTTCTATTTTTCGTTTGCAAGTTTTTTTCTCTGCGAGGTTGCAGCCCTGCGCCCCGAAACCCCGCGAAAATTGAACTTCATTATTTTACAGACCTATTTCAATTTTGTAGCCGCGAAGAGCGCCGTCGCCCTTGCTCACGTGTCAGGGTCATCCCCAAGCTCGTGATGCGCGCTTTTCAACCTGAATTGAGCGTCAGCCTCACAGACGTCTGAGACGGTGACAGTGAAATATGTCAAACATTTAAAATTCGTAGTCGCAATCTGTTAGTGTAGAATCAAGTAGCCCCAGCCCGGGGCACGATGACGTCATCCCGCAGCTGACACATCGGTGCATGGAAGTTGCATGCATAACAGTTTTTGTGTTTTAAATTTACAAAATAAAATAATATATCAAGATTTTCAAAAAACCGTTCAGTCTGTGGTGCTATTTGGCTACCAAAGCATCATTGGAGGCAATAAAAAAAAATCGTGCAAGGACCCTATTCATTTTATTTTAGTTTTACAATCGTCACTGAATAGGTAGTGTAATGTGAATTTCAAAATCAGAACTCATTCGAAGAACAAAAACAAACTGACCTAGTGTATTGCGAATAGGGTTGCATTTTGACCGGTCAAATAAGATTTGGTCAATTGACCGGTCAATTGACGGTCAATTGACGGTCAAATCGGTCAAATATCGAAAAAATACGCTAAAAACAGGTGTTACTATCATTCAACATTATTTATTGAAGTAAGACAAAAATTGTGAATATTTCGTTAAGGTGGTAGGTAGGTAGGTACAGGGTGTTTCAGATTCAAATCGCGTCTTTTCAGGAAATGATGGGAAACGTCAACAGAAGTAGACTTTTTTTGAAAAAATATATGTCAGAAACGAATAATAACGGAGATAAAGGCGATCAAAGTTGAGCTTGAAAAATCGATTTCTCGTCATAACTTTAAAATTCCTCGAAAAATTCCTTAACCGATTTTGTTAAAATTTAAACCTAAGCTTACTGAAATAACTCTGTATCTAACGATGATAACGCGGTCCATTGAAATTTTTCGGGGGCGTGAATAATGGGGGATGTCTCCGCTTTCTTACTCCTATTTTTTACCCCTTGAGGTTATTTCATAGATTGTTTACATTTTTCAATTCTACGTTCAATTTCAAAGAGAAAGTTACCCTTGTGAAATTCCGATTAGAGGCTTCGTTCTCAAGATATTTGGGTTTGAAAGTTCGGAAAACACATCAAAATATCCAGTTTCAAGAGCAAAAAAATATGTTTCTCCTGAAAACTTCTCGTTTCTTGAAAAAACTCATGGTTTAGCAACTTGAAACATCTGTAAAATCTATTTTAATGATGGAATCATTAGTTATCTTGGATTTTATTTTTGTAGGCCTTTGAAAGAGGTGTTTTCGAGATGTTTCCCGAAGTTTCAACTTCAAATATCTTGAGAACGAAGCCTTTAATCAAAAATTTGCCAGTGTAACTTTTTCTTCCAAATCAAACGAAGAATCCAAAAATATGAACAATGTACCAAATTACTTTAGGGATTTAGAAATAGGGGTGAAAAAGCGGGGGCACCCTCCATTATCTACGCTCCCGAAATTATTTGATAGAACGCGTTACTATTGTTCGATACAGACTTATTTTAGCGAGCTTTGATTCAAATTTTAACAAAATCGGTTAGAAAGTTCCAAAGTTGACGATGACGAAAAATCGATTTTGAAATTTCAACTTTGAACGCCTATATCTTCGTTATTATTTGTTTCTGGCACATATTTTCCTGAGAAAGTCTACTTCTTTTAAAGTTTCTCGTCGTTTCTTGGATGGACACGATTTAAATCTGAAACACCCTGTATTTTATTCGATTCTTTATTTTATTTCAAAACAAATAAATTCAAATAAAAAAAAATTTCTGACTCTGTCTAAAAGCAGGAAAGAGCTTTCCTAAAGTAAGTTACGTTGCGCCATCTACACAAATCGTGCCAAACGAGGCCCGGGGGTTTGTATTTGACCGGTCAATTGACCAGAGTATTTGACACGGTCAAATGACCGGTCAATTGACGGCTTATTTGACCGGTCAATTGACATCGTGCAACCCTAATTGCGAATAACGCTGCCATGGCGGGGGAATACCAGGATGGTATAATAGGTACAGGGTGATTCTTGATATGACAAAAAGAATGAATCCTGCAACAAGAAAGAATAGAAAGATTGTATGAGGGCGCAACTAAAATTAGTTTTTTTCACTAGTGGACATAATCTAGAAATTATGGTCCTTCGAACTTGAAAAACATTTTTGTGTTTTCTTCATTTTATTCTCAAGCATAGTACTGACCTCGCTTGAGCTTGAAAAATCAAGCTAAGACAAAAAACTAGAAAAAGTTGAAAAAAGACAAAACCCCTAGAGCATCTTTTTCGCATTCCTGCTGGACAGGGAGCTGGTGCCTCAAAACTTACGTTATAAGGTACATGATTTAAACCCTGTAGGTCTAATGTGTCTAATAAGTTTGTTAAAAATTTCTTTGTCAGACCGGGGGCTTCAGGCTGGTATGAGCTTATCAGTTTTCGAAAAAATGGCCAAAAATTTACGTCATAAGGTACATGAATGAAACCAACTGGATTTTATGTGGGAACATCCCCTTAATCGAAAATCTGGTCGTAAGACAACATTTTTTGGGGCTTTCGGTCCATAAGACAAGTATGAAATTTTCAAAAAAAGACAAAAATCCATCAATTTTTTCACAGGTGTTTTGTTGACAAACCCACCAAGTGTGATATATATTTGTAATCATGATGAAAGACGGAATCGATTTCCATGTTGAAATACAGGGTGTACGATTTGAGAAAATTTTTTCGATGTTGCACCCTGTAAGCGATGTACCATTGAAAATTTTTGTGGACAGATTCGAAACCTGCGTGAAAAATCATGTAAGAATCGCTTTTCATTCCTAAAATTATATCAAAAGAGAAGTTTCTAGGAGGAGGTAAATTTTGACCCTTTTTGAAAACTTCAAACTTGTCTTATGGACCGAGAGCCCCCAGTTTTCTTCCAATCTAAAATTTTCATTAGAGAAATGAATAACTGTTTTTTCAGATAAGTACGCACAATGTTGATAAAAAAACTTCCGATTTTGAATAAAATTTGTAACTTCAGAACGGGTTTTTAGATTTTCATTATTTTCAAACCGAGTTTCAAACTGAGTTTCAAAATTAATTCAAAAGACCATTCAAAACTATGTTGCAGCGCGACCCATATTTCCATCCTATTTCCATTAGAAATTTTCGAATAAGGTAGTCTAGTCACCCTGTCTGGGAGGGGAGTCACCATAATACGGGGTGATTTTTTGATAAGAACCCACCCCTGGTTTCTTGCTGACAATTTTTTTTCCAGGAAAACGCCGGAACAGGTCGATTATTTTGAGGGGGACATCTAGGACACACATTGTCAAATTTTCATCTTCAACCCCTTCACCGCCACCCTACCCTACTTGAAAATTTCAAATAGCCTTTTATCCAATTAAAGGTGATAAAATTCTCTTTCTGTCAAAATTTGAAATTTTTTTGTTTTATTTCGAAGGGGACATCTAAGACATGTATTGCCAAATTTTTATTTTCAACTTCTTCGTCTCCCAATTAAGATAATTTTTGAAAAGGGTTTAGGGGAGGTTTAGAAATCTTGAAATTATTTTTTACAAAAAGAATTTTATCACCTTTAGTCTTAGTCTTATATATCACAAGGTAGATGTTGCTATTTGAAATTTTTCAATTATATTTTTTAAATAGGGTAGGGTGGGGATGAAGGGGTTGAAGACAAAAATTTGGCTATACTGAAGCCACCCGCTTTTGGCGGGCCAAAAATAATCCGGAGGAAAATAATTCAAAGCCGTGAAATCGAGGTATAAGAATGTGAATATTCTGAGTCAAGGCATCATTGAAAGATGTCGCTAGTTATTTAATTCACTCGTGTAAATCCCGCAAAGCTCTACAACATAATTTATTTGCTTCTCATCGTCAATTCCACAACCGCTCCTGCGTAACGTCCGACGAAATGGCGAATTGGTGCATATGAAGTAAACCACCCGCACATCGAACCAACTAGTTGCTGCCGTGCTCCTGCTGTGTTGACACGCCGTGTCTACTGCCTCCGCCCGCTGCCCGTCACCATCCGATTCACACGTGTTGGCACCGCCGGTCGCATTCTCCAGCGGCTTCTCGGATTACCTGAGCTGTCTATACGCCGTTCGCGGTCGTTTTGGATGCAATATAAGATTCCGAATTGCTGGGAATGGAGGATATCGCCGGAGATTGACCGCGGTACCTGGACCAATCCTCCTGGGCTGCCGTCCGCTCCCGACTTGTCACGTCCGCTGCCGAGTGCTTCTGCGGGCCTGTTAGCGAAGAGTTTTAGTCCCCTTCGAGGAAGCTGAGTTAGAACCCGTTCATGTTGCGTCGCGACCCTCCTAGAGGCCGAAGCGTCGAAGCCCCAATGATGAGTCCCAGCCCACTTGGAAAATGACGAGTCGATTTCCCCCGGCTGATGTGTCTCAAAGGCCCCCTGGAGAAAGTCGAGTTGGAACCCTTCGGAGACGTGTTTTGGTCCCCTTGGGGGCACGCTGAGTCAAGAACCCTCCATGTTGAGTTTTGACCCTCCGAGAGACTGATGAGTTGCTTCCCCCGTTGAGTTGCAACCCGTCTCTAGGATGTCGTGTCAGAGCCCTTGGACGTTGAGTCTTGATCCGCCTCCAGGTGTCGAGTCAGAGCCCTCCGGCGACGAGTTCCAGCCCTTCTCCAGGTCGATGTGCCAAGGCCCTTCCGGTGTTGAGTTTCGACCCTTTTCCAAGTCGTAGAGTTGGGACCCGTTGACGAAGTGTTTCGAACCCCCTCCAGGATGCTGAGTCGCGTTCCCTCGACGGTGAGTTCTAGCCCACCTCGAGGATGTCGAGTTAAAACCCCTAAATGATCCAGGCCCGATAGAAATGAGGTTTCTCGTTTCGGTATCTCGTGTGGCGGAGTGATGACCTCGACGAGCGGGAGGTTAGTCTTGGTGAGTTGGGATAGTTGCTTACGGTTAGGTTTTGTCGGAAAAATGTATGATGGAGCTCACGCGTGCGTTCTGAATCTGCCTGCACGTGCTGGTGTCTGCGCTACTGTCTGCCGTCAGGTACAGCCACTGGCAAGCCTCGTCCTTTGTTGGATACCTTCATAGAAAGGTATTCGCGCTCTTGGGCCCTCTGGACTTGGCTTTGTGACTGCGGTACTCAGAGCACCGGACCTAGTGGGTTAGATCTGGAAACTCGCGGGTGAGCTTCCTCTGCGTTTCTGAAGCTCCTAGTTATTCGGAAAATGTAAATTTTGAGAACTACTGGAAAAATCAAGAAATTGAAATAAAAATAGAATCGCGTTTGTATCGGGGTTCGGACCCTGCCGTAGAGTCGTAATTGTTTATCGGATTGATGGACACCCCCCCCCCCTCCTTGAAACTAATGATTTTGTTTTAGCGCCACGACAGTCCCGGATATTTCCATGTAGGACTTGTCCCGGGAATGGAAACGTTCTTATTCGAAACTGATGAATTCATGCCGGTACCCAACGACGCCATCTTTCAGATAGGGACTTTGTAAAAATGAATTGTTATTAGGGCTCGATCAGGAATAGTGTAGACGACGATTATTTCGCGTTAGGGCAAAGATTATTTCGACGCCTCTCCGCATTGGCTTTTCGGTGAACACCCTGTATAGTCTATTCTTTGCGTTTTGTTTCTCCTGGCTGCGGCCTTCTCTCACAAATTGCTAAACAACAACGAACTAGCGCGTATACGGGGCGTGCTCAAAACGTTCTCCAAATTAAATTTGTACCTTGACTAGAGAAATTGTTTCGCGCTCACCATCGGTTCGAAAGTTTTTGGAAGGGTGAAATTCGGTTAAACATTTCCGGTTATAGACACGCGCGACCGTGGGAATCTTTCTAAGCGTTGGGGGCGACTCACGGTGAAAAAAGGGAATAGGCCCCCACAAAGGTAGCCATATCCAATCCTTTCCAAACGGGCAAAAGAGACCATGGCCCAAAAAGAAGCAACAGCCTTTGAAAAGAATGCCACAACTAGGTGGGCTACCATACACACACCGGCCCACAAATCTTGGATAGCACTCGTGGTCGAAGTCACTCTTCTCTTTTCAGTGTCTAGAAGCCGGGCCTAACCCTAACATAACCTCTAACACTAACATAAATGTTGGATCTGATTTAATCACAAAAGAACTTTGAACCGCGAAAACCAGTCAGAATTAAATGTCGGTCAAGGTGTAGAGTCAGGTGTTCGTCGGAGGGTTGGGGTGTTGGGACGTCTGAAATAATTAGGGGAAGTTATCTCTTCGGGAATAGGTTAGATCTTTTAGATAATTTAGCCTGCGCTGTGATGGTAGGACTAGGAATAGGAGCGAGCCATTATTTAAACATTTTGAATTGTACATAGAGGTCAATAGATTGCTGTTGTGTTAAAATTTTAACTGTCTTATTGCGTTCAAACTCGTAGTCAGACCTGTCTCAACAATCTCGAGAACTCTATAATCGAACAACAAGAAGAGAGGCACAACGGGATGTCGTCCTGATACTAGATGATCATCGGCCAAGCGGTTCCAAAAGCGGGAAAAGTGATTTAATTCAAATAAGTTGAATTAAATGCCAGTATAATGGGTTGCCTACCCATTCAGGGGTACAAGACGATAGCTGGGGTCGTTTCAATACATGTCTTAGCGCCTCCTTAGAAATAAGAATTGTCATGTTTTCGCTGGAAAATCTATTTTCCGGGAATCGGGAGTTAAGAAGGGAAGAGCTTTCTTTTAATTAACCGTGAGAGAATTGTGAGGAGGGTTAAGGGGTGACTTGAAAAAAAAAAGTTCGACAGAAAGAACATTTTATTACATACCTTCAATTTGATGTATCACATAACATAGTGCTGTTTGAAATTCTAAAGTGGGGTGGGGTGGGAGCGAAGGGGTTGAAGATGAAAATTTGACAATGTGTGTCCTAGATATCCCCCTCAAAATAAAAATCGACCAGTCTCGGCGTTTTCCTGGAAAAAAATTTGGCGGTGAGAAATCTGGGGTTGGGTCTTTTAAAAAAATCATCTTGTATATTTTTTCTCTCTATATTATTTTTTCAATCAACTTGGGTTAACCGCGGGTTACACCAAAAAGTTAACACAGTGTTAATTAACGCTAGCTAACACGCTGTTGGGTAAATGTAGGTATATAGGCACAGACGTAATAGGTAGGTACCTCTAATAGGTAGGTCTACATTTTGTTCTATAGGTATAACCAAAATGTTAGTTGATGGACCACGGAAAATCCGTAAAATCCGAAGAACACCGATCGTTTGTTCATTAATTGATCTGAAACCGAAATTTACAATGGTAAGAATC
This sequence comes from Anaspis maculata, assembly GCA_949128115.1. Lineage (NCBI taxonomy): Eukaryota > Metazoa > Arthropoda > Insecta > Coleoptera > Scraptiidae > Anaspis > Anaspis maculata. The sequence goes on from OX421962.1 coordinate 77,174,212, forward strand.
CACTCGAGAAAATCTCGAATTAGCTATTCCTTTATCAACTTTTTTGGTGGCACCCGCAGTGAAACTTGAATTAAAAAGTCTGCAGGAAACTTGAGGTAGCCTCTATAGCTTCATGGACTAAAGCGCGTCTTTTTCAAACACCAAAACCGTTCGGGTGGTAACACCAACAAAATTGTTCGGTCTTAGCGCATCAGACTTCCGAAAGTGGATGACCTCAGCGGCGGCCTTCCCGGCGGATCCTACGCCCAATGTACCTATTGTAACGTCCACCAGGTGTGTGACGTAGCGCATTTCCCGTCTCCCCACACCCACAGACTGCTACAGTAACGGATCCTCGCCCCTACTCTACCTCTCTTGAAAATTTGAATGCCCATTGCTAATGCCCGCCATCCGATGGGTGATGGGTGCGCTCGCTGGTTGGAATGCAATGAAAGGCACTCATTGTGGTCGACTGATCGCAAATTCAAATCATCCGATTAATGAAACACAAAAAACAATCGAAGACAAAGACTTCCACATTATTATCAAAAATAAAAAGTAGGCGACGGTGGTTTAGCAGCCAGCGGTGGTCATACGCATACGAAAGAGCAAAGAGGAAACCAGGGGCAGGTGGTTATGGGCGCTTGCGCGCGCCATTTTGTCGAACCGGCTCGCCCAGTTGAACGTCGAACTCGGTGTGGTACGTGGTGATTATTCTCTTGGTGGCGTTTTCGTTGTGGTTGGGAGTTTTGTAGCTAATTTGGTGACACAAAATTAAAAAAAACACAAAAAGAAAAGATGACGACGAACATACAGCAAGGGAGCCTGCTGGACGTGCTCAAGAAGAAGATGCGCCAGACCAAGGAGGAGATGGAACGGTATAAAGACGAATGCGAGGAGTACAACAAGCGGCTCCAGGCGGAGAGTATGCGGCGAGAAGAAGTAAGACATACCCACCTACCATCTGGAAAATTTACGTGGCTTTCGTGGAAACGCTAGTGGAATTCCTCGCTTTAGGAGAAAAACGTCAAACATACGCATGAAATGGGGAGAGCGGGGTGAAAACGGGCGTTCGTCGCCCCTATCGATCTTGGGGCTTGATACAATCATGATAACGTGAATTTTTTCCTAAACCCATTTGAAGTGCTAATTTAGGGGCAGCTTCTTTTTCTCTAATTATTGAAGACATTGATAAAGGCTCACCTAAATAAAAAAATCATTATTTGGTTAGGTACCTACCTACCTAATAATGTATTAAACAGACCGTGATAATGCTGTGAATGTAGGTACTCACAGCGAAGATAAGCGATATGACATCATGCGTTTTCGAAAACTATCTTAGATTTGTCACCGCATACGCATTTTTGATAGGAAATACTACTTGCCGAACATCAGCGCTAGGTGATGAACTGAGTGGTTTATTTTGTAAATAAGTTCCAAATTTTCTTTGTATGTACCTAGCTAACAATAAAACGACTGGCAATATGATTGTTTATTAGCTTCACGGTGGTTACGTACCTCTATGATGTGCATCTGAATCCCAAGCGCGATGACCTGTTTTTCTTTCTCACTTTGCACCTTGCAAAAATTCCGGTCGAAATCGGCGCTTTTCGGACGCATTTGGCCTGCAAAACGTACCCTATTCATCGATATTATTAATTAGGAGTGTCACTGAGTAGGTATGTCCCAAGCGAATTGGCCTTACAGTCTTTGCACCTGATGAACACTATCTCACGAAAAGTCTGGTCAAGTATGTTTTGCCTTTTGCGTAAGGTGAGTACCTATGTAACCATTTTCATGGTCGGATTTTGTACGAACTTTTTATAAAAAATCGCGTTTTCGTTTTGAAATGTGGTTTGCGGGAGATGCCTATCGTTATCTACAAACAGGTGTCTCAAAATTTCGTCCACTCACCTGCCTATACCACACATAATACGCCTAGTATTATGATCGATTCCACGGCTTTTTTCGTTAGAATACTTAAGGAATGGAAAATTGGCATTTGCCAAATTCTAAATTCCACCAAATAGAAGCGCGAGTTGAAATTTATAATAGTGACAAAATTCAAGAAAGCTTGGTGTAGAGCTTGGTGATTAGTGCAACCGAGGGTTAACAATTATACGTTGTTTCAAAACAATGTGTATCTCGGGCGGCCATGAAATTTGACATTTTTGCAATATCAAGTTAGAAAATAAAGACGATCTAGAAAAAGTTATTAGCTTTAAACAATTTCCCTTAAACTTTCGGACCATACGTTATTACATATTCCTAAAAGCTCAACTCGAGGCCTCCACAAAATACTGTCGCCCCAGGGTCTCCACGTTCCTAAATCCGGCACTGTCCACAGCCGGCCGAGATGCCATTATATCACACTTGTGGTTCACAACTTGTGACTTTCCTATCAAGGGTTCCTTCTCCTATATGCAGGGTGTTTCATAAAACATGATCACCCCTATTTTTCTCGAGAACCGTTCGCGATATCGAGTCCCGGGAAAAACTGTTCAATTCACCATATTTTTAAGGTCCGATATTATAATATGCTACTAGATTTTTTTCACCAGAACTTTTTGGACGGGGGCGCCTTGAAAAATGGAGATTTTTTCACTCTGTACAATGTTGAGTCATATGTCATCTGAAAGGGCTTTAAAAGTTCAATAGACAAGTGCAAGAAGTTTCGAAAAAATTTCAGCGGTTTTCATTTTATGATAAAAACAAAAGCCTGGAAAAAACACGTTTCCATTCCACGTATTAAATGAGTATCAGTACGGTGTATAACTCAATATGGAATGGTTATTTCAAAATTTCGAGGCAATTCAATTTTACCCATCAAAATTTTGATTTTGGGAAAATCTCAAAATTTTATAATGACCATATTGCGTTATACACCGTAGTTATCGTTTTGATAAGAACAATTGAATGCCGTTTACAGTTAGAAAAAAATACCCATACATTCTCATTTCATACGTGAAAACTTGTTTCCCAGGTTTTTGTTTTTATCATAAAATGAAAACTGCTGAAAATTTTTCGAAACTTCTTGCACTTGTTTATTGAATTTTTGAAACCCTTTTAGACGACGTATCATTCAACATTGTACAGTTTAAATTTTTTTTTTGAGGTGCCCCCGTACAGAAAGAGAAAGTATTGGTGAAAAAAATCTGGTAGCATATGAAATTGGACCTCGAAAATATTGTGAATTCAATAGTTTTCCCCGCGACTCGATATCACAAATGGTTCTCGAGAAAAACGGGGGTGATCATGTTTTATGAATCACCCTGTATAACAAGCCCTCAAAACGAATTTAGTTTTTGTCAATAAAAAGTAAACAAATAACAGCACAAATTCAAGACTTCTACCCCAGAAGGTGAATGCCATAGCCACGATTGTTGTTGTAGCAGCAATGCTATGGCATTCAACTACAAGTTAACCTAGAGTAACCCTGTGATAAAGATATTGCGCCTCACTGTGGGTTCCACCAAAAGTTTCAGGAGTGAGTTCACTTTGGGAAAAAAACCAAACCAAGACACCTTATAAAGTGTGACACCTTAAAAATTAGTGACGAAAATATAACTAGCGAGTTATAAAAGCGAAGAAACAAAACTTCCATCTGAGTTGGTTGCTTTGTCACAGCCCAATAGCAAGGCCAGTTGCTTAGCAACTTACTGAGATTGAAGTTGACTCGCTCATGAAACTTTTGATGTAACCCGCAGTTAGCGCCATAATGTAGTATCTTCTCGAGTATCTTGGTGTGATTGATGGGCAAGTTTGATCCAATTAACCTTGCAGTTAATCAATTTAGCCCCAAAAATCTTCAGCAAATCTAGGCGTTGGTACCACAGATACCTACGTTGAGACCTTCTTGCAAGAAATTTTGAATCGCCTGACGAACTTGATGTTGCGATTGATCATAGACTTTGCAGGTTTCAACAAGCCAGTTCACAATAGCTGGTATGTATGTACATACTTGTTAAAAGAAACACTGTCCAGTGTCCATTTGCCATCGGAAAACATTTGAGAAATGTTACGAATCAATGTCAATCAACTTGCTGAAATGTGGCTTTCGAGGCCACAGTAGAGCCATTTGTTTTGTTATTAGGCAAAAAATAGATTGCAGCAAATATGTGCCTATGTACGGAACCATTTTAATAATGGTGTTTATGCCTAACCTGCATCAACAGTTATTATTGAAAATAGCCGATTATGACGATTTCATGTGCTATACACTCGGCTATACATATGTGCTGTTTTAGGCCTTTTAGGAGTATTAATATCGGTAGGGAGGGGTAGGTATTGTGAAATCACATGGAAATACCCTTTGAAAACTTTTGCTGTTTACCTCCAATAATATACGACACTATAAGCCCAATCCGGTCGAATTGAATTCAATTTATTCAATGAAAAATTAATTGGACCAATTATTGTTTGACTTCCAATCGTTTTATACTTGAAGCTTCCACATCAACTTCAAGTTGGTATTACATTTTGTTCATGTGACGTTAGATGAACACACACCAAATTTCTTGTGCAATTTCCTCGGCAATTTCCATTTACATAAATTGATGTCAGTACATACATCCACGGACATTTGCGAGCTCTGAGTAAACTTTACTGATTCAACAGAATCCTATTGATACATAGCGTGCCTGAATGCCTAATGATTACATTATTTATTTTCAATTATTATCAGTTTATCAATATTGTTGTATGATTGTATTTCAAGAATTTTTTAAAGCCTTCAGGTCATCAAATAGTTACTCTACGTATATCCCAGCAATCACGAAACAAAATGCGTCTTCACTAGCTAATGGCCAAAAATATATAACAAAATACCTTTGTTGTAGCTTAATTCGATAGCCGTGTAGGACGTGACTCGAATTAAGCTCAATTTAGGCTCCACAGCCTAAAAAGCACCTCAAGGCTTAAACAAATGCCGTTTTTCCATTAAATCGAATCGACTATTAATTGTTTTAAGTTTCTTCAAAAGACTGCGACTTCAGAATGAGTCACGGACCGGCTCAATTTGCTTTTGATGGGTCAAGTTTCCATACAGAGCGAAACAGCACTCACTCACCGGCACACCGTGTCTTCTAACGACGTGGCTTTGGACTTTTTATTATTCGTTACCTTTCCAGTTCTGGACATCCTTATGTGGAAAGAGTCATTCATGATTTGAGCAAACACACTGCTACTGAAAAACTCAGTTTTCGTGTTGTTTCGAGTGTTGTTTGAATGTTTCAAGGTCATTGCACTTTCATGAGTTTTTTAGTGCTTGTAAAAAATGGCAGAAATGACCATTGATGGAATTCCATAGATCTCCCGTTGCGGTTGCGATATATACTTGAACCTGCAACTGAGAATCTGACGTCATTTATGGGTGGGGTTCATGAATGTGGAGGAAGTACTACTTCCTTCCTGTACGCATCGAACGCATTTTTCCTGAATCCATACAGGCATCGGTACGCAAAATACTATCGGATAGTAACTCTTTTGACTGAGCTGGACAATGCGGAGAGAATAGGACGCTAGATATTTTAATCATCGTAAAACGGATGATTACACAGGTTACGTAACCGGCTATTGAAGAGCAGGGTCACTGTGTCACCACAATGTTTTTAAAAGTCAATGGTTTTAGTATAGTAAGCGCTCCATTTTTGTTTCCGGATGAACCATCACGTTTCCGGTAGGAAATGTCAGCGCCACCTGTCGCATCCCTTTGTGTCCGTTGCGCCCATTGGCTACAGTCACGTTTTTTATAAATAAAGAAAATCGAACTATATAAAAAACTATGCTTTATTGATTTTTTTTTCTTTTTCCAGGCTGAGTCTGAGGTAGCCGCCCTCAACCGTCGTATCCAGCTCTTGGAGGAAGACTTGGAGCGCTCCGAGGAGCGTCTGGCCACTGCCACCGCAAAATTGGCAGAGGCCTCCCAGGCCGCTGATGAGAGCGAAAGGTTCGTTTTTCTACCCCTTCAAGAGACAGTTTCAGACCATTGCTCATCTGAAATCATGAAGAAGGGGAAATATTGGCCATGTTACCCGGTGCATTTCTGAATAGTCGATTCTTTTGTAACTGGTGTCAGTTTTAAAACAAACAGAAAACTAACTAAGCTAATTAAAACATCCTCGTGGGCGCTATAATGGCTTCACGTTCAGGAATCCTATCTTTTTACAGTATAATGTTGAGAGTCAAATTAAACTCAGTAACAGGGCTCAGTAATCGGAGCAGTTTATAGATTTTGGGTTTCCATGGCTGCTAGCTAAGTGTGCTTTTTGATTGTTTGTGTGTTGGAAAAGTACACTCAAGACTCAAGAGATATAAAGTAATTTTCACTGGAATTTTTACATAGGGTCGTATGATTAAATGAAGCATTTGCCTTTTCTCCACTTTTAACTAGGAGTTTCTAAGGAAAATTTGCTTAGCAACTCTTAGTAAAACGTGAAGTAAAAGTAAATACTTCTTTAAATCATGCGACCTATGGATAAAGTGTGGTGCTAGATGCAAAAGAGGCTAAATAACTCGCTAAATAATTATTTCCATCCGTCATAAGCTAACAATCGATAAGTATCAAGGAATCTCTACAAGCTCCCAAGAAATAACTGTCACGATTCGAAAGAGTGTACACTTCAGTTTTATGTTGCCATTAAAGTTGTTTTGATGATCACCATTTTTGCCATTCAGAGACTGAAATGATGATAGGATGGTATATCCTAGGATCGAAGGATAACATGTTAGGGACTTCCACAAACACCGATCTAAAGTCTTTCCACAAATTTTATTCAACGACTTGAGTATGGACTTGCGATTAAATAAAGAACAGCAAAGAACGAAATTTGCAAGGGGAATATGGCTATTGTAAACTAATATCGAAGAAGGCTGCGAGGAGCGACGATATGTAATTAGAAATTGTTAATATTTGAAACATAGGTAACTATAATAAAAAAGCCAATGCAAGCAAAAAGCCGATATCAAATTATACTACTAATGATAATAGTACACATTATAAAGCATAATAATCGGACGAGAACAAGGAAAGGACATCACTTCACTTCAAGGACTCAAGCAAGGCAGGGATAACAAAAACATTGTCAGAATATTTGTTCTCAAATTAGAATGAAAAGCCACGTTTTTTACTAATTTCAAGCATTTCCAAAAATTCATTGAGGCGAACAATTTTTTTCCCCAAAAAACTAAAGTAACACATCGCAATTCGCAAGGACTAACTTGGACGTGACCTAGACCATTCGTTCTTTCTATAGATATACTTTTTATTTTACTCAAAAATTGGATCGCTAGATGAGAATGAAAAGCTTTGCGCTTTTACACGCCACCTCAACAACAGAATTGTTCCCGTTTAATTCGGCTTTAACACACACCACTTCTGTGAAGTAATGAATGAAGAAAGTTCTATTACTTGAATACTAATTGAAACAATTTTACTTCTTGATTTGAGGAGATATTTGAAGAGGAACTAATATGATAATAAAAAGGATACTTGTCGCAGTACACTTCAGTTGTAATGAACTAAATCCCTGCAATTTCTTTTGTTTCCGCTCGGAGCAATGCAGGTTTCGGGTTCTTAACCAAATCTGACAATTAACGAGTTATGTATTTGCATTATAAAATAATGAAAACTAGTGGGACTCCGATCTAATTATTCCATCTCTGTCATTTGCAGACAAATCATAAATATTAATGACTACTTATTAGTGGTAAACGCGATTAATTAAACACGCGGATGTAAAGAATGCCCTTGTTAACAGGTGTGGCACCTCTATGATTTAGCCCACAAATCGGGTGGCCAATATTTCTCTTCATCTACCCCCATATATCCCAATATACCATACAAAAGACATGTGTGCATAGGATACGCAAAGCCTTAGAGAACAGGACCAACATGGAGGACGACAGAGTGGCCATCCTGGAGAGTCAACTGACCCAAGCAAAACTCATAGCCGAGGAAGCCGACAAAAAATACGAAGAGGTACACACACCTCGTCTTCTCAACACCCCCTCACACACACACTTATTCATGCAAGGACTGAGTGGAAGAACATGAATCTGCACAAAAATGAGCGCGAAGCGAGATTCGTTTTCTTCTAAAGTCCGTTATAGGGTCGTTAGGGAATGTTAGGTTTTTCAGGCACTCAACAAGACGGCACTTGGAGCACTTTTTTATTTAAACCTCGCCAAGTGTATTGAATGTAATATTTAGTACTCTTGGCGTGATTTTTGTACTATTGTTGCTGGTGTATTTCGATGTTTGATCACGTTTATCCCCATTGTTCAGGCAGCGCAAGGTTCTTGAGAACCGCTCCCTTGCAGATGAAGAACGCATGGATGCCCTGGAGAACCAGCTGAAGGAAGCCCGCTTCTTGGCTGAAGAAGCCGATAAAAAATACGATGAGGTGTATTACAATGTCATGACCTAATAACGTTTCTTAATGCCAGTGTTGTTGTTTTTGCCGGCGTGCTCGCTCATGTCACATTTACTATACTAATACAGTGTTATACCGACCAACCAGCAGAAAAAATTGTGTTGCGATGTTACCATAGAAGGGGCGCCATGGAACTACCCATCCCTTATCCGGGTGTTTTCTGTGATAATGTTGGATGGGAAAAAAAGTGATGGTGATCGAAATCCTAGAGAAAAAGAAGTGAAATTCTGGTGCTTGTGTGTGAAAAATATATCACGAATTCCGTCCTAAAATTGTGCTCGAAGGGGGCCACGGGTCAAAGTATACGGGGTGGGGAGGGATGATATATATTTTTGTATAAAATTTTGTACATACGATATATTTATATAACACATTATTGTATTTTGTTTTGTTATGTTGTTGTTATTCTCAATGGTGCATTAACGAGGGATATTAGGTTACCAATATGAATATGTTATTATATTTACTTTACTATTCTTTTGTTTTTGTGTATATAAACAAGAATGGGCTCAAGAGTAAAATATGTATAGGGTTTACAATAATTTAATTGATAATTAATGGGAATGTTAATATTTGGAACAATCAGTGCACGATCCAGGGGGCACAACCAGTTAGCTCGCAGCTACAGTTAGATGAGTATGTTCCATGGTGCTCATGCATGTTTTTAACGATAGGTTATGCATTATAGAAAAAACTCCCGATGGATGCGAGTTTCCGATTCCGAATATGTGGCAACGTTTTTTCGCTTTTAGATGAAATGAGAAGAAAAAGATTAAATTTCATGATTTTATATGTTTAGTTTGAACATTGCTTCCAAAAATTTTTGTGAATAATTCATCATAATGTAATCTTTTTCCTTGAATTATTAGATATTGCAGATTTTTATCTGTATGACCTTAGGTTATTCAAATTACATAATTATCGGAGCTTGAAAAGATATCTGGAATCACAATAAATTACATTTTGAAAGGCTTATAAATACGGATCTGGCAAGTCAAATCTGACAACTTGAGCTGATTCATGAACAGATTTGTAACGTCAATGTCTAAAACTAACGAAATGTGTACCCAGATATCAGTTGTTGTAAAGGCAGTACAGGGTGCTTCAGCGATGATAGTAAAAAATTCAACTGTGGGTAGATCTCGTCAAAATATTATGAAAAGTAATATTCCATTTTGGAAAGTTCGGCCTAGTGACGAAGATACAGTCCTTCAAAGTTCACTTCTTTCGGATTTCAAAGATATGTAATTCAGGAACGCGTTTCGACGAAATAAGCTTAAATTTCGCCTAAGCTGGTTTGTCGAAATTATCTATCAACCTGTCAAACTTTGAAAGAAACAAACAAGTGGCGTAGAAGTTATGGTGGGTCATCTTTAGTTGACTATTATTCAGATGGTTTTTCTTCGTTGGATAGGTTTTCGTTATATTTTGACGAAATATACCCATTGTATAGTTTATATAAATTAAGGTAAATTACCCTATCTCTAAGGTGGTTACAAACTATTTACCTATAGCATATTTATCAACGCTTGATTTGCAAGAGGCCCTAATCCATATAACACATCTCAGAAACCAAGAAAAACAATTGGAATATTTGATTAATTCATAAAATCCCGTTTTCCCAAATGCTTTCCAGAAATCGTTGAATTTCAAGAGTATCCCCATCCAAATTTGGCTCAAGTATTATTATTGATATTATTATTCTAATTGTTTTTCTTGAGAGCGCTAGTCTTCTTTAATCACGAGTCGTTGACATTGATTTGTCATTGTCATGCCGACATTGTAGGTTATCTTCATTTTTTTTGTGATGTTCACCTTTTTCACTGTAGTTATTTGATTGTTGTTGACACTTTTTCTGTGGATTCAAATATTATATTAAAATGTAAATGTAAATATAAAAATGTACTTTATTAAAAGAATACATCACTGACTGTTGTGAAAAAACAGTTTGCCATTAAGACACAGTCTAAAATTAACATAAAATTGAGAAAATTAACATAAAATTGAGAAGAAATTCAAGTAAAACAATCATTATACATAATTATACATGTTAAAAACTAATAACTAAGGTAAAGTTGCGAAGATACCTAAGTGATAATTTGAAATACATAAAAAACCGATATCCAAACTTGAGCATTTTTAACAATATTATGATTGGTAATAATGGTAATGGTGAAGGTACAGGTTTAAATTATGTATTGCATTTTGTTGTAGCCTGCAAGACCATGTACGAACAAGCAATAATTCCATTTGTGTCTTAAGGTGCGTTCAGTCAGCTTATTTAGCCGCAAGTTTTAATTTTAGTCGCAAGCGCAGCGATGTCCATTGGCTCTTATGAACCAGCCTCCTCAGAATAGCCAATAACCGATGCAGCGCTTACGGCTGAAATTAAAACTTGCGGCTAAATAAGCTGACCAAACGCACCTTTACTTCAAGAACAGATTGATCAGACGCAATTTTTTTCTGGGCGCAGATTCTGACTAGCTCCGAGTTACACATTTCAACATTTCCAACACAAATTTTTGTGCGAAGCTTACCTACTTGATAGAAATATCTTGAACAATTTTTTTTTTATTGAAATTCTATTTGATAAGTGATTGTAAGTAAAATCGTATACATACTCTCGGCGGTAAATGCATTTATCTACTTCGGGCTATAGCCTCCAGGCTATCGTTTGGAGGCACTCTTTGCCCTCAGCAGTAATGATGCACTTCCCGACTCGGTATGTAATATAATATTGTTGACCGCCATAACGGTAAGCTCTCATAATTGTTATATGTATAAATTTAACATGAATTTAGACATCTTTTCAAGCTCCGAAAGTTCGCGTTGTTACCACCTATTAATTGCATGGAGTTTTTCATTCGACGATTCTTGCTAATTTTCGATAATGTCTGGTTTATTTCAAATAACCAAAATATTAGGAACATAAGTACTTACCCAATATGTTACACAGGTAGCTCGTAAATTGGCTATGGTTGAGGCTGACCTGGAGAGAGCCGAGGAGCGCGCCGAGGCTGGAGAATCGTAGGTTTCCCTGATTTTAGTTCTTAGGGCATGAATGGGCTATAACCGATTTTACAGCCCTCACTGGTTTTTGTTTTTCGCTAACAAGTGATTTTTTTTTATAGTTCTGTTAATGACTAAAATAGCTAGCTAGAGTTTTGTTAAACCCCATTTGTTAGAGCGTAGTGCTGCTGCTACCTCACACTTTTCTTTAAAAATCGCAATAATTTTTCATTTTTGCATGTGTGCGTACGTGTTGCTAGGTCGCCAGAAAGTTGGTTCTTATGGAACAGGACCTAGAAAGGGCCGAGGAACGGGCCGAGCAGAGCGAAAGGTAGGACAGCCTTGCTTTTAGATGTTCGTTCAGTGTTTTGGATCTAATTACAAAACGCACCCAAAATGAAAACTCGAACCTAATGAATTTGTATTTTGCAGCAAAATCGTAGAGCTTGAAGAAGAACTCCGCGTTGTGGGCAACAACCTGAAATCTCTTGAAGTTTCTGAGGAAAAGGTATATACGTCAATATATTATCTAGATACTACCTGAAAAATAGTTATTTACCTTGTGTCTGGTAAATGAGCATTTACAGCACGAGTAATAGGTTAACGGAGGAGAAGACAAGGAAGCTTGGAATTTTGAAACGAGTACTGTAAACAATCATTTACCAGACGTGATGTATGACGTATACGTATACAACGGTTTTTCTTACTGTACGCTACCTACCGTCCTGAACAATGATAAGTAAAAATAACTTCCGGTTACATCAACAGAATTGGTACTCACCTACTGTGGAGAGTGACGTATCGTGCAGTGTGAAATACCGTGCGATCAATAAACGAAACATTTGGGGTTGGCTTTGAAAATGATATATTCGTAAGTTGGCGAGTGGATTGGCCAACGACAAAAATTTTTTGACACCAAAGCCAACCCAATTTTTTTTATTGCATATTGGAACAAGACGTTTGGGTCCAGTAGTGGTCCAGTATTATGATGTTCGGTTGATGCCCCGCTGGTTGGGTTTTATGAAATCTGTTATACTACTGGGCCTTAAAAACGCTATATTTAGAAGCTCCATATTCAATACACAAGGAATGTTTGTCAGTTTTTGATTATGTACTTATCATAAAGGTATCCTAGGACTGTAAAGTCAGATTTATGACTATAAAATTGACAATAATTCCTTACAATAATTTGTAATTTTTTTTTATTAATGATAATTGTGATGTAAATATAGGCCAACCAACGTGAAGAAGAGTACAAAAATCAAATTAAGAACTTGACCACCCGCCTAAAGGAGGTACCGACACTGGAGTGCACTAACCTCAGCTGTCTAACCTCGTGTTGTTTTTTTGTCTTTTTTCTTGTACTTGTTAGTATTGTTATTGTTTTTTTACTAAACTTTCATTAACACCCAGGCAACGCTCAAAGAGGAGGAATATGCGGTAACCGTAAAACAGGTGGCACAACAGCTGAGAGAGGTAAAGATTAGGCTGGACCACATACACACTGCTGCCTTCCAAAAGCCTGCCAGTTTTGTTCTCTTTGTAAATAATGTAGCGTTGTTGGTGACTGATGGGATCTTAGTCCCTTCCTTGAAGACCCTTCGTATTTTTTAATCATTGTGAAAGTCTAGTGGCTTTACCTTTAATGTTAGGGGATATGTCTTTTTGAGCATGTGTTTAGCAAATTTGTATTGTGCAGGCTGCTGTTACCAGAGAACATAGTGAGGATAAAATCCGTTCCATCTCAGATAAATTGCGTGAAGTAAGTCGAAAGAAATGTAAAAGATCATTTATTTCATAATCTTGGTTGTACTTTTATTTTATTCACGTTTTTTTTTTAATAAGTTGCACTACTGTTCAATTCAGTTGAAAATAATTGAAAACGAGAGTATTGCATCTTTCAAATTGTAATCGGTGCTAAAAGAAAGTTGACAGCGGTGGTTTAAAGATTCGAACCCTAGTTTTCCATCGGCATGACTTTTCTTGTCTTCTCAAATTGTTTTGTACAGAGGTTCGAATCCTAACCGTGGGGCTTTTCACACAAAAACACGTAGATTTTCCTTTCACTTTCCATTTTTTCAAGACCATATTTGTATATTAAGGTGACGGTTCACTGGACCTTGTAAGTACCGTGTTCATGCATGTCCTCGTGAAAGACTAATCCAGTAGAATCATAAAAACTAGTTTTGCTTTCGATTGTTTTGCCTCTTATAAAAATGGCTTTTTCTTTAATGGCACGAATCTAATTAGGGAAATTCAGTCATGTTAACAAACATGCTTTTAACAGTTCCTATTGACCGAAGACAGTTCTAATCAGATTCGTGCTTTGACCATTGATCTAATTTGACATAGATTATACGAATTTTCTGTTCCTAGGCTGAGGCCCGCGCCGAGTTTGCCGAACGCTCTGTACAGAAACTGCAGAAGGAGGTCGACAGACTAGAAGGTACGACTTTTCATCTAGTAAAAACTCCTTGATGTTGTAATAACCTTGCCACCCTCTTTTTTTTTTTGTTTTTTTTTTGAGTTTGCGTTAACCCCTTCCCTATTACAGACGACCTTTTGGCCGAGAAGGAAAAGAACAAGCTCTTAGCAGATGAGATGGAAGCCACGCTGCATGATATCCAAAATATGTAAAATTTAACCAATGCTACCGACATTCCCGCCTTTTGCATTCCCCCAGGACGCAACATATCCAGAGACGCGAGCGTTTACATTTCCAAAAACAATATTCCATTCCGAACAATCAAATTCCGGTGCTTTTGCTAATATTATATATATTTTTGAAATCGCTTAGAAATATTCGAAAAGCACATCTTTATCTTTTTTGTTTGTTCAATTAGAGAGTAGGTGTGTCGAATTTTTGACGAAGTCGTACCTTAGCTGTTGAGTGGTTGCAATAAATCAGTCAACACTGCCATAATCACACACCAAATATCGTAGGCTTCGTCATAAAATTGGTAGCAATTTTTTGTATATTGTACATTTTTCAACAAAGAATTAGTCATTGGGAGGACCTTCGCCTAACGTAGGTACGCATTTTATTTATGTATTTGTATAATATGGATTAAGTTGCGATGAGGTTTTTGGGTTTTTTCTATAACGAGGGAGGGTCCTCTCACTCGCCGCCCCAAAGTAAAAGTTGTTTTACTTTGATTTTGAAGACATGTTGAGTTAATGTAGTATTATACATGATGAAAATTCTATTTTTAGAGCCCTGTTTATAAGAAAAAAGTTTTTCTCCTGTGTTTTATGTAATAGTTAAAAACTAATATTATATATTATAAAGATTTTTTATTGAGTTCAGTGTTTTTGTTGTTTTTTTTTGCATGCACTTACCAGAGTGAGCTTTAGATTAACCCTTGAGAGCTCTTGCCTTTGAGAGTGTCAAAGTTCACGTGGTTCACTTTTCTCCAGATGAACTCGTCGCCGAAAAGGAACGTTACAAGGAAATTGGCGACGATTTGGACACCGCCTTCGTCGAACTCATCTTGTAAAAAGTCCAATTTTCCAACACACACGAAGACCAGCAGCTTTTGCTTTCAAGCGACTCAATCCCACCAATTATGTAGAGCTGCGAACACTAAGTCATTTATGTTATATTTTGTTTTAATAGTATATTTGTCTTTATCTATTGTTACATGTATAAAATACAGCAATACATAATAATATACCACAACCTATATTGTATTATGTTTAAATTTTAACAACATTAACATAGTTTTAACTCTCTGGCTAACGATACTAACCATAATTCCAGACGAATTAATCGCAGAGAAGAGCCGGTACAAGGCAATGGCTGATGAAGTGAACAACGTCGCCGACTTGGCTCTCTACTAGCGAACTTCCAGGAAAAACTCGACACTGCCTCCTGAACAACTTTCTGGATAAGAAACCCAAAGAAGCCGTCATTCTCAAAAGAGCTCATTTTTGGAGTGATGTACGCTAATAATAAGCTTGTACTGTTTGTTGTGAGAGGACCTCAACTAATTGCTGCTTGAATCCTTATTGGTCGTTTTATGCACTAGATTCACCAATTTCTGTTTCCTCATTTGCGTTTCTTTCACATGATAATTTCGCAGGCCTTCAAGTTCTTAGTGAATTTTAAATGAATGAATGAAAGAAAGATATTGTGTTGTTGATTTAGGACATCGACATCTACCCCCAGCATTGCTAGTGAAAGTGACAAGTTTGATATATTTTTAATAATAAATTATAATTTTGAGAGCCAAGTTTTTCATTTTAGAATTGTGTGAGAGTGGTGGATGATCTATATTTATTTATAGCCCAGGCATTTTTGGTGGAATTTTGATCAAACTCTGAAATAAATATGTCTCTTGAAATTTTGCACGAACGGCCTTAAATCAATACTGAACAACATACTAGAAGCTCAGGTCCAACAAGTGTGCGGGACACAGTTTTTTTTTTTGGGCAAGAAAGGAGTAAGTGCCGCCAAATCTCGTAGCGCCTGATTGCGAGATGATGAAAAACTCTTAACTAGTCCGGGGGTTATTAGCGACATGAACCTTGCACTTTGTGACAAAAGCACAAAAATTAATAGGATAGTTCACAAGACCGTGCTCCTTTGATTGAGTCGAAGCGTCGCGCAGATTTTTTCTCGGGGGGTCGCCAGGGGGTTCCTGAAATTTGAAAGGGGTGGAGCCCCTACGGAACCACTTTTTAATATCACTGTATCCAATGGAAAGAAAACGTATGACTCTACTATAAACCTTAACAGCATCAGTCACCACCATGTCGCTATCGTTCTTCACTGTTGAAAAAAAAAAAGTCTGGCTAGTACGAAAAATTTGTTTTAATTTTTTTTCACCTACAAGAACCTGGAAAATTGGCGCGTTTGATCTTTTTTCCCACATTTCCGCATCAGCTTATTCCATGTATGAAGTCGAAAATGCGAGAGACCAGTTTTCGGAAGAACGCCAAGCAAAGAAGTGAGCAATTTTCACTGCCCAGTTCAACAGCGGTTTCTTTAATATTCCCAGTCGATATAGTCCGGACGTCAAGGTCAAAATTTAAAGGGCACCCTTCACTTTTATAACAAGCAATGCCACTTGGCATACCTATCTGTTGCCAAGACCATGTTTGACCGATTAAGATCAGGAGCCAGAGTCGCACATGATGCAGGCGCCGTATACAGAGGGTGTCTTAGAGAAAAAAAAGTCAAAAATTCGTATATCATTAACCGAACCAGATGGATTCACGTGAGTAGGCACATATATCCACAATATATTACTCATCAAGGAAAAGACAACAGTTTTGGAAAATCTTGAGCGATTCCTGAAATATTCCGAAAAACTAAATTTTCTTCTAAATATTTAGTTTCTCGGTAAATCAGTGAATTAACAAGATATCGAAGTGCAATTTGGTGAGTTTACGGCGAGTATTGTCATGAATGAAAAACGACCAGGAGCCAAATGCAGGGCCTGCTATTTCCAGAAATAAGACAGTAAACTTTTTTTTCCTCGTGACCGCCATCTTGAATCTCCGTGTTACTCAACAGTTGAAAAAGTGACAGTCGAATGTGAGAATGTTGGCATCCAGTCGCCCGATTATGAAAAAGATGGCCTTGAAGCAAGGTGGAGGGTGTCTTCATCGAAAACACATTGTCACCCAAGGTTTTTGTGGTAATACGCATTTGCAGCGCCTGTGATGGCTAATGAGAGATTTGAAAGAGCAGAGAACTACCAAAATTCATGATGATCGGTTCAAAGGTGAACTCTTGATGGCTTGCTGAACAAAATAGCAGGTGACGCTTTTTGGTAAGAAATGCAAAAAAAATCGGGCTATCATTATCATGTTATCCCTCACGAAGAGAAGGCTGTTGCAAAAACTGGAACAAATCAACGCTAGAATGTTTTGTGAGATTGAAGCCTATATTCTTGAGGCAATAAATGTTGTACACATGCGTCCGGTTACAAGAGAGAAGACATGAAAGGCGTGCATGCAGAAAAAAATTCAAAATCCTCATTCACATATTTCATTCAGAAACCCACCAAAAGTTGATGACTAACAATATCCATCTATTTTGAGATTTAGTACGAAAATTCATCATCATATCGATCCAGAGACAAAATTTTGGTAGCTTTCTGAAAATATTACGTGGCTCAGAACTCGGAAAAAACTTTCTGCATGCAAGTCTCTCATGTCTTCTCTTCAACAAAGGGACGCATGGGTTCAACATTTTATGGCTCAAGATTATAGGGTTGACTCTCCCAAAACATTTCAGCGTTGATTGGTTCCAGTTTTTGCAATAGCCTTCTCTTAGTGAGGGATGACATGATGATGATTGCTCGATTTTTTTTGCATTTTCCACCAAAAAGCGCCACATATTTGGTTCAGCAATAATAAGCCACCAAAAATGTACTTTTGGACCGATCATCATGAATTTTGGTAATTCAGCTCATAATGAATGTAGGATTGTGACAAAGAGCTCACTCCGCTCTTCCAAATCTCTGATTAGCCATCACAGGCGCTGCAAATGCGTATTACCATGAAAACCTTGGGTAACACTGTTTTCTCGATGAAGAGACCTTTACCTTGCTTCAAGGCTATCTTCTATCTTTTTCATAATGATGTGACTGAATGTCAACTATCTCACATTCGGTTGTCACTTTTTCAACTGTTGAGTGGAACGTAGATCCAAGATGGCGGTCGCGAAGAAAGAAAAGTTCACTGTCTTATTTCTGGAAATGACAGGCATTTGGCTCTTGATCGTTTCTGATTCATGACCATACTGGCCAGAGAACTATCAAGTCGCACTTCGATATCTTGAAAATTCACTGATTTACCGAGAAATAAAATATTCAGAAGAAAATTCAGTTTTTCCTCAGAATTTCAGGAACCGCTCAAGATTTTCCAAAACCGTTGAATTTTCCTTGATAGGTAATATATTGTGAATATATGTGCCTATTCACGTGAATCCATCTGGTTTGGTTAATGATATACGAGTTTTTTACTTTATTTCTATACGACACCCTCTGTATACGACGCCTGCATTGCTTGCGACTTTGGCTCCTGATCTTAATCGGTCAAACATGGTCTCGACAACAGATATGCCAAGTGGCATTGCTTGTTATAAAAGTGAAGGGTATTATACCTCAACCTCGACCTCAACATCCGGACTAATATAACTGATACCATTATCTAATCATTACCAGGGAAAAATAGGTTGGACTATCCTCTAACGATATTTTAAAACTTTTAATGCGGAACTAAAGTAAAAATCCTGTAGAATTTTTTTTATCAAGAGCGGTAAGAAGGTTTTAAGCTCTCAGTTGTACCCATTCTTGGGAAAATGGAGCAGGTAGCTGCAAAAGTTTTCTGCACAACTGGTTTTCACGGCAAGCAGTGCTATTATTATTTTGGACCGGGATTCTCTTTTTCAACTTTACTCGAATAGACCCTTTTATGAGGTCCTGGTCCTTGACAATGAATGTTTGAGCCGCATGTCCTGAGGAAAGTACTTTTGGCAGTCCCTATCACGCACTCGCACAGTACTAGAGGCATTTTACCGCCCTCAATAAAAATTAGTCTACGGGATTTTTACGTGCGGTTCCGCATTTAAAATCTTGAAATATTGTTAGAGGATAGTCCAACCTATTTTTCCCTAGTAATGGTATCAGTAATATCTATTGGGAATATTAAAACAAGTGAGTATGCCTTCACGTGCGTGAGTCTCAGTAGCGCATTTTCTCAAAGAGGCGTATTGTGAACGTAAAGAAATTTGGTTGAAGGGGAAACACCATTCCTTGCCCACTTTCTTAATTCGAAATTCATTGTGATATTTTGTTATCAGAATGGGGTATTTGCCAATGAAATAGATTTGAGTGAAAATTTTTTCACCCATCAATATTTTTTTGTTTGAGGGCGGGAGCTGGGAGCGGCGACTAATCAACAGTAGTCTATTCTCTCCCATTTTTAGTCGGCTATCCAAATAGCGGAAGAATTAGATCGCTATGTCTTCGGGTTTATGTTTTCCATTTATCTCTTACTTTGAGGGCAGCGTGTGGGGGTGGCAGCATTCGGCAAAGTAACTGTTGCACAGTTTGAGTTAGGAGTTTCTAAATGTTCAAGGAAATATGACAATCAGTAAAAATTGTGGAAATTGCATTTTTTTTGTTTGGGGGCGGGAGCTGGAGGCGGCGACTAATCAAAAGTGGCCTATCTCTTCCCATTTTTAGTCAGCTATCTATATAGCGGAACAATTAGATCGCTATGTCTTCAGGGTTATGTTTTACATTTATCTCTTACTTTGGGTGCGGCGTGTGGGAGCGGCAGAGTTTGGCAAAGAAATTCTTCCACAGTTTGAGTTTGGAGTTTCTGAATGTTTGAGGTAACATTAAAATGTAAATCAGTGGAAATTATTGAAAGTTGCACTTTTTCTTTTGGGGTGTGAAAGTTGGAGGCGGCGCCATATCAAAAGTAGCCTATTCTTTCCCATTTTTAGTTAGCTATCCATATAGCGAAAGAATTAGATCGTTATGTCTTCGGGTTTATGTTTTTCATTCATCTCTCACTTTAAGGGCAGCGTGTGGGGGCGGCAGCATTCGGCAAAGTAACTGTTGCACAGTTTGAGTTGAGAGTTTCCAAATGTAAGGGAAATATGACAATCAGTGAAAATTGTGAAAGTTGCATTTTTTTGTTTGGAGGCGGCAGATGGAGGCGGCGGCTAATAAAAAGTGGCCTATCTTTTTCCAATTCCAGTCAGCTATCAATATAGTGAAGGAATTAGATCGCTATGTCTTCAGGTTCATGTTTTACATTCATCTCTCACTTTGGGGGCGGCGTGTGGGAGCGGCTGAGTTTGACAAAGAAACTCTTGCAGAGTTTGAGTCAAGAGTTTCTAAATGTTCGAGGTAACATTATTAGCTAAATCAGTGAAAATTGTTGGAAGTTGCACTTTTTTTCTTTTGGGGGCAGAAGCTGGAGGCGGTGCCATATCAAAAGTAGCCTATCCTTTTCCATTTTTAGTTAGCTATCCATATAGCGAAAAACTTAGATCTTTGTCTAATATATGATAGAACTATGTCTTCGGGTTCATGTTTTTCATTTATCTCTTACCTTGGGGGCGGCGTGTGGGAGCGGCAGCGTTCGGCTGAGCCAATGTTGCATAATTTAAGTTGGCAGTTCCTAATGTTTAAGGGAACATCTCAATCAGTAACATTTGTGAAAGTTGCACTTTTTATCGTTTGGGGGCGGAATCTGGGGGCGGCGACTAACCCAAAGTAGCCTATCCTTTCCCATTTTTAGTCAGCTATTTATATACCGAAAGAATCAGATCGCTATGTCTTCGGGTTTATGTTTTTCATTTTAAAGTGGTTGGGGGCGGTTTTTAGCAGTTTTTTCATGTCGGCGGCGCATATTGAAGACGGAATGTTCCTTGGCTCACGTTTATACGTGGCAACTATGTATTATTCAAAAAATGAGAACACCAGAGCATCAGGTCTGGTAGAAAGTGCAATATTATGTTATTTCAAGTTTATCGGGGGCGGTTTTCTCTATGTTGGCGGCGCAATATGGACATCCAATATAGCCTAGCCCTCCTTTGGGAGTGGCAGCTATGTAACAGCGAAAAAATTAGAAAGCTAGGTCGTCTAGTTTGGGAGGAGTTCGAGGAACGGACGGACAAACGGACAAAGCGGTTGCAATAGCGATTTTCATCAAGATGGAAAATGCGCTAAAAACCGCTGTTGAACTGGGCAGTGAAAATTGCTCACTTCTTTGTTTGGCGTTCTCCCGAAAACTGGTCTCTCGCATTTTCGACTCATACATGGAATAAGCTGATGCGGAAATGTAGGAAAGAAGATCAAACGTGCCAAATTGTCATGTTCTTGTAGGTGAAAAAAAAAAATGAAACAAATTTTTCGTACTAGCCGAAGACTAGATTTTTTTTTAACAGTGAAGAATGACAGCGCTATTGTGACTGATGCTGTTGAGGTTTAAAGTGGAGTCATACGTTTCCTTTTTATTAAATACTAGCTAAAGTCAGGCCGCGAAGCGGTTTGGCGGTAACCACCTTGGAAAGTTTCAAATTCATAAAGTAGGAACTTCTTGAAAGTGGTACCCATAGTAGGTAAAGATTAAATTTGTTTCCAGGAGCCTTTCATAGAAATACCTACTTCGCAGCTTTTCACTTTGCCAAACTTCTGGGCAAAAACTGTATCTTGACATAAATAGTTGACATAATTTGAATAATTATCTTGAGTGCTCATTGAGATATTTCCCTCATTAATACCCATTGACTTTACGTGAACGTGGAATCGATTATATTGGGTGTAACAAAAACAATATTTTGATGTTTTACTATGTGTAACAGATCATGGACCGGGAACAATATACTTTTAGTGTATAGTTTTTCTCCTGTGGCTATAACTCCTTCGATTCTGTTTTTTTTTTCGACGGAGGCGGCGTGTGGGGACGGCGTCGGTTGTAACTATTTTTCCTGTAATGTCAAAGGGACAGGAAACGCGATTACTTTTGTCCCGTTGAAACTTTTCTGTTCTCTGGTTTTGTTTTTGTCTTCAGGGGCATCTGTGTAACTCGCTTGCTTCCCGTTTTTGGCGTCTGGAGCAAGAGCGGATTTTTTAAACGATAAATTATTAGGTGATTCAAAGGCGTCTGAAAGAGTTATGCCAAACGCCACACACAATCATGCATTGCTATGGCGCCGACCCGACTCCCGGCGACATTTAAGTGTTTCAGAGGCGTCCGACAGAGCTATCCGGGAGCTATCTCAAACGGACCAACAGTACGACCGGCGAAGTGCGAGTGCATCATTTGCCGGCGAGGCGGCGAGCACACACACATAAATGTTGCCAAGGCGACCCGACTCCCGGCCGACCATACACACGAACGCTAAAGCATGACATGAACTTGTTACAGACAGACAAACCTAGCGCTATTCTTACTTATATATATATGTATATATAATGTATATATATATATATGTATATATATCATATCATATATCATATCATATATATATATATATATATATATCTTGATGAATGATGTATTTCGGGCTCATTTTTCTACGTCCATATATTACTTTGAGCTCAAAATTATATATTGGGCTCATGAGTCCAAAAACTGGACATATTTATATAGTATTTTGAGCTCGTCAGTAGTTACACCTCTGGCTTTTTAATAAAAACCATTTATTGTGCTCCGTTGCCACAAATACAACATACCACAGTCTGATATTTTGAAATCAGGCTAGTTGATCCTGAGTTTTTGTTCATCCTCATATTTGACCGGAATCGGGCTCTTATAGCTGTCTAACGCTCTAATCGCAAGTGCGCACTTGAGATAAGACCATTGGTGACTGCACTGCACTGTGCATGATTGTCAAGTACTTTGATAGGTATGATTTGTTAAGTAGGACCTGTAGTGGGTCTCTGATGCATGAAATAGTTCCGTACGGCCTAAAGGTGCGTTCAGTCAGCTTATTCAGCCGCAATTTTAGTTTTAGCCGTAAGCGCTGCATCGCTTATTGGCTGTTCCGAGGAGGCTGGTTCATAAGAGCCAATGGGCGTCGCTGCGCTTGCGACTAAAATTAAAACTTGCGGCTAAATAAGCTGACTGAACGCACCTTAAGTAAATAGTACTCTGATAGCAATGTGACCGCAAACAGCTCATCTCCTGCTGCCTCTTACGCAAAGCTCCCAATTAAAGACTTTGAGTGCAAGGGAGACGGCACCATTTAACGGCGGATCTTTTCAACTGTTAATTGTGAATTCCGGTTATTTTGAATCTTCAGCCAAAACACTAGGCTGTCGCTGCTTATTATACCAGTTGAAGGGAGAAAGGAGAAACTGTATACAATCGCTTAGTGCGGGAAGCCACGCCCTACGCAGACGCCCAACATCACAACCAATGTCAACTCTAGTCCAAGAACTTGCTCACATGCGCATGCGTCTGAATTATTTTGCACTTTTAACAGGAACTTTTTTTGAAATCTGATACTTATGTATCTAAAAGTCAATCATGACGTGAATCAAGCCCTTGAAAAAAGTTTGGGCGAAAAAAGTGGTATTTGTTGGGAGGCGTATGGCATTTTCGTACAAAATGATATGTTGAGAGCCCATTCTTCACTTTGGATAAGCATGTGAGCCCGAAATACGTCTTGAACATTTTTAACGTGCTCGTGCATAATGTAGATTGGGCTCCCGAAGATTTTCGTAGAAAAAATCAGAAGTGGACAAAAAACGGCCTATAAATTTGTAAAAATGGCACCGTGGGACCGGTTCAACCCAAAAACTAGAAATTATTCAAGAATGGATTTCTGAAGACATCCAAAACTTGAAATAATACCTATTCTGCACTGTTTATTACCATGGGAACCTATCTTTTCTGGAATTTTCGCAGCTGTTCAAATCAAATCTAGAACAAATTTTGAAAAAAGAGACTAAATAACTTTGGAATCACGTTTCATAAGATTGAGCGGTCTTTGAAAACAAAATATGACACCAAATGACATTTTTTTACAAAATATTGTAGACAGCCCAATTCACATTCTTTTCAAGTCCATGCGAGCCCGAAATACATCATGAATTCTTTCGTCGAGCCCGTGCATGACGTAAATTAGGCTCCCTAGAAAATTTTGAGCGAAAAATAAGTTGAAATTATCAGAATGACAACGTCACGAAAGTAGTATTTGTTGGTAGGCGTCTAACATAATAATAATTTACCAAAATGGCAGGTATGTGCAAAATATGTTGAGAGCCCATTCCTTATTTTGGATAAGCATGTGAGCTCCAAATACGTCTTGAATATTTCAATCGTACTCGTACATAATGTAGATTGGGCTCCCGAAGGTTCTTGTGAGAAAAGTCAGAAGTGGACAAAAACGGACTATATCATTGTAAAAATAGCACCATGGGACCTGTCCAACTAAAAAACTTTAAAATTATTCAAGAATGGATTTCTGAAAACATCCAAAACTTGAAATAAAACTTATTCTGCACTTACACACGATAACCTATCTTTTCTGAAATTTTTGCAGCTGTTCAAACCAAATCTAGAATACATTTTTGAAAATGTGACCCAATAACTTGGGAATCACGTTCTAGAAGATTGAGAGGTGTTTGAAAACAAATATTTGTAAACAAATGGCATTTTTTTACAAAATATTGTAGAGAGCCAAATTCACATTCTCGATGAATCTATGTGAGCCCGAAATACATTATGGATTCTTTCGTCGAGCCCGTGCATGACGTTTATCAGGCTCCCGAAAAAAAAATTGGGCGGAAAATAAGTTGGAAAAATTGGAATGACAACATCACGGAAGTAGTATTTTTATTGGTAGGTGTCTAACAGACTATTAATTTACAAAATGGCAGGTATGTGCAAAATATGTTGAGAGCCCATTCCTCATTTTGCATAAGCATGTGAGCCCGAAATACGTCTTGAATATCTCAATCGTGCTCGTGCATAATGTAGATTAGGCTCCCGAAGGTTTTTGTAAAAAAAGTCGGAAGTGGACAAAAAACGGTCTTTATCATTATAAAAAATAGCACCGTGGGACCTGTTCGACCCAAAAACTCGAAATCATTCAAAAATGGATAACTTGGGAACTTTATTCTCTAAGATTGAAAGACGTCTTAGAACATACATAAGTAAACAAATGGCATTTCCCACAAAAATATTGTAAACATCACAAATTGAATTCTCGATGAGTCCATGTGAGTCCGAAATACATCATGAATTTTTACATCATGCCCATGCGTGACGTAAATCAGACTCCTGAAATTTTTTTGGCGAAAATGAGGTGGAAGAGCCTGTATGGCAACTTCAAGAATGTAGTAGGTATTTGTTGGGAAAAATCTAACACAATCATAATTTACCAAAATGGCAGGTATGTGCAAAATATGTTGACAGCCCATTCCTCATTTTGGATGAGCATGTGAGCCCGAAATACGTCTTGTACACTTCAAGCGTGCTCGTGCATGATTTAGATTCGGCTGCCGAAGGTTTTCATGAAAAAAAGTCTTAAGAGAACAAAAACGGACTATTTTGTTGGAAAAATAGCACCGTGAGACTTGTTTGAATCAAAAACATAAAATTATTCAAGAATGGATTTCTGAAAACATCAGAAACTTCAAATATAACCCATTCTGCACTTTACAACGGGAACCTATCTTTTTCAATTTTTTTGCAGTTGTTCAAACCAAATTGAGGACAAATTTTGAAAAATGTGACAGAATAACTTGGGACTCACGTTCTAGAAGATTGAGAGGTGTTTGAAACCAAATATTTATGAACAAATGGCATTTTTCCACAAAATATTAAAGAGAGCCCAATTCACATTCTCGGTGAGTCCTAGTGAGTCCAAAATACATCATGAATTTTTCTGTTGGGCCCGTGCATGGCGTTAATCAGGCTCCCGAAAAAATGTTGGCCGGAGAACAAGTTGCAAAACCGGAATGACAACATCCCGAAAGTGGTATTTGTTGGTAGGCCTCTAACACAATAATAATTTGCCAGAATGGCTGTTCTGTGCATATGTCGAAAGCCCATTCCATAGTTTGGATAAGCATGTGAGCATAAAATACATCTTGAACACTTCAATTGTGCTCGTGTATAACGTAGATTGGGCTCCCAAAGGTTTCTGTGAAAAAAAGTCAAAAGTTGCCAGAAAAGCACTATATCATTGTAGAAATAGCACCGTGAGACCTGTTTGACACAAAAACTCAAAATTATTCAAAAATGGATTTTTTAAAACATCCAAAACTTGAAATAAACCCTGTTCTGCACTTTACAACGGGGAACCTATTTCTTCTACAATTTTTGCAGCTGTTCAAAACTAATCAATGATGAATTTTCAAACTGTGACGAAATAACTTGCTTATCACGTCATAGAAGATTGAGAGGTGTTTGAAAACAAATTATGTAAACAAATGGCATTTTTCCACAAAATATTGCAGATAGCCCAATTCACATTCTCGGCGAGTCCATGTGAGCCCGAAATACATCATGAATTTTTTTGTCGAGCCCGTGCATGACGTAAATCAGTCTCCCGAAAATATTTTGGGCGGAGAATTAGTGAAAAAGCCAGAATGACAACATCACGAAAGTAGTATTTGGTGGTAGGCGTCTAACACGATAATAACTTACCCTCTAATCCACCAGAATGGCAGTTATGTGCAAAATATGTCGAGAGCCCATTTCATATTTTGGATGAGCATGTGAGCCCGAAATACGTCTTGAACACTTCAATCGTGCTCGTGTATAACGTAGATTGGGCTCGTGGGGGTTTTTGTGAAAAAAAAAGTCAAAAGTGGACACAAACTGTCAGAAACCGACTATATCATTGTAGAAATAGCACCGTGAGACCTGTTTGACCCAAAAACTCAAAATTATTCAAAAATGGATTTCTGAAAACATCCAAAACTTGAAATAAACCCTATTCTGCACTTTACAACGGGAACCTATTTTTTCTACAATTTTTGCAGCTGTTTAAAACACATCTATGATAGATTTTGAAAATGTGACGAAATAACTTGCCTATCACGTTATAGAAGATTGAGAGGTGTTCGAAAACAAATTATGTAAACCAATGGCATTTTTCCACAGAGCTCAATTCACATTCTCGATGTGAGCCCGAAATACATCATGAATTCTTTCATCCAGCCCGCGCAATACGTGATTAGGGCTCCCAATTTTTATTTTTTTTTGGGCGGAAATGACGTGGAAAAACCTGAATGGTAACTTCAACAATATGATATTTGTTGGGAAGCATCTGACAAAATCGTTATTGAAAAAATTACATTCATGTACAAAATATGTCGAGAGTCCATTCCACATTTTGAATGAGCATGTGAGCCCGAAATACGTCTTGTACACTTCAATCGTGCTCGTGCATGATGTAGATTGGACTGCGGGAAGTTTTCATGACAAAAGTCTGGAGGGGATAAAAACGGACTATTTCATTGGAAAAATAGCACCGTGAGACCTGTTTGACACAAAAACTTGAAATTATTCAAGAATATGGATTTCTGAAAACATCCAAAACTTGAAATAAAACCCATTCTGCACTTTACAATAAGAACCTATCTTTTTTTAAATTTTTTGCAGCTGTTCAAACCAAATTTAGGACAAATTTAGTGAAATGTGACGGAATAACTTGGGACTAACGTTCTAGAAGATTGAGAGGTGTTCGAAAACAAATAGTTATAAACAAATGGCATTTTTTCACAAAATATCATAGAGAGCCCAATTTACATTCTCGGTGAGTCCATGTGAGCCCAAAATACATCATGAATTTTTTTGTCGAGCCTGTGCATGACGTTATTCAGGCTCCCGAAAAATTTTTGGGCGGAGAATAAGTTGAAAAACCGGAATGACAACATCATGAAAGTAGTATTTGTTGGTAGGCGTCTAACACAATAATAATTTACCAGAATGACAGTTATGTGCAAAATATGTCGAAAGCCCATTTCATATTTTGGATGATCATGTGAGCCCGAAATAGGTCTTGAACACTTCAATAGTGCTCGTGTATAACGTAAATTGGGCTCCCGAAGGTTTTTGTGAAAAAAAGTCAAGAGTGGCCAGAAAACGACTATATCATTACAGAAATAGCACCGTGAGACCTGTTTGACACCAAAATTCAAAATTATTCAAAAATGGATTTCTGAAAACAATCAAAACTTGAAATAAACCCTATTTTGCACTTTACAACTGGGAACCTATTTTTTCTACAATTTTTGCAGCTGTTCAAAACACATCTATGATAAATTTTGAGACTGTGACGAAATAAGTTGCTTATCACGTTATAGAAGATTGAGAGGTGTTTGAAAACAAATTATGTAAACAACAAATGGCATTTTTCCACAAAACATTGTAGAGAGCTCAATTCACATTCTCGATGAGTCCATGTGAGCCTGAAATACATCATGAACTCTTTCATCCAGCTCGCGCAATATGTAATCAGGGCTCCCGAATTTTTTTGGGCAGAAATGAGGTGGAAAAACCCGGATGGTCCTTCAGAAATGTAATATTTGTTGGGAAGCATCTGACAGAATAATAAATCAAAAAATTACATTCACGTACAAAATATGTCAAGAGCCCATTCCACATTTTGGATTAGCATGAGAGTCCAAAATGCGTCTTGAACTTTTCAATCGTGTTCGTGCAGAATGTAGATTGGACTCTCGAGGGTTTTCGTGGAAGAAAGTCAAAAGTGGCCAGAAACGGACTATATCATTGCAGAAATGGCACAGTGAGACCTCTCTGACCCAAAAACTCAAAATTATTCAAGAATGGATTTCTGAAAACATCTAAAACTTGAAATAAAACCTATTCTGTACTTTGCAACGGGAACCTATTTTTTCTAAAATTTTTGCAGCTGTTCAAAACGAATCTATGATAAATTTTGAAAATGTGACAAAATAAGTTGCAAATCACGTCAAAGGAAATTGAGAGGTGTTTGGATACAAATTATGTAAATAAATGTCATTTTTCCATAAAATATTGCAGAGAGCTCAATTCACATTCTCGATGAGTCCATGTGAGCCCGAAATACATCATGAATTCTTTCATCCATCCCGCGCATGACGTAATTGAGGCTCCCAAAATTTTTCTTTGGCAGAAATGGGGTGGAAAAACCTGGATGGTAACTTCAAGAATGTAGTATTTGTTGGGGACCATCTAACAAAATAATTATCAAAGAAATGGCATTTATGTACAAAATATGTAGAGAGCCCATTCCACATTTTGGATAAGCATGTGAGCCCGAAATACGTCTTGAACTTTTCAATCATGTTCGTGCTTAATGTGGATTGGGCTCCCGAAGGATTTTGTGGAAAAAAGTCAAAAGTGGACAAAAACGGTACATAACATTTTAGAAATAGCAACGTGAGACCTGTTCGACCCAGAAACTCAAAATTATTCAAGAATGGATTACTGAAAACATCCCAACTTCGAAATCGAACCTATTGTGCACTTTACAGGGAGAACTCAGCGTTAAAAAATATTGCGGAGAGCTCATTCACATTCTTGATAAGCCCATGTGAGCCCAAAATACATCATAAATTCTTCGATTATGCCCGTGCATGACGTACACCGGGCTCCCGAAGAAATTGTGGGCGAAAATGAGGTAGAAAAACTCTGGATGGCAGCATCAAGAAAGTGGTATTTGTTGGGAGGCATCTAACAAAATAAGAATTGATCAAATTGACATTCATGTACAAAAGAAAGAATGTAATAAGGAGAGGAATTTGAATTGGATTGAAAGCTGTCGCGAGCCCATTTCACATTTTTGATGAACATGTGAGCCCAAAATACGTTCTGAACGTTTTGGTCGTGCTCGTGTATGACGTAGTTTGGGCTCCCGGAGATTTTTTTGAAAAGACAGTATGGACAAGAACGGACGCGCACATTGTAGAAATGGTGACGTAGGACCTGATTAACCAAGAAATTTGAAGTTATTCAACTATAGAAAAATGGAAACGTCCCAAACTCGAAATAAAAGCTACTGTGCACTTTACGACAGGAACTCGTTTTTTCGACAATTTTCGTAGTTGTTCACCCGAAATATAAATGATACGAGTGCTTTAACAGTCAAATCGTAACAAGTTAACTTGGGAATCACGTTCTATGAGGTTAAGAGACATCTGAGAACATAAATTCATAAACAATGGGCGTAATTTCGCAAATTGTTGTATAGAGCCCAATTCACATTCTCGATGAGCCCATGTGAGTCCGAAATACATTATGAACTTTTCGATCATGACCGTGTATGACGTAAATCAGTCTCTCGAAACATTTTCAAGAAAAAATGTAGAGTGGAATAATCCAGACGACAAATCTCAAAAGGAAGTACATTGGAAGGTGACAAATAATATAAATACGTGAACAAATGCATTTTCTTTTCAAATTATGCCGGGAGCCCAAAATACATCATGTACATTTAGAAATATATATATATTTGAAAACCAACATTGGCGATGGGATTACCTGAAAATTACGTCCTAAAATGTCATGAGACGTCCAACAATGTGAATCTGTGTAGAAAATATTTTTTTTTACATTGTTTGTCACAAAATATGCCGCGAGCCCGAAATACATCATCCATCAAGATATATATATATATATATATATCATATCATATATATATATATATCTATTTCCAATGGACGGATCGGCCTCATGGGTCGACTAAAGGAAATGTATCATTTGACTTCGCGGCCAAATCTCGAAGCTCGCGTCTTGGGATGTATATCTGGTTGCCTAGCTCACAAATGAAAATAGGATTGGAGAAAGCGAGTGTTGAAAAATGTGAACAACTGCAGAACGAGCCAAGAGGAGAATGATTCGTTGTAGAAATAGAAATAATATTATTGTGTCTTCAGTACATGCAAATATCATAAAGAAAATAGAAAATTGAGTCATGTTAAAAACTATAGAATTACGATGTCAAGGTGAATAGGCAGACTAAGAATGAGTTAATGACTGAGGCATACATAAAATAGGTACCCTCAGCCCTTGAAAGCAAAGAAAATCGCACTCAAAAGACCTACAAGCTGAAAGACATATCAGGAGCGTAGGAGGTGTTGGAAGTGAATAGCAACTGGTGTAACAGAGAGCATTCGGCCTCAAAGTACAAATCTTAAGAAACAATCGGCCTCAAACGGAAAACAACCCTTTGGATTTCCCTAGATTTTGAATCTTTGACCGAACTACGGGTTATTATTTTGGCTACAAATTTCTTCACAATTTCCAAAACCCGTCAAGTAGTTGAAGGTACCAGAGCACGACCATCTTCTAGACATAATTCAAAATACCTACTCTTGCGGTATGAAGTAGGAAGCAAGCAGGCGCCAGTACGGAGAATTCGAATTTTGACCTACCGGTAGATTTACTCCATTTTCTGGACAAATTGTGCAGAATTTTAAGTTAAAAATCAATGTTGTTATTCAAAATCATTCAAAATCATGCCCACAGATGATAAGCGGCATGAGAAGAGATGGTAACCATTTTTTGTGGATAACGGTCAAATTGATCGTACACAAACTATGAACCTTTCCGCCTCAATAATATTAGAGTAAACGATCGTTCCGCCTCAAAATACACACGCGAACAATCAATTATTGGCCTCGTTTTGGGAACCTATTGTCAAACTTCTCACATTTTTCAAGAACTGTCAAGTTGCTGGAGGTACTAGAGCACGAGAACGTTTCAGACATCATACCAGATGATTTTTCGGTATGAAGTTGAAAATTAACAGGCACCAGTACGGAGAATCCGAAGTTTGGCCTGTCGGTGGAGTCACTCCATTTTTTTGGTCAAATTGTGCAAAATTTTGAGTCGAAAATCAATCTTGTTTTCCAAAATAATTCAACACCATGCCCACAGTTGAGATATAGCGTGAAAAGAGATGAAAATCTATTTTTTGTGGATAACGGTCAAATTGATGGTACACAAACTGTGGACCTTTCCGGCTCATTGATATTAGTGTAAACGATCGTTCCGCGTCAAAATACACACGCGAACAATCAATTGGCCACATTTTGGGAACCTATTGTCGAACTTCTCTCATTTTTCGAAAAACTGTCAAATTGCTGAAAGTACCAGAGCACCAGAACCTTCTAGACATCATTCCAGATAATTTTTCGGTATTAGGTTGAAAACTAACAGGCACCAGTACGGAGAATCCGAAGTTTGGCCTGTCGGTGGAGTCACTCCATCTTTTTGATTAAATCGTACAGAATTTTGAGTTGAAAATCAATTTTAATTTTCAAAATCATTCAAAACCATGCTCACAGATGAGATATGGCGTGTAAAAAAAAGAATACCTATTTTTTGTGGATAACGGTCAAATTGATCGTACACAAACTGTGAACCTTTCCGCCCCAATGATATTAGTGTAATCGATCGTTCCGCCTCAAAATACATACGCGAACAATCAATTGGCTTCGTTTTGGAAACCTATTGTCAAACTTCTCACATTTTTCAAAAACTGTCAAGTTGCTGGAGGTACCAGAGCACAAGAACCTTCTAGACATCATTCCAGATGATCCTTCGGTATGAAGTTGAGAATTAACTGGCACCAGTACGGAGAATCCGGAGTTTGGCCTGTCGGTGGAGTCACTCCATTTTTTTGGTCAAATCGTGCAGAATTTAGAGTTGAAAATCAATTTTGTTTTCCAAAATGATTCAAAACCATGCCCACAGTTGAGATATGGCGTGAAAAGAGACGAAAACCTATTTTTTGAGGATAACGGTCGATTTGATGGTACACAAACTGTGAAACTTTCCGCCTCAATGATATTAGTGTAAACGATCGTTCCGCCTCAAAATACACACGCGAACAATCAATTGGCCTCATTTTTGGGAACCTATTGTCAAACTTCTCACATTTTCCAAAAGCTGTCAAGTTGCTGAAGGTACCAGAGCACGAGAACCTTCCAGACATCATTCCAGATGATCTTTGGGTATGAAGTTGGAAATAACCAGGCACCAGTACGGAGAATCCATTTGGCCTGTCGGTGGAGGCACTCCATTTTTGTGATCGAATTGTGCAAAATTTCGAGTTGAAAATCAATTTTGTTTTCCAAAATGACTCAAAACCATGCCCACAGTTGAGATATGGCGCGTAAAGAGACGAATACCTATTTTTTGTGGATAACGGTCAAATCGATCGTACAATAACCGTGAACCTTTCCGCCCCAATGATATTAGTGTAAACGATCGTTCCGCCTCAAAATACACACGCGAAGAATCACTTGGCCTCATTTTTGGGGACCTATTGTCGAACTTCTCTCATTTTTTGGAAAACTGTCAAGTTGCTGAAGGTACCAGAGCACGAGAACCTTCTAGACATCATTCCAGATGATCTTTGGGTATGAAGTTGGAAATAACCAGGCACCAGTACGGAGAATCCATTTGGCCTGTCGGTGGAGGCACTCCATTTTTGTGGTCGAATTGTGCAAAATTTTGAGTTGAAAATCAATTTAGTTTTCCAAAATGACTCAAAACCATGCCCACAGTTGAGATATGGCGTGTAAAGAGACGAATACCTATTTTTTGTGGATAACGGTCAAATCGATCGTACAATAACCGTGAACCTTTCCGCCCCAATGATATTAGTGTAAACGATCGTTCCGCCTCAAAATACACACGCGAAGAATCACTTGGCCTCATTTTTGGGGACCTATTGTCGAACTTCTCTCATTTTTCGAAAAACTGTCAAGTTGCTGAAGGTACCAGAGCACGAGAACCTTCTAGACATCATTCCAGATAATCTTTCGGTATTAGGTTGAAAACTAACAGGCACCAGTATGGAGAATCCGAAGTTTGGCCTGTTGGTGGAGTCACTCCATTTTTTTGGTCAAGTCGTGCAGAATTTAGAGTTGAACTCGGAGTTGAAAATCAATTTTGTTTTCCAAAATGATCCAAAACCATGCCCACAGTTGAGATATAGCGTGAAAAGAGACTAAAACCTATTTTTTGAGGATAACGGTCGATTTGATGGTACACAAACTGTGAATCTTTCCGGCTCATTGATATTAGTGTAAACGATCGTTCCGCCTCAAAATACACACGCGAACATTCAATTGGCCTCATTTTTGGGAACCTATTGTCAAACTTCTCTCATTTTTCGAGAAACTGTCAAGTTGCTGAAGGTACCAGAGCACGAGAACCTTCTAGACATCATTCCAGATAATCTTTCGGTATTAGGTTGAAAACTAACAGGCACCAGTACGGAGAATCCGAAGTTTGGTCTGTCGGTGGAGTCACTCCATTGTTTTGGTCAAATCGTGCAGAATTTAGAGTTGAAAATCAATTTTGTTTTCCAAAATGATTCAAAACCATGCCCACAGTTGAGATATGGCGTGAAAAGAGACTAAAACCTATTTTTTGAGAATAACGGTCGATTTGATGGTACACAAACTGTGAAACTTTCCGCCTCAATGATATTAGTGTAAACGATCGTTCCGCCTCAAAATACACACGCGAAAAATCAATTGGCCTCATTTTTGGGAACCTATTGTCAAACTTCTCACATTTTCGAAAAGCTGTCAAGTTGCTGAAGGTACCAGAGCACGAGAACCTTCCAGACATCATTCCAGATGATCCTTTGGTATGGAGTTGAAAATTAACAGGCACCAGTTCGGAGAATTCGAAGTTTGGCCAGTCGGTGGAGTCATTCCATTTTTTTGGTCAAATCGTGCAGAATTTGAAGATGAAAATTAATTTTGTTTTCCAAAATGATTCAAAATCATGCCCACAGTTGAGATATAGCGTGAAAAGAGACAAAAACTAATTTTTTTGTGGATAACGATCAAATTGATGGACACAAACTGTGGACCCTTCTGCCTTATTGATATCAGTGTAAACGATCGTTCCGCCTCAAAATACACACGCGAACAATCAATTGGCCTTATTTTTGGGAACCTATTCGTCGAACTTCTCACATTTTCAAAAATGTCAAGTTGCTGAAGGTACTAGAGCACGAGAACCTTTCAGGCATCATTCCACATGATCTTTGGGTATGAAGTTGAAAATAACCAGTTTTTTTGGTCAAATTGTGCAAAATTTGGAGTTGGAAATCACTTTTGTTATCCAAAATCATTCAAAACCATGCCCTTAGTTGAGATATAGCGTGAACAGAGATGAAAATCCATTTTTTTTGCGGATAACGGTCAAATTGATGGTACACAAACTGTGGACCTTTCCGCCTTATTGATATTAGTGATAACGATCGTTCCGCCTCAAAATACACACACAAACAATCAATTGGCCTCGTTTTGGGAACCTATTGTCAAAGTTCTCTTATTTTTCGAAAAACTGTCAAGTTGCTGAAGGTACCAGAGCACGCGAACCTTCTAGACATCATCCCAGATAATCTTTTGGTATGGAGTAGAAAACTAACAGGCACCAGGACGGAGAATCCGAAGTTGTTCTGTCGGTGGAGTGACTCCATCTTCTTAATCAAATCGTGCAGAATTTTGAGTTGAAAATCAATTTTGTTTTTCAAAATCATTCAAAACCATGCCCACAGTTTAGATATGGCGTGAAAAGAGACGAAAACCTATTTTTTGTGGATAAAGGTCAAATTGATGGTACACAAACTGTGAACCTTTCCGCCTCAATGATATTAGTGTAAGCGATCGTTCCGCCTCAAAATACACAAGCGAACAATCAATTGGCCTCGTTCTGGGTACCTATTGCCAAACTGACTCTTGCACATTATTAGTAACATTAATTGAACGTGGGGTCAAATTTGCAGTCCCCAAAATTCAAATAAATCCTCTTCTACAATAATAAAAACGGTACTACGGTCTTATTTCCGATTTTTCCTCTGGAAGACGGTGAGGATTGGTTTTCAAAACAAAACTGTTGAAAATGAAGCAGAAGATGAAATTCATTGTTTATTATGCACACAATGTAGGTAATATTGGCGTAACAGAGCATTCGGCTTCAGAAGTCAAAATACAGATCGATATATGCATTCGGCCTCAATCAGAACCGGTTAATTTCAGCAAAAATTCGAATTATTTATTGAACGAGACAACAAAGGAGATGGTGACATGCAAATCATTGAAACATTTTTCGGGTCTGGGTTTGAAGTTTACAATCTCCCCTTTTTTGAATTCAGTTTGGAAGTTTCTGCGTCTTTAAGTCTTGACGGCCCTCCATCCGACCCCACAGCTAAATTGTAGAGCCCGGCTTCTCTCAAATCATACATTGAACCTTGAGGAATCAGAGTTTCAAACAAAAACATTCTTTCACAAAGGGCAAAGTTCAATGCTAATTGGTAAACTCCAGGACTATGTGGCCGAAGAACACCATTGGCTTGTACATGCCTCGATACATGCTTCCACCATCATCAGCTTCTGCGTTTCTGATATCTATTCCATCCCTTGAGCCCAAGTTGCGGGATTTCACGTGTTGTCCCCTACTGCTTATGCAACCAGTAATTGCAATGAAATAGAAATTCCCCTTCTTTCTGATACAAGCGACCGCACTCCACCGTTGTTGCTGTTCGACTGCCAACAAGCTGAATCGTCCCCAAATGACTGAAATTGGTCTGGGGGCGCTGTTCCCTGCCTTGAGGCCATTGATACCATAAGATGTAATTTTAGGATCGCCTCTTTTGGCCTCATGAGGCCGGAGGATCGAAAATGAGGCCGAAGTATTTTATTGGATGTAGGCTTTTGAGGTGGATGGATGCTTTCGACATATATATATATATATATATATATGTATAATGTATAATAATAATATAATATAGCGATATTAGGAAGTGGTTTCGTAGGGACCCCACCCCTTTCAAATTTTAGGGCCCCCCTGGCGACCCCTCGAGAAAAAATCTGCGTGGCGCTTCGACTCAATCGAAAGAGCAAGGTCTTGTGGACTATCATACCAATGTTTGTGCTTCTGTCACCAAATGCAAGGTTCACTTGATTTTTGGTCACTATCCTCCGGACTAAACAGCACACTTGATTTGACTCTTTTATTCTGTTTCTGCATGCTGAATTTGGTTCCAAAAATGGATTTGGGATAATTGAATGGCAAAGTTTTGAATTTGGACATTTTTTAATGTTTGACAGATAGCGAAGTACTTTTGACTGTTCTGAATATAGTTTTGAAAATAAGGCTTTTAAACGACATATTGCATGTCAAGTTTCGTGAGATAAAGCTTCTGTCATTTATTGATAGTGACTTTTTTGTTTTACAGATGACAGCCAAAAATTAATGGGCTCATTCGACAGCAAAATCATGTCTCCATACCAAATTTTAAGTTGATCAGATCAACCATTTGGTCGTTATCGTGAAATATTACTGACAAACACACACAGAGCCCAGGCTCAAACACATTCAGACACACAGACAGACAAACTTTCATCTGGAAATGGTCTTATATTGGTCTCAGGGAGGCTCAAAATGGATATTTCCGTGCGTTCATCTCGAAAAATGTTTTATAGCGCCTTCACAATACTTTCCCTCCTTTTTGCTTGGTGGGTCGGGAGGAGGGAAATCGAAGAATTTTTGTTTTAAAATGTGGCTTAGCATTGCTTGAGAGGCATTCAGACCAATCAGTGTCCTTCAAAATTTTGAGGAAATCAAATTTTACAGAGTTGCCACTGTTGTGGAACTATGTTCCGCACACTTTGTTGGATAGAAGCTTTTAGTATGTTGTTCAGTATCGGTCAAAGGCCGTTTGTGCAAAATTTTAAAAGGAACATATTTATTTCAGGGTCGATGTCAAACCCCAAAATGCCTGGGCTACAATTGATTTACGTTCACGTTTTAAATTCAGTACAATGACTTTTTGGAGCAAAAATAAAGTGACAAGCTGGGGCGGGGCTACGGCTACGGCTGATTGCACCTGCAAATTTTCGAAGCGAAACTATCAGCGCCAGCGGTTCAGCGGCTATCAGCCGTATCCTCTCAGAGCTCCAACTGGTCACTTAATTTTTGCTCCAAAAAGTCGTTCTACTGAAACAAAAAAGTGAACAAGATAGGTAGCTACAGGGTGCTTCAGCGATGATAGCAAAAAATTTAACTGTGGGTAGATCTCGTCAAAATATGCGAAAACCTAACCTATCTGCCATTTTGCAGAGCTCGGCCTAATAACGAAGATACAGCCCTTCAAAGTTGACTTTTTTTTCGGATTGCAAAAATTTGTAACTCAGTGACGTTTCGACCAAAATAACTCAAATTCAGCATAGACTGATTTGTCGAAACTATATCTACCGACCTGCAAAATTTTGAAAGAATCCAACCAGTGGTGACTGGTGTAGGAGTTATGAAGGTCAATAATTTAGAAACATCCGAAGAAAAGTTGAATTAAGGTGACCCCTTATAACTTCTACGCCACTGATCGGAGTTCCAAAATTTGGCAAGTTGATAGATAATTACGACAAACCAGCTTATGCTAAATTGAAACTGAATTTGTCAAAACGTTCCTGAGATACAAATTTTTGAAATCCGAAAAAAATTAACTTTAAAGGGCTGTATCTTCGTCATTAGGCTGAACTTTGCAAAATGGTATATAGAGGTTTTCGTAATATTTTGATGAGATCTACTCACAGTCGAATTTTTTGCTATCATCGCTGGAACACCCTGTATACAGGGCCATTCAAAAAAGATGTCCACCCCCAGTTTTCTCAATATCGGTTGAAGCTAGCGAATTGCGGTAAAAACCGTGGGATTCAGCTGGTTTTTCTGATCAAATCTGATATGTCAACAAAACTATACTTCACCAAAACTTTGAGTATGGGCGCACCTCAAAATTTTGGCAATTTTTTTTACACTGCACAATATTGAGTGATATGTCATTAAAAAGCCTTTGAAAAGTTTTCGAAAATTTCTAGCGGTTTTCATTTTATGACAAAAAAACAATAACGTGGAAAAACACGTTTTTAATGTATAAAATGAGAATCAATGAGAATTTTTTCAAACTGCAAACAATAGAACTCATCGAAACGGTCAGTATGATGTGTAACTCAAATATGCAATAACTATTTCTGAAATTTTGAGATTTTCCGAAATGAAGATTTTGATGGGTAAAATTGAATTGCCTCAAAATTTTAAAATAGCTATTGCATATTGAGTTACACATCATACTGACCGTTTCAATGAGTTCTATTGTTTGCAGTTTAAAAAATTCTCATTCATTCTCATTTTATACAAAAACGTGTTTTTCCAGGTTTTTGTTTTCTATCATAAAATGAAAACCGCTGAAAATTTTCGGAAACTTTTTGCACTTGTCCATTGAAACTTTTAAAAGGGCTTTTCAATGACATATCACTCAATGTTGTGCAGTGTAAAAAAAAAATGACCAAAATTTTGAGGTGCCCCCGTACTCAGAGTTTTGGTGAAGTAGTTTTGTTGACATATCAAATTTGATCAGAGAAACCCGCTGAATTCAACGGTTTTTAGAGCTGTTTCACATGTAGCGGATGGTCCGCGCGGATCGTCAGCTCGGACCGTACGCACGAATTTTCCATACGCAGCGTAGGCCTTTCACATGCGCGGCGTATGCTCCGCAACCGACCACAAGTCGGTGCCATCATACGCTGCGTATCGTCCGCACCCATGTGAAAATGCCCATAAAAGCAATGGCTCGTACGCGTGCGGACGGTCCGCCGGCGCACGGGCTCTGCGGATGCCCGCGGACCGTCCGCTGCGGACCGTCCGCTCACGGATCATACGCGCTTCATGTGTAAGAGCTGTTTCACATGTAGCGGATGGTCCGCGCGGATCGTCAGCTCGGACCGTACGCACGAATTTTCCATACGCAGCGTAGGCCTTTCACATGCGCGGCGTATGCTCCGCAACCGACCACAAGTCGGTGCCATCATACGCTGCGTATCGTCCGCACCCATGTGAAAATGCCCATAAAAGCAATGGCTCGTACGCGTGCGGACGGTCCGCCGGCGCACGGGCTCTGCGGATGCCCGCGGACCGTCCGCTGCGGACCGTCCGCTCACGGATCATACGCGCTTCATGTGTAATTATCCATATAAGCACATGGATCTTGCTCGTCCGCGCGGACGGTCCGCGCGTACCATACGCACCATGTGAAACAGCTCTAATTATCCATATAAGCACATGGATCTTGCTCGTCCGCGCGGACGGTCCGCGCGTACCATACGCACCATGTGAAACAGCTCTTACCGCAACTCGCTAGCTTCAACCTTCAACCGATCTTGAGAAAAATGGAGGTGGATCTTTTCTGAATGACCCTTATTCCTGGTACCTACATCTAACTGCCGAAATTCCTTTACCCAGCTAGTGCATGGTATATAATTATGGTACTAGTACTGCAGCACAATCCATTAACTAGGTATTGAGAAGACACAAAGACAACAAAAACAAATGGTATTAAGCGAGGTATTAAGTGATTTAGCAAACAAGTGGTTTGCCGTTAATCTCTAAATAACCTATGAACCCGGTAATTGCGTTGGACATTTTTCATTCAGATCTTGATTCAGATAATAATTATTTAATAGTTATATTAGATACATTAATTTCGTGTCGTGAACTTTTTTCTTCAACTTAACCTAAACTTTATGTGCATCAGTTCAAATTTCTAACAAATAATTTACAACCACTGATGGATATAGAGATATCTATACTTGGGCACCCCAGCTATACTTGTTTCATCAGCCATCATCACAACAACCTATGACTCTTGTGAGGTAGGTACGACCTATAAAAAGGTGATTATTGTGTAGTGAGATCAAATTCGAACGTCCTCAAGTTGGCGTGCCATTGCGGTTTTTTCAACGTCATGTCTCCGATTCGCGAAGACAACTCTATCTCATGCTCAAGCTAACTTTTGACGTTCAAAATTGATTACGGATTATTTGAATACTTAAATGTAAAGTTGTAGTAAATAAGTCTTCTCCACGTGGTTTTTATATCGTTTACTCGAGTTCCGTCTTGTTAAATATATAAAGCCATTTTCAAAACTGATATGACAGCATAGAACTTAATGTCTAAGTAATGATGTAACAATGAAGAATAGACGAACAGGTGAAACAACAAAAGAAAATGAAGGAGAGGATTATAAAATTGGGAGTAGAGCTGGTATAATGTAGATGTTGTCAAAATCGGTTTGTTCGTTGAGGAGAAGAAGCTTCTGTAAGTCCTTCTGCTCGCTCTCCGGAAGCACGGAACCTCTTAAAAAGCAAGGATTAGTGCCTTGGCTTTATCGTCGTCATTTAATCCGTTCACCTCGGCAACGTCAAATTGTCTCTTGTAGATCGTCCATGGGCTTTGTCCATCGAAGTTTGGCAGTTTCACACGATGAATACCTGCCAAACCTGCCATCGGTGCCACCATATTACTTACGGCGGTAGTCTGGACACGACGTTTCTGCCCAATGTTTGCCTCCATCGCTGCCACTTTTTCTGCTAGCTTTTTCACACTGCCGTCGAGGTATCGCGTGTGTTGTTCCATATCGGCCATCAGCTCATCTAGACGCTTCTTTTTTTCCTTTCTGGACGCTTCTTTTCCTGCTTTTCTAGAATATTCTTCAATTCCACGCCGATAGCCACAACGTCTTCGGCTCCTCTCTTTGACATGCTTCTCGTCTCCGGCATTTACGAATTAATTCCGGTATTTCCGAGCACCTGTAGTCGCAGGCCGAATTACTCTCAATTATCCCACTTATGACACCAAATGTCACGAATTTCGCGTTTGAGTTCTTTTATAATTGAGACGATCGTCCCAACATTCACTGTTTATTACTGCGTCCAACTATAGGTACTGTAGTAAAACGCGCTTTCCCTGAATTGATTAATTAGCTGTGATACCTTTATTGACCCTACGTTGTCTTTGTTTTTTTTTGTGCCGTAGATTTCTAATTACCTTTACCTAAGTCATTTACATAAATTTCCAGCTACCTCAATTTCCCGTCGTGTTAGTACCCCAGTCATGCTCTAGTAACCTCAGTTCTTTTTGAAAGAGGATGATTTGAATGAATGTTGAAAAATAAACAAAGTTATTTAACCACACCTCTTCTTTATCACAAGTTAATCAATCATCGCCAATTTAATTAAGTTTATCTTAATCATTCATTACATAGTTTCCAGGCGTGCGGGAACCATAATAGGAATTAGTTCATTCAAGTTTACATTCGACTTCTGAAAGAAAAGTACACCCTTATTACGTGCGAAACCCTGCGACGAATTAACTCAACTCTTCCAATTCAATTCCGTTTTGCATTCTTCCTAACTTTCAGAACTATTTGTGAACCAGATTCCTAACGCACTTGAGTTTTAATTCCCGGCATAATTAATTAGCACCTCGTTGATTTCATTCTAACCCTTCCTGCTTTCTAGCCTATTTTATTTGTACGAAAAGAAATCTCGATTATTTAGTTGTACTTGATTTTAATTATAGATCAAATAGTTCACCTGAATATAAAAAGTTGAC
Source organism: Anaspis maculata (assembly GCA_949128115.1). Classification (NCBI taxonomy): domain Eukaryota; kingdom Metazoa; phylum Arthropoda; class Insecta; order Coleoptera; family Scraptiidae; genus Anaspis; species Anaspis maculata. The sequence goes on from OX421962.1 coordinate 77,216,544, forward strand.
AACACCGACAATTGTTGCTCCATGCTCCATACAAATTAGAAATACCTTAAAATGATCAGAAAGAATGGTTTGTGTGAAGACAAGTTGATTTCTGTTCAATACCTTTCCTAAACCGAATTCCTAGGGAGTTTGTCATTTGAGTCACTTTTGATTCAATCCCTCTTCCAGAATTTTTATATAGAACCAATTCCGATTCTCGATCCTTTTTAACTGAGCCTTTAGTTTCAACAAGAGCCCGCATTTTCCAAAACCGGTCGATAACGAATCAAGTTAAAACTGCAAAACCAAAATATTACATTTTTGAGATCACCCTGTAAGTGGAAGAGATAGACCCAAAAGGTTGGATTTCCAGGGTTTTTTTGTGAACGAAAATGCTTATTTCCGCCAGTTCACTGGCAAATCCAAAATTGACCGCGGCGTGTAAATCGCGACCGCTCTCGAAACGTCAATCACCTTCGCGTGTAATTCCGGCGTGGCAATAGGGCAGATGTTTCTAACTCGGCTGTTGAAGTACCCAGGTTAGTTCCACGGGCCAGGTCCAATACGCTAATGTTCTCGAATGCTCTCGAGCTTTGCAACTCGTAACACTGTGATCTGATGCGAACAGTATAGAAGGACGACATGTGCTCTAAAATGCACGTGAGGTGGGGGGGGGGGGATGCTCAGCACGGTTCATTCCTATATTTTTAGGCGTAGGTAACCGTCCATTTCCACTCGAGAAACGCACAAACTTCATGATTTTATCTTAATAAATCGAAAATTGAATAAAATGGCTACAACGAATAAATCCTTTATAGCTATGTTTTTTGAGATTGAGATAAGAATTAGATACCTTGAAAAATATGATTTAAAAAAAATGTTTGGAAAATTTAAAAAAAACAACTGCTTAGGGTATCTTCGGGGGTAACTAAAGTACCTCACGCCACATGTGAACGAGAAGGAAGTAGTACATTCTAGGATTTTCGGCGAAGGATGAATAGCCTGTAGACGATTAGAGTAAAAATAAGAGCAGTTCGTCTTTTTCAGTTGATAACCTGCAATGTCGTGATAATCAGAGCTTTTTGCACGATAGGACACATTTTGTGCCGGCCTAGGCAAATAACCCATCTATACCCATCACAGCAGAGGTTGCAAGAAAGTTGAGTTCAACCACCTTTATTGTAGAAACCCGAGTAAAAACCCTTAAAAACACGGTATCGAATCATATCATGAAACTGCTCTATTTTGGGTTGGTGCAATCCACACTCTTATATGGCCTCTGGAATTCTGGGGAGGATCCTATCATAGCCGCCAGATTTTCACAGCTCAGAAAAACATAATTCGGCTAATCAAGGGTGTCGGTGCAAGAGACCATTGCCGGCCTCTGTTCATCGAGCTTGGAGTCGTCACATTGCATTGCCCTCCCTGTACATTTTCCGTCTAGTGATGAGTGTAAGGCAAAGCAAGCACATGTTTCCAATAGGAGTGTGCACGACCATCACACAAGATCGGCAGACAACTTACACCCTCGCTTACACCAGCCTTACTCACGTCTAACCGTATCACAAAACTCCCCCACGTACCGTACATGGGTATTAAACTTTTTAATAAAATGAAATTATTTGTCAATCATACTGAGAACCAAAAATATTTAAAAAACGCGTCCTAGATTTTTTGATCAAGAAGGCGTGCTACAGTGTAGGTAGAGGAATTTCTAATACTGTAAATTTTGTCATAATGTTGTTGTTAATTATTTGTAATGTTAATTTATATTAATTTTATTTTATATCTATTCCACTATATTTTGACGATGTAGGTACGATGGGACCGACGTCCACTTATGTATTAATAAAATGCTGTTTATTATTATACCCTATAGGTACCTTATTGTTACCTTGTAAAAGATGCCTGGTTCAAAAATTACTGGGGGGTTGAAAGCGCCTGCGTATGCCCCTGATGCACGCGGTGAAAAACCGACGTCGAGGAGCGCCGCGACGCTCAGTGTCACGCGTGAGACGCGTGAGTGCGTTTCCATCCACCCACCTGCCACCCTCACGTCAACAGGTAAATAGTCTCATGTTTACTTTCCGTCCCAAGATACTGTTACCAACGCCACTAGGCAAACAATTATAATTTGCAAACAATTATTTTCCTTCCAAATTTAACGAGTAATTTTACGGAATATACCTACTAATGGGTAAATACTTACTTTTTCTTCATGCTCGCTGTGTACCACGTCGTTAATTTTAATTAAATGTCAGGGTGAATAATTTAAAAACACGCAAAGTGTTCTGTATCATTTTTTTGTCCACCTAGGTAGGTATTAGAGAAAAGCATCCGAGAAAGAAAACAGTCCTCAGAGAAGACTTTTGCTGCAAAGTCACAAGGTAGCAAGTACGAAAGTTTCTAATTTACGGACTGGACTGGACCACACGGACTGAGCTGGACTCGCCGTCTAGACAAACAAGACCAATGGCATCTTGTGACCCACTCTCGAATTTACCTACTAATCGCATAAAATCTGACGGACTGGCTATTTGTAGTGGTCCGACTGAAATGAAACTTGGCACATGTGGAGACATCCTCCCGAGCTATATTTTTGTGATTCCACCCCTTCAAAGTTTCAACCCCTATTCTGGTCTGTCGCATAAAAACTGACGGACTGGCTATTTGTAGTGGTCCGACCAAAATGAAATCTGGCACATGTGGAGACATCCTCCCGAGCTATATTTTTGTGATTCCACCCCTTCAAAGTTTCAACCCCTATTCTGGTCTGTCGCATAAAAACTGACGGACTGGCTATTTGTAGTGGTCCGACCAAAATGAAATCTGGCACATGTGGAGACATCCTCCCGAGCTATATTTTTGTGATTCCACCCCTTCAAAATTTCAACCCCTATTCTGGTCCGTCGCATAAAATCTGACAGACTGGCTATTTGTAGTGGTCCGACCACAATGAAACTTGGCACATGTGGAAACATCCTCTCGAGCTATATTTTTGTGATTCCACCCCTCCAAAATTTCAACCCCTATTCTGGTCCGTCGCATAAAAACTGACGGACTGGCTATTTGTAGTAGTCCGACCAAAATGAAACGTGGCACATGTGGAGACATTCTCCCGAGCTATATTTTTGTGATTCCACCCCTTCAAAATTTCAACCCTTATTCTGGTCCGTCGCATAAAATCTGACGGACTGGCTATTTGTAGTGGTCCGACCAAAATGAAACTTGGCACATGTGGAGACATTCTCCCGAGCTATATTTTTGTGATACCATCCCTTCAAAATTTCAACCCCTATTCTGGTCCGTCGCATAAAAACTGACGGACTGGCTATTTGTAGTGGTCCGACCAAAATGAAACATGGCACATGTGGAGACATCCTCCCGAGCTATATTTTTGTGATTCCACCCCTTCAAAATTTCAACCCCTATTCTGGTCCGTCGCATAAAAACTGACGGACTGGCTATTTGTAGTGGTCCGACCAAAATGAAACTTGGCACATGTGGAGACATTCTCCCGAGCTATATTTTTGTGATTCCACCCCTTCAAAATTTCAACCCCTATTCTGGTCCGTCGCATAAAAACTGACGGACTGGCTATTTGTAGTGGTCCGACCAAAATGAAACTTGGCACATGTGGAGACATTCTCCCGAGCTATATTTTTGTGATTCCACCCCTTCAAAATTTCAACCCCTATTCTGGTCCGTCGCATAAAATTTGACGGACTGGCTATTTGTAGTGGTCCGACTAAAATGAAACTTGGCACATGTGGAGACATCCTCCCGAGCTATATTTTTGTGATTCAACCCCTTCAAAATTTCAACCCCTATTCTGGTCCGTCGCATAAAATCTGACGGACTGGCTATTTGTAGTGGTCCGACCAAAATGAAACTTGGCACATGTGGAGACATCCTCCCAAGCTATATTTTTGTGATTCCACCCCTTCAAAATTTCAACCCCTATTCTGGTCCGTCGCATAAAAACTGACGGACTGGCTATTTGTAGTGGTCCGACCAAAATGAAACTTGGCACATGTGGAGACATTCTCCCGAGCTATATTTTTGTGATTCCACCCCTTCAAAATTTCAACCCCTATTCTGGTCCGTCGCATAAAAACTGACGGACTGGCTATTTGTAGTGGTCCGACCAAAATGAAACTTGGCACATGTGGAGACATTCTCCCGGGCTATATTTTTGTGATTCCACCCCTTCAAAATTTCAACCCCTATTCTGGTCCGTCGCATAAAATTTGACGGACTGGCTATTTGTAGTGGTCCGACTAAAATGAAACTTGGCACATGTGGAGACATCCTCCCGAGCTATATTTTTGTGATTCCACCCCTTCAAAATTTCAACCCCTATTCTGGTCCGTCGCATAAAATCTGACGGACTGGCTATTTGTAGTGGTCCGACCAAAATGAAACTTGGCACATGTGGAGACATCCTCCCGAGCTATATTTTTGTGATTCCACCCCTTCAAAATTTCAACCCCTATTCTGGTCCGTCGCATAAAAACTGACGGACTGGCTATTTGCAGTGGTCCGACCAAAATGAAACTTGGCACATGTGGAGACATTCTCCCGAGCTATATTTTTGTGATTCCACCCCTTCAAAATTTCAACCCCTATTCTGGTCCGTCGCATAAAATTTGACGGACTGGCTATTTGTAGTGGTCCGACTAAAATGAAACTTGGCACATGTGGAGACATCCTCCCGAGCTATATTTTTGTGATTCCACCCCTTCAAAATTTCAACCCCTATTCTGGTCCGTCGCATAAAATCTGACGGACTGGCTATTTGTAGTGGTCCGACCAAAATGAAACTTGGCACATGTGGAGACATCCTCCCGAGCTATATTTTTGTGATTCCACCCCTTCAAAATTTCAACCCCTATTCTGGTCCGTCGCATAAAAACTGACGGACTGGCTATTTGTAGTGGTCCGACCAAAATGAAACTTGGCACATGTGGAGACATTCTCCCGAGCTATATTTTTGTGATTCCACCCCTTCAAAATTTCAACCCCTATTCTGGTCCGTCGCATAAAAACTGACGGACTGGCTATTTGTAGTGGTCCGACCAAAATGAAACTTGGCACATGTGGAGACATTCTCCCGAGCTATATTTTTGTGATTCCACCCCTTCAAAATTTCAACCCCTATTCTGGTCCGTCGCATAAAATTTGACGGACTGGCTATTTGTAGTGGTCCGACTAAAATGAAACTTGGCACATGTGGAGACATCCTCCCGAGCTATATTTTTGTGATTCCACCCCTTCAAAATTTCAACCCCTATTCTGGTCCGTCGCATAAAATCTGACGGACTGGCTATTTGTAGTGGTCCGACCAAAATGAAACTTGGCACATGTGGAGACATCCTCCCGAGCTATATTTTTGTGATTCCACCCCTTCAAAATTTCAACCCCTATTCTGGTCCGTCGCATAAAAACTGACGGACTGGCTATTTGTAGTGGTCCGACCAAAATGAAACTTGGCACATGTGGAGACATTCTCCCGAGCTATATTTTTGTGACTCCACCCCTTCAAAATTTCAACCCCTATTCTGGTCCGTCGCATAAAAACTGACGGACTGGCTATTTGTAGTGGTCCGACCAAAATGAAACTTGGCACATGTGGAGACATTCTCCCGAGCTATATTTTTGTGATTCCACCCCTTCAAAATTTCAACCCTTATTCTGGTCCGTCGCATAAAATCTGACGGACTGGCTATTTGTAGTGGTCCGACCAAAATGAAACTTGGCACATGTGGAGACATCCTCCCAAGCTATATTTTTGTGATTCCACTCTTCAAAACTTCAACCCCTATTCTGGTCCGTCGCATAAAATCTGACGGACTGGCTATTTGTAGTGCTCCGACTAAAATGGAACTTGGCACATGTGGAGACATCTTCTCGAGCTATATTTTTGTGATTCCACCCCTTCAAAATTTCAACCCCTTTTCTGGTCCGTCGCATAAAATTTGACGGACTGGCTATTTGTAGTGGTCCGACCAAAATGAAACTTGGCACATGTAGAGACATCTTCCCGAGCTATATTTCCGTGATTTCACCCTCTCAAAATTTCAACCCCTATTCTGATCCGTCAATTAAAATCTGACGGACTAGCTGTTTGTAGTGGTCCGATCAGGATGAAACTCACCACATGTAAAGACATTCTTCCGAGGTATCTTTTTGTGATTCCACCCGTAGCAGTACCATGCGCGCATCATCACCGTGCAGCTTGCGCACCCCACCAAAGCGGTAGTCCATAAAAGCGTCAGCTCACTACCGCACGCTATCTTTGCCTTCTGGATGCTCTCGCTGCCGCAAGTACTCTTTCTTCGGTCCGTGCAATAAACCAGGTATAACTGAACCCGTGTGCAATTCATTAGGACCTCACAAACATGTGTCGCCGATGTTTATACCTGGCTCAATAAGCCAGAAATTCTGCCTCAAAGTTCAGCGAACACAATAATCGGAATTCATAACGACGCCACCGATCACACACTTGTTGATTTTCACATCAGCAAGTATTCATTGCTATGGAGAATCCAGGTATGTTAAGTGAAAAAGTCCTAGTAACTGCTGGTGTTAAAATCAACAAGTGTGTGATTGGTGACGTCATGGATTCCGATTTTTGTGTTGGCTGGACTTTGAGGCAGAATTTCTGGCTTATCGGGCCAGGTACAGATATCGGCGACACATCAATGGAAAGCCCAGAGAAAGCAGCTTTTTTTTCATCTGAAGTATTTTGTTTTGTCGGTCATGAATTCCCGAATTCTTGTGACTCACCCGATCCAAATTGCGTTTACTTGGAAACTGGAGCACCTACAAGCCTAGGCGCCCCCTCAAAACGAAGCTAATAGATCAGCTTCCCCCCAATTGAAACTTTTTTTGTTGCCTCGATATTTTCTGAAAAAATCGCGCTGGACTGTTTTAGCTGGGACACTCTGTATATTGGGTAGTATCAAGAAAAAATTAACATGAGCGTTTGCTTGGATTCCATAGGCGTTGCTAGGGAAAGTCCGCTTAGCAACTCCTCAAAAATCTAAGCAAATGCTTATGCTTATTTTTAGCGCAATTTTCCAAAGAATGGTAAAAAGGCGCTTTTAGCTTCACTTTGTCCGTCCGTCTGTCCGTCTGTCCGTCTGTCCGGATCCGTCTGTCCGTACCCGGGAAAACTTCTCAGGGAAAAAAGATATCGATGTGGTGTAAACGCTGATCAATAGTGCATATGTCCAGAATGTCAAGTTGACTTTTGGTTTTTGTTATTCTGCCGCCATCTTTGATCCGCCATTTGGAATCTCTCTAAAAGTGATCTGATTGAAATGAAATTTGCAGGCAATGTAAACCACATCAAGATCTATCCACTTTTCGACAAATGATGCCCCGCTGCCATCTTGTATTCTCCATATTGAACATGTTTCGAAGTGATAGAACTAGGAGAATTATGCCTCAACGAGAAGAGATATCGATGTGGTGCAAACGCTAATCAAATGCGTTCGTGACCACCATTTGAAGTTGACCAATTATTTTTGTGGCTTGGCCGTCATCTTTGATCCGCCATTTTGAATTTCTTTGAAAGTGGTCCGCTTTGAGTGAAATTCACAGGCGATGTGAACTTTATCAAAATACATCCGATTTTGGACGAATGATGCTTATTTGTCATCATCTTGGCCACCATAATTGAAATTTCTTATCACTTAACGATTTTCATGGAGCCTGGGACTTACCTTTTGTTTCGTATGATCATTCTTATTCTCCAACCAAATTCCTACATTCTGCCGCCATCTTGGCCGTCATATTGAAATCTCTTATTATTGAAACGATTTTCATGAAACTTGGAACTGACCCTTGTCTAGTACGATCATTTTCATTTTCAAGCCAAATTTCATGATTCTGACGCTATTTTGGCCGCCATATTGAACTTTTTGCCCAAATAACGGTAGAACCCTAATTAACATCCTGTGTTCACTAATCCTTCGAAAAGGAAGTGCGCTACTGAGCCTCATGCCCATGAGGCATATTCGCTTTAGTAATACTATCTACCCATTGTGTTTTCGGAAAGTTTCCCACGTGACACCCAGTTCCATCGCAGATTCCCATTTAGATTTGGAAAGTGATTTCAACGTGAAGGGTGCTCACGTGAAACGGATACCCACCCAAAAAAAACTTTCACTCCACGATAACTTGAGGAAAAAAAACTTTCCTGGAATAATTTTTTCCGTTTCTGAATGTACCTATGTCAAGCATAATTCTCCATTCCGTGTCATATACAGAGTGTCGCATTGTTTTCCAATTTTCCGGAACACCCTGAATTCCATCACACAATCGATGCACATTGTTTTCCTGGTCACAGAATTTCATGACATGAAGTCTCGGAAAAGGTTTTGTTTTGGAGAATGATGGATTCATTTCAAAATTCAAATATGTCAAGAATATTTTGTTTTACATCCCAATGACACGGAATGACATATCATATACCCCATACACTTTCTATTTTCAGTAGAATGACTTTTTGGAGCAAAAATAAAGTGACAAGCTGGGGGTTGAAATTTTGAAAGGGTGGAATCACGAAAAGGTACCTCGGGAGGGTATCTTTACATGTGGTGAGTGTCATCCTGATCGGATCACTACAAATAGCCAGTCCGTCAGATTTTATGTAACGGACCAGAATAGGGATTGAAATTTTGAAAGGGTGGAACTACGAAAAGATACCTCGGGAAGATGTCTTTACATGTGGTGAGTTTCATCCTGATCGGATCACTACAAATAGCCAGTCCGTCAAATGTTATGTGACGGACCAGAATAGGGGTTGAAATTTTGAAAGGATAGAATCACGAAAAGATACCTCGGGAGGGTATCTTTACATGTGGTGAGTGTCATCCTGATCGGATCACTACAAATAGCCAGTCCGTCAGATTTTATATGACGGACCAGAATAGGGGTTGAAATCTTGAAAGGGTGGAATCACGAAAAGATACCTCGGGAAGATGTCTTTACATGTGGTGAGTGTCATCCTGATCGGATCACTACAAATAGCCAGTCCGTCAGATTTTATGTGACGGACCAGAATAGGGGTTGAATTTTGAAAGGGTGGAATCACGAAAAGATACCTCGGGAGGGTATCTTTACATGTGGTGAGTGTCATCCTGATCGGATCACTACAAATAGCCAGTCCGTCAGATTTTATGTGACGGACCAGAATAGGGGTTGAAATTTTGAAAGGGTGGAACTACGGAAAGATACCTCGGGAGGATGTCTTTACATGTGGTGAGTTTCATCCTGATCGGATCACTACAAATAGCCAGTCCGTCAGATTTTATGTGACGGACCAGAATAGGGGTTGAAATTTTGAAAGGGTGGAATCACGAAAAGATACCTCGGGAGGGTATCTTTACATGTGGTGAGTGTCATCCTGATCGGATCACTACAAATAGACAGTCCGTCAGATTTTATGTGACGGACCAGAATAGGGGTTGAAATTTTGAAAGGGTGGAATCACGGGAAGATACCTTCGGGAGCATGACTTTACATGTATCAATGAGCTTTGTGCGCCGGTTCGAGTTTGCGCTTTCATGACCTAGTAGTAGGTTATTCGAAAGTATGTCGCAATAAGGGTCATTGACCTTATGACCTTGAATGTCTAGACGTCTGGTCCGTCAGACGGTTCTTATCTAGACGTCTGGTCTGCTGGTCCGTAAATTAGGTAGTACCAGCAAGTACATAATATTACCTAAGTAGTATTTTTATTCATTCTTAATGTACTTTCTACTTAGGACCAGTTTTCCAGCCTCTGCCTTACCTGACCTTAGAATTTCTCGGATTTGTAACTATGAAAACAATTATTGCAATAATCAAATCCAAGACAACAAAACCAACTAAGGAGTTGACCCAAGACTGAAAAACTGGTTCTTATGCCCGATTGCACAAACGTGGTATCAAATTTTAGATCGGTACCAAAAAGTGATTGAATGTTTAAAGACAAATAATAAAAATTTAAATCCGACTAACTTCACATAAAGAACATTGTGTGAATACAAAATATAGCCCCTTATGATTATTCGTAAACAGAAACAAACTTGTGGTAGAACGCACTTGTCGCTTATTGTTATTTTGTATTACAAATAAAAGATCTGACAGTTCCGGCAAGATGTGTTCTACAGTCCAAAATAAGGGCTCTCACCTAGGTTTTGGCATTCAAATAATCGTTTGGAGCTATATTCTCCATTTCCATCATAATTTCCCCTTGAAGTGACTGGGTTTGCATTTTATTTCACTTCAAAAATTTGATCCTGTGTTTGGTATGGAACTTGAATCTGATAACAACTTTGTGCAATCGACCATTAGGGTCAGTATTTCTATCTCTGGTTAATTTTAATCAGAAAGTAAATGTCATAGTAGCAACGGTTGTTGAAACAATGGTAGAATCATTGGTATCTATGACAATTAGCATCAAGTGATGCAAATGGGCCTTATAATAGCTGTATGTATTACACTACACAGTTTCTTGTACAAATTTTTGAACAACCTGTCAAATCAACAATCAAGTTCATTGTTCACTATTTTGGCAGATGGTTCAAGAAATTGTACAAGAAATTGTGTAATGTAGGTAATACAGCTTTTAGAAAGCGAAGAGAAAAGCGGTAAACTTTTTTAGATAGATAATCTTGTAGTGAAATAATAAACCATCATACATTTAGTTAGTTACTTACCTACTTATGAATATTTTGGTACTAATATTGATATTTTTGTAGTAGGTACGAGTTTGATTTTGATATAAAACCTGTTTTCAGAATATTTACTCAATTCAAAATCTACAGAAATGACAGTTGGTGTTGGTTTCCCATTCGGATTATCAATAATAGTAATAATAATAATCATCACTTTCAGGCTGTATCCTCAGCAGGCCAAAATTATTCAGATCATTTCTCCCTCAACATAAAAGATAAAAACTCAATTTTTTTCATACGGTGTACTAAGTGTATAAAAAAATTTGATACAGGCGTTTTTTCGATTACATACTTATGTGGAAAAACATTTTTTTTGTCAACATTTTTCAAAAAACGGCTCTGTACTCAGTTTTCTACGTCTCTGAAAATTATAAAACAGTTTATAACTTTTTCGTTTGTCAAAAAATGTCCCAGCAATCCTTTAGAAACTTTTCCAATGTATTAGGGCTATTCGGCTTCTGAAAAAAATGTGGGGTCATCCAAACGGAAACAAGGTGGACAAACATTTAATGGAATCCCATCAAAATTTCTATATCTTTTCATATTTATTTTTGAGAGAGAAATATTGATACCCTGCGTATATACAGCCTCAATAATAATGATAATACCTCCATTTTATTTAAGTACGTCAAAATTAGCGATTTTTACGCAGTAAAATGAAGAACACTATTAGGTGAGCCCACCTATATCCTATCATTGCGTCCTAGTTGTTTCCCTACTCCAGTTTTGATTTACTTTTAAAGTATTATTGATTGGAGCAGAACGTATCCTTTGGCCCTATATTTTTTCAGTGGCTTGAATCTTAGGTTGGAACCAAGGCCCGTTTCAAGTCATCTGAGAAGGGGTGACTTGAAACTAGCAATAAAAAAATTGAAGAAAAACTGGAAAGCGTATTTTTCATTCAGTCCCAAATTTTTTGAATGGCCTGGCGTAGATTTCGTTTCACGGAAATTGGACAAAAAATATTCACTCATTTTTGAGATACAGCGTTTCGAACAAAGTTTAAAAATTATTCGTTTGAAGTTATCACCTTTTAACGGTACCTAAGTAATTCGAGTTTATATATTATCACCTCAGAGACTGTAGAGATCTCTTAGCTTTCTCACGATTTATTCTGATATTGATGAAATAGAAAAGGACAATTCTTAGTAGTCTCGCATGCCCAAACTGGATGAAATTCTAGTGAGACTAGTGCGGACTAGTGGGAGTAACTTTTTCAATCATAAAACGTTTGGATGCTGTCCACTACTCAACTTCTCGGTTGAATTACTATCCAATATGTGACACGAAGGCGTCCATTAACTTCAAATATTGGACTTTCGTGCTACACTTCTCCGTATATCTGTCCCGGCTCAAACTTCAGTAGGTATATTAAAGTAATATTCCAGAGATGTCCCGTAGGTAACACAATTTAATAAGTATATACCTACACTCTACTCAACGTAAAATATGGAACGTATTATAGAACGCAAATATTATAATCTATTTACTGTAGTAGAAGGTACGGTACAGTGTAGAATTAATTCTTAAATGTCTGTGACTACTCGTAAGTTAGGTACCACTGGCCAGATACCACTGGCCTGGCGGCATTGAACCCATTATTCAAAATGTATTTTTTTCTTTTCCCGAGACACGAAAGTACACCTACAGGTGGGAATTATTGCAAACACATGCTTTGTTTTGTTTTCACACAAATAAAAGCTGTGCCAAGACTAGTGACATTTTCGAGAATAACTTCTTAGTAGACTTGACACGACAAAAATACCTATACTTACTTGTGTAAATGACTCCACTTGATGCTATTAGAGCAGGTACCTACCGTATCGTATCAATCAATAATAAAACGGCAGGAGTGGGAACAAAATAATGTGCAAAAGAAAAAAAAATCAAACAAAAGTTTATCGTGTGGTGAATAATGAAACTTTATTGATTTAGGTATCTTTTTTTGGGAATATAGTTTTGTGTGTATTGTTCCGATTCCGAACAAATTATTATTCATTCAGTGAGTAATTTGCTTCGTCCAACATGCATAACAATTTTTTTTTATTTCAAGATATAGGGTATATACTTATTCTGTTATACGGTGCCTGCCTAGATCAAGATCAGAGGTACAGAGGTGCCCATCTTCGAACGTTAGCAGTGTTCTATTCGATGACCACTAAACTTGTTGGCTGTTGCTGCCTTCATATTAAACAGACAGATAGGTACATGTCCAGTTGTTCACAAGGGTGTTACCCTCGGTGTTACCATTTTGCTTTTGTATTCAGGAAATCGCAAAAAATTAAATCGAGAAGTTGACACGCGGGTGATTCTATTCGTCTTCTTCCTCATCTCCTGGATGACGATTTTGTCAAAATAACATCATACGCTGACTGAACATCCGGTACATAGGCAGTGGTCCAACAACTGGGTCCAACGGAAGTTTATTGATATTGTTATAATGTTATAAGCCAATGACAAAGTAATGTAGTAAGGTACTAGGTAGGTAGGCACTAGATAAATATATCATCACCTATGTTGACTGAGTTGCTGTCACAAAAGACAAGCAAGCATACGCTAACTTGATGGAGTTGGGTGAATAGTTATAGGAGCAGACACGAGCTCAAAGACTAATTTTCTAGCCAAGTAATTATGAGACTAATATTTCAGTTTTATGATCGCACGTTATCCACCTTGAATATGCCTTGATGCTAATAGTAGGCACCTACTTGTAATAGCTTATTCACTATCACCCTGTATAGATCGGGTTACAGGTATACCTACTTAATATTCAGCGACTACTATCGATTTCTCACCTTCAAAAATTAGCTAGCTCAGTTCAATCAGCCGTTGGGGCGCTACCCGTACAGTAATTGTAAAGCACAAAGCAAGAGAGCAATTGGACAATTATCATTGTCCAATAACAAACCAAAGGATATCGATCCAAATGACAGGGCAAACATCCAGTCTAATTATCTATAAATATGTTCAGGTGCTGTATGTAAATATGTATAGGTACCTATAATATTACCGTATTTATTCTGAGCTGGAGGACTTAGATGGGTGTACAGTATACACTGTACAGTACCTATAACAGGGTGTTCACGCGAGACGGATAGGTAACACTGCCCCCTCCCTCCCATAAAAACTCCCCCTTCATGATAATTCAAAAAAGAAAAAACTTCCTTTGACCAATGGGGTATAATCCAATTTGAAAAAATGGACTATGTAGTTATTTATTTTATATATTAACATCCCCTAATAAGCCTGTGATAGCCTATTTCACCATGAATATCACAAATAAGGCGGATTCTTTTTTAAAAAAAGCAGGAGGGGACCGGTTCGTTTGGAGAGACGACCTAGTGACGTCATTGAACTGGCAACCTCGCGAGCAGGGATCACGCCTTACAGGCCTTCAAAGTTCAATTTTTTTATTCGTTTTTCATTCATAACTTTCATACGGCTGGACCGCCTTTGCCCAAATTTCAACCAGAATGTGCTGAAATACGTCTCTATTGAACAATGATGGCATATTTGAACAAAAATTCCTAGTGGCGTAGATACTGGGGGGTAGTCCCCCCCACTTTCTATGCCCCTGAATATTTTCCAAAACTGATTAGATTTCTAGATTTCTTGTTCAATTTGCAAAAAAAGTTACTCTTGCAAAATTTTGATTAGAGGCTTCGTTTTTAAGATATATGGGTTTGAAACTTAGAAAAACATCTCGGAATCGCCGCATTTTGCAGGGCCCGAATTGTTTTTTCCTGAACAACTCCATGTCTCACAGCAAAAATTGTGGTTTATCAACTTAAAACACCTAAAAAAACTAATTTCAGTTGAGAAATCATTAGTTTTCTTAAATTTCAATTTTTATTAAAAAAAAATTGGGACCTGGAAAATTGCGATTCCGAGATGTTTTTCAAAGTTTCAATCCCAAATATCTCAAAAATGAAGCCTCTAATCAAAGTTTTGCAAAATAGACTTTTTTTTGCAAATTGAACAGGAAATCTAAAAATGTAATCAGTTTTGGAAAATATTCAAGGGCGTAGAAAGTGGGAGAAAAAAGGGAGCTACCCCCCACTATCTACGCTACTGAGAATTTCTGTTTAAATATGCCATTATTGTTCAATAGAGACGTATTTCAGCACACTCTGGATGAAACTTGGGCAAAATCGGCCTGGCCGTATAAAAGTTATGAATGAAAAACGAATTAAAAAATTGAACTTTGAAGGCCTGTAACTTCTTTTGGGGGCACTTTTAAAAAATAAAAAATAGCATAATCTTCATATTTTGAAAATCTGAATCTGAGGTGGAAAGGATGGCACTTATTTTTGAAACACCCTGTATAAAAAAAGAAGGGAATTTGACCGAGACCCATTTTCCATAAGAATCGTGCGAAGTCCTTTGATGGATTCATTTCAGAATCCGAATATGCCCAGAATATTTTGTTTCACTTTTAAAATGACATAGAATTACATAAAATGACTAATAGAATATCCGGGACATATTTAATTTCTGGGATGAATCCATCATTCTGAAATTTTTTTTTTGAGTAACCTACCTTTATTGTGGATTTTTCAATTTTTGTTTTCAGACAAAGTTTAGAAGTGTCAGGCATTTTTGTATTCAGGATAACGATGTGCATCGATTGTGGTTGTGAAAAGTGTTTCGAAAAAATGTTAAAAAAGGCGACATCCTATGCATGGCACAAAATAAAGAATTATACTTGATATTGTTAGAGAAACTACGGAAGAAATTGTCCAAGGAAAGTTTTTTTTTTAAATTATCGACTATAAAAAGTTTTTTCATGGGGGGGGGGGGAGGTCCATCTCGCGGGAGCACCTGTACCTACCTAAGTATAATCTGGATTTTCATTTAGCACCTACACTATACAGGTTGTCCCAGGTTCCAATGCAAAAATCCAATAGTAGTGGACGTAGTAGGAAAAAACAAGTTGCTGCAAATGATGATAAAGACAAACCACTTTGCAGGATCGTAACTAAGACTTGAATGAACGATTTTACCCGCAGTGCTTTTTTTTCGTCCCTTAGGATTTGAATGACGCCCCTTTTTCAAAATGCCGTATTTAATCTAGGGGCAGAAAGTATCGAATAACCTGGTGATGTCCAGCTTTGTTTAAATATATGGAGCTATGTCTCGATCGGTTTCTGGGACATCAAACACTATTTAAAAAAATGGTGGAACATTGACATCTGTCGCAGGCAAATTTGGTGGGGGCGCCAAAATGGATTTAGTACGGTCATAAGAAAATCGCTGTAACATTTTTATTTTTCAACCGATTTCAACACAAGATATCTAATTTTGTAGAAAAGTAAATTCTCCTTGTTATCCTCCATCTTCCATAAAAAAGACATTGAGGAATGTTGGAAAAAAAAATAAAAAATAATTTGAAAAAAAAAAGATTTTTCAATTTTTTATTTTCATGAAAATTGCCTCATTTGTAGATTTTGATGTGCCCTTTCTAAATTTGCACTTTTCCGATGTATATCTTTACAGGGCGCACCGCCATCTTGAAAAAATGAGATCTAGAAAGAAGTTTTTGACAATATCTAAATTTTAGTCAAGGCAAGATCAAAATCTTTATATGCGTATGAAAGTAGGTACATTCAATTTTCCACTATTTGACACCTAAACCATCTCTGTGCGACTCGGGATTCTTCAGCTAGAGCTTCCGGAAGTATCAATTTTCGGTGTCAAATAGTGACCGCGCCTACCGGATTCCACCACTGGATCACCACCATGTTTCAATCAAGTTACCCATCAATAACGCGTCGTCATTTATCACAAATCAGGAACATTGGTGGACCTGGTACAGCCCCCAGAGGTGATTCTTAATTCTTTTGGAACCGAAAATTGATACTTCCAGAAGGTCTAGCTCAAGAACCGCGGGTCGCACAGAGCTGGTTCAGATGTCAAATTATGGAGGATTGAATGTACTCTCATATGTATGTGAACATTTCAATGTCACAGGGGCCAAAATTCAGATATTGTCAAAAACTTCTTTTCAGACATCATTTTTTCAATATGGCGGCGCGTGCTGCAAAGATAGAAATCGGAAAAGTGCAAATTTGGAAAGGGCACATCAAAATCTACAAATAAGGCAATTTTCATGATAATAATAAAATGAAAAAAAACCTTTTTTTTCAAATTATTTTTTAATTTTTTCTTCAACATTCCTCAATGTCTTTTCTTATGGAAGGTATAAGGTAACAAGAAGAATTCACTTTTCACTTTTCTACAAAATGAGATGTCTTGTGTTAAAATCGGTTGAAAAATAAAAATGTTACAGCAATTTTCTTATGACAGTACTAAATTCTTTTTTGCGCCTCCACCAAATTTGCCTGCGGTAGATGGCAATGTTCCACCATTTTTTTAAACAGTGTTTGATGTCCCAGAAACCGATTGAGACATAGCCCCATATATTTCTACTAAGCTGGACATCACTAGGCTATTCGATACCTTCTGCCCCTAGATAATATCCGCCATTTTGAAAAAAAGGCGCTATTCAAATCCTAAGGCACGAAAAGAAAAGCACTGCGGGTGAGATCGTTTATTTAGGTCTCAGTTGAGACCCTGCAAAGTCGTTTGCCTTTATCATCATTTGCAACTTAAATTCCCTATTTCGGTTGTACCACGTCCACTATAGTGGGGTCCATAGAGGATGTTAAGAAGAGCGGATGTGGAGCTTTTCAAAAATTGACATGAAGGTGGACACTGGACAATGGGTCAGATGTGTGGGTTTCAGATGCATAAAAATGGAATGATATCTGCTCATGTTCCGATTTAGAACTTTTCAGTGAAGTGCTGGATTTGTGCATGTATGCCGTTATTTCGCACGTTGGTTGCTGGTTCCTGTTTTGCTTGTTTAAAATTTTCTTTTCTTCAGTGTTGGGTGTTGGGTCTTGGGACTTTCAAGGGTATATAAGCAGATATAATTCGTTTTTATGCATGAGTCATATGGTCCAATGAGTCACCTGATGTCTCTTGTATTCAAGTTTAAAATTTCAACCAAATACAATGACTGGTTGGGTACGATAAGTTTGACGGTGACGATTTTCACCAACCAACCAACGAACCAAATACCGCCCAAAGCTCAACGATCTTGGTGCGAGTCAAAACTTCATAATCATTGCCTGCGACGCCGCTATAATAACGAAACTGGAGTGCGTCTCGTTACTGGTAAAAGCTGGATAATTACAATACGAAGAATATCCCAAGAGCTATATGATGACGATTTTTAAGAACCTGATGATGATGATGCCTGAAATACAGTACCTACCTGGTTGGCTACAAAATGAATCTTCTAATTCTCGCTACGTTTCACTTGAAAAACTTGACAGCAGAAATTTTTTAACGCGCTTCAACTGTGAAATCTCGATCGATCTCTTCTTTTTGACCATAACCTGGACAAATCACATCAAGGACGGCATTTCCTAGCATAAAAAATGGCTGAAACAGACTGCGGATTAGCTGCAGAGCGAAAGAGAAAGAGATAGATTCTTGTGGCGTGAGTTTCTGCCAAATCTGAGCAGCTAAAAATGTAACAAAAAAATGAGTTACTCAAATCTGGGCTGACAAGAGAAGGAGGGACTTTTTGAGAAAAATATAAAAATTTTGAAAAAAAAAATTCGAGTTTTTCGAATTTTGAAAAAAATATTTATTAATTTTCATTTTAGATTTTAGATCACTCTTCTTTTTTCCAAGTCTCTTACTCCACTGGTTCCCATAGTGGACGTCGTAGGAAAAAACAAGTTGCAAATTATGATAAAGGCAAACCACTTTGCAGGATCGTAACAAAGACTTGAATAAATGATTTGACCCGCAGTGCTTTCATTTCCGTCCCTTAGGATTTGAATGGCGCCCCTTTTTCAAAATGGCGGATTTTATCTAGGGGGCAGAAGGTATTGAATAGCCTGGTGATGTCCAGCTTCGTTAAAATATATGGAGCTACGTCTCGATCGGTTTCTGGGACATCAAATAATTTTAAAAAAATGTTGGAACATTGACATCTGTCGCAGGCAAATTTGGTGGAGGCACCAAAATTAATTTAGTACGGTCATGAGAAAATTGCTATAACATTTTTATTTTTCACACCTGAATCATCTCTGTTCGACTCGGGGTTCTTGAGCTAGAGCTTCCGGAAATATCAATTTTCGGTGTTAAATAGTGACCGCGCCTACCGGATTCCACCACTGGATCACCACCATGTCTCAATCATGTTACCCATCAATAACGCGTCGTCATTTATCTCAAATCATGAACATTGGTGGACCTGGCACCTGGCACAGCCCCAAAAGGTGATTTTTAATTCTTTTGGAACCGAAAATTGATACTTCCAGAAGGTCTAGCTCAAGAACCGTGGGTCGCACGAGCTGGTTCAGAATGTCAAACGGTGGAGGATTGAATGTGCTTTCATATGTTTGAAAACATTTCAATGTCACAAGGGCCAAAATTTAGATATTGTCGAAAACTTCTTTTCAGACATCACTTTTTCAATATGGCGGGCGCGTACTGCAAAGATATAAATCGGAAAAATGCAAATTTAGAGAGAGAACATCAAAGTCTACAAATAGGGCAAATTGCATGAAAATAAAAAAATGTTGAAAATCTTTTTTTTTCAAATTATTTTTAATTTTTTTCATCATCCCTTAACTTTTTTTTTTCAATGGAAGGTATGAGGTAACAAGAAGAATCCATTTTTTCACAAAATGAAATGTTTTGTGTTAAAATCCGTTTAAAAATAAAAATATTACAGCAATTTTCTTATGACAGTAGGTACTAAATTCTTTTTGGCGCCTCCACCAAATTTGCCTGCGGTAGATGGCAATGTTCCACCATTTTTTTAATTAGTGTTTGATGTCCCAGAATTCGATTGAGACATAGCCCCATATATTTCTTCTAAACTGGACATCACCAGGCTATTCGATACCTTCTGCCCCTAGATAATATCCACCATTTTGAAAAAGAGGCGCTTTTCAAATCCTAAGGGACGAAAAGAAAAGCACTGCGGGTCAATTCGTTTATTTAGGTCTCAGTTGTGACCCTGCCAAGTGGTTTGCCTTTATCATCATTTGCAACTTATATTCCCTATTTCGGTTGTACCACGTCCACTATCATGAAACTTACGTTTAAAGAAAAAACACTAGGAAATGCCGTCCTTATAAGATCAAGCTTCTCAGGACATTCCTTGGAATTTTCAGCTTTACTAGGGACAAGAGTGACGAACTGACGAAACGCACTTAGATTCGTTGAGCAGCATCGCAGTCCATCATTATGACGGTGCGGAGTGCCGTTTTGACTCGCACCATGAGCGTCAGCTTTAGGCTGATGAAATCATGGAACTTGCGTCACCGTCATACCTATCAGGTGATCTACCAGAGTCATGGAAAGACATCAGGCTACAATCTGGAGTTTTTTCCGATAGATCAAGTGGAACTAAATTGGTGATAGACTTCAAACTTGTTACCAGTTGGAGGCGATCGCGTTCTTCTGAGTTGTTACGAAACTCGCTAGAGACTACGACGGCCAAATAAGACACACACCTCCACACCTGCACCCGGTAGAATTGGCGACGGCACCACATAGCCGAGCATCAAGAGCTTGCCAAAATATTCCTTAAGTTAGAAAGGTGCTCGACTTTTGTGGATCTCTCGCCAACAGACTCGAACAGCGCTGGAATATGCCAGAATAATAATATGAGCGACAAGAACTTTTGAGGCCTTTCCGGAGGAGATCTGGAATATTCTGGAATGCAAGAAGCGGGTGAAAGAGGGTGAAGCTCAATACCTGCAGGTACCTTCCTGCATAGGTTTGTGATATTATACAGTGTGATCCATGAAGTCTGCACTTAATTAGGATAGTTTTGAAAACAAAACAAAATTGCAAATCAGCCAATCCAGTCGCTCCAGTCGATGACTAATTTATTCCAAGGCCAACCTCAATTCTGAATTTTGTGGTATGGTCTCTATATTGTATGGTATAGGTACTATGGTATATTTTAGAAAGTGATAGGTTGAATTTTGCGCACAGTGTCCCTGCCTATGCCGTTGAAAATGGCGTATGGTATGACAACTTCATAACAATAACATTTTGATTGATAGCGACTCCAGCTCAAAAGCCCACTACAACTGGAATAAAAGTTACTAATTGGAGAACAATCTCGCGAAAAACAGCAAAAGCTCTTGCGCCTCGATTCCCGTTCCATATTCCAGCCACCATACATCACAATTTAGTCCGGACGGCAGGCTCATCAAACTTCATTTCAAGTGGTCCGTATTATGCTGGATGTTGTCTAGAAAATGTATTGTGCGGCTGAAAACAATCAACAAGTCCTAGTTTTTCTGTCCAATGGCAAAATAAAACAGCAGAAACTTCAGTAGGTACTTTTTTGACATTTGCGCTGAAAATAAGGCGATTTCTAAGTTAAATCGAGTTCGTAATGGAAGCTTTTCATCAATTTGTGGACATTTGATGATAATCTACGCACATAAAGCTTACCCAGACTCCGAAATGTCAAATTTTACAGCCGACCGAGATGTCATTCATTTGAATTATTGTATTATACTTGCTTGATAGATAAACATTGCGTGATGTTGCGGCCCAGGTTAATTTGCCATCAGTTATTTATTCAGCATCGCTATGTTCACCGGCACAAAATTCTCTCTTTTTCGTCGCCTTTAGGAAACTCATTTTGAGCTGGAGTCTAATTATGTTTGTTCCAGAAACCCTTCATTCCTATTATTTCATTTTTATATCATACTCATAACTACATAATGTACGTCGTATGTGAATATTTTATGCCGTAATAATGAATTTATTGGTTATTCTTTTTTAATAAACGTAATAATATTTATATTAGGTATGAATATTATGATGATTTCGCAAAGAAGATGATTTCATTGTTGTGATGACTGATGAACATGCGATATACCCGAGGATGTATACCTAAACAACAGCTTTGTACAAGCAGGTGCCGGAGCAAATCCAATCGATTAATTAATTAGTGGTGGCCCGTCTACTGTTTTTCGTGACCAATGATTCGCTGATGAAAATGAGCTTAATCAATTTAAAGAACACATATCTTGTTGACATCACCAAAAACGGCGCATCTTGCTTGTATTTAAACCTATTGAATAAAATAATAAGTAACTCAAGTTTGAAATTTAGGTGTAAATGTAATGTGTAAAAATGTTTAGGCGTAGAAGGCAGGTGCAAGTTCAAATAAATAAATGGAGTGTGGGTGGAACAATATTTTAAATGCAAAGTAACTAGTGATCGAATACATTTTTCATACCCCTTTAATTTTTTCCATTACAAAAAAGCACATTTTAATAACAACTTTTATCTATTTTGAGTTAATGTTGAGTTGTGACTTGTCAAAACTTGATTAAGGACGGTGTTGAATTGGTAAAATAAGCGTTGCGAAATCAATCCGTCTGGGTTTATTCCTTGACGGATTTTTACCATTTTGGTCTCTTTCGACAGCTACAAGGATGTACTTTTGTTTGAGCCTATTGGCATTTCCAAAATCCAAAAATATTTCTTTTGATTTTTGGATTTTGGAAATGTTAGTGCTCAGACCAAAGTACATTCTTGTAACTTTCGAAAGAGACCAAAAGGGTAAGAATCCGCCAAGGAATAAACCCACAGGGACTGATTTCGCAACGCTTATTTCACCAGTTCAACTTCGTCCTTGAGAATAGAATAGAATAGATTTCTTATTTCCCAACAGGCAACGCGCAATTACTGGAAAACTTGATGTACAGAAATAACGAATGAGAAATAAATACAAAATGAAAAATTGACATTGCTTGTTGCTTATTGTTCATCTGATCAATTCTCAATTTAAGTACAAAACACAAAAAAATCAATGACTCGTTGAAAGAACAAAATACGATCAGAAGTCCAAAACAGTTGCGAGCTGTTGATAGGTTGGTTAAGAAAACTACCAAGCAATATTTCTTTTTCAAAAGTTTGACTTTGTAAAGTTAAGTTGGTTCAGTAAAAGTTTCAAACTATATAATGCAATCCATTTAGGTACTAGAATGATAGAAAATTTACTGAGTTACTTTGAAAAAAAAAAGACTTCTCGATCATTTTTAAAACTTATCTTAACTTGAAACTTTTATCACTTTTTTCTCATGGATTTGTGTTTTGTTGATTACCCTATCAAGTGTGATGCATATTTATAATCAGGATAAAAATCGGAATCGATTACCATATCAGAATAGGGCGTCAAATGTGAGAAAATGTTTTTTATGTTGCACCCTGTAAGCGATATCACAGACATTTTTCGTCGACAGATTCAAAGCCTACGGAAAAAATTATGTTGTAATCGTTTTTCATTCCCTGAATTATGTTCAAGGGGAAGTCGTCTCCAGACGTATTCTTTGTTATTAAATATGGAGATTGTGAAAATTTATTAATCTGAATGAAAACACGAACATCAAAAACTGACGTTTGGAAACTTAGGCTTGGCGTGGCTTGAATAGATAAAATGCACCGATATTTGCAAAGTTGTCGCGTCTACCATGCGTTTACTTACGAAAACCCAATTTGAACGTTTTTCGTTTTGCGAACACTGCTCAAAAATTGGCACACGGAAACGTATACGTAAATTTTCGTACGCAAATTCGCGCATTCGCAACTTCACGTATAATCTCAAAAATTGGCCCCCAGCAGTTCTTTTCGGCCTGCCTCCTCTGCAGCGGCGCGCTGAAGCTCGGCTCCCCTCATAACTACCTAACCATTTGAATTTTGAGGTGACCGAATCGTCACATTGCCCCCCTTTTTGGGCTTATTGTCTAAATGAAATTCAACATTGAGCCCAAAATCTCATCCCTGAATTTAAGATTCAAATACCTAGTAGGTATGTGCATGCAGGATGTAACAACCTGATGTAAATCAATTTTTCAATCAAAATAAAGGACGCCAACGCTTGGTAAAGTCAAAATGTGTATGTGTGTATATTAACGAAATAGTTCCAAACCAAATAGGCAATATAATGCAATTCTAATGCCAGAAATAACTTTACATAGAATGGGCAAAGAGGCAAAGGCAAAGAAATCCCCAAGGGATCGCGCGCTTCCCCTTAGAAACCCATGTACGGTGCTCCACCGAGTATTTGTGTCGCACTGAATTCCATTTTCCCGGAGGAAGACAATACACCTAGATAATATTAAGGTAATTAATAATTATAACTTCAATTCAACTCCAAATAATATCTAGATTTAACCCATATGGTCCGGAATAAAAAAATTCTTCGTAAGCGAAAATTTTTCTTCAAATTCTGGTTTTTTAAGCAGAGTGGAATTACGCAAAAATAAGAAAAAAATTCTTTGAGTGTTGTATTTAGTTGAAAAGTGCTGTCCTTTTAAAAGGACGGTAGGGCTGTGTACTACTATGAAATATAAATTTTTTGATAACATCAAACGACTGAAAAATGTTCCCTTGCACTTTAAAAAACATGAAATTATCAATATAAAACAAAAAACATCAGAGAACAAAAGAAAAAAATCATTGAAGGAAAACCTAAGCAAACAAACACAAGACAACAATTTGCAAACAAACATAAATTTTGAGTGTGGTGAAAAATGAAACAATCCTTGAGATGCAAGGCGACATTAGTAGTTTACGATACGAGTTGGCTGTTACATAAGTGGTTTTCAGACACGAAGCCGAAATTTGCAGAACGAGGGCGCAGCCCGAGTTCTGTAAGAGGCTGAGTGTCGGAAAATATCTTGTGTAACAAGCCACGAGTGTTGTACAACATTTTACGTGTTTGTTCCAGTGCAAATTGTGAAAATGTTGTAGTTTTTGAGGTTATTTTGACAAGTGTCAAATTAAGTACATAAACTGTAAAATCCATATACAGCTTATATAAAAGTCTTTATAGCTTATGTATCAACACTACAAACACGTAAAACAATTTTTGCACATAAAATTGGCTTTTTTTATGACATACCGCGCATCGCTGGTGATTTTCTCATGCTCATGAAAAAACTCATGCAAATTTCTGGGTGGTTTCCAAGGTCTTTTTCTTTGTCATTTTATTGTTAGTTTCCAGCAGCTCTGTACTCATAGATCTTTGGAACTTTAGTTGGTCGAGGTTTCCGCCATTATTTTTATTTAGTCGCCAAGATTTTTGTATAGTCATATCTAGAGAGCGGATTTATATGCGGTAAAAAAGTCCAAAATATGCAGTTTATATGCGCTTAAAAAGTATCAAAATATGCGGTAAAAATGTTCAAACAGAGCAATATATGCGAGTAAATATGTGATATAAGCTGCAAAAATAGTGAAAAATACAACATTTACATGTAAAACTAACCAACCAACTTTGACCATCAAAGTAAAAAAAAAAAATCTTCGAAAATTACAAATTATTTTTTCCTTGGGATCAAAATATCGTGATTCCCTCGCACATATAGATAAAATGGCCAAAATTGTGACAAATATTCAGTTATGTGTAAAAATATAGACAAAATATGCGGCTATATGCGATTATATGGACTATCAATTTGTATGCGGTAAAAAGTCAAAATAATAAATTATATGCAAAATAAAACTTGGTATTTAGGTTCCTTATAGATGGAAACGTCAAACTGCAAGTCGACATTTGCATCCAACTTAGCGAATAGAACATGTAAAAAATTATAAATCCGCTCTCTAGTCATATCTAAGCAGTGAGCAAATGGTGGTGAATACCATTTTTCCCTCTGACTAAAACTCTGTATTAGCCTTGATTTTGATCATCACGATCTACACCGCCCATATTCTCGTAGTATGATATCAGTAGCGGTTGATCTACGTGTTACGATGTGCTTTTTCTTCTGATCACGAGAACCTTGTCCTATCTCAAAATAGACAATAATGCCTAGCCGCAACGCCCCAATCCAAAACTTGTAGCCCAAATTCGGCTCTGAGTTGCGCTTCTGGCAAATTGTTTGGTTCAATAAAAAAAATTTCTGCTGAATCTTCATCCGTATCGCATTCATCGTTTGTATTTTTGAGAAAAGAACTGCTATTTCTCCTGGAATATCTTTAATACATCCTTCTCGATTTCTTCCAGTAACTGTGCTATGGTAAGGGGTCTTTTCCATAAGTGAAATAAAAACGACATCATTGTAGTTGATAGTAGTGGATAGACCTACCGTCCTTTATAAAGGACACCGTTTTTTTGCACGGGACGGTTTGAAAAAAAATTAAAGTTTTGGTAGCAGGCAAGTTACTTGATCTTTGAAGTACCCAAATATTGAAAAAAACAATCATAAACTGCTATTAACAACAAAATATACCTACCTCTGGTTATTCATTGTAAAAGTCAACAACAAACAAAAGGGCACCATACAAGCAAATTCAGTAATTATAACGAACTAGTGATATGAATTGGCTCCCAATACTTGAAGTTTGGTATGTAGTGACTTTATCTCTTTATACTAGGAATAGCAGTTGATTATTGTGCAAAAAACTTTTACCGTCCTTTATAAAGGACGGTCGGGCTAT
The DNA here is from genome assembly GCA_949128115.1 of Anaspis maculata. NCBI lineage: Eukaryota > Metazoa > Arthropoda > Insecta > Coleoptera > Scraptiidae > Anaspis > Anaspis maculata. The sequence continues at coordinate 77,242,757 of OX421962.1, forward strand.
ATGGGTTAATTGCGAGAGTTCACTGATGAATCAGAGGAGTTGTTATGGAATAATTATGCGAGTACATGTAGATATATCTGGAAACAAACACGATTAGCTTAGTTTTTGCGGTGTTTTGTTAATATATTTATATATTTTTTAGTTCACTGATTAGCTTCAACCAAATTAATGGGGTAGTGTTTGTTTTAGTTTCCAACATAATACCTGTCTTCAATGTGCACATGAAGTTGATATAAATATTCTGTGTAGTGTGTAGAATTTCAAGGATGGTTGATGCTGAAGATACAGGTAAACTGCGGTCTGAAGTCAAGTGGGAATCCGAGCCCCCATAACCGCGTACTTACCTACGTATTCACCTATTAGTGCATTCAATACTATACAAAATTAGAACATTATTAACATCTTCTTCGGTCCCGAGCACATCGGATGGAATTTATTATTCATAACATTTCCTTCGCAGCATACTTCCCAAAGGAGATTTATTCAGGCGACAAAAATTTAAGGAAGCCATCTCCATTCCTCGTCGACTTGATAACACCGCGAATTATTAAAGATATAGCGACGATATGGCTCGAGAACGTGTTCAAGGCTCCAACATCGTTCCCGTTGTATTATCCTCGGATAGCAGAATGTTCTTCCGCTCGCAGGATTCCCTGTTCTTTATACTTTCCGTTTATTCGCGCGCGTTTTTATTTCTTTCTCGTTTCTCGCTGAATCGTCTTAAGGCCAATTAAATCCGTCCAAATTGGAGAAAGGGCTTGCCGCCGTTTTTGCGCCTCCGCCATCCATACCTATAACTCGCGAACGCCGGAAGTTTGGAATATTCGTTATTCCTGTTGTTTGCCCAAACACTGGAGGATATAGTTTGTTTAGACAGCATTCTCATCGTTTATTTTTGCACTCTCGCGTTTTTACGAAGTTGCACATAAATTCTGGTGTGGTAAAAATGTATGATGGTTTGTTTTGTGAAGTACGTATACTTATACCAAACCTACCTACAAATGTGCAGTAGGAGAATTTTTGATCTGTTTGGAATCGCCGGCTGTTGGTTTAACTTTTAATCGAATGTCGATAATTAGCGAGACGAATGTTTTTCAATAAATAAATAGCAGATTTACTGGCGTGGTTGGAAGGGATGGCGAAGAAATAAATTTTCATTTGTATAACAACATAGGTTTTAAACTTTAACCTGCGTTTTTCATCACGCGAATGTGGAATATTATTTGCCGCGGAGCAAATAATCGCGTGAGTGTTATTGATGAAATCAATATACAGGTGGTCCATTCGCTTTGAACAGCTGATCGGGAACAACACCAGTCAGATGTACGTATTTGTTACGGGGGCTACGTCAGTCAGATATGAAGTATGCCAATCTCTTTGTCAGTGCGTGTAATAAGTCACTATGAGTCAGCAATTAACTGTATGGAGTAATTCACAGCCGCTTTCTTTCGGCCAGGAATCCAGGATCACGGACCATGATCCGGAAATCTGCTTACGGGGTTAGTTGGCTGTGTCACGTGCAACCAATCCAACCTCGAATCCAACCAATCCAGTCAGCGGATTTCCGAATCATGTTCCGTAATTCTGGCCGAAAGAAAATCAGCTTATATTACCCCTATATGACCTAATTGCCCTTTTTGGCATATACTATGACATTGCACGCGTTGGATTGGGCGATATGCTAGAAGCCTTGGCGTGATCAATCTGTAATTTGGGATGCGGAGTCTTGATGGCTTCGATGATTTACATGGGCAAACCCAACAAGACACAATAGTTGCAGCGGTACGCTAGCAAAATGACCCTGATTCTGCATTTTGTGATACTGCAATGAAATTTGGCATATGCAAACTACGTAGAATTTCAAGTGATTTGACCCGAAGCAGTCAAAAATTTGTCCATTAGGGGGCGACTGGGGGCCCCTCCAAATTTCAAGATGTCAGAGTTTTTACCATGCACCATTCAGTACCGCCCTATCTACCGAGCAGGACCTGAACAACTTTGTTCTTGACCATCATAACATTTTTCGTCATGTCAATTCCATTCTTCTTATAGAAAAAAAGAAATTTCTTCGCCTGGTCAACAAATTGAAAAATATTTTTTTGTTGGACCACAAATAGATTGTTAAGTAGTTTTTGTGTGATCATCGATAAATCCGCATCCCCTTGATTCATTTATGAGAACAAAAGTTTTGCTGTTCTATTCTTTAACGAAGGGGTGACCTCAACTTACCATTATTTTCAACATTACCTATTTCAATGTTTTATCCCTAAAAATACGATTATTATTGTACTAATGTATAGCTTGAAGTTTTCTTCAACGGTGTGGATGATGAAACGGCCTCAGATTCCACCTGGAAGCCGTGCATATTAATTTTTCTGCAAGGCCGTCAAATTTGGCATTTTTGATTTTCTACCGGGAGCGGCCAAAATGTCAATACACACCACTCCGCCCAAGAGCACCAGTTGCGGTACTTTCGCACCAACTCTCATTCCAGTATCACAAAATGCAAAATTGTTAGGCGTGAATATCGTTTTCCGCTAGAGCAAACTGGTGCTCTTGGGCGGAGTGGTGTGTATTGACATTTTAGCCGCCCCCGCTAGAAAATCAAAAATGCCAAATTTGACGGTCTTGCAGGAAAATTAACATGCACGGCTTCTAGGTGGAATCTGAAGCCGTTTCATCATCCACACCGTTGAAGAAAACTTCAAGCTATATATTTGTATAACAATAATCATACTTACCGGGGTAAAACATTGAAAAAGGTGATGTTGAAAATAAAGGTAAGTTGAGGTCACCTCTTCGTTAAAGAATAGAACAGCAAAACTTTTGTTTTCATAAATGAATCAAGGGGATGCGGATTTATCGATGATCACACAAAAACGACTCAACAATCTATTTGCGATCCAAAAAAATATATATTTCTCGACTTGTTGACCAGACAAAGAAATAATTTTTTTCTGTAAGAAGAATGGAATTGACATGACGAAAAATGTTATGATGGTCAAGAACAAGGTTGTTCAGGTCCTGTACGGTAGATAGGGCGGTACTGAATGGTGCATGGTAAAATCTCTGACATCTTGAAATTTGGAGGGGCCCCCAGTCGCCCCCTAATGGACAAATTTTTTAGTGCTGCGGGTCAAATCACTTGAAATTTTATGTAGTTTGCATATGCCAAATTTCATTGCAGTATCACAAAATGCAGAATCAAAAAGCGTACCGCTGCAACTAACAACAATATGCACGAATTTTGAGATTTACCCAATAGTACGGTTGCGGCCAAAATAAAGTGGACGACAATGTCAACGAGTTGGCTTGCTGTCATGCGACATTCAGGCCAGAATCCTGAAAAATCTGTCAACTGTCGTCCACTTTCAAAAGTCCGCAACGGTACGAGGCGCTTGAGGGTTCTACTCACCTGATATGGAATGATCAGAATGAATCCCGTCTAATGAAAAATCAGGCCTATCTTTGATTTACTGGAAACGGAAAAGTCACTTATTGTTCTTCTGCCTGGAGCTTCTGTGGGCACGCACAACCGAAGACAACCTGAATGATAATCTGAAATAAAATTTGCAGATTATCCAGAAATTTTTGCAAAAAAAATGAATAAGGAACAACGCGTTCAAATAACAGTGTAAGTCTCTGGATGTTGTTGTATTGTTGGTTGCCTACATCACTTCAGTGGCAAATTAGAGCAAGTACGGGGGTACAGTGACTCATGGCTTACCAACAAAGCAACGTTGCGCAATGTTGTGCGTAGGCCTGAGATGGGCACCGCAAAGAAGAGCAGTACGACGTAAACAATTCAACTGCAAAGAAACTGTAAGTGTGACCGTAATTTCCCCTTCGGTCGGGACTAATCAACGTGAGTAGAAGTCAGTTAGTAGTCAGAGTAGAGTGTGTTTCGCGGTTGTAAAAAGTGTTTACAATGTAGCCGTTAGTTTTCAGTTTTTAGTTTTAACAAATGGCACGTATAGTTGACGTTGACATCAGATTGACGTTGCCCCGAATCAGCTGTTCGACACGTGGGAGTGACGTCACGTGGAAATGATCTATTCCACATTGAGTTTTTATTCAAATTGACTTATACAAGTATGATATATTTTTTTTAAAGTCAAGCTTAAAGTAAAGGGAACAGGAAAAAATGTCCCTACAAAACGTCCCCCAAGAAAAGACGTCCCCGGAAAATTATTCCTTTCGGGGAAAAACGTCCATGGAAATGAACGCCCACCTTATGTCTTGTTCTATCCTTTGCAGCCCTAGTGCGCCCCTTGAGCCTTTATGTGTCATTTTTTGGAACCCTCATTAGCCTCCTTGAATTTTAGGGCTCGAAAAATGGATCTGTCATAGAGTTGGATAGGCACCTGGTACTCGAGGTGCCCTCGAGACGGCTTCGTGGCGCAGGTGGTTGTGTGGCTGATGCGGCCGCGGGAGCCCCGGGTTCGATTCCCGGACAAAGTCTGGATGTTTGTATTTGTTCAATTTGCAATTTCTCCACCAGAGAGGTGAAACGGAAAGACTGAAAATACACTAGTTATATACCCTGGACACACTGGAAAGCTTAATGATCATTAACTAATCGTCATTTAACTTCCCTTGCGGTCTTGGCGACAGCAAGGGGGAAAACAATGACTTTTTTTTTGTTAATGATCATTAGGCACGAACGTAATTACGTTTCCCTTGCTGTCACCAAGACAGCAAGGGAAGTTGAATGACGATCCATCGTTAATGATCATTAAGCTTTCTATAGTATGTCCAGGGTATTCATACAGGATGGTCAGCTTAAACGTCATTGAATTTAAGGATTTATGGCGCGATGTGACGGAGAAAAAGTGCCTGCTCTGACCGGGACTCAAACCCGGGTCTTCCATTTGCCGGATGGATACTCTGACCACTGAGCCAAACCACTCGCGCTGCCCTGTGTGGGTTCGAATCCTACTTCATCCATGGATATTTTGTGCTGTCCCCGAGGTTGCATGGTAGAGCAGCTTATAGCTGAATGCCGCCTCGTAAAATAAGACAATAAAATAAAATAAAAAGATAAATAAAATAAATGAGCTATCGGGGAAACAACAGTTCCTCCGCCACATGCCCATATGAGAGCCGCCACAGTACTCCCCCTCCAGAGACGTCGTTCGTCTCGTATGTACCCCTGCGTTCGCCGTACTTATGGACCGTTGACCGTTGTTCAGTACCCCCCACCTATGGCGACGGATAGGACGTGGGTGGTCGTAGGGCGGAGAAGTAGCGGTGCTGTTTAATTGTTCATTGCTTGCTTTGTACCTGTTTGTTTGAGTTGCATGTTGCGTGCGTGCTGCTTTTGTTCGGGGTCACCATTTATGGCGCGATGTGACGGAGAAAAAGTATCTGCCCTGACCGGGACTCGAACCCGGGTCTTCCATTTGCCGGATGGATACTCTGACCACTAAGCTATCGGGGAGACAACAGTTTCTCCGCCACATGCCCATATGAGAGCCGCCACAGATCAATGAAGAATCAAAAATGAAGAGGACTTTCTTTAGAAGACATATTTGAGAAATGCCTGATAATGGAGATATTATAAAGAGTGATCGAATAAATTTCTTCTCGAAGTAGGCCTCGGTCTCCTTAGTAGCCACGTTTTTCCGCCAGGGAATCATAGGCGACTTGAGGAGAAATTTATTCGATCACTCGTTTCAAATCACAGCTTTTCAAATTTGGAAGTGAATAATCGTTTTTCCTGCATAACTTGTGATCCGTTCAACCGATCCAATTCATTTGAACCAAAAGTTTACTGAAATTATACTCTGTCGAACAATCATAACATGTTCCATGAAAAAGTTTCAGGGGCGTAGACACACTGGTCAAAACACCGGCGAGAGCCTCTCTTGGGTGGCAACGGCCGGGAGAAATTTTGAAAACTCATCACGCCCGACTGGAAAATGGTGGAACACTGCAACTACGGCCTTGATTTGACTTTTTTGTTGTGTTGCTTCCGGCTAAATCTGGTTCCAATCCATTGGATAGATTTTGAATAATTAACTGGTAAAATTTTGAACTTTGACATTTTTCATTATTTGACAGATGACATATGGGGCAATACCTTCAACTGTTCTGAATAGAGTTTTTCTGGGGCTTTCAAATGACACATTGCAAGTCAAGTTTCATGAGATATATCTTCTGACATTTGTTGACAGTGACACTCTCGTTTGACAGATGACAGTCAAAACTAATGGGCCATTCCAGAGACAAACCATGTCCGCATATCAAATTTCAAGTCGATCACGGTCAACGGTTCGGCACACACTGTCGGGAAAGTAAAATTAAAATTAAAAAACGCATGATTTCTCAGCTGAAATGAGTTTTCTAGAATTTATAAGTTGTTGATAAACCACCATTTTTCTGAGAAACGAGAAGTTATCAGGGAAAAAAAAACAATTTGAGCTCTCGGGATGTTTTCCAAAGTTTCAAACCCAAATATCTCTTAAACGGAACCTCTAATGGAAATTTTGCAAGAATGACGTTTTTTTTTTAAATTGAACGTAAAATCCAATAATATGAACAGGGACTTGCATTTTTTCATAGAACACGTTATAATTATTGTTTGACAAATAATTTCAGTAAACCCTTGGTCCAAATTTGAATCAAATTGGTTGAACGGTTCGAAAGTTATGCATAAAAGCGATTATTTAATCCCAACTTTAAAGGGCTGTATTTCCCTTATTAGGCATTTCTCAAATATGTTTTTTGAAAAAAGTCCGTTTCATTTTTATCATTTCTCTATCGATCCTTGAATTTAATTACGTTTAAGCTGGACCACCCACCCTGTATGTACCCCTCGAAAATAAAATTGACCTGTCAGCTTTTCTCCAGAAAAAAAATTGTGGAGCAAAAATCGGGGGTGAATCCTTTTCAAAAAATCACCCTATATAATTATTACACTCATTCGATAAGACGTACTGTCACACTTCTTTTTTCAGAGGACTCCTTGCACCTTGCATCTTTATTGCAAAGCAACAAGGTTGAATAAAGCATATATTCAATAAGTGGGTACAATAAAAGCTATTTATTATTATTATATCATTTTATATCATAACTGTCGCACCAGACAATAATCTTCTCATGAAACTCGTATAATAATAAATCTCGAAGTGTTAATAAGTACTATTGTGATTGCACATTTAACATTACATTCACCATCGATCTACCGCTGCAGAGTTTAGAGTTTATTTCAAAGTTGGCGAAAAAGTGGCACGTCACATTTTCTCTTCGCAATGAAACTTGAAACATATATACTCTATACACTGATAGAAAGGACCACCAGATTCCTCCGCTTGAAAAGTAGTCCCGAGCGTTACCCGCGAAATTTCAAATTCCAGTTAGAAAGAGGTGCTTATTTCCGCTAATCACACCTAAGTGCTATGCTAATTTTAAATGACACTAGTTTAATACCAATCTTAATGAATGAGAAAATAATTTTTTTAAATGAAGCTGATTTTATATTATACAACAACACTCACTCACACTCAACACTCAACACTAACAACAGCCGAGCCGACTAAAAATAACAAACATCATAGAGAAATGGAGGTTAGAAATCGTACTAAGTGTCAATCTCGCTGAATGTAATGCCATTGGCTTGGTGTAGGAATAATTTGCCTGGGTAAGACTACCAACCGAACAAAACTAATATTACTTCCAAACGCGCCTATGTTGTTACAGTCTTTAGTGCTTTTGTTTGCTATAGGTTACATCACTGGAATTCAAAAAAGTCCGTTCTATCGGTGAACAGACTATACTTAACGCTCCTCATCAGTTTAGGAAAATTACTTTCCAAACTAAATTAAATATCTAAGTTCAACGCCTATACCTGGCGAGTATACGTACCTACACACTATACATGTAAGTTATAATAAAAGTGGACCTCTGCTACAGAGGACTTTATTGAAACTTGTCGCCGCCATTGAAAGTGGAAAGGTAAAGTAAAGCTGATAAGGAAACGGGAATGGCAGAGATTCAGAGGAGTCATTATTTGATTTCCGAGAGATTTCAAATTTCCAGCCATCACTTCCAAAAATACACAAGTCAAGTAACTGATTCTGAAGTGGAATAATGTGGATGGTGAGGGGAAGACGCCAGAGGACCGATGGAGGCGAGAGAAAGAGAAAATCCGTGACACTCTCCCGTGAAACTTCTCTGCAAAAGCCAAGACAGTTATACTGTTCTGAAGTTTTATAATATACAAGTTCAAAGGCGAGACACTCCAACCACTCCCGTCAGCTTCCCTCCGCTATTTTTGTCGCTTTGCATTTCCAACCGCCGAGTTAAAATATGTCGCGAGAATTTTTCATGCAGTAGGTCGGTATAGCATTTCTGTGTTTTCTTTAATTTTCCGCCTCTGATATGTTCTCGGGGCTGAAGAAGCGAGGAAAGCTAAGAAAAATAATGCAGGTTTCATTTTCATTGGATTTCTCACCTTTGTTATTGAAAATAATAAAATTATAGTTGAATTTGAATTCTTTTGAGTTTTGGTTATTCATTTCTTATAGGGGGCTATAATCTGTGCAAAAGAATGATGAACTGGACACATTCTGCATCGTTCCCGATAGTTCAAGAATTTTAGATTCAAAGCGTGAATAAATTGATTACCGGTTGAAAGTAACTAAAACCGTCTATAAACGGTCTCGGCTGTAAAAGATCAAAATTCCCCTTCGATTTCCTGTGCGCTTACCTGTTTTCCAGGGCCCCGGTGGTGTAGTCAAAAAAGATGAGTATGTGCGGAGTATCGAACCCCGGTCTACGGTGCGCGAAGCAGAGTTTTTTCTTGAGCCCATACGTTATACGTTTTATACAGAGTGTCCCAGCTAAAACAATCCAGCGCGATTTTCTGATAATATATCAAGGCAACAAAAAAAATTTCAATTGGGGGGAAGCCTGATCTTTTAGCTTTCTTTTGAGGGAGCGCCGATGCTTGTAGGTGCTCTAGTTTCCAAGAAAATGCAATTTGAATCGGGCGAGTCACAAGAATTCGAAAATTCATGACCGACAAAACAAAATACTTCAGATGAAAAAAAAAAAAAATTCTTTCTCTGGACTTTCCATTGATGTGTCGCCGATGTCTTTACCTGGCCCAATGAGCCAGAAATTCTGCCTCAAAGTCCAGCAAACACAATAATCAGAATCCGTGACGTCACTGATTACACAATTGTTGATTTTCAACACCAGCCATTACTAAGACTTTTTCATTGATTATACCTGGATTCTCCATAGCAATGAATACTGGCTGATGTGAAAATAAACAAGTGTGTGATCGTGACGTCGTTATGAATTCCGATTATTGTGTTTGCTGGACTTTGAGGCAGAATTTCTGGCCTATTGGGCCAGATACAGACATCGGCTGCACATCAATGGAAAGCCCAGATAAAAAGGATTTTTTTTCAATTGAAGTATTTTGTTTTGTTGGTCAGGAATTTTCGAATTCTTGTGACTCGCCAGATTCAAATTGCATTTTCTTGGAAACTAGAGCACCTACAAGCATCGGCGTCCCCTCAAAAGAAAGCTAAAAGATCAGGCTTGGCCCAAATTGAAAAAAAAAATTTGTTGCCTTCATATTTTCTGAGAAAATCGCGCTGGATTGTTATAGCTGGGATACCCTGTAGATAGGAATGGAAGTTAATGGTGGAAGGAAAGCTCTGGAAAACGGGGAAGAGCACCGGATATTTCGCCACGCTAAACTGAGCTATTGTGCCTTGAGACAAATTCTGTCAATACCCACCCCACAACAGGGTAGTATATGGTTCCTTCACGATAGTCTCCTAGTGATACCCGCGAGACCAGCGGGACGAGACTTTTTCGAAAATCTCGTCTCGTCTCGTGCAGTTTTTCTGAGTGTCGTCTCGCGTCTTGCAAGTCTAGGACTTTTTTTCATTTTTATAACGTATATTATCACTTCGGGAGTAAAATCAGTATGTCGAATTATAGTATATTATTCAACAAGCGGGTAATAATCGCTTCTTACCCACGAGGATGCAGTTTGCCGTGGCGAGTGTCGTAAAGCATCCGAATGAGTAATAGCCATTACCCGCGAGTAGAATATTATGCTTTATCCAGTCTTATTGAAAGATGCGCATGTATGCGCGTGATAATGCGTGCATTATTCAATAGGATTGGATAAAATTATTTATCGAATATTTTGGGGCCAAACTTTGACTTCCACTAAAATAACCCCCAATGAGAATTTTTCGTGTGTGCGCCATGTGACATTGCGCGTCATCCGAGTTTAACTCTTTTTTTTTGTATGGACTAAAATACCGCTCAAAAAGTAGACCTCTACATCTGCCCCTGATGGAAATTTTACCCATTGGGTGTATTTTATTCAACAATTCAAAACTTTGTTTTGTCGATGGAATTGTAACTGACACTTCAAAATTGAACAGAAAGAGAGTGCATGGTATTTTTCAAAAATCCTCTCCTCTTTGCCCCTTATTCGGTTTTTTCTTTCAAACAACCATTGTCAACTTCAGAAGACTCGACATGATCACATTTGACGCCTAAAAATTGGATCAGTGCCAAATAAGATTATTTTTTGAACATTTTGGGGCCCAATACTGTGATCCCCCTTCCCCCAAGAATGCTCCCTATAAGGGATTTCATAAGTAAAGATTTTTATTTTTTCACACGTTGCTTGTTGATACTTGGCATAAAATAGAACATAATTATACAATCATACAATAGCTGTGCTTTTTCTGCCCATTTTCCGACACAATAATGTCCACTAAACACTAAACGAACATCTATAGCGCGTAGGTACCACTTATATTATGTGATTCAATGAATTCTTGATTTATACAGGGTGTTTCAGGGATGATAGTGAAAAATTTAACTGTGGGTAGATCTCGTCAAAATATGACGAAAACCTATATACCATTTTGTAAAGTTCGGCCTAATGACGAAGATACAGCCCTCCAAAGTTCACTTTTTTCGGATTTCAAAAATTTGTAGCTCAGGAACGTTTCGACAAATTTAGCTTCAATTCAGCAAAAACTGGTTTGTCATTATTATCCATCAACCTGCCAAATTTGAAAAGAACCCAACCAGTGGTGTAGAAGTTATGTGGGTCAATAATTTAGAAGCATCCGAAGAAAAGTTGACTTTAGGTGACCCCTCATAACTTCTACGCCACTGATTGACTTCTCTCCAAATTTGGCAGGTTGATAGATAATTATGACAAACCAGCTTATGCTGAATTGAAGCTGAATTTGTCGAAGCGTTCCTGAGTTACAAATTTTTGAAATTTGAAAAAAGTGAACTTTGGAGGACTGTATCTTCGTTATTAGGCCGAACTTTGCAAAATGATATATAGGTTTTCGTCATATTTGGATGAGATCTACCCACAGTTAAATTTTTTGTTATAATCCCTGAAACACCCTGTATAGGCAAGCTGTGCTTGATCAAATTCAGGGGTGCAAAGTTACGTTTGGCTAGAGCATAGCCTGCATAACTTGATAATTCATTTGATCACACGATAGAAAGCTGTACATAAGAAGTCCACTTGCGGTTGCGGATGTCTACAGTACATTACATTCAGTTCAAATCCATGGACCAACGGAACGGACCCATAATGGATTCTTAACGGACATCCGTATAGGTAGTTCAGGGCTGTCCGGGAGTCTGGGTCAAGGCAAAGTCTTTCGGGGGAACTACACGAAACTTCGAGAAATCTTAGATGAAATTCAGGGGAATTCATGGAAGCTCAGTTGCAAAGATGGCCTCCTTATTTGTACGAATTTCTCTAGCGATTCGCTCCTCGGATGACCGCTGACGTGTGCAATGTGCATATCATATCATGGTTAACATTAACGCCTATATCATTCTTACGTTCCTACCATAAACACCAAACACCATCTGGGACGGACCTGGTATAGGAGATGTAAGCGTATAGCAATAATGGGGTACTTGCCACTGGAATAGATTCAACTGGAAATACTTTTGATTGCTAATATAAGTGGTAAGGGGACTCTACTAAGAATTTTACAAAAATACCGTCATTTTCTACAGTTTTCTACAGAGAAAAACGAATTCGAAAAATTCCTCTTAAAAGCTTCGCCCCAAGGCAGGGATTTTGAGTGGGGTTGGTCTGACTGTGTGATAATGGAACAAGGACGTCTATACTGACTGGACAAGAAGCTTCGCCGATTTTGACGTAGAAAGGTGAAGCTTCGCCGGTTTTGACGTAGAAAGGTGAAGCCGAGATTTGACAATACCGACGGTCAAAGTGTTATTGTCCGCGACTGGTCCGCCACCCAGTAGCGGCCTTAGGGTAGGGCGAGACGGGCAAACGCTCGGGGCGCCAGCTCATAGGGGCGGAAAAATCGAGTTCAAAATCCAAAAAATTGATAATCTACAAAAGCAACAAAACGACTTGCCAGCAGCGATCACCGGATCTGCTTCTGTGAAAGGACAAAAACCTTCATTATTGGAAGAAAAATGCTTCGTTTGTGCTCGCTTCGCTCGCAGCCCAAGTTAAGGGCGGCGATTTCGAATTCTTGCCCGGGGCGCCAAAATTGAAAAGGCCGGTACTGCCGCCACCCGTAACCTAAGTCACGTTCAGTCGGAGCACGCTCGAAACTGTCGTTCAGAAGTTTGCTGCCAGGCCCGGTATGGGCCCGGTCTTGTAAAATGATAGCAATTAGTCAATTACCTGCAACAAAAAGTGTGTTATGTTGCGGGGTCCGCTTGTTGCGAACACTATTGGGCTTGCGCGGCATAATCAACGATAATTCGCCATAGGTCATTTCATGGAATTTTCAAGGTCACACTGTTTGCACAAAGCTGAGCGCATGCACGAGATTTTTGGCAGAAAATGACAGTTCTGCGAGTCAATAACAATAACAAACCGACATAACCAACAAAGCGTGAAATTCCAACGTGCTAATTTCCACATGGAAATGAACATGCATCGTTTAAAACAAGGCGCTACGAAATGGTGCGCTTTTGGGGGCTGCAAATCAGACAGCCGGCACATCATGTTCACTTAAGCGAATTCGGACTTTCTTGGAGGATCTCCGAGAGAACTGAACTCGCGCAAAATTCGACAGTTGACAGTTGACGGCAGACTCGCTTATCCGTCAATGTTCGATATCACGCTTGCGCAAAGTTCCACGAAATGTGCTATGGATGCACAAGAGGCTGGCAGCGTCCATCACGAATGTCACGATGACAATCCCGACGGGCACAGATTCAAATCAAGCTTCAAGATGGCGGCGAAGTTTCTTATCCAGCCAGTAGTATAGACATCCTTGTAATGGAACGTCCTTGTAATGGAATAATCAAGAATGTCAGGAATGTCACTGTGACAGTGTCATTTTGAACATGCTCGCAAAATCGGTTTCCTATATCGAATTCTCTTACCATGGGCATTTGGGCAATAAATTCGAACAAGGTTTCGGAGAAATTGACTCCAGAAACCTCTCATAATACTGTCTCAGTCGGGATAATTCATTTCCCAGGGGAAAATTTGGGAGTTCAACAATAGCACAGAAATAAGAGGTTGAAAATGAACAGTGAGATTTTATAGGTACGCATCGAATCATTAGTATACAACTCAGGATAGGTAATACTTTAGAGCTACAAGATATCAAGGAGCAAGAGATCCATGTGGGGAGGACGCGATGGGTCTCCAAATCAAATGTGGGGGTAAAAAGCAGAAACACTGATGTGCGAAATGAATAAGCCGAAAGTCACGCCAGGTCAGAGCACGGGTGACAAACATGCAGAAGGCTTTTTGGTGGACAGCACTAAAGACTGAAGAAAAAGACTGGTTAGGTTACTTACCGCATAGATCAAAGCCTCGATCAAAGCAGTTGAAGGCAAAAAAAAGGGCACAGGAAGAAATAAAACTAACGGTCGGCGGTTTGACGTTGTCAGTCAGACTTAGATCTGAGATAATACGATTTCAAAGTTTGAAGACGGCACCCTGACAACGTTATATCGTTGCCAACCCAACGAGGAAAAAAAGCCCTTCTATGTTTTTATTTATTTTTTTTTTATTTAATTGTCTTATTTTACGAGGCGGCATTCAGCTATAAGCTGCTCTACCATGCAACCTATGTTCTATATCTAATATATTTGTGACGTCACAAATATATTTTTAAAACACGCATTGCGGCCACAATTTTGAACATTTAGGAAAAAGAAAAAATACGGGTACATTTTTTTTCATCATACTATCGATTAAGCCAATAAAAAAAATCAGGCAAATACCCCATTATGATTCTTCTCGATTAAAACATTCAGGTAGATTGAACCCTTCGAGAACTACATTTGAAATACCTGCATAAGATACCTACGGCAGAGCGAAATGAAGGGGCGTCATTTTGTGAAGAAGTTCTCTCAAAGCGAAGCGAACCTAATAAAGTAAAATGGATTATAAGGAAAGGCGAGATTTGATCACTGAAATCTCGAAGCGTTTCTATTATTTAATAATTGATTGTACTTGACTCCTTCGAGTTTAATTAATTCAGCGCAACGCAAACTTTGTGAATTGTGCTGGAAGTTCCTCAACCTCAGCCGGCCATAACATCCCATCGGAATTGTTTATGATTGTGAGAAGGGATCCAAATCTAACATTTCACGTGGTTGTAATGCAAGGTCCACAGTATACTTGCGCCATGCTGTACTACAATATTTACCGTACCTAGCAGAAAAGTTGATTAAACCAGGGTTCAAATCGATGTCCTCTGTCATTATTCCGCCGACGGAAAAAGTTTACCTACGTGGGAAAATGAAAATGATTTTATTCGGGCGGCAGAACAGGCCCGTTATTAAATTTCTATTCTCGTAACGTAAAGCTTCAACTGCGCTGGAAAATGTTGGTTTTGTTAAATAAAGCGAAAGTTTCAATTATTATTATTTTGTGTAGCTCATATAATACGGTTTTGTGCCAAGTTCAGCGTAGATATATACTATACGCAGTTAATCTGATTATTTTGACCATCTATACCTACAATGTCAGTTATTGCCTAGGAAATTGAGTTATCGAGCAACTCCGACGAAATAAAGGTACTTTTGAAAATGGCTTCGTATAACTTTATTATACTGTACACATCACCGTAAGTGCCCATTTTAAAGAATTTACTGCTCTGATGCGATAAATTTCAACTAAAAGCTCTGCTGGAAGTCAAGCTTGTTCCTTTTAGTGAAATCCATTTCCTTATTCGACTACTCAATTATTTACAAGCCAAAAATTAGCGGAGGTTCACTTCGTCCCAGATGGATTTAAAACAAATCTTGGCTTGGCCCCCCGGTAGGTTTTTTTTCAAATGAAAACAGCATGTACGTGTTATCTTAGTATTTTGCTGAGCTCACCATGATTCTACGAAGTACGAAGTGGTGACGATACCTGTAGGTTGTACGATAGAGGGTACTGTACAATTATATACATACCTACATCCTATACCTCGCATCCTACATACAGTAACGCGAGCTAAAATGTTGTCACGATGATGGAATTTAAAAGAGTTTGATGGAACTGAAGACATATCTTTCAGTGGCGTGGACAAGTCACAATTGATATAACTGATGCCGAAAACCACCCGCATTTATATTTCAACAACATAGAACCTATTACTTTTGCATCTAGATGCTAAATGGGCTTTAGGCTTTTGTGTTCCTGAACCATGTGATCTAAGTTATTCAGTAGTGCTTTCAGAAGCATTCAGGATTGACCGCACCTGTTTAATTTGCGGTTGGTTTCATGCCACTGAAATTCAGGGATATACCTACAGACACCCTGTTTATCACTGCGTACTACAAGTACATACTACAAAATAGGTACACGTAAAATATATACCGCACTTAATAGTTTCGTTTAGCCTATAACTTCGCCAGCGTACTCGCTGTCGTCGCTGTGAGTTTAAATCTGGGCTGGTCCGGGCGACCCCGCGCTTACACACTGATGTCCCGTTTTCGAGAACACTCCAGCAATGTCTGGCAGTCCGTTCGCGTATATTCTGACAAGCTCTCGAATGCAGCACCTCCGCCCATTGTGCGGATGTGTCTTACTCATGCATCTTGATCTCCAGCTTTCTCGATCATTTCGGAACAGCACCGCCTCGAATTTTCCAGTCCAGTATAGTATACCTCAGTTTTCATTCTCGAGTAAAATCGTTCGAGATCGAGAGCCTCGCAGCATGCATCTGTACACTTACGGACAAATTAAGAAGAACCTCCTGCCTCCTGCGATCTTTGGCGAAATTGAGGCTCCCGATAAATAATCTGGCCCCCTTCTCACTTCGTCTGTTAGTTATAGGTCCGCCTTATAGTCATTTTGAGCTTGAAGACCACAATGACTCTAAAGAACATAATGTCAGTGGATCACATAGTAAGGTCACATTACGGGGTCAACATATTAGGCACAAAGCGTGAAAGATACAAATAGTTTTACGTTAGTGCGAGCGAGATAGAAAAATCCTTAAAAGGTTCTTCATTTTCAAGTTTGGTAACACTGTCAGCTTTACAGTAGTATGGGTCGTCGTAATTTGGTCAAAAATATTCATCCCTGCTCGAAATCTTCTAACCAGGGATGTTGTAACGTCATCAAAAAGGCTTAGCGAAAAGAAACGAAAAGTGGTGCGATGGTGGAAGAAGGAAAAAACATCTCAATTTGATTTCAATATCGGACTCCCTTCCTCATAAATTCAGGTGTGGGTGGTAAAGTGGGACCGTGAGACCGTTTTGTCAGTTTTGTGTGTTTTGGAAGTGCAACCGCCTGCTGCAGCAACAATCATGTCCGCAGGAAGCCAAGCCCACGGATCTCTGAATATAGAGCTGGATAGCTAATACAACACATGCGTATTGTCCGAACCCAGCTGGCCGCCATACTGTGCTAAAATGTTATTGGCTGACGGGCAACAAATCGGATTCAAAATATAAACCGCCGTCTTTTGTGCATTGGTGTTTACATTTGTTTCAAATATTAATTGTGAAATAATAATTACCTGAAACTGGACGAGTCCTACAGGGAGAAAGCTAAGATGCTTGTACTTTTGTTTCGTAGAATGATTCTTGGTTCTTGAATCTTCCTATTATTCATTTTTTAATTATTGGTTAGTGGTTATGATTTCATTAATGTTGTTCATTTCATTACAAATTGCAACTCATTTTATTTCGGAATAGTTAACTACATACATGTTGGAAACGTAAGGTATTTGATGAATTGTTTCGAAGACAAAACGTAGAAATTCAAGCAAAAAACTAATGGCGTCTTTGACTGGCCAGAACGGAGCCGTTCAGCTCGAAAATCGCTATCACTGATTGGGCAAGGATTTTCGAGAACCTATCGGATCCCCTGATTTTAGAGCCGAACTGGATCGGTTCTAGTGATTTTAAAACGCTACAAAACAACACAAACACGAACCTGATTTATATCACAAAAATAAAATGAAAACAATTATTGAAGTATAACATAATTGTTTATTTATGCCTAATAATAATTCCGACATAGCTTGGCTTGTTGATGCTTTCGGCATAGCTTGATCTGGTCATGATTCCGACATAACTTGGCTTGTGGTTGTTGGAGATTCCTGGATAGCTTGACTGCTTTCTGAAGCTACTGGAATGGGTCTCAGGTATACCGTGGTCTCAGGGTAGGCAAATCAAGTGAAGGAATTACATTGGGTTTCAGTTTCTTGCGCAATCCAATTCGCTCGAAGGCTTCATCCAAGAAATGATCTGAACAAACACGCTCTCATTGTTACGCTGCTGAATAAATGTTTGTTGATCCCTACTGATGGCCTGGAGCCACTCCACTTTGATCGTTTCGGAAACCTGAAATAATTCTTTTGTAATAAATGAAAAATCGGATAATAACATCGAACTTACACATGATAGGTTATGCCGGTTTTGTTTTGTTTGTCGCTATTTTTGCAACTAGGCACAAAACAGGACGACATCAAGTCTTTTTCTTCAACAAATCACTGAAAAACGTCGAGAAAACTTCGCACAAAGAAACGGATAAACAAGAAAAACGTCAAAAAATGACAATAGATTGACATTTGGCAATCAAAGTGACACTCAGGGATGACAATTATTTGCAGCTTTGCCAACCCACAAGCATTAAAGTAACTAAAAATTAGCACAGTATGGCGGCCAACACGCGTTTGACAAAAATTGTGGTGGGGGTATATTGTGATTAGCTATCCAGCTCTATATTCAGAAATCCGTGGCCAAGCCACAGGAAACCTCCATGCTAAGAACCTTCAACCTTCTGCCTCCCAACTACAGCGCGGGATCTAGGAGGGGGCAAACCGGGGCACACGTACCGGGCGGCAGAATGGAGAGGCGGCAAAAGGTCCAATTTCATTTCCATAAAAAAAATGATGAAAGTAACATTCTGCTCGTCATCTTTCTGTGAAAATATTCAAATAGGTTTTCCAAAAACGACAATACATCTTTAAACAGTTCGATATCTCTATTAACAGAACCTTTTGCGCTACTTTTCAGAAAATCATCAAAAACCTAGATACGCCAGTTTGTACTGGTAATATAGTGATACGCTAGTCTATATTGTGCAATTTGAGATACGCAACAGTGGGAGTGGGCGGCAGGCGGTCGACAGTGCTGTTTGGCGTGTAAACATAATTTGACGCCTGAAACAAAGTCAAAACAAAATTCTGACAGAACTGGAATTAGGAAACTAAAATGTTCTATTCCTCATCGTGATAATACTTTTTTTGTTTGTTTGGAGAAATTGCTTATACAGGGGGTCATTCAAAAAAGATGTTCACCCCCATTTTTCTCAAGATCCGTTGAAGCTATCGAGTTGCGGTATCGACCGTCGGATTCAGCTGGGTTTTCTGAAAATTTCCAGCGGTTTTCATTTTATGACAGAAAACAAAAACCTGGAAAAACATGTTTTTATGTATAAAATGAGAATAAATGAGAATTTTCTCAAACTGCAATCTGCATTTAATAGAACTCATCTGAACGGTCAGTATGATGTGTAACTCAATATGCAAGAGCTATTTCAAAATTTTGAAGCAATTCAATTTTATGCAGGGTGTTCCAGGGATGATAGCAAAAAATTCAACTGTGGGTAGATCTAGTCAAAATATGACGAAAACCTATATATCATTTTGCAAAGTTCGGCCTGATGACAAAGATACAGCCCTCCAAAGTTCACTTTTTTCAGATTTCAAAATTTTTCAACTCAAGAACGTTCTGACAAATTTAGCTTTGATTCAGAAGAAGCTGGTTTGTCATAATTCTATCATCCTGCCAAATTTGGGAAGAACCCAATTAGTGGCGTAAAAGTTATGAGGGGTCACCTTAAGTCAACTTTTCTTCGGATGCTTCTAAATTATTGACCCTCCTTACTTCTACACCACTGCACTGGTTGGATTCTTCCCAAATTTGGCAAGTTGATAGATAGTTATGACAAACCAGCTTGTGCTGAATAAAAGCTAAATTTGTTGAAACGTTCCTGAGTTACAAATTTTTGAAATCCGAAAAAGGTGAACTTTGGAGGGCTGTATCTTCGTCATTAAGCCGAACTTTGCAAAATGGTATATAGGTTTTCGTCATAGTTTGACGTGATCTACCCACGGTTAAATTTTTTGCTGTCATCCCTGAAACACCCTGTATAAAAGGTGGTTGTTTGTTTTCTCCAATAGTAAAACACAGTAAATCTTCTTCTTTTACTGCAGTTTCGGCTATTTATTCAATGCGAAGCCATTATCAAAAATTAGTGTAAAAATATAAATTTGACATAAAATATGACATAGTATAGAGGTAACAATATAGGTATAGGTAACAATAACTGCAGTAAAAGAAAAAGATTTACTGTGTTTTACTATTGGAGAAGACAAACAACCCCCTATTATATTATATACACTCCAATTATAAAGACATGGATCCCTACCAAAAGTAATTCAATTTTACCCATTAAAATCTTCATTTCAGAAAATCTCTAATATAATGAAAACCGCTGAAAATTTTCGGAAACTTATTGCACTTGACCGTTGAAACTTTCTAAGGCCTTTTCAATGACATATCACTCAATATTGTTCAGTGTGAAAAAAAATTGCCCAAAATTTTGAGGTGCCCCCGTACTCAGAGTTTTGGTGAAGCAGTTTTGTTGCCATATCAAGTTTGATCAGAAAAGCCAGCTGAATCCAACGGTCTTCACCGCAACTCGCTAGCTTCAACGGATCTTGATAAAAATGGGGGTGGACATCTTTTTTGAATGCCCTGTAGGTTTCTCTGAAACGCGTAAGAACTAAATATATACGGGCGACACCTCAAATTTTTTATTTTGAAATAGTGAATAACAATACGAAGAAAACGAGTCGACCGTTGGTCAAGATCAAGACAAGAGCTATAGATCAAGAGGCTATACTCGACAGTATAACAAACAGTGGCTATACCTGGTGTTCTGGTGATCATTTGGAAACTATCCACCCGTAATAACTCTCGCGATATCTGATGAATATTCCTTCGAGCAAAACAGGAACAGGTCGATTTTTATATCAAGGGGGACATCTAAAAAATACATTGGCAAATTTTCTATCTTAAGCTTTTTTGCTCCCATCCAACCCGACTCCAAAATTTCAAATGACACTACCTAACTTGCGATACATCAAATTTGAGAAAATTGAAGTTTCTTTCTGGAAAAAAATATTTTGAATTTTTTTAACCTCACCCTTCTTTCTCCAAGAATTTTCTGATTGCTCAATCCAATTATCTGAGCCTCTCGATACTCTTCAATTTAGTCAGCGAGCGTGAAATCCTAGATAGATAGCAAAGACAAAGAATTTTCGTTGAAAAAAGTACTACCTAAATTCACTCTTTTGCTCTCCCCCGCCCCAAATTCAAAACTCAATAAGGATAAAGTAACACCTACTTTGTGATACAATTGAATTAAAAGGAATTAAATTTTCTTCCTAAGAACAATTTTTCTTTAATTTTCAGTTCCTCCTCATTTGGAGAATTTTGGTTAGGAGAAAAAGTGGGGTTTTCGAAAATTTAAAAAAAATGTTCTCAGAAAGAAAATTTTATTCTCTTTAATTTGATCGCAAAGTAGGTGGTTCTACATATTTGAAATTTTGTAGATGGGGTGGGTGGGGGCAAAGGAGCTGATGATAGAAATTTCTCAATGTATGTTTTAGATATCCCCCTCGATATAAAAATCAACCTGTCTTTGTTCGAAGGAATATTCAAACTAGGAGCTACTAGGAATCAAAAGTTATTAGGGGTGGATGGTTTTCAAATGATCACCCGGTAGGTACCTATGTAATTATTATTCAACTCACATACGGACTGAACGCCACGGAAAAAATCGACAGGTCTCGACGTTTTAGCATATATTTAGGGGATTCCAAAAAACTAATAAAAATGTGTGTTCCTGATTTTTTTTTCGTGATTACCATACCTCTCGTTTTCCGGATAATTCGATGAGAGGTAAAAATCATTAATTCCGTTTTTCTATTGATTTTTTGCAGACCAAGAAATATCGGAAGACAAATTCCATGAGCGCACTTCTCGGATTACTATAGTGCGTGCGGCCAGCCAAATGGATGGATGTGTAGGCTGACACTACACAGGAAGTGAACGATATATGATATCCCTTGCAGGCGAACATCAGAAAGCCGGCGGCTACCATCAAACGACTGCTCCTCGTCAAGGACCCTTTCGCGCCGGCATTGCACAAGTGGAAAAGTCTCAAACTTTCCCTGAGTAACGAACCTAATCGTCATCCCTCTCCATTCTCCAAGATAGCCGCAGTGATGATAGTGAAGTGAAAAGTGATAGCAACATGTCTTGCTTTGGCGGGGTCGTGGAGCAGGGCTGCTCCCTCAGACCTGGCTGTCCATCGCCGACCAGCACTCCCGAAGAACTCGAACGAAGGGCGCTGATTCAGAGAAACGATCTGCTCCTGCACGAGGCCGTCATCAAAAATGACACCGAAGGAGTCAGGAGGATATTGCGAGAGCCGGTCGATATCAACTCTAGAAATAATGTAAGTTTCCCATAGTGTAGATTATATACCTAAACCGAGACCTAAACCTGGTACCTACTCGACAAAAATTATATGCATGCTCAAGTATGCGAACAAGTATCTGTACCCTGTACGCCTATACCTAGTTAATTATTCATCCCTTCGTACCAAGTTATAGTACGAAAATTACTCTTCCACAAAGTTAGCTATTCTTGAACTTGA
Organism: Anaspis maculata; assembly: GCA_949128115.1. Classification (NCBI taxonomy): domain Eukaryota; kingdom Metazoa; phylum Arthropoda; class Insecta; order Coleoptera; family Scraptiidae; genus Anaspis; species Anaspis maculata. The sequence goes on from OX421962.1 coordinate 77,264,952, forward strand.
ATAATAGATACATACTGGAATTTCGTGGAAACTGTGTAATTATTATTCACGTTTGATTGAGGTGATCGTTCACCCTTACCATTCTTTGATTAACTATTTATTGGGCATCACTCTGTATAAATTATTAGACTAAAAAGCCAATTTCCATATCTGACACTCTGAAGCTGTATGCACACTAAGTAATTAGTGTTCCCACGTACCCACAGATAATGGCCAGCAAAACATCAGCTGTGTTCACACAATTATCGAATCTTTTAATAAAAACAAAAGCAACTATACAATTTATTGGAACCACCGAAAGTGAGCCTAATACCAGCAAACAATCATTATTATTTAATATCTCGATTGATTAACAGCTTAGGCGGGCTTAATAACAAGTTAATCGGTTTCGCTTCGATCGGGAATCATACAGGAACAGGGTTGTATCGGCTGTATAATAATTATTGTTATAGGTACATACACCTACCGGTTCGCGAAAGAAATTGTTGGATGCTCAAAGACCACGAAAATAAATAAGGACGAATCTTACCTGCTTCCACTTCCAATTATTATCATGGACCTGTATCTAATTAGCTGATAATAAGCTGAACTGATTTTAGCGTAATTGCTATGGCTCTAAAGTCTGAATACTGGGCCGACGAATGCACTATGGCAGACAACAAATATGGTCAATCAACGCAGTCAACGGCCAAGTCAACGGGTACTATCAGACATTAAACATTAAACGCATCCGATCGCAGTTCAGGTACAAAAAATTATTCTTTAAATTCAATAATATAGGATAATAGGTGATTTGTAGTTTCAGAACTTGAATCAGACGTAATAATTGTTGTTATGTTTTGATGAATAACTTTTTGACTATTGTCAGTTTCAGTCAAACAAAATAGCAACGTCGTTGAAAAACTGCTAATCAGTGGTTTTCAAATTTTCTCCTTACGGTACGTTTTTTTGAGGTCAAACAGACCTGGATGCAGGCTTTGAAGAAAGAAACACATCATTGTTAGCGCATACACTTAAATTTAGGAACGGGTATCAATATCTAGGAATACCTCGAGGAGTACCAAATTCAAATTCAAATACAAATTCCAAGTTTCCGTAGGATTTTGAAAACTGCTGTCATATGTTTTCCATGATGGTGGATGGACAATGTTCGGCTTGATATCACGATTAGCAGTCCAGTTCAAGTACCGTATGTTCGTTAAAATCATGCATTAGGGCAGGCTATGAAAGTAAAAACGTATGTCGTGAGTTTATCAATAATCACTCAAATTTGATGTCAACAGGATGAGCCGTCGTCATGGAATACATTTTGGACATACGTTTCAAAGTTCCCAGCCTGCCCTAATTCATGATTTTAACGAACATACGGTATACAGGTCCATGATTATCACGCATCAAATACTCCGGTCTCAGGAAGTGGTCTCTCCTTTATACTCATAAGTTTTTGTTACAAGAAGATGAAGTACTATCTATGTTGTTTTTCTAATCAGAGCTTCGATGAATCGTTACCGAGTTAAAGGGCTTCAAAGTTGGAGGTTTTTGATCTTTTTCATCGCAACTTTTGGACCACTGGCGCTGCACCGATTCCGCCCAAACATTCCGTCACGAGCACATTTCTCACGCACATGTACTCATAGTCCTCATAATTTGATAATAATAACTATTATGAAAATCATCCACTGGCATTGTCCCCTTTCTTCTACCATATTTCTTTTGTCACTATTTATTTTGAATTTTTTATTCGTATTCGTATTCGTTTTTTAGATTTTATATTGAATTTGGAAGAAAAGTTACTTTTGCAAATTTTTGGATTAGAGACAAAACACGTGTTTCTCAGCAAGAATGATGGTTCATCAACATAAAACACTAAGAAAACCTACTTAAATAAAAAATGAAGTTCTCCTGGACTGATGGAATCCTGGACTTTCAAGCACTTGGGTGCTTATTTCAAACCAAAATATCCCGAAAACCATGTCTAATAAAAAATTTGCAGGAGTAGCTTTTTCTTCTGAACTAAGCGTACAATCTAAAAAAAAAAACAAAAACAAAAATAACTAGTGACGCAGAAAATATAGTACATATAGGAAAACTGGATGATTTTGACAAAAGTTATCATTTCATAGATTTATAGGTATCAATGAGAGCTACATGTGCAAAATTTTGGCCAAGGCGTTCAAAAGTTACATAAAAAAAAACTATCAAGGGGCTGAATTTCAAGTCAGCGGCGCAACTGGCGCCACTCATTTACGGCATCGATAAGCCAACCATCGCGTCGGATTGTGTTATGTTGCCATAGTTACCGGACTTACGCTACACTTGCGCTGGCGTATATTAAACTTGAAATGCAGCCCAAAGACTCCAACTTTGAAGTAAACTGCGCACAAAATGAAGTGACAATTTTATTTTTGGAGGTTTTTTCAAATGTCCGTAACTTTTTGAAAAATGATCGGAATCTGAGGCAGCGTTCACTGTTGTGAGGATACATTCTTCTATTTTGTAAACCCTACATATCCAAGCCCTTCATAGTTAAGGTATGTCTCATACAGGGTGATACAAAAAGGCGTGCAACTTTCTGCTCTTTTCATCTTGGCACCGGAAATTTTCACGGCATCCTGTATATACGAATGTGACTTTGTCTTGTAGCCTGTAGTATCTGTAACTAAAGGTGCGTTCAGTCAGCTTATTTAGCCGCATGTTTTAGTTTTAGTCGTAAGCGCAGCGATGCTCATTGGCTGTCATGAACCGGCCTCCTCAGATCAGCCAATAAGCGATGCTGCGCTTACGACTAAAATTAAAACTTGCGGCTAAATAAGCTGACTGAACGCACCTTAATACCTGTTCAGTTTTTCACTCTACGTTGTTAACTTGGGGAGATATGATTTTTCTTGTATAAAAGTACCAATTATTTCATCGAGGAGTATTAATGGTACGGAAAAGTTTCTTAATTCAACGATAATCATCTCAAGATGGGATGATGTGTTTCTTCTCCAGGAATCACAAATATACATGTCCATAATAGCAAAGAAATAAAACATACAGGGTGATGAAAAAAGACGGCGTTTTTTTTGGCGCAGGCAGGGATGGTTCCATTATTACTCGGTACATGTACTTGGATTGACTGTATCTTGTAGCTTAGAGTATCTGTAACTCTAACAGGTTGCCTTTTTGCTCTGTATTACGTAAGTACCTCCATTGGTCAACCGTCCGAGTCGCATGCTGCATGTCCATATCCACCTGTCACCCCGATGAACCTGCCGTCAGGCACTTGGAATATATCCGGGTTCGTAGTCAATTTTGCTGCAGTGATTTTTTTATGGTACAGGTTAAAATCTAAATTACTGTTCTGTGCCTCAATCCTCTTGGGCTTTGATCCGATTGTCAACAATTGCCAAAAATCCATTGCCTAGATACAGAGATACGACTTTTAATTGTTAGCTCTTTGTTGGTGACAGTTTCATGTGACGCTATTGTTGCCGTTGAAAAGATTGCAAATTGGCATTTTTTCACAAGAAAAATCATATATCCGTTAATACATAACGTAGAGTGGAAAAATAAACGGTTCTGAGTTATAGATACTACAGGCTACAAGATACGGTCACATTGGTACATACAGAATGACGGAAAAATTTCCTGTGCCAGGATGAAAAGAGCACGACTTTGCACGCCCCTTTGTACCACCCTGTGTGAGGCATTTCTCTACTTTGGATGACCTGGATATGTGTGGTTTACAAAAATAGAACAATGTATCTTCAAAATAGTGTAAGCTGTTTCAGATTCCGATCATTTTTCAAAAAGTTATGGATATCTGAAAAAACCTCCCAAAATAAAATTGTCACTTCATTTTGTGCGCAGTTTATTCAAACTCGATAATGAAGCTTCAATTGGAACCAGTTCACCTCGCTATGTATTTGATTTTTGCCAATTTTTTGCACAAATGTTTTCTAGCACCCTATGAACGTATGTGAAGAAGTTCCTACTTCTGGGTGTCCGGCGTCATTGTCTTTTATGAGCAACTAGGGCCCGAAGTGACAAAAATACTAATGCGCTCGCTAAAAGCTCGAAGTATCCATAGGACAGCCACGAAATGACTTCAAAATGAACTTGGAGCGACTGCTTGCGAAGTACAAATGTATTGGACGTAAAATGTATAAAATACATACAGGGTGGCCCAACGAAAACAGAACAGAGGGGTTTTCAGGCATTTCACCTCATTTTATTAAAAAAGCTCGAACAGGTCGATTTTTATATTGAGGGGGACATCTGAAACATACATTGGCGGATTCCTATCTTTAGCCCCCTCACCCCCACCCGCCCAAACTTCGAAGTTTCAAATGACACCACCCATTTTGCGATGCATCAAATTCAAGAGAATTAAATTCTCTTTCTGAAAAAATATTTCTATAATTTTCAACCCCACCCCCCTTCTTCCTAAAAGTGTCAGAGTTTCCAATGTAATATTTTTGATCTCTTAATTCTCTTTAGTTCAGTCAACGTCATCCTGCACAGCATCGAGGGAGAAGATTTTCTGTGTAAAAAGTGCCACCCAAATTCACCCCTTCACTCCCCCACCTCAACTTCAAAATCTAAAATGACACTACCTACTTTGTGATACATCAAATCGAAGGGAATTGAATTCGCTTCCTGAATAAAATATTTTAAGAATTTTCAAAAAGCCCCCTTTCCCCCTAAAATACTCCGAATGTTCAATTTATCAGGAGAGGGGTTGAAAATTTCAAAAAAATTGTTTTTAGAAAAAGAAATCAATTTCCTTTCATTCGATGTATCACAAAGTAGGTGGTGTCTGTTAAGTTTTGAAATTGGGGTGGGGGAGAGGAAAGGGGTGAATTTGGGTAACACTTTTCTCCACCGAAAATTTTCTCCTTAGATGCTATTTAGGATGACGTTTATTAAATTGAAGAGAATTGAGGGGTCGAGGATATAAAATGGGACAGTCAGAGAAACTTAGGAAGATGGGGGTGGGGTTGAAAGTTTTGAAAATATTTTTTTCAGAAAAAGAATTTGATTCTCTTTGATTTGATGTATCGCAAAGTAGATGGTGTCATTTGAAATTCCAAAGTTGAGGTGGGTAGGGGTGAGGGGGCTGAAGATAGAAATTTGCCAATGTATGTTTCAGATGTCCCCCTCGATATAAAAATCGACCTGTCTGAGCTTTTTCCCAAAAAATTATGTGAAATGCCCGAAAACCCCTCTGTTCTGTTTTCGTTGGGCCACCCTGTATAATATCAATAATTGAAAAAGCAACAGGTTCGCACGAAATGACAGAAGCTATTTCTCACAAAACTCAACGTGCTGCATGCCATTTGGAAGCTATTGGAAAACTATATCCAGAATAGGATAAATAATGAGAATTAAAGCGCAGACTTTCAGCTTTCAAATACGTATTGTACAGTGGAGTTCTGGGCAATGAACAGTAAGTTGCCGAAATACTTATCGAAGCATGAACCGATGTAGCACAGCCAGTCAGCAGGGTGGCACACTCTGTCAGCTACTCGTTTCTTTGCCTTACCGACTGCTTGAGAGAGGCGAAATTTTGGGATTTATTTCCCATGCAGCTGCTCCGATTGCTGATTAAAAGTTTTTTATTGTCTGACATTTTTGTGAATATGATTGAAATTCATCGGGAAGTTTTTGTGTTATTGAATTGAAGTTTGTTATTTCATAGCTTTTGGCAGGTGACAGATGAAGCATAACTTTGAACGGTTTGAATACATTTTTTCAAGATCTTTTTAATAACACGCCGCACGTTGAGCTTCGCAAGAAAAGCTTTTGTAGTTTTCTGACAGTCCAAGTCAGAAAGTTTTTCACTTCCATTTGACAGAATATGTGATGATCATGACAATATGACAGCATAAAACGAATCAGCTTTGTACGAATATTCCACAAACTATTAATGTTTTACGTTATTCATCGTGCGGAATTGTTATTTTTATGTATTTTCACGTCAAACAGAACGTTTGTATTTCACAATAAGTTACCCCTCTAAGTCCATTTCAACACCATTTCGAGGCATTTCTGTGGATATTTGGAGCTTTTAGCAATGTTGTTCTCAAAAAAACATGACGCCGGCATTCCTTGCACAGGTTCCAGGTAGCCTCAACGAACGAGAGCTTTGGTTTTGTTTTCTTATAAGAACCAAATATCTGAATATTTCTGTGACAGCTCAGCTTTTTATGAATAATGTCTACCTCAGTTCTAGTACTTTTAGTGGATTTTTGCCTGTAAGTATAAGCTGCATGCTTCGTCACCCAGCCGCAAGCAGCCGCTCCTAAAGTCAGAAAAAAATCTTGAAAACTATGAGTCCGAATCATTTTTCTTCGCTGATTGTAACTGTTTATATAGAAATTTGCATAAACAAAAAAGATAGTCGCTTGCTGTAAAGGATGATGCATTCATATAATGATTAAGTGATTATCAAACACTTGTTTCTTGATCGCTTTTACATTATTACAAAGGTCTCTGTACTGCAGTTGCAAAAAATAAACACACAGCTTAATTGGATCCAAATATAATAATATGATGACGTTAAAGTTGAGAATGACAGTGCATATTCGCGCGTCGTTATCTCAGCCGAGTTTCGAGACCCATGCCACGACCCATGCATATTTATTGTCGTTTATATTCAACCGATCGTCCTCAAATGTCGTCAGGATCAAACCGAAATAGATGAGATTCGATTGACGGAAGAACAAATTTGATATGTTGAACCGTGCGAAAGATATGGAAGATTTAGGAAAATTTTGCTAGGAGACGAGGAATAACTAGATCGCGGGAAAAACCGGCCACACAAATAGTATTCGCCGTTAGGTAACTTCTCTTTGTAAGAGTCCTGTACTCAACAATGAACAATAAACAAGAATAAACAAGATTACTTTATTCTGAGACATCCTGCATAGTGTACTTATAATAATGCCCCTATGATAGTCAGTTATAGGCAAGACATTGAGTATATTCTCTCATTATTTTTACGAAGTCTCTCGTCTCTCATCAGCAGTTCATGATCTGCCTAATCTGTTGCTCACCACTGTCACTTATTACAGCTTGCAATAATCAACTGATGGCTTGCTTTTCGTCAAGTCTGGCTAGGCGTCAGTGCGTTCATCCACTTGAGCAGAGCTAGAACAGGTATTTCCCGCGCTGTCAATATCATTGAATGATATGTCACAGCTCTTCATAATAATTGATCATTGATCGAGGACCTTTGACATATTCGGCTCTAGCTTTTATTCCAACCTTATATCACCACCATTATTTATCGAAGAGCAACGGAACTTTTCAATAAATCGCATCACAATATTATTACTAACGACAGCTGCTTACTGGGGCTATAGGCATTAAGTGTACGAGTGATGTGTGGGTGGGCTCCCTTTTGCAGCCCACAGCCCTGAAATGTCGCTTTCTCCATTTTCATGAAAAATGCATTACACTTTAACACGATCTGACTTTTTCTCTGCTTTCAACAGTGAATTGAATTACGGCAAACGCCAGAGAGATTAAAAAGTCAAGATGATTACAAATTTCCATCGCGCACCAGTTTCATTACCTACCTCCGACGAGAAGCATTTAAAGTGCCCTCTTTGTTCCGAAAATCATTAGGGTCGTAATTCTCTGGAATCTTTTCAGTATGGCAGGGCCCCCATCCACTGGGCATCGTCCCGCGGCAACATCGACATCATGGAAATGCTGATCGCGGCGAACTGCGACATCGAAGCCAGGGACAAGGTAAATGAATCTTATGAATTAACGATAAAGTATAGAGAACTCTTGATAAGTAATTCAAAAACAACAGACCAAATAAAGTTCCGATTTTGGCCCATTTGTGCGAGGAAAATCGATGCCACATCAGCCGCACAATTACGTCCGTAGGTATACGAAATGCCTTTCCCCTGTCAGATTATACTATATCCGCATCATATACCTACCTATATACTGTTTTGTCTCAATTTTTATTGGTCCTCTCAATTTTGATGATTTTTTACGCAGATACTCTCTTCATCGTTGATAGAGGCGACACTCGACAAGCATCACGTACCGATGGATGCTACTGTATTTTTCCATCAGCAGGGTGCACTGTTGTCTGTTATTGTAAGGTCAATTTGTCACACCTGAAAATTATTTGTCGCAGGCTCAAAAGAAGCATCTCAAGTTGTTTCTTGTCGACATAAAAATTATGCCTCAGTGCTGTGGAAACAAGAAACTGCCTGCAATAGTGGCGAAAATTCTTTGGGCGAATTAGGGTTTTTATTGAATGACAGCCTTAAGCAGTGCAATCGCGACGTCATGTCATATGCAGCCACAAAATAAGCTGTAATTTCGCAATTACTTGGAATTTGTCCATGTAAGTTATATAAACGGTTCTCAACAAACATAATGAGAAAAATTAGGGCATCTTTCGGAATAAATGATGATAATCTAGGAACATGTTTGGGGTCTATGACACTTAGCGACACACGCAAATCGAAACGAAAAAATAAGCAAATCAGTCAGAATGGCGTGTTGAATGATAATCTAAAATGAAATTTACGGATTATCCATAAATTTTTGCAAAAAAAAATAAAGAAGGAACAACACGTTCAAATAAGAACAAGTTTGGTTTTTGGATGTTGTTGTATTGTTGGTTGCCTACAACACTTCAGTAAAAAATTATTAGATTAGGTTATTGGATTAGCGCCACCTCTCGCCGACTTGCACCCTCGTCATTGCCTTTGCCCCTCGCTTTACCCTCTCCGCCCTCAAATTCTGACTACGTCATTGTGTTTTATAGTCATGTTAACAGCTAATTTTTTGTTTCTTATTAGGCTTTTGCTCAATCACGGGGGGGCAGGGCGGGCCAAAAAGTCTGTCGGCTCCCCTTCATATTCTCAACTTTTACTCTTTAGGGGCCCCATCTCACAGTTCCGCCCAGGGCCCCCAATTCTCTTAGTCCGCTACTGCTTATGACACCAACAAAACAATGTTGCGCAATGCTGTGAGTGGCTTGAGATGGGCACCGCATAGTAAAGCAGTACGACGTAAACAATTCAACTGTAAAGAAACAAGTGTGATCGTAATTTCCCCCTCGGTCAAGACTAATTATCGTAAGTAGAAGGCAACACAGTTTGTTTCGTGGTTGTAAAAAGTGTTTACAAGTGTGTCGGTCAAGTGTCATGGACCCCATTTTTGTTTTCAAAGTTCAGTGGTACGTACTTACCTTACCTTCGCGTACCTACAGACTATAGAGATCCTACTCGAAATCAGAATAGGTGATAGTTTGGGGTATTTGTGGAACCCTGGTGTGATGTAGATACCTATATAGGTAAAGAAGAATGTGAGCGTATAAGAAGCATTACCTAGCTATAATTTATGTTTCCGTTTGACAAGAAATGACACAACCTTGAGAATAAAAGACACTAATATTAAGAATAATATAATAATCGTGCTTGTAACAACCAGTACCTACCTAACATCCCTGCTTTCACAGTACGGCATGCGACCACTACTAATGGCTTGCTGGCATGGCCACCGTGATGCTGTTCAGCTACTAATCAACACTGGAGCTTGCTCTAATGCCACCAACAAGGTAACTATAGGTAGTAGGTATAACACTCTTCTATATTTTCATTTGAACTTTATCTTAGCTTAGCCGCTATTCAGTCACCGACAATGAGTTCATCATAGTTATTTGTTCTAGTTTCTAGTTTCAGTTGTTCTGAACTCGCCGTAAGAAAATCAAGAACATTTTAGGGGATTACTACAAGAGTGCCGCAGGGAAATATTTGCACAATTTAGGTCTTTGATAAATGTTAGGAAAGCTGTGGGGTCAGAAGGTACTTATGACTTCGAGCTTTTTTATTTCTGTTATCATTTTTTATTTTTTATCGTTTTTATTTCATTAGTAATTTATAATTCCCACAAACTGTACTGGACTTTTTTTACGACGAATTCAGAGCACCTGTATACTGTATACAAAGCGATGCATGAAAAACGACACGAGCAGCAAAAACGTTATGTGTCATTTGTCAAAGGCCCGACAGCGAATCAAACCAAAACAAAATGTTCGGATCTAAATGCCTCTCTGTAAATTTTCACGCAACAATTGAAGTATGAGCATTCTATGATTCTCAAATTGTTTATACAGGGTGTCTCGAAAATACACCGAAAACGTTCTAGGGCAGCTTCCTCTCATCGAAAAAAAGGAAAAAAGTTCCAATGAACATGGGTCCGAAAACGCTTCCTAAGGGAGCTACAGGCCCCTGAATGTGAGACCCTGAAGATGGTTTTAATTCAATATCTTCAAAACCGTTCAAGAGAAATCAATCAAACTTGACACATTCACTAACCTTCTCGTGCTCAACAAAATGAGGCAATCTAATAACAAAATTATGAAATATCAGAGTTTTCTACCAAAAAAAGGTCCCCCTGTTCAACCTCGATAGACGCATTGTTTACGAAATATTTGAGTTTGAATGTATGAAAACGTGGTCAGTAATGCTGATTTTTTAATCACGATATTCAAGGCGAAAGAAAAACCATTTCGAAGCAACTTCATTTTTGTGAGGCATTCAAATTTTGTTGGACATATGAAGGTTATTGAATGTGTCAAGTTTGATTGATTTCCCTTGAACGGTTTCAAAAATATTGAATAAACACCATCTTCAGGGTCCCACCTTTAGGGGCCTGTAGCTCCCTTAGGAAGCGTTTTCGGACCCATGTTCATAGAAACTTTTTTTCTTGTCTTGATGAGAGGAAGCTGCCCTATAGAACGTTGTCGGTGTATTTTCGGGACAGCCTGTATATACCCAAAACATAAAATTATCAATTTTTCAGAAACACTACACAATGTTGATGTGTGCTGCTAGGAACAACAGAATCGATGTTGTGGATTTCTTAATAGACACTTTGGAGGATATCAGAACTGACGCTGTGGATATTGATGGCCAAACCGCACTTTTTCACGCTGCCATGGGTGGAAATACGATAATCGTGAAAAGGCTGATCGATATGGGTGCTAATTTGGATAAAAGAAATAAGGTATGTACCTAATATAAAACGAATTCCACTCCAACTCTTTAGATACCTAAGTAGGTAGGTACTTCACATGCGTAAATGGCAGGTGTACCCAACTTGGGGCTAGGTGGAAAGCACCCATTGGTAATGGAAAACGTCAAATCGTCTGTCAATCACGTACCTATATAAAATAATCCAGGCCCTAGCAGTACTTCTGTAGGAAAAACGATGTAATCAATTTTTTTTTTTTTGGAATCGTGGAGGATCATCCCAGGACAAATAATCACTGGGGTGCTTTCGTGATTTCTGGTACATTTTCCAGCAATATCGCATCAAAGTTGGCGGCTGGTCAGTTCTTCAGTTCGCTGATATTTCTTGGAGTTTTTGCGATTTTCTTCAAATAAAAGTACTAATTCACTCAAAAAACAATTCTGGATCGAATAGTGCTGTCAGATGTTGAGTACTTACGTTATACCGGATGAAAAAAAAATAAAACGAGTTTTATAATTTTTTTCCAACTTTTTAGTTTCTTGGCCGATTTTCACAAACTTTATGTTAAAAGCTCGCTCACTAAATCGTCTACTCAAATCAATTGTCAATATAGCCAAATTATCAAAAATCAAGATGGCGGCGGCGAACCCAAATAAAAATGTGTCGTATTTCGAGAATTTTTTTTTGATTTCTTAACTTTGTAAAAAACGACACTGACGGTGAATTCTGGAAGATTCAGCTTTCTTCTGCAACTTGGGACTGGATTCACTTGATTCGCACATTCTACTGTGAAAATATAGTGAATTAAAGAAAGGTCCAGGTAATATTTTCCAAATTCACAATAAATCAGCAGTTCAAAAACCTCCCCCGAATCCTTATTTCTGAAGCAATTTTTACACACTTGGTAGTGATCGTAAGCTGTGTGCATAGGCTATAAATACCGTGTTGGTGCATGGCCGAAGTTTCGAAATTTTAGATGATAGATGACGTAAATGATGGAGGTGCGCATGTCAAATATCGAATATTCTACTTTTTTGTTCTCACATGTTCTGAACGGAATTTCTATAAATGGTTGGCTTAATTGGTCAGCTGAATAAACACGCAACAAGAGTCAAATGTTAAAAGAGTCAAAATGTAAAATTTTCAAATAGATGACTTTACTTCTTTGGAGAAAATAAAACGGTTCTATGGTTAGTCCAGGAATTTAAGCTGTCAAAATCGCCAATAGCAAACAAAAGTGAAAGCCAGCCGGATTTTTGTATATAAGTTCAGTTAAGCATGTAGTTTAACATAGTAAAAGTCCTCAAAAATCCGGTGTGAGCTTTGGCCGTTGTGGCCTCGAGAAGAAGTTGAAGATCAGTTTTTGGCGTATATCTCGTGGACAATGGCACTTAGAAAGAAAGTGCTTGGGAAGAAATTGTTGAAAATTTTATTGTCTATGAGAAAGGTTCTCACACATTCCATCGTCAGTCGACTCCTTCTTTGTCAAAACACAAGAAAATTGAAATAATCCAGATGCTCGATGCTGAAGACTGTATGGACCTTGAGTTTTATGATGGCGGGGTGCCACCTCGTAGAGGTGTTGGTTGGTCCACTATTTCTTGATTGAAACTTGGAGCCATCAATACGAACTATGTCGGCCAAGGCCAATATACAGGGTGAAATGAGAATGAAAAGTTGAACATTTGTTCCTCAAGAACCAAAATAGGCGAAGACATGTAAATCGCCATATATAATTTTGATTCCATGGTCATGAAGTCGTCGTAAACTTGAATCAGATATCTCAAGCCGTTCTTGAAATATCTTCAAAAGACTGAAGTTGTTTCCGGAATTTTTTTTTTCTACTCATCAGAAAGAAAGTTGACTGTGTTTTTTCTAAAAGTAGTTGGCCTAGAGAGTGTTTCTCACTATTATTTCATTTTAAATGTAATTTATCATTGTTTCGATTCAAAACACCAAGTCTTGATTCAATATCTGAAGAATTACTGATACATATACGGAAAACTAGTTTTTTTCGTAACAACTTCAGTCTTCTGAAGATATGTCAGAAACGGCTCAACATTATTTGATCCAAGTTTACGACGACTTCATGACCATTAAATAAGAAATATTTTTGGCGGTTTTTATGTCTTCACCTATTTTGGTTCTTGAGGTACATTTCTTCAACTTCTTATTTTTATTTCACCCTGTATATGCCGCCGGCATAGTTAATGATGGCAAATAATTTCAGTTGAAACAGAATAAATCAAACAACACCTCTACCAAGTGACACCCCGCCATCATAAAACTCAACAGTCTTCAGCATCGAGCATCTGGATTATTTTAATTTTCTTGTGTTTTGACGAAGAAGGAGTCGACTGAAGATGGAATTTGTAAGGGCCTTTCTTATAGACAATAAAATTTTCAACAAGTTCTTCCCAAGCACTTTCTTTCTAAGTGCCATTGTTCACGAGATATACGCGAAAAACTGATCCTCAAGCTCTTCTCGAGGCCACAACGGCCGATGCTCATACCGGATTCTTGATGACTTTTACTATGTTAAATGCTTAACTTAGCTTAGCATCAGATACAACTTAGATACAAAAATCCGGCTGGCTTTCATTGTTGTTCGCTATTTGCGATTTTAACAGCTAAAATTCCTGGACTAACCATAGAACCGTTTTATTTTCTCCAAAGAAGTAAAGTCGTCTTTTGAAAATTTTACATTTCGACTCTCTTAACATTTGACTCTCGTTGCGTGTTTAGTCAGCTGACCATCAAGCCAACCATTTATAGAAATTTCGTTCAGAACATGTGAGAACAAAAAAGTAGAATATTCGATATTTGACATGCGCACCTCCACCATTTACGTCATCTATCATCTAAAATTTTGAAACTTCGGCCATGCACCAGCACGGTATTTATAGCCTATGCACACAGCTTACGATCACCACCAAGTGTGTAGAAATTGCTTCAGAAATAAGGATTCGCGGGAGGTTTTTGAACTGCTGATTTATTGTGAATTTGGAAAATATTACAAGTGGACCTTCCTTTAATTCACTATATTTTCACAGTGGAGTGTGCGAATCAAGTAAATCTAGTCCCAAATTGCAGAAGAAAGCTAAATCTTCCAGAATCCACCATCAGTGTCGTTCTTTATAAAGTTTGGAAATCAAAAAAAAAATCTCGAAATACGACACGTTTTTATTTGGGTTCGCCGCCGCCATCTTGATTTTTGATAATTTGGCTATATTGACAACTGATTTGAGTAGACGATTTAGTCAGCGAGATTTTGACATAAAGTTTGTGAAAATCGGCCAAGAAACTAAAAAGTTGGGAAAAAATTATAAAACTCGTTTAATTTTTTTTTACCCGGTATAACGTAAGTACTTAACATTTGACAGCACCATTCGATTCAGAATTGTTTTTTGGGTGGATTGGTACTTTTATTTGAAGAAAATCGCAAAAACTCCCAAGAAATATCAGCGAACTGAAGAATTGACCAGCCGCCAACTTTGATGCGATATTGCTGGAAAATGTACCAGAAATCGCGAAAGCACCCGAGTGATTATTTGTCCTGGGATGATCCTCTAACGATCCAAAAAAAATTTTTTGATTACATCGTTTTTCCTACAGAAGACAGAAGTACTGCTAGGGACAGGACGAAAATATAAAATGCTCGACAGAATAATCTTTTGACAAGGTCTCATTTTGGGATCACCTGCATCGTTGATCTTATGTAGGATATAGATTATAGAGTGATAACGTGATAACTAACAAAAGAAGAACCAAAAAGACTTGACTTTAGCAACGTATTGCTTCAAGAAAACAAGTCGCAGAATTTTCTAGGTCACATTTTTGGAAATGGTATATCAACAGCTCGAAACTGGTTTGGACTTCTGATCGTATTTTGTTCTTTTTTGTTCTTTCAATGAGTCATTGATTTTTTTGTGTTTTGTAAATTGAGCACTTGAGCAGTAAAACAATAAGCAACAAGCAAGTGTTAAGTTTTCATTTTGTATTTATTTCTCATTCGTTATTTCTGTACATCAAGTTTTCCTGTAATTCCGCGTTGCCTGTTGGGAAATAAACCTATTCTGTTTTATTCTTAACCGAGAAAAAATTTCGGGGCCAGTTTCCACTCTTTGGTGAATAATAATAGAAATTCTGGTTTCACAAAAGAGAATAATGCAATGATTGATTATAGCTGAAGATTTTATGCATTTCCCATGGTCAACCTACAAGGATTGGTCAGAATGAAATCCATTCAATCTAGTATTAGCGGCGGTTATTGCGTATCATATTATTTTTTTCCGCATGCACAGAGGAGAGAGCTTGAGTATTCGTGAGTAGGTACAAGTAGAAATAGGTACAGGCATATAAAGATTTACTGCTGTAATGATTTGTCGAATCGAGTGACACCGTTAAAATGAACCAAACTAAAATTCCTGTGATGTTTGCGATGTGTTCGCAAAAACCAAACACTCTAAAGCGAAATCGTTCGACCCTTATCCCGGAGGCCCGAAAGGAAATGACCCGGACTAATCTTACACCTCCTTTATAACGTTTGCTGTTACTCCTTGGTCAAACATTCTCTTGCACTAGAGTATTGAGTTGCGCTTTCGGCTCGTAAAATTCGCTCTCCCTCTTCAGTTTTATTTCCGTCTTTTTATACACGCGAATAAAAAAGAATTGCTCTAGTATAAGAGGTGAAATAAAAAACCTCGACTCGACGCTTTGATTGAAAATATTACCGCGACCCTTCCGCGGGTTCGTCGTCAAACCTATCATTGCAGTCTCAGCCGTAAAGCATCATGCTATTCTTTCACCTCTGATTCACGTCGCCAATTCCCCGACGTGTGCTTTGGCTATATAGATAGATCGATGAAAGCTTTTCGCGCTGTTTCAGGAATCTCGTACGGCCCTGCACGTGGCCTGCGAGAGAGGTCACTCCGAGGTGGCCGAACTTCTCCTTGCCCACGAAACCGACATGGAAGCCAAGGATGTTAACGGAAATACGCCTTTGCACGTGGCGGCCCAACACCAGCAAACGAAACTGGCCCAGATCCTGCTGGAAACCGGAGCCGATCCCGACAGCGAAAACCTGGTGGGTTGAGTTGCCGACCCTTTGCATAAGTTGGATGATCGGTTTTGCTCGCCCCATCCTTCTTGTCGCCTCTCGTTATTAGCTATTCCCAATTTGGGCAACAAGAGCTTTGCTGGACTAATTGTTTTTTTTTTCCTCTGCAGAAAGGATCCACGGGCTTGCACATAGCCAGTAGTTTGGGGAGCAAGGGTATCTTGGAAGCGCTCCTGCAACACGGGGCGCTATTGGATAAACAGAATAAGGTGAGAATAATAATTTTTTGATCTGATCAACTGATTTTATTCACAAGCATCATAGTTGAAGATACCTAAATGAATAGTTTCCGACTTTTCAAAAGTTTGAAACCAACAGGTGTCCCGACTTTAACCCTATTAATTGTAAGGGTGGATAGACTATCGAGAATAGACTATCAAAAATGAACATGATTTGACCATAGAAACATGCCTCTCAAACGCTTATTAACGGAGATACAGCCCTTCAAAGTTTGACTTGAGTATTTATTTTATTTTTCAATTATTTCATGAACGTGTTGAACTATTTGACTATAACTTGTCAGAGATTTGCTTTGAACGATTATCTACTCATAAGTAGAATTTTATTTTGATCCAACCGTGGTTCTAAAGTTGGGAGGGACTTAGGGGTTATGGGTAAAAGTCGAATTTCGAAAAAAAAATCATATTATGAAGCCCTTAGCTTTTGAAAACCTCGAAGTGCCCTTTCGAAAGCGTTTGGTTTACAAGTATAGTATATGACTGTGTGCATGATTGTCCCTTTGATGGTTTTGATCACTGATTATTACATACAACGCCCTTGATTATTAGACCTACAAGGACTAAAATTCACTCATCTGAATCCCACTGTCAATAGCAACGGAATAAAATGGATGTAAACAACAAAATCTGACAGCTGTCACTTCGGACTTCTTTTTTGGATTAATCACCAAAATATCACTCGTGCTCGAGATTTTCCCAGATAATTTTTGCCAGGCGTTTCCCTCGGGCTGGTTATTTCTGGATAAATGCCCTCCTCCTACGGAGTCGGGCATTTATCAACAGTAATATCACAAGTGCTTGGATTTTCACGATAATTTTGGCCAGGCGATCGCGAGTGCTGATTGAAGCGATAAATGCCCTACGGAGTCCCCTGTAACAATATGTATAAATGCCCTGTAAGAAAGTGTTTCTTACTTTTTTTAAATTTTTTACAACATTCAAAAGGGAACAAAACAAATTGTTTAACTTCGTTTAAAAATGTTCAACTCGGAATCAGTATCAAACTTATTGTTTAGCATGACAGAGTGTCATATTTTTCAAATATCTTTGTGAATAACGATAATCGAGTGAAACTTTGACCGTGGGTTCCACAAAACAGATAATACGAGATTAGTTGATTCGCGATTTTTGTTTGTCAATTTATAGCTGACTGATAATGGAAATGCTGGTTTATCCCTCAATAATGAAAAGATGATGGGTCTAGTACAGATTTCAGGCATTTTTTGTGGGTAATCGCCTAGCATTCAGCAGAAAAAAGTTCAGTTGATCTGCAATCAGCCTTGATCGCTGATCATCTTTTTTGTGGAACTGACGGTGAGTCTCCATAACTCGAAGAATTTTTTACCAAATTTTTTCTACTATTAATTTCGCGCTCCCTGATGCGACTTCCTACGACGTACTGGAGAGTTTATACGTAATTTCTGGGACTCCCTGTATTATATCGCTCTCTGTTCCTTGCATTGAAGAAGCAGAAAAACTTTACAAAAAATTAAACAGAAAGTTGCTTGGGCTATTTTCATAATCCGGGCTTTTGCTGCGATCCGCTTGAAATTAACAACTATCCCAAATGATATTGCGACAGGATAATTTGGAGAATTGGCGAACAAAGTTAAACAAGGGTAAGTTCCAAGTTTCATGAAAATCGTTCCACTAACAAGAGATTTCAATATGGCGGCCAAGATGGCAGCAGAATTATGAAACTCAGCTTGAAAATAGGAATGATCGTACGAGACAAGCGTAACTCTCAAGTTTCATGAAAATCCTTCCACTTATAAGAGATTTCAATATGGCGGCCAAGATGGTGGGGCAATCATGAAATTTGGCTTGAAAATAAGAATGATCGTACTAGACAAGGGTAAGTTTCAAGTTTCATGACAATCGTTCCACTAATAAGAAATTTCAATATGGCAGCCAAGATGGCGGCCGAATTATGAAAGCCAACCTGCCTATTTGGTCCTTGAGGACCTAAGCTATCCACCGGATAAAGTTCAATTTCAAGGGCTGTGGCTTTATTTCCCGAGGAGAAGTTCAACTTCATCGAATTGCACAGGAGATCTCTGTTTTTTGAGAATAATGATAACGATGTATGGATAACAAAAATAGTGCCCATTGGCCACCCTTGGGGACATCAGCTATTAATCGGAAAAAAGTTCCAAGACTCTTGTTTCAATTCTCGAGAAGGAGTACAGCGTCTTAATTTCTGCACGGACTCGGACAGACAGACTGACAGACAGACAGACAGACAGACAGACAAACCGGCCACATAAGCGTCATTCTGTTACTTATATAAAAAAATGTTCTCCGACTGATTTCGACCTCTTGAACACGAATATCGGGTTCACCTTTGAATTGGAACATTTCTTTTTTATCGAAAAACCGAAAAAATGGTAGCCTGTCACATGATTTTCAGTGATACCTACCTACTTTTTTTTTGTTATTGAGCGAACATGTTTTGTAATTTGTGTGCCATTATCCTTCAGGTACCTAGTATTGGCTATTTCAAAATGTTCAATTACTATTTCGGCACGTCTGATTTTAAATTTGTGGGGTCGTGTAATATGCGCCGAGCCGTGGCTTTGCGGTCGTTTTCAAAAATTGATAACAATTGACCCGACGGTCGGATCGAAGTGGAGTTTTTGTCAAAAGAAAGTTCAAATTGTTCTCTAAATATAATGCCGTACATGCAGTGATGTATTTCATTAAGAAATTGTAGTTGCCTGCATATCGCAACTTTCTACATCTTACCGCGAATGCCAGCACTAGATCGGCGAAGCCGCCCTACACCAAAATGTTATTTTTGTAATTATTGTTCCTGATTATTTTGGCAAAATTTTTCTTGATTCGCGTACCAAGGCCATGAGCTACCCATTCGAGTCTGTATTGAATTTCGTTTTGTTCGGAGGAAAGGATATCAAGCACCAGCAAGCAACGAATAAATCATTTGCGGCCGAGCCGTAGTTTCGTGGTCATTTTCAAAAATTAATAACTATTGGCCTGCACCTCGCACCGATGTGAAATTTTCATTAAAATGAAGTTCAAATCATCCTCTAAATATAACTCCGCATATGTATTATGGTAAAATGATAAGATCGGGTAGTTCCTCGCATGTGATAATTTTCGAGATCAGGCCGGCTTCTGAAATGCAGCATTCAACGGCGATGCGGCGTCACACTAAATTGTTATTATTGTCATTGTTTATTATTATTTCGTCAAGATTTTTCTTGGTTCGGGATACAAGGTCATGAGCTACCCAATGGAGTAAAAATTTTTCGCAAAAACCTTTTCGTCTAGGACTAGATGCTGTGACGGACGGACGGACGGACGGACAAAGCGAGGACAAAAGCGCCTTCCCGTTTGGAGAAGTGCGCTAAAAACAAACAAGATAATCATCTTGAGAACATGCATCAAGAGAATCATCTTGGACAGCTTTCTGTCTTTTCTCTTTTCTTGTCACACAACTTTCGGTCGCTCTCGATCCATGCAGTCGTCTGCAGGCCTGCAGGATAATTTACGACTCAGCCGTTGATGATATTTATTTGTCGCCGTAAAACGGACAGCTGGAAAAGTCTCCTGAAAAACGCGGCGAGAAGCAGAAGGCGGAAAGAGCCTTATGAGACATTGAAGTTTACCAAGTGGAAAAAGCGGCATATTGCCTTATATTGCGTAATAAGTAAGGGAGTAAGTAAAGGGCGGATAACAATCAACAACCACAACATAAAGTGAAAGGAAGTGAACCCCAAATTTCCTAGAGAATTTCCCATCTTGGATGGGATAGGGCCTTGGTCTTTCTCCTTCCATTAGGCGTCTGCCTACTCCAAGTTCTAATCTGAGTGTTTTTCATCTTGTGTGTGTTACAGAATGGAAACACGCCCTTGCACCTCGCCTGCCAGGCTAATGTCGTCGAAACGGTGGAGACTCTGATTGCCAAGGGGGCCGATTTGAACTGTCTCAACGCGGTGAGTGCCATGTTTCACTTTAGGCAACTTCAGGCAGATGTGAAATTGTCGTACTTTATTGGGATTTGTGTTGGAATGTAAAATCATCACGGGGCTATTGGCTTTCTTGGAAAACATTTCTGTTGATTGTAAATTGTGTAGCGGGACGAATGTACATTTTATGAGCGAAGCAAACCATCAAATATTTACTAGATGTTCAAAATCTTCAATTTTGAGCACCCAGTATCTCAAAACTGACTCAAGGATAGTATCCACATTCAAAAAGACTTGATTATAGAGGGTAAATACAGGGTGATTCATACCACATGGTCATCCTTTTTTTTTCTCGAGAACCACCAACGTTAGCAAGTTGCAGTGGAAACTACTTAATTTTTTTTTAAGTTTGATTCCATCGGTCAGCAGAATTTTTCCACCAAAACTTTTCCATCTTTTTGTGTACAATATTGAGTGTACACTTGTATTGTCCTAGTTTTGTGCAGTTTTAGACCATGCTATTGATTGATTTAAATTTTTCAACCAATGGCGTTACGCCAAATTGCTCTGGATCAAAACAATGTTATATATAGTTATCAGAAACGCACTAAGCTTTCATTTCGGACAATTCCAACATTTTAGAATAGCCAAGGCATATAGAGTTGCACATCATACTAATCGCTTGAAAAAGTTCTATTGAATGGTGTTCACAGTTTAAAAAAACATTGATTGTGGTCTCAGTCCATGCACCAAAAAGTATTTTTCCGCGTTTTTCTTTTTTATCATGAAATGGAAAGCGCCCAAAATTTTTGAAATTTTTACAGAGTAATCAAACTTCTAGAGACTTTTCAAATAACGTGCCTATCACTCAATTTTGTATAAAAAAAATTGGGCAATATTTCAAGGAGTTTTGAAACTGGAAGTTTTGGTGGAAAAATTCTGCTGACCGAAGATAAAATCGAACTTGGAAAAATGCTGAATTGAATAGTTTTCACTACAACTCGCTAACGTTTACTATTCTCAAGAAAAATGTAAGGGATCATGTTTCTCGAAATCACCCTGCATTAGCTCCGATACAGTTGAATATTCAAAGTAACGGCTGTAGCAAAATACATAAAAAAAAATAGATTCAACTTTTTTTTGTTATTTCAAACTGTTTGAATGGGGTACTTGCGAAATTGAACAGATTTGACTGACAATTCACCTCACTCCTTAAAATAGTAGGCCGTTCAAGTGTATTACCACCAAGGTCATTGGTGAAAACACCCCTCCAGAATGACCAACCTCAAACATTCAAATAGTTTTCACTTTTTCATGAAGATTTTCGGTGTTGTTCGGTTAATTGTCTTAACAAATACACCTCTAGGTTCGATATATTATCGCTTACATCTCGATTTACACTCGGATCCCCTCGTGAAAATTCTCGATGTAGCGATAATACACCTCACCTATCGGTGTATTACATACGAGAATACTTTTATTCATCAACAAGAGTAACAAGGAGTATTTCCCAAAAATGTCATTGGTTGGAAAGATTTTTTTTTCGACTTTTTTTTCTCAAAGGGTTAGTAACAAGTTTTTTGCATTGACACATTCTATAAATAGGCAATGTCCTGTTGAATATCAACTGAATAAATAAATAAATAAATAAATAAATATTTGTGACGTCAAAAATATATATTTTCAAAACGGGCATTACGGCCGCAATTTTGGTAATTAGTCAGGGAGCAAGGCCCTTCTACGACGCTTCTAAAAATAAAAACTTAGCACTTTTTAGGTTCACGGTTGAAAAAATACACATCATATCCAGAATCTCATTGCGCATCTGACCTCGCTAAGGATTTCGTTCGCGCGGATTGCAAAATAGTCGAAAAAAATTCTTTTGCCGAAGAACTTGAGTTATCGAATTTCTAATAATTTTCGGTTCACATTGTGATTGTCGGCGAGTTTTTGAAATTTTTTCAATATTTCTTCTACCGATTGAAAGCTTGACATAAGCAGATTATGGTTGGCTCACAATAAAACTGATCTGGTGAGTAGCAAGTCCACAAAAAATTGTTAAAACAAGACATGCATTGAAAACGAGGTCCAAATTTCGTCATCGAGGTACTTTTTTTATTATTGAAGATAGATGGGTAATAATGTGAGACAAAATGTGTACAACAGAACGAAGACATTTTTAAAGAAAGTACGCAAAGAATCGGACTAATGGTTCAGCAGATATGATTTTTCAAAGTGAAGCGCGGGAAGCGGTTTCGTCCGACAGGCGCCTGGCGCCTATATTGAGCGGCAAATTCGCACGGCACGGGGGGATCGTTATAGCCTGAAACGATGAAAATTATGTCTACTGGCATACAGAACTGTACGAGTGATACATCAAATTTTTCGTCTTGAAGTATTGAATACCAATCTGAAAGAAACGACATTGGCCGTTGGTCAAGACAAAAGTTACAGATCGAGAAACAAGCGAGGGAACAAGCGGTTCGTTTATTTTCGAAAAGTGGAAACCACAAGACGCTTTTAGCCTTAGAAGCGAAATATGAATTCGCTCATTCTTCATTGCTACATTTTTAACAAATATTTGTTCAATATTATTGAATTTATAAGTTGGATCAAAGTTGGAGGGGCTTAATTCCTATCCTGCTGCTGTTGTCTGTTTTGGAGTATTTTGTCCTTTACCAATGGTAGGTATACAAAAGGAGCTTCAGAAAGCTTCTGATTGAGAAGATTCCAATTTCACAAAAACAACCATCAAAATTCACATTGCAAAGATGATGAAGATGTGATTATAAATATGAATACACCAGTTCAACACCTATGCTTCTTGTGGCGTTACACATCTTTGACAATTAGGTAGGTTTGTGTCAAAGATGTTAATTGTAGTGGAGTGTTATTTGGTGATTATGAATTATGATTATTATAATAAAGTTTTAATTGAAACTTGAATAGTTACTTATTTAATGAAGGATTGAAGGCGCATCTACATTTCACAAGTTGAGGATTTCTTTTTCTGTCCCGTTTTGATCGGGAGTATTGGGACAAACTTGGCATCGTCTCTTGTATGTCGTTGGAAATAGACAAATAGGCAAGAGGAGCGGAATGAAAAATCCTTCAACTTTTCAAAAATGAACGACCTGCTTGTTTCTCGATCTATAACTTTTGTCTTGACCAACGGCCAATGTCGTTTCTTTCAGATTGGTATTCAATACTTCAAGACGAAAAATTTGATGTATCACTCGTACAGTTCTGTATGCCAGTAGACATAATTTTCATCGTTTCAGGCTATAACGATCCCCCCGTGCCGTGCGAATTTGCCGCTCAATATAGGCGCCAGGCGCCTGTCGGACGAAACCGCTTCCCGCGCTTCACTTTGAAAAATCATATCTGCTGAACCATTAGTCCGATTCTTTGCGTACTTTCTTTAAAAATGTCTTCGTTCTGTTCTACGCATTTTGTCTCACATAATTACCCATCTATCTTCAATAATAAAAAAAGTACCTCGATGACGAAATTTGGACTACGTTTTCAATGCATGTCTTGTTTTAACAATTTTTTGTGGACTTGCTACTCACCAGATCAGTTTTATTGTGAGCCATCCATAATCTGCTTATGTCAAGCTTTCAATCGGTAGAAGAAATATTGAAAAAATTTCAAAAACTTGCCGACAATCACGATGTGAACCGAAAATTATTAGAAATTCGATAACTCAAGTTCTTCGGCAAAAGAATTTTTTTCGACTATTTTGCAATCCGCGCGAACGAAATCCTTAGCGAGGTCAGATGCGCAATGAGATTCTGGATATGAGGTGTCTTTTTTTAATCGTGAACCTAAAAAGTGCTAAGTTTTTATATTTAGAAGCGTCGTAGAAGGGCCTTGCTTCCTGACTAAATGTAGGAAAAAGAAAAATACGGGTATATTATTCTCAACCATACTATCGATTAAGCCAATAAAAAAAAATTTAGCAAGTACTCATTGCCAAACAGATCCCTTCTCATAGCGAAGATGTTTTCTTAATTAAATAAACAATGATTTCAAAGTCTCTTCACAAATTTTGTTTTATTCAATTAAACTGTTTGGATCGACAGCCGCTTGATCCGTAATTTTCGGATTTTCCTACAGCCAAAACTTCATCAATTTATTCGACCGACTTAAAAATGTACCTAAATATTTTCACAGAGGCTACAATCGCCAATTCACATAGCTGCCGAAATGGGCCACACTGATATCTGCAAGCTGCTTCTGGCTGCCGGCGCGGACATAGAACAGAGGGAGCAAGGGGGTCGTACGCCCCTCTACATTGCCGCCAGGGGTAGCTTCACGGCCATAGTCGACATGATAATTAAAACTGCCAGATTGGATTACCCGGCACATGTGAGTGGTCTGTATTGCGTTCGGCATCCTCCCGCGGAGCTTCAATTGTTTTAAAAAGTAATGGACGAAATTAGAAAAGTTGGAAAGCCCGTCATGTGTGTCAATCCCAGATTGCCATCAGTGGAATGATGGTGGCGGCGCAGACCAAATAATGGAATTTTAATTGGCAGAAAAGTCCCTCTGCCTTTTAAGCGACATATATTATTGAAGTTCCTTTTCCCAGCTTATCTGTCTCTCCTGTATATATGTCATATAGTTGAAGCTCTTTGCGATGGTGTTATTTCGAGCACCACCGGCACTCAAAATGATTGGACGCGATTAAAAATCGATGGATGAATGTTTGCCTCAATGCCAACGTGTAAGATTGTTCGTGCTCGACAAATTTGATAGGAATTCATATGAAGCAGGTTGAACAAAAGTTGAAAGATAATTCAGGAATTAGAAAAACTCGTGAGGATGACTGGTAGAGATGAATATGAAGCACACATGTGGCCATCGGCTTCGCGATTATTCCAACAAGCTCTTGAAGCACGGCAGCTCCGCCAATTGTGCAAGTATGTGTCTTATTTTGTCGTCGTCGTATATGTCGTCATCTCCAGTGAGTTTTGTAACAGTATAAGAGGGCTCCGGAAATTGGAGGGGATTTTTTGGAATATAAGACGTGTCACACAGCACAGTGATCGTAGGTACGTATCCTACTTGACACATGGGAGCATGGTTTGCGCTTGACTGTTGAAGGATGAGACCTTTGCCTGCCTCAAATTCATCTGAGGTGGGACGGAACTATACTAGATTCATTTTTCGATACAGCCGATCTGAGGAGCACCTGTCAAGTTTCAGTTTCCATACACTATCATGACCAATTATTGCAAGATCTTACAAATTTTTGATAATTCACACTAAAAACCTGAAAGTAATGTAATCCTTCATCAAGAAACTCTATATGCTCCTAGCTATACCTATCCAGAATAATAATTGCGCGCGTTCATTCTACTGATGCTCTGTCCGATTTCTTCTGAGGTAGGTATACTATACCTATAAGAGTTATTAGACTGAGTGATCGGTAATGTTCGCATAAGTATACCTAACACTCTTCTCCTTTTCATTTCCTTCTTGTTGATAATGGAAGCTAAAGCTCCTTTTTTAAAGAATTCACCGAACAAACTTCTTACAGTTTAAAATAAGTTCACTTGCGGGCAAAAACAACAATGAAAAATGTGCTGCTTCAATAAACTAATCTTGTTGTTCTTTGTTGTGCCAGGAGGAGCCGATGAACGGTTCGAGCAAAGATGCCAACTGCAAGCCGGCTCTGAGTACCGCCAGGAGCAAATGGCGATCATCAAAGGACGAGGCGAGAGGCAGGGACAACGAACGGCTGAGGGAGATTTTGTACAAAGTGGCCTACAAGCATTTAGAGCCCGGAGAGTGGAAACTTCTGGCTCATCATTGGGCTTTCACAGACGAACAAATCAAAGCTATTGAGCATCAATACAACGGTACTAAATAAAAGTTACTCCTTCACAGGGTTTTACCCGTACTTATAAAAAAAATACTATTGCAGATCACTAGAATCTCTGATCTAATTGAATCGCTTATCACTAAAAAGAACAGTCTTATTCACTAGTTTTTCAGAAAATGGAGTTTCACAACTTGAATAAATTCATTACCGACATTATACTGTTACGATATTTCGCGTACGGGTTCGAATATAATTGAGACTATCGTTTTAAAACACACACACTGTTTATTTCTGCGTACTACAATATATACGCGCCAACAATTATCCACTTGGAAATATCGCTGTGATTATCGCTCGCTGCCTCTTCCAATTCAATACTACTCGTGAGCTCCCTGGTTGATGCCTTATATAGGCCTCCGAATAGTGTTCCCGAACTTTCCGTCATCTTCCAGCAATTTCCATAGTGGTCTGGCATTATGCGGTTTCTAGACGACTCCTGAATAATCACACACACCTTTCGCGTGCTTTCCGTGTGTTCTGGAATCTGCACCTCCGCCAAAGTGGACAGATGTGTCTTGATCGAGCGTTGAAGTCTCTCCATTCAGTTTCACGTACACGAACGCTCTGGAATGCACAAGAACACTCCGCACGTGCACACTACGATCTAATGGATGGAAGAATCCAGAAAGATCGCGTGTTTACCACTATGCACAGAATTGCCGCTCGTAACAATACATTTGAAATCTTCTCCCTAATACCTAACACATACTCAACAAATTCCAATAAAGCATCTCTTTTGTTCAAGTAAAGTAGATCTTCTGCAGTTTCTCACAGTTTTCATCACTTTATGTTCCTGATTTGGTTTATTGGTCTCTGACAATCAAATTTTTGTTATGTTTCAATATACGGGGTGTTTATAAGAATCTGTGATCGTGGCAGGCATGGGTCAGGCCGAAAAACGCAGTAACAGGCGCCATTGTAGTGATCGAAAGCGGATTCCAAAGGCGATGCGATCACAGACATTGATAAACACCCGGTATAATTTTGTGAGTACTTCTTAAGTATTAAGGAGAAGATTTTAGATGTAAAATGTGAGTAATGAACTTATTTAAAATGTTAAAGTCATTTCTTTCATTAAAAAAAAACTAGAATAAAAGTGACTTAATAATAATAATAATAATCGGTTCAATTATAATCAAGGAAAACTGTTTTGTGGAATTTACTTTGGGTTCCACCAAAGATGTGTCAGTTCTCAGTTCAACACATTAATAGGGTTCCACTAAAGCTGTGTCAGTTCTCAGTTCAACACACTAACAGGTAACGAAATTTTGTTTGATTAATTCCTGTTGAATGACGACACAAATCCAGAGACAGAATTCATGAAAGCGACAAGTCTGATTTCACAAGTGTGTCGTGCTGGTAACCATTCTCAAAGTTATAAAATTAAAGTAAAATGGGACTTGTACAATGATGTTATGGGCTCCAGGTCTCACAAAACAGAACGAAGGAGAAGGAATGATTCAATTCCGTGGTCAAACAACTAGCATTGGCCAAACCAATGGCGTTAACACACTGTGGTTACTTGTTGGTGGAACCCGCGGTTAGTGTTGTACTTAGTAAAAAAAAGTCAGACCTAAAATTTTAGTGTTTACAATTCCAGTAACTCCCAACTTCCCTAACCCCCAACTCATGCTAACTGCATTTAAATGCAGCATTAATATTTTTCCCTGAGGAGCTTGTGGTGTGGTTAGTTAGCGCGTTCGACTGCCACTCCAGAGGTCGCGGGTTCGATCTCCGCCGCGGACGGATTTTCGGCCTCGAAAAACAAGCTCCTTGGTTTAGTTGGAATGCTTGCTAAATGCAAGACGCGCCCGTGTGTCGCATAGCACGTAAAATACGAACGATGGTGCCGACCCCATGCGATGTTGGTGGTCGTTAAAAATCCCTACCCTGTGTTGGAACACACAGGGGTTCGGCAAAATTTCCGGTATAGTGGAGGATAGCATTCACCGGCGTCGGTGTTAGGCCTCGTTGCGGAAATAGGCCGACGTTAAATAAACGAATAAAAAAAATATATATATTTTTCCCTCAAAAATGAAGAAAAAGAGATATAGAGATTTTGATGAGATTCCATTAGATGTTAGTTCACCTTGTTTCCGTTCGGATTACGCCACTTTTTTTAGAAGCCGAATAGCCCTAAAACACTGGAAAAGTTTCTAAAGGATTGCTGGGACATTTTTTGACAAACGAAAAAATTATCAACTGTTTTATCATTTGTTGAGAGACGAGAAAAAATGAATACATGGCTGTTTTTTGAAAAAAGTTGTCAACAAAGAAGAAAAATATATTTTTTCACATAATTGAAAAAACGCTATAAATCCATTCCAAGCTTAAAAAACCACAGCTTGCCATGAAAAATTCGAGTTTCGTTGGTGTCCCTGATTTTTGATGTTCAATGTCATCTTGATACAAGGAAGGTTACGTTGAAATTTGTGTTCCAATGACATAAAACCTTCACTTAAACTACACTTTGTTGTCAAATTGTCATCTGGGAACTGCGTCGCCGGCAGGTCGCCGGTTTGCTCACTGGCCTGAGGCGCTTTCTTTCGGCGAGGATCACAGATCATGATCCTCTGGAACAGAGAGTGAATTAACGTACCTTGTTCTTACAGGGCACACGAGATCACTTGCGACGAAATCACACTCCAGCGATAGAATCATATTCTCCTCGGTCATTTTTTTTTTAATTAAAACCGTCTGACTTTTTCAATTTATCAACTTATCACATTGTTCAGCTTGAAGAAAAAATATCACAGACCACTGTAGTTTTTTCAAGCTTGGAATGAATAATATTTATATATATTAAGTTTTCTAATACACTCACCGTGGATTCCACAAAAAAAATTATACGAGACTAGTTTGATTCGCGATTTTTGTTTGTCAATTGGTAGCTGACTGATCAATGGAAATGCTGGTTATACATACGTCAATAATGAACAGCAGATGATGGGTCGAGTACAGATTCCAGGCATTTTTAGTGGGTAATCGCATAGCATTCGGCTGTTATTCATTTGTATCGCCCGTTTTCTCAAAAACTGCAGTGGTACTTATTGTTGGGCCATCCTGTATTCTTGAATGTTATTACCTAATACTTACTCAAGAAAAATATTGAGAATTTCAGATAAATTAACAAGTAGGTACTTAGTTCAGTTTGAGTTATTATCATTTTTAATATTAATTCCAGGACCTTCCAGCTTTAAAGAGCACGGCTTCAGGATGATGCTAATTTGGAGTTACGGTTTGAGTCCCGACGTCAACCCGATTCGAGAAATGTACGAAAGTCTAACGGCAATTGAAAAAAGGCCTTTAGCTGGTGAGATATTGCATTCTTTGTACTTATACAAAAAAAAAAAAAATTAATTAGGTACTTACTAATTTTTTTATTTTCCAGATAATTTACGACGTAAAATCGATCAAGAAAACGAAACCAGACGAAAAGGCAGCCAAAAGAAATGTTGTAAAATATGTTAGAAACAGGACCAACCGACCAGCAACAGATGGAGTCTTATGAAACCAAACATATCCAAAAAAATAACTAATTTTGTATAGAACTATATATTTAGTACGAACCTCCACTATTTTCTAATCCAAATTTTTAAAAATGGTAGGTAGCTACCCATTATTGTTGGGGCGCTATTGCGAGTTTTCTGTTGGTAAGCAATGCCACTAGATATAATAATAATGTGGTGATTGTTCGGTATGCGTTGAATCCTTTCGAGGACTCTCATGAATTGATAAAAAATGGTATCAACCGCCGCAATAATGATCGACGCTGTATACATGGTGATGCCGAAAACTAAATCAAATTCCATATTTCATGAACAAACACAGGTAGAGCTATGTAAATTAGCAGAAACATGCTTGCCTGAAACCTGAAACCATAATGAAGATTCTTGGAATACCTTCATTCAATAGTTTCTGAAATATGTTGAAAATAGAATTCTGAAAATCTTAATGTGTTCACGTCAAGATTGACTTCCACAAGGCTGCCTTATCTCTGGGATAATTTTCAAAATAAAAACTGATTCTTGAAGGAGTTTCACTGAACTTTTTGAACTTGCCGATTACAAATTTTTAGACCATTAATTTACGGGGTGTCGTGAATATTCTAAAAAAAAAAATTCTCATTACATGCAGTCGATGTAGACTTTTATCCTGATTACAACGAAATAAATATAAAACTCACGGGTTCATTTGGCAAACAAACTGTCAAAATATTGATAACAGTTTGAAATATTGAAAAATCACAATCAAGACGATTTTGAGATTTTTGTTTCAACAAACTATAATTTTTTGAAAAATGAACACGTAAGTGCTATGTTTACAGGGTGTTTGCAAACTTGGGGTAGGAAATTGAGCCGCAGTTGGAGAAAGGCTTCAAAAGTGCCAGAAAAATGTTGAAAAAAATTTATGATACTTTTTTTTTGGAAATAGGAGGGTCAAAAGATGATCCTTCGACCCCTTCTATTTTCGTTATTTTTAAAGATTTCAGGAAACTTTTTCCATCAGACTAGGAAACAAATTTTTTGAACTTTTGGATGTGTTTTGTAATTTTATTTTGTGTACAGGGTGAGTCATAAATCATAACAGTCTGTTTTTCCTCGAAAATGCCCGTGAAAGGTTCTAGAAGTTGTAAAACTGATGTGAGCAACAAAGAGCAAAATACTTCTCATATCAGATTTTCTGCATGCATTTTTGAAGAAATCCAGATTTCCAGGATTTACGACTCACCCTGTATAGTAAATATAATTCCAAAACACATTCAAAGGTTCAAAAAAATTGCTTTTTGGTCTGTTTAAAAGAGTTAGCTAAAATCTTTCAAAATAACGAAAATAGAGGGGGTCGAAGGACCACCTTTTTACCTTCCATATTTAAAAAAATGGAAACCCTAAAATTTTTTCAACATTTTTCTGATACTGTTGAAGCATTTCTATAGCTGCGGTTCAATTTCCTACCCCAAGTTTGCAAACACCCTGTATTTGTAATGAGGACAAAAGTCTACATCGATTGCATTATTCAAATAAATGTGAATGTAATAAAACAAGACAGTTCAGTTTTTTGCGACATCTGTATATAGGTAGGGATCTGGAAAAAGTTCAGCAAAAATCCTTCAAGAATCAGCTTTTTATTTTTGAAATTGGTTATGGATAAGGCGGCTAGTGGAGGGGTTTATCTTAACATGAACACCTGCATAGTTAATTGATGTCTCAATTAATCACTAATTATATCCGCGATATTATGAATAAGGCCCCAGTATTTCCACCTCTAGTTTACTTCAACCGAAGTGTAGGTAAATTCCATAGTCACAACTGTTGAAACAATGGTGGATATTTGTGGCGTTTAACTTCAAGTTAGGCTCAGGGGAGAGGTAACCCGTGATAAAAATTCTGGACCTGAAACGATGTAGGCAAAGAGATAAATCGATAGCCGACTATGCTTCCACTGATTGTTACCGAAAAAAAAAAACAAAAAAACAATAGCACCTCGACTACTACCCAAGGGCTCGATACCAAGTTGCAGGCGCAAAAGTTAGGACGGTGTAACTTGCCAAATAGAGCGGTCTGATTGGCCGTTGCTATAGTAACCGCACTAACGGCGATCTCAGCCCCAACTTGGTATCAAGCCGTTCGTTACTAGTTCAAAAATATGCCTATGAAAAAACGTTTTTGAACACAGATGTTGGAACTGATCCACCGCCAAGTACTGAAAAATGTGTCTTAGGTCATTTGTCAATATTTCAAAAACAATAAATCAAAAAATAGCTCTTGCATTACGTTAGAGCCGATTGATCCCACCTGGATGTAATTATCAAAAAAACAGACTGTGGTTCTGACTTGAACAAAAATCTTGTTTATATTATTTTTTGCAACATACCATTTATTACGAACTAGACTTCTACGACCTCTTTATCATAAAATCATGTCGATTTCTAAATATTCCAGTTCTTCTATTTTCCATTCATAAATAGGTTCAGTACGACAATGAAAAGTGGAAACCGAGGTGAGAACAGTGTCATAATCAACGTCATTCTGGAACAGTTTGTTCTCTAAGACTAATAATTTTTCTGATATAGTAATCGTATCTTATTTTATTTATCAATTGCGCTAATATTCAAACAGTGGAAGAATAAATTTAGCTGTTCAGTTTTCCTTTCCCTCTACAGGCTGTCCGTTTTTCGAGGCTAAGCATGGGTATCTCGCTTATCTCGAGAGATACAAAGTCGGTTAAATTAGGAAAAAGTTACGCATTTTCATGACGATCAATGATCCAAAAAGAAATTTGACGTATCGATTTTAGTTTTTGAGATATCGTGAGAAAACAGGAATTTGAATTTTTGTTTTAATTTTTTATAAAACAGTTGAAGGTGGCCTTTTCTAATCTAGACATTGTCGGGGCACTTTTTCAAGGGGAATTCAAAGCTGCCAAAATCTTAACTCTAGCTTTCAAAACAACCGAGATACGACATTGAACTTTTTGCTCTAATGGGCGCCATATTGGATTTTGATATTTTTGAATACGGTATTCTTTTCTGGTTACAACGATGTGCCACATGTCACTGTTGAATAAATGTTCAACATTTACGTTTTTTTTTTTATTGTCGGTGCTGATTTTGTTTCCAAAGCACTCTTTGAAAAATAAAGAAATAATTTTTTGCTCAAAAGCATGAATTCAACAGTGGCATGTGACACATCGTTATAACCAGAAAAAAAAAATTGTATTAAAAAATGTCAAAATCCAATATGGCGCCCATAAGAGAAAAAAAAGTTGAATGTGATATCTCGGTTGTTTTGAAAGCTAGAATGAAGATTTTGGCAACATTGAATTCCCCTTGGAAAAGTGCCTTCACAATGTTTCAGTTAGAAAAGGCTATCTTCAACCGTTCTTCAAATAAAAAATAAAAACAAAAATTACAAATTCCTGTCTTTCCTCGATATCTCAAAAACTAAGACTGCCATGTCAAATATCTTTTTGGATCATTGATCGTCATGAAAATTCGTAACTTTTTTCTAATTTAACCGACTCAGTATCTCTAAAGATAAGCGAGATACCCATGCTTAGCCTCGAAAAACGGACACCCTGTATATTTCGTTCCTTCATGAATCGCAATTTCAGTGGAGGATTTACGCTGTACCTATGTTTGCATAATATCTTCTTTGTGAAATAAAATATCTATACGCAGTCATATTATATTGTCCTACCTATGTAAGTACAGTATTTTTCTGAAGCGATAAAGAGCTTCAGAAAGGAAAAATATTCGTACAATAAAATAATATAGTTCTTGTTTTCCAAAGCCCTCGTTTGTCATTGTATTGATCAGTGTAATAATCAGCAAAGTCCTAAATTATAGCGCACATCGATGTATGTTGGTTATTTGTTTCAAAATATATTTATGTTTTGTACAGTTCCTCATACGAGTATAATATATTTCTTACTACCATTATATGATTGTAGCATTGGTTATGTTGAATAAAATATTTTTTATAAGAATTAATAACTAACTTCAACTCTCCACTTTTTCCCGAAGTTATATTCTTATTATTCCTACCTACATCTAGGTTAACAAATTTGCGTTTGAGTCAACTTTCGGCGTTTTCCAGTTACATTCAATTACCAATTACACCGTCCAAAGGAGTCCAATGGCTCGTGATAGATCCTGCTTTAATCCTCTTATCCTGTTGATCTGCGAGATTTGCCCGATTGTTTTTATTTGTTATTCGTCGAGCATCAGGGGAAGGGATAGCTATCGCTCTGGTCAGAAATCTACTGTGTGGTAGGATGTACCTCTAGAATAACTGTTCTAATTATCCTGGCGCGCTCTGAACGAACAGGTGTACAGAGCCAATCAATGTTGATTTTTCTTCAATCACTTCTTGTTTGGTTTTGTGCCATCAACACAGTCGCATGGAGTTCACATGTTGGAGTTGTGGAAGTTGTCGTGCGAGTGGAGGGAGGCGAAGATGTGGCACAACTTTTAGCCGAAGAAACCGGACATCGTTTCAGAGGACCTGTATGTATTTTTTTGCAATAAGTATATCCGCTTATTTTCAAAATGCTGATCAAAAAGTAACTTTATCCACTCATATCTCTCTAAGGCCCAGTTGTTCGCTTTTCAAGTTCAACTCAAATTATTCTAATTTTTTGATATAAACTCCTGAAAACATTAAAAATAAAGCTCTGGAAGGCTCTCACCTATGTGGCAACTTTATATGGTGATATCCTTCTCTAACGATAAACATGGAGACGTGGTCATAGTTCCTGAATCCCAAGTTTTTGCCGAAACCGATTATTAAATCAGAAAAGGAATATAGGTGAAAATATTCTCAATGAAGGCTAACCCACAATAATTCACAATTCATTCAAAGTTTTTGAGGGTCAAATTGACCTGATCTGAGAATTTCGTTGTCAAAAACGGTTTTTTTGGCGAAGCATATCGAACTATCCCTCGAACTACCCTCGAATGTCATTTACTCATTTAGTTCGCAAGAGGTGAGTGAGGCTTAGTCAGAAGGTTCCGGTAGGGCTCTGATATGGAATGTACTAGAGAATAACAGTATACCTATCCTTTTTCTGCCAGAATAATGATTTTGCAGGAAAATGGGAAAAACCAGGACCAAGTCCTCATGAGAATGGTTTAGAGACTTTGGTGATGATAAAAAATCTTTTTTCCGACGTGTTCAGAGTTTTTATTTTGTTTGAGATCGGTTCCAAGACCGTTATTACGGTTTCAACTTCAGTCAGCTGCTAAAATTTGTTTGATTTAATACAAATTATTAGTTGGTTTAGAGAATTATATGTATAGTAGGTATAAGGTTTGGGAATGTTGCCGGCGCCCAACGTTCCCAGTGGGAACTTCAACAACACAATTTCAATTTTTGCTCCCGTAATTTCATGGTCACTTGATGACAATGAACACCAAGTGGACATCCCCCGAACGTCAGATGATCGACCTTCTATGGAAGTCCATGTTGTGATATATGGTCACTAAACGGACGTTTTGTGGACGTACAGTTGCGGCCTCATAAAAGTTCACACCGATGACAATCGTATAGTCATGCTCATTCAAAATTACGTCAAAATTGAATCAGCATGGCCACTCGATCGCCGTCGGTGTAAACTTTTATGAGGCCGCATCTTTACGTCGGATGATAAAGAACGTGTCATGGACATCCACTCGTAGTCCCTCATACACAAAGGGATTTCCACTGTACGTCCATAGAACTACTTTGTGATTGTGCTATCTGGGTTACCTTACCTACTCGATATTAAGTACCTACCACCTAGGTGTGCAGTAGGTGTGAGTGCACGTATTAAAAGCACACCTTATGTCGAACAATAATAAATTTACTAACGGAAGCAAACAAGTTCTCTATATTTCCCATGTTATCACCACTGTATTGATAGAGATACTGATAATATATAATATTGATACAGGACCACAGGAGTAATGAAAAAACAGAATGACGCAAATTTCTCAATCCTCATCATATTTTTGCAGCCGATTGAGAGTGGGTTGAATATTAACATTTCAGTAGGGGTAATAAGAATGTAAAAGTGATTTCAAACTTTTTCGAACTAATAATGAAAGCCCGCTACTGCACAATAAATTGATATGGGTAGTTGGCTACCTTACTTCAAAGGGGTGGTTTAAAAAAATTAGAAATATAAAAATTTTCCTGTGAAAACTTTTGGCGGCGAGAAATCAGGTGTGACAACTTTTCAAATATACATAAGAATGTATGTATAATAATCAACTGGACATGGAATGTTCTTTTATTTTTTAATAGACAACTGTTGGTCATATGCATCAGGGCATCTAAAACAAGCGAGTATGCCTTCACGTGCGTGAGTCTCAGTAGCGCATTTTCTCAAAGAGGCATATTGTGGACGTAAAGAAATTTGGTTAAAGGAGAAACACCATTCCTTGCCCACTTTTTTCATTCGAAACTCATTCGACGTGGGGGAGCGGCAGTGTGGCAAAGAAATTCTTCCACAGTTTGAGTTTGGAGTTTCTGAATGTTTGAGGTAACATTAAAATGTAAATCAGTGTAAATTATTGAAAGTTGCACTTTTTCTTTTGGGGGTGGAAGTTGGAGGCGGCGCCATATCAAAAGTAGCCTATTCTTTCCCAATTTCAGTTAGCTATCCATATAGCGAAAGAATTAGATCGTTATGTCTTCGGGTTTATGTTTTTCATTCATCTCTCACTTTGAGGGCAGCGTGTGGGGGCGGCAGCATTCGGCAAAGTAACTGTTGCACAGTTTGAGTTGAGAGTTTTTGAATGTAAGGGAAATATGACAATCAGTGAAAACTGTGAAAGTTGCATTTTTTTGTTTGGAGGCGGCAGCTGGAGGCGGCGGCTAATTTAAAGTGGCCTATCTTTTTACAATTTCAGTCAGCTATCAATATAGTGAAAGAATTAGATCGCTATGTCTTCAGGTTCATGTTTTACATTCATCTCTCACTTTGGGGGCAGCGTGTGGGAGCGGCAGAGTTTGGCAAAGAAATTCTTGCACAGTTTGAGTCAAGAGTTTCTAAATGTTTGAGGTAACATTATCAGCTAAATCAGTGAAAATTGTTGAAAGTTGCACTTTTTTCTTTTGGGGGCGGAAGCTGGAGGCGGCGCCATATCAAAAATAGCCTATCCTTTTCCCTTTTTAGTTAGCTATCCATATAGCGAAAAACTTAGATCGCTATGTCTTCGGGTTCATGTTTTTCATTTATCTCTTACTTTGGGGGCGCCGTGTGGGAGCGGCAGCGTTCGGCTGAGCAAATGTTGCACAATTTGAGTTGGCAGTTCCTAAAGTTTAAGGGAACATCTCAATCAGTAACTTTGTGAAAGTTGCACTTTTTATCGTTTGGGAGCGGAATCTGGGGGCGGCGACTAGCCAAAAGTGTCCTATCCTGTCCCATTTTTAGTCAGCTATTCATATACCGAAAGAATCAGATTGCTATGTCTTCGGGTTTATGTTTTTCATTTTAAAGTGATTGGGGGCGGTTTTTAGCAGTTTTTTCATGTCGGCGGCGCATATTGAAGACGGAATGTTTCTTGGCTTACGTTAATAAGTGGCAACTATGTATTATTAAAAAAATGAGGACACCAGAGCATCAGGTCTGGTAGAAAGTGCAATATTATGTTATTTCAAGTTTATCGGAGGCGGTTTTCTTTATGTTGGCGGCGCAATGTAGACATCCAATATAGCCTAGCCCTCCTTTGGGAGTGGCAGCTATGTAACAGTGAAAAAATTAGAAAGCTAGGTCGTCTCGTTTGGGAGGAGTTCGAGGAACGGACGGACGGACGGACGGACGGACAAAGCGGTTGCAATAGCGATTTTCATCAAGATGGAAAATGCGCTAAAAATCGCGACTTTCCTCAACGGTACGGTATATGGAATTCTCGATGGAAACTAAAATCTTTTACTAAGCCCACAAAAAATAAAGAAAACCATTGCTATTTTCGGAATTATGAAGGGTCAAAAGGTGGTCCTTCGAACCCTTTTAGTTTCGTTACTTCAAAAGATTTTAGTTTTTAGTAAACTGTTAACTGTTCAATAGGACTCTATTGAAGTGAAAAAATCTAATTTCTCTAAAGAAATCTTGAAAGCATTCTTTGGAAGAAAACCGTGTGAGCATCGTGTGCTCTACATCGGTAAATGGTTCAGAAGCAATCAAGTCAAAAGGCAGACTAACCCATTTCTTCACGAGCATTAGCTATATGTTTCAACCACGATATAGTAGTTTGAACACAAGCCGAATGTAAGTTTGAGTGTTGCAAATAATTACCATTGCC
The DNA here is from genome assembly GCA_949128115.1 of Anaspis maculata. Classification (NCBI taxonomy): domain Eukaryota; kingdom Metazoa; phylum Arthropoda; class Insecta; order Coleoptera; family Scraptiidae; genus Anaspis; species Anaspis maculata. Next base: position 77,302,912 of record OX421962.1, read on the forward strand.
ATACGGAGTGGTAGAGGCTGTTTGTGGCCGTCTTTTCCTGACTTCCTTGTTTTTTCTTTTTTTCTTGGTAGCTAATATAGCCCAGGCGGTAGGTCATTCTGGATAGAAAAAATTCCGACCAAAGCTTTTATGGTGTCAAACTCTCCGTAAGGTCAGTAGGTATCTACCACTGAGTTTCCGCCCAAAAACGAGTTGTGCTGATTCCTCCACATCTGTCCAAAGGTAGAAGATGTCTTGAGGGTGCAAAAAGACCTGTTAAACCCCCGTACTTTCTCATTTTATTTGCCTCAATGCAAACGTACAACTCTTACGCTAACATTGGAAGCATTTGTCATCATCTCTGTGCCAGTCTTACTATTGAAAAAAAAAATTCTTTGTGCGGGTCAAATGAATCACATTTGATTGTTTTTCCACACAAGAAAACGATGGAGCAACATGTAATTTCGATGTTTTCTACTAACTCGTACCCACTGAACCCATTTATGGTGTTAAAATTTCAATAACAGCATTTTTGAAGATGTTGAGAAGAGTTTTTTCCAGATTGTAGTGATTTTACCGACATACCGCCTGGACTAATAGTGCGATTCTCTAAAAAATTACATTCCATAAAGACTCTGTTACGTTGCGAGTTACGTTGTTATTACCTAGGCAACAGCCAATGGCTGACACGAATTTTTACATAACAGAGCGTTTATGGAATGTTATTTTTTACGGAATAGCACTATAAATCTCCCATATTTTCCAAATGATTGAAAATCATATCGAATTCGTCTTTCCGACAATCGAATCTTCTATTTCGACTCGACACATGTTGCATTTTGGGTCGATCAAATATGTAATCCTCAAGTTTATTCGTCTGATATTGAGCTCAGCTTCGCTATGAATTCGGCAAGACATCGAACGGCTCCTCCACCAGTTGTACGAGTTTTTTGTTTATCACCAAGTCGGAGTGTCCGAGTTTGTGATTTTCGAGTCGGAGTCTGCAGTGGATATCGTATTATTCAAAAGTAATATCACAAGTGCTTAGATTTCCAGGATAATTTTGGCCTAGTGATCGCGAATCGCGAGTGCTGATTATAACGATAAATGCTCGACTCCGTAGGAGGAGTGTGTACTGTGTGTCCGTCTGTGATCTTCCACGGTAACTGCCGAACCGTTGATCCGATCGATTTGAAATTTGGTATGCGAACACTGTTGTTCCGTGGAATGTGCCCTTCCGTTTTTGGCTGTCATCTGTCAAACAGAACTGTCACTATCAACAAATTTATCAGAAGCCATTTTCACGGCACTCGCCTTGCAATATGTCATTTGAAAGCTCTTGAAAAACTGTACTCAGAACAGTTACAAGTATTGCCTTGTCTGTCATCTGTCAAATAATAAAAAATGTCAAAATTCAAAACTTTACCATTTAATTATTTATAATCTCCGATGGATCGGTACCAAATTTGACGGAGAAAGCAACTCAACAAAAGAGTCAAGTTGAGTCTGCAGTTGCAATTTTCCACCATTTTCCAGTCGGGCGTTATGAATTTTCAAAATTTTTCATAGTCGTTGCCAACCGGGAGGGCCTACACCCGTATTTTCACCAGGAAGACTCGCTTTTGAAGCAGGACTTCACTCAAAAATTAATTTTTGCTTGGGGATCGACTTTCTTTGGAGAATTTCAATTGATATCGGAAGTAGATTGAATTGAGCGCCGTGTAGACTGTCGTGTGGACCCATTTTCAAAATCGACACGGTTCCGGTTTTTCGACGGTAATTTTTTCAAAATGAAATTTGCACATTCCGTGAATTTGAAAAAACTGCAGTGCAAACTTTGATATGCGATGAGCCCATAGACGATGAGCCCCGAGAAATATTCATTCTATAATAGTGCAGACATGCAGAGAATGAAAGTTGGAGAAAAGATTGAATTAATTTTTGAGGAAAAAACTTTTGAAATAGGAACTAAGTACTAAAAAACTTCAATTCATAATTTTTTTCACGCAAGTGGTAACTGGTTCTTGAAAATTTTTCAATATTTTTTTCCAATATTCCGGAAATTTAAAACCAGCCTGGGTTTTCGAGACCGGACTTCAATGATGCAGCTTCAATTGAAGCCCTAAGAGGCGACTAAATAAGGTTTTGACGGGAATCGGTTTTATTTAATTTTTTTCTTCAAGTAGGAACTCCTCCCAAGAGAAAATGTAGGGGCAATGCTATTAAATTTCCAAAATGTCCAAAAAAAAACCTTGAGAATTTTTTATTTTGATTTTTGAAAATTCAAAAACTAGATACGAACGCACATACATCAAATCATACATCTTTCTTCAAGAAAGTCGCAGCCAATTTTGAAATTTCTATTTTCAAAAAGAGGTACCAAAAATGATTTCTCGTATACATGAAAAAGTGAATTAGTAGTAGTAGAACTGTTTTTTTTTTGTTAACGGTCGTGCCAGTTCAAGCAGAGCTTGGATTTTTCATTTATATCACGTCCAGAATTTTCCGATGCGCAAATAAATCGGACGTCACTAATCCAGGGTGTTGCCCAATGCTCAACGTTCCAATGTCTTGTTTGTACTTGTTTTGGATGAGAGATCAGCATTTGATGCCTTGATGGTAATTAATTCTCATTAGGTAGGTAAAGGCGACGAGAAGAGGGATAAGCGCTTCGGGGATATTTTGTCCGAAAGCACAACAATTATCGTACAAACTTAAAATAACAAGTCAATCGATCAAGACGTTATTCAATCCACAACTTCGCTTTCGCTTGTAGACTTTAAAAGCTAGTGTAAGTCTGTGAGTAGGTACGGGGTGTTTATAAGAAACTGTGATCACGGCAGGCATGGGTCAGGCCGAAAATGTGTCTTATCGTACTCATGTATTTTGTTTAAAATGACTTAGCGATATACCTCGTAAGGTCTTCTTGCGCTGAATAAAGATTGTATTGTATTATATTGTATTGTAAAAACGCAGTAACAGGCGCAATTGTAGTGATCGGAAGCGGATTCCAAAGGCGATGCGCTCACAGACATTATAAACACCCGGTATATCTCGTTCACTTTTGATTTAATTAAAATGATTTTTTGAGGCAAACATAAAGTGACAAGCTGAGGGTCTACGGCTACGGCTGATAGCACCCGCAAAGGGCGCAAAGTGTTGGAGCCTAAGTTGGAGCAAAACTATCAGCGTTTTCACTTTATTTGTACTCCAAAAAGTCATTCTACTTATAATAACAAGCGAATATGCCTCATGGACATGAGGCTCAGTAGCGCACTCCCTTTTTGAAGGATTAGTGAACGCAAGATGTTAATTAGGGTTTAACCGTTATTTTGGGGGAGAAATTTCAATATGGCGGCCAAACCAGCGTCAGAATCATGAAATTTGGCTTGAAAATCATAATGATCGTACCTACTATAGACAAGGGTAAGTTCAAAGTTCCATGAAAATCATTCCACTTATTAGAGATTTCAATACGGCGGCCAAGATGACGGCAAAATGTTGGAATTTGGCTGGAGAATAAGAATGATCATACGAAACAAAGGTAAGTCCCAAGCTCCATGAAAATCGTTGAGTGATAAGAAATTTCAATATGGAGGCAGAGCATCATTTGTCCAAAATCGGATGTATTTTGATGAAGTTCACATCGCCTGTGAATTTCACTCAAATCGGACCACTTTTAGAGAAATTCAAAATGGCGGACCAAAGATGGCGGCCAAGTGACAAAAATCATTGGTCAAATGTATACGGTGAACACGTACGCATTAGATTGGCATTTGCACCACATCGATATCTCTTTTCGTTGAGGCATAATTCTCCAAGTTCTATCATTTTGAAACATGTTCAATGTGGAGAATATAAGACGGCGGCGGGGCATCAATTGTCAAAAATTGAATGTTTCTTAATGAAAGAAAAAAATAAGTTCACATCGCCTGCGAATTTCACTCAAATTGGACTACTTTCAGAGAAAATCAAAATGGCGAATCAAAGATGTCGGCCAAGTGACAAAAACAATTGGTCAACTTTATATTGTGGACACGTATGCATTCGATTGGCGTTTGCACCACATCGATATCTTTTTTCGTTGAGGCATAATTCTCCTAGTTCTATCACTTTGAAACATAATCAATATGGAGAATACAAGATGGCGGCGGGGCATCAATTGTCGAAAATTGGATGTATCTAATTGAAGTTCACATCGCCTGCGAATTCCACTCAAATCGGACCACTTTCAGAGAAATTCAAAATGGCGGATCAAAGATGGCGGCCAAGTGACAAAAATTATTGATCAACTTTATATGGTGGTCACGTACGCATTCGATTAGCGTTCGCACCACATCGATATCTCTTTTCGTTGAGGCATAATTCTCCTAGTTCTATCACCTCAAAACATGTTCAATAGTGAGAATTCAAGATGGCGGCGGGGCATCAATTGTCGAAAATTGGATAGATCTTGATGTGGTTCACATTGCCTGCAAATTTCATTTCAATCGGATCACTTTTAGAGAAATTCAAAATGGCGGATCAAAAATTGCGGCAAAATAACAAAAAATCAAGAGTCAACTTGACATCCTGGACATATGTACTATTGATCAGCTTTTACACCACATCGATATCTTTCTTCCCTGAGGAGTTATCCCGGGTACGGACGGACGGACGGACGGACAAAGTGAAGCTAAAAGCGCCGTTTTCCCATTTTTTGGGAAAGTGCGCTAAACAGTGAACGGCATGCAAACTGGTCAAGATTTGAAATGTCGGTATCAAAAATTTTGCCATTTTCAAAATTGTATAACTTGGGATTGCTTCAACCAATTCTGATTGTGTCTTCACGGTGATGGTTTAGGTACCTACGTCTTTTAGCAACCTACTCCGCTTGTGAGACTCTTTTTATTTATTGCAATTACATTCGTAACAGAGTGAACTGTAAAGCATCACAAAATTGTGCTTAGTTCAATAGATCCCCGTTTTTGTGAACTTTTTTTTCTAATTCTAATGATATAATCAAAAAGCCTGATGTCACGTCTCGAAACGTTTTTGAATTTTCCAGATCAGAAGTCCAACAATAGTACAGGAAAAATAGTAAAGAAATCGGCGTAACCTCGGAATAAATATGGACGTCCTGAAAATTTGATATTTTGTTCAGAATTGAGTGCTCTACAACATATCCAAAATCGCCAAAAATCGCACTCGGGGGTTTTGAGTTATTGGAGGGGGAGTAAAAAATTGCTGGTAAAAATGGAGGGGATGGAACCCGTCAACCCATTGGATGCGAATACATTATAGTTCGACGTATCATATCCCATTGATACCATTTTGGCACAAAAAGTGTCCATCATTGTTGAAGGGGAGTAGTGGGGGGGCGAAGTTCTGCTGGGTGGTCCATTTTGTTTTTATGGCCATGTAGAACCGATCACGACAAGTTTGGTATCTTTTCCGACTAAATTCAATCTCCTGAACTTGTATCCGATGTGCAAATTCGGATGAAAACAAGTTTGAACAAGTTGACTCGAGAAAACTTGTTTTTTCTTTGACAATTTTGACGAATTTTTTTTGTACTGTTGGAGGTGTTAATCCTTGGAAAATTTTCAGGGATCAATAAATTGAAGTGTATTTCCCACAAAAATCATCCACCCGATGTATAATTTTGTTTCTCGAGTTTAAAAAACCGATTTGAACTTGAGCCGCCGCGGCGCGTCGTCTACTACTGACCAGAACACTACAGTATGCACCTTTGAATGAAAACACCTCAAACTATTGGAAAGATAACAACTCATCTTCGAAAATTGGAGGATTTGTGCAGAACTGAATTCCCTATACCATGAACAAAATCGCCGTGAATCGCAATGCAGGATTTTGAGTTATTCGGGGAAGAGTATAACACTTTGACAGGATTCATACTCTATGAACTGTTACCTCTCCCCTTGAATAACTCAAAACTCTAAAGTGCGATTCATGGCGATTTTGTTTATGTTATAGGGAATTCAATTCTCCACAGATCCTCCAATTTTCGAAGATCATTTCTTATTTCTTCAATAGTTTGAGGTGTTTTCATTTAAAGGTGCATGCTGTAGTGTTCCGGTCAGTAGTAGACGACGTGCCGCGCCGGCTCAAGTTCAAATTGAGTTTTTAAACTCGAGGAACAAAATTATACTTCGAGTGGATGATTTTTGTGGAGAATACACTTCAATTCAATGGTCCCTGAAAATTTTCTGGAAATGAACACCTCCAACAGTACAAAAAAAATTTGTCAAAATTGTCAAAGAAAAAACTAGTTTTCTCAAGTTAACTTGTTCAAACTTGTTTTCATCCAAATTTGCACATCGGATACGAGTTCAAGAGATTGAATTTAGTCGGAAAAGATACCAAACTTGTCGTGATCGGTTCTACATGGCCATAAAAACAAAATGGACCACCTAGCAGAGCTTCGCCCCCCCCCACTACTCCCCTTCAACAATGATAAACACTTTTTGTGCCAAAATGGTATCAATGGGATATGATACGTCGAACTATAATGTATTCGCATCCAATGGGTTGACGGGTTTTATCCCCTCCATTTTTACCAGCAATTTTTTACTCCCCCTCCAATAACTCAAAACCCCCGAGTGCGATTTTTGGCGATTTTGGATATGTTGTAGAGCACTCAATTCTGAACAAAATATCAAATTTTCAGGATGTCCATATTTTTTCCGAGGTTGAAATCTATCTTTCTTGTACTACAAGGATGATATTGATTTTTTTCGTAAAAGCTGCTAGGTACTCTAGTCATTTCGGTTGACAATAAAATCGCATTTTTGACCTAGATTTTTGATGATAAGAACCTGTAATTTTGCATGTTGCTTAAACATTTGAAAACTGCTGCGACCTCAGAAATCTTCATTCAACTTTCCCGGTTCGCGTTCTCGATGGGAAGGAAGATATTGAGAACGGGAACAAAATTTGTTTCCCGACTTCTAGACGAATATTTTATTTCAAGATCCATCTAATCGATTTGTTCAGAACATTTTTAAATCAAAGCCTGTCTGTCTGCCTGTCTATGTGTCTGTCTCTGTGTAATCGTACTCGTCCATGATAACTCCCAAACGATACATCCAATTGAGCTGAAATTTGGTATGCAGGCATGGTTTAGGTGTCCAATGTACTTGAGAGATGTTGGTTGAAATCCGTCAACAGAAAGCGCACTTGTTGCATCGTGTTTATATCGGAATTTTGGACGTACAGATCTCAAATTACATAATGTAGATTCTTTGTTGGTTCAGAAACACATTCTGAAATTTGAGTTTGAATATGTGCTGAAAATAAAACCTCAATTTATTATTTTTCAAAGATGTCTGAAATGCAACTTTCACAAAAAAATCATATAGGTAGATAATCATTGTTGGACTTCTGATCTGGGAATTTCAAAAACCATTTCGAGATAAGGCCTCAGGCTTTATGATCATATCATTAAAATTGAAAAAAAATTGTTCACAAAAACGGGGATCTATCGAACTTATCACAATTTTGCAATGCTTTACATTCCATACTTTGTAACAAATGTAATTGAATTGAATGAGAAGTTCTCGCCTGCGGAGCAGATTGCTAAAAAATGTATCTAAACAACCGCGAAGACAAAATCGGAATCAGTCAAAACAATTCAAAGTGACGCAAATTTGAAAAAGGGCAAAATTTTCAATACCGATATTTCTTAGGGCGGGATATTTCAAATGTTGAGCAGTTTAGATAATTATATAGCTAGCATGGGGCGCCGTTTGTGGGGACAAAGAGGAAGGAGGGCACTTCCCCGTCCCCCCTGGAAGTCAATTGAGTTTTTTCCAGAAATATGAAAAGCTCATTGTGTTTTCACATCTTTCAAAATATGAAATCTTTTGACTAAATTATTTTCTCAACATTGACATCACTCACGATGGTAGGTAGGGTAAGGTGTTGTGCCAAGGGACGCCATATACGTAGGGACATTGGCCATAACAAGGGCTAAATTTGAAGTTTGTAGTTGGGGCTCCAAAGCACAATTTACAGGGTGTGCCGTTTTTCAACGCTCACTTTGGGCTCTCGGAAACAGTGAGAAATACAAAGTCGGTTAAATCACAAAAAAGTAGCGCTATTTTATGACTGTCTCAAATATGATATTAATGATATCTTTGGTCGTTTTTAAATTTCCCGCAAAACTGAAAAATGCTGATGTCAAAAAATATTGTGCGAGCTTTAAAAAAGAAATAGACAGAAAAAAATCTACTTTTTTTTAATTACACGTAAGGTTGAAACGTCCTTTTTTGAGACTCATTCTTATGGCATCCTGTATAGCATGGCAAAATAAGTACCTATCAGGCACCAATAGGTAATCTTTCTTTTTGAAAACGGTTGTTTTTTTGTTGAGATAATCCCATTTTTTGCCGTAACCTTAATAGTACAGTAATTTTAGCTGAAATATCACTTCAACCTCAAAAAAAAAATACTGTAGTCGTGAAAATCACAGGTTCTGTTCAGAATTTTGGAGACTGCAAATGTTGAGAATGAACATTTGAACAATTCTGAACCAAACACGATGGAAAATTTCATAGTTCTGTTGGAATATTTTGATTTTTCCTGTCAAATGTACTTATATGATACAGGAAAAATAGTAAAAAAATCACTAAAACCTTGGAAAAAATACGGACGTCCTGAAAATTTGATATTTTGTTCAGACTTGAATGCCCTACTACATACCCAAAATTGACAGGAATCCCACCCCGGTGTTTTGAGTTATTGGAGGGGGGGGTGATCAGTTGCAACTCAAAATGGAGGGGATGAAACCCGGTAATCCATTGGATGCAAATACATCGCAATTTGACGCATCATATCTCGTTGATACCATCTTGACACAAAAAGTGTCGATCATTGTTTAGGGGGGGGGTCGTGGTAGGGGCGGAGCTCGGTTAGGTGATTTTTTTTTGTTTTCCTGGTCATATATAACCGATCACGACAAGTTTGGTATCTTTTCCGACTAAACTGAAACTCCTGACCTCGAATCCGATGTGTAAATTCGAATAGAAACAGGTTTGAACAAGTTAACTTGAAAAAACTTGTTTTTTTCTTTGAAAATTTTGACAGTTTTTTTTTTCAAGTTAGAGGTATAAATCCCTCAAAACTATTTCAAGGGCCATTAGATTGGAGTGTCTTTTTTACGAAGAACATCCACTTGATGTATTATTCTGTTTTTTGATATTAAAAAATCAATGTGAACCTGTAAGTCGGTCCGGCGCGGTTCTACTAATGACCAGAACACTACAACATGCACCTGCAAATAAAACTAGCTCAAACTATCGAACAAACGATAACTTATCCTTGAAAGTTCAAGGATCTTTGCGAAATTGATTTTGCTATAACATTAAACAAAATCGCCATAAATCGCTCTGCAGGGTTTTGAGCTATTTTTATTTGCAGGTGCATGTTGTGGTGTTCTGGCCATTAGTAGACACCGCGCCGGATCGACTCACAGGTTCAAATTGATTTTTTTAAATCAAAAAACAAAATAATACGTTGAGTGAATGATTTTCGTGAAAAAGACACTTGAATCTAATGGTTCTTGAAATATTTCCAAGGATTTCAGACCTCGTGAGACGTTTCAGACGAGATATGATGAGTCGAATTGCGATGTGTTTGCATCCAATGGATTATCAGGTTTCATCCCTTCCATTTTGAGTTGCAATTGATTCCCCCCCCCCCCCTCCGATAACTCAAAAGCCCGAGGTGGGATTTATGTTAATTTTGGGTATGTACCTAGTAGGGCATTCAAATCTGAACCGAATGTCAAATTTTCAGGACGTCTATATTTTTTCCAAGGTTCTAGCGATTTTTTCACTATTTTTTCCTTATCATATACATTTGACAGAACAAATCAAAATATTCTAATAGAACTATGAAATTTTTCATCGTGTTTGGTTCAGAATTGTTCAAATGTTCATTGTCAACATTTGCAGTCTCCACATAACTGTGTATACTTGAAATCTCATGAAAAAGTAACCTCAATTTGAAATTGTTCGGAATTATAAGTTCTCAGATTTTTGACAGCTCTAAAAAAAGCCACCGCTGGGATTTTTCTGAAACCCAAAAATTTGGAAAGAGCACAAAATCCTGAACAAAACCTGTGATTTTCACGACTACAGTATTTTTTTTGAGGTCAAAATCTATTTTTCTTGGGCTATAAGTGATTCCTACGATGATATTGTCGTATGTGATACACCGATAGGTGAGGTGTATCGGATCCCCTCGTGAAAATTCTCGATGTAGCGATAATATATCGAACCTAGAGGTGTATTTGTTTAGACAATTAACCGAAAAACCACTGAAAATCTTCCTAAAAAACTAAAAACTATCTGAATGTACGAGATTGGTCATTACGGAGGGGTGTTTTCACCGAGGTTTTCACCAATGACCTTGGTGGTAATACACTTCAACGGCCTACTATTTTAAGTAGCGAGGTGAATTGTCAATACAGGGTGATTCATGAGTGACCTTACATAGGCTAATGGGAGATAGAGGACTTCCAGGCGAGTCAGGATCTACTGAAGAAATTTTATTTTCTCCAATGGTTACGAAGATACGAGTGTTTTGTATGTTTCGTATGAAACTTTGATAAGCGATATTTCCGAAACAGCCGAAGGTATTTTGTTGAAATTGACCAGTAATATTTCTCTGTTGGAACTGATCCCGAAGCCATACCGGGTAAGTCAAAATCCAGGACCGGGCTAGAAAAAAAGTGCCCCTTTTTATGTTTTATCAAAAAGTACATTTTCTGACCGCTTTTCTGAAAAACTGCTATCGGATTCAAAAAGCTAAGGAAAAGTGCTTCAAGAATCACTCTTCAATTTAGATGGCACACCTAAACCGTTCTGACAATAAAATTAAAAGTAAAATTTGTGGGTGAGTTCCCATTTTCGACCGGACATAATCGACTCATTGTTTGATTGAATTCATCAAAATTCATTTTTTGGCTTGTCTCTGTTGAATAGAAGAGCTTGGTTGAGAGAAAAATTCCAGAGCCGACCTTTTTTTTTAAGACAAAATCGAGAGTGAAACCAAAATTAGACGCGATTTGGTCGTCAAAAAAAATCTTCGGCTGTGGAATTTTTCTTACTACCAAGCCCTTCTATTCCACAGAGACAAGGTAAAAAATGAATTTGAATGAATTCAATCAAACAATGAGTCGATTATGTCCGGTCTAAGATGGAAACTTACCCATAAATTTCACTTTCAATTTTTATGTCGAAACGGTTTAGGCGTGCCATCTAAATTGAAGAGTGATTCTTGGAGCATTTTTCCTTAGCTTGTCGAATCCAATAGCAGTTTTTTAGAAAAGCGGCCAGAAAATATACTTTTTGATCAAATAAAAAAGGGCCAAATTTTTTCAATCCCGGCCCTGGATTTTGACTTACCCAGTATGGCTTCAGGGTAAGTTCCAATAGAGAAATATTACTGGTGAATTTCAAGAAAATATCTCTAGCCGTTTCAGAAATATCGCTTATCAAAGTTTCATACCAAACACACAAAACACCCTGTATCTTCGTAACTAATGGAGAAAACCAAATTTCTTCAGTGGATCCTGACTCGCCTCGAGGTCCTCTATCTCCCATTAGCCTATGTAAGGTCACTCATGAATCACCCTGTATAATATATGTGAACTTGGTCTTAGTATACCTAATATAACTAAGGGTAGGTAAGTAGATAGGTAACAGGTAACTAATAATAAGTAGCGTGTGCCTAGGTAGGTACGGTACAATCATTGTGTACAATTTACGAAGTGTATAATGGGGTACTTGCCTGAAATTTGTTTATTAGATTAATCTATAGTATGGTCAAAAATAGTGTACCCGTATTTTTTCTTTTTTCTATATTCCCAAAATTGCGGCCGTAATGCGTGTTTTAAAAATATATTTGTGACGTCACAAATATACGAAAAACTAAACGAACAGCACTGTTGGATTGAAAACTCAAAAAACTGTTAGAGAGGCATGACAATATTTGAAAAATACAAAAATGAAAACTCCACTGAAGTTTTCTCACTGTTACCAACCTTTTCAAAAAAAAAATCTTTTTAACCAATGGATATATTTTCTGGAAATTCTCAGGAAATACTCTTCATCACTCTTGTTGATGATTAAAAGTATTTTCAGTCGAAACTATCTCATTGGCAAGTACCCCATTATGAATTCTGATGGCGGAGACCTCGGTTTAGGAGGTATTTATACCTCTAAAGCTAACCGGTGACATTAGGTTTGAGCTTACAAAATAGAAAATATTGAGTTATTGCATTGCTCGTATTGAGTATTTTGTATTTCTTTACTATGAACTCGATGATGAATGATTTCTCTTTTTAGACTTTTAGATTTTAGACTTCAACTGATCGTACCTTAAAGTTATTCACTGCAAAAAATAATAAATAATAGAACCTATCCAATAATACCCTCTTCAGCAACATTTAGTATCAGGAGTAACAAGCAAGACCGAAAGCAGGTGTACAGTCTGGCACGCGCTACTTGAACACATGGCGCGTGTATGGCACGCGTCCCCCCCAGCATACGTAATTAACTGCCTCCGTGTGGCGGGGTCCCCTTTTCCTGTCTGATGGCTTCTCGCTCGCACTCCCTTAGGCCCCACGTAATATTTATGCCCGCGCTCTTCGCACCACAATGGAATTAATTCGGCATGTCATCTAACGCACTTTTCTCCAGGTGGGGGGTGTTGTGTGTGATATATCGGTGCATGATCTATTTTTAGGGGGTGTATTATCGAAACCTACACATTGCCCCCACGATCTCCTGTTTTCCTGTTAGCGGGCGTCGGGTTTCGCGCGGCGGTCGTGGCGGTCGCCGCGACGCCGTCCAATCGATATGGACGCCCCTATTCGACGGCGGGCTAATAATAGAGCGGCCGGCGGGAAGAGAGAGAAACAAAGGGGACGCTCGGATGCGTGGAGTAGCGCAAAGGAGACAACAATAGAATGTACCTACCTGTAGTACTAGTATAAACGGGAATCTCTACGATAACATTTTTGACACATTCGTTTTCCCAGCTGTGCATGCATTTTTTTTTATTTGAAATTGATTGAAATCTGTTGGTTCATTATTTATATTACCTATTGACAATTTGACAATAGATCAAGTGAAAAAAACTTCAAAAACTAAAAATAAAATTCAGCTGTATGTTGTATGTATACCTAATAATGAATGAGTTGTATAAAATTATGTGTCCAAAAACTTGTCGGACAATCGGGCATTGAGTCGGCACTCGGCACGGAGTATAGATTCTTTTAATTTTGGCTCCGGTCACCCATCACATATTTGATATAAAATCTTTTCTCCAACTTCCATCCCCAGCATGTCTGCACCTAAAATGAATATTTCGTGGGGCCCATCACCGCATGTCGAAGTTTGCACTGCAGTTTTTCTAAATTACTGAATGTGCAAATTTCATTTTGAAAAAATTACCGTCGGAAAACCGGAGCCCTGTCGATTTTGAAAATGGGTCTACACGACGCCCAATTCAATCTACTTTCGATAGCAGTTGAAATTTTTCGAAGAAAGTCGATCCCCGAGCAGGAATGAATTTTTAAGTGGATTTCTGCATAGAAAGCGAGTCGTCCTGGTCAAAACACGGGTGAGAGGCCCTCTCGGGTGGCAACGGCTAGGAGAAATTTTGAAAATTCATAACGTCCGACTGGAAAATGGTGGAAAACTGTAACTGCAGACCTAATTTGACTTTTTTTGTTGTGTTGCTTCCTGCCAAATTTGGTTTCAATTCATTTGATAGATTTTGGATAATTAAATGGTAAAGTTTTGAATATTGACATCTTTTATTATTTGACAGATGACAGATACAGCAATACTTCTAACTGTTTTGAATGGTTTTTCAAGGCCTTTCATCTTTCAAATGAGATACTGCAAGTCAAGTTCCGTGAAATATAGCTTCTCACATTTCTGTTTGACATATGACAGCCAAAAACCATGTCCGCATACCAAATTTCAAGTCGACCGGATTAAGGATTCGGCAGTTATCGTGGGAGATCACAGACACACACCCACGCACAGACAGACAAACTGAAAATGGTCTTAATCGTCTTAGGTGACTTCAAAATGGATATATCCCTCGAAATCTCAAAACTTTTTTCTGCACGGTTACAATACTTTCCCTTCCATGTTGGTGGGGGGCCGGGAAAGTGAAAATTGAATATCTCTGTCAGAAGTAGGTCTTGCGAAGCGAAAGCAAAAACACTTGTGATGATATTTCACTTTTCGTAATCGTATCATAGATACATAACGCATAACGATAAAGTAATACGAGCTCCATCCCACATAAGTTGGCCCATCAGTAAAAATGCAATTTCTAGAAAATCAATGATGGGAATGTTGAAATATTTTTATTGTTCTTCGTTCATGTTCACTACAGGTTAGTACTTTAGAACATATTATTCTAGGATTGAATCTCCAGCGCCTGCGCAGTAGAGAAGTTGGTGAATTAATGGAACCCCCTCCCCAAATGGTTTTTTTCCCAGCTAACTCGGTTGCTAGGCATAGTAGGTTAAGTCAGAAATGTCTCTTCTTGAGTTGAGCAAAATCGGTGGAGCAGTTTCAAAGTTATGATAAAAAATAGATTTTCCAACCCAAATTCGAAGGGCTGTATCTCCGATATTTTACAATTCCGAAACATATATTTTTTGGATCAGTCTACTCATTTTTGTTCTTTATCGATTGACAACTTTCCACACTTGAACTCCGGGGCTCCCTTATTTATTTGTATAAGAAAAGTGAAGTCTTCGCATCTGGGCCAACTTATGTGGAGTGGGGCTCGTACATACTAATTCAAAATATAAGTTTTGCAGTTCATGTATCTAGCTTGACATTAGTCAAAGTAGTTTTTAGTTTTTTCTCAATTTAAGAAACGATTACGAGAAACGTTGTTCGACACACGAGCGCTGCGCTTTTTCAGGCCCTCAGCCTCTTTGCAGCGTTCGGCTACGCCTCATGATGACAAACACGCCTTCGGGCCTGAAAACCCACTCTTGTATCAAAATAGTAGGTTGCTTGCAATACGAGTTGGCTGTTACATAAGTGGTTTTCAGACAATAAGCCAAAATTTGCAGAACAAGGGCGCAGCGAAGTAACCCATAAACCAGAAGAGGTAGAGTCGTGTAAATCAGCATATATCCAGAGGTTCATACCAATGAAGTTCCATCAAACCATTTTTGGATATTCTGAAGCATTCTTGAAATACTTATCTTGAAAACCTCGGTTTTTTCAGAAAAATTCAATTTTCAACTCGATTTTCAAGTAAATCAGTGAATTTTCAAAGTATAAGAATGAAACTTGGTAGTTCTTCATTCAGTGATGTAATCAATTGAAAATGATCGGTAGCCAGAGCTTAGGCCTACTATTTCTAGAAAAAAAAAATCAATTTTTTCCTCCTCCCGGTAGCCATCTTGCATTAACTATTTGCAGAATAATCAAGGAAGTGACCTAGTAACTATAAGGTTGGTGAGGTATAATCATTTTACCACACAAAAAGTAACCTCGACATTATAGGAACTGCCTTCTTGTAGAATAAAGATTGTCATATTCGAGTTTTTCTTGATTTTACAGACTTGCTTTGCTCATGATGGCTAATATGGTCATTGAAAGGAAGAATTAACGATAGTAAACAAACTTAGTGGATATAAGGGTCATACCGTTTAGTAGTGAAAGTGAGCTTTTGGATTTTGAAGATAACACCAAGATCGCACAACTTTACAATGACTACTTTCTACGGTTGGTGTAGGAGAAACCGGTATAAATAATCCAGGGCCGTACTGACAATGCGAATTTAGAAAATGTCACTTTTTTGACAAATGTAAAACTAACGTAAAATTGACCATCTGGAGATTTCAGCGGCATTGACATTGTTGACAGTGTTTACAACCGAAAGTTGAAGCTATTTGCCACCATGCCACCTGTCAAGACCATTTGAACCTCCCTTGCCCCCGCGAGCTCCCGGCGAGGTGCCAAAACACCGAAACCGACGGACGAATCGCTTCGGCAGTGCTTCGATGCCGGCGATAAAATGTCCACAAGCACAGGGCACCGTCGACCACAGGGTACCTCACAAAAACACTAACCAGTCACATTTCGACTGTCAACTAACAAGAACGTCAACCCTAATGATTTGAGTTTCCATTTTAAGCAACTTTAGGTGCTTTCCTTTTACAATCTAAACTAAGTATTCTGACCTAAGTTGTATCCGAGGTGGTATCTCACTTTCGCGCATGTGATTTCTGGCTTTTTCTCTCTCTAACTTTAGTTCAGATCGGTGAGTTTTGTGGTAAAAGAAAAGCATCTTTTGACCTGATGTGGTCGCATAAGAAAACGCGATGAAAAAAATTCCAACGCCCGACACCACAAGGCAGTAGTGGCGTTTTGATAACTTGTAAAGTCAAAGTGAATAGGTCGAGGAATAGGTTCTGCTTGAAAAGACACACAAAAGCTCAAAACTGCTTGACTTTGCTTAAAAAACATCATTTGCAATACGAAAACTGAACTGATAATTTGTGATTTTCACACGTTCTTATTCGATTTTTTGCAGGTAATGGGATTTGATGACACCTACATTTTTGTGCCAAATGAGAATCATCAATACTACCAAAAAAGAGGAATGGGTATAGGTAAACGTCTCGCGTCAGATGAAAGGGTAAGAAACATTTTCATGCGTTGTACGATTTTTACATTTTCACATTTTGCGAATTATAATTATCTTCATTATGATTCATAATCATAACATTTACCTTGTTTAACCAATTTTATAAGAGACCTCTGTACTTAAAATGGATTACTGATCCCAGTAGCATGCCGAACAATAAATAGCGCCCATAGACCAGGCCTGGTGTCATTTATTGTTCGGCCTGCTATACCTCGAAAAGCAGTCCAGTTCAAGTACAGGTCCATGACTTTTATTTATAAGTTTTTGTAAAAGCAGTACAGTAACAATTGAATTGATGCTTACTTCGAATTATTCAAGGTCGCTGTGATCAAATGTCAATCTGACTTTTAAAATTATTAGAAACGTTTCCTTTATGCCCTAGAATTTAAAAGTGTCATGTATATTTGTGATCAGGATAACAACGTGGATCGATTGTGCTGATGAAATACAGGCTGTTTTGAAAAAAATGCAAAAAAATTGCGACACCCTGTATACAGGGTGTCCGTTTTTCGAGGCTAAGCATGGGTATCTCGCTTATCTTTAGAGATACAGAGTCGGTTAAATTAGAAAAAAGTTGCGAATTTCTATGACGATCAATGATCCAAAAAGATATTTGACTTGTCAGTTTTAGTTTTCGAGATATCGAGAAAAAACAGAAATTTGTAATTTTTGTTTCTATTTTTTATTTGAAAAACAGTTGAAGGTAGCTTTTTCTAATTAAGACATTGTAGAGGCACTTTTCCAAGGAGAATTCAATGCTGCCAAAATCTTCATTCTAGCTTTCAAAACAACCAAGATATGACATTCAACTTTTTTTCTCTCTTATGGACGCCATATTGAATTTTGACATTTTTGAATACAATATTTTTTTCTGGCTACAACGATGTGTCACATGTCACTGTTAAATTCATGCTTTTGAGCAAAAAAATTTCATTTTATTTTTCAAAGAGTGTTTTGGAAACAAAATCAGCACCGACAATAAAAAAAACGTAAATGTTGAACAGATGATGAATTCAACAGTGACATGTGGCACATCGTTGTAACCGGAAAAGAATACCGTATTCAAAAATATCAAAATCCAATATGGCTCCCATTAGAGAAAAAAGTTGAATGTCGTATCTCGGTTGCTTTGAAAGCTAGGATAAAGATTTTGGCAGCTTTGATTTTTTTTGAAAAAGTGCCCTGACAATGTTTGAATTAGAAACGGCCGCCTTCAACTGTTTTTTGAATGAAAAATGAAAACAAAAATTCAAATTCCTGTTCTTTCACGATATCTCAAAGACTAAAATCGATACGTCAAATTTCTTTTTGGATCATTGATCGTTATGAAAATGCGCAACTTTTTCCTAATTTAACGGACTTTGTATCTCTCAAGATAAGCGAGATACCCATGGTTAGCATCGAAAAACGGACACCCTGTATGTATGGCATGCATGAAATGTAAAATTATACTTGACATATTCAGAAACTACGGAAAAAATTGTCCCAGAAAAGTTTTTTCTCTCGTTTCAAATTTATGGGAAGGGAAAGTATTTATGGGTAGGGCATCCAATCCCGGGATCCCGGGATCCCGTTAGATTTCCAATCCCGAAAATCCCGGGATTTTTCCACCAAGATCCCGGGATTTTCCAAATGATACATCTTTTCACCTCACTTGAATGAAAAATAGAGTTAAAGGCGTTAATGCAAGAAACACAGATTATTCAAGTGAGCACACTGGATTTGAAACCATTATTTATTAGTACATAATAATTATCATATTTATTTTGCTGAAATGAAGCGAGTAGCCAATCATCATTTCGATACCTGTCGGCCAAAACATCGTAAGCCACACTTTGTTCAAAATTCGAATTCTGTTAGTTTCTTACTAATCTGGTTATCAACTATTATCCTGTAACAACATTGTCGCGATTTAGAGCAATTTAGGTGATTTACAGCTACTTCGAAATATCGTATCCCTCATCCTGGGTCGCAAAATGAACGCACTTTGTGGGATTTATCGTAAGTACTGTGCAAGTCCCGCAAGACTATCGTAAGTGAATGCTGGTTACGATAACTTTGTGTCACCTGCAATATTTTATGGTTTATCGTAAGTGCAGAATGGCTTATTTAAATCCTGAGGATAGCGTAGAACATAAGAACGTGGCTCTCTTATGGTTATTCTGAAAAGTATGTGAATTAATCTAACCTGGGTCTACCTCTGCGACTCTTTATTCTCGAGTATTATGGCGAACTAGTTCTTCGTGCCTTAGAAGGTGTCCTACCATCCTATTTCTCGTCATCCAAAATCAGTCGTGTGACAATACTATGTCTTATGAAGCTCGTATAACAATATAGTATCATAATACTGTTCATAATTGAAATGGTTCTTGCAAGAGAACTCAATAAGGTTTGGGAAGAACATCGTAAGCGTGTCACTTACGATATAAAAAAATTGAGTGAATTTACAATCGGCCCCAACAAACTATCATAAGTAACGTAACATCATCACAGGATCAAGCTTCAAGTAAACTGAATCATATTGAGTCGTATATCTGGATCAAAAAGCCTCATTCAAAAATTCATCACCGTTGGACAGATCCAACTATGATAGATGGAAGAAGTGGTTTCCTGAATAAATGTATTTGTGTTGCTTACGATGTTTTGGCCGACAGGTATCGATTTGCTGTTTAATAATTGGTGGTAATTGATAGTATTGGTACTTGATTATAATACTAATATTAAAATTAATAGGTGAGGTATGTACATGGTACATTACACTGTAGAGCCTGTATTTTCACACCAGATACCTCTTCCGGTTACCATACCACCAAACACCATGGTATTCATGTTCCAGGTAAAGTTATATGGAAATGAAAATAGCAGCCCTTGAAAACTTGAAAACGTGTCCAAACACATGAAATAAAATAAACTGTGATAATTGAAAAAAAAAATTCTTTTGTCTCAGCAAGTGATTTTTTGCTTCCTCGAAGAAAACACGCATAATTGCAATGCAACTGTAATGTTCTATTTATGCAAAATAAATACAATAAAATACTGATATTGGTGTCAAAGGATGATGGTTCTTACTTATTGATGTGTTTCTTGCTTTGACTCTGTTTTCCACTCAACTGAGGTGAAAACCTGCATCATTTGAGGAATCCCGAAAATCCCGGGATTTGAAATTTTCAATCCCGAAAATCCCGGGATTTGAAATTTTCAATCCCGAAATCCCGGGATTCCGTTTAAGTCTCTGGATTGGATGCCCTATTTATGGGGGGTACCCGTCTGGCGTGAACACTCTGCACTTAGCTTAAATAACACACAGCCACGATGCCACGAATAATAATAATTGTTGCTATGGTATGTCCAGTGTAACCGTGATTCGAGTGGCCTGAGAGATTTTGAAAATCCCTGGAGCTTTGCTGTTGGTTGCATTGGCGATACTCGATACGATCATTCACGTCGGCATGTGATGTCGTCCGGGCCACTTTTGAAAGGCATTTTTCACACATTCATATTTCCACTACAAATGGACGAAACATTTTTGCGGGATATGATGCCGCTTTTTTCTATTATATGTATTAGCGAAAATTGCGTAATTTTCCTACCAACTTTTAATCTCTGTCAATAAACAAAGACATCCCAGTAGCCTGTGACATTTTTGACCGTTAAAAAAAACAACATTATCTAATATCCCTTAACGACTTCGATTTTTCGACGATTTAATCTAAAAAATGCGATGCCGTCGCTCTACAAAATGTGTCGCAATGGAGGCTCCAACCTTTTGGCCTGCTCTAACCACAAAGACGCGCCAAGCCCTGAAAGATTATTGGCAAAACGAAGAACATCCAGGAAGGTTTATACTTGTAGCAGGATTTACGTGTGAAAAGTTTAATAATTCAATATTAAAGAACCCAGCCGTTCACAGTTGCATATTGGACTGACATTGTTGTGATTACCTCCAATTTGCCATTTGCCTCCGTTTTGGGATCCGCGCAAGACGAGCTAGTGTCGGCGTTGCCTGGCCGTCAAGAGGACCAGTTCCAAATTCTGGTGAAATTCGAACTGAGCCCGTGCAGTTTCAATATTTAAACAACGGTAACACGGCTCTGCGGCCTCGTAGTCGCATTTCTACGCATGACACGATCAGTTTTTCTAGGTTTTTAACATTTTGATGTTAGTTTGACCTCAAGATCTTTGACCTAGTTAGTAGATATCTAAACTTTTTATGACAAGCCAGTTCCACATCAGGTATTAAGGCGGCAACTCTACAATGCTAAAGTAGAAAATCTGCCCATGTTACTCGAATCATGGTTGAGGTGGAATGACTATACCTACAAGTCACAGAGTGACGACTTGAACGTGAGTTTAATCAACAATACTAGACAACTACTGTCCGCGAAAGAAAATGCGAAATTTTTGCATTGGTACCTATCTTATAAATTCAATAGGTATTATTCATCAACTTTTTTAAATACATACCTACATATTTCGTAACATTGAATAAGTATCTCGTACACTTTGTCTTTATTTTAATTTGTGGTAAGCACCAAGATGACCAAGTGGTGGCGCAAGTTCAGTTCTATATAGAACTGTAGACAGAACTACAGTGAATGGATCTTACAGGTGATTTGGGCAGATCCACAAACTCACAAAGACCGACAAAAGCGAGACTTTTACAACGAACTAAATACAAGAAGAGTGCACAAAAGACCTCTATATCAGAAGTCCCATGGCATATTCAACGACGAACTCTGGTCTCAAGAATGGTATTTGGTAAATATATCAAATGTTGTTGTTTATTTTGCGCAAGACAATTTTTTATCATCATTATTAGCAAGACACAAGATCCAGATTTGACTTGCCGAAACTTGACTTGAACGTCGTACCAGTGTATAAAGCTGGGATTACAGGCAAAGGAGTACGAATCAGCATTCTTGATGATGGAATTGAGTACACCCATGACGATTTAAGGAGAAATTATGTGAGCCAAAACGATTTTGAGATGTAAGTAATAGTATTTCAGTTTGGCCTATATAGGATGCAGAAATCAGCTATGACTGCAATGAAGAAGACGATGACCCATTACCGAGGTATGAACCCACAAGATTCAACAGCCACGGGACGAGGTGTGCAGGAGAAGTATCCATGGCCGCTGACAATGGAAAATGTGGAGTGGGGATTGCGTACGGCTCTAGAATCGGAGGTGATGAAAGTTCCCAATGTTGGAGGGAAAGAAACCTGATTTTAGTATGTTTCTCAGGTGTTAAATTGTTGGATGGTTTAGTAACAGATCGAATCGAAGGCACAGCTTTGGGTTATGCTCAAGATAAAGTCGACATTTACAGTGCATCGTGGGGACCGAACGATGATGGAAAAACTCTGGACGGTCCAGGAAGACTTGCGCTCGAATCCTTGGAAAGAGGCGTCACAAAAGGCAGAAATGGCAAAGGATCGATTTTTGTATGGGCTTCTGGAAACGGCGGGAGCAAAGGAGACAACTGCAACTGCGATGGTTATTTGGCCAGTCCTTATACCATATCCATAGGAAGCGCGTCGCAAAAAGGAGAGTTCCCTTGGTACGGCGAGGCTTGTGCTTCAACTTTGGCAGTGACATATTCCTCAGGGGCATACAAGGACCAAATGATTGTAAAAATCTTCCAAGAATAGTCTGACGCGGTTTCTACTAATTAGTTTCATTTTCAAGGCGACAACAGATCTTCACAACGAATGCACTATCAAGCATACTGGAACTTCGGCTTCTGCTCCACTGGCAGCGGGAATAATAGCTTTGGCCCTCGAAGTGAATCCCAGACTCAACTGGAGGGATGTCCAGCACTTGATAGTGTGGACTTCGGAAGTTGCTCCGGTTACCGACAACCCTGGTTGGCAGAGAAATGCCGCTGGTTTTTGGTTCAATACCAGGTTTGGTTTCGGTCTGATGAACGCGTTTGGTCTGGTTAAGGCTGCGTCCAACTGGACTTCCGTGCCTGAGCGGAATATATGTACAGTCACTGCAACGCAACAGTAAGATTTTTCAATAGACAATAATATTCAATACATAGGGGGTGTTTCAAAAATAAAGCCGCATCCACATAGAGGTTACTGTAGTTGTACTGCAAGGGGATTGTAGAGGCAAGAAGCCAATCTTACTACGAGCGTTCACATAGAATTAAAGTGTACCTGGCGATGTGATACGTAGGCTGTCGGCCTGCCGCAACAACCGTCAACAGTTTCTGTTGCTGCTGTTTCTCGTTAGTTAGCCCCTGAGATTTTTAATTATGCATCCGCATTTCGCAGCAGCAGCTTCGCACTACTTCAGTCTGTCCCTTGTTTCTGCAGAATGCTAGAAACCTTCAAGCTTCTGCCATCCCATCTGAACTCCCACTGCCACTCGTTTCTTACAGTAAGTCTATGTGAACGCTCAATGTAAAAACCTAGGGCCGTATTCATTATCTCGCTTTCAAGCTAAAAATGCATTAAGAAATACATAATAATAAAGTATGTATATTCATATTTTCAAGATATGAAGACTGTGCTGAAAAAAATCATTTTGAAGTATTTTTTTGAAGAAAGTTACAACCTCAGTGTTCACTTTTACTTGTATAAATCGTTTTCAATTCATAACTTTTACACGGTTAAACCGATTTTGCCTGAATTTCAATCGAATCAGCTGTCCGTTTACTTCGGGTTGCAACGATATACAGCATACCGATCAATCAATTGAGACCTCGATTGAGACATTGTAAAATACAGGGTGATTCAACAGTGTCGGACCGTCTTGAAGGTGCGTAATAATATGGAGGTGTAGTTGAGTGCTGAAAAGTTGTTAAAAAAAATTATATGTCTTTCAATTTACAAGTAATGGAGGAACAGAAGTCGGCCCTTCGATCGCTTCTATTTTTGTTGTTTCAAATGATTTTGGTAAACTGTTCATGGAAATGAGTACAAAAATCAACCTCTGAATCTGTATTTCAGGGTGACTGAGTCATAAATCCTGAAAATTATTATTTCTTCAAGTGCCTGCAAACAGTCACAGGGGTCCCATAACCTATGTAGAGCCTATTAAAACACAATTCATTTTAATAAAAAAATTTTGCTTCTGGTTTTATAGGAAAACTAAGTTTTTGTAGTTTATGACTCACCCTGTATAGAAAACAAAAATTCAATACAAATTCAGAGGTTTATTTTTTGTACTCATTATTTTTGCATGAACAGTTCACTAAAATCTTCTGAAACAACAAAAATAGAAGGAATCAAAGGACCAACTTTCGTCCCGCCATAGTACGGCGGTTAGTGGACGATATTGAGACCTACCTTGCATTTTATTCTAGAGCATTCAGACTAAGCATAGTTGTAGTACATACCGACATACCCCCAGCTTACTTTTAAGAAGTGGGAACAAGGTTGCAAACCCGGGAGAGCAGCGGTATAGCGAGTTGTCTACCTAACAGGGGTAGATCTCAAAACCTCAACTAATCGTCTGTTTCAGTGACTTCTATGGGCCGGGAGCGGCCCCCTAATAGGCGAAATTCAGTGCCATTTCTGCGCTGGCGCAACCATGCTAGGGGATTTGAGAATAGTGCCGTATGCTAACACATGTAAAAAGCGTAATTTCAACATTGTATATTATTGAAACGGCTGTAAATGAAACTTTCAAATAAGCTATGGAAAAAAGAGTGTTTCTTGATCTTTCATTGTGTTCAAGACCAGCAATGATGGATCAGTTTTAGATACACAAGGAGCGAAAATATGGTGACGTGTTTATCAGTTGGTGTGTTTTTGAAAATACCGCCCTACTTCTAGTATTCTTCTCTGCCTTACGGTTGCCGTCCTGTCTGTCAATGGCATGAAACTGCATGTAAACAAAAGGTAACTAAAATTTTATTGAGTTATACAGGGTGTTTCCAAAATGGTGTTACAAACTTCTAGGGGAGATTCCCCATCAAAAATGGACAAGGAAAATATATACCTTTGATGTCCTAAAATGCTCAGTTGAAAAGTTACAGGGTGTTCAAGTTGACTTCCAAGGCCAAAAAATTAGAATAAAAAAAAACTCATGATTTTTCAACAGAAATAGGTTTTCTTCAATTTTCTAAGTTGATAAACCACTATTTCCTCTGAGAAACGAGAGCTTTTCAGGGAAAAAAAAATTGGGCTCATTGAAAGTGGCGATTTCGAGATGTTTTCCAAAGTTTCAAACTCAGATATCTCAAAAACGAAGCCTCTAATCAAAATTTTGCAAGAGTAACTTTTTTCTCTAAATTGAACGTAGAATAAAAAAATAAGAACAATTTGGAAAAATAGCTAGGGGTGTAAAAAATAGGGGGGGAAATATGAGGACAGCCCCCATTATCTACGCCCCTGAACTTTTTTCTCCAACACGTTACTATTATTCGATAGAGACTTATTTCAGTTAACTTTGGTGAGAACTTGAACAAAATCGGTTAAACGGTTCAAAACTTATGTCAAAAAATCAGTTTTAAAAAGTCAACTTGAACACCCTGTAACTTTTCAACTGAGCATTTTAGGACATCAAAGGTATATATTTTCCTTGTCCATTTTTGATGGGGAATCTCCCCTAGAAGTTTGTAACACCATTTTGGAAACACCCTGTATGTACCGTATGTTCATTAAAAACTTCAATAAAGGGAGGCTGTGACGCAGGCCATTCGATCCGAAAACGGCCAGGTTATCATCGGTCCACGGCCTCCCATTATTGAATTTTTGATTGAACATACTGTATAATATATCAGAGGTTTTGTGTTGTCTGTTTTTTTTCAAAAATGACAGGCAGTTTGTTGAGTGCCTGGCTGCAAAAACCGTACGAAAAGAACATTACAGTTCCATTTCATGTGTTCCCAAAAAACATCACCTTCTAGGCAACCAGTTATACACTGAAAACGGCTTTTTCGTTCTTTTCGGAGCACTATACGCGCGGAATTAATTTTTTCGACAGCAATGCACATGGACAACATCATTCCGCATAATCTAGCATGGAAATCAGGAGTTTCTTGTCATCTATTTTCCTTTGTTAAATCGATGGCTAAAAATCTGCAGGTTTTGACTTTTCCTAGCTCGCGCAGACGCATGAGTTCCATCCCCTAGCTTTGCGAACCTACAGCGCAAGTCGTGCCTTTGAATATCGCATATTGACGTTCACTAGTTGAAGGCATATGTCGACTTTGGTGATGAGTTGTGGCAGCGGGTTGCCTACCTTTCAGGGGCACAAACAGAAATCACAGTTAGTCCAAACGTTACGGGCTACAACCTTGCAAAAAATTATCAAGCGATAAGACTTGTCACAAAATGTTCAATAGGCCCCCGAGCATCTTTTGAGAAGTGATACTACGGTGAATCCACTTGCAGACGTTGTATACAGGGTGTTCAATAATTCAAAAATTCCAACTCCTGAACCAAAAAAGTTGGAGTCATGAAAGTCACAATGGAGATTCACAATTTAATGTTTGTTAAGATGAAACCAACCGCGTCTCTATATCTCCAGCCGTTTCTAAGAAATCTTGAAATTAGTGGTTAGTGTCATGGAAATTCTTATTTTTCAATAAATCAGTGATTTCCGAGGTGATTCCCTAAGATATTTCAGTGGAACTTGATAGTCCCTTGAAGAGTGAAGTCAAGAATGAAATGCCGTATGTTGCCATCGTCTCTGTCCACCATCTTCGAAAATATGACAGTCAACTGTTTTTTTCCTCATGGTCGCCACCTGCTTGAAATCACCCATTATTCAATGAGTGAGGAATTAACTGTACTAATAATAGTGATCAAAGGCAATACTTTTGATGCAAAACTAACCATTCTCAGTGAGTAAATCTTCTTCAATTGACTATAATCCCAGCTATTTGAAAGTATGGAATTTCATAGTGAACTATCTATTTTTTCAGAATATTTTCACGCTATTCCAGGAAAGACTGAACTTGAATCAAAATGGTTTTGTATCCCACTTCAAAAAAGATAGTTGATAATTTTAAACACCCTCCTCTATCTATTCAATGGTCATTTTGACCATGGTAGGCGCCAAAGCTGTGTGAAACTCGTGAAAATGTGTCCAACGGTCTAACAGCTCTTTTTGGTGGATAAAAGAGAAGTTGCTCGCTGGGTATATAGTTATTTTTGCATTTGGATTATTTCTTAAGACCATGATTTGTATTGCCAATCGATTTTCCAGTTATTCAATAATGGGCGAATTCAAGATGGCGGCCATAAGGAGAAAAACAGTTGACTGTCGTATTTCCGAATATAGCAGGCAAAGACGGTGGCAGCACACGGCATTCTCTCCCTGACTTTACTCTCTATGATACTACCAAATTTCACACGAATAAATAACTGAGTTATTGGAAATTGTGATATAAACACTATGATTCCGGTATTATTTTTTTGTACCCCTGGAAGAGAAACAAGCCGCTTCCACGACTCATCGCCAAGGTCGACATATGCCTTAAAGGAGACCACAACACAAAAATCAAGTCTATATTTTATTTGACTAACTTATGAGGAAGGTAGTTGAAGAGTACCTATACGGAACAAATCTCAGTTTTCTATATGAGTCCGATCAGCCGATAGAACGTTTTGAAAATATTATCGTGACGTCACTTGGGAAGATGTTTTCACCTAGATCTTCATCTATCACGTTCCCAGGTCTTATTAAGTATTGCTGTTGTCGTTTTGACAAACGTCATTGTCTTCAAACAATCAGTAATAATTATGGCAGGCTTGAAACATTCTGTGCTTGAAACCGTCGTCGTCTCATCGGCAACGGAATCAGGTACAGGTATGCACGTGAGTAGCTATAGGTAGCCCGTGAAAATTTGCCCCTATGACGTCATTGTCGTTCTTAATTATGATCGCACGCCCGCCACGAGATAGGTGAATTTACAAGACCCTATGCAATCGTTCTAGTTTTTTCAACTCTTTCATCTGAGACCAACTTGTATTTTGTGTTGTGGTCTCCTTTAAGCTAGTGAATGTTAAGTGGGGGACCGATCCTGGCCCATAGAAGTCACCAAAACGGACGATTTATTAAGGTTTTGAAATCTACCCCTGTTAGGTAGACAACCCGCTGCTCTCCCGGGGTTGCAGCCTTGATCTACTTCTTAAGAGTAAGCTGGGGGTATGTACTGCAACTGTGCTAAGTCTGAATGCTCTAGAATGAAATGCAAGGTGGGTTTGATTAACCGCCGTACCAAGTTAAAGAACATAGAATTTTTTCAACCACTTCCCAGCGTTCTACTACACCTCCATATTACGCACCTTCAAGGTGGTCCGACACTTTTGAATCGCCCCGTATATGCATAAAATTAAAAGATAAAATCATTTCTCCGATGTACAACCCAATTTCAAGTTGAAGGTGAACAGTTTCGTAGATTTGTGCCTAGATTTGATAACAATTATGATGATGCATGTGAACTGATGAAAAATCGCGTTAAATCATGTATATCCCATACACTTTCTATTTTCAGTAGAATGACTTTTTGGAGCAAAAATAAAGTGACAAGCTGGAGCGCTGGGAGAATACGGCTGATG
The DNA here is from genome assembly GCA_949128115.1 of Anaspis maculata. NCBI lineage: Eukaryota > Metazoa > Arthropoda > Insecta > Coleoptera > Scraptiidae > Anaspis > Anaspis maculata. Next base: position 77,331,115 of record OX421962.1, read on the forward strand.
ACCGCTGATAGTTTCGTTACAAAACTTTGCAGGTGCCATCAGCCGTGGCCGTAGCCCCCCAGCTTGTCACTTTATTCTTGCTCCAAAAAGTTATTCTACTGAAAATAGAAAGTGTATGGGATATATCAAATGAATCAAGTACCCATCGAGTAAAACTTGTTCCACAAGAAATCCTTCGTGAATCAGGGCCAAAGTGGAGGTCAGGAAAACAGTTTAGGGACCAATTCGGACACTTCTCATTGACCCTGACTTGTCTGGGATCTCTGATGGAACAAGCCTTCAACAACCGATAAAATGATTTGCTATTTCTGTACCTAGACTCAATGAGAGTGTATCATATGGAAAAACAGCGGAAGTTTTCATTCACACCACTGGTTGTAAAGGAACAAATGACGAGGTCACGTATTTGGAACACATTGAGTTGACAACCACTATCACTTATCCAGTCCGAGGATCGCTAGAAGTGTTCCTGACGTCCCCATCGGGTAACGTTCAATAGTAATAATAATTATAATAATAGTTATCATAGAAGCAAAATACCGTCGGGTGTTTTTTAATATCGCATGTATTGGAGTTAGCTGTGGAAGTGGAAACGTATATGTCCGCAGCTTAATTTATTGTATGATAAAAGAAACTACTAAATATAATAGTACCTACTACCACCACCCACCTTCTGTTATGTATATAAACGTTTTGATCAAAATTTTCGTTGGATTTCGAAACGAAAAACTATCCTCGGAAGAAATGAAACTTCTATAGATATGAATCAAGTACCTACCAAAATACGTTCGAATAAGATGTATTCTTTGTATTTTGTATATTTTGTGTTATTGTTTCACACAAGTTTTATAAGTTTTCACATTATACAAATGAAGTAGATACCAGCTCTTTGGGTTTTTCTTTTTAGATTTTAGGCCGTCCAATAACATGCGTAGTGATTCTCACGAGACTTTCGTTTTCGAGTGTCTCGTCTCGTCTTATTTTCGAGACGAGACTCGAGACGAGACTGATCATTCTCCTCACGAGACGAGACGAAACTTTTTGCTGGTCTCGACTCGTGGTCTCGTACGAGACTTTTGCGGTCCAATTTTTATTCCACAATCTACATAATGTAGGCATAGCTGTTGTGTTATATTGGCACCTAACTATTCCTTTCAAGCAAAAAAACTTGGATGTTCAGTTCACGTTGAAAAGATTCCATTATTAATTATTGAAGAATACCGAGTCGAAACTTTCAGAAATGCTCGTTAAATTTAAAAAGCTTATTGTTGGGTACTCGTGAATCGTGATATGCGGGTGGTTCCATTCCGCACAGTTCCGTTGACGACCCTACCCTTTGTGATTGCGTCATCACAAGTGTTGTGTTACATGGATGGATTGAAAACAATAACAAAGACAGAAATTTTTAGTAGTCGTTGGCAATTGATTAGGTGTGGAGCTGTGTCACCAAAGCATACATGAAAATGAGTGGATCAAAAAGAAAAAAACGCTCTGCTTCTACTTCCGCGACTACGGTTCAAGATTAATCAAATTCATCCGGAGATTTTTTCACTCTATCACAAGACTCACGAGACTCGTGCGAGACTCGAGACGAGACAAGACTCGCGGCCACGAGACGAGACTCGAGACGACACTTTGCAATTTGCTCACGAGAAGTTGGTCTCGTTGGTCTCGTGAGAATCACTACATGCGACGTAATCTGTTCGGCATTAGTTTCCTGTTGAGTAAATAGTGGCAATTCTGCATGAAACTCGTTGAATTTTAAAGGCTGTTGAATAGATTTTAGCCAATCATAAAAAATAGTTCTAGAGTGCTTCTAGGTAACCATCCCTCTCAAAAATTTTAAAGGATGTTTACAGAACGGCCAGTAATGTAATGAAACGTAGGTAATTCAAGTGCAAGTACTTGTGTATGTCCATAAAAATGATCTCACATAACAGTTGGGAGTCGGCTCGAGTGCATGATGTTCCTTTTTTTAATTTCTCAGTCGAATTCCTTTGTACAGCCCTACGCAACAGTGGGTCCGATAAAAAAGATTCTGGCCAAAACTCTTGAGTTTCTTCCATCCCATAATGAGCTCATGAATTCATTAGAAATATTGAAAATAAAAAAAATATCTTTAATGAAAAAAAGTGGTTTTTGGAAGATGAAAATAAAAAAAAAGTTGGTAGAATTCTGAAACTCATATTCTTGTTGAAGAAAAAAAAAATGAGAAAATAAAGGCAGCTTTCGGGAAGTATTTTTTCAATGTTTAAGGGAAGACTGTAATCTTCCAGACTAACCAAATTTTTTTCCAATGTTAGTTCTTCAAAAAAATATGAAAGATGAAACAAATAAATTTTTACCCTGTGTACTAATTATTTAAAGCAGTCGCAGAGATGAGAACTTTGGACATACAGAAGAAGCTGTACGCTTGCCAAACAAAAGAAAACCGTCTTTGTTCAAATTCATTCCAGCAAACATGTATTGTTCTCTATTTCCACTATACCATTTGATCAGAAAATGTCTTGCAAAATTTCAGGTAGCAAGGTTCAACTTCTCAACACTAGAAAATTGGATAAGTCTAGAGCAGGTTTCAATCATTGGACTTTCATGTCTGTAATGACTTGGGGAGAAAGTGCTGCAGGTGATTGGTCTATGACGGTTGTAGACAATGTAAGTTTTTTCTAATCTTGGGTTTTACAACAATTGCTGACCCAGATTCATCACACGAATTCAGCATAGGATTAATGGAAAGTGCTTAAACAATTAAACATCCATTTGTTGGTGTTTTAATTTTGATTTTGAAATATGTACCTACCTAAATAAAGCTCAAGCGCCTTCTGTTAAATTCCATCCCTAATCTGTGTATCAGACTTCTTTTCTCTTTGCTCACATGATTCCTTCTAGGTGGGTCCAGAAGGTAATCAAGGCTACATCACAGAAGCCATATTGAAACTACATGGTACAACAACAATGCCACAATACTTGAGAGATGGGCCTAGAAATTACAACCATGACTACAACAGAGTACACAACAGTGCTCGAAGTCAACCAAAAGTGTATTCATTTTCTGATCTTTTCCCAAATGATTTACTTTCATCAATTGAAAACAATTTACCTTTATTATCCTGAATTAGAAAATGACTGTTATTAATTATTATTACTGTTTTGATTTAATAACTATAAAGTAACTATTATTAAAAAGCAAAAGAAAATAGATGCCTTTCTAGCAAATTTTTATTTTTTAAGACCTATTACTGTAAAATAGCACTTTTCTGATATAAAATGCTCTTGTTTTGTTGTAAAATATCCTCACATTCCTGCATATTTTTCATAATGTCTAGTACAGTCCAGTGTTTCGGCAATAATGCATTATCTAATGTAAAATGACTAAACCTGATACAATTGATGCCAGTGCAGTGTGCCGTTGAGTGAAGCTTGTATCCAATTTCAAAGATTTTGTCCTTCAACATTTGTTCATTTTCATTCACACACGTCAATTCTGTAACAGAAGTAATGTTATTACTTAATAATTGTTATCAATAAAAAATTATATGAGTACCAATGGAAAAATCTGGGGGATCGAACTTGACACATTTAATGCCATAAATGAACATCATTTTTGAAGAAGAATTCGGCCTTAAAAGTCCTTGTGATGCTAAATCATATGCAGTCTGTGACTGGATGTCAACCCCAATTTCTCTGGAATAGCACCAATTATTAAACCAACTTTTATCATGAATACAAGAAGCACTTTTACTTGAACATTTCCCTTTGATGACTCGACTGCATAGTAGCTAACATACGAGAGAAATGCGGAGCTTTGACATGACTCCAACTGCTGCGCTCGACGACCTTTTGCTCGGCAAAATTTTCTTCTGTTGCTTCACCCAGACGACCACCAATCCTGTATGTCCGAGTCGGTTTATTATGGAAGATCTGCATAGCTGTTTTTGCTCCGTCTCTCAAACCGAACACTAAAAATCACTTGTGAAAAAAGAATTACTGGCTTCACACAAACGCCTTACCAACAACACCACTTGTGTCATATCCTAAGTGATTGGAGTACACGCATTTGAGGTCTTCATGTTGAAAACGAGGCCCAACCACTAATGGATGATCAGCATAGTCTACGTCCAGGGAAACTCTCAAATTCTCGAGGGGATTCCCTTCGATTTTAACTCGCTGTGTAGGTGGGCGGCATTCCAATTTGTTTAATCCTTAAATTGATCAAATTCAAGCCACATGTGAATAAATAGCTGAAATGTATTACCTGTGATAATTGAATTGATGAGTGTTGTACGGACCGTTTTTATAGATGTTTGGGACCGTTTGTAAACGCAGATTATTGAGCGTAAATTATCCCAGACCACATGAGCGTTTTTCATCTTGTTTAGTTGTTTACTTGTTTCAGTGTTTTCATGTGAATCTCAACTCTCAACAAGATTGTTGAGGTTAGGTGCCCATTATTGAAGGTTAGAGTTACCTGTCAAGAGTGTCAAGTGATAACTGACTCACCTGTCAATGTCAACAATTGACATTTACTGACATCGCCTTGATGTTGATGCCATACCATGGACCGCCATATCCCCACTCCACTGTAGTTGATAGCGTTTTCCATTGGCTTGCACTTTTGTGCAAATCGTGGAAGTGCAATGACGTCAGGCACTCCACGAGCTTCGCATTAGAACCACCCTCATGCGCCGGAGTGCGCGATGCGTTAAAATCCAGTGGAATGTGATGCAGCGTGCACTTGCGACAAATTGGCGCAAGTGCCTTTTCCCACTCGAAAATTCGCTTTAAACTGGAAGATGAAGTAATTTTCTTACAATAAAAAATAAAACCAAACCGAAACATTAAACTAAATCCGAAAATTTATGAACAACGTGTTCAATAAAGTTGTATATTTTGGGTTTCACTCTTTTGTTTTTCTTCATCAGTGCAATAATTTCTATGTCCGAGTCCGAAGAATCGCTGGACTCTACAAATTCCCTAACAAATTGATCAATTGCTAATTTAAACTGCAGTTTACTCTGTTTACTTCAAATTGACGCCATATTGCATTGCACTGCACTGGACGCACGAGCTCCCAGAGGTCGTGCGAAAAATGCGCATTTAATGCAAATTCATCTTTCCAGTGGAACGTGCACTTTTAATTTGGTACGATGCACTCTCGCCAGTGGAAAACGATTCCACTGCCTCGGTGCAAAAAGTGCGCACTAAAACTCCCAGTGGAAAACGCTATTAATAATTTGACGACACGACGACAGCAACTCGTGTCGCGAGAATTATGGAGGGAGGTAGGGGCTAGGGGAGTACAGAGTACAGGCAGATCGAATCCTATTGGCCAGCGACACTGTCGCCGCCGACATACGAAGTTCTGTACTCTGGTTCTGTAAGCCGCCAACACCCATTCCCATACGTCATTACTATACTTATGGGCCCCGCTCCAGTCGTTTGCGATAAAATGCGCTCACGCCTTTTTGCAAAACAGCCTCATTTTTCAACAGAAATTCATCGAGTTGAGGTCGATTTCAAAAGAAAAAAGGATGACTAGGGGAATCGTGCCTAATATGGCATAGTCAGGTAAAATTTAGTCAGGTGTCATTATTTCCACTATCCAAACTGAATTTTAGCGTTGGATCCGTCGTAAGGAGTAGGACTCTGGGTAATCTGAGAGTAACGGGCCTTCATAAAAGTCAGTGTACGTCAAACGTCAACGGAAGTTTGTCACTTGCAGAGGTCGCTTATTGTCAGGTGTGTCAGATTTGAGGTTGTTCAAGCGTTAATTTTCTTCTTTTCTTCTTCTGGTGAAGTTTATAGCGTTTTGTTTGATAATAAAGTGAACTTTGAACTTTTGTGTTGTTCGTTGTTGTGATTTACTCATTATTTAAAATTAACATACTTACGCCAAAATCTTGAAAACCAGAGTCAATTCATGAATATGTTCAAAAACTGTGGACTCGAAAATATAAAAATCCGCTAAGATATCCAAGGCAACGAGAACTTTTTTTTTTATTGTTATTGACCAGTCGTGTTATACAGGGTGGTCCGACTTTTATGTCATTAAATTTAAGGATCGATAGAGAATGAAAAATGAAGGGGACTTTCTTCAGAAAACATATTTGAGAAATGTTTATTAACAGAGATACAGGCCCTTTAAAGTTGGAAATGAATAATCGTTTTTTTCGCATAACTTTCGAACCGTTCAACCGATTTGATTATAAATAGAACCAAAGGTTCACTGAAATTATCCCCTGTCGAACAATCATAAGATGTTCCATAAAAAAGTTTCAGGGGCTTAGACATTAGGGGGTGACTGTACTTTTCCCCCCCTATTTTTCACCCCCCTAGTTATTTTTGGAAACTGTTCATAATTTTGAATTCTACGTTCAATTTTGAAGAAAAAATCACTGTTGCAAAATTTTAATTAGAGGCGTCGTTTAGGAGATGTTTGAGTTTGAAACTTTGGGAAACATCCCGAAATCGCCACTTTCAAAGGTCTAAAAATTAAAATCCAAATAAACTCATGATTTCTCAGCTGAAATAGGTTTTCTAGAATTTCTAAGTTGATGAACCACCATTTTTTCCAAAATACGGGAAATTTTCAGGAAAAAAACAATTTGGGTCCTGGAAAGTGGCGATTTCGGGATGTTTTTCAAAGTTTCAAACTCGAATATCTCCTAAACGAAGCTTCTAATCAAAATTTTGCAAGAGTGACTTTTTCTTCTAAATTGAACGTAGAATTCAAAATTATGAACAGTTTTCAAAAATAACTGGTGGGTGAGAAATGGAGGGGGGGGAGTAGGAACACCCCCTGATATCTACGCTCCTGAAACTTTTTTATGGAACATGTTATGATTGTTCGACAGGGGATAACTTCAGGAAACCTTTGGTTCTATTTTGAATAAAATCGGTTGAACGGTTCAAAAGTTATGCGGAAAAAATGATTATTTATTTCCAACTTTGCAGGGCTTTATCTGTTATTAGGCATTTCTCAAATATGTTTTCTGAAGAAAGTCCTCTTCATTTTTCATTTTCTATCGATCCCTAAATTTGATGACATAAAACGAGGACCACCCTGTATATTATTATTTATTTCAACTTTTGAGTGCTTTGGTAATGGTAAGTTTGTTTTCTTGAAATGAGTGTCCTTTCTACTTATTGTTAATTATCATAATACTACATGATACTATACCTACGAGACTACCTACTACAAACTTACCAACTAATGCTGGGTTCGAGTTATGGAGCAAAAATTAAAACTTAACTTTCATTCGCCAAACTCCAACTAAGAATACTGTCACCAGATTGGTTGGTTCGGAGGAGCAGGTCAAAATTTACCAATCAAATGGCTGGATTCTATTTAGTTGAAGTGGAGGAATAAGTTTATTAGTTTCAATTTGGGCGGGAATTTGGGCTGCATTTTCTGCACGGTACGGCAGTACGACCTGAACCTGATGAAACAATATCAATAATATTATCCATAATGATCTCAACCAGATTCAAAATCCAATCCCCCTTGCATTTGGCAGAGTGTATTGGCAGTCCACGGCGAAATAAGTCCACACTCCACAGCTCAATAATACGTCCCACCCCCAGTCCCACCAGAAAAAAGTCCGACTCATTTTATCCCCGAGTTCTGCCACCGCGAAGGCATCCACTGCTGGCACTGCTAGAACGATTCACCGGAAAAAGGTCCACAAGGCATTTAACCCACATAGGTAATTATTTAGCCATATACCGTCCGTTTTTTATTTTAGGCCCCAGCCCGTAGCACCTTTATCATGGGTTTTACACCCAATATATTATATATTTTTGAAATCACAAAAACAAGATCTTTCGACTGATGATATGTCAAATTATTTTTGACAGATGTCATATTTTGACAACTGACAGAATAATGCTTGTAATATATCATTTTAAAGCCCATAAAATTCTGAGGAGAACTGTGTTTTCATTTTTTCAATCGGGTGTCTTTTACAGCTTCTAGGGGTCTTTGAATAGAAAAAAAAGTTGAATTTCAGAAATACATAAGTAAGTAGGTAAAGCAGGTACCTATTTATGATGTCAACTAATGATAATTATTAATAATTAATCACAATGGAACAAAAAATGTCCTGAAGAAGTTGCTCGAAATGACCGCCTTCTTGTTCATTGAATGAAAGATTCGACGATCAGTGAATTGGAACTACCGGACCAACGCGATGACATCCGAACTTGCCAGATATGACCCCCTCATTTTTTTTTATGAGCTCACCTGAAAGATGAGGTGTTTATACAGTTTCCCAATAATTTGGACGATTTAAAAATGAGATCATCACCATTAGTTGATATCAAAAATACCTATTACTTATTGAGTGGCTATTTCTGGAATTGACATTTTTTCCTATTGAAAGACCCATAGAAGCTGTAAAAGACACCCTATTTCAAAATCAAGAACACAGTTCTCATCAAAATTTTATGGGCTTCAAAATGATGTATCACAAGTGATATTCTGTCATTTGTCACAAAAATGACATCTGTCAAAAATAATGTGACACATCATCCCTCAAAAGATCTTGTTTTTCTGATTTCAAAAATATATAATATATTGGGTGTAAAACCCATAATAAAGGTGCTACGGGCTGGGGCCTAAAATAAACAAGTGAGTATGCCTTCACGTGCGTGAGTCTCAGTAGCGCATTTTCTCAAAGAGGCATATTGTGAACGTAAAGAAATTTGGTTGAAGGAGAAACACCATTCCTTGCCCACTTTCTTCATTTGAAACTCATTCACTCTTATTCTCTATGCCATTGAAAATTTTCAATATTGAAAATTGGATCTTGAAAGATTTTCAACCGGACGTATTCTCTATGACACAAAATGGTTAAAAAATTTCAATATTGAACAAATTTTCAATGAGACCTATTCTGTACGACAAATTTTTCAATATTGAATTCAATTTATTGAAAATATTTTCAATCGTCAGGCAAGTCCTGCGGAGCACTTGCCGTGGTCGATATTGAAAGAAAAATAACGTTTAATTCAACTTATTGGTGATCATCCTACAGGATCCGGCATCTCGTGCTCTCAAATTAAGCCATCGTGAACTTATTGAGTAGTTGAGACTGGCATGTGGAGATATAAAATAAAGGTAAAATTGCGGCTAAGAGTTTTATTAAAATTCTGTAAGTAATACAGTTTGTAGCTTATCCTAAATTTGATAGTTAGGCACATGACTGTGATTTGACGAGCTCTTCAATTGCTGCAAAGAATTCCGCTTATTCCATCAAACTGGGCTTGAAGTTGGAAATCATCCGGTTATTGCGGTACTGATGATAACCAAAAATTACGCAAAGCGGAAAAGGTATAACAAGCTATCCCAATCACTTATCGCACCTCCTTTTCTGCGAGTTCGTCGTGATTTTTCATCGATTTTTCATCAATTTTTCATCGATTTTTCCAATGTTGGTTGATGCCACGATGGTGGTCTCGCTCCGTGAAGACTAAATGCCCAACACAGGATACAAGGGCTACAGCTACTGCTACTGCATGCATGGCAGTCATCCTCAGTACGTTTGCAGCAACGCCAGTTAAGTTTTTTTTGGACACTTTCAAGTGTTCCTTGTTCATTTTTATCACCTCTGTTGTCATCATTATAGGGACTACTGTACGTAGATACACTTTCATCAGGCTTTTTTGCAGAATATGACAAGACTCTGGATCTGGACACGACGTCTTTCAACTTTTACGTCAGGCACGTGACAGTTGCTGGGGAACGCACTTTCAATAACAGCTACAACTCTGGCTAAAAACATCGGTTTATTGAAAACTTTCAATCTTCTTGAAAGTGTCATACAGAATACGTCGACTTGAAGCAGATTGAAAATCCGTATCGATTTTCAATAAACTGATGTTTTTAAATAGATCTGTAGCTGTTATTGAAAGGCAGTTCTTTAGCAACTGTCACGTGTCTGTCGGAAAAGTTGAAAAATGTCTTGTCATATTCGGGAAACGTATCTGCGCCATGTACTTTTTCGAGAGTATACCTACGTACGGTAGTCCTAAACACTCCCGCCTATAACGGCAACAGCGGTGGTGAAAAAACAAGCAAAAGCAAGAGCACCTCAAGAATCAAGATCTAGAAGAAAACTGAGTCTGACGTTGAGCAAAATCATACTGTCGGAGGTGCCCTTGTAGCTGTGTTGGGTCTTCCCAAGGTCTTCCAGGCAGCAGAACCGCCATTCCGACGACCAACGTTGGAAAAAACAAAGTCACAGAATAACCGGAGGTGCAGTGATTGAGATAGTTTACCACCTTTTCCGTTTTACATAATTTTTGATTTTCAGGACTTCCAAGAGCATCTACAAGCCAGTCTGAAGAAAAGAGGGAGCATACGGAGTTCTTCACAGAGTATTTGAAACCATTCATCAAATCAATTACCAAACTTTGGATGACCTTCCTTTAATAAAACTGTAATTCACATTTGTCTCCACAATTACAGAGTTCACAATTCTGGTTTTCACGTTTCCTCCTATCGTTCTATCTGCCTGTGTGTCCTAATTAACACCTCCATAGTCCCTTTGCTCCACCCTATACCTTGCTCAGCGTCAAGTTGTTCATGATTTGTTTTTATGGGTCACGATATGATAATTCCGTGGCTGGTTCCCATTTGGGTTTCTTGAGATGATTAGGTAGTACATTTTTTGACGGATTTAACGTTCCCTTTCATTTCAATTTCGACCGCAGCAGGTGCTCCCTAGGTTACGTCTGACGTGGCTTGATGATTGAAAATGTTTTCAATAAATCAAATGCAGTATTGAAAATCTGGTCATACAGAATAGGTCTCGTTGAAAATTTGTTCAATATTGAAAAGTTTTCAATATTGAAAGCTTTCAATGGCATAGAGAATAAGAGTGATTGTGATATTTTGTTATCAGAATGGGGTACTTGCCAACTAAATAGATTTGAATGAAAATTCTTTCACTCATCAATATTGTTTTGTTTGAGGGCGGGAGCTGGGAGCGGCGACTAATCAAAAGTGGCCTATCTCTTCCCATTTTTAGTCAGCTATCTATATAGCGGAACAATTAGATCGCCATGTCTTCAAGGTTATGTTTTACATTTATCTCTTACTTTGGGGGCGGCGTGTGGGAGCGGCAGAGTTTGGCAAAGAAATTTTTCCACAGTTTGAGTTGGGAGTTTCTGAATGTTTGAGGTAACATTAAAATGAAAAGCAGTGGAAATTATTGGAAGTTGCACTTTTTTTCTTTTGGGGGTAGAAGTTGGAGGCGGCGTCATATCAAAAATAGCCTATTCTTTCCCCTTTTTAGTAAGCTATCTATATAGCGAAAGAATTAGATCGTTATGTCTTCGGGTTTATGTTTTTCATTCATCTCTCACTTTGATGGCAGCGTATGGGGGCGGCAGCATTCGGCAAAGTAACTGTTGCACAGTTTGAGTTGGAAGTTACTAAATGTAAGGGAAATATGACAATTAGTGAAAATTGTGAAAGTTGCATTTTTTGCTTGGAGGCGGCAGCTGGAGGCGGCGGCTAATTAAACTGGCCTGTCTTTCTCCAATTTCAGTCAGCTATCAATATAGTGGAAGAATTAGATCGCTATGTCTTCAGGTTCATGTTTTTCATTTATCTCTTACTTTGGGGGCGGCGTGTGGGAGCGGCAGCGTTCGGCTGAGCAAATGTTGCTCAATTTGAGTTGGCAGTTCCTAAATGTTAAAGGGAACATCTTAATCAGTAACATTTGTGAAAGTTGCACTTTTTATCGTTTGGGGGCGGAATCTGGGGGCGGCGACTAACCAAAAGTAGCCTATCCTTTCCCATTTTTAGTCAGCTATTTATATACCGATAGAATCAGATCGCTATGTCTTCGGGTTTATGTTTTTCATCCATCTCTCACTTTGATGGCAGCGTATGGGGGCGGCAGCATTCGGCAAAGTAACTGTTGCACAGTTTGAGTTGGAAGTTACTAAATGTAAGGGAAATATGACAATCAGTGAAAATTGTGAAAGTTGCATTTTTTTACTTGGAGGCGGCAGCTGGAGGCGGCAGCTGGAGGCGGCGGCTAATTAAAAGTGGCCTATCTTTTTCCAATTTCAGTCAGCTATTAATATAGTGAAAGAATTAGATCGTTATGTCTTCAGGTTCATGTTTTTCATTCATCTTTTACTTTGGGGGCGGCGTGTGGGAGCGGCAGCGTTCGGCTGAGCAAATGTTGCACAATTTGAGTTGGCAGTTCCTAAATGTTGAAGGGAACATCTCAATCAGTAACATTTGTGAAAGTTGCACTTTTTATCGTTTGGGGGCGGAATCTGGGGGCGGCGACTAACCAAAAGTAGCCTATCCTTTCCCATTTTTAGTCAGCTATTTATATACCGAAAGAATCAGATCGCTATGTCTTCGGGTTCATGTTTTTCATTTTAAAGTGCTTGGGGGCGGTTTTTAGCAGTTTTTTCATGTTGGCGGCGCATATTGAAGACGGAATGTTTGTTGGCTTACGTTTATAAGTGGCAACTATGTATTATTCAAAAAATGAGAACACTAGAGCATCAGGTCTGGTAGAAAGTGCAATATTATGTTATTTCAAGTTTATCGGGGGCGGTTTTCTCTATGTTGGCGGCGCAATATGGACATCCAATATAGCCTAGCCCTCCTTTGGGAGTGGCAGCTATGTAACAGCGAAAAAATTAGAAAGCTAGGTCGTCTAGTTTGGGAGGAGTTCGATGAACGGACGGACGGACGGACGGACGGACAAAGCGGTTGCAATAGCGATTTTCATCAAGATGGAAAATGCGCTAAAAACGGACGGTATACGTGTATTCACACCGTGGAAGATATACCACACCACGGCTCAAACGTGTAGGTACCACCGTAAAAAGGTCCACCACGCTTTTTATCGCCGAGTCTTCACACTGATAAATCATGCCACCATTGCCACCCCACGGCGGCTCAAATGTCCTCCCGGAAAAAATTCTACGACCGCTCATTTAGCCACTGCTGGTGCTGCTCGTCATCTGCCGCCTCTACCACCATAAACATTTCAAAACTTATAGATGGACTGTTGAATGTACGTTCTTTGGTTGCATAAAGGTTGCATAGTTATATTAGCATGAAGAGTATAGCAGCAGCAGCAGTTTATTTCTCGTCCATATTACATCGTCAGTTACTCGTTTTCTAACAGTGATCAGTCGAAAGTTTGGAGGTTCAAAGGGGTATACCCTGGGTCCCTGGGACGAGAAATACGAGAAATAACCTGCTGTCTATGGCTGCCTCGATGGCTGCTACTTTTCATGCAAATATATTTATGCAACCAAACATACACATCCCAGTAAACACAAGCTGGTCAATTATACGTATAATATACGCATGATTGGTATAAAAGACGTTCTGGTATATCGAATACGGTTTAATATACGTATATACATAGATATGTAGGTAATATTTTGGTATAATGGTATGCCTTTTATTGAGTACGTACGCATATTTATTGACATTGAGGTATGAATTCGGTATATGGTATAAGTTTTATAAACGAATGAAGATAATTATGTAATATACGCATATCTAATGACATTGAGGTATTATTTTGGTATAATGATATAGGTTTTATAAGCAAATGAAGATAATAATATAATATAATCATACCTAATGACATTGAGGTATTATTTTGGTATAATGATATAGGTTTTATAGGCAAATGAAGATAATAATATAATATACTCATACCTAATGACATTGAGGTATGAATTTGGTATATGGTATAAGTTTTATAAACGGATGAAGATGATTATGTAATATACGGATATCAAATGACATTGAGGTATTATTTTGGTATAATGATATAGGTTTTATAAGCAAATAAAGATAATAATATAATATACTCATACCTAATGACATTCAGGTAGGACTTTGGTATAATGGTATACGTTTTATAAACGGATGAAGACAATCATGTTATATACGCATATCTAATGACATTGAGGTATTACTTTGGTATAATGGTTTGAGTTTTATAACCGAATGAGGATAATAAAAAAACATACTCATACTCAATGACATTGAGGTAGTACTTTGGTATAATAGTATAATAAGTATTATGAGCAAATGAAGACAATTATACAAAATACACATATCTAATGATACCGATGAATTACTTATTACGTACTTGCTTAGGGACTTAGGATTAGTTATCGTAGGTTTGTTTTATTCATTTCCGCCTATTTCCGCAACGAGGCCTAACACCGACGCCGGTGAATGCTTTCCTCTACTATCTCGGGAATTTTGCCGAACCCCTGTGCGTTGAATGCCCTGTGTGTTCCAACACAGGGTAGGGATTTTTAACGAACACCAACATCGCATAAGGTTGGCACCATCGTTCGTATTTTACGTGCTATATGCGACACACGGCGCGTTTTGCATTTAGCATTTCAACTAAATGTAAGAGCTTTTTTGAGACGAAAATCCGAGCGCCCACAGAGGGACTCAAACCCACGACCTTTAGTGTAGCAGTCGAACACGATGACCACCACACCACAAGCTCCTCTGAAAGTTTTAACGTTTAATATTAAAAAAATTATTACCGTGAAATAAACGCACGCATATACTAATACATAATAAGTATTAGTCAAACTTCCACACAACATGGTTAGGTATATATTGCAACCAAATTGCAATTGTCGAAATGCAATACTGTGAAATCAACGTTTTATTTTCAATTAGTAATAAATGTTTCACTTTTTCACCCCACTTCTTGTCAATCGCGTCGTGCGATTTCCGTTTCACCAAATAAACAGTGCAGTGTGCAGTCTACCCTGGGGTCCTACGCACTCCGAATGATTTTCACGTAACAAAGAAATAGTGAAATTATTGGAGACAACAATAATAATGGCCGGCGATGCATCGTGCTATTCGTGGTAGAATACCTATGTATCGAAGTTACCATACCTATTCATTAAAAAAATCTTTAGGCCCTCTATGACGTCATAACAACAAGGTGGTGCTACGGATGCAAACTAAATATGTGACTTAAATCATCGATATTCTGGTGATCATTGATCAATCTCGATTTAAAAGTCCCCTCTGTACGCTTAGAGCGGCTCCGACTAAAAGGCCTCTGAATAGAAGCCGGTGATTTTCCTTTAATTGGCATTTAGAGATTTCACTTCATATGAACAGGTAAACGGAAAAAAAATCGAGAAAAACCTATCACAGCGGAAGATAGTCAAATTTTACGCGTGCCATATCCTAGGGCTTTCATTTGAGAAGGAAAAATTGTTTTTTTTTCACGGTGGACTCCTACAGTATTCTGCAAAAACCTCGCAAAAAAACATCTTGCATCTGCATTTCAATAAAACATCTGAAGCCGAAGTTATTTTGGTTGTGGAAATTAATAAAAAATTGCTTAAAAATTCGCAGCTTCATAAAACTGGCAATTATAGTTCACCCTCGAGTTCACCATTGACTTATAGCAATGAAGTTATAGGTAGGTATCTAAATATATCAGCCATTTAAGAACAGTCATATTGATGAAATACGGCGTTGCGGAATCAATCCGTCTGAGTTTATTCCTTGACAGAAATCTATCATCCAGATCTTTTTGGAAAGCTACAAGGATGTACTTTGGTTTGAGCCTATAGACATTTTCAAAATCCAAAAATTATTCTCCCAAAACTTGATTTTTTTTGGATTTTGAAAATATCTATAGACTCAAACCAAAGTACATTCTTGTAGCTTTCCAAAAAAACCTGGATGATAGATTTCCGTCAAAGAATAAACTCAGACGGATTGATTCCGCAACGCCTCATTTCACCAATTTGACTCCGCCGTCCTTAATATGATGGTATAGTATATGCGCCCATTCACGTTTTAAATTCAGTAGAATGACTTCTTGAAGCAAAAATTAAGTGAAAAAAGCTCCTGACCATCAGCGATGCAGGTACC
Organism: Anaspis maculata; assembly: GCA_949128115.1. Classification (NCBI taxonomy): domain Eukaryota; kingdom Metazoa; phylum Arthropoda; class Insecta; order Coleoptera; family Scraptiidae; genus Anaspis; species Anaspis maculata. The sequence continues at coordinate 77,347,037 of OX421962.1, forward strand.
TACAATATACAACCTAAGTGGCACGTATTTATATGGGCTGGGTCATTTTTTTTTAAATGGCATGTGTAGTTATTGAATAAATGGTTTAAAAACCACTGCCTCTGCTATATCATTAAGTTGTAATGAAAAAGCCAGCTTTCGAAAAAATATTTTTGGATGACCTAAACACTCTATGCCTAAACAAATAATACAGTTCCTATAGGAATGCATAGCACAGCCCTTTTGTGAAAAACATATGGCCATCACGTTATTATGTTCCTGTGCCTTCAAGGTTATACCGTGACCGCATGCATGCACCCCTAAATCCCGATCGCCACTAAAATGACACCAGCGCAGGGTGCTTCTTAAAATTTAGGTACCTACTCATTGTTCCCTCCACATAAATGGAAGAGGATAGTTTCTGAAGAGGCCAACACGTTTCATTTCACTACGAGCTTTCTCGAGTTAAACAGTTCAAAAAGTTTTCCACAAGGTATTTCGTTTTTCACCCAAGATTTCCAAAGACAACCTAGGGTTACAGGGTAGGTACCTATTTTTTGTGCAATTTCAAAAGTTCATTTTAAGACAAGTAAGTGTATAATATTTTGATGGCAATATGTACGTACCTACGTTGATAGATATTTCTTTTTTTTTCATCTCATTTTAGGTATTTACGATTTGGTCGAATCTGAACTGGAGAAAATGATTTCTGGCGATTCCTCGGTTAAAAGTATGTCGATAAAACCGAGGATAAAACAACATGGTCGTTGATGAGTTATCGTCGGATGATAGAGAAAATACACCCAAATCATTGCGTTAAGTTTATAATATAGTAAGTACCTATATAGTATACTCGTATAATATAAATGTTACAGATGAGCCATCCTACCAGGCCATATGCGGGGTGCCAATTTCACAGAAATACTTCGCAACTTTTCAAGAGAACGAGACATATAAGTTTCGAAAAAACTAATAACCTGATGTCTGTTATCTATGGTAGGTATACCTATAATATCTCACTTGTTTCTTCAACTTTATAGTACCTCTCTGGTGAGCTCCGGATCGATATTAAACTCTTCTTATTATTTGTTACAGAAGGCAGCCAAAATCAACTTCGCGCCTGATGAGCAGCAGACGACAAAGTCATTGCAAATGCTGTGGCTGGCTGGCTTAAATTGTCAAAGAAGGCCCGTTGCGAAAAATTATTTTCTTAGTATTCGCTTATTTAGTATCATTTTATATAATACAGAATTAAATAATTTAAAATATCTATCAAATTGTGTTGTTTAAACTGTTTTGAAACGTTATTTTCCCCTAGAAAAATTCCTAAATCCGTATAAAATTTGATTATGATACACCTATGAAAAGTGTATATAAATAGTATTTCTATTACTAGCCCAGGCTTTTTAGTCGAAAAAACGGCAAAACATGAAACAAATTATTAAAACACGGTCAATCTCTTCAGTTTTGGGTTCACTAGACTTTGCTGTATAACATACAAAAAGTCCCCAACTTTCCCCCGTGTGCGTCATTGTTTTTTTGACAGACAAAGATGAAGACACCTCAAAATGCACTTCCCGATTAAAAATGCTCCTAGTTCTCAACCACCCAATCGATTTCTCTTATCTTGGTCTTGAATGAAAGATAATGAATCAATGTGAATGATATGGGATAGCTTTTGTTCAAAATTTGACACTAACAGTCTTAATTTCTTGATAATGACACTTTTTTCGTGTTTTTTTTTCTTATGCTCCAGTTAACATTTTACTTTTGCATCGACCACTTAATATCACTTGGTATTATTATATGCAGTAGATTCCCTATAGTTTTAGCTTCAAATTGACGTATCTTTTAGCTCCATTGTGAATTGTCCAGCAATTCCAATAAGGATTCTATGAAGTTACGTCAAACGCATTATATGGGGAAAATCACTTCAACATTATTAACCTAGACTTTGATCTGTAATAATTGATTCTACGTTCAATATGCACAGCATCGTACTGAGTGAATCTGGTCTGGTAGTACTCGTATGAGTAGGTACTAGGTACAGTTTCTTAATTTTCCTCTTTGTGCATCATGTTTTTATAGTTTGTTCTTGTTATTGCCGTCTGCAGTGTCCGGCAATATCTCAGCTACTAAACTTCGGATTGCGCTTGGGTTTTTGCTAGATGATAGCTTAGGTACTCTAGATAGACAAACAACAAAGATATTTTATTTCATTATTCGTCCGTCCGTCCGTCTGTGTGTCTGTCATTTCACGCAATATCGCGGCTCTTAGACCTCGGATTAACCTCTGGTTTTCGCTAGATAATAATAGCTAAGGTACTCTAGGTGCAAACAAACCACACGGTGGGCTACGCGGGAGCACCCACGTGTAGTTGGTCCCCGTCAAGACGCATCTTCCTCCAGCTCCGGAGACTCTTTTGAAGATAGTGTCTTGCAACTGCAAGAAGAACTGCGGTCTAAAATATAGATGCAGGCGATCTTCCTTGCCTTGTTCGCAGATGTGTAAGTAAGTTCTGTAGGGGCACAACATGTGAGAGTCTACCCCACCTTGTTGAGTATGACCCTAAGGACGATCTGTTATCTTTATAAACTTATGTATTTAGTCCCTTTAGGTGCTAGATAACTTAGCTATTATTTTAGATGGGTATCGGTACTATCGGTAGGTATTCGAGGTAACTATCGATTTATTGTTTGGAAATCAACAGACGAGTTTTAACGAAACTAATATATTGGACAAAATAAGCTAAGAGTACGGATGGTAAACTAGATGGGATTTTTTTTGACTACTAGTGAACTTGAGATTATAATTATTATTATTCGATATTTTTTGCAGAGCATGGCTATAAAAATCTTCCTGTGCTGTGCTAGACTTCCAATACATCATTAATATGTAAATACAATGTTGAAGCTCTGTTTTGGAAAGATTGTGAGCATTTTTGATTTGAAAAAATGACGATTTGCTCTTGAAAATTGTGGATTTTCAATTTACGATATTTTCACGGTGAATACATCAATGTTCAAACCTTTGAATAGGATGGATAACTGCAACTATTTCACGCATTTACATCAGGCATTCGACATAATTATCATTTCTTGAATACTATAAAATCGAGTTGGTTTGATGTGCGGTGTAAGCCAGCTTGAAAGTGAAAAATGTGGCTATACCCGCGGGAAAGTTGCTGTTGTTATATTATTATTATTTTAATGTGGAGTGTTCTTTTTTTGGAAGCTAGAGAATTCTTTTGGCTACAAGAAGAAACCTTGAAAGATGAAATCAAAGCCATATTACAGCTACAATAATTTTTTTTCAACTGCGCGGAGATATTTTTGAGTGACAATTAGGACTTCGACATTTTTTTCAATAAATTATTTTTCTCACCTTGTAACCACTTACGTCGCGTTTATGATATGATAGTCTTATGCAAAAAAGTCCATATAATTCACCCAATCTTAAATCCAAATGATTAATGCATCAAAAGCAAAAATAACCCAAATTGAAAAACCGGCTTTATTTTGGTCCCAAAATCACGTTTTTCTGCCAAAAATTGCTCAAAAGATTTTTTAAACAGAATTCAAATGTCATAATCGGATTTGCAAGGTCAGATTTAGTGGGAAACGATACCCAACATGCCAGTATTGTCTCAATATTATTGAAAACCAAATTTCTTGCATAGGTCACCAATTGCCCCCCTCCCGAGCTCCCATCACGGAAACCATAGACATCTAGTTTGTCAATAAGTTTCACTTATAGCCTACTGTATCCAAATATAATAAATTTGAAGCCAATGACTAGATTACTCCTGTCCTAGAATTTTTTTAATGAAAATTTTGACCCCCCCCCCCTCAAAAATTATGACGCACACGGAGGAAAGTTGGGGACTTTTAGTATGTTGTTTAGTAAGGTTAAGTGGGTACGATACCGTGAAGATTGCACGTGGATTAATTTGTTTCATGTTAAATGCTAAAAAGCCTGGGCACACCCTTCATACGCATATCATTTTATTATGATATACGTCTAAAAGTGGGACATGATACAGTATTTTTAGACGTTTAAAATACTAATAATAATAGTATTATGATATCGATATTAAAATGGGATATCCTACCCCGGTAATTATAGGTTTTATGATATTCGGTTTATATGAGTTTATCATTGCCATTTTTTAAACGTCTTTGATTATCCAAATAAAATTGGTACACTGAATGCGTATAAAATTTGTCTACGATATACGAATAAAATGTGGGATATGAGGCGGACATTTGTCGTGAAATTATACTAGCTTTGATGTACCACTTATCTACCGATAATGTTCACGACTTTTAAACGTATAATATACCATATTGTGTTTACTGGGACGTACCGAGGTACGTACATTCAACAATCCATCTAGTTTTGAAATGTCTATGGGGATAGGCGGCAAATGACAGTGGGCAGCAGTGGGCCAGCAGTGACTAAATGAGCGGTGGACTTTTTTCCGGGGGGACATTTGAGCCGTGGGATGATTTATCGGTGTGAACTTGGAAGACTCGGGGATAAATGTGTGGTGGCCCTTTTTTCGGTGGGACGTTTGAGCCGTGGTATTTTTCGACGCCGTTATGACTCGATCGTGGCTGAATATATCCTTAGGCAGCAGTCACACTGGAGCCATCACCACCCACTACCACCCACCACCATCCACTACCACCAAGCAAAATAATCGACCATGGTCTCACTGAGCCACCGTCCATCGTCCACCGTTAACCACAGTGTCCCCCTCCTGAATTTGACATAATCCTGTTTTATATAATCCGTACTACAATTCTGTAGCGAAAGTTGCCTAAAAACCACGATTTTAGGCAACATTCGCTACATCAGTGTACTGCGGAATGTATTTTACTCCCAGGGACTTTTCTCACACGATTCAAGAATAGCGGCCTAGCTCATGACAAGATTGACAAGTTCTGTGGTTGCAATGATTTCGTCCGATGACTCAGATACCGACGAAGTTGTATCTTTATACTACATCTCGAAAAAAATCCGTAAAAAAACGCCGGAACATGAGGGTGCGTCAAATGTCTCTCGATAGAGAACAACTAGGAGAATTTCATCAATTAGTGCCGCAGCTTGTTAATGATGAAGAACAACTTTACAGTTATTACCGTATGAACAATAAATGTTACAACTTGTTTGTGACAAAAGTGAAACCTTTGTTCTCTTCGGGATCGACATACACATTGTATGTTGTATGTATACACAAAATGTTTGTTCTGCAATCCGTGGTTCTGCAAGCGCATCAAGAATCAAGATGCGTATTGTTAACCACCGACCACTGGCCACCACTTTGGAAATTTCAAACACATGGCCACCGGTGGTCACTGGGCGGTGGTAAGAGGTGGCTGCAGTGTGACCACCATCATTACATTGCGTGCGTTTGATTTTTGGTTGATGGTAGTGGGTGGTGGTGGGTGGCTCAGTGTGACTGCTGCCTTACTCTAGAAAAGAGAGATGTCCACTTCAAGGCCATGGACGCGATTGCGCTGTTCGAACTTCGAACTAGATCACGAGGTCAAGAAGGTAGTTGGAAACGAACTGATAGGGGACATTGAGATGACTGTGAACACTGAATGTATCACAAGAAGTAATAAACGTGAAAACGAACATATGATCATCATATGATATTTGGTCATAATTTTCAGAATGAATTTTTTAATGTTGGTGTCGAGGGGCAAACCGCTGGGGAAGTCTGGTGTACATTGGCGGAGGAAGTCCAGGGGAAGTCCGGGAGAAGTCCATGGGAAGTCCGAGGGAAGTCCGAGGAAGTCCGGAGGAAGTCCGGGGGAAATCCTTACAAGGGGGAAGTCTGGTGTACAGAATCTGACCAGCGGTTTGCCCCTCGGTTGGTGTTCTGCCGAAAGCTCGATACTTTTTTAAAAAATAATTCATAATTGATTGCGTTACTAGCTTAGACACTGTTCCCCTACATCCCCTACAGTTGAAGTATGTTTGGTTGTCTACATCTGAGTGTGGTTTCCAAATTTGTTTTGGAATTTACGAGACCATTCAATGCTAGAATGCAATCAATAACGCATTTCATTTCTGTGATTCTGTTTTTACGGCGTGTTCGTGTAGTCGCAGGTCGCAGTTATTCAGAGTTCAGCGTTATTCTGTGGTTCAGCTGTTGTAAAATTAGCGAAAAGGTGAGTGTTTCATTCACAGGCCATAATGCCCCTTACTCTAGAAAAGAGATACCCACCAAGATTCGACTAGGAAAATGCGAAGGTTACTGTTGTATGTTGTGTTGCCTATTATTATGCTCCAAGCTTAATCGAAATTCGAAAGTAAAATGAGTAGGGGAAGGTTACTTAAAATGGGATACTCAGCTAAAACGGGATACCAAAGGTTCTGACAAAACCAAGTATTGCCATCTAACCCAATATTCACCGAACTCAAGCTCTAGTCTAATGCAACGGTCAAACGTACTTTCGAGTTGACAGCTGAAGCGCGAGCCGTACCAGGTAGGTTTTATGGTTTTCAGATTTTCTGATCTAATATCAAGGGTTCATATTAGTAAGAATTGCGTGCGAAGTGATAGAGAGAACATGTTCATTATTTAATTACCTCAAGCCAAGATATGAACTATTGATTTGACCAACAAGTTTTTTTGATTAATTTTGGGGTTACGTGAAAAAAAATTTCGAATGTCAAATATGAGTGTTCGGGTAAAACGGGATTTTTGTCGTCCCGTAAAACGGGATATCCCAGATGCGTGGGGTGCAGAAGGTGGGTTCATGATGCCTGCGCCAGGGCAGATGAAGAAGGAGAAGATTTTCTTTGTGACTTCTGCCTCGAAGACTGATTTTTTCTTTTTTTCTCTTTTCTTGTCTTATGCATAATTTAAGAATGTTTATTTTGCTTTTGTCTTGTTACCTAAGAATGGTTGTTGATGTTCATATTTTATATGTCTGTTATACCTACCTAGTAGTTTCCATAATAAAAACTTGGAATTTGGATGTCTGGTTATCATATTCCTAATAGACTAGTCAAATCTATCAAGTTCATTTACTATCCCATTTTAAGGATATGAGGTATCCCGTTTTACCGTATGGGTTCCCTAAAATGGGATACTTGCACATTTCTTGGAAAAATAGTTATATTTCGGAAAATACATTTTCGTTCCAAAAACTCTTTGGGGTTATGATATAAAACAGAGCAAGGAGTAATTAGACATAATTAGATGAGGTTTGCTTTATCCAGCTATTATTTCTAAGGGTTCAAACCTTAAGTATCCCATTTTAAGTAACCTTCCCCTAGATACCGAGGTAGATACCTCGGTGCATCTCATTAGATTACGTTGCTATCGAGTGCTAGAACGGTCAATTAGAACACCAAAATTGCAATAGTGACTTTGTGAATATCTGGAATAAAGTTTGACTGATCTAAATTGAAATTTTCGAAAATATTCCTAAAACATTTCAGTTTATTGCTTATATTTTTCTTCTTCGAATCAGCCAAAGTGTGCCAAATAATTAAGGAATCGCCTCGGTGATCGCATTTTATAGCATGTTTTATGGTGGCCTCCGAATCTCGTATCAGATTTTGGAAAGAAGAAATTTCAAGCTATGAAATGTTAATGATCTGAAAAATTGATTTCTTTTTCATGGTGTGTTCTACAATAACGGATGATAAAGTAAGGTTGAGGAGAAATTATATTTCGAATAATTTCAAGGGTGGGTATTCATTCTTTGAGATTTTTCAATTTTCGAGATCATTCAGTTTTCGAGATTATTTAATCTTCAAGTTTATTCAATGTTCAGGACCACCTGACTTTTGGCTGAAGGCGCGCTTGCGGGCCTTCATGACCTAGTGTAAGTATATGCGTTGTGGACCTTTTTCCGGTGGATTGTTTTAGGAGTGGATGTCTTCGTGGTCGGTGGCAGAACACGGGGATGGATGAGGCGTGGAGCTTTTTCCGGTGGGGCGTTTGAGCTGTGGACTGATTTCGCCGTGGACCGCTGAGTGCGGGCATCCCTAAAGCAGTCTACCATGCAAAAATTCACGAATTCGCTGCTGTCTACGCTGCGGCAGACAAAGCATCCTATACTGAAAAAATACTCACAAAAGTCAAGACTCTCAACATGCAGGCCCTGCATTTTGGCATCCTACTTTAGCAGCCACCAAAAATCAGTCGACTAATCAGACTAATCACCCTATAGAGTCTAGCTTAAAATCTCAAAATCCCGTAAACCATCTGAACTGTGCAGGGACCCGAACGTATATTTTCTATAATTTTTAATGTCCGTTCAGCTGATCCACTGGTGGGCCGAGCCGCGAGCCAAGAGTTGAGCTACGATTTTAAAATCCTGTAAACCATCTTAACTGTGCACAGAGGCGATGTATAATTTTTGAGGTGTATTCTGCTGTTCCACTCACTGGTAGTCCGAGCCAAGCGTCTGAAATACAGCCAATCTCGCATTTCCGTCGCACACACGGAACGTCACTATGTGGACACTCGAACGTTTGTGCATCGTCAAGGGAAATGGAAGGGTGGGGACGATTTTTAATATGATATAGATAACCTCCTCGCGGGACACAAACACAAGACTGATCAATACAAATTTTTATTATTTGTTACAATTTACAATAAATACATGGTGTGGTAATATCGAGTGCCGCAGAAAGGCGAAAGTTGACAAATTTTAGGCATGATCGACAATAGAAAAAGGAAGTGGATATTTGTACACAGCTCGTGTGACGTGCAAGTAGTAATGTTGTAACCTAACGCACTAAGTGTTGTGCAAAATTGCAAACAGATGTGCCCAACTTGTGACATTTCAAATAGATTTTTTTAAATTTTTTTTTATTCGTTTATTTAACGTCGGCCTATTTCCGCAACGAGGCCTAACACCGACGCCGGTGAATGCTTTCCTCCACTATACCGGAAATTTTGCCGAGCCCCTGGTGTGTTCCACTGTGTGTTCCAACACAGGGTAGGGATTTTCAACGACCACCAACATAGCATGGGGTCGGTACCATCGTTCGTATTTTACGTGCTATGCGACACATTGCATTTAGCAAACATTCCAACTAAACCAAGAAGCTTGTTTTCGAGGCGAAAATCCGTCCCCGGCGGAGATCGAACCCGCGACCTCTGGAGTGGTAGTCGAACGCGCTAAATAGATTTGTTATTCGCACAATCCCAACCTGTTGTCCATAACTTCCCTTTGTTTCACACTAGCTAGTAGAGGCTTGCTTACGTAGCATACCTATATAATTATATGGAATTATGGTATGATGGTATTACCCTCGAACTATGGGCGGCAGGGTCTGAGTTCGAACTCCGATCGAAACTCTTTTTTAGCGCGACTCACGAACAATTTTGTGCAAAACTGCGCGTGCATGATTTATTTACACAAACAACGAGTTCTATTTTTCCCTCAATTGTTCAAATAGTATACTTACCTGCTCACAACAACTTTGCACAACTTGGCGTTTAGTTACAACATCACTATTCGTACTGTGCGAATATCCTCGACAGTTATTTAAAATATAAGTAGGTATAGACATGAAAAGAACAACAGTACTCGTATAATAGTTGAACATAACATAATGATATGTTTAGTGGCAGCAGTGATTTTTGTTATTATAGGTATCATTGTTAGAAAAATATACAATTGTAATAATAATCGACAGTAGGTATCTATGAAATTTGCTGAGCTGTCCTGTAGGGTACAGTTTGTTACAATTTTAGCCTAATGAGTACGTTGTACCTATATTTTGTTTTTGTATGAGTAGTATGATGACGTACGACATTTATAGGAATGGTAGGTACAATATTGACAATATTTTTGATTAGGAATTGTGTTTCTAGCTAATAGTTTTTCCAACCAATTTCTGCACTGTCCTTATTAAGGCCCTCTATAATCGTGAACGATAACGCTGTCGTGGCGTTTTCTACTTGATACTTGACTTAATGAGTTGAAATTTGAGGCAGGGAGGTTCGAAAAAGCCTCGGAAAAACAGTTTTCATTTTTATAGGTACCAGCTGTGATATAATTTATTGGCACGGCTGCATTATCAAATCGGCGATGTCAAGTCGTCGGGACATGAAAGCGGCCTGAAATGTCCAGAACTCACCTGTTTGATAATAATTGCAGCCGTGCCGATAAATTATATCACAACTGTACGTTATATTGCATTATTGACAGTGAAATTCAAGTTTCGCGGGCGGAAGGTATGACCTTACCAGTGGTAATAGACGCAGCAGATGTGCGTTAGACAGAACAATGATGGAACATAATCATCTTCTTTTTTTGTAAGTATGGAGGACGGAGCACAAATATCAGATCAGTCTATCAGATGTCCCAAAAATGTGTAGAGACGTATGCCTAGTATAGGTACCTGGCGTTTGAATTTGTACTTTCAAGGTACCTATTTCAAGTTTTTACTGTTCACAATACAAGACTTAAAACTTGAAAACCCCATGAAAATCATGGACCTGTACCATTTCGGCCTTTTTAAAGTGGACGACAGTTGACAGATTTTTCAGGATTCTGGCCTGAACGTCGCATGACAGCAAGCCAACTCATTGACGTTGTCGTCCACTTTATTTTGGCCGCAACCGTATACCTACCTACCGAACTGGAGTGTTATTTCTTCGAAACATGCGCTAAGGTCTGTTTGGTCCCAGAAAACGTATTGTAAAAAGAATGTTTGAAATAAGCCACTTATTAGCAGGTCTCCCATCGCCGTTACTATTTTATTTTATTGACACTGACAATTAGTGAAAAAGTTATTCAACGAGATAACAACAAAAAGATTTTTACCTCTGATTAAGTTCTGTAAGTACGAATAACCTATTACTGAATCTAACAATTAATTTTCCGTACTTTAACTGCGATCAAGTGCGTTCAATATCTGATTAGTTCCCGCTGACTGTGTTGTTTGAACAGTGTTTGTTATCTACCATGTCGGACTGTCGACCCAGAATTTGGAGCCATGGCAATAGACGCTATAGGTTATGTGCGCATCTGTATTATAGACCTTTTTATATAGGCGGTTCCCTTTTGCTCGCAGCTCGTGCGCAGGTCTTCAAGTATACAAGCTCACTGGTTCAATTGGCTGTTTATCGGGAGCCAACTGGCTGTGTAACTAGGAGCACTTTATCGATCGGGCTGGTTGTATGAACTCGACCAATCACCGTCAATATAGGTGAACCTGCGCCTCGCGGACCCCAGATTAATGAGAATGGCTATGGTGGGGTAACGGTATTTGACATTCAAGCCTCCAAAACGGCCAAGCTAATGGCCTGTTGGACTACGCGCCGCGGTCTGATATCACTGGGATATCAAGAGTGCAAAGCTTAAACGTACCATGTCCGACCATGGTACGTTTGGCCGTATATGACGTCACGCTCACACGACCTATAGAAATACCACAGATGAAAACTAGTAAGGTACAAGTCATGCTTGGTCCGCCATTACGAAGCAGACCACTTGTCACACTGATCAAAAGTTGTTGATGTTTAGAGTTGTACCCAGTCATACAGCATACCTACATTCAATGTGAATTTTTTAGCGGGGCTCCACCGCGCATCCGTTACACGCAATGCGTCTGCCCTGTAATGGTGGCAATCAAGATGGCTACGCCCATGAAGTGACAGATGATATTGTCCATCATCAGTCCAGTTTAGCTATCTACGTACAGGTCAATTGCTTAAATACATAACATTTCAACTCTTTCAATTTTTACTCAAAACATCATAGCAGACATCAGAGGCCCATCAGTGATCCCATGACCGATGTAGGTAGGATCAGGGGGGAACACAATCCCTTTATGACTTTTTTTTATCAAGTAGGTTTCTATAAGATTCTCAGAAACATTTTTGTAGTTTATGAATCACCCTGTAAATATAGAAGTAGGTCCCTACCTTTTAAACACACCAAAGTCATAATTTCCCTTATTATTAGTCTCAAAAGTTTCACTCACCAAAATTTCTTCAAAAAAGGAAAATAACGATCGAGATAACGATCATCGAAGTATATGTACCTTCCAGGTAGTTCTTGAGCATACCTTAAAAAAGTAGAGACAAAGTTTTTCCCACAATTTCCAAGCATTTTCTATTATTATTAAGTACTACTAAATTTAAAAACGCACTCATTTGGTGCCGTACTTTTGGGACACCTGTAGGTAGATATATTATTTAATGAAGATATACTTACAGGTTCAAACTAATAATAATCGATTATTTGAAACTCAAAGATGACGAATGAGTTTTGATAATTATAGATACGTACAAGTAGAAAAAGCCGAACGATTTCGTCATTCCGCTCATAATAAGGCTATAAACGACCAGTATCCCTATTTAAGCCGGTCTTGAAGGGCGGCCGTTAGGACGTTCGTCTAGTTCTCAAACAGCACAAAGCCCGGTGAAAACTAAAGCCTTTCTCACTGTCTTCGGCGCACTGCGTCTTTTCCAAAGACACCGTAACTTTATTCTGATCATCAGTGGACATGACCGTGACAATCTTATCGTAGTCTTCGTTTGGTTGGCTCTTGGTCCCGCTCTTCCTGCTCGCACTTTCTTCAGTTCTCAATGATGATGGCGGCATCATTGTCACTTTGGGTAACACTGAATCCGCTGCACTGTAATCGTTGATCTCGACCACGACTTCGGCGTGGCCTCACGTCCCTCCGTCTTCTGGTTCCACTTCGTGTGCCGCCTCTTGTTGTGTCCGCTTCTCCGCCATCGACGTGTCCAATTTGAGATCGACGGGTTTGGTCACCCTGCATAGGGTTTCCGAGTGCTCAAAATCCGAACACGTATGCATGAGGGTGAAGGGCAGCTTCAGGGACACCTCTCCGCCCATCACGCTGACCAGCAGCTTGACCTTGACGTAGTACGAAACGTAGATGGCGAACACGTTGCGTTCGTCGGGATTGTTGACCGAGGAGGTCACGGTGGAGGCCAGGGACGTCCCGGTTTTGGTGTAAGAGTCCTCTAGAGCTATCCAGTTTTTGGTCGAGCTTTTGACCGGAAGAAGGGTGAAGGTCTCTTCGTGGATAGTGTTACTGGTTATGGGACAGTTTTCTTTGGAGTTGATCATAGCGACGACGTTTTTGAACTTTCCATTGGAAAACATGCAGACGTCAACGTGTTGGACCACAAACACCTGGAAATGTTTAAGGTGTACATTAAAGTAACTTCTAGGAACATTTTTTTGTTAAGTTTACAAGTAGGTTTAATTAGAGACAAATGCTATAATTTTATGTAGGTAGGTATCACTGGCATGGAGACGCACGCCGGGGATAGAAACGAGGGTGCATGTTTACATTTTCGTCACTACCGGGGCTCAAGAAGTTTTACGTCTGAACACACTTTGTGCGTTGCATGACCTTATGAAATCCAGCTCTGCGCCCCCATGCAGATTCAATTATATACCCGTTAACAAAGGAACTTGTACTTGATGTACCAAGGGTTGCTGATGGTCGCTTCGGTGATTTTGCAACCTATGTGAAAAAAAGTTGGCCTACTGTACGTGTGTGTAGCTGCAAATAATGAGCAAATCCGTCCGTCAACAAAGATGAAACCGATTTGTAGAACACTTGCCAAGAATGCTTGCTAGGAAATTGTGCGAATGATGATCTTGTTTTTGTCTCGTGTAGTAAATCCTCTCAGGAAAATCTTATCCTGTTCTCTCTGTTTTGTCGTGAAAGCCTCTTTGTATCAACACGAACTTGAAAAGCTTATTAAGAGAGAGAATCTTGTCATGTCTTGCTCCCTATCCGTTACCTAATATGCTTGTTTTTCATGATTGCTGAGATGAGCTAGTTTTAGTCTTTACCAAAGTTTGACTTAGCTTCGAGAGATTTCCATGTGTGTGATCGCTAAAGCTATCCGGCCTTATTGAAAATCCGCCCCCGCCTAATATGTTATTCGGAAGCGCTACGCACATAAAACTTAATTATGTTTTTCCCATTTATCTCATATTCGTGTGCGTCCTTGTTTGTGTGTGTGTGTTCCACGACACTGTTCCCTTTTTTGTGAATTTCCAAATTAATTCCGGAATCGATTCGGTGGGCATCCTCACCATCAACTCCATTGTCGGCAACAACGTCAATAACAACGCTTCGTGTCTTAATCAAGCGGAAAGATTCGTTATATACGCAATTCGAAATCGAGCCTTCCTCTTTCCTCTTCGCCAATTTGAGACTTGGAACTAAATTGACTTGTTTGCTCAAATGAACGGGGCTAGAGGGTGAATACTCTGGCATGAATTTTAAAATGAAACTGGAATGAGAATTTCAGCCCTCAAGTCCTTGGTGTTACAAAAAATTCTTACAATTTCACTCCCAAATTCCAACATCCACCTCTGTATTTATTTTTTCTAGACAACTTAATATTTCCCCATTAATCAGTAAATCACAGTGGGTACCCCCAGCGTGTGGTATGAGTGGTGTGTGTATAGTAATGGAATACATCGATTTGCTTTTTATATTATAGAAAGAACCACAATCTAGAGTGTTTTTTCAACAGCGGGAACTCGTCGACCCTGGGCCGTCACACTTATTTTCCGATAATAGGTATACCTATATTATGGGCATACTTATTCATTCATATTATGACTATGGGGTAAGTTCATCATCACTTTTTTCAGTTTGACAAATTATTATTTTTCCACTCATATCCACGTCTACCTACTTCGTGTGTAAGTAGGTACCCGAACTCAATTATTTATATCGTAAATTGATTTGCTACTGCAAGAGCTGAGTGGGTGAAGGACCTTTCCAAGTTTGGAATCGTCTTTTTCTAACGTGAAAGTCACATGTGCTTCATTGGTTACCAATGTTCATATTGCTTGTTAATGCCACAAGTAATGATGGCCCATTCGTAAAATTTCGATGATACGAACATTGCAAACTCGTAGAACAATATCGGTTGGCGGCACTTCATTTTGGCAAATTCCAAGGCAAGTTCAGAGATGGGTGTTTGTTTTTATGATAAATATTTCATTAACGTGCTGAGATGCTGGGCCATATTATATTTCAGAGCGTCCGTTCCAAATTTTATCGCAATACAAAACGCAGTGTCGTTAGGTATGAGTAAGTATATTTTCTGCTAGAACCAAACCACTCGGTCTAGATCGAATTTATTTGTTTGCGCGTATCCCCTACATACAAAATCAACATGCCAAAATTTTGACCACTCAGCAAAAAATCTCTCGTTGAGCTTCTTTGAGCGTTTCAAAATCATGTTGCATCAAGATTACTAAGAAAACAGATTCGGGTCTTCATTTCCGATAAATATGACAGTCATATCCAGTGGGAACATTGAAAACAAGTGAATATGCCCTCACGTGCGTGAGTCTCAATAGCGCATTTTCTTAGTGCCAGGTCTGTCATTGATAGGAATGAAGTCGAGCCTGAAAATTGAATGTTCATACGAGACGAGAGTAGGTCTCACGTTTCATGACAAATCGTTCCACTAATAGGAAATCTCAATATGGCGGCCAAGATGGCGGCCAAATCTTGAAATTCAGCTTGAAAATAAGAATGTTCATACAAGTCAAGAGTAAGTTCCAAGTTTCATGACAATCCCCCCAGTGATAACAGATTTCAATATGGCGACCAAGATGGCGGCGAAATCATGTAATTTAGCTTAAAAATAAGAATGATCATACGTGACAAGGGTAAGTTTCAAGTTCCATGAAAATCGTTCCACTAGCAAGCAATTTCAATATGGCGGCCAAGATGGCGGCGAAATCATGGAATTCAGCTTGAAAATAAGAATGATCATACAAGACAATGGTAACTTCCAAGTTTCATGGAAATCGTTCCACTAATAAGGAATTTCAGAATGGCGGCCAAGATGGCGGCAAAATCATGAGACATTTATCTTAAAAATAAGAATGATCATACAAGACAAGGGTAACTTCCAAGTTTCATGGAAATCGTTCTAACTAATAAGACATTCTAATATAGCGGCCAAGATGGCGGCGAAATCATGAAATTTAGCTTAAAAATAAGAATGATCATACAAGACAATGGTAACTTCCAAGTTTCATGGAGATTGTTCCATAAATAAGGAATTTCAATATGGCGGCCAAGATGGCGGCGGAATCATAGAATTCAGCTTGAAAATAAGAATGATCATACGTGATAAGGGTAAGTTTCAAGTTCCATGAAAATCGTTCCACTAGCAAGCAATTTCAATATGGCGGCCAAGATGGCGGCACAACCATGAAACCCAATCTGCCCGCTGGCCACCCACGAGGACCTGAACTATCCATTGGAGAAAGTTCCAGGGCTCTAGATTCATTTCCCGAGGAGGAGTTCAACTTCTTAGAAGTGCACAGGAAATCTTTGTTTTGTGATAATAATAATAATAATAATGATGACTATGTAGTATGGGGGCATAGGTCGTGCCGTGTGCAGCTTCGTGAAGATATATAGAGCTATGTCTCAATCGATTCCTGGGGGATCAAGGGCTATGAAAAATTATGGTGGAATATTGGCATTCACTGCAGGCAAATATGGTGGAGGCGCCAAAATGGGCTTCATCTGGTAATAATAAACTGGCTGTAGCTCGTTTGTTTTTAAACAGATTCCAACATCTGACACGTCATTTTGTAGACAAAAAATTTCTCTTCTTACTTCATACCTGAATTTACAAACGTCATTCCGTTGAACTGTCAAAATTGTCTTTATAAGATATATGCTAAATTCCGCCATTTTTTGAAGGTTATCCGATACTTTTGAAACCTGGTAGTATCATAGGTCTTGAGGTGCTCTTTTCGAATTTCTACTTTTTCACTTCGTATCTTGGCCGTTTTGGCCGCCATATTGGAAAGATGGCGCCCAAAAAACAGTTTTTTGTCAATATCTTGAATTCAACTGACTCAAGATTGAAACGGGTATATGCGGAGGAAAGCCCATTTAGATTTCTACAATTTGACATATCAGTCATTTATGTGCGATTTACGGTCCTTGAGTTAGAGCTTTCAGAACTTCCGGAAGCATCAACTTTCGGCATTCAATCAGCATGTTGAATTGATACCACCGTCATGTAGTAAGCAAATTAACCATAAATAGCTCTTGGCCATTAACCATGGATAATAGAATAATAGAAAATTCAGAAAATCGATTATGGTGATGTTATTTGTGTAATTACAGGGTGAACTGTGAAAGTAAATTGACTTTAGAAAGAAATAAAGGTAATATAGCATTTGAAGGATATCAGATACATTCGAAACTCATTATTATGATGAAATTTCGGGTCATTATTCAGAATATCCACTTTACCACTTCGTATATTTGCTGTTCTGGCCATAATTTTGAAAAGATGGCGTCCAAAAAAACATTTTCAAAAAAAATTCGAAAATTTTTTAAAAAAATTTCAGGATTAATATCAAAAGTGAAGGTCTATTGAATTCTCTAAAATTTGACATCTGAATCACTCATGTGCGATTTACGGTTCTCAAGCTATACCTTTTCAAAGTCAATTTTCCCTTAGAGTTCACTCTGTAGTTGCATAACAACCGTTACCATGATTGATTTTCTGGATATTAATGGTCTGTGGTTGACAACTCATCATTATTTATGGTCAATTTGACTGCCACGTGGAGCTAAGATCAACTTGATATGCTTATTGGATGAAAAAAGTTGATGCTTCAGGGGGTTCTAGAAGCCATAAACCAAGAACCGGAAGTAGCACGTACATAAGTAAGATGTCAAATTGTGAAGAATTGATTGAGCTTCCATTTGCATACAAACGCTTCCACCTCACATTGACTGAAATGAAGATAGTGACAAAAAACTGTTTTTAGGGCGCCATCTTTTCAATATAGCGCTCAAGACGGCAAATATACGAAGTGGAAAAGTAGAAATTCGGAAAGAGCACCTCAAGATCTATAGTACTGCCAAGTTTCAAAAATATCAGACAACCTTCAAAAATTGCCGGAATTCAACATATCTTATAAAAACAATTTTGACAGTTTTCCGGAATGACGTTTGTAAATTCAGGTATGAAATAAGAAGAGAATGTTTTTGTCTACAAAATAACGTTCCAAATGTTGAAATCCGTTGAAAAACAAACGAGCTACAGCCAGTTTATCATTACCAGATGAAGCCCAATTTGGCGCCTCCACCATATTTGCCTGCAGCAGATGTCAATATTCCACCATAATTTTTTATGATTCTTGATCACCCAGGAGTCGATTAGGACATATCTCTATATATCTTCACAAAGTTGCACACGGCCAAGCCTTTTTTGACCCTATACCCCCAGACTAATGAATGTATAAGAAAGAAGAATGCCCATTGGCCACCCTTGGGGACATCACCTATCTATCAAAAAAGTTCTAAGGCTCTAGCTTTATTCCTCGAGGAGGAGTACAACATCTTGATTTCTACACGGACGGACAGACAGACAGACGGACAGACGGACGGACAGACAAACCGGTCATATTATAAGCGTCATTTTCTTACGAAAATGCGCTAAAAATGCTGTTAAAAAAGATATACTGAAGAGGTCACCACTTCTTTGGAAAATACCACTGCAAAAATTTAGTCTTCATTATAGTATATTTGGATTAGAATTTTTGCTTGAAGAAAGTAGTTCTCAATCGGCTTTTTGCTATATGGTTAGCTTATCCCCACCTGTTCAACATGTTAAAAGCATACATCCCTGTGACGCGTAATACCTAGTATACAGGGTGAAAATTAAAAAATAAATCTTGAAACTTTTTTATTCCGGTGAAATATTTCTCGAAAAAAAAACAGCCTCTCATTATTCAGCAACCATTATTATGGTCATTACTTATGGTTATTTATTGGTTATTACACTTATGGTTATTTACTTACTCATTATTTATGGTCTTCCACTAAACGTGTGAAAAACTCACCTCTCGATAGCTGCTGGTATTCTACGTACAGGGTGAAATCAATTTTGTTTCAATAAATTTTATCTTGATCAAATCAACCCGGACAAAGACCAATTCCGGCTCTGTTAGGAGTCTATAATCTCTCATTCAAGATATAAAAATGTCACATTCCTCAAACTGCTAAAACATGACATACAGGGTGGAACACCCTTTCTCTCTTTTATTTTTTTCCTGGGTCACATTATTCGGATGATAATCTTACCCACTTCAAAGGAGAGCCTAAAGTATTTGGCAAAACATATCAAAAATTTACATTTCTGCAATCACTGCAACTACTGGCTACTGTAACATCAAGTATTTTTGCGATTTTGGTTGTGCAAGGAGTTGCTTAGGACAATTTCCTTAGCAACTCCTTGCACAACAAAAGCTGAAGCAACATATAATTCATCCTGTATATCAAGTCAGAGTGACATTAGAAATGCAAATTTTTTATATGGCTTGCGGAAAACTCTGAGCTTCCCAGTAAACCAGATAAGATTATTATCCTAATCAATTTTATCCAGAAAAAAAAAACAAATAAAGTATGTTCCACCCTGTAGGTTGTGTTTAGGGAGTTTGAGGAATGTGATATTTTTATATCTTGGATGAGAGATTATAGGCTTGTAACAGAGCTGGAATTGGCTTTTGTCTGGATTGATTTGATTAAGATAAAAAAACATTGAAAAAAATTTGATTTCACCCTGTACATAGGATACTAGCGACTATGGAGGGGTACATTCTCCAAATGTTCAATAGCTATATTTAGGTCGCTAAATAAGGAGAGACTGGTTTTCTCGAGGATTGTTTCATCGAAATAAAAAATTTCAAAGATTTATTTTTTAATTTTCACCCTGTAAACTAAGTATTACGAGTCACAGGGATGTATGCTTCCAACATGTTGAACAGGTGTGGATGAGCTAACCATATATAGCAAAAAATCATTTGAGAACTACTTTCTTCAAGCAAGAGATATTTTTTTTACTATTCCAAGTACACTATTATTAGTGGGCTTACGGATTGCGATTTAACTGGAAACTCGCAACAAAACATATGACCATATGACCAATGATTATATCGTTTCCTTGCATAGAAGAGAAAAGAACTGATTTTTTTCAACTCCGCCGAAAAATATTTTCTTGAACTGTGAAGAATGGAACGGGTACGGAAATTGATGGCATTATTTCAAATAGACTAGTGTGCTTTCGTTATGAAACACACGACTACATACTAATTGGTCGTTATGTTAAAGTTCTTGCACCTTCAGAGTTGGGAGAGCCCCCAGACGTTTTTACCTATGATTTCACCTAATCTTCCAATGTAATACCTACTATTACGAAACTCGCTTTAAATCACGACGTGTGAATAAGACACATACCTGCACAATTGGCGGAGGCGCCGTGCTCCGACAGCTTGCCAGAATATTTGCGAAGCTGATTGAATTTTATAGAGCTCTTGCGAACGTGCCTACTACCGTGCAATGCTAGAATATACCGGACCGGCAATGGATGCAACGAGTACTTTCGAGTTTATTTCCAAAATAACGAAAATATAAGGGGTCGAAGGACTCGAAGGACTCGAAGGACCTTTTGAGTCTTGACCCTCCATATTTCCAGAAATAAAACTCAATTTTCAACGTCAAGTGACCCGCTAAAAACATCAAGTACCAAGGAAATACTTGATGTAGGGAAAGGTTGTGGGCAGAGTACATAATTATTTTCTTCCGTCCACTTTTTATTTTCAGTAGAACGACTTTTTGGGGCAAGAATAAAGTGACAAGCTGGAGCGCTTGCAGGATACGGCTGATGACCGCTGATAGTTTCGCTTGATAGTAGCCCCCCTGCCCCCTAGCAGATTGACACTTTATTTTTGCTGCAAAAAGTCATTCTACTGAAAATACCAAGTGAACGAGATATATCTTAGGACACAATGTGTAGATTGTGGACAAACAGTTTTAGAAACTGTGGGGGATTTTCAGTGTGGTTTTGTTTTCGATGGCTTTTCCGTTTCATCCCTTTTCCCGGGGCATCACCGCACGATAGTATATGTACTAGTACGGTACAGTACTAAGGAAAAGGAACGCATGAAAAAGTCCATCTGGCCTGGTGCGGATTTGACGCCGGAGCCTCCACTTTTGAAAGCGGGGCCGAGCTCACCGTGCTACCAACCTGGATAGCGTGTGTACTTATTGAATGATGGGTCTACTTATCAAATAGGTCTATGGTTTATACGGAATGCAATGCATGGATTTCGGATTTCGAAACAAGGTGTATTTTGAGCAACGACTATGAATACGGGCAATACCTCCCTACGCACAGAGCAATCATTCATTCACTCAACTTTTTTGCGTTTAAGTAGGTACCTCATCTCGTTCACGATGCTTATCCAGTTATGTCATTTTTTCAATTGATCGTGCGATCATGAGAGATGAAGTATTTGATTGGGTCAGGGTCAGGTTTTCTCTAATGTAACTTCTACAGGACCTTTACAGAAATAGATGGTTGCCATTGCATCCCACTATGTAAGAGAGCACAATCAGCTTAAACAAGTGAAAATCTCCTCACGTGCGTGAGTCGCAACAGCGCATTTCCTTAGTGAAGATCTGTCACTCATAGGAATGAAGTCGAGCTTGAAAATAAGAATGTTTATACGAGACGAGAGTAAGTTGCAAGTTTCATGACAATCGTTCCATTAATTAGAGGTATCAATATGGCATCCAAGATGGGGGAGGAATATTGAAATTCAGCTCGAAAATAAGAATGAATATATGAGACAAAGGTAAATTCCAATTTATATGAAAATCATTCCACTTATACCTCAGAGATTCCAATATGACAACCAAGATGGCGCCGTAACCATGGAATCCAATCTGTCGACTGGCCACTCTTGAGGATCTAAGCTATCCATTAGGGCATCCAATCCCGGGATCCCGTTAGGTTTCCAATCCCGAAAATCCCGCGATTTTTTCTACCGAGATCCCGGGATTTTCGGGATTTTTTACATGATGCATCTTTTTACCTCAGTTGAATGAAAAATAGGGTCAATACAAGAAACACAGATTATTAAAGTAACACATCATAATTTCATATGGAAATGAAAATACCGGCCCATGAAAACTAAAGAACATGTCCAAACTCATTAAATAAAACAAAACTATAATAAATTGAACAAAAATAGTTTCTTTTTTCTTCAGCAAGTAGTTTTTGCTTTCTGCCAAATGCGATGTTTCATTTATGCCAAATAAATACTATAAAATACTAATATTGGTGTCAAATGATGATGTACTTACTTGAATGATCTGTGTTTCTTGCATTGACTCTGTTTTTTACTCAACTGAGGTGAAAAGCTGCATCATTTGAGAGATCCCGAAAATCCCGGGATCCCGGGATTTGAAATTTTCCATCCCGAAATCCCGGGATTTCGATTATGTCTCGGGATTGGATGCCCTACTATCCATCGGAAAACGTTCCAGAGCCCTAGCTTTATTCCCCAAAGAGGAGTTCGAATCCTTTGAAGAACACGAAGGAAATATTTGTTTTTTGATAATAATAATGGCAACTATGTCCGGATGAAAAAAAGTTCATTGGCCACCATTGGGGACATCAGCTATCCATCGGAAAAAGTTTCAAGGCTCTCGTTTCATTCCCCGAGGAGGAGTTGAACTTCTTCAAGTTCACAGGAAATCTTTGTTTTTTGATAATAATAATGGAGATTAGTATGTATGGATAAAAGAATAATGACCATTGGCCACCTTTGGGGACATCAGCTGTCCATGGAAAAAAGTTCCAAGGCTCTAGCTTCATTCCCCGAGGAGGAGTACAACTTCTTACTTTCTACACGGGCAGACGAACGGACGGACAGACAGACAGACAGACAGACAAACCGGCCATATAAGCGTCATTTCCTTACGAAAATGCGCTAAAAATGGACATAACTTAATTAACATTTTGAACAAGATATAGAGAGTCAAAATACAAACTTTGTCTTTGTAACTTTGTCTTTGCTATATGAACGCTCTCTGCTCTCTACGATTTAAGTATTTTTGCTTTATTACCTTTATCCTTCGTATGGTTTTGCTGCTGTTGTTTTTTATCTGGACAAATACATGGACTTCCTCGCCGTGGGAGTATATGGCTTTGTCAAGTGAAGCCAGCAAATGCACTTTGCCCTCGCTCAACAGGAACGGTTTCTCGACGGAGGCACAGGGCGCCGGGACGCCCGCCAGGTATGCCGCCAGGCTCGGCCTCTTGCCACCGCACAGGGATCTAAACTCCTGCTGGATGTTCAACTGCGACACAACAAAAACTATATATTACTTACGGTCGTGGCGGTTTTGGCTGTACAAGAAATATTGTGTTCAGGGGCTTATGTCTAACGTCTCAATTTGTTTCAATTACTTTTTGTTTTCCAAAACAAGCTTATTGTGTGGTGTAAGCATAAGTGTGTATGTGTGTGAGTGTGTGTGTGTGTTTCTCGTAAATATTTCTGGAATAAATCACGAAGACACGAAACATTCCAGGCTCTTAATATCAATTTGTGATGGACAGCCGCCATACCACCCATCAGTTACGGCTGGTTGGCAAGTCATCTTTTCCTGCAGCAGCGTTTGGTGAAATAAGGTTGTCATTCTCCATTGATTTGATCTCGACTCCCTAATGTAAAGAATAAAAAGAGCGGAAATTGGCATTTTCATGGCATTAAATTTTAATTCACCTCATCACAACCTATAGGCACATCTACCTGCTGAATTCAAGTTAAAAAATGTCTTTTGATAAACTTTCTTTCAAGTCGAATTAATCGGTTAAATGGGTACCTACCTACGCGTAACGGCGCGCTTAATTCAATTTGAAACACAAAATTAAACCTCAATAATTATGGAAGTTCTTCCAGATACAATCTGCCACTCGTATAAAAGTTGAGCAGAGTCCCCTGAAGGTGATTAGTAATAAGACCGGATTTTTAGGCTCTTAAAAATGCGAAAATAGGTATAGTCCGGCGGCAAGCTGTAACAATTGTGCACAATAGGCTAAAAGCAATTTTATTTTTTCAAGTTAATATTTGGACCCTAAAGAATATTTCCAGATAGAGACCCCAACCGATTAGGCCCTATTTAGCCCCCCTTAGCAACGCCAACTTCGACCAATATTTCATCCATTTTCGTACATTACTTTTATGATAACTGACGTATACCATCTATTAAGGTGTCGATTCTATGAAGACGAGGTACTCAAATATGATGGGTTTGAAGCTTTTGATGTTGAAATTGCGAACCTTATGGATGGTTACTGGTACCTTATTGATTGAAACATTTGAAGAACTTGGCTGATAATCTTCAAGAATAATTGGAATGAGAAGTCTATAATGAGAGATCTAGGGTGATGATTTGACGTTCTACAACTTACCTTCGAGCCTACCTTAGTTCATAGAGAATACGTGCTTGGGTTTTTCTCTTCGCGAGATCGAAATCAAAGCAGTCGCAATTTTTCAAATAGTCACTAGTTACGATTATTCCAAAAATTTCTGTTTTTGATTTCAAGTAAAACAATGCGATCATCTTCATCAATATGCCACTGTACCACTGACCCAATAGTACAGTAAAAAAAACACGTGATTGCATTCACTCGCCATGCCACCTTAGTTTTTATTGGTAATAACAATAACTAATAGGCTCGCTGATAGGTAAGGTAGGTATAGGCACAATGGTGAACTTAAAATGACGTTTCTTGATTATTTCCAAAGGATAAATCGAGACGTAAATAATGTGAGCAGATTTTGACCATCATTCCATCTTGGTTCTACCTCAAACAATAACTTACTTCCCTTTTTTCAGCGCTTCGAAGTTAAGACAAACATTCGGTGTGGTGTGTTTTTCAAGTCCGTCGCCGCTGTAACAACCTTTCTTACCAATGCGAATGCAGTTCCGCTGACGTCTTGCAACTGCATTAAATGATTTCGTGCCAAGCTTTCTTTGGTGAGATGGCCCATCAGCTAGTCCATCGGACTTGAGATGGAAAAAAAATCCATTTCTTGATAAGAAAAAGCTTCACATGTTAGGTAGAAGGTAGTTGTTTCACCTGTCATCGGGACTTACTGTCTTTTGCCGTCCAAAATTAAAAAGATCCGGTGGGGTGCAGTTTTAAACTAAAACTCTGAGCCCATATATGCCCTGCTTGTAGATCGTAGAGACGTGAAGCATTTTGAGTGAGAGGAATAATTTCTATATCTCGTCCCTTCTGAGATAAAAAGACGGAAACGAGAAACATCAACTTCTTTGTCTTTTGAGCATTTGTCATACACGAGGTCATGAGGATAACAAATTCCTCAAGCGCAGGCATAGCTTGATCTACCTCTTCTACTAATAATGTATTTGACAAATTGTGAAAAACTCCATTGACAAAAGGCTTTTCCCCAAGCACTAAAGGTCGTACGTTTGCCTTTGGTCCTGAAACTCAAAGTTATATAGCTCCAAGTAAAGGCATGAAAAAACAGACCGAAGCATTCATCTGATCCTACAGCTTGCTGAATCGAAGCTACATCAAGCACACGATAGGGTTTTTTCACCACCAAAGCAATCCTCAGACTTTACACCCTCGTAGAGTCCAAAAACACTGTTGCCAGAACGACCACATCCATATCTACTGTGCGGATGATGATTAGCTTCAAGCCTCCAGCAGAGCACATTCGCCTGCGCATGAAGTATCATTTCATTACCATAATTTGCTTCCTCGTGATAACAGGGCACAAAGTTATTCAGATTCGCTGGAATAGAACAGAGTAGGTACTTAAGTACTGCATCATTTTGTGTAGCAACAACTTCTTCTGGGTAAGTCTCTGGTGCCAATTAGATCAATCAGGGGAACATCTCCCGTTTATTGTCATCGTCCATCCCTAAGAAACTCTGCCCACTTCTTGGGTAGGTATGTATCACTTTTACTGCTTCAATTCCATGTCTGGCGTCGGTTTTCTCTTTCGCAAGTAAAATGCAGCTTTCAGTCAATCCTGATGATATTTATCAAACGCTACGCCAATGCGCCGAATTGTTCCAACAAACTGACTGGCTACGTGCTACGTAGGCGACAAATCTTGTCCCGTACGCACTGAACTTTTCGCCTAGCTGCAGCACCATCGATTATAACATTTCGGCAGTAGAAAACAGAGAATCTTTGGAAGAATTTTCTTCTCTTGGAGAACTCAAGAAGATTGAATGTTTTACAAAAGCAAAGTTTACCAATACCTATCTGAGCTGGTGGGAAAGGCTGGTTCTTGTGACGGAGAAAATCTCCCTAAATTACCTTTACGCACTTGGTCAGAGACATATGCAACTTCAAAAGGAAGTTCCCTTCTTTGCGCCTCCAGAGACGCAACTTGAAGCTTCTGGTGGGATTTGAGGCATTTGACGACTCGATGCTGAACAAAAGAACTTTTTTTTTCAAAGAAAGACTAAATTATTACCAGGCAAGAATTACCGCACTTCGTTAATAGTCTCAATGGGAAACTATAGGCTAGATAGCCGGAATATTTGTCAAAAACACAGTTTTGAAAATTATTTTTTAAAAACTTAAAATTTGAGCGCGTCAAGCTGGAGACCATTCTTGTAGTTTTCAGAAAATCCGAAAGAATTTTCTTCCAGAGAAGAAGGTAACTAGAACTGAAAGAAAACTGTGTTATTTGACCAATATTCCGGCCAACTTGCGGGGCAGATCAAGTCTCAACGAGTCAAGCCATTTTATGTCTCGCTCCCTGTAAAGGGCTGGTGGACCTTCGATCAGGCTAGTTGCGATAAGCGCTACCATCACCTTTTATCATTTCATTATTGTGTTCAATGGTCTTTATGATCGGTATTCTTGAAATTGATCGACTCGTTGGTTATTACTATTGCAATATTGCTAAAGGTCGCATTGTGTTAGTTTAGTTGACGCAAAAACAATAAGTGACTATTTGGAAAACTTCTTGGATTTTGAACTCGCGAAGAGAAAAACCCGAGCACGTATTTTCGATGAACTAATCAGTTGTAGAACGTCAGATTATGACCCTAGATCACTCATCAGACTTTCAATCTGAATTATTTTTGAAGATTGTCAGGCAGCTTTTTTAATCCTCTTAAACCAATAAGGTACCAGTGACCATCTGAAAGCTCACTCTCACTGATCAGTTTGAAAGCTTCGGGACGATCATATTTGAATTCCTCGTCCTCAAAAACATGGGAATCGACATCTCAACAGCTATAATACGTCAATTATCATAAAACTGGTGTACAAAATTAATCAGATATTGGTCGAAGTTGGCGTGTTCTTGGGGGGCCAAATAAGGTCTAACCGGTTGGGGTCTCTATCTAGAAATACTCTTTAGGGTCCAAATAACAATTTGGAGAAATAAAATTGCTTTCAGCCCATTTTGCACAATTGTTATAGAATTCTACATTAAGCCGCCGGACTAGTAGGCAAATAATAGGTCCTAAAAATCTGTAAATAGGCCCTTCAAAAGCAAAATAGGTTTTTAAATAGGCAAATAGTATCTTCAAGATTAAGTTAAAATATCAATGTAAAATATTTTCAAAGAATATTATATAATTCTTCATTGAGAATATTGTATGATTTCTCATAACAATAATAAAATTAACTGCTTATTTAACTACTCAACTCCCCCCCCCCCCGAACAGAGGTAGTGGCGGATGTTTATCGGCGGACCTTCCAGGGAAAGAGCGCAAGAACTAATAAATCTTAGCAAGAACCAGCTAAGATGGGCAGTTGGACTATTCACGGAACACTGTTCGCTCATGAAACATCTTACCACCATAAAGGTAAAAGACGACCCTAACTGTAGGCTATGTAGCGAAGAGGAGGAGATTCCTCTCCACATACTATGTCAGTGCCCTGCGCTTGGAGCAGTCAGACATTCTTACTTTGGGGCTACGTATATAGAACCAGAGGAGATAACAACTAAACCCATAAGTCTCGTACTCAACTTCTTCGAGGCAACGGAGCTTGTCTATGGGCTTATGAAGTAAACATCCAAGGGGCACAATAAACTGTTGTTTCAGTGCAAGGGACACGAACCTAAATCCAAGAGAATAATAATAATACTTAATGTTGATGATAATAGCTACTCAACTAGTAACTACTCAATTAATTCAATCATTTCAACTTTTAAATGAGAAAAAGTTGTTTTCCAATGCCGAATTTAGTTTTGTTTTGACCACTTTAGCTGCAAGTCGTTGAAGGCAATGTTTCTTTCATGTTTTCAATTATTGACATTGCACTGTTGAGTATGGCAGTCCCTCAGTTTTCAACTCCTAAATGCTTGCGGGTAACATTATGGAATGAAGTCACTCACGACATACAGAAAAGTAACAACAAGTGGTAATGCCAAATGAGCGCGAATAGAAGTATATCTATTCTGCCAGAGCTGAACTATCTCCCTAGCTTATCTGTACCTTCACGTTAATGTACACTTAAGTTTAAATACATCTATCTATCTATCTATCTATCTATCTTTCGACCTGCGCTTCTAGCCCAGAAAAAATAAGTTTTGAGGTCAAACAAGTTCGTAGAAGCAATTTCATAACAATTTTGAATTGGGAATTTAATGCTCCGCAACATATCTTGAATCCCCAGAAATCCCAATGTAGGTTTTTTTTTCTGCATAAGGAAGACCGAAGAAGTTGATTGTGTTATTTTCTTTCTGACAGAGAGTCGCACCAATGATTTTTTGTAGATCATTAAATTGTGAGCAGTTTGATGTATCAACAGTCTCTCTACAACATATGGTTCTCGAAATAGAGCGTCTGGAAGTAACAGCATTTTTCGTAACAGCGTCGGGCTGTTTGCTCTAAAAACTACTGTTACCGTGGCGACAAAAAAATTTCAACTGAAGATATCTATTAAATGCTTCAAGCTAGATTTGTATGAATAATATCAAACTCTTCGCCTTTAACTACAGATTTTAAAGTAAAGTTTTTGACAACCCTCTTATTCTAGTGCATAATTATGCAGGGTATACCAAAGAAGCGAACGAAGGTTTCTAAAAACTAGCACATTTCTTGATTTATGCTTGGGAAAGCCTTCGAAGACATACGTTACTTCCAATAACGACATCCATTTGTTTGCTAAGATCAAATGAGATTATTGAATGTAGTTTTGAAGTCGAGTTTGGAGTCATAGCTCACATCTTGGATGATATGGTGGTACCACAAAATCGTTTATTGTTACAATATAGCGGGATATCAGGAGCAATATAGAAGGTCTGATACCACGTGAATGTTGGAAGATATTCTTCCAACAGATTCGGTTCTTCCAGCGTAAGATTGTGGGTCTGATATTGACTATCGTGAAATGCTGAAAAAGGTCACTGTCGCAACCCTCCCATGGTGCCAGCTCTCCCACATTCGATCTTACATCCTCTTGACAGTAAAAATCAACGATTTTGTGGAACTCACTCAACATCTAGGATGTGAGCTGTGACTTTGAAACTGCCCTTGATGAACTCATTTGAGCTACGTGAATAAATTCATATCGTTTTTGGGCGTAAAATTTGTGTTCAAAGGTTTTTCCAGGGAAACATGCAAAAATGTGTACGCTTTCAGAGAGCTCCGTTCGTTTCTATGGTACACCCTGTATATGCCTAAGGTGAGTGTTCTCGCAATTAAAGCTTCTCAATCTGTAGTTAAAGATGAAGAGTTTGAAACTACTTCTACAGTTCTAGCGTGAAGCATTCAATAGATATCTTCAGTTGAAATTTTTTTGTCGCTAACGGTAACTGTAGTTTTCAGAACAAACGGCACGACGCTGTTACGAAAAATGTTCTTACTTCTAGACGCTCCATTTTGAGAACCATATGTTGTAGTAAAACTGTTGATATATCAAATTGTTTACAATTTAATGGGCTACAAAAAATCACAAGTGCAACTTTCTGTCAGAGTGGAAATAATAGGTACAATAAACTTCTTTGGTCTTTGACCTCATGCAGAAAAAAAACTACTAGAGGATTTTTAAGGGTTCAAAATATGTTGCAAAGCATCGAATTTCCATTTCAAAACAATCATGAAATTAGATCTACGAATTTGCTTGACCTCAAAAACTGTTTTTTTCTGGGTTAGAAGCGCAGGTCGAAAAGTATACTCTTATTCGCGCCAATTTGGCATTACCTGCCCCTGGAACCGCAGGCAACCCGGTCAGGCATGTCAAACGGTTACTGTATGAAAATTCCATTCATCTGTCAAATCTGACATTCTAATAATGGAAGTACAGTTTTCTATTGTTGTTTGAACCAATCAGATTCGAATTAGGCGATAATTTGCATAAGTGTATTTTGCGATAATTTTTGATGATTTGCACTGGTGCATGAATCGATAACTTTCTTTGTGTTTCTATACTAAGACCAATAGCAGACATAAAATCAAATATGTCATACAGTAGTGCCATCGTGCACCTCAGGACCTCCTTTACTTTTCTTGGGAAGCACTAATTGCGAATATACCTATGTCGCCGATATAATTCCTTGGACCACAAAAACGGAGTCCTGTGCTGCAACAGCTTGGCAATGTAGGCCAATTTTTCCACAAATTCGTCTGTATAGTAGGTGCATCACCCAAGGAACCTTGCGACCCCTTGTTAATTCTTTGGTCATAGGTAGTCATTCCCCGAAGACAATGACTAGAGTGACTAGATAAATGACAATGTCCTAGGCGTGAAAGATTTTTTGATTCATGAAATTTTCTGATAAAATATAACTCGTGCAATAAAAATGCATCTATGATTTTTGACAAATCTTCACTCATGCAAGTTAAACTGGAAAAGGCACTCGTGCACTCGTGCTCTTGCCCAACTAAACTTGCATTTGTGCACATTTTCCAAAAATTATCGATAATTTTCATTTCACTTGTTATATTACTACTGATTATATGTCTGCATTAAAATAAGACCACCTATCTACTTACACAAAATAACTATGTAAGTGCATAACTGACTAACTCAGCACCGAGCTCAGCACTAAACAAGATCTTGGCACCTTGACCCAATCATAGTCAAAAAGATTGCAAGGGACAGAATGGCCTAATGGCCAGTGCCGGCGGTGTAAGGTGGAAGAGGTATTACCCTCGGTAATTATAACAAGAGAATCTAGGGTATTCACCCACCTACAAAGGCAAGTAAATATTGGTGTAGTCGATTTTATGCAACATCACGAAAATGCATATTTTTGCATTTGATTCCGTTCCCGCGAGCGCATGCAGCGATTTGTCGAAGCGACGCCATCGTCGGTTGAAGCGAGGCCGGCTGCGGAGCAAGCGAAGGAGAAGTAATATGATAAAGCTTTGGGTGGGTTGCGGCAAATTCCACGGCTCTAGCTCTGATTACACCAAAGTTGTCTGATGCTAACTGCATTTTTCAGGTAATATGACATAGGTACGGGATATTTGCATTCAAATTTCAATGTGCGAGTTACCTTTTCGACTGCTCCGGGACTTTTCAACGCCACAAAGATAATGACGTTATCATGGACGGCTGCTTTTGCAAATTCTGCCTGTTGGTGTGGCATCGCATCAGCTGTGAGAAGAATTCGAATCTTTGCTTGACTCTCCGGACGTAAGTAAGTAATAATTATGTACGAATAGGTACCTTATTGAAAGCCTTCAGAAGGTTCTTTAGAGCATAAATTCATAAGAGCCATAATTTTACAGCCGTTTGCACTCCCGTCAACATTGCAATTTCCTTGCTTTCCGTTAGAATAAATATATCAAAATCAACCCGGTCGGTAGCACGGTGAGCTCGGCCCCGCTCTCAAAGGTGGAGGCCCCGGGTTCAAATCCGCACCGGGCCAGATGGACTTTTTTATGCGTCCCTTAGTACTGGGGCTTCTACAACCGTGCGGTGATACCCCAGGAAGAGGGATGAAACGAGAAAGCCATCGAAAAAACCCACACTGAAAATCCCCACTGTTTGTTCCAAACATAGATTCGTCGTTGTTATAGTTACAGAAAAACTCATATAGAAAATATCCTGCTAATAAGCACAGTAGTTGATGCAGGTGGAAAAAAAATCAAAATCAATTTCTTATCGGGTTGAATAATTTGGAAATTCCTAGACACGTCGTTTCTATCAACCTCAAAACTATCGAGCTACACGGCTTTTGCGACGCAAGTGCTTTGGCTTATGGCAGTTTTGTATAATTATGTGCGTTCAATTTCTTGTCACCTCTTGTGTCTTGTGTGCAAAGTCTAAAGTCGCTCATTTGAAAACAATAACAGTTACCCGTTTAGAACATTCTGGAGCTCTGATTCTGAGCCGCTTGACTGACAGTGTAGTCAAGTCGGTGAACTGCAGAATCGATAGTGTGCAATTGTGGACAGTAAAACAAAACCTGTTCTTTTGAAAACGTTTGTAGCACACCACGTTGCTGAGATACGCAAGTCGGTACCTACACATGGACTCACGTTCCAACAAAATTGAACCCTGCAGATCTCCTTTCAAGGGGCGTTTCGCCCTTTCAAATAATACTAAGATCGGTACCTAACGACGATGCGCCCATGAAGTTTCGAAAATGGATATAATTTTCCACCCGACAAAATTGTTCAAAGACGGTTTGACAGGTCAAATTGATTTTCATCACAAGGGTCATTATTTCACAAAAAGTTCCATTTTACTTTCCTGACCCCCCCTCCCTCTCCCACTAATAGAAAGAAAAATGTATTGTGACCCTGAGGAAAATTCTGAATAACGACAGATATTATCCCCGTTTTGAGGTCCCCCAAGACGATTCAGACCGTTATCAGAGTAATGCCTGTTTGTGTGTATGTGTGCATGTATAATTGTATAGTCAATTTCACGGGTTTCTTCATTGTATCAAGCTATGGAGAAAATGTGTTGGTTGACAGGAATGGTACGATGCTAACTATATCTTGACGCCTTTATAGATGTGCTGTGTAGGTATAATGGGACATCCGTCACCGTTATCACGACGCGATGCATCTTTATGCGCGCACTGTATAGTC
The DNA here is from genome assembly GCA_949128115.1 of Anaspis maculata. Classification (NCBI taxonomy): domain Eukaryota; kingdom Metazoa; phylum Arthropoda; class Insecta; order Coleoptera; family Scraptiidae; genus Anaspis; species Anaspis maculata. The sequence goes on from OX421962.1 coordinate 77,379,903, forward strand.
CTTCCACACGAGGTGTAATTCGAAAGATCTGAGCAAATTTTCTAGTTTAGCATTGTAAGCCTGACGCCTTCTTACGTGGGATAAAACTGGCTTGTACAAAAGTGAGGTTATATGTTGATTGTCAAACTGAGATCAAAATGTTGAAATCTTGGAAAATTGACCATGTCATACGTGGAAATGCTACTTGCGGGGCGCAGGTTTAAAGCGGTAAAAAAAATCGAATTTAAAAATTGTCAGTAGGTCAGAAATTTACGCCATTTTCAACAAAATGGAGAAAAGCGCCAGACAAAAAGACATTTACACGAAAAATGCGTTTCAAAAGTGATCTGGACGACATCGCGTGTCTGTCGTCGTTTTGCCAAATATCGCCACATGACCGCAAAGTTTTGGGTTTTTCATTGCTCAGATTTGAAAACTTGCAACGTTCAGTGAAAATATGCAATTCAAGTTTGGGTTCATGTTGTAATCAAATATTTTGAACGTTTATAATACTTAGATTGTGAAGCTTCCAGTGGACGACAGACCTTCGTTGATACAAAAACTTCACAGCACGGACGCAGAACAAAATTGAGCCTTCCAGTTAAAAGAGAAAGACGACGAAAAACCGTTGGAATCAATGTTGGATTGGCAGTTTTGACAGGCGTTCAAATGCGCGCCAACTGGACATGTATGGTAGCCATTGTCAAACCCTTACAGCTGGAGAAATGTCCGTGATCCGATTCTCGATTGTAAAACGACGAGAAATGTCATATCCAATGTCTTCAAGTATTTTCTAGATTGCTGTTGATATTTCCGACGGATTTCAGCGTAAATTCCGTTTAACTGTCGATGACCAGGTGTGCCGGAATGCCGAATTGAATGTCATAATTAAATCGAACTATCGAAAGATGAGTCGATCTTTAGGAAAAAAAAAACAAGTTGATCAAACGTCCACCCTCGTAGGATAAAAAATTCTATACGATGCGCTGTGGGGTATGGAATGGGGAATGAAATAATGTTCCTTATTCTTATGTGAATTATTACGGCGCCTCTGGATTTGTCACTCGAGAAGTTTCCGGCGCTTAGTGTCTCGGGAACTGTTAAGATATCGACTTAGATATAAAAAATGTGTTCTTCAGTTCCTGGCGCATGCAAAAATGTTTATGATGCATAAGAGAAATAGCTCAGGACCTTCCGCGAGTCGCTACACTAAAATATGACACTTGAACTGAACTTACACGACGCAGGCGATATTTCAAAGCCATTTCCGTAGAGAGTTACTTGGAAGTTGCTTTTATGTTTCTCGTGCGAATCTAAAAATACAAGGAAGAAAGTGTACCTACTTGTTTCGTTTCGCGCGGGACGTTACTATGGGTAATGGGGTAATTATAATGGGTATTTCATGACAAAAAGCGTGTCGCTAAAAATACATCAAAGTAAAGTTTTAAAGCTTTGGAGGTAATATACTTGTGTAAAAATAAACATTGGGAGTTCTTAAATTTGCACTCAATTGGCCAATTTTGCTTCGAAAAACTAGGTTAACTTGGTATATGATAACTAATTATGTTTGAAATATTGATATTTTTATCGCAAATTGAAATTCGGAAAATCTATTTAAAGCCGGTGAACTTTTCAGTTTCTAACGAACTCATAGCATTAAATTATTACAATATTTGGTTGCGTATGATCGAGTAAGTGTAGGTATTATTCGTTCAGTTTTTATTTTCGACAGCAGGACCTGGAGTTTTATTGTTTTTAGGTTTTTTAAAAATAAAATCACCTAGATATAGATGGATAGATATATTTCCGAGTATATTCCGTTCACTTTTTATTTTCAGTAGAATGACTTTTTGGAGCAAAAATAAAGTGACAAACTGGAGCACTGGCAGGATACGGCTGATCGTCACTGATAGTTTCGTTTCAGAGTGGCTCCGACTAAAAGACTTCTCAATCGAAGCCGGTGATTTTCATTAACTGGCATTCGGAGATTTCACTGAAAAGAAAAAAAATCGAATAAACCGTTCACAGCCGAAGATAGTGAAACTTCGCGCGCGCCATCCTCGGGCTTTCATTTGACACAAATAAAATTTCCTTTTTTAGGGTTGACTCTCAGTGCAATCTTCTTCACGATAAGTCCGGTGATTTTTCAATAAAAACTTTCAACCAAAAATAAGGAGCTGCAAGTTTTCAAGTTCTGCTTTTCCGACCCGTCCCCCCGTCCCATCAGTGGACGGTGCTGTGGGCTAAACGGATCAGATTTTCCGAAATCCGTCTCACATCGGTTCTTATCGGAAGCATCCTTTTTAGCCCAGTCAAATTAGGTTTTGACCTAGAAATAATTCGCCTAAGGCTGAATTTTTGCACATTGACAGCTTGGACCTAGTACAACAACATATCAAAATACCCAAACTTTCCCCTGTCCGCGTCTTTGATTTTCAGGTCCTCAGGTTCTTGAAGTTGCATCGCTGATCTGCGACTCATGCCGTAGCATTATTCTTGGACCGATCAAGCTCCCTTTGGGCTTGAATTGAAGAGAAAAGATCAAACAATGATTTTCTGGTGCAAAAAAAACCACATCCGGTGCGCAGCAAGCCGGCAGACCCGCAAAATTCAAAATTAACGCTACGGTAAAAAATTGCAGCTGAAAGTGGAGGAGATGAAATTCGTCAACCCATTTGACGCCAATACATTATAATTCGACGCATCATATCCCGTTTATACCATTTTGGCACAAAAAGTGTCGATCATTCTTGAAGGGGAGTCGTGGGAGGGCCAAGCTCTGCTAGGTGGTTAATTTTGTTTTCCTGGCCATGTAGAAGCGATCACAACAAGTTAGGTATCATTTCCGACTGAATTCAGAACTCAAATCCCATGTGTAAATTTGGATAAAAACAAGTTTGAACAAGTTAACTTGAAACACTTCAAGTGACTTTGAACTTGAACTTTGACAATTTTGCCAATTTTTTGTTACCGTTCGAGGTGTTCATCTTTCAGGAAATATTTCAGGAGCCATCAGATTAGAGTGCATTCTTCACGAAAATCATCTACTCGATGTATAATTTTGTTTCTTGAGTCTAAAAAATCAATTTGAACCTGGTGCCGCATCTACTAATGTCCAGAACACTACATCATGCATCTTTAAATATAAAATATCTCAAACTATTGAAAAAATGATAGCTCATCTTTCAAACTTCGAAGATCTGTGCAGAACTGAATTCCCTGAACATAATTCAAATCGCCATGGATTGCGCTACATGATTTTGAGTTATTCGAGGACAGGCATAACATTTCAGCAAGATTCATACTCTATATTTCAAATGGGAACTGTTACCTCTCCCCTCATATAACTCAAAACCCTGTGGTGAGATTCACGGCGAATCTTATAGGGAATTCAATTCTGCACAGATCCTCGCATTCTCAGAGATAAGTCACTATTTCTTCAATAGTTCAGGCTATTTTCATTACCAGGTGCATGCTGTAGTGTTCAGGTCATCAGTAGACGCTGCGCCGCGCCGACTCAGGATCAAATCGATTTTTTAAACTCTAGAAACCAAATTATATATCAAGTGGATGATTTTCGTAAAGAATACACTTTATTCTGATGGCTCCTGAATTATTTTCAAAGATGAACATCTCTAACAGTAAAAAAATCGTCAAAATTGTCAAAGAAAAAACAAGTTTTTTCAAGTTGACTTGTTCAAACTTGCTTTTATCCAAATTTACACCTCAGATTTGAGTTCAGAAGATTGAATTCAGTGGGAAAAGATACCAAACATGTCGTGATCGGTTCAACATGGCCCAGGGAAAAAAAGAACCACCTAGCCGAGCTTCGCCTCCCAACGGGCCCCCCTTCAACAATTACCGACACTTTTTGTACCAAAATGATATCAACGGTATACAATGCATCGAATTACGATGTATTTGCTTGACAGGATTCGACAATCGCCTCATATGGCGCAACACAGAGATCGCGCCACCCTGACCAACGTTTAGTCTGGGGGTGTATATTTGCAATCGGTGCTCCCACAGGCACCATAAATGCACACTTGGAAAGCTGAAAAATTGCTGAATGCATTGACTTCTGTTTTGTCACTATTTATTTTCGACAAACGATACAAAGCGAGAATTCCGTGAGAAGTGGTCGCGAATAGCAGCGTTAATTTTGAATTTCGCGGGTCTGCCGGCTTGCTGCGCACCGGATGTGGGTCTTTTGCACCAGAAAATCATTGGTTGATCTTTTTTCTTCAATTTAAGCCCAAACTGAGCTTGATCGGTCCAAGAATAATGCTACGGCATGAGTCGTAGATCAGCGATGCAACTTCAAGAACCTGAGGACCTGAAAATCAAAGACGCGGACGGGGGAAAGTTTGGGTATTTTGATATGTTGTTGTACTAGGTCCAAACTGTCAATGTGCAAAAATTTAGCCTTAGGCGAATTATTTCTAGGTTTTGTCGATTTTTGACCTAAAATGCCTGGGCTATTTACTCAGCAGTTCTGTAGCAGAGTCAGTGCGATTGTTTTACAACAGATAATGAACAATCAATATTGATATTTCTGGTACCTACAGGAATGCAACCATTTATACGAGTAATCCTCGGAGTACAACACACCATCTTGGTTAATGATTATTAGACACGAAACGTAATTACTAGTGCGATTCTGTGAAAAATAACATTCCAAAAACGCTCTGTAATGTAAAAAATCCCGTCGGCCATTGACTGTTGCCTAGGTAATAACATCGTAACGTGTAATCGCACCATACATTTTTTCTTGCTGTCACCAAGACACATAGGCGTGCGCACGGGGTGTGCCAAGTGTGCCCTAGGCAGGCACACCCTGATGCCCAAGTGGCATACTTATTTACTTGGTTATTTTTTTTTCTTAACTTTTTGCCACGAGAGGTACGAATTAATTTTTTTTCTTGCATAAACTACTGGGTTATTAGCAGACATTTTTCGGTGAATTTTTTTGTAACGATAACAACAAACGACTATACAACGTGTAGATAACAGTTTTTGGAACTGTGGGGAATTTTCAGTATGGTTTTGTATTCGATTGCTTTTTCGTTTCATCTCTTTTCCCGGGGCATCACTGCACGATAGTAGATCCCCAGTACTTAGGAACGCATGAAAAAGTCCATCTGACCGCCTGGTGCGGATTTTAACCTAAGACCTCTACCTTTGACTCAAACCCGATTGAAGAAAATCTGTTACCAAAAATGATATGGTTAAAATAATGATACCAATTGATACTGGAAGAGTTCGATAGAATGTGTTCTGTAGTTTGAAGCTGAACCGAAATGGATTGTTCTATCCTAGTTCTGTAAGAGGGACGTCAAAAATGTTGCTGCAGCTTATCTTTGAAACGTTTTTTGTTGAATATGGCCAGAAACGCTTTTTTCGGTAGGTATACCATTTCGGTATAGCTTCAAACTACAGAACACATTCCTCCGAACTCTCCGAACTCTTTCAGTATCAAGTGGTAGCATTTTTGGTGACAGATTTTCTTCAAATGGGTTTGAGTGGAAGACGTGACCTTGCTGTTTTTGCCTATTTCACAAAAATCGAGGTAAAACTTTTTTTTCAACTGTTTGCCAAAAGAACACCACTTGGCTGATGATGATGAAATTTAGTAACTGGCTTCACAAGATGATGTGGATTATAATATCGCAAACATGTCATCGATCCAAAGTTCCATTTGGTTATGACTAGAGAGCGGATTTATATTTTTTTACATGTTCTATTCGCTAAGTTGGATGCAACTGTCGACTTGCAGCTTGACGTTTTCATCTACAAGGAACCTAAATACCAAGTTTTATTTCGCATATAATTTATTATTTTGACTTTTTACCGCATACAAATTGATAATCCATATAATCGCATATAGCCGCATATTTAGTCCATATTCTTGCGTATAACTGAATATTTGTCACTATTTTGGCCATTTTATCTTTATGTGCGAGAAAATCACGATATTTTGATTTCAAGGAAAAAATTATTTGAAATTTTCAAGGAAAATTTTTTTTTTTACTTTCATGGTCAAAGTTAGTTGGTTGGTTTCACATGTGAATGTTGTATTTTTCACCATTCTTGCAGCTTATATCACATATTTACTCACATATATTGCTCTATTTGAACATTTTACCGCATATTTTGATACTTTTTAAGCGCATATAAACTGCATATTTTGGACTTTTTTACCGCATATAAATCCGCTCTCTAGTTATGACTGTCACATAAGTGGAGAGAAACCAAGCAAAAAGAGCTTGATAACGTTTCTTCGGCGAAGAGGCGAAGAGGTCATTGGCGCAACTCAGGACCTGGTTTTTCATTATAAAACGATCGTATCTGATTTGAACACGTTTTTTGAATATGACAACCAAATTACCCCACCTTTTATCTCTTTAATGAACTGCTGGCACAGGCTATGCTGGACAACGAAGTTGTCGGTATCGGAAAAATGGTTTGACTTTGAAGACCAATAGCTTCCGATTGCCGGATGCGATTTCCTTTTTGTTTATTGTGTTGATACGCCTAATGCTTCCGTGATCTATCATGTAAAAGTGGATGTTGAGAAACTTTATGTAAAACTTCTACAGGGTGATACGTAAAATGGTGCAAAATTGTACCGACTTCACCGTACCCCCATTTGTCCAACAGGGGGTCAAGTGACGAGCCTGATGATTCTGTTACAGACATAAATTAGGCAGGAGTGTGAACGTCAAAAGTAGAAATGGTGGAGGTGCCAAACTTCGAGGAAAAAAACGGAAATTTTATCAACTGCTAGATAATATAATGAGATAACAAGTAATAATTTAACTACTAAAGTGACGTGTAGTGTCACATCCATTCTGGAGGAAAATTGTGGTTGTTGCAAGTCATATTGAAAATTTTGGCTTTATTATTGTATAGGTATAAGAAGAAACGATATTCGACGCCGGCGCCGTTCTTCCGCCTTCGTGGTTAATTATATTGTTACGGATTTCGCGTTTCGCGTTTCGCTTCGTTTATTATTGAGACGATCGTTTTAAACACACACTGTTTATTACCGCATACTACTATACAAAAAAACGTCAACAATTACTGCTTGCTCTTTGCTGGATCGCTTCATCTTCTTGCTGTTATTGCTCTCGATTAAATACTGGTCCGTAGGCCAAGGATTGGTGCTTTGTATAGCTCCGACTATTGTTCTAGGATCTTCCACCGGTCCTTCGGCAAATTCCACAATGACCCGGCATACGGTTTCCAGGCGAGTCCCGAAAATTCCTGAACCTTTCGCTTGCATTGCCAACGTGTTGTGAAGCCGGCACCTCCGCCAAATAGACAGATGTGTTCTACTCAGCTGTTGAACTCTCCCCGTGAATTTCAACGGTCTAAACCTTCGTGTATGTTCTGGAATGCACTAGAGCTCTTGTACACTGCGATATAATGCAAATAGTCTAGAGAAAGACCGGGTGTGCTCCAAAATGCACGATAGAATCGCCGCTTGTAACAATATTGATTTCACAAATGCCCACAAACAAACTCAAACAATAATTTAAAAGACAACATGAAAAGTTCAGCTCCACAATACCTCAGTGTAATATTTATATCCAAGTGTGTATTATCAGTTTTCCCCTTTTCCTCTAGACTCATTTCATCAAGAATGGCACAAATATTACCGCTTCCATTCCAATTGCCTATCAATCCTACTCGCGTACCGGAGAGTTATCACGTAGTAAACAAAGCCACTACTCGGCCATAAAAATCCACGAGACAAAGGCTTTGTCCCTGTAAAAACTGCCTGAAAACTGCCACTAACCCAACCCCAACTAATTGCGAATGAAAACGATTATGACGAATAAATGCTGAATTACGGCGTTTTATCCTTCGTTATCGCTATATCTATACGTTATTACATTTCTTCCCCTCTTGCTTTTCTATATCCACTTTATAGGACACAAAAGCCATAAGTAGATACTTACCACAATTAAACACGTCGAATTCGTTTCTTTTATGGCCTTTTATAACTACTTACCGAGCTACTTATACTCATGGATCTTCAACTTAAGTAATGAAGATACGCAAGGAGGAAACAGAGGGTTATCTACCAACGAGAACATGACAGACGTGACGTACAGGGTGTTCACGATAAAATTCACCCCCCCTCTAGGAGATTCCCCTTTGAGATATTTTAAAAAACTAAAAATTTCTTCTCAGTGATTTTTTTCAGGGATCTTGAATCGATCGTCTAAAAGTTTTCAATTGGTACCGTATACAGGGTGTGACATGTAACTTTTTTATTTCAAATGCAACACCCTATATTTTATTACGTCATTTGATTAAGCCTTTTTTTCTGATTATAAAAATATATAACATTTATGATTTATTTTGACAAGTAAGCTGTCAAAAAAATGATGAAAAATGAAAAATTGAAAAATGAGTCAAATAAATTGAAAATCAAATATTTATTACGCGACACCCTGTATTACGAACGAATTCAACCATTCATTTATGCAGAGTTGAGTTCTGCAGACAAAATGCTGCGAGAACAACTTTTTTCAAGTGAGCTGTAGAAATGAAAGCCATCTTGCCGCGAAACAAAATTATTGGACTACCTATTTTATTATTTTTCCGACAACTTACTTGTTAAAATAAATCATAAGTGTCATATATATTTGTAATCAGAAAAAAAGGCTTCATCAAATAACGGAATAAAATATGGGGTGTTGCATTTAAAATAAAAAAGTTACATATCACACCCTGTATACGGTACCAATTAAAAACTTTTAGAGGATCGATTTAAGGTCCCTGGGAAAAATCTTGAGGAAAAAGTTTTTAGTTCTTCGAAATATCTTGAAGAGGAATCTGCTGGAGGGGGGTGAATTTTATCGTGAACACCCTGTACTTAATCTCACTTGTTCGTATATTGTTGTGATGTGTTCACAAAAGAGATATGAGCCCCGTTAGAGTTCGGCAACTTTAAGCCAGTCTCCTGACCTGGAATGGACTGGGCTACAACCCTGTAAAAGGCGCTGAAATTCACGATATCCTGAGAAGAAATCACCTCGAATCCTGAAAAAATTGATAAAAGATAATTGGAAGAGCTAATATTACACAGGTTGAGTGTCCGGAAGTCCGTCTTATCTGTTGTGTTTTCGTTATACACGCCGGAAAAGTTTAGTAGTGCCACAATTTTTATTTCTCCAAGATAATGGAAATGATTATAGGTACTATGGCGCGATGTGACGGAGAAAAAGTGTCTACCCTGACCGGGACGCGAACCCGGGTCTTCCATTTGCCGGATGGATACTCTGACCACTAAGCTATCGAGGGAGACAACAGTTCCTCCGTCACATGCCCACATGAGAGCCGCCACAGTACTCCCCCTCCAGAGACGTCGTTCGTCTCGTATGTACCCCTGCGTTCGCCGTACTTATGGATCATTGACCGTTGTTCAGTACCCCCCACCTAGGGCGACGGATAGGACGGGGTGGACGTAGGACAGAGAGTGGCGGTGCTGTTTACTTGTTTGTTGCTTGCTTTGTACCTATTTGTCTTCTGCATGTGCGTCGTTGCTTGCTTTGTACCTGTTTGTTTGAGTTGCATGTTGCGTGCGTGCTGCTTTTGTTCGGGGTCACCATTTATGGCGCGATGTGACGGAGAAATAGTGTCTACCCTGACCGGGACTCGAACCCGGGTCTTCCATTTGCCGGATGGATACTCTGACCACTAAGCTATCGAGGGAGACAACAGTTCCTCCGTCACATGCCCACATGAGAGCCGCCACAGTACCTATGTAGTTATCAATATGTTCTTAGTGAAAGCTTGTTCTCAGTATAAATGCACCACTCAGTAAGCATACATATAGGCCGATATTTGTTAACATCTATAATTTCAATTTCAATTTTTGGACCCATATCATCATGAGTATCTCCACCTGCGATACCTAAGTGGTAAAATATGGAATCAATTAACAAAAACATTATGCACAGTATGCTGCGTGAATCCCGAGAGTTTTAAATTTTGAGTTATGATTCAGGAGCTTTCCAAGCATCAACGGCGAAGCTGGCGGACCAGAACGCATGGTATATACAAAATTAGGAACCTAGGTAAAGTTTCGTGAGTCCATTTGAGACAGAGGAGCGACTCTAAGGATAATTAGTAGACATTTCATATGAAGGGGTGCCATCTCGTTTGTGCGCTACACGACCGAGATGCGCTTAAGTTTTAATTAATTTCACGTGTTTAGGCGGCAGAAGGTACTTACCTATACATACCTATCTACCTATACCTACGTCGCCTGTCATTACTGCAAACAACAGAATTTTCATTTGAAACTAAGATCTGAGAGCTGTCTGCAAGTCTACAACTGCCAAAGTGGGTACTAAAGAAGTGTGCTGAACATTTACAGGCTAGCAGTAGCTAGGTATTTATTTTATTGAGTGTGTACAAGGTTTACGTGAGTAGGTACCTACTTCGTCGATATCAACGTGTAACTAGAGCGTTTGTCTAGGGAAGAACATTGACCTTGGCCTTGTGTATCACTGTTCCAGAAGGATTGGATATAAAAATCGAGCATTTTTATGTTTGCTTTGGTGACATGATTGTATCAAGGAAGAGTGCACAAATCTGACAACTCAAGAAAAAGGTTAGATCAAGAAAAACATAGGAACTATTCGCTTACCGTCGACATGAATTTCCGATATACGGGGTGTTTATAAGAGACTGTGATCGCGGCAGGCTTGGGTCAGGCCGAAAAACGTAGTAACAGGCGCAATTGTAGTGATCGAGAGCGGATTCCAAAGGCGATGCGATCACAGACGTTTATAAACACCCGGTATATTTTAGACAAGAATCGATGTGACATTTTGTTTGATGAAAATCATGCTCCTATCAAGGGGGATCCCTATAGGTATATGTACCCACTTTGTGCACATTGTTATCAAAAAGGTCGAGGCATTATCGCGATGATAGGCTTTCCTGTGGGGAAAGCTTCCTTATTATCGTCCCAGAGCCCCCAGTTTGCGTGAGAAAATGGATGAGTAAAACGGTTGCACCAATCCATTTTAGGGCCTTCCTTGAACGACCTTTAAGCGAAATAAACTGCGGGGAAAACTGCCATTTTGGCCCGCATACACCCACTTCGCTCACCTCGTTATCGGTTTCTGTTAATCCGGTGTCGGGCGGCTGCTGTTGCTCTTCATCCCCGTGCTGTTCTTGGTCTTTGTTTTCATATTCCTCCTCCCTAACCGCCTCCTCGTTCTCCAGCTGTTCCTCCTCCCGCGTTTTCGAATCCTTTTTTCTTCTCGTCGAAATGTCTTCGGTCAAATCGTCCTCTACTTTGGCAACGTTTTCGTTTGTTACCGAAAGCTCATGACTTTCGATTGCCCCATTCACAAGTTCGGAAGTGCCGTTCGTGAGGGTGCTCCCGAACGAAACGCGGGTCGACTCCCTGCCGTTATTTTCGGCGATGTTCAGCTTCTCGGCGGCGGTCCTGTGCAAATCTGCGAACACACCAGAAAGATCAATAGACAGAAATGTAAAACTGAAAACAAAGTTATCAAGAAAGTCGTTGCTTCTCGTCCGTTACGCGAGAGCAATAGGCCCAGACAGTTCTCGCTCAACGGGGTAATAAAATAATTCATCGATAATAACTCATCTGTTATCTAGATCATTATCGAAAGACCAAAACTCCGCAGTGTTTACCACCAATTATCATTTGAGATATCACCTACCTACCTACCAAACGGAACAGATGAATAATAGTCTAAAAAGAATGAAGAAAATTATACGTGAGTAGGTACTTGAAATTGTGTTAGCGGAGAAACGGACTAGAAGAGTAAAGCTAAGCGGACCACTGCAGAACATTAAAGTCTCAAAGAAGCACACAACAATTTCATGGACTGGGAAAAATAGAACATGCACACCTTGATGCAGACTGGACGCAGTCGAATAAACAGCTTGAGAAAAAAGAACAAAAGATTTTTTTCTCCTGTAGTGAAGAAGTTACCAGCATGTCATATGAAAGCCTTTAGAAAACTGTATTCATAACAGTTGGAAGTATTGCCCTATCTGTCATCTGTCAAATGTTGAAAAAATGTCTAAGTTCAAAACTTGACCATTCAATTATTCAAAATCTATCTGATGGATTGGGACCAAATTTGGCAGGAAGCAACAAAACAAAAGAGTGCAATTGAGCCTGCAGTTGCAGTTTTCCATAATTTTCCGGTCTGGCACGAATTTTCAAAATTTCTCCTGGTGTTGCCACCCGAGAGGGCCTCTCATCCGTTTTGACCAGGGCGACCCGCTTGTGATGATGCAGGACTTCACTCAAAAATTCATTCCTGCTCGGGGATCAACTTTTCTCAAAAAAACCCAAATGATATCGGAACTAGATTGGATTGGGCTCGGGACTGGGCGTCTTGTAGACCTAGTTTCAAAATCGACACAGTTCCGGTTTTCCGACGGTAATTTTTTCAAAATGGAACTTGCACATCCCGTAAATTTGAAAAAAACTGCAGTGCAAACTTCCACATGTGGTGAGCCCCACGGAATATTCATTTTAGGTTCGATTTTTGAAGGGAAAATTTTAGAAATCGGACCCACGGTTTCCGAGTTTTCGTCTCTGGAAAAACTGCAAATTTTTCAACTTCTAATCCCGTGAACAGATTTTTCACCATTTTTTTTAAACAAGAGGATACTGGTTCTTGAACATTTGCAAACATATTTTTTACAATTTACCGGGTTCTCGAGAGCGGACTTGAATGATGGAGCTTGAAGTGAAGCTTTAATTGACGATTTCTACAATAATATGATTTGGAAAGAAATTTCAGGTTTTCCCGGAAAATTCAAAATTTCCAAAACACAATTTCCATTTCCAATTTCCTGCAATCCTGCAAATGATTCAAAATCTTTCTCTCCAATTCCAACTTCCCACCCAAAAGGACGTTGCGAAAAAAATATTCCATAGGTTCCTGGATAATAGTCGGGAAAGTTTTGTATTGCCCACAACAGATTTTTTTTGTGTTCTTGAGTGGATTCCATACACGAGTATTGCTGTGGACTCGAAATGCGATACTTTTGAGACATCTTGTATGAGAATATTACGAATTAGATTGATCTCAACAAAAATAATTACTATAGTATGTTCACTTGTACCGTGATTCTAGTCGGCTGTGAGATTTTGTTTTGAGGTTTCCGAATCTAAAATATAGAAAATCCCCAAAACGGCCGGTAAACTGTGCGCAGAACGTACAGCGCAGCGTTTATCGGCCGGATAGAGCTATCCGGAACTTTATCCGGAGATGGAAATACCGAGCCTTATTGGAAAATGTAGTAAGTTTTCGACCTGTTTTCAATTTTTGCCAATGAACAAATAAATCAAAGCAGCTTTGATATTTGACAGGTGTCAAAATATTTCTCACCTCTCGAAGCCGGTGCAACTTTACGTGATTCAAACTGAAAAATTACTAGTCCTTCGTCCAAAAAAGGGGTCCCATGGGATCATCAATCCTTCCACCTCTTCCAGTCGAAAAGTCACGCCGAATCATGAGAAACTATTGGCAAGACAAGGAACATCGCAGCAGGCCTGCTGTTGCAGCAGGATTTACGTGTAAAAAGTTTGTTAAACCGAATTTCAAACAACCCAGCCGCTCAAAGATGCGTATTGGACCGAAATTCATGTGAGTACCTTTAGTTTTCAATTTGCGCTTTTGTTTTGAACCTAGGCGGAACGAGTTTTTGTCGGTCTTGAATGGCCGCCGTCAAGATGACTTGAATTGAAAGCGGCCCCGTAGGGTTCTGGTGTCTAAATGGCGGTAATACAGCTCTGCGCCCCTCTAGTCGCATTTCCACGTATGACAAGGTCACTTTTCCAAGATTTTAATAACAATTTGATAAGAAATACAACTCCACTTCTAGAGAAGTCAGTTTCACACCAGGTAAAAAGGCGGCAAGCGTACAATATAAAGTAAAAAAATTTGCCAAGCCAACTAGAGTCACAGTAAAAGTGATACTATAGTACCTAATTACATTTTGAGACTTTGCAAATACAAACATCACCATCAGCGTGAGAAATCCGATCACGATAAAATCTTTCGGGTCAAACTAAGAGAAACTTTTTCGTGGCGGGATGAGGCTGCTTCAGTGAAAATACCTGGGGGCTGGCAATTTGTATTTACCACCCAACTTTGCTCCTGAACTATACAAAGCAACGACCACGAAAATTAAACCAATTTTTTACTGTAACACGCCTCGGAAACCGCTCGCGTCATATTCATAAAAGCGGACGCACGGTTTGATGAATCACCGCAATTTCGCTGACCGCCAGTCCGCCACCCAACTCTTCGGTGGGGCCGACAAGCAGAGCACGATTCGCAGGACTCCGCCTAAGGATATTTCCTAATTGAGAAGAGAACCCTTACCCCGCTTTCCCGAACACAGACGACGCGGAGTTTTTCTCAAGCTGAAAATTTCGACTTTCCATATACTTATTAACAGTGGCGGCTGGTGAGGGAGGGCTCAAGGGCGGCGCCCCCCCAACGCTAAAGGCGGCAAGAGATTTTTATCGGTAGGAAGACATGGAATGCATTTTATTAATTATACTTATTCCAAAGATTTGGTTTAGTGCAAAAACGTTCAGTCATTAGTCATTTAATATTTTAACAAAATAATTCTAGGCGATCGCACGGTCGAAGAAGTTCGTCTTGGGCTCCGCATTCAGCGCCCATCGCCGATGCGGTGATGCCGGGGTGCACCCGCGCAAAACATGTACCGTAACCATGGCAACGCGAGACGCGGCTCCCGCTCTATATTGCAGGTGATGGGCTCCGTCACCCGAGCCCCCAGCCGATTGAAATAATCGATATAATTATTTATGCACTCTTCGATTAGTTAACAGTTTGCAAACATGAAGATAACTGACCTAAAAAAGGTACATTTAGGTCATCAAGCCTACAAAAAGAAATAAATGCAAAAAAACAACGGACGTCCGATTACAGCATTGATTTACTGGATATAAAGCAAATTGAACCCGCAAGATTAAATTCGTGATGCAATAACTCACACGTAATTTTGACAAAACAGTAAATGCTAAAACTCCATTATGGTTGTGATGGTTTTGGATACGACAAAAAAGTTTTTGTCTCGAGTTTCGTCATTTCGCGAACTGAGAACTGTTCTATCTGCACTCTTCGTAGAAAATGTTTTTCGAACTTCGAACCAACAAAACATGGACGAAATGTTTCATGATTTGAACAATTAAATCAGAAACGGGAAAGGAATAAAAGCCTATTTTTCTAGTTTCTGATCTAATTGTTTATATCAGGAAACATTTTATCCATGTTTTGCTGGTTCGAAGTTCGAAAAACATTTTCTACAAGAAGTGCAGATAGAATATTATAGTTCTCAGCTCGCGAATTTGTTATTAACTTGAGCCCTCCTTGCAAAAAACTCACGAGCCGCCACTGCTTATTAACGAGCGAGAAAGCACTCACTGAGAGATTCGTTCCGCTCGTTGTTGTACTCCACGGTCAGCAGGTTGGCCGCCGACGGCGGCGTGTGTGAGGGAGTGGTGGACAAATCCCGTTCCACTTCGGGCCTGTGCTGCTCCAGCCCCGTCTCCATGGACCGCGCCTTTTGTTGCTGGTCCTTGGGGAACTTGACCTCCAAAGGAGTGCTCCTGCATCCGAAGAGGATCTTCTTGTTCTGCTTGTTGCGCTCCTTCTGCTGCGCCCGGGAGAAAACGCAGGGGTTGTAGTGGTGTGGACTGGGAGGCGCGAATGCTCTCTGCACCACTCTTATGCCCATGCGAACGGTCGTCTTCCTGTGGAGCTTTTCGTCGGCCCTGTCGGCTGCAACAATAAATAATAATTGTAACGAGGTATCCCCGCATATGCTGCTGCAGCAGGAATGTTCAAATTAATGAGATTTTTTTAGAGTACGGCCTCAATATCATCGCTTCACCTATTTCGTCCCTTAGGTTATCTAGGCTGCATAACTTTTACAGTTTTAATTATTTGTATGAGAAAATGCCCCCAGACAATACATTCCAATCCACACCCCATGCATGCCCCAGTTTCAGAAGTATATATCTACCTCCATAGCATTTTGCAGAACAAAAATACTACTCTGTTTCATATGAAGGCGTGAGCGCATTTTATAGCAATGATACCGATCAGCGCCTTTATAAGTTTCTCTTTTTACGGTTGTTTGATACCACTCGTTTCATTCATTTTTTTATCTACTTTGGTAGACACTTTGAGGGACTGAAAGCGACGTCGAAAAGAAACATATTGTTAAAACGCTTTTCAACCAAAGCGCACTAACTTAACACTTAACACTTAACACTTATTGCGTCTAGAAAGTGGGCGAACGTTAGTCGCAAAATAAATTTCTATTTCTAGCAGCTATAGAGTTTCGAACTTCCGAGCAATAATTATCAGAGTAAAGTAGATGAAATATAGTAGTTTTACTCCTTGTTTTTTAGGGTTCACTCCTACCGTGATTTTATTGGGCTATGAGATTTTGTTTCCAAGTTTCCAAATTTGCAACTTGACAGTTGGTTACACTGATGTTTGGAAGCTCAAGCTTGACGATGTACAATCAATGTTTACCATTTGAACGTTGAAGTTGAAATTTCACAGAAAAATGTGATCTAGTCAATAAATCTGACGATGGAGAAGGGGAACGACCTTGAATGAAAAGTTCTTTTCGCAATTTAAAAAATACGGGGCCGTTAAGCGGTCTGGCCCGCCTGAATTTTTAAAAATTTCGCCTGCGGCGCCAAACGGCAGCGTCATGACTTTTGGTCGCGCACTTGGAATTCCTTTAAATATGGTTTGTAATAATTGATTATTGAAATCACCTAAATGGGATGTGAAAACTGTGCTTGTGTTTTGGCTTGTGCCTTGAACAATAATGTCCAGTCAGTGCTTATTTTGAAGCCCTCGATGGTGCCATAAAGACTCGCTTCTGGGAAAAGATGGACGGAGTAGAGTGGCATAAACTCCCATAAAGTTCAGCTTCGCGGAGAAGACATGAATCTATTTTCAAAAACCACATAATATGGAGGCATTGTGAACTATTCCTGGTTTTTAAAAGAAGTACCCACACTTTGGAAGACTGGAAAGCTACACCCTTCCAATTTTTGTGTGGATGGATTCATCCGCGTTGAGAAAATACTTGATTTCACAGCTGGTTTCAGTAAGATAATTTAATTCATAAACAAGCATGAGCAGATATGCTTCATGTGCATCACTTCCTTCCAGGTTTCACATTCACATAGATTACGTGAAAAACCTTGGAAACCGGAGTGACATCCCTACTACAAAAACAACGGGTGAAATTCTTTCGGTCAGACTGCTCAAGACTGGGGAACAACATCGTACTGGGGAACAAGAAATTTGCGGAAATTGTCAAGGTATGGAGTACAGGGTGTTCACGATAAAATTCACCCCCCACTAGAGGATTCCCCTTTGGAATATTTTGAAAGACTGAATTTTTTTTCTCAACGATTCTTCCCAGGGATCTTGAATCGATTGTCTAAAAGTTTCTAATTGGTACCGTATACAGGGTGTGACATCTAACTTATTTATTTTAAATGCAACACCCTATATTTTATTGCGTCATTTGATGGAGCTTTTCTTACCGATACAAAGATATACAACAGTTATGATTTATTCCGAAAAGGAAGTTGTCGGCAAAATATAAAGGTAATAATAATAATAATAATACTTTATTCGTGTTAAAATGTGCTAAACAGACACTTACACCCGTCAAAAGAAAAGAAAAAAAATGAATAACAAAATATCAAGTGGTGAATTCAAAAGAAAGAAATTCTTCTATAGAATAAAACGCATTTTGTAACATAAGATCTTTCATGGATTTTTTAAGCTGGGCTGGAGACTGGATCCACAAACAGTTTGGCAGTTTGTTGAAAAATAAGACTCCATAGTAGTGTGTGGCTTCTCTAGAGCGTTTGAGCCTATGGAACGGCACAACAAAGCTGTCCTTGCCCCGAGTATCGTAGGTGTGCGGATATGTCTGATAATCCATCTCATTGGTTTTGATATACATGATTGATTGCAGCACGTACAAACATGGCACAGTCAAAATTTTGAGATCTACAAAAGCTTGTCTGCAATCATCTCTAAATCGAAGACCAGACATTACCCGAAGGCACTTCCTTTGAACGGCAAAGACCCTCTTCGAGTGTGATGAGTGACCCCAGGCTAAGATTGCGTAGTTCAGGAGACTCTGAAATAGACCAAAGTAGGCAGTCCTCAACACCTGCTCTGAAACTAGTGGCTTAAGTTGTCGGATTAAGTAAGTTTTTGAAGATAATTTTTTACAAAGTGACACCGCGTGAGCTTCCCAAGTGAGGCGGGTGTCTAGAACGACTCCGAGAAGCTTCACGGGTTCATTTTTTGTGCCTGAAGGTTTTAAAGTGAACAGTAGGTGTTGTGTTTTGTCGTCATTGAGGGAAAGTTTGTTTGCAGTGAACCATTGTTTCAGGTCGTTGTTAGCTGCAGCTGCTTGTCGATTCAAGTTGGTAATATCGTTGTGAGTATCGTATGTGGTAGTATCGTCTGCAAATAACATGAGGCCGGTGTCGGAACAGTTGGGAAGGTCATTTATATATACAAGAAAAAGTAGAGGGCCCAACACGGAGCCCTGAGGTACTCCTAAGCTCATTCTTCGAAAAGTGGATTTTTTGTCATTTACAGTGACATATTGGGATCGCCCTTGCAGGTAAGACTTCACGAACAGCGTTCCAGCGGCATCAAAACCATAGTACTTCAGTTTTTTCAAAAGAATCTCATGATCCACACAATCAAACGCTTTGGTTAGGTCGTAGAAGTGTGCATCAAGGTATTCGTTTTGCTCAAATGCCTTGGAGACCTCTCTACATAGCTTCGTAATCGCTAGGGTTGTAGAGCGATTGTTTCTAAACCCATATTGGGCATTATGAAAGATATTGTTTGTTTCAAGGTATTCATATATTTGATTATATAAAAGTTTCTCGAACACTTTACCAAGTAGGTATAGGCAGAATTGCGATGGGACGATAATTTGCTGGATCGACTTTACATCCCTTTTTATAAATGGGCACTACCCTGGCCACTTTCATAAAATCGGGAAATGTGGAATTTCGTATGCTTATATTTAGCAAATTTGTGAAAGGCACTAGAATGACGTTGGTAACAGATTTTAATATTTTAGTACTGACATTATAGGTATCTTTGGTACTACCATTTTTGAGTGAGTATATTGCATCTCGTACTTGATTAAACGTTACTTCTGAGAACTCAAATGTTGGATTGTTTGTTCGAGGTTTGTTTTTCTGCAAATATTTCATTGGATTGATGTCAGACTCGGGCAGCTGATCTGACATTGATTGAGCAATGCTACTGAAAAAGTTGTTAAGTTGTTCCGGAGTGAGTGGTACTTCTGGAGAATGTTCAAGTTTACTATTAGGAATGAATTAGTTAGATCATTTATCCATACAGAGTTGAATTCTGCAGACGAAATGCTGAGAAAATAGCTTTTTTTTCAAGTTAACTGCAGAAACCAAAGCTATCTTACCGCGAAACAAAATTATTTGACTACCTATTTGATTATTTTTCCGACAGCTTACTTGTCAAAATAAATCGCAAGTGTCACGTATATTTGTAATCAGAAAAAAAAGCTCCATCAAATAACGGAATAAAATATATAGTGTGCTGCATTTAAAATAAAAAAGTTACATATTACACCCTGTATATGGTATCAATCAGAAACTTTTAGAAGATCGATTTAAGGTTCTTGGGGAAAATCGTTGAGAAAAAGTTTTTAATTCTTCAAAACATCTCCAAGGGGAATCTCCCAGAGTGGGGGTGAATTTTATCGTGAACACCCTGTACATCCACTCCATACTTGCAATTTGCAAAGTTGATTGATTTCGTTAATTTTTTCATTTTTGACAGCAGCAGTCAACACATCAACATAATTATCAACCTATCTTGACAGCAACAGAAAACTAACAGCGTTTTCGAGTCACTAGAACCGACCTAGTTCAGCTCAAAAATCGCTGTCACTGATGATTGGCCAGGGATTTTTGAGAACCAATCGAATCTCCTGATTTTAGAACTGAACTGGTTCGGTTCTAGTGACTCGAAAACGCTATATCTTCCGAAGCCAGATGCTCAGACGCACACTAGGCAGTAGAACGTCAAGTCTACAATGCCAAACTGTAAAAGTCCAGCCGACTAGAATCACGGTAGAAGTGAATAAGACTTATTGTCACACTCCTTCCTGTTGTCGTGGGACAATATTACATCTTATCAAAGTTATCAAACTCGTATAATAATACGGGGTGTTTATAAGAGACTGTGATCGCGGCAGGCTTGCGTCAGGCCGAAAAACGTAGTAACAGGCGCAATTGTGGTGATCGAGAGGGGATTCCAAAGGCGATGCGATCACAGACGTTTATAAACACCCGGTATATACTATTATCTAAACACATAAGAATTCTTCAACAAAAGAGTTTTTGTCGAGGTTTTTGTCTTTGACAACGGGCAACACGTTATCTATCGTGTCATCAATTGAGTTCCTAATTTAGGCAAACTGTGGCCTGTTGAAAATCAGGGGTGCGAAGCTGCATTTGGCCAGGGCACAGCCTGCCTAAATTACGGAAGGTTTTTTGTTGAATTTAAATCCAGAGCTATTTTACGTTATAGAATTTTCACAGGCGGGAAAAAACACAAAGAAGAACCAAGATTATTTGAATAATACCTCCTCAAAAGTGAAAATCTAAAAATAAATCAAAAGATCACTGATGATCAAGGACTAAATTTCAAGTCGGACTTGCAACCCGTGCCGCAGCGCTTCAACGTGACAGTTAGAGTCACGTGATTCCTTTCAGCCAATAGTCAGAGCATTGTTGACTTGCGCCGGTGACGCATCAGCTTACCGCGGGTTGCAAGTCGGTTTTGAAATTGAGGCCTGAGGAAGTAGCTAAAACATTCAGGAGAAGTGAAAGTAGTCTATATAAGTAATATAAATACATGAAGTTATTTTTATGAAACTCACTGAAGACCACGATGCGCGAATAAGATACAATAAGATATAAGATACCTGGACAATGGGGTACTTGCCTATAAAATAAATTTGGCTGGAAATACTTTTAATCATTAACAAGAGTAATAAAGAGTATTTCCTAAAAATTTCCGGAAAATATATCCATTGGTTTAGAAGAATTTTTTTTCGATTTTTTTTTTCAAAGGGTTGGTAACAGTAGGGAAACTTAAGTGGAATTTTTATGTCTATATTATTCAAATATTGTGATGCTATTCTACCAGTTTTTTGAGTTTTCAATCCAACAGTGCTGTTTGTTTAGTTTTTAGTATATTTGTGACGTCACAAATATATTTTTAAAACACGCATCACGGCCGCAATTTTGAGATTTTAGGAAAAAGAAAAAGTACGGGTACAGTATTTTTGGCTAAACTATCGAGTGAGCAAATAAAACAAAATTATGCAAGTAGCCCATTGGCGGAGGAACCCTGCATCGAGAGCTTGCTAGAATATTCGCTAGGCCAATAAAGTTCTCTAGAGCTCTTATGAGTAGGTACAGGTAGAACATGTCGTAATGAAAATCACGTGAACCTTCAAGGCTTTTTTGTAAGAAGTTCGGAATATTCTAGATTGCAGAAACGGGCATTTTAAGGTTCGGCTCAGCTTCAGAGACCAGAACGAAACGACCGACAGTGCGAACACAGCGGAGTACGAAGGGCGATATTCAAGTTTAATTTAATAATTAAGACCATCAGGGAAATCCTCGAAGACATGAAAGAAGAGCAACTTCCATAAAACAATTTAAAAAAAATCCACAAAAAATTAGCTCTACATTAAATATGAAGTTGTTGTAAATCACTTTTTTGAGTTATATCTTAAAAAAAAAATTGTAGTTTAAGGGCAAAAGGACCTCGGTCGATAGCCTTTTGAACAACATAACAGTTCAATAAATATCATTTATTATTATTATTATTTAATAATAAAGCGCTTCATTTGCTGTATGAACCAGGCATTAGTCTTTATTAAAAGGTCATTGATGCCAGTGGCAAAATAGAGTAGCAGAACACACGTTTAAAACCTTTTCCTTGTTTCCGAGTTTTTGGAAAATTTTGGATTTTTTCAATTATTGCTGCCGATACATTTCTTTTTAAAGAAATCGCATGCCAAACTTGAATGTTCTGTTTTGAAAAAAAGTAGGTACCAAAAGTGTATTCTACTAAGCGACTTTTTCAGTTGCATCAGAAACCTTTTACCAGGGCCTCGAGCAGGCCCACGAACAACTTAAAACAAGTACGAGTAATAATAATAATAATTGTTTTCCTCCTTCTCAACCTTCTTCTGGTTATAGGAGTTTGTAACATTTTATTAGTTCGGTTTATCAATCAGTACAAAGGTATACATTTCGATGTCACAGTAAATTTTACGAGTAAATACAAGCGAAATAATATTTTTTCCAATAGGGACTTTTTTCCTTCGTCTTTGTTGGAAGGAAAATAAGAATAAGATTTCTGGTGATGGAATGAAAACTTTGATCCAGAGTACAACTTGTTCTTATGACCTTATGGTTAATACAGGGTGTTTCAGGGATGATAGCAAAAAATTTAACTGTGGGTAGATCTCGTCAAAATATGACGAAAATATGACCTATATACTATTTTGCAAAGTTCGGCCTAATTACAAAAATACAGCCCTCCAAAGTTCACTTTTTTCGGATTTCAAAAATTTGTAACTCAGGAACGTTTCGACAAATTCAGCTCTTATTCAGCATAAGCTGGTTTGTCATAATTATCTATCAACCTACCAAATTTGGAAAGAATCCAATCAGTGGCGTAGAAGTTATAAGGGGTCACCTTAGGTCAACTTTTCTTCGGATGCTTCTAAATTATTGACCCTCATAACTCCTACACCACTGGTTGGATTTTCCCCAAATTTGGTAGGTTGATAGATAATTATGACAAACCAGCTTTTGCTGAATTGAAGCTAAATTTGTCGAAATGTTCCTGAGTTACAAATTTTTGAAATCCGAAAAAAGTGAACTTTGGAGGGCTGTATCTTCGTCATTAGATCGAACTTTGCAAAATGGTATATAGGTTTTCGTCATATTTTTACGAGACCTACCCACCGTTGAATTTTTTGCTATCATCCCTGAAACACCTTGTATTCTTGTATACCTACATAACTGCACCAGACCAAATACCAATACAAAGAGCTCGCTAGTAGGAAGTAAATCACAGAAAGCATGCAGGGGAGATAGTAAAAGAGGCCAACTACAACACGGGGTAATCTCAGCGCGAGTTTTTGGATACCAAACACAGATAGACGCAATAACAAATGAACTTAATTAAGGGATTAAGCTTCCGCCCTTCGTTATTTATGGACGGCCGCAAAAGTGTGTTTATTAGTTGAAACTTTGGATGGCGAGAGATAAAGGACGACTGTTCAGTTCTGTCGGAGAGCTGGATGGGTGGAGTGAGGAGGCTGAGATTAATTTCATCATCAGACTACGAGAGCGCGCTAATCGAACCAAATTGGCTAATTGAGTTCCGATTAGGAAGATTATGAAAATGCGCCCCATCCAATTATCAAACTATTAATTATGATCACGATGATGTCGGTCTATTATGGAGCTGCAAAGACGGAACGGCACCACCACATATACAGTGTTTCAGTGTTTATTATACGTTTAGGCATAGGCAACACAGTGCTTGTAAACTGAAAAGGATCAATTTCCTCCAGAGTAGATTGGAATCCTTGGCGAGGGGAGAGATTACTTTTGGTAACATATCTATCAGTTCTGGTTCGAGACACTGCCACCACACGGCACCGGTTGGAAATGTTTGGTAAAGTTTTAGCTAAATTGGTATTGAAAGAATCCTGAGCAATTACATCTACCTATACTACAGAGAAAAGACAATTTGGCCTTTCAATTTGTTTGGATTGTACGGACAGACTGTAAACTTTCATTGGTGTTGATAATATAAAAAAAAATTGTTTGGAAAAACATGGAATGGAGTCAGTGCTCGTCCGTCTTGAATCAGTTGAATATATGATGCGTTCAACAAAACAATTCTCGACTTAAAGGAGATCACACCACAACACAAAAATCTAGTCTATATTTTATTTGACCAACTTATGGGGAAGGTAGTTCAAGAGTATACGAAACAAATCTAAGTTTTCTATACGAGTCCGATCAGCCGATAGAACTTTTTGAAAATATTATCGTGACGTCACTTGGGAAGATGTTTTCACCTAGATTTTCACCTCCAATTTTCACCTATCACATTCCCATGGTCTTGTTATTGCTGTTGTTGTTTTGACAAACGTCATTGTCTTTAAACAATCAGTAATAATAATTATGGCAGGCTTGAAACCGTCGTCTCATCGGCAACGGAATCAGGTACAGGTACGCCCGTGAGTAGCTATAGGTCGCCCCTCGGGTCGCCCGTAAAAAATTGCCCCTATGACGTCATTGTCGTTCTTAATTATAACCACAGCGCCCGCCACGAGATATGTGAATTCACAAGACCCTATGCAATCGTTCTAGGTTTTTGAACTCTTTCATCTGAGACCAACTTGTATTTTGTGTTGTGGTCTCCTTTAACGACAGCTATCATGATAGGTATACTGTCGAAACAAACTGGTGTATAATATATATGCACCTATTCTCCGGATGAAACTGAGAATTACCCTCAAAAATGGCTTCCCAAAGCCACAACCGCGCAACTTCCGTAAACAATCAACACAAAATGAACTAAACATGCGCAGTTTAATCTACTTTAAGTTAAACAACCTACAACTTCAGAATGGCCAATTATGTCCAAACCCGAAGCAAAATTCCCCCATGTCACTGGCGCACGCAGCGAGTTCATAACTTGATATCGCGGTGGCATAGGTGTATTCGTGTATCATCATGTAGGTATTATAACGGCAAAGCACCCGAGCGCGTTTTGGAATCTTGAAAATGGTAATTTCTTCAATCCCCAAGCTCTTCTGCTATATCGCGTCCGCGTCGTATCGGATGAGATATTAACATAATGATTCAATACAAATACCCCATCAACTGGTCCTATAGTTGCTCCTGCGAAGCAATATCTACAGGGTCCTGCAACAGTGCGTCGGGTTTTCCTAGCGCCCTTCCCTCACGAGATAGAGACAAAGGTGTAATACATAAAATTATTGATTTGAAAAGTTCTAACCAGTAAAATTATTTTCAACTATACGGGGTGTTCTATTTTTGCGCTATTTAACAAAAACAAAGATTTTTTAAAATGAAATGCTCCACTTTTGATTCGATTTTCTTGTTCAGCTTTTCAAGCTCTATTACAAGCGTATTTTTTTTTTAAATTTGTGGCAGTGCTACCAACTAAAAATTAAAAATTGAATTTTTTTGTAATTTCATGGTTCGTTTTGAAAAATCGTCGAAGCCTCGTTTTTTGCAATCAAGGAATGAAATTTGGCACAACAATAGTAGAATAGGAGGTGAATAATCTCATGACAAAAACTTTAGATTCAGTGATACAGGGTGTTAAGAATTTTTTTTCGAACTTCGCAAATTTTACAATGCCATGAGTCATTTTCTTTCAAACGAAATGCCCCCTATTTTATTCCACCATTCGATAGCTTTTTCTTCCCTCTTTAATTTTCATCCTGGGTACCCTACCCCTAAATTTGATAATTTCCGAGATAATCGATAATTTTGATAAAAAGTGCTATTTATTGAAAATTTTCACGCCGGGCAGGCCATGGTGATCATCAACAAATGTCTGATTGACATATTTTGCTTGGTTTGATGCTAAGAACAAGTTTTTTCATTGAATAGCTGCGCTGAATTCCAATCTGAAAAAAATATTGAAAAAAAATTTCGTTGCGCGATGGAAAAAAAAATTCAAGCAATTGAGCTTAGTAAAGCGGTTTTCACGACTTCAAAAACCTATAAACTGTCAAATTAAGAGGTGCGTTTATTTTGACAAATGATTTTCTGTATCAGGACCTACTAAGAACATGAAAATCCAAATAAACGACATTTTTTATCAAAATTCTCGATTATCTCTGAAATTATGGAATTTAGGGGTAAGGTATTCCTAGTAAAAATAAAAGAGGAAGAAAAAACCTATCGAATGGTGAGATAAAATAGGAGGCATTCCATTTGAAAAAAATGACTTATGGCATTTTGAAATTTGCGAAGTTCGAAAAAAATTTTTGCACACCCTGTATAGTTGAACCTTGAATTTTTTGTCATGAAGTTATTCAGCTTCTGTTCGACTACCGTTATGTCAGATTCAATTCCTCAATCCCAAAAAAATTAGGCCTCTACGATTTTTCAAAGTATGTAAACCATGGAATTACAAAAAATTTCAATTTTTAATTTTCAGTTGGTAGCACTGCCACCAATTGAGAAAACAAAAATGCACTTGTAACAGAGTTTGAAAAGCTGAACAAGAAAATGAAATCAAGAGTGGGGCATTTTATTAAAAAAAATCTTGGTTTTCGTTATAGCGCAAAAATTGAACACCTGTATAGTTGAAAATGATTTCACGAGGTAGAATTTTCCAAATCAATAATTTTATGCATTACACCTTTTTCTCTATTTTGCAAGGTAAGGGCGCAAGGAAAGCCCGACGCACTGTTGCAGGACCCTGTATACTGTATATTTTCAGTTCAAGCAGCAGAAAGCAGGTAAGCTTAAAATTATTAGTCATTACCTATTATATTTTTTTTTGCTGCTCAAGTATTATTGACATAGTGTTTGCCAAATCATAAAATGAGAACAAATTCTGATTTCTTGAAAGCTTATGTGCAATTGTGCATATCATGTAATATGTAATTCACGCGTAAGTACCTAATGTCGGTGATCAAATCAACTGTTATTGCATTTTACGATACGCAGCCAAGTCACGTAGCTTTCTTGTTTGTTGCTGGCACCTTCGTCAATTTTACACACATTTCATTTCCGAATACAACGCTATTTCGAACCGGAATCGATAAAATATCGCCCTCGGAAATATAAAATCTTCCAAACACCTAACCCTCTGCCAGGCTCTCGGGAAGTTCGACCTAGTTTTTCTAGACCAAAACACTAGTCCTCTCAAGACATTGTCCTCTGAATGGGGATAGATAGAGGCAATTTTGGGGTCGGAGGAAGCAAACAAAAATCGAGGCAACGGACACAAATAAAACCACGGATCTGCTCCTCCTCCCCTCCACCCCCAAACTTCGCTCTAATATTTACACTCTGAACGTATCGAGAAGTATTTACCGATGAAAGCAATATATCTTGGCATACACACACACGGTGAGGATCACAATATATCGGGGACTTTTATGTCACGGGATCGACATATACCGACATCTCGCAGGTGGTCTTGTGCCATATACCTACATCGCATATTTCATCTTCAGTGAACTGGGAAGTGGGAATCCTCTTAGGTATAATACTGGGCAAGAGAATTCATCCCGGCGGGACATTCGCAAAGCGCAACAACATATCGTGGGTGTTCAAGCAGAAATTACTTAGTCCAAACTCCAAATTAGTAGTTTTGTACAAAAATATGTAAGTAAGTAGATTCGTTATAATAACAATAGGAGTAACTATACTTAATAATGAACTAATACAAAGTGCTTTTTTAAAAAAAAAGAACCACCAATTCTTTGCTGAACATTTTTTTTAGAGAAACGCCGAAACAATCATTTTTTTTACAGAACATGTGTAACCAGTACCACAACATCAAATATTTGGAAAACTTTCACAGATTTTGATGAAACTTGAGTAGGTACATGAGTAGCATCTGGAAGAGCGGAGAGTTTGGGTAAAATACAGAGTGTTTCAATTGAAACAAGCTATCACCGTGAATAAAACTTTGCCAGCTGAAATTTAGAAAATTTACCAAGACCTGTCGTTTTTTGTTTCAAATGGGAATAGAGGTCGAGTGATACCTCATTTTAAAGGTCTTCCGATTATTTCTTCACAACTATCACAAACAAATTACAGAAAAAACAATCAAAATAAAATTAAGGGAAGTAGCTACCATCACGCTTGAGAGAATTGGGGAGTTTGCGTGCACACGTACGTACGACGTAACGTAACTTTCAACGTGAAAATTGGCGAGGTTGTTACAGGGGAATTTTCACGTTCTACGTTGCGTTACGTCGTACGTTCCTTGAGATCACAAACTCCCTAATAATTTTTTAAAATTGGTTTTACGTCAAAAGATCTCTCCCTCGAAACAAAAATCGACATGTCTCGGGAGTTTTCCAAACTTCACCTGGCAAAGGTTTTTCCAGAGTGGTTCGTTTTCATTGGACACACTACGCTGTATCGTTGACATTAGGCAGTCACGGCCTCCACAAATGGAAAAATAATTGTGGCAAATATTCACTTTTCTATAAAATTACATGAAAATTTTAGGCCGCGGCGTGTACCAGAAATAGTGGAAATTTGTATACACATCTGCGGAAACATAGGTATTAAAAATAATCTGAAAAAGTGTTTGAAATCAAAATTAGCCAAAAAGAACATTTCGTTCTCCGGATATATATATTTTTTTAAATAGACGGCAAATTTTGTATTGTAAATTTCTCGGTAAAACTGTATGTCATTTTGAACCATCGGAAATATTATATGACGATTTATTTCAGAAAAAATAGGAAAACTGGACGCAAATGATGAAGATCAAAATAAAACCTGAATTTGACGGTTATTTTTTGACCTGTGGGTAGATCTCGTCAAAATATGACGAAAACCCATATACAGTTTTGCAAAGTTCAGCCTTATGACGAAGATTTAGCCCTTCAAAGTTCACTTTTTTCGGATTTCAAAAATTTCTCAGGAACGTTTCGACAAATTCAGCTTTAATTTAACATAAGCTGATTTGTCGTAATTATCTATCAACCTGACAAATTTTGAAAGAATCCAATCAGTGGCGTAGAAGTTATAAGGGGTCACCTTGAGTCAACTTTTCTTCGGATGCTTCTAAATTAATTACCTATTGACCCTCATAACTCCTACACCACTAGTTGGATTTTCTTTGAAAACTTTGCAGGTCGGTAGATAGTTTTGACAAAATAACTCTGTACTAAATCAAGTTATTTTGGTAAAAACGTCACTGGGCTGCAAATTCTTGGAATCCGAAAAAAGTCAACTTTGAAGGGCTGTATCTTCGTTATAAGACCGAACTTTGCAAAATGGTAAATAGGTTCTCGTCATATTTTAGCGAGATCTACCCACAGTTTATTTTTTATTATCATCGCTAAAACACCCTGTATATGGAAGTCATGACTTACAAGTCGTCTGTCAAGAGTGACAAGTTGTCAAGACCCAAACTTTGACGTTCAATAACTCGAGAAGTTTCAAATGAATTTTGACCAAACTTGGTTTGCCTCACAGAGGTTTGATAGAAGTGGACGAATAGATTCAGTTTTGTGATGGAACTTGGTGGAAATTGAACAAAATGTTTCGCAAAAAATTTGGAAGAAGTTCGTGTCCCCACACCTTTCTACGGTGTTATCCAACCATGTCAATCAAACTTGGTGGACATATAGCATGTAGATTGTAGGTCATATTATCCAAATTAGATTTTGACTGCGATCAGCCAATCAGAAGTATCTGGAATAAATTATGCCCTATTCTAATCAGAGATTTTTGGAAGGGCAGTCACCATGCCTAAAAAAGTGAAACGGCAATATTGGAAATACGGTAGTTATACAGGGTGATTAACAGTTCCTGAAGCTCCTGTCAAGGAGAGGCCCCTTGACCCATGACAAAAAATCACCTTAAACACTGCTTTATAGATTATTATAATCAGTGTGTGGACTAGTTAATTCTGCCGAAGTGAAGTGAAAATCGCACTATTTCTCGACCGACACCGTCGTTGATTGTTGATATCTCAACACTGAAAAAAAGGACTTGATTTACGCTTGAACGCCTACGAATCCTACGATATCAAGCTGGAAGCTGCTTTTATGTTCAGGTATGGCAATTATCTTTGCATCATGGTTTTTAGAAAGTGTATAATAACCCGTCATGCTCGAGAACAATCACATACTTGAGAGAGTATCCTTTTGATCAAACTACCTCTACTTTATGTAAAAGCTTATCCGAACTGCTAATTTTGGTCACGACCCCAGTTCGGAGTAATTGAACGTAAATTGCAGTCCATTACGGATGTTTGGAGTGAAAACTTATCTCTTTCAAAACTGTAGCTTCAGCTTCAGCCGGCTTCCAGCTATCAAAGGATTTATGCCCCTTTCAGCGTTAGGTATGTATGCCGCACCGCACAATCACATTTTGATCTCGACGTAACGCTAACAGTTTATTAATATAATAAAACAGAGTTAGTATCAAGCTAGGAAAGTCAAGATCCAAATAAGATTTTGCCTTTGTTTGTCCCGACGATCTCTGTCAACTCTTTCTATATTTTTTCGGATAGGCAATTTCCTATTTCCCAAATTTAATTTTTTTTATACAAGAAAACGAGGGGTTGACAAAATTTGCATTGTTCCCTACTGGTACCAATCGTATGAATCCGTTTATGAAGTCAAAATTTTGATGATGGTATTTCAAGAACAACTGCAGGCAAGATAGCAAGTCGTTTTTAGCAGCTAACTAAACTGATTTCATTCCATTGTTTTCAACTGACTATTCCACACAACATACTTCTGACCAATTAATGAGCGTAAAATCTTCGATCGTGTTTAATCGTATGTCATACCAGAAGAGCCAATAGTTTTATGGATGAAATTTTCGAACTAATTTTCGAGCTTTTGTATCTCGGAAGCTTTGTTTTCAAGAAATTCACCGAGTGTGAAATGGTCCCTTCATCATCTGACATAAACCCGACAGCGAAGCTGCAGGATTTTTATCTTTGATAATGAAGTGACCATTTGCACGAGTTGAATTTCTTCATGAGAGAGAGGGAGGGAAAGAGATAGAAAATGAGAATAAAAACGTTTCAAACCCAAATCCATCCCAAATCCAAAAAGAAATTGTAAAAGGAAATTGGTTTCAGTGTATGTATCAACTCGAAGGTTTCACGCGCATTGATTGGTCAAAAGTATTTTGCGTGGAATAGTCGCTATAAAACTGCGCCTTCCTTTCACAATTTCTTTTTGGATTAGGGGTGGATTTGGGTTTGAAACGTTTTCATATTTTACTAAATTTTACGTTTTGCGGAATAATCTCCGCGAATACCACTCGAGCTAATAGGGTTTTATCAAAATTTTCGTACTGTTTCTCAAGTTCTCTTCTCATGAAGCAATTCAACCCAATGCAAATGGCCACTTCATTATCAAAAATAAAAACCTCCCAGTCTCGCTCTGGTTTATATCAGAATTATAATAAAGGGACCATTTTACACTCGGTGACTTTTTTGAAAATGATTCAGACTGAACAATATCAAACGGTGGTGTGGTGGTGAAGCAATAGTTCGCGGACTTTCAACATTGCCCCCCACCCCACCCCGCGTAAAAGAATAACCTTCCTTTTATATGGAATGGCTGTTCAGTTTGGGTTTCTTTTGTTTTTTCTTGTTTTTTTCCATCAGGTTCGTGATTCGAATCTCAATGTCTGTAATTTTTTTCAATTTTTCCCGGAAGATTTTCAACGACGGGTTAATATTTATTCTCAAAGTAGTTATCATAGCTGTTCATTCCAATGATTCCAATTCCACTAGCATTCACTTGCCGCTTTTAAAAAAAATAGTTTTTCTCAAAAAACTGTACCACCTATTTTTGTACTTGTTCAAGTTTTTATGTATTTTTTATGATCCTTGATAATCGAGTGAAAGTAGGGAAGTTCATAGACTATGATGGTTACTTTGAGAATAAGTTGAAATAACTCCTCAGTCTCCTTGAAGGGTCGCTTATACACATATAGATTGATCTCGATAAATATCAAGAATTTTTCAAGTACCTAGTATATGAAGTACCGTATGATCAAAAACTTTCCTCCTCTAAGCAGGCTGTGGTCTGGTTATTGGCAGACAAACGAGGCTGATTTTGGACAGGCCACAGCCCGCCTAGACGAGGAAAGCTTTTGATCATACGGTACTTCAGTATCTCGGGATTCGAAATTTTTAAACTGTCAGGTTGTTATCGATGTCATTGAAGGTTGACGTATTTTCAGCGCACTTTCCAAACAAATGAAAAAAATGCGCTTTTAGCTCCACTTTGTCCGTCCGTCCGTCCGTCCGTCTGTCTGTCCGTATCCGGGATAACTCCACAGGAAAAAGAGATATCGATATGGTATAAACGATTAATATGTCCAGGATGTCAAGTTTACTTTTTTTTGTTACTTTGCTGCCATCTTTGATCCGCCATCTTGAATTTCTCTAAAAGTGATCCGATTGGAGTGAAATTCGCAGGCAGGTTAAACCACATCAAGATGCATCCAATTTTCGACAATTGATGGGACAATATAAAGTTGACAAATGTGGTTTTTGCCACTTGGCCGCTATTTCTCATCTGCCATTTTGAATTTCTTTGAAAGTGGTCTGATTTGAGTGAAATATGCAGGTAATGTGAACTTCATAGGGATACATCAGATTTTGGACAAATGATGCTCTGTCGCCATCTTGGCCACCGGCCCATCGAAATCTCTTATTAATGGAGCAATTTCTATTACCCTTATCCTTATCCTTATCCTTACCCTTATCACTAGTACGATCATTCTGATTTTCAAGCCAAATAATAATAATAATAATAATAATAATAATAATAATTTCATGAATCTGCCGCTATTTTGGCCGCCACGTTGCAATTTTTTGCCTAAACAACAGTACTAACAGTAGAACTCTAACTAACATATTGTGTTCACTAATCCTTCAAAAAGGAAGTGCCGAGGCAAGAGTATTGCAGAATTTTATAAAACAAAAAATTTTGATCTAGAACTTATAGTTTTTAGATATGATTTTTGTTTCTGACGCAACCAACAACTCTGTGAAAAAGTGGTGCGCACATGCCATTCATATCTACTATGTAAAATGCACTACATCACTACTGAGATGGACATTTCTCGTATAAAGCTGAGCTTTCACAGAAATAATCAGATATTTGCTCTTTACAAAGAAAAAACAAGGCACCCGTTTAGGCTAGCCGAGTTATGGGGCCAAGACCGCCCTCAACGGTACAATGGTATTAACGTAAAATAGGTATGATAGAGAGGAAACTATTCACCCCTAATTTCTACATCAAAAAGGTCCTACTCCAAACATTTTTGCTCTGCTCGTGTCTTTCAAACTTTTAAATTAGTTGAATAATCTCCCATTTTTACCGCAAACCGCAGATGAGAGGTATTCTTACGTCTCACATATAAGTTCTCTTTTTCTTTCATTCCCTTTTTTTTGCATTAATGACTACTTATTTTATCTCAGGCCACATTTGGCAAATACATTAATTTTCTCATCGTCGACAATAATATTAATAATTGTGGGATGGGCATAGCATTACGATATTCACAGGATACTTCACTTTCAGGATAAGTCAGTAAGTCACAAACCCAGCAAGTCATACATAAAATATTGCATGATATACATGATTCATGTTAAAAGTGGCTCATTTTGTTCCTGGGACCCGGGGTTACTCCTTGTTTCTAAACGTTCGTTCCGAATTCGTCGTCGCTCACAAAATAATCTGTCGCTTTTAACACTTACATCATAAATAGCTATTACTTACATAGCATTTACACTGATAAGAGGCTAAAAACGGGGCTGGTTAAAAAGGTGATGGATGATTAAATCGAACTTTTGTTGTAACCACTTTCTGTCGAACTCGCCCACAATTTTTTGTCTATCAACAGTAGGTACCACTAAGTTGAACCACAACTTTCAAGCATGCACTTCTGCATTTCGCTCCTCTTAGCTCTTCTCTCTTATGCGGATTGATACTGGCACAATACAAAGCTTCTATTCTCTCCATGAATGATACTTTCACCCCCTGGCGATGCCTTCATTAGAACATACTTAGGGCGCTTCAAAGTTGGGCACACAAGTTTAGTTTTGACTGAGGACAAAACCACCCTCGTAGATACGTTGATGATAATACCAGTCTGGACTATTGCAAGTTTCGAATAGTGACACCCAAAAACGGGATTAAATTTGATAGCTTATAGGTTTAGAATTGAGATAGGTTGTACGTGTATGCTATTAACTTTGATATTACTCCCGGAAACTTCTTGTTTTCATTAAAAATTTCATTCCAGTTAGTTGGCAACAGAACTCTTCCATATTTATTACGAAATTCCTGTGATCAAACAACCAGCATTGGTCAGAACCAAATCAATTCAACAGCGTGTTACCGTTGACATTTGTGTTGACTTTTTGATGGAACTGGCGGTTATTGCTTGTTACTTTACTATAGTGTTGCGGATTCCGCGTTTAGGTTCGCTTATAGTCCGGATGTTAGGCGCCAACCACCTTGCATTTGATGATTAAGCAGTGCCGTTTGATACGAATGTTGTACATACCCATGCCTTAATTTTAAGAGGTGTTGCCAGGATGTCGGCCCGTGCAGACGCCGTATACAGGGTGATCAAAAATGCAAAAACTCTAACTCATGAACCAAAAATTTGGAGTCATGAAAATCACCCTGTAGATCCACAATTCAATGCTTATCAAGTTAAAGCGAGCCGTGTTTGAATATTTTTAGCCGTTTTTGAAATATTTTGAATTCAGTGGTCGGTTTCATGGGAATGGACATTTTGCAATAATACAGTGATTTTACAAGATATTTGGATAAATCTTTGTACTTTCCCAAAGCAAAGAATGACCTCATGAATGAAATGTGATGTGTTGCCACCGTTCCCGCCTACTATTCTTAAAAATATGACAGTCGACTGCTTTTTTTCTTATGGCCGCCATTTTGAATTCGCCCATAATGGAATAAGTGAGAAATCAATTGAAACTAGTAGTAATGACCACAATAATCTGGATGCAAAAATAACCGTTCTCAGTGAGTAACTTTTCGTGATTGGCCATAAGGAAATGTTAAGCCATTTTTACGAGTTTTACAGCACTTCAGCGCTTACCACTACCTTATTGACAACTGTGAAGATGACTATGGGGTATTTAATCAGTCCAATATCTTGGTCAAGATAAATTACGGAACCATTTTGATTCCTCATTATTCATTTCTAAAATATACTGAAAATATCTTGAAAAAATGGGACAAGTTTTGGACATACGTTTATTTGATAAATTTCCCGTTTTTGACTCGCCGTTTTTTTTTTGTCGGTGGGTCATTTCTTGTATTATAATTTTTTTCGGAAATGCAGAATTGCCAAAGAGACCAAACAAGATGATGGATTGTTTCCAAACTCTATTTTCATCTTTACAATGGTCATTTTGGTCGTGTTAAGCGCCGAAGTGCTATAAAACATTTGCTTAGATTTTTGAGGAGTTGCTAAGCAGACTTTCCCTAGCAACGCCTATGAAATCTAAGCAAACGCTTATTAGCCCAGGCATTTTAGGCGAAAATTGGGTCAAACCCTGAAATAAATATGTCCATTCTGAAATTTTGCACAAACGGCCTTTGACCAATGCTGAACAACATACTAAAAGCTCCGGTCCAACAAATGTGCGGAACATAGTTTTTTAGGGCAAGAAAGGAGTAAGCGCCGCCAAAGCTCGTACCGCCTGATTGAGAGACGATGGAAAACTCTAACTGCAAACTTAATGTGACTCTTTTATTCTGTTGCTGCCTGTCGAATTTGGTTCCAATCCATCGAATAGATTTTGGATAATTGAATGGCAAAGTTTTGAATTGGGACATTTTTCAATATTTGACATATGACAGATAGAGAAGTACTTTTAATTGTTCTGAATACAGTTTTTCGAAGGCTTCCAAACGACATATTGCATGTCAAGTTCGGTGAGATACAACTTCTGTCATTATTTGATAGTGTCCTTCTTGTTTGACAGATGACACCCAAAAATTAATGGGCTCATTCGACAAAAAAACCATGTCTGCATACCAAATTTCAAATCGATCAGATCAACCATTTGTCCATTTGGTCGTTATCGTGAAATATTACGGACAGACACACACACACAGCCCAGGCATAAACTCAGTCAGACACACAGACAGACAAACTTTCATCTGGAAATGGTCCTAGTCGTCTCAGGGAGGCTCAAAATGGATATTTCCGTGTTCATCTCGAAACATGTTTTTTAGCGCCTTCACAATACTTTCCCTCCTCTATTGCACTTACTTTCCTTGCTCTATTGCACACGTATTGCACACGTATTGCACACATATTGCAAACAAGGTGTCCCACATATTGCATGAGTGGTTACCCCCTCGGGAAGTGCGCTACGGGGCCTCATGCCCATGGGGCATATTCGCTTGTTTCCAGTTACCATAGTTCCATTCGTTACTTTTGAAAGCACACTGTTCTCCATTGCTTACCAATTTTATCAAAAGAATCCTTCACCCATTTTATGTTTGTATCATGCCACAATGTTTTAGAAGCCGAATAGTGCCGAATACTGCAAAAGTATTTGATAGAATGTTGGAGTATCTATTGACAAAATGAAAAACCAACAACTGTTCTCTAATTTGATGAGACGCAAAAACCTGGCACAGAGCTATTTAATTGAAAAATTAATGAAAAAAAAAGATTTTTTTTTGCAAGTATAGAAACGCTTTGTATAGCTACTAAATTTTTCAACATAAGATATCTTCAGACCTCGGGCTGTACCGCGCTATCATATTTTAAATATTCCATCCCACTCGCCCCAAATGCATTATGAGTCAAAACATTACGAAAATAATAGCGCAGAACCAGAGGGGTCATGCGACAGTTTCCGCTGGCTATATTTTGAATTATTCTCTTTTACTCCACACACAAAAGGCGCTCGATAATACCAGCCATGTATGTTACCGCTGGTCTGTATTTTGTTCTAGAACTGGGTCAAATTCAATCTTTCATTTGAAAGAACTCCCAAGTCCGAACTATGTAAAAAAAGCTGGTCCAAATCCGTATAAACATCCCGCACAGGATTAAATTCTCAGTTGTTGCGGCATTTGCTTTCGTAAATCACCGTAGATTTAGAGTCTCCTTCCACTCATTGAGTTTTGCCTTCAAGTACCGCGTTTGCCCAGCATGACTACTGGAACGCGACGTCGAAAAGAAGAACCAAGAAAAGAAGCTGTTGCAACTGGCGCGGCGGGGTATAAAAACCGTTATTTTCACGTCTCGTTGACGTCAAACTCCTTCGATAATTCCACCAGAGTATGCCTTACGTTGGCAGCCGTGCACACAAACAATCTAGGGATGGGGTATATATCGGGGGATACGTACCACCATAACCGGACCGCAAGTCGATTGTTCGTACCCGAACTAGGTCAAATTTTGTAGGCACGAACGTAGTCGGCGGCGGCGGCGGCGCCATGGCATACCTGGATTAACCCGTTTCCTAATTATCCCCGTCCTGATGCACGCCCGCCTTTAATCCAAACACCAACGGGGGATACCCGATGATTGACGTGCATTGTACCTCTTACGATTGTACCCCTACACGCAAAACCAGCTTACGCTTGACGCTTGGATCTTTTATTTAGGAAGTTGCATCAGATATTCAACGCTTTTTTTCGCTGTTTCGCCAACCCTTTTTTCCAAAAATCACTATTGCGATAACCACTTTTTGTCTATGATTGCGACACCCACTACTACCAATATCATACGGTATACCTACATACTGCAGTGCTTAGTAAAAGGGCCCCAATTCCACTACCTTTTACGCAGACTGATATTTTGCCGACACAGCGACAATATTGACACACAGAGTGAATTTTGGGCCCGGCGCAAAAAGTTTTTCTTAAATTGTGGTCGATTAGCTGCCGTATTTGCTTATATCAAATAGAAATGTTTCCAAAGTAGTGATTTTGAACATTTATGCATGATTTTTTTACTCCCCAGTTGTTTTTGAAGTGATTAATTTCAAGAAGAGAAAAAGCTCATACTGGGCCTATTCATCATGAAATATTATTTTCGGGTTTGTACTTAATTCAGCCTTGGAGTTATTAAGATTAATTTGGTAAGTACCTAGTTATTATTGTGAGCACCACACAAATCCGTGGCGCCTTTTGTCAATTTTTCAGAAGCCAGCCTTCTCCGCTGACGCTGGCAGGGCCGACGCTCACAATTTTGTTGAGGTCGTAATAATCTCTATATCTCTTTATCTTTATTTTTGAGGGAGAAATATTGATACCCTGCGTATACAGCCCTAAATACCTTAAGATACCTACCTACTACTGATCTGCACTACAATGCCTTATTGAGACTATAGCCACCATGAGATTCTTGGACAGGTATTCATTCAAATTCAAACTCACAGAGAAACCTTTGCTCTCTAGTATTCATTGTCTTGCTTCATCAGGAATATTGCCTGACGGCTGGGACTAAAACGCAGTTTGTGTAATGTTATCAAGTTTCAATCTCTAACTTCCTGCAAATTGTCAGTAACAAGTTCCATCATGCTCGAATCAAGCTGCAATCACGGTCATGGTGCATTTATGGTTGAATCGATGCCGCAAGCAGTACTAATAAGCACAATGTTTATTATTGAGTACGAGGCTAGGTATACTAATAATCATACCACTACTGAATAGGAAATACGTAACTACTATTGTTGAAGCATGAGCTATTGACAATTTTGTAAAATTTTAAATGAAAGTATGGGAAGATCGTATCTCTCTGCACAAATTAGGTGCTACTCGAACAAAATTCACGACCTAAGCATGTTTGTTAACTTTATCGAACATGGAAAATGTATTAAAATAAAATGAGGTACTTATATTGTACGTGCCAGGACCGAAAACCCGAAAGGTAAATACAACTTTATTTATACATATGCATACTTATTGTACGTGACTCAAGCAATCAACTAGTTACCTACCTACGACTACGTTGATCATTTCCGTAAATACAAACGCAATGAACATCCATCAAACCCGATATTCCGATAGCCGTCGCGCGTCGTCGTCGTTCGAAAGCGATCGTTAAAATTACGATATATCACAAAAATTATGTGTTTACAGACCAAGCCAACAAGAGCTCTTAGAGCCAATTTCCCAAAAATTTATCGTTGAGGTATGGTTTATGACACAAAATTTTGCAAGGGGTTGGCAATAATAACAGAGCAAACTCTGTAGCATCTCTAGCTATTCAGTAGGTATTTAGGCTAGATCTTCTTTGAGCCAGTTGTTTTCGTTATGATTATAATCATAAATCAATTATAATCGTAATATGAAGGTAGGTAAGCCCCATAGTGTTACGAATTTGCGTCGAATACTTTGAATGCACGGCTCCTTCACCAACTGTGCATCAGGTATGTGTCTTATTCGCTTTACGTGATCTCGGTCTCCAGTGCGTTTCGTATAATGATGGTACTATGGGTAACAAAATAAACTCACTACTGTTGTGTGTTTTGAGTATGGTGTATCAAACATTTTCTTCAATTCCAAGGTGGCATCAAGCTTTCAGGATCCTTGCCATTACTGCCTCGATTCAATATCAATGAAAAAAAAAACAGAATTATCACAAGTCTGAATTTTGAAAAAAGGTTCAGGCCACTGCATTTAGGAGCTGTATGAGTTTATTTTGTTACTGATGGTACCTAAGCCGCCCCTGGTTAAATACATTGTTACGAATTTCGGATTCGCCTATTTTGATTCTCAAACGCTGATGATTATGCTGCTTTCAAATTGCATTTCGTTTCTCACTTCTCTGTAAAATAATTTTTCTATTTTGCGTTCATAAGGAAATCATTTCGATACGCAAATGACGTCATTCACGCAAATGACGTCATTCGCGTATCGTAAGGGGCTCCATTTTGATACGCATTTTTTTAATCCTAAATGTTGGCAACATCAGCGGGCATGACATCGACATGACAGCACTCACTGACAGAAGAGACAGCTTAGGTGACATTACTTCGCAAAAGGGGTTTATTTCAGAAAAATCCGGCTCATTTCTGATGATAAACTGTGCTTTCACCATCAAGAGCAATTCCCAACAATTTTGTTAGCAGAGGCACATCATTTAACTTTTTATTATTGAAAAAAGTATGAAATAGTTGCAAAATGAGACCTATTGTCACACTCGTCAATTGAATCACTCGTCGCTTCGCTCTTCGTGCTTCAAAATGATGCGTGTGACAATACGATGTCTTACAAAACTTGTATTATAATCGAGATTATAATATACTATTTTCGCACACTTGCAGTTTCGTTAGTTGCACTTTATCGCCAGTTGATCTTAACTGTAACTTACTGCCTTCGTCGCAATGCTTCATGTTACCTATTAGCCGCTTGAGTGTTCTGGAGCGTCATTCTAGAATATTCCAGAACCAACAATTCGAATATACCATTGAACCTTCGCGCTTACACTGAGCATGATGATCATTAAACTCAAGACTAGCGTGTTTCGAGAACTTATTGTTGAACGTATTGGAGTCGCTTGTAAACCTCGCGATTCGTAACACTGCTCTCTCTCAAGCCTGCTGGTCTCGAATAGGCTCATCTTTACTCCCCGAGTAACGTGTGAGGCGATCAAGATATACAACTTCCATCTTGGCTCTCGGAGCTCACTGAATTCTGTAGACAATACTGTTACGATATTTCGCGTACGGGTTCAAATATAATTGAGCCAATCGTTTTAAACACACACTGTTTATTACTGCGTACTACTACAATGAATAACGCCAACAATTATCTCTTGGAATTATATCGCAGGTACTTCGCTTGTTATCGCTCGCTATCCAATTCAATACTGCCGCGAGCTGTCGGTTGATGCCTTATATAAGGCCTCCGAACAGCGTTCTCGAGCTTTCCGTCTACTTCCAGTAAATTCCATAGTGCCTGGCATATGCGGTTTCTAGACCATTCCTGAATTATCACACACACCTTCCGCGTGCTTTCCATGTGTTCTGGAATCTGCATCTCCGCCAAAGTGGACTGATGTGCCTTGATCGAACGTTGGAGTCTCCATTGAGTTTCACATACACGAACGCTCTGGAATGCACGAGATCGCTCCAGACTCCTACACTGCGATCTAATGGATGGAAGGATCCAGAAAGATCGAGTGTTTACAAATATGTATGGGATCGCCGCTCGTAACAATACTATTATTAATCCTTTCGACCACCGCACCTTGTGGAACGCTTCCCACGGAAGATGCAACTTTGTCAACAACAAGGGTTGTACAGCCAGACTAGATCACCTGCTTCAAATTCAGGCAAGTTAGCCTTCAACCTTATTCAAGTCGTAACGGGTCTTTAAAGATTCGGTGGGTTTTCTTATCAGTACTGTTCCACACTTTCTTCACCAGCCCATTCCCCCTCCTCAGAGAATTCCATTGAGCCCAAGAAGCTTTGAATTCGAGCCCTTCACCAGAGATTTCGGCCCACTCTAATCTGTCTTAGTCATCAGGTTCTTTTGTTTCAGCAAGTGAACCAATAGTCGGATCCTCGCGCTACTGCTTCTTGAGTTCAGCCATAGTCCAATTTCTCGGAGTTTCAACAACGATTGTTGACTTCGACGTTAAATTCTGTTGGTCCACCCTCTTGCAGTGCCTGTTTCTTGATCCACCAACTGTCTCTCTGGATTCTTCAACCGCAGCAGCCTCTCATCGCAGCGTGGTCAGTCTTCAGCAGAAATACAAGCTGGTCCAGGTTATAGTAGAAATAATTCACCATTCGATAGTCCATCGAAAACTAGGTCGACATGCATAATTTAATTTTTTTCTGAAACTTAGAAGTTTTAAAATCTTTCAAGTTTTCAAAATGTTCTTTTTGCAATTACTCTCAACTCATCGCAGCGATTTTGACCAAATTTGGTACAAATACTCAAGAAATAATAACCCATCACTTGACGCAGATGACTTTTGTCAAAATTGTCCAGTGGCGTAGATACAGGGGAGTTGTTTTACTTTTTACGCCCTATTCTCTACACC
Organism: Anaspis maculata; assembly: GCA_949128115.1. Taxonomy (NCBI): domain Eukaryota; kingdom Metazoa; phylum Arthropoda; class Insecta; order Coleoptera; family Scraptiidae; genus Anaspis; species Anaspis maculata. The sequence continues at coordinate 77,421,862 of OX421962.1, forward strand.
ACTGACTATTTTTGGAAAACTATATTTTTTTCGAATTCCTTGTTCAATTAAGAAAAAAAAGTTTCGCTTGTAAAATTTTGATTAGAGGCTTGATTTTCGAGATATTTGGGTTTTAAACTTTGGAAAACTTCTCAAAATTGCCACTTTCCAGAGCCCAAATTGTTTTTTTCTGGAAACGCCTCGTTTCTCAGCAAAAATTGCAGTAAATCAACTTCAACGACCTAAAAAACTTATTCCAGTTGAGGAATCATGAGTTTTCTTGGATTTCAATTTTTAGGCCTTCGAAAGTCGCGATTTCGAAGCGTTTTCCAAATTTCAAACCCAAATATCTCGGAAATGAAGCCTCTAATCAAAATTTTACAAGAGTAACTTTTTTTCTGAATTAAACAAGGAATTCAAGAAAGTATAATTTTCTGAAAACATCCAGTGGCGTAGAAAATGGGGTGGGAGAAGTTGAACAATCCCCCGGTATCTACGCCACTGGACAATTTTGACAAAAGTTATCTACGTCAAGTGATGGGTATTTATTTCATAAGTATTTGTACCAAATTTGGTGAAAATCGCTTCGATGACTTGAGAGTTATTGCAAAAAGATGATTTCAAAAACTGAACTTTGAAAGGCTCTATCTCCCTTAGGAAGCGTTTTGGAGAAAAATTAATTCATGCATGTCGACCTAGTTTTCGATGGGCCATCGAATGATGAGTTATTGCTACTATAACCTGGACCACCCTGTATATGGCTGTTCAGCACTTCTTGTTGATGAAGGTGACATGAAGCCGTCATCTCTGCCAGGCATCAGAAAATTAATATTCTATAGTCCAAACTGAAAATCATTTTCTAACCGAATTTCAGCCTCTTGAGAATTATTCATTTTCATTATTGCCTCAATTTTTTATCCCTGGGTCCGTATTTTTGAAGCCGGCGAAATAAATCCACATGGGTTTACCATGGCAACTGTGTTTTCGCTCCTGCGATTGGCTGGTATCATAGTAACCGCATCATTTTTACATGGGAAATTATTTCACACGTTTCAAAAATACCGGCCGCTACTTTACTTTCTGCTTTGCCATTTTCATATTTTTAGTGAGAGAACATAAGGTCAAGCGACAGAATATGACAGTTGAGTGAGAGAATATCAAGGTCACAAGGAAACGATTTTCAATTTCCAAGTTTGAAAAATATCTATGTTCCCTGGAGAAAGTTCCCTTTTTATGGTGCTGTATTTGGTATCTGTATCAGCTGTGAAAATGACTGTGATTAAACACCGAACATCCTGTATTATTCTGTTATTCTGGTGGATGAGTTCACAAAATAGGAATATAGGAAGCTTATAAGGATTGGGAGTTTCATTGGGCAATAAATTTTAATTACCAATTGAAAGCAGCCACAAATCGATGTGAATTGTTTAACTAAAACGCGTCTTTCGCCCACTTGAATCCACATATACATTCGGTTTTCAAAGCCTGTCAATCAAATTATACATTTTCGCTCAAATTCCGTACATGATGTAGGTATTTTTGTACCTCCTACGTTCATGCCATCACGAGGGATTTTACCGCCACATTTCAGATTTTCCCGTCGTTTTCAGCTTGTTATCGAAGTTTGCTTTCAGCGGTGCTATATAGTTGCCCTCCACTTTCTGTCATTAAATTAACATCATCGAAGATGAATGGTGAAGTAGGTCGTCCCTCACTTTGCTTCAGCTCCCCGAAATTGACTAGTGACGACGAGGTTCTGGATGATTGTCGAGCTAAAGCACGCAGAGTTTCATGCAGAGTGGCTGCGATGCGATTATACAGAGTGTCCCACGAAGTAATCAACATAGCTCAAGGGTACACAGAAAAAAGAAATAGCAAAAATTACAGTTTAAACTGAATGAAAATCAGGGCAACCTATTTTATTTTACAGTGTGACACAGTGATTTGTATGTCTAGAAAAAATTCTTTAAAGCAATAGCTACATCATATTTTTATGAACTCCGCGAAATTTGACAGCAAGCAAAAACCAGGTATCAGATGAGTAAACCGATCACTGTTACACCTATTATACAGTTAGTTTGTTCTAACAGTACTATAGGGAGTCATATTTTTTTGTAGAAAGCTCGAGTAAGTAGGTACCTAACTTTTTAAATTTTATTAAAGTCGGCTTTGACAAATAGATAAATATTAATATATCTACCTATCACATCACAACCGTGAATTTCAAGTTGAACTGAAATCGGTTCAGGGATAACAAAGTCCAATACTTCATAACTTTCTCAGTTCTCCAGATGATAGAAAAAAATTAAAATTGGTGAGATTTTAAGAAAAGAAATTGAAAGTATAAAAACAAGAGACGCATTATGTTTCACAAGAGAAAATTCATCGATCGCACAGACGAATCAATTTTTTCATGCTCATTTCCATCCGCTGATAATTGGCATCATTTGTAATAAACCCGAGATCGCTAAAACTTTTCTTTAAGGAGTTCAACTACAAGACGGACAGACTGACTTCAAAGCGCGGTTAATAGCGGATTTCTCACAAAAATAATTCAACCTTGAAAAATATTACAAGAGACAAATTATTATTACTTAATATGAAAAAAAGTCTTCAATAATATTCTTCTGGAATGTAATGAATAACAAGAAACGCATCATGTTTTACAAGAGAAAATGTATCAATCGGAGGGGACAAATCAATTTTTTTTATACTCATCTCCATCCGCAGAAAATTAGCAATCAGTTGCAATAAACCCGAAACCGCTACGACTTTTCGTTAAGGACGGAGTTCAATTGGTAAAATAAGCGTTGCGAAATCAATCCGTCTGGGTTTATTCCTTGACGTATTTTCATCATTTTGGTCTCTCTCGAAAGCTACAAGGATGTACTTTGGTTTGAGCTCATTGGCATTTCCAAAATCCAGAAATAATTTTTTCAAATGTCAAAATTTAAATTTTTTTTTGGATTTAGGAAATGCCAATGGGTTCAAACCAAAATACATTCTTGTAGCTTTCAAAAGAGACCAAAATGGTGAGAATCCGTCAAGGAATAAAGCTAGACGGATTGATTTCGCAACGCTTATTTCACCAATATGACTCCGTCCTTGAGAAGGAGTTTAACTGGCCGAACTGACATCGAAGCGCGGCATCAATGATTAAATCAAGCCGTTTGGTACAGTTCGAGGTACAGTTGCTATTTACACCTACCGCATGTTCGTTAAAATCATGAATTAGGGCAGGCTATGGAAGTAAAAACGTATGTCGTGAATTTATCAATAATCACTCAAATTTGATGTCAACATGATGCGCCGTCGTTTTTTTTTTTCTGATTATGTAAGAAGACGTAAGAAGGAGAGGTCTATGGGGGGAGGGGGGGGGGCAGAAGGCAGACAAAATGTCTCCATCGATCAATAAACAGAACTAGGTTAAAAAAAAACAAAGATGTGGGTGGACTATGTCACACAAGGGGTCCTCCCCCTCCCACATACTATGTCAGTGGCGTCAGTGCCCTGCTCTTGGAGCAGTTAGACATTCGTACTTTGGGGCTATGTATGTAGAACCAGAGGAGATAACAACCAAACCCATGAGTCTCGTACTCAACTTCTTCGAGGCAACGGGGCTTATGGAGTAAACATCCAAGGGGAACAATAAACTGTTGTTTCAGTGCAAGGGGTACGAACCTAAACCCAAGAGAATAATAAAATAAAAATAAAAATGGGTCCTCCAGTAAATTCCACAGTGACTCATACGATTTCTAGGTGGTTCTGAAGAGCATTTGTATCAAACGGCTTGCCTTAATCATTATATGCGGTATACGCGGTATAAGTAATCAAAATAATTGCTGCACTAAAATTTTCTGATTTCTTCCTGCACATATTATTTGCTGGATGTATGTACGTAATCTGTAATTATTCATAACGTACCTCGTACCTCGATTGTAAACTTTACACCGCAGATTTAAATACGCCCTTGGTTAAACATTGAACATTAAAGTTAAACTCGGTCAGCATAGCAATGAAGGAATCAAAATGATTCTTTAACTGAAAATTGCTCCATTTCATTCGCTGGATGTATCTTCAACGGTTCTCAAATTTCCTTGATATCGAAGTTTACACTGCAGGGTTTAATACATGTTTTTCCAACTTTTTCATAATCATGCGGCCTAGACAAATGTTTGTTGTGCATGGTGCATGCTTTCCTTTAGGATAAGTTCAACTACAAGACGCGAAAGTCTGTGTTGCCATAACAGCAGATTCATGGCTCGCTTGTGCTTAATTTTTCATTTAATAGTTATGGAAAAAAAAATTTGGTATACAATTTTATCCACCCTGTATTTTGTTGACGCGAAGGAAATGTTCTTACAGATCCGAAAAGCTCATAAAAAAAACTGATGAAAAGTTTTTTGGATGCCAAAATATTTTGAGAAGAAGGAAAATGATGACACAAGTGTGCACAAAGGCTACATTGGTCCGACAGAAATTATTGTTTATGTCCGAATCCCAAGTAGGTACTGGAAAATTTCGGTTGTTTACTTCTTCAAGCCCGATTATTCACATTTCAGTCTTTTCATGCAGCATCAAACGTTTCAGCGCCAAACAGCGAATATTGAGACTAATAATAGGCTAGTGGACATGGGGTTTTTTATTTCTTTTTATGAAAGATCCTATCAAAATTGTTGAATTGGCAAGATGATTTTGTTTAAAAAAGTTTTTGTACATATAAAAAAAACATGAAAAAAATTTGTCTGTTTAAATGGCGCGGCAAGTGCGTGACGTCACATTTTGAAGAGCCCAATAGAAACTCTAGTTGGCCATTCAATGACTGAAGAACACCTTCTCGTATTGAACTGATTTATACCAAAACAATAAAATGAGACGCTGAAGTGCTATGGTTTGGCCTCACATTTTGATCGATTCTTCCTTTCAATTCACTTATTTTTGCTCGTGCAGGCTTCGGATTAATGTTACAACAGTGTTATCAGTGCCATATGAGTGGCAGTACTGCGAGTGTCGCATGCCATATGTCAAGCCTACGTCAAATAATCTAGCTTTTTGAAATACAATTTCGCTTCATAATACATAATAACTCCATGCAATGGCATCAAAAACAAGTTCCTTGTAATAAAGTTGTGCTCGCACGTGAAAATACACCACTACGTAATAGATCCAGAACGAATGCTCAGGTTGAATGTCAAATGCGTTCTCCTCTCCTTCCTCCCTCCCACCTCCTAGCCCACTTTCAAGCTGTGACGTAGTATATTATTCCTGATTTGAAAAAGTCCACTTTCAAATTGATTTTTTACCGAAATGAAATCATATTTCAAAAAACTTTTCCAACTACAAATTCGTCATTCAGATATTTATTAGATTTATGATACTTTTATACTGAAATGCGATTGATGTCCAGTAGCCTATTGACACGTGTTGACTGTTCCTCGACATAAATCATGGCTACTCGGTACCCGGTACCTATTGTTTTTGGCGCGCTTATTATTCACCGATGGACTGTGATGAAGTGGATTTCCATTCCTTTCTTGGTGGCGACAATTTTTTTTTTTCAACTGAACCACTGCACAGTGAGATTCACTCTAGGTAAGATATCGCTGGTGCAGACTCAGATTTACATCAATAAAATCGTATTTCGCCATTCTTGTATAAGACCCCATTTGCCATACCTACGCGAAGTCGAATATCCAGCGAAAATCAGCAATGTCCGTGACCTACCCAACATGCGAATCGAAACTTGCACTGAAAGCGTATTTAAGGACATGAATCCATAACGGTGGTTTCTCAGATGCAATGCGACCACAGAAGTTTATTTTTGGAACCACAATGTCGCATTTTGGAGTTGTCCTTTGCGGGCTGGAGTGTCTGCAGCTTGGATGTCTGCGAATGACATTTCCTAAGGACGCGGTTGTCAATAGCACACAAGTGTATGTGTCTCCATCTATGCCTGCAGGTCGCTCTCCCGCTTCCATTTCCATCAAACTGGTGCGGTGTTGTGTTTAGACCGGCTCCGTATAATTGATATCTCTGTAGTTTTGATAGGAGTCTCGCTTAAATGAAAGGGCAGAGGATCGATCGAACATGCTGTGCTGGTTAGATCTGGGTAGGTATCCATACGCAGGGAGCCACCAGTAATTCTGTTGATGATATTTGTTCGAGCACACAACTCGGATGTTGAACTGTCTAAGGAAGAAGAGTTTCTGTGGGTTAGTTTATCGTTTGGTCAGCTCCAAGGGGCAGTCAGGTCACAGAGTCAGGTGTTTGTTCACTGCCATGGGATAGCGCATGACGAATAAAACTTTTTCGCAACCTTGGAACCCCAATATCAATAAAAATAATCTTTTATTACATAACACTCGTTTCATAAGACCCATGGGCACACTCCCTACTTTGGAGCTCTACCCGCAAGCTCGTCGTGTTCCAAGACTACTAGTCAAGTGATGGTACTAAATATAGGGCTTCTGAAACTCGTATAACAATATACAGGTATGCTATTATCATGAAAATGGAAATGAAGCTTTTAATTGCTGACTTTCAGTGGAACAGGAAGCTCAAACCCGTTGTACACGTCCGACCCCAACCGGCGCCTTTCACTAGAGTTCCTGCAATCCCTGGGTAGTTGCAAATGACAACGCGGTGTGATTACGATTTCGTATTTTTGACAGCAGTATTGAGTCGCCGGGAGTCGTACCATCGAAGCAGGAGCAATATACGAAAGAGCAGCAATATTCTGCTTTTGCGTATGCTCATTATCATCGCACTGACTGTAATTGTAAGGCATTGCTCAATGATTGTGCTTAGTTAATAATAATAATAAATGGTCTTTATTCCAAGAAAAAAAAAATTTTTTTCTTTAGCGTGGCGAAGTCTAGCCGCGAGGCTAATCCACTTAACCAGTTCAATAGATCCCCGTTTTTGTGATTTTTTTTAATCCTAATGATATAACCATAAAGCCTGAGGTCTGATCTCAAAACGGTTTTTGATTTTTCCAGATAAGAAGTCAAACAATGACGGTATGACTTTTTTTGTAAAAGTTGCATTTTAGACATCTCTAAAAAATAAGAAATTGAGGTTTTGGGTCCATGACATTCAAGGCACACTATGTGAATTTTTTTTACAACCACGAAACAAACTGTGTTGCCTTCTACTCACGATGATTAGTCCCGACCGAGAAGACGGACGGGGTAATTACGACCACACTAATGGTTTCTTTGCAGTTGAATTGTTTACGTCGTACTGCTCTTCTCTGTGGTGCCCATCTCTGCTCTACGCACAACATTGCGAAACATTGTTTTGTTGATAAGTCATGAGCCACTGTACCCCGTACCTTCTCTAATTTTCCACTGAAGTGATGTAGGCAACCAACAATGCAACAACATCAAGAAACAAACTGTTCTCTTTGAACGCGTGATTTGCCTATTATTTCGTTTCGATTTGCGTGTGTCCCTTAAGTGTCATGGACTCGAGGTTTTATTTCCAAGACAATAACTAAAATTTCAGTATGTGTTTCTGCACCAACAAAGCATTTGCATATTCAATTCACAAACACGTACGTCAAAAGTTTCGATACTGATGCGATGCAAAAAGTGCGCCATCTGATGACAAATTTCAACCAAAATCTCTCAAGTTCATTGGACGCCTAAACTATGCGTGCATACAAGATTTCAGCTCATTTAGCAGGGGTGGTTTTGGCAATAGGCAAATTAGGCACATGCCTAGGGCGGTAGATCCAAGGGGGCGGCATCGACATCGTCTTCTTGGAAAAAATGCGTGGTTTTATTTTTATTCCACGGAAATCGCGTTCGCATAATTTTTTTTTGTTCAATTTTTGTAAATTTGTGTCAACTATTGATGGAAGACCACTTATTATCATTAACAGCCGTTAGTGCTCTAAGGATATAAACACAAACTAGTTCTCTGGAACACACCTCTTAAGGGGAAAGGGCGGCCAATTCAGTCATGCCTAGGGCGCCACAAAAGCCAAGTCCGCCCCTGTCAATTAGATGTACCGTTCGGCAGTTATCATGGACGATTGCACAAAGACGGACACACAGACAGCCAGACAGACAGACTTTTATCTGGAAATAGTCGAAATAAATCGATTAGATTGACCTTGAAATAAAATTATTCGTCAAAATCGGAAAACAAATTTGGTGTGCGTTCACTGCGTTCACAATATTTTCCTTTGCATTCGAGAACGCAAACCGAAAAAGTTGAATGAAGGTTTCTGAGGGCGTAGCAGTTTTCAACTGTTCAAGGAACAAGAATGCAAAATTGTTCTCATCATCAAAAATGCAATTTTATTGCCAACCGAAATGATTAAAATGCAACTTTTGCGAAAAAAAAACCCTATCATCATTGTTGGACTTCTGATCTGAAAACTTCAAGAACCATTTCGAGATGGGACGTCAGGCTGAAAAAATTGTTCACAAAAACGGGGATCTATTGAACTAAGCACAATTTTGTGATGCTTCACATTCCACCCTGTAACGAATGTAAAGTACGCAACAAAAGTCGTGTCACCCCCTAAATTTTCATCGGATTTCAAAACTGATTATCTTCAAATTGCCTTGGGCGATTTTGGATTCCTTTAAACTGGTGGATAGAACAATTCTTTCACTATCAGATCTTGCTTTTGCGAAATACGAAATATGTCAAATAAGGTTTGTACAGGGTGACACATCAAACAGTGCCAAATTGATGGAAGTTCCGTGATCCCCCATTTTCTCAAAAATGTTTTTTTCTCAATTCAAAAACGAAATTCGTGGAGAATGATGTCTTACCTCGAGACGGTTTTTGATTTTCAGCGCTATTTTGATTTTTTTGAAAAATATTTGTGTCTCTTCATAATCTTCCCTAAAACAGCCGAACTGTTGATCTGATCGATTTGAAATTCGGTATGCAGGTATGGTTTTGCTGTCGGATGAGCCCCTCAGTTTTTGGCTGTCATCTGTCAAACAGAAGCGTCACTGCCAGAAAATGACAGAAGCATATTCTCATGGAACTTGACTTGCAATATGTCATTTGAAAGCCTAAAAAAAATTGTTTTCAAAACCGTTGAAATTTTGTGTCTATCTGTCATCTGTCAAATATTAAAAAATATCAAAAACTCAAAATTTTACCATTTAGTTATTCAAAATCTATCCGATGGATTGGAACCAAATTTGGCAGGAAGCAACACAACAAAAATGATCAAATTAAGTCTGCAGTTGCAGTTTTCCACCATTTTCTAATCGGGACGTTATGAATTTTTGAAACCCCTCCTCGCCGTTGCCACCCGAGAGAGCCTTTAATCCGGATTTTGACCAGAACGACTCGCTCCTGATGCAGGACTTCACTCAAAAATACATTTTTTTTTTCGGGGATCGACTTTTTTTGAATAATTCTAACTGATATCAAAAAGATATTGGATTATGCTCAGTTTATGATGAGCGATACCCGGCGGAGCTGAGCTGAGCTGAGCGATTTTTTTTTTGTCTGGACCAATCCTGTTCATTCATGATGTCACGTCCCCGCATCGTAATTGGCCTAGGCAAAAAAATCGCTCCGCTCCGCTCAGCTCAGCTCAAATCGCGGGAAAAAATAGCTCATCATAAACTAAGCTTTAGGCGTCGTGTAGACCCATTTTTAAAATTGACACAGCTTCGATTCTCCGACGGTGATTTTTGCAAAATGAATTTTGCACATTCCGTGAATTTGAAAAAACCGTAGTGTAAGCTTCAACATGCGGTGAGCCCCAGGAAATATTCATTTTAGGTGTAGACATGCTTGGAATGAACGTTGGAGAAGAGATTGATTTAATTTTTGGTGGAGAAATTTTTGAAATGAGACCTACGGTTTTTGAGTTTTCCTGTATGGAAAAACTGCATATTTTCCAACTTTTGATTTATCCCGTGAACAGATTTCCACCTTTCTTTTCAAACAAAAGATAACTGGTTCTTCAACATTTCCCAACAAGTTTTTTCCCAATTTCTCGGGAATTTCCCTGTTGGAAATTTGAAACTAGCCTGGGTTATCGAGACCGGATTTGAATTATGGAACTTGGAGTGAAGCCTCAATTGACGATTTTGCAATAAGATGATTTGGAAAACGATTTCAGGTTTTACCCGAATATTGAAATTTTCTAAAACACAATTTTCAATTTCCTACAAATTATTCCCAATCTTTCTCTCCAATTCCAAATTTTCACCCGAAAGGACGTTTCGAAGAAAATTTTCCATAGGTTCTTGAATACCAGTCAGGAAAGTTTTGGGGTGGAACAACCAATTTTTTAACATAGTGCTGGTGGATTTTGGCAAAAAATACCATTTAAGGATAGGAAATGAATTTGGCATACAGGGTGTTCAAAACAAAAACTCACCTGTACAGTGATTGCCTATTGAAAACGTGTGCAGCTTTTGACTGTAGCACTGCAGGTTTTTCGAATTCACGGAATGAGCAAAATTTATTTTGCAAAAATCACCGTCGGAGAATTGAAGCTGTGTCAATTTTAAAAATGAGTCTACACGACGCCTAATCCAATATCTTTTTGATATCAGTTAGAATTATTCAAAAAAAGTCGATCCCCGAGAAAAAAAAAATGTATTTTTGAGTGGAGTCCTGCATCAAAAGCGAGTCGTTCTGGTCAAAACCCGGGTTGAAGGCTCTTTCGGGTGGCAACGGCGAGGAGAAATTTTTAAAATTCATCACGCCCGACTAGAAAGTAGTCGAAAGTGCAACTGCAGACTTGATTTGACTTTTTTGTTGTGTCGCTCTCTGCCAAATTTGGTGCCAATACAAAGGATAGATTTTGAATAATCAAATGGTGAAATTTTGAGTTTTCGACATTTTTTAATATTTGACATATGACAGACACAAACTTTCAACAGTTTTGAAAACATTTTTTGCGGGCTTTCAAATGACGTATTGCAAGTCAAGCTCCGTGGAAATATGCTTCTGTCATTTTCTGACAGTGACACTTTTGTTTGACAGATGACAGCCAAAAACTGATGGGCTCATTCAACCGCAAAACCATATCTGCATACCGAATTTCAAATCGATCAGATTAACAGTTCAGCTGTTTTCTGGGAGATTACGAACAGACACAAATATTTTTCAAAAAAATCAAAATAGGGCTGAAAATCAAAAACCATCTCGAGGTAAGACATCACTCTCCATGAATTTCATTTCTAAATTGAGAAAAAAATTTTTTTGAGAAAATGGGGGACCACGGAACTTCCATCAATTTGGCACTGTTTGATGTGTCACCCTGTACAAACCTTATTTGACATATTTCGTATTCCGCAAAAGCAAGATCTGATAGCCGAAAAATTGTGCTATCTACCAATTTAAAGGAATCCAAAATCGCCCGAGAGAATTTGAGGATAATCAGTTTTGAAATCCGATAAAAATTTAGGGGGTGACACGACTTTTGTTGCGTACTTTAATTGCGATAAACAACAAAGTCTCGTCAACGGAGTAAATTGCTGAGAGGTGTATCTAAACCACCGTGAAAACAAAATCAGAATCGGTTGAAACAATCCAAAGTTAGGTAGATACCTATATCATTTTGAAAATTTTTGATACCGACATTTCAAAATGTTGAGCAGTTCACTTCTCCCTCTGATGCTCGGCTTCAGAGACGGTGACGCGCTCGTATATCCCATACACTTCCTATTTTCAGTAGAATGACTTTTTGAAGCAAAAATAAAGTGACAAGCTGGAGGGCTACGACTACGGCTGATGGCAACTGCAAAGTTTTGGAGCGAAACTATCAGCGGCCATCGGCCGTATACTCCCAGCGCTCCATCTTTGTCGCTTGATTTTTGCTCTAAAAAGTAATTCTACTGAAAATAGAAAGTGTATGGAATATACGTCAATTTCTCCCGTTCTAATCCAGTGCCAAGCTCATTGAATTGAATTTTTTGTTTGAATTTTATGTAATTAGTTTTATAGGTCGCGGGAACATAACCGTCACCTTGGCACCCGCTATGGCAACGTTGCCAGTATGCCTGACGTGGCAACTGCGCAATGCGCATTCTTTTTGACGTTAAATTGACATAAAACACTCGCGTAAACTCAGACAGGGTGCCAAGGTACCGCTGTAGAGATTCGTTTGTTTTTAACCTTACTCAGACAAATCTTGAGTTTAGCACAATTATTTTTTTGATAAAGTGGCAATTGTTCAATAAATCATCTATATAATTTATTACAACAACTAAAGAAAATGGTATTCGCAAGTACTAGTGGAAATAACATTATACCATCATCATTGTACCCATCTTTAGCACGCCATTTTTGTTCCCGCGACCTATGGTCAGATCAGTGATTTTGTATATTATTTAATTTTCATGTGGCCAGTTTGTGCGTCCAAATGTTAGGTGTACCTACGTCATCACCTGCGCTATTTCACTGTCCCATTTTTATGGGAAATTATTATGAGTCCATTTTCAATCAGGTTTTTGTCAATCTAAAATTGAATTTCCTCCTGCTGTTGTGCCTCTCAAATTAATATTATTTTCATGTTAGTTTTTTGACTTAAGGCCGCTCTATGAAATTACGCAACGCAACCGCGACGCAGAGCCCAACTTTTCTGATTGGCTCGCAAGCCTTTCACGTCATTGCGATGGCTTTGCGAATATCTTGCGAGCCAATCAGAAACGTTGCGCTCTGCGTTGCGGCTGCGTTGCGGCTGTGTTGCGATTGTTGCGAATTTTCATAGACCGAGCCTTACTGCTATGTTTAAATAACGCTCAAGTATGATTGTGCCTTGATGCGAGACTGATATTTTCTCGAATACCGTGACAAGTTGCACTCCTGTTGTCATCGATCGCTTCCATCCGACCTAATTTGACTGTTTTTCAATGTTTTGTTTTTGTCTAGGTATCAGGGGCTTTTACCGTCCAAGCAGGTTGTACGGTACCATTTGTTGGGGTGTCATGTTCATTATTTTGCTCTATTTGCTATGAGATGATATGATATCACCTGTCGAGAAAGGGACAGGGGTCAGCAATGATGGATATGCCAAGATTGTTGTCAACTCTTAGAGAGAAACATGTCAGCAAAAAAGTGTAGGCTCTTTTTCAGCTCCTCGTGTGCAAATAACACCACCATTTTATACTTTATTAGTAGTATTTTGTCTTGTTTTAGTATATTATTTTACCAATTATTAATACTTTATTGTCTCTACCTCATAGGTGCACAATAGATCCGGTATCTTTCATAAACTGAAAAGAAATTCAAATAAAAATATACAAATTACACAGCTGAGTGGAAATTATTCCAAATCCTGGTGAAATAAGAATATAAACTTTTGGGTGACCAAAGAATCAAAATAGGTATTTATGAAAATCAAAGCCTATAACATTAGCGAGTACAGTAAAATATTTCGAACAATTGAAAAAAAAAATAAAAACTTAATAGGTTCCCGTTATGATATCCCGTCTAAACTTCAGAGCCCTTGTCAAAAAACCACAAATATCATTGATCTTTTCCTTTGTAATGGAAAGAAAAAGAGTCAAATGGAAGTTATGGGGTTGTACCTTATGCAACGAATAGGAACGTAGCCAAGAAGTTCGAAAAAAAGAGAGAGCCGGGCATTCACATATTATGTGGTAGATATCTTCTGTTGCGTTCAGGTTACATAGCGTGCATTTTTCAGACAGGTTGACGAGGTATTTTGTTTGATGTGTAACTTTTTGCTTGTAACTTGTAACTTTTTGCTGTGCAATCTGATTTGGCAGATGGTTCGAATTTTGTTCAGGTGGATATCAAGGTTCAAGTACTGTTAGGTCCATGACTGTTATGCATCGTTGCTAGTCAGAAAATCCCTGTATATACAATTGTAACGAGATTCGTAAGCAGTCACCCTGTCTACAACACAAAAACTTTTTTTTACCAATTCAAGTTGTGACTCTAAATGCTCCTCAGTAAACGAGAAACTCTGCCTCTCCCACATTTTACTCAAGTTGTTTGTTTGCATCAAGACCCTGAACTGTGACACCCAGTTGTACCTTGTGTCTGCGTCTTTTTTCGTGTCGTCGAGTTTTCTCAGTCGATCGTAACATATTTTTGGGAGGCGGTGATTGGGCATTCGTAAAATCTTACACCACCAGACTATCGATTTTCTTAGGATGACGAGCTCCAACCTGTTTAGACCAGTCTCAAGTCGGACAAAGCAGTTCGGTGTCGAAGGTGGTAGAAAAAATAAAGATTACAAATTTGACCTGGGTTCTCTCTATCGATGTACCTCAAACCCTAAACTTCCACCAGGTACAGAAAAGTTGCAAGTACTATGCCTGAGAAAAGTTTTTTTCTTGCCTCCCACGAGTTAGTGCCACATCTACTTACATCTACAATAAACTGAGTGTGCTACCAACAACCATGTTACCTTTGCTTATGAAGCACTGCTGAGCCTCATTAAAAATCTCTGAGGTAGAAAAAGGTATCCCGAGGTAAGTGTATTTTTTTACAACTTCCAGAGTTTCCCCACCATACGTAAAATTGAACGTGTTTCTAAGGTTTGTTCCTTTAGAAAATATCAGGACTTTTGTTCTAGAGATATTAACTGTGAGAAGATTGTCCACGCATAATTGCTTCAAAATGTTGAGTTTCTTTTGCAAATCTATAGGAGAGTCAGATAGTATGACCAGGTCATCTACGTACATTAGCACTAACACTTCGTTCTTACCGTCGATATTAATGCCATCGCAACCGTTTTTTCTAAGGTTTTATACCCTGTTCACTAATGTGCCTTCGGGGTGCCTTCGGTTTTGAATTCGGAGTGTATGTGTGAGGTTACTGATTTTGCTTGATTTTGCTAATAATACGAAAAATAACAGTGAGTTTTTGTCACTTGTCCAACATATTTGAGAGTCCCTTGCTTCGGGAAATACTCAGGGCGAGACTCAGGGGTTTCTTGTCGATGGTCCCCACTCCGCGTTTTATTTCGAAAATAATTATTTGTCGGAATATCAAGTTGCAGCTCGATATCTCCACATTGATCGATCTCTAGCTGTTCTTTCACTGTTCTGTTCTTTAACGAAGCTAAACCCCCATGAAGAAAACTGGAGATTATTTGCTCCTCCTCCTAATTTGTGAAAAATGTGCTGAAAATCTCGTTTCCTCTTGAATAAATACCCCTTACTGCTTTACGTGTTTGATGTTCACCCTCTGGCCTCGAGCACACAGAGTCGGCGTCATTGTGGTGAACACGATAGACACACATCGCAGGAACATTGAATGAGCGATTTTCTGCTTCCGGGAGGCACGTCCCAGGATAAAAGCGAAAAATAGAACATCGACGTGCGGCTGTCTGAGCTCCTGCGGGAATCCCCCCGCATATAGGACGCGACTTGCCTTTCTCGTATTACATAGGTATAGGTATCCTTCACTTGCAACACGCTGGAGCATAGCAAGAGCGCCTCGCGTTTTTGGGTTCCTTTAGTCTTCAAAAGTCGAAAACAATTTCACTTAACCGTCGTTGTATACTACATCCACAAATTGCACTCGTATCAAGCTAGAGATGCGGATGATGGGAACGTAAATTTGTGCGACACGGCGTAAAATCGAGCCGTAAAATTAATTAATTCGCGCCAAAAACAATAAAGTCGTTGGGTAATAAAGGAGCTTGCTGCGCTGACGCTTCTCTGCTTCCATTACCTTTTGGAGTATGGCGCGGCGGAACACAAACGAATTTTTTGGAACAGCAACAAGGGCTCGTTGGAGGGTATGAGGCCTTACCTGTCTCGGATTTTTTTATGGCAATGTCAGCGTCATTATTGGCTCACTTTTTCCTTGAATGCCAGCTAATTTGTGCGTTATGAACAAGATTTGCTAATTAGAGTAGAGAAAGGACAAGATGTTGCAAGCCCGAAAGAAGTAGAATAGGCTACTGGATTTCCAGGATTTACGGACTTCTCGACAGATCTTATACAGGTGTCCTAGAAATAAGTACCCAATCAAATCACATACCTATGCCTGACAACAAAATAGGTCGATTCAACTGAACTTACCTCTATCAAAATGCTTCTTGAGAAAAAGAAATTTCTCAAAAGTTAACTTTTGAATGTACAGGGCGATTTATGAGTGACCTTACAGGCTGATCAGAGGTAGAAAACTTCGAGGCGAATCAGGATCTACAGAAAAAATTTTGTTTTCTCCATTGGTTACGAAGATTTAGTGTTTTGTGTGTTTCGTATGAAAATTTGATGAGCGATATTTCTGAAACGGCTGGAGATAGGTATTTTGTTGAAAGGACCCCGCACGATTCTTATGGAAAATGGCTCCCGGTTCAATTCTCTGAATTTTTGAAATGTTGTAGCTCATGAGATACTAATCGAATACCGTGAACCCCAAACTCAAATAATGGACAGTTTTTTACCCACAGGGGGTTGAAGTTGGAGGTTTTGACGGCTTCAAAATGATATTATGACGTTAATAAAAGCTTTTTATTTGGTTTCTCTTCAAGTCAACTGAAGTTCAATATTTATGCTCTCAAATCTTCAACTTCAGTCCCCTGTAGAACAAAAACTGTCCATAGGAATAAGTTTTGGCATGGGAACTTTTTGTTCAGCAGAATTAGAAATACACAATACCAAAAATTCAGCCAAATTAACCGATGAAAATTGGAAAATCGGCACCCCAACATTAGGGGTGGAAAATAATTTGTATGTCAAAATTCATAATTTAAATCACAGAAGCCATCTGCATGGCTTTTGAGAGTAATCTCGAATTTTGTGATAGTAGATAGGGGATGGGGGTGGAGGAGGGGGTTGATATTCTTCTGTCAAATAAATACATTTAGCATGAAACACATCTTGAAGAGAAACCAAATAGAGAATATCATTTTAAGCCGTCAAAACCTCCAACTTCAACCCCCTGTGGGTAAAAAACTGTTCATTATTTGAGTTTGGGGTTCACAGTATTTGATTAGTATCTCATGATAAACCGTTTCGACAATAAAATTAAACGTAAAATTTGTGGGCAAGTTTCCATTTTCGACCGGACATAATCGACTCATTGTTTGATTGAATTCATTCAAATTCATTTTTTAGCTTGTCTCTGTGGAATAAAAGGGCTTGGTTAAAAAAAAAAAACCATAGCCGAAGATTTTTTTTACGGCCAGATCAAGTCTAATTTTGTGTTCCAATCTCGAATTTGTCAAAAAATTCAATCGACAATGAGTCGATTATATCCGGTTGGAAATGGAAAGTTACCCACAAATGTTACTTTTAATTTTATTGTCGGAACGGTTTAGGTGTGTCATCTAAATTGAAGAGTGATTCTTGAAGCATTTTTTCTTAGCTTTTTGAATCCGATAGCAGATTCTTAGAAGAGCTAGGTCAAAAAATGTACTTGATCAAATAGAATAGAATGGAATAGAATATAAACTGCTGGACAACGAAGTTGTCGGTATCGTAAAAATGGTCCGAATTTGAAGACCAATAACTTCCGATTGCCGAATGCGATTTCTATTTTGTTTGTTGTTTTGATTAGCCCAATGTTTCTGTAACCTATCCTGTTAGAGTGGATGTTGAGAAACACCCTGTAAAATTTCTACAGGGTGATACGTTAAATACTGCAAAATTGCACCAACTTCATCGTACCCCCATTTGTCAAAAAAATTTTATTCATGTATTCTAATACAAAAATCGAAAAGTGTGGTGTATTATCTCGAAACGGTTTTGGATTTACCCAGATTGGAAGTCTAACATTAAAGATACAAATTTTTATGTTGAATGTTACAGATTTGCCTTGTTGGCACGCGAGATTAAGTCACTTTTGATGAATGGATGTTGGTATTGAGCAAGATTGTTCGTAGAACAGTCCAGGACAATTTTACTGTCAACACAACTTGAATAAAAATTTAGTGTGGGGCCAAGCAGGGGGCACTTTTTTAAGTGGTTGTCACTGCTTGTTTTTCGTACGTTGAATTTCGTCAGAATTTCAACAGAATTTCAGATGTAAAACATGTTCTATTTGCAAGTTCAAGTCCCTGAACATGGTACCGATGTAAAACTACAGTTTCCGAGTGAAGTAAAGCCCCCCTGGATGTTATACTTTTTGTGCTTGTGTTATGCGTGAGTCTAGCAAATCTGCAACATTCAACATAAAAATTCATATCTTTGATGTCAGACTTCCAATCTGGGTAATTCCAAAACCGTTTCGAGATAAAACATCACACTTCATGATTTTTGTGTTGAAATGATAAAAAAATATTTTTTGGAAAAATGGGGGTACGATGAAGTCGTTGCAATTTTGCACCATTTTACGTATCACCCTGTAGAAAATTCACATGAAGTTTCTCAACATTCACTATTACAGGATGGGTTACGGAACGATTAAGCTAGTTAACGCAACAAACAAAATGGAAATCGCAATCGGCACGCGGGAGATATTGGCCTCCAAAGTCGGACCATTTTTCCGATACCGACAACTTCGTTGTCCAGCAGTTTATTTGTCACTTGACTCAATACATGAATATGGACAAAGGAATACAATATAAGAATACGGCATAACGGCTGTAAATAACAAAGGGGCACATTTTTTCTAGCCCGGCCCTGGATTTTGACTTATCTATGGCTTCTGGATAAGTTCCAACAGAGAAATATTACTGGTAAATTTCAACAAAATATCTCTAGCCGTTTCAGAAATATCACTAATCAAATTTCATACGAAACACACACCCTGTATCTTCGTAACCAGTGGAGAAAACAAAATTTCTTCTATAGATCCTGACTCGCCTCGAAATCCTCTATCCCCCATTAGCCTATGTAAGGTCACTTATGAAGCACCCTTTGTAGTTTTCATGGTACACTAAACTACGCCCAAATGAATAGGGATACTGAAATTTTTTGCCAATTTTCAGATGACAGTATCTCGGTTAAAAAGTGAGTGCTTTCTATAGAATCGATGATGCCTGATAGATTCATTAGGTGCTTTCCTTTTCTACAAAACTTACTGATCTGATCTAAGTTAGAGAGATAAAGCGAGAAATCACATGCGCGAAAGTGAGATACCACTAGCAACTTAGGTCAGAGAACTTAGTTGAGGTGGTGAAGGAAACCACCTATGTCTAATTACAAGAGGCCAAAATGAACTACGTCATGTAATACAAGATGTCAAAGGAAGGAGTGCAAAAAAGAGTGCTCCGACGTTTGAACATATCAAAATTGATGCACCCTTTCAGTTTTTTGTCATATTTGTATATTTGGTGGAGAAAGTTCCGTTAACCTAATTAACGATAGCAAGTCCGCGGGAAGAACTATGATAGTGTTGACTTGGTGTTTTTTTACTCCGCAATATACAGGTGATTCACCCTGTACTTATTCAGCTATTCGAAATGATGTGGTTTTCCCTACCGGTTGATTTTTTTGAAAATGATACACCTTCGATTTTTTGCTGCACAATTTTTTTCGGAGAAAAAGCTGGGATAGGGCGATTTTTTCGAGGGGGACATACTAGGGTATTTTCAACTTATACATTACACCCCTTCAGACAGGGTGACTACCCTTTTAAAAAATTCAAATGGGAATAGGAGTCGAGTTGTAATCGTTTTGAAGATCTTTCAATCCGTTTCGCATGCAGCCGTCTGAAAAAAAAATGGAAATTTATCAGCCCATTCTGAAGTTACAAATTTTCCAAAATCGAATTTTTCCTATTTTCGTCAACATTGTATCTGAAAAATCGGTTAATAGTTGATCCCTCAAGGAAACGTCCCAGATTGGAAAAAAACACGAACACCAAATGTAAGTATTGTTATACGAGCGGCGATCCCGTACATATTGGTAAACACTAGATCTTTCTGGATTCTTCCATCCACGGCCGCAGTGTACAAATGCGTGGAGCTCTGGACATTTCTAGAGTGTGCGAGGAGGCATTGAAATGCATGGAGACTCCAACGTTCGATCAAGGCACATCTGTCTACTTTGGCGGAAGTGCAGATTCCAGAACACGTGGGAAGCACTTGGAAGGTGAGCATGTGTGATTATTCAGGAATGGTCTAGAAACCGCTATGGAATTTGCTGGAAGTAGACAGAAAGTTCGGGAACGCTGTTCGGAGGCCTTATATAAGGCATCAGCCGGCAGCTCGCGGCAGTATTGAATTGGAATGCGAAGTGGTAACGCGAGCGGAACAAGCGCAGTACCTGCGAAATAATTCCAAGTAGATAATTGTTGGCGTGTAGTTATTGTTGTAGTACGGAGAAATAAACAGTGTGTGTTTGAAGATAATCGTCTCAATTATATTCGAACCCGTACGCGAGATATCGTAACAGTATAATCATTTTTCAATTTATGTTTGGACTAACTGGGAAAAGGTTAAAATTACCCTTTCAAAATTTTCAATTGAAACAGACGCTAAGACAAGTAATACTTTTCTTTCGAAGACCTTAAACTCTCTCAGCAGGTAAAAATTACCCCCCTACCCTAACTCAGTTTCAATCATGAGGTGAAAGATGAGAATTAAAATTTGGTGTTATAGTTTTTCTGATAATGTTAGATGTTTACTTACTCAATCACAGAACGGCATAAGTTCGGGCATAAGAAACGAAAAGACACGTGAAGCCGCTGCAATTATTTGAGCGCTACTGCGATCACGTGACCACGCACACTTGTTACGTTCTCGTCCTCGTCCTCGTCCTCGTTCTCCTCAGCAAGGTCCTTAGCACATTCCTCCGCACCTCTGTTTGCCGCCAAGCATAGGGCGGAGGGCGGGTTGAACAGAGGTGTTTTATAAAAGAAAAGGGAAAGGGAAAGGAAAGAGATAGAGATCGATCTAGTGGGATTGATATACCTATGCCCCTAATGTCGTGACCAAGGGGGACCGTTGGATGGCGGAAATTATTTCTGTTCTATTTTCAGTGCCGTCATTTCACCTCTAAATGAGTGAAATTAAGTATAAAATGACTTGGGAGATGGAAGTACAATCTGCTGCCGGGAGGTGACGGGTTACTTAATTGGATCTGGAAGATGCGCACTTTCATTTTGATAAAAAAAATTGAATTTAAACCAAGCTAGTGAATTTTAATTAAACTGCCACTGTATAGACAATACAAATAGAGAAGACCATATGTTATCACCACCGTAGTCACGGATATTGGGGCATCAAAAATCAGCCAACCTTTTTTTGAATGATGGACTCGCCTGATGGTTCCTACGTAACCGTAAAAATCCGTGACAACATATGGTTTTTCCTATTTGTATTGTCTATACCTACTCGCATATTTAAATCAATTGGCCACTGCATGTCATAGAAAAAATAAAGTATCTAACTAAACTATTACACCTTTGTGAAGTTATCTGTTTGTAGTAATAATGGCAGTGGCAGTATTATGTAAAGTTGCATGTTTGCGATAGCTTGAAGGAAGTTTCCAACTTTCGTCATGAGACCTGTAAAAAGTAAAGGGGTGAACTAAATAATTCGAACGTTTTAAGCTGAAGCACCCTGCATCTTGTGGGTGAAGCATGTCACTTGGCATTGTCGTGCAATGTTCAATGTAACATTCGATGTGACACTTGTCACCGTGTCTAGGCGTCATGTACGCGAAAGTGAAAATTATCGAGATAAATACACAAGGAATCGTGAGCTTCCTTGGAGTGCTCTGCAGTGTGGATGATGAGGGACATTGTCTTCACTGGTTGGTGGGCTTTGGCCAAGGCTGTATAGTTTTTGCCGGCTACAGAGAAAATTATGCAAAAGATCAGCATATACTCGGATGAAGAGGCCCACCGCCCAGGCGCTCCATCTTCTAATGCATATCACTGAGTAGTGAGTACTACCTACTCTAGCTTATTAAACTGAAACAGCAATCAAGGTATGGTGAAGAATTGAAGATACATACCTAGCTACAGGAAATGGACATTGTACTCACGCGCGTGTCTCGTCTTGTACAGCTCAACTTTTCTTGGGCAGAGAATTTTTACATTCCATTTCTTTACGGCATTAAGGATTTTCAGCATCATTTTCTCAGTGGTCGGTAAAAATTTTACAGTCTTGGCGAAAAACAACCAACCGTGAAGACAATGTCCCTTATTGTCTGCACTGCAAATATTTAGTACGGACGTTAGGAGAACCAACCTTGCATTTCACCCCGATGCAAAAAGGATTTTGCACGTGAGTAGTAGGTACCTCTAAGTAATTTTTTTTTAGGAAGTGATGCTCCGATGGTACCTGCGACTGGCGTGCTTCCTAAGAGGTCGAAGGTCCAAAAAATCATCACCTTTGAAATCGTTGCTTCTCTCATAATCTTTCCGCTGCACTACATATTTTCAAGGTCGGGGAGCACAATGCAATAAGTTTCCAGAAAGTGTCATGCACCAGTGGCGTACCAGACGGCTGGGAAGGGACCGAGGTGCGATTTTTCACAAAGTCTCATGGTGAACCGTGACTAACACTTTTTTTGACATGTTTGGTATCATTTCTGACCGAATTTCGCATTCTAATTCTAAAAATAAGTATGAAATTTTGATAGAGACGTGTTTAAACGGGTTTTATCAAAAAACAGGATTTTTTTATCCTCAAAATGATTGTTTTGTAATTCAAGTTCCATTATTGTCAAATGTATTCATAACTATGATTTTGACTTGAACAGTTTGTTCATTGAATAGTGTTGGCAATTTCGGAGCGCAATTTTCACTCGAGAATACAAGTATATTTCCCACGAGAAGTCGTATTTCCCACGACGTGCATTTGACCGTTGTTCTTCTCAAGAGTTTATTATATTATTAGAAATGGCATGAAATAAGCTTCCCTCTGCTTTTTGATCCATCTGTCTACCTCAATTCATTAGCCAGTTTTGGCCCCGCGAAAAGTTGGCATACTGCGACTGGTTAACCCTGTATGTGTTACTTTTTCTTTTTCTTTTATCTACTGGGGCGTTGTAAATTGATTGTCCTCGCCGCTTTTCGAAGATAGCGATTTCAATGAGATCATTGCAATGCCCTTGTATAAAACTGATGGACGTCAAGTCATACTGACCAATGGAAAATGTGAAGTTAGCACTGACGACCACTGACAGCTGATCAATTAACGTTTTGTAAGGTTGTTTGCTCTACATTATACTAGCCATCACTGCTGTCACCGTCAACTTCCATTTTTCGTCTGTAAGTGTGACGTTAATCAACCATTGAGGTAGAAATGGAAAGGAGACAACGTGCTATTTTTGCGAGCGTATAAGGAAGAAAGATCCGTTATATTCATGTCAGGTCATGTCATGTGAATTTTTTTGGCATTTGACAGCTTTGAAGGATTTATCGTATTGTAACGAATTTGCATGAGTACGTTGGTATGCTGATATATGAGAGGCAAACGTTCAAACACTTTGCTTCGTTACTGCGTAAGTACAACTAAATCACAAATCACATAAATAGTCGTACTTAGATATCGCTTTATATAACTTTTTGATGTGCTCACTATCGCTACGAATTCAAATATCTCTCCCTGGTCGTGCTGCACCTTATATAATCGCGTTTGCGTATATTACGGCAAGCTCTCGATGCACGGCTTCATCGCCAGTTGTGCAGATGTGTCTTATTCGGTCATGATATCCAGCACATTCCGTAACCTACATCAAAAACCCACACCTGTAGTGTATACATATTGTAGTCTATGTTATATACTAATACGTGTTTCGCGTTTAGGTTCGCTTATAATTGAGACGACCGTTTTAAAACACAATATTTATTACTGCGTACTACAATAAATACACGCCAACAAATATTCACTTGGGAATATCGCTGATTACTACTCGCTTTCTATCACTCTCGATCACTTCCAATTCAATACTGCTCCGTAAGCCGAGGATCGGTGTTTTATATAATCTTTTATCGGTCCTCCAGCAAATTCCACAGTGACCCGGCATACGGTTTCTAGGCGACTCCCGAAAAATCCTACACATTTTGCGGGCATTACCAACGTGCTGTAAATCCGGTACCTCCGCCAAATGAACAGATGTGTGCCACTCGGCCGTTGAAGTTACCAGTTCAGTTCCACGGGCCAAAGCCTACATGTATGTCCTGGAATGCACTAGAGCTCCGCACTTGTACAGTACGATCTGATGAGAGGAGTCTAGAAAGACCGCGTGGTGTGCTCCAGAAAGCACGCGGTAGTCTTGCCGCTCGTAACAATACCTATGTGTATGTATGTTTATATATAGGGAGACTTAAAAGTAGAGCTATATGTAGTAGAATACTAGAAAGTTTTTGAAAAAAATGTATGTCTTTTAATTTTGAAGTTACGAGGAGACAAAGGTGGTCCTTCGATCGCTTCTACTTTTGTTGTTTCAAAAGATTTTAGAAGGCTGTTCGTTCATGGCAAAATAATGAGTGCAAAAAAATCGACTACTTAATCTATCTTGGATTCCTGGGGCCTGTTTCATAAAACTACAAACGACAAGTTACAAATGTATAACCTTGATGACCCATTGGTCATGGGTTACCAAGACTGTACACACTTGTAAATTGTCGTTTGTAGTTTTATGAAACGGGCCCCTGTTTTCTATACAAGAAAAGTTGTGAATCCTGAAAATTATAACTTTCTTAAAAGTGCCTGCAAATAGTCACAATGTCCCATAACTTATGTAAAGCACATGAAACAGAAGTGATTTTCATTGAGTTCTTTTGCTTCTGTTTTTTTAGAAAAACTGAATTTTTGTAGTTTATGAGTAGGTATATGACTCACCCGGTGTAGAAAACAGAAATTTGATACACATCCAGTGGTTGATATTCTGTACTCATTATTTTGCCATTAGCAGTTTACCGAAATCTTTTGAACTAACGAAAACAGAAGGGAACGAAAGACTAAACTTTTTCCCTCTGCCCTCTATAACTTCAAAATGAAAAGACCGAGGAAAAAACATACTTTTTTACAATGTTACAGCACTTTACAATATCTTTATACAACACACCATCGAGGTAGTCCAAAACAATTGAATCACCCTGTATTATGTCGCCTTTCCTTTATTTCTTTTCAAGTAGGATCTATTTATCTAGCTTTATACGTAAGTATTATTGTGAATGTGTATTTGTATTACTGATGAATATTTAAAAAGCTTTTAGCGAGTGATTTGAAATTTCCTACATAAAAGCTTTGCAACGGTAAAAGTTTAGCGTAATAACATGACTGGCTATTAGTCGTTTACAATTTATAATAAAGAGGAAATTAAACTGAAAAATGAACAAGCACAAGCAGCAAAAACAACCCTAACAAACACACGCCTCTGGCATATTACCAGCTATAGTCTGCATTTTCAAAGTAGGTATGTTTTGGTCATTATATTTTCTGAGTTGTACAAAGTGAAAAGTTTACGGTCGACAAATTAATGAAGTTTCTTACATACAGTAATTAAAATCTCATGAGTTATTTCATCACCAACAGCAACATCAGGTACTCACTACCAGAGTAGGTAGGTATATTAGCACAAATATTAAGTAAGCATTCTCGGGCTAGCCAAAGGGTTTCGTTTACAAAGGAAATTGCAAGCATAAAGCGCACTGGGTACTGGCTGATGTTCTACGTGGATGATTTTGAATTTGGTTGTTCAATAATGTTGTAAGAAAAACTGTTAAAACAAGACGCAATTTCGGGGGAATATTGATTCTGCTCTAACACTATCACTACTTCCGTTTGCCCTTTCCTTATTATACCAAGACAAAGGCTGTATTGCCCTTGCCCTATATCACCAACCGTTATTTGTGTGGGGGTTGCTGTTTTCTTTGCCCCGTATTGATGCCCAGTTTGATTTGTTTTGAGGTCGGATATTTGTTGATCCTGTCATGATTTATTTTTCTGTTGTTATGTTTACGCTACTATCTTTATATCCCGCACTGCAATTCCATCAAGACTTTGACTTTTATATGGTATAGATACCTAGATACTATTGCAGTGCAGGTGGGCACACTTGTATACCTACACACTCACACTAATTGCCTACTCCCAGGTGATATATATTTTGATGAAAATCGCGAGGAAAATCGCAATAACAGGTAGAGTAATGGCAAGGCAGAAGTTTCTAGAGCTGTCTCGGCACTCTTGACGCCGACGGAAATTTTCAGTAACAACAATGCTGTAACGACGCACCTGGAACGTCGTAGGTTATTAAACTTGATAAAAGCTGTTGAGCTGTTGTTACTTGACGGAAATTATTATAATACCTAGGTTGTACCTAGGTACCTGAGTAAGTAATGATCAGCTTGCAATTAATTACCATCGGCAACACTCGATCTTTTTAGTTCCATATTCCAATCAATATAAATATTCTGTAGTGTTATAGGACCTACTAATAATAATAGTTATTTGAGTTACAAGGAATGCAAGGTCATTGAGTTCCGAGGTGGGCAGACGAGGTCGATTCTTACACTCATATCGAGGATGTTGGGTACGTCACCAGGGACCTTATTCTTGAAACGGGGAACAGAGTTCACATGTGTAGTTGCTAGGCAAGGGCCAATCATAGCTCTCCTTGCATAGCAACACCGCATGAGAACTTTGTTCCCCGTCCCAAAAATAAGGCCCCAGGGACGTAGTTATTACACTTTGCACTTCTGCCAGGACATTGTTTATGCGTTGTAAGGATATATTCAGAAAGTTCTCATCACTCATCAGTTCATTGTTATTACTTTCCTGGGTAAGTATAATTATTTTAGGATTTTTTTCGTTAGAGTGAGCTGTAGGAAAATTCTGTTCTGTTGATAGGGATGGATACCGTCGTCGTAGCCAGTTTGTGTAGATGTCGTACGCTATGAGCGAAGGTGATGTGCTGTGGTGACAGCTGTCACCCGTCGGCGATGTGGTGGACGCTAAGTCAAAATGTTCTAGTTTGTGTGGGGAAAATAGGAAAACGTAAGATCCCTGGGGTGGAATTTTCCTGCACGGCCAATAATTGACATAATCTTCACTGACTGGTGGCTCTTTGCTTGTGCTGATAGTGGCGGTCACTGTACAAAATTTAGCCAAAGGACATCAGCGGCAGCACTGGAAAATAGAATGAAAATGCCTACGCGTGGAGTCGGTACGTTCGTAAAATCCATTATTCGCTGCAAATTTGAGGAATGCAATGCCCTTTGGCATACATGTTCTCTGAAGATTTTCCAGCAATTCTGGTCGAGGCGATTTTCCAAATTTTCGTGCAGGGGCCGTATACAGGGTGGAATATAAAAAAAGTGTAAAAGTTCGTATTTCATGAACCAGACCAGGTAGAATTATGCGAATATAGTCATAAGATGCCCAATTTCAAGATGAAAAAGGTGCAATGAGCAGTTCTGACAGTTCTTTCATATTTTCTGAAAAATCATGAAATAACTGAAACTTGTCAAAAAAATGATTTTTTCAAATAAATCAGTCATTTTTCAAAGCATTGGAGTACAACTTGGTATTTCTACCATAATTCATGTTTCAAATGAAATGTGGTGGAAAGTATGAATCTAGTAATGCTATTGTCAAATATAAGACTGTCAACTTTTTTTTTCTTGTGATCGCCATCTTGAGTCTCACCATTGATGAATGGTTATAACAGTGAGTGGTAATCATTAGAATGACGTCATGGGACAATTTAAGTGGGTAAAAGACAACCTTACATAGAGCAATAACTTCTTCGCCGAGAAAAGAAGTGCACTCGATTTTCTGCTTTTCACAGAATTTTATCGCTCACGATGGCTGATGTGACCATGGGATGAGTGATATAGCTGTGGTGTTAGTGTGCGTGATTGTGTGTCAAGTGGTTCGCCAAAATTCATGGCCGCAAGTTGAGTGGTTTGTGTTTGGTGGCTTTTCAAACAAAATATGTGCCACTTTTTTATAAAAAATACAAAAATAAACAGGGTGTCGTATGTATCTCATACCTTATTGTGAAAAACCTGCCAAAGGAATCCTTGAAATTGATAGTGGATATGCTTCTTATGAATATATTCGGTTGTCACCGACTTCAAAAAGGGATAAAGGTGAATTCAAGTACTCTGGGGGGGACGTGAAAGATGTTCTTGCAGTTGAAAATTTTTAAAAGCACAAGAGAGAAATCTCAATAACTGTTCACCATTTTGTGGAAATCTGCATGGGAATAGGCACAATTGGTTCTGGGACTGGTTCTTTTCGAAATAAATGTGTCATCAACTATGCCACTGAACATGCTGAAAACGGTAATTATGAAGACAATCATGTCTTTTCGGTCAGCAGCAAAACCTACCTAGGTACCTAAATATTTATACCATTGTATATTTCTGGTTTCAATGATAAACCACTGGTATCTTATGTGACTGCACATCCCTGTTGTAAACGCACATGCAAAACCATAAAAAAAAACAGAACCTGGATTTTTTATGGTTTCAGATGTGTTTAGTATAGGTTTTTGTCCGGTGTAATTCCCAACTAAAATGTTGAAATCCCATCTGAGCTTGAAGTTGACCGCTCGGAAAGTAGGGGTAGTTTGTTCTTGACGCTCTCGTCGGCAGGTGTCTGAGACCCTTCGTCTACCATCCAGTTAGAAATAATTCTTACGAAATGACGACATTAAGAGTGACCTTTTCGACTTGCTAGCCCTTGACTCCTTGAAGAACTTTGAACAATTACATATAGTGACCATCAATGTTTGTGACGTGATATAATCAAACTCGGCAGCAGAAACAGCCCTAGCCGGCTAACTGTGCACTATCGAGGAAGCAGATGGACGCCTCTTGGTCATGCAAAAGATATGACTTTTCTTGGAGGTACATCGTTTATTGTTTTTACTGTTGATTCCGATGGGATTGTACTTTTGGTGTAGGTATTTTCTTTCACCGTTTGCGAATTGCGAAGACCCGAAGTACAATTACATTGGAATCAACAGTAGGTACAAACAATTATCCATGTAGCTCTAAGAAATGTCATATCTTTTGCATGACCAATGATGCGTCCATCGTCCATCTGCTTCCTCGATAGTACAGAGCTAGCCGGCTAGGGCTGTCCCTACTGCCGAGTTTGATTCTATCACGTCACGAACATTGGTGACTATATGTAATTGTTCAAAGTTCTTCAAGAACTCTTGATGTCATTTCGTAAGAATTATTTCCAAGTGGATGGTAGACGAAGGGTCCCAGCCACCTGCCGACGAGAACGTCGAGAACAACAAACTACCCCTACTGTCCTGAGCGGTCAACTTCAAGCTTAGATGGTATTTCAACATTTTAGATGGAAATTACACCGGACAAAAACCTTTACTGAACACATCTGAAACCATAAAAAATCCAGGTTCTGTTTTTTTTTGGTTTCGCATGTGCATTTTCGACAGGGATGTGCAGTCACATAAGATACCAGTGGTTTGATGAGTTGATGAAACATTTATTTCGAAAAGAACCAGTCCCAGAACCAATTGTGCCTATTCCCATGTAGATTTCCACAAAATGGTGAACAGAAATGGAGATTTCTCTCTCGTGCTTTTTTCAAATTTTCAACTGCAAGAACATCTTTCACGTCCACCCCAGAGTACTTGGATGCATCTTTATCACTTTTTGAAGTCGGTGACAACCAAATATATTCATAAGAAGCATATCCACTATTAATTTCAAGGATTCCTTCGGCAGGTTTTCCACAATGAGGTATAAGATACATACGACACCCTGTTTATTTTTGTATTTTTTATAAAAAAGTGGCACATATTTTGTTCAAAAAGCTACTAAACACAAACCGCTCAACTTGCGGCCATGAATTTTGGCGAACCACCTAACAAACAATCACGCACCATAACACCATAGCTATCTCACCCATCCCATGGTCACATCAGCCATCGTGAGCGATAAAATTCTGTGAAAAGCAGAAAATCGAGTGCACTTCTTTTCTCGGCGAAGAAGTTATTGCTCTATGTAAGGTTGTCTTTTACCCACTTAAATTGTCCTATGACGTCATTCTAATGATTACCACTCACTGTTAAAACCATTCATCAATGGTGAGACTCAAGATGGCGATCACAAGAAAAAAAAAGTTGACAGTCTTTTATTTGACAATAGCATTACTAGATTCATACTTTCCACCACATTTCATTTGAAACATGAATTATGGTAGAAATACCAAGTTGTGAAAAAATGCTTTGAAAAATGACTGATTTATTTGGAAAAATCATTTTTTTGACAATTTTCAGTTTTTTCATGATTTTTCAGAAAATATGGTAGAACTGTCAGAACTGCTCATTGCACCTTTTTCATCTTGAAATTGGGCATCTTATGACGATACTTGCATAATTCTACCTGGTCTGGTTCATGAAATACGAATTTTTACACTTTTTTTATATTTCACCCTGTATACGGCTTCTGCACGGAAATTTGGAAAATCGCCTCGACCAAAATTGCTCGAAAATCTACAGAGAACATGTATGCCAAAGGGCATTGCATTCCTCAAATTTGCAGCGAAAAAAATCGTACCGACTTCACTATAGTGGCCCCCTGTGAGGATGAGAAAATTTCCTTAGGAGCTGGCTCATACCACACTAAAACAGCACGCAGCAGGTACCTAATAGACCAAGAGCTAGCAACATTTTATTTACCTCATAAGCAAAATGCGGTTGGACTTCTGAGGCATGTAGAGATTATGATTGGCTTCCATAAAATATTTGTCTTATGAAAAACACGCCTTGCTTTCTCACAAGGCAAGCAAAGAAATGGGCCATTTGACAGCAATATTCAAGAGCGGTTTTTCTAGTGTTCTTAATCGATGTAAATATCAATTTCATCAGGAATGGATAGGTTGAACTATCTTTCAACTAAATTGAATGGGACCGAGTCTCGGAATGTATTAGAAACTACCAAAAACCAGAGTTTTCTAGCTGGTATGTTCAAGCTAGTGGGCTAGGCTGAGCTGTTTGGATCGCATTTGATGGCCGATTCTCGAATCACGCCTACTAGAAAAACCGGTGCCAACTTCTGACCGCTTGGAAATCTGGTTTTTGGTAGTTTCTGATACATGTCTATATTTTTTTCCATTCAATTTAGTTGAAAGATAGTTCAACCTATCCATTTCTGATCAAATTGATATTCATATCGATTAAGAACTCCAGAATACCGCTGTTGAATACTGCTGTCAAATGGCACATCTCTTTGCTTGCCTTGTGAGAAAGCAAGGGGTTTTTTTCATAAGACAAATATTTTATGGAAGCCCATCATAATCTCTACATGCCCCAGAAGTCAAACCGCATTTTGCTTATGAGGTAAATAAAACGTTGCTAGCTCTTGGTCTAGGTATAAGGAGAAAGAGATACATTCATGAAATGAACAAGTTTCATGTTGAGATCTTCCAATCCAACACAGTGTACTCGTGAGTCATGAGTCGTGTCTCAACTGTCTCGTCTGTCTCGTCTTGTGCATTCCATTTCCATTATTAATATCCAACCAAGAGAATTTTCTCAACCTTACTGGAGCTACTGGGCGGTGGGCCATTTGCATTCCATTTTATTATTATTATCATCATCTAATCTACCTATGTTCGTAATGCTCATGCATGTGCATGTGTAGATTAGTAAGCCTCTTTCAGGTTTCTAGGACCGGTGTTCTCATCTGATCGGTTTATTATTGCTGCCGGTGACTTCCTTCGTCGGCTTCGTTTTATGCAGTGCCAGCACAAGCGAAGAGCCACTAGCGCCACAGACAGTGAAGTCGATGTCAGTTATTGACCGCGCAGCAAAATACGACATCGAGTAGCTCACGTTTCCCCTATTTTCGCTACATAAACTAGAACGTTCTGATTTAACGTTCATCAGATCGCGCGACTGGTGACAGCTGTCACCACAACACATAAGCTTTTCACGCACATAGCATACCACATCTGTTTTCCGTTCAGCTTTCATTTTCAACACAGCAAGGCCTGGAATTTTGGTTTGTGGGTTTTTCTAATAGCTGTATTACACTACACATTTTTTTGTACAATTTCTTGAGCAACCTGTCAATTTAACCATCAAGTTCATTGTTTTTTGACACTATTTTGGCAGATTGTTCAAGAAATTGTAGAAGAAATTGTGTAGTTCAACTGATACAGCTATAAGATAATAAAATTGTCTAGATATCACTTGACACATTAGACATTACAGTTATCAGTCAATGTCACTGTGAATATTCCGTCAAATTGTGTAAGGTGTCAATGTAAGCGTTGACTGTGAAAGTAGGTAGTCTTTAAAAATGTAGGTTAGGTGTGCAACGATAAAATCGAAGGTGAGATTATACCGGTACCACTGGCGAATTCCTAAAGTTCTCACCAGAGGAATACCCAGATGTTTTCTGATCAGTGGTGCAGTTCGTACCAGGGTATCAGATTCCTGAGCCAAGTCAACACATCTGTGATTCACCCTTTTACCTCCCGTAAACCACAAAAGCTACCAAAGTTTGCACCTATCTATCTACCTCCTGAGAAGGCAGGTTCCAACAACTCTTTGTTTCGTCTATAGAATCTTCAAAGAGCCTCTTACGTGGGAAAGATGAACAGCGAATCAGATACGAGTATTATATGTCATTCCGACAAAGCAGTCAAACATAATCTTGCAACACCTTGTGAATTTTGGAGTAAAAGCTGCAACTCCAGCAAATGATGCATATAATTCATTCGGATCCAACTTGAAAAAAAAACACAGCTTGCCATGAAAATTTCGAGTTTTGATGATAATAAATAAATAAATAAAGACTTTATTTTTGTTGATGTCCTAACCTGATGACCTAACCGAGCCTCTAGGTTAATGAAAAAAAGGTCATAAGTTCAGGTCATGAGATCATTTACGACGAAATCACACTTCGGCGCTAGGAATGGTCCTCCTCGGTCATTTTCAAAAACAATGTATTTTCTATCACACCTTGTGCTTATACCGAGAGTTCATAAATTGAATGGGTCAAGGGTGCCTGTGAATTCAAAAACGTCTGTCGAGACTAGCGTAATTCTTTTGTAATAAATTTGTCAAACTTTGACAAGTTACGTACCATATTATTGATCTCTGATCTGCCATAAGTGCACAAGAATATTTCAAGTTCGAAAATACTCCTCCATCATGTAGGTTTTGTGCCCTGCCGTGAAAACCACATTGAAAATGTTCCGAAAACGAAAACTGCGACTGGTTTGACAAATTACGATAACCGAAAAATTTCAGGCATCAAAGGAACGATGCTAGTTCCGACAGATGTTTTCAAAGTCACAGACACCCTTGACCTATTAAATTTATGAACGCTCGGTACTTTTGTTACAGAGGCACCTTTCAACACTCCTCACTACTAAAAGGAAGGCGACTAACAGCATTTTCAAGGCAAAAAAAAAGAAAATTGTAATGTGTCAACGTCAAACTCTGACTTTAATTGACAATTGAATAATTGGCAAACCAGCATCATAGCAAATATCAGTTTGACAAATTTGATTAAATCATCCTGACTTCCTCACTCCATCAACTCATCAGATTGTCCAACTTGAAGAAAAAATATTATGGACGAGTCTGGTTTTTTAAGCTTGAAATGGATAATAACATTGATAACCTCAACTCTGGCATTCCATGACAGCGCTGTTATTGGGTGGATTCTGTCACACCATTTTCGTCTGCTGTGTTATCAAAAATAAAAGCTGAATTCATAAATCATTATACAACACACTTGGCTGAGACGACGGTTATAGTCTGAATTATACTTAAGGAAAACTGATGAACCAATAAGTTTTTCGAGTTGTAATATTGAAAAAATTAATATGAAAAATGTTCGAGAACACCGGCGAAATAATATTCAATTGATTAGGGGGGCACTGATGTTTCAAGTTACAAATTCTTTATTATTGAAGCAAAATCTGAATATACCTGTCTTATTCCAATAAAAACCTGCAAGTTGAAGACGCAAAGGAGTACTCAAAAATTTTTCATCAAATCAAAAGTGCTTCCGTAGAAGGCATTATTATTATTATGTATATACGACTATATAGGCACAGTCAGTCGGTATAAATGCTACTGTCATGCATCAAATCATCTGGAAAGAGACGGAAAAAATCGATTCTGTGCGAATACCATAGTTCATCATGTCGCAAATGAATTGTGTTAGGGGTGTATTTCATATCACCTCCCTCTGATATGTGATGATGGATTTCTCATTAAAGTAACTTTAATTGGAACGATTTCGGATGATTGATTATATACTCTTTCCGTTCCTGCAAAATTTAGCGTGGGAACCCATAACTGGTTGCCGATTACCTATACACAGTTCAGTTTCAAAAGGTTGATTTAGGCAAGAGAGTAAATATTTTAAAATCACCTTTACCAGATCTGCATTCAAGGTGGGTTAGTCAGCATATTTAACGATATGCATCCGTAAGCGCAGCATCGCCAAAAGCGTAATAATTATTATAGATCATTTGAGCTGACTGAACTCACCCTTATTTCGAAAACCTCGTGACCAATTTTTAGGTAGGCAGTTGTTAGACATCTTGAAAGGGAAATATCACGAAAACGAGTCACCTTTCGTTATTCGTTTGCTTTTCAGCTTGTTTCTTGACTGGCTACCCTCACAGCCAGTCCTATCACCTAAGTTTTATGAACGAATAAACTTTATCACGCTTATAGTTGCTATGCAACAACCAAGAGTATGACGAGCTGCTTAGTTACTATGAGCGCGATAAAATTAACTCACTCATAAGACTTTGGTGGAACTATCTGCTAGAAATTAGAATTTATTATGATAAAGGATGTCTAGAAAATGGCGGGAAAGCTCCCCAGTACGTTGTAAGGGACCCTTCAGGGAATTCCGAAAAAATGATAATGAAAATTCTTCGACTTTTTTTGTTGGGGCTATCAAGGGTCAAGGTCCCTTCTAGTTTTCTGAATTAAGAAGATTTCAGTTTACTGTCGACGGCAGAATTACCAGAAAAAAATCTCTACCACTGTAGGTGTATTGATTTTTTTTTCTATTTACAGGGTGGAGTCAGCTTCAGCTTGGGCATCGTGCAGAAGTACGGATTTATTGGAGATGTCAGACAGCGGATGTTAAAGATTAGAAACGGAGGGGTACTGAGAATATCCATGAATTCTTCTAAAGAACTTCGTCTACTGACATTAGCTGGCAAATTCAAAAAAATCATGTGGGCAACGTTGCAAGGCCAGTCCGGAGGATATGTCGCCGGTATTCGTAAACCTGACACAGATGCTACTGAAGAGTGGCATGGCAAAGATGGTGACCAATAAGGGCAAAACCAAAATCCTGATAAGAATTATTAACCCGAACAAGATAGTCAGGACAATACAACGAGAAGCTTTGGGAAAGTGAGAACCAGGAGGACAAAAAACAAGAACCCATTTCTCGCCGGAAATGAATTGTACCTATTCACTGACTGTCATGGCTTCTGGGTTCTGTAATGCAACAGCTATTTTCACATGGACAAGCTATAGAAGCATAGTTATGAATGTTATGATCCATTTTGTAGGAGTGCTGTATAATTCCTTGAGACTCTTAATGACTATTACACGGTCGTAGTAAAGGCTATCTGATTTTTATGCAATTCAAGCGGACTGCGATTCAGGCCGCGATCGGCCGATGGCAACGAGAAACGGCCGACTCGAGTCACGTAGAAGTAGAAATCAGCGACCTATATAATAACAGGTCCATTCAAAATGACAGATAGGTACTACTACTCCTTCTACTCCTTCCTTATTGGAGTAGGTAGGTACCTACTATACTTATACGCGCGACTACTTGGGTAAATACGGAGCTTTTTATCAGGGTTTTGGGGTGAGACATGTTGAGTAATTCATATGGAATTAACATGAAATAATAAGAGCGCGGGCAAGGACAAGACAGCTGAGCCGTGGAATACACTTAAAAACAATTTTGCTAATGGAACATCAATGAAGGGCATCGTCATTGTCTACAAAAATACGTAGTAGGTGCACGGCCAAACGAAGTAAATAATTTCATATCTGCGGGATCTGAATGAACTGTGGAGACTTGAATCCTGTAGTAGAGTTTCTGGAATGCAGCAATGCAAGGCACCTGCTTGAATTTCATACAGAGGTAAGTTGCGTTTACTCGCATAAAAGCTGTTTCGTGTGATGGATGATCTTAATACGAAGGCGTAGAGCGAACATGGAAGATATTTATTTGTAATTGCGACTTTTTTCTGTCAATTGTCACTTGTTTCTGTCAATTGCCACTTTATTCTGGCATTGCGACTTTTTTTCTGTCAATTGACACTTTATTCTGGCGATTGCGACTTTTTTTTGTCAATTGCGACTTTTTTTTGTCAATTGCCACTTTAATCTGGCAATTGCGACTTTTTTCTGTCAATTGCCACTTTATTCTGGCAATTGCGACTTTTTTCTGTCAATTGACACTTTATTCTGGCAATTGCGACTTTTTTCTGTCAATTGCGACTTTTTAGCACATTTTGATAGAAAATGATGTTTATATGGCCGGTTTGTCCGTGTGTCTGTCCGTCCGTTATTTGTCTGTTCGTCCGTCTGTCTGTCTGTCCGTGTAAAAGTTGAGAATTTGTACTCCTTTTCGGGAAATGAAGCTAGAGCCTTAGAACTTTTTCCGATTAATTAGCTTAGGCCCTCAAGGGTGACCTATGGGCAGACTGTATTTCATGGTGGCGCTGCCATCTTGGTAGACATATTGAAATTTCTCATCAGTGGAACGGAACCTCGAACGGAACTTACTCTGATCTCGTATGAATATTCCTACTTTCAAGCTCAGTTTCATGATTACGCCGCCATCTGGTAACCATATTCAAATTTCTTATTAGTGGAACGATTTTCCTGAAGTTTGGAACTTACCCTTGGTTCGTATGACCACTCTTATTTTCAAGCTGAGTTTCATGATCCGCTAGAGCGGATTCAGAGCGAATGAATTTGAAGCGGATTCATACGAGACATCAGTACCTACGTTTCACGTTTCATGACAATTGTTCCAATAATAAGAAATTTCGATGTGGCGGCCAAGATGGCGGCGTAATCATGAAACTGAGTTTGAAATTAAGAATGATCATACGAGATCAGAGTAAGTTCCGTTCGAGGTTCCGTTCCACTGATGAGAAATTTCAAGATGTCTACCAAGATGGCAGCGCCACCATGAAATACAGTCTGCCCATAGGTCACCCTTGAGGGCCTAAGCTAATTAATCGGAAAAAGTTCTAAGGCTCTAGCTTCATTTCCCGAAAAGGAGTACAAATTCTCAACTTTTACACGGACAGACAGACAGACGGACGAACAGACAAATAACGGACGGACAGACAGACGGACAAACCGGCCATATAAACATCATTTTCAATCGAAATGAGCAAAAAAGTCGCAATTGACAGAAAAAAGTCGCAATTGCCAGAATAAAGTGTCAAATTGACAGAAAAAAGTTGCAATCCACCTTTCCCATGATGGAAATCACTTGCGCGCATACCTGTGAGCGCATACTCCCGCTAGTACAAATACAGACCTCTACCTCTGGGTTCACAGGTATGCGCGAAACTCCAGTGGGAAAGGTGGATTGCCAGAATAAAGTGGCAATTGACAAAAAAAAGTCGCAATTGCCAGAATAAAGTGGCAATTGACAGAAAAAAGTCGCAATTGCCAGAATAAAGTGTCAATTGACAGAAAAAAGTCGCAATTGCCAGATTAAAGTGGAAATTGACAGAAAAAGTCGCAGTTGCCAGAATAAAGTGTCAATTGACAGAAAAAAGTCGCAATTGCCAGAAGAAAGTGGCAATTAACAGAAAAAAAGTCGCAATTGCCAGAATAAAATGGCAATTGACAGAAAAAAGTCGCAATTGTCAGATTAAAGGGGCAATTGACAGAAAAAAGTCGCAATCGCCAGAATAAAGTGTCAATTGACAGAAAAAAGTCGCAATTGCCAGAAGCATCAATATGCTTCTTGAACTGCATTCATAGGGAATTAGACTTAGGTAATCATGTTGCTGCACTCTTTTTTGACCTGGCGTCTGCATTTGATACTATAGATCATAAGTTTTTAGAACATAAGTTGTACAAATTGGGCATAAGAGGTCAGATTCTCAAATGGATCATGTCATTCCTGCTAAACAGGAAACTAATCGTTAAAGTGGATGGACAGGTCTCTGACGTGTGTGATCTGGATATAGGGGTGGCTCAGGGTGCAATCCTCGGGGCACTCATGTTCTCCCTATACATCAATGACTTACCAGATTTAATCAAATCGGGAAGTGTGGTGCTATACGCGGATGATACGTCGATTTTTGTGTCCGCGAATGCTGTGAATAGCTTGAATGAGTGCATCGAGTCAGTCACGAAGGAGATGACTGCATGGTGTAGTAAGAATAGACTCATTGTAAATGAAAATAAGACGGTAGTGTTACATTTTAAACAGGACACTGTGACTGCTACCAAATTCTTGGGGACGTTTCTTGACTCAAGTCTTGAGTGGGAAATACATGTAGACCACCTGTGTGAAAAAATGAATTCAGCCTATTATGCCATACTGAAACTAAAACCATCACTACCTGTTGTAGCCTTGAAAAGTATTTATTACTCAATAGTGCAATCCCAACTGAACTACAATGTTGTAATCTGGGGTGGAACGGTCCACCTTAAGCGCATTTTTTTGCTACAAAAACGTGTAATTAGGCTTATCTTTAATCTTAAGTACAGAGAAACATGTAGAACCACATTTGTTAATGAGGGAATACTTACATTACCGTCCTTGTTTATCTTGAGATGCTGTATATATGTTCATACCTATAGAAACTCTTTTATAAATAATAATGCATATCACCATTATGAAACGAGAGCGGGGAGGGAGATCAGGCTCCCAAAGCACAAAACTGCTCTGTACGAGAAAGCTCCCGATTACTGCTGTGGGCAATTATACCGCAAACTTCCCAGTGTCATAAAAAACCTCAACAGCATTGTTGTCTTCAAGAAACAACTAAAGGAACTCCTAATAAAGAAATGTTTTTATAGTATGGATGAATTTCTCAACTGTAGTGCCCTATAATATGATTTTGTTTTTTATATTTGCTTCTGCTTGCTGCCATGATTTTAATGTGT
The DNA here is from genome assembly GCA_949128115.1 of Anaspis maculata. Lineage (NCBI taxonomy): Eukaryota > Metazoa > Arthropoda > Insecta > Coleoptera > Scraptiidae > Anaspis > Anaspis maculata. Next base: position 77,460,801 of record OX421962.1, read on the forward strand.
ATTGTACAGTCTATCAACTTTTGCTCTTTCATTTCGTGTTGCAGTCTGTTGCACACGATATTATATTTACCGCGTAAATTGTGTGTATACTCTTACTGACGAAGCCTGTAGCATAGTGTATGTTTTCTGATGGTGCAATAAATATATTTATTTATTCATTTATTTATTTATTTATTCATTTAATAAAGTTGCAATTGACAGAAAAAAGTCGCAATTGCCAGAATAAAGTGTCAATTGACAGAAAAAAGTCGCAATTGTCAGAATAAAGTGGCAATTGACAGAATAAAGTGGCAATTGACAAAAAAAGTCGCAATGACAAATAAATATCTTCCATGTCCGCTCTGCGCCTTCGTATCTTCATATGAATTTAGCATCAACATTTAACTTTCTTAATCACCATTAGTGATACCACCATAGGTATACCATATAGCTATTTCTGTGAAGTTTAGGCACAGAAGGTAGAAACACCCAAACAAAATTCTGATGCGATAAAAATAATAGATGAAGCTTGAGCAAGGGTTGTTTAAAATTTATGAACAAAGCAGCGCGTTTGTTCTGATGGGAAATGTGGGAGCACGACGATCTTCAATCTTGCACATTTCATAACTCCCACTCTTATTTAATTCTTAATATGCCAGACATGTCATCCACCCCGATTGTGCACTTTTTCGAAAAAGGAATTGTGGTTCTTCTCTGTTCTTCCTATTCGAAATAGGTTCTACCCACTACGTAGACCTCGACGTAGACCTACTACCTCTAGCTGAAGATATCATTTTAGACAGGTCTGCCATGACCTTAACAAAGTGAAACATTTGTTAGCATAAAAACTGAAGAAGTACGGAGTTCTTCAGGCTCTCTGGCGAGAACGGACATATTCATCATTCATTTCGCGCTTTATGCGGTCAATCAATTATGGACCATAAAAGACATGTTCTTTTACGAGAGGAGAGATCGATCCTTCGGAGAAGCGGATGAATGATGCAGGAAGGGATCATTATAAAATAGCGTGCATAAACGTGTCTGGCTTTGATAGGCACCTACGTGTTGGTGGGTGACTTCGGTTTCCGCTTCCGCTACTGATCAATCGGCAATCCCTTGCGGTGATAAGACAAGAGAGGCAGTCCTGGAGGGCTCGTCCTACAAGTGAATTAATAGATCACGCAGACGGCGGCGCGTGGAGCTCTCGAATCCATCAGTACAGACAACACTCCAGCTCCCAGCTTCGATTGATTGAGTATACGAGCGGGTAATCACGGCCAATGCTGCCAATTATTTGGAAGGGAGTATTCCATCAGTAACATACTTTACAGTACGTTTCTGAGATGCACCACGAGCACGTTCCAAATGAAATTGTTCGAATTCTAAGGTTCATCAAATAGTGAATGTTTAAAGCACAGCTGTGTGAAGCTTGAAACTCAGTAAGCTCTTCCCAAGTGGCTCTTCCGTATTCCTGATGCTTGTAAAACTTTGGCAACAGAGTAAACATATGGTAGAGTGTTACAAAGCTAGGCTGATAATTGCTACTAAATCATGTCTAAGATTCACTTGGTAGTAACAACATGTAACGATTCATTTTCACGTTAAAGACACTATCCTTTTATTTTCAATATATTGAAATTCCTTCCGACGGATTCGGTCTCGGTCTGATACTTACTCCGCGCAAAGTTATCCAAGTGCCAGGGTCTTCTATCTATTTCTCCGGCATTTTGCGTGTGACTTCGATCGCATTCTTCCTGTTTGGACCATCATTCTAGCGTGGATCTCAGGATTCTCAGGTAAGTATCTATCATCAAAATAAGGGTTTATTTGGGTTGATGAAAATCTGGTAAATGTCCTGGGCTGGAGTCAGGGCCGTGGCGTGGTAGTGTAGCACCTGAAGCAAAGAAGCCATTTGGCGCCCTATCCGAAAAGAAAAGGCGAGCAAAGTAGCGCCGCAAGCGAAATTTTTTCAGATAATAATAATAATAATGCTAATAATAATAATAGAAGAATCATTGATTTCGATTGTTTTCCCCATTTTGTTCAATTGTTTTAGGTACTTTGTAAATTGATTTTTCATGATGATATTCCTTTTCACTTATTTTTTTAATTTCACTCGTATCAATATTTTTTTTACCAATAATGGTATAGTGGTACTTTACCAATAATGGTATGATGGTATCCATCTTTTTATAGAAACATGATGTATTCATCTGATTTAAGTATGTTTTTCAATTTGTATTGAAGCGTTTCTTGTACATAGAAAGTAATACTTACTTCATCGTCTGGTAAAAGGTCTAGGGGGAAATTCGCCGGAAACCGGATTTTTTTTTCGTAGGTAATAATTAAGCATACACTTTTTATTATTACGTTTTTTTTTTATTGTGAATTTGCAGATTAATTTTCCTTAGATCTTAGAAATCTTGACCTATAGGTACCTAACTACACACGCCTCGCGAGAATTTTCCAATTTTACCCAGGTAGGCACTTTGCTGTCAGTGCTGATAGTGAATTTTGATCAAAAAGCTTGGATTTTGGCGCCCTTGTACAAATGACGCCCTGGAGCAGTCGCTCCACAGATCCATGCCACGCCACGGCTCTGGCTGGAGTAGAGCTGAGAGCCATAGTTGTGACGCTGATGAAGTACTGCTATTCAGAGGCCGGCTGGATTCAAGAAGCTATGACATGCGAACAAATACCCGTTCTTGTTAAAATACATGAATACATATAGAAAGTTATATTTAGAGGAGAGTTTCAACTTTGTTTAAGAAAAATTTACATCGGTGACTCAAAGGTCAATAGTTACGAATTTTTGAAAATGACTCCAAAGCTACGGCTTGGCGGCAAATTATTATTTGTTATTTGCTGACGCTTGAAATCTTCCTCTCTGAACGGGACGGAGTTCTAGACAAGAAAGATTTCAACTCCAATGAGTGGCTCATGACCTTGGCGAGTGAGCTGGGGTCACTCGCCACATACCTCGAGAGTTTTTGGGCTGCAGCGCCGGGTGGTTCGAATGATGCCTGGCATTGGTTACCGTGATGATGTCAAAGATAAGTTTATTGATATGGGATTACTAACGTTTCCAAGTTTGTACATATTTCAGTGCCTCATACTGGGTAAGAAAAACATTAACATTTATAGGAAGCACGAGGATATACACGATTATCGGACTAGAAATAGAGATCGACTGGTAGTAAATCATATTAGACTAGCAAAAAGCCGATACAGCAAAAATTACTTCTGTCCAACATTCATTAATAAGTTACCACTAGAAATAGTGCATTTGTCTTTACCTAAATTTAAAACAGTTGTAAAGTCCATGCTCCTGAAGGAAGCATTTTACTCTATCCAGGAATATGACCAGTACGGTTTCACCTTAGATGATTTTGAGCTCGGTCATCAAGGTCGATTTTAATTATTTTATTGTATATAATGTGTATTCTGTCTCTTTTTTGTCAGTTTTTTACTCAATTGTGTGTAATTGCATTGTTTGTTGCATTCTTTTACTTATTTTATCTTGTATTATTGTTGACGATTGAAAAACCTTGTTGGCTGAGAAAATAAATGAATATGAATTTGAAATTTGAATTTGAGAGATTTCAACTCCAATGAGTGGCTCATGACCTTGGTACCCGAAGCAAAAAAATCTTTCCAAAATAACGATAAACAATTACAATGATAACATTTTGAACAGTTATCACGTAGAGACAAGTACACTCGTTCTTATGAGAGTACATGGTCGCATGGAGGGGGCTATATTAGGAAAAGAATTTCACCTTTCTTTCGTTAGAAACTCCTCTTTGATATACATACCCGGGTCAATAAAAACGAATTCTTGAAAACGACCGCAAAGCTACAATTCGGCTCTTTGGTTTAAGGGGTGTAGCGATATTGATTATTGTGTATTATTGTAATTTTCGATTCCTGATCGAACGACAACAATTTTCAATTTAATTTTTCTTGGATTTTTGTTTTGTTTTTGTTTTTGACAATGAAAACTGCAAGAAGTTTTTTCATATTAGAACAATGCAAAATGTTCACAACCCGGTCGGTAGCACGGTGGACTCGGCCCCGCTGTCAAAAATGGGATTCCGCTACAGAATATCACTACCAGAAGCGACAGTGCCTTACCACCAAATTCATATTTATACGTGTGGCGATTCTCTTGTGCATTTCGACCCTTAGATCGTAGTGTTACGAGTTTCGAAGCTCTAGGAACTCGATACCATACGCGTTGTATTGGACCGTTTGATTTACATGGAGATATCAACAGGCGGGTAAGATACATCAGCCCAATTGGCGGAGGCGCCATTCGAGAACACGTTGGTAATGCACGCGAAAGGTGTAGGATTGTTCGAGAGTCTCCTCGAAGCCATATGCCGCGGTCGGAGTATATAGCAGGCTTAACAGTCATGGTATTTGAACACCGTTGTATCGGCCGGCAGACTAGTTTTAAATTCAGAGCGATAACAGCAAGAAAGAATTGGCGATATACCTGAGCGCGAATAATTCTTGACGTGTATATATAGTAGTACACAGTAATAAACTGTGTGTTATACTGGAAATTTCCCACTGTTTATCTACTTGTTGTTATCGTCATTGTTACATTTCCAGAAAAAACTAACCGAAAAACTTGAGTGTTGTTTTATGCGACATACATAGTTGCAGCGGTACGCTTTTTGATTCTGCATTTTGTGATACTGCAATGAAATTTGGCATATGCAAACTACATAAAATTTCAAGTGATTTGACCCGCAGCACTCAAAAATGTGTTCATTAGGGGGCGACTGGGGGCCCCTCAAAATTTCAAAATGTCAGAATTTTGCCCATGCGCCATTCATTACCGCCCTATATACCGTACAGGACCTAAACAACTTTGTTCTTGACCATCATAACATTTTTCGTCATGTCAATTCCATTCTTCTCATAGGTGAGAAAGTACCGAAACCGGTGCTCTTGGGCGGAGTGGTGTGAATTGACATTTTGGCCGCTCCCGGTAGAAAAGCAAAAATGCCAAATTCAATCTAAGGCCGTTTCATCATCCACACCGTTGAAGAAAACTTCAAGCTATATATTAGTACAACCATAATCATATTTATCGGAATAAAACATTGAAATAAGTAATGTTGAAAATAATGGTAAGTTGAGGTCACCCCTTCGTTGAAAAATAGAACAGCAAAACTTTTATTCTCATAAATGAATCAAGGGGATGCGGATTTATCGATGATCACACAAGAACGGCTCAACAATCTATTTGTGGCCCAAAAAAATTATTTTTTGATTTGTTGACCAGACAAAGAAATCTTTTATTTTCTGCAAGAAGGATGGAATTGACATGACGAAAAATGTTATGATGGTCAAGAACAAAGTTGTTTAGGTCCTGTACGGTAGATAGGGCGGTACTGAATGGTGCATGGTAAAAGCTCTGAAATCTTGAAATTTTTAGGGGCCCCCAGTCGCCCCCTAATGGACAAATTTTTAAGTGCTGCGGGTCAAATCACTTGAAATTCTACGTAGTTTGCATATGCCAAATTTCATTGCAGTATCACAAAATGCAGAATCAGGGTCATTTCGCTGGCGTACCGCTCTAACTAACACTGGCGTGCAAAAATAACGTAACACCAAAATTTTTCCATAACTTTGAAGTCGTTTTTTTTTTCAAACCGTTCGTTCGTCTGATTTGAGAAATTCCTCTTTTAGGTGAGAGGTTGAATTCTCAAGAATAACAGTTTGTAAGAAATAATCAAAAAAAGTCAATAATGGCTATATACCGGGTGTGACATTGTTGTTGTGTTTTTTCCCTTATTTTTGGAGCCCCACATGGAGAGTACCATCCAAAGTCAAAGATCACGATTCATGGCCAACTGTACCCTGGTCTTTTTTTAACATTCTTGTTTTTGTTTTTAAGGAAGATACTTTTTTCCACATCATGTTTTTTCTCATTTTGAGGGTTAGTCACTATTCAAGAAAAGGAATGTGTCCATTGCTCTTGTAATTATTGTCACAAGTTGCACCAGATGATGCCCGCTTACAAAAATCTTCATTTCCTCAATTTTAGGCTATGTACCGGGTGTGGCATAGTGTCGATCTTTTCGATATCTTAGAAGCCCCCTGTAGAGAGTTCCGGCGAAGGTATAAAATGGCAATTCAAGGCAAGCTGTACGTACCTAGCTCTATCCTTTCTTAATTCTTCTTTTTTTTGTTTGCACCATCCGGTGCAACTTTGTGTTAATTCCTCAAGAACTGACGTAATGAAATGAAACAAAAACAAGAGTGCTACGAAAAGATCAGGGTACAGTTGACCATGAATCGTGATCTTTGACTGTGGATGGTACTCTCCGTGTGGGGCTCCAAAGGGGAAAAACAACACCAATGTCACACCCGGTATATAGCCAAAAGTGGGAAGATACAGATTTTTGTGAGCGGGTACCATCTGGTATCCGGTGCAACTTTGTGACGATAATTACAAGTGCAGTGAACACATTCCTTTTCTTCAGAGATGACTCTTCTTGAATAGAGAAAAATTATATCTTCCTTAAAAATTGACATAATGAAATGAAAGAAGAACAGGAAGGTTAAGAACATACCTGGGTACAGTTGGCCATGAATTGTGATCTTTTACTGTGGCTGGTACACCCCATGCGAGGCTCCAAAAATATGGGAAAAAACACAACACCAATGTCACACCTGGTATATAGCGATTATTGACTCTTTTTTTTTATTATTTTCGAGATTATTTCTTACACATTGTTATTCTTGAGGAATAAACCTTTCACTTGAAAGATGAATTTCTCAAATAAGACGAACAGTTTGAAGAAAAAAAAAACGACTTCAAAGGTGTGTCAAAATTTTGGTGTTGCGTTAATTTTGCACGCCAGTGTATTTTATACGGTGTTTTTCCTTGATTTTTGTAATATTATTCACCTAGTACTAATATGAACCACTTGTACAAAATACACTAAGTAAAAAAATAGCATCAGCAGTCTGCAGTCCAGTCTTTTGGGAAATAGAACCCCGTGCAGAGCTTTTCCACAGTTTTTACCACGTTCCTAGTTGGATTCACAACCAGTCATCCACACCACACCTATATGCTCTCACAACTCATACCCCCATCCCACATAGCCAACTTTAATTACCCAATATGGAATTGCACTGGCGCTATAGTTTATGGCTTGATTAAAACTTGGGCTCTGCGAGCGTGGGGATAAAAGTTACGTACGAACAACTTGAAAAAGATGAATAATGCTCAAAACCGTGGTGCTGGATGCCAGAGCTGACCGAAAATTAAAAACGTTACGGTGTAGGATGTGCACATTTCTTAATTAGATTGGTCGGCATGGGACCGAGCTTAATTAAAATCATGTCGCAATTAGACGCCGGTCGTCCACGCGGAATTGTTGGAACTTATGGTGTGCGACTCGCATCAAGGAAAATCATTTGAGGTCGATTTGCGGAAATTTAACGTTCAAATTTCAAGTATATAGATATGGGTAAGTAATTAACTAATCACCTACTGTGACTTATAAACTGCATGCTTTTACATCACATGATGTTTAAAAAAAAAATAAACCTAGCCAAGGTTATGTTTTCCTAGTGCCAAATTTTGATGTGCACAGCCATGTGATGAATTTCAATTAATTTATTTTTATAATTCGGATGTCTATTCTGAACAACCGTTTAATAGTTTTGGCAACTGTAAAAATTTTGTTGTGTCAACTCACCGATGTACGCTCTGACGTCATAACTGGTGCCTATGGGAGCCCCGCTGTACTCTTTGGCGGGAACTAACTGAACACTAGGTGGCGCTAAAGGCGTTATCTCCATGCTGAAGGGGTAGGCGTTCGAGCCCAGGCGTTTCAGCAAAGCTTCCTGTAAAAAAAATAAAATGTGAAATCTGATGAGTCAATCAGGGATCGGGCATGTGAATCTAGGCGACGTAATTTACGCGTACCTATTTAGAGAATGGCGTAGACAACTGTCAAAGTCTAAATCTCTTTAGCATGCAGACAATGTAAATAATGTAGACGTGGGCAATGGACGTTTAAAAACATTAGTAAATTATAGGGGAAAATCACAAAATTCAAGAGGTTCATATTCATTTCCCGATTTATCAAGTACGAATACACACCTCAAGTTAAGCTTTGCACCATGATACCTCACTAAATAGAAGGAACAAACATGCAAATAATCGCGCCTCTTAGGACCGTAGCGGACCCATCGCATGATTAATAAAACAAGGTTCTCCACCCACCTACCACGACACCGGACCAACAGACCAGAACCACACAAGCACACAGACGTATGTTTCGCCCCTCCTGAGGGCCCATCAGTGCGCAGAGGTCAAAGTCCGGCCATCCGGTATTGAGAGAAATATTTGTGATATACACGGGGGACTCCTAATATGTGAGTTTCCCAAGCGGCGCCATCTATGGAAGGCATTCCGCGATACCATAATCCAAATTATTCACTAATTAAGTTGGAATATACGAAGGCGCAGAGCGGACATCAGAGTTTTTTTTATGATTTCGAAAAAAACACGAAATTATGGGAATAAAGTCAGAATTCTGAGTTTAAAGTCGGAATTCTGAGTTTGAAAGTCAGAATTCTGAGATTAAAGTCGGAATTCTGAGTTTGAAAGTCAGAATTCTGAGTTTAAAGTCGGAATTCTGAGTTTGAAAGTCAGAATTCTGAGTTTAAAGTCGGAATTCCAAGTTTAAAGTCAGAATTCTGAGTTTAAAGTCGGAATTCTGAGTTTAAAGTCGGAATTCTGAGATTAAAGTCGGAATTCTGAGTTTGAAAGTCAGAATTCTGAGTTTAAAGTCGGAATTCTGAGTTTGAAAGTCAGAATTCTGAGTTTAAAGTCGGAATTCTGAGTTTAAAGTCGGAATTCTAAGTTTAAAGTCGGAATTCTGAGTTTAAAGTCGGAATTCTGAGTTTAAAGTCGGAATTCTGAGTTTGAAAGTCAGAATTCTGAGTTTCAAACTCGGAATTCTGCGCGCGCACAATTCCGAGTTTCAAAGTCAGAATTCTGCGCGCGCATCGGCAGGAATCGAGCCGGTTGATTAAATGGCCTCTCCTTAGCGCAATACGAACACTTGGTACAATCGAACCACTCGATGGCGTCGGCGGCGACATGGCTCCACCCGAATGAAGTTCCTTTGTGCTTTGAACTCGGCTTCGAACGATGAGCCTCGATAAGAGCATTCGGCGCATTGTACAAAAGCAACAATAACAATAGCATATTACATAGGGTTGTGAATAATGCTATAGGTATGCTATTACAGCTGTGTCACGTTATAACGCAAAGGTGGAGGGGGGAGGGGACGGCGCGAAATTATCAATGTAGGTACCTATCCATGTGTTTGTCTGTAATGTTCGTATAAGTCGAAACGCTTATGGCTCTTGTAGTTGCAGTAGATGCAAGAGAACTGTTCCGGTTTGACAATGGCATTGTACAGTTCGGCTGCATGAACATTTTTGTAATTTCTTTGGACGTGTTGGTTGAGTTGGAAGAAGAATTCAGTCAGTCCGATACGAACATTGCGAACAGTTGGACGTGTCCACAATTTGGGTTGTTAGTAGGTACCTACCTAATCCCGTTGGTCGGAATTTGTCAGTGGCACCAAATAGTGCCCCAGCTATGCGCTTGACAGTCACGATACTGCCAGCCCAACGAAAACATTACTGCGCTGCGCTTCGGGATTTAAAGAGGCGCCGCAGCTATAATAGGTAGCATATAGCATTTTTCACAACCCTATGTAATAATATGCTATTGTACCTACAATGCGCCGAGTGTTCTTATCGAGGCTTATCGTTCAAAGCACAAAGGAACTTCATTCAGGTGGAGCCATGTCGCCGCCGACGCCATCGACTGGTTCGATTGTACCAAATGTTCGTATTGCGCGAAGGAGAGGTGTGAAGAAGCACATGATGACGCACGCTACGGACAAAGAATTAACCAGATCGGCTGTGTGGAATGTCCGTATCGTGTTAAGGAAAAAAAGGGTTTAGACTCGGGTTTAGAAAAGGCACAAGTTGTTACATCTCTCGAAGATTTTATTAAATACCTAGCGAGTAAGTAGGTATCGTTAGGGTCGTCAACTTGTCAATCACTATTAAATCAACCGGCTCGATTCCTGCCGATGCGCGCGCAGAATTCTGACTTTGAAACTCGGAATTGTGCGCGCGCAGAATTCCGAGTTTGAAACTCAGAATACCGACTTTCAAACTCAGAATTCCGACTTTAAACTCAGAATTCCGACTTCAAACTCAGAATTCCGACTTTAAACTCAGAATTCTGACTTTAAACTCGGAATTCCGACTTTAAACTCAGAATTCTGACTTTCAAACTCAGAATTCCGACTTTAAACTCAGAATTCTGACTTTCAAACTCAGAATTCCGACTTTAATCTCAGAATTCCGACTTTAAACTCAGAATTCTGACTTTAAACTCGGAATTCCGACTTTAAACTCAGAATTCTGACTTTCAAACTCAGAATTCCGACTTTAAACTCAGAATTCTGACTTTCAAACTCAGAATTCCGACTTTAATCTCAGAATTCTGACTTTATCTCCATAATTTCGTGTTTTTTTTTTCGAAATCATAAAAAAAACTCTGATGTCCGCTCTGCGCCTTCGTAGGAATAAGCTCGCATTTTGTGATTCAAACCAAGAACTTCGTGACAATTGTTCTTAGGACTAAAATAACTCATTTAGCCCACTGCATTATTCGATTATCCTCTGATAGTCCGAGATATAGGGGTACAAAACAAACTTCACTAATATTTTTGCTGAGCATCAAACGCTACTATTGGATCAGGTTTGCTCTGCGTCTGCATGATTCGAACCTATAAATCACGATGCCATTGTCAGCAGCATGATGCAACACTCGAGAGAACAGTTGTTGTTAAGATTGATGCTACGGCTATAAGTAAAGAAGTCTTCAAACGCATAAACGAAGCTTTATAGGCAATTTTTATTTACTCCCTAGCATCAACTCCAACGCAGCAACAAATTAAATAAATGTTGAATAATTACCGCGACCACTTGACTCCACCACTGGAGTACCACCAGTGACCCATCAGTAAGGCGTCATAAATTGATCATCCACAGGTCATAAACAATGGTGGACCTGGCACAGTCCTAGGAGGTGATTTTCGATTTTTTTTGGCACCGAAAATTGACATCTCCAGCAGCTCTGATTCGCACAGAGTGGTTCAGGTGTCAAACTGTGGAAGATTGAATGTGCTTTCATATCATATGTGTACCGGGTGATCATTTGAAAACCATCCACCTGCAATAACTCCCGATTCCTAGTGAATTTTTTTTCGAGCAAAACAGGTTGATTTTTATATCGAGGGGGACATCTAAAACATACATTGGCAAATTCCTATCTTTAGCTCCCTCGCCTCCACTCACCCTAACTTTGAAATTTCAAATGCCACCACCTACCTTGAGATACATCAAATTGAATAGAAATAAATTTCTTTCCTGGAAAACATATTTTCAAAATTTCTAACCCCACTTCCCCTGTTTCTAAAAATTCTCTGACTGTCCCATTTTAAATTCTGATCCCCTCAATTCCTTCCAATTTACTCAGCGTCATCCTAGATAGCATCAAAGAAGAGAATTTTCGGTGGAAAAAGTGCTATCTAAATTCATCCCTTTGCTCTCCCCCACCTCAACTTCAAAATTCAACAAAACACCACCTATTTTGTGATACATCAAATTGAAGGGAATTGTATTCTCTTTCTGGAAACAGTTTTTTTTTATTTTCAACCCCTCCCCCAATATATTGGACATTTGGAGTATTTTAGGAGAGAAATGGGGGGTTTTGAGAATTTTTTTGAATTCTGTTCATGAAGAGAATTTAATTTCTTTCAGTTTGATGTATCACAAGGTAAGTATTGCTATTTAAAATTTTTCAGGTGAGGTGGGGGGAGCGAGGGTGAATTTAAGTGTCACTTTTTCCACAGAAAATTTTCTCTTTCGAATGCTTTGCAAGATGACATTGACTGCATTGAATAGAAGTGAGTGGTCAAGAATATGAAATTGAACACTCAAAAAATTTCAGGAAGAAGGGGGGTGAGGTTGATATTATTGACATTTATTATACAACGGAATTAATTATACATTTTAAATTTACGACAATATCGGAAAGCGTCTGTTCTTTTACCTCCGGTACCTTCTTCTTATTGTTATCATTCTTATTATTATTATCATCACAGATCAATATGGGGGGGAGCATATGCCCCCCATGCTCCCCCCATAAATACGCCACTGGCCGCATTGTCAAAATTTCCTCTAGCAAATACAGGACTCACCGTATACCTCACCTCACTTACTGTAAACTCAAATTTTGAAAAAATAATCTTTGGACTTTGAAAATATCTTTAGGAACAAACTGATGTAGCTACCTCCTTATAGCTTTCAAAAAATACCTGAATGGTAAATTTCTGTCAAGGAATAAGCCCGCTGGAATTGATTCCGCAACGTCTTATTTCACCAATTAAACTCCATCCTTAATGAAGGAGGGACCTTTTCAAACAAATCCGGAGTTGCCAAGCAGAATCGCAATTATCTAATTTTCAAGATAAACACACCGCAGCAGTAATCGACGTTTTTGTATGTTTATCTTACTTTCATAATTTTCAATACATACTGTAGCTATGAACTAGGAACACCTTCGCTATTTTAAATATCAATGAATCTCTTCTACCTATATCTATGATTCATTAGTGTGAAGTCAAGCGTATCAGTGAACCCCAAACTCCATGGATTTTAGCAATTAGTGCTCAATTAATCACGAACATGTAGGTACCTATCCAAACACTTTAATTGAGAAGGGTGTAAAACAGAATTAGTATTGGTGGAAGCGGAAATTGCAAAAATCACGTTAGTTAGCGTTGGCTTCTCGGGAACGTTAATAGAATTCTCCAGGAAACACACCTACATAGGTAGGTAGTAGTAGGTATACCCTGCTATACCTGATGAGGTTCTCAAAATTGTTCGAAATCCTGCAAAAACTCTGACGCTAATGAGATTGAACATAAAATGCGGCTTTGATGTTTCAATCTGTCTTTTTTGATGAATTGTGTTGTCTTGAAACAAATTCAATGGGAAAAGCCCTTCTGATTGGAACATGGAAGAGCTTATGGTGTCAATGATTTTTTTTTTAATTCAAGATACATTTTAATTAACAGTTTACTACACCAGTTCACGAAGCAATAAAAAGCAGTTTTACAGCCGTTAAAGTGTCAATTTTTGTAACATTAAACTAGCTTAGCCCGTTTATTATTTACGACAGTTTTAATACAGCGAACTCCGGATAATTGGTCGTATCCTATTCGCGACTTTGAGTAAGTAGCATGCAGTTACTGAGCGAGAAAAGATGAATGAAATCAAAGGCGGCCCGGGCGGTTTTGGTGTCTAAATGGCGGTAACACATCTCTGCACCCCCTTAGTCGCATTTCTACGGATGACATGTCCAAATTTCCAACATTTCGATATTTTAATATCAGTTTGACAAGAAACGTAGAGAATCTTACTTTTGCATAAGCCAGTTTCACACCAGGTAAAAGGGCGGCAAGTCTACAATGCCTAACTAGCAAATCTAAGACCACAGCATTTATGTCAATGGGTTCCTTCCCCAGGATTAATCGGGGTTTTCGATTAATCGATGATTTTTTTTGCACGCTAAAATAATCGATTAATCAAATGTATTGCCCAGCGCTACTCATGAGCTGCTTATAACGTATTTCTTCAAGCCACTCCAGTGTCCAATTTGAAGAAAAAAACCGCTGTAAGTCACGAGACATTCCGTGAAATTCGGACCACATCAGTCAAACGGTAATTTTTTGGTGAAGAGTTGATGGTTAGAGAGTTTTATAAGCAGGTGATATTTCAACCAGCTTTTGAAGCGCCTATTTGCGAAATCGCGCTGCCTGGCAATAGCCTTACCTCGAGCCAAACATGGGACGATGGCTTCACTCCAGTTAAGTGACAGTTTGACCGCGACAACGCTTAGCGCGACCAAAATTTGAATGGGAGGCCGCCGGTTGGTAGTGCCAGTGGGAGAGCCGCTAGCGGATCTCTTCTGATTGGCGGCCTTATTGTGAGTGGAGAAGATAATATCGTAGGAACTCTAGAACCACGCAAATCACATTCACGAGGTACACACCTATGTAAATACCTATGTATTTTATATTTTTCGATTTTTTCATTCAAAATTGATACCGGAGTTTTCCAAACGACATTCTTATACTTTGTGGAGATTACTAGATTGCCATGCTGTGCCTACCAGACACAGTTTCCACCGTGCTGTAATATAACGGGGGAAATCGTACAGTAAGAAAATCCGTCTCGATGTCACATTCGCATAATTATTATGTGTACCTTGGACAGACGGACCGCATGGGCTCACCGGCACCGCAGGAAGATAAAATAAAATAATAATAAAAATTATTACTATATTATAGGTACTTTATGGAGAACATTATTGATGAAAATAGATAGATATTTATTGTATTAGGGGTATGAGTGAGACTTCATGTGACGGAGGTGGAAGTTTAAGCGCCGAGCGCAGCGAGAAAGAAACAAAAAAGTCTAATCGTGAAAAAAATCATGTCGAGAGTATTCTGCCCTTCAAGTGACCCATAATAATAATAATGATAATAAAAAAACAAGATGCTACAAACCGTTAGGGAGCGGAGCGGGAGTACGAAAAGAACACCTCTTCGAACGTTGTTTGCTAATTGATTCATACCTATAGAAGTTCCACTTCTTCCGAGGGTGACTATGGTCACGCACCCACGTTTTTTGGTGATGCCTTGGCTACTGCGGTTGATCTTCCGATTAGGTGCATAACACATCCCATATACAGGTTGATTCATGAGTGACCTTACATAGGCTAATGGGAGATAGAGGACTTCGAGGCAAGTCAGGATCCACTAAAGAAATTTTGTTTTCTCCATTGGTTACGAAGATACAGGGTGTTTTGTGTGTTTCGTATAAAACTTTGATAAGCGATATTTCTGGAACGGCTAAAGATATTTTCTTGAAATTCACCAGTAATATTTCTCTATTGGAACTTACCCTAAAGCAATAATGGGTGAGTCAAAATCCAGGGCCGGGATTGAAAAAATGTGCCCCTTTTTCATTTGATCAAAAAGTATATTTTCTGACCGCTTTTCTGAAAAACTGCTATCGGATTCAAAAAGCTAAGGAAAAATGCTTGAAGAATCACTCTTCAATTTAGAAGGCACACCTGAACCGTTTCGACATAGAAATTGAAAGTGAAATTTATGGGTAAGTTTCCATTTTTGACCGGACATAATCGACTCATTGTTTGATTGAATTCATTCAAATCATTTTTTAGCTTGTCTCTGTGGACTAGAAGGACGTGGTAGGGAGAAAAATTCCATAGCCGAAGATTTTTTTTTGACAACCAAATCGAGTGTAATTTTGGTTTCACTCTCGATTTTGTCATTAAAAAAAATGGTCGGCTCTGGAATTTTTCTTTCAACCAAGCTCTTCTATTCAACAGAGACAAGCCAAAAAATTAACTTTGATGAATTCAATCAAACAATGAATCAATAATGTCCCGTCGAAAATGGGAACTCACCCACAAATTTTACTTTCAATTTTATTGTCGAAACGGTTTAGGTGTACCATCTAAATTAAAGTGTGATTCTTAAAGCATTTTTCCTTAGCTTTTCGAATCTGATAGCAGTTTCTGGTCCTGGACTCCTGGATTTTGACTTACCCGGTATGGCTTCGGGATGAGTTCCAACAGAGAAATATTACTGGTGAATTTCAACAAAATACTTCTGGCCGTTTCAGAAATATCGGTTATCAAAGTTTCATACGAAACACACAAAACACCCTGTATCTTCGTAACCATTGAAGAAAATAAAATTTCTTCAGTGGATCCTGACTCGCCTCGAAATCCTCTATCTCCCATTAGCCTATGTAAGGTCACTCATGAATCACCCTGTATAGGCATGGGCTCCTGTAGGGTGTGCCAACCAATAATAATGATGATAATAATAACACAAGTAATTCGCAACAGGTCTATTCACGAAAAGAATATAGAATATAGGACTGATCACAAAGTTGATTCGAGTTTCGCAGGCGGAGAGTTTGACCAAGACATCAGCGCAGCTACATGTGGGGCTGTCTCTCGATAGTAAATGAATTCGCGAATAACTCGGAAAATTCCATCAACAAGTAGTAGCAAGTAGCAGTATGAAGTAACTATAGATTGGTATATCCTTCGGCCTTCGCCTTCACAAGTTAAAAATGACCGTTTTCCGGGCGCGCAAAGTTTTCTTCGCCGCTGGGTGAAATCGATTTTCAGGACGACAAAGATATATTATTTCAGGTCCCATCACCGACGAAAACGTTTATTGTTGGAAGCGACCAGCCCGCCGCAGTTTTACTCCATACAGCCGGCTTTTATATTGGCGAGCCCTCGTAATTGGGTTCTTGGGAATCCCCTCACTACGGCAGCCAACTGCATAATACGCCTACCCGGGGAGGTATAGGTAGGTAGGTATAGTGACGCAAAAAACCGTTTTAAAAAGACCTACAGTATCTTCAGTTCATTGAGTCCTCATACGGCTTACTGCGATGGAAATGATCAAACGTAAATATTTGTACAGTCGATCTCTTCTTTGCCGCCGGAAACCTCCCTCGTCACGCCGGGGGTGATTCGCCGTTTGTAAATCATCGGATTTGCGAGGCATTGTACATTCAAATTGAACGTAATTTGATCAATGTATCGAAATCGAATCTTGGCGCGATATTTAAATTACTAATAACCCTGTTTTCGGTCGGTAAGTGCATGGAGCGCTTCTCCCGAATCAATAATGTGAACCCTCTCGTGTAGGTATACCTAATTTCACCGCTGTTTTGGCTCACTTTGGTCGTTCCTGAAGTTTGTTTCTGTCCGTCATTGTTTTCAGCAGAAAATTTCCATGAGTTACTCGAGGTGTACACCCCCACACAATATTGATTCATATACATTGTACCCATTCGGTTCCCTCAAGGAAAACTTTATTGTTGTCCCTTTCTCTTTCGGTCGTAAGAATAGGTGAACAGGTATCCTTGAGCAAAAAAATGAATAGAAAGTAAAAGTTGTGTCTCTCCGTCCTATCAAATATATTAAATATTATATTATAATAATAAATATTTCGTGACACGGAAACACGAATTAGCCAAGAGAAAAATGGTTTCATGACAGGTCGAAAATGTATGAATAATTAGTTTGTTTTACAACAGCTAATGGAGAAAAGAAGAGAAAAAGGAAAGGACACATTTGCAGCATTCGTAGATCTAGAAAAAGCCTATGACTCCATAGTCCATACCGAGGAACATATTGTGGAAAGCGTTGACAAAATTTGAAGTTTCTTACAACTTGATAAAGATCATACGAGAATTATATAAAGACAATTATATAGTTATAAAAACTCAAAATCAACAGTCGAACCCTATAAAGACATCAAAAGGATTGAGACAAGGATGTAATGTATCACCTCTTCTATTCAACATATATTTGGAATGCGCATTGAAGAACTGGAAAAGGAGAGCTATTGGAATGGGAGTACCTATCAATAACAAGTACTTATTCACTATACATTTCGCAGACGATCAGGATGTCATTGGGCAAGATGCCTTTGATTTGGAATTTATGTTGAAAAGGTTGAACTAGGAATATCAAGAATGGGGTTTAAAAATCAACACTAACAAAACAAGACAGAGTCCGAAATCAAACAAGTCGAACACTTCAAATATTTGGGAGTCGAGATTAACAAAGATGGATTTGGGACACATGAAATTAAAAGGCGTTTAGAACAAAGCAGAAAAGTTTTGGGATGTTTAAACTCAATCTGGTGGGATAAAAATTTAACCATCAAAACCAAAAAATATATTTGGAAAATGCTGGTAGAATCGGTGCTTCTTTATGGTGCAGAGATTTGGACTGTTAACGCGGAATACCACAGAAAAATAAATGCAGTTGAGATGGACTATTTGAGAAGAGGTGCAAGGATGTCAAGGTTAGAACACATAAGGAATGAAGAAATAAGAAGAAGAATGAAAGCAGAGGAACAAACGGTCATCGATAGAGTAGAACATAAAGGTTTAAGATGGTTTGGACATGTCAAAAGAATGGAAGACGGGAGGTGGCCACTGGAGATGAGCTGTAAAGCACCAAGAAGGAGATCAGTTTGACGTCCAAGAACTACATGGAGAGATGGAATAAACAAAGCGATGGAGAAGCGAGGATTTGGCGAGGAGGATACAGGAGACCAAAATTATTGGCGGGCGAGCACGGGCATACAATAATTTGTAAAAAACCCGAAATATACATATATAATAATATTCATTATACCTACCTCCTCTACCTCTATTATGTACAAAATTTATAACTGATTAACTATAGCGTTGAGTGTCATGTTACTGTTTTCAGTATTTTCGTACCTACTATTTTTATACTAGAAATATGACACAAAAGACCAGGTTACTAGAGATAAATTCTGAATTTGTAGTGTCAAGTCATATATTTCTAGCTGGAGAATAGTACAAAAACAGTATTGTGGCATCGGGTTTTATTAAGGCTCTTTGTCAATAACTGAGGTCATATTGCAACCTCTGCTTGCTGAAATTTTATTTAGGTCACTATTGCCGAAAAAAAAATAGGGGCCAACTGAAGAGGTTTTGTCAACATAATGTATAGGTATTTTAAAATATCAGTTTTTGGAAAAAAAATCGAAAATTTTCGTTTTTGTTCGGAAAAAGACTCTTTATTTTTTTGGTCTCTTACTGTTCTTGAATGAGTGCCTCTAATTTTTTCCGTTTTTTGTTCCGGCAGACAGGTTTAGCCGAGGGTCACGACAGAAAAGTCTATATGTGTCTCTTTTGCACTGCCGATAGTCCGCGATCTGTCGTTGTGATAGAAATGACAACTTCTTAAAACAAGAACATTTTGCTTGCTATCTTCAAAACTTGATTCAGATTCATAGGTATTGTTACGATATTTCGCGTACGGGTTCGAATATAATTGAGACGATTGTTTTTAAACAAACACTGTTTATTTCTGCGTACTACTACAATCAATACACCAACAATTATTCACGCTTGGAATTATATCGCAGGTACTTCGCTTGTTTCGCACTTGTTATCCCTTCGCATTCCAATTCAATACTGCCGCGAGCTGCCGGCTGATGCCTTATATAAGGCCTCCGAATAATGTTCCCAAGCTTTCTGGTCTACTTCCAGCAAATTCCATGGTGGTCTGGCATATGCGGTTTCTAGATCATTCCTGAATAATCGTACACTTTACCCGTATAATTCTGCCGGGCTACGAGCGGCGCCTCCGCCAAAATGGACAGATCTTTCTTGATCGAGCATTGAAGTCTACCTTCAGTTTCACATACACGAACGCTCTGGGATGCACCAGATCGCTCCAGACTTCTACACTGCGATCTAATGATGGAAAGATCCAGAAACATCGAGTGTTTACCAATATGTACGAGATCGCCGCTCGTAACAGTATATACGGTAAATAATGTATATTTCACATAGTGATTATTCAAATGGTTTAGAATGGACGGCCTGGCCCACTTGTCGAGTGGGATGCGCACCTGCTCGGCGAAATGAAGCTCCGGGTTCGATTCCCGGTAATGTAAGTCTGAGTGTTGTGTCGTAAGAATAGAGTTTTCTCAAATTGTAACTGAGTAAAATAACGGCAGGAATAAACTCCTATGGCCATGATATGTGCCATCAGGAAAAAAACAATAACGGGTCAGTAGCTCACGGTAACACCGACCCTCGACCCAAGCCGTATTATACTCTGAACACCCTCAACACATTGATTCCTACATTGACACTTGATTTAAATTTACCTGAGTTATTACAGGTTTTGGCATTTGATTCAAATTTCGCGGGTGAAAGGTGGGTAATAATCGAGCTCGGTAATCTAGTCCAGGACCGTTTGATAATTTTATATGGTAGAGGTAGACATCTTTGATATAAAGCTGAGTTTTTGCAGAGACATTCGAAAGCATGTTCTTATTGACCAAAAAAAAGTCCTCAAGTGTCCCGTTGGCGCTAGCCGAGTTATGGGGTGAAAACCGCCCCTAAAAGTGACACGGTGCTGGTTTTTCTCATTTTTCTGCCAAACGGTCACTTGCACGTGAAATAAGTATAGGACTCAAAATATTCCCCACTAAAATCTGCATTGAAAAGGTCTCATCAACCACATGCCTAGGTCCCACCCAATTCGCGTAAACAGCGGTTGAAGTGGGGGGTAGTTTCAAGCGCGTCACGAGAAATTTATGTAACGCTGTGTTTCAAGGTAGATATCTGATAAATGGCTGATCTGACAAAAAAACCGTTGGGGACGAAATTGTTCATTATTATGTTCTGCATACGATGCATGAGCTGTCAATCCCTTTGGAAAAAATTTTTTGGGCTATATCACGAAAAAGTGCCCCATATGCAATGCAGAAATTTCAAATAAATTGAAATTTTACAATCGCTTTTGATCCTAAAAGGCCGGTCTTTGACACTGGTCATCACTGATATATTCTTAGTCAAATAAAAAAAGTCCCCGTCCATCCTCCCCACATTAACCAAGTTTTGAGGGGGTAAACCACCCTTAAAGTGACTTCCAACTGGTTTTTCTCAATTTTCGGCTAAACCGTTGCTAAAATGCAAAATTAATAGGTGACCGAAAATATTTCTGAGTAAATTTTGCATCGAAAAGGTTGAATACACTAATCAGCTAACTCCCACTCAGCTCTTGCAATCACCGTTCGAAGTTCTACAAGTTCGAAGAGCGCGATCTAGACACCCGCTCCGACGCTGCTTAACAGCGGATATCTCAAAAACGGCTTGTTGTAGAATAAAAATGAAGGAGGTTTAATTCATAGGGCGAAACATGTATTATGAGGTGCGGGTAATGATTTTCAGTTTTACGGGTGATATGAATGAGTTTCAGCGGTTCCTAAATCGTCTCCCAAATAAGAAAAATTAAAAATTTCATGGTTATGTGCCTGTTAAACACAGATTTCTTCGCAACTGATCAATATATAAATTTTCAATTGCCCGTCGCTGAATTGGCAAGAAATTGTGCATCGAATGAAGTTTTGCCCATTTGGCTGGTCCTCACCTAAGCTGTGCAAAACACGTACAAAATTTAGAGTAATTCCGAACACGCAGGGAAAATCTCGTATAACTCCGTCTATAGAAGCGTGTATCTCAAAACTGGCTGGTTTAACAGAAAAATGCGCCGAGGAAGAATTGATAGAGTGAAGTATCTTCTACAAGAAGCAGTCCTTGTTTTTTCTCTAACTGAAAAATTATATGAGCTACGCTCGTTTTTCATAAGAGTCTCGAGGAAAATAAAAATTTCCGACTGGGTTTTGCACAGTACCCTTATACAATGAATTATCTATTTTTAAAATGTCCAGAACAATAATTTTTATCATGGGTATCACAAAAATGGTGACTAGCAATGTATAATGATAATAATAATAGTCATAATAATAATAATAATAATAATAATAGTAATGGTAACAACACAAATTAAAAAAAAAAAACTGGTTTTCTCAAGTCCACCGAGTACAGCATCCAAGGCTGTAAAAAACAACATCTTTGAAATGTCATAATGTACACTGATTTTTCAAGAATAAGAACAATCATATTTGATTCGAAGGACGATGACGTAAACGTGTTATTGAAAAATCAGTGTAGGTACATTACTCATTCAGCATTCAGCTGAATGCCGCCTGGAAATAAAGTCAATTTATTATTATTATTATTATTATTATTATGACAATTCAAAGGCGGTTTTTTTCACAGCCTTTGGATGCTATACTCGGTGGACTTGAGAAAACCAGTTTTTTTTTCAATTTGTGTTGTTACCATTACTATTTATTATTATTATTATTATTATTATTATTATTATTATTATTATTATCAAGATACATTGCTAGTCACCATTTTTGTGATACCCATAATGAAAATTATTGTTCTGGACATTTTAAAAATATATAATTCATTGTAAAAGGGCACTATGCAAAACCCAGCCGGAAATCTTTATTTCCCTCGACACTCTCATGAAAAACGAGCGTAGCTCATAGAATTTTTCAGTTAGAGAAGAAACAAGGACTGCTTCTTGTAGAAGACACTTCATTCTATCAATTCTTCCTTGGCGCATTTTTCTGTTTAACCAGCCAGTTTTGAGATACACGCTTCTATAGACGGAGTTATACGAGATTTTCCCTGCGTGTTCGGAATTATCCTAAATTTTGTACGTGTTTTGCACCGCTTAGGTGAGGACCAGCCAAATGAGCAAAACTTCATTCGATGCACAATTCCTTGCCAATTCAGCGATGGGCAATTTAAAATTTATATATTGATCAGTTGCGAAAAAATCTGTGCTCAATAGGCACATAACCATGAAATTTTTAATTTTTCTTATTTGGGAGACGATTTAGGAACCGCTGAAACTCATCCATATCACCCGTAAAACTGAAAATCATTACCCGCACCTCATAAAACATGTTTCGCCCTATAAATTAAACCTCTTCCATTTTTATTCTACAACAAGCCGTTTTTGAGATATCCGCTGTTGAGCAGCGTCGGAGCGGGTGTCTAGATCGCGCTCTTCGAACTTGTAGAACTTCGAACGGTGATTGCAAGAGCTGGGTGGGAGTTAGCTGATTAGTGTATTCAACCTTTTCGATGCAAAATTGACTCAGGAATATTTTTGGTCACCTACTAATTTTGCATTTGAGCCACCGTTTAGCCGAAAATTGAGAAAAGCCAGTTGGAAGTCACTTTAAGGGTGGTTTACCCCCTCAAAACTTGGTTAATGTGGAGAGGATGGACGGGGACTTTTTTTATTTGACTAAGAATATATCAGTGATGACCAGTGCCAAAGACGGGCCTTTTAGGATCAAAAGCGATTGTGAAATTTCAATTTATTTGAAATTTCTGCATTGCATATGGGGCACTTTTTCGTGATATAGCCCAAAAAAAATTTTCCAAAGGGATTGACAACTCATGCATCGTATGCAGAACATAATAATGAACAATTTCGTCTCCAACGGTTTTTTGGTCAGATCAGCCATTTATCAGATATCTACCTTGAAACACAGCGTTACATAAATTTCTCGTGACGCGCTTGAAACTACCCCCCACTTCAACCGCTGTTTACGCGAATTGGGTGGGACCTAGGCATGTGGTTGATAAGACCTTTTCGATGCAGATTTTAGTGGGGAATATTTTGAGTCCTATACTTATTTTACGTGCAAGTGACCGTTTGGCAGAAAAATAAGAAAAACCAGCACCGTGTCACTTTTAGGGGCGGTTTTCACCCCATAACTCGGTTAGCGCCAACGGGACACTTGGGGACTTTTTTTGGTCAATAAGAACATGCTTCCGAATGTCTCTGCAAAAACTCAGCTTTATATCAAAGATGTCTACCTCATTTCAAATCGGTCCTGGACGCAGCAGGTAAATGTTACTATTCAATTTGGGAGACAATACATTTATGTGCTCGTCCCACTTTAGTACGGGGTCCAAATTGACTCCAAGAAATTTGACAAAATCAGAATTTTTATACCCAACATTCCGCGATGAAAAGACAACAGTCGACGTTTTAGCATGGTTCAAGCTGAGCTGATGTGATGAGAACCACTGCTCAGCATCCAAGAGCCAAGTTCTTTCCAAATTCAATACATGATCGACATGCTTTCCAGAGTTCAGCAGTGTGGTGTCATCCGCAAACATTATAAAATCGGAAGAGGCAACATTCAAGGGCAGATCGTTCACGTTAATCAAAAGGAGCAATGGCCCCAGGACCGAACCCTGAGGAACACCCGCCGTTACAAACATTTCATCCGAGATACCACCGTTGCACCTCACACTCAACCAAATAGTAGCATAAATATAATGAAGGACATCATTGATACAATGAATAAGTTCTTCAAAATCGGTCCAGTGAACCAATTCATTGCCGGAATGAACGTTATAACATAAAGTGATAACGTTCATCATAACGTTAACTGTTCATAACGGCAATGTAGAAGTTACATAAACTGACGTTGAAAATTCATTGATTTAATGATCATCTATACATTTCATCGATGAACCCTGGTCATAACCGTAATGAACAGCCGGTCGTTGATTTTATGAATAAAATCCTTAAATAATGATACCTGTTTTTGTTTGATGAATTGGTTCATGAATCAATTGATTTGGTTCATCGATCAAGGCTTTATTTGTAGGCAAAATATGAAGAAATTAGATTAACCTATTTCCTTGCGTTATTTTTCAAAATAGAAATTTCGAATTTGGCATGCGATTTTTTGACAGGTACATCTAGAAGACAATATCAAGTTTTTGGTGGAACTAAGGGTGTCTTCTAAATGTATCTATCAGGAGGTCGCCTGTCAAATTTTAAATTTCTATTTTGAAAAATCGAACGAGGAAATAGGCTTACTCTACTTTCTTCATATTTTGCCTACTAATAAACCCCTTGATCGATTAAAAAAATTAATAATTCCATGAACCTATTCGTTAGGCATATGGTTACATATCATATCAAATACACGTACCAAGCTATGATAATAAGAATAAGTACAAACTTGAGATTTTTTCCTCACATTTTTAATTTTTCAAAGAATTACATGAAATATGAACTTTAAAGAATAAATTAACTGATTTTGTAAAAATAATCTCAATAAAGGACCAGAACAAAATAAAAGAAAATAAAGAAGCTTGTATCCCTATAGGTACTGGCGTTCCACTTCGATAGAAGACTGTCTCCCGTCGTGTAGATGGCATCATGATCCATGTGAATCTGAAAACAAAATAAAAAATATCAATTAGGTTTTGTGCGTTTCTACGTTTTCTGGAAATGGAAGTGTGTATTTAGATACTTGGGTATGAAAATTTTGCTGCTTCTGATTATAAAAATAGACTTCAGGTAGCTTCAGGCTAGGTGTCCAAGAATGATTAATATTTTATTACTACTTACCTACCACTTTTTAGTTGGTAGGCGTTTTATGAAAAGGGCATCTGTTAAAGATTTCCGCCTTTGTGTCCATTTTCCTGATCCCATCTATGCGAAATTGTCGGCACGCTTTCCAGTAACTATATCAAGCTCATTGGTTGATAGCTTATAGAAGTTCGAAGACCTGGTAACAATT
This sequence comes from Anaspis maculata, assembly GCA_949128115.1. Lineage (NCBI taxonomy): Eukaryota > Metazoa > Arthropoda > Insecta > Coleoptera > Scraptiidae > Anaspis > Anaspis maculata. The sequence goes on from OX421962.1 coordinate 77,486,003, forward strand.
CGGCGTCTTCATCTGGAACTGGAAAAAGAATAAATTATTATTAATTACTGAAATTAAAGTGAACATTGTAACCATACCAAATTGATTTTCTGGTCAAGAAAATTTCTTGGATGTTTGTTACGATTTTGGCACCTCAATATGCTTCTCTGCGGGTTTTTTTTAAGGACTTTCCAAATTACAGTATTTCACATGCAACTTCCTTCCTTTGCTCGTTCGGTATAGTATTCCTAAAAAGACAAAATAAATAAATAATAATGTGAATGGACTCAGAGTGCAAAATTTACCAGTTTTTCAGGAGGAAACTTCTCCTTGCCAACCCTTTTGCCGAGTTCTATTGATGTATCAAACCCAAATTCGACTGTGGATAAACAGACTCTTGAATTCGTTGGTGAATATAAGGGTGAACAAAATAGGGCTACCTACCTTATCGAAACAAAGAAATCAGCAACCAACACGTTTCAACAGTTCTAAAGGGTGTCTCAAAAGTAACGCCCCTATTTTATTTGCCCACCATTTCTCCGAATTTTTGTTCTCAAAATCAAGACTTCACTTAAGTCAAGTCGACAGTTGACAAATTTATCATGCAGCAGTACACAGTGCCACAACGAACCAATATATTGAAAATTTATTTCCAAAGTCAACGATCAATTGCGGCGACTCGCAGGAAACTGCGTGCAACGCTTGGTCCAAACGCAGTGCCTGATATGAAAACCATCCGAAGTTTAGTACAAAAATTTGAAGAAAATGGTTTGGTGGGAGATAAACCAAGATCAGGCCGCCCTCGTAGCGGAAGATCGGCAGAAAATGTTGCAAGAACAAGCGATAATGTGACCGAGAGCTCAAAGACCTCGATTAGGCATCGTTCCCAGCAATTAGAGCTATCACGCGTTACTACCCAAAGAATTTCACGAAAAGATCTTCATTTGACAGCCTATAAGGTCCAACAGACACAAGAACTTAAACCAGCAGACCATCCACGTCGCCTGCAATACGCCAATTGGTTGCTAAACGCGATCGAAGAAAATGATGACTTTTGGAGAAAAATCATTATGAGCGATGAGGCTCATTTTCACCTTGGTGGTTACGTTAACAGGCAAAATTGCCGTCAATGGAGCACGGAGAATCCAAGAGTCATTCACGAGCAACCAATGCATCCACTCAAGGTAACTGTTTGGTGTGGTTTTTGGGCTGGCGGCGTGATTGGGCCATTCTTTTTTGAAAATGATGCAGAGCAAACGGTTACGGTCACTGGTGAAAGATACAGAGAAATGCTTAACAACTTTTTGGCGCCGAAAATTGCTGAAAATGGCTTAAAGGATATGTGGTTTCAACAGGATGGAGCTACTCCCCATACTTCTTGTGAAACGATGGTTTTATTGAGAGCAATGTTTCCCAATCGCTTGATTTCAAAAAGCGGTCATGTGGACTGGCCCCCAAGATCATGTGATTTAACCCCATTTGACTCGTTTCTTTGGGGTTACCTCAAGTCTAAAGTTTACACCGATGACCCTCAAACCCTTGAACACCTCAAGGATAACATACGCGCTGCCATCCTTGATATAGATCCTGGTTTGTGTGAAGACGTTATGCAAAATGCAGTGCGACGCGCGGAGGTCTGCCAGAGGGAGCGTGGTGGCCACCTGGCCGATATTTTGTTCCACACATAATTTTGAATGTTCAATATATACTTTTCATAAAACCAACTAAGTATATTTATTTTATTTCAAAAGTTATTGAGAAAGAAAATGGGGGCGTTACTTTTGAGACACCCTTTAGCTTGTAGTGTAGCCATGCACTTCGCTTAGGACAGAACAACGTTCGATGCTGAAAACAACTTTTGAAAATGATGGAAGTGGTGCGTGCTGCACCGTGCGCATGCGCTCCAGAGATTCGATACATTAGCATAATGTATTGTTTCATTGTATTGATGCCGAATCATCACTCAATAAAATTGTTCATTATAATAGTGAACATTGATTCAGAATCACGGAATCATTATTACTATGTATTGCGATGTCAATGAATCCCATCATTGAAAACTCGGTATGATTGTCATTATATCAATGAATGTTGTTCCTGATATAAATGAACTCTTCAACGTTATTTAATGAAGGCCTTATTCATTGTTTAATGAAGCCTCGTACATTGTATACACAATCATTGGTTATAAACGAATGATTTATCACACTTCACTTTACATAACATACATGAAAATTTCATTGTATTGATAAAAGTGAAGTTGATGAAAGCTGTTCATTGAATCTATGATCAATAATTTTTTGAGTGCACCCTTTGTCTCCTATTGGTTAAATATGAAGCAATCAGATTGATACTCGGCCTATCAAAATTGTACCTCAACAGCTTCTCCAGGAGCGGTGCGTGCTGGACACAGTCAAATGCCTTGCTAAAGTCACAATAAGTCGCAGCCATGTTGTGTTCACCCCTCTCAAAAGCCCCAACTAAAACCTCGGGTAATAGAGCTCGATGAGCAGAATTGAATGAAAACAAAATTTCAAAAATATCGTGTGATCAATTAAATTCCTAATTTAGGCAGGCTGCGCCCTAGGCAAATGCAGCCTTGCACCCCTGATTTCGACTAAGCCACAGTCTACCTAAATCAGGAATTTAACTGATCACACGGTATAAATTAATATGGAACCGTTTATCACGAATGCTTTATAATAATCTCGCTTGTCTGAGGCATCAGTTAGCGACAGAAAAACCAAATTAAAGTTGGAGTTTCCTAACCTAAAAATCAATGATAATTTTGGAAAATTGACTCGAATCGCGACGGAGATTCCAAAATCAGAAAAATCAATTCAGAACCCAATGAGGTACCGCAATGCCCAATATCTAATAGTAGATACCTCTTCTCATTAATAGGTAACTAGCACTAAGTTTCCATCTCGACACCAGAGAGAAGTAGATTGTCCTTTGATTTTCACACTAGAACCATTACCTCGACCAAACCACGTTGTCCTTTTGTTGAAACAATTACCCGGAGTAAATCAAATTTTAGCTTCACAAACAAGACGTTTCCATGTCGCAGATCTGGATGAGCCTGGACCGCTGCCAGATTTCCAGAGGCTCGCAACAATGGCCATGATAAAACGATGATAACAGCAACAAGCCGCGCAAGCACAAGTTTGTCGTCGTATATACATAGTTATCGCGGAATTTCCGCCGAGCGGAAAAAATTCGTCTCATACATTTTCAGGGCATTGTCGCTGTATCCGAAAGACGCCTTCCCCAACAGAATGAAATAAATAATGCAAAGGCTACACAAAGCGAAGAGTTGCACAGTATCACGCAACTGTGCCCTCGGAAAATTATCCACCATTTCCATATTCGCGCAAAAACGATGTACCTCCATCTATTGTAAATTCGTTTCGCGCTCTTCGTGAGTTTTATTCTTTTTACGTGATTCCCGGCTAAAGTCGATGAGAAAGGGGGTGATATAGGGGAATTAAAGAGTTCCACCCGATTTGGTGCGCATAACGGCTATTATTGTGCGGAACGTTTTATTTTTGGGACGTATTGTCCAACCGGGCATGGAAATGAAAATAATATGCAGAAAGTTCCAGTCTTACTTTCGAACGCATCCAAAAAATATGAAATTCAAATCGCTGGTCACAGTCACAAAACGTTTGATTCGCCGCGGTTCCCGCCGCACGCTTGATTGGTCAGACCCCGGCGACATTATCCGGGATCCGGTCGTAACAGCGAAAAAGTCTAGCGAAAGTTTGCCATCATCACTGTTACCCTCGCTGTTACCATTCCGTCAGGATTCCAAAACGAGAGGGCAAGGAATATTTTATCACGCTGCCTTTTCAAACTTCAATGAAAGCGCTTCCGTCAGATAAAGATTTTGAATTTAAAATTCAATTCCGAAATTCGGTGTACATCTACGTAAGAGAACCATCTACAATGAACAGCATAATAAGAATATAAAACGGCCCGAGTTTTAGGTTCAGGTAGGAATGGTATACTTAAGAGCCAGTGCTTCAGTACCTGGTTAACTCTTTTAACGTGGTTTTGTTAAGAGCCGCATTATCAAGCAGGCTTTACACGAATAATTTTCATTTGTGGCTATATGGTTGCATGATAACGCGCGTCGCGCGTAGTAGGTAAATTTTTAGAGGGTCCATGAAGGGTGAAAGTTAAATCTTCTAGATCGCAAGTCAAGATTAAGAGGCTTAGGTAGCAGCAGAGAGAACAGGATAGCTATCCTTGAAAATGTGAGAGAAACTCCCTGGGAGTTTGATATAATCTGTACCACACTGTTGTAACAAAAGTTGCCTAAAAAACACGATTTCAGCCAACATTAGTACATCAGTGTACTGCGGAATGTATTTTACTCCCAGGGAGTTTCTTCCATACTTTGAAGAATATAGCAGCCCAGGGAGGTAAGCAGCAGAGTAGCACTGGTGGTGTGTCCACTACTTGTTGTCAGATACGATCACTTTGAGGTTAGCGGGACTTCCTGCTTGGTCCAAGGCGAGGAAGAGATGCCAAAAAGGCAAGCCAAAATTAAAAAACCATATTCCAGTGAAAAGTTGCACAAAATGCAATTGAAAATAACTCGTAAAATCACGCTGATCGCGCAGAAGATTGTCATCAATAGGCTAACTGACAAAGCTTGATTGAAAGGTTTGGAAGAAATGACAGCTTGGTTGTTCGGCGTATTTGACCACCTACAACTTCGAATAGGGAGTAACGGTAGCACCACCTCATAGCAATGACCCAAAACTACTCAAGATCACAACTATTTCAAAGACCAAAGCAATTTGTAGGTTAGGTGAGAGCACCCTCCAGAGTTTAAAATCGTGTCAAATAAATAATTAGAATAAAAGAGCTCGGAAGACCACCCTTTGATCCCCAATATTTCCACAAATCGAAAACCTAAGAAAATTTGATGTATTTTTCTGGCATTTTTAAAGCTTTCTCTTAACCGAAGTTCAATTTACCACCCCAAGTTTGCAAATACCCTGTATAGAAGGAACGTAACGCCAAAAAAAAATCTTGAAAGAAAACGTGATCAAATTCGCATCACCCTCACACAAACTTAAGATATGCTCGTGTATAGACTAGGTGGAGGACTAGGTACAGCTTTTAATTTATTCGACTAGGGATTATCGGCAATTATTACCTACATTATTCCTCTCATCGTTGACAAGAATAATTTTATTGTGGAATGGGTAGCATTACGATATTCGACGATTACTACATTGCGAATTGTAATAGGTACCGCGAACCGCGATTACACTTGGCAAGATGGTTGTACAGACCAATGCCTTTTTACTAATCTAAAGAGGTGTAGCCACCATGGCAACTCGTGACATTCGTGCGGTTTTACGAAAATAGGCCTATAGCCTAAAGATGATTCATTTGTCATCAACCTTTTCGAAGGCGAGACATAGCATTTATGGCTGAAGATTTACAGTATTGTCCATCACCACTGATAAAAGGCAAAGAAAAGTTCATTTGGAGTAGGTACATATCTGACCGGGTCTTTGTGTCGTTTTCCGTCAATTTGCCGACATCGAAGACGATCCGAGTCGGAGTTTTCTCATCATTCAGCGGTTGGCGCCTTTTTAGCGAAGCCCAAATTGCTTCGATTCACTCACAAACATAATTAATAAAATATACACCACACGCTTCATCCGAAACAGGTTTTTCTACTCTTTTTTATAACCCTCTGAATTATGGATTTCTCTTACGCGCGCGTGTGTGTGTGTGTGTAAGTGGGACTCGATCTTTGATGCATCAATTTCACGATGACAGAAAAGTGAACATCTGTTCCGGTTCCAAGACTTCTGGCAGGTATCTATACCTACCTATAAGATAGGGAGATTGAGATTGCCAACATGCCAACTATGCAATTCAATACTTTCTAGCTTACTCCTTGCTATTGTGACGAGCGGCGATTCTCGCGTGCATTCTGATGGAGCACAACTGGTCTTTCTAGACTATTGGCAATTCGCATTAGATCGCAGTGTACAAGGGCGAAGCTCTAGTGCATTCCAGAACATACACGAAGATTTGGACTGTTGAAATTTACGTGGAGACTCCAACAGCCGAGTAGGAGACATCTGTTCAGTTGGCGGAGGTGCCGCCTTCACAGCACGTTGGTAATGCATGGATTATTATGGAATTTGAAAAACTTTGCACGTCGACAAAGAATGACCTCAATCATCAAATTTGATGTGTTGCCACCGTGTCCGCCTACTATTTTCGAAAATATGACAGTCGACCCCTTTTTCTCTTACGGCCGCCATCTTGATTTTGCCCATTATGGAATAAGTGAAAAATCAACTGGTATTAGCAGTAATGGTCATACTCAATAATATAAATGCAAAAAAACCGTTCTTGGTGAGTAACTCTCTGTAATTGGCCACTTGGAAATGTTAAACCCATTTTTACGAGTTTTATAGCACTTCGGCGCTTAACACGACCAAAATGACCATTGTAAAGATGAAAATAGAGTTTGGAAACAATCCATCATCTTGTTTGGTCTCTTTGGCAATTCTGCATTTCCGAAAAAAATTATAATACAAGAAATGACCCACCGACAAAAAAAAACGGCGAGTCAAAAACGGGAAATTTATCAAATGAACGTATGTCCAAAACTTGTCCCATTTTTTCAAGATATTTTCAGTATATTTTAGAAATGAATAATGAGGAATCAAAATGGTTCCGTAATTTATCTTGACCAAGATATTGGACTGATTAAATACCCCATAGTCATCTTCACAGTTGTCAATAAGGTAGTGGTAAGCGCTAAAGTGCTGTAAAACTCGTAAAAATGGCTTAACATTTCCTTATGGCCAATTACGAAAAGTTACTCACTGAGAACGGTTATTTTTGCATTCAGATTATTGTCTATGGTCATTACTACTAGTTTCAATTGATTTCTCACTTATTCCATTATGGGCGAATTCAAAATGGCGGCCATAAGAAAAAAAGCAGTCGACTGTCATATTTTTAAAAATAGTAGGCGGGGACGGTGGCAACACATCACATTTCATTCATGAGGTCATTCTTTGGGAAAGTACAAAGATTTATCCAAATATCTTGTAAAATCACTGTATTATTGCACAATGTCCATTCCCATGAAACCGACCACTGAATTCAAAATATTTCAAAAACGGCTAAAAATATTCAAACACGGCTCGCTTTAACTTGATAAGCATTGAATTGTGGATCTACAGGGTGATTTTCATGACTCCAAATTTTTTGGTTCATGAGTTAGAATTTTTGCATTTTTGATCACCCTGTATACGGCGTCTGCACGGGCCGACATCCTGGCAACACCTCTTAAAATTAAGGCATGGGTATGTACAACATTCGTATCAAACGGCACTGCTTAATCATCAAATGCAAGGTGGTTGGCGCCTAACATCCGGACTATAAGCGAACCTAAACGCGGAATCCGCAACACTATAGTAAAGTAACAAGCAATAACCGCCAGTTCCATCAAAAAGTCAACACAAATGTCAACGGTAACACGCTGTTGAATTGATTTGGTTCTGACCAATGCTGGTTGTTTGATCACAGGAATTTCGTAATAAATATGGAAGAGTTCTGTTGCCAACTAACTGGAATGAAATTTTTCAATGAAAACAAGAAGTTTCCGGGAGTAATATCAAAGTTAATAGCATACACGTACAACCTATCTCAATTCTAAACCTATAAGCTATCAAATTTAATCCCGTTTTTGGGTGTCACTATTCGAAACTAGCAATAGTCCAGACGGGTATTATCATCAACGTATCTACGAGGGTGGTTTTGTCCTCAGTCAAAACTAAACTTGTGTGCCCAACTTTGAAGCGCCCTAAGTATGTTCTAATGAAGGCATCGCCAGGGGGTGAAAGTATCATTCATGGAGAGAATAGAAGCTTTGTATTGTGCCAGTATCAATCCGCATAAGAGAGAAGAGCTAAGAGGAGCGAAATGCAGAAGTGCATGCTTGAAAGTTGTGGTTTAACTTAGTGGTACCTACTGTTGATAGACAAAAAATTGTGGGCGAGTTCGACAGAAAGTGGTTACAACAAAAGTTCGATTTAATCATCCATCACCTTTTTAACCAGCCCCGTTTTCAGCCTCTTATCAGTGTAAATGCTATGTAAGGATAGCTATTTATGATGTAAGTGTTAAAAGCGACAGATTATTTTGTGAGCGACGACGAATTCGGAACGAACGTTTAGAAACAAGGAGTAACCCCGGGTCCCAGGAACAAAATGAGCCACTTTTAACATGAATCATGTATATCATGCAATATTTTATGTATGACTTGGGTTTGTGACTTACTGACTTATCCTGAAAGTGAAGTATCCTGTGAATATCGTAATGCTATGCCCATCCCACAATAATTATTATTATTGTCGACGATGAGAAAATTAATGTATTTGCCAAATGTGGCCTGAAATAAAATAAGTAGTCATTAATGCAAAAAAAAAGGAAATGAAAGAAAAAGAGAACTTATATGTGAGACGTAAGAATACCTCTCATCTGCGGTTTGCGGTAAAAATGGGAGATTATTCAACTAATTTAAAAGTTTGAAAGACACGAGCAGAGCAAAAATGTTTGGAGTAGGACCTTTTTGATGTAGAAATTAGGGGTGAATAGTTTCATCTCCATCATACCTATTTTACGTTAATACCATTGTACCGTTGAGGGCGGTCTTGGCCCCATAACTCGGCTAGCCTAAACGGGTGCCTTGTTTTTTCTTTGTAAAGAGCAAATATCTGATTATTTCTGTAAAAGCTCAGCTTTATACGAGAAATGTCCATCTCAGTAGTGATGTAGTGCATTTTACATAGTAGATATGAATGGCATGTGCGTACCACTTTTTCACAGAGTTGTTGGTTGCGTCAGAAACAAAAATCATATCTAAAAACTATAAGTTCTAGATCAAAATTTTTTGTTTTATAAAATTCTGCAATACTCTTGCCCCAGTTACTTCGCTTGTTGTATATAGAAAACCGTGAAAAGAAAAATTTTCCTCGCTGACTGAAAATCATGATGCATTAATAGCCGATGAAAGTGTTTATAAACTCAATAAACAAATAATGAACCATTGTTTCTCAATCGCTGTCACACTGTAACAAAGGTCTGGATATGTACTTCAATAAAAAAAAAATAGACACAAAGCTTCATTAGATCGAAAGATATGATGATGGAAAGGCTGACATCTATGCGCTTTCTCTATTTTAGATGAGTTTCACGAGTTGTGCATCCTTTATTGTTGTTAAAGATTATTTATATTTGACCGATCATCTTTAAACGCTGTCGGTATCAACCTGCAATAGTTGAGATTCGATTAGCGAAATAATAAACTGGATATATTGAACCGTTCAAAAGATACGTGAGATTTAGGTGAATTTTGTTAGGAAATGAGGAACGATGAAAAAAAATCACGAAAAAAAAATAAAAATCACGAAAAAAAAAGCAGCCACAAATAGTCTCCGCCACTACGTCTGGTGAGGCTTGAAAATAAGCATATAAGCGTTTGCTTAGATTTCATAGGCGTTGCTAGGGAAAGTCTGCTTAGCAACTCCTCAAAAATCTAAGCAAATGCTTTTATGCTTATTTTTTATTAATCTCGTTATTAATACTACCCAAGAAATCGGCAGTTGAGTCAACTAAATCATGAGGAGGAGTTTTTGCTACGTTCACGAGAGCTTTCGTTAAGCCGTTCATCGTGTTATACGTAGTGTTATGAAAACCACGATTAATTGTTTTGGACTGCAAATTTTTTCGTCCTCCATTTTCGTTCCAATGAACAAGCAGGTGATGCGTGAAATCGCAGGGGGATGACGGTAGACGAAATGGTCTGGGTATGGACGACCCGCGGGGAGGTGCTGGCGACATTTTATTATTGTAGGACTCCGAGATTCTCTTATACGTACCTGTTCGGAAAATCCAATTCGTTTTGATCTAGAAAGTGCGACTCACTGCCAACAAATAATAGATAGACGTCGAATAGAGAGAAGACCGCCAAGGTGTATCTACCTACATTATTTGTATGTCTTTCATGCGCTCGAGCGTAATATTCTGAGTTTTAATCTCGGTTCTAATTCCGTTCGAAAGTCCAGCAGCTGCTGTGGTAGCGTCTAGCTGAATCGGCTTAAACGCAACCCTGTTGATGGCTAGAAATGGAAATTGCGCGATTGTTGCGGTTACTCAAGTTATAACTTATAATCTTGAAATGCAAATCCTTTTCTTTCTCTTCCATAGAAAATGATGAACAGAATAAACAGAGCAACTTTGAAAATATGCTCCACAACCGCAGATATTTGTCCAGCGGGATTGTATGTTATGGCTATCGGGTTAGATTTATAGCAATTTCGAGTCACTAGAACCGAACCAGTGCAGCTCTAAAATCAGGGACTCGATTGGCTCTCGAAAACTTCTGGCCAATCAGTGATAGCGATTTTCGAGCTGAACTAGCTCGATTCTAGTGACTCGAAAACGCTATTAGATCTACCATATATTGTTTGGTAGACAAATGGACAAGTGTGGGCTAAATTCGAGGCTAAGGGCCAAATTCAGAGACGCCACTCATCCTACACTCTCACTTATTCTTTCACTCAACTTACCCTAACACAATAGTATTTTTACCTGCAAACATTGTTGAGAGTCAAATTGAGTCAGAATTAAGTATGAGTGTAGGTTGAGTGATGACTATGAATTTGGCCCTAATAGTCCGGAGCTTATGTAATTGAAAAGCATTCCGTGGGATTTTGAATAAAGGAGCATAGCGACTAGGTGGAATACATTCCTTGAACGGACAGCAATCACACCTCACCGGGTGTTTTGCTTGAATTTTTGCAGGGGATTTATACAGGGTGAAACAGGGGGAAAAATAAAAGAAATCTATACCGTGAACTACTATAGAAGGTGCGGAGCGGTACAAATCACTAGGTGGCTGCTCAACTTAATGCTTTGGAAGGTTTCGCTTAAAAAATTGAAATTCGTGGTGTGGTACCGAACTATGAAAAACAAGAAAACTTGAAAATTAAATTTATTATTTTGAAAAAATTACTGCCGAAAAACCAAAACCGTGTTGAATTTGAAAATGAGCCTACACGATGTCTAATGTGATCTACTTTTGATTTCAGTTGGAAATTCTCGGAAAAAGTCAATCCCCCCACCAGGGAAGGACGGCCGAGTTGAGTCCTGCACCAAACACGGGTCGTCCTGGTCAAAATCATAGCGAGTGGCCGTCTTCGGTGGTAACGGCCAGGAGAAAATTTTAAAACTCGTAACGTCGAACTGGGAATTGGTGGAAAGCTGGTGGAAAGCTGCGGGCTTGAATTGACTCTTTTGTTCTGTTGCTTCCTATCAAATTGGGTTCCAATCCATCGGATAGATATTAACCCATATAGTCCGGAATTAAATTTTTTTTCGTAAGCGAAAATTTTTCTTGAAATTCTGGTCTTTTAAGCAGAGTGGAATTACACAAAAATAAGAAAAAAATTCTTTGAGTGTTGTATTTAGTTGAAAAGTGCTGTCCTTTTAAAAGGACGGTAGGGCTATGTACTACTATGAAATATAAATTTTTTGAAAACATCAAACGACTGAAAAATGTTTCCTTGCACTTCAAAAACATGAAATTATCGATATAAAACAAAAAACATCAGAGAACAAAAGAAAATAAACATTTAAGGAAAACTTAAACAAACAAACATAAATTTTGAGTGTGGTGAAAAATGAAACAATCCTTGAGATGCAAGCCGACATAACAGTTTTTGCACATATAATTGGCTTTTTTATGACATGCCGCGCATCGCCGGTGATTTTCTCAGCTCATGAAAAAACTCATGCTTTCTGGGTGGTTCCCAAGGTCTTTTTCTTTGTCATTTTATTGTTAGTTTCCAGCAGCTCTGTACTCATAGATCTTTGGAACTTTAGTTGGTCGAGGTCTCCGCCATTATCTTTATTCAGTCGCCAAGATTTTTGCATAGTCATATCTAAGCAGTGAGCAAATGGTGGAGAATACCATTTTTTCCTCTGACTGAAACTCTGTATTAGCCTTGATTTTGATCATCACGATCTACACCGCCCATATTCTCGTGGTATGATATCAGTAGCGGTTGATCTACGTGCTACGATGTGCTTTTTCTTCTGATCACGAGAACCTCGTCATTTCTCAAAATAGACAATAATGCCTAGCCGCAAAGCCCCAATCCAAAACTTGTAGCCCAAATTAGGCTTTGAGTTGCGCTTTTGACAAATTGTTTGGTTCAATAAAATTTTCTTCTGCTGAATCTTCATCCGTATCGCATTAATCGTTTAAATTTTTGAGAAAAGAACTGCTATTTCTCCTGGAATATCTTCAATACATCCTTCTCGATTTCTTCCAGTAACTGTGCTATGATGAAGGGTATTTTCCTTAATAGTGCGGTCGGTACGCTGAATGATACTGCACTTTTGGTTCATAGAATGAAACTTGGCACAGAGTTTTTTGAGACCATTTCAAGTAATTTCATCCGATGAGCCAGAAAAAAAATCGATAGAGGGCGCTGTACAGCCCCCTTTTTTAAAAATGGCGCCCGAATTTTGATAAAATCACCAAATTATCGTACATTTGCCGGAAAAACATTATTTCTATGTATCTTGAGGATGCTGAATCAATCGGCAGTGACACTGACTTGACTAGACCAACGTGGAGGTCGTAGAACTGTTATTCTGGACTTAAATGGTGAAAAAGCATTGTTGTTCGAAGTCTCAAGCAAAACCGATTTATTTTCTGGGCATTTCGATGGCGTCTTGTTGTTTGGTAGTCATCCGGAATCGATGAGGGCAACGAGAGGTGAATTTGTTAAAATTGCAGACAATGCAGGCTCTGGAACAGGTACTTATTCGCTTATTTCAATGTATGTTTTTCGTTAGTGCGGTCGGTACGTTGAATGATATTGCATTTTTGGTAAATGGAATGAAACTTGGCATAAGGCTTTTTGAAACCATTCCAAGTAATTTTATCCGATGAGCCAGAAAAAAAATTGATAGGGGGCGCTGCACAGCCTTTTTTCCAAAATGGCGCCCAAATTTTGTATAAATCACCAAATTGGTCGTGCAATGGGGTACTTGCCTAATTTTTTTTTATTGGCTTAATCGATAGTATGGTTAAAAATAATGTACCTGTATTTTTTCTTTTTCCTAAATTCCCAAAATTGCGGCCGCAATGCGTGTTTTAAAAATATATTTGTGACGTCACAAATATATTAGATATAGAACATAGAAGGACTCTTCTTCCTCGTTGGGTTGGCAATGATATAACGTCGCCAAGGTGCCGTTTTCAAACAACAAGATCTGAGTCTGACTGACAACGTCAAACCGCCAACCGTAATTTCTTCCTGTGCCCTTTTTCTGCCTTTGACTGCTTTGATTGAGGCTTTGATCTACGCGGTAAGTACCTACTCGTTTTGTTCATTCCTTGTTCAACTTAACTAGTCTCTTTCTTTAGTCTTCAGTGCTGTCCACCTAAAAGCCTTTCGCATGTTTGGCACCCGTGCTCTGACCTGGCTGACCCTCGGCTTCATTCCGGACATCAGTGTTCCTGCTCCCCACATTTTATTTGGAGATCCATCGCGTCCTTCCCACATGGATCTCTTGTAGTTCTAGAGTATTACCTATCCGGAATTGTATGCTAATGATGAGCCTATAGAAGCTCACTGTTCATTTTCAGCCTCTTATTTCTGTGCTATTGGTGATCCTCCAGATTTTCCCCTCGAAATAAATTATCTCGACTGAGACAGTGTTATAAGAGGTTTCTGGAGTCAGTTTCTTCGAAACCTTGTTCGACTTTATTGTCTAAATGCTCATGGTAAGAGAATTCGATAGGAAACCGGTTTTGCGATAGCATGTTCAAAATGACAGTGTCACAGTGACATCCCTGACATTCTTGATTATTTCATTGTCACACAGTCAGACCAACCCCACTCAAAATCCCTGTCCTGGCGCGAAGCTTTTAGGAGGATTTTTCAAATTTGTTTTTCTCTGTAGAAAACGACGGGATTTTTGTGAAATTCTCAGTAGAGTCCCCTTATCACTTATACTAGCAATCAAAAGTATTTCCAGCTAAATCTATTTCATTGGCAAGTACCCCATTGCTGGAAAAGTATTATTTTCATATATTTTGGGGATGCTGAACCGATTGACGGCAACATTGACTTGATTGGACCAACGTGAAGATCGTAGCACCGTTATTCTGGATCCAAATGGTCTGGAAAAAAAAGCCTTTTGATTAAATAGGTCTCAAGTGAAACCAAATTGATTTTCGGTCGGGGGGCATCTTATTGTTTGGGTAGTAATCCGGAATCGATGAGGGCCATCAGATCGGCTGGAAACGGTTGGACATCTCTTGCAGAGTTTCTTTGTGCTGTGGCAGAGGAGGCTGATTGTAGAATTACGGCTCACTCAAAAGATATGACTGTACATGGCACCCAGTCGATCCTCATCTGCACTGTTCATTTCGAAGTTGTAGTGCTTCCAGTGTATTATTGTTTCGGATAAAAACATCATGGACTGATCTTTAAATCCTGTTCGGCACAGGCCATACAAAGCAGTATATAACAGTACTCACACCAGATTGCCTGTCATGAGAGTTTTGGCGAGGAGAAGACCACTGCATTACGAGGATTTCATGCGTTCACCGGTTGTGAATTGTGATACCGTCTTATCTTTCATGAGAAAAGGAAGGAAGTAGAAAAGTTCGTGGCTTTCCTTCATGGCGCGAACAAAAGCAGAAACTTGGAACGAAGCATGGAAGTATTTGTGAGAAAAACGAAAACCCTCAAGTTACCACGGACTCAGTCTGCACTGTGTCAACACATTTTTTGGGCAATGTTCCAGGCTGGCAACATCTGTAGTCAAGCCAATGACGTGAACCCCAACATCCCATGCCCCTCCCTTTAACTGGGGTTGGGAGTAGACGACAGCACTGTGGACTAGAGATCACGCCTGTGGACACCGCCATGGACAGATTTGCCACCTATATGGGAGTCAGTCAATGAACTTGATGAATATGTACGTCAAAGCAACTAGCAGGTGCTCTTGTAAAGGAGCAAAATAAGATACCTTGCACTCAATGTTGTGGTGGGTGCAAGGACTCCAAGGGGAACCGCTACAATTCAAACCAGCCACAACCAGTTTCATATTATTTTGGCGATTTTTTCCCCGTCTGCTAGCTTTGATTTCCATGAAAGAAGCTCCACTGATATCCAGTGTGGAAGTCAAAGACAAAGAAGTGCATGAAAAATAGGTACCTACTTCAATATAATGGAAACTCTGTAGAAAGGTACTTTCATTTACCTAAACTTTTAGTGTGTGCCTATCCTCGTGCTACAGAGAAGATATACATCAAATACCACCACTAAACTGCAAGAAGAGCATTAATTTCTCCTTTTGGTTGGTTAAATGCCTTGTACCAATTCAACTTAGCTACTAAGCGATAAAGTGACCTTTCAATGCTCGGAAAAATGATACATTGGATTTCGCTTGAGGAGACTTGACTAAAACTCTTCTTTTACACCACTTGAACACAGAATAAGAGCGGCGTCGCGCCTTTCTGGTGGTCCAGTTGAGTCAGATTAGCTGTCAATTAATCCAGAATCCTCAAAAATATCTAAATTATAGTCCTCCGAACTATCCTACATGAGTTGATGCAACAAGAATAAAAAATCAGCATTTTGATATTATTTGGCGTTCTAAGGTAGAATGTAGGGCCCTAAAGGCAATATGGTGACTCTGGTAACGCCCTTGCCTCTGATGGAGGAACAGTTCTACTGAGTACCATCATGAGTTTTCTTTGCGATACTTGAAGGAATATGGGATACCAACTAAATATACCTAATGCTTGTATCACAAAGTGCAAGTTATAAAAATATTTTGGTTCTCAGCTCCCGCACTCCGTACTACTCCATGATCTGCATTGCCTGCTCGATTGCCTGTTATTTGGAGAAATTCAGTGGTATTCATTTCATGTTAACCTCTTCGATCCCGGAGCACTACTAAACAACAAGACGCCCCCGAAATGACCGGAAAATAAATCGGTTTTGCTTGAGACTTTTAACCAGAATGCTTTTCTACCATTTAGGTCCAGAATAACAGTTCTACGACCTCCACGTTGGTCTAGTCAAGTCAATGTTGCTGTCAATCGATTCAGCATCCTCGAACACATGGAAATGATGTTTTTCTGACAATTGTACGATAATTTGGTGATTTTTTCAAAATTCGGGCGCCATTTTGAAAAAGGGGGCTGTACAGCGCCCCCCATCGATTCTTTTCCTGGCTCATCGGATGAAATTACTTGAAATGGTCTCAAGGAACTGTGTGCCAAGTTTCATTGCATGAACCAAAAGTGCAGCATATGTTCCATTTTTGTATTCTACCGACCGCACTATAAGTGAAATAAAAACGACATCATTGTAGTTGATAGGAGTGGATAGACCTACCGTCCTTTATAAAGGACACCGTGTTTTTGCACGGGACGGTTTGAAAAAAAATTGAAGTTTTGACAGCAGGCAAGTTACTTGATCTTTGAAGTACCCAAATATAAAAAAAAACAATCATAAACTGCTATCAACAACAAAATATATCTACCTCTGGTTATTCATTGTAAAAGCCAACAACAAACAAAAGGGCACCATACAAGCAAATTCAGTAATTATAACGAACTAGTGATATGAATTGGCTCTCAATACTTGAAGTTTGGTATGTAGTGACTTTATCTGTTTATACTAGTAATAGCAGTTGATTATTGTGCAAAAAACTTTTACCGTCCTTTATAAAGGACGGCCGGGCTATATGGGTTAAATAATTAAATGGCAAAGTTTTTTCGAGAAGATTACGTAGCTGTGTCTGTCTGTGTCTGTAATCTTCCACGATAACAGCCGCAACGTTAATCTGATCAACTTGAAATTCGATATGCGGTTATGGTTTTGCTGTCGAATGAGCCTTTTACGTTTTGGTAGTCATCTGTCGAACGGAAATGTCACCATCAAAAATGACAGAAAACATATGTGCCAAAACTTGACTTGCAATATGTTATTTGAAAGCCCTTGAAAAACTCTATTCAAAACTGTTGGAATTTCTCTGCATGTCATCTGTCAAATATTGAAAAATGTCAAAGTTCAAAGATTTGTTATTTAATTATTCAAAATGTATTCAATGGATTGGGACCAAATTCGGCAGGAATCAACACAACAACAGTGTTTAAGCTTTAACATCCAGTTCCACCAGCGAATTTAATCATAGTTAGCTAATCGAGACATTTTCTCTGAAGGATTCTAGGTCAGTGCTGGTTGAATGACCATGGAAAATGCATACAAGATGTTGTGGTCTAAACATTTTTCCATAATGTTTCGTGAAACTTGTGTTTTCTGTGGTCACTAAGCCAATATTCACCAGAGAAAATGTCTCAATTAGCTAACAATAATTAAATTCGCTGGTGGAACTGGATGTAAGCAGTTCAGCTCTCCACCTTTTCCCAGTCTGGAGCTACGAATTTTCATTTATTTTTTCTGTTTCACACTGTATAAATCCCCCTCAAGAAATTCAAGCTATACATCCGGTAAGGTGTGATTCCTGGCCATCCAAGGAGTGTATTCCACAGAGTGGCTATGCTCCTTCATTCAAAATCCCACGGGACTACATGAGCTCCTGAACTATAAATCATGATGCAATTGCATTTTCAAAGAGAAACTTGATTCCTGGAAAAGTTTTTTGGATGTCCGAAGGAAAACTTCTAAGGACCTACTAATATCGCACAGGCAACTTGCATTTTGGTGTTTAGTTCAAATTTGGTGCTCAGATTTTACATGACCAGAGACATGAGCAAGAGATGAAACTAGTAATACGTAACAACTGAGTTCCGTGAAATGTAGAGGCCCTTCTTCAGTATACAAAATCCGTTGTGTTCCTTTGTGAAGACATTGATATTTATTATTGTGCCCTGAGAGAACAGCCCCGATAGTGGGGAAAAAGCTAAATCTCCTCGAAAAAACCCGCATGTTATATTTTACGGAACACAAAGTGCGCGCCACAAGTCATCAATTTTGATTAGGACTCCACTCCGACACAAAGAAACAAAGCCAAATGCAGAGGGAAAAGTTAATATTATAATCTCGACCCATCACGTCCGTTTATACATCACTTTGCGTTTGCCTCGGGGATTGCTCTCTCGAAAAACAGGCTTTTACTTTCCAGAGGCCTATAGCAAACTCAACCCCGTATAACAATATTACGGCGTGCAGTCTACACAAGAATAACAATTTTTGTAAGCGCCGGTCAAAAAAGGACTTGACTTTAGGATCAATTGCTCCTTTTAATCCCCGGGCCATACTCGAAGAAGGGTAAGCATTTCAGTTTTCCTCCTACATACCTTATACATCTATGGCTTCCCTTCCGGCACGGTCTCTACATATTAAATATAGATTGCCCCAGTTTGCTTATTTTAAATCGGCCGTTAAAGTGTGAACATAGGCTGGAAACCTGCAGGAATAGAAGGGCCTCGTGCTTCATTGACGTTACAAATTGACCCGACCCGGGTCATCCTCGTTATTGGGTTTCGACCATAGCAAAAGCAGGGGTCCACTCCTCATGTAATAATAATAATGCACGAGAGATCTCCAACGAGGTGAATTTTCTCGTCTACCTCCGAATCCGAAATACCGCTTGATTCAGTAAATAATATTCTCTTTTGTGGGATTTGAGTTGACCTCTCGTGTCGCATAATTTCAATGAGCAAGGCACTCGAGTGAACGTTATGCGGTTTCCAACGTTCGAGTTGAAAAGCAAAATATTTCGTAAGGAACGGGCGTTCAAGTAGTATACATGTGCTGTGTGTTTTTTGAAAACTGCTTTTCTACTAGAATTGTATAGTTCCAGAATTGGTAAGAAGTACTACGAAGTTAGGTACTTATTCAAACAATATAACCTGAAATGGGCCCAAGTGACAAACTGATTTTTGGCATTACCCTTCTGGTGGTTGAACTAAAGCTTTGCATGGTAAGATTTAGAGCATGACCGATTATTATACAGGGTGATTCATGAGTGACCTTACATAGGCTAATGAGAAATAGAGGACTTCGAGGCGAGTCAGGATCCACTGAAGAAATTTTGTTTTCTCCATTGCTTACGAAGATACAGGGTGTTTTGTGTGTTTCGTATGAAACTTTGATAAGCGATATTTCTGAAACGGCTGAAGATATTTTCTTGAAATTCACCAGTAATATTTCTCTATTGGAACTCACCCTGAAGCCATACTGGGTAAGTCAAAATCCAGGGCCGGGATTGAAAAAATGTGCCCCTTTTTTATTTTATCAAAAAGTATGTTTTTTGATTGCTTTTCTGAAAAGCTGCTATCGGATTCGAAAAGCTAAGAAAAAATGCTTCAAGAATCATTCTTCAATTTAGATGGCACACCTAAACCGTTTCGACAGAAAAATCAAAAGTAAAATTTGTGGGTAAGTTTTCATTTTTGACCGGACATAATCGACTCATTGTTTGATTGAATTCATTCAAATTTATTTTTTAGCTTGTCTCTGTGAAATAGGAGGGCTTGGTAGGAAGAAAAATTCCATAGCCGGAGATTTTTTTTTGACGACCAAATCGAGTCTAATTTTGGTTTCACTCTCGATTTTGTCATAAAAAAAATGGTCGGCTCTGGGATTTTTCTTTCAACCAAGCCCTTCTATTCAACAGAGACAAGCCAAAAAATCAATTTCATTGAATTCAATCAAACAATGAGTCGATTATGTCCGGTCGAAAATGGGAACTCACCCACAAATTTTGCATTTAATTTTATTGTCGAAACGGTTTAGGTGTGCCATCTAAATTAAAGAGTGATTCTTGAAGCATTTTTCTTTAGCTTTTTGAATCCGATAGTAGTTTTTTAGAAAAGCGGTCAGTAAATGTACTTTTTTTTTTTTTTTTTTTCAATTCATTTATTACGCTGCATTAATCACCAGGATTATGAGCAGCTGGATCGACGATGTGTTATCTACAAATTATCATATAAATTGATGGATTTAAAAAACGAGAGGACATTTTCGGTTAGTTCAGGTTTGGTAAGAATTTCGGGGCTTTCGATAATTTGGTGAGATATTCTGATATGATGAAACGATGGACAATCATGCAGAATATGATGAATTGTGAGCCGAGTGTTAACACAAGTTTCGCAATTTGGAGGGTTTTGACGCAACATCAGGTACGAGTGGGTTAATTTTGTATGGCCAAGCCTGATTCGGGTCAACTTCACCTGTTCGGGTCTATGATCGGGGAGCGGAAGAGTGCCTCTCACAGAGGGTTTTATCGTCTTCAATCTGGAAAGGTTTTGGTCCCAATTAATCTGCCATAGATTCTGTATTTTTGATCCCACGTACGATTTTATGTCAGACTGAGTATGTATTTTCATAATTGGCGCAGTCTCAGAACTGGCAGTTGTTTTTGCTTCTGTATCCGCTCTCTCATTACCATCGATTCCGACATGGGAAGGTACATATAAAAGAGTGATTCTGTCGCCGCTAGCTGAGATTTCGTCCCTTATCATTTGTATTAATGGATTATTCGAGTAAATTTGGGATACGTTTTGGAGCGAGCAAAGAGAATCAGAGCAAACAAAAAACATTTCCTCGGGGAATAGGTTCACATGTTTGATGGCCTGAAGGATAGCATACAACTCAGCCGTATATATGCTGCAATGTTGTGGCAAACGATATGAGCACCCACCCGACGGAACGATCACTGCTGCTGCTACCCTATCACCAGATTTTGAGCCATCAGTGTATATGATCTTATGACTGGGAGATTGAGAGATTATTTCTTGGAATTCTGTTGTAATTAGTTGATGATTTGTCTGAGTTTTGCTAAATTTTGCCAGTGAGAGATTTATTTTGACAGCAGAGACTTTCCAAGGAGGGATTGAAGATTGGTTCCATGTTAGGATCTTTGATGGTATTTTGTAATCGACTTCACTTTGAATCCGATGTAACCTTTCATACAACGGAGGAACGATATTGGGGTTGGCGTTGTAGATAGCTCTGAACCTGTCTGTGAATGTCAAAGAGTGATTTATGTTTCTAGGGATAGATGACAAATTAATGCAGTAGTTTAGGGTCAGCTGTTTAATTCGATAGTCGAGAGGGATTACATTGGCCAAAACAAGAAGACTTTCCACAGGAGTAGTACGGAACGCACCCAGTGCTATTCTAACAGCAGTCGATTGTATGGACTTGATTTCTTTGAGGTATGTTTTTCTAGCGGTGGAATATGCCAAGAGTCCATACTCGATGCGGGACTTAATCAGGCTGTTGTAGATCATCAACAATGTTTTGGAATCTGCTCCCCACTCATAGCTAGACAATGTTCTCATTAAATTCAAACCCATGCTACATGCTTTCTTTACATGGTCAATTTGCTTTTTCCAATTTAATTTTCGATCGAAGATAACACCCAGAAACTTGACCGAATCCAAAAACCTTAGGCTTCTCCTATAAAGTCGTAGAAGTGGGGAAGAAGTTATTTTATTTTTACCAAAACATACGCAACAAGTTTTTTCGATGGAGAATGTGAAGCCAGATTCCTTGCTCCAATATTCAAGGGTGTTCAATGCGTCTTGCAGTGTTTTTTGTACAGTTTTTGGGTCCCTTCCACTGAGGTAAACAACCAAATCGTCAGCGAACAAACCATATCTAACTGGAGATTTTATTTTTTTCATTGACTCGTTTATCGCAATAAGAAAGAGGGTTGTGCTCATATTGGAGCCTTGTGGGATACCATTTTCAAGTTGCTTAATTAAAGAGATAGCGTTATTTATTCTTACTTTAAATTTTCTATCGTGCAAGAAATTTTGTATGAACGCCAAGATATTTCCTGTGAAGCCCCATTTTTCCAGTTGTGTCAGAATAGGATGCGTCCATGTCATGTCATACGCTTTTTGTATATCAAAAAAGATTGCAGTCAAACTTTGTTTATTGGCAATTGCTTCATGTATCTCTGATTCGAGTTGAACAATGTTATCACTTGTTGACCGATGTTTTCTGAAACCATTTTGAGCACCATTTAAAAGATTAAGATGTTCAAGAGTCCAAACCAATCGATTATTAATAATTTTTTCAAGTACTTTGCATAATGTGCAGGTTAGAGAGATAGGACGATCAGAGTTTTTCTCTTCATTAGGTTTATTTGGTTTCAGCAGCGGGATGACAACTGATTCAGCCCAAGTAGTCGGAAATTGGTGCCTTCGCCATAGCTGATTATACATTTTTAAGAGAATTTCTCGGGCATAAGCTGAAAGATGCGTTAGAAAACTGTATGGTATGTCGTCAGGACCGGGACAGGAATCGTTCACTGAACTTAAAGCATGATCAAGTTCTTGTCGAGTTAACGGCGCGTTTATAGGGTGATCATAATTTGTGTCATGATCAAAAGCCTTTTCATATTCTTTTGCAACCTTTTGCTGTAAGAAAACTTCGTTGTAGTTAGAGTTACTGGAGTTGGTGCAAAAGTGCTGAGCTAGAGTTTCGGCGATTTCATTTTCGGAGCTTATGATCTGGTTATTATTGTCCTTCAAGAGTTTGATTGTGTGAGGGGTGTAGGTAGCTTTAAGTTTTCTAATTTTGCTCCATACCTCTGAGATGGGTGTGGCTGGACCAATTGAGGAGACATATTTGTGCCACGATTCTTTTTTGCTTTTTTTCATAATAAAGCGAGCATGGGCACGTAGTTGTTTAAAGGTGAGTAGATTTTCTAGAGTATTATGTCTTTTTAAACGATTAAAGGCGTGTTTACTCGCCTTTATTGCATTTGCACACTCGTCATTCCACCAAGGAACAGGGGCGTGTTTTTTCAAATTTGTGTACTTTTTTATGTGTTTTTGTGCGGAGTTCAAAATAGCGTTTGTAAATTCTGAGATTGTTTCGTCAATATTGTTTATATTTAATTCAAAGTGCCTTAAGTTATCGTCTACTTCGCCTGAGTAGAGATTCCAGTTGGCATGTTTCAAATTCCATTTTGTATAAGATATTTTTGGTGTGGAGTTACTTTGGTCGATGAGGTCACCGCCTATTTTAATGGGGTAGTGATCACTGCCGTGCAGATCGTTGTTTGTTTTCCACGATAAGTGAGGAGTTAGGACAGGAGAACACAGAGACAGATCTATAGCACTAAACTTACCATTGAAGGAATTAAAACGTGTAGGGGTACCAGTATTTAAGAATGCCAAGTTTGCTATATCTAGAGATTGTTCCAGCAGCTTTCCTCTTTTATTCGTGTAGCTAGCGCCGAAGATTGTGTTATGTGTATTGAAGTCACCCAGGATTATACAAGGAGGTGGAATTTGTTTGATAAGGTCACTAAATTCTTTTTGGTTGAACTCTCTGTCGGGGGCGATATAGATGTTACAAACCGAAACCTTCATTTTTACCTGGACGGAGAAGGCAACCGCCTCAAGATTGGTATTCAAGTTAATTTTGGTGGAAGTGTAGTTTTTGCTAACGAAGGAAATTACTCCTCCGCTTGCCCGTTCACGATCAGTTCTGTTTTTTGAGAAACAGTTGTAGCCTTTGAGTGTAGGGTCCTTTTTGAGGTGAGATTCTTGTATACAAATTATGGTTGGTTTGTCTGTATTTATTAGTACTTTTAATTGTTCTAAATGGGTGAAATACCCATTCATGTTCCATTGTAAAATGAATTTGGTTAGTAAGAAGAGTTTTGGGAAAGATCAGTGTCATTATCTGAGGATTCATCGAATTGTTCGTTTTGGTTTTTTCCAAGCTGTTTACGGATTTTCTTTTGTAATTTTGTGATTTTTGTTTTGATGATTCTGTGCTTTAAATGTGAGTAGCTAAAGCTCAACATGTCTAGGAGATTGTTTATGTTTTCAGTGTATTTTTGAGCCATGCTCAGTGGATCAGGACATCCCGTGACGTTTTGCATAAAATCGACAAGTTGCTCGTATGTGAGTGAAAAAGGAGGAGATGCTTGTTCAATTATTGGTTTAACAGGTGACAACATTTCAGTCAAGGATGACGGGGATAAACTCTCTGTTGATGTACTTTTTTTAATTTTTTTGGATTGTTGGTTTTTCGATTTTGGGGCTTGGTTTTTAGGTGTAACAAACTCTTGTAGTTCAGTTACATCTGGAGAGGTTTCAGGAGTAGTAATTTGAGATGTGGATGTTGTTGGATTATTTGTAGATATCGATAAGGGTCTCTTCTTGGATTGACTTGGTGACTCTTTCAAAATGGATGATTGCTGTTCAAATTGTGTTTCAGGTGACGAAGTTTCATCAAGTATTGGTTCGTCTTGATCAACATTTTGAGGTAGAGGTACAGTTAATTCATTTATTGGTAAATTTTTCTCTGGGCATTGATCGGCTCGATGTCCTGTCAATTTACATGAAAAACATGTCAGCTCACCCGAGCTGACAAAAATTCTGTATTCAGTGTTTTCATATTCAACTGTAAAGGATGGGGGTATAGGTAGATTTTCGTCTGGTTTGACAAATATCTGTCGCCGAAAACTCAAAATATGATTGTATTCATCCCCAGGGATGCCAGCTCGAAGGAAAGACATTTTTGATACAACTTTAAATCCATGGTTCGTTAACACATTTTCAAGGAGATCGTGCGGTATCGATGGACACACATTTGACAGGATCAGTCTGGTAGCTGGGGTAATAAGTCGGCGTATTGAAACATTCTTTCCGTCAATATTGATCGTTTCATGGTTTCGAATGACATTGTCAACCAACTGGACGGATGATAAATAAATGCAAATTCTATTTTTTGAAATTCGCGAGGCAAAAGAAATGTTTTTTGGTTCGACTATTTTTCCGATGGCAATCACATAGTCACAAATTTTCAGGTCGTCCACCACGTCAATTACTACCGCTTGTTCCTTCTTTGGGTATAACAAAGTTTTTGTGGCACCAGCATAGCTGTTCCTACTATTAGGTTGGGATAAAGTTTGATTTGTCGGAGTGTTTGACATTGTTAGATTTTGAGACATTTTTGGCGTGGTTGTTAAGAAACTCTGTAGTCAGGAATTTCTTAGCGTGCAATTAGAATATTGTTGGGCAAGCTGAGCATGCTGATATTTACTATACAACAACAATACCTACATGAGGTTGTACCCACCAGCTAATCTGCTGAGGGCACAAAAACTACGACGTTTCTTACGCTCTATAGCGGGCAGATAAGGCACAAAAATTTATACGAATAATAATTTTCAAAGGTACTTTCCGGATTTCTCCTCGCAGGTCTAGGGGAAGTGAATGCACCCGACGGTGCTCCCGTGGAGTTGATCCCTGCGACTCCGTTTGCGGATGGTCCCGCAAAAAATTCGGCACAGAAACACAGAAACTATAACTTTAAAACCACGCGGGCGATTAGCAGCTGTTGCTTGTTTCACGTATCGAACCGGACTCCAAATGTACTTTTTGATGTAACAAAAAAGGGGCACCTTTTTTCTAGCCCGGCCCTGGATTTTGACTCACCCGGTATGGCTTCGGGATGAGTTCCAACAGAGAAATATTGATGGTGAATTTCAACAAAATACCACTGGCTGTTTCAGAAATATCGCTTATCAAAGTTTCATACGAAACACACAAAATACCCTGTATCTTCGTAACCATTGGAGAAAATGAAATTTCTTCAGTGGATCCTGACTTGTCTCGAAGCCCTCTATCTCCCATTAGCCTATGTAAGGTCACTCATGAATCACCCTGTATGTAGTATATTTGAATTAGATTTTTTGCTTGAAGAAAGTAGTTCTTAAACGGTTTTTTGCTGAATGGTTAGCTCATTCCGACCTGTTTAACATGCAAAAAGCATAAAATATATCCCTATGAAGCGTAATTCTTAGTGTACAGGGTGAACATTAAAAAATGAGCCTCAACTCTTTTTTATGCCGATGAAATGATGATTTAAATAATGATTTCATTATTTAGCAACTTTATGGTCTCCTATTAAATATGTGAAAAATTCACCCTTTCTATAGCTGCTAGTATTCTACATAAGGACGAAATCAATTTTTTTTTTCAATAAATTATATCTTGATCGAATCAATATGGACAAAGACCATTTCCGGCTCTGTAACAAGTCTATAATCTCTCATTCAAGATGTAAAAATGTCACATTCCTGAAACTTCTGAAACATGATATACAGAGTAAAACATCCTTTTTTTCTTTTCTTCTTTTCCGGAGTTACATGAATTCGAATGATAATCTTACCCACTTCAAAGGAGAGCCTAGAGTGTTCGGCAAAACATATTAAAAATTCACATTTCTGCAACTGCTGCACTGCAACCAATAGCTACTGTAGCATCAAGCATTTTTGCGATTTTGGTTTGGACAATTTCCTTAGCAACTCCTCGCACAGCAAAAGTGGAAGCAACATGTAATTCATCCTGTATATCAAGTCAGAGTGAAATTAGAGATGCAAATTTTTCATGTGGCTTGCGGAAAACTCTGAGCTTTCCAGTGAACCAGATAAGATTGTTATTCGAATTGATTTTACCAAGAACAAGAATAAAACAAATAAAGCATGTTTCACCCCGTAGATTGTATTGTGTTTAGAGAGTTTGCGGAATGTAACATTTTCATATCTTGAATGAAAGATTACAAGCTTGTAACAGAGCTGGAGTTGATTTTTGTCTGGATTGATTCAATGAAGATAAAAAACATTGAAAAAAAAATTAAAAAAAAATAGTACGCGTTACAGGGATGTATGCTTTTAACATGTTGAACAGGTGGGGATGAGCTAACCACAGAGCAAAAAACCGTTTGAGAACTACTACTACTATTTTCTCGAACTCTTTTTTCAAGCAAAAGATATTTTTTCACTATTCCAAGTACACTATTAAGACACAACATAAGCTTAAACTGATGAGTACAAACGACTTCCAAAAGCTTGTTTTGACAGAACATGCTTATTGGACAGAAATGGCGCGGAATTCAGAAAGGTATAGTTGTTGAGCAAAGAAGACAAGACTATTACTGTTCCTGCGTCAATCAGGCCAATTTTCCTGGCCCATGGCCACTCCCTGACGACATCCTGATGCTTCCAAGGATCAGTTTCGATCCTTGTTGATAACACCACGTGTCTCGAAAACTTGTCCTGCTTCTGTAACCAGTACGCATTTCTTCGATCTCATAAAATTTTAGGAATAAAGAACTACAAGAATGTCGGACTACAAAATCTAAATGATTGTCTGGCTGTGACCAAATGAAAAATCTGATGTTCGAAGTTTACTTGTGTCAAAACAGAAAAATGATCTCGTTAAGGGCATTTTTATTCAGCTTTCATTTGCAACACAGCAAGGCCTGAAATTTAGTTTTTACTTTTTTTCAAATTAAAAATACCTCGACATATATCACTGACACTTCACTCAAGCTATTACAGCCGCCAGTCAGTGTCAGTGTTAATACTCTGTCAATATTGTATACCAGCTGATATGAAGCAATGTCGTCTTTCCCCTTGCCGCTTAGTTTTTGTCCTCACATCAGGGTAGGTGCTCAATGTGTTTGATAAAAAAAAACTGATGTTTCGGACATCAAAGCAATTATAGACAATACAAATAGAAAAGATCATATGTTATCACCACCGTCGTCACGGATATTGGGGCATCAAAAGTTAGCCAACCTTTTTTTGAATGATGGACTCGCCTGGTTCCTACGCAACCGTAAAAATCCGTGACGACATTATGGCCTTTTCTATTTGTATTGTCTATACACAGTTGGTGTAAGATGGATTTTGATCTCTGGGTGTGGTTGAAGAAAGATTGGAATAACATGAAAAAATCTTTTTGAAGATCACCAGATGTGAAAGCTACTATTCTGCGCTGCCTACACACAGTTTGTAAAATTCCTTTCTTCAGTGCTTTTTGGCTAGCTATACAGGGTGGTGAAAATTTCGATGCTCACCATTGGTATCTTGGAAACGGTAAGAGATACGAGGTCGGTTAAATTAGAAAAAAGTTGCGCATTTTTGTGGCGATTGAGAATCTGAAAAGAAACTTTGAATATTTTGATTGGTTTACGATTCATCACGAAAAAACTGAAAACTCTGATTTCAGAAATTATTTTATATCTTTCCAACCATTCAGGCTATTTCAATCAAACTTGGTAGTTTTACGTTTTTGATTACTCCGAGTCGATCAACGTTGGCAGAAACTTTCCAGGCCTTCTAGATGTCAAATTATGATAGTCAACTTTTGTTTTTCTTATGGCCGCCATATTGGACTTTTGCACTAATAGATAGACAAAAAAATTAGCTTTCCGAATTAGTAACCAACATGTTCTTTTTATGACATTTTCAGCGTCAAATTTTGAAATTTTCGTAAATTATTGACAAAATCGGGAATGCTTTGAAAAACAATTGAAATATTATCAATAGCAACAACAGAAAAAAGACAGATTGTGTTCAATTGACGTATCTAAGGGCTCGATACCAAGTTGCAGGCGCGAAGTTTGGGACGGCGCCGGCGTAACTCGCCAAATACAGCGCGGTCTGATTGGTTGGTATCCGCCGTTGCTATGGTAACGGCACTTACGGCGCGGCGGTCTCAGCCCCAACTTGGTATTGAGCCGTAACTTCTTAATCGTGTTTTGTGGTTGTTTGTACCGAGAGCTCACGAATTAAATGAGTCAAGGGTGCCTGTGAACTCAAAAACGTCTGTCGAAACTAGGGTAATCCTTACTCCTTTTCTAATAAATTTGTCAAGCTTTAACAAGAACGATGCTAGTTCCGACAGATGTTTTTGAACTCACAGGCACCCTTGACCCATTCAATTTATGAACTACCGGTACAAACAAGCACAAAACACGATTAACAAGTTAGATACGTCAATTGCACACCATCTGTCACTTTTTTGTTGTTGCTATTGATAATATTCCAATTATTTTTCAAAGCATTCCCGATTTTGTCAATAATTTACGAGCATTTCAAAATTTGACGCTTAAAATGTCATAAAAAGAACATGTTGGTTACTAATTCGGAAAGCTGATATTTTTTCTTTATCTATTTGTACAAAAATCCAATATGGCGGCCATAAGAGAAACAAAAGTTGACTATCATAATTTGACATCTAGAAGGCCTGGAAAATTTCTGTCAACATTGATCGACTCGGAGTGATCAAAAACATAAAACTACCAAGTTTGATTGAAATAGCTTGAATGGTTGGAAAGATAACAAATAATTTCTGAAATCAAAATTTTCAGTTTTTTCGTGATAAATCGTGAACCGATCAAAATATTCAAAGTTTCTTTTCAGATTGTCAATCGCCACAAAAATGCGCAACTTTTTTCTAATTTAACCGACCTCGTATCTTTTACCGATTCCAAGATACCAATGGTGAGCATCGAAATTTTCACCACCCTGTATACCTACAGTGGTCAGTAAAGCTAGCAGCGAAATGTAAAAATCAATGAAGACGAAAACAGAGCGAGGAGCTAGCTGATCAACGCCCGTTTCAGACAGGATGGCTGAAAAGAAACTGAGAAGCTTGTTCATGTTGCGAACTCAAGTGATTAACAGTCCCTACCTATCTCCACAAATTTCCGGAGTGTCTGAAATGTTCCAAATTCAAATTCCTTGTTCCTTCAAGTACCTACACCTAATAAAAACTATTATGCCAGCAATCAATCGTTTAATTCGTTTCGATTCAAAGGTCTTCACTTTTATTGTGATTGGTAGATGCCAGTACCAGATCTCTATCGACTGAAAGAGACACGGCTTGTCATGACACAGCTTCCTCCTTGTTAAATACAGTCAAATTTTAAATTTCTCTTCTCACTTTTGTATAGCACCCCCTGGACAACGTCGTTTGTTCCGTCTGTAAAATTAACAAGAACTGTTCCATTGCGCTTGAAGAATGACAAGCGGTTGATAGTCTATGTCATTCGGACATTTAATCAATCAGAAATGAACTTGCAACGCTGCTGTGGATTTTGAAGTAAAGCGATAACCCCAGAAAATAATCCATAACCTAAACAGTGGCATTCCACTGACAACGCTTTTACAGAGTGGATTCTTTCAAACTAGGCTCTCCTGCTTTGTTGCAAATAAAAGCTGAATGCATAAGGTGGCGAAATTCTATAATTAACAGGGCGGATTTCAATGTCTAAAGCTGTTCGCGTAGGTAGGTACTTACGGTATCGGTACCAATGGCTACGTTTATACCGGTGGACTAAAACCGGACTGACCCAAGCACTGACCCAAATTCTACCTAAATGAATTCTTCTCTTCCACAGTTTACACAGGTAGACTAACATGGCGGACCTATTTTGAAATATAAACTAAAAGTGAATATTTGAAAACCAAATTTTCACGGTCAGCCGGAGACCTGATCCAAGCTACTTGGTCCTAATTTAGTCCTTGTACGTGATCGTTTACACCACGTAGACTGAATTTATTTGGGTCAAATTTAGTGCTTAGGTCGCGGACCAAAGCCACGGTGTAAACGTAGCCAATATCCCATTCACAATGTAGATTCAGTAAGTCCGCACTTTTTGAGCTGCTTGTGCGTTCTTAAGGTGGGTTTAGTCAAGTTAAGGGGCTTATCAGCACGAGAGCCAATGAGCGGTGTTACGCTTACGACTAGAACTGAAATTACGGCTGAATAATGATGATTAGGTATTACATACAACGCCCTTGATTATTAGTCCTACAAGGATAATATTCACTTATCTAAATTCCGCTGTCAATGGCAACGGAATAAAATGGATGTAAACAACAAAATCTGACAGCTGTCACTTCGGACTTCTTTTTTGTAATAATTATCAAAATATCACTCGTGCTCGAGATTTTCCCAGATAATTTTGGCCAAGCGTTTCCCTCGGGCTGGTTGTCTCTAGATAAATGCCCGACTCCTGCTACAACCAGAACTCGTGATCGCCCGGCCACAATTATCGTAAAAATCTAAGCACTTGTGATATTACTGTTGATTATTCCACCTTTGAACGTGGAATGATGCAATGGCCGTAACCTACTTTTTTGAAAGTCCAGTGAAAAACGTGTCGTAGCTGAAAACCTGACTCAACCGAATACTTCATCTCTCAAAATTGCACGATCAGTGCGAAAAGTGACATTTGAATTTACATCGTGAACAGGATACAGATATTATGGGAAAATTATAAATTCTTTTTTTTTAATAACGAGACAACATTCAACTGAGTTTATTCGCTTTGCTGCTCCACCATGTAACCTCGGGGCAGATAGTGATGTCCACCCAAGCGCTCTTACTCACCGCGGCGGAGCCACTCATCCAGAATCTGACTACCAGCCATGTTGCTGCATGAAGGTTATTATCCGCAGCGAGCGATATGTTCATTCTGCTGTGCGCTCCCCTTCTTTTCATACACTATTTTGGTGAGTTGCAGGCTCATTTCAATAATCTCAATCATTTTTAAATAAAAATTCAACAACTCATCTCGAAATGTTTGCGGCTCCGCTAAAAATGTAAATTCGCAAACGCTCTACTCCAACGGAATGAACCCAACTCCAACCGGTAATTATCAGGTGGATGAGTCCCTCTCTAGGGAGTTTAAGAATTCATTAAATCCATACCGAGTCCGGTTTTTTGCCGGAGTTGCTTAATCTCTCCTCATTCCCCACAGTCATTAGCTCCCGTATATATCGAAGTACCTAAAGCTAAAACGATAGATGTTTCTCCTTTTTCACAAACTTTGGCAATTTTATGCGGAAAATAATGCCTCGCCTGATGCCTCTCGCGCTTTCGCGCGTCTTGCCGTCCCTTCATTCCCGCTCCTGTAGGAAGGCGGTCGCATCCTGGACTTTTCACGCGGGGATTTTCCACATTTTTCCCACCACAGTTTTCCAGCAACGACATTTATTATCGAATTACTTTTTGTGCAAAACATAAGGCCCAGACACGGGGCTTCGTTATTCAAGCTTTCAAAGCACAATTAACTCAACTGAACGTGTGCATTTTGGAAAATTCGAAAATATTCAACTATGTTTAGGTTACAACAAAAAAGAACTAAGTATAATTGAACGTTTGGCGTGCCTTGAATGCGAAATGAAAAAAGGCGGTGCGCTTCAATTAGAGCGTCGGCGGCAGTGCAATTCAATTTGAATTGCTCTGAATGCATTTATCACAACACTGATCACTAATTGGACTTTCGCTGTATTGTTTTCCAAGCTAGATTTTCAGTCAGCTTTTGTACTTGTCACTGTAACGCTAGCATTTCATTGGTTGCAGTGCGGATTGCCATCGGCACTTTATCAAGATTTTGCTGGTAGCATGGTCGACGACTGCGAGTGAAGGTAAATAGTTATTCCGTTGAAAGTGTGATGCAGTTTTGAAATGCACTTTAAGGACATGTCCGTTGCCTTTCTACCTACGCAAAACAACACCATCAACGGACACTCATCATCAAAGCTAATGCACCAAATACGTACAAAGGCAAACAAATTGCATTTTGATTAAAACTGGATGATGTAATTACGTAGTGTCTAAGTATAGTAGTACGTATTATAGTAGATAATTACTGTCAACGTAGTACCTACGTACAAAGTAGACGCCAACGAAACTTCTCACAGATATTTTCTCATCACTGGCAGTGACTCTATCAATTATATATGCACTCATGTCAATGGACAAGATCAAATCAGAAACAGAACATAACAAAACATACTTTGAGTGTCGATAGATTCATCAAGCGAACGTTATTTAGAGGTGGATAGGGTACCATCGGTTTAGTGAAAAACCATAAGATATCTTCTGTTATTGCGAAGCTCGCTAGGGATTACAACGTGCGAAAGACACACAATGATGCACAATTGGTGGACACGCCATGCTTCGAGAGCTTGCTGGAACATTCGCGAAACCGATGAACTTTTCCTAGAGCTCTCTCGAATGAACTGCCACCCACTGCTGACATATACTGGAAGACAATGGAAGCGACAAGAACCTTCCGTGTCTTTACGGAGGAAGCTGGAATATTATCGAACACAAGACCGGAGTATGTAGGGCGGGATGGCCAGGAAGCAAAAATTATCCTTGTGATGATGGTTTTGAAATGGGAAGAATGTCGCCGTCAGCGCCATGTTTGACTGGCCTAATTTTTGATCTACTCGATCTCAATGAGCCAAAAAGTGAATGCTGTACCAACTAATAACTATAGGTATTGTTCGAACAATAATGATATCCACGGCATTTAATCTCAAGTTATCCTGCGAGGAAAGAGTAAGTTATCCCGAGATTTCGCCCGAGATGGAAATGCTTCGCGGGTCATAAAAATTAGTCGAACTGCGAATACCGTATCTACTAAAGTGCAAGGTTAACTAACAAGAAGACTGTTTACAACACATTAACATAGTATAACCAACCCACCATTTCGGGTTTTTAGCTCTAAAATACACAGTAGGTAATCAAGTTACCACTTTGTGTCCATTACGATGGTCGCAAGACTGTTGTAATCTGTTTAAGTTGATTTTAACTGGAGGAGAGAATAGCTGAGTAGGGTCTCGCCGCACAAAGGGATTGATAATGATGAGTATAGGTGCCTGTATTACATACTGGGTGTTCAAGCAATGATCGACAAAACAGTAGATTACTCTAGTGAAAATGAGAAATCTATTAGTTTGAATACACTTAAATAATTTCAAAAAATCAGAGAATTACCTGAAAATCATGATTTTGAGTTAGTACCTGTACGTAATATGAAGTAGGTATAGATAGGTAATTACTACTTTTTTTTTAATAATCCAAAAAGATCGAGTTTGGCTCCGAGTTCATCCTCGATTCGATGCCTAGATGGTTCCATAGAACATCAAAATTGAAATGGCGACTTTGTATTGATAAGGTATCTGCGAATATCGTTTAATAAGGACGGAGTTGAATTGGTAAAATAAGCGTTTCGGGATCAATACCTGTGGGAATGAGATTCTGTCAAGAAATAAACCCACAGGAATTGATCCCGCAACGTCTATTTTACCAATATAACTCCGTCCTCAACTGATTCAAATTGCAATTTTTGAAAATCTTGTTACGACTTGCAAGGATCTCGAGCGATTCCACTACGTTCGAGGATTAACATGGAGGTATATACTAATACCTATATTCGAGGTTCCGGAAGGTTCGGTAAAGCTGGAGATCAAGACGCGCGAGTGAGACACATCTGCACAATTGGCGGAGGTGTGACACTTGCAGAGCTTGCCGGAATATAATTACGCTAACCTTATAGACTTTTCTAGAGCCACCGCGAAGATACTGGCGGCTAATACTGGAATTTACTAGAGGACGCGTGTAAGAAAAGCGCAGAATGAGCCAAGTGAAGTCAGATTTCAATTGACAGCGACGGCGAGTACAACAATGACGAAGTTAATCAAAGAGATATCTCCAAGTGCGATAATTTATTGGGCGTGTATTCAGTAGTACACAGTTACACAGTGATAAACATCGTGTGTTTGAACGTTTGTCGTTCAATTCTAAAAGTGAGTAAAAATATATACTTATTTCAGGTGCACACTCACTGCAAGTCGTGGTTGGAGCAAAGATTAAGTCAATGTTTTTGGGGGAAAATTTTTCAAGTTTGGCTCAAGTATTTTTAATTTTCCCCCTGGAAAAACTGCACATTCCTAATTTTTTATTCCGCGGAAAGATTTTCTTCGCCTTTTTTTATACAACTGGTTCTTGAACATTTTCCAACAATTTCTTTTCCCAATTTCTCGAGAGTTTTCCAGTTAAAAATGCAAAACTGGCTGCTTATCTGGCTGATCGAGACCGGACTTAAATGATGGAACTTAAAATGAAGCCTTAATTGGCTTTTTTGTCAATGAGGTGATTCGTGAGAGGCTTTGAGGTTTTTATGGAAAATTCAATTTTTCTTGAAAATAATGTTTCCGATTTCCTGCTTTGTTTCTGTAAACTATGGAGTTTGCGATCTCAATGAGCGTAGACGTAACGCAACGTAGAACGTGAAAACTTCCCTGCAACCTGTGCCTGTAACTAAGGAATTATGCAAATAACAACTTCGTCAATTTTCAAGCTGCAAGTTACGTTACGTCGTACGTACGTGTGCACGCAAACTCCCCACTATTCGGAAAAGTTTTGCGTCGCTCACAACAGAATTTATGTAGGTACCTACTTTAATAACGTCACTTTTTTAATTGTGATGCAATCTTGACAGATAAAGTGTTTGATTGGGTGAGACTTCCTTCAACACACCTTTCATACGTTCGTCATACGCAACAAAGCATATGAATTTATCGTCTCCTTGCATAGAAGAAAAAATAAAAACAGTTCTTTTGACCCCTGGCAAAGAATTTTTTTGAAGTGAAACTTCAATTCTCGCGCCTAGATCACAACACACAACTAACGCAGAACCACACATGGGAGTGAAATTGGTTCATAGCATCAGTGGTTGTAACGAACGCCTGTAACGTTGTCTTGTCTGACCTTGGGGTGACCAGCGTCGTCCCAGGAAATGGAAAAAAAGCTGTTGCGGCGTTCGCCGCGTTCGGTTCTATTTTTTACTAATCGCCGACACTGGACTGTTCTTCGTGTTGTCGTACTGTTGGCCCGACAGAAATGGTTTTCGACTTGGCTTGAATAGATCCGAGCGGATGTGATTCATTATAGGGATAGGGAGGTATATTCAGGGCCGGGCCTAGCAGGCGTGCAGTGCGTTCCGGCGCGCAGGCGGGTATGTATGGCAGGCGGCAAGTTATAGGGGCGGTAATATAATAATAAAGTTGAATTTCGAAGGATTTTTTCCATTCCCGCATTTGGTGGGGTTCTCCACTGCCGGTGAGGGGGGCGGAAATTTTTCGGTGGCACGCAGGCGGCAAATAAGCCAGGCCCGGCCCTGGGTATATTCTTCAACGGACGTTTACAATTCAAAAATAAAATCGAATGCCGCACACCCAAATGTAGACACAACTTTCAGGTATTATGTACCTATTAAGCAGGAAAGCAGGAGTGGATGATTAAAGCCCAGAGGGGAAAAAGAATTTTCGACAATTGAGGCTGAAACAGTTGCTTAATGTTCTAGATGTCAGCTGATTGTATAGCGATGATATCACACTGGTTTGATAATCAAATTTTTATGTATGGAAATTGATTTTTGACATTATTCTTCGTTAGTTTTTTGAATGGGTTGATTTCACCTCAATTAAATGTGACATTCTAAATATAAGTACGGTGGCGAGCACAAAACTGGAAATACTCATATCAATTCTGTCAATATTTCAATTCAACCTACGGCCTTATTTTGATTGGAGAAGATGATATCGTAGGAACTCTAGATAACCACGTAGTTACTTCAAATCCCATTCACGAGGTATCTACCAACATACCTATGTAAATACCTATGTATTTTATATTTTTTCAAATAAAATTAATACCGGATTGAGTTTTCCAAACGACATTCTTATACTTTGTGGAGATTAATAAATTGCCATGCTGTGCCTGCCAGAACACAGTTTCCACCGTGCTGTAATATGACGGGAAACATTGTACAGTAAGAAAATCCGTCACGATGTCACATTCGCATAATTATTTGTGGAGAATATTATTAATGAAAATAGATATTTAGTGTATTAGGGGGATGAGTGAGGCTTCATGTGACGGAGAATGGGAGTTTAAGCGCCGAGCGCAGCGAGAAAAGAAACAAAAGAAGTCTAATCGTGAAAAAATCATGTTGAAAGTATTCTGCCCTTTGAGTGACTCATGATAATAATAATAATAATAATAATAATAATAATAAGATTGATAGTAAGAAATTACAAGATGATACAAACCGTTAGGGAGCAGAGCGGGAGTACGAAAAGAACACCTCTTCGAACGTTGTTTGCTGATTGATTCATATCTATAGAAGTTTCACTTCTTCCGAGGGTGACTATGGTCACGCACCCACGTTTTTTTTCAAGTGTGAAGAATGAATCGGACACGACGACAATTGATGAAAACATTTTCAGTAGACCCGTAAGCTTCACTTATGACATACATGACGATATTCAATGATCGTCATGTGAAAGTTCTTGCATCTTGAAAATTTGGAGGGCCCTCATTGGCTCCCTAAGGGACAAAATATCGAGTGCTGCGGGTCAATTCGCTTGCCTCGGTATAAAGTATGCACATGCAAAATCTCGTTACTGCACTCCAAAGTGCGGTATCGATGTGTTTTTAGGTGTGTACCGCTTGCACTAGATGTAAACTTGACAGTACGGACCACGGTCTATAATATGAAATATACACAGACTTGAAGGTTTGCGGGGTGGGTAGTACTGGTAACTGGTGGAATAATAGTAGGACTAGTAGCTGGTAGTATTAGTTGGTACCAATACCCTTGATCTTGGATGTGGAACTTGAATCTTGAACAAATTTGACAGAACGGCATAACGGCATAAGTTAACATCCCATTGTGAACCAAAACATTGATTTTCAACTGTTGAAGTTCACGGAATAAGTTTAAGTTAACAGCCATTATGAACGCTGCTTAACAGTGTCTCAGTACATGATGCAGCATGACTTTTTTAGAAACACTCAAGGATCAGAGTTTTGAGTGCGGTCCTGTATCCCCACCAAAACTTCCGAATTTCGGAAATCATAGCTCACTTGGCTCGCATGCTGCTTAAGGTGGAGGTTCTAATCCATAATACAGGTACGCTATCTCTTCGTATCAAAGGTTCGATTGAAATTCAATTTCAATGTTTCCTTTTTCAGGCGACAACTGAGACTTGTTTGGAAGGGACAAGTTATGAAGGCGTCGAAGTGGATTCCCAAACCCATTTATAAAGATTAGAGGTGCTTTTTCCTATTCTGCCACCCACTACCGTCCCAAGGCAGCACCGCAGCCGCGTAGGAAACTTTGATTTGAGAAGAGGGCCTTCCTTGAATCACTTGGGTGGGTCCCGCCGGGATGCGGTTGTTTTCTCGATGCAGTAACGATGTATTTCCAGTGGGCCTTGTGTGGGTCCCAGAAGATACTAATCCCCCACATCCTTGGACCTTGTCATTATGTAGGTATACACATTCCTCTACTTCACCTCACGAAAATTCGGTGAAGTTGGGAAACTCGGAAATGTTAGTTTAATCATCAGTTTAGCTCTACAAATTTCCACATGAGTTTAAATGACGTCCAGTATTAAATTCTTCGGCCTGTTGGCGCACTTAGCAGCAATTTTCTTCCCCCATTAACTAGGGAGTATTCGCCTGCGCCTCGAAATCCGTCTCCGCATCGCTCGGATGTTTCCAATCCATTGTAGGATATAATCCTTTCACTTATTGCTCTTCTCGCTAGGTATATCTACCCGTCCCGGTAATGTTCCCGTGCACAAAGAGAAGCGGCTTTACCAGACGAAAGCAATAAGTGTCAGAGAAGAGCATCATGCGAGAAAGGAAATGAAAGTGACGTTTCACCGCGTGATTTTTCAAGCGAAAAAGCGATCTTTCAACCCGACACGTTTCATCCATCATATTATTAGGTACCTAGGCTCTCTTCCATGAAAGAAGAGGAGAAAAAGTACAAAAACATCGCATGAAGAAAAATATTTTTATTGAAAAATACTGCCGTGCTCGGTGTTGATAATTAAGAAGAATAACGCCCGGAAGCACACCCCCTCATAATTTTTGTTTGCTTTAGATATTCGTGAAGCCGGGCAAATAAAAAACGAGAAACAATGAGTTCAGTTCCCTATATAATTAATTGCACGTAATTATCAAATTTCACCCGCTGTTTATGCCTCGCGCGAGCGCTCCCCTTAATTTTATTTATATTTCTGTTTGGAGAGCGACACTGATTATAGCCTGCGATTTAATTTCATTTTTCGGGGGCGGCCCTCTGTGTGGGAGCTCTAAAGTGGAGTGTTTTATTTTCCACTCCATGCTTACACAATGAAACCACTCCAGACATCTGCGTAAAAAAGGATGTTGTTAAAAATCATACCTGGTATGTATTTGAACCTTTGGAAACTAAATCCAATCCAATTTCTGTTGATAGACAGCCGGTCGCAAAGCTTAAAGAGCTTAATCTTGCGCGGAGCCTATATCATTATGGGCTCCGCGCAAGAAAGCTCGAAGGTTCACCTGGAGCGCTTACATTTATTATTATTGAAGATTTGAAAGCTCGCATGTTACCTTGAAGATTTTCTCTTGCTCCAATTTTTTTAACTTCGGCATCTCCGCGCGTTTAGTGATATTTTTCAAAGTTCCAGACAGGAGGGGGTTAATCGGGCGAGCTGGAGCTCGTGAACTCAGCGCGCTTTTCAGAGACTATTAAAATGTTTCGTTCGCTGAATTAAGCTGATGCCAGCGGACCGATTCAATTTACTGACGATGCTGATGAGGAGAACCAAGAGTGAAGATAGGAGTTTCCCGGTGCAAAGGTGTGGATGTGACGTCACGTGTAATCTTAATTTGACTCATTGTGTTAAATCCGCAGGGTGCAAGAGGCGACGTTTTTAATTATAATTTCACATCCGACTTAGGTTAGAGCATATCTTCCTGCGCGTTGCCAGCATAACTTCATTATATTTGCTCTAGGGAAATGAATATTGAAACCAAATCGTTACAAGGCACCCAAAATATTTATACGTAAAAGTACATTTTAGCAACAAATGTAAATAACTGGTATATACAGGTGTCCCGCGACGTAACCGGACGTAGTTCAAGGATATATGTACTTTTTGAGGCAAATCAGAATTTGCCTTCGAAATTTCCCTAACGTCCTCCGTTTCCGATATACAGAATGATTTATGTGTTCAATCGAAAAGTTTGATTGGCCATATCTCACGAATAGATCGACAGAATCGATTGAATATTTGCAGGTATATTCTTAAACCAAGGGTCTTTGTAGCGCTCTATTCATTTATGAAAAGAAGCATAATCAATTACAATACCATCATGGCATTTCACCTTGTCCCGATCCACCTTTCTGCCAAACGGAAGTGCTACCGATTTTTTAGGATTGAGCTGCAAGCAGTGCTTTTGAGAGATGTCTTTTAGGTTTGCAAGATCAAAGTTTAGTGCCGCTAAAGCCTGTTGAGATTTGTCTGCCGAGAATGAAATGCGTACCTGAGTGTCATCAGCATAGGAATGTTGGCAGCCGGAGAGGAAGGCAGAGGTAAAATTTGATCTGTAGATTATAAACAGTAGCGGCCCCAAAATGGATCCTTGTGGTACACCTCTTGAAATTTCGAGAGGAGAGGAGACACGGCCGTTGTAAGTAACACTCTGAGATCTGCCCGTTAGATAATTGAATAGGAGGTTGATGGAAGACGTCGACAAACCAGTATAGTGCAGAATAGATTTCAGGATCTGGTGGTTGATGGTGTCCAATGCTTTGGAATAATCCAGCAGAACAAGAATAGTGAGGAGATCCTTGTCTGAAGCTCTCAAGATGTCATCGGTTATAGAGAGAAGAGTCGTGCAACATCCACGTCGAGGTCTAAATCCTGACTGATTAGCAGCAAAATGGAGTTACTTTCTATATGCGCCCGCAGCTGTTGCTCTATTACTTTCTCGAGAATTTTTGACATGGTTGGTAAAATGCTTATTGGGCGGATGTCACTGAGACTCTCAGATTTGGAGGACTTGGGCAACGGCAAAATAAGAGCATGTTTCCATGTAGAGGGAAAAACAGAGTTCTCGATACAGAAATTGATAATATGGGTGATGTACGGTAATAAAAATGGGACGCAAAGATGGATGGTGCGAATATTGATGCCGTCGGCTCCTGTCGCTTTACTCTTGATAGATGAGATTATCTTGAGAACATTAGTTTCACTAACTTGAGTGAACTGTAGGTTAGATCTCACGCTTTCTTTGACATTGGAATTGTAGAACTTTGTTGTTGACTCGTCAGTGGTAAGGGATAGTGCTGAGTTGATCAGGTATAGTTGTTGATGTCATCAACATTTGCCAAGTTATCAGGAAGGCTATGAGTGGATTTGGATTTAATGATGTTGTATTTTTCAAGAACGGACCAAGGGGTTGTTGTTGTTTCATTCAGTTGGTTTGTAAAGAAAGCTTGCTTTTCTCGACGAATTGCAGCTGTAACCATATTGCGGATGTTTTTTTATAGTTTTCCCAATTTTCAGAACTCTTGCTGGCCTTGAACCGTGCAGTATGAATAATGCAGCGTCTCGCCTATTCATCATCATGCGAATTGTGCCCGTTAGCCAAGGAGAGTAATTTTTTGTGATTCTACGGGTTATAAAAGGAGCATGTATGTCAAGTAAAGAAATTATCCCCTCAATGAGAACTCTTACCTTATAATCAACATTATTCCTATCGTAAATGTTCTTCCACGGGATGGATTTCAAGTCAGATTCAAAGGAGTCATGAATTGAATTTTGTACTTACCTCCCCCAGATTCCTACCCAAATTCATGTTTCCAGAAAATTCTTTTGAAATTATCCTCCGTTTGTTAGAACATCAAAATTGAAATCGTTACTTTGTTCGACCATCTGGGATAGCGTTTGAATTATTTGAAATGTTTTTTTTTACAAAATATTCCTGAACAATTTCTGGCAATAATTTTTTTCGAATCAGCTAAATAGTGCCAAACAATTTAAGAATCGTATTTTGTAGCATTTTTACGTCGTTCACGATATGTAATGTATCATGTATAACACTTTGAAAAAATCTATACAGGATGACTTTTTCAACAGAAACTCAAAAAAAACAAATTTTGAGTATGGTCCTGTATTCTTTTTATAAAAGAATGAGTCGCTACAAAGGTCCTTGGTGTTATAATATAGCTGAAAAATTTCAATCGATTCTATTGGTCTATTCGTGAGATAGGACAATGTGTCATTGGACAGTATCAATAGGCAATGCACTCCCCCCAACCCAGCGGTGAGAAAGGTGGCGCTTGAGTTGCGAAAAAGTCATCCGGAGAAGTCGCTCCAACGTAAATGTGCACATGTCGGGCAAGGAGAATAGGCAAGACGAAGGAAAAATTATGTAAACAACGCTTAAGAAACTGTCTTTCCTAAAAAAAAATACATCCGTGTAATTACCGCACTCGCTACCGCCCGTCCATGATTTTCACGTTTGTGTGAAAACTATCCCTTTCCTTGCGTGTTTTGTGATGTACTTCAGGGTGTCCCAGCTAAAACAATCCAGCGCGATTTTCTCAGGAAATATGTATCAAGGCAACAAAAATTGTTTTGCAATTGGGGGAAAGCCTGACCTTTCAACTTTTGTTTAAAGGGGCGCCGATGCTAGTAGGTGCTCTAGTTTCCAAGAAAATGCAATTTTAATCAGGCGAGTCACAAGAATCCGGAAATTCTTGATCGACTAAACAAAATACTCCGGATGAAAGAAAATAGTTTTTTTTCTAGGCTTTCCATTGATGTGTCGCCGATGTCTGTACCGTAAATTGCATTTTCTTGGAAACTAAAGCACCTACAAGTATCGGCGCCCCCTCAAAAAAAAGCTAAAAGGTCAGGCTTTCCCCCGATTGCAAAACAATTTTTGTTGCCTTGATATTTCCTGAGAAAATCGCGCTGGGTTGTTTTAGCTGGGACACCTGTATTTCCAAAATAGGTGAATACGCCGAAAAGTTTTGCAACCGATTTTGTAACGGTTCATGCACAGTCAACTAGTAACAAACTTCAATATGGCGACTATAATGGTGCTATTCTGTAAAAAAGATTCATCGATGTAAGCGCTGTATCGCTGTAAGATGACACATGTGACAATGCAAAACATTATTACTTTTGTCATTTTACAGTGATGTAGCGCTTACATCGATGTATCTTTTTTACAGAATAGCACCATAATATGGTATAGCGGAATCGTGAAATTAAGTTTAAAAATAAGAAAGTTTATGAAGACCAAAGTAGATTCCTCGGTAAATTCAAAGTTTCATTAAAATCGTTCCACTATTGCGAGACTTCATAAGATCGGTCACAGCCTCTAATGCATTCATTTTCCACTAGGCGTACTGTTTTCAAGATGGTTACGATATTCGCTCCACACTCCTACTCGGAAATGAGCCACAAACCCGTAAAATTGGCGGAGAAGCCGTTCGAAAGCTTGTCGGATTCACATAAAAGCCGTTGAACTTTTTTAGGGCCCTCACAATTAGAATTGGGAACTTGGTGATGCACATATTTGTTGTTATAAATTGTTAATAGTTGATTGATCGTCCTCAAATGCAATAGGTGTCTATCCGAGATAGATATTAATAATATCGATTAGCGAAAAACCGCACTAACCTCGGGTTCCACCAAAAT
Source organism: Anaspis maculata (assembly GCA_949128115.1). Classification (NCBI taxonomy): domain Eukaryota; kingdom Metazoa; phylum Arthropoda; class Insecta; order Coleoptera; family Scraptiidae; genus Anaspis; species Anaspis maculata. Next base: position 77,529,221 of record OX421962.1, read on the forward strand.
TTTAAGAGGAGATTAAATCTATCACACTGACCGTGGGTTCCACCAAAATATTTAACCAGCTGATAGCTAACTCGAGATTTATTTTGATCAATTCTGGCCAAATGATCAATGTAAATTCAGGTTTCACGCTGAGTAAATTACTTAAGTGTGGTATACTTGCGATTTAACGTATTTTCCAAAATGAATCTACCAACATTGACCAGAAAAAAATCCATTTAATCTCGGTTTAGCTTAAACCGCTCATAAATTTTTTGGTGGAACCCGTGGTGATAGTTGCTATGCACCAGCCAATAGGATGGCCAGTTGCTTAGTTACTATCAGAGTGATAAAGTTATCGCGTTGATAAAAGTTTGGTGGAACCCGAGGTAAATAATGTAAAGGAAAAAAATCTCGAGAAAAAGCGATCATAAATAGCCTCCGCCATTCTGTATTTAACGCTAAGTTAAAAACCGTATCTTTTGTGATCAAGACTGAGTATAAAGAAAATGAAATCAGAGGTTGAATTTGTCCTCGTTTCTTTCTGCACAATTCGTTCGCTGGAAGCATCATGCATATGCAACAGTTTGGAAATTGCCTCACAGCTCAAAGTTGACCCTGCATTTTCAATTTAAGAAATGCATCCTTCCTACGCTTTTGCAACATTACGTGCAGACAACTAGGTAGGTACTCATCCGCTACCATCGAAGTATATTTTAATAATTTATACAAAGTATATTTCAGTTCGGAGTCACATTTAACGGAAATTAGGTACGCGCGAAGTTTTTTGCTGATTTTCATTGAAAACCGTTGCAAAAACATTTTTCATGCATTATGTAGCTAACAGAATTACACTACCCGCCATTCCAGCCGACATTATTACTTCCTTTTCACGATAAGCACCAGTTTTTCCAGGCGGCCAACGGTTGGCACCATGTAATTAAGTTTAATGAAGGCTCGGGCTAATTTCCAGAGCATAATAAAGACCAGATATCGCTATTCACACGACCCGACAGCTATCTAGCTGGCGGTATACGGTATGCCCTTTAAATAAACTATAGGAATACATTATAACGACTTTGTTTCTGATGGCTGCTGCTGCTGGGGATCCTTGCTTTTAAACTCACTAATTGCGGTATAACAGGCATTTCCACTACCACACAACTTGTAAAAGTCTAATTAAAATTTTGCAATGTTTCCTTTTCTTTTTCTGAAAAACTACCAGACTATGGCTTTTACTTCGAATACTTGATACTGATTTCAAAACACTCACTCATCTACTTGGTGAAAACCTTCGGTGCTTATTGACTTCTCCGCGCTTTAGCGCAATCTTGGCAGCTTTACATGGAAGTAGAACTCTAACTTTTCTTGTGATAGGCTCCGTTGTCGGTTCTCAAGCGGACCCTTGTCCTAATTATTTGTATCCTAGAATCGTTCAAGATTTCTCGGCTCTCAAGCGGTCCTTTGCTTGTTTACTTCCACGTCATGGGTTTATTTACAAAAGCGAAATCAACCTTTGCTTTCGCCTTCGCCTTCGTTCGTGCTATAAGCCAACGGGGACGGGGATCTCCAGAGAGGCATCATGTTATCAAAAATCTTCCTCAAAGTCAATGCCGTGATACCTTCCAGAGTTCATCCACCTTCGATTAATTAGTCTATCAGACACGTCCCATTTATTATTCGTTAATTAATCAATGCCCTAATTTTGGTTGGTAATCTCGAGAAGAATCATCAAGGGACTACCGCAAAGTCAATTTTTAATCAACCAACCTGTAGAGGTGTATTGCCCTCCGGGGGCTGCGCCGCAGGATGCGGTGGATAGAGTTGAGCCAAACACATTATGGCCTCGTTGCAAAACTTGAGGCCCATCACTTCTTCGTCTTCGCGCCCATATCTGAAACAAATTTCTCTGTTTAATAATCAGCTTTTCATAAACTTACAGGGAGGTAATTTTCAAGCGCCATCCGTGATCTACCACATGCAAGTAAATTACATAAGTGGAGTGTTTTTTCTATTAAACAAAAACTTACGCAAGTGATAATAGTATATTATTATACGAGTTTCATAAGACATATAGTATTGTCACACGACTGGTTTTGGGGCATGACGAGCTTGCGAGGAGTGCTCCAAAGGAAGGAGTGTGATAATACGTCTTATTAAACGAGTGTAATATACTATTTTATCTACTTGACTCTGATCATCGTCCAGAAATTGTAAATTCTGGCTGCTGAAAATAGAAATGTCTAACAGGTGTCACCTCCGCACTAACGTTCGCCTACCTTCTATTAACAATAAATTGTTGCTATTGGCTGAAAAGGAGTTCAATAATATTTTCCATCAAAGCACCGCTTTCGATGTGATAATGAATCCATTAGTAACGCAGAGTAGATAAACGGTATTAAGGGTGCCCTTACTCAATGGGGAACTATAGTGGCAAACGTCTGAAGTAATGATGCCCGTGTTCCATGCACCCCAGCTGTCATTAGTGTCATTTTAAGCGTACATAACCGCAACTTTGTAATTGTCATTTCATTTTAAATTGTTAGCAGTCAGCATATAACCAGCGGTTTGCGTCACTTCGTGAATTAAAAAACAGAGAAAAGTAGAAACGCAGACAAGCGAAAAATCGTGGTAAAAAATTGGTAGTGACAGTGACGTGTTGTGTATCAGACTGCAACAGTTTCAAAGGACCATACCTGTGCAGTTTGCACCATCTCTTTCTTTCTCCTCTCAGTGGGGCTCCTCTCCGCCTCAACTCTTCTTTGAGCACTTTCCACTTTCCGTACCTACATTAGTTTGCATTTCTTTGAGGTTATGCACGGTAACTGTCAATAGTTTCAATATGGGTGCATGGAACACGTCGCCCTCTACAATTCGTTTTGCCTATAGTTCCCCATTGGCCGTGATATAACTCAGATGCTGCAGCCTGGTGACGGGAGGCGAAAGCATTAATGTATCCTGGTTTTACGGAACAGAACTCTTACCGCTGGATTACTGCTATTAATTAATGGATGAACATGTAACAAAACGGGTGCAGTTTTGGCCTTCAATCAAGTATATACAATTTCGTGAAAAAGTGTACAGTAGAAACAAAAAGATTATAGAGATTTTAAAAAATCACGTTTCTAAAAGTGCTCTGCACATTTTGAATATCCCGCCCGTTTCAGCACCCTCATGCGGCAGTCGCGAACATATGTCTGAAGAATACTGTCAAAATTGATAATTGAAAATTATGCATTGTTGAAATTGACATTTGCAGGTGGTATAATTATTTAAATGGCATTGTTGTTATGGAAATAGATAACTTCCTGTGGGAAAAGTACAAAAAACCCGCAACTTTTGGCGCTGATGCAAATCCGCGCAGAGTGCTTAGGTATATGCCGTTCACGTTTGACTTTTTGGAGCACAAATAAAGTGACAAGCTGGGGGGCTACGGCTATAGCTGATGGCACCCGATGCAAAGTTTTAGAGCGAAACTATCAGCACTCAGCAGCCATCAGCCGTATCCTCCCAGCGCTCCAGCTTGTCACTTTATTTTTGCTCCAAAAAGTCATTCTACTGAAAATAAAAAGTGAACGGGATATACTTTTTATTGTTTCATAACTACGGAAACCTAAACGTATGTATATCGAAGCAGTTGAAATACTAGCTGTATTTCTTTTACACGAAATCTCAGATAATCTCACCTAAGTTAGAGAGAGAAAAAGCGAGAATTGCATGAGAGGGAGAGAGACACAACTAGCAATTGAAGTGAGGAATCTCATTTCAGATGATAAAAGGAACGCAGCTGTTGTCGAAGCAAGATGTGCTAAGCTCTAGCAGAAACTGTTCGTGAAATCCACCTTTCCCACGGGAGTTTCGCGCATACCTGTGAACCCAGAACTAGAGGTCTGTAGTAGCCGTTTGTACTAGCGGGAGTATGCGCTCACAGGTATGCGCGCAAGTGATTTCCATCATGGGAAAGGTGGATTGCGACCAGCCATTTCTTAAGGTGGATTTATATTCGCAGAAAATAAGAATAAAAATAAAAATAACGATAAGAATGAAAATAAGGAAAATAAGAACGGCAACTGCCCATTTATACTTCAGAAATTTTAATGAGAATTAGAAATTCTGAAGAAATAGTTTGAAACATTGCTCCTAGGTGTCGCTCTAAGCATTAGAATGACAGTCGTCAAAATTTCTAGTTAAGGTGCGTTCAATCAGCTTATTTAGCCGCAAGTCTTAATTTTAGTCGCAAGCGCAAAGACGCCCATTGGCTCATATGAACCAGCCTTTTCAGAACAGCCAATGAGCGATGCAGCGCTTACGACTAAAATTAAAACTTGCTAAATAAGCTGACTGAACGCACCTTTACAGTTTTTAGCTTTATGCTGTTGTTATTGCAGTTGTTTTTCCACTTGTTTTGTTTGGTGTTTGGTGTCATGTATACAATATCACTAATCTGTGATAATACTTGAATAGGTAAGTATCCAAAAGAATTTTTTACATCGCGCTATTTCAAATTAATATCATGTGTAGTGTAGGTATTTACTTCTCGATCTAAATTATTGCAGTAATAGACAATTATCACTGATTTGAACTTGTTAGGATAACTGGTAGATGGCGCCACGTTTGGACCACCGTTACAAAACAACCCGTGGGAGTTTCTCGCCTACCCAAAGACAGACGGTTTCAGGCAACTCTTGCTACATCGATGTACTGCGGATTGCATGAAAGCAGCCCCCATCGTCATTGGCAAAGCTTGACTGCGTTCGTCACTTGTTCGGCTTATCTTCGAGCAGAAGTTGAAAATATTCAACTTGTTATTTTTAAGGTGCGTTCAGTCAGCTTATTTAGCCGCAAGTTTTACTTTTAGTCGGAAGCGCTGCATCGCTTATTGGCTGTTCTGAGGAGGCTGGTTCATACGAGCCAATGGGCGTCGCTGCGCTTGCGACTAAAATTAAAACTTGCGGCTAAATAAGCTGACTGAACGCACCTTTATTTTCAAATTTCGTGAGCAGTAGCGGCGGTAAGCATTTTTTGGGAGGGGCTAGGATCTCGTCATTAACGGAAGGGAACACAAGCCACAGAAGGCTTTAAAACACATTGTAGAATATTATTCTACATGAGTTAACCGCGTAACTTGATAAATCAATAACATTGAGGATCATTTGTGCAGAATTTAGGGAACATTTTCTTATTTTTATTCTTATTGTTATTTTTATTCTTATTTTCTGCGAGTATAAATACACATTTAAACAGATCTGTGAATGAGCTTCGGCAAGAAACAATTTCTGAAGCCACTATGTGTAAATTCGACCACTGTCGGTGCAGCTAACGATCTCAGTTAAAGTCTTGAGTGAAAATGTCATTGGACTCATTGGCACCATGTTCTCATATGGAACTTGAAAAGATAATCCGCCATTGTAAGAGGATAGACGGTGGCTTCTGAGAATGGTGGCAGGATTCAATCTACCTTTTACTTACCTTGTAACGAAACCGTGTGAAACATCACGATCGCTGATCGCAAATACTGTACAGTCATTGACCAATAAAAACGCGTACAGCTTTTGACACTTTTTTGGAATTTTTGCTTGGTATTACGGTGACAAGGTAGCCAAAATTCATCAAATCAGTACACTTTGTGTCAAAAACTAAAAAACTTGTACGCGTTTTTTTTTATGGGCAATGCCCGTACCAACCTAGTTCCATAGCTACATACAACAACAAAAAATTATGTTCAAGTTCTGCAGCCCCCTAAGACTCAAGCCAAATTGCTTTTGATAACTGTATACAGACGCAAGTTTGTGTTTTATAGTAGGTTCACTTCTACTGTGATTCTAGTTGGCTGGGCAAATTTTACAGTTTAGCATTGTAAACTTGACATCCAACTGCCTAGTATGCGTCTGGCTTTGAAAGATAGGTTATGTGGGTGTGCTGTTGTCTAAAATGAAAAAGATAAAACTTTGCAAACTGCAAGTATGAAGTGGATGTACTTCATCCTTCACAATTTTCACAAAATTCTTGTTCCAGTACGATGTCCTGAGAGGTATGGCCAAATAAATTCTACCCGTTTTTTTTGTAGTATTGAACTTTTTTGATTTCAAGGTTTTTCACGTAATCCACACAAAAAATTGGTGTAGCTTTCCAGTCTTTCGAAGTGTGGGTACTTCTTTTAAAACCAAGTATAGTTATCGCAATGCCTCCAAATGATGTGGTTTTTGAAAATAAATTTACGTCTTTCCTTCAAAGCTGAACGATAAGAGAGTTCATGCTACCTACTCTGCTCATTTTCTCCCTGAAGCGAGTTCTCATTGCACCCTCGAGGGCTTCAAAATGGGCACTGGACGTTATTGTTCAAGACACAAGCCGAGGCACAAATACAGCTTTCACAGTAATGAATAATTCCACCGCAATTTTCGTGAAACTCGTGATTTTTAGTCTATTGACATAAACGGCATGTTGATGTTGTGAAGCTTGAACTTTCAAACACAGTGCAACCAACTGCCAAGTTCTAGGGAGTTTACAAATTTAAGATTTGAAAACTTGGAAACAAAATCTCACAGCCGACTAGAATCACGGTAGGAGTGAACCTACTATATAGTATACCTACTCAACCTGCTTGTTTTTTTTTAATTTTGGCCATTACAGCATAAATTTTCATGCAATAAAAATAATCCTACCAGAACCCAATTCTAGGACACGTTGACATTTATGATAATTATCAATGATTTCAAATTGAGCAGAACTTACCTACTCTTTGATATTGATTATTACCGGGTGGGCCATAAAAAACCGTGCTCGGAATTTTTCTTCTGAAATTTTTATTTCGCCACCGATTTTATCGAGCTTTTCAACATTGGCTAGCGAATCAGCGCCGGATCTAGGGGGGTGCAAACCGGGGCATATGCACTGGGCGGAAAAATGACGGGGCGGCAAAAAGAGGTCCTATTTCATATGACTACAAAAAATTGATGGAAGCATTATTTTGCCCTTCATCTTTTTGTGGAAGTATCCGAATAGAATTCCGAAAAACGATAATACATCTCAAAACAGTCAAAACAGATTCGCGCAACAGCGCGCATGGGTGACAGGCAGTCGACCCAGCAATTTGTGTGTTTTCATGCTGGAAAAAATTTATGGGGGGTGGGAGGGGGGTATTTTGCTCAAATAGTCTCTCTATAATACAAACAATTTTCATCTGCGGCAGTACTCGGGGCCTCCTCGGCCTCAGGCCGCCCTTCGCTTCTCGCATATCGATGGGGGCGGCAAAATTGGATTTTGCACCCCCTGAAGAAAATCCTAGATCGGGCACTGTAGCGAATTGAATAGGCTATTATTCCCATTTTCCAAAATGGCCGACATATTAAAATTTAAGATGGCAGAAACAGTTGAAAATAGGCCGTCTTTTGTTCTCGTTGATTTTTATTGAAAGTTACCAGAAAGTCAAAACCAATAATGTATTATGAAGGAATAGACCTTTCTTGTCAATGGGGCTTTGCAATTGAAAAACTCAACGTGCGAAGTCGCCACTACTGTATGGGGCGCCTACTTCGATGAAGCGACCCTAAACGACGGGAAACCACGGGGGTTTGAGTAGTTTGATCAGTAACTGACAGTGAGTGGAAACATCAAGCAAGAAACAGAGGTTATCCAAATTTCAAATCAAGACATAAAGTGACGGACGCCGGTCGTTGAAGCGTCAACGCCGTCAGAATGTCGAATTTGCCCCCAACGGTTGTGGCGCCCTCGGTGTCTGAAAGTGGCAGTGCAAGGTCCCATTCAAGACCACATCCAATAAAATCGGGTCATCGGCTGAGGAGCTATTGCGAGTTGAAACAAAGCCTACTTTCTGTTCTTTTTTCATTTCCGCATAATTGACCCAAATTTAGGTATCCTGCTTGCCAATCCGCCATATGCTCATTTCTTAACCAATTTTTTTAAATTTGGTAATGGCTAGCCAATTGCAATTGGACAGGCTACCTTTTTCGTATGGAAAAATGACCGACATGTCAAAATCCAAGATGGCATAAGCAATTGAAAATAAAATTTCTTTTGTCCTCATTGCTTTTTAATAAAAATTTGCATAAAGTCAATACCAATCATTATTATGAAGGAATAGACCTTTCTCGACAATTCAAGACCGCAACCAATCAAATCGCGTCATCTGCTGAGAAGCTATTGCGAGTTGAGGCGAAGCCTACTTTTCGTTTTCCTATTCCAACAAGGACGAATAAGGCCTGTTTTCAATAATTTCCGCAATTTTGAATTTTGTCATGTTGGGCATTTTCTGGTAGGCTAGGTATGCTTCGCTTTAAGTCGCCATAGCTCATCAGCAGATGATCTGATTTGATTGGTTGCGGCTTTGAATTGTCGAGGAAGGTCTATTTCTTCATAATAGTTATTGGTTTTGACTTTCTCCTAATTTTCATCAAAAAGCAATGAGGACAAAAGAAATTCTGTTTTCAATTATTGCTTCCGCCATCTTGGATTTTGACATGTCGTCATTTTCTCATATGAAAAAGGTAGCCTGTCCAATTAGCTGGCCATTGATACCAAATTTGAAAAAATCGGTTGAGAAATGAGTATATGGCGAATTGGCGGGCATAATATACCTATATTTGGGTCAATTATGCGGAAATGAAAAAAAATGGAAGTAGGCTTCGCTTCAACTCACAATGTCTCCTCGGCAGATGATTCGATTTCATTGATTGTGGTTTTGAATTGACAAAAAAGGTCTATTCCTTCATCATATCTTATTGGTTTTGAATTTCTGGTAACTTTTAATAAAAAGCAACGAGAACAAAAGAAGGCCTATTTTCAATTGTTTCTGCCATCTTGAATGTTAATATGCCGGCCATTTTGAAATACAGAAGTGATAGCCTATTCAATTGGCTAGCCAATGCTGAAAAGTTCGATAAAATCGGTGGCAAAATAAAAATTTTAGAAGAAAAATTCCGAGCACGGTTTTTTATGGCCCACCCGGTATATGTAGAATACCAACAGGAATTTTTATGGTAAGTCTATCACGAAATCTATACAGAATTGGGCAGGTATTTGATGAATGAGAAATTAGAGTTATACTTTATCAAAGAACCAATTCATCAGACGCGAATTATTATGTAGGCACCTGCCTTTATATGAAGAAAAACAAAGGACCGACCGTCTTAATACTTCATTCTTGTAGGGCATTGAAAACGACGAAACTAATTAAAATTGTAAAAGAGCGAGCTCATTACGCGTTTAATTCAAATATACCTATACATTCAATTGATTGAAACCATCTAATTTTCTTAGTTATCAAACAAACACCTGCTGCAAATAGTCATTGTTATGGGAGCGTATTGAAAGTAATTGATTACTTTTGACACGTTGTCCATGACAACATGGTTGAAAGATGAACAAATCTAGTTCCTTTCGTGTTAATTCGTCATTTATCGTCATTTGTCATTCAATTTTGACATTTTGTAACAACTTTTAATTATTCGAAAACTATGGTATACTTTGATATAATCCATTCCATTCCAGGGCTCCACCTGTCAGAGTGTCAGATCACTTTAACTCGGAGTTACGTTACGAGTCATGAAAGGAAGGGCAGCTCAATCATGTCTATACCGCGTACTGTCGAGGCTAGTAAACCACTCCATGTTGGCACGTGTTTCTAATGTGGTTAATAATATTATGTTGCTCGCTTGCATCCTGCTAATATCTCACAATTTATAGTTTTTAGCGTAACCTACGAATTATGTATTTTATCCTAACCAAATTCCCGTTCTAGTTCGGGGTTTAGTATGCATTAATCAATGTCATAGAATAAGCTTACCAGATGAAAACGGTGGGGGAGTCCGGCTATGAACTTTAAAGCTGCAGTCTGCAGTTGCAAAAACTTAACTAGCAAAGACTCTTTCGCCACTTGCTTTACGGCTACGCTCGAAATCATTTCTGTTCCAGATCAGAAGGTGTATCATGGATCAGAAGTACTTATTCGTACACCAAAGTTTTTAGATGATATCCTGATACAATCACATGCGTCACAGCCAATCACTAACAGATCGTTGGAAAGAGCTTATCGCGAGTTCCACCAAAAAGTTGAGCCAGTGTTAAGGACGGCATTTTCTAGCATAAGAAATGGCTGAAACAGACTGCGGATTAGCTGCAGAGCGAAAAAGAAACAGACTGATAGATTCTTGTGCGGCGTGAATTTCTGCCAAATCTGTGCAGCTAAAAATGTAAGAAAAATATGGGTTATTCAAATCTGGGCTGGCAAGAGAATAAAGGTCTTTTTCCAAAAAAATATAAAAATTTTGGAAAAAAATTGAGTTTCTCGAATTTTGAAATTTTTAAATTCTTAATAATTTTCAGATTAGATTTCAGATTCTTCTTTTTTGCAAGTTTCCTACTCCACTGGTTTTGATGAAACTCACGTTTAAAGGAAAACACTAGGAAATGCCGGCCTTAAAGCAAGCACATTATTGAATGGATTTTGCTCTGGCAAATGCTAGTTGTTGCAGTTGGAAGATTCGTAACGGCTTGAGAAAATGAATCAGTCGTTCGTTCGGTTTTGTGAAATCTGGATTTCCGTCTCACTATAACAGGGATTGATCAAGAAAATCTCACTAACGGTGTGTCAAACTAACAGCTTTGGAGGAAACCGCGGTTAATCTTATAAATAGGTATTAGCTGCGCTTCAGGATTTATTCTGGTGGAAGCAACTGAAATTCAAGTTGCCGAAAATATGAATCTTTCCCGAATTATGTTATCACATCCCGTGCCTCCTGCCTCTATTCCGCTTCAGCAAGTGCGTAGCTAAATTTTGATGCCAAGATTACATTTTTATCTCTTCCATTCTCCGATATAAAAACTACATGGCGGTACCTACAGACCTACCTATACTTTGTCCCATCTGTTGTTTTATATTTTTGCCTCAACTTGGGCCATGATCCTTAAAACCTATAAGAGAGTATCATACTGAAATTTTTTTTTGATTGAAATGGAAACTACATTGAAAAATAATTGACCCGTGATTTTTTATTCAGTCAAAAACCGTACCGTTTGGGCGCAATAAATAAATAACATCAACTAGTTCTGACGTCACAGCGAGTCACCGCCTATACTGCCTGTGTAAATGACGTCAGAAATAGGCAGAATATAGGAATTTCGTTTATTTATTGCGGGCAAACGATACGATTTTTGACTGAATAAAAAAATACGGGTCAGTTATTTTTCAATATAGTTCCTGATTCCATCGAAAGAAAAATATTTTTTCAAAAGTATAATACTTGATTCTCATCATACCGCCACCGCCATTTCCCCCTTTTCCGCGCGCGAAAATCAGATATAGGACGTTCAACCCGTGTGGTTCTAGTGTGCTATTCATAAATTATATATGATTTCCACTTTCCATTTTATTTTCCTAACATGTGTCGTGTGATGTAACTCTCAACCAACCAAAATCATACTAGGATTTGACGTACTATAGCATATGGACAGGGAGCTGGTGCCTCAAAACTCACGTCATAAGGTACATGATTTTAACCCTGTAGGTCTAATGTGCCTTGATAAGGTTGTTGAAAATTGCTTTGTCTTACATGTCAGGCCGGGGGCATTAGGCTGGTATGAGTCTGTCAATTTTAGAAAAAAATGGGCAAAAATTTACGTCATAAGGTACATAAATGAAACCAACTGGATTTTGTGTGGGAACATCCCCTTGATCGAAAATCTGGTCGTAAGACAAAATTTTTGGGGGCTTTCGGTTCATAAGACAAGTTTGATATTTTCAAAAAAGGACCAAAATTCATCAATTTTTTCACAGGCGCTTTGTTGACTAACCCACCAAATCTGATATATATTTGTAATCAGTATGAAAAACGGAATCGATTTCCATGTTAAAATACAGGGTGTACGATTTGAGAAAAAATTTTCGATGTTGCACCCTGTAAGCGATGTACCATTAAAAATTTTTGTGGACAGATTCGAAACCTGCGTGAAAAATCATGTGAGAATCGTTTTCCATTCCTAAAATTATGCCAAAGGAGAAGTCTCCAGGAGGAGGTGAATTTTGGCCGTTTTTGAAAATTTTGAACTTGTCTTATGGACCGAGAGCCCTAAAAATTTTCGTCTCATGACCCGATTTTTGATTGAGGGGATGTTCCTACACAAAAGCCCGTTGGTTTCATTCATGTATCTTATGACATAAATTTTTGACATTTTTCGAAAATTGACAAGCTTATACCAGCCTAAAGCCCCCGCCCCCGGTCTGACATGCAAGACAAAGAAATTTTTAACAACCTTAACCTTATCGACGCACATTAGACCTACAGGGTTAAAATCATGTACTTTATGACGTAAGTTTTGAGGCACCAGCTCCCTGTCTAATATAGATGGGTACGCAGTGTCCCCCCCCCCCAACAACTCCCCAATTGGTTCTGTTGTCATCGTCAGTGGCGCAACAACGTTTGCTTCTCCTGTCGTTCACGACAGCATTCATTAAACTACTTGCACATCATCTCTCAGGAGAAGATGATGGATTCGAAAGACAAATGATCTTTTTATTATTCAGGATGGTGTCGAATATAGTATCCTATATATCGCTGTCGGTCGCATAAGTCACCCTTTATTTCGCGCCTCTCATCATCCGTGGATAACTCAGTGTTTATCTGCGGCCGAGCCTGCGGCTAATAGAATTTTTATCGCGGCAGCAACAAAAAGACGTCGATGACGGCGAGAACCATTTCCGTGTCCTCCGTGGATTGAAAAGTCAACCCCGAGCCAAACAGCCCTCAACTCCCAGACATCTGAGACATCGATTGCTAATCCCGCAGCAGAGAGTCACTCTGTGCATCAGTGTTGCTTGTGTGTGCGTTTTCAAATCGTCACTATTCAGAATATTAAATTTTGCCAAGATACGGTTATCTTCCAGGGTAGATATAGGCTGTCTGATTTCTACATGATTCTAGTAGGCTGCGATTCAGGCCGCAATCGGCCGGGCCGGGCCGATGGCGACCAGAAACACAGCCGACTAGAATCATGTTGAAATCAGACAGCCTATACCCGAAAAAGAGTTGGAGTCCAGCTACAACACAATACAAATATTTGTGAAATGAAAGAAGCCAGGAGCTATTGTAAAAGAAAGCCAAATACTTGAAGATATTGTGTCGGCTTGGGTGCATGGTATACATATAGTAATGTTTTCAAGTATTAAGAATGGAACGGACACGACGACAATCATTACTGCTGACATGCTGACAACATTTTCAATAGACCTGCAAGCTTCTTCTATGACACACACCGGAGACAAGCTTGAAACAGTTCAGAATTTACTGTACTGGTAGGTACTTTTAGAGCCTTTTTTACTTGCAGTCAACCGTGCCGCAGGGTACCTTATAGGATCCCAGTTCAACGTTCCTATGATGTTTCGATTATTTGCCTGAGGAAGGCTTTATTTTTGTTGCTAAGGCTGTCTCGGATGAGTGAGAAAATATACCATAAAAAAGTTTTGATGATGCGGTTGATACATCTAGCCTGGCAATAAGTTTGAATACAAGTGGTTTTCGCAGCTGAGCGTGATGCTCCTCGACAGATTTGGTGTCGTCTTGACATGTCGGATTTCACCGAAAATGTGACTTCTAGCATGCTTGGAGGATGTGTCGGAGGTCTGACTGGGACTCGATTGGCGAGTTTCAAGATCGAATACGCCATCTGACGGCCAACGTCTAAACGACGTTTGTGCACGGATCAACTGCAGATTTGTGTGGGTTCTTATGAGCGTTGTGGTGTTTGGGGACTTTATTTGATTCCATCTGACTTAACGCGGCGTTAATTTTTTCCAACAAAGTACGTGAGCCACGCACGTTTCATTATCTTGAATATATTAGGTGTCGTCGATTGCAAAAGCATTGCATTTTTAAATAAGAGTGGCACGTGTACGACGACTGGCAAGCAAAAGTGGCATAGAATGGAAGGTGACAAGATAGATAGTGACAAAAAGTGGCGGAGAATTAGTTGTGTTTCCGAGTGCGAGTCGCGCTGTGGAAACCGAAAAAAGGAAGAGTTACATTTTCACCGTTTCCCGTCGAAAGCGAAAGACGCAAGTTGGGTAGTCAAAATGACAAACAAACTCGGCACTGTGAAAAATATGACTACGAGAAAAGCCTGGGAAGTGTCGCTGAAAATGGGAACTTTATATGGCTGCATCGAAGAAGCACAGCTGCAATATTTTTGCATGTCCCGGACTGGCCTGCTTTGCAAGTGCATTTGAACGTTCCAATTTCACAGGAACTGCTACTACTATTTTTTTTAATCACATTTCCAGTCACCTAGTGAGGAGATTCATACAATGCGCTTGTTTGTAAACACAATTCAAATATGTCTATGTTTGAATTGATGCTTGATTCGGTTCACTTTCGACCACACAACACAAGAAATTTTGACTTCAGAATTTCTTCTCCCATCACGATACATCGGGAATCCGTTGAGTCCATCAAGTGATTCAAAACCTCCATAACACTCAATTGCGCTTCTGCCATTTTTGAGTTCCACTGCAATACTAATTAACCACGTTTCACGTCTGGAGGACATTAAAAACCGCTTACTACTGATGAGATTTTTGAACGCGCGGGCAACAATCCGTGCTCTATCCGACATGTTTGTTTACATGCGAAGCGCATCAGCAGCGCCACCATCGGTAATGTTACTCGCCAATTCTCTTGAGCCGCTTCTTCCCGGACTACAAGCATGTCATTAGTGGTAATCCTTTAAGCCAGCTGAATCCTTACCTGGTCATGAACATACCCCTTGACACAAAGAGATGTCTGGCGTTGCTGCGCATCGATAGCAGTCGTATCTTGGTAATGTTCATTAACCACAGCTTCATAAGAATCGAGCAAGATGTGAACTGCACGGTCTGCAAGCTGGAAATGCGGAAGAACCTTGATCACATTTTATTCACTTGCCCTCTATACAGGGTGTCCCACGAAGTAACCGACATAGTTCAAGGGTAGATGTACTTTCTCGAGGCAAATCAGAATCTACCTTCGAAATTTTCCTGACGTCCCCCGTTTCCGATATACAGGGTGATTTATGTGTTCAACCGAAAAGTTTGATTGGCCATATCTCAGGAATACATCAATAGAATCGATTGCAATTTTGCAGGTATATTCTAGAACCAAGAGCCTTTCTAGCGCCCTATTCACTTATAAAATAAACACAGGACCGAACTCAAAATTTTGTTTCTCGAGTTTCTGTTGAAAAAGTCATCCTGTACAGATTTTTATCAAAATCTGATGTCATATTCGGAAACTACATAAAAAATGCTTCAAAATGCGATCCCTATATTGTTTGGCACTAATTTAGCTGATCCGAAAAAAAAAATACCAGAAATTTTTCAGGAACATGTTGAAAAATTTCAATTTAAATCAGATGGTCAAACAAAGTCACTATTTCAATTGTGGTGCTCTAACCAACCAAAAATGATTTCAGCAGAATTTTCTGAAAACATGAATTTGGTACCTCAGATTCCTACCCAAATTCATGTTTCCAGAAAATCTCCTGAAATCATTCTCAAGGTTTGGTAGAACATCAAAATTGTAATTTTGACTTTGTTTGGCCACCTAGAATAGCGTTTGAGTGATTTGAATCAAATTTTCAAAAATATTCATGAAAAATCTTTGGTTAATAATTTTTTTTCGGATCAGCTAAATTAGTGCCAAACAATTTAGGAACAGCATTCTGTAGCATTTTTTATTAGTTTCGGAATATGACATCGGATTTTGAAAAAAAATCTATACAGGATGACTTTTTCATCAGAAGCTCGAAAAACAAAATTTACGGTACGGTCCTGTATTTATTTCAAAAGTGAATAGAGCGCTACAAAGGCTCTTGGTTCTAGAATATACCTGCAAAATTTCAATGGATTCTATTGATGTATTCTTGAGATATAGCCAATCAAACCCTGTATAGGGGTTTGAGAAAGACTTCACTACTTAATCGTGTTACTCGCCATTGTCACGAGCTGCTGACTGATCCTTCCAAAAGAGACATGGTCGAACTGTACATATATTTGCGGAAGGTCGTGAAGCTGCGAGCCTTTTTGCAATGGGAGAATAGGTGAGTGGTTTCTTTTCGTCACTTGGGTTGCGTCACCTCTCTTGATTTCAGCGGTGCAGAATTCGCATCTCTGTAAGCTTGTCAATTTCAGATTATCCTGACTTTGATATCCTGTTGGATGATAGGTTTCGTGTATACAATCATATGAGATTTGTTCAAGTTCAGTGTTTTCTTCTTCTTCTTTATATATTTAGTTGAAGGTATCGGATTGTGAAATAATTTTGGGATACTTGTTCATTTTTGTTTTGTTTAAAATAAGATCGAACTCTTTGTCCTTAATATTATTATTGAAAAAACAATAAATTGATTCAACTATTATTATGACGCACGTGAAGACACTCACTGGTCGTTTTGTTAAAGCTCTTGTAACATGAAAGTTTGAAGCCCCCCCCCAAGAGATGAAATTTCAAGTGCTGCATGTCAAATCGCTTGTTTTGGTACCTATAAAGTACGCCCATGTCAAATCTCTCCGCCCCAACTCAAAATGCGGTAGCCATTTGCATACCGCTTGCACCTCGGCTTGCACTATGTTGCATACAATTGAAAGACAATTTAATCTGAGCCTTCAGATAAGAAGTTATGTTTCACAACGGAAGAATCCACGGAATCACAACCTCACCGCCACAGGTGGCGAATGAATGTCATGCCCCAGTGATTATTATTGATGGTTGTGCTCGTGCACAAGTACCTATTACAGATTGATAGTACCTACCTACAATTATTGTGCGGACCGGGTGCAGTAATCAATGTATTCCGGGAGTAGCATCAATCAATTCACTGTCGCATTTAGCTTCATCAGCAACAATTTCGAACGCATGATGGGATGGTATAAGACCTAAGTAGTAAATACTTAGGTACCTACAACAGGGTGTCGCAGCGGAAAATAAGTCCCGGAAAGCCAGCCAATGCTTCAAACTTTTAGAAATATTGGCGTTCAACGACATAATAACCTACGAGTGTGTAACCGTAACCGAAGTTTTACACACAGACAGACATCATTCTGGTCTTAATCGTCTTGAGGGGCCTCAAAATGGATACATCCGTCGAAATCTCAAAACTTTGTTTCTCCACGATTACAATACTTTCCCTTCCATGTTGGTAGGGGGCCGGGAAAGTAACAATTGTGACCCAAATTGCAGAGCTTTTTTAACCAATATCAGTATTTGCAACTTTTATGAATTTTTTGATAATTTCCCTTCAGAAATATGGTATTCAGAATTAAAAACTTCATCAAATGCAATTCCAATATATAGGGTGTCGTATCATCAAAAAAAGTTTTTTCCTTTTCAAATTATCACAACGGAGAAACCCCCCAGTATAGGGGAATCACCTTGTAGGTACATACATATTATGTATACCTAACTCCTGCCACTTCTGTCACGACTCAAAAAGTCGCGCCAACGGAAATTCTTCTATTTTGTTATTTTGATTAAAATTGGTTCCGCTAGATGGAAATGGCTGTCCGCAGGCGTAGGTAAATAGGTACTCTTGCCGCGCGAGTTTTAGGTTTGAACAAAAAGACAAAAAGGGAGATAAGACTTTTTACCATTCTGGCGTCAGGTGAAATTACGAATGTGCATGGTGCCAACTCTTATGAGGATATAAGTAATTTCACCGAGTTCATTACTCCAAACAATCAATTTGGTTGTGTCGAAATTGTGCCGTTGTGACGGAGGGATCGTTTGGAGTGTCCAATTAATTTGGGATTTGAATACGTCGATTCAGCGTGAGTGAAAATGTTTTGTCTCTTGACAACAATTCTCGTCAAAATTAATATTCTTTGCAGGCCTTTCTTCGGAAATACAAATACCTACCGTTTTGTGATCGCTATTGTTGTTAGCGGAAATTATTGTGTGTTGGCGAGACCCTTTTTGAAAGGTTAGTGCTTATTCGTTCAAACTTAAAAAGAGAAAGTTATCAGTTCTCAATTTTCTCCTGAGTCGCCGAGGGATTTCCATTTATTGATGGAGAATGTATATTTTTTTAGGGTTCTCCGGCCTAGTTGTCCCCCAGCCTAGCTTTCCGGCAGATTTTTGCCGCTGGAGTTGTCGAAAATTGCAAAATTCTCGAAGTGGTTTTTGCCACCCCTGGAGCTGTGAAGGGAGATAGGAACGCCGAGAGGCCTGGAAACTGTTGCTGTCTTCTTCCTTCATACCACCTACCTGCTTTACTACCCGTCATCCATCATCGAGTATCGGCAATTGTCATCGATTGACGACGAATTTGCGAAGGACGTCTTTTGTCACCTGGAGGATTTGTGACCGCCTTTTTTTTTTGTCAACTGCCAGATAAGCCCTACTTTTAGTTATTTTCAATTTATTATTTGCGCGCAATTTAATTGTTATCGTAACTGCGTATTTATTTGCGCTGAACTTTGAGCGACGTGTACACGGCCGGTCGGAAGGAAACGCGATAAATTTTACCGGTTATCGTAGCGGTTATCGTAGCCATTTTTAAATTTGAACACGCTGTACCTACGATAAAAACGGCGCAGAAGACAGGCTTTTTGGTAGTTTTAGAACGGTTCCATTGGACCTAGGCGACCTCCATTATTTTTATTATTTTTCTTTTATTCTTTCTTCAAAAGAATAATCTTTACGATACGTCCATTTTGCTAATTTTTTTTTTGTTATTCATTTATTGATTGCCTGATTTAATTTAAAACCTACATTTTTTTCCCTTTTCAATATTATCATTACATTCTTCTTTAATAATAATCTATTTAAACGTATTTTTCCTAGTTCTTTTAAATTATTTTCCATTCCTTGTGCGACAGCCCAGTGAGATTTGATTTGAAACTTTTGAAGCTTTCCGTTTTTGAGCTTCGTGGAGAAAAAAGCGGTGGCGCCTATTTTCCCTTCTAAATAAAACAAAAAAAAAAAAAAGGGAATCAGTCAGTATAAGACCCACCCCCAAACCCTGACTAACCGGAGCAACACAGTCCACCTCGAATTGGGTGTGACAGATTGGCACCGTCAACGTGGGGCCGCTCTCACTGATTTAGCCTTTTTGTCATTTCATTTTTTTACGTCGGCAAGGAAATGGTAGATTTGTGTTTACATTTGAAAATTGATTGCGAAGTAGGTAATTTAAATTCCACGTTGATATTTTGTAGTGTCGCTAGAGAGCAAATTTGAATTTTGCTTTCTGATTGTTGTTGGTATTTGTTTTTTTTCAGAGCGGTTTTTTTGAAGAAAAAGAATAAAAACCTAAATAAAGAGTCATTATTTCCATCATTACTGATTAGTGCTTGAATAATTTTGTAATAAAGTTGATACACGTTTCGGACTTGTAAAATTACTACAATATTTTACAAAAATTTTGATTTATCGGACTTAGAAAAATTTCTAAGTCATTGGTTTTTGGTTTTTGGTTTTTGTCTACGCTTTCAGGTACCATTAGTAGTGCTGGCTACTAGCTGCTTTTGTTGAAGCGGTTTTCTGCTTTTGTTTTTTGTTTTTTTAGTTGTTCATATTTCGATTGTGTTATTTTCCCGTTTGCTTATTTTTCGCGATGGATTTCTTGAGGATCTCTGTCAATAGGCTGGACAAGGGCGCACTTTTGTATGAGCTGAAGGTACGAGGCTGTGAACCGACAGAAGAAGATGGATTTGACACTCTGAGATCTGCATTAAGAACTGCAATGAGGCTTGACAGTGACGCTTCATTGAGTGTACTAGAAGACGATTACCCCTTCACTCATGATCAAGATAAAGCTGCGGTCACACAGCTTTGTACTGACATTGCTGAGAGACTTGATGGAGTTCAGCTTCAAAACTTGAAGAGCGAGAAAGACAAGATTGGTACGATGATAACGTATGGTTTGGGTCGATTGAAGAGAGGTGCAGCTGTGAATGCCACTGAAGCACAGAAACAAACAGCTTCACAACTTCGTTTGAAACTATTGGACTATGCTGGACAGTTACAGGACAAGCTGAAGACTCTTGAGGGTACCGGACGACCTCCACTCCAGAGTCAATCAACTTTACTGAACCTCAGCACTGGTGCTGCAACTTTCTCTCGACCACCTGCAACCGCAACTTCTTCAGGTGACTCGGATTCCGAAAGTCTAGAGCCTGCCAGCCGTTTAAGAAGTGTTCCGGTTCGAGAGTGGAACGTTAGATTTTCTGGAGATGGGAAAGGCCTTTCTGTTGCCGCTTTCCTGGCGAGAGTGGAAGAATTAAGGACACCTAGAGGAGTCAACCATACTGATCTGATCAGAGCTGCCGTTGATTTGTTCACTGGACCAGCACTCATGTGGTACCGAGCGAATAGGACAAAGTTTCGAAATTGGAAGTCACTGGTCGCGGGACTGAAAGAAAATTTCCTCCCGTGGGACTATGACCACCGCCTTTTTGAAGAGATAACGAAGCGTACGCAGGGAGCCAATGAACCGAGCCACGTCTATTTTGCCGCGATGGCGAATCTTTTTGATCGACTGAGTCGTCCACCATCCGAGGAGGAGAAACTACGCCTACTGCAGCAGAACATTGATCCGTTTTATCAGCCCTTCCTGGCTTTTCAGAGGGTTGACACTGTGGAAGATCTTCTTCGGGGTTGCCGATTGATGGATAATAGACGCGACGTAGCGAAAACATTTGTCAGACCACCGAAACGTTCACAAGTACTAGAACCAGACTTAGCTTATGCCGAAACTTCGACGTCGGACCATGCGTCAGGAGCTTGCGACTCTGAGAGTTCGACCAGAGGTAATGCTCGTGGAAATTCAGTGAGCAAAGTGGATCCTACTACTGGACGTCGGTCTGATGGTCGTCAAGAAAGAAGAAAGGAGCTGAAGTGTTGGAACTGCGGAGGGACCGACCACTTGTCTTTCCGATGTCGTGAACAGCAGAAAATGTATTGCTACGGTTGCGGTGAACCAGAGGTCACAAAACGAACCTGCCCAAAATGTAATCGTTTGGGAAACGCACCCCCGAGGCGAAGGTAAATGGCCTACCCTCGTCTCGAATTATCAGTGGAGCCAAAGCCACACCTGATGAAGCCATCTTTCCTCTTCGATCTGTTTTGGACTTTGTGTTATCTCACTCACAGGGAGATGAACGGCCATATTTGAAGATTTCAATTTTTGGGATTGATTTCTTGGGGTTGTTGGATTCGGGTGCAAGCCGAACAATCATGGGTAAGAAAGGATGGCAAATCATCAAGAATTCGGGATGCGTAGATCTGCTAAGTAGTGATGTTGCGTCGGTAACCGTTGCAAATGGTAACGTGTGTGAGTGTATTGGTGTTTTGCGAGTTCCAGTAAAGCTGCGAACTATTGAAAAGATCATTGACATACTGATAGTGCCGAGTTTGAATCATTTGTTGATATTGGGAATTGATTTTTGGTCGAGTATGGGAATTGTCCCTGATCTGCGATCTAATGAGTGGTCTTTTACTAATTCGGAGTCTGGAGCATGTCTCGACTCAGTCAATGCTTTGAATCCACACAGTAGTTTATCTTCGGATCGGCAAAAAATACTTGACGAGCTACTTGACGACGTTTTCGAGAAAATGGGCAGTGGACTCGGCTGCACTGACGTTGTGGAACACAAAATCGAAGTGATGGAGGGAGTTCAACCGATAAAGCAACGCTATTACCCAGTTTCTCCTGCAATTATGAAGCATATTGATGTCGAACTCCAGAAGATGCTAGAGATGGGAGTGGTCCAACCTTCCAGTAGCCCATGGAGTAGTCCAATCGTGATGGTAAAGAAGAAAAATGATACCTATAGATTCTGCGTCGATTTCAGAAAAGTGAACGCTGTGACCAAACGCGACGCATATCCTTTGCCATTCATTACGAACATTTTGGATAAATTGAGAGACGCACGGTTCCTGACCAGCCTGGATATTCGATCGGCTTATCACCAGATACCAGTGGAGAGGGAATCCAGACAATACACGGCCTTTACTGTACCTGGAAGAGGATTATTTGAATTTTGTCGTCTTCCATTCGGTCTCCACTCGGCTCCTGCAACCTGGCAGCGATTTATTGATTGTGTTTTGGGCATGGACCTGGAACCGAATGTGTTTGTTTATCTTGATGATATCGTGATCGTGACACAGACATTCGAACAGCACATTGATATTTTAAAGAAGATATTTTCTCGATTAAATGCCGCTGGTCTCACGCTTGGAAGAGAAAAATGCCAATTTTGTAGAGATGAACTCCGTTATTTGGGATACGTGGTCGACGTGAACGGTCTACATGTAGATCCTGAAAAAGTCAACGCGATTTTGAAGATACCAACCCCTGGCAAAGTGTCTGAAGTAAGAGCTATCGTAGGAACAGCATCGTGGTACCGGAGGTTCATACCTAACTTTTCGACACTGATCCGACCACTCACCGACTTGACGAGGAAAAACGTGAAGTTTAAATGGG
The DNA here is from genome assembly GCA_949128115.1 of Anaspis maculata. NCBI lineage: Eukaryota > Metazoa > Arthropoda > Insecta > Coleoptera > Scraptiidae > Anaspis > Anaspis maculata. The sequence goes on from OX421962.1 coordinate 77,551,667, forward strand.
GCGTCCCACAAGAAGAGGCGTTCATGAAGATAAAGGAGTACTTGATTTCCGCCCCTGTCCTTTCATGTCCGAACTTTGAGCTTCCTTTTGTCGTGCAGACCGACGCTAGCTCCTACGGCATCGGCGCAGTATTGTCTCAGAATGACCCGGATGGAGAGGAGAGGGTGATTTGCTATCTGTCTAAATCATTAACGAGACAGGAACAAAAATGGTCGACAGTTGAAAAGGAGTGCTACGCAGTGCTATGGGCTGTCCAGAAATTGAGGCCATACGTAGAAGGGTCGCACTTTACGGTCATTACCGACCATTGGTCGCTACAATGGTTGCGAAATCTACATGATCCCACAGGCAGATTGGCACGATGGGCCATCAAACTCCAGCAATATAGTTTTGACATCGTCCATAGAAGAGGGAAAGATCACGTGGTACCAGATATGTTGTCACGATCGGTACCTGTCCTGGACCAAGTAGAAGTTACACCGGACCTAAACGTTGAGATTGCTGATCAAAATGGTTTTGTGGATGAGCGTAAGATGAATCCGGATCGATGGTACACGAAGATGTTGCGAAACGTTGAAGGAAACCCATTGCGGTTTGGTTCGTGGAAGGTTGAGAAATCGAAGTTGTACAAGTGTGTTCGATGGAATGTGGAATCTGATTTACTCAACCCCGACAGTAACTGGAAGCTTGTGATACCGAAGGCAGATCGACGAGAAATCTTGGAGAGGTATCATGACGACCCGTGTGCTGGCCACGCCGGAATTTTTAAGACTTATAAGCGTGTTTCTCAACATTATTATTGGCCAAAGATGAAAGCCGACATCACCCGATACGTTAAATCCTGTATGACGTGTGAGAAGAATAAGTTGGAGCGGAGGAAGCCCGCAGGATTGCATGCTCCGCCCCGTGTTGTTGATGAACCTTTTGAAGTAGTGTGCTGCGACCTTATAGGGCCTTTGCCGAGATCCAACAAAGGTTACAAGTTTATTATGGTTATAATCGATTATTTCAGCAAATTCACCTTGGTCGTGCCTCTGCGTGATGCTACCGCCCAGCTGACCTGTAGAGCATTGGAGGATCAACTACTACTCATGTTCGCTCAACCCAAGATCTTGATATGCGATAACGGACCAAACTTCCGAAGTAAGGTGTTCCAGCAGTTGCTCCAAACGTATGGCGTCCGCCAATCCTTTACGGCCGCTTACCATGCGCAAGCAAATCCTACAGAACGAGTAAACCAAACTTTGGAGACCATGATCAGATGTTACGTCACTGAGAACCATAAAACATGGGATGCTCATCTGTCGAAACTGGCCTGTGCTATCCGCACACAAGTACACGAAGTTACGAGGCGCACGCCGTATTCGGTAGTGTTTGGTCGTGAGATGCCAAGCAATCTGTCCTTGTCTGGTCCGGTTGATCCACCGGTTGGCTTCGAAGTGGACGAATCTAAAGTTGTTGCAGATCGACGAGATGAACTTCGAAGGGTATACGTTGATGTGAAGAACCGAATTCTGAAGGCAGCGGAGAAAAATCGCCGAATTTACAACTTGAGACGCCGTGATGTGAGATACGAAATTGGTGCATCTGTTCTTCGAAGGAATTTTCCTCAGTCTGATGCTGCGAGATTTTTCTCTGCAAAGTTAGCTCCGCGATACGTCGGCCCTTATGTGATTTCAAAGATAGTGTCCCCGTGGACCTATGTGTTAAAGGACTTGGAAGGCAAGCCATGTGGTACCTGGCACGCCAAAGATCTTAAGCCAGCTGTAAATCGAGATGATGTGGTAGAATAGCGTATGGTGCTATGGATTGCGGTGGGAAAGTTTCTTGGTGGTTAGGGGGGAATTGTCACGACTCAAAAAGTCGCGCCAACGGAAATTCTTCTATTTTGTTATTTTGATTAAAATTGGTTCCGCTAGATGGAAATGGCTGTCCGCAGGCGTAGGTAAATAGGTACTCTTGCCGCGCGAGTTTTAGGTTTGAACAAAAAGACAAAAAGGGAGATAAGACTTTTTACCATTCTGGCGTCAGGTGAAATTACGAATGTGCATGGTGCCAACTCTTATGAGGATATAAGTAATTTCACCGAGTTCATTACTCCAAACAATCAATTTGGTTGTGTCGAAATTGTGCCGTTGTGACGGAGGGATCGTTTGGAGTGTCCAATTAATTTGGGATTTGAATACGTCGATTCAGCGTGAGTGAAAATGTTTTGTCTCTTGACAACAATTCTCGTCAAAATTAATATTCTTTGCAGGCCTTTCTTCGGAAATACAAATACCTACCGTTTTGTGATCGCTATTGTTGTTAGCGGAAATTATTGTGTGTTGGCGAGACCCTTTTTGAAAGGTTAGTGCTTATTCGTTCAAACTTAAAAAGAGAAAGTTATCAGTTCTCAATTTTCTCCTGAGTCGCCGAGGGATTTCCATTTATTGATGGAGAATGTATATTTTTTTAGGGTTCTCCGGCCTAGTTGTCCCCCAGCCTAGCTTTCCGGCAGATTTTTGCCGCTGGAGTTGTCGAAAATTGCAAAATTCTCGAAGTGGTTTTTGCCACCCCTGGAGCTGTGAAGGGAGATAGGAACGCCGAGAGGCCTGGAAACTGTTGCTGTCTTCTTCCTTCATACCACCTACCTGCTTTACTACCCGTCATCCATCATCGAGTATCGGCAATTGTCATCGATTGACGACGAATTTGCGAAGGACGTCTTTTGTCACCTGGAGGATTTGTGACCGCCTTTTTTTTTTGTCAACTGCCAGATAAGCCCTACTTTTAGTTATTTTCAATTTATTATTTGCGCGCAATTTAATTGTTATCGTAACTGCGTATTTATTTGCGCTGAACTTTGAGCGACGTGTACACGGCCGGTCGGAAGGAAACGCGATAAATTTTACCGGTTATCGTAGCGGTTATCGTAGCCATTTTTAAATTTGAACACGCTGTACCTACGATAAAAACGGCGCAGAAGACAGGCTTTTTGGTAGTTTTAGAACGGTTCCATTGGACCTAGGCGACCTCCATTATTTTTATTATTTTTCTTTTATTCTTTCTTCAAAAGAATAATCTTTACGATACGTCCATTTTGCTAATTTTTTTTTTGTTATTCATTTATTGATTGCCTGATTTAATTTAAAACCTACATTTTTTTCCCTTTTCAATATTATCATTACATTCTTCTTTAATAATAATCTATTTAAACGTATTTTTCCTAGTTCTTTTAAATTATTTTCCATTCCTTGTGCGACAGCCCAGTGAGATTTGATTTGAAACTTTTGAAGCTTTCCGTTTTTGAGCTTCGTGGAGAAAAAAGCGGTGGCGCCTATTTTCCCTTCTAAATAAAACAAAAAAAAAAAAAAGGGAATCAGTCAGTATAAGACCCACCCCCAAACCCTGACTAACCGGAGCAACACAGTCCACCTCGAATTGGGTGTGACACTTCGATTTGATTAGCAACGAACATGATCTCCATTCCAAATTCCAATTTGCACCTGAGCAATTTTAATTCACGACACCCACTACAACAGACAGTGGCGTTCGAGGCCACGTGTTGGATTCTAAAATTAGATTATTTCCAAACTCTGAAGAATTATATGTATACAGACGGGACGAGTGGCCATAATCTTGTCGTATAGTCTTTTGTTTCATCATCAATTCCGACAACTGCAGGAGAAGTAAGGGTAGACAGATTCCCCGCCCAGCAGGCAATCCAACAAATTCAACATCTCCATCGCGGGGTGCCGCGCTCGAATCAAATTAAATTTCTTGTGAGCCTTCGGGGCATAATGAAATTACGTAGGTGAGTGTTGTTACACAGAGACAAGGAGTTTTGTGATATTTGCGTTTTGGGACTAACTATAATAATATGAGCCTTCATAATTTTGGCATCCTATAACTTAGAGGACAAAGATAGGTGAAATCGGAGGAGAGAAAGAGAGAGGAGGAGGAGGAGGTCGGCGGTATGGTCTTAATAACTGAATCCATTAGCAGTTGTCTTTGTGTTGTACTGGAAGAGAGTGGAGGAAGCGGGGTGAGGATATAATGAAGGAGCAAGGAGCTGCCGAAACAGCATGTGGATGGATGGACCCGGAATGGAAGGGATGATTGTTGCTGACACGCTTTTGAAAATTCGTGAAGGAGCGCCAAAGGCCGGATTCTCCTCGACAATTCCCTAGGACTGAAGCTGCGGAAGACAAAAGGCGAGGGACGTTGGATACGTCCGAAGTTTCAGTGTTAATGGAATTAAATCGGAAGTACTTAGATAGGTACCCAGATATCGGATCTGATATTTGTTACAGGAATTATAAAGGCGTCTCTTTCTATAAAATAGGTAAGTATTCCTGTGCGGCATCAGCAAAATGTTCAGCAATCAGTTTGCCAATTTGCGTTTTGCCTTTAGCGTTCATACGCAAACAAAAATACCGGGTGTTTCAAAATTTTGGATTTCAGTTAGCTATTAAAGCAAAAACATAATATGTTCGCGACTTGTTTCATATGACCGCGTTGCCTGGGTCTGCCTCGAACCGCCTCAAGCGTGTAATTTGAATCAAGTCGCAGACATACGTTTTTGCTTCCGTAGAACTGAAATTCACAATTATTTTAGAAAACACCTGATATATGCGCATGAAAATAATAGACTGACATGTCAAAACGCAATCCCTGCCAGTGAAGCAGGGAACGGGAACGTTTGAAATGAGATATTAATGAAATTATGATTGTGCTTAATTATTAACCCATGCATCAGTATCGTCTTTGAAAATATATCTATACCTGTCAGATTAATCTCTTTGCGCCTCGTCAGCTACGACGTATCAGTTTTCTTCTTCAATATATAATTACTTTTCTGGGATGGAAAATTATAAATACGCACACGCCGCGAATAAAACTTGAGGAAATACCAACACGAAGTTTTTCTCCTCTGCTTGATTGATCGGAATTGTTTATTGTAAACACGCAGTGACCTGATTAGAATTATCAAGGGCATCGGCTCAGATCCAGCTATAAGCCCCAAAAACACCTACCTGAAGGTGAGAGTGACCTGTCCGTAAACTTTCCTGTTCTCCACGAACTCCGGATCGACCAGCAAAACCCCTTGAAGCCTATCGATCCTGCCCGAGGAAACCACCAGGTCTCTGGAGCTCAAGTACATCGTCAGCTTGTTATTGGGCGACGACTTCTTGAAGACCCTGTAACAGGAAACTTAATGTCACACACAAGGCGGTTTGATGTTCGAGACAAATCCTAAATGGTAATGTGCCGCGATGAGCACTCTGCTAGTCGGTTGTGTTGGAAGTAGTGCGCACAAAAGGAATCGGAATAAGTAGGGCCGATAATAGCTTCACCAGAGCGATCCACTGGAGAAAAGCAGATTGCCAGATAATGTGTGTAGCTAGCTTTGCTACTGATAGTTTGCAATCGCATTTCTCTTTGTTTGTGAAATATCTGCCAATTTTACATTTTACTTGTAGACGCTTGTAGGTGGTACAACTCGTTTTCGAGCAGATTTCCCTAAGAAAATCTATTCCGGCGCCCTTATTTTCATCAAACTTCTTGTAAACTATGAAAGGTCATTAGAAGAATCATTGAGGGAAGAGATGAGGGACGCCTGCAAGAGGTCTTCAATGTTTAATTTCCTGCTCATTTTTCGAGCTCAAGAAAGAGACAAATGGATCAAATTCCCAAAGAGGTCACCTGATGCGATATTTTCAACAGAATGATTTCCAAGTTTAAGTATACTCAGAAACCTCGAAAAAGTAATAAAACTAGTGAATATGTCACGGACGCTGTAGGCTCAGTGGCGCACTTCCTCTCTGGGGGACTATTATAGTGAACGCATTATGTTAATTAGGGTCATACCGTTATTTAGACACGATTTTGTCTAGTTCGAGTCCCAAAACTATGAGCTAGCCATAAACAGTAGGTATTATGCTGACATTCAGTAGACGAAATACACAACTCACAATGAATGTTTCCAATTTTCTAGTTAGGTATACCTAGTTATGATATGACCTTGCTAAAAAACAGGAAATGATTCTAGTTATCCACTACCAAGAAAGCCATTGGGTTTGACATCAACATGTCGATTCTTCAGTGAATAGGTGGGTATATTTCCACATTGTGAATTTGAACGCAATCGGATAAATATTTTTGGTTCCAAAATTCCTGTGATTTTTAGTACTATCTGCTTTTTTTTTATTAAGAATAAAAATGTTCCTGTGTCAGCATCCTCCAGGTACCTATTATTGGCTATTTCAAATGTTAGGATAGTCGATTGCACTATACGTCGGAAACACGCGTCAGACTTTAAATTTGCACGGGTGCGTGCGCCAAAAAGCTTTGCGGTCGTTTCCAAAAATTCGAAGTGGGGTCTTTACAAACTTCAAGTTCTCTTCTAAATATAACTCCGTACAGATGTTCATGCATGTTCATAAAATCGGGTGACTGTCCGCATGTCATAACTTTTTAGATCCAGCCGGCTTCTGAAATGCAGCGCTTCACCGGCAAAGCCGCGCCAGACTAACGCCGCGCCGGGTTGCTCACTTCGAGTTTAACTTCAAACCCGGTTTGCTTACTATGGAAATAATTGTTGCAACAATTAAATCTATGGAGTGTCTGTGTCTATGGCAAGCAAACCAAGTTAAAAGTTAAACTCGAAGTGATCAACCGAGTCTAACTGTTATTATTGTAATTGTTCATCATTATTTTGTCAAGATTCAACTTTATTCGGGTCCAAAAGCCATGAACTACTCATTGAAGTTGAAATTGTTCGCAAAAATCCTTACATCCGGGACTAGATGCTGCGACGGGCAGACGAACAGACAGACAAAGCGAGGACACAAGTGCTTTCCCGTTTGGAAAAGTGCGCTAAAATACATCGTCTCTTCTGCCGCGCGACATCTCTCATCGCAGACATGAACTCTCGCATGGACCATGGACCACACCACTGGCACAAGCCTCATGTTATGTTGTGTCCATTACATGCAATATTAGAAGATTTTTAGCGCATTTTCCATCTTGATGAAAATCGCTATTGCAACCGCTTTGTCCGTCCGTCCGTCCGTCCGTTCCTCGAACTCCTCCCAAACTATACGACCTAGCTTTCTAATTTTTTCTCTGTTACATAGCTGCCACTCCCAAAAGAGGGCTAGGCTATATTGGATGTCTATATTGCGCCGCCAACATAGAGAAAACCGCCCCCGATAAACTTGAAATAACATAATATTGCACTTTCTACCAGACCTGATGCTCTGGTGTTCTCATTTTGTGAATAATACATAGTTGCCACTTATATACGTAAGCCAAGAAACATTCCGTCTTCAATATGCGCCGCCGACATGAAAAAACTGCTAAAAACCGCCCCCAATCACTTTAAAATGAAAAACATGAACCCGAAGACATAGCGATCTGATTCTTTCGGTATATAAATAGCTGACTAAAAATGGGAAAGGATAGGCTACTTTTGATTAGTCTCCGCCCCCAGATTCCGCCCCCAAACGATAAAAAGTGCAACTTTCACAAATGTTACTGATTGAGATGTTCCCTTAAACATTAGGAACTGCCAACTCAAATTATGCAACATTTGCTTAGCCGAACGCTGCCGCCCCCACACGCCACCCCCAAAGTAAGAGATAAATGAAAAACATGAACCCGAAGACATAGCGATCGAAGTTTTTCGCTATATGGATGGCTGACTAAAAATGGAAAAGGATAGGCTACTTTTGATATGGCGCCGCCTCCAGCTTCCGCCCCCAAAAGAAAAAAGTGCAACTTTCAAAAATTTTCACTGATTTAGCTAATAATGTTACCTCGAACATTTAGAAACTCTTGACTCAAACTGTGCAAGAATTTCTTTGCCAAACTCTGCCGCTCCCACACGCCGCCCCCAAAGTGAGAGATGAATGTAAAACATGAACCTGAAGACATAGCGATCTAATTCTTTCACTATATTGATAGCTGACTTAAATTGGAAAAAGATAGGCCACTTTTGATTAGCCACCGCCTCCAGCTGCCGCCTCCATACAAAAAAAAAGCAACTTTCACAATTTTCACTGATTGTCATATTTCCCGTACATTTAGAAACTCCCAACTCAAACTGTGCAACAGTTACTTTGCCGAATGCTGCCACCCCCACTCGCCGCCCTCAAAGTGAGAGATAAATGAAAAACATGAACCCGAAGACATAGCGATCGAAGTTTTTCGCTATATGGATGGCTGACTAAAAATGGAAAAGGATAGGCTACTTTTGATATGGCGCCGCCTCCAGCTTCCGCCCCCAAAAGAAAAAAGAGCAACTTTCAAAAATTTTCACTGATTTAGCTAATAATGTTACCTCGAACATTTAGAAACTCTTGACTCAAACTGTGCAAGAATTTCTTTGCCAAACTCTGCCGCTCCCACACACTGCCCCCAAATTGAGAGATGAATGTAAAACATGAACCTGAAGACATAGCGATCTAATTCTTTCACTATATTGATAGCTGACTTAAATTGGAAAAAGATAGGCCACTTTTGATTAGCCGCTGCCTCCAGCTGCCGCCTCCATACAAAAAAATGCAACTTTCACAATTTTCACTGATTGTCATATTTCCCGTACATTAAGAACCTCTCAACTCAAACTGTGCAACAGTTACTTTGCCGAATACTGCCGCCCCCACACGCTGCCCTCAGAGTGAGAGATGAATGAAAAACATAAACCCGAAGACATAACGATCTAATTCTTTCGCCATATGGATGGCTGACTAAAAATGGGAAATAATAGGCTACTTTTGATATGGCGCCGCCTCCAACTTCCACTCCCAGAAGAAAAAAGTGCAACTTTCAATAATTTCCACTGATTTACATTTTAATGTTACCTTATACATTCAGAAACTTCAAACTCAAACTGTGGAGGAATTTCTTTGCCAAACTCTGCCGCTCCCACACGCCGCCCCAAAAGTAAGAGATAAATGTAAATCATAACCCTGAAGACATAGCGATCTAATTGTTCCGCTATATAGATAGCTGACTAAAAATGGGGAGAGATAGGCCACTTTTGATTAGTCGCCGCCTCCAGCTCCCGCCCCCAAACAAAAAAAATGCAACTTTCACAATTTTCACTGATTGTCATATTTCCTTAAACATTTAGAAACTCCCAACTCAAACTGTGCAACAGTTACTTTGCCGAATGCTGCCACCCCCACACGCTGCCCTCAAAGTAGAGATAAATGGAAAACATAAACCCGAAGACATAGCGATCTAATTGTTTCGCTATATGGATAGCCGACTAAAAATGGGAACGAATAGACTACTGTTGATTAGTCGCCGCTCCCAGCTCCCGCCCTCAAACAAAAAAAATATTGATGAGTGGAAGAATTTTCATTCAAATCTATTTCATTGGCAAGTACCCCATTCTGATAACAAAATATCACAATGAGTTTCGAATGAAGAAAGTGGGCAAGGAATGGTGTTTCTCCTTCAACCAAATTTCTTTACGTTCACAATATGCCTCTTTGAGAAAATGCGCTACTGAGACTCACGCACGTGAAGGCATACTCACTTGTTCTTAGGTGTTTAAAATCTGTGAGCACTACTCTGTAATATTCTGTACCTACTCTGTAGGCCTAAAATGACGCATAAGTTGCGCCAAATTCAAAAATTTGAAGTTACAGGGAGGGATCATTTTCCCCGAAGGATCATATTCCTTGAGGCACCCGCCTTATCTCAAATTATGCTTGAACCTTGAAAAATCAGAATGCCAAACGGCAACATCCTATCATAAAGTGCAATGTTGAAATGGTAAACACAGGACTATCATCAATTCCGTTTTGGTACTCCTATCCTGTGTACGCGGATGGCAGCCAACAGCTAATTTTCTTCACCATCAGACACTAATGACCCCCATGTCGCTGGATCGCTAGATCGCCATCGCTAGGTCGCATCAACTTTTTTTTCCTGGATAAGATTTTGCTTTCAATAACTAGGTATTATCATAGTAAGTACCTACTCGTGAAGCTTGCTCAAGATTTTTTATTCATTTTCATACTCCACTTCATAAGTGGATTCAACCTTTTGGGCAGTGGCCACGACATCGGTTCATCTATATATCAATGATACGGGAGGGGGGGGCTCCATCGACCAAGGGGGCCTCAAATTGACCTTTCCAACTTTAGGAGATAGAAAATAGATGGTTTCTCGAGGTCACCATTGACGTTTTGACGTTTATGACGTTTGAACGTTTCGTTTCTGACTTTTGCGGAAATTTTGAATCGGTAAGCTATACTGTTCCCATTATCATGTGGGGAAAGTCACTAGAGCTCATAAGGGAGTTTTTAATGGACGAAGCAAGAAAGTTTTTTCGTAGTAAGATGCACGTGGAAGCCAATTTCACAAGAGGCTACAAATTACGAAGTAATCCAAATGGCATTAATGATTTTTTGTCAACCTACGACGCTTCACAATGTTGGCAGAAACATCAACCATTGTCTGGTGCAGCGTGATCCCTGCTGGTGCTGGTGCAGCCACACTTTCATCAAGTTTGGGTCTTTCGTGAACCGGTCGGTGCATGGTTATGCCGGGTGGATTCGTCTTATTCTCGCACTCGCATATAGCGACACAACACCCTTGAACCATTTTTGTAAGTATCTACTCAGTTTTCAACTACATATAACACACTTATTGGTAAGAACGAGGGTAAGAACAAGTGAAACCATGAAATCAATGCTGAAATCAAATAAATACACGACAGAGCGCTTGTCAGATTCGAAAAATTTCCCATTATTTTCAGAAACGAAATGTCATATCTCAAGAAACATAGGGCGCTTTCCAATAACTGCGACAAGACCTAGGAGGATATGTAATAGCACCACATGTCGACACAATCGAAACATTGGCGAGGCTGAGTTTGGAATTGAGCTGGCAAGTGCACTTTGACATTAGGTGCTTTTCTTTTACAACCTGAACCAAGTATTCTGACCTAAGTTGTTAGTGGTATCTCACTTTCGCGCATGTAATTTCTCGCTCTTTCTCTCTCTAACTTAAATCAGATTAGTGAGTTTTGTTGTAAAAGGAAAGCACCTATTGTGTATCCGTCTTGTCCTAGGAGGAGCTATTACTGCTATTGGAAAGCTAGCTGTGTCAAATTGTGTCCATATGTGTCAAATTGTGTCCTTATACGCCTTATTGGGAAGCGCCCAATGACCTCGATTAACCATCTCTTATAGGTACGAGTAGCTATATAGGTACGCATGACGTCACAGTAAAGAGAGACAACGGAAAATTGGAGACCTCAATTCTCAGCTAAACAGGCCCGGTCTCACAGACAAATGCTCAACAAAATAAATGAAAAATCGCGTAACAAACAAAAAATTACCATTCGGAAAATATGAATTTGTCGAGTTGGAGCCCCAATTTTTATTTACTTTGCCCTAATTAGTGAGTTTTAATGTATATAAATCAAAACTATAGTGAATATGCCTATTATTGTTACTATTGTTATTATGATTATTATTACTACATACTATATATTATTATCATCGTTATTACTATTATTATTTTTGAGAAAAAATTTCACCTGTGGTGCCATCTCGCGATTGCTATTTTGATTCTTATAAAAAAAAATATTTTCTCACAAAATATTCAAGGCAACAAATTACCCTCGAAATTACCTATTCAAGTGAAGGGGCCCCAAGCATCATATTGATACAGGGTCCACTCAAGGGTTGCTACGCCACTGCTATTGGGTACAGGCTTCGGTTATGATTTCATAAAGAACCGCTCCACCTCTTATCATACCACGTATAACATTTTACATCCTTTCATACCATAATAAACATATAGATACTGGTAGATACTTGTGCATTTCTTTTTTTAGTGTTTTCACTCTAGTGCCTTCGGCGACAACTCCTGCGACAAAGAGCATCCACCGGAACATCCCGATGAAAAAAAAAACAATTACTAACCGAAAAATTTCCTCACAATTGATTCTCACACGGAGAAACTTATGAAAGATGATTTCTCGTTGGTTAGGCAAGGAATTTTCAGCTTGTAGCACCATTGCGGACAAAAAAAAAAGTCGGACAGAGCCTGTCATGGAATGTACCAAGTTTGGCTTTGTGTCATAATGACAGCCGGACAAAATCGGTATTTACACTCCGTGTCAGTCTCTGCCCTACTTTTTTTGTCCGCAATCGTATAAATATTAGAATAGAATTTCAGCTGGAATCAATTCACACAAAAACGTTTTTTTCTCATGACAAGCTTTCAGTCCCCGCTCCAACATATCAAAAGTCCTCATCTCTGGGACTGCTACAAATGAGTGGGTGAGAGTTCGATATTTTTCTTTACTTTCTTTCTCTCTTTCTTTCTTTCTTTCTTTCTTTCTTTCTTGAAAAACTGATGACCGGAAAAAGCCGGTTTTTGGCTAGTTTGATGGACCCTAGTCTTCCAATAAACATCTCAAAAATATACCTTTCAGCAACTGCTGTGTATTAAATAACAGGGTGGAAACTATTTTTCATATTCAATTTTTTCTTGGTGGAACTGATCTAGATTGGAGCCGATTTCAGTTCTTTTGTTATATAGTTCATAGTGTTATACTGAAGATATAAAAATAATACATCCATGTACTGATGCTTTCCGATTTACATGGTGAAAAGTTATTTTCACGTTGCAAATTTTTTCTTGTCGAAATCGACTCACGCAACAACTGCGAATGATTGTTCTATTTTGGAATTTCTAGTCAAACATATCAAAAATATACATTTCTGCTACAGCTACGTTTTTATTTACAGATTTGAATGTTTGGTTACGTTCGAAGATTTTTTGAATTAATCAAATAAATAAAATTAAGAACTTAGAACTAAATAACTAAGAAGAGACCTGAAGTAACTTTCAACATAGTGCATTTGACTTTGTCAGAGCTTCCTCAGTGATAATAAGCTCATCGATATTAGCAGCTGTCCTCTTATTCATCTTCTTTACTGGAACAGTTGAGATATTATTGACACATCAAGCAATTGAACGATGCCCTTGGAAAGGAGAAATTCGAGAAATCATAGCTCATTAGAATCACACTAGGATTGAAGAATTGGGTGGCGAACATGGGAAGGACAAGATGATTCTCAATACAAGGAAGCAACTGTGAAGACTCTCTGGAATTTGCCTGCTAAAACAATATAGGAAAGATATTGTTACGATATCTCGCGTACGGGTTCGAATATAATTGAGACGATTGATTTAAAACATACACTGTTTATTTCTGCGTACTACAATAACTACACGCCAACAATTATCTACTTGGAATTATATCGCAGGTACTTCGCTTGTTTCGCACTCATTACCACTTCGCATTCCAATTCAATACTGCTGCGAGCTGCCGACTGATGCCTTATATAAGGCCTCCGAATAGTGTTCCCGAACTTTCTGTCTACTTCCAGCAAATTCCATGGTGGTCCGGCATATGCGCTTTCTAGACCATTCCTGAATAATCGTACACATTACCCGTAAATTCTGCCGGGTTCTGGAGCGGCGCCTCCGCCAAAATGGACAGATCTTTCTCGATCAAGCATTGAAGTCTCCCCATTGGGTTCCACGTAAACGCGCGCTCTGGAATGCACCAGAACATTCCACACTTCCACACTGCGATCCGATGGCTGGAAGAATCCAGAAAGATCGAGTGTTTACCAATATGCATGGGATCGCTGCTCGTAACAATATATTCCGAATATTGGGCAACTGAGTACTTTCATTCCATTCTGACTGGCTCTTGAATTGAGGTGTTTTTGTTGAATATTCATCCTCATTTTGGAAACTGGTGGTCCAAAAATTTGCAGGAATAGCTTTTCTTCATTCCTTCATATTGTTACGAGCGGCGATTCTCGTGCATTCTAGAGCACACCTGATCTTTCTAGACTGTCGCCGTGTACAAGTGGAAGCTCTGGACATTTCCAGAATATACACGATGGCATGGCAATTGGAATTACATGGCAGACTTCAACAGCCGAGTAGAAAACATCAGCCGAAATGGCGGAGGTGCTGCCATTACGGAACACGCGGGAAGCACGCATAAGGTGTAAGATTTTTCAAGAGTCACCTAGAAACCGTATGCAGGGTCATTGTGGAGTTTGCCAGAGGACCGGTGGGAGCTTCGAGAACACTTGTCGGAGGTACCATGCGATCAACAAAATTCGGAATTGGGGTAGGCTGTGACCTGGTCAAATTTCAGGATGTCAAGCTGCTTTCGGCCAGGGCACAGCCTACCCCAATTCCGAATTTTGTTGATCGCATGGTATATAAGCACTATGGATTGCCTACAGCTCAGTATTCAATTCAAAGCGATAGCGAGCGGATAGAAAGTGAGTATCTAGTAACTAATTAGCGATATTTCCAGGCAGTAATAATTGTTGGCGTGTATTTATCTATTGTAGTACGCAGTAGTTAAACAGTGTGTGTTTCAAAACGATCGTCTTGATTATAAACGAACCTAAACGCGAAATACGTAACTATCAAGTATAACTAAATAAATCTGTATTTTCTATATAAAATTCCAATGAAATGGGCCGACCGAACGGAAAGTTGCCACAAAAAAATGATTCCTAAATCTTCAGTTGGAAATCTATTATTTTTCATTATTCATTATAAATATTCTTCCGATGATGACCCAAACATTTCAGAATATTTCATAATCTTGAGTGTTGATTTCACAGAATTTAGACAGCTGCTGCTTATTTCAAACTGTTTCTGGAGTCTGGAGTATACAATGAATAGGTACAAACCACGGTGGTAAGCATAATAATTATAGGCTCTGGCTCGGACCTCACTTCACCTTGGCGTCTCGCGCTTCGGTTATGTATCTTGGGCCGTCACCTGTAATGAGACACTCCTCACCTGGGTATGTAATATACTTTGCGAGTTGCGAGGCTCTCGTGCATTCGAGAACACACGCGGTCCTCCTAGATCATTCGAACACGGTGTTACTAGTTCCGAAGCTCTCGTGCAATCCAAATGCAATCGAGAGCATACACGTAGGTCTTAGACCGTTCGAACAAATTGGAGACCCCAACATGCGACTAGAACACATCTGCTCAATTGGCGGAGGTGCCGCTTCCAGAACACGCTGGTGATACACGCGAAGGTGTTAGACTGTTCGAGAGCCGCCGCGAAGCCACATTCCCCGATCAATGAATGTGGAAAACTCCTTGAGGTATCAGTCATAATATAAAAGCAAGGAGCAGGAGCAAGAGCGACAACGAAGGAGTAATCGGCGAAGTTATTCAGAGCGTTTTTCTAGTGCGAATTTTAATTAACGTGTATTTAGTAGCACACAGTAATGGACATGTGTGTTTTAAACCTTCAACCCTCGGTTCTAAAAGCAGAACCAAGCGCAAAATCCGTAACAATACTATGTACTTATTACTATTACCGATTATTATTGATGGCTCGCCCTGCAACTGGGTCTTCGAGCACAAAATCATCACTGTGCAAGAAAATTCAAATCCGGCAAGCGACTTTTTCAAAGAGGAGCGCCAGAAAAGGCGAGAGATCCAATTTAATTTTTTGATTTTCTAAAATTTTGTATAAAAAAAAAATGGAAACCTTAGAGTGGCATTGACCCTACATCTCTCTAAAATGAAATCGCATGCCGAATTCGAGTTTTTTATAAACAAAACAACAGTCTATTCTGAAAATCCGGCAAATCAAGCGGCATACAAACTCGTCGAAACAAATTATTGTTACAAAAGGTAACTGGAATTGGAATTCGTCGCCTGATGGACTCTGAAGCTGGGCGTCGATTTGCATAAACCTCAATTTTTCAACGTAATTGATTAATCATCTCTCGGCTTCTCTCATCTCTGTGTGTACCTATCGTCCGCTGTTATTTTTCCATTTCCGTGCGGTAATTAGTTATTCCGGGTCCGGCTAGCCGGTGTCGGAGAATGGCAATCCAATAATCCACTCAAAGACATATTATTATGGAAGAAGGTGGTTTGGACGGGCGACGGGTTCAAGCTTGACCCTCAGCTGATGATATACCCATACCTACTACCACCACCGACATAACGTCGTCCTGGAGTTGCGTGTGCCCGCCACTCTATCAGATTAAGGGCGCTCCAGAATTTCAGATCATCCTATATTTCTTCATTGTGCGCGCGGTGCCCACCTGGCTCGAAAAAGGGGGGCTTTGTTGCGGATACAAATGGGAATTAATTAAGTAGATAAGTACATGTGTTTTATATTGTGAACCTCCAAAAGAAACTTCGGTTCTATATATCTACCACGGGGACGTGATTTATGAACACAATGTGTAAGCCGAAACACGTCGACGCGGGAGAATGGAAACTGATTGATATTTCTTTATTGAAACCGTTCACTTACATAATGCCTTGGAATAAGATCCAGGATCTAGATTGGCATACAAGACTCATGTATCGGGTGACCAAATTAGTTTTCCTTCAATTCATTCAGCATTCACAGCCTGTCACGACAGGTAGGTACAGTCAGTGGCGGACTAAGGAGGGGGCGGAGGGGGCGGTCCGCCCCGGGCCTCGGGGCCTCATTAATCTGATGGGGCCTCCAATTCTTTTTGTTTGTAAAAAATACTGGAAAAAAATTGGGACAAAATCCAAAATTTTCAATTTTTTCCCTCAATGCTAATTTTTTTCGTATACATATTAGGTGAGTAACATTGTTTTTATTTTTTCTTAATTTTAAAGTTACCTTGGCAGGCCCCATGACAACAGGTTCTGGGGCCTACACACAGGCAATAGAGGTGTGTCTGTATCACGGAATCTCTGACTTATTTTCACTTGAGGCATTAGGGGCCCCACCCCGAATGTCAGAGTGCCAGGGGCCTTCAAGCCTTTGGAATTTTGTGTTTTATTATTTCTTATTTGAAGAGGGAAAAGACAAAACATTAAAATTATCTTGTCTGCAAGCTGCAGGTAGTAGAAATTCATATTATTCCTAATGTTGTATATACGAGGAGGTTTTAGCATTGAGTCAACAGTCCAAATCCAATTCAACATCCAAAGCTGGAACCGAAAACTTCTTGTAGGTACTGGTGGTCAGTGGCATAGCCAAAGGGGGCGAGAGTGGGCGAATGACCCCACTCTCCCACCTTCGCCCATGGCACTTCATCGCACACTAAACCAATACAGACAAAATTTCTGGCGAAAATTTTCTGAAAAGAAGTTAGATTATCAAGTAATTTTGGTAAAAACGTCAAAAACCAAAATCGCGAAACGCATGGAATATACCGATTATCATCAGCATTATTATTATTATGCCCAGAAAATTTCGCCTGCGGCGCTACCTCTCGCCGACTTGCACCCTCGTCATTGCCTTTGCCTCTCGCTTTACTCTCCCCGCCCTCAAATTCTGACTACGCAACTGTTTGTTTTATAGTTAAGTTTTCAGCTCATTTTTTTTTTGTTTCTTAGGCTTTTGCTCAATCACGGCGGGGCAGGGCGGGCCAAAAAGTCTGTCGGCCCCCCTTTATATTCTCAACTTTTTCTTTAGGGGCCCCATCTCACAGTTCCGCCCAGGGCCCCCAATTCTCTTAGTCCGCCACTGGGTACAGTTGGGAGCGAAATGATTCATACGTACAGTTCTGCTAGGAAGTCGGCTGGATTTCTGAAATGTTAGCTGTTTGAATTCTTCTTGAATGCCAGTTTTGATCAGAGATTGGTCATAATCCAACTGGCATTCAAGAACGATCCAAGCAGCTAACATTTCTGAAATCCAGCCGACTTCCCAGCGGTACCGTATGAATTATTTCGCTCCCAACTGTACATACATTTTGCAATATAAATAATTATAGATAAAAAATTTTTAAACAAAATAATAATAATAATAATTTCGCCTTTGTTACGGCGAAGTCTAGCCAATGGCTACTCTACTTAACCGTGGACCGACAACTAAATGCATCGAGAATCCACATTAGGATGTATGTGTATGTCGTACTCCAAATTTAACCCTTTTTCAAAACAAGAAAACTCCCGACTGGTTTGAACAATTTCAATTATGTTTGAAGCGTTTGATAGCTTGATTCTCTGGGTATAGAACTAAATCAATTCGAAGGTCGATAGATCGCAACTTGAGTTTCTACAGGGTGTTAAAGAAAGTAATGCAACATTTATAAAGTTTGACATACTCCCATTTTGCACAAAACTGTTCCTTTTGAATTTCAGCATCAATGGTATGTAGGTAAAGTTCATATCTCGAAACAGTTTTTTATTTATCTCTGTATCTCTTTTATTCACAGGGTGGTATCGAAGAAACGACTTTTTGGTCTTCTGGTGATAACATTTCTCCTTCTCGACCAATTTACAAAATCCAGGGCTCATATTGCAGCTGCAGCCTTAGGTAAGGAAACTCAATTAACATAATCGACTCAAGACAAACATTCAAAATATAGGGTGGCATCAAAGTGACATATGAATATGAATATATCTGTCCAGAAATCCGACCGGGTGGAGAATTGAATGAGAATCAACATTGTTTTCGGATGAGGCATTCATTCTGAACACTCTTTGATGTTTCATGATTGATTGTGGCAAGATCTGTTCCCAATTGTTCCGAATTTCGTAACGTTGGTTACGAACATTTTCAGACCAGCGAGAAAGCTGATTCTTCCTCAGAAACACGTAATTCTAATTTGGTCCCTCCATCGATCATTCTGATGGCAATCAATCATGGAACATCAAAAAGTGTTCAGAATGAATGCCTCATCCGAAAACAATGTTGATTCTCATTTAATTCTCCACCCGGCCGGATTCCTGAACAGATATTTTCATATGTCACTTTTGATACCACCCTGTATTTCAAATGTTGGTCTTGAGTCGATTTTGATCATTGTGTTTTCTTACCTAAAGCTTTACTTCAATATGAGCCCTGGATTTTGAAAATTGGCGAAGAAAAGGAAATTTATTCGCCAGAAGACCAAAAAATCGTTTTTTCGATACCATCCTGTAAATAAAAGAGATAGAGAGATAAGTCAAAAACCGTTTCAAGATATGAACTTCAGCTAATGATTGCTTTTTACTCACGGGGATGCAGTTTGCCGACACGAGCCTTGGCGAGTGTCGTAAAGCATCCGAATGAGTAATAGCCATTACCCGCGAGTAGAATACTATGCCTTATCCAGTCTTATTGAAAAATACAGGCATGTATGCACGTGATAATGCGTGCAATATTCAATAGGATTGGAAAATAGCAATTAATATAACAAGAATATTATGCGATTTATAATTAACGAGGACGTTGACAATGTCCGAGTGTGTTTAAATCGCTAATATTCGAGTTATATTCAAAGCTTTATCGTATCATCACGGAATTAGATTCAAATTATATTTCAGTTCAGTGAAAAGCTGCATCATCATCATCATCATGCGTGGCGAATGGCGATGCAAAAAGAAATCAACAATCATACAGGTATTCATTATTTCCTGTCATAACAGAAATTCGACAGTTTTCAAAGAGAAAAGTCAGTTCGTGCATTTTTGGAATTTATCATGGAAAATTTTGATGCTCCCACAAATATTTTGGAGGTAGCAGAGAGTGCAAGATTAGATTTGCTGCCAGAGAAGTCAAAAGTATATTATGAAATAGAATATCGGCTGTTTTGCGAGTGGCGAGTGCGAGAACAAGCGTGCAAGGTGCAGGGGAAAGCTATTGTATCTAACGCATTATGAGTAACCAAGGTATTATGGGCTACTGTACTATTATGATCCTAATAATTATTGGTAAAGGTTCAACATTAAGCGATCATAATAAGTGATGATACGATAAACAGTTTTATTTCAAATGGGAGTATGTCAAACTTTAGAAATGCTGCACTACTTCCTTCAACACCCTGTGAAACTCAAGTTGACACCTATCAATCTTCGAATTGATACGATTCTATACCTGGAGAATCAAGCTTTTGGATGCTTTAAGCAGAATTGAAATTGTTCAAACCAGTCGAGAGTTTTCTTGTTTTGAAAAAAGGTGAAATTTGGAGTACGACAATAATTTCGTTGCGTAGTTTATAAATATTATCTCATGTGCGGTTATAATTATTATTATGCACTGATGATGGAAGCTTCCGCAGATGTTGAACTCGCGGCCATAATTCAAAGCCCTCTAGGCTGCTGAAGCGGAGTGAAGTTCATCATAATACAGAGAGGGATTACGGTCACGCTCATCGCATCAGCTAACAATTTGTCGACTTGCTGAGAGTGAAGAGCTGTAAGTTTACCTACAGTTGGATTTTTTTTTCAGGACGCGTCCTTTCAGTTTCCAACAGCATGCTATAGTAAGAGGTGTAGTGCGGCGGTTAGTGATTGTTTTTTGAACCCAACCTTGCATTTTGGCGTAGGGCATATGGACTAGTGGGGTTGGTAGCCATTCCTATACGGCATTTAATGATACAGAAAATTCCTTTTGCATGAGTGTTCTACAAGGCCTAACGAACGATATTAGAAGGGGAAGCGCAAAAGCTTCCCCTTAGGGGGGCCGCAGGGGGCCTTGTCAAGTTGACGGTCCAAGAACTCCTACCAAACCATCTTTCAATTTCGTTGTATTACTCAAATGAGGATTATGTGACTCCATTGTGAATCTCGATGGCATTGGTCGCCATGTCTCTCCCATCCTTCATGCTAGAAAAAAAAATTCTTTGGGAGGTCAGAGAAATCACTTTTTATTTTTTTATATATACAAGAGGACGCAAAGGTGGCATATTTTGTGTCCTTACCTGTCATATGGCATTCCTAAAATCCTATTATGAAGTCAATTTTTCAAATTCTCAATTTTGGGCTGATTGGTAGGCTAAGAATTAGGTATTTTTCAACATCCAGTTCAGACGTATTTTTTCAATGTCCAACTGGATGTTATTGAAATAATCGTCAGGGGTGGATAGACTGAACTATTTTCTGAACATTATGTCGAGGAAATCAATCCTAAACCACGCATGGAGAGCACACAAATTATTTTTCTTTCGGTTGGTCGAATTGCGATGCCTACTACGCCCGTCAGGTAGAACGCTGAGTATCGCCAGACTAAACTAGTATGAAAACAGCCTAAACGAGTTCAAAACTGCCTGAAACACTCATATGTGGTTCGACATTCAATTCTGAGTCAGCACTCAGAGTTTCAGTTAGTTTTGAATTTGTTCAGGCTGTTTTCATACTAGTTTAGGCTGGCGATGCTCAGCGTTCTCCCTGACGGGCGTAGTAGGCATCGCAATTCGACCGACCGAAAGAAAAATAATTTGTGTACTCTCTATGAGCGGTTTAGAATTGATTTTCTCGATATAATGTTTAGAAAATAGTTCAGTCTATCCACCCTTGATGATGATTTCAATAACCTCCAGTTGGACATTGGAAAAAGTACGTCTGAACTAGATGTTGAAAAATACCTACTTCTTACCCTACCAATCAGCCCAAAATTGAGAATTTGAAAAATTGACTCCATAATAGGATTTTGGGAATGCCAAATAACAGGTGAAAACACAAAACATGCCAACTTCGCATCCTTTTGTATGCATAAAAAATAAAAAGTGATTTCTCTGACCTCCTGAAGAAATTATTTTTTCAAGCATGAAGGATGAAAATGACATGGTGACCAATGCCATCGAGATTCACAATGGAGTTACATAGTCCCAATTTGAGTGATACAACGAAATTGAAAGATGGTTTGGTAGGAGTTCTTGGACCGTCAACTTGACGGGGCCCCCTGCGGCCCCCCTAAGGGGAAGCTTTTGTGCTTCCCCTTCTAATATCGTTCGATAGGCCTTGTAAAACACCCATGCAAAAGGAATTTTCTGTATCGTCAAATGCCGTATAGTACCGTTTTTTATTGTGTACCGACCCCACTAGACAGGGAGCTGGTGTCTCAAAACTTACGTCATAAGGTAAATGATTTGAACCCAAAAGATCTAATGAGCGTTGATAAGGTTGTTAAAAATTGCTTTGTCTTACATATCAGACCGGGGGCTTTAGGCTGCTATCAGTTTGTCAGTTTTTGAAAAAAGGGCCAAAAATTTACGTCATGAGGTACATGGATAAAACCGACGGGATTTTGCGTGGGAATATACCCTTAATCGAAAATCTGATCGTATAAGACAAAAATTTTGGTACCCTTAGACAAGTGTGAAATTTTCAAAAAAGGACCAAAATATGCAAGCGTTCATCATTTTTTTCACACGTGTTTTGTTGACTAACCCATTGAGTGTGATATATTTGTAATCAGGATAAAAAACGGAATTTAATTTCCATGTTGAAATAGAGGGTCTAAAATACAGAAAAAATTTTTGATGTTGCGCCCTGTATAAAATCACAGACAATTGGCGTGATCCTGAATTGTGTGGAAGACATTTTTGTTATCACATACCCACAAGAGAAATAGACGGACTTTTACTGTCGACCATGGAAGTCCTTGCAGAATTCTCAACCAAGAGGAGCAAGTGGGTATACAATGTACCATTGAAAATTTTCGTGTCGTTTTTTATTCATGAAATTATGTCTGATAGCTGTATTACACTACACAATTTCTTGTACAACTTCTTGTACAATCTGTCAGTTGGACAATCAACTTTATTGTTTTTTGACACTATTTTGGCAGATTGTACAAGAAATTGTGTAGTGTAATACAGCTATAAGGGAAAATCTCCAGGAGGAGGTAATTTTTGGCCTTTTTTGAAAATTTCAAACTTGTGATTTTTTGACAGACGCAATACATATTGAAAGTTTTCATTGACAATTTTGGATGTAGTTTTTTGAGGGCTTTGAAATGATTTATCAGAAGTTGCATTCGGTGAGATAGACTTTCTGTCATTTTTTGTAGTGACACTTCCGAATGACAGATCAAGATGACAACGACATTTTCCCGCTCGGACCTTGTCGTATGTGAGTGTACCAAATTTGGCCAGGATTGGTTCAACGGCTTGGGAACAAATCTGGGCACAAAATTCAACAGACCGATCAGCAGATTGACCGTCAGACCTGCAGACCCACCAATAAACTTTTTGTTTTCTGAAAGTCCTTTTTATGTATACTCGACAGCAAAAGAGTGCAGATCTGTTGGAAGCTCAGTAATTTTTTTCAACTGATCAACTGAGATGAGGAAAGTGAAGTAAGTCGCTTAGCTCATTTGACATTTGCTCAGGGACCATGACTCCTAAAAAAAATCTTACTGGCAACATTAGTTGGAAAATCTTAAGCTCTAATTACTGCAAAAGTTTTTCATTCCAGGAAGTTGAATGATATTCAGAGTTATTCAAGAAAAACTGCCGAAAATGACAGATTTTTCAAATTGGCGGAAATCCGGGTCTCAGAATTTTTTTATCACTAATTGAAAGAGGGCTGTTTGCTGGACATGTATGTGAAAATTCA
The DNA here is from genome assembly GCA_949128115.1 of Anaspis maculata. Taxonomy (NCBI): domain Eukaryota; kingdom Metazoa; phylum Arthropoda; class Insecta; order Coleoptera; family Scraptiidae; genus Anaspis; species Anaspis maculata. Next base: position 77,575,009 of record OX421962.1, read on the forward strand.
GCTTTATGGGAACGATTCCGACCTCAGGCCCTGAAATGAGCGTGGATGACTGGGCTATATTCTCAAATCCCCTAGCATGGTTGCGCCAGCGCAGAAATGGCACTGAATTTCGCCTATTGCGTTAAATCGTTTCATATATCAGTAAACCATGGCAGAGTCAATAAATATACGAAAAAACAAAAATTTGTTCTGCAAGAAAAGAGTGCAGAGAAGCGACTACAGAAAGTTGCACCGCTTTGATCGTGATTATGTTGAGTGGCTGGCGAACTACTTTCTAGAAGATTCGGAAGAAAGGCGTGGTAGGGCACATACATCACCTAAGAAAATGAAACTTTTTGAACGCTGCTTCTTTTTCTTTGTTGATATACCTATGGCACTGGCGATTTATTGAAGATAATTTTGTTCACTTTCAATTTCTGTACAAAAAAATAGTGTTTGTCTTGGTTTCTATACTATTTTTCTCACTATACTAGCAAACATTTAGTCCTGATTTGTAACGATTTTCAAGAATATGAAATGTGACAGGAGGTCAATAATGTGACAGGAGGTTTATAATAGTGACAGGAGGTTAACAATGTGACCGATAGCCTACAGGTTGTGAAAAATGACTTCACGACTTCTAAGCAAGTCAATAACGGTCTACTTTACAGATAGTAGCAATAAAAAAAGTAATTGCCTTTGGTATTGAAGCTTCGGCTTCAACTTTGGCAAAGTAAACTGATCCCTGCGTCTTACTGGTGAACAGTTCATGACAAGGGTTCCCCGCCAGCCCCAAGTTTCAACATATTATATATTGATACAAATAGTATAGTATAGCTTAGTATACTTGCATATATAGGTTGTCAGACAAAACTATACACAAGAAATGTTATTCACGATAATATAGCAAGGCACATTTTTGATTTATTAGTCTCGGGAGAGCCATGGGAGGCTCGCAACTGGTTGAAAATGAAATTAGGTTTCTCTAGGATCACTAATGCTTAGTTAAAAGGGATGATAAATGCACCGCTTGGGATATACACAATTTAACATTCAATGGTCGTAATTGGAAAATAACTTACATCAATTTCTAATGTATTCTGCATGGGACTATAAATCTCTGTTCGGTATAGTATAGATATAAGTACTTATACATAATTTGTGATTTATTGTAGTAGGCAAAAGCCGCAATCCATTCTGTAAGACATCAGGCATGCGAAGTTATACGACCCTTCCCTAAGGATCAGATAAGAACGCAGATACCTGATTATAATTATTATTGAAGCTCACAGGAATAATGAAAATCGGTTGTGTCACCCCAAAACTTCCTCGCCGAGTAGCAAGGAACGGATGGAAATTTTATTATGAGATGTCCCTTCGGCTGGGAAGTTCAAATTTGAGAAAAAGATTGAGGAATCGAGATATTTTCTTTGATAAGGGCTTGATTTTGAGCTCCATCATTTGAGTCCGGGCTCAAAACCCAGGCCGGTTACTCATGTGGAAAACTCTCGGAAAACTTGGAGAATTTTTAGAGAAATTGCCTGAAAATGTTCAAGAATCACTTTACCCTTTGTTTAAAAAAAGTTGGTATAAATCTGTTCACAAGCTAAAAAGTTAGAAATTTGCAGTGTTTCACAAGGAACCAAATTATGTAGAAAGACAAACAAGTGAGGCAGTCAGACGCATCAGAACATGGATGAATGTGAACGATCTGAAACTGGCACCACAGAAAGAGTGAAAATAATTTGCAGGAAACTGAAAATTTGAATTGTGAAAATCATCTTGTCGTAAAAACTAAAAATCGTCAATAGGTCGTTTCGTTAGTCATTCAACTGACTGGTTTACGGGAGTTCTCAAAATTTGGCGCTTTTACGCAGCCTATTACGGCTTCACTCTAAGCTCAATCCTTCAAGTCCGGTTTCGATAACCCAGGCTTGTTTTACATTTTCAACTAGGAAATTGCCGGGAAATTGAAACCAAAATTGTTAGACAATGTTCAAGAGCCAGTTACCTCTTGTTTAAAAAAAAATTGGTTAAAATCTGTTCACGGGATAAAAAGTTGGAAAATTCGTAGTTTTTCCAGAGATGAAAACTCCGAAATCGTGGGTCCGATTTCGAAAATTTCCTTCCAAAAATCAATTCGATTTTTTCTCTTTCCATTTCCAGCATGTCTGTACCTAAAATAAATATTTCGTGGGGCTCACCACATGTCAAAGTTTGCATTGCAGTTTTTTCAAATTCACAGAATGTGCATGCTAATTTCATTTAAAAAAAATTACCGTCGGGAAACCGGAACTGTGCCGGTCTTGGAAACGGGTCTACACGATGCCCAATCCAATCTACTATCGATCTCAGTTGGAATTCTTTAGAAAAAGTCGATCCCCGAGCCGAAATGAATTTTTGAGTGGAGTTCTGCATCAAAGGTAAGTCGTTCTGGTCAAAATTCGGGCGAGAGGCCCTCTCGGGTGGTAACGGCTAGGAGAAATTTTGAAAATTCATAATGCTTGACTGGAAAATGATGAAGAATTGCAACTGCAGACTTAATTTGACTCTTTTGTTGTGTTGCTTCCTGCCGAATTTGGTCCCAATCCATCGAATCGATTTTGAATAATAAAATGGTGAAGTTTTGAAATTTGACGTTTTTTATTATTTGACAGATGACAAATAGGACAATACAATGGAGGAATGTTCTGAATATGGTTTTTTTATGGGCTTTCACACGGCATATTGTAAGTCAAGTTTCGTGAGATATAGCTTCTGTCATTTTCTGATAGTGACACTTCCGTTTGACAGATGACAGCCAAAAGCTAATGGGCTTATTCGACAGTGAAACCATGTCTGTGTACCGAATTTCAAGTCGATCGGATAGACGTTGCGGCTGTTATCGTGGAAGGTAACGGACAAACCAACCTACAAACATACTTTCATACAGACAGAGATCATTCTGGAAATGGTCGTAAGCTTGGTCCGCACTGTGATGGACCGTATTTTTTTAGCTAATTCTCACTCTGATACTTTAGTCCTGGCAATGAACGCTCAAAAAGGGGGTCTAGAAGGAAATGCCGAGATCCCAATTTTTGGCTTCAGGGCTGTGTTTGGACTTGTTAGGAGGTAAACATACCAAAAGTCCCTGGACCTAGGGGGTGAGGGGGGTACAGGGGGGCACGAAGAAGGTACCGGTTTTTTGTTTTTTGCTTATATCTCGAAAACGGTTGGCCCTGGTCAAAAAGTGGTTGTGTAAAAATTGAAGCTGACAAAATTTCCTACAAGAATGATCCATTAATTTTTTTCATATATGTTATAGTTTTCGAGCAATACGCTCTTGAAAATCGCAAATTATCGAAAAACTGTGTTTTGGAACACGTTTTTTTTGTAAATTTTGCCTCGTAACTTCTTTACCGCTCATTTGAGAAGAAAGTAGTTCCATAGGGAGTGGTAGAGCATTAGGTTTCCTTCAAAATGAGTATATTATTAATTAATTATCTTGATGTGATCAAAAGTTAGAGCAATTTGAAAACTTCGAGACATATGACACAAAATGGTGTATTGCACTTTCTCGCGTTATATTTTAATGAGTATAATAATACCGTTTTAGAAATGTTATAATGAGGTGTATTTATTTAGACAGGGTCTATGGTTTGTACAGGAGCCAGATGGTTGCCTGGCTTGCGTTCCCAACCCCACAGTTCAGGGGACAGCTCGTTTTCTAACCACTGCTGGACCTGGTGATAGTGGAAATCGTCAATTAAGCTTCACTTTAAGCTCCATCATCTAAGTCCGGTCTCGATAACTGAGGCCGGTTTTATATTTCCAGCAGGAAAATTTCCGGGAAATTGGAGAAAAATTGTTGGAAAATGTTCAAGAACCAGTTATCTGTTCTTTAAAAACAAATGGTGGAAATGTGTTCATGGAATAAAAAGTTGGAAAATTTGCTCATTGGCAATTAATTGTTCGAGTTTTTCTCTCTGGAAAAACTGCAAATTTTCCAACTTTTTATTCCATGAACACATTTCCACCATTTGTTTTTAAAGAACAGATAACTGGTTCTTGAACATTTTCCAACAATTTTTCTCCAATTTCCCGGAAATTTTCCTGCTGGAAATATAAAACCGGCCTCAGTTATCGAGACCGGACTTAGATGATGGAGCTTAAAGTGAAGCTTAATTGACGATTTCCACTATCACCAGGTCCAGCAGTGGTTAGAAAACGAGCTGTCCCCTGAACTGTGGGGTTGGGAACGCAAGCCAGGCAACCATCTGGCTCCTGTACGGGCACGAAGAAGGTACCGGTTTTTTGTTTTTTGCTTATATCTCGAAAACGGTTGGCCCTGGTCAAAAAGTGGTTGTGTAAAAATTGAAGCTGACAAAATTTCCTACAAGAATGATCCATTAATTTTTTTCATATATGTTATAGTTTTCGAGCAATACGCTCTTGAAAATCGCAAATTATCGAAAAACTGTGTTTTGGAACACGTTTTTTTTGTAAATTTTGCCTCGTAACTTCTTTACCGCTCATTTGAGAAGAAAGTAGTTCCATAGGGAGTGGTAGAGCATTAGGTTTCCTTCAAAATGAGTATATTATTAATTAATTATCTTGATGTGATCAAAAGTTAGAGCAATTTGAAAACTTCGAGACATATGACACAAAATGGTGTATTGCACTTTCTCGCGTTATATTTTAATGAGTATAATAATACCGTTTTAGAAATGTTATAATGAGGTGTATTTATTTAGACAGGGTCTATGGTTTAATAAGTTAGTCCTGACCTCTAATTCCCGTATACGCACTAAGCTCGAACGTGAAACAAAGAAAATCCCATACGCGTTATTTTTAGACCCTGCAGTTCTTTGTGCGAGGCGTCGATGTGCGTTCCTTGAGAATGCAGTGCAAACACGAGTATGACATCATCCATGGGAAAAACGCGTAGGTACCTAGTACCTAGCGTCAACAGGGCCGTTGGGCATCCCAGAAAATTGATGAAATACATGAGACGCGTAGGGTGCTTCCATCCTCGCTGCAAACTAGGCTATATAAACCGCGAAAACTCCTTTTCGGCCCTCTTCTTTGTTTTGAATTCCCGGAAACAAATAAAAAGTGACGCTCGCAACAGAGAGATGCGATTTTCAAATTCATAATTCGTCTCTACATGCGCATGCGTATTGAAAGGCGTAGTAAAAGTTAAAACTGAATGCAGACAAACCAATAGTGATGTAAATTGAATTTTGAGAAAATAAGTCAAAAATCACTCACCTGTAACAAGAATCTTTTAGGACGACGTCTCAGAACACATCTCGTTTCGACCAAGCACGGCACAAGAATTCCCTTTGACCCGAGAGAACCCGAATTCCTACCGCGATCTCAGTCAGTTTCTAATATATTTAGAAATCTTCTCTCGCGTGGAAGTAGTCCAGTCAATGAAAGGGGTCTAGAGGGAAATGCCGAGATCCCAATTTTTGACTTCAGGGCTGTGTTTGGACTTGTTAGGAGGTAAGCATACCAAAAGTCCTCAAACCTAGGGGGTGAGGGGGGTGCAGGGGGGCACGAAGAAGGTACCGGTTTTCGGTTTTTCGGTTATATCTCGAAAACGGTTGGCCCTAGTCAAAAAGTGATCGTGTAAGAATTGAAGCTGACAAAATTTCCTACAAGAGTGATCTATTCATTTTTTCATATTTCTTTCCCAGCCCGTCCAAGGGAAAGTTATGTGATGATGCAGGATGCAGGAAAAACGTTCTGACACGATAGCTACCGAACCGGTTGTCTGGTCGACTTGAATTTTTTTATACAGACAGGGTCTTGCTGCTAAATGGGCTGATTAGTTTTTAGCTTGTCATCTGTCAAACGGAAGTGTCACTATAAAAAAATGACAGACGCTATATTTCACAAAACTTGACTTTCAAAATGCCGTTTAAAAGCTCATAAAAAACTGTATTCAGAACAGTTAAAAATATCACCCTATCTGTCATCTGTCAAATAATAAAAAATGTCAAAGTTCCAAATTTCACCATTCAATCATTCAAAATCTATCCGATGGATTGGGACCAAATTTGGCAGGAAGCAACAAAACATAAGAGTCAAATTAAGTCTGCAGTTGCAGTTTTCCACCATTTTCCCGTCGGGCGTTATGAATTTTCAAAATTTCTCCTAGCCGTTGCCACTCGAGAGGGCCTCTCACCCGAATTTCGACTAGGATGACTCGCTTTTGATGCAGTTTTAACTTTTACTACGCCTTTCAATACGCATGCGCATGTAGAGACGAATTATGAATTTGAAAATCGCATCTCTCTGTTGCGAGCGTCACTTTTTATTTGTTTCCGGGAATTCAAAACAAAGAAGAGGGCCGAAAAGGAGTTTTCGCGGTTTATATAGCCTAGTTTGCAGCGAGGATGGAAGCACCCTACGCGTCTCATGTATTTCATCAATTTTCTGGGATGCCCAACGGCCCTGTTGACGCTAGGTACTAGGTACCTACGCGTTTTTCCCATGGATGATGTCATACTCGTGTTTGCACTGCATTCTCAAGGAACGCACATCGACGCCTCGCACAAAGAACTGCAGGGTCTAAAAATAACGCGTATGGGATTTTCTTTGTTTCACGTTCGAGCTTAGTGCGTATACGGGAATTAGAGGTCAGGACTAACTTATTATTCTCTCTCTCAACATGAATAATTTACTTTTTTTGTCTGAGTCAGTTTACGTAATTATTTTTGATGTCACTTCGGTTGTCTCACGAATTTTGCAAACTTATGAATTTCATGTCAATATTTTTATGACCATTCCATTCATTTTGTGTGTGTTGCTTATCAATATATGTCCTATTTTTGTTTGTGTCATGATTTGATTTTCATGTGAAGGTCATTGTCCGCTGTCTGTTGTTATGACTCTCATATTGTTATGTCATGTTTTTATGCTCGCTGCTGTTTGTCAGATATTCAATGTAGGTATTTTACAGGATCCTACTAACCACCCCTACTTTGTCTTGTTTTGGGTTTTTATACATTGTTGATATGATTGTACGGGGTGTTTATAAGAGACTGTGATCGCGGCAGGCTTGGGTCAGGCCGAAAAACGTAGTAACAGGCGCAATTGTAGTGATCGAGAGGGGATTCCAAAGGCGATGCGATCACAGACGTTTTAGCCCAGTCATCCTAGCATTCGAGGTCGGAATCTCTCCCATAAAGCTGGATTTTTGCATACATGTGCAGAAAACAGCTCTCTTTCTATTAGTGATAAAAAAAATTTCTGAGACCCGGAGCGTTTTCCGCCATTTTGAAAAAACTGTCAATTTTTTCAGTTTTTCTTGAATAACTCTGTGAATATTCAACTTATTGGCATGAAAGCTTTTGCAGTGATTAGAGCTTGAAATTTTTCATCCAATGTTGCTAAAAATATTTTTTTAGGATCTATGGTTTCTGAGAAATGTCAAATGAGTTAAGCCACTTTATTCACTTTCATCATTACATTTGACCAATTGAAAAGAAATTATCGTATTTTCAACAGATCTGCACTCTTTTGCATTCGAGTATACATAAAAAAGACTTCCAAAAAATATTCATATATCGGTCGGTCTACAGGTCTAACGGTCAGTCTGGTGGTCGGTCTGTTGAATTTTGTGCTCAGATTTATTCTCAAGCTGTTGAACCAATCCCGACCAAATTTGGTAGATTCATAAGTGACAAGTTTTGAACGACAAAATCCAATTGTCATCCTGATCTGTTACTTGGAAATGTCACTACAAAAAAATGACAGAAGGTCTATCTCACCGAATGCAACTTGTGATACATCATTTTAAAGCCCTCGGAAAAATGCATACAAAATAGCCAATGAGAACCTCCAATGTTGCGTCTGTCAAAAAATCACAAGCTGTCAAACTTTAAATTTCAACTTGTCATAACTCTTGCAGTACGGAACGGAATTGAACCAAATTTTGTCCCCAACAATAGTGCCTCACAATAATTTGATGGATCATGAAATGTACCGGCAGCAGACAGGGATGCAACCTGAGAAAAAAAAAATTGCTTAGTCATCCGAGCCTGTAGTGTACCTACTTGAAATAGTCAAAAACTCATCTCTTGCTTGAAGAAAGTAGTTCTCAAACGGTTTTCTTGCTATATGGTTAGCTCTTCCCCACCTCTTGCACATGGTAAAAGCAGACAGCCCTGTGACGTGTACTATTTAGTATACAGGGTGAAGATTGAAAAATAAATATTTAAAAATGTTTATTCCGTTGAAATAATCCTCGAGAAAAACAGGCTTTCACTATTTAGCAACTTTATAGTGTCCTGTTAAACATGTGAAAAATGTACCACTCCATAGCCGCTGGTATTCTACGTACAGGGTGCAATCGATTTTTTCCAATATTTTCTATCTTTATCAAATAAATCAAGACAAAAACCACTTCCAGCTCTATTACAAGCCATTAGTCTCTCGGTCAAGATACAAAAATGTCAGATTCCTCAAACTGCAAAAAACAACATACAGGGTGAAACAAAAAATTGATTTCACCCTGTACGTAGAATACCAGCGGCTATAGAGGGGTACATTTCTCACATGTTCAATAGGAGACTATAAAGTCTATAAAGTATAGACTATATACTGCAAGTAAGTATATATCTACTTATACAAAAAATATAAGACTAGAAGCTTTATCAGTGAATAAGGGAACGTATAAGAAGTACGGCTGAGGATTGACTTCACAATCAATAAATCTACAATCATTTCTGGCGTACAAACGGCTTCCAGATAGAAAAAAGCCTTTTTTGCAGTTTTTTTTGACGGCAAATAATAACCATAAAAAGTTCATATCCAAGGTGACATGCAGAAGCAAAAATAAATACATTTCTCAATACATGCGAGAAAGTGGACTTGACTACTCTCTAACCCTTAAACACACAGCATTCTTTTCAAGTGTACCATCAGGTACAAACATGGCGTGATGGACGTGATAATCTTTGGACGTGATGTGAAGAACAAGTTTCTGGATTAGGGCTGGAAAACTACACCCCATGGTATTCATTATATCCCAATGACCGAGGCCCCTGCCTCATAAAGTCTTTTGTCGCAAATCTCCTGAAAACTGTAGGTATGTAGACAGAATTCTCGATGGAAATGTAACTACAAGCAACTGTGAAAAGATGGCTCTTGTCTTGGAAATGGTGTTGTATCCTTCGGGCCCTAGATGTTTATAGTGAGAGGTCTTCTCCACACATATCTTTCGTCATCTCACGTAGTGTTGTAACTGAGTTTTGGTATTTTTTCTCATGTCCTCTTCTGAAAATTCTTAATGCAAAACTGGCGATATTATCTTACAAATGTGTATCGAAAATGATATAAAAAGGACATGCAAACAATATCAAAAATCAGTTACGAAACTACGTGAGATGAGATGACGGACGATATGTACAGATGTTGAGCTCGATCCAAGTGCGATTTAGAAATTTCTGTTTCACAGCTAGGCTCAGATGACTAGTTCAAACGGTTTGCTGCTATATGGTTAGCTTATACCTACCTGTTTAACATGTCAAAAGCATACATCCCTGTGACGCGTCTACTTAGTAGGTATACAGGGTGAAAATAATAAAATAAATCTTTTAACTTTTTTATTCAAGGTCAAATAATTCTCGAAAAAGACAGTCATTCATTGGTCAGCAACCTTATGATCCCCTATCGAACATATGAGAAATGTACCCCTCTATAGCCGCTGGTATTCTACGTACCAGGGTGAAATCAATTTTTTGTCTCACCCTGTATGTTGTGTTTCTGCAGTTTCAGAAATCTGACATTTTTGTATATTGAATAAGAGATTATAGGCTTGTAACAGAGCTGGAAATGGTTTTTGTTTTGATTTATTCGATAACGATAGAAATATTGGAAAAAATCGATTGCACCCTGTACGTAGAATACCAGCGGCTATGGAGTGGTACATTTTTCACATGTTCAGCAGGAGACTATAAAGTTGCTTAATGATGAAAGACTGTTTTTCTCGAGGATTATTTCAACGGAAAAAACATTTTTAAATATTCATTTTTCAATGTTCACCCTGTATACTAAATACTACACGTCACAGGGATGTCTGCTTTTACCATGTTGAAGAGGTGGGGAAGAGCTAACTATATAGCAAAAAAATCGTTTGAGAACTACTTTCTCCAAGCGAAGGATGATTTTTTTACTATTTCAAGTAGGTACCTACATTACAGGCTCAGATGACTAGGCAATTTTTTTTCTTCAGGTTGCATCCCTGTCTGCTGCCGGTACATTTTATGATCCATCAAATAATTGCGAGGCACTCTTGTTGGGAACAAAGTTTGGTTCAATTCTGTTTCGTACTTCAAGATTTATGAAAAGTTAAAATTTGAAGTTTGACAGCTTGTGATTTTTTGACAGACGCAACATTGAAGGTTCTCACTGACCATTTTGTATGCTTCTTTTTGAGGGCTTTAAAATGATGTGTCACAAGTTGCATTCGGTGAGATAGACCTTCTGTCATTCTTTTGTAGTGACACTTCCAAGTGACAGATCAAGATGACATTTGGTTTTTGTCGTTGAAACCTTGTCACTTACGAATCTACCAAATTTGGTCGGGATCGGTTCAACGGCTTGGGAATAAATCTGGGCACAAAATTCAACAGACCGACCACCAGACTGACCGTTAGACCTGCAGACCGACCGACATATGAATATTTTTTGAAAGCTTATTTTATGTGTACTCGAATGCAAAAAAGGGCAGATCTGTTGAAAGCCCGATAATTATTTTTCAATTGGTCAAATGAAATGATGAAAGTGAATAAAGTCGCTTAACTCATTTGACATTTCTCAGAAACCATGGAATCTAGAAAAATATTTTTGGCAACATTGGTTGCAGAATCTCAAGCTCTAACCACTGCAAAAACTTTCATGCCAATAAGTTGAATATTTACAGGGTTATTCAAGAAAAACTGAAAAAATTGACAGATTTTTCAAAATGGCGGAAAACGCTCCGGGTCTCAGAAATTTTTTTCATCACTAATAGAAAGAGAGCTGTTTTCTGGACATGTATGCAAAAATCCAGCTTTATGGGAGAGATTCCGACCTCAAGCCCTGAAATGAGCTAGGATGACTGGGCTATTTATAAACACCCGGTATCTGCATTGTTGATTTGTTGATTTATTATGCATTGTTTGCTGATGTGTTTTACATTTGTTTACTGATGTTTCTGCGATTTTGTTTTACTAATCGCACTTACACTGAGTACCGGAATTTATCAGTGAGTTTTTGTTATTCATTTGTCACAAATGTGAGAGTCTTCTTCTTTGGGCTTTACTCAGAGGTTTGTTTGACTGGGTTCTTCCACTGAGTGCCCTTTTCCCGAATCCGTCATTCTCCTCTTTTTCTTTGACTGACAGTATGACAGATTTTGTTGTTGTTGTTGTTGTGTTTTTAATTGTTTTTGTTCGTTTTGTTTATTGTGTGTCATTTTGCTAGTCTGTCAGTCCCGTGTTAGGTGTTTTATGAAAAGAATCTGATTCATCCAAATTTTGCTCATGATTTCAATAAAAATTAATTTTGTTTGCTGTCAATTCGTGTTTTTGTTCAACTTTTCAATACAATCCTTATCCCCAAAGTTCCGTTCTCGTCTAGAGTAGAACCTGAGTGAAACGACAACGTAAGCAAAACGTAGGTAAGAGGTCCAAGATAAAAGGAGAGGGGGGTAACGACAATCATAGCCAAGGGTCAAAATAAGGGAAACAGTTCAGCACGGGCGATATATCGCTGAAATTCAGCGATATACCGCTTATTTTTGACATAACGACAATGATAACAATCGCACTTCAGCGACATATCGCTGAATTTCTGAGAATATGCCGCCCGTGCAGACCGAGATATAATTGTCATAGGGGACCTCAAAACAGATATTACGAAAGCGTAGAGCGGCCACTGCAGTGTTTTTTTCTTAATTTACACTTTGAAACTGTAAATTTACACTTCAAACTGTAAATTTACACTTTCAAACTGTAAATTTACACTTTCAAACTGTAAATTTACACTTTGAAACTGTAAACTGTGAATCTACACTTTGAAACTGTAAATTTACACTTTAAAACTGTAAATTTACACTTTGAAACTGTAAATTTACACTTTGAAACTGTAAATTTACACTTTGAAACTGTCAACTGTAAATTTACACTTTGAAACTGTAAATTTACACTTTGAAACTGTAAATTTACACTTTGAAACTGTAAATTTACACTTTGAAACTGTAAATTTACACTTTGAAACTGTAAATTTACACTTTGAAACTGTCAACTGTAAATTTACACTTTGAAACTGTAAATTTACACTTTAAACTGTAAATTGAGCGTTGTTATGCCGGATTGGTTCAAATTCAAGTGGTCAACGCACCCTCACCACATTCTCACCCTTATCACTTTACGTATATCCATTGTTCCCACAAAAATTATTAAAAATCAAAATTTCATCGAAGGGGGTGGCTTTTTTGCGCATTTTCGTAAGAAAATGACGCTTATATGGCCGGTTTGTCTGTCTGTCCGTCTGTCTGTATGTCTGTCCGTGTAGAAATTGAGTAGTTGTACTCCTCCTCGGGGAATGAAGTTAGTAGAGCCTTGGAACTTTTTTTGAATGATAGCTGATGTCCTCAAGGGTGGCCAATGGCCAATATTTTTTTATCCATACACTGAGAGATTTTTTAAATTTCGCGGGCTGTCATCGTTAAGCTGTGTGTCGGAAAATATTTAATAAATAGTTTTGCCCCCTATTTCATGTGTGATGTGTGTGATGCCAGAACAGCCATTATGTCTTCATGTTTGGTTTGAGGCCCTGCGGGCCCTCTTGTCTTCATGTGTCGTTTGGAACCATTTTTGTATCTTCTTGTGCTTGTGGCTTTCGAAACTAGTGTGCTCCGTTTGGGTCTCCTTGTGTTCTTCGAAAGCCTACTGGGCTTTCTTCTCGACCTTCTTGCATTTTGTCGTGGCTTTCGCACCTTTGATGAACCCTTGTGTCTGCTCTTGTGTCATTCGGAACCCCAAAATGGGCCCCTTTTTGTCTTATTGTGCTTTCGAATACTTTGATGACTCCCGTTCATGTCTTATTGTAACGTCCGGGGCCCCAACGGAGCCCCTTGTGTCTTGCTGTAACGTTTCGAACCCCAGTGAGGCTCTTTGGGCTCGGTGTATCGTTCGGAGTCCTGATGAAATATCCCGAGAAATATCCCTGAACATCAAGCGCGCTGTTTGAATATACTGTATTAGACAATTTGGTAGCTTAGACGAATCGGCAGCAGTGTCTCTATCACCTGTGGGGATCCAGGTTCGAATCCTGCGGAGGACGCCAATAGTACAACAACTTTTCTTAGGGAAAAAACGTGCTGTATAGATTGTAAAAATTAGTATAAATAGGTGCGGAGCCTCCTATGATATAAAACTATGTTGAAAAGTGGTGAAAAGTTAATTTTTCTTTAAAAATACACATCCTAAATGCGACGTTATATGTACGTCAAAAAGTGATATCTACGAGATGTGGAATAGTGATGTAGATAGTATTTCACATTTGGACATCTTTGATATATCTCATTGATGTTCTAATTATCCGGACATAATGCCCGCTCTATGAAAATTCGCAACGCAACCGCAACGCAGCCGCAGCGCAGCCGCAACGCAGGTTTCTGATTGGCTCGCAAGGTATTCGCAAAGCCATCGCAACGACGCGAAAGGCTTGCGAGCCAATCAGAAACCTGCGTTGCGGCTGCGGCTGCGTTGCGTAATTTCATAGAGCGGCCTTTAGAGGTAACAGAGATGTCCACTCAACATCGCATAGACTTTTGTGTCAACATCGCAGTTGTAACTTGAACATCTAAGTGATGTCACAGAGATGTTTTCTTGCTGAGTGGGCAGGTAGTCTTTCTATGCTGCAAGGTGCGGCAGCCCGATAAAGAGGTCCTGTGAAAATCTGTAGGCGGTGTTATATCTTCAACAAGTGAATATCCCTTCACGTGCGTGAGTCGCAATAGCGCATTCTCATAGTGCAGATCTGTCATTGATAGAAATGGAGTCGATCCGGCTTGAAAATTGAATGTTCATACAAGACAAGAGTAAGTTTCACTTTTCATGACAATCGTTCCACTAATGAAGAATTTCAATATGGCGGCCAAGATGGCGGCGGGATCATAAAATCCTACTTGAAGATAAGAATGATTATACGAGATAAGGGTAAATTCCAATAAGTTTCATGACAATCACTCCACTAATAACATATTTCAATATGGCGGCGAAATCATGAAATTCAGCTTGAAAATAAGAATGTTCATACAAGACAAAAATTATTTCCAAGTTTGATGTCAATCGTTCCACTGATAAGATATTTCAATATGGTGGCCAAGGTGGAATTATGAAATTTAGTTCGAAAATAAGAATGTTCATACGTTGACAAGGGTTTCCAAGTTCCATGAAAATCGTTCCACTGATAAGAAATTTCAACATGACGGCCAAGATGGCGGTGAAATCATAAAATTCAACTTGAAAATAAGAATGATCATACAAGACAAGGGTATAAGTTCCAAGTTTCATGAAAATCGTTTCACTAATGAGAAATTTCAATATGGCTGCCAAGATGGTGGTGGAATCATGGAATTCAACTTGAAAATGATAATGTTCATACAAGACAAAAATTAGTTCCAAGTTTGATGTCAATCGTTCCACTAATAAGAGATTTCAATATGGCGGCCTGTTTGCGCCATGGCGGCTACAATTGTTATGAGAGTTTTATTTTTCTCAAAAAACAATAAATCATTTGAATTTGAATTTGAATATGGCGGCCAAGATGGCGGCGGAATCATGAAATTTAGCTGGAAAATAAGAATGATCACACGTGACATGTGACAGGTGAGCTCCAAGTTTCATGAAAATCGTTCCACTAATCAGAAATTTCAATATGGCGGCCAAGATGGCGGCGCAACCACGAAATCCAATCTGTCCACTGGCAACCCTTGAGAACCTAAGCTATCCATCGAAAAAAGTTTCAGGGCTCTAGGTTCATTCTCCGAGGAGGAGTTCAATTTCTAAGAAGTGCACAGGAAATCTTTGTTTTTTAATAATAATAGTGTCAACTGTGTATGTATAAGAAAATCTTGCCCATTGGCCACCCTTGGGGATATAAGCTATCCATCGGACGAAGCTCCAAGGCTCTAGCTTCATTCCCGGAGGAGGAGTTCAACTTCTTAGAAGTGCACAGTAAATCTTTGGTTTTTGATGATAATAATAATGATAACTATGTATGGATAAAGAAAATAATGGCCATTAGCTACCCTTGGGGACATGAGCTATGATTCAAAAAAAGTTCCAAGGCTCTAACTTCATTCCCCGATGAGGAGCACAACTATACTCAATTTCTACACGGACAGACAGACAGACAGACACACGGACAGACAAACCGGCCATATAGGCGTCGAAAATGCGCTAAAAAGCCACCCCCTTCGATTTTTAATTTTCAATAATTTTGTGGGAACAATGGATATAAAGTGATAAGGGTGAGAATGTGGTGAGGGTGCGTTGACCACTTGAATTTGAACCAATCCGGCATCACAACGCCTAATTTACAGTTATAAGTGTAAATTTACAGTTTCAAAGTGTAAATTTACAGTTTCAAAGTGTAAATTTACAGTTTCAAAGTGTAAATTTACAGTTTCAAACTGTAAATTTAAAGTTTACAGTTTCAAAGTGTAAATTTACAGTTTCAAAGTGTAAATTTACAGTTTCAATTTGTAAATTTACAGTTTCAAAGTGTAAATTTACAGTTTCAAAGTGTAAATTTACTGTTTACAGTTTCAAAGTG
The DNA here is from genome assembly GCA_949128115.1 of Anaspis maculata. Classification (NCBI taxonomy): domain Eukaryota; kingdom Metazoa; phylum Arthropoda; class Insecta; order Coleoptera; family Scraptiidae; genus Anaspis; species Anaspis maculata. The sequence continues at coordinate 77,590,807 of OX421962.1, forward strand.
TAAATTCACAGTTTCAAAGTGTAAATTTACAGTTTCAAAGTGTAAATTTACGGTTTCAAAGTGTAAATTAGAAAAAAATTACTGCAGTGGCCGCTCTACGCTTTCGTAAGATATATCCGACGTGATCTCGAACAAAATTCTTAGCGCGTTCACAATACTTCTTCTCCTCGTTAGGTGGTGGGTCGGGAAAGTAATATGTGACAAATGACAATAATAATAAATTGCATAATCATCAGATTGTCGTGACTATTATGTGTGACTAGGTATAATATTCATCAGTCGCTGATTAGAATGAAGCGAGACATAATTAGGAAATTTTCACAAACAAACGAGCAAGCTGAAGGGTGAAAAACGGGGGAAGAGACAAGAAGGAAAAATAATTATTCTCAAAATCTGAGAGTTATGAAGTTCCACTCTTTCGTCTGCACATCTCTAAAGAGTTTTTAAAGTTCTTCTTAGACAACACCTCATCCCGTACAGGAAAACGCGTTTAACAGAATAATTGAAACAAAACAATAAATTCACACCCACTCACCTTTGAGAGCTGAGGGAGTCTGCGGCCGTGCCTTCTGAAGTCTTTCCACTGAAATAAAATAACAAGGTTTAGAATAAAGGTGGAAAAGCAAACTAGAGAAACAGACACCTTGTTTCCGGAGTTTTCTTCATTCCGCGAGAAGAGAAGGAAGAGCTGAGATGCATGACTAATCAAGCATCGCAAGGGAGTAAGAATTAAAATTTTCCAGGACAGACAGGCAGAGGAAAAGTAGAGGCGGAAAAAACTCCTTCAGACAGAGAATATGTATAAACCAGCTTACGCGGGGAAAGGGAACATAAAGAAAAAGCTGCTCAGCTAATGGGTTTTTTATTGAAAATGGTAATACGAAGACAAAAATAGGTATGCTATAAGAGCTGCCTTTATATGATGAACGTAAGATTTATTTTGCTGCTTTAGATATTGTTTTCTAATCCAGCAAACGGTAAGAAAAACCGAGATTTCGACGTGGAAAATTGAAATCGTACATATAGCACACATCGACCGCCAGTGATGTACATTTTCCGTCCGAGTGGAACTTATTGCCTTTTGTTATAATGTTCTATTGAATTCTACGTTGTGCTTTTGGAGGTAGCTTTGGAGATGTTTTATCAAATATTCATGAGAGAATGGTTTTGGATTTTCAGCTAAATGTAATTATCTTCCCGGTATGCTTCCTCGACTGTTTCAGTCGAAAAATTATCCTCAGATGATATATTTTGTTGAGTACTGAGGTATACCTATATACGATCAGTCAAAAAGGTGTAGGCCATACGTTTAGATTACAACAGTTAGACCGCATGTGAAATAATACCTCCTATTAGGTATAGGTAGATAGGACAAATGGATAATATTCTGACAAATTATGTTAATAGAAGTAAGACAAAGTGAGTATTGGAATAGCCACGAAAATAGCTTCCATTTTCCATTTATGCCTTTCATTATTGTAATTTGGAGTGGAAGAAAATTGAAAAACACAATAGCATCTACACCTAAACATTTTTTTCAATGCTTTATCCTTTTTTCGAACAATTAAAAATAGGCAAATTGACAATAATAATTGTAAATAACTATACCTAGCTCAGCTCAAAAGCTGCACTTCACCCTGAAGCCGGAGTTGAAAGGGAATAACCAATAACCTTAAATAAACAAAATAATGCAGAAGGGGCATTACACCTAAAATAAAGTAGTCGCATGAGCGAGAGAAAGAAAAAAAACGGTGATTGATTGGAAGCGCGTCTGTATAATGCGTGAAGACGTACCTTTCTGGTGGAGGCGCCGTTTCAGGTGGCTTATCCTCGGAAGTCATTCTGATTGATCACCCAGGGATGGCTCGGAGGGTGGAGGGGAATCTCTCCAATTTTCACCTTATGTTTGTACAACTTAAATTGCTTCCATCATCATCAGGACTGCCAGGGGCTGCTGCTGGATCGATGCTGGGGCCGCTCCTGCCGAAGAAATCAAATTAAAATTTAAATGGGTTATATTCTCTGCACTTGCCGGCGGTTCAAAATTGAATCGTGTTTTATTATTTGAACGGTTCTGCACATTCCGGTGCGACTAAATGCTCATAATCTGCACAGTATAGTGGCCGAAAGTTTAATCACTTTGGGTCGTTTGGGAAAGCCCTTCCGCCTCTTCGACAAATAATGCATGCGAAGAGCATGTAGCCCTGTCGAATGTTGTTTTTGTCAGGCTTTGACCCGCAGGAAGTCTCCCAATGGTGCGAGCCCTCAACGACATGGTATCCAGTTGTATGAAATGAAATACATCGCTCGAAATAGGAAGCTTAGCTTTGCAACGTTCCTTCCTACCAATAAAAATAAATTTAAACAACGAATTACAATTCTCCCTTTTTGAATCATATAAAAACGGCGGCTGTATCTCAATTTATTATTTCTTGTTTACCAGGTGGGTGGGTATGGTTAGATTGATTTGTATATTTTATAGCACAACGGTATTATTATTAATTAGCATTCAGTACGCCCATTGAATCCTTTAATGATTGGTGGGATTACTATGCCATTCTCTCGGCAAATATTTTGCATCCATAACATCTACGTCAATACTCGGGTTTCCAGGATTCACAACAATTCGATTCCCATAATTCCCAAATCCCAATAACAAAAAAAAGTAGTAGTTATAGTGTGCATCATGCATTTTCCAAATTTTCATGTAAAACTAGAACATTTCAATGAGATCCTTGGTCCTTGCGTGATTTTTTTTGTTACCTCGATCAGTTAGTGCTATATGATAGTCAAATAGCATCGTAGACTAACCGTAAGTTCCACAAAAAAAGATAATACGAGATCAGTTGATTCGCGATTTTTGTTATAGCAGTCAATTATATCAGTTATATAGTCAATTTATAGCAGCTGATTGATCAATGGAAATGGTGGTATATCTGTCAATAGTGAGAAGATGATTGGTCTTGTACAGATTTCAGGCATTTTTTGTGGATGATCGACCAGCATTCACCAGAAAAAAGTTCAGTTAATCTGACATCAGCCAATCGCAGATGGTCATCTTTATTTGTGGAACTGATGGTAAGTGGTTTCCCGCAAAACCTACGTGTTTTTTTTTTAATATTGAACATTAAAAATACAAAAACTATCAAGCACTTAGTATCCATACCTATATTATTAACAGAATAACAGATAAAAGCATTCACGACGATACACGCCTCTGAATTCAGTAATGTCACTTTCAAAACTGATCGCGATATTTACGTAGAAAGATGGCGATGACCCAAACCTATTACTTTCCCGACCACCACTAATGGAAGGGAAAGTATTGTAATCGTTCAGAAAAAATGGAGATTTCAACGGATATATCCATTTTAATGTCCTCCAGGATGATTAAAACGATTATCAGAATGGTGTCTGTCTGTCTGTGTGTGTCTGTAACTGGGAAACTGGGTGTGTTTGTTTGTAATCTTCCACGAAAACTACCGAACCGTTGATTTTCGACTTAAAATTTAGTGTGCAGACATGGTTTCGCTGTCGAATGAGCCCAGCAGTTTTCGAATGAGCCCATTAGTTTTCGGCTGTTACCTGCCAAACGAAAGTGTAATCATAAAAAATCTTACTGAACTTGACTTGCGAGATGTCGTCTGAAAGCCCTTGAAAAACTGTATTCAGATTTCAAAATAATTGGAAGTATTGCTCTACCTGTCACCTGTCATCTGTCAAATATTGAAAAATGTCTATATCCCATACACTTTCTTTTTTCAGTAGAATGATTTTTTGGAGCAAAAATAAAGTGACAAGCTGGAGCGCTGGGAGATAACAACCGATGGCTGCTGATAGTTTCGCTCCAAAACTTTGCAGATGCCATCAGCCGTAGCCGTAGCCCCCCAGCTCATCACTTAATTTTTGCTGCAAAAAGTCATTCTACTGAAAATAGAAAGTGTATGGGATATAAGTTTAAATCTTCGCCATTTAATTATCCCAAATCTATCCGATACATTGGAACCAAATTCGACAGGGAGCAACACCAAAAAAAAAGAATCAAATTAAGTCTGCGGTTGAGGTTTGCTTCTGGCCGTTACGACACAAGACGGCTGCTCACCTGGGTTTTGACCAGAATGACCCGGCCTGCATTTGATACTGACTCAACTCAGACGTCCTTTCCTGCTGGGAATCGACTTTTTTTCGAAAAACTTCAACTGATATTGAAAGTATATGCCGTTCACGTTTTAAATTCAGTAGAATGACTTTTTGGAGCAAAAATAAATTGACAAGCTGGGGGGCTACGGCTAGGGCTGATGGCACCTGCAAAGTTTTGGTGCGAAACTATCAGTGGCCATCTGCCGTAGGTAGGTATCCTCCTAGCGTTCCAGCTTGTCACTTTAATTTTGCTTCAAAAAGTCATTCTACTGAAAATAAAAAGTGTACAGGATATATATCCCATACACCTTCTATTTTTACTTTTAATAGCCCAAGGGTCTTGATAATTCGAAATAACTTGATACATTTTCGAAAGCGGGTTGCTCGGTAACATCCCGACGCCGAAGGCGGAGGTATGTTGCCACAGAGAAACCCGCTTTCGATTGGTTTGGCCTTTTGATTGGCTGTCTTTGAACACGTGACTGGAGATACACAAATTTTATTGGATTATTGTATAGGTGAAAATTTTTCAGTAGAATGACTTTTTGGAGCAAAATTGAGTGACAAGTTGGGGGGCTAGGGCTACGACTGATGGCACCTGCAAAGTTTTGGAGCGAAACTATCAGCAGCCATCAGCCGTATCCTTCCTTCTGCTTGTCACATTATTTTTGCTCTAAAAAGTCATTCTACTGAAAATAGAAAGTGTGTGGGATATAGGTAGGTTTCAGTTTTCCGGCGGTAATGTTTTTCAAAATGAAAATTACACATTCCATGAACTCAAAAAAATTGCAGTGCAAATTTTGACCTGTGGTAAGCCCTGCGGAATAATAATTTTGGGTGCAGACTTGATGAGAGTCATAGTTAGAGAGAAGATTGAATCGAGGATTGAATCAATTTTTGAAGAAAAAAAAAATCAAGTCGGACTAGCGGTTTTCGAGGTTTTCCCCCTGGAGAACTATCGGGTTTGGGCGGATTTTGGGCCACGAGGGACCAGTTTTTTGCCGAATTCTGCCACTGCTTTCTCGTATTGGTGGAAATCGATCATGTGATATGTATAAGTGTGTAATTTCTCATATTTATGCAAATATCTGTACTGATTGCCTGTCTTCTTGATGATTTATGTGAAGATAATTTTGATCGACCATTGGGTCCAGCCTGATTTCCATGATTTTAGTGAATCTTTCAACTGTTTCTCCTAAACCATAAAACATAGGATTCTAATTCTTTCCCTGGTGAATAGCTGACTTGAAACAGGACGGGATAGGATACTTTTTGTATGTCACCGCCCAGCACCCAGCCGCCGATCCCGGCCGCCGCCCCTCAACGAAAAAAAAATAAGAAGTCCGATTTCCGAATTTTTGCAGACTCATGCTTCCTCGAGCACTCTAGATCACCTAATCACAAACGATGTGACATTTACTTTCTACCACCTCCTGTGTGAACAACTGAACAATTATTGTAGTTGAGGCATTTCATTCCTCAACCAAAAGATTTCAACTGACACAACAACTGAACAAAACTTTGTTCTTTCGCTTATGAGTAACTGACATAATGCGGTGCGTAAAGGCTTGAAGGCTATGTTGAGTTTCTTCGCTGCTCCCCCTAGCCATTCTCAAACAAAAAACTTCCCAACCAACCAATCCTCAACCTATCGACTCAATGCGTTCTCTAGTGTAGAATTTGCATGAGCATTGTACTGAAGCTAAGCCGTTTCAGCTTTCCCTCCGTCGAGGATTTAATGAGGATTTGTAACTCTAGAATCGGATCAGCTCTGCAAAATCGAAAACTAATTTCCATTTTTATTCCATTGTCAAACAATGCAAATTCCACTGCTCAATTTAAAGAAGATCTCCGATTTCAAAGTCCGCCACTGTATCCAAAACAAATTGAAGAAACAAGAGTCATTGACATAAGGGCCAAACCACCGTCAACATAATACTGTTACGAGCAGCGATTCTGGAGAACACGCAATCTTTCTAGACTCTTCCCATTAGGTCGCAGTGTACAAGTGCGGAGCTCTAGTGCATTCCAGAACATGCGTGTAGGCTTTGGCTCGTGGAACTGAATGGGGGCTTCAACAGTGAGTTGAGATACTCCTGTCCATTTTGGCGGAGGTGCCGGCTCAACCGCACGTTGGTAATGTCGTAAAATGTATAGGATTTTTCGGAAGTCGCCTAGAAATTGTATGCTGGGTCACTGTGGAATTTGCTGAAGGATCTGTGAAATATACGAGATCAGTAGTCGCAGATTTAAAAAGCACCAATCCCCAGCTCATGAAGTAGTATTGAATTAGGAGTGATCGAGAACGATGGAAGCGAGAGTCCCAGCGATATTCCTAAGCGCAATAATTGTTGGCGTGTATTTATTGTAGTACGCAACTATGAACAGTGTGTGTTTTGAAACGATCGTCTTAATTATAAACGAACCTGTGCGCAAAATACGTGACATCCGGTGTCAGAAAGCGATATAATTGAGAGTAATTCGGCCTGCGACTACAAAGTGCTCGGAAGTATTGGAATTGATTCGTAAATGCCGGAGACGAGAAGTATGTCGAAGAGAGGATTCGGAGACCTTGCGGCTATCGTCCTGGAATTGAAGAATGTTCTAGAAAAGCAGAAAAAGAAGTATATAGAAGAGAAAGAAAAAGAGAAGAAGCATCTAGAAGAACTGATGGCGGCTATGGAACAACACACGCGCTACCTCAACGGCAATATGAGGAAGCCCAGCTGAAAGAACGTGTCCAGAGTACTGGCGTGAGTAATACGGTGGCTCCGATATTCATCGTGTGAAACTGCCAAACTTCGATGGACAAAGCCCATCTCGAAGCCCATGGACGACCTACAGAAGGCAATTTGACGTTGTTGCTGAGGTGAACAGGTGGACGTGGAATGACGAAGATAAAGCTAAGGCATTCATCCTTGCTTTGAGAGGTCCAGCGTTGGAGTTGCTATAGACGCTTCCGGAGAGTGAGCAGAAGAGGACTTACAGAAGCTTCTCAACGTTCTGGAAATCTGCTATGGGGATCATTGCGGACGGCAGTTCATCAAGCTAATTTTTTGGCAAGAACTCAGAGAAGTGGAGAGAGCTTACAGGAATTTGGAGCTGATGTCCAAAGGCTGGTTCTTCTAGCGTACCCAATGAGCCTTATGAATAAAGATTAAGCAATTGCTTTTTCTTGATTTTTTCTTTCTAGGAAATTCTCAAAAAAACTCAGAAACTTCATGTAATTCATTAATATAGGTTTCACTGAGCATTCAAAAAACAGATTGAAATAATAATAATAATAATGGTTTCAAGTCTCCTTTTCAAATGTTTCTCCGTTTTTTGCTGCTAGAATGCAAGCAAAAGCAATTGCTCCATCTTTATTCATAAGGCTCAATGTACCCAGCGCACCACTTGACATCATAAGAGATAACTTCGTCTATGGGATTCGAGACCAAAATCTGTGTGAGATGGTGATGATCAAAAACCCAGTCGACATCAGCGACGCACTGACTCAGGCGATCTTCATTGAGGGAGTCAAAGAGGTTTGCAGTTGTCAAGTCAAGGCAGTGGGCGTTGAGGAATTCGGAGGTACTGCCGAGAAATCGATCGAGGAAATTTTGAGGAAATCCTCAACTCTTTATTGTCTCGGAACAATTCCCAAGATTAGCCAAGACCTGGAGAAAAGTCGCGTTGCTTTGGATGTGAAAAACTAGGACATCTTCGTCGGGACTGCAGGAATGGTCGAGATCAGCAGACCATTCCATGGTGGAACGGGGAGCGGCTGATCCAGGAGGTCATCAATCAAAAGAAAGCAATCGCACAGGAGGAAGACCGCGTTGCTTAAACTGTGGAAAGGATGACCACCTGCAGCGTGATTGCTGGCAACAGTACCGTTCAGCAGACTGTTCCATGCTAGAACGGGGAGATGCTGATCGATGAAGTCAACATCGTCTTGGAAAGAGTCATGGCAATGGCAATACGGATAGCCTTTCTCGAAGACCACGCAACAAGGACTACAGGTACGGCAAGAGTGTGAACCAGCAGAGTGAAAACGTCGCAGTCAAGGCAATTGTCATTGAAACCCCAAGAAATTGGACTACGGTTGAGATCAAAAAGAGCAGCGCGAGGACCCAGCCATCGGTTCACTTGCTGGAAGAAAGTAACTTGGCACGGACAGAGTAACAGTAAAATTCGAGAATGAGCTGCTGAAGAGAGTCTGGGAGAGTCCTGATGAGAAGAAGGAGAGGGTTCAATTGGTGCTTCCCACGAAGAGATTGAAAGAAGTCCCAAGGAGATGCACGATGGCGTCACTGAAGGGCACCTTGGGGTGAACAAGACGTTGGCCAAGGTGCGCGAGCGGTTCTGCTAAGTGAACTGCCGGAACGACGTGGAAACATGGTGTCGCCAGTGCGAGGTTTGTGCGGCCAGCAAAGGACCAAGAACTTGCAGCCAAGAGGAGCTGAAAACTTACAATGTTGGAAGGCCTTTTGAACGCATCGCGATAGATGTGGCTGACCCGTTCTCCTCAACGGAAGATGGCAACAAATACATCCTGGTTGCCATAGACTACTTCAACAAGTGTCCGGAAGCGTACGCCTTACCCAACCGATAGCTTTTACAGTGGCGAGGGTGCTGGTGGATGATTTGATTAGCCGTTTCGGAGTACCTCTGGAATCACACTCAGACCAGGAACGAAACCTTGAATCCAACACGTGTTCCAAGATGTCTGTACTCTACTTGGGATACAGAAGACTAGGACGACACCCCTTCACCCACGGTCCGACGAAATGATTGAACGGTTCAACAGGATGATGGAGTAGCACCTGTTAAAGGTCGTTGACGAGCATCAGCGAGACTAGGGTCGTGATCTGCCCATATTTCTAATGGCGTATCGCGCTGCCATTCACGACACCACGGGAGAAACACCGGCACGTGTCCATTTTGGCCCAGAGCTTCGCCTTCCCTACGATTCACAATTTGGCACGCCAGAGAATGATCCTGAAGACATCCCCGAATACGTCGACTACCTGAGGCAAATAATGTGCGACATCCACGAGTTGGTTCAGAAACGGATTTGAGTCGCCACCGATAGAATGAAGACGCGCTACGACTTGGAGGCTAACTTCGTGGAATTTCAAGCAGGAGACCTGGTCTGGTTGTACAATCCTTAACGCCAAAAAGGAAGGTCTCCGAAGTTTCATCCGTCAAGGGAAGGACCGTACACGGTGGTCAAGAGGAATGATGACGTCGTGTATAGAATCCAGCGAGCCCCGAGAGCCAAGATCAAAGTTTTCCACCTTGATCGCCTTGCACGTTCGAGTGCACGTTACTCGGGAAGTAACTGTAAGGCTATTCGAGACGAACAGGCTTAAAAGGGGGGCAGTGTTACGAGCAGCGATACTAGAGAACACGCGATCTTTCTCTTTCCATTAGGTCGCAGTGTGAGAGTTTGGAGCTCTAGTGCATTCCAAAACATGCGTATAAGCTTTGGCCCATGGAACTGAATGAAAACTTCAACAGTGAGTTCAGATACATGTGTTCATTTTGGCGGAGGTGCCGTTCACCGCTTGTTGGTAATGCTCGCGAAATGTGTAGGATTTTTCGGGAGTCGCTTAGAAATCGTATGGCGGGTCACTGTGGAATTTGCTGGAGAACCTATGGAACATTCGAGATCAATAGTCGCAGATATATGAAGCACCAATAATCAGCCTATGGAGTAGTATTGAACTGGAAGTGATCGAGAACGATGGAAGCGAGAGTACCAGCGATATTCCCAAGCGCAATAATTATTGTTGAAGTGTATTTAATGTAGTGCGCAGAAAGAAACAGTGTATGTTTTGAAACGATCGTCTCAATTATAATTGAACCCGTACACGAACGTCTACGTTCAGTACGAACCCGTACGTAACAATGCCTACGTCTCAATCCGACAGCCCAATTAAAGCTCCTTGAAGGCGCGCGGCGGTACTTGGGTGACCACTCATAAAACAGGCTATCCAACCAAAATATCTAGAGATCTGCCCAATCGAGACAAGGCAGAAGGTTAGATAGAATAAGTCACGTCCGCCCAGGAAGACTGACGGAACGTGCTGGATTTGTGAAAGAGTGGGACATAACGCGGCATCTTGCATCTTGTCGACAGAGCTAGGTCAACACCAAACGAGAGTCTCATTCCTGACTTTTCCTTGGAAGTGTTTCACGAATACTTTATAAGGGGATTCCACAAAAAGGCCTGAAATGAGTCGAAGTCAGTGATAAGCTATTCGGACGGACAACCGACCGTATGTGAAACTTCACGGAGTTGGAACGAGGCTATCAGGCTCTGGCACTCTTGAATTATTTCCCTCAACTTACTGTCCGGGATTTTTTACGGTCGATTCGGAACAATGTGTGTAGTGCTAAGGAAAAAGAGTGCTTTGGAGTTGTGTGGATTGAGTAGAAGTTTTGTGCTCGCGTCAGGGAAGTCATTCCAACGTAGTCACGGACCCTTTCGTTTCAAAATGGCCACACAAACTCAACGATTCTAGCCTTCGCCTCCAGCTGTACCAAGCCTATCTGAATCTGGATTCCATTTGGGGAGTTAGTGGAACATGGTTTCACTTCACGTAGGCCTGAATTGAACTGTATTCTTTCCCAGATCAGCCGTACTCACTGAGTCACAATGTGGTGCCTGGATGTTTGATGGTAAGTCCATCCAAGCACTGGGACCGAGAAGCGCACGGTTGACGTGATTTCTGCCTTCAACCTCCGGCGTAGGTGAGGATGTCCGACACTCCGTCGATTTTCCTCTACACATTGCTGTACTGCCGGTTGCAAGCGTGATGTACTCGGAAAGTTTGCCCATGACCATGACCACTATAGTCGTCTTCGTCATAAATCAAGTGGGCGCTATTTTTGCTGCCTAGTGTAATATAGTGTTATCCTCCGTGTTATCCAGAAATGTCACTTTTCGATTGTGAAGCACATTATAGAATAGAGGGCAAAAACTTCTATCGTGCATCAAAGCCGGTAAGGAGAAAAACATCGACTCATTATTCGAATAATAATTATCCCGAAATTATTCTTTCATTCTGCCTTGTGAGAAGGCGATTCTTTCGAAATTCGTCATAATTTGGTTTCTCATCGCAAGAGTTTCTAGGTATTAAAAAAAAGAGACGAGTTCAATACATGGTATTATTCCACTTGCCTCCGCCATCTTGAATCTTGACAGTTCTCTCATCTTGAGGTTTGGATTTTGTTGTCTATTTATTTAGCTAATCAGTGATACCAAGTTTGTTGCAATCGGATGAAAAACAAATATTTGACGAGAAAAATAAAACAGTTCAGTTTTTCTTTTGACTTACCCGAACGTGCAACATATAAAAAAAATACATCATGTTGAAAAAAAAAATTTTCGTTATGATGTCCGCATTACCACTTCATCAAATTTTGCCCAGTGTAAGATGATGATATTACTAGTGTGTATACAAAAAATCATGGAGTGGTAATGCGGACATCATGCCAAGCCCAAAATCCGCCCAAACCCGATAGTGTCATTTCGCGTGAACGAGAGTGCGCCTTTCCGTTTGGAGAAGTGTGTTGAAAATGGAATTTGACATCAACATGTCGATTATTCATTGAATGGGTAGGTATATTTCTACATTTACAATATGAATTTGAGCGAATCGAATAAAAATTGGTTATTTCGAAATTCCTGCGATTTTTAGTGATTACCTACTGAGTATTCTTTTTTTTTAATTGTTATTGAGTGTAAATGTTTCTTATAGTCCGGGCGCTTATGTATGAAAAACTGGCGGTATTCGTAATCGTAATCGGCAACGGCCACCAGAAATTTCGAAAATTTATAATGTCCGACTGAAGAATAATTGAAAACTGCAACTGCAGACTTAATTTGACTTTTAGGTTGTGTTGGCTCTGACCTGCCAAAATTGGTTCCAATCCGACGAATAGATTTTGAATAATTAAATGGTAAACTTTTGAACTTTGACATTTTTTATTTTTTGACAGATGACAGATAGAGCAACACTTTTAACTGTTCTGAATACAGTTTTCCAAGGGCTTCCAAATGACATATTGAAAGTCTAGTTCCGTGAGATATAGCTTCTGACATTTGTTGATAGTGTCACTTCTGTTTGACAGATGACAGCCAAAAGCCAATAGGCTCATTCCAGGGGAAAACCATGTCTGCATGTCAAATTTCGAGATTCATTTATCACGAATACCGCCACGGGGATACATAAGCGCCTGGACCATGGACTGGACTCATCGTTGTAATTTCGAGGTCATTTTCAAAAATTCGTAACTATTGACCCGTGGTCGTACCGATGTGAAATTTTTGTTGAAAGAAAGTTCAAATTCTCGTCTCAATATATTTTTCTATAGTATTAATGTATTGATGTATTTATTTTGATAAGTCCGCGTCCTTGTCCGTATGTCATAACTTGTTAGATGACAGCCAGCCGGCTTCTGAAATGCACCACACTAATTATTGTAACTGTTTATCATTATTTCATGTAAAATTTTTTTGGTTCGGGTCCAAAGGTCGTGAGCTACCCATTGGGAGTTGAAATTTTTCGAAAAAAAAATTCCGTCTAGAACCAGATGCTGTGACGGACGGATAGATGGACAAAGCGAGGACATAAGCGCCTTCCACTTTAGAGAAGTGCACTAAAAACTGCAAGAAGATGGGGAATATCATAAAGGGCCACTATAACAGCCTCCATAGCATACAAAAAAAACTTTGGTTGTATCACATCTGACTTGATAAAACAACTTTTACCTAGTTCATGCGATCAATGTTTTGCCGTTTAGTTTCCCCGCCACAACTTATCCTACTTTCTTCTAGCGGCACTGACTGTTAAAAGCAGGAAGCGAGAAATTATTATTAGAGACGTGCCTGGGTAAGACTGCGAAGCTTGCTTGGCGTGCAGCAACGTTCATCATCCATTATTCAAAAAGCAAAATACCGATCCGTAGAGCTCAGCAAAAAAGATGTAAATTTTAGAGATATTGTAATAATTTAATAATATTCAAGTTTGCTCAATCTGAGTACAGCAGAAAATTAACATGCAGAGCTTTTCTATTCGCACTATAGGCACACAGCACTCCGCACTCTCGAGAAGCTGAACTAAGCTCAATTGAATAGGGACTCCCAAGATTGTTGTCTTTTCCAAATGGAGATGTGTCGGAAGAGCATGAGAACCGATTTCGAAATGGCTTCAAGTTTTTTTTTTTTTGGCCTGCATCAACTACTTGGTTGTTAGCAGGTTATTTCCGTGGGGTTTTTCTCAGTAACGATAACAATGACCATAACAACGAAGTACTGTAGAATTTACATTCTTTGATCAGTGGATTCATCAGTGGGGTTTTGTTTCCCAGAAAAAATCCATCTGGCCCAGTGCGGATTTGAACCCGGGACCTTCGCCTTTGAAAACGAGGCCGAGCGCACCGTGCTACCGACTGGGTTTGTATGTAATTATTAGAGAGCGGATTTATATGCGGTAAAAAAGCTCAAAATATGTAGTTTATATGCGCTTAAAAAGTATCAAAATATGCGGTAAAAATGTTCAAATAAAGCAATATATGCGAGTAAATATGTGATATAAGCTGCAAAAAAAGTAAAAAATCTAACATTCACATGTAAAACCAACCAACCAACTTTGACCATCGAAGTAAAAAAAAAATTCCTTCGAAATTTTTTTTCTTGAAATGAAAATATCGTGATTTTTTAGCTAATATAAATGAAATGGCCAGAATATTGACAAATATTCAGTTATGTGCAAAAATATGGACTAAATATGCGATTATATGGACAATCAATTTATATGCGGTAAAAAGTCAAAATAACAAATTATATGCGAAATAAAACTTGGTATTTAGGTTCCTTATAGATGGAAACGTCAAGCTGCAAATCGACAGTTGCATTCAGCTTAGCGAATAGAACATGTAAAAAATTATAAATCCGCTCTCTAGTAATTATTATAATAGTATATTACATACCGAGACGGGAAATACATCATTACTGCTGAAGGCAAAGAAAGCCTAGAGGCTCTAGCCCGAAGCTGGAATGATGTATTTACCGTCGAGAGTATGTATACTTATTTTACTCACAATTATAATATCATTTTATCAAATAGAATTTGAATTAAAAAACCAATTATTGTGCACTTCACAACAAATCAGTTGACTTTGACCTCGACTTTGACTTTTGACTCGGGTGCAAAGTTGATCATAATGTCCGATTCCGAGATAGATTTCACTCCTCCAGATCTCCGGGAAGCAGCTGCAGAAGCTTCTGCGGATCTGCTACCGGAAAAAAGTCGCGAATGATACGAACAAGTAGCAAAGTCCTCACGGGGGTGAGTCTCATGAGCGCATTTTCGGAGTGCAGATGAGTACACTGTTCACTGTTACCTGTGAACAGATTGTCTCAAAACTACCACAAGAAATCATCAATCTTTATGAAAACACGAGTAGTCAATAATAAATTAAAACAACAGAATGACATCAACCAAAACTAGAAAATATCCTGAATGAATGAGAATTATACCTACCGGGTGGGCCATGAAAAACCGTACTGTTTTATTTTCCTCGCCGATTTTTTGTTTCTTGACCGATTTTGACAAGCTTGGTATCATTGTGTAGCTAATTGAAGAAACTACCAGAGCCATATACAAATGATTCCTGAGTGTCAAAATTTAAAATGGAGGAAACAACTGAAAATAGGCTTGCTTTTGCAGTCGTTTTTTTAAATTAAAATTTGACAGAATAACCGAACTAAAGACGTTTTCTGAAAGAATGAACTATTTTCTACATTTTGAGACCACAACTAGCTCAATTTGTTCATTCGTTGGGGAGATGTTGCAAATCGAAGAAAAGCTTATTTTCCATTGTCTCAATCCAAAATGAATAATAAAAAATATTGTTTCTCCTGCCGAATTTTTGTTTCTGGAGCAATTTTGACAGATTTAGTATTATTGTGCAAACAATTGAATAGGCTTCAAGTGTCATATACGAATATGATCGAAATGTGGAAATTCAAAATGGCGGACACAACTGAAAATTGGCTTCCTCTCGCAGTCGTTTTTTTAAATTGAAATTTGACAGAATGACAGAGCTAGAAGCGGTTTTTGAAAGAACGAACTGTTTTTCACATTTTGACACCACAACTAGCTCAATTGGTTTATTCGTTGAGGAGATGTGGCGAATTGAAAAAAAGCTTATCTGGCATTGTTTCAATTCAAAACGAATAATAAAAAATATCACTTATTTTGTCTGTGAAATTTATTCAAGGGGCGGGTGCCTGAGATATAATCACCATTTTTCAAAATATAATTAAAAATTATTTTACAGGGTGTTCACTAGGTACGTTCCTATCTATGGACGCAGACTCTCTGGATGCAAACCTTAGAGCACTATCCTATTTTTTGTATTTGTGTTGGTCAAAGTTGTTGTTGATTACCTGAATCCATTGTTAGCCTTAAAATAGACATGTAAGATAGGTTTTGATTTTATTGATGGTAGAAAAATAATCTAATTGTCTTTTCCACAACATTTGCACATCATTTTTTCCAAAAAGCCCCTTCAATTCTGTGATTCTGTCAAATTTCAATGAAAAAAAAAACTGCAAAAGAAGGCATGTTTTCAGTTGTGTCCGCTATTTTGAATTTTAGCATTCCGATCACATTCGAATATGACACTTGTAGTCTATTTGATTGGCTACACAATGACATCAAACCTATCATAATGGCTTTAGAAACAAAAATTTCACAGACAAAACAATATTTTTTATTATTTATTTTGGATTGAAACAATGGCAAATAAGCTTTTTTTCAATTTGCCATATCTCCTCAACAAATAAACCAATTGAGCTAGTTGTGATGTCAAAATGTGAAAAACAGTTTGTTCTTTCACAAAACGCTTCTAGTTCTGTCATTCTGTCAAATTTCAATTCAAAAAACGAATGCGAAAGAAGGCTCATTTTCAGTTGTGTCAGCCATTTTGAATTTCCACATTTCGATCATATTCGTATATGACACTTGAAGCCTATTCAATTGTTTGCACAATAATACTAAATCTGTCAAAATTGCTCCAGAAGAAAAAAATTGACAGGCAAAACAATATTTTTTATTATTCATTTTGGATTGAAACAATGGCAAATAAGCTTTTTTTCAATTTGTCACATCTCCCCAACGAATGAACCAGTTGAGCTAGTTGTGGTCTCAAAATGTAGAAAATAGTTCATTCTTTCAGAAATCGTCTTAAGTTTGGTTATTCTGTCAAATTTTATATAAAAAAAACAACTGCGAAAGAAGGTCTATTTTCAGTCGTTTCCGCCATTTTGGATTTTGACATTTAGGAATCTTTTGTATATGGATCTGGTAGCCTTTTCAATTAGCTACACAATGATACCAAGCTTGTCAAAATCGGTCAAGAAACAAAAAATCGGCAAGGAAAATAAAACAGTACGGTTTTTTATGGCCCACCCGGTATATCGATCACAAGCACGGAGCCAGAAGCAGCTTGTTAAACCACCGCGCCGCCGATTCCGCATAAAAATAGAGATATCTTCCTTGAGAATGAATGAATCAGGTTAAATTTTTCACGAAAAATTTCTCCATTTCTTTCTGCATCTTTCGTTCGCTGGATGTATGCATGGATCTTGAACAGTTTGCAAGATTCCTCGATGTAGAAGTTCACACTGTAGCGTTAAAAACTGACAAATAAGGAATCGCGGGGCGAAACCTTTTCTTCAAAAAACTATATCTTCTATTGCAAGGAAGGAATCAGAATGATTCTTTCACTGAAAATGTATCCATCAATTTCCGCATATTTCGTTCGCTGCATGTATGCATGTATCTAGAACGGTTCGCAAGATTCCTCGATGCAGAAGTTCACACCGTAGCGTTGAATACCGAGTTGTAATCCAGGCCCTAGCAGTATTTCTGTAGGAAAAACGATGTAATCAAAATTTTTTTTTTGGAATCGTTAGAGTATCATCCCAGGACAAATAATCACTCGGGTGCTTTCGCGATTTCTGGTACATTTTCCAGCAATATCGCATCAAAGTTGGCGGCTGGTCAATTCTTCAGTTCGCTGATATTTCTTGGAGTTTTTGCGATTTTCTTCAAATCAAAGTACTAATCTACCCAAAAAACATTCTGGATCGAATGGTGCTGTCAGATTTTGAGTACTTATGTTATACCGGGTGAAAAAAAATAAAACGAGTTTTATAATTTTTTTCCAACTTTTTAGTTTCTTGGCCGATTTCACAAACTTTATGTCAAAAGCTTGCTGACTAAATCGTCTACTCAAATCAATTGTCAATATAGCCAAATTATCAAAAATCAAGATGGCGGCGGCGAACCCAAATAAAAATGTGTCGTATTTCGAGAATTTTTTTTTGCTTTTAAACTTCGAAAAGAACGACACTGATGGTGGATTCTGGAAGATTCAGCCTTCTTCTGCAATTTGGGACTAGATTTACTTGATTCGCACATTCCACTGTGAAAATATAGTGAATTAAAGGAAGGTCCACTTGTAATTTTTCCCAAATTCACAATAAATCAGCAGTTTAAAAACCTCCCGCGAATCCTTATTTTTGAAGCAATTTCTACACACTTGGTAGTGATCGTAAGCTGTGTGCATAGGCTACAAATACCGTGTTGGTGCATGGCCGAAGTTTCAAAATTTTAGATGATAGATGACGTAAATGGTGGAGGTGCGCATATCAAATATCGAATATTCTACTTTTTGTTCTCACATGTTCTGAACGAAATTTCTATAAATGGTTGGCTTAATGGTCAGCTGGATAAACACGCAACGAGAGTCAAATGTTGAAAGAGTCGAAATGTGAAATTTTCAAATAGACGACTTCACTCCTTTGGAGAAAATAAAACGGTTCTATCCGTTAGTCCAGGAATTTTAGCTGTTGAAATCTCAAATAGCGAACAAAAATGAAAGCCAGCCGGATTTTTATTGTATATAAGCTCAGTTGAGCATGTAGTTTAACATAGTAAAAGTCCTCAAGAATCCGGTATGAGCATCGGCCGTTGTGGCCTCGAGAAGAACTTGAGGATCAGTTTTTCGCGTATATCTCGTGAACAATGGCACTTGGGAAGAAGGTGCTTGAAAAGAAATTGTTGAAAATTTTATTGTCTATAAGAAAGGTCCTTACACGTTCCATCGTCAGTCCACTCTTTCTTCGTCAAAACACAAGAAGCTTGAAATAATCCAGATGCTCGATGCTGAAGACTGTATGGACCTTGAGTTTTATGATGGCGGGGTGCCACTTGGTAGAGGTGTTGTTAGATCTATTCTGTTTTGACTGTAACTATTTGCCATCAATACCAACTATGTCGGCGGCATATACAGGGTGAAATAAAAATAAGAAGTTGAAGAAATGTACCTCAAGAACCAAAATAGGTGAAGACATATAAACCGCCAAAAATATTTCTAATTTCATGGTCATGAAGTCGTCGTAAACTTGGATCAAATATGTTGAGCCGTTTCTGACATATCTTCAGAAGACTGAAGTCGTTACGAAAAAAAACTAGTTTTCCGTCTCCGTAACTCTCCAGATATTGAATCGAGACTTGGTGTTTTGAATCGAAAGAAACAATGATAAATTACATTTAAAATGAAATAATAGTGAAACACACTTTCTAGGCCAACTACTTCAAGAAAAAACACAGTCAACTTTTTTTCTGATGAGTACCTAGACGAAAAAATTATTTTTTTCGGTAACAACTTCAGTCTTTTAAAGATATTCCAAGAACGGCTCAAGATATCTGATTCAAGTTTACGACGACTTCATAACCATGAAATCAGAATTATTTATGGCGATTGACATGTCTTCACCTATTCTGGTCCTTGAGGAACAAACGTTCAACTTTTTATTTTTATTTCACCCTGTATATGCCGCCGGCATAGTTCGTATTGATGTCTTCAAGTTTCAATCAAGAAATAGTGGACCAACCAACACCTCTACGAGGTGGCACTTCGCCATCATAAAACTCAAGGTCCATACAGTCTTCAGCATCGAGCATCTGAATTATTTTAATTTTCTTATGTTTTGACGAAAAAAGAGTGGACTGACGATGGAACGTGTAAGGACCTTTCTTATAGACAATAAAATTTTCAACAATTTCTTCCCAAGCACGTTCTTCCCAAGTGCCATTGTTCACGAGATATACGCGAAAAACTGATCCTCAAGTTCTTCTCGAGGCCACAACGGCCGAAGCTCACACCGGATTCTTGAGAACTTTGACTATGTTAAACTACATGCTCAACTGAGCTTATATACAAAACTCCGGCTGGCTTCCATTTTTGTTCGCTATTTGAGATTTCAACAGCTAAAATTCCTGGACTAACGGATAGAACCGTTTTATTTTCTCCAAAGGAGTGAAGTCGTCTATTTGAAAATTTCACATTTCGACTCTTTCAACATTTGACTCTCGTTGCGTGTTTATCCAGCTGACCATTAAGCCAACCATTTATAGAAATTTCGTTCAGAACATGTGAGAACAAAAAGTAGAATATTCGATATTTGATATGCGCACCTCCACCATTTACGTCATCTATCATCTAAAATTTTGAAACTTCGGCCATGCACCAACACGGTATTTGTAGCCTATGCACACAGATTACGATCACTACCAAGTGTGTAGAAATTGCTTCAGAAATAAGGATTCGCGGGAGGTTTTTAAACTGCTGATTTATTGTGAATTTGGGAAAAATTACAAGTGGACCTTCCTTTAATTCACTATATTTTCACAGTGGAATGTGCGAATCAAGTAAATCTAGTCCCAAATTGCAGAAGAAGGCTGAATCTTCCAGAATCCACCATCAGTGTCGTTCTTCACGAAGTTCAAAAATCAAAAAAAAATTCTCGAAATACGACACATTTTTATTTGGGTTCGCCGCCGCCATCTTGATTTTTGATAATTTGGCTATATTGACAATTGATTTGAGTAGACGATTTAGTCAGCAAGCTTTTGACATAAAGTTTGTGAAAATCGGCCAAGAAACTAAAAAGTTGGAAAAAAATTATAAAACTCGTTTTATTTTTTTTTCACCCGGTATAATATAAGTACTCAAAATCTGACAGCACCATTCGATCCAGAATTGTTTTTTTGGGTAGATTAGTACTTTGATTTGAAGAAAATCGCAAAAACTCCAAGAAATATCAGCGAACTGAAGAATTGACCAGCCGCCAACTTTGATGCGATATTGCTGGAAAATGTACCAGAAATCGCGAAAGCACCCGAGTGATTATTTGTCCTGGGATGATCCTCTAACGATTCCAAAAAAAATATTTTGATTACATCGTTTTTCCTACAGAAGTACTGCTAGGGACAGGACTATTGAATACCGACTCTTTATACATTTTAATTTTACTTTCCCGGCCCGTCCAAGGGAAAGTTATTTTTTCTTGCAATCGTGCAGTCTGACGTAATATTTGTTGTGCCTTTTTTGTGACAAACGTGGATGCGTGTACAGTTCTCCGCCACCAGGGCGAAATTTGGACGCATTTTCTATCTATACACTATTCACGCACAAGGCGCACTACTAGGACGAACTGGCGCACTACGCATCACGAATCACGCATAGTCTGTAGGAGGCTTTACGCAGTCACATATTCATTATTGGGGAGCCGACTTTTTCCCGAATTAATTTTCAATATGCCACCCCGAGGCGTGTGGTTTTCCAACGCTTTTTCATCCCTTCCCAAGGGATTATTTGATACCTACTTATACTACCTACATATTCAGTTTTTTTTTATAATAAGTAGGCTTGTAAGTAGGTACATTCTTCCATAAAATGGTCTTATTTATTGTTCTACTCATGTCGTCCCTGCGGTTCATTTCTGGTTAATTTCTTTCAAAGTAGTTTACGCTCATGGACCTGATGAATTTTGCATATACTCGTGGAGCAATTTAATTAAACGTGATGCAGAATAATTCAGTCCCAGAATTAACGCACCACGACATAACTTGGCGAACATTTAACAATGCACAATAGAGCTGCGGTGAGTTTCCTTGGGCCGAAACAATATTCCCACTGCTTCTACAGAAATTGCCAAATATAATCGCTTGATTTACACAATCACGCTGTAGCGATGTATGGTTTTGGTCGACGCTGAATTATAGACGTTGCTTTGGATAGCAATTACACGCCATTACAAATAGGTAGGTAGGTACTGTGATTTACAGTACCTAATTGATTATTTCGTGAAATTTCTCGGACAATTCACCCCACTCTTAAAATAGTAGGCCGTTCAAGTGTATTACCACCAAGGTCATTGGTGAAAACACCCCTCCAGAATGACCAACCTCAAACATTCAAATAGTTTTAACTTTTTTATGAAGATTTTCAGTGTTGTTCGGTTAATTGTCTTAACAAATACACCTCTAGGTTCGATATATTATCGCTTACATCTCGATTTACACTCGGTTCCCCTCGTGAAAATTCTCGATGTAGCGATAATACACCTCACCTATCGGTGTATTACATACGACAATTCACCTCACTCCTTAAAATGTCACAAGTGGGGGCCCCATCAGGGCTTTAAACGGCAGGGAGACACCATGGGGCTCGCCATGAGGCCCTGGTACCGAACCACACAAGGGAGCCGCACACAATAAAGTTCGTGAGACTACGTCAAAGAAATAAGCATCATACTTGAGTTCCAAAAGCTACGGAAAACACAAGGGGCTATTGGAGCCCCGAACGACACTTGAAGACACAAAAGTATCGGGGCTCACTGTTGACATCACCAGTTTGTCAGTTTGACACAGAACGATGTAGCAAAACGAACAGGTTTGGTTGCCAATGATATGAAATGGGCTGAAGGTCTAGCGAGCAGCCATGCCGGGCTGGTATTGGTCAGGAAAATCTTTCACAATTTATAGCGTCCGTCCAAGAAATAGTGGAGAGCTCCAACTGCAGACTTGATTTGATTCTTTTGTTGAATTGCTTCCTGTCGAATTTGGTTCAAATCCATTGGATAGATTTTGAATAAATAAATGGCAAAGTTTTGAACTTAAACATTTTTTAATATTTGACAAATGACAGATGGAGAAAAAAATTTACAATTTCGAAAACAGTTTTTCGAGGGCTTTCAAATGACATAGGTATTGCAAGTCAAGTTCCGTGACATATAATTTTGTCATTTCTGTCACTATTTTTGATAGTGACATTTCCGTTTGACAGATGACAATTTTTTTTCAACGCGTTTACATTACTTCTCGTTGGGTGGTGGGTCGGGAAAGTAAAAGGACTTGTCCCCCGTGTTTTTCCATGTTTTTGGATCGATTACAATTATTACAATAAAACTTTTTTGGCATGCATCGAATGGTAGCCAGACCTGAAAATGAACTATTGGCTTCGAAACGTCAGTCAGGTGTACCACAAGACAGTTATTTGAAAATGTTCGTTTTCTCATACCTATCTTTGAAAAAATTTCACATATCGATACCTGTCGGCCAAAACATCGTAAGCCGCACTTTGTTCAAAATTCGAATTCTGGTAGTTTCTTACTAATCTGGTTATCAACTATTATCCTGTAACAACATTGTCGCGATTTGGAGCAATTTAGGTGATTTTCAGCTACTTCGAAATATCGTAACCCTCGTCCTGGGTCGCAAAATGATTGCACTTTGTGGAATTTATCGTAAGTACCTACTGTGCAAGTCCCGCAAGACTATCGTAAGTGAATGCTGGTTACGATAACTTTGTGTCACCTGCAATATTTTATGGTTTATCGTAAGTACAGAATGGTTCATTTAAATCCTGAGGATAGCGTAGAACTCGAGAACGTAGCTCTCTTATAGTTATTCTGAAAAGTATGTGAAGTAATCTAACCTGGGTCTACCTCTGCGACTCTTTATTCCCATCTCCGCCTCGAGTTTTATGGCGAACTAGTTCTTCGTGTCTCAGAAGGTGTCCTACCATCCTATTTCTCGTCATCCGAAATCAGTCGTGTGACAATACTATGTCTTATGAAGCTCGTATAACAATATAGTATCATAATACTGTTCATAATTAAAATGGTTCCCGCAAGTGAACTCAATAAGGTTCGGGAAGAACATCGTAAGCGTGTCACTTACGATAGGAAAAAATTGAAGTGAAGTTACAATCGGACCCAACAAATTATCGTAAGTAACATAACATCATCACAGGATCAAGCTTCAAGTAAACTGAATCATATTGAGTCATATCTGGACCAAAAAGC
This sequence comes from Anaspis maculata, assembly GCA_949128115.1. Classification (NCBI taxonomy): domain Eukaryota; kingdom Metazoa; phylum Arthropoda; class Insecta; order Coleoptera; family Scraptiidae; genus Anaspis; species Anaspis maculata. The sequence goes on from OX421962.1 coordinate 77,614,166, forward strand.
CTCATTCAAAAATTTATCACCGTTGCACAGATCCAACTATGATAGATAGAAAAAGTGGTTTCCTGAAAAAATGTATTTGTGTTGCTTACGATGTTTTTGCCGACAGGTATCGATATTTTGATTAAACTTGGTATAATATCGATACCTGTCGGCAAAAACATCGTAAGCAACACAAATACATTTTTTTCAGTACACTCTTTCTATCTATCATAATTGGATCTGTCCAACGGTGATGAATTTTTGAATGAGGCTTTTTGGTCCAGATATAAGACTCAATATGATTCAGTTTACTTGAAGCTTAATCCTGTGATGATGTTATGTTACTTACGATAGTTTGTTGGGTCCGATTGTAACTTCACTTCATTTTTTACTTCCCCGACCCACCACCAACATGTAAGGGGAAGTATTGTAATCGTGCAGAAAAAAAGTTTTGAGATTTCACCGGATATATCCGTTTTGAGGTCCCCCAAGACGATTAAGACCATTTTCAGAATGATGTCTGTCTGTGTGTGTATGTGTGTCTGTCTGTGTGTCTGTCTGTGATCTTCCACGATAACTGCCGTAACGTTGACTGGATCGACTTAAAATTTGGTATACAAACATGGTTGTTTCCTGAAAAGAGCCCATTAGTTTTTGGCTGTCATCTGTCAAACCCAACTGTCACTATCATCAAATGTCAGAAGCTATATCTCACGGAACTCAACTTGCAATATGTCATTTGAAAGCCCTTGAAAAACTGTATTCAGAACAGTTGGGAATATTGCCCTATCTGTCAAATAATAAAAAATGTTGAAGTTCAAAACTTTACCAATTAATTATTCAAAATCTATCCGATGGATTGGAACCAGATTTGGCAGGAAGCAACTCAACAAAAAAAGTCTAATTGAGGCCGCAGTTGCGTAATGAATTTTAAAAATTTCTCCTGACCGTTGCCACTCAGGAGGGGCTCTCGCCGGTGTTTCGACCAGCACGACTCGCTTTTGTAGCAGGGGCAGCGAGCGGGCAGGGGCGGGGGGCAGCTGGGCACCTGTAGAATATTTGACCTCCTCGACGCCTTTTCAACCCTCAAAATTCTCACAAAAATACATTGATACACTTTCCCGAAAAAAATCGTCTGCGACCTGATGCCTGTTAGTTCAAATGGGCTAGTTATTGCACCACTGTGAGTGAATGTCGATATATCTAAATACCGCCCTGGACTCGGAATGCGATACTTGTGACACCCTGTAGGTATGATTGTTAGGAAATGAACATTTGTATTGTTTTTTGTTCTTAGGGCATTTTTCTCACAAAAAATGATCTGTACTTTGCCCGTTCGTCCGTCTGTCCGTCCGTACTTTCGGTCCGCAATTTCATATAAAATTGAAATTATCTACTAGAACGTGGCAGGGAGGGCTGAGTATTGCGCAGTCCCGCGAACCGCGAAAGACATACCTACCCAGGATTTTGTTCCAACATAAATAAGACAACTAACAGGTAGGTACTTACTCCTTTATTTTGGTGGAATCTTATCACCGATTTCAATTTCATGAATGACTTTTATGACCCGCAACTTTTCAATCTTGCGGGATAAAAGCTCGCGGAAAAGCTTTATCGATTCCCCAGGTGTTAACTTCGAAAAAACCAAATCATTGCAGCTTCCATCTAAATAAATAAGTCGCGCGACCAAAACTTTTTCAATTTATTATTCATGCTTTGGTAGCTTTCAAATTCGGCTACCATATATTCCTATATAAAAGTTAATTAATTAGCCGCAAGCATGTGAGTGATAATAGAAATAGCGTGAGGTATTTTTTCCGAAAGAGCATTTTTCACCTCATCGCCACCCTTTATGAAGACAACATGTCAATGTCATTTTTCGGCGCCAATCTTTCGGAGAGCTTTCTTTCAAAATAAAAACGTCCATCATCCGTCGGGATTCGATACAGTCAGTGTCTGATAGTTAGGTATTTATCCATGCTACAAAAACGTTCCACGCATATTTAAAACATAGGTTAGGTAGCCTCTAGATCTAGAAGGATATAATAGGCTCTGTACCCTGTGCTTGAATTATGCAAAGCATCAGGCATCAGAGACTTCCGCTTCTGGGAACTAGCACCAGTACCTACCTAAGCCTAAATTATACATTTATTTGTTCCTTGAACAAGAGCATAAATCTAAACTTCAAATTGTTACCAACCTGAGCTCATTTTCTTATAGGAGCAAAGATGGAAGGAATTATTCCATTGGACTTTTGTTGTATTACAAGTTTCCGGAGTTTTCGCGACTTTGGTGGAGTTCGTGTGTATAGTACGTAACCGGAGCCCATAAACGCCCGACCGCCAACTGGCTACCGCACCAGCCTGCTGAAGCGATACTGAACTGAGGAGGATTTAACAGCAAAGTCCTAAAAGCACGCTCCCACTCTCGCTCGCGCCACAGCTTTTCAGTTTTCCCTCTCGCTCCGCGCTTTCCTTGTGTACACGCATTGATTTAGAAAGCATTTTATGCACCTCTTACTTAACCGACGAAAAGTACATTATTCCATTTTTGGGGAAAAGCAACAGCCCCCGCGGGACAATCCGCTGATGCACAAAAGTTGTGTAATTCCCCCAAGAAATTGTTTTTAATTATTTTAAAAGTTTCTGCTGGGCGAGGATGTCGCCGGCTTTCGTAACGAGATTTATGTGAGGCTGATTTGCCTAAGTGAAATATGATCAAGTTGATGGATTGTTTGTCCACGGTACATCGGGGATAAATACTAGTCCCAAAAGAAGGCAGCACACAGGATTGGGGTGGGTATGTATATTGTATATACCATGGTATATACAAAGACAACACTCACGCACAAGTATTCGGATTCCTCTCCATCATAGAAGACTATCTCTCCATCTGCCATCTGTCAAATATTCAAAGATGTCAAAGTTTGAAACTTTGCCATTTAATTATTCAAAATCTATCCGATGGATTGGGATCAAATTTGACACAAAGCAACACAACTAAAGAATCAAATTAAGATGCAGTTGGAGCTTTTCACCATTTACGAGTCTGGCGCTATGAATTATCAATTTTTTCACCGCCGCTACTAGATTCGCAACGGCTCTCAAAAAGTTCATCACATTCGCGTGTATACTGAAGGCGGCACTTCCGCCAATTGGGCAGACGTGTTCTACTCCACATAACTGTTCTACTCGCATGTTGGGATCACCCTATGGGATCACCAGTTTGCTCGAAACGGTCCAGGGCTGCGTATGCTCTCGAATACACTGGAAACACACGAGCCTCGCCACTCGTAACATTATTTAGAAAAACTAATAAATAGGTAATAGATAAGTCAGCTTATTGTTTCTTCAATATATTTAAATACCATAAACAAGATAATGAAGCCATATTGAAGAACCAAAAAATTGGATCTCAAGTTTAAGTGGGCAAATAAACAATAGGTGAGTAACTTAATATTGTTACGAAGCTCGCGACCATCCCGGCTCTTTCTAGAGAAATCTAGAATTACGCTTTGCATTCGGGAAGCATCGAGAGACTTCAGCGGTAGGTCACAACACGTCGAGACTTCTGGCGGAGGTGCCGTAGAAAGTACGCGTATATTCTCGACGCAGATACTAGAAAAATCCTCGTGTGCTGTAAACACCATCAGGAAGCATCCAGAACCTTCGATGCCACTATAAGAGAGGAACTCGACCTGGCATCGAGAGAGTTTGAATCGAGCGATCGTGGCGTCAACACCTTAAGCGACATTGTGAATTTCTAAGCGATTAATAATTCTGTGCGTTATTTATATTTAGTTGTGTTGGTAGTAGCTAATAAAGTGCAGTTTGTTCACAAGTAAATCAGCGCATTTAATTTCGAGATAGACGAACCCGAATATCGTAACAACTGGTGGCAGGAGTGGATATTTCGGAATTTGGAAATTTCAACTGCTGATTTCGAGGTAATCGATTAGTGACTGCGCCGATTGCCGGAACATTCGAGAAATCGTTTGATGACGACCAAAAGCATGACACAAAAAAACCGGAAAAGGCTTTAGCGAGCATCATGGCGATGCTGCAAGAACAAAAAAAGGAACGTCTCGAAGAGAAGGAGGAATTTAAGAAAGTTCTCGAAGAGCAGAAAACGGAGCTCAGAGAAGTACTGGAGGGTCAATTGCATTATCTAGAGGAGGAACAGAAGAAGTTGAAAGCTGACATTCTAGATAATGTACACGAACAGATACAAGACGTGCATGGACAGATGAGGGACCAAATACAAACGGTCCAAGGATTTGTCCATGAGAAGGTGGCAGCGATGGAGGCAAACATCTTGCAACTGGAACAACATGTTAGAAAAACTGCCATTCCCAGTTCAGCGACAAGCACGGGCGGGATCCATCGCGTGAAGCTGCCGAATTTTGATGGACAAAGCCCATGGTCCACTTACAAAAGGCAATTCGACGCAGCGGCCGAAGCCAATGGATGGATGGACGAGGAAAAGGCTACTGCACTGTTGCATTCGGGAAGCATCGAGAGACTTCAGCGGTGGGTCACGACACGTCGAGACTTCTGGCGGAGGTGCCGTAGAAAGTACGCGTATATTCTCGACGCAGATACCAGAAAAATCCTCGTGTGCTGTAAACACCATCAGGAAGCATCCAGAACCTTCGATGCCACTATAAGAGAGGAACTCGACCTGGCATCGAGAGAGTTTGAATCGAGCGATCGTGGCGTCAATACCTTAAGCGACATTGTGAATTTCTAAGCGATTAATAATTCTGTGCGTTATTTAGTTGTGTCGGTAGTAGCTAATAAAGTGCAGTTTGTTTACAAGTAAATCAGCGCATTTAATTTCGAGATAGGCGAACCCGAATATCGTTACAATATTATACCAAAAACAAACTATGTAGGTCCTACCTAAGCTACCATCTAGCAAAAACCTGAGTACAATCCGAAAGTTAGTAGCTGAGATATTGCCGGACACTGCAAACAGCAATAACGAGAACTACAAGCGCTACAAGTGGTAGCGCTAAAAACATGACTCACAAAGAGGAAAATTGAGAAATTGTAGTATGTATATGTACACCCTGTATACAGGGTGTTCGGGTCTGGTTATTTCAAACTTTGAGGGATAATTCCCCATCAAAAATAAAGCCGAAAGAACAAAAAACTCATGGTCCTAAAATGTTTCCTTAAGAAGACACAGGGTGTTGAATTTGACTTTTTGAAATGGTTTTTCCACCGTAACTTTTGAACCGTTGAACCGATTTCAATCAAACTTGAACCAAAGTTTAGTGAAATGAGTCTCCATCAAATAATAATACCGCAATTTATCAAAACTATCTGACGACGTAGATAATAGGGAACTGTCCCCTTTTTTGGCCCCTATTTTTATCTCCCCTGATTATTTTCCAAAATTGTTGATATTTTCGGATCCTACGTTCAATTTAAAAGAAAAAGTTACTCTTGCAAAATGTTGAATAAAAGCTTCGTTTTCAAGATATTTGGGATTGAAACATTGGAAAACATCTCAAAATCGCCACTTTCCTGGGCCTAAAAATTAAAATTTAAGAAAACCCCTTAGACCATGCAAGCTCAGCGCTGCTCGCGCTAATGGACAAGTAATACCAGGCCGAAAAACGCACGGGAACCTAAAGAAGAAAACATATCGCCCTCTTCGCCATGGGAAGAAGTTGAAATTAGGCATCTCCATTGACGTCACAGCAGTGGTGCCAACTGTCCAGAATTGCCCGCCAAATTTGAACCAAACCAAATTTGAAGGCAACGTGGGAAATGGCCGTTTTCGTTTTGCGCCAGGAGCTATTTCCGCTAGATCACTAGACAGAGAAAGCAGATACATACATCAATCACGGCCCAGCTGGATCTACTTTCTTTGTCTAGCGATCCACCCCGAGCTGGCAAATCGAAAGCGCCTGACTAGCTTCCGTAATTTCAACTTCTTCCCATGGCGAAGAGGGCGATATGTTTTCTCCTTTAGATTCCCGTGCGCTTTTCGGTCTGGTATTACTTGTCCATTAGCGCGAGCAGCGCTGAGCTTGCATGGTCTAAGAGATGTGCCCTGATCAGGCATTCGAGTCTCCATTCAGTTTCACATACACGAACGCTCTGGAATGCACCAGATCACTTCAGACTTCTACACTACGATCTAATGGATGGAAGAATCCAGAAAGATCTAGTATTTACCAATATGTACGGGATCGCCGCTCGTGGCACTGCCCCCCTCTTAAGCCGGTTCGTACCGAATAGGCTCATCGTTACTCCCGGAGTAACGTGCAAGGCGATCAATGTGGACAACTTTCATCTTGGTTCTCGGGGCTCGCTGGATTCTGTACACGACGTCATTGATCCTCTTGACTACCGTATACGGTCCTTTCCACGACGGATGCAACTTCGGAGACCTTCCCTTCTTGCGTTGAGGATTGTACAACCAGACCAGGTCATCAGCCTGAAATTCCGTGGAGTTCGCCTTCAAGTCATAACGGGTCTTCATTCGGTCGGTCGCGATTCGAATCCGGTTTCGAACCAACTCCTGGATGTCACACATTCTTTGCCTCAGGTCGTCGACGTATTCGGGGATGTCTTTAGGATAATTCTCCGGCGTGCCAAATTGCAAATCACAGGGGAGGCGAAGCTCTCGGCCAAAAAAAAACACGTGCTGGTGTTTCCCCTATGGTGTCGTGAATGGCAGCGCGATACGCCATCAGGAAAATCGGCAGATGACGATCCCAGTCTTGCTGATGCTTGTCGACGACCTTTGACAGGTGCTGTTCCATCGTCCGGTTGAACCGTTCAACCATTCCGTCGGACCGTGGGTGAAGGGGCGTCGTCCTGGTCTTCTGTATTTCGAGTAGAGTACAGATACCTTGGAACACGTTGGACTCGAAGTTTCGTCCCTGGTCTGAGTGTAGCTCCAGAGGTACTCCGAAGCGGCTTATCAGATTGTCCACCAGCACCCTTGCCACTGTAGAAGCCTCTTGGTTGGGTAGGGCGTACGCTTTCGGCCACTTGCTGGAGTAGTCCATGGCAACCAGGATGTACTTGTTGCCATCTTCCGTTGTCGGGAACGGGCCAGCCACATCGATCGCGATGCGTTGAAAAGGCGCTCCAACATTGTAAGTCTTCAGCTCCCCTCGGCCGCGAGTTCTTGGTCCTTTGCCGGCCGCACAAACCTCGCACTGGCGACACCATGTTTCCACGTCGTTCCGGCAGTTCACCCAGTAGAACCGCTCGCGCACCTTGGCCAACGTCTTGTTCACCCCAAGGTGCCCTCCAGTGACGCCATCGTGCATCTCCTTCAGGACCTCTTTCACTCTCTTCTTGGGAAGCACCAATTGAGCCATCTCCTTCTTCCCATCAGGACTCTCCCAGACTCTCTTTAGCAACCCGTTCTCTATCCGCAGTGAATTCCACTGAGCCCAAAGAGCCTTGAATTCGGGCCCTTCACCAGATATCTCGGCCCATTCCGGTCTGTCCTGGCCAAGTTCTTTCCTTTCAGCAAGCGTACCGATGGCTGGGTCCTCACGCTGCTCTTTTTTGAGCTCAGCCGTAGTCCAATTCCTCGGGGTTTCGACAACAAGTGCTTTGACCTTGACGTTTCCACTCTGCTGGTTCACCCTCTTGTCGTGCCTGCAGTCCTCGTTGCGTGGTCTTCGAGAAAGACCATCCGTGTTGCCATTGACATGACTCTTTCCAGGACGAAGTTGACTTCCTCGATCAGCAGCTCCCCGTTCCAGCGTGAAACAGTCTGCTTGACCTCCTCGATCAGCAGCCCCCCGTTCCAGCATGAAACAGTCTGCTTGACCTCCTCGATCAGCAGCCCCCTGTTCCAGCATGAAACGGTCTACTTGACCTCCTCGATCAGCAGCCCCCCGTTTCAGCATGAAACGGTCAGCTGAAGAGTATCGTCGCCTGCAGTCGCGTTGCAGATGTCCGTTCTTTCCACATTCAAAGCAACGTGGTCTTCCTCCTCTACGATAACTTTCTCTCGTTTGGTGACTCCCTCGATGAGCAGCTCTCCGTTCCGCTATGAAACGGTCTGCTGAACTCGACCATTGCCTGCAGTTCCGACGAAGATGTCCCGGTTTTCTACAGCCGAAGCAACGCGGTCTTCCTCCAGCTCTTGGCTCGCCTTGGGGTCTGTTCTGAGATATGGCGCTAAGAAGTTCTTCAAACATCTCCTTCACCGATTTCTCGGAAGCATGTGATGCTCCAGATTCGTCAAAGTTTACCTGTCTAAGACGATGAGGGCGCGAAGCATCTTTGGCAGCCTCGATGCGAATAACTTGGATGAGTGCGTCGCTGATGTTAGCTGGATCGCTGATCATGACCATCTGACGCAGATTTGGATCTCTTAGTCCGCCCACGAAGGTCTCTTTGGCGATGTCGGCCAAAACATCCGCTGGATGAGCTGGATAGGCCAGGTGAACCAGCCTCAGGACTTTGGATTCGAATTCCTGGAGGCTCTCTCCGCTCCTTTGTGTCCTGCCTTCAGCTGGGTTTGATGGATCTGTTGCACATGATTGTCCCCATATCGGAGCTCAAGGACCCTCGTCAGCTTGGCAAAGTCCTTTTGCTCACTCTCAGGAATCGGCTGGAGCAGCTCCAATGCTGGGCCTCTGAGAGCCAGGACTAGAGCTGTGGCTCTCTCATCGTCGCTCCATCCGTTTGCTTCGGCAGCGGCATCGAATTGCCTCTTATAGGTTGTCCATGGGCTTTTCCCATCGAAGTTTGGCAGCTTCACACGTTGGACACCCGTTGAACTGACCATCGCAGCACTGGCGGCGGTTTTCTGAACCTGTTGCTCCAGCTTCGTCATGTCTCCGTCATGTTGGCCTTCACCGCTTCCACTTCTTTTTCTAGCTTGCTCACGCTGCCGTCGAAATACCGCATTTGTTGTTCCACATGGTTCAGTTTTAGCAGCTGTTTGAATTAAGAAGTGTTGCCTTTTCGTGGAAAAAAACAGAAAATTACGAGGTCTCTGGGTCAATTCTTAGGTCATTGGAAATAGATCCAGATCCTCCACGGAATGTTGGTAAATTTATGCTTAATTATTAGAAAAAAGTGCATTCTATAGCATAGGTTTGAAGAAACGGCTGAAAATTGTTCGAAACGGTTTCTTTTGTCTTGTTAAGCGTTAAATTATGGATATTTTTGGCGATTTTCATGCCTCCAGCCTATTTAGATGATGGGATGAAATTCTTCAATTGCTTATTACCCTGTGATGTTACCTGCATAGATCGCCATCATGCCAACATTTCCCAAAGCTGAAGGAGAAATCTGATTAGAATATATTCCAAAATACATCAAATTGCGGCATCAAAATTTATAAGACTCCTACCTACTGCAAAATAGTCTTTCATGTTCGTCCTACATCACATGAGTAGGTACATCCTGTGCCAGTTTTTGAAAACCTATACTGAAGAATGCACTTTTTTCTAATAATTCAGCATAAATTTATCAAAATTCCATGGAGGATCTTTTTCCAATGACCTAAGAAATGACCCAGAGACCTCGTGATGTTCTGTTTTTTTCATGAAAAATCAACACTATTTCATTTAAATAGCTGCTAAAACCGAACCTCTGAACTTATGGCTATGAATCTTGGTAGACAACCTGAAGAATGATCAAGGGTCATAATCGCGGTGTTCAATTACTTGCAATGGCTCGATGGCTAGCAGTAGATCCTCTAGTTCTGAGGAATCCGATAAAATCCGTGCATCATCTTTCTTTCGGCAAAAATGGTATGATGGTTCATCCAAGGTGATCTTTCACAATATAGAATAATGGCATGATACTAGCCTGATGACTTTCAGTCATTTTTTTGGTCATCAGCTTGATATTCACAAAACAAGATGGCGGCTCCCCAAAAAGTTGACTGTCTTATTTAGGAAAATAGTAGGCCTAGAAAATAACTGCAGCTGTTATTCATTTATGACGTCTTTCATAAGGCAAATACCAAATTTTTTTCCGATATCTTCAAAAATAAGCGATATAATGAAGATAATGTTTTTTTGACAGATCTCAGTTTTTTTAGAATATCTCGAAAACGGTGATTAATGTTCCAAAATGGTTTGTGTACCTCAACAACCATCAAATTGCGCATCATATGACATGCCCTGCAATACTGTACCTTTGTCTGTTCAAAAGATGCAATTTTTCAAAACTGTTTTTCTTCTTCACCCTGTATACAGGATCTGAACTAAAATTTTGCTTGCGGCGATGGACAGAATTGTTCAGACAGGTTATAAGGACATGTGTGCCAAAGGGAATTGTATTACTCAAGAATGCAGTGAACAGGACTTTTTCCGAACGTGCCGACTCCACTATAGGTATTTTGGAAGACCGAGAAATGCCAAAATACAAAATACCTATTTCAAAATACAAAACACCGTATTGAAAAAACCGTAAAATGTAAGTATTTCAATGAAAACACTTTATTGATTCAGTTGCAACAATAAGTAAATTATTGAGAGAGAAAGTAAAAAGACGAATAAAATATGCGAATGTGACATCGTGACGGATTTTCTTAAGGCTGGTTTATATTGGATGTAAACTTATGCCGTTATCCCTAACCGTATTCTTTATTCTTTAAACTTTAACGTTGTGGTTTATATTCACCGTAAGAGCATTTCAGCTGACAGTGCCTTGACAGGGAAGACACGTGTTCTACATGTGACAGTGAGAGTTACACATATCAAACTGTCAGATTAATCTGAATAACTTGTTTGTTTTGTTAACTATTTCCTTCCAAGTCTGCAGTAGAGTTACAGTACAATATTAAAAATGAATACGAACATGCAGTAACGATACCGAAGATTTTGCCAATTGCGATTCCGCCATGTTACTCATTATAGCTGCCGGTGCCGCCAGTGCAGCAGCTGAAGACCAAAACAAGAAGAGACCACAAAGGAAGAGGCGCTGGAGCGTCCGGCCAATATTTACAGAACGAAATAAAAAAAGGCATTCCGTAATTTATTTCAAACCATGGTGTGCGTGCCATAAACTGGTATATATATTTCGTAGAGTTCAAAAGCAAAAATGGTATACAGCAAATAAAAGAAAAAAGTATCAAATTTCAACATCAAGTGCCGCTATCCAGTCAGTTGCGTCCTCACAGGCTTGGTGTGTTTCCATTTTGTTTCCGTAAAACGTCTAATGAGGCAATCTAACACGTTAAGGACCATAGTTTGGATTGGGTGTCCGCAGTCACATCCTGGTTCTTCCGAAAGTCCCCATTTATGCTTGAAAACCCCCACCTCCCATGGCCCCGGTTCTGATTCGGTTCAGTTTACACCACAAATGCCTGTCTAGTTCGAATCCTGCAGGTTGCATTTATTCGGGTCTTCGATCAGATTCAGTCTGTCTGGATTTGTTCTTGATCATTAGTTCATCCAGGCCGTTTCTGTGTCGAAGTTTTGTTCCAAGAGCTCGTTTGTCAGACTCCACGTTGGCTTTCTTTTAGTCTCGTTCGTCTTGTGCAGTCCGGGTGGACTGGCAATTGATTATTGTGGTGGCATTTGAACCATTCTTTTTTTGTGATAAGTTTTCTACGGATCTCAGGAGGGGCGATGTTGGACAGAACTGGTGAAACGAAGCAACCGAGTTGGATCAACTTGGTGTCGAGATCCATTTTTTCTTCCATTTTCGCACAAGTAGTGAGAACAAAAATAACCAACAAACCAACATCAGATCGACAGTGACGTTCGACGATGTGATTGTGTAACTGGTTGTATGTGATTGGCTGTCCGCATTCCCTATGCCGTAAAACTTGAAACTTGGCGAATTCTACGTAGTACGAGCGGTACGTGAAAAAAAGTGGCAATCAAGTATGAAAGCAAGCCACTTCGTACAGTTGTTGTCTAAGACCATTTGAACGATTTGGTTCGCAGCATCTGGAATTCCATCCCTTAGGGTGTGACTTTTGGCTTCTTTTCCAAGATGGCGGCTGAAAAATGTTCAAACACTGATAAAAGTCGCCTCTTCACAGACAAAAGAAAATTTCTGCACAATTCGGACATGAAAATACCAAAAAAAGACTTATGAATGTTGCGGACCCTATATTTTGTGTCCTAGCGCCAAAATCTCCAAATTTATTGTCCTTCGAACGAAAAATCTCTATGTAGTACGGACGTTAGGGGAACCAACCTTGCATTTCATCCCGATGCAAAACGCTTTTGCACGTGAGTAGTAGGTACCTAGAGGTAATTTTTAAGAAGTGGTGCCCCGATGGGACCCGCGACTGGCGTGCTTCCTAAGAGGTCGAAGGTCCAAAAAATTATCATTTTTGAAATCGTTGCTTTTTTCATACTTTTTCCGCTGCATCACATATTTTCAAGGTCGAGGAGCACAATGCAATAAGTTTCCAGGAAGTGTCATGCACCAGTGGCGTCCCAGACGGCTGTGAAGAGGCCGAGGTGTGATTTTTCACAAGACTTATGGTAATCCGTAGCTAACACTTTTTTTGACATGTTTGGTATCATTTCTGACCAAATCGAACATTCTGTCTCCAAAAATAAGTATGAAATTTTGATAGAGACGTGTTTAAACCGGTTTCATCAGGAAAAACATGATTTTTCCACCCTCAAAATTGATGTTTTGTAATACTGCTTCCATCACTGTCCAATGTTATTATAACTATAATTTTGACTTACACAGTTAGTTTGGGCTATTCAACACAAAAATATCATTTGCTGAACTATTTTCCCGTTTACAAAAAGTCACAGAATGAATTTGTTTCTTGAGATGTATCATGTCAAAGCTTGATGTGACGAAACGTGCTATTTCACGGGAAAAATTAGGCTAGGATCAAAATGTAGCGTTGATTTGTTACTTTATTCATTTCAAGGCATGGAAATAGTTCTCTCTATCAAACAAAATAGTAAAAACTAAAATCGGAGTCGTATTTTAGTCATGACATTCTTTTTCTTCCGACATTGCGAGCTTTTGGAATTAAATTTCTGCATGATGCACGTTTTGAAACAAAACTACCGTGTGACTTTGTAACATCGATAGAAACTTCTGGTGTATGAAATTCATCCATAAAATAGTTCAATTGAACAATCTATGTCAAAATTGTGATCATCGGTGTTTTGAACCACAATGGGAATGGAGCTCAAAAACGACAAATTTATAGGTCGAAACTTCGCGTTTTTTCAGAAATTTATTCCGCAATGTCGGAAGAAAAATGATATCATGACTGAAATACGGCTCCGATTTTGGTGTTCGTGATTTTGTTCGATAGATAAAACTATTTTCATGCCTTGAAATGAATAAAGTACCAAATTGGAGCTACATTTTGACCCTAGCCTATTTTTATCTGTGAAATAGCACGTTTCAAGCTTTGACATGATTCTTCTCAAGAAACATACATACTCCGTGACTTTGTTGAAATGGGAAAAAAGTTTAGCAAATGATATTTTTGTGTGAAATAGCCTAAACCAACTGACTAAGTCAAATTCATAGTTATAATAACATTGAAAAATGGTGGGAGTATAATTTACAAAACATCAATTTTGAGGGTGAAAAAAATCATGTTTTTTTCTGATATAACCGGTTTAAACAAGTCTCTATCAAAATTTTATACTTATTTTTTGAATCAGAATATGTGATTTGGTCAGAAATGATACTAAACATGTCAAAAAACAGTGTTAGTTACGGTTTACCATAAGACTTGTGAAGAATCGCACCTCGGCCCCTTCGCAGCCGTCTGGTACGCCACTGGTGCATGACACATTCTGGAAACTTACCGCATTGTGCTCTTCGACCTTGAAAATATATAGTCTAGCGAAAAAAGTATGAAAAAGCAACGATTTCAAAAATGGTAATTTTTTGGATCTTCGACCTCTTAGGATGCACGCCAGTCGCGAGTCCACCACTTCTTAAAAATTACCTGTAGGTACCTACTACTCACATGCAAGAGCGTTTTGCATCGGAATGAAATGCAAGGTTGGTCCTGATATGTGCCGCTGACGTCCGTACTAATGTTAGTTACATACCTATCTAGGATAATGAGTTTTGAGTATTTCAAGATGTCCTTATACTTCAGTGGTCACTATAATGTCATACCATGGATCATAACCTGTGAAGGTCGCCATTTTGTTACATGGGGTACATCTTCAAAGCAGTGTCGGCTCGTGACTTTTTTGTAGGGAAAATATTCCTGGAAAGTTTTCACATTGTGCGGCCAATGAGATTGAACAACAGCTGCCCCTGCCCCATCATAGAAAATACCATCAAAACTTGTAGGAATAAGAACACCATCAACCAGAGACTCCAGTTTCTCTGCCAAATCAGACTTTTAACCCGAGCGAAGCTGGCCATTCATAGGAGAGACGGCGGTTACTTCTGGTTTTCAAAGTTGAAAAACGTTTTCAGATCCAACGTTCGCTCACGGGCGACCATGAAAAGCCTTGAGAACAGCTGAATATCCAAAGTGAGATTCTCAACAGACGAAGCCTGAACTTTCTTCTTTACCTTAGAAGAAAAGATTTTGGTGTTCATCTTCTTCACAGGATCGTACAACGACGTTGACCGAGATACAAGCCTCTTCACAAATCTAATTTGTATGCCGCAATGCCAGTTTTTTCAGCTGCGTATATAGAGTCTTAACTTAATCGCCAGAGACGACAGTGTGACTGTCTAATGCTATGAGCTGGTCGCTTTGCTCTTGGAATAGACTCCCAACTCCCAGAAAGCTATCTTTTAATGCCACGCAACGTTCAGCTAACTTTTTTTTAAACGAATCCTTCTGTTCATGATGCTTATCAGAAGTGACGTCGGTTTACTGAGATTCAGTGAGAAGTCAGCCTTTTTCTTCGAATTTCTAAGGAAGTCGGCCCAGTTATGCGATTTGTTCGGGAACTAAACAAAACATATGAATTTATTGTTTCCTTGCGTAGATTGAAAAATGAAAACAATTTTTCGACCTCTGCTGAAGAATTTTTTTTTCAAGTGTGGAGAATGGAAAGGAGACAACGATAATTGCTGAAAACATTTTCGATAGACCTATAAGCTCATTTTATGACACACATGACGATACTCAATAATCGTTTTGTGAAAGTTCTTGCATCTTGAAAATTTGGAGGCCCCCATGGGCCCCCTAAGGGACGAATGATCGAGTGCTGCGGGTCAAATCGCTCAGAATGGTTTTCAGAGTCACTGTGCAAAAATGTTTGTTTTCTTTAATCAATGCAGGATTGTTTTGCCTACCGCTTGTACTAATATGAACTTTACCGTTCGCAAGGCAATAAATTTGGAAATTTTGGCCCTTGGACTGAAGAAAAAAGCCCGACAACAGTCATACGGCCTTTTTCGGTATTTTCATCTCCCAATTGTGCGGAAATGACCCCTTGTTTGCGAAAGAGCGACCGTTATCAGTGTTTGAACATTTTTTCGCCGCCATCTTGGAAAAGAGGTCAAACGTCAAGCCCTAAGGGATGAAATTTCAGATGCTGCGAACCAAATCACTCAAATGGTCCTAGACGACACCTGTGCAAAGTGGTTTGCTTTCATACTTAAATGCCACTTTTTTATCGATCCTGCAGTGTACCGCTGCGACTAACGGTAAGAGAATAAATCACGGGATTATTCCCTGTCAATATAAACGTTTGTATTCAAATGCTACCTTTCAACTTTACGGTAAGGGAATAAGTTACCGGTTACGGCCAATATAAACCAGCCTTTACTGTACGATTTTCCCCGTTATATTACAGCACGGTGGAAACTGTGTCTGGTAGGCACAGCATGGCAATCTAATAATCTCCACAAAGTATAAGAATGTCGTTTGGAAAACTCCGGTAATAATTTTAAATGAAAAAATATGAAATACATAGGTATTTACATCGGTATGTACATTGTGAATGTGATTTGAGGTAGCTACGTGGTTCTAAAGCTCCTACGATATCATCTTCTCCAATCACAATAAGGCCGTAGGTTGAATTGAAATATTGACAGAATTGATCAGTGCCGTCTTTCAGGGCCCCGGGTGTTTTTTGAGCCCCCAAATCTCCGTAAATTTCTAGGAGGATATAAGAATAGGGAGGGAGGGTTCGTCATAAAAAGTGAAGCCATGGAAATGTCATATCCGCCATCTTTGTACGCCCAAAATTCCTATCACTTTACCATTGAAACTGAATATTACCACGTCAAGTTCTGCGAGCTGTCGCTCTTGTCAGTGTCAGTCTATGACGCTTTGTGCTGCACTGTGGCTGCACCAGATCCAGCCACATCCTTCCCAAATATGATCGTTGGATTACAAAAAGTAATTTTATCACAGGTTTCACTTACTTCTACTTATTAGCATTTTCATAACTAACTTCGTGGTAGATGATAGTCCGTGGCAGTAGGAATTCCACCAAGATAGGTACCTAAGTAGGTACTTTTCATTGTAATTTTCCCATGGACCTTGAAGTCTCCACAGGCCTTGAAATTGTCTGATGATGAGGTTTCCAGAGTACCTTTATCACTGTTCAGTGTAGATCACAGGGTGTAGATCATCATTAGGTGTATTAACAGTGCTGACCTCACATATACGTGGTAGAATCTAGGAGGAAAGAATCAAACTGCTCGTTTTCTGGTCATTATTTTTGAAATTTGCTGGTCATTCTCATCCTTATTGCCTAACATCAGGCGACCCTATACTACAGGTAGGCAGGCATCTTCCCTTCGGCAGCTTCGGCTCGCATTGATAAGATATTCTTTATACATGATATTGTATCCAGCGCACGTAGCCTCTGTCTTTCTCTCACCTGGGGAAAGCTGACCTATTCAGCTCTTATAGATGAAGCACCATCCAAACAAGATCCAGGCACAAAGATAAAAGATATCAGGCAGAACTCATTTTATGTCAACCAAAAAAATCTCACTAACCTCAAATAGTTTCAAATTATTTCAATAATGTCAATTCAAATTACAAAAGTCAAAAGACCCTTGGCACTAGATGCAATATTTGGGCGTAGTTGCTACCTCACCCCTTACGTCTACCGGCTTCATTTCCCCCCGCCCACAAGCTGGGTTATACTCCCTCCCTATTCTTATATCCTCCTAGGTAAATTTACAAATCTAATGCTCGTCTAATGACGATTTTTCTAAAAAAAATTGTTCTCATGCATGTCCTCCTAGTGCCTATCCCATTCATTCAGTTATGTTACTTTTTGAGCTCATCGTGCGCCTTCCCCATAGACGGCCCCATAGTGTTTTTTGACAACGTGTGATGAAAGAAATCAAAAAGTCCTAGGAACTCAGCGCAAAGGCAATTGGAAATTCAACCTAATGAATAACCGCTATCCGCTGTTCTGGTAGATTCTTCAGGAATCTAAAAAATCAACAGGAAGGAGCCCCATTACCATCAATATTGGGTTTTCGTGCTCATGATGATTTCCTCAATGCAAGAACAAAATTGAATCTATCTATTTCTCTTCCGACTTCTGCATGCAGGAATGCAGGGCCCCTCATAGACCGAGTTTGGGGACCCTTTTGGCCAAAAGTCTTAGTACAATCCACCTTTCCCATGAGACCATCACGCATACCTGTGAGTGAGGATACAGCTGGCGATCTGTAGTAGCCGACTGTACTAGCAGGAATCTGCGCTCCAGGTATGCGCGCAAATAATTGCTTGCATGGGAAAGGTGGATTGCGGCCCAGCGGTCCTACCCAGTCCATATATTTGTTCATACCTTTATAAGAGGGCCCCTTATTACCTTGCGCCCGGGGCCTCATTTTCACAAGAGACGGCACTGGAATTGACTCGGGAATTGATGAGTATTTCCTTCTATGTGCTCGCCACCGTTATTTAGAATGTCACATTTAATTGAGGTGAAATCAAACCATTCAAAAAATTAAATAAGAAAAATGTCAAAAATCAATTTCCAAACATAAAAATTTGATTATCAAACCAGTATATCATAGCTGCAATTTTCCGATCTTTGTAACCAGGTACACAGCACTGTTTTCACGAACTACATGTGATTTAATGTTAACAATAACGTTGTAACACCATTAGTGTGGTTATTAACAACGATAAATTATTAACAAAAACAGAACCATAATAATTCCTGTTCCATTCCTGTCGAGCGCCACACAATGGATACAATTATAACTTTTAGCCAAGTCGAGAACCATTCCTGTCGGGCCACCAGCATCATAACACCATAACATAATAAGTCGGCGATACGCATTACGAAAATAAATTAATCATTTTCGGTTGCAAATGACACTACCGTGAGTTAGAATTCCTCGATCAAATCAAATTTTTGTTCATGATGGAAGCTGTTGTACTCAAACACAATGCAAGCGGGGAAAGAATACTAACTGTAAAAAATAGAACCGAACGACGCAACAGTTTATTCTTCCATTTTCTGGGACGACGCTGGTCACCCCTAGGTCAGACAACGTAACAGGCGTTCGTTACAGCCACTGATGCCATGAACCGAATTCACTCCCATGTGTGGTTCTGCGTTAGTTGTGTGTTGTGATCTAGGCAAATTTTGATTTCCTTTGAGGACAACCAGCATTTCAAAAATATATTGTCTGACATCCGACATGGAATTTCTCGTGGCTGACAGGATGCACCCACCAGTACGACGTAAAACAATGCAATCAAACTTGCACAAGTGCGTATATTATATAGTGTACAAATGCAAGAAATGGCAATCAGGTAAAGTATAGTGTTACCAAAACAATCTCAGCCCAAACAGACTACAGAGCATGGGAAACAAATGTATTTAGTATTTTGTATTTCGAAAATCAAAATACTAATTGCTCGAATTATTTCAAAATACAAAATACAAATTCTTCTCAATCAAATGTATTTGAATATAAGATACAAAACACTCAAATGTATTTTAAATACGTATTTCAAATACCTACTTGTATTCGAAATACCGCCCAGTGTAGCTGGACTGCTAATTCCCCCCAACAAATTCAGGGAGGTACGAATAAGTTTCCGGGGGAAAAAAACCAAGCCAAGGCACCTGATAAAGGTAAATCAATGATGATAATGTGTAACCCACGAGTTATAAAGTGAATGATGAGTTGAAAACCATTATAAATTATCATGTCGCGAATATTGCGCTCGTTTAATAAGACGTTTTGTCACACTCCTTCCTTTGGGACCCTCCTGCACTGCGTTCGTCGTGCCCCAAAAACAGTCGTGCGACAAACTTTGTCTTTATTAAACTCGCAGAATACCTATGTATACTATTATACATGGTGTTTCAGTGATGACAGCAAAAAATTCGACTGAGTAGATCTCGTCAAAATATGACGAAAACCTATATACCATTTTGCAAAGTTCAGCCTAATGACGAAGATACAGCCCTTCAAAGTTCACTTTTTTCGGATTTAAAAAATTTGTAACTCAGGAACGTTTCGCCAAATTTGGCTTCAATTTAGCCTAAGCTGGTTTATCGTAATTATCTATCAACCTGCCAAATTTTGAAATAATCCAATCAGTGGCGTAGAAGTTATAAGGGGTCACCTTAAGTCAACTTTTCTTCGGATGCTTCTATAAATTATTGTCGACCATCATAACTCCTACACCACTGGTTAAATTCTTTCAAAATTTTGCAGGTCGGTAGTAAGGTTGCCAATAAGCATCCTTTATTTCAAAGGACGTTTATGTTTATGTTCATTCAATGATTTTGCCCTTTAGCCTTTGGAGCTCCCCTAAAGGACGCGATTTGTCCTTTGATTTCAAGCCCAAACAAAAACATGTTCAAATAGCGTGGGAGATAGGCTTGACTTGAATGTGGCACATTTTAGTCACATACTATATCTCGTTCACTTTTTATCTTCAGTAGAATGACTTTTTGGAGCAAAAATTAAGTGACAAGCTGGAGCGCTGGAAAGATACGGCTAATGGCCGCTGATAGTTTCGCTCCAAAACTTCGCAGGTGCCTTCAGCCGTAGCCGTAGCTCCCCAGCTTGTCACTTTATTGTTGATCCAAGAAGTCATTCTACTGAAAATTAAAAGTGAACGAGATATAGGTATCAATCAGTAATCATTATCACTGTTCAAGTGTTCGTTATTATTCCCAGTCATAAATCATCCATTGATACTATAGAGGCTATATATGCCGATCAGCTTTTAAATTCAGCACTAGAACGGTAATTTTTGCACGCCAAGTTGGCAATTCTGCGATATTTGGGGATGTTCAAATTTGTAATGTTGGATCAGTTTTTCCCCAGACGACCTTAAATTCGTACTGTCAATCGAGTACAGCGCTGTTGCAAGATTGTATGTATGCTCTGTTTTTGACTGCAGCTTCAGTGTCCCATATGTCCTTCCAGTGACTTTTCACCTCGCAATCTGTAGTATGCAGTTCTTCAGCTGTAATTCAGGTTGGGCGTAAACGGCTCGGCACTCTGTCACTTACCTGCCATTCTGACAAGATAACAGTCATAACAGCCAAGACAACACTGTAGCGGAATATGATGCAAAGAGACGCCAGAATTGGCATTTCATGTCCAAATTTCCTAACCTCACTGGACTTCGCCACAAAAAGCCCGTTTTCACGTAACTTGGTCTGTCAGCGTCCGTTACACTCTAGGGAACATGGCCAACCGCGTTTTAATTTCTACTGAATTTAAAATTAAAATTTGATCGGCATATATGTAGGTAGAGTGAGTAGTGAGGGGTAAGTAAGTTCCAATAGGGCAATTGCATGATGTTGGTTCAGCTTGTCGCCACTTGGTGGCTTTGGTTTGATGGCACAGCGCGCTTGCGCCAGATCCAGATAATCGATTAGTTTCGTTTGTTTATGTTTTGCAAATTGCAAATAAAAGTCGAACCACGGCTCATAACTTCTTCGGGGCTTCATTGGTGGGGAACTTGTGGAATTTTATGCCGCTTCTGTTTTGTTGAATCGAGCGCGGTGTGGCACACAACATTTATAGGGCATTTTTCAGCGTCGACAATATAGAAAGATGATCAGAGAACTAATGACAGCGAGCAATTGGTGATATTGGTGTGGCGAGATAAATGTTAATTTATTCAAGTGCCAAAATCACACGATTGAAAGTTACGACTAGAGAGCGGATTTATAATTTTTTAAATGTTCTATTCGCTAAGTTGGATGCAACTGTCGACTTGCAGCTTGACGTTTCCATCTAAAAAGAACCCAAATACCAAGTTTTATTTCGCATATAATTTATTATTTTGAGTTTTTACCGCATACAAATTGATAATCCATATAATCGTATATAGCCACATATTTAGTCCATATTTTTACATAAAACTGAAAATGCAGTCAAAATTTTGGCCATTTTATCTACATGTGCTAGGAAATCACGATTTTTTCATTTTAAGAAAAAAATAATTGGAAATGTTTGTAGACATTTTTTATTTTTACTTTGATGGTCAAAGTTGGTTGGTTGGTTTTACATATGAATGTTGAAATTTTTGCAGCTTATATCACTTATTTACACGCATATATTGCTTTATTTGAACATTTTTACCGCATATAAATCAGCCCAAAGCAATTTGGCCGTGGCCCATTTCACCACCCTCATTTCTTATTATATATGTAATATTTAAAATATAAAAAAAATAAAAACCTCCCGTCATTCCGAGAAAATAAGACACAAGACTTGGCAACCCTAGTCGGTAGATAGTTACGACAAATTAGTCTATGCTGAATTATGGAGATTATTTTGGTGAAAGCGTCACTCAGTTACAAATTTTTGAAATCCGAAGAAAGTCAACTTTGAAGGGCTGTAGGTATCTTCGTTATAAGGCCGAAATTTGCAAAATGGTATATAGGTTTTTGTCATATTTTGACAAGATCTACCAACAGTTGAATTTTTTTGCTATCATCGCTGAAACACCCTGTATACCTACTATTATGTTTGGTGCATTTTGTCAAGTAGGTAGGTAAATTAGTTTTTCTCGAGGTTTTTCTTTAGGGTTGTAAAATGACCGGTAATCTAAAAATCGGTAAGGTACCTAACGAGTAAATTACCCAGATTTATTTTCTGAAATAAGAAGAGGTGTGTAGGACTTACCAATTTGAAATTTTACTTAAAATGAAATAAATAATTTGGTAAGATAATATGTAATAAATAACTGATGATGATGGCTAGCTTCAAATTTTCATTGCAATTAGGTACTTACGATGTAGGACTTGAAAGACACCCAGGTTTGTCGCTTTTCACTTTTCATTGTACGACATATTCTGCATTTTCTTTTTTACTATAGAGCCAGCACAAAAAACTTCGTTCAGCTAAACTAAACATGCGCCAACATGTAAAACCAGTGACTTGACTGTTAGTGCCCTGTTGTCAAGAAGCGGGAAATTCAAATTCGGTAACTTACCGGCGAGGTTCAAAGTTACGGTCCCATAAATTACCTTACCTTATGGTGGCCTTACATTGAGCATCAAAAGCTGCAGCTTCTCTAGCTGCCGAGCTCTCATTGGTCAAATGTTGGTCACTGACAGCAATAACAGGCGTCAGTTCCATTCAGAACTCTGCTGCAACGAAAGCTGCAGCATTTGATGCTCAATGTAAGGCCAGCATTACCATTACCTTACTGGTAACTTACAACCATTTACAACCCTATTTCTTTTTAATCCTCGCCCCCTCCCCACATATCTAAACTAAGACAAATTTCTAGTTTTGCTCAAATTCAAAATTACTTATCTGTTTATCGATGTTCTGTCTGATTTCTCCTACGCTGCCTACTCTGCCGCCCAAAACTGGAAGTGTGATAGAAAGAAAGATGGAAGTGTGTGGAAGGCCGCGCCCAAAACTGGAAGTGTGATAGAAAGAAAGATGGAAGTGTGTGGAAGATTCGTGGGGGGGGGGCGAGGCTCTGTTAGGTGGTCCATTTTGTTTTTCTGGCCATGTAGAACCGATCACATTGTTGTGATTGGTATGGTGTTTGGTATCTTTTCCGACTAAATTTAATCTCCTGAACTCGAATCCGATGTGTTATTTACATGAAAACAAGTTTGAACAAGTTGACTTGAAAAAACTTGTTTTTTCTTCAACAATTTTGACGAAATTTTATTTCGCTGTTGGAGGTGTTCATCTTTGAAAAATTTTCAGGGGCCATTGAATTGAAGTGTATTCTTCACGAAAATCATCTACCTACTCCATGTTTAATTTTATTTCTCGAGTTCAAAAAATCGATTTGAACCTGAGCTGGCCCGGCGCGGCTTCTACTAATGACCAGAACACTACAACATGCACCTTTAAATAAAAGTAGCTCAAACTATTGGAAAACTAATAACTTACCTACCTTTAAAAATTCGAGGATTTGTGCATAACTGAATACCATAACATAAGCGAAATCGCCATGAATCGCACTGCAGGATTTTGAGTTATTCGAGGAGGAGGATAACATTTTGTCAAGATTCGTACTCTATGAACTGTTACCTCTCCCCTCAAATAACTCAAAACCCTGCAGGGCGATTCATGGCGGTTTTGTATATGTTATAGAGAATTCAATTCTGCCCAGATCATCGAATTTTCAAAGATGAGTTGTTTGTTCTCCAATAGTTTGAGCTATTTTCATTTAAAGGTGCATGCTGTAGTGTTCTGGTCAGTAGTGACCGACGCGCCGGGCCGGCTCAGGTTCAAATCGATTTTTCAAACTCGAGAAACAAATATACATCGACTGGATGATTTTTGTGAAGAATACACTTCAATCTGATGACCTCTGAAAATTTTTCAAAGATGAACACCTCCAACAGTAAAAAAAATCGTCAAAATTGTCATAAAAAACAACAAGTTCTTCAAGTTAACTTGTTTAAACTTGTTTTCATCCAAATTTATCCATGAATTCGAGTTCAGGAGATTGAATTTAGTCGGAAAAGATACCAAACTTGTCGTGATCGGTTCTACATGGCCAGAAAAACAAAATAGACCACCTCTAGCAAAGCTTCGCCCCCCCACGACCCCTTTCAACAGTGATCGACACTTTTTGTGCCACAATGGTATAAACGGGATATGATGCGTTGATTTATAACGTATTTGCTTCCAATGGATTGACGTGTTTCATCCCCTCTATTTCAACTTGCAATTTTTTACCCCCCCCCCCCCCCCTTCAATTACTCAAAACCCCCAGGTGCGATTTTTGGCGATTTTGAGTATGTAGTAGAGCATACAATTCTGAGCAGAATATCAATTTTTCAGGACGTCCATATTTTTTCCGAGGTTTGGCCGATTTTTTTTACTATTTTTCCTGTACTAAATGGCATCCGGTTTCCTTCCAAAATGTAGGTGGCTTCTATCCGTTTTCTCCCTAGTCTCCATCATAGACGTCTCCATCCACTGTCTCATTGGAATGAGGAGACAATGGACAAGTTACACGATTCCCTTTCGAACACTATTAGTCTTGCCTGCAATAGTGATATTACGATGTCTACTCTCGTGTAATGGCCATTACTCATTCGGATGCTTTACGACACTCGGCAAGGGCTCGTGTCGCACAAAAGATCTTATAGGTCGCAGTGCAGAAAGGATCCTCCAAGACCAAACGACCACCTCCAATCTATATCTAAGGGCTCGTGTCAGCAAACTGCATCCTCTTGGACAAAAGCAATATTATGGAAATTTCAAAGCGATTTTTACATCTTCACAAAAACTGTCATGTATAAGGAAAATACCGTCAAATGAAAAAAATCTCAATGGTCATGAGACCGTTGAAAAATAAAGTGTTCGCATTCCTGTGACTGATTCGTGTATTGTTAGGCCAGGCGGTAGGTCATTCTGGATAGAAAAAATTCCGACCAAAGCTTTTATGGTGTCAAACTCTTTGTAAGGTCAGTAGGTATCTACCACTGAGTTTCCGCCCAAAAACGAGTTGTGCTGATTCCTCCACATCTGCCCAAAGGTAAAAGATGTCTTGAAGGTGCAAAAAGACCTGTTAAACCCTCGTACTTTTCCATTTTATTTACCTCAATGCAAACGTACAACTCTAACGCAAACATTGGAAGCATTTGTCATCATCTCTGTGCCAGTCTTACTGTTGAAAAGAAAGATTTCTTTGTGCGGGTCAGATAAATCACATTTAATTGTTTTTCCACACAAGAAAACGATGGAGCAACATGTATTTTGGATGTTTTCTAATAACTTGTACTTACTGAACCCATTTATGACGTTAAAATTTCAATAACAGCATTTTTGAAGATGTTGCTCGCTAAGAAGTGGATAATTTTTACCCGCCTGTTCAGCAGCAGTTTTTTCAATTTTACCACACACCGTTCTCGAAAATTTTATAGGGAATGACAAGCTGGAACTGTTTTCTAATGATATTATATCTGGCTTAACTGCGGCACGCTTTTTGAAAGTGTAGGAAACTGATTTCTTTCGAGCGGTTCTATTCTACCCGCGTGCGGCCATGCCTACTTGACATAGACCGGACTGATTACACAAGCTTGGAAATGTACTCTCTTCCAGCTTTGAAACACGACCATTAATGATAAAATAATGTATGATTTCTTCATGAATCAATGTACAAAGTCTCAATAATAATGGTCGCGTTTTAAAGCTGGAAAAGAGTACATTTCCAAGCTCGTGTAATCAGTCCGGTCTATGTCAAGTAGGCACGGCCGCACACAGGTAAAACAGGACCTCTCGAAAAGAAGACAGTTTTTTAGACTTTCAAGTGCGTGCCGCGGTTAAGCTAGGCACGATATCGTTAGAGAAGAGTTTGAGCCTTTCATTCCTTATAAAACTTCCGGAAACGGTGTTTGGTAAAATTGGAAAAATTGCTGCTGAACAGGCGGGTGAAAATTATTAACTTTTTTGCTGGCAACATCTTCAAAAATGCTGTCATTGAAATTTTAGTGCCATAGATGGGCTCAGTGACTACAAGTTATTAGAAAACATCCAAAATACATGTTGCTCCATCTTTTTCTTGTGTGAAAAAACAATTAAATGTGATTTATCTGATCCGCACAAAGAAATCTTTTTTTCCAACAGTAAGACTGACAGAGATGATGACAGATGCTTCCAATGTTTGCGTAAGAGTTGTACGTTTGCATTTAGGCAAATATAACAAAAAAGTAGGAAGGTTTAACAGGTCTTTTTGCACTTTCGAGGCATCCTTTACCTTCGCGCAGATGTGGAGGAATCAGCACAACTCGTTTTTGGACGGAAACTCAGTGGTAGATAACTACTGACCTTACGAAGAGTTTGACACCATAAAAGCTTTGGTCGGAGTTTTTCCAGATTGTAGTGATTTTACCGACATACCGCCTGGCCTATGTATGTATCGTGTGATCAAATATGAATTCTTATTTAAGCAGGCTGTACACTAGCCAAACTCAGCTTAGCACCCCTGAATCTGACCAGGTCATTGCCTACCTAAATCAAGAATTCATTTGATTACACGTTATATGGGACATGAGATCTCTTATGGGGAAATTGGGCGACTTCAGGAATATCACCTAACCTTTTATGCAGTAGACAATGAAGGTGTGTCTTGCTTCTTTCATTGAACAAACCAGATCAAGACATCCTTGACTAGCTGAAGAAGTTGAGGTAGGTACGCAAAAATGAAAAACACCACTATTTTTATTATTATTTAATTCGAACGTGTAGGTACAATAATTTAGTTATTCTAAAAATCCATTCATAAGCAGAAGGTAATTAAAATGTAGTATTAATAACTGGGAGGGAAAATCATTTTCGGAAACAATTAAAACTAGAGGTATTTTAATGCACAATAGCTCGAAATTAATACAGCCTTTTTTCATATTTCAAAACTCGTTTTATCAATTAAGGTAGCTCCTTTAGAAGATCACTTACATAGGTGTCAGGACTCGTTAGAACATCCAATAAACCTGAAAACAACCACATTAAATGTCACGTAAACAAAGCAAGAAAAATGGATCTACCTGTAACATCACAGAATTCTGAAAAGGAAGTGCACGGTAACAACTCGTCGGTATAAGCAGCCAGCAATTTTTCAGACGCTTTTATGAGCGCCTCGTCATTGTGCCTCACGTAATCCGCCAGATTGTTTGACCATTGATCTTCTGGACCGCTGACGCTCTGTAAAAATGACATGTAAAATTGAGGAATATTGTGTGAAAAAAAAAGATTAAATGAAGAAAAGGTAGAGCTAAAAAATATAAATAAATGTCAGCAAAAAGCAAAATATAAGACTTACCTTGAAGAAATAGTTGTAAATACCATCGACAAGACCGAAAAATATCAGGTAAGGTTTGTACACAGAGTATTCCTTGGCGGTTTTGTCAGATATAACCTTACAAGGACCGGACGGGGTGCAGTGCCTAGCGTGCGCCAGAACTAACAGGCGCTTCAGGTGGGTGAGACGGTGCGAATTCCACAGCGCAGGGGAATGAAGGAGGATGGACACCGTGGCCCAGTACAGAGGACCCTCAGCATCGTAAGACGATTCGATCCACCTCTCATAACTGCTGCATTTCAGGTACAAGCTCAGATTTCCCTCTTCGCGTTTACTGATCCTAGTTCTGTAAGCAATCCGTTTGTCAGTTATTGGTAACATCAACATCATCAGCATAACAATCAGTGCGCAAACTAGTTAGAGGCGTGCCTTTATCTGTTCCTATCCTGGACTAGAGATGGGTCGTTCCAGCCGGATCCATTCCGAATGAACGGGTCCGAAGCCTGAACGAGTGGAACCGATTTCACCTCCCGGTGTTTCATCGTTCCGGATCCGAATTTTTCGAATCGCAAACAGTAAAAGTGCCAATCCGAAATCCGAAATTTTGTTTAAATCTCGTTGGAAAACACATTGGTATAAATTAAGTGATCGTACGCAAATGCTTGTTTGGTACTAAAACTAAATGTATGCAATCGTTGATTTAGATGGAACACCAAAGAAAAAACCCAGAAGTTCAATAAAACAAAGGAGTCTAAATGAAGAAATAAAATAGTTACTTACGTGTTAATTACATATAAAGCTATGTGCACGATATAAGGTACCATGTGCATGTTGCTCTGGGGGCCGCCGCCGCCCGTATCTTCGTGGAAGGACTTTTCATGGGCGAACCTACTCAGCAGCAGCTTCAGATCATGTATGGTGCTGTTGTGGCCAATGTCTCGGTGATTGGTGCTTTCCTGCAGGTAGGTGTTATGCCTGGCCAGGCAGCTGGCGAAAGCCGATTCTGGCACTTGGGGTCCCCACAATGGTAACAGTCCGTTACATTTGGTGTTGGCATTTTGCAGGGCCGCCGATTCCCATTCGTCCCTGGCCCTCGCCAGTCGCACGGCGCTCATATGACAGTCGATGTGGACCACATTGAAGTGACTCACAGTCGTATAACCGGCCGTCCGTCTCGGCTTGGCTTCGAAATCGTCGACATTGCAGCGTTTCGTAAACGTGTAGATGCCCAGGACTTTGGCCGGTTGATACTTGTAGCCCTCGCGACAAATGCAGCACACCAGACCGGTCTCTTCGCCCAGCTCTTCGATTTGTTGCAGAATAGCCGACTTGGCCGTGACTTGACCTTTGTCGTTCGTCCTCATGCCCAGCTGACCGAGTTGTTTTTCGCGCATTGCCATCGCCAGGCGTTTTTTCTCGCTGCGCGTAAAGTCGCGAACCTCTTCGATCTGCTTCGCGACACTAGGATTGGTGCACAACGCCTCCAGCAAATTTTCCGCCAGTGAGCCAACATGTTCGTCCGAAGAAACTTGCTCCAAGCGATGAATAATCGGAATCGTATCAGCAGCTGCGACTGCAAGCTGAAATTGTTTTCGATTAGAAGGTCCCGTCAAACTAAATTGTCTATACTATTGGATCGAAATAATTGAGAGTGAGTCATTTACATCCACAGTGGGTGTGAGTGAGTGAGTGAACACTTGGAACGTTGCGGCGAAGAACGTGGAACTAGGATGGGAAGTATGAGTCACTCTCAGTTATCCACGCTCCAAGTGTTCACTTCCTCACTCACACCCACTGTGGATGTGAATGAGTCACTCTCAATTTCGATCCAATAGTATAGGCGGCCGGTAGACTCCCCTTCACGCAATTGAGCATCAAATTCGTTATCGCCAGGTTCCAGGTACCAAATAAAAGCAGGTTTATTCAAAAAAAATTAAAAATACGTGCAACGGCGTAGCTCATCCAAGATGATGGAATGGATTGAAACAAAATTCAGTTTTACAACGAACCAAAATTACCTGGGTATTTTCGTGACTGTGTGCCAGGCCGGTCAGGAACCGCAGGCAGTACTTCAGCGCAGGCTTGGAAATGAAATCCTTGAGGTCGTCACTGTCCGTCCGCAAGAGCGTGGGTTTAACGCAAGGAGCGTGCATGGTTATGTACTCCAAATTATTCTTCACCACCCCAAGGGATATGATGTAATCCTTCAGAGTGTTCCCGATGGCGTTCCTTTCTATCGAATTGGTCAGCACGCAGAACATCTCCAATCTTTGTTGGTCCTCGAGCGTGTGCTCGAAATCATACTTGTTCAGATCGAAAACGCCCTTGAAGTAGTCCATGAGGATTTCCATTTTTTCGCCGTTGCCGTACACGAGAGCGGCCAGGACGCGCGTCAAGTGAATCATGACGGGCTGGTTGTTCCTGACGCTGGGGTGGGTGGAACAGGTCAACAAGGACCTGACGTACTCGGGACCGCCGAAAGTACGAGAGAATTTTTCGAACTTCTCCAGCGATTCGCTCGTCGCTTTCGAGAGTACAGTTTCCATAATCTGCGGGGAAATGTTTTAGTGGAATCAGTAACTTTGGTCGAACGGTTACTTACATCTAATAGCTGTTCAGTAACAGCCGCTTGACTAGCATCCGGTTCGCTGTCCAAGCAAAGTTGCAAGGTCCTAAGGAAGGTTTCCATCGCGCCCAATTCGGGTTGAATCAAGACTTCTTGGCAACGATGGACTTTGATGCTCAGTCTGAAGAGTTTCAGCAGCACTTGCAACAAAGACTTGGCCCGCCACGCGTTCTGTATCGCGTTCAGCCTTTTGACCATGACCGTCAGGCCACCACACTCTGCCAACACATTGGCCATTTTATAAACTTCTTCGTTATCTATGGTGCTTTGGGATTTGTTGGTCAGAGTTTCGATAAATTCTTCAGTCGCGTCGCCCAACAGTCCGCGCATCCGGTACACCACTCGCATGGCATCGTGGTCTCCTCCTTCAGCCACCCAAACCTACAAAATCAATTGATATATTTGTTGTTACCGCACACCGCCCAAAAAAACAGTTCTTTTTTTTTATAAAGTCACAAATTGCAAAAAAGAAAAAAGTTGACAGATGTTTTAGATCTTCACATGCAAAATTTCATTCATCTAAATGGTCCGTGATCTAAATGCATAAATCAAGATGCAACAATAGATTGATAAGGTATCGAACTCATTTTCTAAGCTCCTCCACTCCCTTCAGTCGTCTGCTATGCCACCCAGTGTAAAAAAACCTAAGCAATAAAATGCTTAAACTAAAACATCCAAGTACATGTTTGGTTGTGTCGTATGCAACTTCGTGTGCAACCGTTATTCAGATATTCGGTTTTTGAAAACTATACAAAATTAAATTGGACACATCATCAATTTTTAGGATAGCCAACGAACTATTGAAACAAATAATTAGCAATAGTGGGGGCACTAGGTGAATGAACCTTGCAAATGGTGATGAAAGCATGAAATTCGGTACACATGCTCAGAATAAGCTCCTCTTTCAGATAAGAGGTGGAGCCACGCCGAATTTCCACCGGAAGGGGGCTCGGGGGGCCCCTGAAAGTTCAAGGTGCTAGGACTCCCACTAAATCGCTTATCACGTAATTTTGATAATTAAAGAGGAAACTTATGAATATATCGTAAACATTGACGGCGTTTATCGCCTTGTCTCGGTAATTTTTCATTATGAAAAAAAAATAAGTTCTTCGGCAGATCACAAAAAATGGTTTTATTTTATTTTCACCTACAAAGAATTAATAAGGAGATGTGCAACACGTTGATTCCCACAAATTTGTATCCTCTGAATTCGTTTGTGGAGTCAAAATTTTGATGGTGTATCTTCTTGAAGAGGGGCATTCCAAAGAGTAAGCTATTTTCAACACTAAGTTCAAACAGAATTTTTTCAATGTTCTGAATCGAAATTACTGAATTCTTTCCAGCAAAACATACCCTGAACCGTTCTTTGGAAGTACCGCGTGCGACTGAACGTGGAGTAAGTCCTGAAACACCATCAGAATTTTTCTTTTGTGACGCTGCGCTCCACTCTTGACCGGGGCAATTAGGTTCCTACATAGCATGCGCGGAGTGTATACACAATGCAGGGTATTTTCTCGGTTCAGTCAAATTTTTCACGATTGAAATTGTGTCATATTATTCAAATTACGTGTATACACTCCGTGCATGCTATGTAGGAACCTAATTGCCCCAGTCGAGTGGCGCGCAGCATCACTGAAGAAAAATTCTGATGGTGTTTCAGGACCCACTCCACGTTCAATCGCACGCGGTACTTCCAAAGAACGGTTCAGGGTATGTTTTGCTGGGAGGAATTCAGTAATTTTGATTCAGAACATTGAAAAAATTCTGTTTGAACTTGGTGTTGAAAATAGCTTACTCTTTGGAATGCCCCTCTTCAAGAAGATACACCATCAAAATTTTGACTCCACAAACGAATTCAGAGGATACGAATTTGTGAGAATCAACGTGTTGCACATCTCCTTATTAATTCTTTGTAGGTGAAAATAAAATGAAACCAATTTTTGTGATCTGCCAAAGAACTTATTTTTTTTCATAATGAAAAATTCCCGGGACAAGGCGATAAATGCCGTCAATAATGTTTACGATATATTCATAAGTTTCCTCTTTAATTATTAAAACGACGTTATAAGCGATCTAGTGGGAGTCCTAGCACCTTGAACTTACAGGAGCCCCCCGAGCACCCTTCCGGTGAAAATTCGGCGTGGCTCCACCTCTTATCTGAAAGAGGGGCTCATTCAGAGTATGTGTACCGAATTTCATGCTTTCATCACCATTTGCAAGGTTCATCCCGATTTTGGCTCTTAGCGCCCGCACTACAAGTGTTATTTACTGAAATATATGTAGTCAGTTTTGTAGAAAATTTCGAAATCATTTCACTTCGTTCAATTTTAATCTATGGCCTATGCTACGGCTCATTAACGGAGGAGCTCGTAGCAAAGTGGACTAACGCGTCAATCTGTTGTGTGTCGCGCATAGGACGTGAAATTTCAACGATGTTGTCAATCCCATCGATGTTGATCGTCAAAAAAATCCCTACCTTGTGTTGAAAAGGGATTCGGAAAATTTTCTGGTATAGGGGAGAGCATTCATCGACATCGGCGTTGGGCCCTAGCAGCGGAAATAGGCCGACGTTAAATAAAACGAAAAAAAGTTTCTTGAACTAATGACACTGTGTATCTATCTTGGGAAACGAGTGAGAGTCTAGTTATTTGTCGATATGTTTTTGAATGAGGACGACCAAGAGGTTCTATCCGTAAGTTTGAGCTGTTAAACATTGGATACCTTGTATCTGCTTGAAGTTTTATACTGCAAGACCTTTTCTGATCTCTTATGGCCGACAATCGTATGGGGTACATTTGTTATTATAGTGTACATGACACCTACATACCTTTTTGTAAACGTCTTTGACTGGCAAATCCAGACTGATAATTTTGTTGTTGACAAGCAGTTCCATGCCGTTGTCGTCCTCGAGCAGCGCCACCAACTCGCAATCCTGACAAATTTTGTTCTTGACATCTCTCATCAACGGTCCCAGTCCCGCCTCCGTGCTGGAATACGGATTGCCCAGCATGCGTCCTTGCAAAAAGTCCTCCTGTTGCGGATCTTTTTCCAGCGTCAAGAAGAACTCATCGACGTCATTCTCTTCTGGATAGATAATCGAACACAGCCTCTCAAATATGAACACCGGCGTCAGGATTTCTTGCGCGTCGCAATTTTCCGCCGTCTGTATGCAGATGGCCATGAAACTTTTCGTTTCGGCCTCGGTGCCGGTGGTCATCTCCTCCAGAAGTTCTAACAACTTTTCTTGCGTATCATCAATTAGTCTTGTGCGTTGTATCACGAGACGTCGCAACGATAAGTAACCGTTCAAAACGGCGCCGACTAGTCGGCTCTTGTGATGCCGCCTGATCGCCGGATCGTCCAAGAACGAAGCCAGGAGCTCCGTCAACTGGTTCAGAGCGTAGCCTTGGGCCAGATCCGACGTTAAAGTCGTCGCTTCTAAGCGATGCAGTTCTTGAATTTCGTCCGTGATCAACTGGGCCAGTATACCCAAAACTCCCTGAATCGTCAGGAATTGCTTCCACGGGGCTTCTTGTATCAAACTTTGGTAGAGCGTGAGGAATTCCGCTGCGCTTTCTCCGGCGCATCCCAGTTCCTCGAGGAAACAAGTCAGCAAGATCAAAACTTGCTTTTTCCTCTCCGGACTGTTGCACATCAGTTCTACTATGCTGCAAGATACTTGCCTTGCCAATCGCGAGCTGTTGTTGAACATGACGGATTTGATCCACGTCGTTTCGTCAAATTCCAAATTGTTTATTCCGTACCGCTTCGTCATGTTCCGCCGCCATCGCTTGACATACTTCTCGCTCAAGTAATAGGCGTGCAATTCTTGCCGATCCGTGGGCAACTCCTTGACAGTTTCGATTTTTTCGGGTATACGGGCCTTCCAGTCCGCGAAAGAGTGTTGTGGATTTTTTTCCAAGAATTTTCGCACGTCCACAGTCACGCCGGACAGTTCTTTGCAGACCGGGTTCGGTTTTTCCGGCAGCTTGTTCTTTTTCGGATTGGTATCGAGCGGCTTCATCAAGCTTTGCAGTATCTTCAGGCATGGTAAGATTATAGATTCCATCACAAGAGGGCTTTTAGAGTCCTCACAGGCTCGCAAAAACAGGTTCATCATGCACTGAAGTTTCAGTTCCCAGCACTCGTCTTCTTTCTGAACCAGAGCGGCCAGCAGAGATATTTCGTGTCTGACTCCCGTGCCCAAATCGCTGCTGTTGATGTGACCGTTCAAGCTGAGCGTTATCCTGGTCATCAGTAATTCGCACAACTCCTCCGTCGCTTGCGGATTGTCTTTTGTTAACACGCATAAGAGTTGCTTCACTTCTTCTTGGATTTGCGTGCTGCCTTTACGCAGATTATTCCAGACTAATTCCTGTATCAGTCCTTTAGAACACAGAATCTGGCGAGTCGTTGAGTTCGAAGCTAGAGCACGCAACAGCGTTAAGCAATGCTCGGTAGCGGCTGTGGAACAACCGTAGCACCTGTTATTTGAGTATGAAGAAGACGACGCCATGTTGGCTTCGACCAAAGTGCCTTGTAACAAAGGTGGCGTCGACTTGGGAAATTCCATATCCCTATGTTTACGATCATATGCAATTAGCTCCTTTCTCGAAACCAACACTCTCTGTATAATTTTACTCAGCTCTTCAAAAGAGTTCTTGCAATCGTTGCAGTACTGCTGCGCCAACCTCTGAATGGTCATGTTGACTTTGACTTGCGCCCCACCAGTTGGTACTGCAGCGGCAGTACCGCTCGTGTTGGTCGTGGGGTTATCGTCTTTACCTTTATCGCTTCTGTGTTCAGTGATTTTCAATACCAACGATTCTAAAGTCGGCTTATTAGCGATCAGTTGTTTGTAAGAACGATCTGCTCGTTCCAACAGCGAATTTATGCTAGCGACTGTTTTTTTTCGGTCATCGTCATTTTCGATCGGTTCTATGGCGCAACAAGGCTTGGCCAACAGGCTGAAATCGAATTTGGCATACTTGCAAAAACCGCAAGCATGGCACAAGAAGGGATCTTTTTCGTCGTAGTTTATGGCACGACACTTGTGACACTGGAAAACGTTTTCACCGCAATTAGCGCAGACACCGGGATTGGCCGGGACAGCGGCGCTGCATCTAGGACACTGAAGAGTTTCACTGGATGCTTGTATGTTCTCGTAGAAATCGGCATACTCTACCATCAGATTACAAGCAACTATCGGCAAAGGAAATTCGATTTTCACTTCAGTCACGCCAGACTGAACGGTCACTTTTTTCGCTTTATGCCACAGCGCCGGTTTGTTCTTCAATTCAACGACGGCCTGCACGCTCCTGTTGTTGTAATAAATGTTGATCGTTCTGACCATTTTGCTGCGTTTCAAGTCGCCGATTCTGACGGTGATCCTGCTGATGGTGTGGCTGTTCAGCAGTTTGACGATCTGCGTGGTGGTGGTGAACTTCGAGTCGACCTTGAGGGCGCTCAGTTTGATGTTGGAGAAGCTAACTTCGGGATTGTTGCACACCAAGCACGGCTCGGATTCGAGATAGTAACCGTCGAGCTCAACAAACTGGCTCATGTGAGCGTACAGATTGGCATTGGGATGGTGGGCGAGGAGCTCGTTTTGCGTGGTCAGTATGTTCACGGCTTTTTCAACGTATTCCGTCACCTGAGGCAGAACAAAGTTGTTCTGGAAGAAACGCAGCGAAAAATACCCCAGAAGGTCGACGAACTGCGAAGCCTTGCGGCCGTAGTTTGGGATCAACGGCCACAACTGCCAGAGCAGCTGAAGGAGCGATTCTTGCTGAGGCGGTTTGGAGTTCCTACAAAGACAGTTTATTTTGAAGAAACATTTCCATAAAAAAGAACATGGTGCCAGGTAGAATTTGGAGAGCACGTAAAACAAGAGCATTATAAAGCAATCATGCTTTTGGCAAACACTTTTTTAAATGATAAAATTTATCACAATCATGCGAATTTTTCACTTCTTAAAACTTTCTGTTGATAAGAGTTCTGATTCCTAATCGGTACTTACTAAGAAAATACCTAAGAAAATACGCTACAGAGAATCACGCCTGTGAAAACTTTAAAACTTGTTCTAATGCTTTTTCAAACGAATGCCTCTTCCAAGGCAAGGAGTCAAAATAAGGAAAAAATATACTCACTTGTAAACTGCTTGGATGAGGGCGTGAGCTTGCCATCGCACCGCAGTGGTGTTCGTTTCTAGCATAAAAGTTTTGATGAAGCAAGCGAAAACTTCCATCGACACTTGCTTGTTGATTTGCTCGACCAATGAGAGACAGTTTGTTTCTTCAAAGAGCGCTTCAGTGGCAGAGTCGTCCGACTTCTCGCGATCTTTCCGAGAGCTGGTCTGTCTGCTGGATTCGCTGTTCTTGCTTTTACCGCCGCCACCTTGGTTGGCGATGGCGCACTGAAGCAAATGCAGAATTGTGGGCGCCAAACCTTCATCCAACAAACAGCTGATCTGAATTAAAAACGATATTGTTTCTTCGTGCTGGAGGCAGTAGCGTTGCCAATTTCCGGTTCGGCTGACGGCAATCTCGACGCACGCTTTCAAGTGTTCGACCAGATCGACCATGTTGTCGTACGAAAGCGAAAGCGAGTGCTGTATGTCCAGCGACGGGTCGTAGCCGCCTTTAATGCAACACTCATTGACACCCTAGAAATAATACCTATTAGTCCACTTGTATCAAGAGACTGAAATGAAACTTTATTCGCGCGGGGTTCGTTGCTTTGGGCATGTACCTGTTACTTAAACTGGACTGCTGATTTTGGCTGACAGGCCGAACAATAATTATCTCCTATGTGGGAGCTACCATGGCGTCAAGTTACGTGAGAGCGTTTGAGTTACGTGGTCTCAAAAGCCCGCGGAAAGTTTACAAGTTGCATCAAATATTTTTATACAATCAATAATCAATATTTGTAGATACAGGGGTGTTCCAGAATTATCGCGTTTCGAGTCCAGAATGATATACAGAATCCACTTAATAGTCCAGGAAAAATAGACAAAAAATTTGGATTGGTTGGAAAAAATTTGTAACAGGCTGAATTTTTGCATGCACCTTAGTATTGCGACCCTGAACAATTTCTGGAAGTTCCCCATCGATATCGTTGCCGCTAGTGAAGTTACGCGAGGTCAAAGGTCGCAAAAAACAGTTTTCCGCATATATCTCGAGAACGACAACCTTTATCGAAAAAATCACAAAGCTAACTTGTAGCTAAACCAATTTACTATGAATGGTTATTTAAAAGTTTTCTGTATCGGCAAACCATCACGAAATATAAAATTTATTCATTTCCGATAATGGTAAATACAGGTAATAAGTCACGGAAGAAATTTACTAAAAGATTGTTCTGTTCTCAGTGAGTGATATGACATCTGCTCCGCAAAAATTCTCCTAGGAGAAAATTTACATGTAAAATGTACAATACATAAATATACAGGGTGGTGAAAATTTCGATGCTCACCATTGGTATCTTGGAAACGGTAAGAGATACGAGGTCGGTTAAATTAGAAAAAAGTTGCGCATTTTTGTGGCGATTGACAATCTGAAAAGAAACTTTGAATATTTTGATTGGTTTACGATTTATCACGAAAAAACTGAAAATTTTGATTTCAGAAATTATTTCTTATCTTTCCAACCATTCAAGCTATTTCAATCAAACTTGGTAGTTTTATGTTTTTGATCACTCCGAGTCGATCAACGTTGTCAGAAATTTTCCAGGCCATCTAGATGTCAAATTATGATAGTCAACTTTTGTTTTTCTTATGGCCGCCATATTGGATTTTTGCACTAATAGATAGAGAAAAAAATTACTTTTCTGAATTAGTAACCAAAATATTTTTTTATGACATTTTTAGCGTCAAATTTAAAAATTTTCATAAATTTGACAAAATCGGGAATGCTTTGAAAAACAATTGAAATATTATCAATACCAACAACAAAAAAAAGACTGATTGTATTCAATTGACGTATCTAGGGGCTCGATACCAAGTTGCAGGCGCGAAGTTTGGGACGGCGTAACTCGCCAAATACAGCGCGGTCTGATTGGTTGGTATCCGCCGTTGCTATGGTAACGGCACTTACGGCGGTCTCAGCCCCAACTTGATATTGAGCCGTAACTTCTTAATCGTGTTTTGTGCTTGTTTGTACCCGAGAGCTCATAAATTAAATAAGTCAAGGGTGCCGGTGAATTCAAAAACGTCTGCCGAAACTAGGGTAATCCTTACTCCTTTTCTAATAAATTTGTCAAACTTTAACAAGAACGATGCTAGTTCCGACAGACGTCTTTGAACTCACAGACACCCTTGACCCATTCAATTTATGAACTACCGGTACAAACAAGCACAAAACACGATTACGAAGTTAGATACGTCAATTGCATACCATCTGTCACTTTTTTGTTGTTGCTATTGATAATATTTCAATTGTTTTTCAAAGCATTCCCGATTTTGTCAATAATTTACGAAAATTTCAAAATTTGACGCTTGAAATGTCATAAAAAGAACATGTTGGTTACTAATTCGGAAAGCTAATTTTTTTCTCTATCTATTAGTGCAAGAATCCAATATGGCGGCCATAAGAAAAACAAAAGTTGACTATCATAATTTGACATCCAGAAGACCTGGAAAATTTCTGCCAACATTGATCGATTCGGAGTAATCAAAAACATAAAACTACCAAGTTTGATTGAAATAGTTTGAATGGTTGGAAAGATAAAAAATAATTTCTGAAATCAAAATTTTCAGTTTTTTCGTGATAAATCGTAAATCAATCAAAATATTCAAAGTTTCTTTTCAGATTGTCAATCGCCACAAAAATGCGCAACTTTTTTCTAATTTAACCGACCTCGTATCTCTTACCGTTTCCAAAATACCAATGGTGAGCATCGAAATTTTCACCACCCTGTATATAAAATTCTTCCTTCCTTCCAATCGGTTGTGTCACCCCAAAACTTTCCCGACTAGTATTGAGAAACCTATGGAATTGTTGTTGTTGTTGTTGTTGTTGTTGACACGTCCATTTAGATAGGGAGTTGGAATTAGAGAGAAAGATTGAGAATAATTTGCAGGAAATTGGAAATTTGGTCAGGAATTGAAGATTGAGGGAAAACCTCAATCTTTTTCCGAATCAACTTATTGTAAAAATTGTCAATTAAGGCCGCATCATCTAAGTCTGGTCTCGATAACCCAGGCCGGTTTTACATTTTCAGCAGGAAAATTTTCGGGAAATTGTGGAAAAAATTGTTGGGAAATGTTCAAGAGCCACCTATGGCTCCAATGTTCAGCTACCTGTTCTTCAAAAAAAAGGGGAAGTCTGTTGAAAAAAAAATGAAAAGTTGGAAAATTTCCAGTTTTTCCAGAGAGTAAAACTGGAAAACCGTGAGTCCGATTTCAAAAATTTTTCCCTCAAAAATTAATTAAGTCTTTTCTTTAACTTTCATCCCCAGCATGTCTGCACCTAACATGAATATTTGTATTTTGTATTTGTATTTATTTGTACGTTTCATTATAATTGTTCACGCCATAGAAAAAAAATTAGAATAAAAATTATAACAATAGTGACAATCAACACTAGCATAGCCACCAATGAACAATAACGTCGTACATAGTTACACAAGCATGTTACAAGACATCACACATCTTAAAATTGTAGTTCAAGTACTCATCCCAGCTGTAGAAGGCTTTTTGTATTAAAAAGTGCTTTATTCTTGCTTTGAACTGGGGAAGGGTCAAGCTCCTGACGCTCTCCGGCAGAACATTAAAAAAACTGATGCCGAGGCAATTTATGCCCTGACGAGACCGCTCAATCCTGTGATAGGGAACGGCTATCTTTTGTCCGAAGCATTTGTCCTGAAACTACTCTCATTCACCTTCACAAACAACAGACACTGCAGTATATACAAAGACGGTACAGTTAAAACCCTTAGTCGGGTAAATAAAGGCTTACAATGTGCAGCATAATCCGCCCCAGCCATAATTCTGATCACTCGCTTTTGTAGCCTAAATATCTTTAGGGATCCGGATGAACCTCCCCACAACAAAACTCCGTAGCTCAACACACTCTGGAAGCGACCGTGATACAGCAACAGAACCGCATCCAAGTCCGCCACATGTGACAGTTTTCTGATTTGGTAGGTCAGTCTTACAAGTTTCCCACTCAATTCATCCACGTGCTTCCGCCAGCTCAATGCCGGGTCAAGACAAATTCCCAAAAATTTGACCGACTCATCCGACAATGAGCCACTAGTATTAAATGAAATCGATTGCGTTTTATCAATGTTGATTTTTAAAAAATTCGCACTGAACCAATCCCTTACATGCGTCAAAGTGACTCGCTGCTGCCGAAATACACATTCCTGCGTTTCAGCTTTGGTGACAAAAGCTGTGTCATCAGCAAACAGAATGAAATCTGAAAATGACTTAAAATTTGATGGAAGGTCGTTTATAAAAAGTAAAAATAAAATAGGTCCCAAAATTGATCCCTGAGGAACTCCAGCTATCACAGTATTTAGACTAGATCTTTTACCATCAATTATCACAGTTTGTTTTCTATTAGTAAGGTACGATCTGATCATTCCATGTGGTCCACCCCTGATCCCATAGTGCCAAAGTTTATCCAAGAGAATGCGATGGTCAACACAATCAAAAGCTTTGGACAGGTCAATGGCTCACCGCCTGTCGAGGTTTGAACTGCAGTTTTTCCAAATTCATAGAACGTGCAAATTTCATCTTGAAAATATTACCGTCGGAAACCGGAACCGTGTCGATTTTAGAGGCGAGTGAGTCTACACGACGCCCAATCCAATCTACTTTCAATATCAGGCGGATTTTTTTGTAAAAAGTTGATGCCCGAGCAGGAATGAATTTCTGAGTAGAGTACTTCATCAAAAGCGTGTCGTCCCGGTCATAATACGGGCGAAAGGCCCTCTCAGGTGGCAACGGCTAGGGAAAACTTTGAAAATTCATAACGCTCGACAGGAGAATGGCGGAAAACTGCAACTGCAAAGTTAATTTTACTCTTTCGTTGTGTTGCTTCCTGCCAAATTTGCTTCCAATCAATCTGATAGATTTTGAATAAATAAATGGTAAAGTTTTGAACTTTGACATTTTTTAATATTATTGACAGATGACAGATAGGGCAATACTTTGAACTGTTCTGAATACCGTTTTTCAAGGGCTTCCAAATGACATACTAGAAGTCAAAGATTACTGGTTCGGCAGCTATCGTATCAGAACGATTCGATTGTCACGTTCCTGGTTCTTTGAACTGCTATATCTCGTGAATGATTGCCGATACAAAAAACTTTCAAATTGTCTCTAATAGCAAATCGTCTTAGCTACAAACTAGCTCTGATATTTTTCCGATAAAAGTCGTCGCTCTCGAGATATATGCGAAAAACTGTTTTTCGTGACCTTTGACCTCGCGTAACTTCATTAGCGGTAACGATATCAATGGGGAACTTTAAGAATCCATTAAGGGTGACAAAATTAAGGTGCATGCAAAAAATCAGCCTGTTACAAATTTTTTCCATGTGAATGTCTACTTTTCCTGGACTATAAGTACATGAAAATATTCAAAAAAATTAATGACTTATTTTTAAAGATATGGGGGGGGGAAGGGATGGGACTTTGCGGCACTTCATTTGTTATTCGATGTGATGACTAATCGACTAATCAGTAAAATTTATCAACCACTGGGTGTGCACGGAACTTCCATTAAATGTAGAGGGTGATTCATAAGTCTCTAAAATTCATTTTCATAAAATCATACCTTATTCTAGATTATTTTAAGGTTCGTTCAGTGAGCTTATTTAGTCGCAAGTTTTAATTTCAGCCGTAAGCGCTGCATCGCTTATTGGCTGTTCTGAGGAAGCTGGTTCATAAGAGCCAATGGGCGTCGCTGCGCTTGCGACTAAAATCAAAACTTACGGCTAAATAAGCTGACTGAACTAACCTTGAGAGACCAATGGAATATTTTAAATACATTAATAAAGAGAACTTGACTTTTTGTGTTTTGTGATTCATAACTCACCCTGTACCGTGAACAGAAATTCAGTGCACACCCCCTGGTTAATATTTTCCACTGATTAGTTAGTCCACAAACCACCACAAACAGTGGACTAAAAACACTTTGGATAACGAAAACATAGGGGGGGGGGCGAAGTTCCACCATTTGACACCCCATATCTTGCACCGTGTTCGTGTCAAGTTTCGTATTTGAACGTGCTTCGGGAGTGCAAGAGGTAACGGTTCTGCTGACTGCGGAACTCAGTTAGCAAATTAATGCAGGAATGAAAAAAATCATTTTGATAGCTTATACTGTCATTTATGCCGGTAAGGCGACAAGGAGGAGCGACACAAGCAGGACTGTCAAGTTTACCTAATAATAATTGTACAAAATGAAAGTCTCTAGTTAGCTACCACGTCGCCTTTTACTGGATCCATGGTGTGGTATTCCCCCTTTGTTTTGTTTGTACGTTGGTACCTGAAGTAGGTACGGTCGTTGGGAGGGTTTGACGATGGGAGAGGGAGTTGGCGCTGGGCGAGCAGCAGCCGCGGGCAGACAGAGAAGGGAATCAACTCTGGTGAAGAACACGTGATTTTTAGTGCAACGGGAGTGCGTCGTTTCCACAATTTCAAGGTCGGTTTTTCTTTGATTATTGTACCGTAATTTTGGCTTCCACCCACTTACCAAATCATGCATTCCGATACCTATTTTTTCCGCAAAATTATTGTACGTAACACGAAATTCTTTGTTCTCTTTGTTCTCAACGGGCTTGCATAACCCGGAATTTTTCCCCTTTGAAATCAAGATGCTCAGCACTACTTTGAATTTTGTGTAATTTATCTACTCCCGAATGATCTCAATATTGATGCCAAGGCCGTAATCTAGTGGGTGCGCATTTTGCGCACTCATGACTGTCTCGGGATTGCGCTGTCGCGCGTATTTCGAAGTTTCATCAATTGTTTCTTTTCCACAAGTTACGTCACAAACAGTAAGACGACAAAAAGAATCTCCGCTACGCCAAAATCAGCCGCTAAGTAGAGAGCAGTACTGCTTATGATTCATTTTCATTTCATTGTTCATTGTCGGGTTATACATAAAAGTAGAGAGAAGAAAGAGAGACTTGCCGCTTCTCCGTGTCCTGGGGGGGGCTCCACCACTTGTATGAATCTGACTTGTTGAGTCTACTAACCTTTTCTTATTTGGGGGGAATTATGTAAAACGACGAAGAAAGGGCCACAGGTTGGCTCGAGTCGATTTTCTTGTATTTACCAATATTTACTGTATGTGATAACTGTTTACTAACCATTGTTCTGTTTTGTCTGTAAGTATGTATCTGTGGGGTTTGTGATGGGTAACTTCTGGGGAATTTCAGGCGAATGCGTTAGAGATACTTCTTCCTTCCAATTGCTTACTGAAAGTATGACCAACTCCAACTTATCTACTTATTGATCTCTCACCTGTTTCTTGTTTATTTATCCACACAATTACTCACCATTTGTTTCTTGCTGATTTCTTTACTTGTTTACCCGATC
Source organism: Anaspis maculata (assembly GCA_949128115.1). NCBI lineage: Eukaryota > Metazoa > Arthropoda > Insecta > Coleoptera > Scraptiidae > Anaspis > Anaspis maculata. The sequence goes on from OX421962.1 coordinate 77,657,419, forward strand.
GTTTCTTTATTGTTTACTTATCTATCAATTTGACTTATTTTGTTTGTAAAATGTGAAAATTAATTGCTAAGCGTGAATATTTTTCTCCAAAGCGTAAGCGAGCGAGTTTCCTTTTGTTGTTACGTAAATAACTCGTGAACGAAACAAACTTTCAAAGAGGTTTAAGCACCGACTCACGCTGATTTGATCAATGCATAACTGGAGTGACTTCTGTGTCATTTCATCAAGACTCATTCACACTCGACTTTTGTTCAGATCAGGGTAAGGGATTTTTTCAGCAATCAACCAGGCTATACGCAGGGGTTTCTTTGACGTGTTCTTTCCATGTGTGCCTGCCAGCGAATACGTCACTTTTTTTTGCTATTAAATTGACAGTTTAACTTGTTTCATGATTGCTTGTTTTGTTTTGTTAATCTGATTTTTTGTTCATTTTATTGTTGTAAATTCTTGCTTTGTCTAAATAATTTGTAATGATTTTTCCTTGTTCCATTTGTCTTTGTATTTTGTTGTTCTTCATTCATGTGGTGTCATTTTATCACTGTCATTTTATTGTTGTGAGGTGTTTTGAGAAAAGAAACAAATTCATTCAAAAACTTTGCAAATTGATTTTCAATAAACATTCATTTTGCTTGTGATTCATTCGCGTTTCATTCAAGAATCAAACCTCATCCCCAACGACACATTCTTATCTCGAGTAAGAACTCACACAACGTATGTAAAAAGGTAAACAACGTTGGGAAGGGAAGGGACAACGACGATCACTGCCAACATCGAAAACGAGGTTACACTACAGAAGTGGTGCCGTGACCAGGGTACACTACAGAAATGGTGCCGTGACCAGGGTACACTACAATGGCAATGTACGGTATTGTCAGTCCAGTTTAGGTTTTTGATTTTGAATTAATGAAAACAGTGAAAATAAAGACTGTATCTCTATTTTGCCCCCCTGAAATGAGATAATAATAACAAGCACAAGTTGTGCTCAATGTCTATCAAAAAATTCAGCAAAATTGTTCGAATCTCTGCTGCCCAAAAATGACAGTTTAATTTTGATAATGGTCAAGAGGGCGAGAAAATTACCTTCATATGCGTGCTGAGAGCGTGTAAGTCGCGGTACAGCCTGTACTTGTCTTTGCTTCCGCAGATGAACAGCAACAACTTCCTAACTTGCCGGCGCACGGCGGGCGTCTGTGACGTCATCATATATTCACACAAGTATTGGAACCACGACGCATCGAACGCCGTGCTGGTCGGCTCGGCAATTTCCGAGTACTTGTGCACCTGGTAGGGCAGTCTGAGGGCCATTTCCGTCAGAATTTCGGGGTAAGTATTGAAAAAGTCGGGTCCGTTCTCTTTCACGAATTGTTTCAGGAAAAACGGCGTCATATCCGGCGGCGATCTCGTCAGATGTTCCTTGAGCAGGGATCCGGTCATGGTACCTTTGTTGTCTTCAGGATTATGTGTCGTCCAGTAATTGAGCAAGGACTGCAGCAAACTGTTGCAGTAACTGATGATGTTGGCTTTGTGCAGAACAGTCGCGGTTGTGCGCGACACGAACGTGGAATTATCGACAGACGGAACCGGCGCTTGAGTTTTCGAACCGCCAGCCACGCTCTTGTTCCGGCCCATGAACACACTGATTAGCTTCATCAGGACCAGCTGAACTTCTTTTTGATTGGAGCGCACGCAGATGTCCTGGACGTTCGGTTGGCTCAGTTGCAGTTCCAAAATGATCGCGCCCAGCAGCGCGTTGAAGCAGGACCTGTCGCGCTCCGAATGTCCATCCAGATCGGCCGTCAGCTGCAAAACGACTTGCAGGAATGGGATGGCGCGCAGCCCGTCCACGTTGCGCAGCTTCGGTAGGTACTCTGTGAGACGTTCCAGTAGTTGCAGCCTTAAAATGTGGAGTCTCGAGCTGTTCTCCGAATCGTTTTCTTCGGCTTCGGGCAGAACCATTTCCGTTTCCGAGGACTGAGGCATGGGAGCCGGCTCGATGCGCGTGACATCGTGCACGTTGTCGCCGTATGCGGAACTGCGACCGGAAACGTTGTGCTCGCCAGTGATGCTCTCCACGCCACTGCCGCCGCTTTCCGAACCGGCGGCGCTGCCGCCTTGCTCAGCGGGACTGGTGCGCAGAGTGGAACCGTCCGTGGCTGCAGTGCTGCCCTCATCATCCGAACCGGCAGCCGAAGCTGTGGTGTCGCTGAAATGTCCGGCTTCTTGACCCTGAGCACCTTGTCCAGCTTGCGCCACCTGAGCCAGTTCTTCGTTGGAAAGCAAACCGTGACCGCCTATGTCGTGCTCTTGAAGGCTGAGCGCTATCGCCAATTCGACCATGGTTTCATCGTCAGCATCTGGGGGAATATCAAGCAATTGTTGGTAACCAGCAGCGCCACCCAACAAGGCTTCCAAGGGGTTGACGTTGTGGTTATCGTTACCAACTTGGGGCTGTTGATGCAAAGCCATGGCTTCAGCAGCACTAACATCGTACTGTCTGCCGTCCGGCTCGGCGTCTATGTTGCTGGGCCCCGGTTTGACTTCGACTTCCGACGGTTTGGAAGGTGGACTGGCACAACGAGGTGGACTTGGTATGAAAACGCGTCTTCTTTTCACTTTCGGCTTGAGAACTTTGCTCAGCGCCTGCTTCGCACTAAAGGCTATCATGGAGTCTTTACAGAGCAACAACTGAAGGTACACAGCCATAGTGATGTTGCTGTACGTGTCGCAGCTGTTGAACGCATGCACGATCTCGACCAGAGCATGTATCACCTGCTCTGTGTGCTTCAAGCCGGGCACGACGACTGGCGCCAAATTTGGATTTTCCGGATTCAACGAGTGCAATATCCACAAAACATCCATGAGCTTGAGCAGGATGTGTTGAGTCTTCACAGTTTTGGAAACGCCTGCTTTGGGCTCCAGAGGATCGTCCAGGACGACGTCCTGAATGCTGGTGTGCGAATCGGAAAACCTGACTAGATTTTGAGGCCGCGTCACGGCAATGCCGCGCACTATCAATATCAAGCGATAGAAGCTCTCCGCGTCTATTTCTTTCGTTTCTGATTCCGTCATGGCGTTGAGACTGGTCAGAACGTGTTGCAGCAATGCTTGGTCCTTGAAAAATTTGAAATTGCAATAGAGCCAGATTGCTTGCAAATCAAATCAACACGCACACAGGAAAAGAAAAATTAGCACTTACTTTGTAATTGTGGTAAAGCTGCTTAGACGAATGTAGAGATGACAGAAGGGCTTTGGAATGAATCTGGATCAGCGGAGGAGTTGGAAGAGTTAATAGCTGTGTCGCGATTTTCAGCGTCGGCTGCTTGAATTTATCATCCAGAGTGCAAAGAGAGAAGGAACCATCCAAAGCTTCCAGGATGCCGACCACCAGTCTAAATTTAAATTCAATTAGCTTTTGTCTCAGTGGGTAGTATCAATAAAAAATAAGCATAATCATTTGCTTAGATTTTTGAGGAGTTGCTAGGCAGACTTTTCCTGGCAACGCCTATGAAATCCAAGCAAATGCTTATGCTTATTTTTATAAATACTACCTCTAGTATTTTGTACCTTTCATTATGATGAGATGTTTTTCGCATCTTGGAGCATTTATAAGGCTATACTGAGATTAACAAAATACTAGCAATATTGTGAAAAAAAAACCTCATTTCTGAATCTTGCCGCTATAATCGTATGCAATACACCGATAGGTGAGGTGTATTATCGCTACATCGAGGACCTTCACGAGGGGATCCGAGTGTAAATCGAGATGTAAGCGATAATACATCGAACCTAGAGGTGTATTCGTTAAGACAATTAACCGAACAACAATATAGATCTTCCTGAAAAAGTGAGAACTGAATGTTAATGTTGGGTCATTCTGGAGGGGTGCTTCCACCAATGACTTTGGTGGTAAATCATCATAGTCATCCCACTTTTTTGATCATAGTGGAGCGAAATCGGCCTGAAAAGTCGTCGTTTTTTTTTAAGGTATAACAGCACCAAACCTTATAGGTCTTATAGAGAATCAAATTTCACGTATGTATGGTCATTTTGGGGATGATCTTGTAGTAGGGACCTTTTTTATGGGCAAAAAACCTCAAAAATTGAAAATGAGCAGTTCAGCATTCACAACGTTATATTTCTGGATCCAGTTGAGCTATCGGTCTGTTCTTTTTTTAAATAAAAGTACATTGAAAAATCTTTCCAATCTTTACATCACTGACTGAAGATAATTGTTTACGAACGTGTTTATAGAACAATAAACATTATATTGACCAAAAATGCAGTCCCTTTTTGACCATGCGAAGAACTTCATTCCTCGTAAGAATTTTTATATACAACCTGCGAGGAAAATAAAGCCAAAATATGAGAGAAAATTTTAAAGGAAGTTTCATTGATCTAGGCCGTATAGTTTGTCAGTTATGAATTTTTTTCTGGCACATTGAGTTGGAACGTCGCCCGGCGTGTGCTTGCATACAGTAAATCGCCGCAAACGAACAGTAAGCGCGGCACGGCTCCCGTCACTAGGTGTTTATTATGCGGCGATTTACTGTATGCAAGCACACGCCAGGCGACGTTCCAACTTCCAACTTAAGGGTGCCCTTACCATAACCTAAAAGCAGCTTGTGTCACTGAATGACTTCATATAACTCAGATGCTGCAGCCTGGTGACGGGAGGCGAAAGCAACGTGTACGCTGGTTTCACAGAATAGAACTTGCACAACTGAACTACTGCTATTGATTAACAGATGGCGCGAGATGCTCCAGCAACATGTACACTGGTTAATCATAATAGAACTCTTACCACTGAATTACTGCTACCGATCAACAGATGGCGCGCCCGCACATGCCTGTAATGCACGAACTTCAAAATTAATATGGACTGCCAGTCACCCGCATTTTTGGCCTAAAAAACAGCACCGACATAGCGTGCTGTGAGGCCGCCGCATGAACTTGGCCGCCGTGATAGCCAACCCTGACGTTTCCAAGGATCCTGACAACTTCAGAATTTGTCATTGTGACAACTACTATTAAACGTTCTATTTCTTCAACGGCCCGCGGAACCGCCTGATGCTACCGCCGCCATCGGCTAGCCGTCTATTGTTGGCTATCGTTATCAACCTAAAATTGAGTTGTCATTACCGTGAGAAACCCAGAGGACCTCACAGTGGATAAAACGACGATGGAACCCAGTCGATGTGGCAAAAAGAAGCAAGAACAATCCTTGTGTCATCCAGGCTCATCGAAGGGGGAGTCATGGGGAATGGGACCGGCTTCATAGTGATCGTCCTTGAGTTGAGGCCGCCGATGTGACAAAGTGACGGGCCTAAGAGGCATTGTGTCGACGCTGTCGTCGACCTAAGTAGCGTTGTGACTGCTTTCGGTCTTTCGGATTTGCGGAGGACGATAGGCAACGAAGATTGTGATTGATCTAGAGAAGAGCGCCGGCGAGCGGTTGGATGTGGTGGTGGTGAAGGTGGTGGTTGTGCTGTGCCGGTAGTGTTAGGTGGACGAGCTGTTGCTTCTTGATGAATGATCTCTCGAATATAAACAATTTCGTGAATTTTTGAGTATTTTTTCTGAAGAATCAGACTTGCCCAACGATCTAAAAAGTTTTATTATATTGAATTATTATACTGCACATGTCCTGTTTTTCTCAGCCGAGCAATCCTTGTTAGTAAGGCTACTCTCACAATAATTTCAGGAGTAGACGCCAAGTGGTCTGTCTGCGCGGAGTTCGTCTAGTGTACCTACTAGGTAGTTGTTGAGTTTGGAGGTTATCCGGCCGACCCACAAACTCAAACGACGACCCCGTCGCGTCGTAAACCTTCTTCTGGACAGCCCTTGGGGTATTCTCTTCCCCTTCGTGCAACACAACAGGATATTGTAGTTACTTGTTATCACCAAATCTTTCACTTGCCGATCAGTTGGTTTGTGAACTTGATTCTTTGAACATTTTTCACTTCAATTTGGTCACTTTTGACGCGGTAAATAGAGCCTTCAAGTTTTTAATACTATCACAACAGGCTATAACTGGCAAGGAAGAAGGAAGCAGGGGATAGTTTAACATCACGATTCAAAAGATTGACGTTAGATTGTCATCATGACTGATACAGTTGCAGTGGATGACATTCAAATTTTCAAATGTACGAGCAGAGCCATCTGTCTCAGGGTAGCTAAACTGACCATGACCTGGAATCGGTAAAAAATAGGAATCGCCCAAAAACTTATCCTTCAATGCGACAGAAAATTCGGCTCCACTGCCGGAACTAAGCGGTTTCACGCTGAACCAGGAAAGGAATTGCCAAAGTCATAGCAGTGAAAGAAATTTGAATGTTGAGGGTACACTTTAAGATGCATTGCCTTTTTTGTGAGGTCTTACAAACTGAGAAATTCAGTAATAAGCATTGAAGTTTCTGAATTTTTTCCAGATTCTTGGAAATAAATCATGTTTCATCAACCAACTGAAGTATTCTATTTATACTCATGATTTTTATCTACATGTAGCCATCTTCCCCGATTTTTTCTGTTCAACGGTTACAAAGAAAACTGCTCTTTTCAGTTTGACATTTTTAGGCTAAGTAAGGGAGCCCTTAATGCGCCAGAAAAAAATTCATAACTGACAAACTATACGGCCTAGATCAATGAAACTTCCTTTAAAATTTTCTCTCATATTTTGGCTCCATTTTCCTCGCAGATTGTATCTGAAAATTCCTACGAGGAAAGAAGTTTTTCGCATGGTCAAAAAGGGACTGCATTTTTGGTCAATATAATGTTTATTGTTCTATAAACACGTTCGTGAACAATTATCTTCAGTCAGTGATGTACCATTGGAAAGGTTTTTCCATGTACTTTTATTTAAAAAAAAAGAACAGACCGATAGCTCAACTGGATCCAGAAATATAACGTTGTGAATGCTGAATTGCTCATTTTCAATTTTTGGTTTTTTGCCCATAAAAAAGGTCCCTACCACAAGATCATCCCTAAAATGACCATACATACGTGGAATTTGATTCTCTATAAGATCTATAAGGTTTGGTGCTGTTATACCTTAAAAAAAAAAACGACGACTTTTCAGGCCGATTTCGCTCCACTATCAGGTCAGGTCAAGTTTTTGTCAAGGTTTTGGTCAGGAACAAGTTTCAATCTCGCGTGAAAAATCTACGTTTTGAGACTTAATCCCACATTCGTGAAAAATAAAATAAAAGGACCCCATTTAAAACTTACTTTTCAAGCTTCGTCAGCGGGACTACGGCGTTGTTACTGGCCTCTGTATCATTAGAAACCGCATTCAAAGGTTGTGCAGCTGTATTCGAGTTGGCGTTGACGGCTTCCTCGTTCTCTTCCGGCCATCCGAAAGAATCTTTAGTCTTGCCGTATCTATACCGAAGAAGTTATTATTGTAAAAGATGAATCTGAAAAGGCTCAATGAACTTACACTTTAATGCTGTCAACCATGGTCAGAGTTTCGGCGTCCTGAGAAGGTCCGAACATCACAGATAACTTCTTGTCCGCCTGCAGGCTTTCTTCTCGTGAAAACGGTATGTCGTACCATCGACTGCGGGTGACACTCAAAGAAATGATACGTCCGAACACTTCCACGAAAGATGGCGCCCTCTGCACATCCTGACTGCCAACGAGCACCCTTAATCCAACCATGACCATGTTGCTGTCCGAATTGGTGATTTCTACAGTGAACCCCAGCGGTTTGTTGCACGCGACGTACAGGCCTGTGGCGTTCAAGCGGTGCTTCAGCTGCGCCACGTTGTAGATCTGCAGCAGATCGTTTCCGCCAATTTCTACATCGTTCATGACCTGACAGTGTTCGAAAAAGTCGACCGGGAAGGATACAGAGTTGGAAGTTTTGCCAGACTTGACGACTTTCTTCTTTTTCGGTCTGATCGAGCTGGGGATAGTCGGCTGGATGTTGGATGACATCCAATAACCGGTCTGTTCCATGTTGGCGATGCTCATCTTGAGACTGCCGTCCTCGCACAAAAGCATGAGAGTGGTTCGCAGTTCACTGCCAGAATAGTGACGGATGGCGACCATGTCCATGATTTTAGTTTTCGGCGGAACAGACTTCACTTCTTGTATGTATATCGTTTCGGGGGTCAGCATCAGAATGACAGGGTTATTGCTGGATTGCAGTGCGCAGCATATAAGTCCGGGATGATTGGGAATTTCAGTCCATTGACACAAGGGTTGTGGGGCAGAATTCCTCGAGCCGTTGCTTTTCGTGCCGGTATTCGCGGGTGGGTTGAGTGTTATCGGGAAAACGACAGTCAAACAGTTACTCTTTGGTGTGATGGGAGATATGAAGCTTTTTCCTTGAGCGTAGCTGTAGAACAAGAGGCCGAGAGTATGCGAGTAGTAAATGCTGACGCCACCTCCAGCCACTTGCCCGTTTACGTCGGTCACATCCAGATGGAACACCTCCAAGGTGTTGGTGACGTAGAACGAACCGTGCTTCGCTGAACTGTCGTCGTTCAAGACTTCAGTGTAGATGTGTCCGGGAGACGACATGAGCAATATGTGGTAGGTTTTATCGTCGTACATGAAAGTGCAGTCGCGGATCTTGCCGCTGGGTACCAAGAAATAGTACTGGGGACTCAACGCGTCCGAGCCCAGATCGTAGATTTTGACGAAATCAGCTGTGACTAGTGCAAGTTTGGTTTGTGAACCGGGCAACCAGACGGCTTTGATTATAAAATTACCGGTTTCCAGCTGAGGGTGGAGTACCAAATGATCAGTGACAGTTCCACTTGAAGTGAAAGTGAGCACGTGACAGTCTTTCAACCCGCAAACGGCCAGGAAATCTTCGTTGCATAAATTACTACTCAGTGAGAGAACGGTGAACGGTATGGGTGCCGAACCCAGTTTGGATAACGTCAGTTTTCTGGTGGCCGAATCGTTTTGCTTCAGCAGAGCCGAAAGCTGTAGCACGGTTATTTTTCCTTTTTCGTGCGACACCGCGAGATGTTGTCTTCGGCCGTGCGTTGATGTCATGCAGCACATTGCAACGCGCCTGATTATGTGAGCGGAAAGCAACTGGCGGATGGTTTGACCTTGTTCTCCAGCATAGCTCATCCTCACGTTTTCAAATGCACCTTCTTGTGAGCCCACAGTGCCCAGCATCAATTGATCAGTGTACTGGTACTTCTTATCCGCCGAGTGCAACTGAGTTAAAGCCTTGACGGCTCTGGAGTAACAACCAACAGGCGAATTTAACTGACACGCAACTTCAACTGAAGAATTGAGCGCATTCATGAAGTCTATCAGAGTGGTAATGATTGTGCTGGTGCCCAAAAAATTGACAATCCAGTCTTTCGAGTTTTGCAGTTGCTTGATGTTGTGTTTTCTTTCGCGGGGTTTCAGTGACGGTGCGTTCGACGGTGACGAAGTTCGCCTGCGCAACGAACTGTGGAGTTCGTTACCAAAGTTTTCGTGAGAAGCATTGGCGTCGACGGTTGAGGTGCGTTTAACCAGAGCCTGACAGGAGCTGTCTTCTTTCGCTCCGCAATCGCAAAAGAAGTTGCCGTATTTGGCGTAGCTCAAGTCGTGACCTTTATGACAAACACGTGCGCAAACGGAGCACACGCCAACTCCATCCAACATTCGACACGTGTGACAGTGGTACCAGTGCTGGTTCATGAACTCTTTCTGTGTGACCGTAAAAGTGCACAGCTTGTTGCTCAAAGAATCTTCGTCGCTATCTTCTCCGCTGTCTTCTTCCTCGTTAGGATCGTCCTGCCATTCCGAATCCATATCCAGTGGTGTTTCGCCCTCCCAAGGCGGACTGAGCGGGCGGAAATTGGAATGGGACGCCTGTATTCCGTTTACTACATCGCTGATGTAGTCCAGAATACAACATCCAGCTTCGAACATCTTGGTACAGTCCCCTTCTTTCGATCCGAGCTTTTCTAACACCTCCTTTTGCGAAACGTGCCTGTTGCACAGCTCCACCCACTCGGCCGTGGCGGGGAACAACGCCATGTGGCCTTTACCGGAACCGGCATCGGCCAGCATGGTCATCACAACCATCAAGTCCGTAAATCCCACTCCTTCTAGGGCAGGTGATAAAATGTACGAGCCAAGAGGTATCAATGCTTTCAGTATAGTCGATGCGACTTCTTCGGAGACATTGCTGTTTTGCTTCACTATGAAACTGGTGAGTGCTTGCAACAGCTGTGAATTTTCTTGTATCAACGATTTTTGCTCGTCGTTGCTGGCGGCACTTGACGCGTTCGATTCGACAATGCTCCACTTCTCGCTTGCAGCTTTGGCTATCGTTACAGTCGTAGCCGGCGATTGAGCCGATGGTCCAACTATGATCTGCCTCAACCAAGCTTGCAGCTTATCCACCTCGACATTGGCCAGCTTACTCATACTGCTGCAGAGGTAGTTCAAGCTTGGATCAGTAGAGCTCTTCTCGGCAGCCTGGAACAGCTTATTGAAAAACTGCAAGACTTTTGTACTGTACTGCTGCGACATCTGCGGACTAGACACGGACATCAAAACCTTGACCAAGTCTTTGTCGCTGGTGAAGAAGCTTTCTAGAGCTTGACGTCCTGAAGACTTTTCCAAAATCTTCTCGTAGAATTTCAAGCAATTATGCAGGATCTGTTCGTTGATATCTGAACTGTAGTTTATGATGAGCTTGTAGGTGTGATGCAACACTTGGAGGTACACGCGTTTTTGGTGTTCATCAGTTTCCGTGTCGCCGATCATCTTATCAAGCGTTTTGGAAACGGTATCGTGCAAGTATTCCGTTCGCGTGTCCAGCGTGATGCTCACCAACATTTCTATAGCCTTGTTCTTGGTGTCGGTGTTTTCAATCTTATGAGCATGGTCGCAGACGAACTTGACGTAGCTCTGCAAGAAGCGCCTCAAAGACAGATTTATCGTGAACGGGCTGTTCATGGACAACGTCGATATGTGAGTGTCTATGATCTTCAAGATGTAACTCTCAGACGGAATGATTTCGTTCTGATACGGAGTCGAAGACAGTTCTTCCACGACAGACGAATTCCATTGTTGTTGCACCGACGATACGGTCGTGGGCAGAAGCGCCATCAGTTCGGTCGACAAAGTACTAGTTAAAGGATTTCGATTCGAAGCAATGGCCAAGACGTCTTGGATGCTGTCGAAATTTTGCGGGGTGCTCTTGGGTTCGCTCTGTTCGGTTATGGTGTGTAACAACGACCACCTGGTGCAGTGCAAGATGGTCTGCGTCAGTTTCAAAACGTGTGGGAACAGATCCTGCACGTAAGTCGTCGTGGATTCGCTCGAGCCGGCTTCAGGATTTTCGTGCTCGTCCAAGCTGACCTGGACTTTGGAAAGAAGACAATCTAACAAACACAGATGCCACAGCGGTGGCAAATTCTCCTTGAGAACTGCGCCTTTTTTGACGTCGGGCATGAGCGATAAAATGCAATTCTTGCAATTGTCGACGTCGTACTTCAAGTTGTTGACGCTATCGCCTACGCCCTTCAACAGCTTGTCGATGTGTTGGGAGTACAATCCTTGTTTGGTCAGACAGTCTTTCAACCACCTGCTGAAATTTTTATGTGCAGATCGTGGGCCCCAAATAAGGGAATGCAACATCAAAGATCCAGCGGACAATCGCTCTTCAGATTCCAATTTTTCCATGTAGACAACTGACGGTGGAAGCAGTTGCAGTAGCCTGTGGAAACCGAATATTATAGAATTTCATTTTCATCTTTGTTTAGCTCTAGTTATATGTACGAACTTGAGATTGGAGCGCATTCCGGCCTGGCAGGAACGCGTTTCAATCCTGCGTGAAAGAGTATGCGTGTAAAGGGGACTCTTGCTTGACAAAGTGATAACAAAATGAGTCTTTCTTGATGAAATGCCTCCTAAATTTTTAAACAAGCCAACTTGCGATTACCACAGGCGATTCCAATGAAGTTTTTATTGTCTGCTAGCTCAATCTTTTAGTTGCATATATCTTTTGTTCATGCGATGAAGCACAAGAAAAGCTTCGCATCAAGTTTCACAAAGTTACTCCTAAAAATTTTGACCTTAAGAACATATTGGTGTTATTTTCAAATTTTAATTAAATGTGTCTACAGGTTCGCAACGAAATTGCTCATAGCAAATTCACAATGAATGAAATACGTAAGGAAAACATGGGAAATCTGTACAAAAAGTAACCATTATTCGCTTAGTAGAGCTTCTGGAAGATGTAAATGCAGAATCTACTGGGGATTAGATATGAGCACTACACGAACATGACTGACGTTTGTTGGAGACATTCGCTGGTCCTATTTTAAATTTATGGCCACTTTTCGTAAAGATCCTTTACAGCCTGTCTATAATGGCCGCAGAACGCAAGCTACGCAAAGTGCGAACTAATCAGGTACCAGCAAAAGGCAAAGAGTCCTCCTTTTTTGATGCAGATGGTTTCTCAAGATGATTTACCTCCAACAGATCGTAAAACAGTACTGCGTGCTGCAAAGTCCCAGGAAGGTCATCTTTGAAGCGCCAGTGCCGGCCGTAATGTTGGTAATATTTAGAATCTCTATTAGTGCATCTAACAACAATGGATAACGCAGCTTATCAGGAGTTCCCAAGATGAAATTGCAAGCAAGTCCGTCCAACTTTGGCGTATCCTGATTGTTGATTTCCAAAGTGGTCAAAACGTAAAATCGCGGTTTCATCGAGAACTCGCTCATCGTGGAAATTTTTCGATAATTTTCTTCTATGTCTTGCCAAGCGGTGTATTTGCGATTCATATTATCTTTATCTTTATCGACTGGATTCAAATTGGTTGAATAAAACAAGTTCCATTGCACCTGAAAAAAAAGTTGAGTAGAAACTCTACTTACTTAGGAGTCAAGAAGTGCGTTACCTGTTCAAGTAATATTGCTGGAGCATCATAGAGGTGTTTCATGATATAGTCAAATAGCAACAGAAGCCTTGAAAGGTGCAACAGCTGGAAGTCTTTGAGGGCACCCCGTGTTACTTCCGCACATCTCAAGACTCCGCCGGCGAGAAGAAGGAGAACGGATTTCTTCTGCATGAGATTGAGAGAATGGAACAGGTAAAGAAGAACTTGAGCGTGTTCCACGTTCAAATCTGAAACACAGCAATTTAGATCTCGCTAGTGAGCAGAAATCTGGTGGATACAAACCTTCGTTTGATGAGTCATTGTTTGGTTGTGGTCCATTAACAACGTTTTCGATAAAAGTATTGACTAGTCTGTGCCAAATTGATATAACGGATGCTTCTTTTTCGTTTTGTGGTCGCAAAAGTAACACTTGTGCTAGAACAGACAAGGTTCTCGGATACACCTGCAAAGGCCAGGCATGTGGCGAATCGGTATTCCACGGCGACACTCCCAGATGATTCAGAAGACATGCTTGGAGCGAGTTCAGGTTCTGATTGGTGATCAAATTGTGAGTGAACCGCGTCAGAGCACCCGAGAATTCGCAATACAACTGACCCAGGGCGGCTCCGAAATAAGTAGAAATGGCACCGACTTCGGTACGCGACGTTTCGCGGTCCAAATCCCGAATGATGGCGGCTAGGATGATCATTTGCTGTTCGGTCAGGCCGTTTTTCACGTACCTGGCAACGTAAGAGCTCTTGGTGCACAGTAAATGTTTGTTCATGAACACGAAGATGTTCGTGGCCAGTGTGATGTAGCCGTGAGCCTCGCCTTTTTCAGGTATCAAAGAATGAGAACCGTCCGCCTGTGCCGACTTCGTTTCCAGATTGTCTGATGTCGAGGGGGTCTTGGATTCGGTGGATTCCGGAGGCGCAAGCGTCTCCTCGAACCACTGACCCAAGATCGGCTCGCTGTCGTCATCTGAAGAAACGTCATTGGCTTTTTAAAACTCGATACAAACCGCTTTTTATCATATCAACATCATGCACTGGATATGAAGATACTGAAGAGAAATCTTACCGTCATCTATGGAACTTTCATCGGAAACAATAATCATGTCTTCGTAATAAGTTGTCGAATCCGACTGACTGAAAGTATCACCTTCAGGTGGATCAAGGCGCTTCAAAGAGCATGCTTTGCCATAGCTGACTATGGCCAAATAAAACAGAAAATTGTTCAAAGGCGCTGCGCTTAGAACCCTCGCTACGCGTTGTAGAGCCGTGAATTGTCCCATTATAGCAAGAGGAGCTGGTTCGATCTAGAATAAACTCGGCGTGTATTTGGTAACTTGAAATGATATAATCAATATTGTGAAATTACCTGACCGATGCTGCCAGCACCGCCGCAAGCTTCCAAATGTAAGTCTTCAAACAGTTCAGTCAATAATGTTAAAGCTTTAGCAGCAATGGCCACTGATAAAACGCCAAAGGACTGCTGGAATTTCTGCAATCCTGACCTGGCCGTCGAGCTGGAATCCCTCGACTTGCAAGGACTGCGACCTTTCTCGTCTCTTTCTCGAACATGCGGAGTCTTTTCCGCAGCCAAAGCTGTGCTAGCAGTCAAGTGGGCCTGCAGTCCAGAAACCAGAACCCAAACTCCCGCCAAGAGATGGTTTTGGTACACCTAGAGCATGACACCAGTTACTCCTGTTGCGTTTAACTGAGAGTGTTATCAACTTACATGTCCACCAGCTCTGGTCGAATTCTTAATTGTATTTCCAATGAATGAGTACACATTGAGCGCCTCTTCAACCAAACTGACGGCATGATTGTCAAATTCGTCTTCTTTCAGTCCAGTCTGACTCTGTTGAGCGGAACACTTCGGAGAAATTACAGCGGCCGTGGACAACACAGCACTAGCCGCCGCCTGGCTTACGGCACAGTGTAGCGCTGCCATTCCTAAGCTCGACAGCTTGTCTAGTTTACTTGGAGTCAAGGGTTCTAACACTGGCAAATTTATTGCGGACATTGCTAGTTTTATTTCAGAAATATTTGCCGCGACACTGAAAAAGAATTGCCATTCAAATGTAATACCGCAATCGTTTTTATCCAAATCGTGAAACAAACCTATTTTTCAAGGCTGTAGCTTCGGCCTGGTTCGTGGGTATGCTGAAAGGTTTGCCAGCCAGAGCATCTTCGACTTTGGTTCGTGCTTTTTTCAGGGTTTGTAAGCTCAAGCACAGATCTATCAATGTGTCACCAGCTCTGAGAGCCTGGAGACTTTCCGCGTTAGACAGTTGAAATAGTTTCTGCAAAATTGATTTGGTAATTTGAAAATGCTAACAATTTTTAAATTAAGCGTCATTACGTTGATTTCTGATGTAGGATCACTACCGGAGGCAACGTCCGCCAAATTGGGAGAGGCCGGACTTCCATCTTTGGCGCTGACAGTTGTGTGACCGTCCCTCAAGGGTAAAGTGAGCTGTTCAAAGATTTCCATGGACAGGTCGGAGCGAGATTTTGAAGATTCTTGCTTGTTAGACGTCTCTTTTTCAGCACCTAAATTGCAGGGTAAAAGGGAATCTAGGTAAGTCAATTGGATTGAACATAATTGAATTCAGTGCTATTCCAACGCGTGAAATGAAATGATTTGATTTGCTGATTGTAAGAAATCGAATCAAGATATCAAGCTAATAGAAGCAAATATTTTTGCAGCAACCAGTGCTTATAACAGCCTCCGAATCTAAAGCCGTTTAAAAGTCGAATTTTAAAGCTGGGATTTATACAGAGTGGTCCATCTTTCCGTAATTCTTCCATAGCGGGCTTGCCGTTTGAAATATTGAAACCCCAAGCCAAGGGCTCAAGATTGGTTCATCAAAAGCGCTCAAGTCTGCGTTGGCGCTCGAGTTACGTGATTCTCTTGTGAAAACATGTGGCCCTAATATGGTTCTTTCATCGTCAATATTTGCCCCAGAGAAACGAGATGGGTCTCAAAGTTTCGTAATGGATAGTTCCTTTGACGACAAGTTGAATCCAAGATTCCCCCCCCCCTCATTATGCCAAAGTTGAAGAAAAATTAAGACTTGTCGGCGTTCTTGGATTTTTAAGGGGCTCCTGGATAAATTTTGTATCGACTATTATCTCGAAATGCGCCTTGTGGTGGGGTTATTTATCATACCGAATTTCGTCGCATAATACATGACTGCATTATTATAGCAAAAAAAAAATAGAGAAGTCGTGAAAATTTCAGATGTTGTTCTCTTTCTGAATTTTTTGAGTTCCAGAAAAATCCCAGTGAGGGCTTTTTTCTAGAGATGTCAAAAATCCAAGAGGCGAAAATTACGAACAACTTCAAATGAGGCTCAACTTTTCTTAGTATTTCAAGTATGGACAGTTATCTTGAGACTGCAATAAATGTTGAGAATGAGAATGAACAACTGAACAGTTTGGAACCAGACACGATAAAAAATTGCATAGTGCTGCTAGAATACTTCCATTTTTTTTTCCATCAAGTGCATATTATACGCACTAACGCACTAAAAATTCGCCAAAACCTCTGAAAAATACGGACGCCCTGAAATTTTGATACTCTGTTCAGAATTGAATTTCCTATTACATATCCAAAATCGTCAAAAATTGTACCCCAAGATGTTGAGTTATTGGAAGGGGAGTTGAAAATTGCAACTCAAAATTGAGGGGATGAAACCCGTCAATAGATTGGATGCATCTTCCCTCTTCGTCGCTGAAATTTTAGCAATATAGCAGCCTTCATCCACGGGCACGACTTTTTATGATCGTTTCCGATTGCAAAGACGAATGACAATACGCAAGTTTATACAAAAGAAAATACGCAAGCTTCGTATACGAAATTCGTGAACATACGGCGTGCTCCCCGCACTGAACTTGAATCTGATGTGTGAATTCGGATGAAAACAAGTTCGAACAAGTTAACTTGGAAAATACTGTTTTTCTTTGACAATTTTCCTTTTCACCGTTAGAGGTGTTCATCTTTGAAAATATTTCAGGGGCCATTGGATTGAAGTGTAGGTATTCTTTACGAAAATCATCCACTCGATGTATAATTTTGTTTTTCGACATCAAATTTTTTTAAAAAATTAAGATAAAATAGATGTTTTCCTCCTTCTCGGCTCATCAGCGCCATAGGAGCGCCATAGTTTTTGCGCCTTTCATTGATAATAGTGAATGATTACATAGGAATAACAATATATACGCAAATTTTTCAACAAACACAAAACATCCATGACTTACCGGGATTCGAACCCGCGCCATCCGCACCACAGACGGCAGACGACCAACTGTGCTACGGGGCCGTCTGTAGGGAATTCAATTCTGCACAGATCCTCGAACTTTCAGAGATGAGTTATTATTTTTTCAATTGTTTGAGCTAATTTCATCCAAAGGTGCATGCTTTACTGTTCTGGTCATTAGTAGACGCCGGCTCAGTTTCAAATAGATTTTTTAATTTCCAAAAACAAAATTATACATCGAGTGGATGATTTTCGTGAAGAATGTACTTCATTCTAATGAACGGTGAAATATTTTCAAAGATCAACACGAGGATGAACACCTCTAATAGTGAAAAGAAAAACTGTACTTGCACATCGGATTCGAGTTCAGCAGATTGAATTTAGTCGGAAAAGATACCAAACTAGTGATCGGTTCTATACGGTCAGGAAAACAAGAGGAACCACATAGCCGAGCTTCGCCCTCCCCACGACCCCCCTTCAACAATGATCGACACTTTTTGTGCCAAAATGGTATCAACGGGATACCATTGCGCGTCGAATTTTGATATCGAAACGAAAAAACAGGCAAATGACTCAGAACGGCGTGTGGAATGATAATCTAAAATAAAATTTACGGATTATCCAGAAATTTTTGCAAAAAAAAATAAGAAGGAACAACGCGTTCAAGGAACAGTTTCAGTTTCTGGATGTTGTTGTATTGTTGGTTGCCTACATCACTTCAGTGGAAAATGAGAGCAGGTATGGCGGTACGGGGTACAGTGACTCATGATCAACAAAACAATGTTGCGAAATGTTGTGCGTGGGATTGAGATGGGCACCGCATAGAAGAGTAGTACGACGTAAGCAATTCAACTGCAAAGAAACTATAAGTGTGATTGTAATTTCCCTCGTAATTTCTCCCTCGGTCGGGACTAATCATCGTGAGTAGAAGGCAACAGAGTTTGTTTCGTGGTTGTAAAAAGTGTTTACAATGTAGCCCTCAAGTGTACTCGACCCGAAAGGCCTTTAAAATGAGGTATCATTCGACCCCTGTTCCCATTTGAAAATTTGGAGGTAGTAGTTACCACGCTTGAGGGGCTGATATTTCAAGATTGAATTTTACGTCAAAAGATCGTCCCCCTTGAAAGAAAAATCGACGGGTCTCGGGAAATTTCCTAAATTTCACCTAGCAAAAATTTATTTAAAGGGGCTCGTTTCCAATGGAACACCCTGCATCTTATAATAGCAAAGATAAAGAAGTAAATGTTAAAGAAAAGATGAGGGTATAGAATTGGCTTTTGATTGTACCTGACTACTGTCGCTGATACAGGATAGGATGATATAGGATGTCCTGAACTGAGTCTTGAATTCAAGGAGAAATAAAAAATCATTGAGATCATCATTGTAACATGTAACACCCAGTACCCAGTACCTATACATTTGTACCAGTACTGATGCACACAGTGACATCCTGAAGGATCAAGCTATAATTCAAAATAAAAATTATCTAAATTAGGCGGATGGTTCGGAAAACAAAAAAAACAATTTGACGCGAAATTTGCGCTGCGTTAATTTTGTGCGTCAGTGCATGTTTTCTGGAGGAAGGTGAAGTCCACTTATTTTTCGATTTTCTATCAATACGCGAAGTTACTGCAAACTTTATCAGAAACCGTCTAAGTACCTACTATACTAACAATTTCATCAACTTGTAATAAATCTCCCTCTCCTTATTTTAATACAAAACCAACCATAACCAAGTACTTTTACAATGGATAACAACAACTAGGACAACAACAATATAAGTAATATATAATAGGTATGCAACTGACGATTCATTAGAAATTTCTAGAATAAGAAGTTTCTAGAAGTCTTTGTACGTAATTTCTTATTCGCTCAGAATAATAATTATGATATTTGGTAGTGAGATTTAACTGAGTAATGGTATTTCAAATTAAGAGTTTCCACTTGTTCTTTAACTATGCAGTATGAACCTGACACTTTCCTTGTGAGCTGGAGGTGAAACTTAAAAAACATTCGTTCTCATGGGGAAAAAAACTACCTAAGCAGATTATAATAAATATATCCGGCAAAAACAAAAATGCACAAAAAGTAAGATATGTAATTTACCAGATAAATCAATAATAAGGGTAAAAACTGCGACTTTATAAACGTTATCTTTTTGTTTGCATGCTTACTATGAATGCAAAGGAAAATGTTTCATTTATTTTAGTATAACAGGAAAATGACAAAGTTTCCACTGGTGTCAACAGTTTTCTCTTAATTCTTTTAAATCTTTGATCATTGTGAAAAAAAAAGAATGCATTGTAAAAATGGAGATCAGTTCTTATTTTATACATGATGACTCTACAATTCTCTCAAGTTACAATTTGTGATGACCATTCAAAGTAAATAAAATGCTAATACCTAATTGTTGTAATAAAAAAGAGGAAGGTGTGGAGGTACAAAACAATCACATGACTTCCCGAGAGCATTGGGACTGCACTTTGCGCAGTTTAAACAGTTTTCTACTGACCTGGGGGATTGGTGGCGACATGCTGGGGCAGATTCTCGCCCTTCATGATGTCCACTAGACAAGACACTTCGTCTTCGGGCAGGGGATTGGGTCCGTAACACAACACTTTCACTGCATGTACGTATGCACGAAGTTCAGGGTTATTTTCCACAGTTTTAGAGTCACTATGAAGGGCATGGATGTGGTTCACCAGATATTTGAGCAACACTCGGCAAGCAGCAACAAGGGTGTCCAGATAGGTAGTGGAAACTAAATAAGACACATTATCAATAGTGAGCATTGCACATTGCAACTTGTGTTGAAACGGAAAACGGATGACGAATCTAAGGGGGTGCGAATGCGATACTTACGTTTAGGTACGCAGCTGCTGATACAATCAGCTGAGAGAACCACAAAATTGCTGAAGAACTTCTTGTGGTTTTCTTTATGGCGCAGGATCTCCGGCTCGCTGTAACATGAAGAACGAAAGCTCGAAATGCGTCTTTTTTTATCGCGGGGCGACTCTGGGGTCAACTCCTATTATTACATTGCGTGGTATTCCAGCGCAGAAATGCGGGGGAGTGCGGCGATCAAATTGCGGACAACTCACCATTTGATGATTGTGTGGCACAATTCGATTATTTCCGATTTAGTTGAGCCCTCATAGCGCGGGGACAAAAAAGTTTTCAGCACAGAAGACCATTCCACTCCGCCACTGCTAGCGGCCATTGCATCTGCCATTTGTAATTTCTCTGTGCAATGACAAGTAGAATTTGGTAAAATTTCGCCACGCAAAGTTGGCAGCCCCAACCTCCCGATTCATTTATTACGATTAATTAGCGCAATTAACATTCAAATAACACAATAAAAACACATGACTTCGTAAGAACAACACGATGGCTACCTTCGACTACCATGCGTGCTAATTTTAAATCACAACAATAATCAGAATCCAAGAAAAAACCCCACAGTGGGAGGTTCCAAACCAGGTGGCGCTAGCTGATCTGTCAATGTCAACACTCAGTGTCAATCAACAGTCAAAGTCGTCAAAAAAAAAGTCAGAAATCTGTCACTGGTTTTGGGGTGACGTTTCGGTTTTATGACATTTTGACATTAAATGTAAATCAAATTTGGAAAAGGTATTTGTTTATGTCTCGAGAGCATTATCAGCCAACACACCCTTCCTGAAACAAATACTGTCACCTCCAGATTTCAATGATAGACGGATCTCTCCAGGCTACCACAATTGAAGGTAAATAAGTTGAAGTGCAATCTCTGAAAAGCCTTTTACCAATACCAAAACTTGTTTAGATGGCCACAGCATTTAATGATGCCAGTGATGAGCTCTGGAAGGAATGCGCTCGGTGGCTCACCAGATGGGGAATGCTCAGGCCAGATCACAGAGCCAACTGGCCAGAGGCTGGCATTGCAGACCTTGCCAAGATACTTCGAGATGGGGTGTTGCTGTGCAAGTTGCTCAACAAGATAGATCCGGGCTGCATTGACATGAAAGATGTCAATCTTAAGCCCACAATGGCTCAAGTAATTAATATTTTCTTCACCTACTCAGTACTTTTTCTCACTAAACAAAATACCATTTTTTAGTTCCTGAGTCTTCGTAACATAACTCTCTTTCTCAAGACATGTGTGATAAGTTTTGGTTTGAAAGAAAGTGATTTGTTTGATCCTCTGATGCTTTTCGAGCTTACAAATTTCCACAAGGTACTATGCACTTTATCAAAACTTTCATTAAGCAACAAATGTTTACAAGGAAATGTTGCGTGAGTACCTATAGCCACTTGGTAACTTTAACATAGAATAATGAGTATTTTCTAGTGGATTTACTGCTCAACGTGTCAAAAGTAAAGAAGAAGAAGTCATTTATCAGAGCCTCAAATCTGTGTAAGTATTCATTTTGACCCCTTAGTTTGTGAAATGTTTATACACCCGAACCCCATCAATCTCAACCCTTTACTTAGTAATAGCATGACTGAAATCAACGCAAGTGAGGAGCCCAACTGGCTGCAATTTACTATTCCTTGTCCGAGACCTGAAGACCATGAAGAGGAAGTTTACGATAACTTGTGCTATGTGACTTTCTCGGCTCGCCTGCCAGAGGTTCGCGTCCATGTTTTGTGTTTTGAGTGCACACCTCTGCTGTTTTTGTTCCATTTTTTTTTGTTTTATATTTTCTTCAAAAGATATGTCATTAGTTTCACCATTTACCTTGTTTTGAGGCTGTAGTTAATTGTGCATGGCTTTTTCTCGAAACCCCAGGGAAATTCCTATGATGTCGTCAAGAGGGATGGGTATGATGGTGGATCACGATCCGGTTTGCGACATGACCAGTGAGGAGATCTACCAAGACCTTTGCGTTCTCCAGGGTCCTGTCGAGGTATATTCCTAATATTTATTTTATTTTGAACACATATTTTGCTGCTTTTGCACCATCGCCTCTTGGATATCAAATATCGTTCTGATGCAAAATGTGTTTTTAGCAGCTCCAGCCATCATTTGAAAAAAGGGATTTTGTGATAAAAGAGCTGATGGATACCGAGAAGAATTACGTAGACGTGCTAGGAAAATTACGTAAAAATTTCATGCGGCCACTGGGCAACCAAATGAAGCAGACTGACCACGATACTGTTTTCTATAAAATCAACGTATGTTTTTTTACCTTACTCAAACTTTTTTTTTCTTTTGAAGTTTAAATTCAACAAAACGAGGATTATCATATTTTTCATGCTGCCATATAGTGCGGATGTTAGCAATGGACCGAACCTTGCAAATCGTGATACCGCGATGCCGTTTGGTACGAATGTTGTCTATACCAAAACCTTCACTTTGAGATATGGAGCCATCGCCGAGTCCCATGCAGAACCCCCAGGGCGGCGGATTATCTACCTACCAGGGGCGATTTCCAAAAATAACGCTATCCATTCGATTTTGACGCTGATTTTTGGTCGGATCATAGTATTAGCACAGAATAGTATTAGTGAAAGTGAGTCTCACAAAATTAACGTACAGTAACTGTTTGACATGTCTAACCGGGAGACCGGGTTGCCTACCGTTTCAGGGACAGGTAATGCCAAATTAGCGCGAATAAAATTATACCTCTCTACCTGCGCTTTCAGCTCCGGAAAATTAGTTTTTGAGGTCAAACAAATTCGTATAAGCAATTTCATGACTGTTTCGAATTGGGAATTCAATGCTCTGCAACATATTTTTACGAGCGATGATTCTAGAGAACCCGCAATCTTTCTAGATTTTTCCCATTAGGTCGCAGTGTGCAGGTGCGGAGCTCTGGTGCATTCCAGAACATGCGTGTAGGCTTTTGCCCGTGAAACTGAATGGAGACTCAGCAGTGGGTTAAGACACATCTGTCTATATTGGCGGAGGTGCCGACATACCAGAACACACGGGAAGCACGCGAAAGGTGTGTGATTTTTCAGGAGTCACCTAGAAATCGCATGCCGGGTCACTGTGGAATTAGCTGGAGGACGATGGAAAGTTCGAGAACGTTAGTCATAGGGATATATAAGCACCATGGATCGCTCACACCACCAGTATTGAATGCGAAGTGGTGGCGAGCGGATAGAAGCAAATAATACCTGCGATATTCCCAAGCGTAAATAACTGTTGGCGTGTATTTATTGTAGTACGGAGTAATAACAGTGGGCGTTTTAAAACGATCGTCTCAATTATAATTGAACCCGTACGCGAAATACGTAACAATATCTTGAATCCGCAAGAATTCCCTTGTAGGGTTTTTCTGCATGAGGTCAAAGACCGAAGAAGTTAACATTTTTGAAAATGTGTTATTTTCACTGTGACAGAAAGTTGCATATATCAACAGTCTCTCTACAACATATGGTTCTCAAAACAAAATAGAGCGTCTGGAAGTTGAAGCATTTTTTGTAATAGCGTCGTGCCGTTTGACTCTGAAAACTACAGTAGCGACAAAAAAATTTCAACTGAAGATATCCATTGAATACTTCAAACTAGAACCATTAAATAGTTTCAAACTCTTCGTCTTCAACTGCAGATTTCAAAGTATAGCTTGTGAAAACCCTTTTCCAGTGCATATGCAGGGTGGTTCGGTCCTTCGCGTGCTCTTGTCACAATCGTCGCCGCAGGATCAGACGGAGTCAATAAAGGGGGGAAAGTAAAAACCGCTTGTATCCCATACACTTTCTATTTTCAGTAGAATGACTTTTTGGAGCAAAAATAAAGTGACAAGCTGGGGCGCTGGGAGAATACGGCCGACGGCCGCTGATAGTTTCGCTCCAAAACTTTGCAGGTGCCATCAGGCGTAGCTGTAGTCCCACAGCTTGTCACTTAATTTTTGCTCCAAAAAGTCATTCTACTGAAAATAGAAAGTGTATGGGATATATTTTCGTGACTTTTTACATTGATTTTTTGCAACAATACCAACAATCCCATCGATCGTGCATCGATCTCTCCTGTTTTTCTAACCGTTGCTCCGGTATTGGTTAAGTGGAACATCACAGCAATCCACGACCAATTCCCGGAGCGTCAAGAGACGAAGGTCAAACTATAGCGGTCGCTCATCCACAGGGTATACCAAAGAAACGAACGGAGTTCTCTAAAAACTAGCACATTTCTTGATTTTTGCCTAGTAAAACCTTCGAACACATACGTTACATCCAATAAGGACATGCATTTTTTGCTAAGTTCAAATGAGTTCATTGAATGTAGCTTCGGAGTCATAGCTCACATCTTGTATGATAGCTGATGGTAGGTACCACAAAATCCTTGATTTTTACAGTAGCGGGACATTGGGAGGAATATAAAACGGCTGATACTACGGGAATATTGGAAGAGTGACTTCTTTCAGCGTTAGATTGTGGGTCTAATATTGACTCTCGTAAAATGCTAAAACAAGTCACTGTCGCAACTCTCCCCTGGTGCCAACTCTCACATTCGCTCTAACATCCTCTCGACAGTAAAAATCAACGATTTTGTGGAACTCATTCAACATCTAAGATGTGAGCTGTGACTTTGCAACTGCCCTTGATGAACCCATTCGAGCTAAGTGAATAAATGCATATCGTTTTTGGGCGTAAAAGTGTTTAAAGGTTTTCCCAGGCAAACATGCAAAAATGTGTTAGTTTTGAAAGAGTTCCGTTCGTTTCTTTGATACACCCTGTATATGACTAGGTGAGTGTTCTCGCAATTGAAGCTTCTCAATCTGTAGTTAAGGACGGAGTCATATTGGTGAAATAAGCGTTGCGAAATCAACCCGTCTGGGTTTATTCCTTGACGGATTCTTACCATTTTGGTCTTTTTCGAAAGCTACAAGGATGTACTTTGGTTTGAGCCCATTGGCATTTCCGAAATCCAAAAAAAAAATTAATTTTGACCTTTTAAAAAATTATTTTTGGATTTTGGAAATGCCAATGGGCTCAAACCAAAGTACATCCTTGTAGCTTTCGAAAGAGACCAAAATAGTAAAAATCCGTCAAGGAATAAACCCAGACGGATTGATTTCGCAATGCTTATTTTATCAATTCAACACCGTCCTTAAAGACGAAGAGTTCAAAACTATTTGTGCAGTTCTAGTTTGAAGGACTCAATAGATATCTTCAATTGAATTTTTTCTTGTCGCTACGTTAACTGTAGTTCCAGACGCTCTATTCTGAGAACCATATGTTGTAGGGAGACTGTTGATATATCAAATTGTTCACAATTTAATGGGCCACAAAAAATCATAGGTGCAACTTTCTGTCAGAGTGAAAATAACACAATTTCGAAAATGGTAACTTCTTCGGTCTTTGACCTCATGCAGAAAAGAAACGCCTACTAGGGGATTTTTGGGGATTCAAGATATGTTGCAGAGCATTAAATTTCCAGTCCAAAACAGTCATAAAATTGCTTTATATAAGTTTGTTTGACCTCAAAAACTAATTTTCCTGAGCTAGAAGCGCAGGTCGAGAGGTATATTCTTTATTTGGCATTACCTCCCCCTGAAACGGTACGCAACCCGGTCAGGCATGTTAGACGGTTACTGAGCGATAATTCTGTGAGACTTACTTCCACAAATACCATAATCCGACCAAACATCAGCGTCAAAATCGAATGAATAGCGTGATTTTTGGAAATTTTCTCTGATAGGTAGACAACCCGCAGCCCTAGGGCCCTGCACGGAGCACAGGATTCGGCGATGGCGCCATATCTCGAAGTGAAGGTACTGGTATAGACAACATTCGTACCAAACGGCATCGCGGTATCACGATTTGCAAGGTTGAGACGGCTAACCTCCGGACTAATAACTGAAAATACTATTTCCTGCTTTGTGTTCATAATACCTTCATTATGCTTCTGAAAACTGAAAGCAGTGTCTCAATGGACGTTATTAAAAAACTGTTTTTGGTGACTGTTTCTCTTGTAATAATTATTGGGAACATGACGTCTTGAATGTCACATGCCAATTACACAGTTTTCATTTTTCGTCCATCCACAAAACTGGCCGTTTTTTAAATTATTGAAAAATTGCAACTGAATTTGGAGTCCCCAGGCACACACAAAAATCGCCAGTGTAATGCTACAATCTGAATTTCTGAATAAAGTATTTCATACGAAGTAGAAAAAAATAGTGTGTATATCCCATACACTTTCTATTTTCAGTAGAATTACTTTTTGGAGCAAAAATAAAAGTGACAAGCTGGAGCGATGGGAGAATACGGCCGATGGCTGCTGATAGTTTCGCTCCAAAACTTTGCAGGTGCCATCAGCCGTAGTCGTAGCCCCCCAGCTTGTCACTTTATTTTTGCTCCAAAAAGTCATTCTACTGAAAATAAAAAGTGTACGGGATATAAAGCTGGATTCGGGATGAGCAATTTTTTTGCCTTGGACTAATCACGTGCGAGAATGAATGGACGTAGTTGATCCAAGCCAGAAAATTGCTTCGCTCCGCTGTTCTTCGCCACGAAAAATGGCTCATCATGAATCCAGCTTTGCCCTCGTCATTAAGGCGTATTATCCCACTGCTTCCACAGGGCATTTTTGGCGATTGACCGCTTGGCGTGCCCCAAACAACTCTTGTTATAATGTATACTTTTTTGTTTCATCAGGAACTGCACGATATTCATGCAAACTTCTACAGCGAACTGATTCGGATTAAAGTGGATCCTATGGTAAAACTCAGTGGAATCTTTATGAAGTGGCGTGAGAGATTCTTGGTTTACGGAGGCTATTGCGCCAATCTCACAAGGGCCACAAGTCTTTTACAGGAGCTATGTGATACTGATGAACTGTTCAATCAGGCAGTGATAGTAAGTATATTTTTTTATTTTTCTACGCGTAAGACAATCATTCTTGTTCACTAGAATTGTCATTCTATCGTTAGGTGTAAGACAGGTGGGCCCAAGTGTTACGGTCTGTTTGTTCTGTTCCTCCACTCAATTCTGGGCCAATGTATCGATCTCCTCCATTTTTGTCTTTACTTCTATTTCCCTCAGAAAACTTATATCTGGCGCATTTACTCGACTCTTGTTTTTTTCCTGTCCAAATCTACGATTCGCTTCCATAAGAAAATCATACTAACCAAATTTAACTGCTGGTGAACCGCCAAGTCGATGAAATATCCTGTCGGTGAATTGGAGAGTCAGTGAGTTGACTTGTAGGTGAATCCGCGATTCGGTGAGTTGAGTGTCGGTGAAACGTCCTGTCCGTGAGCTGATTGTCGGTAAAATGTCCGTATTCTAATTATTACGTCTGGCAAAGCAGACCTTTCAATAGATCTTTCTAATTTTACCTGTTAGGGTTTGGCATTGGCGGCGGAATATTTTCGATTCAGAGTTGACAAGTAAAAAGAAATTGTCAGAAGTGACAACCAGTGTGGGAGTCCTGTGGAAAGTGCTGTGTAACGTTTTCTTGAGCTGTGTGCTAGTGCCCTCTGTTTAGTTCATATCGAAGCCCCTAGTCTACTCCGAACGGTTCACATTTGGGCTTGTGTTGTAATCGAACATTTCGAACGTTCATAATGAATGGATTCTAAAGCTTCTAGCTACGGAAAAAATCGCGAATAGAACATTTCTGAAGTTTTTAAAATTTGAAAGAAAAGTCTCCAGTAGGGGGTAGAATTTTCGCGTGAACACCTGTACAACGCCCTCTTGAGCTGTGTACTTGTGCCTGTTTAGTTCATACCGAAACCGTAGCTTCCAGAGTTTGCTTTCAATGGGGCTGAGCGGGAAGAAGAAACTCTGGTTTACATTAAGGTTCATGTTGTATTGGCTGAATGTTCATGGCTGAATTTGGCGGTCAATATAAAAGAACTAAAAATAAGTGTGAATAGAAAAATGTTTCAAAAATACTTTTCTTTATTTCCACTAGACATACGAACAGGAGGACAACAATGGACGGTTCAAGCTGAGAGATGTGCTTTCAGTGCCCATGCAAAGAATTTTGAAATACCACTTGCTGTTGGAAAAACTGATCGAAAACACTGACGTGGTAAGAAAAGGCATTTTTCCTTGAACGTGTTTTTGTTTTTCTTTCACCTTCTCGTGTGTGAAACTATTCAATTACCTACTGAAGAAAATTGCTACTCCTATAACAAGAGTTCCTTCATTCAAAAGGTGAAGCTTATTCCTTTATTTTCAAAAACAAAATTGCTTTGATCATCCAATAATTATGACTTTGGAGTTGTATTCAGGATTGTGAGTTGTGACTGTTAATGTTAAAACTGTACTCTAGAATCACGAAGAATACAACGATTTGAGGAGGTCCCGTGAGGCCATGCTGGACGTGGCCGCCTTCATCAACGAAGCAGCTCGGGACAGCGAACACTTGGCCGTTATAAACAATCTTCAAGAAAACATCGTCGAATGGACGCGCTCGCCTGAGCACAAACTGACTGATTTTGGTCGATTGATCAAAGACGGCGAACTGCGAATCAAAGCTCATGACGATCAAAAAACAAGAAACCGATACGTCTTTATTTTCGACAAGTGCATCCTGATTTGTAAACAGTTGAAGGTTTGACTTTTTGCTATATCTGCCGGTTCCACAAACATATAGTCGGAGAGCTGGCAACAAAAAAAAGTGCAACAGTTTTCTAAAGGCTGAAACTCTGGAATATGTTAGATTACTCAATAACATTCATGAAATGAACAGTCAGTCACCGGTTCATTAGAACCTGCTCAATCGGCAGCCAAAAAAAGTCCGAAATGCCCGAACAGACAGTTCTGACAACGCACAGCTTTGTTATCTGACACACAGCTCTGTTGTCTGACCCACAGCTGTCAGCTGTTGTCTGAGTTACGGCTATGACCACACCTAGGTACTTACCTCTCCTCATTAGATCGTTTCATTACGCAAGGCTTCTCCGATTTTTTCCCCAAATCTGTATGTCGCTACGGGCGATTCATTTGAACCGTAACTCGGACAACAGCTGCAACTGCTGATATATTTGCATCAGACAACAGAGCTGTGCGTCAGACAACAATGCTGTGCGTTGTCAGAACTGTCCGTTTGGGCATTTCGGACTTCTTTTGGCTGCCGATTGAGCAGGTTCTAATGAACCGGTGTCTGACTGTTTATTTCATGAATGTAATTGAGTAATCTAACATATTCCAGAGTTTCAGCCTTTAGAAAACTGTTGCACTTTTTTTTGTCGCCAGCTCTTGGACTAATAGATTAGAGATGGAATCAGTGGAACACCCTAGAATTGGTATATCAAGAGTCATTCAATATTTTGCTTTGATTCTTTTTCACTGATTCGAATCTGCTTCTGTGCGAACTTTTTTCTGAGGAAAGGTTTTTATTTTGTTCTTCTTAACAGCCTGAATAATCATTCATGATATACCCCATAAACCAACGATACAAGCCGTTCCTGTTAATCCTATCTTTAGTCAATGGTTGTGAAACTGACTCATCCAAAATAAGCTCCTGCCAATGAAACTTTTTGTTCAGGGTCAACAATTCGCCTATCGAGACATCATTAGCATACCTGATTATCATGTGGATGAAATACACAATAGAGCCATATTAAATAGGGATGCTCGATGGTCATATCATTTTCATTTAGTGAAGAATGACAACGTCATGGTTTACACCATCTATGTACGAACCATGGAGTTGAAAGATCAAATGATCAAAGCCATCAACGATGCCCTGTAAGAGAGGCTCTTCTTCCATCTGCAGTGTAAATTTGAATTTCTTTTTTTTTTTGGCAGGGATAACATTCATCCGCAGACCATGAGACGTACCAATCACGTATTCGAGCTTCAAACTTTCGATAGGCCAATGCAATGCTTCCATTGCTCAAAATACTTGCGAGGATTGATTTATCAAGGTTACAGGTGCCTTGTGTGCAACATATCTGTTCACAAGAATTGCATCGCTTGTTGTGGCCGATGTGGCGCTCCGCCCCCACAACAGCAATCCACTTTGCCGCCCAGTCCTACAATGAACGGGGATGATCTGTGTTTGCGCGATAAGCTCTGGTTCGTCGGCGAAATGGATCGAATAAAAGCTCAAAACGATTTGGAGCGCCGAGAAAATGGCACGTTTTTAGTTAGGATTCGCCCCCAAAGCGATGACAAGGACAAATATGCTCTCTCTTTGAAGTAAAGCTGTGATTATTGCAAGTAATATTTCACCCAAACGCATTTTTTTTTCAAGGACGAATAATACAGTGAAGCACATGAAGATCTGCAACACAGACACGGTTGGAGAAAAAAAGTACTACTTGTCGCTCTCTAAGTTTTTCAGCACCATCGAGGAATTGGTCCTGAACTATCAGACTTACAGTTTAAGAGAGAATTTCGAAAGGTTGGAGGAGAATACGAAGTTGTTGTGGCCGTACCGGCAGTTGCAAGCGACCGCCATAAGAGATTTTGATCCATCTGACAGCAGTCAAATTCCACTAAAAGAAGGGGCTTATGTTCACGTTGTTGGGAAAGAAGGTTATCGAGATGGATGGTGGAGAGGTAGAACTGTAATGAACGAGGTAAGTTCAACATTTCAACATGCTTCATAATATTACCGACTTCGTTTTTCCAGACTGGTTATTTTCCTAGTAGTTATGTCAAAGTAGAAGGCGAGGTGAGGTTCAACTAGTCGATAATTGCGCAATATAGGTAGGTACTATACACTTTTTGTAAATAGTTCTATTTGTATAATAGAAGAGCATTCTTTAGAGAAAAGTATTACAGTGTTAATTGTAAGTTTAAAATTATGAAAAACTTGCCCAATTTTATTCATCAAGACTTAAATGTGTTCAAATTA
Source organism: Anaspis maculata (assembly GCA_949128115.1). Lineage (NCBI taxonomy): Eukaryota > Metazoa > Arthropoda > Insecta > Coleoptera > Scraptiidae > Anaspis > Anaspis maculata. The sequence goes on from OX421962.1 coordinate 77,688,280, forward strand.
ATCAAAAACGGTTCTTGGAACTTAACTGTACGTCCAAGAAATTGTCTTTTTATGTGCATGTAACTATATGAAATAGTATGTGCATGTGGCAAGTGTATCTAGTGCCATTTTATATCGTATTACTGTTATAGTTATTATTATATTGATCTGACAATATTGAAGACACAGGCATAATTTAGTAATAATTGCTAAGTTTCATTCCTGTTTTATAATTTTATTATTAATTCCTACGAAAAAAAATGCATTTTATTATGTAGTAGAATTTTGTGATGATATAATATATGGTGAAATTTGTTATGACATGTATTATCTCGAATATAAATACTGTTTCTGTAACATGCTGCGCTTCATTTCTCAAAAATATCGTGAAAAAAAAATAACGAAACTTTTTTATTGTTCATTACAAAACAATATAATAATATTAATTAATAGGTACAATATAGTTTCGATCTAATAATACAGACAATTACACATCATAGGTACACAATTTCTACAATGTTCCATTAAATTAGAGCGGCCGCTCGCTCGAAAGCAAATATTTTCGTCAACAGCTAAATCAACAAGTTAACCACAGGCCATGTGTGCTGATAAGGAAAAAAACAATTTCAGTGTCTCAAAAACACTTCTTGGTGTTCCAGTGTGTTACGTATAGGTACATTAATAATCATAATATAATAGGTATATTGATAAAACATCCTTGTGATTGACGAGAAATCCAACATTAAAGTTTGCAATATAATTATTAAATATAAAATACTTTACTAATTTGCATAATAATAAAATTAACATCAGAACCACCTCTTTCAACAACACTAACATTGCTTTTCTTTTTTAGAATATAGACAATAATTTTTAGGACTAACAGCATCTTTAATTTTTCAGTTTTCTTTTTTATAAAATACTCTTTGTACACTTTTCCATGATAAATTAGTAAAGTATTCCGATAAATGCTTATCAAATTAATTAACATATTTTTATCCAGACAATTATCATACATTCTTTTTTTATACAATGTATACACAGGATGACTCAAAATTGAACCTCCCTTAGCAAGGGCGTGTTCCTCTCGTATTCAAATCTGAACGCTCAGCCTTCCCTTGGAGAGTTTTTCTGCCTCCGTTTATAGGAACGTTGCTCTCACCTCATTCTATACAAAAATCCATCTCACTGGATTATTACTTATTAGTTAGAAATTACAATACCAAATCTTGTAATGTCCAGGCAACCAGACGTGAAAACTACAGAGATGCAAGTTTTGCCCCTTGCTGGGGGCTCATCAGTGCAAAGGCATCCAGGTCCAGAGACTAACATTACGGCGCTCGAAATCGTAAGATTTGCGACTGTAATTTCTTGTCCAGGAACTGACAGAGCCATTCGTAAAATCAATTGTACAGTGGTGGGCAATAGAATGGAAATATCTGTCAAACTTGTCAATTTTTGAATTCGAATCACGACGTACGATCATGACTTGGGAACTTGCTCCCAAAACATGAACGAGATATCCTGAAAACTGTAGTTTTCTCAAATCACTGTTACAAGGTTATCAATTTAAATTCGAAAATTGACACTTTTCAAAGTTTCCATTCTATTATTGCCCGCCACTGTACCTACTATCGTATGCAAAAACACTAGTTTAGTCATTTTTAGACAGATTTAATCTGGCTTTGATTATTTGACGGAATCAAAAAGCTCTTGTCACAGATCATAAGCAGAGCTGGGCAAATTACTTTCAAAAAGTAATTTTAGTCCAATTACCAATTACCTACTTGCTAAAAAAGTAATTGAATTAACAAGTACTTGAAAAAGTTATTGAAAAATCAATTACTTTCCACTAAAAATTGTTGGGATCTGAAAAATTATTTTCCTGATTACAGCAAAAATTCAGGCACATACGAAAAAATGAAAACTACAGAGGAATGAGGAACAGTAACGGATCGTAGGTAATAAAAATCACATTGTCTTCGCCTTGTTTAGCAAGTTTTCCAGAAGTTATCGTTAAAAACTGGACGTTTATGATTTAACGGGTACAAAAAATGCGCCTGCCATTCGCGAACGTTCTCAAGAGTATAAAAGGAACGTTCCCTTCCTTGCAAGTAGGGCATTATGTTCAGAATTCATGAGTTCACTGCCGTTCAAATGAACAGGCAGGCACAGGCTTGAATGTTTGATGAAAAAATAATAATGAACAGACAACGTTTTGGCTTCACAGGTTGATTTCAGTAGGTATATTATTTCTCATCCTTAGGTATCTATAAACACCTGGAAAATAACACCGGGCACCTGGCCCAGTGACTAAACTTGGCAAGGTGTAATAAAGTCTGAGCAAGACCTGTCCCCAGACTTCCAGATGAAGCGGTACTGGTACCTACGTAACTTCCTCAAGTATATTATTATTATTATTATCAGTATATAAAAATCGGGCATCATGGTAGATTGCGCCGATCTGGTATTTTTCATTTATTAACCCAGTGGAGTTTAGTGGCCGAACCATTGTGAGTGAAAAGTTTTCTACGGGGCTCTAAAAGAATTCAATTACTCGGAAGAATTATTTACCTTGCAAAAATAATGTCAATTACTTCTCCAAAAAAAAAATTAATTACCAAAGAAAAACACTTTACCAGCAAAAGGAATTCAATTAGCAATTCAATTACTGCCCAGCTCTGAATTCATAAGTCAATACCTCGAGTCAAACTTGAGCACGGTCGACTGACAGGCTACCAAAATTTATGAAAACCAAGGTGTCTTGAGACTTTTCCACTCTACTAGATTCATTTGCAAGCAATGGTACATGGACATTTTCTTAAGTTGATTCCTATTTTGATGAAAGAAATAGGCCCTGGAAAGATTAGAGTTCCATTTGTAATTATCCTGCATAATAAATATTTATAAATCTATGTATTAATATTAATAATAATTATTAGAAAGTATGATTCATTCAAAGCCGAGACTGGGCGAACCCGCACCGATCTCTAAATATACACAATATAATATTCTTCTTGATATAATATTCGATTTTATTTCTTATGTTTTATTTGGTTTGTTGTCACCCAATTTTAAAAATTGACTATTGTGTTTATAACACAGTTGGTGCGATCCCGCCCAGGCATTCCACTCAAGTTTATTCAGCTGCTGCTGTAGGGTGTGCGGGGGACTGCTCTGGTTCTGACTCGTTTGTGTCATTCTTTGGCTTATCTTGTAAGCTCTGCTTTAGTTCAGTGACCGCACTACCAGTGTATAACCTCTTGATCCCTCTGGGCAAAGCCCGGCATGACTGCAGATTGATGGAATGCAAGTGGCGACAATTGCTCAGTACCGCCTTCACTGGCTCCAAACTGACTGAAGAGCCACACAAGTTCAATGTTCTGAAACCAAAACAAATAAAATCACATTTAATTTAACACATTTTGAACTTCTATTTCAAACCTGAGCTTAGACTCCTCCCCTTTCTCTGCCAAAGCCATCACGGCGGCATCCAGGGACGCAGTAGCAGTGGACCAAGCCAGGTCCACTTCTAATAAACTGTGGCTCCACTTTTGAACTATCAATTCCAAGCCGGAATTTTGAGTCCGAGTTATGTAGCAAGCTGTAAAAGAACAAAAACTGAAAAATCCTGGAAATTATTAATTTTTTTCGTTTACCGCTGAGGAACAAGTGCTCCAAATCCCAAGCTGGTACTTTGACGAGGCCTGAATCAGTGAGACGGATGCACCCTCTGACGTCCAACAAGCGGAGCTTTGTACTGCTCTTCAAGATCCTTTCGATACCATCATCGTCAACAGACCTTGAAGTTGTTGTCTGGTCTTCCTCTAAGCCAGCTAAAGAGAGCTCTTCCAACAACGGGAATCCTCGCGAAGCGACCTTGGAATTCATTTTATAACATCCATGAGGAGATAGATTTCGAAACAATATTACCTGATCTGTCAAGCTTGCAGGCGCTAGCCAAATTTGACTATTGGTAATGCGTAAGACCCTCAACTTAGGACACCCGACCTGCAACTTTTCAACGTGCAACAATGCACTGTTATGAGCAAAAGTTCTAATGTTAGAGATGTCCAATAGCTGCAAGTTGGGGCAATGAGTCTGTAAAATATAAATCATTAGCCAAAGAAGTTATCGGACTGCTTGGACGTCTTCAAGACAAAGAAGTTGAAAAATTAAAGAAAGAATCAAAACAAACTATCGTTTCATTACATTATGAACTTACAGCAATAGAGGCCATAATCTGGGTGAACCCGGCCATTTTATTGTGTGCCAGCACCAAGTGCGTCAGCCGACTGCTCATGGTCTGTCCCAGCGCCACTAGCGGCTGAGAGTTGATGGCCGACGTTGACTGAAGAAGACAAAAACAAATCAATTCGAACAGAACAAAATCGAAACTATGTAACTTCTCACTTAACTAAACTTACCAAAAAACTTACATTGATAGACGATAAGTCCAAGCGTTCCAATTTCTTGCTTTCAGTGGTCAAGTACTTCAAGTTGTCCGCGTTCAGACCCTTCCAACCACTTAGATTGATGCCCTTAAGGTCAGGACAATATTTGCAGAGAGCTTCAATCGCGATTTGTATGTCGCGTATCTTCCATTCACCTTTAAAATGAGTTTCGTTCAAATTTATTCTCAGCCAGAACCTTATAAAAAAAATTGGTGAAGAAAAACCTCACTGTAACCTACAATTATTGTTACTTAGACGATCATTCGGCTATGTTTACAACGCACGGACTGATATGACCTAAAAGCCACCCATCCCATACCCTGACCCAAGTGACTAAATCAAAAGTTTACCACCAAGGCGACCGAAAACATTTTTAGATGGAATTTGGGCCGCCCTCTGTTTTTGACAGCGCAAACCGGCGTCGTCAGTAAGATAAGGTGCGTTCAGTCAGCTTATTTAGCCGCAAGTTTTAATTTTAGTCGCAAGCGCAGCGACGCCCATTGGCTCTGACGAACCAGCCTCCTCAGAACAGCCAATAAGGGATGCAGCGCTTGCGACTAAAATTAAAACTTGCGGCTAAATAAGCTGACTGAACGCACCTATAGAAAACACACGTTTTAAGGTGCGTTCAGTCAGCTTATTTAGCCGCAAGTTTTAGTTTTAATCGTAAGCGCAGCGATGCTCATTGGCTGTCATGAACCAGCCTCCTCAGATCAGCCAATAAGCGATGCTGCGCTTACGACTAAAATTAAAACTTGCGGCTAAATAAGCTGACTGAACGCACCTTAAGTCGGTTATAGGTCGCTTTAAGATGCATTCAGTCAGCTTATTTAAGGTGCGTTCAGTCAGCTTATTTAGCCGCAAGTTTTAGTTTTAGTCGTGAGCGCAGCGATGCTCATTGGCTGTCATGAACCAGCTTCCTCAGATCAGCCAATAAGCGATGCTGCGCTTACGACTAAAATTAAAACTTGCGGCTAAATAAGCTGACTGAACGCACCTTTAGCCGCAAGTTTTAATTTTAGTCGCAAGCGCTGCGACGCCCATTGGCTCTTATGAACCAGCCTCCTCGGAACAGCCAATAAGTGATGCAGCGCTTACGGCCAAAATTAAAATTGCGGCTGAATAAGCTGACTGAACGCACCTTTAGTTTTTACAACGTTAAATTCAACCTTAGGTATACAGGGTGATTTACAACTTGTGACTTTTCTTTCACGGGTGAGCTCAGGATGTGTCAAGGACAAAGGGCTCAATTTCAAGTCCGACTTGCAACCGATGAAAAATGCAAAAAAAATCTAACTTTCACGTCTATTTGCAGCCTTCTCCTAGCCTTAAAACCAAAACAGATCCATGGCAAAAGGAGAACGGAAGTGAGAGTGAAGACTGCCCCACGAAATACGCAACGCAGCAGCAACGCAAGGCGCAACGTTCGGTATTCGCAGAACCATCGCAACGGAATCGAGCCAATCAGAAACGTTGCGCCTTGCGCTGCGGTTGCATTGCGTATTTCACGGAGCGGTCTCCAGAGTCCGTCTACAATTGTTGCAGAACGCAGAGCGCGGATCAATCAGACACCAGTAAAGCGGGAAAGGAGTCGTCTCTATTGGTTTGCGTCTCAAGTTGCTCGCTAATCCAGGAGCTTATGTAATCCCGAGATATTTTGAATGAAGGAGCATAGCGACTATGTGGAAAATATTCCTTAGATGGCCAGCAATCACACCTCACCGGGTGTTTTGCTTTAATTTCTTGCAAAAGATTTATACAGGGTGAAACAGAAAAAATAAATAAAAAATCGTAGCTCCAGACTGGGAAGAGGTGGAGAGCTTTAACTGTTGTCGTGTTGATCCTGTCAAATTTGGTCCCAATCCATCGGTTGAATTTTTAATAATTAAATAACAATAACAAAGCTTCGAACATTTTTTAATATTTGACAGATGTCATGGGGAGAAATACTTCTAACAGTTTTGAATACAGTTTTTCAAGGGCTTTCAAATGATGTATTCAAGTCAAGCTTTTTGACATATGGTTTCTGTCATTTTTGATGATGACATTTCAGTTTGACAGATGACAACCAAAACGTAATAGGCTCAGTCGACAGCAAAACCAATACCACATACCGAATTTCAAGTCGATGGGATTAACGTTGCGGCTGTTATCGTGGAAGATTTCCGAAAAATTTTGTTATTTAATTATTCAAATCTATCCGATGGATTGGAACCAAATTTGGTAGTAAACAACAAAATTTAAAAAATCAAATTAAGCCCGCAGTTGCAGCTTTCCACCAATTCCCAGTTGGACGTCACGAGTTTTTAGATTTTCTCCTGGCCGTTACCACCGGAGACGGCCGCTCGCTTGGATTTTGACCAGGACGACCCGTGTTAGGTGTAGGACTCAACTCGGCCGTTCTTTCCTGGTGGGGGATTGACTTTTTTCAAAAAATTCCAACTGATATCGGAAGTAGATTGCACTGGGCGTCGTGTATGTGCATTTTCAAATCCAACACGGTTTCGGTTTTTCGACGGTGATTTTTTCAAAATAATAAATTTAATTTTCAAGTTTTCTTGTTTCTTAATCTATTTACGAGTTTCAATTTTTCAAGCAAAAACTTTAAAAGAATCCAGTTGGGCATTCACCTGGTGATTTGTACCGCTCCACCTTCTATAGTCACGGTATTTTTTCTTTTTTTTCTGTTTCACCCTGTATAAATCCCCTGCAAGAAATTCAAGCAAAACACCCAGTGAGGTGTGATTGCTACCCATTCAAGGAATGTATTCCACATGGTCGCTATGCTCTTTCATCCAAAATCCCACAGAATGCTTTTTGATTACATAAGTTCCAGGACTATACATACCTTCTGCGACCATTGGAGACTGCGCATAGTATGGCCTTACGCTTCGACTGAGGAGGTAATCTGAAAATTCACCTTTCAACCGCGCCGGCAGTTGCGTAATAACGTGACCTTAATGTTCCAAGTTGTTCTTTTATGTACGGAGTGATTGAATAGGAATAGGAATTGAATACTTTGGATAGAGTGAATCTCTTCAAGGTAGGCCTTGACCTCCTCATGAACCAGTTTTTTCGCCAGATTTGCAGGAATCAAAGGCGACTTGAGAAGAAATTTATTCGATCACTCGTCATTTCTTTTCTACACAACATATGAACTTTAACTTGTTTATAACTTTCAAACCATTTGGAGACTGATGAGCGTAGTATTAATGGCGCAGTTCCCGAATCAACCGTGAAATATACCGCGTGTTGGCCGACTAATAAAAATCTAGATTCACTGAAAATAAAAACGACAGATGGCAGAGCTTCCAACTGTGTTTCACTGTCAAAATTTTAAATCATAGCTCCGACGTAAACGCTCTCGACATGCGATCGCCCTACTGCTTAACTTGTTGGCAACTTACTCAACGACACATCAACTTGCCAACAAATAGGAAATGTGCAATTTTAACCACAATAATTGTTTGCTTACCTAAGTTCAGATCTTGACAGCAGGTGAGACGATTATAAATCAACCAATGCAGTTGTAGATCAGTCCGAAAAGGCTCCTTCACGTAGTTGAGATCGACCTTGCTCCATAAAGACGGACTGAGTGCTACTTGACGCCATAACCGACACACGCGGCTCAACCTTTATAAAAAATCAAGACATAGGTACTTACTTACTCAAACCCTTTATTGGTGAGTCGAATGTAGTGGTTCAAGAAAATCGTTTCCCGAGCATTTCAAATCAAATTGTTGAGAAATCCAAAGGCTGTTCTTACCTCACTAAAGTGGGCAGGCACCCTTCTTGTACGCAGACATTCTGAAAGATCGTGTGGAGTACGTGTTCAGGTAGTCGATCACCCCATACGCTCTGCTCTTGCGGTTCAAACTCCCCAGCAGTGCTGACATCATTACTGAGCCGACCCTTCTTTGCTTTGTGCTCATAGTCCGACGCGTCCGTGTCTGAAGTGACTTTCTGTTTTTTCCGACGACCACTCTTCTTTTTATTAGGAGGCAACTATCATAGAAAACATTAAAAAATAGAATGTAAAAAGAATAAACAAAAATAGCCAAACAAAAGTGGGAAAACGGTAATACCTGCACTTGTGTCGTGAGGTTGCTCTTCTTGATCCGGATTTTGATGGTATTCTTGTCACCGCTGATTTGGCTGTGATACATGGCAACCAGGGCCTTGCGAGGCCTCCCTCTGCCCACTCCGGTCCCGCCCACCTTCTTCCGGCTGGCCTTGGACACCTTATGGTTCTTCACACTACCGTTATTCAAGTCCACTATGGAGTTGCACTCGGATTTCACTTCACCACCTCTGTAGTCTGAAGAATGAGCTTCGACTCCATCAAAGCTTCCTGCGTCATCTGATTTACAAATGCGATTTTTTAAGCGGTCTTTTGAAATTTCAATTTAATAACTTACCGGCAGAGTGATGAGGAAGGTTCATGTAGTCTTGCGAGGAGCCTTGAGCTGACGTCACGGCACCTGCGGCATACTCTTCCAACACTGCTGCGGGATTTTCGCACGAGGGTGCGGCACAGTAGTCGGCCCCGACAGCACTGCAGATGTTGTTGTTGGGCAAATGGTCGCAGCCACCCTCGATCATGCCGTTGGGTTCCACGTTGGACATGTCGGGGGCGGCGGATCCGTGCAACTGGAGGGCACCGAAGCTCCCCGCTGGTATGTCATTGAAACAATTGGCGTCTGACATTTTTATTACATTTTCAATGGCTCAACAGTTGAGAAATTACGTCGGTAACCACATCTCTGTGGGTTGGAATACACCTGCAAAATCAAAACTACTCCAACTTGTGTTCCTACTGGTCAATTTCAAAGGAATGCAAGACATTGGCCAATAGGTCGCGGGAACATAACCGTCACCCTGGCACCCGCTATGGCAACGTTGCAGGCACGCCGGCACAACGAAGCTGAGAACTAAGCGCCTCTTGCCAGCTTCTTGCCCGCATTTGCGCCTGAGGGGGTGCCAAAGTACCGCTGTAGAGATTCGCTTGTTTTCGACATTACTCAGTTAAATCTTGAGTTTAGCACATTAATTTTCATGATGAAGCGACAATTGTTCAATAAATTATCTATATATTTATTACAACTTTACAACTGAAGAAAATTATATCAACAAGTACGTACTACTGAAAATAACATCATACCATATACCCATATTTAGCACGCCATTTTTGTTCCCGCGACCTATAGGAATAGTGTTAATTTATAAACAATGTTTTTTCTTAAAGAACCGTCGACATAGTTCATAGATTTCCATTTGAAAAGTCATTCGTTCCGTCAGTGGAAATCTTTCCACACTTCTTTCATCTTACAATAGGAATAGAACTCGATATTCGGCGATAGCGAATTTGCAGGGAAGTGTTGTCCCCCAGATAGGTCGCGTGTGGATGATGTCATCTGACCGTCAGCTGTGATTAGGCGAGTTTGAGGGATTCATGACATTACTTTAGACTTTTTTGAGAGTCTCACGGCTCGATGCCAAGTTAGGGCTGAGACCGCCGTAAGTGCGGTTACCATAGCAACGGCGGATACCAACCAATCAGACCGCTGTATTTGGCGAGTTACGCCGTCCCAAACTTTGCGCCTGCAACTTGGTATCGAGTCCTTAGACCGCCAATTTTTGCGTTTCAAATGCGAGATGCCAAAAACTTGTATGATTAAGGAATGCGGGAATATAGAAAGCATAGCTATGTGCGATTTTTTTCCAAATCCCAGCTGGAGCTGATACTTCTGGCGCAAGATACCCCTTGAACGCAAGGCGCTGCCACTTTTGGAGACTTAGGCAGCAGTCACACTGGAGCCATCACCACCCACTACCACCCACCACCACCCACTACCACCAAGCAAAATAATCCGCCCTGGTCTCACTGAGCCACCGTCCATCGTCCACCGGTAACCACCGTGTCCCCCTCCTGAATTTGACATAATCCTGTTTTATATAATCCGTACTACAATTCTGTAGCGAAAGTTGCCTAAAAACCACGATTTTAGGCAACATTCGCTACATCAGTGTACTGCGTAGCGTACTGTATTGAATGTATTTCATACTCCCAGGGACTTTTCTCACACGATTCAAGAATAGCGGCCCAGCTCATGTCATGACAATATTGACAAGTTCTCTGATTGCAATGATTTCGTCTGATGACTCAGATATCGACGAAGTTGTAGCTTTATACTACATTTCGAAAAAAATCCGTAAAAAACGCCGGAACATATGAGTGCGTCAAATGTCTCTCGATAGAGAACAACTAGGAGAATTTCATCAATTAGTGCCGCAGCTTGTTGATGATGAAGAACAATTTTACAGTTATTACCGTGTGAACAAGAAATGTAACAATTTGTTAGTGACAAAAGTGAAACCTTTGTTCTCTTCGGGACATACACATTGTATGTTGTATGTATGCACAAAATGTTTGTTCTGCATGCGCATCAAGATGCGCATTGTTAACCACCGACCACTGACCACCACTTTGGAAATTACAAACACATGGCCACCGGTGGTCACTGGGCGGTGGTAAGAGGTGACTGCAGTGTGACCAGCATCATTACATTGCGTGCGTTTGATTTTTGGTTGATGGTAGTGGGTGGTGGTGGGTGGCTCAGTGTGACTGCTGCCTTATGGGAGATACCCAAGTATCTGCCAATAGAGATACTTGGGCCGATGCCCAAAAAAAATCCACGAAAGAACACGCCTAAATATGTGGGAAACATTTTGTATCAGGTATTTTTGTAGATAGCATTATATCGCAATGCACCAACCATCATGCATTTCACACTGTCAACGTATGAAACTTAAGTAGGTACCCTCAGTTTCAAGAAAAAATGTTTCTCGCGGAGTGTAGGTACTGATATGGCGTGCCGTTACGGTGCAAAGGCCAAAATCATTCATAAAATCTGTACTGAAAGGCTGTTCCCCTTTCATTTACGCACGTGACCTATAGGCGCTGTGCACATTTTGAATTTCCCACCCGTTTCAGCACCCTCATGCGGCAGTTGCGAACATGTTTGTAAGAAGAATTGTCAATATTGAAGCCATCCATTGAAGCTTATGAGTTGTTGTTAGAATTGACATTATTCAGATGGTATGATTATTCAAGTGGCATTGTTGTTATGGAAACATAACTTCCTGCAGAACGTGCAAACAAAATCACTACTTTTGGCGCTGGAAGTAAATCCGCACAGTGCCTATTGGCCAATAGAAAGAGTACAGTGACGAATAATAAATATTGGACGTATTTTCAGTAGAATGACTTTTTGGAGGAAAAAAGATACATTTTTGTTCAAACAGCTTCTTAAACTGAACCGCTCCACTTATGACTGAATATTGGTAAACAACCTGAAAAATGATCAGGGCCATAATCGCAGTGTTCAATTGCTTGCGATGGCTCAAAGATTAACAGTAGATCCTCTAGTTCTGAGGAATCCGATAAAATCAGTGCGTCATCTTTCTCTCAGCAAAGATGGTATGACGGTTCATCCAAGGTGATCTTTTACATGATGGAGTGATGGCATGGTACTCGCCTAATGGATATCAATCACTTTTTTTGTCATGAGCTTGATAGTCACAAACCAAGATGGTGGCTCTCAAAAGAAAAAAAAGTGACTGTCTTATTTGAGAGCATAGTAGGCCTAGACAATAACTGCAAATGTTATTTTATTTCTGACGTCTCTTGTTAGGCAAATACCAAATTTCACTCCGATATCTTCAAAAATGGGCGACTCAATGGGAAATTTTGAAAATGGCTACGTATTGAATTAAAGCCGAAACTGCAGTTAAGGAGTTTTACTGTTGGAGAAGACAATACAACCCCCTTTTATTATTATACACTCCAACTATAAGATATGGATCCCTGCAAGAAATAAAACAACTGAGTATGCCTTCACGTGCGTGAGTCTCAGTAGCGCATTTTCTTGAAGAGGCGTATTGTGAATGTAAAGAAATTTGGTTGAAGGAGAAACATCATTCTTTGCCCACTGTCTTCAATCGAAACTCATGCATTGTGATATTTTGTTATCAGAATGAGGTACTTGCCAATGAAATAGATTTGAATGGACATTCTTTGAATCATCAATATTTTTTTGTTTGAGGGCGGGAGCTGGGGGCGGCGACTAATCAACAGAAGCTTATTCTTTCCCATTTTCAGTCGGCTATCCATATAGCGGAAGAATTAGATCGTTATGTCTTCGGGTTTATGTTTTTCATTTATCTCTTACTTTGAGGACAGCGTGTGGGGGCGGCAGCATTCGGCAAAGTAACTGTTGCACAGTTTGAGTTGGGAGTGCCTCAATGTTTAAGGAAATAGGACAATCGGTGAAAATTGTGAAAGTAACATTTTTTTGTTTGGGGGCGGAAGCTGGAGGCGGCGATCAATCAAAAGTGGTATATCTTTTCCCATCTTCAGTCAGCTATCTATAACATATAGCGAAAGAATTAGATCGCTTTATCTTCAGGTTTATGTTTGACATTTATCTCTTACTTTGGGGGCGGCGTGTGGGAGCGGCAGCGTTCGGCTAAGCAAATGTTGCACAGTTTGAGTTGGCAGATTTTCTGAATGTTTGAGGGAACATCTCAATCAGTAACAATTGTGAAACTTGCACTTTTTGTCGTTTGGGGGCGGAATCTGGGCAATTTTCCAATTTTTAGTCAGCTATTCATAGACTGCGTTTCTATCGCAGCTTTGGATCCGATCGAAACTCTATCCGATCGGGTCGATCCGCTCGAAATTGCCGATATAAACGGTCAGGATTGAAATTTCAATCCGATCGAGCAGTTCAAGTCGATCCGGTGCTTTGGCCGGCTTGACTTGAGTCGAGCGGATCGAGCTCGCATCCGCTCGTATTTTAGCCGATGTGAACAGGATCGGATCGAAGTAATAGATGGCCGACTTGTAAACAAAGCGTCAACCTTACTGAATCGCGGGATGCTACCCAGTTATTGTGAATAAATTACACCAAACAAATCCAATACAAAAATCTTTCCCGGTTTGGTGCAGTTTGACGCGTTTTGAACCATTTATGTTGTTGTCTCTCCTAAATTCTAACCTAATTTTAAAGGAGTGGAATAGGATTGAATGGAGCGGATCGAACGTGCGATGATAAAAACGCGCTTGACTGAAGCCACTCTGGATCCGATCCAAACTCGATCGGATCGAAAGCTGCGATAGAAACACAGTCATATACCGGAAGAATTAGATCGCAATGTCTTCGGGTTTATGTTTTTCATTTTAAAGTGATTGGGGGCGGTTTTTAGCAATTTTTTCATGTCGGCGGCGCATATTGAAGATGGAATGTTTCAATGAAGAGAACACCAGAGCATTAGGTCTGGGATAAATTGCAATATCATGTTATTTCAAGTTGATCGGGAGCGGTTTTATCTATGTTGGCGGCGCAATATAGACATTAAATATAGCCTAGCCCAGCTTTGGGAGTGGCAGCTATGTAACAGCGAAAAAATTGGAAAGCTAGGGCGTATAGTTTGCGAGGAGTTCGAGGAACGGACGAACGGACGGACGGACGGACAAAGCGGTTGCAATAGCGATTTTCATCTAGATGGAAAATGCGCTAAATAGTCCAGTCAAATTAGCCCAAAATGGCGGCCAATCGTGCATTAAATTATAGGGTTCCAATTTTTTCAGGAATGTGTAGAGGGTGGTTCCCTGAACAACGTCTAATAAATACCCTTCGATTTTAGGCGCCGCGGGGCGGGGGAGGGGTTGACAAATGTCAGTTTTGTCAGCTTTTGCCGTTTATCTCGAAAACGGTGCGTCGCACAGAAATTTCATACGAATCGAAACTCGAATCGAAATTAAAGCTGATGAAATTCCCTTCCAAATGGTGTATCCACATTTCAGCTAAGTGTTATTGATTTTGGAATATTAGCCGTTGAATATGAAGATTTTTCAAAAAAGTGGTAGAGCCGTTCAAGTATTTCGTCACGCTTCCTCTTCTAACTCACTACTCAATAACTTCCGAGATAACTCCGAATTAGTTTTACCTTAGCCCAATCAAGACCAAGGCCCCTTTGGCGCCAGACAGTTGTCCTTATTCATAATTCCATTTTTATATTCAACGGCTCATATCTTGATATCGGTAACACCGAGGGTAACACTTAGGTAAAACGTGGATACACTATTTTGAAGAGACTTCTATCAGCTTTGATTTAGATTGGTGTAAAATTCCTGTGCGACGCACCGTTTTCGAGGTAAACCGTGAAAACTGACCAAAGTGACATTTGTCACCCCCTCCTCCGCCCGGCGGCGCCTAAAATCGAAGGGACTTTATCAGCTGTTGTTCAGGGGACCACCATCTACACATTCCTGAAAAAATTGGAACCCTATGATTTTATGCGAGATGAAAACCTAATTTGACTGGACTAAAAAAGACTTAATGGAGATAATGATTTTTTTGACAGATCTGTTTGTACAGAATATCTCGAAAATTGTTAGCAATAGCTGCATTCCTTTTACACGAAATCTCAGTAATCTCACCACAGTTAGAGAGAGAAAAAGCGACACTTGCATGAGAGGGAGAGAGACACATCTAGCAATTGAGGTCTCCAATTTTCCGTTGTCTCTCTTTACTGTGACGTCATGAGTATAAGAGACGGTTAATCGAGGTCATTGGGCGCTTCCCAATAAGGCGTATAAGGACACAATTCGACACATATGGACACAATTTGACACAGCTAGCGTTCCAATAGCAGTAATAGCACCACATGTCGACACAATCGAATGGCGAGGCTGAGTTTAGAATTGAGTTGGCAAGTGCACTTTGACATTGTGTATCCGTCTTGTCGCAGTTATTGGAAAGCGCCCTATGTTTCTTGAGATATGACATTTCGTTTCTGACAATGGGAAATTTTTGGAATCTGACAAGCGCTCTGTCGTGTATTTATTTGATTTCAGCATGGATTTAATTATCTCACTTGTTCTTACCATCGTTCTTACCAATAAGTGTGTTATATGTAGTGGAAAACTTAGAAGATACTTACAGAAATGGTTCAAGGGTGTTGTGTCGCTCTATGCGAGTCGAAAATAAGACGAATACACCCAGCATAACCATGCACCGGTTCACGAAAGACCCAAACTTCATGGAAGTGTGGCTGCACCAGCACCAGCAGGGATCACGCTGCACCAGACACGTGCATCTTACTACGAAAAAACTCTATTACTTCGTCCATTAAAAACTCCCTTATGGGCTCTAGTGACTTTCCCCACATGATAATGGGAACAGTATAGCTAACCCATTCAAAATTCCCGCAAAAGTCAGAAACGAAACGTCCAAACGTCATAAACGTCAAAACGTCAAAGGTGACCTCGAAAAACCATGTATTTTCTATCTCCTAAAATTGGAAAGGTCAATTGAAGTGAGAATTCTCAGTTCAGATGATAGAAGGAACGCAGCTAATGTTTCAAAATGGTTTGATGTACCTCAACAACCATCACTACTATACTTACTTACTCTGTAGTACAAGAAAGACAGATTTCAACCTCGGAAAAAATATGGACGTCCTGAAAATTTGATATTTTGTTCAGAATTGAGTGCTCTACAACATATCCAAAATCGCCAAAAATCGCACTCGGGGGTTTTGAGTTATTGGAGGGGGACTAAAAAATTGCTGGTCAAAATGGAGGGGATGGAACCCGTCAACCCATTGGATGCGAATACATTATAGTTCGACGTATCATATCCCATTGATACCATTTTGGCACAAAAAGTGTCCATCATTGTTGAAAGGGAGTAGTAGGGGGGCGAAGCTCTGCTAGGTGGTCCATTTTGTTTTTATGGCCATGTAGAACCGATCACGACAAGTTTGGTATCTTTTCCGACTAAATTCAATCTCCTGAACTCGTATCCGATGTGCAAATTCGGATGAAAACAAGTTTGAACAAGTTAACTTGAGAAAACTTGTTTTTTCTTTGACAATTTTGACGAATTTTTTTTGTACTGTTGGAGGTGTACATTTCCAGAAAATTTCCAGGGACCATTGAATTGAAGTGTATTCTTCACAAAAATCATCCACTCGAAGTATAATTTTGTTTCTCGAGTTTAAAAAATCGATTTGAACTTGAGCCGGCGCGGCGCGTCGTCTACTACTGACCAGAACACTACAGCATGCACCTTTAAATGAAAACACCTTAAACTATTGAAAAAATAAGAACTGATCTTCAAAAATTGGAGGATCTGTGGAGAATTGAATTCCCTATAACATAAACAAAATCGCCATGAATCGCACTGCAGAGTTTTGAGTTATTCAAGGGGAGAGGTAACAGTTCATAGAGTATGAATCCTGTCAAAGTGTTATACTCCTCCTCGAATAACTCAAAATCCTGCATTGCGATTCATGGCGATTTTGTTCATGGTATAGGGAATTCAGTTCTGCACAAATCCTCCAATTTTCGAAGATCAGTTCTTATTTTTTCAATAGTTTGAGGTGTTTTCATTTAAAGGTGCATGCTGTAGTGTTCTGGTCAGTAGTAGACGACGCGCCGCGCCGGCTGAAGTTCAAATCGATTTCTTAACTCGAGAAACAAAATTATACTTCGAGTGGATGATTTTTGTGAAGAATACACTTCAATTCAATGGTCCTTGAAAATTTTCTGGAAATGTACACCTCCAACAGTACAAAAAAAATTCGTCAAAATTGTCAAAGAAAAAACAAGTTTTCTCAAGTTAACTTGTTCAAACTTGTTTTCATCCAAATTTGCACATCGGATACGAGTTCAGGAGATTGAATTTAGTCGGAAAAGATACCAAACTTGTCGTGATCGGTTCTACATGGCCATAAAAACAAAATGGACCACCCAGCAGAACTTCGCCCCCCCACTACTCCCCTTCAACAATGATGGACACTTTTTGTGCCAAAATGGTATCAATGGGATATGATACGTCGAACTATAATGTATTCGCATCCAATAAGTTGACGGGTTCCATCCTCTTCATTTTTACCAGCAATTTTTTACTCCCCCTCCAATAACTCAAAACCCCCGAGTGCGATTTTTGGCGATTTTGGATTTGTTGCACTCAATTCTGAACAGAATATCAAATTTTCAGGACGTCCATATTTATTCCGAGGTTTCGCCGATTTCTTTACTATTTTTCCTGTACTACTTACCTTTGTCGGTTCAAAAGATGCATTTAAAGAAAAAATTCTTCTTCATTCTGTATACAGGATCTCAACTAAAATTTCGCTTACGGCGAAGGACAAAATTGTTCAGACAGGTTCTAAGAACACATGTGTGCCAAAGTGCTTGCATTACTCAAAAATGCAGCATGCAGGACTTTTCCGGACGTGCTGACTCCACTAACAGCCTTTCTTTTGGCTTATAGAAAACATCTTACCGGAACTGTCAGATGTTTTCTTCGTGATAAAAAAATTGAAAATTAGCGACAAGTGCATGTTACTCCAACTTTGTTTCTGTATACAAATAATCGTAAGAGGTCATATTGTATTTTGTATTTCCATCTTCCATCAAAATCTCCCCTTGAATAAGTAACTGGGTTTGCATTTTATTCCACACTAAAAATTTGTCCCCTATTTAGTGCCGAATTTAAATTTGATACCACCGCCTTTGTGCAATTGGGCATAAATGTTCTGTTTTTGTGTGTAAGCTGTATTACACTACACAATTTCTTGTATAATTTCTTGAATAATCTGTCAGTTTAACAATCTGACAATCAAGTTCATTGTTTTTTGACACTATTTTGGCAGATTGTTTAAGAAACTGTACAAGAAATTGTGTAGTGTAATATTTAATCGCACTATATGAATACTCAATTATTATTATACGCACCTACCTACTAAATATTAAATAATTGTTATTATGGTGATTAGGTATTCAGTAAAGTGAGTATATTTTTTCAGTACCTATACTTAATTTTAAAATACAGTCTCGACTCTGTGGCGTTACAAAAAATATAGAAAAAGTAGCCAAACATGAAATAAGAGCAGCACTTTTTGACATAATATCCAAGTCATCGGGTTTTCAGCTCATGAATCAAATCAATTTGACAACAGAAGCAGCGCCGCCTCCCAAAGATTACTGAAAAATTAAAATAAAACCAACAACGTCACTCGTGACACATGATAGTCGTTTTTTTGGACCCAGAGTGTCCGCAATAGGTCCAAAATTCGTGAATTTCCGGTCAATTTTGGTGAAAAACAATTTAAAGGTACGAAAAATTTGAATCCGGCGGCAAATCAGTATGTGGTACGCTCGTAAACAATCGCGAGTGACAGGGGAAAGAGTCGCGGGGGTTCCGGTGGGGCCGGGGCGGGATTGCAACGGGGGCGCCGTGGGGCCCACTCGGGGTCGACATGTTCCCCGCCAGGACGGCCCCTGGTGCTTCGGTTGCGGATGTTGAGCGATTTTTTTTTATTGATAGCAGGAGAAGTGGTACACGAATGGCCGGCAGGGGCAAAGAGACACGTGAAGGGGTACTCACCAAATGACGACGAAGGCAAGCACTGTCACCGCACTGTTATTCACATCACCGGTCCTTTGCAGGAACCGAAATTTCGGAAAACTCGGCCACTTTCTGGTTTCAGTGTTGTTGACCTTGTTACCAAAGCTGCTGATATTTCAGGTGGAGAGGGCGCCACCGCCGCTGCGGAGTTTGGAGTGACACCTCCCAAAGGCGTTGTGCATTTAACGTATAGATTTCTGCATTCTGCATGGCCGGGAACCGAGATGGAGTGTATGGTCAGGGCCGGATTTAGGTTTTTAAAATGAGGGTTTCCAAATTTTAGGGTACGCCACATGCGGTGGTGACTAGCCCTTTGTACAGCACTACAGCGTGACTCGCCTGTCACACATCATTCCTCCGGCTGTAGACACGCGGCGGGAACATTTGTAATTTTTGTTTTTATTTTTTATTTGAAAAACGGTCGAAGGTAACCTTTTCTAATTAAGACATTGTGGAGGCACTTTTCCAAGGGGAATTCAGTGTTGCCAAAATCTTCATTCTAGCTTTCAAAACAACCGAGATATAACATTCAACTTTTTTTTCTCTCATGGGCGCTATATTGGATTTCGACATTTTTTAATACAATTTTTTTTCTGGTTACAACGATGTGTCACATACTACTGTTTTGAATTCATGCTTTTGAGCAAACATTTTTTTTTAATTTTTCAAAGAGTGCTTTGGAAACAAAATCAGCACCGACTATAAAAAAAAACGTAAATGTTGAACATTTATTCAACAGCGACATGTGGCACATCGTTGTAACTAGAAAAGAATACCGTATTCAAAAATATCAAAATCCAATATGGCGCCCATTAGAGAAAAAAGTTTAATGTCGTATCTCGGTTGCTTTGAAAGCTAGAATAAAGATTTCGGCAGCTTTGGATTCCCCTTGAAAAAGTGTCCTGACATGTCTAGATTAGAAAAGGCCACCTTCAACGGTTTTTTTTTAATAATAAATTAAAACAAAAATTCAAATTCCTGTTTCTTCACGATATCTCAAGAACTAAAATCGATACGTCAAATTTCTTTTTGGATCATTGATCGTCATCATGAAAATGCGCAACTTTTTCCCAATTTGACCGATTTTGTATCTCTCAAGATATAAGCGAGATACCCATACCCATATGCTTAACCTCAATAAACGGCCACCTCTGTATATGGGATATACAGGGTGTTTCAGATTTAAATCGCGTCCTTCCAGGAAGTGATGAGAAACGTCAAAAGAAGTAGACTTCCTCGAAAAAATATATGTCAAAACAAATAACAACGGAGATATAGGCGTTCAAAGTTGAACTTTAAAAATCGATTTTTTGTCATAACTTTGAAACCTCTGAACCGATGTTGTTCTAATTTGAACCGAAGCTTACCAAAATAAGTCGGTATCTAACCTTAGTAACGCGGTCTATTATAATTTTCCAGGGGCGTGGATAATAGGGAATGCTTTTGCTTTTTAACCCCTATTTTTACCCCTTGAGGTAATTTTGTAGATTGTTCACATTTTTTAATTTTAAATTCAATTTCAAAGAAAAAAGTTACCCTCACAAAATTTTGATTAGAAGCTTCGTTTTCAAGATTTTTGCGCTTGAAACTCTGGAAAACACACAAAAATATCCACTATCAAGAGACAAAAAAATATTTCACCTGAAAACTTCTTGTTTCTTACAAAAACTCATGATTTAGACACTTAAAACACCTAGAAAACCTATCCCAATAAAGGAATCATTAGATATCTTGGATTTTGATTTGTAGGGCTTTGAAAGTGGTGTTTTCGAGATGTATTCCGTAGTTTCAACCTCAAATATCTTGAGAACGAAGCCTCTAATCAAAATTTTGCAAGAGTAACTTTTTCTTCAGAATTGAACGTTAAATTCGAAAATATTTTAAAATTACCCAAGGGTTAAAAATATAGGGGTAAAAAAGTCGGGGCACCCCCAATCATCCACGCCCCTGGAAATTTTTGATGAAACGCGTTATTATTGTTTGATACAAACTTATCTCAGTGAGCTTTGGTTCAAATTGGAACAAAATCGGTTGAGAACTTCCAAACCTATGACGAAAAATCGATTTTTAAGGTTCAACTTTGAACGCCCATATCTCCGTTATTATTCGTTTCTGACATATATTTTTCTGAGAAAGTCTACTTCTTTTGACGTTTTCTATCACTTCATTAAAGGACGCGATTTAAATCTGAAACACCCTGTAGATATAGATTTGAAATTGTTATGGGTTATTTGAGACCACTTTTGCTATTTTTCGCGTTGATCATGAAGCAACTTTCACTTCCGGAAGTAACCGAAAGTGACATCAACTTTTGATTTTCAAATGGAACACCACTGTATATTTTTTGATATTCGGATAGAGATTTTTTTATTGACATAGTGGTGGTCTTGAAAATTCTCTATGAAAAAAAAATGAGGCTTTAGAGCGGATTGAATATAACAGAGATTTATCAAATTATTTGTGCCAGAGGTGGTTGCGAACAGGGCCGACTCTAGACATTAAGCCGCCCTCGTGCAAAAACTGTTAGACCAGCCCCTTTTCCCATTTTTTTTAAATGTCAAATTTTTTGTATAGCTTTTTTTAATAATAAATTTTACCCACAAACAACAAGTAATTGATACGTTAACTGTCATCTACCCGCGGTATGTAATGATTCACTGCCCGTGCATATAATACGCGAAGAAAGTGACAGGTGAGCGGTGAGCCCAGCTTTCTTTGATTGTTTTGTTGACACTTGGACTTGACGCCGCTGTCAAGACGAAAATAAAAACGGCTGGGATTTGCAAGTCACCATAAAAAACAAATTTAAAAGCACTGATGAAGCCTATTGGAAGATCAAAGACGTCTTCCCCTGGCGATGATTCTTTCCGGAAAATTTCAGGCCGGATCAAAGCTCAAGTTTTCGTGCATCTCAGGACCTCCTTCACTCTTCTTGGCAAGCACTAATTGCGGATATATGTCGCCGATATAATTCCTTGGACCACAAAAACGGAGTCCTGTGCTGCAACGGCTTGTTAATGTAGACCAATTTTTCCACAAATTTGTCTGTAGGTATAGTAGGTGCATGGTGCATCACCCAAGGAACCATGTGACCCCGTGTTACATCTTTGGTCGTAGGTAGTCATTCCTTGACGACAATGACTAGAGTGACTAGTTGACAATGTCAGAGGCGTGAAAGATTTTTTGATTTATGAAATTTTCTGATAAGATATAAGTCGTGCAATGAAAATGCATCTATAATTTTTGACAAATCTTCACTCAAACATTCCTCCACGTCTTTTCCAATTGAAAGGTGTAACATATCAAGAATAATTTACTTTTCTACAAAATGAGATGTCTTGTGTTAAAATTCGTTGGAAAATAAAAATGTTACAGCAATTTTCTTATGACCGTACTAAACCATTTTGGCGCCTTCGCCAAATTTGCCTGCGGCAGATGTCAATGTTCCACCTTTTTTTTCATAGTCTTCGATATCCCAAAAACCGGTTGAGACATATTCTCATTTATTTTTACAAAGCTGAACATCATCTAGGTAGGTTATTTGATACCCTCTGCCCCTAGATAATATCCGCTATTTTGAAAAAAGGAGCGTCATTCAAATCCTAAGGGACGAAAAAAAAGCACTGCGGCTTAAATCATTCAGGTATTTAGGTCTTTTAGGGCTCGATACCAGGTTGCAGGCGCAAAAGTTAGGACGGCGTAACTTGCCAAATAGAGCGGTCTGATTGGCCGTTGGGTTGCTATAGTAACCGCACTTACGGCGGTCTCAGCCCCAACTTGGTATCGAGCCGTTTAGTTACGATCTTGCAAAGTGGTTTGCCTTTATCCTTATTTGCAACTTGTTTTTTCCTACCACGTCCCACGTCCACTACCCGTAGCTAGGATGCTTTTATATAGAGGGGACGCAAGAGCAATTTCCAGGGGGGCATATTCTCATATGGGTGGCCTAGCAAACATAGAGGCGCAAGCGAACATTTTTGGAAAAAAGGGCGTGGCCAAAAAAACTATTTTTTCAACATGCAAAAATAAAAACTTGAACTTTATTGTAATAGGCCAGGCGGTAGGTCATTCTGGATGGAAAAGATTCCTACCAAAGCTTTTATGGTGTCAAACTCTTCGTAAGGTCAGTAGGTATCTACCACTGAGTTTCCGCCCAAAAACGAGTTGTGCTAATTCCTCCACATCTGCCCAAAGGTAAAAGATGTCTTGAAGGTGCAAAAAGACCTGTTTAACCCCAGTACTTTTTCATTTTATTTGCCTCAATGCAAACGTACAACTCTAACGCAAACATTGGAAGCATTTGTCATCATCTCTGTGCCAGTCTTACTGTTGAAAAAAAAGATTTCTTTGTGCGGGTCAAATAAATCACATTTAATTGTTTTTCCACACAAGAAAACGATGGAGCAACATGTATTTTGGATGTTTCCTAATAACTTGCACTCACTGAGCCCATTCATGGCGTTAAAAATTCAATAAAAGCATTTTGGAAGATGTTGCCCGCTAAGAAGAGAATAATTTTTACCCGTCTGTTCAGCAGGAGTTTTTTCAATTTTACCAAACACCGTTCTCGAAAATTTTATAGAAAATGACAAGCTGGAACTGTTTTCTAATGATATTATATCTGGCTTAACCGCGGCACGCTTTTTGGGAGTGTAGGAAACTGATTTCTTTCGAGCGGTTCTATTTTACCCGCGTGCGGCCATGCCTACTTGACATAGACCGGACTGATTACATTAGCTTGGAAATGTACTCTCTTCCAGCTTTGAAACACGACCAACAATGATAAAATAATGTATGATTTCTTCATAAATCAATGTACAAAGTCGCAATAATAATGGTCGCATTTTAAAGCTGGAAAAGAGTACATTTCCAAGCTCGTGTAATCAGTCCGGTCTATGTCAAGTAGGCACAGCCGCACACGGGTGAAGCAGGACCTCTCGAAAAGAAAATAGTTTTTTTAGACTTTCAAGTGCGTGCCGCGGTTAAGCCAGGCACGATATCGTTAGAGAAGAGTTTGAGCTTTCCATTCCTTATAAAATTTTCGCAAACGGTGTTTGGTAAAATTGAAAAAATAGCTGCTGAACAGGCGGGTGAAAATTATTCACTTTTTTGCTGGCAACATCTTCAAAAATGCTGTTATTGAAATTTTAATGCCATAGATGGGCTCAGTGAGTACAAGTCATTAGAAAACATCCAAAATACATGTTGCTCCATCGTTTTCTTGTGTGGAAAAACAATTAAATGTGATTTATCTGATCCGCACAAAGAAATCTTTTTTTTCAACAGTAAGACTGGCACAGAGATGATGACAGAGATGCTTCCAATGTTTGCGTAAGAGTTGTACGTTTGCATTTAGACAAATATAACAAAAAAGTACGAAGGTTTAACAGGTCTTTTTGCACTTTCGAGGCATCCTTTACCTTCGCGCAGATGTGGAGGAATCAGCACAACTCGTTTTTGGGCGGAAACTCAGTGGTAGATAACTACTGACCTTACGAAGAGTTTGACACCATAAAAGCTTTGGTCGGAGTTTTTTCCAGATTGTAGTGATTTTACCGACATACCGCCTGGCCTATAAAAAATCAAAGAAAAAATAAAAATCAATATAATCATTGCAATCGCTTATTTTTACAGTCATTGAACTTCCTCAAGAAAAAGTTTAAATCGATTTTCCCACATACAAAATGCTTACCTAGGTTTATCATATCCGTTGAAAATGGTTTCGTCATTGGTGACTGATGCCTGCAGTGACTTTCCCCACGTGATACCTAGAGAGTGATTTTAAAATTGCTGCTGCTTTAGTTCTCCGGCAAAATTTCATCACGAGGACCACGACAGAACAAAACGTCATAAACTCCGTTCTCCTAGCATTGGAAATGTCGCATAGCCTTAGCTTATTATTTCTTCAGAAGTCGTTATTTCTAGAATATCAATATCAAAAAACCGACTTTATATTTTGAGACCGAAAATTATTAGAGGCTCCTAAAAGAATTTTGAATGTATCATGGCCAGGAAGCTTGTCGATTTGTTTATTTAATAAAATTTGTATTTTGAGAATAAAACTTCGAATTGAATTTTTAATAATTTTGATCTAATGACAAGCTCGAAGACAATAAGCTACTAAGTAGGTAGGTCACATACAGGGCTGGGCGGTATTACATTTAAGTTGTATTTTGTATTTAAATACATTTGATCGAAAAGTATTTGTATTTTGTATTTTGGAATAGTCCAGGCAGCTAGTATTTCATATTTTGTATTTTAAATACATTTTTCGGAAAAGTATTTCGATTTTCAAAGTACAAAATACAAAATACAAAATACATTTGTTTCCCAGGCTCTTTAGTCTGTTCGGGCCGAAATTGTTCTGGTAATACTATATTCACCCCATTGACATTTCTTGCTTTTGCACATTATCTGGGACTAGGATCTGGGATCGATAATGAGTTCGATTGCATCTTTTACGTTTTACGTTTTACTGGTAAGTGCATCCTACTGTCAGCCACGAGAGGTTCCATGTTGGATGTCGGACAATATTTTCGAAAAGCTGGTTGTCCCCAAAGGAAATCAACATTTGTTATTTTGAAGAATTGATGAATGAAGTAAGGAATAGGTTTGAATATGAAGTTTTCTTCACTTTATGTTTATTTTATTTGTCTTTTCATAGTTCATGATAATTTACTTATAGTTGCGACTGAATCAATGAAGTGTTCCCATTGAAATACTTGCATTTCACGGTTTTTCCAATAAAATGGTTGAAATACGCAATAAGAATGTATTTTGTATTTTGTATTTGAAATACTCTAGGTTGTATTTTGTATTTTGGAATTTCTTAGTTTTCCAAAATATGTATTTTTTATTTTGTATTTCAAAGACATTTCAAGAAGTAGTTTGTATTTTGTATTTCGACTATCTTGGATCGTGTATTTTGTATTTTGTATTAAAATACATTTTTCGAAGTATTTTGTCCAGCCCTGGTGACGACAGCCTGCCTAGAGGAGGAAAGTTTTTGATCATACGGTATTAAGTGTAGATATCACAAAATTGTCAAGTTTAACTTCAAATTCAGTGCCGTCTTTTGTAAAAATGGGGCCCCGGGCACAAGGTATCTAATAGGGGCCTTTTTTATAAAGATATGCGAAAAGAAATATGGACTGGTCAGGATCGCTGGGCCGCAATTGTACTTAGCCTTTTGGCCAAAAGGGGCCCCAAAACTCGGCCTATGAGGAGCCCCGCATTCCCGGCGCATACAGAAGTCGGAAGAGAAATAAATAGACTCAATTTTGTTCTTGCTTTGAGCAAATCATTAGGTATGAGTGATCATGAGCACGAATACCAAATATTGATGGTGATGGGGCTCTTTCCTGTTGTTTTTTTAGATTCCTGAAGAATCCACCAGAACAGCGGATAGCGGTTATTTATTAGATTGAATTTCCAATTGCCTTTGCGCTGAGTTCCTAGGAGTTTTTTTATTTCTTTTATCACGCGTTGTCAAAAAACCACTATAGGGGAAAGGCGCTCGATCAGCTCAAAAAGTGACCTTACTGAATAAATGAATGGGATATGACAACAATGATTCCATTTTACAAAAGTCATCAGTTTTGTAGATTTATGGAGATTTGGGGGGCCCCAAAAAACCCAGGGCCCTGGGCACAGGCTCTTCGGTCCCCGGGCCCCGGTACTGTCAGGAGCACTGTATTACATACAGCAAAATTTTTATAACTCCAAAAAATGTGACATAGCCATGAAGGAGGCCCTTACGTAGTACATTCACCATAAAGCCAGAAACGAAGACTTTCATTCTATCAGGCCATAACTGCAATAAAGCAAAACCTTGTCACTTTTTTTCTCATGAATTTTTTTTTTGATGCATGCAGTATTTTGCTCCTGACGGTACCTACTAGCTGGCCATGTTGACTTTTTTAAGTACACCTGATCTTTCTAGACTGTTTGCATCAGATCGTAGTGTTACGAGTTGCAAAGCTCTAGTGCATTTCAGAACATACGCGAAGGTTTAGACTATCAATTTACCTGGAGATTTCAATAGCCGAGTAAGAAACATCAGCTCAATTGACGGAGGCGTCGTTCGAGAACACGTTGGTAAATACTTACACACAAAAGTGCTGGACTGTTCGAGAGACGTCCTAAGCCACCTGCCGCAGCTCAATTGGCAATTTGCCGGTGAACCGGTGGAAGGTTCCAGAACAACAGTCGGAGGTTATGAACAGGTTGCATCGACTGACGGGCCAGTCTTAAATTCAAAGCAACAACGAGCGAACAGAACAGCGAGTAGTAGTTGGTGATATACCCAAGCGCAAATAATTGTTGACGTGTATTCATAGTAGTGAGCAGCTATGAACAGTGTGTGTTCTAAAACTATCGTTTTAATTATAAAAGAACCTAAACGGGAAATACGTAGCAATATTCAAGCATTGATCACCCATTATAATAGTTGTATTGCATATTGAACCACACAATTTCTTGTACAATTTCTGGAACAATTTGCAAAAATAATGTCAAAAAGCAATGAACTTGATTGTTCAATTGACAGTTTGTTCCAAAAATTGTGTAGTGTTATAACAGCTATAACACAATGCTTATTCGGATCACTCAAGTAACTAATCATCCTCAAATCGGGAACCTTGACACCTTACCTGAATTAGAATTAAAATACTCAGTGGCTTCATAGATAAATTTAATTGTAACAATTTTTACAGTTAGAAAAGATCGATTCACAACCAAAGGAATGGTGTAGAAAATTAAATGAAACGCTCAACGATACATACTTGCACTTTTTTGTTGTAATCTATTTTTACTTTATTATCCTTATTGCTTTCAGTTCTGGTCTCAAGAGCAGTAGCAATAAATTTAGCACAATAACGGACACAAGTACTCATGAAACGACAATAGAATAACAGAGTTTTTTTACAAAATGATCGTAACGCACGATTTGAAACAAATCTTCTTCAGAACTCAACGTCGAAGCAACATCATAGAAGATGTATTATTGTAACATTTAATAATCTGTTTATTTTTATTATTCCTTATTATTGTTATTATTTTAAAATTTGCAGATCAACAACAAGCTATAAATCACAGGGTAGGGTGTAACTGATATTTTATGCCGGACATTCCTGGAACCGCAACAGTGATACGCAACTTGCTTCTGGTACGGTAGGTAAGTATCTACCTACTTATAAAAAAAATACAAAACTTGAGATGAGATCTACATTCCCAAGACTTTTGGGATTTCACTATAATTTCACACCATGGTCTTATTGAGCTGTCCCGAAAGTACTATCTTGAATTCAAGGAATACTTTCTAGGGACGTAAGAAGTGCAGAAATGATTCTAGAAATAAAAAACTTCACTTCAACAATCAGTTCATTAATTACAATTGTTAGGTGCATCGGCAATAAGTTTCACATCCTAAAATGATTATTTGGTTTAAAAAAAAACTTCAACCCTTAATTCAGGACCTCTCATACATACCTACTTGAAGCTCTATTTTTTTTTTAAGTGAATGAGATAGATTTTTTTGTCATTTTTCCAGCACTCCCTGACGTCCCTAGATAGGTAAGGTTCTCTATAAGACTCTTTCGTTCGCCATATGAAAGGGGGTCAAATGTAAACTTGTGAACTCTAGTGAAGTATATCTTTATCAGGCATCATCAAGTAAAATATTATTCAACGAGCCAGTGATAGGTAATTGTTATTACCTACTCAAAAGCGTGAAAAGGGTGTATGCCGACACGAACCTTGTAATCTGTTGTAGTTCACGAGATTACTTGCATTCATGATGTTTTTTCCGAAACTTATTTGTAGGCCAATACCCTATTGTGCAAAGAAATGAAGTCTAAAATCAAAAGGCCCTCCTACTAGATATTTTACCCCTTCTAAGAATGAATATTTTTTGCCAAGGCAAATTTCTGGATTATTTTATTTGTATAGAAGCTTTTGGGGCCTGTTGCAGTTCCATTGGTGGCCGGTGTTCCTCCTTTAGTCCTTTTATTCGCACATGACATCAACGGTCCTGACGCGGACCCCCGCCAGTTCTACCTGGCGGAGGCTGTCCTCGTCCGCTTCTAACATGATGATGCACATGAAAGCTTTGCCCGTATCGAGGTCTTTGGGATAAACGGTAATGGGAGTGAACTTTTCGCAGCTGCCGTTGGCATAAGCGCGCAGCTGCTTGAAGTACGAGGGATGCTGGCGCTTCAGCGAGACGCCTCTCGCATACAGCTGTTTCAAGACGTTGTTGACGGTCATCTCCTTGAGCTTTTTCCTTGTGGCCGGCATTTCACCCTCGATGGCGTTGCACATGAGCACGAGTGTCTCGGGCGGGTTGTCCTGCTGGTCCTTGTCGGGAATGGAGATGTCCTTGCTCAGGCGCATTTTGGCACACCGGGAGACGAGCTGGCGCTCCCACTTGACGGCGCCGGTCGCCGGCGTTTCGGAGACCACACAGACGCACACGTACAGCACCAGCTTGCTGTCGGCGTTATAGCTCTTGCACATTTGCACCAGCTCGGTGTAGAGCTGGGTGCCCATCTCGGAGGGGAGCAGGTCGGCCCAGCGGACGTACGTCAGCTCGCCGAGGCAGCTGAGGCCGCCGGTGAGGAACTTCTCGGCCGCCTCTGAGCAAGGGAAGAAGCACTTCACCGCGCCTAGACCGTGCGAGAGGTAGCCCCGTCTGGCCACCCAAGATAAGTGCAGAAGGGTATCTTTCTGCTCTTTAATCGCGGCGATCACCTGTAACACCAAGTCAATGTTAGGTATACCAGAATGCTCCGATAATCTACTATCTGCTAGCATATTAATGTGTTATGGTTTCAGTCTATATTGTAACCTAACAGGCTGACTAGAGCTAATTTTGAGGTAATAATAATAATATGTATTATAGGCTTGGATATAATAATAGTTATTATGTGTCTGTCGTCTGTGCTTTATCGGTAATTTGTTTCACTTCAACACGAGTGCGCAGCACGAGTAAGATTTTGTTCAAAAACCGGTATCTACCTAAGACTAAGAGGTACCTATATGATGTGTAGTCGTAACCAAAAAATTGGTTCACTTCTGAGAAAGTTATGTAATAAACGTTCAAATGAATGACGTGACGACGTCAAAGTAGGCATTCTTATGGAAACGTTGGTCTTGGAGTTTGGGTTATTTCCATTTTTTTTTACACAAAAATACAGAGCAAACCAGCTTGAAAATAAAAATGTCTAATGGTGAGTTCACTTGGCTGCTCCAGTGCTGCTTGGTCGCACTTGTTGTCAGGGAACAGCTCATCTTATTGGACTTTCCTTGGCAACGAGTGCGGCTGCCGGCTGAGCAGTACTGGCACAGCTCAGCCAAATGAATTCGATCAATTCCATGAAAATCCTCAAATGCAATAGGTAGGTGTCGAGTCGAAGTAGATGAGATTCGATTAGCGAAAGAATGAGCTCGATATTACTACGAACTAGCAGCAGATTACGACGCGCGAATAAGACACATCTGCACAATTGGCGGAGGAGCCGTGCCTCGACAGCTTGCCAGAATATACGCGAAGCCGAGGAATTTTCTACAGCTGTGAAATTATATTCATAAATAGTTGATAATCATTGGAAACAGATCTCCAGCAAAGTACAAGCGAATATCTCAACTTGTTTATGAATCACCTATTCATAAAAAAAACAAAATATCTGTATCGCCGTTCCTAGCATGTTTTTATGATGGTCGAGTCAACTTAATTTTTGATGGTCTATTCACCCTAAAATTATTTGGGCTAAAGTCGTTATATCCTGAATAAGAGAGGCATGACCAGGAAGTAGGGCTGGATCTGAATTAAGTAATAGTAAGAGTGCGAGCAAGAGCGAAATACATATCCACGTGAGACAATAATTATGCCAGCGAGACCTATGGTTATACTGACCAAGAAAGAGAAGAAACTCAATGTTTTTGAAAGAAAAGACTGCGAAAAATCTTTGGACCGGTACAACAAGGAGATCAATGGCGAAGGAGAACAAATGACGAACTTGGGAGACTTGTAAGGAGAGGCCGACTTAGTGGCAAATATAAGAGCACAAAGGCTAAGATGGCTAGGTCATGTAGTGCGTATGTCAGAAACTAGTGCTGCCAAAATAGCCTAAAAAAGAAACCCGGAGGGTAATAGGAAAAAAGGAAGACCAAAAAAGCGCTGGCAGGATGAGGTGGAGGACGATTTGAGACGGACAGATGGGGGTTGGAAACTGGAAACGGAAGGCAATGGATAGAGACAAATGGAGTTGACCGTTTGAGCTGGCCAAGGACTTACATGGACCGTAGAGCCATTCAAAGTAAAGTAAGTAGAACAATTATCGTCAAATGCACTAGATGTGGAGCTGAAATAGATGAAGTTCGATTAGAAGAGAAGACGAATTCGATGTATTTCACCATTTGAAAATAAGTATGGAATTGTTACATTTGTTGGAAACTCCGACTCGGGTACAAACACAAACTCGTACAATTGGCGAAGGAGCCGTTAGAGAGCTTACCGCATTCAAAAGAGAAGCTGCTGAACTTTTTTTTAGAGCACTTCCATATCGACGAAACATCAAGATGTAAAAAAATTTTGTTGGTAAAAACAACAAAATAAGTGTGTGTTCGTAAGAAATTTTATCGGTTTTCAAAATCAGACGGCTTTGGACTGGCCGATATTCAGTCGATTGTTCATCACTCTGACCTAAGTAGGTCTTGCGGTATGAGAAAAATCAATCATACAGGGTGTCAAATGAAACAATTAAATTTTGTTTGTGTATACCGACACGATGAATATGAGAAATGTCCCCCTGTATAGCGTTTTTGATTTATCCTCCTATTTAATTTGAAATAATGTTAAAACTATATACCGTTCACTTCGGCGTCTATGACTTCGGCACATTTTGATGTAAAATTTTCATATTTGCCGCCATTTTTGTAAAAGCTGTGACGTCATCAGCCATTTTTTTAACTCCTCTCCTTTTTTCCAGGATTCGAATAGATTATGAAATTCTGATTTCAACAATATGCACATTACACATTTTGGGCTGATAGTTTTGAGTATATTACCTGAATGTCAAAGTTCTTGATCTAAAAATTTTCATTTCTGGAAAAATAATTCTTTATTTTCATAAAAATTGATTTGGAACTTCTTTTAATGATTCAAATGCTCGAATTGCGGTCTCTTTGGCAGTGCGCAAGTCTGTCCGAAAATTCTCGGATAATATTTTGGATAACTTCTACACTTATCATGCGACATTCCCACGAAGACATTCCTCACGAATTTGATCTTATAAGTCTTCCAAATTTTGTCGTCTGTTGATGTAGACTTTTGAACTGAGGTATCCCCATAAGAAATAATCGAGGGGGTGAGATCCCGAGATCTTGCGGGCCACTCTATCGGTCCTCGTCTGCCAATCCACCTTTCAGGAAAACATACAGGGTTATTCAAAAGTCCGGAATAAAATTCATATTTTTTTTCCATATTCATTTCGGAAAAAACGCTCGAACCGGTCGATTTCTAAAAACCGTAAGCCGTTTTTTCATGACACGTGTCATGTTCTACCGTCAACCCCGTAACCCCAAGCCACCCCTAGTATTTTTTTTTCAAATGACACCCTATGGCTTGTGGGGGCTCGTTGGAAAGCTTGTCAAAAACTCTATTCAGATCTACCATTGAAAATTAGATCCGACGCTTCACCATGAAGTTTTGAGGAACCCCAGTTTTACTTGACAGTCCGGAATAAAATTCATAATTTTTTTCCATATTTATTTCGGAAAAAACGCTCGAACCGGTCGATTTCTAAAAACGATAAGCCGTTTTTTCATGACACGTGTCATGTTCTACCGTCAACCCCCCAACCCCAAGCCACCATGAAGTTCCTCAAAACTTCATGGTGAAGCGTCCGATCTAATTTTCAATAGTAGATCTGAATAGAGTTTTTGACAAGCTGTCCAACGAGCCCCCACAAGCCATAGGGTGCTATTTGAAAAAAAATACTAAGGGTAGCTTGAAGTTAGGGGGTTGACGGTAGAACATGACACGTGTTATCAAAAAACGGCTTACAGTTTTTAGAAATCGACCTGTTCGAGCGTTTTTTTCTGGAAGAATATGGTAAGAAATTATAAATTTTGTTCCGGACTGTTAAGTAAAACTGGGGTTCCTCAAAACTTCATGGTGAAGCGTCCGATCTAATTTTCAATGGTTGATCTGAATAGAGTTTTTGATTAGCTTTCCAACGAGCCCCCACGAGCCATAGGGTGCTATTTGAAAAAAAATACTAAGGGTGGCTTGGGGTTAGGGGGATGACAGTAGAACATGACACGTGTCATGAAAAAACGGCTTACCGTTTTCAGAAATCGACCTGTTCAAGCGTTTTTTCCGCAATAAATATGGAAAAATATTATGAATTTTATTCCGGACTTTTGAATAACCCTGTATATGTATATAAATACAAGTTTTGATGATGAGATCCAATACGCTCCTAGCAAAAATGTCACTAGGTTATTAAGTTTCTCGATACTCGCCAAGAAAATATTGTGGTGCCACAACAGATTTTTTAAAGCGGTTTTCAAGTTATTTCCTCTTAGATATAAACCATAGAATTTTTGATTTTTTTAGTATTAACAGCATTCGCTATTCGCTGGAAGTAATAATTTTTGTTTGGGTTTCAAATGCTTTAGTACTGGTCCTTTGTTGTAAGTTGTATGCGAAATGCACGTTGTTTCTCCTTCAAGAACGGAGTTGAATTGGTAAAATAAGCGTTGCGAAATCAATCCCTGTGAAAATAGTCCTTAAAAAAATTTGTTTTGGATTTTGGAAATGCCAATGGGATCAAACCAAAGTACATCCTTGTAGCCAAAATGGTAAGAATCCGTCAAGGAATAAACCCACAGGGATTAATGTCGCAACGCTTATTTTACCAATTGAAGCGCTCGGGGGAAAATAGTAACAAGCCACATTATAGTAATATTGAGAAAATCCAGTTTGAAAATTCAATCAAATCCTTAAATCATAGTATGAAAGATACATATTTCAATGTTTTTTCTACAATGAGAATTACCATCAGCTTTATATTGACATATAAAAACTCAATAAAAGTGTGACGGTTTAACAAAATAATACAAAAAATCGCAAAAAATGTGGCTTGTTACTGTCTTCGGCCAAGAAAATGCAAGTGGTTTTGGGGTTCAAAAAAGGAGCTGCATTCTATGTTGGTTTGCCTTCTCCTTGCTACTATTGTTTTCACTGGCGTTTTTTTGAGTCCTCTAGTGGTGTCACCTCTAACAAAAGCTTCATCCTGTATCAAAAAATGATTGATGAGTAACTGAAATTTCTTCAAAAAATTATGTGCCTAAGAAAGTAACAAGCCACAAAACATTTGTTCATGTTTTCATTTGAAAAAAATGCAGACAGGGAACTCTTCTTCAACGAAGAAGCAATTTGATCACTTCATATGAGTGTGCGCTTCAAATTGGGTGTGTTACGTTCCACGAAACAACATAATTGAAAATGAAAAAGAACCCAGAGCCAAAAACAATAGCATAAAGTTTTTGCTAAAAAGGAAATAAGCCACATAAAATTTTACTCTCCTCTTTATCGGAAAAGCTGCTATCTTCGTGCGAAACGCTTACGTCAGGATAATCTTAGTCCTTATCACTGTCGTCTACTTCACTTGACTCGCTTATTTTACAGCCGCTTAGCTCAGAAAACGTCAGTTTTCTTTTGACACCGCTGCAGCTGGCGTCGGCCATATTGCTTTTTTGTGGCTTGTTACGTTCTTGCAGCAACATAGTACTCCATATCGGTGTGGGTGAAAAAGCAAACGACGTGATTGAAGCTCCATCTATTATGTGAGACAATAAATATTTGCACTGTGGCTTGTTACCGTTTTCACATAACGAATTGTATTGGAAACTAAATTTTGTTCAAAATGTGGCTTGTTACTATTTTCCCCCGAGCGCTTCAATTCAACTCCGTCTTTAAGGCTGTCATTTCTAACACAAGGACAGACTGCAGACTACCGGTAGTGAGAAAGGGACCGAGATAGACTTTTCTGTCTTGACTCTCGGCTAAACCTGCCTGCCGAAAAAAAAAACTGAAGAAATTTCAGGCACGTATTCAAAAACTGGCAAAAGAATAAAAGTATTTATTGGAACAAAAAAGGAACTTTGCAAAAAATCAAATTAAATTTCCGAAAATTGAAGTTTTGAAATAGGATACGTTATGTTGTCAAAGCCAATTTAGTTGGCATTCTTAGTTTGGTTTATTTTTTCACATTTTCACGTTTAGCCGAGGGTCACGGCAGAAAAAAAAAACTAGGGAATAGCGTCCTTGAGGCTGAAGTTGAACTGGCGCCTTTTTAACTCCATCCTTGAGGTTGCAGTTTTCCAACCTAAAAATCAACGGACATTTTTTACCGACCCCTCCTCCTCAGAACCAGTACCTATATGGAAAATAATGAAAACAGTCACAGACTTCTGAAATACTTCTGGGAAGAGCTATGATACGTAGGTATTAAATTTTGAGTTTCGTAAAAATTTTAAGAATAGGAAAAATGGATTTTTTACAATACTTTCAAAAGAAATACCTATATCACTCGCTGGCCAGTCACATTTCAAGAGTCTGTAATAATTGTTTTCACATTTTTTGGCACACGAATAAACCTGCCTAGTTGCCTAGTCCCCCTACTCCACTGCTTTATGTATACCTATCTAACTTGTCTCACTGGGTAGGGAAAGTTTTCATATAGTTTTTATCACGAACATAGGAAATGGGCGTCATATTAGCGCGAATTACTTTATTTGGTTCAGTGTCCCTTTAATCCTAAGGCTAGGCCTATAGTGACTGAATAAGAGTGCCACAGTTTTGAACAAGATCAAAAACCTCTCTACCTGCCGGCAAAGCGTCCCTATCCTCGAGAACAGGCACGTCTTCCGGTGCTTTTCCCAATGGGCCCTTCGGCACGTCCTCGAGCAGTACGTGTACGAGCAGTTGTGGCAGTTCTTGTACATGGCCGCCTCCTGACTGTCCACCGTCGCCACTTTGCCGCAGCGATTGTAACGACACTGGAGCAACGGCGGCGCCCCCTGGAAGCTCGCGCGACGCGAATCGGGCAGCATCGGTGCCGGTTCGTTCCCCTCCGAGCGCCTTCGGAACTGATCGGCGGCCCGCGAACACTCGCCGAGTCGGCTCGGACTCGTATTAGCTGACGCCGTCGCTACAACCACAAACACCAGTCATCACTTAAGTCTCCGAGCCACGGAATACATGGACCAGTAGGTAGTAGTGCTCTCAAGCCAGTCTTTTATAATAATACAAAAATAAGGTATATATTTAAAGTGACACAAACATAAGGTATAGAAGACTCCAGATAGAGCAAGACAGAAGTGCAATCGGAAGAAATGACCTGGAATGAAACTTACACATGTCTCCTACCTTGGAGACTAGGACTTGGCGCTCGCTCCGACGATGGCAGTCCCAGCAAGGAATCTAAGACGTCTTCTAGGGTCGTCGAGCCCGGCGATGGTCTCGGACCACTTCCTGTGTTCAGCAGTGTAACATCTAATAATACACATATCTTTTAATTTTAACCCTGCCTCGACTCCAGGCCTCAATTTGAGTTTTTCGATTCTTTGCGATAAGACACTCTCTTCGTTTCTAATCTGATAAATTAGTGGTGAAAATGGCATTAAAAAAAAACGCTAGTTCACTTATAGCGTTAGGTCAATTGTTAGTACGCAAAGAGAAAGTGGTACGGCACCCGTTGAACTAGATAAACTGTAAGCACACTGTACTATACGTACTGTTACGTACTGGGTATGTAAGTTACTTAGTAATAATACTAATTAATAGTCCAGTAAAATGAGGGCGACAATCAAACTTTGGAACACGCTCGCGTCGTGTCGGTCTGGCCACATTCGGGGTGCTATCCATGAGACATGTCGCCCAACTTTGACAGCGTTTAGCAGCTAAACCAAAATTAGATGGATATATGGCCTCGTAGACTTTTTGATAGATCATTTATTACCTACTCGACAGGTTTGTTGAAAAAAATATTATTTCAGAATTTATTGATTTATGGACAGGGAGCTCATTCCTCAAAACTCACGTCATAAGGTGAATGATTTTTACCCTGTAGGTCTAATGTGCGTTGATGAGGTTGTTTTAAATTTCTTTGTCTTACATGTCAGACCGGGGGCTTAAGGCTGGTATAGGCTAGTCAGTTTTCGAAAAATGGCCAAAATTTACGTCATGAGGTAGTTACATGAATGAAACTAACGGGCTTTTGCGTGGGGACATCCTCTTAATCAAAAGTCGGGTCATAAGACAAAATTTTTGGAGGCTCTCGGCCCATAAGACAAGTGTGAAATTTTCAAAAAGGGCCAAAATTTACCTCCTCCTGAAGACTTCTCCTTTGACATAATTTTAGGAATGAGAAACGATTCTTACATGATTTTTTACGTAGGTTTTGAATCTGTCCACACAAATTTTAATGGTATGTGGTAATGGTAATGGTGAATGCATCGCTTACAGGGTGCAATATCGAAACATTTTCCTCAAATCGTACCTACATGGAAATTGATTCCGTTTTTCATTCTGGTTACAAATATATATCTTAGTGAGTTAGTCAACAAAACGCCTGTGAAAAAATTGATAAATTTTGGTCCTTTTTTGAAAATTTCAAACTTGTCTTATGGACCGAAATCCCTCAAAAAATTTGTCTTACGACCAGATTTTCGATTAATGGGATGTTGCCACACAAAATCTCGTTGGTTTTATCCATGTACCTTGACAAGCTCATACCAGCCTAAAGCCTGACATGTAGGACAAAGCAGAGGCACCAGCTCCCTATCCATTAAGTTTGCAGCAAAAATTTCCATTTTTCAATATGTTCTCATTTTTTTATTTTACTGTACTGGCACAGGCAACTTTGAACACAATTGATGGCTAGACTGAAGAAGTTACACATTTGCTCCAGCGGACTTCTTTGTGGATCATTGAACTATAACTCTCTGTTCTCTATAACTTTGTCCCTTACCATTTTCATATTTCTCTTACCGTCTCATCGTTCCAGGAGAGAAACACCGCGGCGCAAGTTTTTACATCTTCCTTTTTTACCATGGTTGTCGGGACGGTCGGAAGTATATAACTTTGGTTTAGCTCATTCAGTTATTCATTCTCTACATTGCCCAATTTCTTTCATCGAGTCCTTGATATATTTAAACTTTAGCATAAAAATCGCCTCATTTTACCGGACTATCAAGTTGATACCTACTTTATAGCCATGAGTTTAACCCAACCAAACTCGGTTAAGCTTTTATTCACGTTCCTGTTGGTTAAAGTTTTGAGCTCGGCCAATTTTAGCGCGACTTGTGATTTTATTGGATGTTAAAATTTAACTGAGTTTGATGGAGCTTGACAAGTTAAATAAAAATTGTGCGCATCCTGATAGATATCTGTTAGGCAAGTTTTCAAGTTTGGCTGACCTGAACCACATTGTTTTTTATCTAAAGCAAGTCATGAGCTCCGTTTACACCGGAGGACTAAAGTCGGACTGACCTAAGCACTGACCCAAATTTCACCTAAAATGATGTTTCCCTTCCAGCGTTTACATCGCTAAGACTGACGCGGTTGACCTACTTTGAAATATAAACTCGAGTATAAACTAGAACTGAATAACTTTAGGTCAGTCGACGGCTCACAAGAGACCTGACCCAAGCTACTTGCTCCTCGTCCGTGACCGTTTACACCACGTGGACTTGATTTATTTGGGTCGAATTTAGAGCTTAGGTCGCGTACCAAAGCCACGGTGTAAACATGCCTTAATAATACACAGGTGTCCTAGAAGAGCATGTTAACCATTCATGTCCAGGTAACCATTGCTAGGTAACTGGTAACAGGTAAAAATCGTTCTCTTTTTAGGAGTATGTATGATGGTGGGAGGATGTAATGATGGGGAGAAAGTATAACCGAATTGTAAGCGAGGGAATGCAGTCGGGAGACGTAAGGGGAGTACGCCTAGATATTTGCATCTAGTCCCAATAAGTGTCCTCCCAGTAAAGATAATACTCGAGATAATATTTTCATAAATAAATGAATAACGCCGAGTTGCTCACTTCGAGTTTAACTTCAAACCCGATTCGGTTGCTATGGAAATAATTGTTGCAACAATTAAATCTATGGCAACAAAACCAAGTTTTAAGTTAAACTTGAAGTGAGCGACTGAACCTAATGGTGCTATTCTGTAAAAAAGATACATTGATGTTAGCGCTACATCGCTATAAAATGACAAAAGTAATAATGTTTTGCATTGTCACATGTGTCATCTTACAGCGATACAGCGCTTAAATCGATGTATCTTTTCAACAGAACAGCACCATAAATCTGAATAAGTTTTATACCCATGAGAAAAAATACATGTTTCATCATGTGTTATATCTCAGCACTTTGAGCAATGTGACCTTATTTCTTATACTGAATGAGAGACTGATAGCGTTTTTCTCTTACCTACTTGCACTGCCCAGGTTCAGAGCGATTCGTCGTAACGCCATTGGCCAAAAAATTCAAATCGACCAATAGGATCGTCTAAAACTGCCCTGAACCGGCGGTGCAAGCAAGTGGAAAACGCTTAAGTACCTATAGGCTATATTAAGAGAGCCTGGATTAATAGCAATAACACAAAAAATATTGGAGAGTTTTCACTCTGCAAGAAAAAATTCAGCAGCAATAGGGGGTATATCTTTTATAATTATGTTAAACGGGCCACCATAAGGTTTCTGAATAAAAAACTGATTTTTTAGAGGACTATATTTCATCGGGATGTAAAAGACTGAAATTTCTATAGGTTAAGAGCCCTTCGAGCTCTTAATCTCTTTTCATTATTTCAGAAGATTCGTAAACTGTCAATGGCAAAATAATAACAACAAAACATCAACCATGTGTATTGAATTTGTTTCCCAAACTAATGGTGTTATTCTGTAAAAAAGATACATCATGTAAGCGCTGTATCGCTGTAAGATGACACATGTGACAAGGCAAAACATTATTACTCGCATTATAATTTATGTCATTTTACAACGATGTCGCGCTCACATCGATGTATTTTTTTCACAGAATAGCACCATAAGCCATAAACTGTAAATATGCAGTTTTTCTGAAAAATCGCAAGCAAGAATTGTATGGAAATGAATTTCGCTCTATTCTGCTCCAAGTACCTACATCGGTTACGGAACCAGTGGGAATTTGCAGATACTTTTAGGAAAAGATCGAGATTTACAACTCGTCATGGATAGCGAATTAAAGTTCAACACTCGGTTCAACACATATAGTGGTGAGTGGTGTCCTCATTATTATTTTGTCATGAGGTCTGCCTTTCCTAAAAATTTTTGAAATAACGAAACTAAAATGGTTCGAAGGATCACCCCTCGGATCACCCTTTGACCCTCCATAACTTCACAATTGAAAGATCTAGAATTTTTTCAATATTTTTCCAGCACTCTACCTACAATCTTTCTATATGACGCACGTTTCTTTTCCGTCATCAATTCTAAGACACCTGTATGAAAACACTGTTTGAGAAACACTTTCTTCCAACAAGAGATTACATTTCTGAAGATTTCAAATACAAATAGATGAAATTTATTGCACTAATTCTTCAATCTTCCTAGCTCTCTTGACATTACTGATTTAATAAATGTTTTAGCTCAATTTTCTATCAGGATTTTTTGATATCTTACACTCCGGCAGTCCGGCCCGGCCTTAAGTCATTCATTCTCTAGTTAAAAAACTGCTTCGATATAAATTCATTAAAACAACTTAATATTTTAAAATGGCCTCTTGTTCGAGTGTTCGACCCGAGGTTCGACCTTATAGATTCATTTATTACGGGATTACTGAATCTGACTTCGCCAATTTTACCTAAAAGCCCACGATATGGTCTTCATAACCTTGTTATGCGTATGCACGTACTTAGGTATAGACGTGTTCATTTTATACAGGATGTTGATAAAAAAAACCTCGAGCTCAAGCTCAAGGCTGCGTTCAAGAGTACTCTTGTGCTTACTAGTTCTTGGTTCTTGGCAAACCATTTAAGTTCACTTTATAATTTATATCATAAGAATCAGAAAATATATAACGGAGCTTTATTTCGCCGGTTTTTGAATAAAAGAACATGCAATTAAATGAACAATGTTTTCTGATTGTTCCACTTTTCCACTTTTCCACTTTTCCACTGCCCGAAGTTTGTTCTATCTTATTACGGGACACTTGTTTAATCTAATCTTCGGTATAAAGTTCAATTCAGTAAACTTATCGCCCATATGAATTGATATTGAGAGTTTTTAGATATACTTCTGACATTTTATTCTGAGACACCCTGTACGTATGAAGGATAAAGGATAATTTTATTATTCGAGTGAAATAACTAAAAAATGTAACTACACAAAACAGCTAGCCAAATCTAATTGAGAAAAATCAAGCGACAAACATGTTGGTGCTTACTTCCTACATTAATTATTATTTACTATGTAATTAATTTGGTTTTTGTCTCTAGTTCAAAGAATGACTTCTTTATCAACACTTCAACTCTAAATGCAGACATTTGCCCGACCCCAAAACAAAAACAACAGAAAGAAAACAAATGAAAAATAATATTTAAAATAAAATAATTTATTCAATAATAATATAAGACTCGTGTATTAGTTACAACACACAGACAAAAGAAGAATGGTACGCTATTTAACTAAAATCAAGGGAAAAATGGTAGGTATACACTGATAATGGGATGTGATTAAAATAACAGACACAATACAAAATAAAAAGAAATCACAATAATTGATT
The DNA here is from genome assembly GCA_949128115.1 of Anaspis maculata. Classification (NCBI taxonomy): domain Eukaryota; kingdom Metazoa; phylum Arthropoda; class Insecta; order Coleoptera; family Scraptiidae; genus Anaspis; species Anaspis maculata. The sequence goes on from OX421962.1 coordinate 77,730,036, forward strand.
CAACTAAACACAGAGAAGGGAAGGAAGAGAATAAGGGATGTGTAAATATTGACGAAGGTACTGTAGGTTTTGAGTAAAGAAATAATAATAATTTTACATAGCATCGTATATAAACATTATGTACACAAATGATAAAACTAAAGCTATCCTTCATAGTTATCATGATTAATATTGCATTTTTTTAATATTACATAACAACGACATAGAATATATCGGGGTTAAAAAACAAATACAGTACTTTTTCGGCAATTTGGCGACATCATCAAAACCGTCACACAATTTACGAAAATGTAAACTGGGAGGTGACAATTCAGGATAGGCTAATATATTAGTTTTGCTTTAATAAATAACTAATCACGAATAATGATAGCACCATAGAGAGCATTGACAGAAGGCATCCTGGATATGCTTTGATGATAAATCGAAGGAGATATTTCACGTCAAAGTGCGTTCGGGAGAGCATATTTTAGCCTTCAGCATTTCCAACCAGCAAATGACCACAAATTTCAAATTTTGTTGCTTCTGATGATATCTTTGGCATTTGGTGTAAAATATAAATATCTCTCGGCGACGTAAATCAGTACTGCTCCCAAATAAAGGATTATACAATGAACCTTTCGTTCAACACTCTTTTGTTTACAGATTATCACTTGGGAAAGGTGTTTGTGCACCTCATTAGTCATTCATACTATACCTATTAGTCGAGAAAGAAGCGTTTGTGCAAAGATAACATTTCTCAAGAGTTCAAAAGTTTTTGGTTCGTTTATCGAAAATAACTACTATACGACTAGAAATACTGAAAGGCCATTTTCTCCGTGGCTCCGATTTGACGTGCAATACTCCCCGAGGGACGAAGTGGATTGCGCTCGATTCCTTTATGGCTGTGGTTGGGTTTGTGATGGTGGTACAAAAAAACAAGGGGCCTTAAGCATGGACCGACTCACCATTGTGTGTCTGGAGTTCCAACCTGAGGCTCGTGGGTGGCGCCGGCGTCTGGCCGCTCTCGGAGAGCGTCACAGGGGTTTGCGGAGAATCCAGCGGTCGGATTCCGACGAAGGAGCTCTCGAGCCAGCATAGTTTTTGGCTGCCTCTGGGGCTGACGGAGCGACTCCTAGTCGATTCCTCGCCGTCTGGCCTGAGACCGCTGACGTAGTGTACGATGGCGGAGGTCACCTCCTTGATGGAAGTCTGGATTTCGGGACTCTCCTGCAGGTGCTGCGTCTGCGGCGACTGCTGGTCCTGTTGGCTCAGCAAGCTATTCGCTAACCTTTCGGCCGGCGTGCGCGGCTTGCTGAGTCTTTCCTGTGAGCGCCAGCCCATGTACGGCTGCCTATAAAGCAGGAAAACATCGTTGTTTTATCTCCAGACTTCATATCTATTCGTTTCTTAAGAATAGGTAACTAATGGCATTTTGCTAAATTGAAGCTTTGTAATCATTGCGCACGTTTGTTATACACGCGAACGATTGTCAGGTCTTCATGGCATGGTTATAGGACGCCCACGTAGCTTTCAACTACCTCCGCAAAATCGAAATCTGAATACTTACTATCAAAGTAGGTAGGTGCTCTACAGGGTGACCTTAAACCTCTGTCGTGGTGTGCGACGATTTCTTGGTCTTTCTTATGAACAACTGTGTAAGTAAGCAAATTTGTTCTAAAAAACTTGGTTATCAAGATAGAGGGTCTTGAATTTGATGGTAAAAAATAATTGTTTTTTTTTCCAATAAAACGTAAACAAATGACAATTTCTTTCGATAGTTGGATACCTTATGCCTATCCTCAGAGAAAATGTAATAAAAACCTATAAATGGTTAAATCGAAACTACCACATACAAAATATTTCGGTGACCTTGCACAAAACTTCCGAGTGATTCCTCCTAAAAAAATTAGTCGAAAAGAGTAGGAATAACATTTTTCCTCAAAGTGATTCTTAAGGTCGTCATTTCCTAGCATAAATAATGGCTGAAACAGACTGCGGATTAGCTGCAGAGCGAAAGAGAAACAGATAGATTCTCGTGGCGTGACTTACTGACAAATCTGTGCAGCTAAAAATGAAAAAAAAATGAGTTATTGAAATCTGGACTGGCAAGAGAATGAGGGTTCTTTTTTGAGAAATATATAAAAACAGCCGATGAAGTTTTTTATTCTGATCGTAAATACATACAGGGTGATTCAAAAGTGTCGGACCATCTTGAAGGTGCGTAATATGGAGGTGTAGTAGAGTGCTGGAAAGTTGTTAGAAAAATTCTATGTCTTCTAATTTTGAAGTTATGAAGGAACGAAAGTTGGTCCTTCGGTCGCTTTTATTTTCGTTCTTTCAGGATTTTGGGAAACTGTTTATGGAAAAATTATGAGTAGAAAAAATCAACCTCTGAATCTGTAATGAATTTCTGTTTTGTATACAGAGTAAGTCATCAATCCTGAAAATTATTTACAGTGCCTGCAAACGGTCACAGTGATCCCATAACCTATGTAGAGCACAATAAAACACAATTAATTTGAATAGAATTCTTTTGCTTCTGGTTTTTTTTAGGAAAAATAAATGTTTGCAGTTTATGACTTACCCTGTATAGAAAGCAGAAATTCAATACAGATTCAGAGGTTGATTTTTATACTCATCATGTTTAAATAAACAGTTCACTAAAATCTTTTGAAACAACGAAAATAGAAGAAATCGAAAAACCAACTTTTGTCCCTCCATAACTTTGAAACTAAAAGACATAGCATTTTTTCAACAACTTTCCAGCACTCTACTACAACTCCATATTACGCACCTTCAAGGTGGTCCGACACTTTTGAATCACCCTGTATATACAACAGTGTTGAGTTATTTCCGAAGGTTAATTGTCAAAATTTTTAAAGAAATCCCATGAGACATGAGACTGATCTAAACTTCTGTTTATTTGGCTAGAAAATTTCTCAAATTTGGTTGAATTTGTTTTTCGGAGAGAAAATTCATATTAAAACTCGATTATAAGCCTAGCACTATTTAAAAAAATTGTAGGCTAAATTTCAGAACTTTTTTAACCAAATTTGATTAACGTAAGTGTAAGTTCGGGTCAGTATCATGGGACTTTTGTGAATTTTTCGACAATCTGTAGCTCAACACTGTGGTATATATTTGTATTCAGAATAAAAAATTACATCGATTACAATTCAAATACAGGGTGTCGTATCAATTGAAAGAAGTTTTTTGCGACACCCTGTAAATTTTGTGTTGGTTTGTATGGTTTTAAAATAATATAGTTACCAATTTTGAAGTCTACGAAAAAATTGTTCAAGAGAAGTTTTTCTTTTTCAAATTATCTCAAAGCGGAAGCCTCCAGTATGGAGGGGGGAATCTCGCGAGATCACCCTGTATGTACAATTGTATAATCGTTGACAAGTGACATTTCTGACACTGTAGATGGCTTTGACAAGGTATTCGCTAACCACGACCCTAATGGTGAGGTGAGAACTGCGGCTTTAGCTTGAAGAGGTTTTCAGAAGTAAAGGTCAAACTCATGAGAATCAAATACACCACTATTTACACAGAGCCCGCCGTATACATAATATACCTAATGACCTGATTTCGTGAGGATTTTTCTTGAAAAGTACTCAACTTATTGGTTCCTAGCGAAAATTGAACCTTGAAGCTTCATGTTTTGTACTATGAACAGGATGGAGCTTGCCAGATCGCTCTTTGGCTGTAGAGCTTACTTCAAAAAAGCCTCGTCATTCTCGCCTTTTTGAATTTGGAGAGAATTCAGACGGCAAGGGGGTTGTTGAACTTGTTGAAGTCGCTCCAATACATCAAGCGAAATGAAGGAAGAATGATAGATAGCGTCATGAGTTGTTTTGGCACAGGGATGCCTATTTTGAGTCGAAAATCGGAATTCCAACTGTCAGAATGACAGAATTACTGCTGTCAGAATTATTTTCAAATTCAAATAACCGAAAATTTGAATGACGATGCTTTTTTAAGGTACAGCTCTACAGCCAGTGAGCGATTTGATCTGCCAAGCTCCACCTGCTCATAGCAAAAAACTTGGAGCTTCAAGTTTCAATTTTTGCTCGGGACTAATGACATAAGTCAAATACTTTTCAAAAATCATATAAATAATGGTCCGTATTTGGTGCGGTATCTTCTTACACAAGATTAATGTCTATAATAGCAATAGCTGTATTACACTACAGAATTTCTTGTACAATCTGCCAAAATAGTGTCAAAAAACAATGAACGTGATTGTTTAACTGACAGATTGTACAAGAAGTTGTACAAGAAATTGTGTAGTGTAATACAGCTTATAAGGTTAAGGTACAAAACAAATTTTACTTCTGTCTAACTGAATATTTTCGAAAAAAAAAGCCTGGGCGTCAATTTTGAATCACCCTGTATCTACCTGTAGCTGAAGCTGCTGCGCACCGACGCCGCCGGTGAAACAGACCCGTTCGGCTGGTGATGACGTGGCACATTGAAGCTGCTGCGAGTCGAGGCGCAGGGAGATGACGCCGTCGAATTGAGTTTCGACGTCGACCACCGGACAAACGGTTGAGTCGTGGACGTGGGGCTGAGTACCACCGGCGACTGTCCGCTCGAGCCGAGGCTGCTCAGGGAAGTGGTCTTGGAGCCGGTGCCGGTCCACCGGGACTCGCGGTTGGACTGCTTCTTCAGCAGAAAGCCCTCGCGAGGAACCTGCGACTGCTTGTACCAGTCGGGGATGGTCAGCTTCTGCAAGGAGCGTTGCACCCTCAACTGATGCTCGGACATCACGCGCTCGCCCTTTTGCAGCTCATTCTCGGGGGGCTGTAACAAAAAGTGGTCACGGTTTAGATGCGGTTCAATTTTTCTCAACTTTAGCTACACAAAGAGGTCGACACTGGTGCTCTGAGGGAAAAAGCTGGATGTAGGCAATAAGTGACTTCAAGCGTTATTCTGAAGCATTTTGGTGTAAACAAAGGATGAACCTGATTTTGCAGCTGCACCGTCTCAGATTATCAACGTCTCCTGCCAATATCATTTCAATGTTCCAAGTCATAAATTATCGACTCAAGTGCCGGGCTTTGAAAAGTTCCTCCTTGAACGGCTTTCAATTATTATATTGATTTTTGCCATAGGATCCTTGTATTCTTTAAGGCAATAAACGATTGGATTAAACTGAATTGATTTTTGTAACAATTTTCCTTTTCGTCAAAATTTCTATGCACGAATCGCTAAAAATAACTTCCAAGATAAGATCTTTCCGCCTTGATTTATTATTTAATCTTGCGTTATCGCACCGAATCTTACTGAATCAATAAAAAGTGGCGGATAGGTAGTTTTCCACATACTCCTCCAAAGTAAATGATAGAGATCATTGCGGTTCTTACCAAGTTTCGTCTGAGTTCGACTCCTTCAAAAACTTCATCGTCGTGGTCCATTTTTCACCCCTTATATTGACAGCCACCCACAACACGTCCTCAAATGTTCAACATCAATTCACAAGCAAACCGTAGTTATACACACAATGAATTATTATTAGCACACAAGGGCTATGTGTGTATGAGATGCGCCCAATGAGATGGACGGCACTATACAGTGTTATCTGCAGGTATCGTGCCGTATTTGCTCGAAAATTATCACACATGACTAAGGTGATAAAAATCACTCCAAAAATATCACATTCAAACCAAAAGCGCACGTTGTTAATGATAAGTCCTTAAAACAAAACAACCTGGCTGAATCTCTAAATGGGGATGAGTAATCTCTATTTTCTACCCTTCCTGCTATTGAAGAAGTTTTCAGCAACAGCAAAAGGCATGAATATACATTAAAGACTCATGAGAATGAATAATTGCGCACATGTGCAAAACGAACAAGTAAAAGTGCATAATCGTAAGGAAAGCACAATGAATGTGCGAAAACTACTTACGAAATCTTCCCACAGCACGCTCAGTCTGACCCATTGGTGACAATACAAGTCACCATCAAGGTGACCAGGCATCTCGTGGTGCTCGCCTTTAGAGATAGTCTCCATATCTTTCAGGTGGAGAAGAACAACAGGTGGCAATCGATGAGAACAATAGAGAAATGGGTGGAAAAGCGAGAGAAAACTTTAATTGAAGCGAACCGGGGGCGTCGCGCTAATTGCTGTTAATTAACCTTCAGCGCGCCAATTTTTATTGTGATGTAATAGAAAAAAGGGGGCTAATACTGCGTGTGTTAATTGCAACAACATGCGACGCCGGGGGAGACCCGGACGGGAAGCCAAAACTAGTAGTCCAAAACACGTAATTTAAAAAGAGCTCTTTTTTAGCTTACCTATTTTATCGGGATGAGCTGGCTCGAGACTTATATGTAATACTACAAAAAGTAAAATAAATGTAATTAGTCCCTTGTGCTCTCTTGAGTTTCTTGTGTTAATGGTGGTCGATAAATCAAAAGATCTTGGCGGTTTGACCTCTCGCTATCTAACGGTGGAGGCCTGCAAGTTGCATTATTATTGCGTGCCCTATATTTGAGTAACGGAAGATCCGTATCGTCCTGGACCTTTTGGAGCTTGGAAATTATTTGGTTCTCTAGCAACTTCCTCATTCATTGTTTATCAGTTTCTCATTTAATTGCCTATAAAATAATAATTTTTCAACAAGGATGATTATAGACTGCAAATTCATAAGCATACACCTGTGATGCAATCACTATTTCTCTCGCGCTTCAATAATAATCATCTCTTTATGTGTTTATGATTTCTAACTCGTCACGAAGACAATTGCCACTATCAATAAGGTCAAAACGAAAGAACATCCGGTGTCTCTCAACATCAACTCATCAAAGCTTAATGAACCACGACAATCAATTTAAATTAAAACACTGTGGCAGCTGGGTTGAATCGTTGTTTGAATGTTGCAGTCTAGTCCTCCATAAAAATTTCCAAGTCGTTCTCTGAACAACATTTCACAATGAAATTTTGATGACTTGAACTTTTATGGCCGCAGTTAGCCGACACAGATCTCCAGTATTCAAGAAGTGTACCTATATATTCAAAATATTTACTTCAACTTGGATTTACAGTAATTCGCAGTGCCGAGGTTGTTGAACCAAGACGATGCAAAGTGTCCGTATAACGATGACGGTTCTTATTTTTATTAGCATATAGGGCTATGGGGGTATGAAAAATATATACGAATGTGGCTCTGTCCTGATTTCTTACATAATTGCCATTTTCCTCTCTCCACAGATCCATACAATTAAACGCCTAGTTCCCATTCGCCATAAAAGCTTTTGTACGTAAACGCTTGCAAAATGGCCATAAATTCATAATGACTGTGCGTGAATAGAGGAAGTCATGATTTTATGCGCACACATCTCATAACCCATCGTCTGGAATTTTTCAGGAATTTTCGTCAGGGTCACAGTTTTGAAAACATTTCTATTTATTACACTCATAAAAGTACCTACGGTTTTGATCGTTTTGTTCTCCGTTATTGCAAAAGCAATGCAACCATCCCTAGAGGGACTGAAATTAACATATACTTAGGGTTGACGATTCACACTGAATGACAGATCGTGATACATCATGAGTATGAGGAAAAGACAATATAATTTTTCTTGGTTTGCGGTTTCGGTATACCTATATACCTATAGTAGTTCAGATACCCGTTTTCTCTAGTTTTTCTTTCCAAGCTTCGACAGCAATCAAATCGTACCTAAGAAGAAAAACTACTTTTTGAAACGACAGCCATCTTTTTCTCACACAGGCACTTTTTCACAATGATAAAATATGGCAATTCTCCATCAACTACTCAAAATTGAAAAAAATCTCGATATCAACTGTGTCCCACACAGGGGTAGGCCTGCATATTGCAAGGGAGCTAACCGAAAACATTAAATTCTGTGGACCTCGATCGATAAAAAATCCAGTGAGAAATCTCGTGACCTTTCAAAACATAAATATAGGATGATACCCATAACATAGAGAGTAACAGGTAGCTTCAGCAACTATAGTAGACAAATCGACATAATATCATCGAACTCTAGATAGCATGAGCTTCTGGTTCGAGTTCTGGTCACTTTCAAGTGAAGAGGCAAAAGAGTGTAAAAGCCGTACTTATACTCAAATGAACAAACAAAACGGAATTATTTTTGCTCGGCAGTGCGAATAACGTCACTGGATAAAATATAACGACGTCTGTATTTTTCAGCTCGAGCAGGCAGTGTGAGTGAGAGCTTTAAAAATGTACCTATACTCTGCAACAAGTTACTGAATGAAACACCCTTTCTGATGCTCATGCTCATTTCCGCCACTGACTTCCGCAACAGTGCGTGAAATTATACAGAGTGGCTCATTCCCTTCCGGTGTTTTGCCATTTCTACTGGGTTTAGAATTTTTTTTTTTATACAAATTCCTAGATAGGTACCTATCTTCATGAAAAAAAAGCCAAACCAACATAACTAGTGCCTGTCAAAGTTAATTTCTTAATAAGTTCACTCTGATCGCGAGTAGGTACTTTATACCTCTCTTCAGTCTTCATGCACCCATTTGAAAAGTTAATCAAACTGGAGATAGACCGAAATGTGATTAGCATCAAAACATCATATGATCATTACGATCGTAAAAAGACCTATAGTCCTAGCGGTACACGTAAAAATGGCTCTAATTGTGACAAAAGTGTGAAATTTGGTGTGTGGACTCCTTAAAGCATTTCAAAGGTTTTTAGAAGGGGAGCCAAGCAAAATTTTGATTTTGATTTTTCAATTTTTTGTGACGTCATTTTTTTTATTTTTTTTGTCATTTTTGCAACTATTTAAGATTTTTTACTTTTGCTTTTGTATTATGGTGAGTAACTGCTTAATCCAAGAAACGGAAGAAAAAATTTGCGAAAAAAATTAACTGAACTGAAATGATGGCGTTTTTGTAAAAATCAATTTTTTCCATTTTTTTCAAAAAATACTGTGAATATGTGAAAAATTAAAGAAGGCAATTATCCCTCAAACAAGCCCTATCAGAAGTTATGAAAGTGTTTCTCAAAATTCCAAGCCGTTTTCGAGATATTTGGAAATATGTAATTTCTTGCGACTGTTTCTTCGTATTAGCTCCTATTTCATCAAACATATAACAGGGTTCTTTTTTCTTGAAAATATACTTCAGAATGATCAGACCGAAGATTTCTTAGAAGTTCATTGTAAATTGTAATTTTTCCAGTGGCGTAGATCATAAAAATTCAAATCGTTTCTACCCTCTCACCATACTTTCTACACCACTCGATTATTTGAAAAATACATGACATTTTGGCATTATGATGATCATCCAAGATCACTTAGCATCTTTACAAACAAATAGGTAGGTATGTTCCTATGTTCCAAACCGCAATAATTACAAAATAGATGCGATGACATGTATGCCTTCGACGCCAGTGATAGCCACTCAACCAACTTTACTGTTGATAAAGTGCAGAATTTTCAGTTTGGGGGAACAATAAACTATTATGTATCTAAAACAGTCATGATGGAGATGATCGAGGAGGTGATAAAAAATGTAATGTCCGTTTTTATTACTACATTATCTTTGTAAAATTTACCTATTAATAAATGTTATTCAATATACTTGAAAAAAAGTAATATTTAGCAGTCGATCTGATCAGTGGAAAAATTGTGTGCTCAAGATCGTCGATCTCATCTTGTTTTCAAAAGAAGTGTCATACTAGGTGAACTTAGATGATCATGATGCCAAAATGTCATATATTTTCTAAATAATCGAGTGGTGTAGAAAGTACGGTGGGAGGGTAGAAATGGTTCGAATTTCCACGATCTACGCCACTGGAAAAATTACAATTCACAATAAACTACCAAGAAATTTCCGGTCTGATCATTCCTAAGTATATTTCTAAGAAAAGAGAACCCTGTGATGTGTTTGATGTAATAGGAGCTAATACGAAGGAACAATTGCAAGAAATAACATTTTTCCAAATATCTTGAGAACGGCTTTGAATTTGGAGACACACCTCAAGAACTTCTGATAGGGCTTTTTTTGAGGAATAGTTGCATTTTTCTATTTTTCACATATTCACATTTCACACAAAATTGAAAAGTTTGATTTTTACAAAAAAACGTCATCATTTCAGTTCAATTGATTTTTTTCACAAATTTTCTCTTCCGTTTCTTGGAATAAGCAATTACTCACCATAGTACAAAGACAAAAGTCAAAAATCTCAGATAGTTTCAAAAAGAAAAAAAAAGAAAAAAATGACGTCACAAAAAATTGAAAAAATTGAAATCAAAATTTTTCTTGGCTCCCCTTCTGAAAACCTTTTAAATGCTTTTAGGAGTTCACACACCAAATTTCACACTTTTGTCACAATTAGAGCCATTTTTATGAAATTTTACTTATACCGCTAGGACTATAATTCAGTGATGTAAAATACCCGGGTTTTTATACATTGTTTCGCAGCCGATCTGATCAGCGGAAAAATTGTGTGCTTTTTAAATGAAGTGTCATGCTAAGTGATCTTGGATGATCATCATAATGCCAAAATGTCATGTATTTTTCAAATAATCGAGTGGTGTAGAAAATATGGTGAGAGGGTAGAAACGATTTGAATTTTTATGATCTACGCCACTGCAAAAATTACAATTTACAATGAACTTCTGAGAAATCTTCGGTCTGATCATTCTGAAGTATATTCTCAAGAAAAAAGAACCCTGTTATATGTTTGATGAAATAGGAGCTAATACGAAGAAACAGTCGCAAGAAATAACATATTTCCAAATATCTCGAAAACGGCTTGGAATTTTGAGAAACACTTCCATAACTTCTGATAGGGCTTGTTTTGAGGAATAATTTCCTTTTTTAATTTTTCACATATTCACAGTATTTTTTGAAAAAAATGGAAAAAATTGATTTTCACAAAAAACGCTATTATTTCAGTTCAGTTGATTTTTTTTGCAAATTTTCTCTTCCGTTTCTTGGATTAAGCAGTTACTCACCATAATACAAAAGCAAAAGTGAAAAATCTTGAATAGTTGCAAAAATGAAAAAAAAAAAATAAAAAAAATGACAACACAAAAAATTAAAAAATCAAAATCAAAATTTTTCTTGGCTCCCCTTCTAAAAACCTTTTGAATGCTTTAAGGAGTCCACACACCAAATTCCACACTTTTGTCACAATTAGAGCCATTTTTATGAAATTTTACTTATACCGCTAGGACTACTAGTACACAAAAGGCTGTCACGGCAAATCGAATTAGACACCCACGCGTTGATCGAATTAGGTGGCCTTTAAAATGGCAATCCATTAGATTTTAGCGTCCTGATGCAATTCCAGCTTCAGACTCAAAAGCGTCCTGTTCCCGTTAAGACCCATCCATTTCCAATATCCAGTAAAAAAATATAGGACCGAGAAGCACTGTGTTCGTTCGTAGGCACACGATGATTGTTTAGAAAGCTGCTGGCCTTTCGTATCGAAGTTACCAGCACGAGAATTTTTAAGCCTCGCCTAACGTAGTAGCGACTGTTTATTGTCGCTTTTTTTTCGTTATTTTTGCGCGCACTTTCTCCACAGAAAAGCTATCGATTTGGTATCGATAGCTTATTAGCTTATTATAAAATTAAGTATAGCTATTCCATAGCTTATTTATCTCCCATATGAGTTCACAAAAATCTTGCTTTAGTAATAATAAACTATAACAGTTTAGCGTGGCGTGGTCCCGCCGAAGTATTGAGTCGTGTGATTAAAAGAAGTAACAAAAACTGCTAGCTCGCCTACTGCATTTGCAATTTTCGACATACAGCCAACTACCTCATTTTGTTGAAATACATGGACAAATTTAGCAAGATTACATATACAGGGTGATTCATGAGTGACCTTACATAGGCTAATGGGAGATAGAGGACTTCGAGGCGAGTCAGGATCCACTGAAGTATATTTATTTTTCCAATGGTTACGAAGATACAGGGTGTTTTGTGTTTCGTGTGAAACTTTGATAAGCGATATTTCTGAAACGGCCAGAGGTATTTTGTTGAAATTTACCAGTAATATTTTTCTATTGGAACTCATCCCAAAGCCATACCGGGTAAGTCAAAATCCAGGGCCGGGCTAGAGAAAAGGTGCCCCTTTTTTGCTTCATCAAAAAGTACATTTTTTGAACGCTTTTCTAAAAAACTGCTGTCGGATTCAAAAAGCTAAGGAAAAATGCTTCAAGAATCACTCTTCAATTTAGATGGCACACCTAAACCGTTCCGACAATAAAATTAAAAGTAAAATTTGTGGGTGAGTTCCTATTTTCGACCGGACATAATCGACTCATTGTTCCATTGAATTTATCCAAGTTGATTTTTTGGCTTGTCTCTGTTGAATAAAAGAGCTTGGTTGAAATAAAAATACCAGAGCCTACCTTTTTTTATGACAAAATCGAGAGTGAAACCAAAGTTAGATTCGATTTGGTCGTCAAAAAAATCTTTGGCTATGGCATTTTTCTTTCTACCAAGCCCTTCTATTCCACAGAGACAAGCTAAAAAATGAATTTGAATTAATTCAATAAAACAATGAGTCGATTATGTACGGTCAAAATTGGAAACTTACCCATAAATTTTACTTTCAATTTTCATGTCGAAACGGTTCGGGTGTGCCATCTAAATTGAAGAGTGATTCTTGAAGCATTTTTCCCCAGCTTTTCGAATCCGATAGCAGTTTTTCAGAAAAGCGGTCAGAAAATATACTTTTTGATCAAATAAAAAAGGGGCACATTTTTTTAAACCCGGCCCTGGATTTTGACTTACCCAGTAAGGCTTCAGGGTAAGTACCAATAGAGAAATATTACTGGTGAATTTTAAGAGAATATCTCTAGCCGTTTCAGAAATATCGTTTATCAAAGTTTCATACGAAACACACAAAATACCCTGTATCTTCGTAACCAATGGAGAAAACAAAATTCCTTCAGTGGATTCTGACTCGCCTCGAAGTCTTCTACCTTCCATTAGCCTATGTAAGGTCACTCATGAATCACCCTGTAGTTACTTATTCAGAAAACACTTTGGTTTCTTTATAACAGGCAGCAGTATCACCTACGGTTCAAAAGCTACAAATTTTTGGAAACAACTCTTCTTAACAACATGTCCAGGCCAAGCTTTTGGTCGGGAAAACCAAAAAGCTCTATAACGCAGCGACTTCATAGCCTCCAATCTTATTTCAATGAAATTGGTTTTCGTACGCCGCCCCCGACGAATAACTCGAGAATAAATACAGAGACGGAACAAAAACCATCCTGTTTCTAGTCTAGCCCGCAAGCATAGGTTTTTGCTTTGCCACCACCGTCCTTATAAGATGTATTAAGGTTTACTGATTCACCCAAGAGGAAGTGCGTTACTAAGCTTTACAGTCGTGGAGGCATATTCATTTGTTTGTTTTTTTTCTTTTCTTTCACATCTTCTAATAGTTCAATATATCGAGTTCGTTATTTCTGTTCGGAACTCACAATTCAAGCTTGTCTCATATCAGCATTCTAATTTTAAAGCTAGATTTCGTGGTTCCACCGCCATTTTGGTCGCCATATCGAAATCTCTTGATTTTAATGAAACTAGGAATCTACGTTTTCTCGTGTGGGTTTTCTTATTTTCAAGTTGGATGATTGTCATAGTTCCTTCATTATTTTGGCTGTCATATTGAAAACTCTCATCAATAGAATTATATTCATGAAACTCGGAATTCACACTTGTCTCGAATAGAAATTCTAATTTTCAAACTTGATACCACGGTTTCGCCGCCATCTTGAAGTTTTTCTTACAAGTTGACCGATTTCCATTAATACTTATGGCATCTTTTTTTAAGTAAGTAAACCAATTTTCTGGGCAGGTCTTTCTATTAAAAAAACACAGCGCGGTGAGATGGATGTAGTGGTTAAAATTATTGCTTTGAAGCAGACAAAAATAACATCTGTCCTGAATAAAACAGATGCGGAAGATGGAGTACGTCCAGTTTTCTCATTTTATACAGTGGACAATAAAATTCCAAACTGAAAACTGGAAAATAGAATAATTAAAAAAAACCGTGACGTGCATGATTGGAATCGAAAAATCACCTACTAATTTTTAGGAGGGTGTTACATAAGTGAACTTTTGCCCAAAGCTGCTGCACTTTAGAAGACTGATAGCAGAGGCAATTTATTTCGAGCACCCTCTCATCAACAACAGACATGACAACATAAACTATCAAGAACGTAAAACAATAACCAGCCAGCATCATACCATTAGTCAGAGCATCAATTTATATAAATTACCTCACAAATAGTAAAAGCATCGGAAGAATGTGCTCAATTAATTGCTGTAATTAAAGTTTTTTTTTTCTTTAAGAGACAGTGTGTGTATGGCAAAATTCCGGTGACCCAAAGAGACACAAATAGAAAAGACCTGTTAGAGACACGGTTAATTGGCAAAACCGCAGATATGTTGTGTGGGGATGTGAGATTCCGAGAGAAAAACAGACAAAATCGATGGGATGGGCATGGGAATGCACGCATTCTTTCGTACGTAGCTGGTCGCTAAACACGTTGCAGATGTTCTTGAACACAAACACAGATTCCATTCAACAGCATCTGTGTCGACGCCTGTCGCTTTTTCCGGTGCAACCGGACGCGTCTTATTGTAACAGCACAACCCATATATCAGAGCATACTCTCGTATATCTCGGTAGCATAAATGGGGGCTGTTACTGACGGTAATCGAGATAGCCAACTTAAAAAAGAAGGGACCGAATTGAGCCTCGCCGATTTCCCCTTGACGTCATGTCAGGGCTGGGTTTGAAGTCGCCGAGATTCTCGCTTTCCAACTCGCACCAACAGGCAGATTCGCAAAAACGCAACGATAAATGGTATTGCTTTAAAATTATGTGTAATGGATAATAATTATTTATCAGTAAGGTATCACAAGTGGCTGGGAGCTCGGAATAGAAGTGTCCCCCAACCTGTGTAGATGTACCCGCTGCATACAGGGTGTTTCAGCGATGATAGCAAAAAACTCAACTGTGTGTAGATCTCGTGACAAAAACCTATATACTATATACCATTTTGCAAAGTTCGGCCTAATGATGAAGACAGCCCTTCAAAGTTTTTCTTTTTCGGATTTCAAAAATTTCTAACTCTGGAACATTTTGATGAAATTGACCTAAATTCAACATAGACTGGTTTGTCGGAACTATCTATCGACCTGCCAAATTTTGAAAGAATCCAACCAGTGGCGTAGGAGTTATGATGGTAATTTAGTTAGTTATTTAGCAGCATCCAAGGAAAAGTTGACTTGAGGTGACCTCTCCCCCCATATAACTTCTACAACACTGGGAGCCTATTTCTAGGAAGGATGTGATCCATTCCCATGTGAAGTTGCTAGGCAACCAGGGCTGTGATTGGCTGAATTGTGATCGCCTGGTGATCGCTCCCCGCTAGAAATAAGGCCCCTGGTCGAATTCTTCCGAAATTTGGTAGGTTGATAGATAACTTTGATAAACCAGCTCTTGCTAAATTTCAGCTAATTTCGTCGAAAAGTCCCTGCGGGTTACAAAGTTTTGAAATCCGAAAAAA
The DNA here is from genome assembly GCA_949128115.1 of Anaspis maculata. NCBI lineage: Eukaryota > Metazoa > Arthropoda > Insecta > Coleoptera > Scraptiidae > Anaspis > Anaspis maculata. The sequence goes on from OX421962.1 coordinate 77,745,561, forward strand.
GTGAACTTTCAAGGACTGTATCTTCGTCATTAGACCGAACTTTGCAAAATGGTGTATAAGTTTTCGTCATATTTCGACCAGATCTACTTACAGTTTTTTTTTTGCTAGTCGAAATAGATGACATTCGATTAACGAGAAAAAAACTAACTCGATACGCCCCTTAGACGATATGTAAGATATGAACGATTTGACCACAGAGAAAACAGATGTATAGACAATACAAATAGAAAAGACCATTGTCGTCACGGATTTTTATGGTTGCGTAGAAACCAGGCGAGTCCATCATTCAAAAAAAGGCTGGCTGATTTTTGATGCCCCAATATCCGTGACGACGGTGGTGATAACATATGGTCTTCTCTATTTGTATTGTCTATACATCTGTTGTTAAAAGCTATTTTTCGTGCTGCCATAACCGAAAATGACAATATACGCTCGGTGTCCTGCACTGTAATATTTAGAAAAAGATCTAGAGCGGCAAAGTAAAAAGTACACGTAAAAAATAAACTAACCTTGCAAAATCATGCAGAATTCAAGGGACACCATGTTTCCAATGTTATAGCTTGAAATTTTCGGTTTGAATCAGTTAAAATCATAAATGATCATTTTTAAAATTGATATTCTAGGGTCATTTTTCCAATAGCTGTTGGCACAATTGCAGAATGATTTCTGACGTTTTGTGGCGCCAAGGTTTAAGAGTGATTGATTTATGCCATTTTCTGTGTTTCGTCGTCACACAAGACACTAGAGCTCAGTGATTTCGGGATTTTTGGGGGATGGCCCTTCTAATTGGGGAGGGGGAGGGCGGTTTTAAGCAAGAAAATTCAAACATGGGACGCAATTTTTCAAATCGACATTTGACACACAAAAATCTGCATCTAGTAGGTACATGCCTCTTGCCTTGGTGATAAATGGCAGAAGTACCAACTTGAAATTTATTCCAATGATTATTGCGATATGATCTTATTTATTTGTAATTTTATTAAAAGCAGCACGAAAACGATGTATGCTACTCGCGCTGAAAACGGCATAGCATAACTCTCTTACATGCAGCTCTCGGCCTAGGGCCTCGAGCTGCATTCACGTTCGTTATGCTCTGCCCGGTTTTTGGCGCTAGTAACATAAAATACTAGTTCGTAATCGTTTCATAGATACATAACGCGCGAAGTAATACATAATCAAAAATATAAGTTTTGCAGTTAATGTACCTTGCTTGACATTTGTCAAAGTAGTGTCAAAATTTACAAGAAATTCGTGTTTTCTCTCAATTTTAGCAACGATTACGAAAAACGTTGTTCGACACACGAGCGCTGTGCTTTTTCAGGCCCTCAGCCTCTTTTGCAGCATTCGGCTTCGCCTCATGATGGCAAACAAGGCTTCGGGCCTGAAAACGCACTCTTGTATCGAAAAATACTATATAATTGACCCTCCCCCCCCTCAAATGAAATAGGTGTCGAGTCGAAATACCTATAAGTTAATTAATTTGATTACCTAAAGAACGACCTCGAGATGAGACTGAACCCTCTGAAATATAGGAAAAATTCGCTATTGGGCTATCTACTTGGAGATGGTACAAAATCTGTTCTTAAAAATTGTTTATACCTAGTCGACCGCTTGTCCTAGACGCAAGAACTGGCGAGTCGAAATAGATAAGAAATGGATTGCAACAAAAAGAACTTAATAATGTTGGACCATTTGGAAGATATGGAAGATTGATATGATAGTCGCTGGAGATTTCGACTTGGGGATAAGCAAGAAACCCAGAGAGTCCGACTCGGAGGTAAGCCATCAACCCATACAATTGGCGGAGGAGCCATTTCAGAGAACTGAGAGAGTTGCCGGATTTACAAGCGAAGCTGCTGGACTTTTTTAGAACTATGCCTCCCGCAGTAGTGGACCTATATGCCGATCACGTTTTAAATTCAGCAGAATTAAAAACGCGGTTGGCCATGTTGCCTAGAGTGTAACGGACGCTCTTAGACCAAGTTGCGCGAAAACGGGCTGAGCTCAAAGAGGTTAGAAAATTTTGACAAGAAATGCCAGATCTGGCGTCTCCTTGCATCATATCCGCTGCCCTGTTGCCTTGGCCGTTGTTTGTCATGATGTCAGGTGAGTGTCATAGTTGTTTACATTCCTGGGAAAATTTCATTTAAGTGTTCTGCCCCTGGTTCTGCCATTGCTATATTCATGGTTTTGCCTGTACATTTATAAGGTAAGTACGAGTAGCACTCTTGTCTGAGTACTTAGGTGCTTGTAAATTTTTTCTTTCATTCAAAGTTGACTTCAGATGCAAATGACCAAGGGGTGAATCCTCGGGTGAATTACTGGGACATCAGAACGTTCAACGGATTGTGATGGATTGCCACGGGATTACCACGGGATTTCCACCGGATACGATTTCTTCAAATTAAATGGATGGCCACGGGATTCCAGTGAATTTCCACAAATTACCAACAGTTTGGGGCCACGCCTGAATCACCACCAGCGAAAGGCGCTCTTGCTTTGCGGTGCTTATCATCACCTGAGGTCTTCACGCTATAAGGTTATTTATTAACGTTACATAGACCAATGGCAGATAGAGGACTTCAATTTTGTTTAGATTTACCAGCAATATTCCTCTGTTAAAACTTGTCAAGAATTACTGGGTAAATCAAAGTCCAGGGCCGCAGATTCGAAAAAATGTATCCCTGTGTTATTTGGTCAAATTTACATTTTTGGGGATACTGTTATCGGGTTCGAGCCATATTGAGGCAAATTCAATGGTTGACCCGCGATGTGGCTCGATTCTTTCTTGAAAAAAGTTGGCTTCTGTAATTTTAGCTTTTTAGGCCAGCCCTTCCGTCAACAGAGACAAGCCATGAAATGAATTTGAACCAATTCAATCGAACAGCGAGTAGATTATGACCAGCCAAAAATGAAAACTTGATCCAAAGTTTTACCTTGTATTTTTTTGTCAAAACTGAAAACGAACTTTTTGGACAAATAACACAGATGTGCAAAATAAAAACCCGCCAATTCTGTGATTTTTCACTATGATATTTCTGCACAAAAAATTAATATGTATTACGATTTTCCAACAGAATTTTGTCATCTTTCAGAAATGAGGATTGAATCCGAACTCTCGGGAGATAGAGACTAGAACCATTCATCTGAACAACAGAGGAGCAGATCGTCACCTCAATGTCAGCTTTGATGGCTGGACTTCATCTGCAGCACAATCCCACTCCCAAGTACTTGGGTGTGACCTTCGACCAAACATTGTCCTTCAAGCTCAACTTGGAGAAACTCAGTGCCAAGACGAAGACACGAATGAACCTGGTTCAGAGACTTGCGAGAACTACATGGAGTGTCGACGCCACTACTTTTCGGATATCCACCTTTGTCTTGGTCTAGTCGACACTGTCGACAGCGGAGTACTGCGCTCCTGTTTGGATGAATAGCACACATACACACAACATCATTGACGTCATTCTTAACCAAGCATTGAGAATCATTGCTGGAGTTGTCAAATCTACCCAGACTTTCTGGCTGCCAATTTTGAACATCGCAGCCATGTGGAACTGAGAACCAGACCATGAACCACATCGTCGCGGAGTAGGTGTCCGCGGACAATGGCTATCAAAAACTGCATCTGAGCTAGACCTGTAGTTCCTCAACATCTCCATCGGCAACTTCGCACTCGCCCACTTGCTGCATCTACTCTACCCTCTGTTTCCTAAGATGGCCACTGATATCAGCCTCGCTGACATCTTTTCCTTTTTTTTTGCATTAAAGCTACGTCGAACAGTTTCTCTGTGCTTTGCCTATAGATCTTCAAGTGAATGCTGTAGCTGAAGTTAATTCATCTCACAGGTTTTCAAGAATTGTTTTATATTGTATATATTTAGTTATAGTATCAATGTATCTTAAGTACCTACATATAGTGATACTAGGTACTATTGCACTATATAAGTTGATTTACGTTGTCACTAAAATTAGATCCTTAATACAGGCATAACAATAATTTCAGAAAAATTGTGAAATTTTCGATTATTACCTTCGAGAGCTTGTAAAATCTATCACCTAGTGTTAAATTTGAAGGGCACAGATTAATTTTAGATATCAGCTATTGACCTTTATTTTTGACCAAAAATTAGAACAGTTTCCTCAACGTGATTTATTATTTTATTTGAAAAAACATTCCACTACCAGTCGCCCATTTAAACTGGCGAAAATCTACCAAAATCAAGACGCCTTGAACGTTCGTACAATCTTGCAACAGCGCTGTACTTGATTGACAATACAAATTCAAGGTCATCTAGGGAAAAACTGATCCAACATTACAAATTTGAGCATCCCCAATTATCGCAGAATTGCCAACTTGGCGTAAGAAAATTACCGTTCTAGTGCTGAATTTAAAAGCTGATCGGCATATATAAACAAAATCTTGAGATGTTCAATGAATAATCACGATAAAAAAAGCGGCACAGCCTCCGCTGTACTAATGTCAATTATGTGTATGATGTATATTTATATCCCGTTCACTTCTTATTTTCAGAAGAATGACTTTCTGGAGCAAAAATAAAGTGTCGCTGATAGTTTCACACCTATCTCGCTCGCACACACGTGAAACTGTTTCTGTCGCACACCAGTTTGTACGCATTTTTAGACCCATTATGTAGTGACCTTACTTTACTACGGATCCAGTGACTTACATCATCAATTTTCCAAAGTACTTGAAGACCCTTCTCTCCTATGTCAGGTTAGCTCCAGGTTAGACCCCTCTCTCATGACTACGCGATGAAGACCTTTCTCTAGTATGACATTTTTGACAATTTATTATTTATTTTGCCCAATAATTGTTTGTTCCTGGCCAAATATCTTTGTTCTGTGGATCATGTTCCCGATTTGCCGATATCCAAAAATAGGTTCAAACAAAGAGCAAATTAATAATTTAACTTCTACCATTATCACCAAGTACTCACACAAGACGGCGAATGTGGAACCTTCCTGTGAGATGCAGAGATGAGGCAGAATGTCTTTAAGCAGGAAACGAGATTGACGCCCAAAAATTTCACAGTAAACACCTCGAAGTCACGCACTAGAAAAAAACAGCTGTAAAGCGACTTTGTGCCGGTAATTATGACACTGAAAGAGACTTTGACATTTTTCATCAAATTCTGCTGCGACGAAAGGAATCTGGGATAGCCAGTTGAACACCTGCCTAAAGAATAACTACTGTTACAGGATTCCTGGCTGTGATGCAACACTGTAGGTACTCACTTAACATAAAACATGTGATTAGTATCCTATCCGTCTGCGAGAAGAAGCAAAAATGGAAACCTTGATATTGCCGCTCCTCAGTAATACCCTGGAGATCATTTTCAGGAACAGAAAGGGCAGTGACTTAGGAAGGATTCCAGAAACAACATAACATAGCCGGAGACAATATACTCAGAAAAAAACATAGTCGGACCCAAACGTAGCCGGAAAAAACAAGGGGAGAGGCAAAAAACATTCCGAGTCAAGTATTTAGGTACCTATCCATGGAATAATAAAAGAAATGTTATTTCTAAAATTTGCGCCTTCTGTTTTACGAAATTTGAATTTCACAACCTTAAAATAAATCCTAAGACTTTTTGTTCAATCGTTCATGTAGGTAACGATCAAAATAACCAGGTTTTCAAACTCCCAAAGGATCCGTACCTATAATGAATATCAAGATCATGGGGATTGTGCTATGCCTAAAGATTTATTTGTCAGGATGAGAAGCCAAACGAAATGTACGTCTCTCGGTTTTTGGGTTAAACGACCGTGAAAATGGGTAATTCGTTTAGGCCGCGGGTTTCCACTAAATTTGATACAATTGTGACGCATCAACTAAATCAACTGCGTGAAAAAACTAACAACGAGAACGAAAATACAGTTTCAAGTCCAATTTTGTCTTTGGTATGGGTACCGAAAGTGACATGAAGCGACCCGAAGCATTGTCAATGCATCTCTTCACGCAAAGCTCGACGCTGAGGCTTTTTTTAGGTCTGCCGCCCGTGTGACGACGACCAAGTACTCGAATACTAAGTACGTTTACAGTTTGTTGTGTTTGATTAAGTCTCAGGTAGGTATTTATTGCCATTGTGTGCCGAGCCTAGACAATGCCGCGACAACACACCACACGATTTATTGTACCTGGTGTGACGTAAAAGTAGGTATGCCAGAGAACCAACTTAGAATAATGCTTACTAACCTTCGGAATTTGTCACACTCAAACCAATCCCCAAGTACCCAGTAGGTATCTAAACACAAGCACAGAAATCATTCCCATTAATGATATTCATTCACATAATCATTAAAGTCAGTAATTGTGGCCGTCTCAAAATTCTATTGAAATAAAAATAAATTGGCGTCTCACAACATTAAGTAGACAATAATACTTTCAAGTTTCCAGCATTCATCCTGTGTTTAGGACTCGATGAAAAGATAGCTACTTGAAACTAGTTGAAACTTCAAACACTTTCACTGTGAAGGTATAAAGCAAACTGGACCTTGCAGCGACACGTCCGGCAAAGGATCATCTCATCAAAAATTGACTGGACTTGCATCGATTGCGATTACTGAGGTCTAATAGCGAATTATAACTAGATTTCAAGGACACGAGGTATTGGAATGGCATTAGCGGGAATAGCTAATGATACAGTTTATTCTACAGAGAGTGAATTTGATTCAAAATGACTCATTAAAGTTGAAAAGGTTTACACACCAAAAAATTATATTGACTGAAATTCCCTTTAGTCTTTCCAAGCATTGTACCGAAAAGAGACCAGTAAGTTCCCCACATCTTACAAAATTAGAAGATATAAGCAGTCATCTAGTTGATTTCAATTAGAATGACTCAAACCCAAAGTCCTCCTCGTAATTATAACTCAACACATCCCTTCATTGTGTCTTCTCGTATATGGGTACCTTTAAATTGCAAGGCAATGAATCATCACCTAACGCAGTTACATTATAATATTGTAATTAAAATAAGAGTTCTGTTGATGGCACTATACAATTTGAACTGCGATGTGACATTATTCTATTTAATCAATCGACCCTCATCATGGCTGGTTGTACAAAAGCCTACCGGACATTCGATTTAATGCAACTCAAGGCTTCTGTTCCAGATAAGCCCTATAGTAACTCATTCAGTAACATCTAAACAGCAACACACTCATACGAATATCAAAGGATACAGTGTTGAAACCCTACAAAGTTTCGTGTTGTAACTCTTCCTACAGATTACTACAAATTGCTTGCCGTGGGATGTCATTGATATTTGCATTCACGGAGGCCTAAGATAATTAGAGGCAGGTACTTAGGTACTTATTATGTGATGTTAATCGTGTATTGTTATCTTTAAGGTAGACGGTGATGATGATGTACTATTTCCAAATGAAGGAGAACAAGGTATACAATGCAAGAACCAGAGTGCATTTCGGATAATTATTTTTATTACCATCATCATCAAACGCACTTTTACATATTATTTCAATAATTATTGCATGCCCAGATTTTGAATTATGTCCATTTGGAACAGGGTCCGCAAAATCTCATAACATGATTTCGTGAGGATTCTCCTCTCGAAGTACCCTTGGCCTTACGTCATTACTCCCCAGTGAAACTTGGAACTGTGCAGCTGAGCTTTAAGACAGCCTGATCATTTTTGTTTATTTGAATTTGAAGAGGAATCCGACGGCAACAAAGGGTTGAATTCTGTTTTCTGACTTAAAATAGACATCCCCATGCCAGGATAACCCATTCGGCAGTATCCCTCATTCTATCCGCATTTCGCTTGATGTGTTGGAGCGACATGTTTTGAAAAACAATCAATTTCCTTTCCAAATATGTAGATATAATACATCAACAAACTTGCTTGTATAACAACATTTGAGTGCGCCTTAAGTGGGAACTGTGCTATTCATTCAATAAGATGAGGCTGGGAGCTCCGGGTCATTTTTAAGGTGTAGATATTTCCGAAGGCTCTATCTCAGAAACCAGACATCACAAAGCAAGAAATTCAGAACTGTTTCAACAACAGTTCAACAGGACAAAACCAAAAATTATCAAGATTTGGGAGTTCAGAGCTCAATAATTTTGTCCCATGGAACAAGCAGTTCTGGGAATTTTGATGGCATTCTACGTGATACATGGAACATACGACAGAAAATCAGCCTGTAACTAATTATTATTCACAGGGTTTGGTCCATTTCTGACCAACTATTATAACTGTACTATTCTGGGAACATCCCGCCTCTGCAAAGTAATTCACTACGGCTTACATGCAAGAACAAACTGGAGAGAAAAAGGTAGAGAAAGCAAGAACGTCCATGAGAGATTGCGATTTTTTTTAGCCGCCGCTCTATCTACTTGACTTGTAAAACGTATTATGCAACAGGCCCCAAATGGCATTCAAAGGCAACCGAGTTATACAATTTAACAGTTTATTGCTTTTATCTGGAAAAGCAAGATGAAAATTAACTGTTTGCAGCATAACGACACTGACTTTATAATTCTTCATGTTCTAGAAGAACTTTTGTTGAAGAACTTGAATATCAATATGTCGTTGTGCGGTTGAGAATTGAGTTCGTATCTGTATTTTCCGGATGACCGAAAAAAATAACCTGAAATTGTACAAATGGGTTGCCTACCCACTGGTGTTTCCTCTTAAGGACGGTGTTGAATTGGTAAAATAAGCGTTGCGAAATCAATCCGTCTGAGTTTATTTCTTGACGGATTTTCACCATTTTGGTCTTTTTCGAAAGCTACAAGGATGTACTTTGGTTTGAGCTCATTGGCATTTCCAAAATCCAAAAATAATTCTTTCAAATGTCAAAATTTAATTATTTTTTTTATTTCGGAAATGCCAATGGGCTCAAACCAAAGTACATCCTTGTAGCTTTCGAAAGAAACCAAAATGGTAAGAATCCGTCGAGGAATAAACCCACACGGATTGATTTCGCAACGCTTATTTCACCAATATGACTCCGTCCTTAAGGACGGCATTTCATAGTGTTACATTTTTTTTTAAACGTGAGTTTCATGAAAACCAGTGGCGTGGGAAAATTGAAAAAGAAGGGTAATCTGAAATTAAGTTGAAAAAAGTATTGATGAGTATTTTTAGCCCAGGAATTTTAGTTGTAAAAATCGCAAATAAGGAACAAAAATGAAACCTAGCCGAATTTTTGTATATAAGCTCAGTTAAGCATGTAGTTCAACATACTGAAAGTCCTCAAGAATCCAGGGTGCGCTTCGGCCGTTGTGGCTTCGAGAAGAACTTTAGGATCAGTTTTTCGCATTTATCTCGCAAACTTGGAAAAAAGTACCTGACGAATAATTGTTGAGAGTTTTATTGAGGTTCTTACATATTTCATCGTCAGTCCATTCCTTCTCCGTCAAAACATAAGGAAAGTAAAATATGTAGTCTAGATGAGATGCTCGATGCTAAAGACTGTATGAACTCTATGAGATTAAAGATGGCGGGGTGCCACTCGGTAAAGGTGTTGTCTGATCCATTCTCTTTTGATTGAAGTTTGAAACCATCAAAACCAACTGTGCCGGCGGCATATACAGGGTGAAATAAAAATAAAAAGTTGAACATTTGTACCTCAAGACCCAAAATAAGTAGAGACATGTAAATTGCCATAAATAATTCCGATTCCATGTTCATGAAGTCGTCGTAAACTTCAATTAAATATCTTGAGCCGTTCCTGAAATATCTTCAAAGGACTGAAGTTGTTACCGAACATAAAGTCGTTTTTAGCGCATTTTCCATCTTGATGAAAATCGCTATTGCAACCGCTTTGTCCGTCCGTCCGTCCGTCCGTCCGTCCGTTCCTCGAACTCCTCCCAAACTAGACGACCTAGCTTTCTAATTTTTTCGCTGTTACATAGCTGCCACTTCCAAAGGAGGGCTAGGCTATATTGGATGTCTATATTGTGCCGCCAACATAGAGAAAACCGCCCCCGATCACTTTAAAATAAGAAACATAAACGCGAAGACATAGCGATCTGATTCTTTCGGTATATAAATAGCTGACTAAAAATGGAAAAGGATAGGCTACTTTTGATATGGCGCCGCCTCCAGCTTCCGCCCCCAAAAGAAAAAAAGTGCAACTTTCAACAATTTTCACTGATTTAGCTGATAATATTACCGCGAACATTTAGAAACTCTTGACTCAAACTGTGCAAGAATTTCTTTGCCAAACTCTGCCGCTCCCACACGCCGCCCCCGAAGTGAGAGATAAATGTAAAACATGAACCTGAAGACATAGCGATCTAATTCTTTCACTATATTGATAGCTGACTGAAATTGGAAAAATATAGGCCACTTTTAATTAGCCGCCGCCTCCAGCTGCCGCCTCCAAACAAAAAAAAATGCAACTTTCACAATTTTCATTGATTGTCATATTTTCCTCACATTTAGAAACTCCCAACTCAAATTGTGCAACAGTTACTTTGCCGAATGCTGCCGCCCCCACACGCTGACCTCAAAGTGAGAGATGAATGAAAAACATAAACCCGAAGACATAACGATCTAATTCTTTCGATATATGGATAGCTAACTAAAAATGGGAAAGAATAGGCTACCTTTGACATGGCGCCGCCTCCAACTTCCACCCCCAAAAGAAAAAAAGTGCAACTTTCAATAATTTCCACTGAATTATATTTTAATGTTACCTCAAACATTCATAAACTCCCAACTCAAACTGAAAGAATTTCTTTGCCAAACTCTGCCGCTCCCACACGCCGCCCCCAAAGTAACAGATAAATGTAAAACATAACCCTGAAGACATAGCGATCAAATTGTTCCGCTATATAGATAGCTGACTGAAAATGGGAAGAGATAGGCCACTTTTGATTAGTCGCCGCCTCCAGCTCCCGCCCCCAATAAAAAAAATGCAACTTTCACAATCTTCACTGATTGTCATACTTCCTTGAACATTTGGAAACTCTTAACTCAAACTGTGGAACAGTTACTTTGCCGAATGCTGCCACCCCCACACGCTGCCCTCAAAGTAAGAGATGAATGAAAAACATAAACCCGAAGACATAGCGATCTAATTTTTTCGCTATGTGGATAGCCGACTAAAAATGGGAAAGAATAGACTACTGTTGATCAGTCGCCGCTCCCAGCTCCCGCCCTCAAACAAAAAAAATATATTGATGAGTGAAAGAATTTTCATTCAAATCTATTTCATTGGCAAGTACCCCATTCTGATAACACAATATCACAATGAGTTTCGAACGAAGAAAGTGGGCAAGGAATGGTGTTTCTCCTTCAACCAAATTTCTTATGTTCACAATATGCCTCTTTGAGAAAATGCGCTACTGAGACTCACGCACGTGAAGGCATACTCACTTGTTTCATATGTCGGAGAAAAATTGACTCTTGTGGTTTTTCTTGAAAAAGTTGACTTGGAGAGTGCTTTCCACTCCTGTTTCATTTTTATGGTGTCATTTATTATAAACTGCTCAACAACTGGAATGACGGTATCGAAAATTTTGCCCTTTTTCAAAATGATGTAACTTTGGATTGACACAACCGATTTTGAATTTGTTTTCACAGTTTTTTAGATCCATTTTTCAGCAATCCATCCCATTGACGAGATTTTTTTTCACTTTCAATTACCTTTTTCACAGGGTGGAATATAAAACATTGCAAAATTGTGCTGAGTTCCACCGATCCCCGTTTCTGTAAAAAAGAATTTTTCGAAATCTAATGAATTATGCATGAAGCCTGATGTCTAATCTCGAAATGGTTTTTGAATTTTTCAGATCAGATGTCCAACAATGACGATATGATTTTTTTTACTTTCCCGACCCACTAAAATCTATTCACGGGATAAAAAGTTGGAAAATTTGTAGTTTTTCCAGAGAGGAGAACTCGAAAACCGTGAGTCCGATTTCGAAAATTTTTCCTCCAAAAATTATTCAATCTTTTCTCAAACTTTTATTCCCAACATGTCTGCACCTAAAATGGATATTTCGTGGGACTCATCGCATGTCGAAGTTTACACTGCAGTTGATTCAAATTCACGGAATGTGCAAATTCCATTTTGAAAAACTTAAGTCGGGAAACCTAAACCGTGTCGATTTTGAAAATGGAATTACACGTTGGAAATGGTCTTAATCGTCATAGGGGACCTCAAAACCGATATATCCGTCGAAATCTCGGGAACAATTTTTAACGCGTCCACAATACTTCCCCTCCTCGTTGGGTGGTGGGTCGGGAAAGTGAAAAAATCATATCGTCATTGTTGGACTTCTGATCTGGAAAATTCGAAGTCCGTTTCGAGATTAGACATCAGGCTTCATGAAGAATTCATTAGAAATCGAAAAAAGAAAATCAGAGAAACGGGGATCGGTCGAACTAAGCACAATTTTGCAATGTTTTACATTCCACCCAGTAAAAAAAGTAGTTGGAATTAAAAACCTGATCTTGTCAATGGGATGAATTGCCAAAATATTAATCTAAAAAACTGTGGAAACACATTCAAAATCGGTTGTGTCAATCCAAAGTTACGTTATTTTGAAAAAGGGCAAAATTTTCGATACCGTCATTCCAGTTGTTGAGCAGTTTAAAAACACAAACTTACGAATTACGATTGAATACCTGAAGAATTGCCGATAGTAGGTAACAACTTCAGTCTTTTGAAAATATTCCAGGAACGGCTCAAGATATTTGATAAAAGTTTACGAGGACTTTATGACCATGAAATTATAAATATTTATGGCGATTTACACGTCTTCACCTATTTTGGTTCTTGAGGTACAAATGTTCAACTTTTTCTTTTTCTTTCACCCTGTATATGCCGCCAGCATTTTTAATATAGTAGGTTCACTTGTACTGTGACTCTAGTTGGCGGGGCAAATTTTCTACTTTAGCATTGTAGGCTTGCCGCCTTTTCACCTGGTGTGAAACTGACTTCTCTGGAAGTAAAGTTATATTTCTTATCAAATTGATATTAAAATCTTGGAAAACTGACCTGGTCATAAGTGGACGTGCGACTAGGGGGACGCAGAGCTGTGTTACCGTCATGTAGACACCAAAAGAGCACGGGGCGGCCGCAAATTAAGTCATCTTGACGGTGGCCCATTCAGAGTCGACAAAAACTCGTCCCGGGAAGCCCCAAAACGAAAGCAAATTGCAAATTGAAGGTACTTACATCAATTTCGGTCCAATACACAACTTTGAGCGGCTGGGTTTTTTGAAATTTGGTTTAATTTACTTTTTACACGTAAATTCTTTTGCCAATGACAGACTGCACGGCGATCCTTGTATCGCCCATAATTCTTCAGGGTTTGACTTGTATTTTTGACTGGAAGAGGCGAAAGGGTTGATGATTGCATGGGGCCCCTTTTTTGGACGAAGGGCATTGTACAATCTTTAATTTGAAGCATCTAAAGTTGAACCGGCTTCAAGAGGTTAGGAATATTTTTCACAACTGTCAAATGTCAAGGCTCTCTTGATTTATTTGTTCATTGGCGAAAATTAAAAACAAGTCGAAAAATTGTTACACTTTACCAATAAAATGGAAAAAAGCGTCAAACATCACGTCCCGCAAAAATGTTCCGACTATCTGCAAAGGAAATACGCAAAAAATGTGTTTCAAAACTGGTCCGGCCAGAGCAGCCAACTGCAAAGTTTTGGGGATTTTCTATATTTCACATTTGGAAACTTAGAAACAAAATCTCACAGCCGACTAGAATCACGGTACAAGTGAACCCACTTTATTGATGGCTTCAAGTGTCAATCAAAAGAGAATGGATTGAAACAACACCTCTATCAAGTGGCATCCCGCCATCATGAAACTCAAGGTCCATACAGTCTTCAGCATCGAGTATCTGGACTATTTTAGTTTTATTTTTCTTCTGTTTAGACAGAGAAGAAGTGGACTGGTGATAAAATATGTAAGGACCTTTCTTGTGGACAATACAATTTTCAACAATTTCTCTCCAGGTATAAGGTACTCTTTTCTCAAGTACCATCGTTCATGCCTCAATAAGTTCTTCTCGAGACCATAATGGCCGAAGCTCACACTGGATTCTTGAAGACTTTTAGTATGTTAAATTACATGCTCAACTGAGCTTATAAACAAAAACCCGGCTGGGTTTTATTTTTGTCTGCTATTTTTCCTTCAAGTCCTGAACTATTTAGAATTTTAAAAATCGAAGAACTAAAATTTTTTCTCGGAATTGATATTTTTTTTAAAAAAGACCCGCATTTTCTTGCCAGCCAGATTTGAATACCTATTTTTTTTGTTTAATTTTCAGCTGCACAGATTTGGCTGATACGCCACAAGAATCTTTCTGTTTCTCTTTCGCTCTGCAGCTAATCCGCAGTCTGTTTCAGTCATTTTTTATGCTAGGAAACGCCGCCCTCAGCTGTTCTATCCAAATGGATTTTTCAACTGATAAAGTTGGACGGGCTAGAATATTTCCGAGTATTTAGGATTTACTGTCCAATCAGCCTTCAGACTCTCGCGTCATTGCAACCACCTAGGTAGGTGGTAGGTATACCTGTCCTTCGCCTACTCGCAATCATAGAAACAATCGTCATCAGAATGGGAATTCATATGCATTGAGAAAATCGCACCGAACTCTAGAAGGAGTTGATTGCGTGTGTGATAAAAGTTCAGTTCACGACAGTTCAGCTTGAAATTCTGAACTTCACAACTCCAAGGTTGTCGGGGCGTTTATAAAGAAGTTCGCTAGGCGATCGAGTACGAATTATTGACGATAGATAGAACCGGATATGCATGGTTTCCTTCTAGGGAGTGTCAATGGCTTCTTTAGTAGGTATGTATACCCAACGAAAAGAGGTCTGGGTCAAGGCGAATTGCTTCCACATGCGATACATTTTAATGGTCATAGATTTGATCGCAGCATCTCAAATTGATTTGAGTCAACAAAAGGCATCACACTCGTCACCCGTTGTTTATCTGGGTTTATCTGGAAAACTGCGACCGTGCAGTAACCTCCACCCCAATTGAATTGATTTTTAAACCATTAATAATATTAACATAAACGGCAAAAAAACCACCGCATACGTAAACCTACACATTCGGGTGTCGCTTTTGCTATTACGAAACTACCTAAGTGAATGAATGAATGTATGAGTAGGGAAATCGAATCTAATCTAGTAAGTAGCAACTAGAAAATCCTACACTTACCGGTGGCTGCTTGAAAAGAGTTCAAAACACGCATTAATAAAGGCACAAAATTCGCCAGTTTCGGTGTGTGCGGATATTTGTTTTGTTGTTTATCAATTTGGTTTGCCAATTTGTGGGGTGTTTTCTGGATGATTGCGCAAATGAGGTCGTGAACTTACGTAAAGGGCATTGCGCTCGATTTTTCGTGCCAATTTTTTTTTGAAACCGGGGATTCGTTCATGGTAAATACGATAAAGGACACTCACCTCTACGACTTTGAGGTTCTGCTTGTCGAGCAGGAATTCCATGGACTTGTGCGGACGCGTCGTGGGGGCGCCGTCGACGTTGCTTCCGGCGACGGTGAGGAGACCGAGTCGGGGCTCGGCCCCCAGGTTGAGTAAGCTGCGCGTTTTCACATTGGCCCCGCTGGTGATGACGGTCACTTCAGTATCTAGGTCCGTTTCGATAAGCCCCATGGGCTCCATCGGCCGGGGGCACGACTCTCCCGAATCAATAGTCCGCCGTCGTCGTTGGTGCTCTTGCTCGGGGTGGTGGTGGTGGTGTTGGCGGTGGTGTTGGTGGTGGTGGTGCGGAGGCCCTTGCGCAGTCTGTCCCTCGCGCTTCACGCTTGCGCCCACCACCCGTGGCGGCACCCTCGGCAACGGCGGCTTCCAGCTTACGTTCTCCTGTGGTTGGGGTCTAGCGTGCCCGTTTTGGGTTGCCGCCGCCGCCACCACATGGGAGCCGTTCTGCTGAACAGCCGCCCCTTCTTGGCCTGACGACGGCCCCTTGAGCGGTATGTAAATGTAGTCATCTTTAGTGGCGATCTTTTGACGCTGCTGCTGTTGCGAAATACCTGAAGAAAAACGATTGAAATGCAAACAAAACTTTATAAAAAGCGGAGAAGCTTTACTAATAGCAGTCGTAAATTCCCAAGTGCAGAAGCGCAACAAGTGATGATGCGCCAACACACACTCACACACACATAAATACAACAACACATGATAATGAGAATAAGTACACGTTTTTAGAGAAATGAGGATCCTTGGATCTAGAGCTAAAATATAGAAACAGTTGTTTCACACTTTTGGGTTTTTCACGATGCTATTTCACCAAATTCATAGCATTAAAAGACACGTGCAGCACGAAATTCGATTAGGCAATCACGAGCTGAACCGCCTGCCAATAACTTCTTTTTCGTGAGCTGATCAAAATGCACTAATTTTGAGAAATTACAACATCCTTCATGGGAATTCCCGAGTTGGTCAGCACTCATCGTTTATTGGCATTTGGTGAGTTCATTTAGGCAAGAAGGATTATTGGGTTTGAGTTGGAGCTTTGCTCTCTTCAGTTGAACCTTCCCATGAATTATGAAAAATGGCAAAGCAGATCAGACTGATTATTTTGTATTGTACCTACCACTACCAGTTAGCCTACCAGTAAAATATGCGATAAAAATTACCAATTATTTCGACAGTCGTACTATAGGATAGGTCGTCTTTGGTATATCTAGGTAGGTATTAGTTATGTTGTCTGCGGTTATATCGCTGCAATGTGCACGCAACACTTTGCCGAACAGATTTTTTACAATGATAGTGGTGAATCGTGGGACGAATAAAAAAGGAATTGTCAACGAGACAAGGTTCATTATAGTCAGTCGTAAAAAAAACCAAAAAGTCTGCTTGTCAATGATTCTTTCTCTTTGGTCGCCGCCTCAGCCTCCTATGCCCAGTAGGTCAGTAGCACTCTACAGGTGTTTGTGACATGACCAGGTACTGGTAGTAGTCTGGTACTCGCAATTCTGACCAACCGCAGATAAGAAAGAACGTCTATGAAGAAAAGGCGGTTATATCCAGAGCCAAATCCGAACCAAAATTCACGCGAAATAGCTCAAAAACAGATTTACTTTTGCTTCAGTTCTATCTACTTCGTACAATAAATGCGCAAAGATTACGAAATTTTGCTTTCATAACAATTTATCCAATCCATATGATGATGAAAATTCAACTTGATCAAATTTTGAGCCGTATACTGATGATTAAATTTTGAGCCGTACTCAGGCACTACGCAGACTCATTGGATTACGGTTACGGAACAGATTGAAAGTAGCAGGAAGAGCTTTTACTCATATAGTGTAAACATGAAGAAAAAATTGCGTGGACGGATTTAGGAGTTTCAAAATAAAATTGCGAAATGTCCATTTTTTTAGTTTTAGGAGCTTCTCCTACTCGCATAGATGCTTCGATTTTCTTTCGATTATTTCTGCGGCACCTGTATGTTTACCGTTGTATTTATTGTTGTGTTATTATATACCTACTCCACATTTCATACTTCACATTACACACCTTTACACTTAGATATAAGTACCTACTTTATCATTGATGATTGTTATATTCTTAATTGCGTACTCACAATATAATATTGCATTACAATTATATGTATTCTTTAAATTATTATTGTTGAAAATGTTACCTATATTTGAGTATCCATTGTATTTTCGCAGCTCAATGTGTTGAGAAAGTTTAGTTTTTTAATATTTTTTTTGTAAAAATTAAATAAATGCTTGTATAAAAATAAAAAGCAAAACTGGCCAATCTACACCGGTGGAGCTTTAAAATCTAAATCGACCGCATGGAGGCCGCTAGGGTAACACGACCAAAGAAAAACCTCAGTGTATTACGACATCTCCAAAACCTACAATGATGTTCCTGAAGAGCTGAAATCATGTTCGGTAGCGGGTTTCGGAAGGGGTCTCCGTCGGCTTATGATGAGTTAAGTTAGTGTTTGGTCTCCTATTCTGATGTACCTGATTATTCTGTTTTATACACCAATGATATTTACATGTAGTTTAATTCTTAAAAGGCGTTTGCGACATTATTTATTTATTGTTCAATTCTTAAAAGGCGTTTGCGAGTTAATTTTGTTTATTTGCATATAGGGTTAAGTGGTAGAGCAGGGGGTGTGATTGTGCACCCATCTGAACTTCGCCCTTGATTTTTCATTGTTTATTTGGCTTTAATTTTTATTTATTATACTTTAATACTGGAAAATCAATAAAGACAGTTTATTATTATTATATTATTATTATTATTATTAAATATACAGGGTGTAGGTACTGGTTGTTACAAACTTTGAGGGATGATTACTCATCAAAAATGGAGTCCAAAAATTAAAAAAAAAAGGTCCTGAAATGCTTATTTAAATTGAAGTTTACGTTTTGAAATCGTATTTATAAAATGGTTTATTATTATTATTATTATTATTATAACGTCATAAATCAATCAATTTTATAAAGGACGAAAAAAGAAAAAACATATGAATTAATCACACGGTCTATTCAAGCGTCTTGTGGCCAAAAGAATCCGCTATTGAACATTAGTTTTAAAACCGAAATATCTCGAAAATTTTGCCTGGAATTAAAATTGGGGGAGTATTTGTTTCTTTCGAATTAACCGTGAAATCTGAAATCTGAGCAAATTGAAGAAATCCAAAATAACCAGAAACCAGAGGCATAAAAAATAGGGTAGGGAAAAGGTTGCATTCCCCTAATGTTAACCCATACCCAGCCACTGGATGATTTTGTCAAAAATTATTAATATCAAATTATAGATACCTACAGTCCATTTTTTTCAAAGTCCACTGTGGTGCAAATGGCACACACCTTTGCATTCACCGTCAATAAGGACTTTAAAAAAATTGGCCTGATGTATCTGAAAACCACATGTGCAAAATTTAAGCAAAATCGGTCAAGAGGTTCAAAAGTTACGATTGAAAAACTATTAAAAAATTCAACCTTGAAAGGCTGTAACTCGGCAACACAGCTCCAATTTGAAAAACGACCTTGATGCCACTTCATCTTCCTGTAAGGGGAACCTGCAGTATAAAGAGGACCACTTTAGTCTGGGACATCCTGTATGCATTTTGTTCTGGGATCATTTTAGGACCGTGAGTTTTTTATTTTTCCCTTGATTTTTCCACTTTATTTTTTATTGGGGAATCATCCCTTAACGTTTCAATCATCTAACAACCAAGACCTAACATCCTGTATGGATTGATTGATACCTAACTATTTATTTGCTCAAAATAGCCGCGCGGAATGCATAAACCTCGACACGAAATTTAGACGGATATACATACAAACATTTCGTATCATACTGGCGCATCAACATTTATCTCTGTAGCCTTCAAAACTGGCCCAATTTAGACACCAAAGGTCAATATACACCAGATATTTTTAACATCGTGAAGCAGGTACAGAAGAGACGTACCACTCCAAAGGCACCTCCAATTCATTTTATTTTCATGAAGGATCCACAAATAACATGAGTCACGTTCGAATGTGATTGGTAAACTGGCCCTCGAACTGACCTTTAATAGGGTACCTACTTATCTAAAAACACAATCGCAGAGTTTAAAGACTGAAAAAACTGCAAACCTTGAGAAACGTAATGTGTGGATAATTGAAGCGTTTATTTAGATACCTCAGCAATATACTTACTACTCGTACCTAACTTAGGTAGGTGGGAATGGTGAGATCAAGGATTGTAGAAACGTTGGCCCTATCCTGCTTGTAATTGCCGAAATGTAAACTCCAAAAGAAATTTTTTGAAGGAAAAGACTGGACACACCATGCAGGCTGATTGATCAACATGTGTGAGATGTGAATCTTAATGCAGAAACACACTGTTATCAGTTATCACGTCATGTGAGCTCTCATACTATCATGTAACCTCACGTTACGGGCAAAAAGTGTGTGGCATCATGGTTAGAAAAATATACTACTTTTATGTCGCAGTATACTCTGTACGATCATTTATGGGCTCATTTATGGGGGTGACTTGTGAAGAGTAATCACCTGTCTGCTTTTTTTTAATCCCGGTCCAATTTTTTCACAATCTGTTCGGCGAATATGCATGCTGATCGCGATAATCAGGGGATCTGTTATTATAGTTGATTAGCTCACGTGCCCTGACTTTCTCGATTTATACTTCCTCCATATTCAAAGATAAACACAACAACAGGAATAAGTGATATCAAGTAAGTCGAAAATGTTTAGTCAGACAGAAAACTAAAACGTGGTATCACGCGTGAGGTTGATGGAATGACGTGATACGCATGAGATGAAATAGCAATGAAGGAGTCCTTACGTAGTATATTATTCATGATGAAGCCAATAACCAAGTATTTTATTGTATCAAGTCACAATTACAATGAAATTCACTTTTTTTGGAATGACGAAAAACTTAATGTATACGAAATTCCGTCCTCTTTACTGTACCTGATAACCCAGGCGGTAGTACATACAATGGTAGCACGGTGAGGTCGGCTTCGCTTTCATATGTGAGGTCCCGGGCTCAAACCCGCACCGGGCCAGATGGACGTTTTCACGCGTTCGTTAGTACTGGGTCATCTACTACCGTGCGGTGATGCCCCGGGAAGAGGGATGAAACGAAAAAGCCATCGAAACAAAACCTCACTGATAAATCCCCTACTGACCCAAAAATGTCAATCTACAGTAGGTACTTGGTTGTTATCGTTACTGAAAAGAGTAAAAAGCCCCCCCACGGAAAAAACCTGCTAATAACCAAGTAGTTGATGGAGAGAAAAAACTGTACCTGATATAAGGGGAGGGAGAAAGAACCTTTGAAAATTATCAGTTCCAGCACTTTGAAATAATTCATAATTTCATTACCTACATACCTACAACAATCCAGAACAACCGTAGGTACACATTTTCAAGGTGGTGCGCGATTACATACGGACTATTAGTCGAAGTATTGAGATAGAAAATTATAATGTTGCTACCCATATCGATTAAAGAGTCATAACTGAGATCATTTCCGGCTTATCTAAAATGCGTTTATTAAAAGCGTCCATCTGGAAAAACTTCGGCAGCTCTGTCTTAATGTCAGATGAGTTGACCAAATTTTGTTTCAGTAGGTTTGATGCAGTGCTCTCGCCGCAATTGAATGGAATTTCTAGAATTACAATCTCATCTGAATTTTCTTCAGCTTTATCATATTACATATTTGATGATGTAATGTATCTACCTAATGTACATTTGCATTATAATGACGAAAACAATGACTCACTGTAGTATTTTTCAGTTGACTTGTGATATAAATTACGAGTAGGTATACGCCCTGTATACTTGGAAAAGATTTTTTCAAGTCAAGTATACAGTATACTTTCGTCGGTTCAAAGGTAAACATCATTAAGTACTTTCTTTTTCAATGTTTTCAGCATGCACCGATTCAAAGTTGAATAACAAATAGAAAATTCAACCTTTTTCAGTTATGACTTGCTAACGTCATTCCTATTATTCTACCTACAGGTTTTGAAAGTACAAAAACTGATTTCGGTGAAAATGCACTTATGCCCGATTGCACAAAGGTGGTATCACTGTTTCGTTCGTCAGTTACGTCGTGGGAAGACCGGAAGACCGAATTTTTTTTGGATATACTCACTTTCCCCCACTGTAGGATGGACCGTTACTTCCACATTTTAGTTCGTTACCAAAAACTACATCAAATTTTCAAGGTGGAACTGGAAAGCCCTTGTTGTAGCTTGCAGAATACATTTTATCGGAACTGTCAGATCTTTTATTTGTAATAAATGAAAAACAAGCAAGTCAAGCGACAAGTGAGTGTTGTTTCACAGTTGTTTCAGAATTGCCTATGTAGGTATACAAATACCTATATTTTGTATTCTCATCATGTTCTTTCCTTCAAGTCGTCGGATATGCATTTTATTTCACTTTTTAACATTTGATTTTCTCTTTGGCACCGAACTACAATTGATTCACCACGTTTTGCAACCGGGAATTTAGTGGGTTCCACTTTTTAATCGACGTTATGTACCTACTTTTAAAAATAACACAATTAAAATTTTGGTTTAAAAGCATCAGCTCTGTGTGAATTTAAATATAACTCGCCCCCGAGCTCGCCCCCAAGATCGGATGTTTATGAACTGGATTGAGCCGAGAGATATATGATTATTTGAGCCGACGTGAGTATTTTTAGTTCCTATTCAACAGTGGCACATCAGCACCGAACAATAAAGTTGAACGACTTTTTGACTCGCCAAGATACGTACTATTGTTTCTAATCGCTAAAATTTAACCAAAGTATAGACTGGTCTGGTCTCTGGTCTCAGTCTGGTTACCAGATGTGTGCAAACCCTAATATGTGCCCCCCCGTGGATCTTCCTGAAACTGCACTCGTCATGCTTTTAACGCGAGAACAGTGAACACAGATTTGGTACACTTAGAAAATAGCTCCTCACAGCATGGCTCTTGATTCGAAAGGTATGGGATTTGAGAGTGAAAATTTCCAAGAAACAGTTAGGAATGTTGATTGATATTCACTATACCTACTAATGCCGATTACTATGAGCATAGACACGTATAATAATAGTAGGGGGTGGTAGGTAGTAGGAGTGGTGGGACCAACCCTGGAATCTGAAATTCTCTCTTTTTATCGGTCCATTTTTACGTTTTATTATTTACTGTATAAAGGCCGGAGGAATGTTACCTGCATTGTGTTATGGGGCAAGCTGCATTATTATCACGAAGTCAGGTAAGTTCACAAACAACGTGGGCAGTTTGCTCGTTACTATCCCTTCAAGTCTGTCGAAGATAGGAGAAAGTTTTATAAAATGCAAATGGTTAACTATTATTGAGCCAAAAATAGTACTTCGACGTACTACTACAATCTCCGATATCAACAGTACAATACATAATTAGAATTGTTGATGCGGCCACCCACTGTTTGTGAAATATGAGAATTTGCGGCGCCTCTAATAAAAGGGGACACTGGAAAATATTTATCAATACGATAATACGAATGACTGTAGTTAACCTACAATCCTTTAAATTTTCGGTCAAAAAGCACACCTATACAATAGGTTTCTTGTGAGAAAAATGTTAGAGATATAAGTATAAAATTATTTTATAAAAGAATGTTCGAACATCTGGCATAATATGAGCAGTGTTGGTCTTAAAATAACATTAAAAATATTTGGTAGCTTGTGAGCTGCTAGTGGATGTGACATAAAAAATTGATCATCTATCTCGGCCTATATTCAAAATTATAATAATTTTGTTAGTTTTCAACTAACGGGAAGTAATTATATTTCAAAGTGTTCTTTATGATTATTAGGTACCTACGATTTTTTACTGATGACACTGTGAATTAACATTGTATTCAGCAACCCAACTGAACAAAATCTAACAATAACCTACCTACGTTTCAAAACTTTTCAAAAAACGTCCAAGGTCGAAATGGTTTGAATCGGTACCCACCTACCGTACTCTTTGGCAACCCTGAAATATTACTGTCACAACATAGAGTGGCAGCAATTATTTTCTTGAACAAATGAACTCAAAAGGGCTCTCCATCTCCGGGGGGATCTCAAGACGCAACGAACGAAGCATGATGTATAATTATGCAAGCATAATTGTCAAATCCCTACTAACTTTTAGGGTAGGTTATTATACCGTATGATCAGAAACTTTTCTACTTGCGGTAGGCTGTGGCCTGGCCAAAATCAGCCTCGTTTGCCTGCCAATGACCAGGCCACAGCCTACCGCAAGTAGAAAAGTTTTTGATTATACGGTACTTTTATCATAATACTAGTTAGTATCATAGGAGGTATGCGTTGCCACTGGGAATAAAACTACCCACTTTATGTTCTAGTCGCCAGGGAAACTCGCCAAGAATTAAGAAGTCCATAGCCACTCATAGCTATTATTGATTTATGTTCATTGTCAGAACTTTTCTCAAAAGAAAGCTCTAAGCCACTCCCCTTCAATTTTTCAACTTCTTCTAACTTTCGAAATATGTAATTGATTTATGATCAGTATCTAACGCTTCTAAAAATGAAGTCTGATGACAAACTGTGCTTAGTTTTGAAACCGTTACTGTTACTGCCCTTGAATCAATGGGGCCTTGCAATTGAAAAACTCAACGTGAGGTCGCCACTACTGTACTGTCGCCTACTTCGATAAAGCGGCCGTAACGACGCGAAAAACAGGGGAGTTTGAGTAGTTTGACCAGTAACTGACAGTGACTGGAGACGTCAAGCAAGAAACAGAGGTTATCCAAATTTCAAATCAAGACATAAAATGACGGACGTCGGTCGCTGAAGCGTCAACGCCGTCAAAATTGTCGAATTTGCCCCCAACGGTCGTGGCGCCCTCGGTGTGTAAAAGTGGCAGTGCAAGGCCCCATTATAACGTGGATTACTTCCAAAGTTGGTAGAAAGTTGAAAAATCAAGAAGTCAAGAATTGACTTAACTTATCCTTTTGAGCCAACAGGATAGTGTGTAGTGTACACTGTTTCCCGAGCGGAAACGCTATAAATAGGTCTATTATGACAGTGACTTTGAACATTGTTCTTTGAATTTTATGGTTGCCAATGGTATCCTAGGGGGGTACCTACTAAAAACAGTTAGGTATTTTATAATGTTTTCACGGAATTTTCAATAACCGTGAAAGGTCACATTATTGTACGATGCATCTGTCAAATTTCTTTATTTTGAATGATGACTTTGAAAATACGAATAATCACCTATCGTACGGCATTTTTTCATCTTCTTTAGTTTATAAAATGGTTTTCCAACTTGATATCTACATTTTTGTTTGCATCAACCTGTAGGAACGTTTATTTTACTGGTAGCGTAAGAACACAGAGGGAAGTGAAAATTTGAAAGTAAGAATTTTTTCGACACTGTTTCAGTAGTTGACACAACAGGATCAATTCTTGACTCAAGTAGGTACCACAAAAATCTGTGGTTGGCATGAGTGCACTCTTTTTATCACACATGCAATATATTTTATATTGGACCCTTATTTGCTGTTTTATTCACGATCGTCAACTACCCGGTATAGGTATATACTTTTCCTAATGGATGTAATCATCTAATGATAATTATGATAGATTAGCAGGTAAGTATCTACATCCTACAGAACGTAGCAGTTATTTTACTGTAGACTTCTCATATTTACAGCTGGTCTTATCAACAAATTTAAATGTGCATTCAATTTAAACCCACTTATTATTAAAGGCACTTTAAGGTTCACATTTACCTTCGAATTTTCATGTTGCACGTTCAAAACTTGAAAAGAATATGCCGGGTGGATGAGACCGGTGACCAGGTATGTATTTTGTATTTTTTGGTGGTTATTATATTGCATTTTGATTCTTGAAGCTATATCATATTGTTATAAATAACTAGGTAGGTACATCTTTTTTTCCAACGATGAGCTCAGTTTTATTTCTTTACTTTATTTACCAATAGGATAATATATAATAATAATAATAATAATTAAATTTTCTGAAATTTGGTTCGTTAGATAAATAAGTACATAAATCACAGCTCTATCAACTTGAGATATTTATGATTAATAAGGGCTCTACGAAAATCTGATTGGATGTTCCTTAGAGCGCTCGGCGATTGACCCTAATCCCTAATGCGAAAATTTTTCGAACGCACGTGCTCTTTTATTAAAACCACTAACGAGAAGTTAGTAGGTAGGTACCTAATTTATGTTATTTTCCCTGCAGAATATTTCCATGGGTTCCAAGTTTCCTCATTTCTCTACACAAAAATCTGTTAACATCGTACCTACTTAGGTATACAACGACTAACAACAAAAAATATCTACAAAAAGTATCTCTTCTGTCTGAAGATCAAAAAACGCGTTAGTTAAAATACGACAGAGGGATAACTCACCGGTTTTTGACGAGCCCTTTTTTTTGGAGTCGGCGCCCTTCCTGTTCGAGAACCGGAAACTGGCTAGCCTCGAGAAGAAGCCGCCCAACTTGCCCGCGCGACTCTTGTGATGTTGTTCTTTCGTAACCGCGTCAACTGCGTCCATGCCCGCAACTGCATGGTCTCCCCGTTTGACTTCAGCAGCACCACTGCCGCCACGGGCCACGTGACTGATGCCAGGAGAGGGGGCTCCACCGGCTGCTGCTGGTTTTACGGCTCCCGCCGAAGAGGAAGAAGTGGTCGTCCGCGGATCGCCGCCCCCGTGGAGGCCGTATACGTCCTCTAGGTCCAGGTGACTGTGACGGTACTGGATGCCATCCCCATCCACATAGGCCTTTATGACGCAACCGTCTTTGTCCTTCTTGATCAGCTGGCTGCCCCTTCTCTTAATCCTGCAAAGAAGGAAGCACCACCGTAATGTTTCCGCTTCGTGTGCTGGGGTGCGGCGATCAAGGTCTTCACTCTTTTAAAGCTATTTTGCGGATAATCCACAACAATACCTACCACGTGTAGCGTGTAGGTAGGTATGAAACAATTGATTACGCTGTTCGATCACCGAAGTACCTAGCTATACAGGGTTTTTATTTCAAAACGTCCCACCCCCGATTTTTCCTCTAAAAATTTCATGACTACCCTTTTGAAGACTTCAGATGGGAATAGGGGTCGAGTAATACATCATTTTGACGACTTTTCGGATCTCTTTATTTTGGTGCGAGAAAAAATAACATTGAACCACCCGAGGAACCACCCGTTTTCAAGGCAGGGTACAACCCTTTAAAAAATGTAAACGGGAATACAAGGAATCGGGTAAGGAGTAAGACATTATTTTTAAAGGCCTTCCACCTCTCGTTATTATGGTGTTGAGAAGAACATAATCGAACCACCCGTTTTCGAGTTAGATTTTTTTTTTATTCGAGATTTCTTTAACCTTTATTTCAATTTCAAAAATTTGTACCTTGAAAATAGGTAGATATATGTATACTTGACTCGTCTCCGTTTCTTTTTACACTAAAATAAAAAGAGTTAGAAGATCTTCAAAATGATGTTTCACTCGACTGCTGTCCCCATTTAAATTTTTATAAAGGTGATCACCCTTTATAACCTATTGAAAACAGGTGGTTCGATTTGATTTCTTTTTGCACTAAAATAAAGGATTTGAGGAGCCTTCAAAATGACATATTACTCGACTCCTATTCCCATTTGAAATATTTTTGAAAGGCTAGTCACACCCTATCAAAGGGGATGAAGCAAAAAAATTGAAATTATGCTATAATTATATGTTCCCCTGGAATTTGAAATCAACCTGCTGTCTACGGATTTCTTGGGGGAAAAAATTGTAGAGTAAAAATCAGGGTGGGGCGTTTTTGAAATTAAAATCCTGTATATAAATGAATATTAAAAGGAAAAAAACATTCATTTCCCCACTTAAAGCTTATAGTCGAGCAAAATGTTCTATTTACTAAAGAAAACTGGAATTTTTGTTGCCCTTTTTTTATTTCCGCAATTTAAAATAAAAATTTCGAACAGGTCAATAGTCATTCTCAATAGTGGACATGGTAGGAAAAAACAAGTTGCATGCAAATGAAGTGAAAAGCAAAACCACATTGCAAAATCATAACTAAGACCTAAATAAGTGATTTGACCCGTAGTGCTCTTTTTTCGACCCTTAGGATTTAATGGCACCTCCTTTTCAAAATATCAGTTATTATCTAGAGACAGAAAATATCAAATAACTTCGCGATGACGGCGCGCTGCAACAATACAGGGTGTCCGTTTTTTGAGGCTAAGCATGGGTATCTCGCTTATCTTGAGAGATACAAAGTCGGTTAAATTAGGAAAAAGTTACGCATTTTCATGACGATCAATGATCCGAAAAGAAATTTGACGTATCGATTTTAGTTTTTGAGATATCATGAAAAAAACAGGAATTTGAAATTTTGTTTTAATTTTTTATTCAAAAAACGGTTCAAGGTGGCCTTTTCTAATCTAGACATTACGTGCTTTCCTTTTACCACAAAACTCACTGATCTGATCTAAGTTAGAGAGAGAAAGAGCGAGAAATCACATGCACGAAAGTGAGATACCACTAATAACTTCTCAGGTCAGAATACTTAGTTCAGGTTGTGGAAGGGAAGCACCTATTGTCAGGGCACTTTTTCAAGCGGAATTCAAAGCTGCCAAAATCTTTTTTCTAGCTTTCAAAGCAACCGAGGAACGACATTCATTTTTTTTCTCTAATGGGCGCCATATTGGATTTTGATATTTTTGAATACGGTATTCTTTTCTGGTTACAACGATGTGCCACATGTCACTCTTAAATAAATGCTCAACATTTACGTTTTTTTCGAGTTTTTTTTTTATTGTCGGTGCTGGTTCTGTTTCCAAATAAGCAATCTTTGAGAAATGAAAAAATAATTTTTTGCTTAAAAGCATGAATAATTCAACAGTGGTATGTGACACATCGTTGTAACCAGAAAAAAAATTCCGATGCATGTATTCAACCAAGCCCCGTTTGAAGAAACATTTTTTGTTATAAACTTTAACACCAATTTCATGAAGATAGACCTCATTACCTTCGACCTATTTTTTAGTTATTTGCTTATCTGATTTATTTACAGGGTGATCGAAAAAATCAACGTTTTGGTATTCCAGTTCTAACCTTTTTTCCTGTCAACCGATTTTCAAAATCAAAAGCTCATGTTGAAGCCAAAGCCTCTGGAGTAAGGAAACCTCAGGATCAAAATCAACTGAAGGCGAACGTTCAAAATACAGAGTTGCATCAAAATTGACTAAAATCTTAATCGTCCCAGAAATTCCGTTTGCAACAAAAATATCAATGAAAATCGATTTGCTTTCAAACGCACCATTCATTCTGAACATTTCAAAATGTTTCTTATTTGATTTGGTATTTGTCACGAATTATTGGTAAACGAAGCAAATTTCACTTGCATGCTTTCGAATCAAACTCTCCTTTGTGCTTACCTGGAAGAGCTCGGTAACCAACATATTTGTTAGACACTCAGTAAGCACTATGGTTACCATTGAACACCGGATTAATTGTGATTTTAGTGACTTGGTTACCGAGACGCTTCAAGTGAGCAAAAAAGGGAGTTTTAGTCCGGTGGACTAGCGCCAAATATTGCCCAAACTATGCATTTTATGACTACGGAACAATTTTTTGCAGGCATGTTCAGAAAGCCTTCCTCTATCATTTGAGAAGTGCTGCCAAGCAATTTTTCAATGTGGGGGGCCAGGGGGCCCCCTTTTTGACAAGTTGAATCGTTTTTTGTCGATAAAATCCGTAATAAAGATGCTATAAAAAAACTTCAACTGAATATTGAAGAGCAACTCAAAATGTCACTTATGTGTGATAAGACTTATTACAGGGTGAACAGGTTCCGAGAAAAATGATTTTCCGTCAACATGCAATAAATGAAGTTCCGTCATTGAAAGATGCCGATTGGCATATTTGTTGATCATACCCACCTGAACTGGTTGAGAACCGTACCCAACTGCGTCATTGGTGCCGGAGCTATATACAGGGTGGAAGATAAAAATATTTTTGTTCTTATTTATTTCAAAAACCAAGATAGATAAAGTGGACGGAATTTAGGAATTGATGCTTCATTCAATGCGTGTGAAGACACAACAAACCGTTTTGGAATATCTTGAAGCGTTCTTGAAATATTTTGAAAAAACTGAAGAATATCATAAAAATTTTACTTTTTACTTTGATTTCGTATTTTCCATTATACAGAGGTATTATACTATAGTTTAACAACAAATTAGGGTGAAAACTAAACAGCACCATTACTCACCGGCATCACTCATGTATGCGTCAATGCGTCATATACAGGGTGTAAGAAAAATTGGTTTTCTTTGCTGTAATAAAAAACCAATACATAAAAAGTGAAAAATGGGGAGGTAAGAAGTTTCCGAGGAAACAAACCAAGTCAAGACACCTGATAAGGTAAATTACTGACGTAAATGTGTAATCCAAGCAGTTTTTTGCTTATTTTTTTATATGCAGCAAAGAAAACAACCATTTTTTCATACACCCTGTATACAACGCATTCATGATTGATGCCGGTGATGGTGCTGTTTAGTTTTCACCATAATCTATTGTATATTTGTGTATATTGTGAAATTTGTTGCATAACTTAAGGGTATACCTCTGTATAATGGAAAATACGAGATCAAAGTAGAAAATGAAATTTTGATGATAGATATTCTCAAGTTTTTTCAAAATATTCCAGGAACGCTCCAAGATATTTCAAAACGGTTTGTTGTGTCCTCACATGCATTGAATGAAACCTCAATTCCTTAGTTTTGTCCACTTTATCTATCTTGGTTTTTGAAATAAATGAAAACAAAAATATTTTTCTCTTCCACCCTGTATATAGCTCCGGCACTATTGACGCAGTGGGTGCCGTTCTCAGCCAGTTCAGGTGGGTATGATCAACAAATATGCCAATCGGCATTTTCCAATGACGAAGCTAAAGGTCTTTGGCACAATTTTTTCTTTATTATATTGCATGTTGACGGAAAGTCATTTTTTTCGGAACCTGTTCACCCTGTAATAATTTTTATCACACATAAGTGACCTTCCGAATTGCTCTTCAATAATCCGTCAGAGTTTTTTTATTTAGCATTGTTATTACGGATTATCGACAAAAAACGATTTAGGTTGTCAAAAAAGGGCCCCCTGACCCCCCACATTGAAAAACTGCTTGGCAGCACTTCTCAAATGATAGATGAAGGCTTTCTGAACATGCGTGCAAAAAATTGTTCCGTGGTCATAAAATGCATAGTTGTAACCCTAGTCCACCGGACTATTTAATAAGAAATAATGCAATTGCTTTGCTTCCATCACCAATAATTCGCGATCAATACCAAGCAAGAGACATCTTGGAAGTGTTCAGAATGAATGGTTCGTTTGAAAACAAATTGATTTTCATTGATATTTTCTGGGACGGATCAGATTTGGATGAATTTTTATGCAACCTTGTATTCTGAACGTTTGCCTTTAGTCGATTTTTGACCCTGAGGTTTTCTTACCTGAAGTACTGGCATCAAAATGAGCTTTAGATTTTGAAAATCGATTGACGGGGAAAAAAGTCGGCTTGGAATACCAAAACATTAAAAATTTTCGGTCATCCTGTAAATAAAACAGACAGGCAAATAACTCGAAAGTCAGTCGAAGGTTATGAGGTCTATCTTCACGAATTTGGCGTAAAAGTCCATAAGAAAATTCTTCTTCACACGGGTCTTGGTTGAACGCATCGGAATTTTGCAACGTTTTACCCTGTATGAACTGTAGGTATTTAAAGAGTCTTGGACTTCGTATCTATTTGTATTGGTAGTATGTTGAAAGATAAGGCTAACGGACAGTGCAAACCAAAATAAAATCGTCAATGCACAAAAAAAATGCTGTTTTGAAAAAGGGCAAAGTTTTTGAGAATGGCACATTGAGTGTTACGCAGTTTACTAGTAAGGAGTTCCTGAGACCGCAAAGGTATAGGCGACACAGGCATTGTCCTAGAAGATTGAAACTAAGAAGTCTTAATTTCACGAACACAGGAGGTTAGCATTGACAACGTCCCAGATCTTGTAGCTTCTGAAGCCAAATACTTTACCAAATCCAGTTGCGCCTTTTCACCACTCCCTCTGCTTTGGGGAAACTGGGCAAGCAGATGAGAGCCAAGAAGAAGTATTTCAGAAATTGGGAGAAATTGAATAGGTTGTTTCTTGACGATCTGCATGAAGAACATGAAGTTATGCTCAGAGCATCATGATTATCATAAGCAGCTCGTTCCTGACTGGGCATGATAATAGATAGGTACAGTTGGGAGCGAAATGATTCATACGGCACCGCTAGGAAGTCGGCTGTATTTCAGAAATGTTAGCTGCTTGGATTGTTCTTGAATGCCAGTTTTGATAACGACCAATCTCTAATCAAAACTGGCATTCAAGAACAATCCAAACAGCTAACATTTCTGAAATCCAGCCGACTTCCTAGAGGAGCCGTATGAATCATTTCGCTCCCAACTGTACATATTTTGGACACTATAGAACAAGTGAGCATCAATGAATTTTGTCACTTTCTGTTTTTGTATCTTCAAAAAACTATGAAACCAATAGGTACTCCAGTGGCAATTTTTAAGATATGGTTCAAACAGCCCCAAAAAACATTCAAGCTACCGATTGCTTGTACATGACGTAAGTAGCAGTTCTACTTTGATTACAGTCGAATTTTTTCCAAAATTTATTGTTATTTTTATTTTGTTATGATCAATTTTATTATATTTATTTCTCACTCGATTTCTCGTGTATTTCATAGGCGAACCTTCTAAAGAATAGAGGATTGAGTACCTTTTTAAATAGAGGGTTTAGTATACTAAATAACATTTGACTATTATAATATGCAATTATCACTGATAGGGAATAAAAATAAACCATTTCTTGCAAAAGCTTACCTTACGTCCGGTTGACTCTGTGAGATGCTAGGACGGTAACGAATACGCTGCTCGGGCATAGCGGCTATGGATGGGTTCAAATCCGACTGGCTGTTGTACTTTGGTCCCACTGAGTCTTCGGCGGGTAACGGTGGTGGTGGCGGCGATAAACTAGGGTTAAGCAGTCTTTTAGCCAGCAAATCAATGTCTCTTTCTGGCGTGCTGGACAAACTAAAGCTAGATTCGGGTTCGGGAGTGGCAGTGGAGCTGGTCTGGCTGTCGTCTCTCCAGTTGACCTCGGAAACCACAGGACTGAAATGGACGCCTTTGCTGGATCCCATGAGGGTTTTTTCTTCGTAATCGGACACACCGCTAGTGCTCGTGCTATGGTTGATCAACGAACTGTGGTTGACCAGGGAGCTTTTCCTAACGAGATCCTGCGCGGACCGTCTTCTGTCGTCTTGTCGCTGCATCAAAATTTCTATTATCTCGCTATCCGCGTCGGTGTCGTGCAGATTTGGAGTGCTGGCGACGCTCCTGTGCGTGGGGGCCAGTGCAGGGTAGCTGCTGATGTCCGAAGTACTTCTGCTCGCAGAGTTGATGCTTTGGACGCTTTCGGAAATGGCGGTCAGTATTTTCTTGTCGAAAACTTCTAACGTCGTTTTGGGAGGTTTTCTGTAGCGCAGGCTGGTCTCGTCGTCGCTCAGGTCCACGCGATCCCGCATGGCTTCGTTGTAGCTACCTTCCCTTCTGTAGCTGGCCATGTCGTATTCTTCGGGCGAAGATTCTTTAGTGATCGAGGCTGTAAAATAAAATCAATTAGAATCTTGAATCAAGCAAAACATTCGTTTTGTTTGATGAATAAACCATGAAGATTACCACCCTCACCAACATAATTAACATGAAAGGGAAACTATTGTTATCGTGTAAAGAAAAAATCAAATTGCGACGAATATATCAGTTTTGAGATCCCCCAATACGATTGAGACTATTTCCAGAGTGATTTCTGTTTCTTAGCCTGTATGAAGATCTGATGATTACAGTCTGATTAAGTTAACATTTAGTTTGCAGGCATCATTTTAGCCCGGCATGCGTCGATTAAATTCCGGTTGAATTATTTTGATCAGATATTTTCTAGGGTAAAACACTGATTCTTGGTTTTTCTTTTCAAGCTCTGAAATACTGAAGATAAGGAGCCATATTAATTATAAAGATCCAGCAAATGCTTATACATATATTTACAATCGATATTGGAAGAATACTAGATAACAAAAATCAAATTCAAAATAATTACTGATGAATGATGATTTCAAGTGACCAAAATAGTCAAGAGAAGTTAAAATAACCATATCCCGTTCACTTTTTATTTTCAGTAGAATGACTTTTTGGAGCAAAAATTAAATGACAAGCTGGAGCGCTGGGAAGTTCGGCTGATGGCCACTGATAATTTCGATCCAAAACTCTGCAGGTGCCATCAGCCGTAGCCAGCTTGTGACTTTATTTTTGCCCCAAAAATTCATTTTACTAAAAATAAAAAGTGAACGAGATATATGAGTACATTTTTGGACCCAATATTGAGTTTCAAGCTTTATTTGGTTTCATCTTTATTGATAGTCCAGGCGCTATTGCCTAGAGTCAGGAAGTGAAAATGCCAAAAGTACCACGTTCTTATCTTATAGAACTGGAAAAGGCATATCGCTGTTATGGAGGCAGATAAGAGGTAGGTGGTTTCTGGGAAGGGTGAGAAGTCAGGCTACTTTTCGATGAAATCGTGCTATATGAAATCACATTTCCTTTAGATTCAAGTCCTGTGACAGAGTGCTTAAGCCGAGGCTTAAGCTATAATGCATTCAAATGGCTGTGAACAGCGCAAGTTGTCTTTCAGGATACCTACTGAAGCGATTCCTTTTTGCAATATTTCAATCAGGCTCTTACTTTTGTCTCGAAGAGACACTTCGAACAAAAAGTGTAGTAGTACCTGAATTCACTCCATTTCGTTTGCAAAATGTAAGTAAATGTTGATGTGAGCAAACACCAAAGTCAAATGAACTCGTCATAATCAAATGTCCATGACGACTCGCAGCATCAAAACATCTGTTTTTAGCAAGTGCACGGAATCTATTTTAAAATGCATCTACAGAGAGGGAGAGAGAGAGAGAGAAAATTTCAACGTAGATATCAGCACCAGCAGCATTTTTGTTTGTTGGGGTTTGTGAGATTTTACAGCTTTATAATGGCGGCACAAAGCCAGGCCGATCGGGCATAACTATAAATTTTACGTCTTTGATTATTTGTTGCTTTTATAAACAATAGTTCCACTATTTCACTATACCATTCGTGCCAAGATATAAAGAGCACAAGAATCATGAAGCACGTAATAAGGGGTTAAAAAGGTTCAGCTTTTTTGTTGAAACAAGTCTTAAGTCCGGATAATTATATCAAGCTAAAAGTACTTTTTCAATCTAGATTTTTCTGAATTATTTCTGGAGTTTGTCGTGCCAGATTTCTACAGCGTCTGCCAGACACATTGTCTCATAAGTTGTAAAAGTGGTTATGGGAATAAAAATGTACTGCTAGGAAGCTGTATCTTTTCTATTAAATGGCAAAAGAAACCGCTTCAACTCGTGCAGCGAATCCATCTAATTTCAAGGCATTATGATGACACATGGACCAGCCAATGCAGATAAGTACTTACTTACTTGTTATTTCCATTTGTATCCGAGTCAAGAGTCAAGACTCAATATATTATTCTGTTCATACTTTTTTGAGAGCTTTTTTCTGTTAGGATAAACCTAAATTAAATTGGAATGATAATAATTTAGAACTTAATTAGTTTCAGTAATGTATCAGATCTCCTACGTTTCAAGACTTACCACGGGTTCCACCAAGAAATTTAAGAGCGGTTTAAGCTAAACCGAGATTGAACGGATTTTTTTTCTTGTCAATGCTGGTAGATTCATTATGGAAAATACGTTAAATCGCAAGTATACCACTCTTTCGTTAATTACCTGAATTTACATTGATCATTTGGCCAGAACCCATCAAAAGAAATCTCAAGCTAGCTATCAACTGGTTAGATGTTTTGGTGGAATGAGACGAATGATGTGTCAAAAATATGCAACAATGGGTCCACAACTCGGTCCACAACAGTTTACCTGTGGCAAAATCAGCGAGATCCCAGTTCTTGGCGGCTATTGACACAGGCTCCGATGGTTGGAAGCTCCATTCATCTTTGGCCGAGAAAACAGTCTTGATGCCGCTCAAGTCCAAGTCGATGGGCACGCTGCAGACACAAACACTTTGTTCCAAGAGGTTGTACACTTGCTTGTTGAAGATGCTGCTACCACGTCTGGCGTCGGCATGCGACAAGTTCGGTTCACTCGCGGACGTGCAATTATATTTAGCCTGTTGCTGCTGGTGTTCACATTCCGACGCCGACGTCGGCGTCGTCCTTTCTAAATTTAATGCGTCCGTGGCGCGCATCCATTTCTTCACGACGCTGCCGTCGCCGCCATCGTCGTCGTCCTCGACGATCACGTTCAAGTTCTGGCAGCTGGCGCCGAAGTTGCCGCTGAACTGCTGGAGGAACACCTCGCAGTCGTAAGCGTCGAACCCCACGGCCGATTTGCTCTTGCTCCTGACGATGGGCTCGACGACCACTTCAGGCGAGGAGACGCTCCAGCAGACGATCTTCGGCGCGTGGACTAGCTGCTTGGACATGTGATCGCTGTAGCCGCTGTCCTCGCTGAGGTTCTCCGCAGAGATCCTGTTGTTGGTCTTGCTGGGCAGACTTTCGAAGCTGTGCCACGTGCGCATGAGGTTGGAGCAGGACTTGGACGGCATAAGCGTTGTCTCGCTGTCGCCGGTATCGCTGCTGTCCGACGAAGACGAGTCCTTCATGATGGTTTCTGGTCGGTGAACTAGTTGCGGCCTGGGCACCACCTCCAGCGAATCGTAGCTGAACTGCGAGTAGATGCTCGGTGAGCTGCTGGAGGTCTCCTGACACTGTTTCTCCAGCGTCTCGAATTGGAGCAGGCTGCTGGACCGGCTCAGGGATTGGTACTCCTCCTCGACAGGCAGGGTAAGGAGGTTTTCTTGACGGCGGCGCTTCACCGGGCAAGCTATTTCGCGGTCAGACTCGCTGTCGCTGTCGTCTGCAAGAAGGGTGATAAATTAGTAAAGGCATCGTGAGGTCAAATTAAAATTAGAACAAGTATGAAGAAGTTGCGCTATTTTCATAACGAAATTTTCGATGAAATTTTGATGCTTTCGTTCCCGCTGCATCGGTTTTTTACAACAAAAGCTGTTCGAAGCCAGTTTTCCAATAACTAGCTATCAGAATATATACGATCTTTTGTGCTTTTAGCTATCAGTAAGTACATTATTATTCTTCGGGAGTTTATATGAAATTCCATGGAATCGTAGGAGGAAGTTATAGATAGGCGCAAGTTATAGAGCACGGTCCATTACGCTAGCCTCCATGGTCAAAACGACCAGTTGAAACATAAATGAAGACCGAGAGCATAGCAACATATCGCTATTAATTCATTACGTCATTCTTCGTGAAAATATCAAATTTCACTCGGATATCTCATAATATAGAGAAATAATTGGAAACATATGAAATTTTATAGTGAAAGGCCGTTTTTTCCACGATATTTTGATGATATTCCAAAAAGGGCTCGAAATGGTTCGAAAAAAATGGGTCCGTGATTCGCATCAAAAATAAAGTAAATAGGATTCCTCCAAAAACCCTTATTTATCTTTTCAATGGTCATTTTGGCCAAGTGATAGCCGAAGTGCTGTAAAACTCGTAAAAATGGGTTCAACTGTTCAACATCACCTTAAGGCCAATAGAAAAAAAGACTTGGGAAATAAACTACGCAACGAAATTATTGTCGTACTCCAAATTTCACCCTTTTTCAAAACAAGAAAACTGCCGACTGGTTCAAACAATTTCAATTCCGTTTGGAGCATTTGAGAGCTTGATTCTCTAGGTATAGAATCGTATCAATTCTAAAATTGATAGATGTCAACTTGAGTTTCTACAGGGTGTTAAAGAAAGTAGTGCAACATTTATAGAGTTTGACATACTCCCATTTGAAATAAAACTGTTTCTTTTGAATTTCAACATCAATGACATGTAGCTAAATCTCATATCTCGAAACGGTTTTTGATTTATCTCTTTATCTCTTTTATTTACAGGGTGGGTATCGAAAAAACGACTTTTTGGTCTTCTGGGTGATAACATTTTCCCTTCTCTAACAATTTCCTAAATCCAGGGCTCATATTGAAGCTAAAGCCTCAGGTGAAAAAACCCAATAAACATAATCGATTCAAGACCAACATACAAAATATAGGGTGGCATCAAAAGTGACATATGAATATATCTGTCCAAGAATCCGACCGGGTGGAGAGCTAAATGGAAATCAACATTGTGTTACAAATATACTAAAAACTAAACAAATGGATTGAAAACTCAAAACTGTTGAAGTGGCATCGCAAGATTTGAAAAATACAGACATAAAAATTCCATTGAACAAGTTTCCATACTGTAACCAATCCTTTGAAAAAAAAATCGAAATAAAATTTTTCTGGATATATTTTTGGGAAATTTCCAGGAAATACTCTGTATTACTCTTATTGATTATTAAAAGTATCTTCAGTCAAATCTATTTATTACATTGGCAAGTACCCAATGTAGAGTTAAGGTGATCAAAAATGCAAAAATTGAAACTCATAAGCCACCATTCACCATTCACAATTTAATGCTTACTAAGATAAAACAAACTGCGTCTGAATGTCTTCAGCTGTTTCTGAAATATCGTGAAAGTAGTGGTCGGTTTCATGAAAATGGAACTTTTTCAATAATTCAGTGATTTTTTAAATTTGATATTTCCAAAAAGACTGACGTCAGAAATGCAATGCAGTGTGTTGTTCCCGTCTCCGCCTATTATTTTTGAAAATAAGACACTCAACTTTTACTTTTTATTACCGCCATTTTAATTTCGCCCATTATTGAATAAGTAGTGAGAAATCGATTGGTAGATACAAGTGGAATTGGTCACATGCAATAATTTAAAGGCAGAAATAACTAACTAAACTACGCAACGAAATTATTGTCGTACTCCAAATTTCACCCTTTTTCAAAACAAGAGAACTCCCGACTAGTTTGAGCAATTTCAATTTTGTTCGGAGCATTTGAGAGCTCGATTCTCTAGGTATAAAATCGTACCAATTCGAAGATTGATAGATGTCAACTTGAGTTTCTACAGGGTGTTGAAGAAATTAGTGCAACATTTATAAAGTTTCACTATTTCCCATTTGAAATCAAACTGTTTTTTTTTTTTAATTTCAACATAAATGGCATGTAGCATGTAGCTAAAGTTCATATCTCTAAACGGTTTTTGATTCATCTCTCTATCTGTTTTATTTACAGAGTGGTATCAAAAAGACGACTTTTTTGTCTTCTGGTGATAACATTTTTCCTTCTTTACCAATTTTCTGAATACGGCCTCATATTGGAGCCGAAGCCTTAGGTAAGAAAACCCAATAAACATAACCACTTGGAACACACTCATGTCTGGTTCTAGTAATTGGAATTTCAAGGTCAAATGTCACTTTCGATCACTTTCGAGCCGCTATATTGAACTTTTTACATGAATGATTCGATTTGAATGGAACTTTGAAACACACTCGAATCGAATCATTTACATAAAACTTCAATGTGGCGGCTTAAAAGTGACCGAAAAAGACATTCGACATTGAAATTCCAATTACTTAAACCAGACATGAATGTGATCCCAGTTTTAATGAAATCGGATCACTTTCTTGGAAGTTCAACATGGCGGCACAAAATGATCAATATCTTTGGCAATTCACCTTCGATTTGCAAAATTCAAAGACGTTACTAAAGCTGAAACACCAGTCTTTATAACTGTGCTATTGAAATGCATAAACATTTTTTTGGGAAATCGCGCTCGTACTGAACTTTTGGCAATTTTACACTGTTCCATTGACCACCCTGTAGAATCTTTATGAAACATTGTTCGTATTCGACGTGATCAAAGCATGAAAACAAAAGATTGGGCTATCGAACACCAAAAACCGACATGAAATCGCTGATGGCAATCAAAAGTTATGATTATGATGATTTTAGAAATCGTCTGAATTTGCTTGTCCCCTAGATTATTTTCATGTGTATTGAGGCCGCAATTTTTGGAATTTAGGAAAAAGAAAAAGTACTGGTACATTATTTTGAACCATACTATCGATTAAGCTAATAAAAAAAATGGGCAAGAGGGCAAGTACCCCATTGTTGAGCAGGTTGAATATCAAATAATACCAAATAAAATTGAAGAGCTTCACACATAACAGATGAAGAAAACAACCATAAAAAAATGCCAGTCCCCCCCCCCCCCCCATAGCCAATATGGAGACGAGCTTCACCCCTCAAAAGTTTTCGTTGGGACCACAGAACACAAAAATGCATGATCTTGCTTTTCGCAGAAAGTGCACGATGCATTATTAAGCCAAGCCGCCGGACTATTATTTACATCACCATCATGGTGTGTATGTAGTATGTATACGATTGTACGCACTGTTACTGAACTCGCAGGAGACTACGACGCGTGATAAGACACATACCTACCTGCATAATTGGCGGAGGAGTCGTGCATATAATATATTCGCGAAGCCGATCGATGGAATTTCCTAGAGCTCTCGCAAATGCATTGCCAGACAATGCTAGAATATATCAGGACGAGTATGGGAGCAACGAGAACCTTCGACGCCCTACCGGGTATGCTGGGAAATTCTCGAATGCAAGACGCGATGATGTGTGAACGGCATGGCCCAGGAAGCATGAGGTCAGAGTTGAATTTCCAGCGACTTATTCAGACGAAATTATAGTAGTACGAACGCAGTAATAAATAGCGTGTTTGAACGTTTTTGTCTGAATCAATATAGTAGGTTGCCTCAAACTCGTAACAGTACCTAATACTTATTGTTGTGTTGTTAAAGACGAAGTTGAATTGGTAAAATAAGCGTTACGATTTGATTCATAGATTTTGAAAATGCCAATGGGCTTAAAAGAAGGTGTATCCTTGTAGCTTCCGAAAAAGACCTATAAATGGTAAGATTCTGTCAAGGAATAAACTCACAAGGATTGATTCCGCAACGCTTATTTGACCAAATAACTCCGCTTATAGTGTTTAATTTAATTAATTGGTTTCCCCCTTCTCAACCTTCTTCTGGTTATAGGAGTTTGTAACATTTTATTAGTTCAGTTTATCAATCAGTACAAAGGTATACATTTCGATGTCGCAGTAAATTTTTGCTCAGAAAATGCGTTACCGCTTTTACCCTGGGTTCCACAAAAAAGATAATTCGAGATCAGTTGATTCGCGATTTTTGTTGTCAATTTGTAGCCTACTGATCAATGGAAATGCTGGTTTATCTGCCAATAATGAAAAGATGATGGGTCTAGTACAGATTTTAGGCATTTTTTGTGGTTAATCACCTAACATTTAGTAGAAAAAAGTTCAGTTAATCTGCAATCAGCCTTGATCGCTGATCATCTCTTTTGTGGAACTGACGGTCAGTGTTTCTGCCTGTATTTTTGATTTGGCCATCTTTACATTAATCTATCGTCGTCCAGTACGATCTACGATATACGATCAACGATCTATAGTTGTTCATAACAACAACAAACCGAGCATGTGTTTTCTTATAGGTACCTGATGTACTCGTGTTATTAATTATTATGATCAATACATAATTCAATTATTACGAGGCATGAAAAGTGTAGCGCATAATCACGTGAATGATTCATGAAAATTTTATTAATGTGTTTATGTTTTTAATTAGTTTTTAGTTTTTGTTTCTAATACGATTAGAGATTCAACGAGTTAATCTCGTAATCAATAAAATGCAACCAATAATTTTAGAAGCAGGCGGCTAAAGCTATGGATATTTACAATTTCACATGACATTGTCAGAGAGTACCTTTTTTTGATCAAGTAACCAATCGTCCACATGATTTTTCATTACCTTATTGATTCTTTCCTTTCCGACTGATAAATGACGCCATACGAGAGCTACCATGGTTGTTAACATAACAAAAGTTCTTGAAAGCCTGCGGAAATTTCACAAGTTGCATTTACAAACTTTGTATTATCGATATTTGTAGATATAATACTTAGGTACGATTGCGGCCAAAATAAAGTGGACGACAATGTCAACGAGTTGGCTTGCTGTCATGCGACGTTCAGGTCAGAATCCTGGAAAATCTGTCAACTGTAGTCCACTTTAAAAAGTCCGCAACGGTACGTATTCATAAACAAAAAATTCTTTTGTGCCATCAGGTTTGTTTCGCGTTTCGCTTCAAAAGAAGCGTTTGTGACTTGAACCGAACGGTTTGAGAACTGCTACGTCTGTCAAATTTAATTCGCAGCAGGTTGGCAGCTCTGGGTCCATAGCTATCGCGTTTACGCGGTTTGTCAGGTTTATAACCAGATTGACTGTTGTCGTTTCGCGAGTGTCGTGTTGATGTAGTGTTTGCGGTATTTTGCGTCCAGATCGAATTCGCTGTTTCTCCTGTTGGTTTATGACTGAGTTTAATAATTATAATTGTAATATTAGTACCGGTGGTGTGGCGATAAAAATCAGAAAATGTCATTTTGACAGCTATACTTACTTTATTCATACCAATAAGGCAGTAAGGAATGGCGACATTCAGGATGGCCAAAGTTAATGGGGCTACTTGCCTATTTTTTTTATTGGCTTAATCGATAGTATGGCCAAAAATAATGTACTTGTATTTTTTCTTTTTCCTAAATTCTCAAAATTACGGTCGTGATGCGTGTTTTAAAAATATATTTGTGACGTCACAAATATACTAAAAACTGAACAAACAGCACTGTTGGATTGAAAACTCAAAAAACTGGTAGAATGGCATCACAATATTTGAAAAATATAGGCATAAAAATCCCACTGAAGTTTCCCTACTGTTACCAACCCTTTGAAAAAAAAAATCGAAAAAAAACTTCTGAACCGATATATATTTTCCGGAAATTTTCAGGAAATACTCTTTATCACTCTTGTTGATGATTAAAAGTATTTCCAGCCAAATTTATTCCATAGGCAAGTACCCCATTCTAGAAATTGAAAGTCTCTCCCTAGCGATAACGAATATTCCTATGTCAGCCTTCTACTAGAGGCATGGCTATAGTCTTTTTTGAGCGAGTAACCGTTCATGACCGGTTACATTTGGTTATAGAATTTGACGTTTGAGCGAGGATTGGTTATAAGCGGTAAAGGAAGTGCCGCCATTTTGATATCA
This sequence comes from Anaspis maculata, assembly GCA_949128115.1. Lineage (NCBI taxonomy): Eukaryota > Metazoa > Arthropoda > Insecta > Coleoptera > Scraptiidae > Anaspis > Anaspis maculata. Next base: position 77,788,299 of record OX421962.1, read on the forward strand.
TCACCGGTTATACATTTCATAACCTGGTCATGAGGCTGGTTATTGTTATGGTGGGGGAACAAACTGTGGCGGCAACAGATTTGAATTTGAAACAAGCAGCGGTCCAGAATTTACAAACGTGAAACGTACCTAACCTAACCTCAAAAACTTGACAACTTGACTTGGCGAGGAGCAAAATCGAAGACGATGGACTCATCTGCGATGGACCCACAAGAATCGGAACATGGAACATCGGGTAATCCAGATGTCCGATGGCCGCCTGATGGTGGTTTAATCCCAAAAGTACTTGTCATACCTCCTATTTATATAGTAGAAAAATGAATAGTTGATTTTCAATTCAATTCAATTCAATATAACTATTTATTGTTCCTTCGGTATTACACCATGAACAAGAAAACAAACAGGATTTCATGGAAATTGTATGTGTGATGTGCTCACGATACACGTGTGTGATCCACAAAATTCGTAATCAGTAGTGTTGCCGTCTAGAGTTAGACTTTCTAGAGTCTTGTCTTGAAAAGACGTCAAGACTTAGACAAGACCTCCAGAAACTCTTGTCTTGAAATTTCTAGACAAGACAAGAGTAGGGCTGTCAAGATCAAGAGTCTTGATTAGACTCTTGAAAATAAAAATTAAAAAAATCATATATATATATATATTCCTTTCTGTTGACGGTTTTTATTGTCTACTGAATGAGTGATTTGCTTGGAGATTCCTAACAGAATTTATTGACAACATAAAATAACATCAATAAGGCTAAAAGGTATATTATACAGGGTTTTTGCAAACTTTGAGGTAGAAAATCGAACTGCAGTTACGGAAATGTTTGAAAGTATCAGAAAAATGTTGAAAAAAAAAATAGGGTTTTCATTTTTGAAACTATGGAGGGGCAAAATGTGGTCTTTCGACCCCCTCTATTTCCGTTATTTTGAAAGATTTTAGTGAACTGTTCTCAACAGACCAGGAAGCAATGTTTTTGAACCTTTGAATGTGTTTTGTGATTTTATTAACTATACAGGGTGAGTCGTAAATCCTGAAAATCCAGTTTTCTTTAAAAATTCATGCAGAAAATTTCATATGAGAACTATTTGTTCATAACCTCTAGAACCTTTCACGGCCATTTTCGAGAAAAAATAGATTTTTGCGATTCATGACTCACCCTGTACACTAACTGAAATCACAAGACAAATCAAAGGTTCAAAAAATTGCTTTTTGGTCTGATGGCAAGAGTTTTCTAAAATCTTGAAAAAAAAAAACAAAGTATGTAGAAGGAGTCGAAGGACCACCTTTTGACCCTCCATATTTCTTTTTCTCATATCTCAAAATCATTGTTTTTTTCAACATTTTTCCGGCACTTTTGGGGCATTTCTTCAACCGCGGCTCAATTTTCTATCTCAAGTTTGCAAACACCCTGTATATTCACATGATATCTCCTTCAGACTCTGTATGTCTCTACTGTTTTTTTCGGTTCTCATGCGAAAGTTTCCTCCAAGTGATTTTGTTTTCCAAAGGCTGCTCCAACATCTTTATTTCTACTTCTCCAAAAAATAGCTGCGCCTTCTCAGATCGTAACTTCTAAGAAATTAGGTAGCTCGATGAGGCTTTTGAGAAGGTTTTTCGTCAATAGCTGCGAAACAAAGTGTTTCTCGCCAATAAAAGGAAAATGATTCAGACAACATGCTGCAGCCAGAAATCATTTCAATGTAGGTACCAAGGCAAAATACCTATTGGGCTGGTGTTCTTTCTACAACTTGAGCAAAGTGAGTCTTCTTGCCCGCGTCAGGTTGACACAAGCGGGAACCTGACACAGGTCTTGGAACAATCGGTATATTTTCGACAAAAATAGTGGACCACGTCCGCAGCACGACATCTGGGAACGCCGGGTCCTACTAAAACCCGATTATTCACATTTCTCTATGCAGCAGCAGTGTTTCAAACACCAGCAAATATGGAAGTTGATTGATTGCCTTTTTTTTCGACTGTGACTCTTTTTCGTTGACTGTTTCTCGACGTTCATGTGGCAACCTGATACTGTTCTTGGGTTGCTTACTTACTCGATTTGAGCAGATGGACTGCGGTGAGCTGAATTTCTATTCCCTTCCGCGGTGCCAGATTTTTTGAATACTTCTCCAACTGAACAGTAGTTGACTATATTTATTAGGGCATGAAATCTACGGCAATAAAATCGTATCTTGTCATTCTATACAGGGTGTCCCGTTTTTCAACGCTCACTATGGGTATCTCAGAAACGGTAAGAGATACAAAGTCGGTTAAATTACAAAAAAGTTGCGCAATTTTATGACCATCTCAAATATGTCAAGATATCCAAGATATCTTTGGTCATTTCTGAAATATCTCAAAAAAACTGAAAAATGCCGAATTCGAAAATTTCAAATCACTTCTTTATTATGACAGCTATCAATTTGGAAATTGGTAATCTGACATTTCTTAAGGTCCTTGATCGACTGACGGTCATAATTTTTCCCTACGCCTACTAGTTTTTGAAATATGACAGTTAACTTCATTTTTTCTTATGGACACCATATTATTTCTCCACCCCATAAAACTCACCTTTTCTTTCTCTTCACAAAGATATGAAACACTTGTAGCATTTTTGTCAAAATAACCTATAAAAATTGGAAAAACCATCTCTGGGGCGAAAAAATCTAGTTACCGGTTCGGTTGCCATGCTCTCGTGACATAATAAAATGGCATTCGGTTGCCATGGTCGGTTGATTTTGGAAAAAGTTGGGTTACATTCCGTTTTTATGTATTTGATAATGATAATAAATGAAAATAAAACAAATACAAAGCCAAGTATAACACAAAATAACATCGCAATAGCAATGAACAATTATAATTTACAATTACTCAAAATGGTGTCTATTTTGCGAAGAACGCTCCAAGATCGCATTTATGGTTCATGACAGAACATCCCAAAGCAACCAAGAGCTGGAAGCAAGGAGTTGCTGATGCGTTCCAGCCAATTAACCCGCACGATATCAGCGCAGCCGTTGAAAATATGGCTAAAAGGCACACAACTCTGCACAGAGCAAAATGAACTCCAATTCGAGCAATTGTAAATTATAAATGTTTATTGCTACTGCTATGTTATTTTGTGTTATACTTGGTTTTGTATTTGTTTTATTGTTATTTATTATCATTATCAAATACAAAAAACGGAATGTAACTCAACTTTTCCCAAAGTCAACAGACCATAGCAATCAAATGCCATTGTTTATATGCCACAAGAGCATGGCAACCGAAGCGGTAACTAGATATTTTCGCCCCAGAAATGGTTTTTCCAATTTTTATAGGTTATTTTGACAAAAATGCTACAAGTGTTTTATATCTTTGTAAAGAGAAAGAAAAGGTGAGTTTTATGGAGTGGAGAAATAATATGGTGTCCATAAGAAAAAATTAAGTTGACTGTCATATATCAAAAACTAGTAGGCGTGGAAAAAAATAATGACCGTCAGTTGATTAAGGACCTCCAAAAATGTCAGAATACCAATTTTCAAATTAATAGCTGTCATAATAAAGAAGTGATCCGAAATTTTCGAATTCGGCATTTTTCAGTTTTTTTGGGATATTTCAAAAATGACCAAAGATATCTTGGATATCTTGACATATTTGAGATAGTCATAAAATTGCGCAACTTTTTTGTAATTTAACCGACTTTGTATCTCTTACCGTTTCCGAGATACCCATAGTGAGCGTTGAAAAACGGGACACCCTGTATAAGACCCCATTGCAAAAATACGTCTACTGACAGATCAGGGGTGGCGGTGGCCACCTTTTCTTTCAGCACTCACACCAATGCAATGATAAATTTCAGTATGAATTAAAGTGAGTCTTTGTTTGGAAATTTGAGCGTAAGTATACCCAAGTAGAATATTTTATTGGACCGCAGTCTCTATTCGAAGGGTGCTCCTTGCTCCTCACCGTTTCTTTGTTTTTCTTGCTTAAAGATGTTTTATATTCCTGTCACGTATTTTTATAGGAAGAGGAGGGGGCTTTATACAATTCTAATTTCAAGAGTCTATCTAGACTCTTGAAAAATTTCCATCAAGAGTTAGAGTCTTGTCTTGAAATTTTGAAAAAATCTTGATATTTCAAGACAAGACAAGAGTAGGGCAACTCTTGTCTTGTCTTGTCTAGACGGCAACACTAGTAATCAGGGCCCTGATTGGGGCCCACCCGGGTGACTTCGGAAACGAGATGTTCATCGATTCAAGTGACTGGATTGGCTGAATGACTGAATTTTTCACCTTCAAAGCTATCCTAGATTACTAATGGTTTAAGTACACGGTATGTAACAGAGACAAGTACAAGTATTTACGATTTACGTAACTATTTGAAGCTATTAGTCCCTCTTTTCCCGCCAAATGCTGATAACCAAAGTTATAACCGCAACGTTTTAGCGAGAAATGTCAGATGTCAAAAAAATGACAGTGTCTGTCAATCTAATGTCAACCGCTAATAACCAACCGGTTACAAAAAGTTACTCGCTCGAAAAAGACTTATGTGAGGTATTATTAGTCTAATCTAGATACAGGTTCATGGGCATATACCTACCATAACCATGATTATTATTGAGTAATTTAAGTACGACCCTGTTAAGATTAACAGATTTTCCAATTCAATCCACATGTGTGGAACAATTCAACGGATTTACTCCGGATAACTCGGATAACAGATAAGTACTCGGATTATTCGGAATGAAGAAATGTTCAATTAACAGAAGCCACAAAAATAACAAAAACAGATTGCAACAACAAAACACGACAACAACAGCAACAACAGATAACTAACGAGAAAGCCGACAGAAAAACTCGAGAAAACTCTGAACGCCAACTTGCTTGGATCGAAAACGAACTCGCAATCAATTACAAATGTGTAATTTTGACAATCGACATTGACAGTAAATAAAATGCGCCGATGCCCGTCAGAGTTGCCAACCTCAGTTTTGAATATATTGCGTGTGCACCGAGCCCACCATTTCCCGATGAAGAGGTGGTGTATTCAAAGGTTCCAAATGAAAGATTTCCCCCAGATTTCCGAGCTCAAAACATTGAACATTCATGGGAACAATAGCTTTGTATCTTGTTAGCAGTGGCGTAACTAGAATGAGGTTGTGGGGTCAAACCCCCTCCCCATTGGCCACCAAATTTTCTGAAAAATTTCCAAATGCGGCGCTTTTTTGTTCGCTTTGCTCTACTCGCATTCTCGCAGATTTTTCAGTCGTGACCCCCCCCCCATCAGACACTAGTTACGCCACTGCTTGTTAGTATCAATCAATCTTGTAATTATTATAAATCGAGATATCATATTTTATGAACCGTTGATACATTATTAATACCTATCATTCATATAAAAAGCTTAGACGGCAGCCAAATTCTAGATCTTTATTTGGCTGGCTATAGATCAATAGATTGAAACTTCAAAAAAGGTAAATATTTTGGGCTAATTCCGACATTGTTTTTGGTAACACAGACATCCTTCGAAACTAGGTACCTACCTTAACATTTGAACCAGTTTTGTGTTCAGAATTCTTTTGGGTCCAATAAATCAACAAAAATAATAAAAGACTGTGAATAGGAACCAGAACGGCAAGGAAATGAAATGATTAAAATAACTAAATGGGTAGGCAAATAAGTAAGGATGGGGCATCAATCCAATAGGTTTAGGTACGTAAAGTCTACAAGTTAAATTAATACGTAATTTCATCAATCACTAAAACTACTGACATCACAAAACATCATGACCAATCCACTAATTTTAGTGGGGCATCAATCCAATAGGTTTAGGTACGTAAAGTCTACAAGTTAAATTAATACGTAATTTCATCAATCACTAAAACTACTGACATCACAAAACAACATGACCAATCCACTAATTTTAGTAAAGTGAGAGGCGTACAAGAAGAGCTGCGAGTTCAAAAACTACACACTACAGATTTATTGAAAATGTCAGTCTAAAAAGGTAAGAAACTTTCGAGGGATAAGTTTTTTCTTTGAACCTTTCGTGGCTTCTTGTGGCACATAAACCGCAAAGTCAATGCACTAGAGTCTCTTGCATAATGCGCACTACAAAATCAAACAGAAATAAAACATCGGTTCAAACTAGATCAGGCGCGAGACTGAGCCAATTTTTTATTTACTCTTTTACAGAACCTATACTCGACTTAGCGCACTGAATGGCAAGCGGAAGTCATCGAAGAGCGTTTCGAGATTTATACAATTTGAATATTTCGCGAAACCGCGTGGGCTCTGTGAATTAATTACACCTTCAGTAGTGTTTCATGCATTTTGGCCGAAGAAAGTGCAATGTGTTTACACGCCATTGTTTCTACTCAACCGAGCGCGAGTTATCGGCTCTGGGAGTTTTGAAAGTGAAGTCTTGAGTTCATTCATCATTAGGTAGGTAGATACCATCGCTCAATGTAGGAGAAATTAAATAGTTTTGTGAAGTTCTCTAGTCTATCCCATATGCATATGTTTCCAGCCCCCAATAAAGTTTTGAAGTATGTAGTCTGTTAGTCTGCAAGTTCATATAAAGACGAACTCACTTATAAGCCATTCACAACTATGTTGATGTTGACTTAATGTTAATGGCAGTGGTAATATGTTTATGTTAGCACCCAGAGCAACGAGTTTCCAAAGCTAACGTTCACAATCACGTTAGTATCACTGGCAGGTATAATAGGCTACTGGACATCAATCGCATTTCAGTATAAAAGTATCATAAACCTGATAAATATCTGAATGACGAATTTGTAGTTGGAAAAGTTTTTCGAAATATGATTTCATTTCGGTAAAAAATCAATTTGAAAGTGGACTTATTCAAATCAGGAATAATATGCCACATCACAGCTTGAAAGTGGGCTGGGAGGTGGGAGGAAGGAAGGAAAGGGGAACGCATTTGACATTCGACCGAAGCATTCGTTCTGGATCTATTACGTAGTGGTGTATTTTCACGTGCGAGCACAACTTTATCACAAGGAACTTATTTTTGATGCCATTACATGGAGTTATTATGTATTATGAAGCGAAATTGTATTGAAAAAACTAGATTATTTGACGTGGGGTTGACATATGGCATGCGACACTCGTAGTACTGCCACTCATATAGCACTAATAACACTGTTGTGACATTAATCCGAAGCCTGCACGAGCAAAAATAAGTGAATTTTAAGGAAGAATCGACCAAAATGTGAGGTCAAACCATAGCACTCCAGCATTTCATTATATTTTTTTGGTATAAATCAGTTCAAAACCAGAAGGTGTTCTTCAGTCATCGAATGGCCAACTAGAGTTTCTATTGGCTCTTCAAAATGTGACGTCACGCACTTGCCGCGCCATTCAAACAGACAAATCTTTTTCATTTTTTTTTATATGTACAAAAACTTTTTTAAACAAAATCATCTTGCCAATGCAACAATTTTGTGAGGATCTTCCATAAAAAGAAATAAAAAAACCATGTCCACTACCCTATTACCGTTCCTGATGTAATAATGCAAACCGTCGATGATTTTAGCAGAGTTCTTCATACCATCCACCAATAAGAACACTGAAAAACAACAACTAATGGTGAGTTTAGAGGCACTAGGTTGGTGGCACTACCAATGTTAACAAGCGAAAAAACTACTGATGTATACTGTCATTACTGTAGGTACATCAGTCATAGATACATCCTGTGGATACATCATTATGGACAGGAAGCTGGTGCCTCAAAACTTACGTCATAAGCTAAGCTACATGATTTTAACCCTGTACTTAGGTCTAATGTGCGTTGATAAGGTTGTTGAAAATTTCTTTGTCTTACATGTCAGACCGGGCTAATATAGGCTTGTCAATTTTCGAAAAATGGCCAAAATTTACGTCATAAGGTACATGAATGAAACCAACGGGATTTTGTGTGGAAACATCCTCTTAATCAAAATCGGGTCATGAGACAAAATTTTTGGGGGCTCTCAGTTCATAAGAGAAGTTTTAAATTTTCAAAAAGGGCCAAAATTTACCTCCTCCTGGAGACTTCTCCTTTAACATAATTTTAGGAATGAAAAACGATTCTTACATGAATTTTTAAGTAGGTTTCGAATCTGTCTACAAAAAATTTCAATGATAGGTCGTACATCGCTTACAGGGTACAACATGGAATTTTTTTTCTCAAATCGTACCCCTCTATTTTAACATGGAGATCGATTCCGTCTTTCATCCTGATTACAAATACATATCACACTCACCCTGGGTTCCACAAAAAAGATAATTCGAGATCAGTTGATTCGCGATTTTTGTTTGCCAATTTGTAGCTTACTGATCAATGGAAAAGCTGGTTTATCTGTCAATAATGGAAAAATGGTGGGTCTAGTACTGATTTAAGGCATTTATCGTGGTTAATCGCCTAGCATTAAGTAGAAAAAAGTTTAGTTAATCTGCAATCAGCCTTGATCGCTGATCATCTTTTTTGTGGAACTGACGGTTAGTGGGTTAGTCAACAAAACGCCTGTGATCCTTTTGAAAATTTCAAACTTGTCTTATGAACCGAAAGTCCCCAAAAATTTTGTCTTACGACCAGATTTTTTATTAATGGGATGTTCCCCTTCAAAATCCTGTTCGTCACCTTCATGTACAGGCTGTTCACGATAAAATTCAGCCCCCTCTGGGATATTCCCCTTTCAGGTATTTTGGAGACTTAAAAACTTTTTCTACACGATTTTTCCCAGGGACCTTGAATCTATTCTCTAAAAGTTTCTAATTGGTACCGTATACAGGGTGTGATATGTAACTTTTTGATTTTAAATACAACACTCTATATTTTATTTCGCTACTTGTTGGCGCCTTTTTTCCTGATTACAAATATATACAACACTAATGATTTATTCTGACAAGTAAGATGTCAAAAAAAAAATAAAATAGGTAGTCAACTAATTTTGTTTCGCGGTAAGATGGCTTTGGTTTCTATATTTCACCTAAAAAAAAGTTATTTTCGCAACATTTTGTCTGCAGAATTCAACTTTGGATGGATAAATGGTCTAATTTGTTCCTTATACAGGGTGTCGCGTAATTTTTAATTTTCAATTCATTTTACTACTTATTTTATTATTTTTTCGGCAGCTTCTTTGTCAAAATAAAGCATAAATATTATATATCGTTGTAATCAGAAAGGGAGACTACATCAAATGACGTAATAAAATATAGGGTAATGCATTTAAAATAAAAAAGTTACATGTCACACCCTGTATACGGTACCAATTAAAAACTTTTAGAGAATCGATTCAAGGTCCCTGAGAAAAATCGTGTGGAAAAAGTTTTCAGTTTTTCAAAATATCTCAAAGGGGAATCTCCTAGAGGGGGGTAAATTTCATCGTGAACATCCTGTACCTTATGACGTAAGTTTTTGGTCATTTTTTTGAAAATTGACAAGCTCATACCAGCCTAAAGCCCCTGGTCTGACATTATGTAAGTCAAAGCAATTTTTTACAACCTTATCAACGCACATTAGACTTACAGGATTAAAATCATGTAACTACCTTATATTATATAACGTAAGTTTTGAGGCACCAGCTCCCTGTCCAATACTGATGAAGTTGATACACACTCATGTTTTGAATCTTCCGTTCCGTTAACTAACATCTACCAACAAGACTCTCGAAAATCCATCATCTGTTTCCTGGACCTGCACTCAAGGTCGGATGCTTTCAAATTATTGACCCTCATCATAACTCCTCCGGCACTGGCTGGATTCTTCCAAAATTTGGCAGGTCGGTAGATAGTAGATAGTTTCGACAAACTAGTCTATGCTGAATATAGGTGAATTTCGTCAAAACGTTACTGAGTTACCAATTTTTGAAATCCGAAAAAAGTTAACTTTGAAGAGCTATATCTTTGTCATAAGGCCGAACTTTGCAAAATGGTATTTAGGTATAGGTTTTACTATTTATTTTGAATCACGTACGCGATTTCAGGATTATTCTGTTTTAACATCGATGTGAAAATACTTTCGACCTTATGGGTACCTGCTAACATTACCATCAACATATTGCTGAATCAACATCATCATCATTGTGCACGGACCATAACAGAGTCCGTACTACGACTACGGCGAGAATATCGGCTTGTTGAATGAAGCGGTTAAATTGGTAGTGTTTTCACTTCAAAGTGGGTGGTATTTGAACTTTTTAAAAATTTTCCACCTATTTGAGAAACCACAAATACATGCCAGGACTTTTAGTTCAAATACTGGGTGGATAGAATACTTATAAACAGCATTCTATCGTAACCACTCAGACTCAGGTCCTGTTCTTGTCCCAAATGAGCCACTGCAACGAGTATTTTCATCGTAAAAAATGACATATCCGTTTAGCTCCAATCTAGCATGTGTTTCCAGGATCTTCGTTTTTTTTATGAATACGCCGGTTGCTAACTAGTCGCGCAACTAAGAATAATGCATGAATAAGTTTTTACTTCACGAGATAATTAGCCACATTGCACTGCAGGTATATTTTCCCGCAATCAACCTTGTATTCATGCGAACAATGGAAGCTTGATATAAACACAAGATATTAATTAAATTAAATTCTGTGAGATGCTTTTTTTCTTCATCTTAAAATAGTTAGTATGAGTTAATTTTACTATTTTTTTTCTTTCCATCAACTTGATCTAGATTATATTTAGAATATAAAGAAGGCAGGGTTGCATAATTTCAATAATGCTGGATAGTGCAATCTCTAGAAACAAAGCTCTTTATTTAGTTTGACTACCAAGGTGTGAAATTTATTCTGCACTTTTATCATCATTTATTGTTGTGATTGTTTATGCATTTGTTGCTCACGTGGTTGCTGATGTTTTCTAAATTCTTTAGGTACTACACTACAACGATTCTGCAATCCTAATCGCGCACAAAGTTAATCAAAATCTAGCGACCTCTTGAACTTTTGTTGTGAAGTTAAATTTAGATCAATTTGCAGGATCACCCGGAAGGTGACACTACATATGGTATCTTAATTATGCAGTAAAAAGCACTTCGTTTTAGTTCCATCAGCTAAAAACACTAGAAATTGAAAAAATCGTGTAGGTACAACTTAAAGGGCCGCATTCTTATCCCGCTTTCAAGTTAAAAGCGCATTTAGAGGTGCTCTTTCAAGGGCTTTCCATTTATATGTATTTGAGTATTCCAAATTATGTGTATACAATACATAATATTACAATTATATTTGGCCGCTCGATTATAATATGTATTTTTGAAAACTCAAATATGAACGGATAGCCCCTATAAAAGCGCACCTCTAAATGCACGTCCAGCTTCAAAGCGGGATATGAATCACATACACATGAATACGGCCCAAACACTATAAGCTGTCCGATTGCTATATCGAGGGCTTCACGGCAGTACCTCGTAACTGAAATGTAACTTTTTACAGGAGAGCAAAAACAACTTATTTCAAGTCCAAGAATAGTACAGAAAATTACGATATTCTGCAATGTTATCAAAGAACAGTTACTGTTTACAGTTACATTGCAAAAAATATTGTTACGAAGCTCGCGACCATCCCGGATCTTTCCAGAGAAATCAAGATTTCCGCGTTGCATTCGGGAAGCATCGAGAGACTGCAGCGGTGGGTCACGACACGTCGAGACTCCTGGTGGAGGTGCCGTAAAAGGTACGCGTATATTCTCGACGCAGATACCAGAAAAATCCTTGTGTGCTGGAAACTCCAACGATCAAACAGGAAGCATCCAGAACCTTCGATGCCATTATAAGAGAGGAACTCGACCTGGCATCGGAGAGAGTTGAAATCGAGCGACCGTGGCGATAACATCTCAAGCGACATTGTGAATTTCTAAGCGATTAATAATTGTGTGCGTTATTTAGTTGTATCGGTAGTAGTGAATAAAGTGCAGTTTGTTTACAAGTCAATCAGCGCGTTTAATTTCGAAATAGGAGAACCCGAATACCGGATAATATCGTAGTCTCCTGTACTATTGGACTTTAAATAAGATTCTTTGGGCTCCTGAAAAAAGTTCCATTTTTCAGTTACGAGGTACTGCCGTAGAGCTCTCGATATGTGATTCAAGAGAGCTGCGATTTAGGCCGCGATCAGCCGATAGCGACGAGAAACACAGCCCACTCAAGTCACGTAAAAATTAGACAGGCTATAGGTTGAGTTTGAATCATTGTCTCCAAAATGTTTCTTTAGAGCTCCCGAAAGCCTGGAGTATTTGGTGTGCTTCTTAATAAATTTACAATTTATTGTCTAAGGTCAGCCATTTTAACTGTTATCATGTTATCATTTTAAATTTACCGAGCAAGTGATTATTTTCAACAAATCATTAAGATATTGGAACTCTTTACTTTCTCTTTGGCGCACCCGATCCAAATTATTATCAGACACAATACGAGGGTCGTTTGATAAGTCTTTAGAATGGACATGAAGAAACATTTTTTTGGGTCAAAATTAGTTTTATTTCTCAACATAGTCTCATTTTAGCTCTATACACTTGGTCCAACGATGTTCAAGTCTTTTAATTCCTTCGCTATGGTATGATTTTTCGAGACCCTCAAAATATCCGTTTTCGGCGTCGATTTCTTCATAATTCGATGTGAATTTCTTTCCACCGACCCAAGTTTTCAGTATTGGAAGTAGAGAAAAGTCACATGGGGCTAAATCTGGAGAATACGATGGCGATGAGTGGGGAACAAATTCGAAGTTTAATTCGTGTATTTTGGCCATTGCAATGGAATGTCCATTCGAGTGCGTTTTTGGTCGATTTCCAGCAAACGCGGCACCCGATAGCTTCTTCTTTTGCAAATGTTCGTGCAGATGTTGAATTCACGTTCAGTTGAGATGCCCACAGCTTTAGCAATCTCGCGCACCTCCACTTTACGGTCGTCATAGGAACTCCGTGCTAGTGCAGCTATTTCAGTGTTATTCTAAAGATATGTCAAACGACCCTCGTATGTACCTATATCATGAAATTCCAAAACGTAGGTACCCAGCATATGAAAAAGTTCCTGTTTATTTTTCGATTTCGATCTCTCAAATATTGGGTCTTTAAAGTGACGTAAGCTCAAGAAGGAGGAATGAATGAAATAGTGTTTTTTTCCAAAGGTTGAATGAATGAGGGATTTCTCATGGCGCTACGACCTCCAAGTTGGTCCAGTCAAGTCGCTACCAATCGATTCAGCATCCTCGAGATAAATATATGGAAATGATACTTGTTCGGCAAATGTACGATCACTTTGGCAATTTGATGATTTTTTCAAAATTTGGCCGCCATATTGAAAAAAGGGGAATGTACAGCGCCCCCCACTTGTTTTTTTAGCTCATCGGATGAAACTACAAGATATGATCGAAATAAAACTCTATGCCAAGTTTCATTCCATTAACCAAAAGTTCATTATCATTCAACCTCTGTTAAGTATTTAGTTTTTGCAAAAACATCGATTAAATTAGACTAGCGAAAGGTCCAAACAGATCTCAAATTGTTCTCAGCAATCCAAATTCACTCATTTCCTCATACTCATTACTTATTAAGGCAAAATTGGCAGTGTAACATTATTTTTGTTAATCACTTTATTTTAAGTTTTTGGCGGAGGTTAATGATGTCACAACCACGGACTTCGAATCGCTTTGAAATGTGTTGCTATTGATATTATTGAAATAATAACGCAAATCTATTATCTAACGAACAAACAACGGACTTATTCCGTTGTTATAGGACTTATAGGGCATATTCTCTAATAAATCTGTTGAAATTGAAGGACCGGACCAAGGCCCAAAAGAATTCAGCCAATCATATAAACATATTTTGACCGTTTCTATGGAAACACTGTGTTGGCGCCCCTGTAGCTTCAACGGAAATGATACAGAATAGATACGTAGCGCTCTTTACATGATTGAATTTTGAAGCCAATGAACATGTCCGTTTCTACACCTCATAGGTAAAACATTAAGATTTATGGCGTTTTTTCTCTTCTACAGGAAATTTCTACAGCCAAGGACTAAGTGTATCCGAAGATTGATGTTATTTTTGAAGGTATCAAAGGTGTGCATATCTTACTTGTCGCTTCCAAGCAAATGACGGAATCCGCCTCTGAATCACTGTTGAGCCACCCAAGAGGCGATCCCCTGACTTCTGAAATGTCACTGTCCGACCGCAAGTCATCCGACGTCTCCTCGTGGATGGTCTCCAGATAAAGACACTGCGTGGAGCTACCCTGAAGAAAGTAGTCGGCATCTGGAAAGCAATAATCATTGTAGATTGTAATTGAATTACTTTTACTCAATTAGTCTTCAAAGACGTATAAGAACAAATCGATCTGTAGCTAATTGGCAGGTCAAATTTCCTTATACCTACTTCTTTAGCTCTTACTACCGAAGCCAAGTATTGTTACTATATACATTCTAACAACCTTGACGTATTGTTTTATTTGAACCTTTCAGAGATATCAAATAAAGAACAGTGGCAAAATTGTGAAAGATCTTGGATGCAAAAATTGTCAAGGCTCGAAAAGAAGCAGAAAGTAGGTGAATCTCATGAGAAATAACCGTTGATTAACCTACACATACACACACCAGACATGCAGAAGTTTAGTGGGACATTTCTGTAATTATATGCTAATACGAAGTGACATGAGATTTTTAGTACAGTACCTGCCCACTGTTGTTATGCTTGAATGATATTTCAAGTGAAATTTCGAAGAGGTATACCTAACTGAATAATCTACTTTTACTTCTCTTTGAATGGTTTCTTTATCTCATTGCAATGCGGATAGTCCTTCAATATCTTTCTGCTCAATGCATAGGTAGTTGTTCCATTATGTTTGTGAATGTTCCACCTCTATGCTATGTCAAATATTTGGTTTGGATTACTTTACCTACGTTGATTCAGTTATACGCGCATAGATTTAATTTCGTAAAGAATGCATCCACAATGGTGTTTGTTTAAAAATGTTTTGAAAATTTTCCATGAAAAGGCGTGTGAATCGATAAGTTTGTAGGCTAACCCTGCTTCGTCTTGCAACACCAGAGCAATTTTTTCGAAACTTCCAAGGCTTTCTAAAAATAAAGGAAATTTGTATAGGTGCCTACTTACAAAAAATGAAATTGAAAAATAAACTGTAACAGGATTGGAATCAATTCCGGTTTCAATGCAAGTCGTGGAGTAATACCCAATTACTTGATAGCGTCGTTTTTCGATGATGATGATGATGATAATGATGATAATAATAAGAATACGGTAATAACTAATAAGCATACATATAGGTAGGTACATACACCAGTTATGACTCAGGCTCTTGGGGACTGATCCAGTCAGCCTGCTCTTTGTCATTCCAATAACGCGAGGTTGGTCTAGGAATTGTTATTATAATAATATTGTGTTTTCTTGTAAACATCGCATAGGTAATAGCGTAATACGTACATGATTGTGACAATGAAAGGGCTAATGCGCAGGTAAATGCCTGAACCATTTCATTTTTATGTGCTCAAAACTAGATACCTATCGGAAATATTTCAGTTTAAATAGTCTATTTGTAGGAGAAGTAACCAACACTTTGAATCGTTTAGGTACAGCAGAAATCAGAAAACTATAAAGTACCTACTGTTTTGTGATAACGGCATTCACTACTCGCTTATGGTCTACCATCCACCTTCTCTATAGTGAAATATGCTAAGGTAGATAGGTAAACCGAAAATTTTGAGAGGAGCAAATCCATCCAGCATAATTATCTATTTATGAAGAAATTTTGTATACTCACAACCACTATGATAATTGATTCATTACATACCACGTAAGAGGGCGGGAAGTGACTCATTACCCACTCCGCGGGAACATGAAGAAATGGTAGCTTAAGAAGAAAAAATTTAGAATAATGCATCCAACCAAACAATAAGTAGATAAATCAATTTTTTATCTGAACCAAGTTTCAGAAAGATTGATCGGCCGATCTTCTTCCAACTTTTGAATGCCTGTTAAGGGCGCTCTATGAAATTACGCAACGCAACCGCAACGCAGAGCGCAACTTTTCTGATTGGCTCGCAAGCCCTTCGCGTCGTTGCGATGGCTTTGCGAATACCTTGCGAGCCAATCAGAAACGTTGCGCTCTGCGTTGCGATTGCTGCGAATTTTCATAGAGCGGGCATTATCCTGTAAGCTAGGTATAAGTTAATCGCGAAATGTTTCGTACGGTTGCAATTATCAAATCGGCGATGTCAAGTCATCGGGACATGAAAGCGGCCTGAAATGTCTAGAATTCGCCTATTTCACAAATCATTGTGAGTAATAGTAAATTACATACCGAGACGGGGAATGTATCATTACTGCTGAGGGCAAAAGGCTAGCCCGGGCTAGCCGGATTGCAGGCGTTCAAAAGTTGGAATTTTAAATACAGCTTTTTGTCATAACTTCCAGATTGGCCGATCAAACTTGGTTCGGGCAATATTGATTTTCCCATTCGTTGTTTGATTGGATATAATATTCTAAAATTCTCCTTATTCTGAAGCTACCATTACTTTATTTTCCCGCGGAGTAGGTAATGCGTCACTTCACTCACTTCCCAACCTCTTGCATGGTATCTAATGAATCAGTTATCATAATGGCTGTGAGTAATAGTATATTACATACCGAGACGGGAAATACATAATTAGGAATGGATGTATGATGTATTTGGAATGATGGTATTTACCGTCGAGAGTATGTATAATGTATACTATTTTACTCACAACCACTATGGTAATTGATTCATTACATACCTAGTAGGAGGTCGGGAAGTGACCCATTGCCGACCTCCCGAGAAAGTGAAGAAATGGTAGCTTTAGAAGAGAAATTTCAAAATATGCATCCAACCAAACAATAAGTGTGTTAATCAGTATTTCCTGAACCACGTTTCAGCAAAATTAATCGGCCTATCTGGAAGTTATGACAAAAAGTTAATTTTCAGATTTCAACTTTTGAACGCCTGTAATCCTGCAAGCTGAGTACAAGGTTGTGAGTAAAATAGTAAACATACTCTCGACGGTAAATACATCATTCCAGCTTCGGGCTAGAGCCTCCGGGCAAAGCCCTCAGCCAGGGCCAGGGCCAGGGCTCTCTGTGCCCTCAGCAGTAATGATGTATTTCCCGTCTCGGTATGTAATATACTATTACTCACAATCATATTAGGAATGCATTCATTACTAACTCCGACGAGATCAGGGATCAACTCATTCCTTACCTAGGTCAGTAATGGAATTGACAGCGCTGATCTTCTTGATCACTACCGCTAATTGTTGATATTTGTGATGTTTAAGTGACAGGTTATGTTATTTGATGACGTTTAACGTCGTTTTCAACATAGAGTACGTTGCCTATAAAGTCGACGGCTTCCTAATCGCAGACTCAGCTCTTTGGAATAAGCAAGCATGACGTTCTCGCTGACTTGCAGGGCGTTCTTATTTTTTGCCCAGTCCCATATTTAAGTGTTGTGTGTTTTTTCGTATCGTTCGCGACTTTTTTCCGGTAGCAGACCAGCAGAAGCTTCTGCAGCTGCTTCTCGGAGATCTGGAGGCGAGAAATCTAGCTCGGAATCGGACATTATGATCAACTTTGCACTTTGTCGGGAGAGACAGAACCAAACAAATTGGCGATTGTTTTCACGATTGTCAAAGCCAACTAATTTGTTGTGAAGTGCACAATAATGGTTTTTCAATTCAAATTCTAGTTGATGGAATGATATTTCAATTGTGAGTAAAATAGTATAATACATGATCTCGACAGTAAATGCATCATTTCTGCTTTGGATTCGAATCTTCAGGCTCAGCAGTATTGATGCATTTCCCACCTCGGTGTGTAATATATTATTAATCACACCAGCTCGAATGATAGGTACAATTATTGTGGAAGTAATTCGAGGTGACAGACCGGTGTGAAGACAGCAAACTTGAGATAGCAGAAATTTTACCGAAGATTGCCGAACGCCCAGTGGCGCACCACAGATCAAGATTCATACGTGCATGCCTCTAGTTGATGTATTCGGCATAAAGAAAAGTAGAAAACCTCAATAAAGCATGGCAAGATTATGGCACCCGTTTGTGCTTTCACACAAACTCATCAATCGAAATAACTAAACTTAATTTTTCTTTTCTTAATTATTTGAATCATCTCGACAATCGAAATATTAATTCAGCAATCATTTCTTCGGGAACGCAAATTGTGATCACTTTTATATAAACGTAAGTTGTAGAGCTCATCCAGAGCAACAATTTCATGCAAGAAAATCAACTCGCACTAGGTTTCCCGGGGGTTAAAACTCACCCCAAACACTAAGTTGTCACCTAGAAACAGAAATTCGCATAAAGTGCCCACACAAAAAAAATTGTTTTTTCGGGAACGCAAATTGTGATCCTTTTTATACTGATACAAGTCGTAGAGCTCATCCAGAGCAACAATTTCATGCAAGAAAATCAACTCGCACTTGGTTTCCCGGGGGTTAAAACTCACCCCAAACACTAAGTTGTCACCTAGAAACAGAAATTCGCATAAAGTGCCCACACAAAAAAATTGTTTTTTCGAGAACGCAAATTGTGATCCTTTTTATACTGATACAAGTCGTAGAGCTCATCCAGAGCAACAATTTCATGCAAGAAAATCAACTCGCACTTGGTTTCCCGGGGGTTAAAACTCACCCCAAACACTAAGTTGTCACCTAGAAACAGAGATTCGCATAAAGTGCTCACACAAAAAAATTGTTTTTTCGAGAACGCAAATTGTGATCCTTTTTATACTGATATAAGTCGTAGAGCTCATCCAGAGCAACAATTTCATGCAAGAAAATCAACTCGCACTAGGTTTCCCGGGGGTTAAAACTCACCCCAAACACTAAGTTGTCACCTAGAAACAGAGATTCGCATAAAGTGCCCACACAAAAAAATTGTTTTTTCGGGAACGCAAATTGTGATCCTTTTTATACTGATACAAGTCGTGGAGCTCATCCAGAGCAACAATTTCATGCAAGAAAATCAACTCGCACTTGGTTTCCCGGGGGTTAAAACTCACCCCAAACACTAAGTTGTCACCTAGAAACAGAAATTCGCATAAAGTGCCCACACAAAAAAATTGTTTTTTCGAGAACGCAAATTGTGATCCTTTTTATACTGATACAAGTCGTAGAGCTCATCCAGAGCAACAATTTCATGCAAGAAAATCAACTCGCACTAGGTTTCCCGGGGGTTAAAACTCACCCCAAACACTAAGTTGTCACCTAGAAACAGAGATTCGCATAAAGTGCTCACACAAAAAAATTGTTTTTCCGGGAACGCAAATTGTGATCCCTTTTATACTGATAGAGGTCGTAGAGCTCATCCAGAGCAACAATTACATGCAAGAAAATCAACTCGCACTAGGTTTCCCGGGGGTTAAAACTCACCCCAAACACTAAGTTGTCACCTAGAAACAGAGATTCGCATAAAGTGCCCACACAAAAAAATTGTTTTTTCGGGAACGCAAATTGTGATCCTTTTTATACTGATACAAGTCGTGGAGCTCATCCAGAGCAACAATTTCATGCAAGAAAATCAACTCGCACTTGGTTTCCCGGGGGTTAAAACTCACCCCAAACACTAAGTTGTCACCTAGAAACAGGAATTCGCATAAAGTGCCCACACAAAAAAATTGTTTTTTCGAGAACGCAAATTGTGATCCTTTTTATACTGATACAAGTCGTAGAGCTCATCCAGAGCAACAATTTCATGCAAGAAAATCAACTCGCACTTGGTTTCCCGGGGGTTAAAACTCACCCCAAACACTAAGTTGTCACCTAGAAACAGAAATTCGCATAAAGTGCCCACACAAAAAAATTGTTTTTTCGAGAACGCAAATTGTGATCCTTTTTATACTGATACAAGTCGTAGAGCTCATCCAGAGCAACAATTTCATGCAAGAAAATCAACTCGCACTTGGTTTCCCGGGGGTTAAAACTCACCCCAAACACTAAGTTGTCACCTAGAAACAGAGATTCGCATAAAGTGCTCACACAAAAAAATTGTTTTTTCGAGAACGCAAATTGTGATCCTTTTTATACTGATACAAGTCGTGGAGCTCATCCAGAGCAACAATTTCATGCAAGAAAATCAACTCGCACTTGGTTTCCCGGGGGTTAAAACTCACCCCAAACACTAAGTTGTCACCTAGAAACAGAGATTCGCATAAAGTGCTCACACAAAAAAATTGTTTTTTCGAGAACGCAAATTGTGATCCTTTTTATACTGATATAAGTCGTAGAGCTCATCCAGAGCAACAATTTCATGCAAGAAAATCAACTCGCACTAGGTTTCCCGGGGGTTAAAACTCACCCCAAACACTAAGTTGTCACCTAGAAACAGAGATTCGCATAAAGTGCTCACACAAAAAAATTGTTTTTCCGGGAACGCAAATTGTGATCCTTTTTATACTGATAGAGGTCGTAGAGCTCATCCAGAGCAACAATTACATGCAAGAAAATCAACTCGCACTAGGTTTCCCGGGGGTTAAAACTCACCCCAAACACTAAGTTGTCACCTAGAAACAGAGATTCGCATAAAGTGCCCACACAAAAAAATTGTTTTTTCGGGAACGCAAATTGTGATCCTTTTTATACTGATACAAGTCGTGGAGCTCATCCAGAGCAACAATTTCATGCAAGAAAATCAACTCGCACTTGGTTTCCCGGGGGTTAAAACTCACCCCAAACACTAAGTTGTCACCTAGAAACAGAAATTCGCATAAAGTGCCCACACAAAAAAATTGTTTTTTCGAGAACGCAAATTGTGATCCTTTTTATACTGATACAAGTCGTAGAGCTCATCCAGAGCAACAATTTCATGCAAGAAAATCAACTCGCACTTGGTTTCCCGGGGGTTAAAACTCACCCCAAACACTAAGTTGTCACCTAGAAACAGAGATTCGCATAAAGTGCTCACACAAAAAAATTGTTTTTTCGAGAACGCAAATTGTGATCCTTTTTATACTGATATAAGTCGTAGAGCTCATCCAGAGCAACAATTTCATGCAAGAAAATCAACTCGCACTAGGTTTCCCGGGGGTTAAAACTCACCCCAAACACTAAGTTGTCACCTAGAAACAGAAATTCGCATAAAGTGCCCACACAAAAAAAATTGTTTTTTTGGGAACGCAAATTGTGATCCTTTTTATACTGATACAAGTCGTAGAGCTCATCCAGAGCAACAATTTCATGCAAGAAAATCAACTCGCACTTGGTTTCCCGGGGGTTAAAACTCACCCCAAACACTAAGTTGTCACCTAGAAACAGAAATTCGCATAAAGTGCCCACACAAAAAAATTGTTTTTTCGAGAACGCAAATTGTGATCCTTTTTATACTGATACAAGTCGTAGAGCTCATCCAGAGCAACAATTTCATGCAAGAAAATCAACTCGCACTTGGTTTCCCGGGGGTTAAAACTCACCCCAAACACTAAGTTGTCACCTAGAAACAGAGATTCGCATAAAGTGCTCACACAAAAAAATTGTTTTTTCGGGAACGCAAAACGTTGGATGACCGTGAATTTTTATCAAGTTTTGTACTGGACATGGCCCTGCAACTGTTGAAGACCGACTCATACCAAGTGTTTTCCACAGAACGATCGACCTACACCTTTCGTGATAGCACCTTTGAAAGCGAGTTTCTCGAAGATTTCGTGTTCGATACCGATAAGATGGCGGTTTTACCGATCGAAATCGGCCAACATTTTAGAATAGCATTCGTCGATTTTCGAAACAAAGCTTTCTTGTTGTATGATTCGTTGGCCATGTCCGATTGTCAACAATTTTTGGGCCAGTTCTTGTACTTTCTTCGCTTAAAAAATATGGATTTTTCCAACTGGACCATCGTCGATGGAAACGTCAGAATCCAAGAAGACGGCTATAATTGCGGACCTCATGTCATAAGTTATTTTCATGGGTCGATAGAAGGCGAAGTGGAAGAGAAAGACATGGATAAGTATCGCCGTCAGCTTAAATCGTTCTTTTTAGAAAAATCTTCTGACATAACGTCAAAATGCATGTATTGCGCTAGAACGGCTACAGGGGAAAAATACAAATGTAAAACTTGCCACCGATTATCTCACCAGAAGTGTTTGCTAACTGTTGGCGAGCTCAAAAATGGCATGAAACCAAGTGACAAATACAAACACGGCCTCTGTGAGCTCTGCCAAGGTTACTGAATTACGACTAATGTTCTATTTCGGACTTGCTTTGTTCATGTCTCTCAAACTTCAAAATTAGTGAAACAATCATCCGTATTCCTTACGTGTTGCATCTTACATCTTCCCCACCCTCTCTTGTCAATTCTGTATTTTTCGACGTTCAATTTTTACATCGTTCGTCTTGTGAAGTGATTTACTTCCATTGATATATTTAGATACAGCATTTTCTATTAATTGTCGATGTGCATCCGGTACTTGGACTTGAGTCGTCTGTTGCTGTTTACTTACATGTTGAATTTTTCGACGTATCTTCCCAAACTTTTTTTGAGTCGGTCGTCTTCTGGAATTCAGTTCTTTCATTGATAAAGGTAGATCTCGTACGGCATCTTTCAAAATGAACGATTTTTCGTCCCTTCGAAAATTGAATCCAGATCTGACTTGCGCTCTGAAATAGAGATCTTTCTCTGTTATAGTGTGATATGAATCCCAGAAAACATGCCCCCAAAAAATCTACTACTGCGAGCAAAATTTTCTTGCTCCAGATTGAAGCTCTGGATGACATCTACTATGCTAATATAGAAGTGATCACAATTTGCGTTCTCAGAAAAACAATTTTTCTGTGTGGTCGCCTCATGCGAATCTCTGTTTCTAGGTGACAACTTAGTGTTTGGGGTGAGTTTTAACCCCCGGGAAACCTAGTGCGAGTTGATTTTCTTGCATGTAATTGTTGCTCTGGATGAGCTCTAAGACTTATATCAGTATAAAAAGGATCACAATTTGCGTTCCCGAAAAAACAATTTTTTTGTGTGAGCACTTTATGCGAATTTCTGTTTCTAGGTGACAACTTAGTGTTTGGGGTGAGTTTTAACCCCCAGGAAACCAAGTGCGAGTTGATTTTCTTGCATGAAATTGTTGCTCTGGATGAGCTCTACGACTTGTATCAGTATAAAAAGGATCACAATTTGCGTTCCCAAAAAAACAATTTTTTTGTGTAGGCACATTATGCGAATCTCTGTTTCTAGGTGACAACTTAGTGTTTGGGGTGAGTTTAAACCCCCGGGAAACCTAGTGCGAGTTGATTTTTTTGCATGAAATTGTTGATCTGGATGAGCTCTACGACTTGTATCAGTATAAAAAGGATCACAATTTGCGTTCCCGAAAAAACAATTTTTTTGTGTGGGCACTTTATGCGAATCTCTGTTTCTAGGTGACAACTTAGTGTTTGGGGTGAGTTTTAACCCCCGGGAAACCTATTGCGAGTTGATTTTCTTGCATGAAATTGTTGCTCTGGATGAGCTCTACGACTTATATCAGTATAAAAAGGATCACAATTTGCGTTCCCGAAAAAACAATTTTTTTGTGTGAGCACTTTATGCGAATCTCTGTTTCTAGGTGACAACTTAGTGTTTGGGGTGAGTTTGAACCCCCGGGAAACCTAGTGCGAGTTGATTTTCTTGCATGAAATTGTTGCTCTGGATGAGCTCTACGACTTGTATCAGTATAAAAAGGATCACAATTTGCGTTCTCGAAAAAACAATTTTTTTGTGTGAGCACTTTATGCGAATTTCTGTTTCTAGGTGACAACTTAGTGTTTGGGGTGAGTTTTAACCCCCGGGAGACCTAGTGCGAGTTGATTTTCTTGCATGAAATTGTTGCTCTGGATGAGCTCTACCACTTGTATCAGTATAAAAAGGATCACAATTTGCGTTCTCGGAAAAACAATTTTTTTGTGTGAGCACTTTATGCGAATTTCTGTTTCTAGGTGACAACTTAGTGTTTGGGGTGAGTTTTAACCCCCGGGAAACCTAGTGCGAGTTGATTTCCTTGCATGAAATTGTTGCTCTGGATGAGCTCTACGACTTATATCAATATAAAAAGGATCACAATTTGCGTTCTCGAAAAAACAATTTTTTTGTGTGAGCACTTTATGCGAATTCCTGTTTCTAGGTGACAACTTAGTGTTTGGGGTGAGTTTTAACCCCCGGGAAACCAAGTGCGAGTTGATGTTCTTGCATGAAATTGTTGCTCTGGATGAGCTCTACGACTTATATCAGTATAAAAAGGATCACAATTTGCGTTCCCGAAAAAACAATTTTTTTGTGTGAGCACTTTATGCGAATCTCTATTTCTAGGTGACAACTTAGTGTTTGGGGTGAGTTTAAACCCCCGGGAAACCTAGTGCGAGTTGATTTTCTTGCATGAAATTGTTGCTCTGGATGAGCTCTACGACTTATATCAGTATAAAAAGGATCACAATTTGCGTTCTCGAAAAAACAATTTTTTTGTGTGAGCACTTTATGCGAATTTCTGTTTCTAGGTGACAACTTAGTGTTTGGGGTGAGTTTTAACCCCCGGGAAACCTAGTGCGAGTTGATTTTCTTGCATGAAATTGTTGCTCTGGATGAGCTCTACGACTTATATCAGTATAAAAAGGATCACAATTTGCGTTCCCAAAAAAACAATTTTTTTGTGTGAGCACTTTATGCGAATCTCTGTTTCTAGGTGACAACTTAGTGTTTGGGGTGAGTTTAAACCCCCGGGAAACCTAGTGCGAGTTGATTTTCTTGCATGAAATTGTTGCTCTGGATGAGCTCTACGACTTATATCAGTATAAAAAGGATCACAATTTGCGTTCTCGAAAAAACAATTTTTTTGTGTGAGCACTTTATGCGAATCTCTGTTTCTAGATGACAACTTAGTGTTTGGGGTGAGTTTAAACCCCCGGGAAACCTAGTGCGAGTTGATTTTCTTGCATGAAATTGTTGCTCTGGATGAGCTCTACGACTTATATCAGTATAAAAAGGATCACAATTTGCGTTCTCGAAAAAACAATTTTTTTGTGTGAGCACTTTATGCGAATCTCTGTTTCTAGGTGACAACTTAGTGTTTGGGGTGAGTTTTAACCCCCGGGAAACCTAGTGCGAGTTGATTTTCTTGCATGAAATTGTTGATCTGGATGAGCTCTACGACTTGTATCAGTATAAAAAGGATCACAATTTGCGTTCTCGAAAAAACAATTTTTTTGTGTGGGAACTTTATGCGAATTTCTGTTTCTAGGTGACAACTTAGTGTTTGGGGTGAGTTTTAACCCCCGGGAAACCAAGTGCGAGTTGATTTTCTTGCATGAAATTGTTGCTCTGGATGAGCTCTACGACTTGTATCAGTATAAAAAGGATCACAATTTGCGTTCCCGAAAAAACAATTTTTTTGTGTGGGCACTTTATGCGAATCTCTGTTTCTAGGTGACAACTTAGTGTTTGGGGTGAGTTTAAACCCCCGGGAAACCTAGTGCGAGTTGATTTTCTTGCATGTAATTGTTGCTCTGGATGAGCTCTACGACTTATATCAGTATAAAAAGGATCACAATTTGCGTTCCCGAAAAAACAATTTTTTTGTGTGAGCACTTTATGCGAATCTCTGTTTCTAGGTGACAACTTAGTGTTTGGGGTGAGTTTGAACCCCCGGGAAACCTAGTGCGAGTTGATTTTCTTGCATGAAATTGTTGCTCTGGATGAGCTCTACGACTTATATCAGTATAAAAAGGATCACAATTTGCGTTCCCGAAAAAACAATTTTTTTGTGTGGGCACTTTATGCGAATCTCTGTTTCTAGGTGACAACTTAGTGTTTGGGGTGAGTTTTAATCCCCGGGAAACCTAGTGCGAGTTGATTTTCTTGCATGAAATTGTTGCTCTGGATGAGCTCTACGACTTATATCAGTATAAAAAGGATCACAATTTGCGTTCCCGAAAAAACAATTTTTTTGTGTGAGCACTTTATGCGAATCTCTGTTTCTAGGTGACAACTTAGTGTTTGGGGTGAGTTTTAACCCCCGGGAAACCAAGTGCGAGTTGATTTTCTTGCATGAAATTGTTGCTCTGGATGAGCTCTACGACTTGTATCAGTATAAAAAGGATCACAATTTGCGTTCCCGAAAAAACAATTTTTTTGTGTGGGCACTTTATGCGAATCTCTGTTTCTAGGTGACAACTTAGTGTTTGGGGTGAGTTTTAACCCCCGGGAAACCTAGTGCGAGTTGATTTTCTTGCATGTAATTGTTGCTCTGGATGAGCTCTACGACCTCTATCAGTATAAAAAGGATCACAATTTGCGTTCCCGGAAAAACAATTTTTTTGTGTGAGCACTTTATGCGAATCTCTGTTTCTAGGTGACAACTTAGTGTTTGGGGTGAGTTTTAACCCCCGGGAAACTTAGTGCGAGTTGATTTTCTTGCATGAAATTGTTGCTCTGGATGAGCTCTACGACTTATATCAGTATAAAAAGGATCACAATTTGCGTTCCCGGAAAAACAATTTTTTTGTGTGAGCACTTTATGCGAATCTCTGTTTCTAGGTGACAACTTAGTGTTTGGGGTGAGTTTTAACCCCCGGGAAACCAAGTGCGAGTTGATTTTCTTGCATGAAATTGTTGCTCTGGATGAGCTCTACGACTTGTATCAGTATAAAAAGGATCACAATTTGCGTTCCCGAAAAAACAATTTTTTTGTGTGGGCACTTTATGCGAATCTCTGTTTCTAGGTGACAACTTAGTGTTTGGGGTGAGTTTTAACCCCCGGGAAACCTAGTGCGAGTTGATTTTCTTGCATGAAATTGTTGCTCTCAATGAGCTCTACAACTTACGTTTATATAAAAGTGATCACAATTTGCGTTCCCGAAGAAATGATTGCTGAATTAATATTTCGCTTGTCGAGATGATTCAAATAATTAAGAAAAGAAAAATTAAGTTTAGTTATTTCGATTGATGAGTTTGTGTGAAAGCACAAACGGGTGCCATAATCTTGCCATGCTTTATTGAGGTTTTCTACTTTTCTTTATGCCGAATACATCAACTAGAGGCATGCACGTATGAATCTTGATCTGTGGTGCGCCACTGGGCGTTCGGCAATCTTCGGTAAAATTTCTGCTATCTCAAGTTTGCTGTCTTCACACCGGTAGGTGACAGTACTTTTAGAACAACTAAAAGGAGGAGGAGCAGAGTTTCATCTTGATAAGCATTAAATTGTGAATCTACATGGTGATTTTCATGACTTTTATGAAAATTTGATTTTGTGATTTTTATCACCCTGTACACAGCGTCTGCACCGACCGCCATCGTGACAACACTTTTCAAAATTAAGGCAATGTTCTATAGAACAATAATCTTACCAAGTGGCATCGCGGCATCTGAATTCATAGGGTAAGTCCAATTTATGTCGCTTAACCACGCAACTAAGCCATCATTCTCGTGAAATGAGGAGCATATTTGGCTAACTTTCATGAGTCTACATAAAGACGTTGGGGCTTTGGGCTCATGTCATTAGTTAACATTTTTCTTCGGCACATTTTTACCTATCTCAATGTTAAGAAAACCTCGGTGAAACGAGAGGAAGTGCGTTAGATGAAAGTGAAATAACCGAGGAAATGACGTAACGTGTCAATGGTGGTGGTGTTCGTAACACCTGTATAGTCTTGGCTATAGCTAGCTATGCTAAGGACCGGCTTTTGCATTTGTGTCCTGCTTTATTTGTTTTGGGAAATAAGAATGTTTTTTTCCGGATTCCGGTATCTCGCGGGACCCTGTTGCATAAAAAAAGATCGCTTTAGAAACAAATGAATCCAATACACCAATAATAGGATTCGATCGACAATATAGGGTCCTCGATAGGGTATCCTAACAAGATATTTTTTAATCACTTACTTCAAATGATGCTATGATAGCTATACTAAACAGCATCACGGACTAAATGGTTTCCCGCAAATTTGCTGATCTGTATATTTTTTTAATTTTGTTGACTGACTTCTGAATTGCAAAGGACGCTTTCTCGAATAGGACTGAAAATGGTGTAGAAACTATAACCCCTATTAGTCCGGGGGACGGACGCATGTTTAGTACCCCGATCGAGTTATGTTTTGAGACTATCCTCTATGTAGGTATCGAGAAAATATGTGCAACCATGGAATGGCAATCCTGCCTAAGTAAATCCTGCCGGAAATGCAATTAATTAAATAATTTAAAAATTGTAGAATAGAACCTTCAAATTTTTTGTCAACAAATGTCAGTCACATTGTTGATGGCACACAACAATCACCCCTTTCACGCGCCACTGGCAGAACTTACATGGTGCTGCTAAACAACTATCGTTACGCATACGCAAAACTAGAAACTTTGAAGTTTGTATTCTACAATTTTTAAATTAATTTAATTAATTGCATTTCCGGCAGGATTTACTTAGGCAGGATTGCCATTCCATGGTTACACATATTTTCTCGATACATAGATGATAGGCTAAAAAACATAACTCGATAGGGGTACTAAAACCGCGTCCGTCTCCCTCTGTCTACTAAGTTTGATTAGTACAGGCGTCGAGTGAAAATATACAAATATACAGATGACGCCACAATGCAAGCAACTCTTGATACCAGCTTTACACTGGATCGGTTTCTAATGCAGGTGTCTCTTCCTTACCCATTTCCTGATTTATTTTTTGCGTTTACAATTTCCGAATTCATTGCATTTTGCTCGTCCTCAGATTCGTCCAAGAAGATATATCTACTACTTGAATGGTCCTGTGATCCAAAAAAAGACTCCATGATGATTGAATTGATTCCATTTAATCAGTCATGATTGGAAAGATTTTTGCATTATTTTCCCAGACTTCCCCATGACTCCCCTACAACGTACAAGAACCCGTGTCTGCGAATTCTCTATCTCAGCAAAGTAATCATTGAGTACACTTTTTCAGACACTTTTCAAACAATAATTTCAAATGTTATGTAGGCAGCTAATTCAAATTCAGATTTAAAGTATTGTTTCAGAGTTTTCTGAAACAAGTCTCTTGTAGACGATTTTTAGATCCGATCGGTCAGATCCGTCTTCATGCAAAAGTTCGCAGTGGCTTAGAACTCCTCTTCACCATTTACGCCACTGACTTAGCACGTCATTGGGTATCTACTCACTCTCAATACTATCATTTCATAAAGGCGTATTATTAAGATATCAGAATCATTAGGCAAAAATAGGTCCTGTACTCGGTCTCGGTACTGCAGTCAGGGCCGATTCTGGCTCGTCGGCTGCCCTTGTGCGAAAAATATTTGGCCGCCCGCCAGCTGTAACTCCGCAGCAATTTTCTAGCGGGGGCGTCTGGGCTCTCTAGAAATTGCACCGCAGGCGATTTTTTTCACTTTTGCGGGCCTAAAACCGCCAAAGCCCTCTTCATTTTAAACAAAATTATGAACAATTATAATCTATTTTCCGCTGAGGATCAAGGTACGTCCATGGCCACCTCACTTCAGCATATCCCTCGGCACACTCAATAGGTCGCGGGAGCAAAAATCGCGTGCTAAAGATGGATATATTATATGGTAGAATGTTATTTTCACTAGTACTTGTGAATACCGTTTTCTTTAGTTGTAATAAATTATAAAGATGATTTATTGAACAATTGCCACTTGATCAAAAAAATAATTGTGCTAAGCTCAAGATTTGTCTGAGAAATGTTAAAAACAAACGAGTCTCTACAGCGGTACCTTGGCACCCTGTCTGCGCTTGCGCGAGCGTTTTGCGTCAATTCAACGACGAAAAGGATGCGCATTGCGCAGTTGCCACGTCAGGAATACTTGCAACGTTGCCATGGCGGGTGCCAAGGTGACGGTTATGTTCCCGCGACCTATAGATGAGTTTTTAGGCACATATACCAATTCATTGGTGAGTATATTGATTTTGTAGTTGAATGGAATCAGATAAAGCTGTTCAAATAAACTGGGCAACAATTGAACTGATTCACTAGAAAATTTTGAATCACTTCAAATGTGAATATCTCAGATAAAAATGGATCGATTTTGGGAACGCGTGACATAGCGTGTTCTTTTGGCTGTAAGATACTTGGATGGTACAGAGGTTCAACGACGTTGAGTGAGCTATACAGGGTGAAAATAGAAGAAGTGCAAAACCGGTCCACATTATTCAATGCCCCGCTTCTGTGAAAAAGATCCCAGATTTTTCCTGAGTGCAGTTCTGAAAAGCACATATCAATATCTCTAAACTGTTTTCGAATTTTGATCGTAGTGCGGTTTTTTTGGAAGTTGTGATTTTTTTTTTGTACTACACCGCATTTTTTCACGCCGATCCGATTTCAAACAGACTATCCGAAATATTACGAGTATCCGAGATTCTCCATCAAAAATGGACCGGAAAAAATATAACTTCGATGTCCTAAAATGCTCTGTTAAAAAGATACAGGGTGTTCAAGTTGACTTTTTAAAATCGATTTTTTGACATAACTTTTGAACCGTTGAACTGATTTTGTTCAAATTTGGAACAAAGTTAACCAGAATAGGTTTCTATCGAATACTAGCAACGTGTTCAGAAAACAAAATTCAGGGGCGTAGATAATGGGGGTGTCTTCATATTTATCCCCCTATTTTTTACCCCCCTAGCTATTTTCCCAAATTGTTCTAATTTTTGGATTCTACATCCAATTTAGAAAAAAGTTACTCTTGCAAAATTTTGATTGGAGGCTTTGTTTTTGAGATATTTGAGTTTGAAACTTTGGAAAACATCTCGAAATCGCCACTTTCAATGAGCCCAACACGTTGCTATTATTCGATAGAGACCTATTCTGGTTAACTTTGTTCCAAATTTGAACAAAATCAGTTCAACGGTTCAAAAGTTATGTCAAAAAATCGATTTTAAAAAGTCAACTTGAACATCCTGTATCTTTTCAACGGAGCATTTTAGGACATCGAAGTTATATTTTTTCCTGGTCCATTTTTGATGGGGAATGTCCCCTAGAAGTTTGTAACCGTAGTTGCGAAACACCCTGTATAAATAGGCCTAATACTCTAGGCCGAGCTCTAGGCCTACTAGTTTCATCAATTGAAAAAAGTCCATCCTTTTGCTTGCAGTGGTGTTGAGGTAATAAACTAATAAAAAAATATAAACTACTATTTCCAGATTTACAGTAGTCAATTTTTATTCTTATGGGCACCATATTGGATTCATACACACAAACTGTACTAATATTCCTTCTAAAATTTGGTATTTTTGATTTTGAGCCTCGTTTTCCAATATAACGTAGCCACTTTCTTACCAGTCAAACGCAAATTCCTACATATTTTATGACGTAAGTAGTTGATGGTGATGTCAGAAATTTTCAAAATTATGTCAAGTCTGACATTTCATTTTTGTTTTTCAACTTGCTTTTGTTCATTTTTCTTCAATAGAAGCACATTGTGATATGACAATTAATTGGAAGTTTGTGTGTGTATCTGATATTTTTTTGACACTTTTGGCATTCCTCTAAACTACCTACCTTGGACTTTTTTTCAGCTGATTTTGCGACACCCTGTATATCCACCTCTACCAAGTAGAATCTTTGCTATGGCTATGGGTTACTACTAGGCCCAAAATGCACCAGACGAGGCACTAGGCAAACCTTTATCACCAGGTTTCTTCAATGACTTCGGTATGTAATCTAGAGTTCAACTTTAAACAACTAATTCTTGCTAAGTCTAAACACTTCTTTGTAGGTAAGTACCTACCTAGTATTTTTATCTATGTATATAATTCATGATAATAAACTAGACTTTGCATTTTACAGAGCCGTCGCGTGTTTTTTTAGAACAGAGCAACTGGCAATCAGAAGGATAACATCAGCAGGATTCCATCAAGATGTAGGTCTGCTCTTTAGCAGGTGGAATAACTAACGGTTCCATTGAAAGGTTGAACTGAAAGCAGCCTCAATAATTTCGGTCAAGACGTGACGGTAGACGGTAGTAAGGACTAAAGAAGTAGGTATAAGGTATACTCCGTCAGATTGTTTCTGGAACCGACCTGGGTTGCCGATGAAGTCCTCGCGTTCCAGCAGGGCCGGCGGCATTTGGAAGCCGTAAGCCGGCAGCCAGGAGTTGGGTCCGGAGTTGAGGTCTACGGGCTGGCCGGGCCAGTCGTTAAAAGCCACTTCTTCCATAGTTCCTCAGGAGTCATTCACGCGGTCACCGAACGGTACTACCACAATAACAGCACCAATAATAACATCAGCACAGAGTTGAACAGCACCAGCGGCACACATCGCTGCACACCGAACAATGGCAACGCCACACACTACAACGACCAGCTACACACAGGTAGTGGTTCCCATACCTGCTGCATACTACGCCAATTAAATCCCATTAAGGTGTGAGAGGAGTGTGAGAAGCAATGCGAAAATCGAGACGAGACACACTATAACCACCCACTTTCAGGACCGCGGTGCCCCAAGGACCAATCAATCAGTCCACCACGTTGTATGGCAGAGGTACTATGAAAATTTTCGTTTCTTGCACACGCCGCTGTAAACACCCGTCGTCAATCAAAACATATGTTGTTTTGATGGCAGCACCGGAGAGAGAACCGAGCGGCGAGCTATCTACGAGAGTTGACCTGAAGCGGAGATCCGGTGCAGGGGAGCGCGAGGTGGTAGGCTCGAGCTGGCACGTCATCCACTCGAAGAGGACTCTTCTAAAGAGATGGCAACCCGAAGAGGTGGATGGCAAGTGTCAAGAGCGTACGCCGAGAAGACGGCGGCCACGTGATTTAATTCGCCAATGGGATTGGAAAGGCAAGTTGTTGTCCCATCCATGAGGTATTTATACCTTGCATGCCATCGATGCAGAGTTCACCGGTAAAGCGGCTGGAGGGTATACGAGGCACATGGACTCAAGAAATGGAATGGAATGAGGTGCGGCGCACCAGGGAACGACTGCCAAGGCTGCCGGAGTGCTCGAAAAATAGTGCTGCGGAATGTGGCCATCAGCAGGAAAAATGCGGGCCGAAGAACGGGGATGAATGGAATGGAGAACGAAAATATCAAAGAAACAGACAATCTTCATTGTTGCCAGCAGGATAGTCCGGTGGATTAGCGCCTAAAACTATGCATTTAAGCAAGTAATAAAGCAAAGGGCTTCTGGGTTTACGCTCTTGAGACCACATGAGTTTGGTGTAGCAGGTGATCTTAGGAACCATCATGAAGTGTGAAGAACCAAAATCTCCCATGTTCCTCGAAGGCACTCAAATCCATGATACACATCGATGTACGGGATCTTATTGGATGGAATTTGGAATTAACATGATAATCGGCCTGATTCTATAATGGAATGGTTATCGTAATCACCGTGTTTTACCATCGAATTGCTATGGCGACAGCGACAGCCAATAGGAAGGGCCGTTGCCCTAGCAATTTCGTCGTAAGCACGGTGATTACCATAGTTAACCATTCCCTTATAGAATCAGGCCGAATATCATGTTGATTCCAAATTCCATATTGACATATTATGTCGATAATCATCACGTGCGGGGGCTGGGGAGAAAGCAGTTTTGTCTTTGGAAAGCGATTTATGTTTTTCAATAATCCTGGTTGAATATTGAATATAAAAGTGGTTCATATCATTTTTCACTAAATTCGACGTTCTGAGTTCGAATCAGGTGTTCAAATTACGTAAGAAACATGTTTAAACAAGTCAGACTAAAAAGCACGTTTT
The DNA here is from genome assembly GCA_949128115.1 of Anaspis maculata. Lineage (NCBI taxonomy): Eukaryota > Metazoa > Arthropoda > Insecta > Coleoptera > Scraptiidae > Anaspis > Anaspis maculata. Next base: position 77,821,998 of record OX421962.1, read on the forward strand.
TTTTCCGAGATTCAGTTTTGACCTCATCGATTTCGTCGAAGACATTACTTTTACATACTCAACCACTTTCAAGTTTTCTCCTACTGAAAAACATGCATTAGATAGATCTGATTTTTGTGTTTTTAAGACGAAGAGACCTCCCTCGAGACCTCCTGAGACTGATAAAGTATGCAAAAGTTTCGATTCCAAATAATATAATAATAATAACAATAATAAATGGTCTTTTATTGCGGAAAAAAAAATACATAATTAGAACAAAATCATAGGCGGAGTCTAGCTTAAAGCTATTCTACTCAATATCTTGCTTAGACGGTTGTCGCCAACGATCCAAAACGCTTGAAGAAAGTCCATTTATTTGTACAGTTTTTAGTCGGGTTGGAGGTAACGCTTGCTGCATATGTTAGCTATAGTAGTTGTTGTTTTCTTCTGAACGAGAGTCAGAGTACCTACTCCTGAGATGCTGTAATAGTAGTTTACAATACGAGTTGGCTGTTACATAAGTGGTTTTCAGACACGAAGCCGAAATTTGCAGAACGAGGGCGCAGCCCGAGTTCTGTGAGAGGCTGAGTGTCGGAAAGCATCTTGTGTAACCAGCCACGAGTGTTGTACAACATTTTACGTGTTTGTTCTATTGAAAATTGTGAAATTTTTGTAATTTTTGAGGTTATTTTGACAAGTGTCAACTTAAATACATAAACTGTAATATACATATACAACTTATATAAAAGTCTCTACATCTCATGTATCAACACAACAAACACGTAAATGCTGTTCACAGGGCTTGTTTGAAAAGCGCCAATACATATTCAAAGAGCTGTGCTGTGTATCTCTGATGCGAAATCTCCTAGAGAACAGTGGCGTAACTAGAAGTGTCCAATGGGGGGGGGAGGGGGGGGTCATACTGAAAAATATGCAATAATGCGAGCAAAAAAGCGCCGCATTAGAAATTTTTTCAGGAAAATTGATGGCTAAGGGGGGGGGTTTGACCCCGAAACCCCCCCTCTAGTTACGCCACTGCTAGAGAACCTTGTACATTTTCTATAAAGTCTGTGTTTGTAGGAAGTTTCAAATTAATGGTGGTGGTTTTTCTTCTATGATATTCTGTAATGGGTAATTCGCGATTTAAATTAATTTTTCCCGCCACAAAATGGCTGCGAAAGGCGGAATTCAACTGACAACCCGAGGTGACATGAGATGTCACACTCACAACTTACAACCTCACTTTTATTGTATCAGTCACCCACCACTCAGTCTTTACTGTTTACTCCAGTTTACTCTCGGCTTGGCTTCCTAGTGTGGTCCCAGTTAGTGATAGTGCGTCTGTTTGCTGTATTCTAGTTTTGCGAGTGAATTTAAAGTGATTGTTGTGTTTAGTAGTATTACTGTACCCCATCGTCAGTCACAGAACGTGAACTAGGAAACTTTGATGGACAAGAGAAATGTAAAGAAGACTGGACTCAACAAACTGACCCGAATGACACCAGCTCCTAAACGTCCATGAAGCACCTTTTGGAACTTCAACAGGGTTCGCACAGGTCCCGGACGATGTGCTGATTCGTTCCACCAGTGGGAGCTTACGAAATTCCCCCAATATGATTGTCGCTTGAAAAACCAGACAGTACAACACGTCACATTTGCGTGGCCTTCACGCGCATACCAGGGTTCTCCAGAGGTCTTCGTGAAGGTGACACCTGAAGCTGCCGATTGCCTGGGGAATATAGACTTGGACTTTACAACTTCCTGCCAAAATCAGTCCATTTACCTGTGGTACTTGTTCCATATAGAACTATGTGGTTAGTATTTACTACTGCTTCACCTTCCACAAAGTTCCGGGAGCTTGGAGAGGCGGCACGCAAATAATTGTAAATCTCCCCCAACGGCAAACGAATATCTCTCATAACAGTCGTAATAGGAACAAATAACACAACAATCACTTCAAATTTATCGCAAAACTAGAATACAGCAAACAGATGCACTATCTCTAACTGGGATCACACTAGGAAGCCAAGCAGAGAGTAAACTGGAGTAAACAGTGAAGACAGAGTGGTGGGTGACTGATCAAGGACGTCTTGACTGATACAATAAAAGTGAGGTTGTAAGTTGTGAGTGTGACATCTCACGTCACCTCGGGTTGTCAGTTGAATTCCGCCTTTCGCAGCCATTTTGTGGCGGGAAATAGTATTTTTCGATACAAGAGCGCGTTTCCAGGCCCGAAGCCTTGTTTGCCATCATGAGGCGTAGCCGAATGCTGCAAAAGAGGCTGAGGGCCTGAAAAAGCACAGCGCTCGTGTGTCGAACAACGTTTTTCGTAATCGTTGCTTAAATTGTGAAAAAACTCGAATTTCTTGTAAATTTAGACACTACTTTGACAAATGTCATGCTAGATGTATCATGTATACATAAACTGCAAAACTTATATTTTTGGTTATGTATTACTTTGCGCGTTATGTATCTATGAAACGATTACGAAAAATTAATTTTCGTGCTGCCATAACCGAAAATGACAATATACGCTCGGTGACCTGCACTGTAATATTCAGAAAAAGATCTAGAGCGGCAAAGTAAAAAGTACACGTAAAAAATAAACTAACCTTGCAAAACCATGCAGAATTCAAGAGAGACCACGTTTCCAATGTTATAGCTTGAAATTTTCGGTTTAAATCAGTTAAAATCATAAATAATCATTTTCAAAATTGATATTTTAGGGTCATTTTTCTAATAGCTGTTGGTACAATTGCAGAATGATTTTTGACATTTTGTGGCGCCAAGGTTTAAAAGTGATTAATGTATGTTATTTTTTGTGTTTCGTCGTCACACAAGACACTAGAGCTCAGTGATTTCAGGATTATTGGAGGATGGCCCTCCCAATTGGGGAGGGGGAGGGCAGTTTTATGCAAGAAAATTCAAACATAGGACGCAATTTTTCAAATCGACATTTGACACACAAAAATCTGCATCTAGTAGGTATATGCCTCGTGCCTTGGTGATAAATGGCAGAAGTACCAACTTGAAATTTATTACAATGATTATTGCGATATGATCTTATTTATTTGTAATTTTATTAAAAGCAGCACGAAAAACGATGTATGATACTCGCGCTGAAAACGGCATAGCATAACTCTCTTACATGCAGCTCTCGGCCTAGGGCCTCGAGCTGCATTCACGTTCGTTATGCTATGCCCGGTTTTCGGCGCTAGTAACATAAAATACTATTAAATCGCGAATAGCCCAGGTATTTTAGTCGAAAAAACGGGTGACCCGTAACAAATTCGCGCAAAGCTGAATTTTGGTATATATGTCCTATCGGACCTACGGAACAACATATCAAAATACTCAGACTTACACCCTCGTGCGTTCTTCGATTTTCATCCTTAAAGGTCAAGTTCTAAGAATTAGACAGATACCTATCTCCAAGCTGTTCCTGCAAGTGAACGGAGTATCCGATCGATATGAGACATGTTTCAAAATGAACGAGAGATATTTGTTGTTGGTGCTTAAGTGTGTGAGGTAGCCCTTGTAACTCTTCCGATTGGTGAATTCTGCGGAAAAGGCAAAGGCGGTTGAGTGTTAATTTGTCGCCCGGATATTTCAGGAAAAACCATGTGAGAATCTAAAGCCTCAAGCAATGTCGCACGAAGTTGAATATTGATAAATAACTGGTATGATCCCTAAGGAAGAACATATCAAAATATTTTGACTTATACCTCTGTGCCTCCTACGATTTTGGGGCTTTGAATATCTAGTCAAAAAATTCACCCAGAAACTTTTCTCTAAAACTGTTTCTGTGGACAAACCAATCATTTCAACAATATAGAGTGGGTCTCTAAATTGCTCACGCCTATTTATATTACAAAGTCAGAGTATCAATTTTTCAATAAACAAGTTTTACACCGACTTTTTTTTCTGAAAATGGAATAACGGCTACTAGTCCAGTCAAATTAGGTTTTCATCTCGCATAAAATCATGGGGTTCCAATTTTTTCAGGAATGTGTAGAGGGTGGTCCCCTGAACAACACCTGATAAAGTCCCTTCGATTTTAGGCACCGCCGGGCGGGGGAGGGGGTGACAAATGTCACTTTTGTCAGTTTTCACCGTTTATATCGAAAACGGTGCGTCGCACAGAAATTTCACACCAATCTAAATTAAATCTGATGGAATTCTCTTCAAAATGGTGTATTCACGTTTCACATATAATATAGTCAGGGAGCTTCTAAAAATAAAAACATAGCACTTTTTAGGTTCACGGGTAAAAAAATACACATCATATCCAGAATCTCATTGCGCATCTGACCCCGCTAAGGATTTCGTTCGCGCGGATTGCAAAATAGCCGAAAAAAAATCTTTTGCCGAAGAACTTGAGTTATCGAATTTCCAATAGTTTTCAGTTTACACCGTGATTGTCGGCGTATTTTTGAAAATTTTTCAATATTTCTTCTACCGATTGAAAGCTTGACATAAGCAAATTATGGATGGCTCACAATAAAACTGATCTGGTGAGAAGCAAGTCCACAAAAAATTGTTAAAACAAGACATGCATCGAAAACGTAGTCCAAATTTCGTCATCGAGGTACTTTTTTATTATTGAAGATATATGGATAATTATGTGAGACAAAATGCGTAGAACAGAATGAAGACATTTTTAAAGAAAGTACGCAAACAATCGGACAAAAGTTTCAGCAGATATGATCTTTCAAAGTGAAGCGCGGGAAGCGGTTTCGTTCGACAGGCGCCTGGTGCTTATATCGGGCGGCAAACCGGCACGGCACGGAGACATCGTTATAGCCTGAAACGATGAAAATTATGTCTACTGGCGTACAGAACTGTCCGAGTGATACATCAAATTTTTCGTCTTGACGTAGTGAATACCCATCTGAAAGAAACGACTTTGGCCGTTGGTCAAGACAAAAGTTACAGATCGAGAAACAAGTGGTTCGTTTATTTTTGAGAAGTGGAAAGCACAAGACGCTTCTAGCTTAAAAGCGAGATATGCGAATTCGCCCATTCTGTTTTGCTACATTTCTAACAACTATTTGTTCATTATTATTGAATTTATAAGTTGAATCAAAGTTGAAGGGGCTTCCTATCCTGCTGCTGTTGTCTATTTTGTCTTTTACCAATGGTGTAGGTGTTGGTGTACAAAAAGAGCTTCAGAAAGCTTCTGATGGAGAGGATCCTAATTTCACAAAAACTTCAAAATTCACATTGCAAAGATGATGAAGATGTGATTATAAATATGAACACAACAGCTTAACACCTATGCTTCTTGTGGCGTTCCACATCTTCGACAATTAGGTAGGTTTGTGTCAAAGATGTTGATTGTAGTATAGTGTTATTTGGTGATTATGATTTATGATTATCATAATAAAGTTTAAATTTCAACTTGAACAGTGACTTATTATTATTATTAATGAAGGATTGAAGGCGCATCTACATGCATTTCACAAGCTAGGTACGTATGCCGTGTGGTGGATTTCTTTTTCTGTCCTGTTTTGATTGGGTGTATTGGGACAAACTTGGCATCGGCTCTTGTATTTCGTTGAAAATGACAAATAGACAAGAGGAGGGGAATGAAAAATCCTCTAACTTTTCAAAAATAAACGAATCGTTTGTTTCTCGATCTGTAACTTTTGTCTTGACCAACGGCCAATGTCGTTTCTTTCAGATGGGTATCCACTACTTCAAGACGAAAAATTTGATGTATCACTCGTACAGTTCTGTACGCCAGTAGACATAATTTTCATCGTTTCAGACTATAACGATGTCTCCGTGCCGTGCCGGTTTGCCGCCCGATATAGGCACCAGGCGCCTGTCGAACGAAACCACTTCCCGCGCTTCACTTTGAAAAATCATATCTGCTGAACCTTTCGTCCAATTGTTTACGTACTTTCTTTAAAAATGTCTTCATTCTGTTCTACGCATTTTGTCTCACATAATTACCCATATATCTTCAATAATAAAAAAAAGTACCTTGATGACGAAATTTGGACTACGTTTTCGATGCATGTCTTGTTTTACAACGACTTGTAACAATTTTAACAATTTCAGTAACAGTAACAATTTTTTGTGGACTTGCTACTCACCAGATCAGTTTTATTGTAAGCCATCCATAATTTGCTTATGTCAAGCTTTCAATCGGTAGAAGAAATATTGAAAAATTTCCAAAAATACGCCGACAATCACGATGTAAACTGAAAACTATTAGAAATTCGATAACTCAAGTTCTTCAGCAAAAGAATTTTTTCCGGCTATTTTGCAATCCGCGCGAACAAAATCCTTAGCGGGGTCAGATGCGCAATGAGATTCTGGATATGATGTGTATTTTTTCACCCGTGAACCTGAAAAGTGCTATCTTTTTATTTTTAGAAGCGTCGTAGAAGGGCCTTGCTCCCTGTGTTACCGATTTTGGGGTATGAGCCGTTGAATCATATACCTATCGTTGAATATAAAAATGGAATTATGAATAAGGACACTGTCTGGTGCCAAAGGGGCCTTGGTCTTGATTGGGGTAAGGTAAAATTAATTCGGAGTTATCTCGGAAGTTATTGAGCAGTGAGTTAGAAGAGAAAGCTTGACGAAATACTCTAAACAGCTCTACCACTTTTTTGAAAATTTTCTACCTATCAACAATTCAAACGTCAAGCAAATATTTTGAAGCTTTAAGGCATCTGAATATAATTTTTTTTCATTCACATAAGCTACAGGGTGTCATTTACGCATTTAAAATGACAATATTTAGCCCCCTCCCCCACAATCAATGACGCACAAGGGTGTGCCACCGAGTATTTTGATATGTTATTTCTTAGGTCTTACAAGGTCCGTATGCCAAATTTCAGCTTTGTGGGAATTTGTTACGGGTTAAAACCTAATATGCTTGGGCTATAATGGGGTTCGTCAAGTGTGTGAGGCTTTCAACTGAGTCGGATTTTCTCACGTTCTTCTCTTTTTTGATTTTAACTTGTTTTTGCGTTCTGTCTACCGGTTTTTCTGGAATTAATTTTTTTTTCCTTTCGTTTGTTATGGATGATGTGAATGGAAAGAGCGTTTTTTTCAAGTTGGTTTTCCTTTCTCAAGGTTCAGTGTTTGTCCTGCGGGTTCTGATATATTTAGGCACTAGCTATATCTACCAAGTTTTCAAGGTTGTCCTGTTGTTGCTCGATGGTGAATTGCTCTTTGGAGAGGGTTATGAGGTTCTCCTTGTGTCAATTTCTGGGCTTGATATTTGGTTGTCGGTGATATTTCCTGGTGTTTGGTTCGGTGACGATACTGTTAGCGGTGTAGGTGTATTGTTCGGAGGAGTCTTTTGCTACATGTACAGGATTTCTGCATAGGAAAGCACTTTGGTTCGAAATGTGGATGATGAGGTTGACTGGATAAAAAAAGCTTCTATTCTGCTATAGGCGATTGACCTTATTGGGGAAAATGGCCGTTTCGTCGAGGAAGTTTTAGGGAATTAATTTTTAGAACTGGTCTAAGTTGCCGTGCGTCAACGGCGGTGGTTACGTCAATTGGTGGCATGTCAAAACTGTCACTTTGCTGTCTTGTGCAGTACGCTACAAGCAAACTTTCGTTCCTGTGAACCCTTGGGACCCCATAGGCTCGTTATTGGGCCCCATGTTGATGACCAGCGTCGTCGCAGACCTTTCTCTAAATCATCCATAGCTTCCGCCTAAGGAAGAGCAACAGACTGTCACCCGCACGAAGGGAAGCACACAAGCCCGTCGACCAGCCTGCCAGCCAAGAAAAAATCACCTCGGGCTGGCCGTGCAGAGTCAACCACCACCTACCTTTTTTCCTTGCTTTTTTCTAAAGATTTCCTGCTTCGACTTCAGCTGGAGATCCGCATTTTTCATTCTAACAAGCTCGCCGTAGCTACCTCTGTGTTCGCGACGTAAACGTTGTTTTTTTTTATCGCAATAATGTAGTGCATTGCTGGGGGCGTAGTCTTTCAGCTGCGCACCTCTGGAGCTAGATCTAGGTACTACAAACCTGCTGAATACGTTAACCATAACATGAAATAAGAGACACAAATGCAAACCCCTTTTTCAGATTATTTCTACTTGTCAAATTTCCATGTCAATATGTGGGTATTACAGGTATCCACTAGTGCCCACCTAGGCTACTAGACGTCGGAGTATTTTTTCCTCGCAAAAACGTCCTCGACGATCAAGTACCGAGCTTTACACCAGGTGGCGTTTTTTAAATGTAAATCGCCTATTGCCTGGATGGGCTTTTAATAAATGCTGCAATTAATAATAAATTGTGACGTCACAAATATATACTAAAAACTAAACAAACTGTTGGATTGAAAACTCAAAAAAGTTTCAAAATATTTGAAAAATACTGACATAAAGACCCAAGAATGAAGGATGTCTAAAGACCACACTGAAGTTTCCCTACTATAAACAACTTTTTCAAAAAAAAAAATCGGGAATTTTCAGGAAATACTCTTTATTACTCTTGTTGACGATTAAAAGTATTTTCAGTCAAATATATTACATTGGCAAGTACCCTCGCAAGTACCCCATTTGTTTAATAAATTTTCCACCTACACTAACACAGGATTTCAATTTTACGATCATTGTTTTATAATAATAAAAACAGTTTCAACTAGCACTAGCCCACAAGATCCTTCAGACCTAACTGTTTCAGATTTCTTATGGTGATCTCTAAACTATAATTTAACATCAAATAATAAAACATCATCCAAAAAAAACCTAATCAAGAACTGTAACGGGGGGGGGAATGAAAAAGGAAAAAAGCGTCTCTCCTCTTTTAACTCGAATAAATTCGCGGGTTCTTACTCTTCCCACATGAATCGATGCGTTTCTCTCTAGGGGGTTTGCTCGGGCGCCACCTTACTTTACCGCAAGGAATTTAAACAAGATTCGGGTTTTACTTTAGTATATTGAACACACAACAATATCTCAAACAAGTATCAAAAAGACAACAATTATATTTACAGTTTACAACGTTACTTAGAGAGAAATGTGACCGCACCTATCCACCCTGTGGGAATCTACCACAACAACACGACTACCGTCAGTCAATTATCCAACTTCAGTGCAATGCGCTACTCGTTTGGTGTGAAGCACCGATGGGTTCCGACCCCGCAACAGTCTAGGGTACTCTTCGTATCCGCTCCACCCCGCAACAGTGTAAGGTGGAGTAAGCCTACAAGAGCAATCCACACAGCAGCCCCCTTCAGGTCACTCGTCCGGTCCCCACGTCCCAGACAACCGTGTTATCCGTAGACAGGACACCAGAGAGAGCACCACGAAGACGACCCGCAGGACGCGGTATTAACACGGAGGGGCATCCACACAGTCGCCCCCTTTCGGTTGATGTCGCAGTATCAGAAGCTCAGGACAACGGTCAGGTTGTTATCCACGGCTTCGACACCGCTAATCCCCCACAAAGGTGACCCGCAGGACACTATTGCATCTCAATGCAAAGTGGCGAGAAGTGCGCCTCCGTCTCCACCCCGCAACAGTGTAAGGTGGAGTATAGCCTACAAGAGAGCGATCCACACAGCGGTCTCCTTCAGGTACTCGTCCGGTACCCACGTCCCAGACAACCGTGGTTATCCGTAGACAGGACACCAGAGAGAGCGCCACGAAGACGACCCGCAGGACGCGGTATTAACGCGGAGGGGCATCCACACAGTCGCCCCCTTTCGGTTGATGTCGCGGTATCAGAGGCTCAGGACAACGGTCAGGTTGTTATCCACGGCTTCGACACCGCTAATCCCCCACAAAGGTGACCCGCAGGACACTATTGCATCTCAATGCAAAGTGGCGAGAAGTGCGATCCCGGCATCACCGCGTCAGTTGGCCGTCGTCGGCTTGGTTCGAACAAACTAGTTTGGTACTGGTGTACAAGTTGGTCGGCCGCAGCCAGTTAACTCGTCAAGCACCGTTCATGTACCCTCCCTAGATGTTGCCTTACCGATTGCGACTGGCACAAACTGCGTGTCTTTTTATGACTGATGCATTCTCTGTACCACGTCTTTACAAAGACATGCGTACATGCGATCCAGTGGAATTGGATGAAGTGGCCGTCCGCCACAACTTTACTTACGTTGGGTCGTTGGACGCGGTGCGGTGGCTTGGCCGCACGGCGCCCTCTCTCGGTCACCGTTGGGACCTTGTATTTACCGCGGGACGAGTGCGCTTGCTACTTATTTATCTCGCGTTACCTAGACGCTTTATCACACCCCCTCCCTGCTTTGGGAGAAAAAGGAAAATTCCTTCGGGAGTTTCCTTTTTCTAGTGACCTTTCGTCCTATAGGTAATACACCCCGCCCCACAACAAATGTTTTATTGGGTCTCTTCCTTAGATTAAATAACGGTTATTTACAAACTTATAAACTACCTAGGTGCGGGTCACGGTAATCCTAAGACACAAGTAGTTGATACATATGGCCTCAGCCGAACTACAATTTACATGGCCGCAGCCGAATAAAACAAAACACAGTTAACTTTATACAATATTTCCTTGCAATAGCGACTCTCCGTGGGGCGATCAATCGTCGGGGGACCGCTTCCTATTCACCTTCCTGTGCATCGACGTCGCGTTCAGGGGCCGCTTTCTGTGCACCTTCCTGTGCACTGATGACGTCGCATTCAGGGACGCGTCAGTGGTACCCGCGTCGCTCTTGGAGGCTGCTTCCGCTGCACGTTGCTGGCCTCGTAGCCGGCGTTTACAACCGTGCCGGCGGTTGCGATGTCGCTTGTTGCTACGCCGCTGCTTCGTCGTGGGCTGTGATGGGTCCGTGGATACGGGACCTCGCCGTGGTTTCACCGATACTGAGTCTCCGCTGCTGCTGGGCAATATAACCGTTGGATGGCGAGAGGACTCATCCTCTCTCTTCAGATCTTTCACGTGGGCTGGGAAAGATCGATCCTGGTTATCACGGAGCAGTGCGACCTGAGTGGCGAGGGGCTCCTCCACCACAAAGGGACCGCTGTTTTGCCGTCGCAGCCGGCGCTTATAGCTTCGCCGGCGGTTTCGATTCTGCGTCTTTCGGCGGGTTCGCGGGAGGGTCGGCTCTACGACCAGTGGAGCCGTCTGGGTGACGCTGTCGCAGTCTGTGAAGTGGGTAATCCTCTCTCCTAGAGAATTGTCAAGCCTCTGCCGTCTCCCCGTGCTCAGCCAGTCTCGGGGCGGCTCGGTTTCTTTCTCCAATGAGATGGTGGCAGTCTCGGCAGGTTCTCCACTCTTGTCCGCGCTTTCGCTGTCTGCTCCTCCCATGAACACTATTCGGCGGCTTGTGTTCACCACTATCTGCATTTTTGTCATCGAATTCATGCCCAACACCATGTCTGTTGTGAGAGGCGGCAAGTGAGACGCTCTGATCGTCCACACGTTGCCATCTTCCGTGGCCATTGGGAACGCAAAGTTTCCCTTCGTCTTGATGCGTTTCCCGTTGGCCAGCCGTACTGCTCCGCTCTCCATGGGCATGAATTTCTCCCTTCGCAGGACCGCTGCGAGTTTGTTTCCGACGTGTGACCAGCACGACCCGGTGTCTACCAGGGCGCGCCATTTTCTGCCACAAACGTTGACCGTTATCATTGGTCGGGTGTCTTCATTGGGCGTGTCCAGCGCACAGTTTGCCGCTGGAGGGGCCTCGTTTCTCTCTCGCTTGATAACTGGGTGACAGCTCCGTGTGAACACGTCCAGTTTTCCGCAAGTCCAACAGAACAGACGGGCTTGATTATCGCATCGCATCCGATTGTGGCTGGCATCTCCACAGCGTTGACAATTTCGGTTTCGGTCATAATTCGGAATGTACTTCGCTACTTTTTGAGCCGGCTGGTGCCTTGAGTCGGTGGCCGGCGCCGAGGGCGTCCACCGCTGGTTACCTCCTTGCTCTTCGGGCGTTTTCCGATCCCGCGTCCGTTTCTCTTCTGGCTCCTTGTAGGCCGTCTCCGTCGTATATGCCTGTGCTGCTCGAGGAGGTGGTCTAAAGGAACTCGTCTCCGCTTGCAGCTGTTCGAACTCCTCCGTCATCTGGACAAGTTCCTCCATGGTGTCGAAATCTCGCCATCGTACATATCCCTTATATTCCGGACGAAGATTCCGGTAAATCCGGGCCAGCTCGGTTCGCTCGTTGCAACCACCGTGCCGCCGCATCAGGGTCTGCATGGCGGTGAGATAGTCTCGGGCTTTCTCGCGCGCGCCTTGAGTCCGTGAACGGATTTCCTCTTCCATTCGGAATTCAAAATCATGAGGCAAGAAATGGCGTCGAAAATCTGCTTCGAATTCGTTCCACCAGATCCATCTTTGCCTGTTGTTGCGATACCACAGCAGCGCACTGCCTCGCAATAACTCTGGAAGGGCCTTTAATAGCGCCTCTCGTGGCAGATCATACGCTTCTCGTAATTCTTCTAGCCTCTCCAAAAATGTTACTGTTTCGCCGACCTGGCCCTCGAAATGCAGGTTCCATTTTCTGACAACGTTGAGTACGTCTCCGATGCGTCGCGTCGGCGGCATCTCTTCCGGACCCCACGGCAGGTTTTGCTGCTGCTCCGTGTGTCTCCTCGGTGGATGCGCTCGGTGGACGTCGTGTCGTGGTCTCTCGTACTGTTGCAAGAAGGGATTTTGCGGCGGCGCCGTCCAAACTCGTGGCTCTGCATCTCTTGGTAACGTATTTTCGACAAGCTGTCTGTGTGCGCCACAGCGCTCTTCATGGCTTGCCACCCTCTCTATTGGTGGTCTTCGTGCGCCACAGCCCTCTCCGCAGCATGCCACCTGGCTCCGTGGGGGCACCTGGGGGTCTGTTGGTCTCGCACTTCGTTGTTCGAAGCTCTCCCGTACCATGGGGCTTCTCGATTCTTCGTTGTGATGCGCTCGCATCGAAGCTTCCTCATATCGTGCCGTCGGACTTGTGATATCCACGATGCATCGTGAGTGAGGTGTATGCACTGATCCAATTGACGAGGTTCCTCCGCCTCTTCTGAGCCCGGTATCGTCGTGCGATTCCCTCTGTTCATCTTCTACTCGACGAGATGATTGGCTCTGCGGTGTCAAGCTGGATCGGGTCATGCGTTCGCTTCTTTCGTCCACTTCTCCTGCCGCGGACTCTTGTTGTTCACCAGCTTCTCCCCTGTCTTGAAGTGTTGGCGGCGTTCGTCTTTCAACTTGTTCGGCCACATTAACCGCTGCTGCCGTTCTTCTGCCTGCGAGCCATGGAATCGCGCCCGGACCATGCTCCAAGTAAAAAATTAGGCGTCGTCGCAGTTCTTCTATGGCGCCGGTTTCATTGATGCCAAACTTTTGCAGTTCCGCCTGCACTTCTTTCTTCTTAAGCCGTTGGATCCAACCGTAACGGTTGTCCGTGGCATTCCCCATTTCTTGGGGTACTGGTGATTTTTGTCGTCGTCGCGTCATTGTCAAGGCGGAAAGGATAGGATGAGTCTACGCCTTGCACTGGTGTGTGTTTTGTAGCAGAAACGTGTCCCTGCTCGGGCGCCAGTTTGTAACGGGGGGGGGAATGAAAAAGGAAAAAAGCGTCTCTCCTCTTTTAACTCGAATAAATTCGCGGGTTCTTACTCTTCCCACATGAATCGATGCGTTTCTCTCTAGGGGGTTTGCTCGGGCGCCACCTTACTTTACCGCAAGGAATTTAAACAAGATTCGGGTTTTACTTTAGTATATTGAACACACAACAATATCTCAAACAAGTATCAAAAAGACAACAATTATATTTACAGTTTACAACGTTACTTAGAGAGAAATGTGACCGCACCTATCCACCCTACCTATCCACCCTGTGGGAATCTACCCTGTGGGAATCTACCACAACAACACGACTACCGTCAGTCAATTATCCAACTTCAGTGCAATGCGCTACTCGTTTGGTGTGAAGCACCGATGGGTTCCGACCCCGCAACAGTCTAGGGTACTCTTCGTATCCGCTCCACCCCGCAACAGTGTAAGGTGGAGTAAGCCTACAAGAGCAATCCACACAGCAGCCCCCTTCAGGTCACTCGTCCGGTCCCCACGTCCCAGACAACCGTGTTATCCGTAGACAGGACACCAGAGAGAGCACCACGAAGACGACCCGCAGGACGCGGTATTAACACGGAGGGGCATCCACACAGTCGCCCCCTTTCGGTTGATGTCGCAGTATCAGAAGCTCAGGACAACGGTCAGGTTGTTATCCACGGCTTCGACACCGCTAATCCCCCACAAAGGTGACCCGCAGGACACTATTGCATCTCAATGCAAAGTGGCGAGAAGTGCGCCTCCGTCTCCACCCCGCAACAGTGTAAGGTGGAGTATAGCCTACAAGAGAGCGATCCACACAGCGGTCTCCTTCAGGTACTCGTCCGGTACCCACGTCCCAGACAACCGTGTTATCCGTAGACAGGACACCAGAGAGAGCGCCACGAAGACGACCCGCAGGACGCGGTATTAACGCGGAGGGGCATCCACACAGTCGCCCCCTTTCGGTTGATGTCGCGGTATCAGAGGCTCAGGACAACGGTCAGGTTGTTATCCACGGCTTCGACACCGCTAATCCCCCACAAAGGTGACCCGCAGGACACTATTGCATCTCAATGCAAAGTGGCGAGAAGTGCGATCCCGGCATCACCGCGTCAGTTGGCCGTCGTCGGCTTGGTTCGAACAAACTAGTTTGGTACTGGTGTACAAGTTGGTCGGCCGCAGCCAGTTAACTCGTCAAGCACCGTTCATGTACCCTCCCTAGATGTTGCCTTACCGATTGCGACTGGCACAAACTGCGTGTCTTTTTATGACTGATGCATTCTCTGTACCACGTCTTTACAAAGACATGCGTACATGCGATCCAGTGGAATTGGATGAAGTGGCCGTCCGCCACAACTTTACTTACGTTGGGTCGTTGGACGCGGTGCGGTGGCTTGGCCGCACGGCGCCCTCTCTCGGTCACCGTTGGGACCTTGTATTTACCGCGGGACGAGTGCGCTTGCTACTTATTTATCTCGCGTTACCTAGACGCTTTATCACAGAACTTACCTAAGCACGCCATTCAAACTTAAATTGACGGCATCGAAAGTGGTAGGTATATTGCAGCGTGTTTGGTAAAAATGTTATTATATCAGAAAATGTCGGAATTGCGTGAATTGCGATGATGATCACTTGAAAAATTTAGTCAAAAAAAGAAGTCATTAAAATGGCATATTTCAGGCTTCAAAAACATCTATTTAGCATCTTCCCTCCTTTCAGCCGGCCACGAGGCCGGCCATAACCAAAAATGTCAGCTCTATGAAAAAAAGCGGTGTAGGTACATATGTACTGCTTACCGGACTACAGTACCAAAATGGTGTGATAGATTATGTCCTTGTAATTACCTCACTTAAATACGAAAATGTGTTTTTCATTGAATGTATAGTATTTACATAAAAAATATTGATCTATATCTTTGAATTTTTCTACCCATTCAGTACGTACCTGGACGGGAGTTTTTTTTGTAGATGACACCATTTCAATGGCTTTTCACGGGAAAAGTATCAATTTTATCAAGAAGGCAATGTTAGAATTATGTATATCCCATACACTTTCTATTTTCAGTAGGATGACTTTTTGGAGCAAAAATAAAGTGACAAGCTGAGGGGCTACAGCTACGGCCTGCAAAGTTTTGGAGCGAAACTATCCGCAGCCATCGGCCGTATTCTCCCAGCGTCCCGGCTTGTCACGTTATTTTTGCTCCAAAAAGTCATTCTACTGAAAATAGAAAGTGTATGGGATATAGCTTGAAGATTCAAGTTTTGTCTGACACAGCAATCTATATCAGTCTATATCATCTGTCATCAACTTCGTGTGCAGAGAAGGTCTGAAGAAAAGGTTGTTGGACAGAAGTTTTTAGACCAATGGAAAAGAAATCGCTGGATATAGGAGAAGAGGGGGCAATTTCTTAGCCACCTCGTTCGCCTGATATTACCCCCCTCAGATTTTTCCTTTTGGGGCTTTGTTAAAGATCGGGTGTATGCAAAAAGAATCGGAGAAGTTGATCACCTCAGAGAAAATAGAAGCAATGTCTGCATCGAAGTTCCGGCTGAGATGCTGCCAAACACGTCTGGCACCTCGTTCAAGGTTGCAGAGACTCCAAGAAAATGGTGGCCACCACATAGAGCTCAGCTAAACCTGAAGTGAAGCTTTATTTGTTACAAATATCAAATAAATAATTTTGAAATCGATGATAAATTTCAATTTTGAATAAAAAATATCTCAAACTTGCAACATTTCCTTTCTGTCGCCGTGCATACGAACTTGATGACAAATTCGATTCTTGTTCCAAAAAAAAACTTGGAACTTGGAACTATGAGCTACCTATAATGCCATAATGCTTTCGTTGATAACTTGAATACTTTCCTCTTGAGAAGTTATTAAAATGATGCGGCATCAATAAAAAAGACCCAGTAAAAGTTAAAAAAAAAAAGTTTGTTTTCCTCCTTATCGGCATTTCTACACCATAGGAGTTGCTGCATTTATTTTAGTTGATATACAAGTGAAAAATCCGTTTACACAGCACAACACCCAGACTTGATACGCCCGGGAATCGAACCCGGGAGCTCTGCTTGCCGAGCAAACACGCAGTCCACTCGACTAGCGAGCCGTCTAAAAAAAAAAAGACCCAGTATAAGCACCTTTAGGTACTACGCTCTTTAGGTAGACATCTACCAACCTACTTATTCAACAAAACTAGGCACCTACTAATGGTCAACAGTGTACCACTGAGTGCTAACAATATTTGATATTCATTTTTTGCTCCATTGTGCACATGCACATGTTTTCTATTCGTTTTTAGACGAGTGAAACTGTTCCATGCTTCCTCATTTTCAATCAGTCATGGTCCTTAGCAGAGAGATACACGAAAACGTATTTTGCATTATCTGAAATCAGAATAAAATCATGACCAAAACAATGAACTGATGTAATATTAGAATAAGGGCATAGGTCGTGCCGTGTGCAACTTCGTGAGGCTATTAGTCCAGTCAAAATATAGGTTTTACCCGGAAATAAATTCGAAAGTTGACGAAATTTGATGAATCAATGCAGACTCCAACGTAGACTAACATACTGAAATTCCCGAAAATTCCAAAGCTTGGCTTTTTTTAGGGCCAATAAAAGAGCGCAATCCTTGAAAATTTTCGTTTTTTTTTTCTGATCAACTTGTAAATTATTACCATACCCTTAGAACACAAATACCAGTGAAGCAAATGCAGCCCGTTAAATTCCCAAGAGATCATAGTAGGTTAGTAGGTACTAAACTCATTACTTTGTGGGCATTAGTCTCTGAGATACAGCGTCTGCAAAAACGCAGTGAAAATTGCTCAAAATTTATTTCCTGATTTTACGTAACAATTTGCATAGTGTCAGTTCAGGGGCTGTAACGTGGACAGCAAATGTACGGATTTCAATGTGTTCCACGTAATGTGGCTGGAAAGCCAATTCAACATTCGGTATCACACTTTCGTCTAGAAGTCGCCAACTTCAGAATGGTCCTTTTTCTCGACCTTTGAAATACTTAATGTCCCGAAGAATCCCCAAAAATCGATTTTTTTTTCATCTCATGTCATTTGCCTAATTTTTCAAGTAGGACAAAACCATTCAGGGAATATATGAAGAATTGAATTGAAAAAAGACATGTTTCGGAATCTTTTCTCTAGTGATGGTTCCTGAGTTATGAGGGTTGAAAGACTAAAACGACCTATTTGGAGATAAAGATAGGTAGTCCGGACACTAACTGCTGAATACTGTACGGACCTTGCATTTGAAATGTAAGATGCCACTTGGCAGACGTGGAAAGGACACAAGGATATTCAATACGTCTGCTAAGTTGTATTTTTTATTTTTATCATTAAACGCAAGGTCCGTACACTATTTGGCAGTTAGTGTCCGGACTACCTTTTTTTGAAATAGTCGTTCTAGTCTTTTAAGCCATGTATCTCAGGAACCATTACTAGGATAAAGATTCCGAAACATGTTACTTTTTTCAGTAGATAAGTATTCAATTCTTCATATATTTCCTTGATGGTTTTGTCCCACTTGAAAAATCGAGCAAATGGCATAGTATGAAAAAATTCTTCTCACGGATTCTTCGCGACATCAAGTATCGATTTCAAAAGTCGAGGAAAAAACAATTTTGAAGTTGGCAACTTCTAAATGAAAATGTGACACCGAAGGTTGAATTGGCTTTCCACACATGTAAAACACATTGAAATCCGCACATTTTCTGTCCAGTTACAGCCCCTGAACTGACACTAACGTAAAATCACTGTTACGTAAAATCTGAAAATAAATGTTGAGAATTTTCACTGCGGTTTTGCAGACGCTGTATCTCAGAGAACTAATGACCACAAAGTAATTAATTTATTACTGATCTCTTGGGAACGGGCTACATTTGCTTCGCTGGTATTTGTGTTCTAAAGGTGATATTTTACAAGTTATTCAGAAAAAAAAAACAAAAATTTTCAAGGATGGCACTTTATTATTGGTCCGAAAAAAAGCCAAGCCTTGGAATTTTCGCGGGAATTCCAGTATGTTATTCTACGTTACATTCTGCATCGATCCACGAAATTTCGTCAACTTCCGAATTTACTTCCGGTTTGGCCCGATTTTTGATTAATTTGACTGGACTATAAGTATATATGGAGCTAGCTGTTTCTCAATACATTCCTTGACTATCAAGGGAATTGAATGGGCTCAAATCCCCATCTAAACGTTCCAATTTCCAGTGAATTCTTATTTCTCTCAGTCCAGTGGTCTGACTGGCCATTATGTCAACGTCATTACATTGCTTTGCTACTCGCTAGTACATGTTCTGATTTCTATCGTTGATCCTCTCACGTTTCTTTTCAGAAGGTATACAGTTTGACCCGAGTCGAGGTTTGACTCAATACTACTCCAAGTTTGAGCTTCATCGATCATCGGCATGCAATAATAATTGTAAATAAGCTCCTGTTAACTTACCGAGATTATCAACCTTCTATTCATTTCAATGAGTTTGGCGGCTTTGATTTTTATTCCTCGTTGGGATATCATCATGATCAAAATTAAACCTTTCTTCAAAGATTTTTGAAAAAGGTACCACTTACTATTATATGCTGCATCTGAAATTTTCAGGCTCTGCAAAGAGGATTATGAATTATTAGATAATAAATATAATATTTTTACACTGGTGAAAAAAGTGCGCACTTTTTGCTCTCGTTGTCATAGAAACTCACTAGAAAGCCCTGCTATTGGTCCATGCGCAAGGTCAGGGCAGTTAGTGCGCACTTTTTTTCCCAGTGGAAAACGCCATAATATACAATATACTATTAATGGCTTGGCAGGGTGTAACACAGCAGACAACGCAAAATTCTAAACCGTTGAAGAACTCCCGTTAGAAACAAAACATTATTCTTGAATTTCAGGTCCTTCGACCCATTGTTCGAAGGTGACTTGTGACTCATGTTCTGTGACCAACGAAACCATGATAGACTGAGTAGTTTACCACAAGTCTGCATACTCTATTCAGTTTTTGAAAACTAAATCTCAAAAACTGTATGGCAGGCAACTCTTGAATAGGTACCAGAGGACGCGTGAAATATTCTCGAAGATAGCACATGAGTATATACCTAAGTTGACGCACGACCATGGTGAGCCAGATATCAATTCACAGCGACAGAGAGTACATCAACGGTGAAGTTAAACAAAGCGATATATCCAAATGCGGTGAATTATTTGACGTGTATTTAGTAGTATGTAGTAATAAACATTGTGTATTTAAACGTTCATTTCTCAATTATAAAAGGACTCAAAGCAAATTCGTAACGTTTGGTGTCAGAAGCGGTATAATGAGCAGTAATTCGGCCTGCGACTAGAGGGAGCTTGGGAAATTCTGGAATCGATTTGTAGCTGGAGACGAGATGCATGTGGAAGACAGGAGTCGAAGGCGCTATAGCTAGCATGATGCGGATGATGCAGCAGCAGGAATAGAAACGTCTAGAAGAGAAAGAGGAATTGACGAATCTGCTAACGAACAGCTCCCCGTAGAAATAGAAGAACAGGAAAAAAGGTGCCTGGAAGAAAAAGAAGACTCCAAGAATCATCTAGAAGAATATGAAAAATAATTGAGGCAGTGGCGTATAACTAGGTGTTCAAAGGCCCTGAGGCAAACTGTTTCGAGGGCCCCCAAAAAAATTTTGGTCACTTTGTAACGAAACTTTTTAAATTTTGTGGCAAAAATTTTAGGGTTTATGATCCCGGAGGGTCCTCTTGAGCTCTGGGGCCCTGAGGCACTGCCTCGCTTTGCTTATTGATAGCTACGCCATTGAATTGAGGAATGAGGAAAGCTCTGGAAGCTCAAGAAGAATTACGTCTCGAAGAAAAAGAGGAATTCAAGACGATTTTGAAAGAACAAGATAGCAAACCTCAAGGAAAGCTCAACAAAATTCTAAAAAATACGAAGCGGTGCTTTTCCGGAAAGTAGGAGAAAGCCGGAGATCGAGATGCGCGAACAAGGCACATCTGCACAATGGCGGAGGTGCGGCGTCCAGAGCTTGCCGGACTATACGCGAATCTGATGACGTTTCAAGACACGCGGCGAATCTACTGGTGGTCAGAGAACGCGTGTAATGTTCCCAAAGGTAACACATGAGTATACCGGTGTTTCATAATTTGTGGCGGACAAAAAAAAACTTTGAGTAGGTCTAGACAAAATAAAGAGAAAATTCCTGTACCATTTGGCAAAATTCGGCCTAACGACGAAGATAGTCAAAGTTCACTTTTTTTCAGTTTTTAAAACTCGTAAAGGAACGATTTGACAAAATGATATTAAATTCATTAGGCTCGTTTGTTCAAGTTACCCTACCTACCTGTCAGATTTCGAAAGAATCCAATCAGTGGCGTAGGAGCTATAGTGGGTCATTAATTTTAAAGAATTCGAAGAGTAGCTGACTTACGACGGTGTTGAATTGGTAAAATAAGCGTTGCGAATCAATCCGTCTGGGTGTATTCCTTGACGGATTTTTACCATTTTGATTTCTTTCGAAAGCTACAAAGATGTACTTTGGTTTGAGCCCATTGGCATTTCCAAAATCGAAAAAAAAATTGATTTTTGGATTTTGGAAATTAGTGGACGTGGTACAACCAAGATAGGGATTTTAATTTGCAAATGATGATAAAAGCAAACCACTTGGCAGGGTTACAACTGAGACCTAAATGAACGATTTGACCCGCAGTGCTTTTCTTTTCGTCCCTTAGGATTTGAATAGCGCCCCTTTTTCAAAATGGCGGATTTTATCTAGGGGCAGAAGGTATCAAATAGCCCGGTTTCTGGGACATCAAACACTATTCAAAAAAATGGTGGAACATTGCCATCTACCGCAGGCAAATTTGGTGGAGGCGCCAAAAGGAATTTACTACTGCCATAATTGAGGTTTTGGGTTTTGGAATTCAATGTCACTTCCGGTCATCTTTAAACTATAGTCCAGGAATTTTAGCTGTTAAAATCGCAAATAGCGAACAAAAATGAAAGCAAGCCGGATTGTTGTATATAAGTTCAGTAAAGCATGTAGTTTAACATAGTAAAAATCCTCAAGAATCCGGTGTGAGCTTCGGCCGTTGCGGCCTCGAAAAGAACTTGAAGTGAACAATGGCACTTAGGAAGAAAGTGCTCGGGAAGAAATTGTTGAAAATTTTATTGTCTATAAGAAAGGTCCTCACACATTTCATCGTCAGTCCACTCCTTCTTCGTCAAAACACAAGAAAATTAAAATAATCCAGATGCTCGATGCTGAAGACTGTATGGACCTTGAGTTTTATGATGGCGGAGTGCCGCCTCGTAGAGGTGTTGGTTGGTCCACTATTTCTTGATTGAAACTTGAAGCCATCAATACGAACTATGCCGGCGGCATATACAGGGTGAAATAAAAATAAAAAGTTGAACATTTGTACCTCAAGAACCAAAATAGGTGAAAACATGTAAACGCCATAAATAATTCCGATTTCATGGTCATGAAGTCATCGTAAACTTGAATTGGATATCTTGAGCCGTTCTTGAAATATCTTCAAAACACTGAAGTTGTTACCGAAAAAAACAATTTTTTCGTCTACTCATCAGAAAAAAAGTTGACTGTGTTTTTTTTCAAGTAGTTGGCCTAACTCGGGTTCCACCAAAATTTTAAGAGCAGATTAAATCTATCACGCTGATAGTTGCTATGCACCAGCCAATAGGATGGCCAGTTGCTTAGTTACTATCAGAGTGATAAAGTTATCGCGTTGATAAAAGTTTGGTGGAACCCGAGGTTAGAGAGTGTTTTCCACTATTATTTAATTTTAAATGTTATTCATCATTGTTTCGATTCAAAACACCAAGTCTCGATTCAATATCTGAAGAATTACTGATACATACAGGGTGTCCGTTTTTCGAGGCTAAGCATGGGTATCTCGCTTATCTTTAGAGATACAGAGTCGGTTAAATTAGAAAAAAGTTGCGAATTTTTATGACGATCAATGATCCAAGAAGATATTTGACTTGTCAGTTTCAGTTTTCAAGATATCGAGAAAAAACAGAAATTTGTAATTTTTGTTTTTATTTTTTATTTGAAAAACGGTTGAAGGTAGCCTTTTCTAGTTAAGACATTGTGAAGGCACTTTTCCAAGGGGAATTCAATGTTGCCAAAATCTTCATTCTAGCTTTCAAAACAACCGAGATATGACATTCAACTTTTTTTTCTCTTATGGGCGCCATATTGGATTTTGACATTTTTGAATACAATTTTATTTTCTGGTTACATCGATGTGTCACATGCCACTGTTGAATTCATGCTTTAGAGCAAAAAAAATTTTCAATTTTTCAAAGAGTGCTTTGGAAACAAAATCAGCATCGACAATAAAAAAAAACGTAAATGTCAAACATTTATTCAACAATGACATGTGGCAAATCGTTCTAACCAGATAAGAATACCGTATTCAAAAATATCAAAATCCAATATGGCGCCCATTAGAGAAAAAAGTTGAATGTCGTATCTCGGTTGCTTTGAAAGCTAAAATATAGATTTTGGCAGATTTGGATTTCCCTTGAAAAAGTGCCCCGACAATGTCTAGATTAGAAAAGGCCACCTTCAACCGTTTTTTTAATAAAAAATAAAAACAAAAATCAAAATCCTGTTTTTTCACGATATCTCAAAAACGAAAATTGATACGTCAAATTTCTTTCTGGATCATTGATCGTCATGAAAATGCGCAACTTTTTCCTAATTTAACCGACTTTGTATCTCTTGAGATAAGCGAGATACCCATGCTTAGCCTCGAAAAACGGACACCCTGTATACGGAAAACTAGTTTTTTTTCGTAACGACTTCAGTCTTCTGAAGATATGTCAGGAACGGCTCAACATATTTGATCCAAATTTACACGACTTCATGACCATGAAATGAGAAATATTTCTGGCGATTTACATGTCTTCACCTATTTTGGTTCTTGAGGTACATTTGATCAACTTTTTATTTTTATGTCACCCTGTATATGCCGCCGGCATAGTTGGTGTTGATAGCAAATAGTTTCAGTCAAAACAGAATAGATCGAACAACACCTCTACCAAGTGGCACCCCGCCATCATAAAACTCAAGGTCCATACAGTCTTCAGCATCGAGCATCTGGATTATTTTAATTTTCTTGTGTTTTGACAAAGAAGGAGTGGACTGACGATGGAATGTGTAAGAACCTTTCTTATAGACAATAAAATTTTCAACAATTTTTTTCCGAACACTCTCTTCCTAAGTGCCATTGCTCACGAGATATACGCGAAAAACTGATCCTCAAGTTCTTCTCGAGGCCACAACGGCCGAAGCTCACACAGGATTCTTGAGGACTTTTACTATGTTAAACTACATGCTTAACTGAGCTTATATACAAAAATTCGGCTCGCTTTCATTTTTGTTCGCTATTTTTTCTAAAATTCCTGGACTAAACCGCGATAATGGAATCTAATGAAAGTCATCCGATTTCAGTGAGACTTCGAACACTCCCACGTATTGCTTTGATAGCTGGAATTTTGAATGAATTCACTAGGTGACAACAAAACTCATTTTTGGAAAGAATAAAGGTAGAAAAGGTAAGATCAAATGTCAATTCGCATTGACTATTTCACCGAAAAAAAACGTCCACCCCATAACTGGCATGAAATTGGAATATTGAAGTCGAAATATGATATCCAACAACTTTTGAGCTGCCATAATTAATTTTGAGATTTTCAAGTCAAAATGTGGCTTTTGGGCTTATTTGAGATTTTTGGTGAACTATTCAAATCTGCCGAGTATTTTTTTCTCAAAACGAGAATATCCGAGGATTTTGATATGTTGTTCTATGATACATAACCTGTACCGAGACATTCAGCCAGTAACGAATTATTTCTTGAGTTTCTATTTTCGAGCTGCAGCAGTTGATGCTTGTCTGGACGTGAACGCATATTATAATATTATAATGTGATAGAATGTTAATAAAATTACCATTTCATCTATGTCACTAGATACTAGGCAAACTCCAACCAAATCAATTGTTGTTGCCATTAACATATTTGCCAACACAGGATTAGACAACTGCTGATCCTGAAATTAGAAATTTTAAAAAGGCAGTTCTCATCTGCGATCGTATAGGTACTTACCACCAATAAAAATCCTGCTATTATGAACACTTGGTATGTAACGACAATTTGGTATCCCAATATTTCTAAGCTAAATTCAGAAAGCTCTTTTGCAAACTTCACCAGGATATCATTCTGCTTAACGCATATCTTGATCCTACGAAATACAATTTTTTGGAACTCATCTGATTTGAATTTGTCAACGTCGCTGGTGCCGTCCATAACACCAGTCGTCAAATTGTTCAAAAGTTCTTCAAGCAGTTCGAGTTGAGCGTAGAGATGCTGCGCCCAGTAGTGAAAACTAAAGTTGAATAGAGAATTTCCCCAAGTGGAAATGAAAGGGCACAATACGAAAAATGGGAAAGTGATTTCATAAAAGGGACTCTGCAGGTGAATATCGCCGGGAGACCAAATCGGGATCAATATAAGTCGTTGTCCTGGTTCGTGATGTCTTTTGAAAATCATATCATAACAGTAATTCAGAGAGGCAGCAGTTATGAAAAGAAAATAGAATAAAACCACATTGTTGAACCGAGCGAACCTCTGTTTGATCCTCGATTCAATTTCGCGACCTCCTACAGAATGATTCCAGAACTCTTGCTCGATGGACTTGAAAAAATAATGTACGCGTTTGGACTGAAATACTATAGCCATCATTTTAAATACGGTCTGAAAAAATCGAGAATCAAATTAAAATAAAACGAAATGGAGGAAAGTTATTGCCATTGCGATATAGGTGAATAGCTTGCAGAGATCAATTTTGGTTTTGAAGTCAACATTTAAACTGACTATCAACATGCATTGCAGAAAAAATATAAACCCGCGCAGTATTGTTGCAGTTTCCAAAATGATTCGGCCTCTGCCCTTTTTGGTGAAGAATTGTAAGCAATAATTTATCTTTTGTGCTGGATCTTCTAAAATAAAAGTAGATACTAAGAGAAAAAATTATGTATAAGACAAGCAAAAAAACCTTTGATCGGACATTTTTCTTCGGGAAATATCAACATTGCTCAGCAATAAAGCTCAAGTTGATCTGAACATATTGTGGTGCTCTTCATACATTATAGGAATACTCGTATAGGTTTAAGTACCTACCTATATACAAATTATGATATCTTTCTTCGGTGTGTAATTTTCTAGATTACCATGCTACCACCCAGAGTAACCATGAGTACAAGCTAAGTAGGTACCTATATAATTTTCAAATTATTAATTGCGTGAAATATGCATTCGCCGTAAGTAAACTTGCAGAAAAAATTATCAACTGTTTTATAATTTTAAGAGACAGACGTAGGAAATTGAATAGGTACTTGGCTGCTTTTTGCAAAAAGTTGTCAACAAGAAAAAAAATATTTTTTTGCATAATTGAAAAACACTATGTATTGCGTTTTCTAACACACTCAGATACACCGTATAAAAAAATGAGTTTTTATCTTCAGTTTTGAGGAAGAAATATTAAAGACACTGTTACAAGCGGCGATTCCGTGCATTCTGGTAAACACGCAATCTTTCTGGATTTTTCCATCCATCATTATGTGGCGGTGTAGATACAATTTCGGAGCTCTGGACATTTCCAGGAGTATACGCGATGGCTTGGCATTGGGAACCTTCAACGCTCGATCGAGACACATCTGCCCATTTTGGCGGAGGTCCAGACATTCCGGAACACACGGGAAGCACGCGAAAGGTGTGTGATTATTCAGGAACGGTCTAGAATCCATATGCCGGATCACTATGGAAACTGCTGGAGAATGCATGGAAAATTCGAGATAAATTGGCCGGACCTATGTAAGGCATCAATTGTCGTCTCACGACCACTCGACCAGTATTGAATTGGAATGCGTAGTGGTAGCGAGTGGATAAAAGCGAAGTACCTGCGATATAATTCCAAGTAGATAATTGTTGGCGTGTATTTATTGTAGTACGCAGTAATAAACAGTGTGTGTTTTAAAACGATCGTCTCAATTATATTCGAACCCGTACGCGAAATACGTAACAATACTTTCACCTTGCTGCGAATACCGCCTTATTTGAGCATTTTCTTTGTTGAATTTTAGCGTAGTGTCCAATGAAACACGGTGTTTCGCCGAAAAATTATGATAAAAAGTTCAGTTCACAACAGCTTCTGCATTTCCTGTGGTTAGTCAATAGTCAACTGGCAGTGACCTAGAATTCACCAGAGAAAATCCTCAATTAGCTAATGCATGATTAAATTCTTTGGTGCAACCCGGGAATCTTGGGAGCCACATCCGTCCTATCTATTTTTTTTTAGCTGATCACAATACTTTTTCTTTCATTAGTGGGGGGGGGGGGGGCTCTGGCTCCGGAGAAAACTGAAAATTTACTAATTGCTAATGCATGTACCTCTACCTATAAACCTATACCCAGTGCAGTTATTGGAAAATTATATAGGCAGCTTGAACTGGTAGCTCCAAATCGGTTATTGCATGATGTGCATGGTATGGTGAAATATAGAAAATTACACTTTATGAACAGAATAAAGAAAAAACCTCTGCTCGAATCGACTCGAGTTTTATTGCTACCTACGGTTTGTTACAGGATGTACCTAGGTGTTCTCAGCATGAAAGTTTCAGGTCACAATTTATCATTAGGTATTCGGTGATCAAACTCTGATGTTGGGCAGGTTGTAGGCAAAGGTGGTCACCGTTAACAAAAACGTTAATTTCGTCAAACGTTAGATCGTTAGCAAAAAAGTTAACTTCGTGAATCGTTGATCAGTTAATTTAATTATTTGAAATGTAATATTGTGTATGTGCATTAATCCAGAAAGTACACATACGAGTCAAAAGACACATACACACAAACAAAAACTTTTATTGTTGTTTCGTTGTTATCCTGAAAACTCCTTAAGACCTGCTTGGCAAAAAAAGAGTCTGGATTCTGAATTCTATTTGGGGAGTTGGTGAAACATAGTTTCACCTGGCATGTAGGCCTCATTATTGGGCCTATTGTACCCCTCTCCCAAACCAGCCGGACTCACCGAGCCGCAGTGTGGTGCCTGGATGTTTGATCGTCGGTCCATCCAAGCACTGGGGCTGACAAGTGTACGGTTGACCTAATCTCCGTCTTTCACCTCCGAACCGCAAGTGTCCGATACATCCACGCTCTCTGGCCCGGTGCTTATTCTGACTTCCTCAGCCTCCCGACCACTCTGCCGGTTTTCCTCTACACATAGCGGTACCGCCGGCTAGGGGTATGTATACTCGGGGCGTTTGCCTAAAACCACCCGAGGAGGAGTTTCAGACCGGCTTCGAATCAGATGAAAGACTCCCATCCAACTCTTGGCAGCGGTCAGCGTTGCTGCAGTCAAGTTGTCACCCGACTGGAGCGACCTACTACACGTTACGCCATCCTCCAATAATAATGTCACAAGTATGATTTGACGCAAAGCTCTCCATCCGCGACAAAGGTAGTAGCGGTGGCTGGTAAAAGCAAGTTAATACGGAAGCACGATCCGAGACCATCTGACGTCGCTGGATGCGCTGGATATGCTAGGTGAACCAGCCTCAGGAAGTCGGCTTCAAATTCCTGAAGGCTCTCCGCTTCTTTGTTTCCTGGTCTTCAGCTGGCTTTGATGAATCTGCCGCACGTGATTGTGCCCATCATGTCGAAGCTCCAGGACCCTGGTCAGCTTAGCAAAGTTCTTCTGTTCGCTCTCTGGAATCGTCTGAAGCAGCTCCAACTCTGGGCCTCTCTGAGAGCTGGGGCTAATGCAGTAGCTTTATCATCCTCGCTCCATCCGTTGGCTTCGGCAGTGGCGTCGAACTGTCTCTTATATGGTTATCCATGGGCTTTTTTCTATCGAAGTTTGGCAGCTTCACACGATGGATTTTTCTCATAATCGCTTCTTTTCCTATTTTTCTCTAAGGCTCTGCAATTCTTTCTTGTCTTCTGATGCTTCTCTTGTTGTTGTTGTTGTTGTTGTCAAGTCTCTTGTTCTTTCAAAAGATTCCTCAATCCTACTTCTTCTTCTAGACTTTTTCTTCTCTTGCAGAAGATTTTTCACTATTGTTTTTCTTCCAAGCGCTTTTTTTCCTGTTCTTGTAGAAGATTTTTCAATTCTTCTTTCTCTTTTAGACGTTTCTTCTCCTGTTCCTCTTTCCCTTCAAGGCGTTTCTTATCTTGCTCTTGCAGAAAACTTTTCTGCTGCTACATCATTTGCATCAGGCTGGGCTATTGCGTCTTCAACTTGGACCGCACTTGGATAACTTAACTTCGCTACTATACTTGCTGTCGTCGTTGTGGATTGGAATCTGGTGTCGGTCGTAACCGCCAGTATAGATTGCCGCGGCTCTGGAAACATCCATCTGATTCGCGTATAGGTAGGTACCTACAGGGTGTTTCAAATTCAAATCGCGTCCTTTTAGGAAATGATGAGAAACTTCAAAAGAAGTAGCCTCTTTCTCAAAAAAAAAAAATTGTCAGAAACGAACGAGGGGAAACCACCTCGGAGACCTGGTGTACACTTCGATGGAGATCATTGGAAATCATTTGGAAATCATGTGGAAATAATTGGAAATCATTTGAAAATAATTTGAAAATCATTTGGCAGCCATTGGAAATCTTTGGAAATCATTTGAAAATCATTGGAAATCGGTGTACAAAAATTCCGTCAGTGGTTTACCCCTCGGAAACGAATAATAATGGAGATATAGAGGCTTCCAAAGTTGAACTTTATAAATCAATTTTTCGTTATAACTTTGGAACTTCTCAACCGATTTCAATCAAATTCGAACCAAAGCTCACTGAAATAAGTTGGTACCGAACAATAATAACGCGTGTTCCATCAAAAGTTTTCAGGGGCGTGGATAATGGGGGGTTCCTCCGCATTTGTACCCCCTTCAGTAATTTTGTAAACTGTTCATATTTTTGAATTTAACGTTCAATTTGGAAGAAAAAGTTACTACCGCAAAATGTTGATCAGAGGCTTCGTTCCCGCGATAATTGAGGTTGAAACTTCGGAAAACATCTCTAAAATATCACTTTAAAATTAACTTAAAAATTAAAATCCAAGATAACTAATGAAAATGATTCTTTTATTGAAATAGGTTTTCTTTAATGCCAAATTCAAAAATATAAACAATTTACAGAATTACCTTGGGGGGGGGGGTAAAAAAGCGAGGGCACCCTCCATTATATCCACGTCCCTGAAAAATTTTGATGGAACGTGTTATTGTTGTTGGATATACCAACTTATTCAGTAAGCTTTGGTTCAAATTTGAACAAAATCAGTTGAGAAATTTCAAAGTTATGACGGATATTTATAGTTCAATTTTGAACGCCTATATTTCCGTTATATTATTCGTTTTTGACTTTTTGTTTGAAAGTGAACTTCTTTCGCAGTTTCCCATAATTCAAAATTTCCTGAAAGGACGCGATTTAAACTTGAAACACCTCTATTCCGGCAAGCTCTGGAGAGTCGCACCTCCGCCAATTGTGCAGATGTGTCTTACTCGAACAGCTAGCTTGTTCGAACAGTGCAGATAACCCAGGGCCGCGCCTAGACCTTTTGCCGCCTTCGTGCAAGGTTCAAACTGGCGCCCCTCTGTTGGACAAGACCAGACGGCGCGGCGGCTAGTTGCGCCGCAGACAAAAAATTCTCAGAATTTAGGCGGGCCGGTGTCAAAATTGACCCTCTATTTCAAAAATGCAATGAAAATAGTCAGATCAGAATGTTAACTACTCTAACTACATCAAGTGAAAGGCATACGTAAAATATAAAATTTGTATCTACTGTAATATTTGGATTTAAGTAATAACAAAAAAACAACAATAGACATAATGGAATATCTGTATAAATAACCACCAAAAAAATAAAATTGCATATAAACAACACACTATAAATTTGAAGACAGAAAACGCGCCCACGGCGCATGTTCCTCTCCAGGTACAGACATTTTACTTCGAGCGGTTTCAGTTAGATGGCGCCTCTGATCAAACTGATTAACCGGAGAGCTCAAAGGCGCCCGCTGAACTTTGGCTTGGTTTTAGTTTATTCTATCAGGTGGCTAAGCTTTTTTGCGAACAATGAGAAAAATCGATAAAGAAACAAACGAGAAAATTTTGGCGCCCCTTGCTTTTAGGCGCCATCGTGCAGGGCACGAAATAGGGCGATTGCATGTAGGGGGCGCTTGCGGCGCCGTTTGCCACCTGGGGACTTTATGTTCATCAATTGGTATTGAAAATCGCCAAATCGTGTGTCATAACTGTCAATCGCGTGATTTGGCACTTGAATAAATTAACATTTATCTTGCCACACCAATTGCCCGCTGTCATTAGTTCTCTTCCCATCTTTCTGTGTTGTCGACGCTGAAAAATGCCCTATAAATGTTGTGTGCCACACCGCGCTCAAAATTCAGCAAAACAGAAATGGCATAAAATTCCACAAGTTCCCTCGCAAGTTCCCCACCAATGAAGCCCTGAAGAAGCAATGGGCGATGGGCCGTTGTTCGACTTTTATTTGTAATTTGCAAAACATAAACAAACGAAACTAATCGATAATCTGGATCTGGCGCAAGCGCCCTGTGCCACCGAACCAAAGCCACTAAGTGGCGACAAGCTAATATGCGATATTCAGCGGCACGACATGCGCTGTAGGTTGACAACACTAGGGGATAGAACTCATGCGTCTGCGCGAGCTAGGAAAAGTCAAAACCAGCAGCAAATTTTCAGCCACCGATTTATCAAAGGAAAATAGATGACAAAAAACTCCTGATTTCCATGCTAAATATGCGAAATAATGCTGTCCATATGCATTGCTGTCGAAGAAATGAATTCCGCGCGTAGTGTTCCGAAAAGAACGAAAAAGTCGTTTTCAGTGTATAACTGGTTGCCTAGAAGGTGATGTTTTTTTGGGAACACACATGGAATGAAACTGCACTGTTTTTATCGTACAGTTTTTGCAGCCAGGCACTCAACAAACTGTCCGTCATTTTTGAAAAAAAAAACTAATCTAAAAAAAAATCTTTTCCGAAATACCTACCTGCGCTCTTTGTCTATCACAGGGTGGATACACAACACATTCAGATCTTTCGTGTTTGTTGTACAGGGCGTCGTGTAAGACCCTGCAAAAACTAAAAAGTTTGAGTAGCTCCCAATTCCGAAAAACATATTTTGGAACATTTTCAACTGGTTCAGGGAGGTTGGTACACCCATATTTTAAAACAGTCTTTCAGTTTTTTGATTATATTTCTAAACTACAGGGTGATTCGAAAAAAACGACTTTTTGGTTTTTTGGTCATACCTAACTTTTTTACTGGTTGACCGATTTTGATAATCTGTAGCTCATGTTGAAGCTGAAGCTTCAGGAAACAATAATAGATCTTCGAAATTGATGCAGAAGAAAACTTGCAATTGACAGTTTACATCAAAAGTGACGCTGATTATTCAGCGTTATTCAAAACCCCGAAATCAGATTTGGGGATTGAACTCGTCGAAAATCAATTTGCTTTGAAGTGAACTATTCATTATGTTCATTTCAAGCTGCATTTCTGCTTGAATGAGAGAAGATTTCTTGACGAGGGCTGCATGTTTTCCGTATACATATAGTAGAAAATCAGTGTCCCTACTTACCCGAACACTAATGTAACCGACTCAATAGGGAACTATAGGCAAAACGGATTGTAGAGGGCGACGTGTTCCATGCACCCATATTGACACTCTTGACAGTTATCGTACATAACCTCCCTCAAAGAAATGTACGGAAAGGGGAAAAGTGCTAATGCTCAAAGAAGAGTCGAGGCGGAGAGGTGCCCCACTGATGAGAGGAAAAAAAGTAAAAAAGAGCTGGCAGCCTGGTACATAGCACGGCACTACTTTTTTTTCACCGCTATTTTTCGCTTGTCGACTTTTCGACTTTTCACTGCTTTTTAACTCACAAAGTGACGCAAACAGCTGGTTATATGCTGAGTGCTGACAAATGAAAATGAAATTACACTTCCAAAGTTGAGGTTATGTACGCTTAAAATGACACTTATGGCCTTGTTTACGCGAGGTTTAAAACTGGTGTTAAGATCCGTAACATCAATGTTATCGTCTGCATAAACACCTCTAAACGCAAGTTTCGCAACAGCTGTTAAGCTTAGCTAAATGTGATTTTAAATTGCATTTTAGTAAGCAAACAAGTGTTGGCAATCGCACGTAAACGCCCTTGCACATTACGACGCATGTGCAAACCAGAAATCGGTTGGATTTATAGCAGATTTATGGGTTGGGTTGGATGTTGGATGACCTGTGAGCACCAGTTTATTAAAATTGATAATTGATGATTAACCATCTTTTGTTATGATCTCCAGAAAATGTGGTTATGGTTAAATTTCGCTTTGACATTTCTTTGAAAGATGTCTCCCTGGTTAAGGGGCTGTCATTTTGGTCGGCGCGCGTAAACACTCTAACTAACCACTGTTGGAATATCTGCTAAGCCTCGCGTAAACAAGCTCCATGATAGCTAGGGTGCATGGAACACGAGCGTCATTACTTCGGGCGTTTGCCACTATAGTTCCCCATTACCAGGGCCGCGATTCTGCACTCGCCCACCGACAACTATCGGATCGGTAGCTAGGGTGAGAACCAATCAAATTTGCTCCTGCCTAGCTACCGACAGGCGAGTACAGAATCGCAGCCCAGCTTTGTTGTTCGCAACGTAGGTTACATTAGTTTTCAGGTAAGAGGGAGGCTGATTTTGTTCTGAAAACATGCAGTCTACGTGAGGTTTAAAACTGGTGCTAAGGTCCGTAACATCAATGTTATCGTCCGCATAAACACTTCTAAACGCAAGTTTCGCAACAGCTGTTAAGCTTAGCTAGATGTGATTTTAAATTGCATTTAGTAAGCAAACAAGTGTTGGCAATCGCACGTAAACGCCCATGCCCATCCGCAGTACACTGATGTAGCGAATGTTGCCTAAAATCGTGGTTTTTAGGCAACTTTCACTACAGAAGTGTACTGCGGAATGTATTGTACTGCCAGGGACTTTTCTCACACGATTCAAGAATAGCGGCCTAGGTTAAGGGGCTGTCGGCTGTCATTTTGGTCGGCGCGCGTAAACACTCCTAACTAACCACTGTTAAAATCTCTGCTACGGTTCACTTCGAAGCAAATTGATTTCCGACGTGTTCCATTCCCAGATCTGATTTCGGGGGTTATTCAGATTTGCGTCACTTTTGATGCAAACTCTCAATTTCGAGTTCTCTTCTGGATCAATTTCGAAGACCTATTCTTGTACCCTGAAGCGTTAACTTCAACATGAGCATATAGATTATAAAAATTGGTCAGCAATACCTAAGGGAAAAAGTTATGACCAAAAAGAAAAAAAAACAAAAAGTTATTTTTTCAGAATCACCCTGTAGTTGAGAAAGATAATCGGAGAATTGAAAAGCCGTTTCAAGATATGGTTGTACCCAACCTCCCTGGAGCAGGTGATGAAAATATTTAGAAACATATGTTTTTTGGAATTGGGAGTTAGGTAGGTACTTGATACCTTATTAACTTTTCAGTTTTTGCAGGGTTTTACACGACGCCCTGTATGACCAAACAAAGAAGATCTGAACCGAGATCTGAACTTATAATTCTGTATCCACCCCGCCTGTGATAGACAAAGAGCGCAGGTATTTGGGAGAGGAAAAAACTCTCGAATTAGTTCTATTTTTTCAGGAGCTAGGGTACTTTGAACTTCATTAAACGTTTTGGGTGGGCCACTTCAATTGTTGAGTAGTTTAGTTACAGGGCTGAATATTTCAAGCTAGCGGCTCTAGAGTTGAACGTAGGTACTTTAGTATTTTTCATGTGAGCACTTGAGGACGGCCCCGTGGCGCAGGCGGTTCTGTGACTGCCTGCGGTGCGGAAGTCCCGGGTTCGATTCCCGGTGGAAAGTCTGGGTGTTGTGTTGTCCAAAATGGCACTCTATGTAAACAATTGTGAAATGAATAAACGGGCAAAACTCCTATATGGCAAAAAGCCGATAAGGAGAAGAACTTTTTTTTTAAGTTAGCAACTTACGCCAGTCATTTACGGCATCGAAAAGCCAATCATCGCGTCGGATTGTGTTATGTTGCCATGGTGACCGGACTTAAGCTACATTCCCTACATTTGCGCGGGCGGATCTCCGACTTGAAATCTAGCCCTTTTTTAGTGAGTAAAATCTCACGAGCCTCGTAATAACACGTAAGTACATAATTATTATGTGTGTGTCTTATGAGTGCTTTTGTAATGTAGGTAGGTACTCATAAGTAAGTCGTACCTACCACACCAGAATGAATGGTCGTTGCTGCGAAGTAATTAGGTAAAACCTACCTAGGTACCTACTGCGCGGACTGGTTTTTTCGTGATTTTTCGGTCTAAAAAAACGGATAGCTTTTTTCGTGTTTTGTGATTTTTCGATAATTACACGAGTGAAATGAAATCGGAAAATCATTGAAAAATCGATTTATATTTGCAGAAACGCACTACAGAGTACAGATGTCGCCCCCGACGCGCCGTTTGCGTCTTCATTGACATATCGCGGACATTTGAGTTGAGAAACTTGAAAGTTGAGGTTATATGTCACAGAACACAGCTGATGAAACTGTAAATGTTTACTTTTTCTGCAAAAACAGCATTACTCCTCTGAAATGGAAGAAGAAGATCCCCCCGCGCCTGCAGCAGGTTTGTTCTATTGTTACGCACCTACGTTTCGTTGCTGGTGCTATTTAAAAATTGTAGTTGCAGATTTATACTTCTTAATCCACAAATTCCTTTCTGGGGGTCCCCTTGCCAAAACACTCCAGGTTTGTGTCTCATTACATGCTGCACGTTCACCCCGATCTAATGCCACTCTGATTTCAGGTGTTCCAAGAGGAACTTGAAAAGAACAAAGTGAGTCAACAACAATGGATTCCTTTTGCAAGAAAAACCACAAATGTTTTGATTTCTCCTTGGTGTGGCAAATTGTAATGTGTTGTTTGTTACAGATTCTACCTCAGCGCACAGATTGGGTTGGTGGCACACATGAAAGTACCATTGAGCACTTGGTAAGTTTCATCTGGGTCAGGTTTCGGCAGAGGTGTTGAACGAGAAAGAGTTTTCAGGAACATCAATTTCCACACATTCGTCCTGATTATCTGTTGGAGCTCTGCAAACGTGCAAGCACATCTGAAAAGTCCTCCAGCAGCGATGTCAATCCACTACTTTCTTTGAAAAATAGTGAAAGTAAAAGTAATGATTATAATTACAAACAGTTGCTGGGTTTTGTAAGACGCCGGCATTTGAATGCTGTACGTGACATTAATGCATCACGTAGCATGGGTAAGGAATTCTATAGTATTCAGGCGCACGGAATTGAATTTTTGTATAATTCTAGTGAATATGCTTCGCGGAAGGGAGATATCCGGACCATTGTCACGCCGTTGGTTGGTGGCTCCCAAACTGTATAACTCTATGCAATTCCAGCGCCGAACGTTGGGCCACCTTTCGTCTGTCTACTGCCTCCTCTTTGATCATTCCGGAAAATACATAATCACAGGCGCCGATGATTTGTTGATTAAGATATGGTCATCGAGGACTGGACGGTTGATAGCAACTCTCCGTGGAGCTTCGTCAGAAATAACTGACATAACAATAAACATACAAAACTCTTTGTTAGCTGCCGGCTCTATTGATCGGGTGTTGCGTGTGTGGGATCTGCAAACTGGAGTGCCTGTGGCATTCCTGACCGGCCACACTGGCATGATAACGTCTGTGAATTTCTGCCCGTCTCCGTCTTGGAATTTCCAGTATCTGATAACCACGAGCACGGACGGTTCGGTCGCTTTTTGGACCTACAGCTACGACAAATCGGGGAAATTAGATTTCAGGACGAAGCCCACCGTCTACCAGGAGAAGCTGAGACCCGGCCAGGCTCAAATGATTTGCTCGTCGTTCAGTCCTGGGGGGACATTTTTGGCCACCGGCTCGGCCGATCATCACGTCAGGGTGTACTACATGAAAGGGGACGAGGGCCCGCATCGCATCCTTGAAACCGAAATCCACACTGACAGGGTTGACTCGATACAGTGGGCACATTCGGGGCTGCGTTTCATGTCGGGCAGCAAAGATGGAAATGCGATAATATGGAGTTTCGAAAGCCAGCAATGGAAGACGTTGGTTTTCAACATGTCAACTAAGCTTTCAACGTAAGTGGTTGACTGTAAAAATATTGGGAGTTTGTGCAGAACCCTCACTTAACATTGTATCAGTTGTGTCACGGCACTAAGCAACAATAGCTTTTTTTACTTAAAAAAAAGAGAACCTCAACGGCCCTAACATGAGTTTAGACCAATAACAGGGCGCGTCTTGGCGAACTTCCTTGATGATGTTAGCAAAAAGTGCACATTTATGTTTCTAGTGGAAAACGTTCAAAGATAGGCTTACTGTACTCTGGTCCACTAACAATTAGGGCAATCGCAGCGTAGTGCATTATTCATTTTTTAGCGCACTTCTCCAGAAGGGAAGGCGCTTTTGTCCTCGCTCTGTCCGTCCGTCCGTCCGTCCGTCCGTCCGTCATGACATCTAGTCCTAGACGAAAAAAAATTTGCGATTTTTTTTTTATTTCAATAGATAACTAGCTCATGACCTTATCCCGATTTAAGAAAAATCTCGACAAAATAGTGATAAACAATTACAATGGTAACAATGTAGTGTGGCGCGGCATCGTCGATGAATGCTGCATTTCAGAAGCCGGCCGTATCTTAAAACTTAGGACAAATACTCTTTCTTATCAAATTACAATGAGTTATATTCAGAGGACAATTTGAACTACATTTTAACAAAAATTCCACATCGATACGACCCACGGGTCAGTAGTTACGAATTTTTGAAAATGACCTCGAAGCTGCGACTTGGTGGCAAAAGATATTCGCTGTTTGCTGGCGCTTGGAATCTTCTCCGAACGAGACGGAATGATTGACAAGAAAGATTTCAACTCAGATAAGTAACTCATGGTCTTGGTACACGAACCAAGAAAAAGCTTGCCGAAATTACGATAAACAATTACAATAATAACATTTGAATGTGCGGCGGCGTCGCGGATCAATTGCTGAATTTCACATTTGAATGTAAGAAATTAGGACATGCGGAGAAGTACATGTTCTCATGGAAATACATTACTACATGTGCGGGATTATATTTAGAAAATAATATGAACTTTCTTTTGACAAAAACTACACTTCGATACGACCCCCGGGTCATAAGTTACGAATTTTCGAAAAGTGCCGGAAACTGTAATGTTTCTTTGAATATCAGAAATAAGATCACTGGTTTCTAGGAAACTTATAAGTTTTTAGCGCACTTTAGCGAAAAATTGGAGAACGGTGCTCTTAGCTTCACTTTGTCCGTCCGTCCATCCGTCTGTCCGTACCCGGGATAACTCCTCAGGAACAAGAAATATCGATGTGGTGTAAACGCTGATCAGTAGTACTTCGTCAATGTCCTAGATGTCCCCCTTAAAATAAAAATTGACCTGTTCCGGCGTTTTTCTTGAAAAAAATTTGGCGGGAGAAAGAAGGGGAATGAGAAATCTGGGGTGGGAAGTATGAAAATGAACACCATGTATATACATATGATCTTATTCAAATATCAAATTATATATCTTAGCTCAGAAGAAAAAGCTGCATCATTTCCAATATTTAGATACAAGGTGTCAAAAAAATTTGGAAGTTTTTTCAAACACCCTGTTTACTATCATAAGATATAGAAAAATTGGATTCCAAATTTGAATTCTACGTGAAAAATGGTTGGAAAAAATTTCTTTCCCTACAAAATTCCAACGGGAAAAATTCTGACAAGGGGGGGAATTTCGGTGAATCACCCTGTACAAGTGCGCAGCTCTGGACATTTCCAGAATCTACGCGTGGCTTGGCGAATAAAGTTTACGTGACGATTTCAACGGCCAAGTAAGGCACATCCCTGCATTTGGCGGAGGTGCCAACGTTCCAGAACACGCGAATTGCACGCGAAAGGTGTAAGATTATTCCGGAGTCGCCTTGAAACCGTATGCCGGGTCAATATGGAATTTTCTGGAGGACCGATGAAAGACTTCGAGAACACTAGTCGGAGGTA
Organism: Anaspis maculata; assembly: GCA_949128115.1. Taxonomy (NCBI): domain Eukaryota; kingdom Metazoa; phylum Arthropoda; class Insecta; order Coleoptera; family Scraptiidae; genus Anaspis; species Anaspis maculata. The sequence goes on from OX421962.1 coordinate 77,860,699, forward strand.
TAAATAAGTACCATGGATCGGCCACACAGAGTATTGAATTGGAGGTGATCGAGAGCGATAGAAAGCGAGTATTTATCAGCGATATTCACAAGTAAATAATCCACGTTTACCATCACGTACATCACTTCAGCGCATACATGAGAACGCATACCTGCAGAGCGCGGTAATTTCAATTTGGACGCACGAAGTGTCACTGTCAATGGCAACTGTCAATCAATAATCGAAATGTAAACAAACAACAAACATAACCTTCTCCTAACCATTCAACATTTGATATTGTTCAGAATGAAATGTTACGTGCCGTATAGCAGAAAGACGCAGAAAAGATTCAGGTGATACGATCGTATCGAAACACAACGAGCTGCAAGGCGATCGACGAAACAAGAGCGTTATTTGGTTAGGTCTGTCGAAACGTCAAATCGACGTCAAGCGCTGTCAGCTGAAATTTGCGTGACATTGCACACGCACACCGTATTACAGTGTTGTCAACTTGTTGTCGTGATATAGATATGGCAACGTCCTACTTTCACAGGTATGCGCAGAAGCCTTTCGGGAAACGTGGATTGTTGGCGTGTATTTATTGTAGTACACAGTAATAAACAGTGCGTGTTTTAAAACAATCTTTTCAATTATTATAAACGAATCTAAACGCGAAATACGTAACAGTACATATGTCCAGGATGTCAAGTTGACTTTTGGTTTTTTGTTACTTTGCCGCCATCTTTGATCCGCCATTTTGAATTTTTTTTAAAGTGATCCGATTGGAATGAAATTTGCAGGCAATGTAAACCACATGAAGATACATCCAATTTTCGACAATTGATGCTCTGCCGCCGTCCTGTATTCTCCATATTGAACATGTTTTGAAGTGATAGAACTAGGAGAATTATGTCTCAACGAAAAAAGATATCGATGTGGTACAAACCAGTGTATCAGTATGGTATACAGTGCGCGTCAAAAGTTTGTAATAATGGATTTTTCTTATTCCCTGTTAGGAATATCGTAAAACGCTTGGAAAGGTCGAAATGATTTCTCCCAAAGTAACATTTTTCAGTAATTTTTATTTTTCCACCCCTTTCCCCTTTTAATGCACCAGTGGCGTACCAGACGACTGCGAAGGGGCCGAGGCGCAATTTTTGACAAAGTCTTATGGTAAACCATGACTAACACCTTTTTTGACATATTTGATATCATTTCTAACTAAATCGCACTCTCTGATTCCAAAAATAAGTATACAATTTTGATAGCGACGTGTTTAAACCGGTTTCACCAGAAAAAAACCATGATTTCCTCACCCTCAAATTTGATGTTTTGTAGCTCCAGTTCTATCAGTGTCCAATGTATTCCCAAACATGATTTTGATTTGGACAGTTAGTTTGGACTATTTCACACACATATATCATTTTCTCATTTCTTTTCCCGTTTTTACAAAGTCACGGAGTTATTTTGTTTCTTGAGATGTACCATATGTCAAAGCTTGACTTGATGAAACGTGCTATTTCACAGGAAAAATTAGGCTACGACCAGAATGTAGCTTTTATTTGGTTCTTTATTCATTTCAAGCCATGAAAATAGTTTCCTCTATCGAACAAAACTGAAAAAACTGAAATCGAAGCCGTATTTTAGTCATGACATAATTTTTCCTTCGACAATGCGAGCTTTCGAAATTAAATTTCTACATGATGCACGTTTTGGAACAAAGTTACCGCGTGACTTTGTAGCAGCGATAGAAACTGCTAGTTATGGAATTAATCCATTAAATAGTTCAATTGAACGATCTATGTCAAAATTGTGATCATGGCTGTTTTGAACCACGATGGAAGTGGAGCTACAAAACGACAAATTTATAGATCGAAACTTCGCGTTTCTTTGCTAAATTTATTCCGCATTCTCGGAAGAAAAATGATGTCATGACTAAAATACGGCTCAAATTTTTGTTTCCCTCATTTTGTTTGATAGAGAAAACTATGTTCATGCCATAAAATGATTAAAGTATCAATTCAAAGCTACATTCTGATCGTAGCCTAATTTTTCTTGTGAAATAGCACGTTTCGTCAAATCAAGCTTTGGCATGATACATCTCAAGAAACAAAATCACTCCGTGACTTTTTAAAAACAGGAAAAAAAATCAGCGAATGATATTTGTGTGTAAAATAGCTCAAACTAACTGTTCAAATCAAAATCATAGTTAGAAATACATTGGACACTGGTGGAACTAGAGCTACAAAGCGTCAAATTTTAGGGGAAAAAATCATGTTTCTTTCTGATATAACTGGTTTGAACACGTCTCTATCAGAATTTCACACCTACTTGTGGAATCGGAATGTACGATTTGATAAGAAATGATACCAAACATATCAAAAAAGCTGTTAGTCACGGTTTACCATACGACTTCATGAAAAATCGCACCTCGGCCACTTTGCAGCCGTTTGGTACGCCACTGGTACGTTACACTTTCTGGTAACCATTGCATTGGGTTCCTCAACCTTGAAAATATGAAGTCCAATGGAAAAATCACCAAAAAAATACCAACTTAGAAAATGGTAACTTCTTGTACCTTCGACCTCCCACAGAAAAAATTCCAAGCCTCGGACAGATAGGGACTTTGAGTATGTTGTTCCCCATCAAATTCTGAAGGGATCGTCAAATTTTCAGATTTTCCTTAATTTATTCCGGGTTTCATCAAAATTTTGCATTTCTTTCCTGGGCTATTATTTCGTCCCGAATCCTCTTTTTCAACTGGTCGATGCTATTTGACCAAGTGAAAAAAAAAACTTCTTTTTGATGTAACCCCATCAGAAAAAGTCTAACGGGGTCAGATCTGGGGACCGAGCCGGCCATCCAATAAAGCCTCACCGGCCGATCCACCTGAGTTACAGGTTCAGCATCAGGATATTTTTCATTAAAATATGTAATTGCAAACTTCTTCATGGGTGCGTGTTTTGTCTCCACACAACCCCTAATTTAATTATCAGAATCTCAACCATTTTGAATTTGGTTATCAGCAGTAAATAACAGTAAAAAAAAAACTAATTCGAATCAAATTCAGATACGTCTGCCAATTTGCACTATTTGCATTATTCACTCTAAGCAAGTAGACACTAGGCGTCACAATTGGAACACGCGCTCTCACAGCATCGAAGACATCCAGATGGTCTGAAACGGTTTTTGTGAGCTTCAGAATCGACACTAGTATCTTTCTTCCAATAAAATAGTGGAGGTGTGTTGCAAAACACACGCGCACACACACTCCTACTTAAGACGCACTTCGACGTCGATGAGACATTGTATTTGTGCAGAATGCTAGCTTAGAGATGAGATAGACCTTAGCATTGCCTGTTAACCAGTAAAATAACTAAGCCTCCGGCATTGAAGCTTGTAACCGTAATTGTTTTCCTATAGGTCTCAAAAAGAACAGGAGCAACAAGAACAAAAAAAAATCAAAGTGACCATGGTCGCTTGGGATTTGGCCGACAAATACGCCGTCACTGCCGTCAGCGACTACACTCTCAAAGTGTGGGACAGTCACACCGGTCAATTGTATAAAGTGCTCACTGGCCACTTGGACGAAGTCTACGTTCTGGAGACCCACCCTCATGACGCCAATGTGATATTATCAGCCGGTCACGATGGTCAAATTTTCGTTTGGGACATTTCAACAGGCGACGTCCTGACCAAGTACTTGAACACCATTGAACATCAAGGAGACGGTGCAATATTCGACGTCAAATGGTCACCAGATGGCAACACCATCGCGGCCTCGGATTCCTACGGACATCTTTTAATTTTCGGCTTCGGAAAAGGCTGCAAAATGTTTGATCAGGTAATGATGCATCGTAGTTTTAAGTAAAAGCGGATCTTGACTCTTTGATTTTTTATAGCTTCCCAGAGAGCTGTTCTTCCACACGGATTATCGACCATTAGTGCGGGACCAAAACAACCACGTTTTAGATGAACAAACTCAGATTCCACCTCACCTCATGCCGCCTCCATTCCTCGTAGACGTCGACGGCAATCCATATCCACCGATGATTCAACGCTTAGTTCCTGGACGGGAGAATTGCAGAACCGAACAACTTGTGCCCAGCGTGGTCTTGGGGAACGAGGGTACACAAGAAGTTATCCAAGTCATCCCCGAACTATTGGTCGACAACAGAGTTGTGGATCAAGAGGAAGAGGACAGAAACAATGCCAACGTGGTATTCTCACAGCGGCCGAACGCCCGCAGGATCCGCGATATGCATGGCGTCAGGCAAAGTACCGGTGACTGGGAGTGCGATCCGAACATGAAATGGAAAAAGCGCATTTTGGTGGCACCTCTCAAAGGCAACGCCAAAAAAAGGGTGAACGACTCGGTGACCGCCATGGAAGAAGCCGAAATGGTCGAGTACCGCCGGCAGTTGTGTCAAAGGCCCCACATGATCAGCACCAGCTCCAAGATCAACCACAACGAACCGAAAAATAATGACAGGAAAAAGAAGAAGAACGGAACTTACCAGACTAGGTACAGGAATAGTTTGAGGTATCAAATGGTGATCGTGTCCGAGGAAAGCGAAGCCGAGACTGAGAATTCCGAGTCGACGGGGCACTCTGACTGGGCCGCAGAGGACGAAGAACGGCCCAGAACTCGAAGCCGGAGAAGAAGGGTGAGTTACAACTCTGAAAGTGACAACGCGAGGGATAGTGGCGATAGTGGTGAAGAGGAAGAAGGGGAGGAGGAAGAGGACAGCGACGAGGAAGGAGATAACTCACGAAACTCTCGGACTTCGCGGGCCTCGAGAGGAAGCGCCAGAGAAGCTGCAAAGAATGCAAGGGAAGCCGCCAAGGAAGCTGCGAGAAATTCGAGAGAAGCCGCCAAAGAAGCTGCGAGAAATTCAAGGGAAGCGGCCAGAGAGCAGCGGAAGAGACCCGAACGGCCTCCTGCTAGGGTAAGTTCATGTTTGTTCTTGTTAAGGTCTTCGCTTCTTTGATATAGTCACCAGTTCCTATTGTTCAATTATAAAAATATTCTACGCCTTTACTCTCGATTAAACGTAGAAAATCAGTCCCGCTTCTTCAATTTACTAGGTGTATTATACCTGAGTGTTGATCCTAATAAAGTATATGTACGTAGGAAACGGGGGTGAAGGTAAACAACATCGCAAAGGACGTCAAGTCTGTTCCAGAGGCTTACAAAACAAACGAGTGGCTGACGGAAGTCAGGCCGAGGAAGACTCCGTATTTTCCCCAAGTCGGGGATGAGGTTGTGTACTTCCCGCAAGGTCACCATCTGTATATAGACGCAGTTCGTGTCAAGAAAACCTATGAGATTAACACCAAAAGTTTACCTTGGACCAAACTACAGTTGAAGGTAAAGTTTAACGACGTTCTTCCGTTCTTTGTTCATTTTGCTGGATGATGCGGATCATACTCTTAATATTTGAAAGCCTAGTGAAAATTGTACACTAGGTATTTATTATGTAATGTGTTCTTTTTGGATGTTCTCTTAATTAGCACACTGTAGGTATATACCGCACTAGAGATTCGAAAATGATTTTAAATATGCTTGAGTGTCCGCGCGCCGTCGTTCTAGGCGATGAAGCGCAGCAGTTTAATTCACTTTTTAGTTTTTTGTTTTATAGCGATGTCAATAATAACCAAGCGGCGTTTTTTCAGGACCACGAATTCGCCAAAGTTGTCGACATTCAGTATGAAATTAAGCCTCCCCGCGTTTGCAACTTGAAAATGGCCCTTCAGGATGAAGATGGTCGATTAAATGGGAGAAACGTCATCGTCAAGTACCACGACATGCCCGACGTGCTCGACTTTTTTGTTCTCCGACAGTACTTCGAAGCTGGAATGTCCAGGAGTTGGACAGAAGGAGACAAGTGAGCTTTTTTGTCTAGGTCAAATATTGGTTCAACTTTGATTAATGTTTCATAATTCATTAGGTTTCGTTGTATGATCGATGACGGTTGGTGGATAGGGGAAATAGTCGCGAAAAATAATGCCAGTGAAGATTTCCAAAATTCACCGTTCTTGTGTTACGAAATTAAATGGGATAACGGAGAACTCGAGCGGATGAGTCCTTGGGACATGGAACCACTCGACGAGAACAGTACGAACCATTTTCAATTATTATGTTGATTCTACGAAAATGCCGCATTTTTTCATTTATAGGGATCCCTGAAAATCTCGGTGAAGCACTTCCTGTGCTCGAAGGGGAATTGCAAAACATCCTGTACCAACCCGGCCAGAATGATTGGCCGAACGACGATCGAGACTCCGCCTCTGACAACATTGTAGCCGGTCTGTCGAAAGTTATGGAATTGGCCATAGCTGAACCCTTCCTCGTCCCCGTCGATCTGAACGTTTACCCCACATACGCGATGATTATACAGTACCCCGTGGATTTGTCGACAATCAAGGCCAGGTTCGAAAACCGCTTTTATAGACGTATCACTGCCGCCCAGTTCGACGTAAGACATTTAGCAATGAACGCCGAAAAGTTCAACGAGAAACACAGCGTGATAGTGAAACACGCGCGGATTTTGACAGATCTTTGCCTCAGAATCATCAAGTAAGATCCTCTTCTCTACGCCAATGTTCGCATATTAAAGACATTTTTACAGGCAATGTTCAATGCAAATTGATGTTTCTGCCGTCTACCATCAGTTAGTTGACGCGTACGATGATTCTTCTGAAGGTGAAATGAACGGAGACGTCGCAACTCCATCCGGCAGCAGGAAATTGAGATCATTGCCGACACGCTATTTGCGCCGAGCTGGTGAATGGAAAAAAGAGGCTAGGAAGCTTTTCAACGCCGTTTGGGAAGGTGAAGACTCTGATCCTTTCAAGACACCAGTTGATCGAATGAAATATCCAGGTGAGTCTGGTCATGAGTTGTAAACTCAATATGAAGTTAATCCCGCGAGTTTTAGATTATTACCAAATAATTACGAATCCAATGGATTTGAGCACCGTGAAGGACAAGCTGGTGAATAATGGCTACAAAACCCCGGTCGAATTTCATGAAGACATGAAGCTGATATTTTCAAATTCTAGGATTTACAATACCAATGAGAGATCTCGGGTAAGTGGCAGCAACATTATACATTTGCCCAACCAAAAGAGGTTTTGTGCATTGACCAGTTATCGCTGTTGCCCCACTGTTCGGTTCTTAGCGCACATTTCCTGTATTTGGGCTTCAGGCCTGTTGGAAATAAACCTCTAATCTAATCTAATCTAATCTAAATTTTACTCAATTCAGAAGCTATATTATTTAGATCTTTTCAATTTTAGATATACGTTATGACTGTGCGTCTCGCTGGCATGTTTGAAGAGCACGTCGCCAAGATCATCCGAAATTGGAAGACGGCAAAAAGGCGCAATACTGAAACCGAATCCCCCACGGCTGCGAACGAATCGTCTTCATCCAGCAGCGATTCAGAAGACGGCAGTTTGGACGTAGAAAACGGCAGTCCGTTCAAACCTGATAGTGAAAGCGACAGCGACGACGACAAGCCGCTGAGAAAGTTGCAGAATCAAAGGATACCGAAACTGCCATCGGATTATTCGACGTCGTCCACTTCGTCGTCGACAACCGCTTTCAAAAAACTTCGTGCCAAAGCCACCAGAAAGGGACCAGTCACCGACAGCGAAGGCGTCGATGACGACGACAACGACAGCAATTACGAACCGAGCAGGAAACGGAACCGCGCCACCACGTCGTCTTCGGAGGAAGTGGACAATTCCAGCAACAACAGCGACGAAGAGCCGCTGAGTTCACACAGGGTCAACGGAAGACAAGTGAATGGACGTGCGGTGGTCAAGAAGCAAAAAACAGAAGCGAGTACGAGCAGCAGAAGCAGGCGGAGGATTTCCTCAGATGAGAGTGATGAGGAAGACGATGACGATTCTGATGACAGTGACAGGCGACGGCAGAATGGGCGTTATTTTTCGACCGTGAGCAGCAGAGGACGCGTCAGGAAGCTGACCCCGAGGGCTAAAGCGCTGTTAACGCGAAAATGACGATGTCTTTTTAGCCCTCTTTATGAATAATTTTCATGATGGATGTTTATATTTTAATGATTATGATTTTAGTTATTAGTAGTTGTTTAAATTTTTATATTTGACGTTTTATTTCATGGGAGAGGGAGGCGAGGTCATCCTGAACCTTACCTGCAGTAGCGGACGTGAAGCTTAGTTCCTGGTTACCTTCAGGTCGTCAGTAGCGCATTTCGCGCTAGATTCAACTCCTTTATCACCATTGTTGCACGTGGCAGTATCATGGGACTACATGGGGGCCAACAGAAAAGGGTCTAAGAGATCAAAGCACGGAGTTGATGGTTAGGTATCAAAGGCTCCACATTACATGTCACTTGAAATGTGTATAAATAATCCAAATGGTTAAGAGCACTGGTAACCAACCACAGCATCTATCCAGATTAAGATAAGGTTGCAGAAGACTTGGTTATTTTTAAGCGATTTATAGTCACGTAGCTTCTTTTGTCTTTACGAAATTCGATTAGCCCAAAACCTAAATCTTCTTTGTTCACGAAGCGACTGCTTTTGCCGAGCTTTTGCACTTTTGTAGACTTTTGAAGAACTGTCTCTAGGCAAAAAGTAAAAAAACTGGCAAAAAAAATGTATGTAGACTGACCACAGAGAGTGTGAGCCATTCATAGCATATTTTTTGAGCCATTTGAAACATAAATGAACTTGCGGTCCCAAGGCAGCCTCATAAGTCATAAATTCAAGTGAGAACCATATTTTGTGGATGTGATTTCCGGAAATCATGCCTGGTGGTGTAAAATACGATTCTCTATTTCGTGGTGTTCATTTCCTGTGGAAATTTAAATTTACCTTCTGGAATGTTTCGTCCTGGTTCGACAGGTGAGATTTCTCAGTAGCATCAAGGAACTCCACAATCCAAGTGGCACATTTTCGTTATTTCCAACTGGTTTGTTATTGAGTCAATTTAAATAAGTGTTTTTTCAATTTTAACGGATAGTAATATTCATGTAAGTACCTACCTATCTTATGGTGACCTAAACACTAAATACGAAGTAGTATCCTTAAATGCTCGCCTGAAATGGTTACTTTTTCCTAACAAATGTTGGAATAAGTATTTATTTTTCGCACGTAACTGCGGTTAACTGAATGACGTGAAGCGAAGTTCACTCTCGCATTGAGTGCGGAAAAGATACTTTCCTCAATATAAGAGTTAATAACAAAATTCGTAAAATAAGCGGACGGAAACTAACATATGGATACAAAATAAAACATCTAAAAGTTCAATAGAAAAAAGCAAACAGTTAATCAGTTATTAACATCAATTTTTTGTCGTAGCGCTGCACAGTGAGGCAACGGAGGGTGAAATGTTGAATCAAAATAAAAAATGAAATTTCAGATTCACGTATTATTATTGGTTATTTCTCAAGATCAAATACTAGAGCACAATGTCCCATATAAATCAATTCCGAATCCTATATCCGTTTCTGTTGGCAAATTTTTAAAAAAAGTTGTATTCCACTGAATCTGGATATTGATTTTTTGCGCGTCAGAAAATTAAGGTACTTTCGTCCCCTGTATTCCGTCAAGACGTGAAGATATAATTTGGTTTCATCATGAATCTTGTACCTCAAAGTAAGCACTATATACTTTTGATAGTTTCTATTGAAATTCAGGCACGGTGCTTCAGCTATAATTCGTCAAAATATTCAATGCAAAAATGACACCAAGACTTATTATTTATTGACAAATACTGAGATTTTTATATATCGTCACAGAAGGACTCTTTGTTGATTGAGCCGAAGAAAAAAATTTTGCTCAAGTTGGCTCATTTTTTGAAAAATAATTTTTTTGTAATCATCCTTCTCAAACAATTTTTCCAGTGTTTCTATTTTTATTTCAATAGAATCGGCTTCGAATGATCTGGTTTCATCTCGAATAGATTTGTATGATTTAATAGAGAGTCAAGACTTAAAAAGCTGGCGGATCTATATTTAGTTTTTTAGCAAACTTATTTTTTTTGAAAAAAAAAACTAAAAATTGCATCAGTTGCCCTATATCAGGATTGAGTTATCTTTGAAAATGACGATCACGTTTCTTTATTATCACCATCGTCATCATGGATTATAATCAGGCTGATTGGCAAATTTTGATTTTTTGAAAATTTTTATTTTGGTTTTTCAATTCAATTTTCAAAGTAAAAATCACAAAACTTGATAAACACAACTCAAGGGGAAAATATTTCCATTTTTGATGTTTTTAACACACATTCTACATTCTCGAACCAAAAATCTGTTCTGAATTTATTCCAGTTTTTTAGTGATTTGCCTCACTGTGCGCTGGCGAGATTTCGCTGGCAACAATTCTCTCTTCCAATGCATTCGACAGCATGCGCCTAGGTTCTAGACTGCTCGAAATAACCTGGAAACCCCAACGTGCGAGTAGAACACATTTGCACAAATGGCGAAGGCGCAGACTTTCCAGATCATGTCCGGATCTTTTCAAAAGTCACCGCGAATCTATTTGCTGCGGTCAATGTCGAATTTGTCAGAGAACCGGCAGAATGTTCCCAAAGATAACAGTCGCGGAGAGTATATACCTAAGCACCGATGAGCCGACCGACACCAGTTTTAAATTCAAATCGACAACAGCTAGTAATCGGGGAAGTTGAGCTAGCGATATCCAAGTACGGAATGACTGAAGTTTATTTAGTACGACAGTACGGTACTCCGTACTATTGATAGTTTGTGGTTAAACAAAAACAAAACTTAGGCACCTGTGACAGGGAGGGCTGATAGGTTGTCGTCTGGTGGCCAGTGAAAAGATGAAATAAACACATTTGAATTTGGTTTTCCACCATGTTTCCACCGCATAAAACACAGTGAGTAAAGTGACACCAGAAACAATAAGGTAACCATACCTACAAAATGAGTTATTATTGATAGTCATTTTCCCAGATTTTTCCTTCTTTGGGTTGTGTTGTTATTGATGGTCAGAAACGAAACGTCGTGTGTCAATACCATAACCTCAATGAACTCTCGTTATGCATGACGTCACGTCCTGCATTCGGCATCGGCATGCTCACTCTTTTTATTCATATATTCCACTCTTTTCACTCCACTCTAAAAGCGTTCGGTTCGGTCGGACGTTTGGAGTGACAGAGATGTTTTACCCTGTGCCGTTCGGGTGGGACAGAGTAGAGTGGAGTAGAGTAAAAAGAGTTACTCTGAAAGTCCCACCTCGTGAAGGTAGTACTTATAGAGTGAACATGCGCAACACGCATTTCTTTTCAAATGTCACTGTCAATTGTCAATACACAACACCAACAATTTAATCTTTACCAGTGATCATCAGCTGTTTTTACTTACAACAAATTTTGGCTGACTAGAAACTAGAAAAATGCTGAATATCTAACGTAAACGACAAAACAGTATATGCCGATCACGTTTTAAATTCAGTAGAAATTAAAACGCGGTTGGCCATGTTCCCTAGAGTGTAACGGACGCTGACAGACCAAGTTACGTGAAAACGGGCTTTTTGTGGCAAAGTCCAGTGAGGTTAGGAAATTTTGACATGAAATGCCAATTCTGGCGTCTCCTTGCATCATATTACGCTACAGTGTTGCCTTGGCTGTTATGACTGTTATCTTGTCAGAATGGCAGGTGAGTGACAGAGTGCCGAGCCGTTCTAGGTTTTAGACACTAGGCCTTCATTTCTGACCATACATTAGAACAGTTTTCTCAACCTAGTATATGATATGATGGTATATTATGATCTCGATTATGATTCACTATTTTATTCAAAAAAACTGTTCACCAGTCGCCCATTTAAACTGGAGAAAGTCTATCAAAATCAAGACGTCTTAAGCGTTCATATACAATCTTGCAACAGCGGTGTACTCGATTGACATTAGGTTTGTTCCATCAAAAATCCCAAACTAGTCACGGACGGTTTGCAAACTGTAAGCAATGCGCATGGCCCACTTCGGACCAGTTTCCGTCTGGCTGCTGCTCGTTGATGGAACAGCAAACCGTCAATCATGGCTAATGGCTAGGTACTTAATTTTCTATCGTTTGGCAGCTTGCAGCTGGAAATAAGCCGTGTATTTCATAAATTAAATGAATCAATAATGAAACCACCAATCTAACCCATATCATTTGTAAACATTGACCAGAGAAGGCTCGATGCCAAATAAATATATTCCGCTGCGCAAGCCCGGACGATAAGTTTCCGTAAAATCCGCAAACTTTTCTGACCGTCCCGAAACTAGTTTGATCCGATGGTGGAACAGCGGATCGTCAGTCGGGGGATCGTCCGAGATTTTGATGGAACGCCAAAATCGTAATGCGCATGCTGCTGACGTCCACGGACCGTCAGGGACTGTTGATGGAACAAACCTAATACGAATTCAAGGTCATCTGGGGAAATATTGATCCAACATTAAAAATTTGAGCATCCCCAAATATCGCAGAATTGCCAACTTGGCGTGCAAAAATTACCGTTCTAGTGCTGAATTTAAAAGCTGATCGGCATATAGCTACAACAACACACACCACAATTCACATTTGACGTGAATAAAAACTGAAAATATGACTGACAATAGTGACAATTGACAGTTGACTGATAGAGAGCACACGAGGTGGACTCCACTTCACTCTATAGGTCTGTTTCTTTGTCCTGCTCTAACTTAGGTACTCCGGAGCAGTGATTGCCTGGCAACGACCAATCAGACAGCTCTATTTTCTGCTCTAAAGCGGTTCAGAGTAAGTTAGAGCAGGACAAAGAAACAGACCTTATTCGTGACGTCATCCACTCTTGCTCCACCCCACTCCACTCTACTCTACTCCAGAGTGTGCATGCCGAACGTACTTGATAGAAAGCATCCATGGTAGAAAGAGAAACGAAAATTTGGAAACCCTCAATGGATTCAAAATTAAATTATTCGTTCACACAGTCCTACGGAAATCACGAACAAGAGGCTGCTACTATTACTTTAGTTGAAACATGTATTGCAAGCGGAGAGAAATTATACAATTAATGCTCAAAAAAGTATCCTTCCGTACCGCCACGGCGATTTCCAGTCGGTAGAATAGCCAAACAAAAGCTAACAAACTTCTGGTATGTGTGCGGAAAGTAATCCGGGCGGGAAATAACAGCTCTCGTAACAGCTTGTATTTTTATTGGTTGGTATAATGAAGTGAAGCTGCCATAAGTTTGTTTTAACCCGGCCGGTAGCGCGGCGGACTCCGTCTTTGGAAGCAATTCCAGGGATCGTGGGTTCGAATCCGGCCTGGGCCAGGTGAAAATTTTCATGCGCTCTTTAGTACCTTGGCGTGTACCACCGTGCAGTCACGTCAAGGGAAAAATTATGAAACGAGAAGGACACTGAAAAAAGGGTGCTAATAACCTCGCTGTTGATGCGTCCATAAAATGGTGGGTGGTGTGGGAATCACCCGGCGTCGCTCTTAGCCTACTAAGACGGCGCTAAGGAGGTACTGCCAGTGACTACACGGATACCCGCCCACCGCTAAAAAAAGGTAGTTTTCGTTTTTCTTATCCTTCCGGCTGGAAATCGCCGTAGTCCTTTGAGCGTTAATTGTACCATTATTCTCTCTGCTTGTGGCGTCGTGTTTCAACTACAATGATAATACATCTATTCCGTCGGGAAATTATGGACCGAGTGCGCACGCAATATAACTAGGTATATTCAAAATTGAGGTTAGCTAGTCTGAAGGGCACCGGCGCACGCAGCGGGTTCACGAGTTGATATCGCGGTAGCCATTCTCATTCACCTAAGACACTCGGGACGCTGGACAACTCGTATACTCCAGATTTGAGCTGATGGGTTTATATGAGAAGTGCTTCGGCTGGATAAACCAATCGAATTGCTTAAAATTCAAATTTGTCGAATTCGATTGGCTGCTGCAGTGGGCGCGCTTTCAATCTTGCTCGCATTGCGTCGCACTAGCATCACGTGATTCCTGTCCGCATCACCACTTGGCTACAAACGCGTGAATATTTTTCGAACTTGTCTATATAAAGACTTGCGCACGAGCAAGGGAGCCGCCTCTATGAGAAGGTCTATAGCCTTGTTCGTGATTTCCATAAACTTGTATAAAGAAGAATTGAATTTCAAATCAAATGATTATATCATGGAAGATTTCGTCATCCAAAGTGGAAGATTTTGTGAAAAACGATACGTTGGAGTAAGCGAAGGTTCTAGTTTAGAGCTGTTGCCAGCAGCGAAATCTCGCCAGCGCTACGACAAAGAATAGATGTTAATAACTGTTTGCTTTCTCCTATTGAAGCTTTCAATGTTTTATTTTGTATGCATGTTATGCTTTAATTCGTCCGCTTGTATGAAAAACTTTGTTCCTAACTCTTACGGAAAGCATCTTTTCCACACTTGAGGAAGAAAACCTATTTTGAATGTTGAGGGGCCTTCCCTATGCAATTATTCATTTCCCTGCTTTTACCTAAAATGAACAACGCGGAGTATACTATATGAGGATTACTGAAAGGTATAGATATCGATTGGAAATAACGTTTCATTTATGAAGTACCTACCTACCTATTTTATTTATCTATTGTTAGAGCACTTCCAATTATGTACGTAGATATACGTATATTGCGCGAACATACTGTTTGTTGGTGGCTTATAACTTTATTCCATCCACCATCAGTGATCAGTGTGAAATACCTATCTGTCAGCTGGCAGCTAAAGTCCCCAAAGAAGATACCTACTTAGGTGAGCTACTTGTGGAACATGAGAATTTTTCAATTTCCGACACTTCGAAAATGGTAGCTTCTTGAATCTTTGACCAAGTTTAAAGTTGAACTCGATCGCACTGACCTACCGCGCCTAAATTGCAAATTTATTTCACTTGGGTGAAGTTTGTTTGCATGTTTTTTTTTTCTCCATAAGCTGAGACCATCTGAATAAATAATCATATTGAATGAATATGTCCAAAGCTTGAGTCAAAAATTGAGGTTTTCATCTGGATTATAGCTATACTCATCTGAATCTAACACGGGTTGTGTGATCGTTCTGGATTTAAAACGGTTTGCTTGACTCAAGTCAGGATTTAACACGATCTGCTCAATCAAATCTTCCATTTGGATCGCGCAGATTGTGAAGCCACTAAAAGCGAAGTGGTTGGTGATGATGACAAACTTGGTGCTTTTCACATAGGAGCGAAATTTCTCGATGGCCCAGAGAGTACCCTCAAACCCCTTTTTTCCGTCGCACTAAACTTTCTCTTGCTCACTGTCAAGGACCAACTAATATAGCTGACTATATGCTCGAGGGGGTGGAGGATTGCGTGGAGTTGTTGAAGATTCAAGGGATTGGAGACGATTGGCGAAGGAGAGGCCAAACTCACCCAAGAGAATGTGTCCGTCACAGCATCTAGTCCTAGACGAAAAGGTTTTTGCGAAAAAATTTTACTCCATTGGGTAGCTCATGACCTTGTATCCCGAACCAAGAAAAATCTCGACGAAATAATAATAAACAATGACAATAATAACAATTTAGTGTGACGCGGCATCGCCGTTGAATGCTGCCTGATCTCGAAAGTTATCACATGTGAGAAAGTACCCGATCTTATCATTTTACCATAATACATATGCGGAGTTATATTTAGAGGATGATTTGAACTTTATTTTAATGAAAATTTCACATCGGTGCGAGGTGCAGGCCAACAGTTATTAATTTTTGAAAATGACTCCGAAACTATATACGGCTCGGCCGCAAATGATTTATTCGTTGCTTGCTGGTGCTTGATATCCTTTCCTCCGAACAAAACGAAATTCAATACAGAAAATATTTCAACTCGAATGGGTAGCTCATGGCCTTGGTACGCGAATCAAGAAAAATTTTGCCGAAATAATCATGAACAATTACAAAAATAACATTTTGGTGTAGGGCGGCTTCGCCGATCAAGTGCTGGCATTCGCGGTAAGATGTAGAAAGTTGCGATATGCAGGCAACTACAATTTCTTAATGAAATACATCACTGCATGTACGGCATTATACAGGGTGGCCCAACGAAAACAGAACAGAGGGGTTTTCGGGCATTTCACATCATTTTTTCGAAAAAAGCTCAGACAGGTCGATTTTTATATCGAGGGGGACATCTAAAACATACATTGGCAAATTTCTATCTTCAGCCCTCTCACCCCTACCCATCTCAACTTCAGAATTTCAAATGACACTATCTACTTTGCAATACATCAAATCAAAGAGAATCAAATTGTTTTTCTGAAAAAATATTTTCAAAATTTTCAACCCCACCCCCCATTTTCCTCAATTTCTCTGACTGTCCCATTTTATATCCTCGACCCCTCAATTCTCTTCAATTAATTCGGCGTCATCCTAAATAGCATCTAAGGAGAACATTTTCGGTGGAGAAAAGTGTCACCCAAATTCACCCCTCTCCTCTCCCCCACCCCAATTTCAAAACTTAACAGACACCACCTATTTGTGATACATCGAATAAAAGTAAATTGATTTCTTTTTCTGAAAACAATTTTTTTTCAATTTTCAACCCCTTCCCCGATGAATTGAACATTCGGAGTATTTTAGGGGGGAAGGGGGCTCTTAAAAATTCTGAAAATATTTTATTCAGGAAGAGAATTCAATTCCCTTCGATTTGATGTATCACAAAGTAGGTAGTGTCATTTTAGATTTTGAAGTTGAGGTGGGGGAGTGAAGAGGTGAATTTGGGTGGCACTTTTTACACAGAAAATTTTCATCCTCGATGTTGTGCAGGATGACATTGACTGTACTGAAGACAATTAAGAGATCAAAAATATTACATTTGAAACTCTGACAATTTTAGGAAGAAGGGGGGTGAGGTTGAAAATTATTAGGAATATTTTTTCAGAAAAAGAATCTAATTCTCTTCAATTTGATGTATCGCAAAGTGGGTAATGTCATTTGAAACTTTGAAGTTGGGACGGGTGGGAGTGAGGGGGCTAAAGATAGAAATCCGCCAATGTATGTTTCAGATGTCCCCCTCAATATAAAAATCGACCTGTTCGAGCTTTTTTCAAAAAATTAAGGTGAAATGCCCGAAAATCCCTCTGTTCTGTTTTCGTTGGGCCAGCCTGTATTTAGAGAACAATTTGAACTTTCTTTTGACAAAAACCCCACTTCGATCCAACCGTCGGGTCAATTGTTATCAATTTTTGAAAACGACCGCAAAGCCACGGCTCGGCGCATATTACACGACCCTACAAATTTAAAATCAGACGTGCCGAAATAGTAATTGACCATTTTATGAACTTCCTCTCGACACGCTGAAGGCTGTCTTTTGTAGATGGGCATCCATAATAGACTCGCATATTCTAGCGTCTAGCCTCAATCGAACGAAGGTGAAGTAGAGGAACTTGAGGCAGTCGATATTGGCGATAGATCTGCCATTCCGAGTGATGAATTCGAGCATTTTGAGAGCCGAATTGCAGATTTTAGTGCGATGTGGAACGATAGCTTAGCGTCAAACAGGACGCCAATATCACGAAAAGTGCTGCAGAACCCCAAAGAAACACCACCCAGAACATATTTGTGGCTTTATGAGTCGCGAGATAATTTTGGTGAAGGACATATCCTCGGACATATCACTTTGCATTTGTAAACGTTCAAATAAAGCCTGTTATCCTGGCACAATTCAGAAACGCCATTCAGGTCCCTCTGCAGCAGATCTTACTGATCTAATGGTGGCCTTACATTGAGCATCAAATGCTGCAAAGAAAGCTGCAACATTTGATGCTCAATGTAAGGCCACCATTAGTCCTCCAAAGTACGGACCTTCCTGAACAATAGTACCTTTCATTATCCAGCGCGCCATCAGCGCGCATACTCGTCTTCTGAAGTAATGGCGTCAAATACAAAATTTGCGAACAAATGCTAGAAAATGGCGTGAAAAACCGCCATAGAGTTGAAAAATACGCGCCGCAGCGAACAGGGTAATAGGCTAGAGGTTAATACACACTAGTGATTACTCATTTTTCATCAAAAAGTCCGCCTTGTTTATTAAATTATAAATAACTGCGTTTTACATTGATCGGATGTGCGTACGCAACCCATTATGCAACCCCCCAACAACTCTATTTTCAGTTTGACTAGCGAAAGTTGCCTAAAAACCACGATTTTAGGCAACACTCGCTACATCAGTGTACTGCGGAATGTATTTTACTCCCAGGGACTTTTCTCACACGATTCAAGAATAGCGGCCCACTTGTTCACAAACGTACGACACTCGGAGCGAACTTCAAAATGGCGAATAAATAGTTGACGTTGACAGCAGACAGCAGCGGAAAGTCACGGCCGTTGCTTGTCAAACTGAAAATAGAGTTGGTGGGGGTTGCATTATGGGTTGCGTACGCACATCCGATCAATGTAAAACGCAGTTATTTATAATTTAATGAACAATGCAGACTTTTTGATGAAAAATAAGTAAACACTAGTGTGTATTAACCTCTAGCCTATTACCCTGTTCGCTGCGGCGCGTATTTTTCAACTTTGTGGCGGTTTTTTCTGCGATTTTGTAGCATTTGTTCGCAAATTTTGTATTTGACGCCAAAATTTGGCGCAAGCGTTGGGTATACCACTATAATGAAAGTTACTATTTCACGTTACCGGTATACCTACGTAAGTATCCTACCATCCGTTCGATCCACTGTATCATTGTGAATATGTCAAACATCAGCGGCGCCAGGTTTGCACCTTGAAGGGCACCGCTGGTTGCCGAAAAATCTGATCTGATCAAGGGCACATCGGTACATGCATATAACTTCTCGATCTCGAGGAGGATGCCACGGTTCATGCGGTCTAAGACCTTTTTGAAATGATAACTTAACTTTTTTTTGATCTTGTACAACAGGTATTTTAATTTTCGTTCGTTTTACTGAAAATCAATTTTTAATATTCGGAACATCCTTAAAAAGGAGACCACAACACAAAATACAAGTTGGTCTCAGATGAAAGAGTTAAAAAAACTAGAACGATTGCATAGGGTCTTGTAAATTTACTTATCTCGTGGCGGGCGCTACGGTTATAATTAAGAACGACAATGACGTCAGAGGGGCAAATTTTCACGGGCTACCTATAGCTACTCACAGGCATATACCTGTACCTGATTCCGTTGCCGATGAGACGACGACGGTTTCAAGCACAGAATGTTTCAAGCCTGCCATAATTATTACTGATTGTTTGAAGACAATGACGTTTGTCAAAACTACAATAGCAATATCAAGACCATGGGAACGTGATAGGTGAAAATCGGAGGTGAAAATCTAGGTGAAACATCTTCCCAAGTGACGTCACGATAATATTTTCAAAACGTTTTATCGGCTGATCGGACTCGTCTAGAAAACTTAGATTTGTTCCGTATACTCTTAAGCTACCTTTCCCATGAGTTAGTCCAATAAAATATAGACTCGATTTTTGTATTGTGGTCTCCTTTAACAATCAGTTGAGACCATTTAGCGGCAAAATTTTCAAGTAAACTAGACCGAGAAGTAGATAGACAGAATATAGCAAGAATAGTGAAAAATAAGGTAGGTAGGTAGTCTTTTCCACTTCTTGTTTTCCAAATCGCGTTACTAAATTATACGAAATTGGCCACAAATGTTAGGTTTCGCACACATTCAGTTCCTCTGTTAAGTACTCAAAATAATCGACTTCGGTACCTATATGTACGGATTTTGCGAAAGCATTACAATAACAATATTCCCGAGGATATTCCTGAACTTGCTCCTGCCTGGGCCAGCTGAATAGGCAAATGGCTGTATACAGCTGCCCTGCTCAAGGGCAAATTTCCGCATTGTACACATACAGGGTTCTGCAACAAAGCGTCAGGCTTTCCTCTAGCGCTTTTTCCTTACGAGATCGAGAAAAAAATTATTTATTTGAGAAGTTCCATCTCGTGAAATTATTTTCAACTATTGAAAATAGCTATGTTATTTGTACACTGTGGTTTGTCAACATAATATTCTATAGCACCTATTTTCTACCCATACTTTGTTGTTTATTGTTTCTTTTTTGTTCTATTGTTTGTTTGATGTCGATTATTCGTTTATTTATATTACCTGAATTGACCATATTAATTATTCAAAGCGCAGTCGCAGATCGGGGAGAGAGACAACCACATGTGCTGGGTTGAAACTCCCATAAGAATATGCATGTTAAATGACTTTGTAAAATGATCAATTCAAGGTGCAAATTGACAATTTCAACGAATGTATAACATAGCAAGTGTGTAAAAAGAAATACCTGATCTACTTTTCACCATAATGAAATGGAAAATCTTGCTGTGAAGTTTATGCGAAGCATTTTAAAATGGAGTTTTTTGAATCCAAAACAATTTCAAATTAGCCGCCATATTTTACTGCACAACTTCCGCTCACGAGAATTTTGACAGCGCTTGAAAGCGAACCGACCGTCAGCCGTCACGTAAAAGTATGGTTAAAAAGGTTAAAACGTCCCAAGAATAAAGAAAACACCTTGAAATCGTAAATTCTGACAGCGACAGCAAAGTTCCGTTTTCTATGCATGCTGTGGCGCGCGAGATCTACTGCAGTGCGCATGGTCACAGGCACATACCTAACTTACAAATGACTAGTGGAAGGGGAGAGTGAGAATAATTAATATGGTCTATTGAGTGGAATAATTACGACCTGTAGTTACCGAGTCCAATACACTTTTCAAACTATACAGGTGTTCCATTTTTGCGCTATAACAAAAACATATATAAAAAAAGATTTTCTGAATGCGATGCCCCACTTTTGATATCATTTCCTTGTTCTGCTTTACAAGATATATTATAAGGTGTATTTTTGTCTCCTCAAATTGTGGCAGTGCTACCAACTAAAAATTGGAAATAGTAACTTTTCATAATTTCAAGGTTCATTGTGAAAAATCGTGGGGCCTCGTTTTTTTAAAAATCAAGAAATGAAATGCAATACAACAATAGTCGAACAGACATTCAATAACTTTATGATAAAAAAACTTGAGATTCAGTGATACAGGGTGTGCACAATTTTTTTTTCGAACTTCGCCAATTTCAAAGTGTCACATATAAGTCTTTTTTTTCAAATCGAATACCTCCTATACTCTGTGCCCCCTATGTTATCTCACCATTCTATAGCTTTTTTCTTCTCTTTCATTTTTACGCACCTCTCAATTTGACAGTATGAAGGTTTTTGAAGTCGCGAAAACTGCTTCACTAGCTCAATTCGAATTTTTTTTCTTCGTGCAACAATTTTTTTTTACTGCATTTACTTCAGATTGAATTTTAGCACGGCTATTCGATAAAAAGACTTGTTGTGTTGTTGTTAGTATCAAACCAAGCAAAATGTGTCATCATGGCCTGTCCAGCGTGAAAAACTTTAATAAACTGCAACAATTTTTATCAAAATTATCGATTATTTCGGAAATTACGAGATTTAGGGGTAGGGTACCCCTAGTAAAAATGAAAGAGGAGAAAAAAAGCTATAAAATGGTGAGATAAAATAGGGGCCATTCCATTTGAAATCAATGACTCATGGCACTGAAATTAGCGAAGTTCGAACCTTGAAATTATAAAAAAAAATCAATTTTCAATTTTTAGTTGGTAGCACTGCCACAATTTGGCAAAACAAAAACACATTTATAATAGAGCTTGGGAAGCAGAATTAGAAAATAAAATCAATAGTGGGTCATATTTCATTCAAAAAATCTTTGTTTTTGTTATAGCGCAAAAATGGAACACCTGTATATTTGAAAATAATTTCACGAGATAGAACTTTTCAAATCAATAATTTAATTTCTTACACCTCTTTCTCTATCTCGTAAGAGAATAAAAGCGCTAAGAAAGCCCGATGCACTCTGTTGCAGGACCCTGTATATGCTCGTGTTCGATTGTGAGGATCACGAATTTCCGTGAGCTATTTGTTAAAAAATATAAGTGAAAAATTTACACAAAAGAACAGGCTGGCATAAAAGCGTCGTTAACTACACCTTCTTTATGCATGCCATGTGTGTAGGGTAGGTTAGATAGGTACCTAATTAATGACTGTAGGTATGAGGTATGGGAAAACGCTGGAGGGTGAAAGCTGAAAAATCAACCATCGTTAAAGAGAAACGGACGATGAAAGAAGCCGCGGGGCACTCGACTCCTTTCCGGGAGACTCCTGGAGTATGTTGATCTCTCGAGAGGACGTTCGTCAGGAGGTGTCAGGAAACCGTAATCAGCGCCATCCCGGATCGAAACGGTGATCCCGCGAACCACTGCAGCATCCCAGGCTAAAAGTCCATTTATCATCAGCCACCTCTGCGAGGCTGCTAGTGACCCGTGCGGTGCATACGGCAGAAACTGACCGAAACCCAAAACAATAAGAGTCCACACATAGTGGTGACGTCGAACATGCCAATCTGAACTCATCAAGCTGCAACACAAAAAAGTTCGTCAAACTATTTCCGGTGAGTTTTCCTTTCAACAGTTAATCACAACATTAGAAAAATGTAAACAGTTTGAAAAAATCTGCCCTAAAATAAAAAAAATAGAAATATATAATAGGGATAGGCACATCGAAAAAAACACCGTTTTCTGTGATAAAAAGGAATATGCTTTTGAAATATTTTTGATATATACCTGAACAATTATCTGGAACAATAATCACGCCCAGTGAGATCGTAAATATCTCAAAATAGCGCATTAAATATGCAGTTTTCTTTCTTCAGAAGATGATATAGCGTAGATTTTATAACGGTCATTACGAACTGTAATTGTAAATATTTATTCTAAGTGTACAAATAGGTCCCTACCTATATGTATAGACGTCACGAAAAAGAAAAGGTGCAACATGGGTAATAATTTTGGACGAAGACAATACCTACTATGGATGTCCCAAATTGCTTGATTTTGGCTGTTTCTCCTTTATTTCTAGACCAGATGGAGAAAAACTGACCTGACCTAGGCGCTCCGAGCTCTGACTTCGATTTTTCTGAAACATATAGCTAGCTGAAAAGCTGATAGCTGAAAACAGAGAAAATCGCATTCCGATATCTTTAAACATTTCCGAGATATTAATAACTAGCGGAAGATTGGCAACTTTTGACAAATCTCGGAAATCTGCGATAATTTTTAGCGCATTTTCCATCTTGATGAAAATCGCTATTGCAACCGCTTTGTCCGTCCGTCCGTCCGTCCGTCCGTCCGTCCGTCCGTCCGTCCGTCCGTCCGTCCGTTCCTCGAACTCCTCCCAAACTAGACGACCTAGCTTTCTAATTTTTTCGCTGTTACATAGCTGCCACTCCCAAAGGAGGGCTAGGCTATATTGGATGTCCATATTGCGCCGCCAACATAGAGAAAACCGCCCCCGATAAACTTGAAATAACATAATATTGCACTTTCTACCAGACCTGATGCTCTAGTGTTCTCATTTTTTGAATAATACATAGTTGCCACTTATAAACGTAAGCCAAGAAACTTTCCGTTTTCAATATGCGCCGCTAACATGAAAAAACTGCTAAAAACCGCCCCCAAGCACTTTGAAATGAAAAACATGAACCCGAAGACATAGCGATCTGATTCTTTCGGTATATAAATAGCTGACTAAAAATTGGAAAGGATAGGCTACTTTTGGTTAGTCGCCGCCCCCAGATTCCGCCCCCAAACGATAAAAAGTGCAACTTTCACAAATGTTACTGATTGAGATGTTCCCTTTAACATTTAGGAACTGCCAACTCAAATTGTGCAACATTTTCTCAGCCGAACGCTGCCGCTCCCACACGCCGCCCCCAAAGTAAGAGATAAATGAAAAACATGAACCTGAAGACATAACGATCTAATTCTTTCACTATATTAATAGCTGACTGAAATTGGAAAAAGATAGGCCACTTTTAATTAGCCGCCGCCTCCAGCTGCCGCCTCCAGCTGCCGCCTCCAAGCAAAAAAAATGCAACTTTCACAATTTTCACTGAATGTCATATTTCCCTCACATTTAGTAACTTCCAACTCAAACTGTGCAACAGTTACTTTGCCGAATGCTGCCGCCCCCATACGCTGCCATCAAAGTGAGAGATGAATGAAAAATATAAACCCGAAGACATAGCGATCTGATTCTTTCGGTATATAAATAGCTGACTAAAAATGGGAAAGGATAGGCTACTTTTGGTTAGTCGCCGCCCCCAGATTCCGCCCCCAAACGATAAAAAGTGCAACTTTCACAAATGTTACTGATTGAGATGTTCCCTTCAACATTTAGGAACTGCCAACTCAAAAATTGTGCAACATTTGCTCAGCCGAACGCCGCCGCTCCCACACGCCGCCCCCAAAGTAAGAGATAAATGAAAAACATGAACCTGAAGACATAGCGATCTAATTCTTTCACTATATTGATAGCTGACTGAAATTGGAAAAAGATAGGTCACTTTTAATTAGCCGCCGCCTCCAGCTGCCGCCTCCAAGCAAAAAAATGCAACTTTCACAATTTTCACTGATTGTCATATTTCCCTTACATTTAGTAACTTCCAACTCAAACTGTGCAACAGTTACTTTGCCGAATGCTGCCGCCCCCATACGCTGCCATCAAAGTGAGAGATGAATGAAAAGCATAAACCCGAAGACATAACGATCTAATTCTTTCGCTATATAGATAGCTTACTAAAAATGAGAAAGAATAGGCTACTTTCGATATGACGCGGCCTCCAACTTCCACCCCCAAAAGAAAAAAAGTGCAACTTTCAATAATTTCCACCTCGATTTCCACTGATTTACATTTTAATGTTACCTCAAACATTCAGAAACTCCCAACTCAAACTGTGGAAGCATTTCTTTGCCAAACTCTGCCGCTCCCACACGCCGCCCCCAAAGTAAGAGATAAATGTAAAACATAACCCTGAAGACATGGCGATCTAATTGTTCCGCTATATAGATAGCTGACTAAAAATGGGAAGAGATAGGCTACTTTTGATTAGTCGCCGCTCCCAGCTCCCGCCCTCAAACAAAAAAATATTGATGAGTGAAAGAATTTTCATTCAAACTTATTTCGTTGGCAAGTACCCCATTCTGATAACAAAATATCACAATGAGACAAAGTAGGCAAGGAATGGTGTTTCTCCTTCAACCAAATTTCTTTACGTTCACAATATGCCTCTTTGAGAAAATGCGCTACTGAGACTCACGCACGTGAAGGCATACTCACTTGTTTTGTTTGTGAATATTACTTTCATGGCCCACCACCCAACAAAGAGGGGGTATTGTGAACGCGCTAAAAAAACCCGAGATGAAGACGGATATAGATCCATTTTGAGGCCCCTCCAAGGCCAAGAGCACGAAGAAAAAATTTTTAGTTCGCCCAAGATGATTAAGACCATTTTCGGAGTGATGTCTGTCTGTGTTGTCAAAGCAACACAACAGAAGAACCAAAATAATTCCGCAGTTGGAGCTCTCCACCGTTACCCAGTCTGGCGCTACAATTTTTCAATTTTTTTCCTGGCCGTTACTAGAATCCGAGACGGCCGCTCACCCGGGCTTTGACCAGGAACAGCCGCGTTCAGTGCAAGACCTACTTACTCAGACCTTCTTTCCTGCTCAGGGATCGACTTTTTTCGAAAAATTCCAACTGATATCGGAAGTAGAGATTGCATTGGGCGTCGTGTAGGCCAATTTTTTTTCAAATGCGACAGTCTCGGATTTATGGCGGTGATTTTTTGAAAATGAAATGTGCACATTCCGTTAGTTAAAAAATGCAGCGCCAACTTCGACCTGCGCTGAACCTCAGGAAATATTTGTTTCAGATGCAGACTTGTTGCGAAGCATAATTGGAGAAGAGATTGAATCAATTGTTGTTCTGAAATCGGACCAACGGATTTCGAGTTTTCCTCCCTGGAAAAACTGCAAATTTGCAATTTTTTATCCGACAATTTCTTTCAAAAACCTCTGAATTTTCCGATGGTTTTCCACTTGAAAACGTAAATCTGACCTAGCTTATCGAGACCGGACTCAAAATAATGGAGCTTAAAATGAAGACCTAATTGACGATTTACACAACGAGATTATTCGGAAAAAGGTTTTGAGGTTTTTTCCGGAAAAATTTTAAAATTTTTGGTCATTTATTATGGAAGATGTTTTATATTTCCTACAGGCACTTTTTGACGTAAAATATAAGCATAATCGTCAGAAAAATTCTAACTTGGTAAACTTCGAGATATCAAGTAGGTACCTATTTATACCTGCAACTTTCTTATTTTAAGTAGGTATACAGGTGTCCCGAAATTAGACCTCAATATTTGACCCGCTTATTCTACGTCAAAAAATAAAAAGAAGAGTTCCAATAAACATGGGTCGAATAATGCCCCCTAAGGGAGCTAGAGCCCCTTAAAGGGAGAAACCTGATGAATGGTTTTTTGCAAATTTCTCCGAAACTTACCATGATAAAATAACGAAATTTGGTCTGACCGCTACATTTCATAAGCCTGAGGTGTGAAAAAATGTCCACATTCCATAAGGGAAGTCCAACAAAGGGGGGACGGGGGATGAATTTAGCTCTATTTTTTTTTGTTCATGCCTTTTTCTGAATTTTGATGAGAAATCTGGAAATCAGAGTTTTTAACGAAAATAAAAGTCCTTCTGTACTATTTCGACGCACCGTTTTCGAGATAAATCACTTTAAAGAAAACTTTACCCGAAATTCTTCTCAAATTCCCAAATCCCGAGTACAGAAATCAGAGCAATAACCAACTGTGTTTTCTTGGACCAATTACGGGAAGTTTAATGTTCCAATAAAAGTGGGTTGAGAATGTCCTTAGGGAACCTAGAGCTCCTTGGAAGGGTAACTTGCCGAGATAAAATTAATCGCGCTTCAGGTCCCCTAGGAGCATTTTCAACCTATTTTTATGGGAACGTTTCTTTGTGTTCTTGGTCCAAGAAAACACAGTTGGTGTTATTGCACTGATTTCTGCACTCGGGATTAAAAAATTTTAGAAGAATTCCAGACGAAGTTTTCTTCAAAGTGATTTATCCGAGGATTTATCTAGAAAATAGCGGGTCGAATCGAAATAGTACAAAAGGACTTTTTTCCAAAGAAAGCTCTGATTTTTCAGATTGTCTTAACTATCAAAACTCAGAAAAATTCATGAACAAAAAAATGGGGCTAAATTCATCCCCCGTCCCTTCACTTTGGACATTCCTGTTGAAATGTGGAGATCTTTTTTCACAGAATTACCTCAGGCTTATAACATGTAGCAATCAAATCAAATTTCGTCATTTTATCTTGGCAAGTTTTAAGGGGCTCAATAGCTCCCTTAGGGGGCATTATTCGACCCATGTTTATTGGAACTTTTCTTCCAATTTTTTGACGTAGAATAAGCTGGTTAAATATTGCGGTCTAGTTTCGGGACACCTGTATAAAATCGTAATTGACTTTGACATAAAAAAAATCGGAAAAAATTCAAGGGATATATCACGTTTGTTCAAGTTTTTCAGGCCCATCTGAATCGGCTCATGCCATATTAAGTTTCAATTCTTTTCTATGTACAAACATATTACTCTGTGTATACGGTGTCAGCACGGTCAGCCACGCTTGCATCGGTGGCTACCGATTGAATTTCATTTTCGACATCGCTTGACGTATTTCTACCAAATTGCAAATCACAGAATAGTTCAGAAATTCAGAATGGCGGTCACGGTGCAATACAATGTTGACTGTATACTTGGTCTTACACCGAGCGTTCATAAATTAAATGGGTCAAGGGTGCCTGTGAGTTTGAAAACATGTCGGAACTAGCATCGTTCATTTGATGTCTGTAATTTTTTGGTTATCGTAATTTGTCAAACCAGTCGCAATTTTCGTTTTTGGAAAATTTTCAATGTGGTTTTCACGGCATGGCACAAAACCTACATGATCGAGGAGTATTTTCGAACTTGAAGTATTCTCGTGTACTTATGGCAAATCAGAGATCAATAATATGGGACGGAACTTGTCAAACTTTGACAAAATTATTACAAAAGGATTACACTAGTTCCGACAGACGTTTTTGAATTCACAGGCACCCTTGACCCATTTAATTTATGAACTCTAGGTATTTTGGAAATAGCAAATGTGGACGTTCGCTCTCGATTGGATGATATTTTTTGTATTATTTATTGTGTATATACCAAGTTGCACCACAAAATCTCGAAAAATCAGTGAATTATTGAAAAATCAATCAATAGAGGAGCTTGTGGTGTTGTGGTCAGCGCGTCTCACTGCCACGCCAGGGGTTGTGGGTTCGATTCCTACCGTGGGCAGTCGGATTTTTGTCTCAAAAACAAGCTACTTGATTTAGTTGGAATGCTTGCTAAATGCAAAACACGCCCGTGTGCCAGATGGCACGTAAAATACGAACGATGTTGCCCGACCCCATGAGATGTTGGTGGTCGTTGAAAATCCCTCCCCTGTGTTGGAACACACAGGGGTTAACACACAGGGGTTCGGCAAAATTTCCGGTATAGCGGAGGAAAGCATTCAGCGGCGTCGGAGTTAGGCTTCGTTGCGGAACTAGGCCAACGTTGAATAAACGAATCAATGAAATAAAAAAAAACTAATCAAGTATAATTCAGGATTTTGTTTCCGTTTTCAGAAAGTCATGAAGATAATTAAAAATAATTCACTGCATCTTGATGGGATTCAATCGAGCATTTTTGTACAAATTCTCATAATTCCGACTACGTTGGTTCATAAAATATGGATTTTAGAAAACCTGCATCACCCTGGATATGGCAGCGGTCATGGTTGCGGTGGTAGCTTCCGATTTTTATCAGTTCAAGAGGGCCCCACCAATATATCTACCAAGTGTACTTATACAAAAAAAAAAAACAGCAGCGCCCCGACTATACTATTCATATTCATGTCGGCCCAATCGCCGTAGAACATCCTACCAATACCTCTACCTACAAAGTCGATGCCAATACTGTTTCCTTTTTATTTTTTACCAGAACAGCAAGCAAACTCAGCAAATAGCAGTTTTATTGCTGCCTTTAGAGGTGTTGTAAATAAACTCTTCATAAGCAATGAGTACACCATGGCCGAACTTCTAATAAAAAATTTACCGAGTTACAAAATATAGGTATTCTTCCAGTGGCATTTCCGCCAGCAGTTTGTTCCTTAGCTTATTGGTTCTCTGAAGCTTCCACATCCAACATGCAATTGCAATTCTTTTGCAATCTCTTTTCGTAAAGTAGATATGTAAAAATTTTATTTCGATCGATCGTATTTTGAATCAACTCTTATTACTCTAGAAGTATGGCCCAATGAATATGTTTACTGCTTTTGAATATTCATTGTCATAATAACCGAGATAGTAACTCTGTAGGTAGGTGGGTATTTATTTAGTTATATTGCAAAAACTAGCACGTGTTTGCTGTAATGAAACACGAACTTCTTTGAAATAGTCACCATGGTTTATGGACTCTTACAAAAAGTTAAAAATATTGTACAGCTAGCTAGCTGAACAACACTGTTGTGTCGTGGTATAATAATAAAACTCCGCTCTTTTTATGTTTCAGCATCGAAATGTCCTGACATCACCATCGAAATGACGGACAAGGCCGTATCAACCGAAGACTTGGTCATCGAAATCCCGCGAAACGCTAACTTGGATGCGGCCCGGCTCGAAGCGGTCATCAAGACTTTGGTGGAGGGCAAGGCGGAAGCGCTGAAGAACAACAAGAGGAAATCTTCCAGCATCACGTCAAGCCCCAAACTACTGATCAATAAACTGAGAGGCACATCGACTTCGACAGTTTCTTCCAAAGACAAAGACGAACCGTCTACAACACAATCGCAGACTTCCCGACTCAAATGCGGCTGCCAAGACAACTCCAGAAAAGACTCCAGAATCTGTCAAAAATGCGGTGTGTATTGTGTGGGGCTAAATAAGATGAATAATAAATATGTCAGTACTGTAAACCTATTCTATAATTATTACTGATTGCGAAACATCAAGGTACCCGAAATTACCAGAGAACGTCTTCACTGACCCCCACCAGAAGCATGAAACATTCCAAAGTGCACCACTGCGATCGGATCCTCCACTTCAGCGAAGAAGACGGCAACAGCGAAAGCTTTCTGCAACGAAGCCAGGAGTGCGGTGCTTCCACGTTGGATTGTTCGGAGGTGTGTTATTGCAGGCGGGAGCCGAACGGAGAAATGTAAGACATTTATTTTGTATTGTAATTCAAAATTTATTGCAGCATCTAGAAATGAACAATGCATGTATTGTATGACATACTGATGGACATACTGGCAGCACCGGCGGGCGGTGGGACGGTTCCAGGGTGTATCTGCCCAAGTTCTCCTCTAGTCACACAGTGTAGTGCCGTAGCTGACCTTTCCAAATTTTTAATCGTATCTTTCTCGGAACTGTATCAGATCCATAGGCAAGCGCTGAGCGTAGAAAGAAAAGACTTACAGAAATGGTTCATTATTGCTATGTTGCCTTCTGCGAAAATATTCAATGCGAAGAAGCTGAATGTGTCCATATACAATTTCACGAAATACACGGTTTTACTCGAAACTTGGAGAAACAAAATTAAACGAGATCAAATGGGTCGACTCATTTGTGCAAGAGAACCCCAGGCCCCCTGGAAACCTCTGGAACTGTAAAAGTGGTTCTGTACACGAGTATAATGTACTTACGGTATTTCTGGTGGCATCATTCAAAGTTGAGAACTACTGAGATTTTGATGGAGCAGTGCCCATCAAGTTTATGTGTTCCCCACTTGGCACTTGTCATAAATTAAGAGTCCTCTGTACGCTCAGAGTGGCTCCAACTAAAATCCTTCTAAATCGAAGCCGGTGATTTTCTTTGAACTGGCATTTGGAGATTTCACTTCATATCTCTATATGAACACATCCTTGATATGAACATGTTGACGGAATAAATCCGAGGAAAACCGATCACAGCCGAAGATAGTCAAATCTTACGTGCGCCACCCTAGGGCCTTTATTTGACTTGAAACAAAAATTCTTTTTTTCAGGGTGGACTCTCAACAGTATTCTGCACAATCGTACCGGGTGGTTTTTCAGTAAAAACATTTCAGCTAAAGATATGAAGCTCCAAATTTTTGAGCATTTTTTCAATAATTTTCACAGCCAAATAACTTTGGCTCCAGATATTTGATTGACAATACACCTCACTCCTTAGAATAGTAGGCCGTATAAGTGTATTACCACCAAGGTCATTGGTGGAAACACCCCTCCAGAATGACCAACCTTGAACATTCAAACAGTTTTCACTTTTTCAGAAAGATTTTCAGTGTGGTTCGGTTAATTGTCTCAACGAATACACCTCTAGGTTCGATATATTATCGCTTACATCTCGATTTACACTCGGATCCCCTCGTGAAAATCCTCGATGAAGCGATAATACCTCACCTATCGGTGTATTACATACGACAATACCACCCGATACGTTGGCGCAGAATACTGTAGAGAGTCCTCCTTGGAAAAAAAGAATTTTTTTTCAAGTCAAATAAAGGCCCTAGGATGGCGGCCGTAAAATTTTACTATCTTCGGCTGTGATCGGTTTTTCTCGGATTTTTTCCTCTCACATGTTTTTATGGAAATATGAAGTGTAATCACCAAATATACCAGTTGAAAGAAAATCACCGCCTTCGATTTAGAGGCCTTTTAGTCGGAGCTGCTTTAAGCGTACAGAGGACTCTTAAGACACTGAAAGTACTCTAACTGATGATGAAGTGGTGAATCCTCCGCAGCTACTTAGCTCACAGGTAGACCAACAGCAGTTGTCGAGACCAGGGATCACGGTCGAGACAGTTTGCCGGAATAAATAGGCATTAGCTTTTCTGTCTCTGTTTAGCGGAAAGCTGTCTTCGTATAATTATTTCTTCTTCTGGTACTTTTGGCACCACCTGAAAAGGGTTTCTTCCATTGTGTACTTCACTGGTGATTTCTTCTCCGTTTTTTCGACCAAAACAAACAGAGAATTTTCTGTACTATAGTGTTATAATCATATCCGTTTCATAAATCGAAGAGATTTATTTTCATGTGAAGAAAACAGAGCAATTGCTATACCTTGACCATCATTTTCAGAAGAATGCACTTCGACGACGACTACATTTCGCTCAAAATCGAAGATTGTGAAGACTTGGACTGGGACGAAGCAGCGGCCAGGCGGTCACTGAGGAGGGCCCAGAGGAAGAAACGTCGGCGCCGAAAACGGCGAATGAAGAAACAGATGGCGATTAGTGCCATGGCCATTCCAGTGGTCAGCGAAGAGTACAAAGACTTGGATTCGGATGAGCTATCGCAAAGGGCCCGATGGACGATCGTCGTAACTGCTTGTCTTTTGCTCTTCATGTGCCTGTTGTTGGTTGGAATCACGCTGAGGATGGCACCCATCATAGACGATATGGGTACGTTTCAAGGGCTTAATTTTTTTAATTACTTACATTTAAAAATATCCTACTTACATAGTGGGGTCGGTACAGTGTTAAACGCTGCATTTTTTGAGGAATGCACTACCCTCTTAAATACGTATTCTTGAAACCTATCTGAATAATATATTGTCCATCGCAAATTTCAGTTCAGATCCTGTATACAGGGTAAAATAAAAATACGGTAGGGTCTGGCACTTTTCAAGTGATATTCCATCAACTGCTTTGGACTCCGTGGGCGCGAATTTTGAGACACTTGTATAGTGAATATCCCAGGAATATAGAATAGCCGCATTCTAAATATTTAAATCATATTCTACAAATATTCTTCTGTATATCCAGAGCAGCAAATTCTAGAATTATTACCAAATTTTTTTGAATATTCCTGTAATATTCACGCAGGACCAGGTTATTAGTATGAAATTGTATATTTCTTGGGATCTTATTTTTCAATTCTTTATCGATTGAAAAAGTTTCTGCATTTATTTAACTCTGGACATCCCGTAAGTACATATATCCACGGTACTACCAACAACAAAGTTTCAGAGGACTATGAAGTTTACGGAAAAAAGAAAACACGGTTACGATTACAAATTTACGAGCGGGGCAGTGAATTGTCTCGTCAACCGTTAATACAATGTATTTGAAAATAATACGGGGTGTTTATAAGAAACTGTGATCGCGGCAGGCATGGGTCAGGCCGAAAAACGCAGTAACAGGCGCGATTCCAGTGATGAAAGCGGATTCCAAAGGCGATGCGATCACAGACGTTTATAAACACTCGGTAGTTCAGTAAACATCAACCTCACAAAAACGCGATAATAAGTTCAAAGAAAAAAGACGCATGAAAAAGAGCATGCTAAGAAGGTGCTATTCAGCAGTCAGTTAACTTGAAACCGTCACACCAAGATGTTCAACAACAATACAGAAAATAGCTCACTCCATGGCCACTCGGCATTCAAGACAAATTTCTCTACTGGATATGTACAACTACCTACAACACGATACTATATTGCAGTTGAAAATGATGTAAGGTTCAGAACTTTGGCAAATTCAACGATGATTTCAAGTAGTTCGTTTTTAAATCCTTTTGCTGAAGAGATCGTGCATAACATGACGGAATATCCTATGCTCGCACCGAGTCCTACGTTGCAAGAAACGGCATTGGAAAATTTCTCACAGGGTCAAAACGTGTCACAATGGGAAACATCGCTACCCCAAACGCAATCGTTCAAAGCCATATCGGTACCATCCACCGATCAAGTGGCAGGACCCAAGAAAGAAGTGTCTGAACTCGACAAAAAATTGAGCGAGCCCGCGAAGAAAGTGACTGAGCCCACGAAGAAAATGACCGAGCCAGCGAAGAAGGTGACCGAGCCAGCGAAGAAGGTGACCGAGCCAGCGAAGAAAGTGACCGATCCAGCGAAGAAGGTGACCGAGCCGACGAAGAAGGTGACCGAGCCCGCGAAGAAAGTGATCCAGCTCCCGAAGAATGTGACCAACACGATCCCCAAGCAGAGACAATCGGAGCCCGCAAAGAAAACGTCAACATCGGCGCCCAAAAAGCCGGCTGAACGCGCAAAGAAAACGTCTGCGGTAGTACCAAAGGGTACAGCGACACCCACAAAAGTGACAAATTCAGTTGTTGCCAAAAAACCGTCGGTCGAACCAAAAAAAGTAACAAATGCGCCACTCAAAGTTATTCAACCCGTAAATAAAGCGACCGGAACGACCAAAAAAGTGGCAGAGTCTAAAAAGACGGTGGCGGCATCCACCAAGAAACTTGCATCAACACAAAAGGAAGTTCCCGTACCACGAGAGGTAATAGCCTCTATGCAAAAAAACATGACGACGATTCAACGGCAAATGGCAGGGCTCCAAAACAAAATGATTACAGTTCAAAGCAAAATAACTTCACTCTCACAACCGAACGGAATCTCCAGAAAGTCATTGCCGAAAAAGAAATAGATCATGGAAACAAAAGGTAACATTTTTGTCCAGACACTTCATTTATTATTTGTAACGGAATTATGACACATTTTTTTTTAGACTTCGTCGCGGGCCGAGGGCTTCAATTCTTTTTTTTTTTTCAAAACCAAACTAGTGCTGGCGCTAGAGGTCCCTCTGTTACTATTTTATAATGCTGATGTAATATTTTTTCTTGTGAATGTTCTTTGAATTTATGAAAACAATATACGTATGTACATGATAAATTAGTACTAGCGGTATGCTGAATGATTCTGTATTTTGTGTTACTGCGGTGATACTCTGCATGATGATACTTGATCGATAAAGTACAATCACAACCACGTGCTGGAAATGAAAGTTGGAGAAAAGATTGAATTGATTTTTGGAGGAAAAACTTTTGAAATCGGAGACACGGTTTTCGAGTTTTTCACTCTGGAAAAACTGCAAATTTTCCAACTCTTTATCCTGTGAAAGATTTTCACCATTTTTATTTAAACAAGAGGTAGCTATAGTTCTTGAACATTTTCCAACTTTTTTTCCAATTTCCCGGGAATTTCCCGGTTGAAAATGTAAAACCGGTCGTTTCTGATGCGACCAAAAAAGTTGTTGACGGGAATCGGTTCAATTTTTTTTTCGTCAAGTAGAAACTCCTCCAAAAAGAAAATGTACGGGCATTGCTATCAAATTTTGAAAATTTCCAAAAAAAAATTGAAAATTTTTTATTTCGATTTTTGAAAATTCAAAAACTAGATAGCATCGACAATGCATCTTTCCTCAAGAAAGTCGTATGCCAAATTTGAACTCTATTTTCAAAAACAATAGGTACCAAAAATGATTTCTACTAATTCACTGTTTCATGTCTACGAGAAATCATTTTTGGTACCATTGCGGTCAAAATAAAGTGGACGACAGTTGACAGATTTTTCAGGATTCTGGCCTAAACGTCGCATGACAGCAAGCCAACTCGTTGACATTGTCGTCCACTTTATAATGTCCGCAACCGTACCTTTTTTCTTTAAATAGAAAGTTCAAATTTGGCAAGCGACTTTCTTGAGGAAAGATGTATTGTCAATGCTATCTAGTTTTTGAATTTTCAAAAATCAAAATCAAAAATTTTCAAAATTTTATAGCATTGCCCGTACATTTTCTTTTTGGAAGAGTTTCTTACTTGACGAAAAAAATTAAATAAAACCGATTCCCGTCCACAACTTTTTTAGTCACATCAGAAACCCCTCAAGGTGAAGCCTCTTGACGATTTTTACGATAAGATGATTTGGAAAAAGATTTGAGGGTTTCTCGGAAAATTTAAATTTTCCAAAACACAATATTTTCAATTTCCTGCAAATTATTTTCAATCTTTCTTTCTAATTTCAACGTCCCACCTCAATAAGGGACGTTTCGAAGGAAATTCTCCATGGGTTCCTGGATACTAGTCGGAAAAGTTTTGGGGTGATAAAACCGATTTATTCTTAACAAGGAAGTTACTGGTTTTTGAACATTTTCCAACAATTTCTTTTCCCATCCGAGAGCTTCCCAGTTGAAAATGCAAAACCGGGTTGTCAAGACCGGAAGGTGATATAAAAAGAGCTTTGTGATTTTTCCGAAAAATTCACATATTTCCAGAAAATCTTTTCAAATTGTTCAATTATTGTGAAGATGCTGCACATTTGTTTAAATTGTTCTCTCAAATTCTAACTTCCCACCCGAAGGGACGGGAAGACTCGAACAAAAATTTCCATATAGGTTCCTGCTAACTAGTCGAGAAAGTATTGTGGTGCCCTCGGTGGTGCGACAACAGATTTTTTTTAATTTTGTATCAACTTCAGAAGTTTGAACGATCAAAGTGCCATTTACATAGAACCGAAAACCAGCAACCTGCTTTCGTTGTGTTTTAGGCCTCAGGCATGAGATGTATAGGTCCAAACTTCCATACTAACGTTAGCGTTGCTGTTACATTCTATGTAAATGAGCCATAAACCTGGGACACCTTTATAATATACCTACAATTATTATTATTAAACGCCATTTTAGGATTGTGTCACTAGTAGCTACTAGTAATATTTTGAATAATATTATGAACAAAAATAGATATAAGCCGGTCCAGAATTACACGGTCGTTCGTTTTAAGTCCGGTTTTGTATAGCGGCCCACTTGGTCTATGCGGCCCACATGTTCTGAATCTGCCATTGGTACTGCGTGGTTAAAAACATAAGAGATGCACAAATAGAGGAGACCTGAAAAAACCTCTTGGGGTTAGTTCAATTCAATTCAATTCAATATATTTATTGTTCCTTCGGTAATACACCATGAACAAGAAAAAAAAAACAGGGTAAGATAAGTTAACACACAAGTCAGTACTCGTTCCTGCTGAACGCCCTCAGCCTGAGAGCTCCCACAATGAAATTGACAATTCTAACAATAACAGAAGTATTATTTACCTCAATAAAATGCAAGACATCTCTCAGATTGATGAGGTCATGTATGTAGTGAAATCTTATAGGGTCATAAATTGGACACTCGAAAAGTATATGCTCCAACGTCTCCTGTCTGTGCAAATTACATATAGTACAAAGCTCCTCAGTTATAATTCGGTAACATGAACCCTTCCACGTGAATTTCAGGTAGCGATCACTGCCTAATTTCAGTTGGGCTACTATTTTCAACTTGGCAATAGGCAACCTCAACTGCAGGTAGGATCCGCTGTCAATGTCAAAGTTAAAAAATCTGTACAAGGAGGAAAAAGTGGAGGACTGGAACCTGTTTAGATCAATGTTGCGCAATCGTTGTTCATATTGATCGAGAATTTCTCCTTTATACCTGACTAAAGTCTGCAGATCCAAGCACGGCCAGAGGCGCCCAAACCCAGCATCCGTAAAAAACACTCCCATTTGACTGGCCCAACTGTATTTGGTTTCTCTTGAATCTATCTGAATCAAACGCTTGAAACATATAAGCGGATAGCGACTACAGTTCATGCAAAGTAATTTTTCCATCCAACTCAGGCAAGTTTTGAGTATCACAAGTGAGAGAGCCGTGACACCTACCTCCAGTCTTACAGCATTCGTTGTGTTTTAGGCCTCAGGCATGAGATGTATAGGTCCAAACTTCCATACTAACGTTAGCGTTGCTGTTACATTCTATGTAAATGAGCCATAAACCTGGGACACCTTTATAATATACCTACAATTATTATTATTAAACGCCATTTTAGGATTGTGTCACTAGTAGCTACTAGTAATATTTTGAATAATATTATGAACAAAAATAGATATAAGCCGGTCCAGAATTACACGGTCGTTCGTTTTAAGTCCGGTTTTGTATAGCGGCCCACTTGGTCTATGCGGCCCACATGTTCTGAATCTGCCATTGGTACTGCGTGGTTAAAAACATAAGAGATGCACAAATAGAGGAGACCTGAAAAAACCTCTTGGGGTTAGTTTGTGATCTGCGGTGACCTCCACTAACGGAACCAGAAACTAGAGCAATTACAAAATTTATATTTACTTCGGTTCGAACCTCGTAAAAACCATGCGATTTAGATACAATAAAAAAGCTATTTTCGCAATTCGTTCACACCACAGTCAGTCGTCTCCAACTTAAAAAGGTGGAATTTTGTTACACCCTGTTCTTAAAAAAAATCCAAACTTTTCAAACTCTTCTCAAATGGAATGAATGCCCTGCGATTTGAGATCTTCGATTTTCGCTACGAGTAGAAGTGAAGATGCAGTAATCATGGAAGTATCCTAGGTACCTCTAAACTTCACCGTTTCCAAGATAATCGGCAGTTTCCATTACAATAATTGCTAATTATTCTATGATTCGTGCAGTGAGTAGGTAAGCTGTGCTAAAAAATGCCGAAAAATGCCCCCCTCCCCCCGTTAGGGGACACCTGTAGTACCTACAGCAATTTTTTTATTTGAGATATTTTAAAACGGAAGGAAAACGTACAATAACTCTGTACAATAATAATTGCGTTGATAGCTGAAAGTTTACCACTTTACTGGCGCATTTAGTTTGGAGATTAGTGAATACAATGTGAAAAACATACAATGTTTCTCGGCAGTTTCCATTACAATAATTGCTAATTATTCTATGATTCGTGCAGTGAGTAGGTAAGCTGTGCTAAAAAATGCCGAAAAATGCCCCCCTCCCCCCGTTAGGGGACACCTGTAGTACCTACAGCAATTTTTTTATTTGAGATATTTTAAAACGGAAGGAAAACGTACAATAACAATTGCGTTGATAGCTGAAAGTTTACCACTTTACTGGCGCAGTTAGTTTGGAGATTAGTGAATACAATGTGAAAAACATACAATGTTTCTCAGTCATTGTACACTAGAGAACAAAAATAAAGCGAAGTTTTCAGCGAAACTAGCGCAACTGCGATAATTTCACTTTAATGGTTTTTTGTTACATTTACTACATATATCCACATAAACCACGACAGAAATTTACTGCCGTACTAATCCCTTGTGCCACTGATTTATCCCAGACTACTTCCGAATTATTATTTTTCTACCCAACAATGTTTATTGTAAAATCAGCGAAAGCGTTGAGCGAAAGGCCTTTACAAGTCTCGACGCTATTTCTTTAAGGCATAATCGGAAAAATAAAGCAGACACGTTTAGTAGTTATAACGTAAACATCCATTTAGATCCGCCGAGCAGAAAAGTACGTGTAAATGTTTTGAGTTGACGTACTGAAACAAACTGTGACAAAGAACATTCTCAAAGTATGGTAGGTAAAGGTCAGACTCCCATCTCCAAGACCACAAAGTTATACATAGAATATTTGCAAACAAACTGAGAGTTTTAATAAACATGTCCGCAAGGTAATCCAAGCCTTTAGGCTTGGACGGGGTTAGCTTCATAGTTACATCTCGGGCGTCATGTCGAACGTTTCTGCATCAACGGCACTGGATTTCCCAGAAGTCGTATATTTGATCGACGAAATACCGGTGGAAGTTGCCAGACGATGTTCCTCCTTGGAAGATCTACAAAGAAAGAGGCTCGGCGAAGAGTTCTACGTGAGGAAAAAGAGGCGAAGGAGCAGCGCTGGGTCGAGGAGAAGTTCAAGAAAGCACTCCAGCGCGCGGAGTTTTTGTGCATCTTACAAGAGTTCCGGAAGTTGCGTGTTAGAAATAAAGCCTCAGCTATCTCCGGAAGACCGGGTGAAAGAAAGAACAAGGAAGAGAATGGTTTATACAGTGATTGGCATCTTCCTTTTCATTCTTTTCGCTTGCATATTAGTGGTGATCGTGACTTTGACGCATCAGTCCGAGTTGTCCAGGAGAAACGGAACGATTGTTTACTATACGTTTGCTCCCAATCCTTCAGTTTTACTTCCTGAAGTATTACCCACCACCCCTGAACCTATAAGGTCTTTTTTTGTGCAAGTATCGCGGCGTTTCTTATATTAATTGATGGATTATTTTACAGTGCGGAAAGAAAATGAAGAACTGATGTACTCCCTATCACATGATCCGAACATACACAAGAGCCTTCGTAACTTGACTGCCTCCGTCCCCTCCGTCTGAAATCCTAGGTCCATCAGCTTTACCTATCTGGTATGTAAAAAAAATCAAATCATCAAAATGCAGTCAAATCAATATCCAATAACCCAGCACCTCTCGATCAGATTTGGATTTATAAAACTATTTATTAATAATTATTAATTATTACTAAATGAAGCACTTACATGAAATAAACTCAAGACTGAGATTAACTAGCACAAATCATTCAAATTTGATCTAGGTGGGGACAAAACAAGAGTATACTTTGTTTCACGTCTGATTTTCAAAGAAAAAGCTCATCAGCGCCCTTCGCCGCTCTGGCGCGCTCAATTTTAGCGTTTCGGATATACTTTTTGTGATCGTTGTCAATTACTGTTTCCCCCCACACACACACTCTTATTGAGCGGCAGAGGGCGTTCTATAATAATAATTCTATAATAATATATTTTGATGTCGTTGTTACCAAATTTTATTGAATGTAAAATTAGCGCGAAAGCAAAAACGATGTGTAGGTAGGTGATGTTTAGGGCGTAGAGTCATGGCAGGGTATATTTGAAGACTAACTGTTTAAAATTGTTGTTATTTGTAGAATCGAGACAATCCATCATGAACTCCCTGTTTCATTTCGGCTGAGATTAGATAAATAAAAAAGACACTTGCTCATGGGATAAAAAAAACAGTGTGAGCTTGATTGGAGACAATTGTTTCTCACAGTGCTCACACTGATGACTGAATAGAAAGGATATACGTAATGAAGCGACACAAAAAAAACGTTAATTATTCTGCAATGTTATTTTATATGTCTCTTCCCAATGTTGCAACTCGACGAGTCTCCTGCATGGTGTTTTTTTATTTACCTGCAATCATAATACGACTTATATCAATACAAATTATTTATTGATGTGATACCTGAACCCTCCATAACGCACATTGCATACACACCTCACAGTTGTTATTATTATTATTGAAATTGTCAAATTCGCGATTACAAAACAATGACCCGTTATCTGTGGAGTAGACAATCAGAGTTTATAATAAGTGTTACTTATTAAAGTTATATTACCAACATTACTGTAAATTTGTAAAATTTGTTAACAATTTTTAAAATTACTAGTGTAACAAAACGTACAATGTGTTAATAAAGTTTACTGAAATTGGATTTTTTTTTTATATACGAGTACATGTAGGTACATAAATAATTTCAAGACTGAACTGATACAAAAGAAGTATATAATATAAAAGTAAAAAAAACTTAATCTATGATGTAGTTTGGATGTACTACAAGCATTGGATTTTGTTCATCAGCTTCTTTTCCAACTCCAGCACGCGTGAGTGGAATAATAACTTGGTCCTGGAATTATCAAACAAAATATTAAAATGCTATGTTATCATGGGTTTGTAATCTGAAGACTAAACCCAAGTGCCAAGTGCTGATCATGGTTGAACTAGTCAATAACGTTAAGTTATAGTCCAATGATAGGGCAGGATGTTCCACTCTTCCTTATAAAGTAGGCCTCGTAACTCGCACCATTAGGTCCCCTTTGAAAGACCAAAAAGGAAGACCTAGGTATTAAATTAGGCATCACCCTTCCCCAAGATACCCAACACCACCCTTGAAAAAAAGTAGGTGAGTATGATGGGTACAAAATTTTGTGTGTGAAATCGGATATAATAACATGTTGAAGAAATTATTTTTTCTGTTGAAACTACGAGGGATGTCGTAGACAAAGCATAGTAGGTATCCTACTCTCGTGTAATGGCTATTACTAATTCAGGTGCTTTACGATACTCGCCAAGGCTCGCGTCGGTAAACTGCCTCCTCGTGAATCCAAAGTAGGTATCCGTGAGCCAAATTACATCCCAGTAAGTATAAAATGCACCATAATTATGATTACCTAGCACTTGCACTACTATGAGTACTACGTTCAACCTTCAACCCTAGGAGGATTTAAGAACAGGGACGGAAGGTGAGCGAATGACCTTGTAGCCACTCAACTACTCTGCTCACGAACTATGCCTCACCTACAAGCTGACTTCCCCCCCCTATTCAATCCTCCTAGGTTCAACCCTAGTGTGATTCTAGTGAGCTAAGATTTCCCGAATTCTCCTTTTCAAGGGCGTCGCGTGGCGACGTGCCAGGAAAGAGGGATTTCACCGCCGAATCTATTTTACGTCCCAGAATGGTATGTGTTTCTTTGGTGATTTTTAAATAACTTCCCCAAGTGAATTGCCAAAGTTATAATCGGTTCGTCCAAAAATGTGAAGAATGAATTACAGACCCCGCTGCTACAAGCAACATTTTGAACATGACTCTCCTAATAAAAGCGTTTCAAAGTTTTCGTTTCAAAGAAACGTTGAGACCTAAAAAACAATCATGGTGGTCTCCACATACACCTTCAATCATCAGCACTCCAGTTCAATTCTGATTGTGTTAAAAAATGCTTACGTGATATATAAGACGATCGATTACTTTCTCGATGAGCTCCTTCTTCTCAACAAGTTCATCTTCGGTTTCCAGCTCTTCGCCGACCAAGTTCAAATACCAATCGATCAGATCGGTGCGACGCAATCCTTCATCACGTTTATCTAAAAAAAAACAACCGAACTATTTCGCTTCTTGTTCTTCATTTCTTGGCAAAATAAACCTTACCTTCTTCCCGTTTGGATTCCTCCCGCCGCATGTGCACAACGATCATGTTGCTCAACATCTTGTATTCTTCAAAGCTCAAATGCAGCTTCTTCTTGGCCGGCTGAGGCGTAGCCGGGACCTCCGCCTCGGCGACGTCTTCCATTACTTCCTCCTGTTCATCGTCGTTGAAATGAATGTCCGGCTGCTCGACTCGGATGATCGACTTGTTCAGCAGTCTGTAGGCCTCTTTGACGTGTTTCGGCTGGACCTCGTCCGAAATCTCCATCTTGGCCATGGCCTCGGCCAATCGGATCATGCTTTCGAGCTGACGCACGGTAATCCGCCAGGTGGATTTGCCGCTGGTGGTCGTGTCTCTCAGCCTCAGGTGACTGTAATGCTTCACCAGAAGTTCGCCGGATTCTTTGCTAATGACCGGCTTGAACTTTCGCACGAACGAGATGTACTGCAAGACTTCCTCTTTGCTGTAGACTTTTTCGATGGCCTCCTCAATGTTGCTGTGCAGATCGATGATCTTGCGGGCGATGGCGTAGTCCACGACTTCATTGCATTCGTCAACCAATATAAAGAAGAGGTCGAAACGGGACATGATCGGTGCACTAAGAGCGATGTTTTGTTGCAGGGATTTGGCGCGATCGTAACGTCCGCCTGATCACATTTCAAGTTAAAGTTAGCTCATAATTTTTGCACCTAACAGAAATTAATAGTGTCATTTTTCATTTATAAAGAGACTAACAGTACACAGCACACTAGGTGGCCTGAAAATTAGCAATTTACATACGTATCTGCATTAAGCCTGGTTCATAGAGCGGCGGTTTATATAGTGATTGCGAATTAGCCAAAAAGTGTTGTTTCCATTGGCCAATTTCAAATTACTACAAAAAAATGGCGGAATTCTGATGCTGATAAATATGAATATTTTGGTGGTTGACGAGTGGCTGGTCTTCGACAAATCAAATTTGACAAAGCCACCGAAAAAAAGCATTTTTTGCGAATAATTCGTACATGGGAACTAAGCTTCATAATGTAGTATGGGTCAGCACTGACCCGGTTTTGGTACTCCCCGTTTTACCAATATTTTCGTACGGCGAGGGTCAAGTTAGTGAGAATAAAAGGCTTGCTGCCTTATTCATGGTATATTCAGGGCTATTCTGTATCTCGTAACTACTCGTTAATGCTAGATAGATAGAGAGGGAGGTGTAGGTATTCATAAATACAGACTAAGATAGCATGCACATAACAAGATCATTACGAGATACAGAATAGGCATGATTGTCACGACAGTGACATAAGAACCGCAGGGAAAGTTCACCCCCTGAACACAAAAGGAAGGCGAATGTGGCCTACTACTTAAGCAAACAAAGGAATTGCTCGACTCAGTGAAGTAATTTCCCAGAAAGGTGACGAAAATGCAAGACTAGGTTTTGTACGGTAGAAGGCCAATTACCTACCCAAAAACAGGCGGAGACATCATGAGGCGGAGTCGAGCAATTCACGATATAAGGAGTTGAAGACTCGAGCACGGGGTTGATTGTCAACTCACGAGGGCTGTGCCCGTCAGAGTCGAAGTTTAATTGTGAATTATAATCTTGATTTTATTATGTGCCAACATGTAAGTAAAAGCAATTATGCCCGCGAGTTTAATGTGTCGTTCCGAGGTTGCTATGTGTGTAACGTTTTAGTCCAGGAACTTTGGCTGAAATATCACTTCAACCTCAAAAGAGGAGAAGGTCTAGTAGAAAGCAAGCGTTCCTAATAACCTCTCTTGATTTCAGCTGCCACCAATCACAATAGGGAAAAGGGCTAGCCCCTTTTCTATTCGTGACAATATACCTACTATAGGTCGCGGGAACAAAAATGGCGTCCTAAAGATGGGTATATGGTATAATGTTACTTTCACTAGTACCTACTTGTTAATACAATGTTCTGTAGTTGTAAAGTTGTAACAAATATAGAAATATACTATACAGGCTGTCCGTTTTTCGAGGCTAACATGGGTATCTCGCTTATCTTTAGAGATACAGAGTCGGTTAAATTAGAAAAAGTTGCGAATTTTCATGACGATCAATGATCCAAAAAGATATTTGACTTGTCAGTTTTAGCTTTCGAGATATTGAGAAAAAACAGAAATTTGTAATTTTAGTTTTTATTTTTTAAAGAAAGTA
The DNA here is from genome assembly GCA_949128115.1 of Anaspis maculata. Taxonomy (NCBI): domain Eukaryota; kingdom Metazoa; phylum Arthropoda; class Insecta; order Coleoptera; family Scraptiidae; genus Anaspis; species Anaspis maculata. The sequence goes on from OX421962.1 coordinate 77,905,405, forward strand.
GCTTTTTTTAATTAAGACATTGTGGAGGCACTTTTCTAAGGGGAATTCAATGTTGCCAAAATCTTTATTCTAGTTTTCCAAACAACCAAGATATGACATTCAACTTTTTTTCTCTTATGGATTTTGACATTTTTTAATACAATTTTTTTTTGGTTACAACGATGTGTCACATGCCACTGTTGAATTCATGCTTTTGAGCAAAAATATTTTCTTTATTTTTCAAAGAGTGCTTTGGAAACAAAATCAGCACCGACAATAAAAAAAACGTAAATGTTAAACATTTATTCAACAGTAACATGTGGCACATCGTTGTAACCAGAAAAGATACCGTATTCAAAAATATCAAAATCCAATATGGCGCCCTTTAGAGAAAAAAGTTGAATGTCGTATCTTGGTTGCTTTGAAAGCTAGAATAAAGATTTTGGCAGCTTTGAATTCCCCTTGAAAAAGTGCCCTGACAACGTCTAGATCAGAAAAGACCACCTTCAACCATTTTTTGAATAAAAAGTAAAAACAAAAATTCAAATTCCTGTTTTTTCACGATATCTCAAAGACTAAAATCGATACGTTAAATTTCTTTTTGGATTATTGATCGTCATGAAAATGCGCAACTCTTTCCTGATTCAACCGACTTTGTATCTCTCAAGATAAGCTTGCTTGCCTCAAAAAACGGACACCCTGTAGATAATTTATTGAACAATTGTCGCTTTATCAAAAAAATTATGTGCTAAACTCAAGATTTACCTGAGTAATGTCAAAAACAAGCGAATCTCTACAGCGGTACCTTGGCACTCTATCATGCGCAAGCGCGGGCAAGAAGGTGGCAAGTGGCGCTTTCGTTGGTGACGGCAGGAGCTGTTCAGGAAAAATTATCAGACAAAGAAAATAGATCCAGCTGGGCCGTGATTGGCGTATGTATCTACTTTCTCTATCTAGTGATCTACCCGGAGCAGCTCCTGGCGCAAAACGAAACCGGTTCAGAAACTCAGAAATGCGCAATGCGCTGTTGCCACGTCAGGCATAGTTGCAACGTTACCATAGCGGGTGCCAAGGTGATGGTTATGTTCCCGCGACATATAGTACGTTCAACCCTAGTGTGATTGGAATGAACTATGATTTCCCGAATTTCTCCTTTCTAAGGGCGTCGCGTGGTGAGACTCCCAGCGAACTTGAATCACACTCAAGTTGAACGTACTTGAAGTGAAAACTTTTCCATGGTTGTCACTTTTTCACGAATTACAAAATATTTATTATAAATTGAAAGCGTTTTTTAAGCTAAAAGCGACTTATGACTATGGGCCAAAGACACCTATCCTGTACACTTGGGACATCTTACATGTACTTAACAATATATTTGCTGATGTTTATAGACCAGTATCAATGTATCGCGACTTACGGTTCAGAGGAAGTTTTTTTTTTCAATATATTCTTCCACCGTTGTTACATCTAAAGCAGCGTACCTTCAATAGGTGGTGCGCAAATTTTGAGACATGCTGTTTCAAAAGCCATCCCACACCAAAAAAATATTGGCGAGTAACATTACCGATGGTGGCGCTGCTGATGCGCTTCGCATGTAAACAAACATGTCGGATAGGGCACGGATTGTTGCCCGCGCGTTCAAAAATCTCATCAGTAGTAGGCGGTTTTCAATGTCCTTCAGACGTGAAACGTGGTTAATTAGTATTGCGGTGGAACTCGAAAATGGCAGAAGCAAATTGAGTGTTATGGAGGTTTTCAGTCACTGGATGGCCTCAAGCCTCAACGGATTCTCGATGTGCGATGTGTGTGATGGGATACTGATGGGAGAGGAAATTTTGAAGTCACAATTTCTTGTGCTGTGTGGTCGAAAGCGAACCGAATCAAGCATCAGTTCAAACATAGACATATTTGGATTGTGTTTACAAACAAGCGCATTGTATGAATCTCCTCACGAGGTAACTGAGGTTGTAATTAAAAGAAATAGTAGTAGCAGTTCCTGTGAAATTGGAACGTTTAAATGCACTTGCAAAGCAGGCCAGTCCGGGACATGCAAACATATCGCAGACTGTGCTTCTTCGATGCAGCCATATAAAGTTACTATTTTCAGCGACACTTCCCAGGCTTTTCTCGTAGTCATATTTTCCACAGTGCCAAGTTTGTTTGTCATCTTGACTACCTAACCTGCGTCTTTCGCTTTCGACGGGAAACGGTGAAAATGTAACTCTTCCTTTTTCCGGTTTCCACAGCGCGACTCGCACTCGGAAACGCAACAAATTCTCCGCCACTTTTTGTCACTATGACAAAATCACAAATCTTGCCACCTTCCATTCTGATGCCACTTTTGCTTGCCAGTCGTCGTACACGTGCCACTCTTATTTAAAAATGCAATGCTTTAGCAACCGACGACACCTAGTATATTCAAGATAATGAAACGTGCGTGGCTCACGTATTTTGTTGGAAAAAATCAACGCCGCGTCAAGTCAGATGGAATCAATTAAAGTCACCAAACACCGCAACGCTCATAAGAGCCCACACAAATCTGCGGTTGATCCGTGCACAAACGTCGTTTACACGTTGGCCGTCAGATGGCGTATTCGATCTTGAAACTCGCCAATAAAGAGGTCCAGGAGCGCGATTCTGTACTTGCCTACCGACAACTATCGGATCGGTAGCTAGGGTGAGAACCAATCAAATTCGCTCCTGCCTAGCTATCGACACCGACAAGTGTCGGTAGGAGAGTACAGAATCGCGGCCCAGGAGAAGTTAAGTAAATTGGGACGAAGTTAAGGGCGGTGAATGAATAATGTGAGCCATTACTATAGGTCGCGGGAACATAACCGTCACCCTGGCACCCGCTATGGCCACGTTGCAGGCACGCCGGCACAACGAAGCCGAGAACGAAGCGCATTTTGCCAGCTTCTTGCCCGCGTTTGCGCATTGGGGGTTGCCAAGGTAGCGCAGTAGAGATTCGCTCATTTTTACTCATTACTCAGCCAAATCTTGAGTTCAGCGCATTAATTTTTTTAATACAGCGACAATTCTTCGATAATTTATTCTTGTATTTATTACAACCAAAGAAAATTATATTACCAAGTACTAGTGAAGATAACATCATACCATATACCCATCTTTAGGCAGCCATTTTTGTTCCCGCGACCTATTCCTACGTAAAAGAAATGCATTCAAATGTTACCAGGTTAGAAAGTTGCGCATGCGTTCAACTTAATGTACCGATGAAGTGAGTAACCAGAGGCGTGCGGTAAATTGATTTCAAGTATTGGAACATAATACATGGTCATATAATACGTATAATGCTACACCAGTTTTTCTATATGTCATCGGAGTGCTTTCCCTGCCATCCTACTCTGCGCAACCCGATGACTGCTCGATCCGATTTCAGTTAAACCTGCTCTAATTCTAGAGATTGATTCCGTGCTTATAAGTTAACAAGCAAAAGGTTTTGCTTGAAGATTGAGAAGTAAGTATGTACTTACCAATTGGATTCGCCGCCGCTAGTATAGAGGTACGGGCATTCAAGGTCGCGCGCACTCCAGCTTTAGCCAAAGAAATGGTCTGCTGTTCCATGGCCTCGTGGATGGCTACCTGATCTCTCAGATCCATCTTATCGAACTCATCTATGCAGCAAACCCCGTTGTCCGCCAGCATCAACGCTCCGGCTTCTATGACGAAATCAGAAGACTCTTCGTCTTTGACCACCGCGGCGGTCAAACCCGCCGCCGACGAGGCCTTGCCGGACGTGTATACCGCCCGGGGAGAAAGCTCGGAGACCTGTTTGAGAAACTGCGACTTGGCCGTGCTCGGGTCACCGACGATGCAACAGTTAATGTCACCTCTTAACGCGGTGCCCTCTATCGTCGTTTTCGAAACGCCCCCGAACAGCATGAGCAATATGCCGCGCTTGACCTCTTCGTTGCCGTGGACGCTCGGGAACAAGCTGTTGATCAAGTTGTTGTAGAGATTCTTGTCGTGGCTCATTTCGTACATGTGGTTCCATTCACGTTCGGTCATTTGTTGCTTCATTATTTCCGGAGTAATCTCGTTCAGTGGCATTTCGATGCCGCCGAATCGGGGGTTCGTGGCTTGGACGCTGCAAGCCAGAAAGGCCATGCGGTAGTGCAAGTCACGGACGCCCAAGGCCTTTAGGCCTCTGATGCCTTCGGCTTCATCGCCTGCTTTGTGGCGTGAGCTGATCTGGGCCTTCGCCCCCGGCAGCGCAAGTGCGCCAACGTCAGGAACCACTATCAAAGTTCCGGTGAAGTCGTAACGATCTCCCGCCTGTAAAAAGTTTTTTTTTTTGCTATATCCATCAGAGACAGTGGGTTTTTCTAGACATATTCATCATTAAATAAATACTAGGCCTGTATTTTTGAAACCGGCGAGATGAGTTCATATGGGATGGCTATACACCTATCCCACCGCGATATCAACTCGGGAACCCCCTGCGTGCGCCGGTGTCATGGGGAAATTTTGCTTGGGGTTTGGACATAATTGGCTATTCTGGTAGTAGGTTGTTTAACTTATAGTAGACTAAACTGCACATGTTCAGTTCATTTTCTGTTGATTGTTTACAAAGGCATTTTTGAGGTTAATTTTCAATTTTATCTGATGAGTGTCGTACATTTGATCCTGTTGACCGTAGTCCAGTTTTTACTACGGTTTTCAATGCATAAATGCATACTGTTGCAATGCAATGACAAAAATGCGAAGCTAGAGAATTGACACTGACAGTAGATAATATGCACCGATACCCGTCAGACTTGCCAACCTCAATTTTGAATATAGTTATATTGCCTGCGCACTGGGTCCAAAATTGTCCGACGGGATAGGTGTATGGCAACCGCCTGTTTCCGCTCCTGCGATTGAATCCTGCCACAGCAATCAGCCGATTTAAAAAATACCGGCCCTTATAGTGGAGCGGTTAGCGCGCTACGACGCCTCCTACTCATTTTTTTTTTCAAGTACATACAACCTTTTTTTGTTTCGCTCCCTATTCTGAACTTTTTCACGGGCTGCAGAGAAAAGTTACAGGGGAATGAACTTTGCATTGGTACAAATTTTCAAGCCTGCCTTTTACATCCTTCACAATTTATTGTTTTTCCTGAAGTGTAATACACGAGGTAAGATACGTTAAGAGATTTGTTCTTCCACCAGTTCAAGTAAGAAATCAAATAAGGTATCTTAACCTGACCACACGTCTATATTACCCGGGACAACTTCCGATTTCAACGATATTAATTTAAAACTTTTATACACAGAAATATATTCGTTGACTTTTGACAGCGGAATATAAACGGTACGTCCAAATAAAAATACAAACCTGTACAGTTTCAACATTTTCAGCTCTCAACACCACCTCCACGCATCTAGGAATGCAGCCTCTGGGCAATTCAGCTTGTGTCTCTTGTATGCGGACTTTTTGGAAGTCAACAAATTGGGACTTATCGACGTCCAACATGAATCTTCGTCTGTTGCTGCACACTGGGTTACGGCATATAGTAGGATTTGTAAACTGAAAAAGAGAAATAATTGACGTAGGTATTTAGGTAGGTATGTTTGCAGTTCAGAGGTGGGTACCATCAACAAAGAAATGAAAATCCAGATATCGTGGCCCCTTATATCGGAGCTTTTTTTATCGCATTATCAGGATCTTCATCTCATTGTGCAAGTGGTACAACACATCGAAAAATATATCGATACCGCATTTTGGGGTAGGGTAACGACATTCAGCATGGGCGTACTCTATACCAAAACAAGCGATTTGACCCGCAGCACTCGATATTTCGTCCCTTAGGGGGCCAATGGAGGCCCTCCAAATTTTCAAGATGCAAAAGCTTTCACAAAACGATCATTGAGTATCGTCAAGTGTGTCATGAAAGAAGCTTTCGAGTGTACTGAAAATGTTTTCAGCAATTCCATCCTCACATTCAAATCCTCGCAAGCTCGTCGTGCCCCAAACTCAGTCGTGCGACAATATTACGTCTTATTAAACTCGTATATAAAATACTATTTCTGCTGTCGGGATTATACTGATGTAATGGCATTCCTTGAAAAATTATAGACTATTGATCGTACCACGAATTAGACAGGGTGTCTTAAAAGTATCGCATTCAGAGTCCAGAGCGGTCCAGAGCGGTATATGGAATCCACTCAAGAACACGAGAAAAAAAAAATTATGTTTATTTTTGAAGATATCATGATCCCAAAGGGTGCGACTTTGCCCCCCCCCCCCTATTTTCACTATTTGAAGTGATTTTGTGAAACTGTTTGTGACAGACTTATCAGTAAAAATTATCGGTGTGCACTGAATTTATGATCACGATACAGGATGAGTCATGAATCAAGAAAACCCAGTTTTCTCTACTAATGTCTGTGGAATATTTCATTGGTCTCTAAAATAATTTAGAAGACATGACTCTTCTCGTTTTCATAAAAAAAATTCAGCGGCGTTTTTGGAGGAAAATGAATTTTTGAGATTTATGAATCACCTGTATGTTGAAGTAAAGTTCAGTGCACACCCAGTTGTTGATAATTTTTACTGATTAGTCTTTCACAAAGAGTTTCCCAAAATCAATTTGAATAACGGAAACAGTGAGGGGCGAAATTCTAACTATTGAACCCCCATATCTTCAAAAATAGATGTGATTAATTTGTTTCTAATATTTTTCTCGTGTTCTTGAGTGGATTCCATGTAGCGCTCTGGACTCGGAATGCGATACTTTTGAGACACCTGTACAGGGTGAATCACTTTTAGCCGATCAAACTTCGGGGTAAGATTCTCCTTATTCTCATGATTCAGAAAAATATAACATACCTTCGACCCCTTCTGTTGTCGTTATTTTGAAAGATTTTAGGGAACTTTCCATTATTCCATCAGACCAAAAAGCAAATTTTTTTAACCTTTGAATGTGTTTTGTAATTTTGTTTAGTTAACAGGGTGAGTCGTAAGTCGTAAAAATCTATTTTTCCTTGAAAATGCCTGTGAAAGGTTCTAGAGGCTATAAAACTGATGTGGAGCAACAAATAACACAAATAGTTCTCATATGAAATTTTCTGCATGCATTTTTGAAGAAAACTGGTTCTTCAGAATTTACAACTCAACCTGTACAGGGTGATTCATGAGTGACCTTACATATAATAGGCTTATGGGAGACAGAGGACTTCGAGGCGAGTCAGGATCCACTGAAGAAATTTTGTTTTCTCCATTGGTTACGAAGATACAGGGTGTTTTGTGTGTTTCGAATGAAACTTTGACAAGCGATATTTCTGAAACAGCTAGAGATTTTTTCTTGAAATTCACGAGTAATATTTCTCTATTGGAACTTACTTTGAAGCCATACTGGGTAAGTCAAAATCCAGGGCCGGGATTGAAAAAATGTGCCCCTTTTTTATTTGATCAAACAAAAAGTATATTTTCTGACCGCTTTTCTAAAAAACTGCTATCGGATTCGAAAAGCTAAGGAAAAATGCTTCAAGAATCACTTTTCAATTTAGATGGCACACCTAAACCGTTTCGACATAAAAATTGAAAGTGAAATTTATGGGTAAGTTTCCATTTTTGACCGGACATAATCGACTCATTGTTTGATTGAATTCATTCAAATTCATTTTTTAGCTTGTCTCTGTGGAATAGGAGGGCTTGGTAGGAAGAAAAATTTCATAGCCAAAGATTTTTTTTTATGACCAAATCGAGTCTAATTTTGGTTTCACTCTCGATTTTGTCATAAAAAAAAAGGTCAGCTCTGGAATTTTTCTTTCAACCAAGCTCTTCCATTCAACAAAGACAAGCCAAAAAATGAATTTCGATGAATTCAATCAAACAATGAGTCGATTATGTCCGGTCGAAAATGGGAGCTCACCCACAAATTCTACTTTTAATATTATTGTTGAAACGGTTTAGGTGTGCCATCTTAATTTAAGATTGATTCTTGAAGCATTTTTTCTTAGCTTTCTGAATCCGATAGCAGTTTTTTAGAAAAGCGGTCAGAAAATGTACTTTTTGATAAAACAAAAGAGGGACACCTTTTTTCTAGCCCGCCCCTGGATTTTGACTTACCCGGTATGAGTTTCAACAGAGAAATATTACTGGTGAATTTCAACAAAATATCTCTGGCCGTTTCAGAAATATCGCTTATCAAAGTTTCATACGAAACACACAAAACAATGGTATCAATGGTATCTTCGTAACCATTGAAGAAAATAAAATTTCTTCAGTGGATCCTGACTCGCCTCGAAATCCTCTATCTCCCATTAGCCTATGTAAGGTAACTCATGAATCACCCTGTATAGTAAGTAAAATTATAAAACAATTCAAAGGTTCAAAAACAGTTTTTTTTGTCTATTGAAAAAGTTTACTAAAATCTTTCAAAATAACGAAAATAGAGGGGGTCGAAGGACCACCTTTTGACCCTCCATATTTCCAAAAATGAAAATAATAATTTTTTTCAACATTTTTTTGGCACTTTCGGAGCATCTCTTCAACTGCGGATCTGCGGTTCAATTTTCTACCCCAAGTTTGCAAACACCCTGTACATCCAGGCTATTCCAAAGTCCGGAACAAAACTCATAATTTTTGACCATATTTTTTTCGGAAAAATCGAAGAGGTCGATTTCTAAAGAGACCTTTTTTCCATGACACGTGGAACGTTTTTCCGGAAAAATATGATCAAAAATTATGAATTTTGTCCCGAACTTTTGAATAACCCTGTATACATCCCTAAAAAGAAGTTTGCTCGAGTCCAAAATGAACTTCTTACCTGGCGGATCTAAAAAGAATTATAATATCAAGTCAAAAATCAATTCCTTATTATCTAAGGTCTGAAAAGAATGAGACTTAAGTCTTGAGTCAAAAACTCAACAAAAAAAACCTCTTCAGCTGGTGGGTCTAAAAAGAAGGATGATATTGGAGTTGAGAATCCTTATCTGATGGTGATTTGGCGAGTCCGAGGGGCCAACCACTCATGAAAATTTGTACAGGTATTCCGAGAATACCATGTATTTCCGACATATTCCTGCATTTCCACGCATTCCCTATTATTTCCCAAGTATTCTTTAATATTTCTTGATATTCCCAAGTATTTCCATGTATTCCTCAGTATTTCCTTGTATTCCCCAGTAATTCCTAAAATTTCCAAGTATTTTCAGGTATTCCCAAAGTATTTCCTATGCACCCAAATTGAAATATATCGCAGTTAAAGGCCTAAAAACCTTGAATTGACACACCCTTGCGGTTTATGACGTTATTAAATAACCTTATAAGTATAAAACTTAGCAGTGAGATTCTTTTTTTAGTAAATACTAATAATAATAGTCATGCGTTGAAATCTAAAGAAAAATCTGTTTGGCAACGCCGCATCAAAACGTTAAAAAAATGTATAGGTACCATCACGAGGAAAAAGGACAGCTTTACCTGCCTGACTTGATAAGGTTTGGCTTTAGATACAGTACAGGGTGTGAAAAATTATTTCCCTCAAAAATGTCCAATATTTCAAAAAATATGCATTTTAGGTATAGGACATCCCCTATGAAAAATGTAGCCAGACCACAGACAGATCCAATCATGTCAAAAAGTACAGGAGGTGCCATTTTACTAAATGAAGTTATGACGTTCTTGAATAAACAATTTTACGTACCGATTTTCATACAATTTTCCGTCATGTGGATGGAGATGTCATTTTTTTCAATGTATTCCAAATTTCAAGACGGTAACGCCGCACCAAAACGTCAAACATTGAAAATTTCATACCGCCCTGAACCTATTAGTATTGTATGGTATTAGCCTTTAAAGGCTAATAAGAATATGCGATAGAATATAGGATGTCCAATTTGAAAAAAAACAGTTGACATACTTATAGGTACCTGAACTATATGACTCACCTCACCCTGTATAATTGAATTTTTTTGAGTGACGCAGCCGACGCAGAATGAAAAACGATGTGGATAGGCGTTTGAATCGTATTTCAATCTTGGACGGGTGAAACGTAGTGTTCCGATCCCTTACTATTCACTCACCCTGTAATACAGGGTGTTAGGTACTAGTTGTAACAAATTTTGAGAGATAAGTCTCCAAGTTTCAGAAGAATCATGGAATTAGCTTGAAAATAAGAATGTTCATACGAAACAAGAGTAAGTTCCAAGACATCCAAGTTTCATGACAATCGTTCCAATAATGAAAAATTCAATGTGGCGGCAAAGATGGCGGTGGAATTATGAAACTTGGCTTGAAAATAAGAATAATCATACGAGACAAGGGTAAGTTCCAAGTAACATGAAAATCGTTCCACTAATAAGAGATTTCAATATGGTGACCAAGATGACGCCACCACCATGAAATCCAATCTGCCTATTGGCCACCCCTGAGAACCTGAGCTATCCATCGAAAGAAGTTCCAGGGCTCTAGCTTCATCGCCCGAGGAGGAGTTCAATTTCTTTGAAGTCCATAGGAAGTCTTTGGTTTTTGATAATAATAATGATAACGATGTATAGATAAAAAAAATGCCCATTGGCCACCCTTGACTATCCATCGGAAAAAGTTCCAAGGCCCTAGCTTGATTCCCCGAGGAGGAGTACAACTTCTTAATTTGTACACGGACAGATGGACAGACAGACAGACCGGCCATATCAGCCTCATTTTCTTAAGACAATGCGACAAGGGAAGTTCCAAGCTTGATGAAGATCGTTCCGATAAGAAATTTCAATATGGCGGCGGAATCATGGAATCCAGTTTGTAAATAAGATTGAACATATGTACAAGGCCAAGGGTAAGTTCAAAGTTCCATGAAAATCGTTCCACTGAATTTCATGATTCCGCCGCCATCTTGGCTGCCATATTGAAATCTCTTTATTTATTTAGTGGACGATTGACATGAAACTTACTCTTGTTTCGTATAAACATTCTTATTTTCAACCATGACTTTCATCAATGACAGATCTGCCCTAAGAAAATGCGCTATTGCAACTCACGTACGTGAGGGGATATTCACTTGTTTATTATGCCATATACTTCGCCACACAGGTACCTTAGCGCATTTTCGTAAGAAAATTACGCTTATATGGCCGGTTTGTCTGTCTGTCTGTCCGTGTAGAAATTAAGAAGTTTGTACCTACTCCTTTTCGGGGAATGAAGCTAGAGCCTTGGAATCTTTTCTGATAGATAGCTATAAATGCGAGTATAAATGTCCCCAAGGAAGGGTGGCCAGTGGACTTTTTTTATCCATACTAAGTTATCATTATTTTTATCAAAAAACAAAGATTTCCTTTGCACTTCTAAGAACTTCTTCTTAGTTGCTAGAGTCCTGAAACTTTTGCTGATGGATAGCTTAGGTCTTCCAGCGTGGCCATTGAGTAGATTGGATTTCATGATTCCGCCGCCATCTCGGCCGCCATATTGAAATTTCTCATTAGTGGAACGGTTTTCATGAAACTTTAAACTTAACCTTGTCTCGTATGATCATTCTTATTTTCAAGTTGAGGTTCATGATTCCGCCGCCATATTGAAGTTTCTCATTAGCGGAACAATTTGCATGAAACTTGGAGCTTACCCTCGTCTTGTATGATCATTCTTATTTTCAAACTGAATTCCATGATTGGCCATCTTGGTCGTCACACTGAAATTTCTTATTAGTGGAACGATTGTAATGAAACGTGAAACTTACTCTTGTCTCGTACGAACATTCTTATTCTCAAGCTGGACTTCATTTCAATCAATAACAGATCTGCACTAAGAAAATGCGCTATTGCGACTCACGCACGTGAGGGGATATTCACTTGTTTAGATTAGGTGAACAAGATCAAAATAAGCTGTTAATTCTATGAAAATTCTTGTATAAGTATTACTACTATTTTACGCATGCAGGAGAAGCAATTGTTAAAAAATGTATGACAATTTTGTCTACCTTTCCCTTTATCAACGCTTTTCCCCAGAAATTCACAGCACCGATTCTTTCACCCTCGAACTGTGTTGTTCTCTCTGTCTCGTTTTTCTTTCGAACGACGATATTTTTTCCATAACAAATGGAAACGCTCGTCTCCTGATCTCTGGTGAGGTTTTCTGATACAGTATTTCCTAGGTATTCCTAGATATTTCCTGATATTCCCACATATTCTCGAGTATTCCCATGTATTCTCAGGTATTTCCGGAGTATTCCCGGTATTTCCATATATTTCCTAGTATTCTCCAAGTATTCCCTAGTATTCCCTAAGTATTCTTAACATTTTGTACAGGTATTCCCGGAGTGGTTGGCCCCTCGGGCGAGTCAGTGAATCTGTGATTCGGTGAGTTGGGTGTTGGTGAAATGTCCGTAATCCGTTTGAAATGCCATTGTGCCAGTTCAGTTTTTAGTATTCCAAAGTGATTTTAGGACCCATTCTGTATGGAAATGGGTAAAATTGAAGGCTGGTGAAAAAAAAAGTGGAACCGATCACAAGATCAATTTCTGAGCATGTCCACCTGAGGCTAATTTCAAACGGTGTTCGAATTTTATTAGAATTACAACTATTATTCCACAGATTTCGTACTTTTCGATAATAAAGTCAGATAGTGGGCAGAATTTATGACCTTGGCAGCGTATGTACAAGACCAACCTTGAACTGCTGTTCAACATCCTTGATGACCGTTTGACAATCCATGCACACAAAAGTGCCAGAAACGAGCTCCGGATGCACAGGGTGCGTGCGAATAACCTGACCGGAGATTCGAATCAGGGTGCCAACTTTATCAGTCTTTAATTCCCTCACTTTGTGCCTCGTTGGCACATCGGTGAAACTGATATAGCACTCTTTCTCCTTCTTCAGATCACCCCTGTCCTTGACGAAATTCGCCACTGCCTGGCACAGAAACGGGTACACTCTGTAGTACTCTTCGATTACAGTGGTGGCGAGGTTCAAGTTGTACTTTTCCAAATCTTCAAAGCTGACTTCGATTGTGCTCCGCTCTTGATTGAGAAGCTCCTTGGCGGGATCCAAGTATTTCGTTTCGCCATCCTCTTTGAATCTGTAGAGCAAATGTTTCTGTTTATCCCAGTGGGGGTTTTGAAATTCATAAAACTGACTTACTCTTCCAAAAAATCTTGAAATAACTTTTGGCATCTGATGCCGATGTCGTCCTTGTGCTGGCGTTGGCCGACTTGTACGTTTTCCACATCCATTTTGAGGCACAAAAGTAGAAAATCTAACACAAACACAAAAGTGTAAACCGCTGGTGAAAAATTGGCGGGAAACTAGTGAACATAACCAAACATTTGTGAAGTTTGAAGTTTGTCAGTTTACCGCACCGCGCAAGTTCGTTGCACCAGCTCGAACTTCACTACATATAATGATCAAATTCAACTGGGGCCACTCCACTGGGGCCCATTTTATGCAGAACAGATATGATTCATTCGTAATTACTGATTACATCAATGTTCTGAATTGTGCAATAAGGTAATGTAGGGTTACAATAGAATAGTCAATGTATTTATTATGTATTCTAATCTACGACTGGTGTGAATATTTTCGAAGCCACCTCTGTGACGTGTTGCCGTTTCCAATTTTGACAAGTGACATTTGACATTTCTGCGACGTGCATGAAAGCGAACACAGAGCGAACGTATGATTACCAATTTTGTGAATACTTATTTTAATTTTTTCTGTAAATACATACCTACGCAAAACCGAGGTGCAAGGTGAATTTATCGTATTGTAGAACGGTGCTAGAAGAAGTCTAAAAGAATATGTTAGCTCTACAACAATACGGTGACAGTGACGAGGAAGAGGGCAAGCCTAGAAACGAGCCCCAACAAGAGATCGAGCTTCCCAAAATCGAAAACCCCGAGTTTTCTGTAAAAAATCAGCTTCAGATATGTGCAACTCCCATAGTGTTGCCTACTGTAAGTTTATAATTCACTGAAATCATGGAATTCCGAAGATCCAGATGGAGGTTATAACGCACTTTTTTTTTAGGGGATGGAAGAGTGCGTCCAGCACGTAGATCCTACATCCAAAGAGGTAGCGTACAACCCAAAGTATGAGGAACTTTTCTCTCCGATGGTCGGGCCCGAGAATCCTTTCAAAACCCAACAACAACACTCCTCCCGGAATATGTTGTCAGGCTACGTGGAACCGGCACACGTCAGCGAGTTTCAGTTCGAGAATCAACGGCGCACGTTCAACAGCTTCGGTTACGCCTTGGATCCCACCGTGGGGAGCACTGAGGAAGGCACCAAGCTCGTTACGACCACTGGACCGGCAGCTGAAGATTTGACATCCGAAGCTAAAACTGTGTTTGAATCGACAAAGCTGCGACCACTGGATAAGAGGAAGAGGAAACGAAACAACAACGCGGACGACATTGACGGTTTTCTGGGACCTTGGGGCGGATTCATTGACGAACAGAGAGTCATGAAACCCACCGAAGAAGAAGCCGCCGAGCTCGAGGAGCTCGTTTCTAAGAGGAACAAACGTGGAAAGCCAATTGAAGAGAAACCGCTTGAAGAAAAATCCGTTTTGCACAGTACGTGTTTGAATAATGTGTTTACATTTTGTTAGATGTACCTAACGTTTTTGAAATAGTTTCAGATGCTGTTGATTATCAAGGCAGGAGTTTCCTGCACGCTCCCCAAGATGTCGGTGTTAATTTGAAGTCCGACACCCCGCCAGATCGCTGTTTCTTGCCCAAAGCGCACATACACACTTGGTCTGGACATTCCAAAGGCATTGCCGCCATGCGATGGTTTCCAAAGACTGCACATTTGCTCCTGTCAGCCAGCATGGATTGTAGAATCAAAGTAGGTTGATAATGCTTGAAATTTGAGTGGCCTACAGCGGTATATGTCCATCCGTAATTTTTTATGGATGCTTTCATGCATGCGCGTGAGTCAGTTGGCGTTGCAATGAGATCCAACGCATTTCACCTTGGTGGGAAATCTTTTCAAGCAAATTTTGTCAAGCCATGGTGTGAGGACCAAACATTCTAACGACTAGCAGCCATACACAGACCTACCTGGGCTAAAAGCGATCGCTTTTTAATTAGTGCTAAATCACCATGTCGCGAGGAAAATATTGGTGCGACTTTGAACCGCAATAATTTTTGAATGACAAAAACAATCTTAATCCTGTTTTGAGAGTTAGTCAGTCCAATCTTTCTGTTATAATACATCACTGCAGAAGGCTTCAAATAAGATATTTATCAGTTGAATCAATATCAGTTTTGCACTGTTTTATATATCACACTGTATATATTTCATACCGCGCTTCTTGATCTTCACCTCCTGAAGGTGGATAAAAGAAAAATCGGTTGTGTCACCCCAGAACTTTCCCGGCTAGTATCTGCAGAAACCTATGGAAATTTTTGTTCAAAACGTCCGTCCCTTCGAGTGGAAAGGTGGAATTAAAGATAAATATTGAAAATAATTTGCAGGAAATAGAAAATTTTGTCAGGAGAATTTGAATTTTCCGGGAAAACCTCCAATCTTATTCCAAATCATCTTACTGTAAAAATAGTCAGTTAAGGCTTTATTTCAGCTCCATCATTCAAGTCCGGTCTCGAAAACTTAGGCCCGTTTTACATTTTAAACCGGGAAATTTGAAAAAAAATTGTTGGAAAATGTTCAAGAACCAGTTAGTTACCTCTTGTATAAAAAAAAATGTGAAAATGTTTTCACAGGATAAAAAGTTGGAAAATTTGTAGTTTTTCCAGAAAGGAAAACTCGAAAACCATGGGCCCGATTTCAAAAGTTTTTCCTCCAAAAATTTCATTCCCAGCATGTCTGCACCTAAAATGAATATTTTGTGGGGCATCGAATGTCGAAGTTTACACTGCACTGTGATTGCAGTTTTTTCAAATTCACGAAATGTGCGAAATTCATTTAGAAAAATTACCGTCGGAAAACCGGAACCGTGTCGATTTTGAAAATTGTTCTATACGACGCCCAATCCAATCTACTTTCGATATCAGTTGAAATTATTCGACAGGAATGAGCAGGAATGAATGTTTGAGTGGAGTCCTGCATCAAAAGCGAGTTGTTCTGGTCAAAACCCGGGTGAGAGGCCCTCTGGAGTGGCAACGGCTAGGAGAAATTTTGAAAATTCATAACGCCCGACTGGGAAATGGTGGAAAACTGCAACGCAGACTCAATTTAGACTCTTTTGTTGTGTTGTTTCCTGCCAAATTTGGGTCCAATCCATCGGATAGATTTTGAATAATGAAATGGTAAAAGTTTTGAATTTTGACATTTTTTATTATTTGACAGATGACAGATAGGGCAATACTTTCAACTGTCCTGGAAACAGTTTTTCATGGGCTTTTAAACGACATACTGCAAGTCAAGTTCCGTGAGATATAGTTTCTGACAGTTGTTGATAGTGACACTTCTGTTTGACAGATGACGGCCAAAAACTAATGAGCTCTTTCCAGAGAAAAACCATGTTCCCATGTCCGCACACCAAATTTCAAGTCAATCGGGTCAACGGTTCGGCAGTTATCGTGGAAGATCACAGACAGACACACAGACAGACATCATTCTGAAAATGGTCTTAATCGTCTTGAGGAACCTCAAAATGTACCTATACATACAGGGTGTCCCACCTAAAACAATCCAGCGCAATTTTCTCAGAAAATATCCAGGCAACAACAGAACATTTTCAATTGGGGGGAAGCCTGACCTTTTAGCTTTCTTTTGAGGGGGCGCCGTTGCTTGTAGGTGCTCTAGTTTCCAAGAAAATGCAATTTTAATCGGACGAGTCACAAAAATTCGAAAATTCATGGTCGACAAAACAAAGTACTTCAAGTAAAAAAAATTTCCTCTTTTTCTGGGCTTTCCATTAATGTGTCGCTGATGTCTGTACCTGGCCCAGTAAGCCATATATTATGTCTATGTCCAGCAAACACAATAATCGGAATTCATGACGTCACCGCGTCATGCTATGGTGAGTCCAGGTATGGTAAGTGAAAAAGTCCTAGTAACGGCTAGTGTTGCAATCAACAAGTGTGTGATCGGTGACGTCATGAATTCCGATTATTGTGTTTGCTGGACTGTAAGACGGAATATCTGGCTTGCTGGGTCAGGTACAGACATGTCATGAATTTTCGAATTCTTGTGTCCCGCCCGATTGAAATTGCATTTTCTTGGCAACCAGAGCACCTACAAGCATCGGCGCCCCCTCAAAAGAAAGCTAAAATGTCAGGCTTCCCCCCATTTGAATTTTTGTTTGCCTTCATATTTTCTGAGAAAATCGCGCTGGGTTGTTTAATCTGGGACGTCGATATCTCAAAACTTTTTCTGCACGATCACAATACTTCCCCTTTCTTGTTGGTGGGGGGGTCGGGAAAGTAAAATTGAGCAACCGAAAGTATTTGTGTCATTCAAAAGCTACTGCGGTCCAAATTTTGACCAGTTTTTTCTTCACGACAACATACTTTTTGAGCACTTTGGTTCCTGCCACAGTAGGATGCCTGTTAGAGATTTCCGATATTTTGTGACGTTGATAATTATTGTCAGCGTGTCGCATCACTCAACGACTTGGCAAACAAATACAGACTATCTATCTACCGGGTGTCCGCGCAAAAACAGTTGCGATAATTTCCGCAATTTTCGAGGTACAGATTTCAAATTTCACAGTATCAAATAGTAACGCGTATTTCTACATGTCTCTGTAGTTTGACAAGAAACATCAAAGTCAAATGTGTTGCAATTTCAAGTTAATAAAAAATCTAATTTCTCAAAAAAAAAAATTGTGAACTTTTTTCTCAATTTTTCACAGATGTATCAAGAATGACAATCTTTTTCAAAAAAAATAATGAAAAACAGGGGATGCCATTTGAAGAAAATAAATTGGGGTTGCTAGGGGTGGAAAGAATTGGTCCGCTCCGTTCTCACTTACGCCGACCAATGTCGCGCGGAAACTTACAGTTGCGATAATTTCAGCAATTTTCTAGATACAGATTTCAAGTTTCACAGCGTTAATTAGTAATATAGTAATAGTAATTAGTATTACTAATTGACGCTGTGAAACTTGAAATCTGTATCTTGAAAATTGCTGAAATTATCGCAATTATCAATTAGTAATACTAATTACTATTACTATATTACTAATTCTGTAAGTTTCCGCGCGGACACCCGCTATATCTATCTATATCTATCTATCTATCTATCTTATATCTATCTATCTCACCTGACTCTCATCACATCATTTAGTAGATTTCAAACCTTGCTACAACATTGCTTCGTCCTTTGATGAACTTCAACTGACCGGACCTCAGTCAATAACATGCGAAACTGTGCCAAACCAATCAAACCTATAGTTTCAAACAAACATTTCCAAAACATGGAACAACGCCAAACCTGATACAATACCATGGTCCGTGTTCACCTAGGAGGATTCACCATCAGTCGTTATTCCATCTACACAATAATACTTCATAAATCACCGAAAAACATTACAAATCAAAAGTTACTAAATAGCCATACCCCTACGTCTCACGGCCTCACTTTTCCTCATTCATAAGCTATGATGTGTAGTCTCCCTAGTAATTAATATTATTCTGACTCGCTGAGGCATTTTACAGAGATGTTTATGCTAAACATCAAAGGTGAACTTAGCCTCATGTCATAAGGATTCATGAAAATTAAATGTTGCTTGTCGGTCACGTCCTTATTCAGCTAAGAAGAGGGCTAGTTTTCAAAATAAGAACTCTTTGTATCAGAGGCTGCTCTTTCTTCTGCCTTGAACCTTGCATTATTATTAATTAATAACACTAATTGTTTCCTGTTTTCAGATTTGGGAAGTTTATAATGAGAGGCGTTGCATACGTACCTACTATGGGCACAGACAAGCTGTTCGAGATATCAGCTTTAATAACTCTGGCAAACATTTCTTGTCTGCCGGTAAGGCACAATTAATAAAATAACCATATGTTTTGTTACTAATTTTGTTATTTACAGCATACGATCGCTACATAAAGTTGTGGGACACTGAAACTGGACAGGTTATTAAACGCTTCACGAGCAGAAAGATACCGTACTGCATAAAGTTCAACCCGGATAAAAACAAGCAACATTTGTTTGTGGCTGGAACTTCAGATAAGAAAATTATTTGTGTAAGTTATTGTTTAATTTTCATGTTGAATAATTTGCTTCCATCAGAGCCAGCTGACTTGACGTTCGCAAGTGTATTTTCGCAGGTTTACAAAGTTAGACCTGAATAGGGTTGTAAGATCTCTTAAGACCAATTATTTATAGACTGACGTAAACCAAATCGCGAAAGAATGAAACAGTTATTATTTTGTATTTGAGTTACGCTTATGGTCACGTCGTAATTAGTAGGCAGTTCGCTTTCTTCACCTATGTCGAGATCAGATTTCACGTAACATTTAGCGTTACGTCGCATGGCATTTGGGAGTTTGCAATCTCACGGAACGTACGACGTAACGCAACGTAGAACGTGAAAATTCCCCTGTAACCAAGAAATTGCAAATAACAAACTCGTCTATTTTCACGTTGAAAGTTACGTTACGTCGTACGTACGTGTGCACGCAAACTCCCCACTACATAAAAACCGCAAACTGTTGAAAAATTCGCCAACGTTTTTTTGAAAACCGCATAATAGGCAAGTTTATGTTTCGAGTAACTATGGGACAATAATATGTTGATGTCGGTAACTCAGGCTCTCTAATCATTTAACCCCTTTGGGGCTGCTAAATGTCTTAACAACTTTCTGTTGTTAAAAAGTAAAAAAATGTTCTTTTAATTTTTGTTTGACAGTAGTTTTTTAATTTTCAGTGGGACACGAGATCGGGCGACATAGTTCAAGAATACGATCGACATTTGGGAGCCGTGAACTCGATAACTTTCGTGGACGACAACAGGAGGTTCGTGACGACATCCGACGACAAAAGTCTGAGGGTCTGGGAGTGGGACATCCCGGTCGACATGAAATACATAGCGGATCCAACGATGCACAGCATGCCGGCCGTAACCCCGGCGCCGAACGGAAAGTGGCTGGCGTGCCAGAGCATGGACAACAAGATAGTCACCTTTTCGGCTCTCAATCGCTTCAAAATTAACCGCAAAAAGTCGTTCACTGGCCACATGGTGGCCGGGTACGCTTGCACGTTGGACTTCTCGCCGGACATGAGTTATCTGGTTTCCGGAGATGCTGACGGAAAGTGCTACGTGTGGGATTGGAAAACCACCAAGTTGTACAAGAAGTGGAAAGCACACGACAACGTTTGCATCAGCGTTTTGTGGCATCCTCACGAGCCCAGCAAGTTGGCCACGGCCGGATGGGATGGGTTGATCAAGTATTGGGATTAAAGCCTTCAGTTTTCAGCATCATTTTTATGTCGTCCACAAAAATAATTTTACTTTCAAACAGTGAAAGCATTCGGTTATGTTATATGACATATTGAACTGTATATAGGTACCTATAATAAACTAAGATAAGTATAAAATACCTATTTATTAAACTCTGATGAAGTTTTAGCAATAACAGTTTTTTTTTATGAGAAGTGAAAGTCAGTAAGGCCTCTTTACACCACAGGCGCAGGATTAGTCCAGAAATAATTTGGTTTTGGTCAGTCACACGCATGTCAAACACAAGAAAATAAGGCGTGTACCTCTTGCCCACGAGGGTAGGTACTTCCCTTTCCGACCAGTATACCACAACACAAGCGGTGCGCGCTGTTGAAGTCTCCATCACATGTCGTTTTGCACCGGAGGAGTATTTTGACTCCTCACATGGATTAAGACGAGGATTAAGATCTCGGCATAGTACCCGCCGTCCACAGACGCTTGTTATTATATCAATAAGAGCTGGAATTTCGCACCATCCACACTCCACTTCTGCTCACATGGTGCCTCGCTAATGAGCTCTTTGGATGAGTCTTATGCTGGCCTTACATTGAGCAGCAAATGCTGCAGCTTTCTTTGCAGCAGAATTCTGATTGGAACTGACGCCTGTTATTGCTGTCAGTGACCAACATTTGACCAATGAGAGCTCGGCAGCAAAAAAAGCTGCAGCATTTGATGCTCAATGTAAGGCCACCACTAGCCTCCTTTACGGGCGAGTCCTGACCTACTGAGATGAGTCTTGGCCACCTTTACGGGTAAGTCTCGGCCTTCTTCAGCTGAGCTAGGCGTCGGAGATGGCCTAGCTGGCAATCGATGGGCGTCCCCAGTGATTTCTTGAAAAAAATCTGTCCGAATGACGCAGTGCCGTATATATGGAGGGTACTCACTCACCCTCTTACCCCCCTACTTTCTATGCCATTGGATATTCTGGAAAACGGATTAAAGTATTTAATTGCGCGTTCAATTCCGAAGGGAAAATTGGCGTGTCATTCAAAGTTTATTGAAATAATTTGGCTTGTAAGAAACTGAAAATTGGTTGTAAAACTTCCATGATTTCAGTAACATAACCAATTAGGTAGGTACCTACTCATAATTATAGTATATTATTCAACAAGCGGGTAATGATTGCTCCTTACTCATGAGGATGCAGTTTGCCGACACGAGTCTTGGCGAGTGTCGTAAAGCCTCCGAATGAGTAATATAGCCATTACCCGCGCTTAGAATACTATGCTTTATCGAGTCTTATAAAAAATGCAGGCATGTATGCGCGTGATAATGCGTGCATTATTCAATAGGATTGACGGCCTCGTGGCGCAGGTGGTTGTGTGGCTGCCTGCGGCCGCGAGAGCCCCGGGTTCGATTCCCGGAAGAAGTCTGGATGTTTGTGTTTGTCCAATTTGCAATTTTTCATGTAAATGCGAGTGTAAATGTGATATGATAATAAAGGGCAAAAACTCCTATGGCCGGTGCAGGCCGATTAGGAGGAAAACATTTATTATCATTATTCAATAAGATTGGATAAAATATTCAATACAATAGGTAGAGTTGACGGTACACCACAGGGACCTGTGGGCGCCGGGGCTGGACAGAAAAACAAAAATCGTTTTGGACAAGTCCGTGTGTTGAAATAGGGGAAGCAACACCGTCAGCTGGAGTGGTGGTGGTGGACCATTAGGTACCAGGTCACAGGCGAACCCAAAATCCATAGACCTAAAATCCTTCTAAAATACCACTGCAAATGGTGACGTCACAACATGGCAACTTGGCCGGCGGTTGACATTTTCTGGAGGCAAACAAACGTCACATGATGATTTATTCATTTTTTCAAAGTTGTGTTTGAATGCATTGTTGTATTTTTTCAAGTTGCTGTATTTTTTTATTATCATTGATAATCGAGTGAAACTAGAGAAGCTTATGGACTTTAATGATTACTTTGAGAATAAGTTGAAATAACTCCTCAGTTACCTTCAAGAGAAAAGAAAGAGAAAAAAGTTGCAGGGACTGAGATTTGAACCACAACTTTGAAAAAATAAATGAACCACATAAAAAACAAGAAGAAACACAAAGTGAACAGCCACTTATTTATATAGAAGAAAGGTTCTTCTTTCTAATGATGCCATTTAGTCCGGTGGATTAGCGCCAAAAAATGCCTAAACTATGCATTTTGTGATTAAGCAAAGGGCTTCTGGATTTACGTCCTTGAGATTCAACTTGACAATTCCAGAATTGGCGCCAACGAGTTTAGTGTGGCAGGCGACCTCAGGAGCCATCCGTAAGTATGGAAGAACAAAAATTTCGTTGCCGTTATTTAGAAGCCCGAAAACGATCACAAATCATTATTTATACCGTGTTGCAGCCTTTCTTGTTGGAAGCAGTCCTATTTGTGTTGCTTGTGGAGTTAGTATCGAAATCAAGCATGTTGATGGCCTGTTCTTGAGGAACAATTGATTTTTCTTTTAGTTTGATAGAGCAGTGAGCATCTTACACATTTTGTGAGACTTTTATTCTGATTTCTATTCTTGTTCATTAGCAATCATTAATTCCATAATATACAGGGTGTTCCGCGACACTACAACCCTTTTTTTTGGGTGGATCTCTTTGCAGTGATCTCAAAAAAAACTTTTCATTGTCAATTTTCATGGAGGTTCCAAAATATTAGTTACCCATCTATAATTTTCTGCCTAAATTGTCTTGTACAGGGTGTTACAGATTGTTCTCGGCCTGTAGGTTACAGGGTGTTACAGATTGTTGACAGCCTCCAGGTAGGCTATTACATATCCCTAATACCTTGGGGATGCTATTTGATGTAGATGTGATGATAACTCATGTGCACTATGAGGATGTGCTCAATGTATCTATGTGAACAATGCCATGGTGCACATCGATCGAGGTGCACATATGTATTCCAAAATGTGCTCATGGGCACTTTTCTACCAGGGAATTAGACTCATGGAGTGTGATTTGGTTGGTTACTCAATCGAACATCATGCATTTATCCTTTCCTTGTCAAAAAGAAAAAACAGGGTTCTCAACCTCAACAAAAGAATGTGTTTTTTTCAAGTTTGGAGAATGGAACGAACACGGCGACAATTGTTACCAACATTTCTGAAAGACTCATAAGCTTCCTATATGGCACATGACGATACTCAATAGTCGTTTTGTGGAAGTTCTTGTATCTTCAAAGTTTGAAGGGCCCCCATTCGCCTCCTTATTGACAAAATTTCAAGTGCGGCGGGTCAAATGATGCCTATTGGTATAAGGTTCGTACATAAGAAAATTCGTTGCCCTAACCCAAAATGCAGCATCGATGTATCCTTGGATCGCATTACTCGATATTTCGATTCGGGAAAAAATCATGGAAAATATCAAAGTTTTTACTGCAGGTTTATTAATTTTTGAAGGCATCTGGAATCAAAATTGTTATATATTGTATCAGTTTCAGATCTCTTGATGATGAAAAACATACACTGGATTTGTCTTTTGTTTTTACAAGGAGTGCGTTCCACTAAACGATCGCAACGACCGCAACGCCCGTCTACCCGTTCCACTTATAGCCGCGGTCGTGTGTTGCGGTCGTTGCTACGTCACGAATGACGTCATAGAAATGACGTCATACATCGCGACCACTCCAAGCCCACAACGATCGCGCTGAAAAGGTGAGGCGTTGCGGTCGTCTTCTGGTCGTTAGCGGCAATGTTGCCAGCTCTAGCAATTTATATTGGAAATTGCGACTTACTTTTTTGATTTGGCAATGGCGACCTAAAGTGACGACTTTAAAGTTCAATCAGTTCTACAACGATTTTTTTTTCAATTTTGCCTCCTTCCACATGATTTACGCAACTTCATTTAAAAGATAGAGACCATTGGCAGGGCACTGCGATTTCGCGCAACACTAGTTTGGCTACGCATCAGCGGCGTAAAACCGGCAACACTGTCGCTGCAATTTTCTCTACAAACGTCAAACCCATGCGTCAAACAAAAAAGTTGTGCCGGTATCCCATCCATAATTCCCATACGGTATCCTTATGGCGAACTCAAAAAAAATGAAATTAACACTGTTCAACGGAGAACGTGACATGCTGGATGGCCTGACCACAGAAAAGACGTGACTCGAGTGACTCGACACACCACGACGACCGCACGCCCGTTCCACTTGAGTTTCCGCTCACAACGACCGCGGGCGTTTGCAAGCTAGTGGAACGGGAAAATCTGCGGTCGTGGGCGTGGGCGTTGCGATCGTTTAGTGGAACGCACTCAAGATGATTAGAAGGATTTGTTCCGAAAGTTATTTTATGTCAACTTTGAACACTGTAATTGACGCACCCTCACACGAAAAGTCATAGTGTGCATGCGATACAGCTCCAATATCATGTTTGTTGCTTTTATAAGTATAAGGAGCAACAATTCTTCCTCTGCAAGAAAAAGTTGGAAACCGTACAATAGAGTCTTTATTTATGACGCAACACGTTTTTAAATTGAAGCTTGAAGCATGCGTCACTTATCAGGTGCCGTGTTGACGCAAAACCGGCCTTGCAACCAGACACTTCTATGAGGTTGTAAAGATGAGAAGCATATCTAATCTATCTTTTTCAGTTGAAGAAAAGTTGAAAGTAACTGAATATGTAAGAATAAATGGAATGCTTATGGTGAAGAGTGAAAACCATGAGGTTAAAGTTGAATATCAAAAAAGCGTGTTTTTTTTGTAAAAACTTGTTCAAACATGTTTCTAACGTAATTTGAACACTTTATTCGAACTCAGAACGTCGATTTTAGTCGAAAATGATACCAAACTTCTTCATATTCATCCAGGATTGATGAAAACCGTAAATCGCCTTCAAAGACAAAAATGCCTTCTCCTCAGCCCCCTTACGTGATTAGCATTGACATATTTTGTCAATTCCTCCCCATAGGGTATCAGCGCATCGAAGTATGATGTATTTGGGTGCCTTCGAGAAACATGGAAGATTTTGGTTCTTTTGCAGCTCTGGATGGCTCCTGAGGTCACCTGCCACATCAAACTCGTTGGCGCCATTTCTGGAATTGTCAAGTTCAGTCTCAAGAATGTAAATCCAGAAGCCCTTTGCTTTATCACAAAATGCATAGTTTAGGCGCTAATCCACCGGACTAATTCCCATTTGCATTTACTTGCGGTTTTGGGAAAAATGAATTTTTCAAGAAAAGTTGCATTACCTACTCATTATTCTTGCTATATATTTTTTTTATTTCTTCATGATAATCGAGTGAAATTTGAGGAGTGCATAAGTTATGATGAGTACTTGAAGAATAAATAACAATACTTCCAAAAAAATCTTCGGTAATTATTGACGACCACTACTTCTCGACTTTAGCCACCAACTTTTCACGGTAGGTAGACACCACCACAACATCACTTTCGTCAACCGTAGTTTCTTGGGGAAACCACTATTTCCACAGATTTACTCCTTCTTTCCATTACTTCTTTCCATTACTTATCCACCAATGTCCTACGACGTAAGTACAGGCAGAAGGAAGCGTCCTACATAGCTGTTTAATTGGTTGCCTAACTCTTCAAAAATTCTAGCAATGTTATAGTGTGATGCTTCTTTGCAGGATAAGTAATGGAAAGAAGGAACAAAAGACGGATAAGTAATAGAAAGAAGGAACATTTTACACTTTCCTATTGCTGTGTTCTTTTTCTGTAAAATGTTCCTTCTTACTCCCCGTCCCGTTAGTTTGAAAAGATAGAGGTTATTCGGAAAAATTTGGGAAATCTGTGGAAATAGTGGTTTCCCCAGGAAACTACGGTCGACGAAAGTGATGTTGTGGTGGTGTCTACCTACCGTGAAAAGTTGGTGGCTGAAGTCGAGAAGTAGTGGTCGTCAATAATTACCAAATCTTCCAGAAACAAAAAAAATATATATCCGTGGTGGAATTTGAACCTCGACTCCCGTACATCCAGCCCGGGTATTTCGCCACGTTAATCTGCGCTATCGGCCCACTGTGTAGTGGTTAAGTCAATTCCAACACTCTCAAGAGCTCTATTCTCGAGCCACACGAATGAGGCACAACAGGATGGCATCCTGATCCAAAAACGGGAAAAGTGATTTAATTCATCCGTGTTTAATTCAAATAAGTTGAATTAAATTGAAGTATAATGGGTTGTCTACCTACCAGGCGTATAAGTGAGGGAAGTAATGAGCTTCAATAACGCTCAGAGACATGTGACATGTAGGAATTTTTCTTCAACTACACTGAGAACATCCCATTACTTTCAAGTTATAACATGTTATAACTTTGTAAAGTGACAACTTGACTGGGGATTTTATGCATTCCGCAAATGACAGTTCTGTTCGGGGGGGCTGGGGTGACAGTTGTTGTCCTTTGACACCTGACAGTCAGCGGCGTCACAGCTCACTGTTTACAATTTTTGAATGTCACTAACCGTTTTCAACACCTCTGGAATTAAAAAGTTGGAAAACAAAAGGAAAATGGATTCGAACAATGAGTTGATGCGAAGAGAGCTGGTGAAAAAAGTTGCCCTTTGCCGGCAGTTTCTTTTGGCACTCAACGAAGCCCCATTTCTATACGATAATGTGGCATGGTACAAGGTATTTACAAAAAACTTTCCATTAAGTCCCGAGTCAGAAACCACTAACGCTCCACTTCAAAATTAACCATTTCCAGGACTTTTGCGAAGAGCTCACAGTGATAGTTGGAGATCTCGGTGACCATGAGGAAGCGCTCCAAGATATGCAGGTTGATTTTTTCCTGTACTTCAATCAAATTGTTACCAATCTCACGTTCCTCACGAGAATTTTCAATAAAGAAGACCACTTGCAATTGGTCCTAAATGTAAGCATTTGATTCACTTGCGATCTGTTTAATAAATAGAGTTTTCTACTTTTAGGAAGCAAGAAAAGTTGTAGTCAAGCAAATCGACGTTTGCCTGGATTCTTTGCAAAACCTCTTGAAATCAGGCAAGAAAAACGAACGCACTAGAGGTTTTGTAAACTGGGTTGACTTGACATTAGCGAAAATATCTGAAATCAATGCGTTGGATATTGACGAGACACACGTCAAGTTTGAAAAACTCAAGGCCTGCGTTGAAGAAGTGCTGAGCAATGCAATGTCCATTGCTCAGATAACCTTGGAGCAGGACTCCAGAGCGATTCGAGGAAGCTGCCAGGCCGTTTTGATAAACATGAGCATTTTGGAACTCGAGCTGACCAAAGAAAACCTATCCATGGTTGCTGTGTACACCCGTTCAATCAACGACAAAGTTTGTTCTCTGGAACAAAAGGTCAATTTGGCCGTCCTGAGGCTGTGCTTGAAATCGTTCATGGCTTTGAACGAACCACTGCAAAAAATCCACGAGCACTGCTTCAAGACCAGGGATAATGAAGCCACTTTGAACGGGTTGATCGCCGATTTTGACTTGCATGTTGACCGGCTGATGCAGATTGGATTATTTGCAGAGTCTTGCTGTTGTCCTAAACGTATGGCTGTCGGATAATGGCAGTTTTGTTTCTTTTTTAATTTGAAATTTTCAAAGGTGGAGCCAAGATTAGGAGCTGTTTGGCCAGCATGGAGGGCCTTGAAAGTGAACTTGTACCTGCCTATTTGAATGCGTTGCAAGAGCGTAGTGCTTCTAGCAAAACGTGCGCTTTGTTGCTCAGAAAACACTGGCTTCATGTGGCGGAAAAACTGCAGCGCCATGTGTATTTAATCATTGATCCATTTGCCTTTTGCCAGGTAAGCAACAGCTAATTCATAAAAACGATTACTTGATTTGATAATTCATTATTCTCCGACAACGATTGTGAAACCAGATCTAGTATCTAGTTGTGCACACGCTAGAGTAGGTGGATTTAATGCTACAATAGTGGCTAGTTGACTAACTGCGCATTTTCGTTCTTTTTGGAAATTCAACCATGGGAACCTCTTGATTTGGCGTCTTGGAGATGGCGAGCGAAATAGTGCATTCTTAGGGGCCATGATGGAACTCTAATACGCCTTCAGCTCTCTTTGTATCTATCATATTGACTTCATTTTTGACCTGGTGGATAGCTCAACTTCTACTGATCCTTCTGACGCTAACAGTTTCAGATCTACTCCCAAAAAATGGGGAAAATGCGCTTTTAGCTTCAATTTGTCCGTCCCTCCGTCTGTACCCAGGATAACTCAACAGGAAAAAGAGGATGTGGTGTAAACGCTGATCAATAGTACATATGTCCAGGATGTCAAGTTGGCTTGTGTTTTTTTACTTCGCTGCCATCTTTGAGCCGCCATTTTGAATTTCTCTAAAAGTGATCCGATTTGGATGAGATTTGCAGGCAATAGGGTGATTCACGGATGGGTGATTGCATGTAGAGGGAGTTTATGGCAAAATGTCAAGTGTCATTGTCATCTGTCAAGTTTCATACATGCGGAGTCAATGTCAACCCGACTAACCTCACCAAATACTGTAATTTTTACGTGTTTTGTTCACATACTGGTTTGTTCGGCATTTATGAGATCGAGATTGTGATTTCTAATCATTCTAACACCGCCTTACGCCTATTATGGCCCCAATGCAATTCCCTAACATACGTCAAAACATAACTAGATCGTTGCGCTGCCTGCCGGTGATCAGGTGAACTAATTTCATGCAATCACCCTATAGGTCTGTTTCTTTGTCCTGCTCTAACTTACTCTGGAGCGCTTAGAGCAGAAAATAGAGCTGTCTGATTGGTCGTTGCTAGGCAACGTCTGCTCCGGAATAAGTTAGAGCAGGACATAGAAACAGACCTAATGTAAACCACTTCAAGATACATATACAATTTTCGAAAATTGATGCTCTGCCACCATCTTGTATTCTCCATATTGAACATGTTTCAAGAAATGATTCGATTTGAATGAATTTTGCTTCATTACGATGCATGCCATCGATTTTCGATTTTTGCCAGTTGATGCTTCGCCGCCATCTTGTATTTGCCCTATTGAACATGTTTCGAAGTGATGTAATTAACAGAATTATGTCTCAACGAAAGGAGATTTCGATGTAATGCAAACGCCAATCGATATAATTTATGTCCAGCATGTAAAACTGACCAATGGTTTTTCTCACTTGGCCGTCATCTTTGATCCACCATTTTGAATTTTTGTGAAAATTGTCCGATTTGAGTGAAATTTGCAGGCGTTGTATTCGCCATATTGAACAGGTTTCAAATGGAGAATTGGGTCTTAAGGAATAATTCGATTTGAATGAAATTTGCAGACGATGTGAATTTCATTACGATACATTCGATTTTTGCCAGTTTTGCCAAGTTGATGCTTCGCCGCCATCTTGTGTTCGCCATATTGAACAAGTTTAAAGTGATAGAATTATTAGGAGAATTATGTCTCCAACGAAAAGAGATATCGATATGGTGCAAACGCTAATCGATATCATTTGTGTCCAGTATGTAAAACTGACTAATGGATTTTGTCATTTGGCCTTGGCTGCCACCTTTGATCCGCCATTTTGAATGTTTTCTTTTGTTTTACTCACTCTCCTCTTTCTCTTCCCCGGCCACCATGGATGAGTCCGTGTGACCAAAGGAGGAAAAGCCACAAATAAATGTTTAATGGGAGTGACTCAGAAAGTATGTACAACCTATTCGCAATCCACGATCCGCCGCTGTGGGCCTATACGCTAACCCATAGACCAGATCCGCTAACTTGTTCTTGTTCACGATGTCTAGCAAAGTTAACAGCGATGTTTTACTCAAAGGGTGCATCACGCGATTGGTTGGAAACTCTAGCCAATGCGAGGCATCGTTTTGTGTCTGACCGATCGCGAGGGTCGATTGGCTGACGCTTCGAATCCCGATTTCCATGCCGATGTTGTAAACGCATCGTCACACATAAATAACTATCTATTATTCCATAGATTGTTTACGAAGAAATGTCGCAAGTGATCACAAATTACGGGCAACATCTGTTCTATAAGCAAGAACTGATGTCCAGACAAGACGTCGCCGACCTGATCAAAATTGGCAATGTCCTTAAAAACTTTTTGGCCGAAGCTCACGAAGAGTTTGATAAATTGGAACTAGCCAAAATCAACGACCTGTTGAAAGATTTCAAAAATGGTTTGTTTTTTTTTTGTCGAATCTACAACTTTTTAACAAAAAATGTTTCAGTTCTAGAAGAAGTGGCGAGCGCATCGAAACTCTTGACCTCAACAAGCAATTTGCAAGTCAGTATGAGAGTTCACAAACGGTGCAAGGTATTGCTGACCGTTCTGAAAAGGTTGTGGGTCTGTTTCGCTGAGCAAGAACCAGAAGATAATTCGCCTGATAAAAATCGAGCAGGTAAACACATTGAAACGTGAACAATAATTATTGATGGTTCAGTTTTATTCAATAATTGATTTTTTATTCAAGTGCTGTTCCCCTGCACCCCACCCCCGTTGTCAACAGTAAACATTTCACTCGAGCACCTGACGAAAAAAGGTAGACAAATCTTGCAAGAGCGTAGTGTTATGTACAGAACACCTGCCAAAGTACAAGCCTTCAAACCAACAGTGTTCACATATGAAGGTAAACATTTGAATTTTGACAATGCCTTGAAATATTTGAATATCAATTTTTTTAGCTCCAAAACGTTTCAACATTACGACTAGAAACATCAGTTTTGGACGAAAAGGAGAAACAAATGAGACTGAACTGACATTCAAAGGTAAAACCGTTTATTGATTGGGAATAACATAGTTCTTGTTTTCTCAAAAAATGGAACTGTTTGCAGGAATTGTCGAGGAAATGGCCAACCTGACTTTGGGCCTCTAAGATGATTGGTAGGATCATCAAGAATCATGTGCCAATTGAAGATTCTCGTTTCGGTTTGAGTTCCTTTAGATTTAACATTATGCTAAGTGTTAAGATAAAACGTGTCGAGGCTGCGCCTTTTTGTACCCAGATTTTTCCAAAGACGTTTAATAAATACCTACTTATTTTGGTGATAAGTTGTATGTTATTATTCAGAACAGTTTAGCAGTTATTTGATATAACTTAGTCAATTGAAGTGACGCACCTAAAACTTTAAATGAAGTTTAAACTCCCGTTTGAATGTTTTTTTTTTCAAGTGGTCCAGGGGAGATTGGTACACTAATCTCGAAACATCTTTTCAATGTTCCAATCATCTTTTTTCAATTACAGGCTGGATTGAAAAAAAAACTGGGTTTTGAAAAATCTGAGGGTCATGTTGAAGCTCAAACTTCAGCAAACAAGAATAACCGTCGGTTCCACAAAACAGATAATACGAGATTAGTTGATTTGCGATTTTTGTTTTTCAATTTGTAGCTGACTGATCAATGGAAATGCTGGTTTATCCCTCAATAATGGAAAGATGATGGGTCTAGTACAGATTTCAGGCATTTTTTGTGAGTACCACCTAGCATTCAGCAGAAAAAAGTTCAGTTAATCTGCAATCAGCCTTGATCGCTGATCATCTTTTTTGTGGAACTGACGGTTAGGTTTCGAAATGATGCAAGAGGAAAATTGAAAATACGAGGCTGCACCAAACAAAAGTGACCCAAATCTGAATCACTCCCAAAATCAAATTTAGAGATACAGAGCGATCAAATACTCAATTGCTCAAGTTGGCGTACAATGCTCAACTTTTCCCCAAACACGCGTTCATGATTCGCCCGTTTGGCAGAAAAGTGAGCATCGTACTGTTAACTATCGTAGGAATAATAGCGCAGAATAAAGTTGGGAACGATGTTTAATTGTCGAAAGAGAGAGACATCCACAAGACGGACTACTTCCAGCAGAAAGTACTTGAGTATAAGCAATATCGGCGCCGTGTCCTCACGAGCTGCTGCCTGTTCACGTCTTGCTCGCCAACAGTCTTCTATGTCGCCAACTGCCCGGTCGCGGTCGTGTCCTAATCATCCGAGCTTCACACGCGGGCTCAATGAGCTAGTAAAAGCTAGATGTTCACACGGCCTTTCCTGACATTCGGAGTGTCCTCACTCTGGAGTACGACAAGATTCAAGTGACAATCCATCCCGATCTGAAACTCCAAGTGGTCTTATAGCGTTTTCGGCTCACCGCTCTAGATCGAACCACTCATGCGCAATATGGAATTTCTAGGGAGATCGATCTCTTTGGCGTTTTCGGCTCAACTTGCTCGCGCTCCGAACCGCCTCGGCGCGTTTTCGGCTCATCAGATTCGCTCTCACAGCGAGCAATATTTTGGAACTAGATCCCAGCAGCCGAGCGAAAGCGAGCAGGTTACCGGTTATACCATAACCTCCACGGTCTCGTCTAATCTAGCGCCGTGCTGTGCCATCATCATGGATGGAGATGTTGTGGCAAGTTTCCTCGAATTTGCTGGAGAATTCCTCGAGAGCAGCAGCAGTAGTAGTTCTGAGGAGGACTTGTTTGCAGAAATGATCAGCATGACAGACATCAGCTCAGCTGATGACAAACAAGATTGACAAGCAGAGCTGCCAACTATACGCATTGTTATGGAACCAAGATGGCCTTGAGAATTCTTCGCTCCGAAAACTATTGCTCTGCCTTCAAACACCGAACCGCTCGGTGTTGGTCTCACTCAGAGCCAGATCGCTCGGAACTGCTCTGAGCCGAAAACGCCATTAGTTTTATCTCGACAATGTCATTTTTTTTTTGCTGCAACACATAAAATTACAAGAAAGAGCGTCCGATACTTTGCTGGACAAGCTACAATCCACCTAACCTGTAAATGCAATTTAACTTGGCCAAGTCAAAATATTAGTTACAACAATTAACACAGTAATATCAATGAACACAAACGCAAAATAACATAAAATGACGTAACGAACGAGAGCAATTATTAGCCTAACTTATACTAATGATCATTAATACCATGCGTATAACAATGATCCGTCATGGCACACTGATTCTACTCATGGCAGGTACAAAACCCATACACCATGTCATGGCAGGTACGGAACCCATCCACCATGTCAAGGCAGGTACGGAACCCATACACCCTGAACAGTAGCATCACAGTGTCACCTGACAACACAGAGACTGGTACATGATATTACTCCAGACTATCGTGGCAGTTGGGATAAACTGTTTAAAGTTTTGAGAATGGCAGAATTAGAAGTCAAAGCCAACATCGCCTGCGAGCACAAAGTACACAGTACACCCTGTCTTACGCTTCGCCATATTGAATCCATGGCCGGAGATTGTCTACTCCAGCTGCTCCTCGG
Source organism: Anaspis maculata (assembly GCA_949128115.1). Taxonomy (NCBI): domain Eukaryota; kingdom Metazoa; phylum Arthropoda; class Insecta; order Coleoptera; family Scraptiidae; genus Anaspis; species Anaspis maculata. The sequence goes on from OX421962.1 coordinate 77,938,930, forward strand.
TAACGTAATTGCGAGCGAGTGCTTCTGGAGATGTCTGCTACCTCATAGCGGTCATTCCCAAGGTCATCCACAATCCTGAATGGACCTCTCCATTTGGGCAACAGTTCCCAACTAATAGTTTCAGTTTGCGCCACGCTCGGGATCTTGACAAAAACCAGGTCACCAACTGTGTAGGGGTAGATAAATACAAATTTAGTGAACGCGTCTTTAAGTGAAATTTGGGTGTGAGCCACTTTGTTTATGCACTCTTCTTCAGTAAATGTCAACCGATTTCCCCTCTTGTTGTAATGAACATCCGGCAATTCAGTAAAATTCTGGCCCACAAGTACCTCGAAACCCATTAGTTGTTGATCTACGACATAAAATTCCACGAATCTTGTAATTCCGTCAAGCTGAAGTTCGGCTCGAACGAAAAACTGTGGCGTCAACTCTGCACCAGTAAGCGCAATTAACGCAACCGCTTGACTCAGAGGTATCATTTTCAAACCTAAATCTTTCGTGGCGTTGACGCTAATGATGGAACACTGGGCCCCAAAATCAACAAAACATTTAATCAAATGACCGTTCAAAATTACATCTTTGAAGAATTTTTCGTTTCGATTCTTGCCTAACAAATTGACATGATATTCGATAGCTCTTTTTTCCGTCTTTTTCGCCGCTTGGGGACAATCCCGGCGATAGTGACCCCTTTGTTTACAAAAATAACATTGCTGCATGCTCTTACTCTCTTTCTGCACAGTCGCCGTCGCAGACGATTCTTGCGAATGCCGAGAACCACCCGATTGTACAGCTCGTACTGTTGAAGTTGAACCCGATGACGCTGTTACCGTGTTTCCATCTAATGATCTTAGGTGACTGGCTAAAACACTCGGGTCTTTGATGTTAGCCGTTTCTACTGAAAATCGAAGCTGTTGGTCACTTATACCCCCTAATATGAGATTAACTTTGTCGGCATCAGTTATCGGAATATTTAGTTTATGAATGAGGGCTAGCTTCGCGAAGCAATACTCGTACAATGACTGACCCGGTTCGGCTACGCAGCTCATCATTTCTTGGATCGCCCCATGCAAATTGCGCTTGACCATAAAATTCTGACGTAACATTTCCTTCCATTCACTCCAGTCAAAAATACGAGTAGGTAAACTCTCCAGCCATACCTGCGCCGGACCTCGTAATTTACTTAATGCTAGATGGCAAATTGTTTGATTGTCCCAATGTAGAGGTGTCCAAACTCGTCCACAGTATTGAGCCAATTATCAACATTTTTAGTAAGTGGATCGAACTCGTCAATAACATTTACAAAAGAAATGGCACTGACCTTACTCGGGGTTTTACCCACCCCTATTCCTTTGACCAATTGGTCTATATGCCTTTGACGATGGCCTCGCCAAACTGCGCCATAGACTCACTGGGCGCCGGCGGACTCCTCAGCCTCACGTCCCGGCTCCGAGACTGCCGCGAGCGCCGGACTTCGTGCTGGCCGCGACGACGATGCTGACTTGGTCCTTGATCACGGCGACCAGCTGACGACAAGGAAGACCTTGACCTTGATCTATGACTCCGCCGCCGATGCCGCTGCAGCTCTGCGTCTCGCCCATGACGACGACTCTGGTGGTCCACAGCTACGACAGCTTGTTCGTGGGAAGTTCCTCGCAACCGACGGTGACGAGGCCGTTCAGCACGCTCGTCGTGATGATGCCGCCGTGAACGAGCGCGCGGCATTTTTTCTGCGTAGGAAACTTTTTCCTCGTAGCGAACTTGGCGACGCAATTAAACAAAGCACGTGGTCGATCCCACTTCTGATGTTAAATATCGTAGGAATAATAACGCAGAATAAAGTTGGGAACGATGTTTAATTGTCGAAAGAGAGAGACATCCACAAGACGGACTACTTCCAGCAGAAAGTACTTGAGTATAAGCAATATCGGCGCCGTGTCCTCACGAGCTGCTGCCTGTTCACGTCTTGCTCGCCAACTGCCCGGTCGCGGTCGTGTCCTAATCATCCGAGCTTCACACGCGGGCTCAATGAGCTAGTAAAAGCTAGATGTTCACAGTACTGTACATATTGTATCAGGTTTCTTGGCGAGATAATTAAATTATGTCTACACAGTGTAACAGAGATTCAGTGTCCTTAATAGCTGAAAATGAATGAAACTTAGGTTACAAAAATCATAGCTGGTTGAATGGATTTTTTTTCTGTGTTCTGAACTTCATTCAAACATTTGAGTGGGCGACTTCAGTTGCTGAGTAGTTTAGTTACACATATTAAATTGAAATTGTGTAGTGTTGATGCCAATATCACCTCCGACAATACCTATGGGCAATGACCGACAGCTTGAAGTTATGCGTACCTAAACGCGTCTACCTGTACCTAACCAATGGGCAATACCCAGCAGAACAAAGAATAGTGACAGTTTCACCCTCTGCACAATAGGGATGTTCCCATCAAGGATGTCTGTTCCCATCCAGTGCCATCACTGTCGCACGCAAGGGCGCATGTTCAGATCACCCACCTGACCGGCGATCTGGGATGCGTCGACTGCCGACTGTCAAAAATCCTCGGACAAAATGACAAGAGTGAAGTTTAGTTTGCGCATATCTCAGTAGATGTATCACCGAACGCACAATGCTTGTTTGCTCCTACACAAAGCCTTCGATTTCTTGCATTCTAACATGTTCAAACTTTCCTTGCCACTTTATCGCTAAACCACTAACCTAACTTTTTCTTATTAAATGTGTTTGACGTTTTTGTCCGAGGATTTCGCTGTCAACTGTCAAGCTGCGGCTGCCGCCTGTCAAAAAACCGGCGCATGCTTCCCTCACATGAAGAGGGCCAGAAACTACTCTATTTGACCATCAGCCATGTCCTTGGATCAACTTCAACCCATAACTTCAACAGCTGACCAGACCTCACTCATTAACATATGAATGCCCAACAAATACCCACATACATACATGAACACTCTCAAACATGGAAACCACATCGTTTCACCACTAGTCCTTGGAACAGCGTCCAGAGAATTCAAGTTCGCTTTTTTTGTTCTATTTATCTTGAAGTTATTTCGTTTTTCAACCAAGCAAAGTTTTAGGCCATCACCTATGTTTATTTTCAAACATTTTTGCTGCGGTTGTTTTTAAAATAAAGTTATTTCACGGCATTTTTGTCCTTTTTACAATAAACTCTCACCCAGTAATGAAACAAAGAAAAATGTATTAATATATTATTTAAATATTGTGCCACAAGTGATGGCAGCATCTGCCAAGTTGTTTACTACGTAATTTCCTTTTCAACACTGGCAACAAAAGACTTGTTTTTCCCACATGGACGTGGCTTTCGTTTCTGATCACACCATTGTATCTGTGACATTCAATTCGCAACCTCAGCGGTGAGTTCTCTTTTGGCATTTCAAATACCTCCTCAATTGGAATTTTCCGGCCTTGGTTCCCAGAAACTTCGATTTTTCGCCTTGTCCTAAGCAAAGCACATTTTACGCCAACCAAGTTGAACTCCTCTTTGACAGGTGCTGGAATCGCACACTTGTTAATTTTTTGTTCAGAAACAATTTTTCAAGAGTACTTACCTTCGCCTTGGTGAAACGGCTTATAAAACAGCACGAGCTTTTCTTCGAAAATTTCACTGAAGGCCTTGTAAATTCTCGCCTCGATCAGCCCTTCTCTGCAAATTATGTTGTACAACTCCTACAAGAATGAACCGTAAATATAATGCGGTTAAAATTTTTTACTATTTATTTACAAGGATTGAATAGATGAGGTCAGCTTCAGTCAGATCAGCCAGAAACAGGTTCATGTTGGGCAAAAAAATTTGCTGCACTGCTTCCGGACCAAGGCAATTTATCATAACAATTATTGAATGCTTTGATGAGGGACACAGCACAGGCAATTTTTGGAAAACTTTTGATATTACAAACTCTTGAAGTGGAGGTCTTTGGCATAGTACTGCTAAAATCGAACACATAGGTTTCAAGACCTGTCTTGTAGAAGGCGACTTCAGCAACCGTTGTAGTAAGAGACGTACCAATAGTTTCAACTAAAAAAAAGGGGTGATTTAACACGTTTTATTTGGTAAATTAGATGCGCATTATACTTGTCTTTCAGGAGCATTCATTCGACATATAGGGCTACTTTCCAAAACTCTTATCAAATCCAAAGCACGCAATGTCAAACAATCGTACGTTATGTCTTTCGAGAGTAAAGTGAATCCAAAATTATAAAACCATTCTGCTATGGGCCCTATCCGAGAATTTCCTTGTAAATCTTTAAGAGCCATTTGTCGGTCCACAGCATCATTGCTAACAATCATTTTACATGTCACTGTAAAGTAGTTTTTTAGAGGTCTGCTTATCTGCAGGTCAGGCATCCATCTGGTGGTAATGACCGTATCACCTGGCTGCGTGTATACATCATCCCTATGCACAATTTCTAGCATATTTACCACGTTATCCTAAAACAAGTGTGTGATTAGAACCAAATAATACGGTTTCAGTTAGCATCAATCTATCAAACACCCAGCCAATTGAAAAGATTATTATTGCGGAAACCGGAAGTCGAGTTACATAATATCCCATACACATTCAGTAGAATGACTTTTTGGACCAAAAATAAGCTACGGCTGATGGCACCTGCAAAGTTTTGGAGCGAAACTATCGGCGGCCATCGGCCGTATTCTTCCAGCGCTCCAGCTTGTCACTTTATTTTTGCTCCGAAAAGTCATTCTACTGAAAATAAAAAGTGTATGGGATATAGTTACCACATTTAAATTGAAAATGGTCTTGAATTCTATTGCGTTGGCAGTGAAAGAGTAATCAACTCAAATGAAACTCGACTTTTGCTTTCCGCCTCACCCTGGCAGTGACAGCATCACCACCTTTGAACTTGCATCAATTCAAGACCCACTATTATACAAGGTGGCCTGCCTCATGCGACAACACTGTTCAGTATTACTTTTATTTCACTTTAAAGTGCCTAACCTAAATTCTCTAAAAATTAAAGAAAACAGTGAAGTAGAGTTGAAAACAACTTGATTGCCAATGCCTAACCATGAGAAGTTGCTTGCCAAGAAATGACAGTTACTGTGATATCATCCCTACTGGATTTATTTGTTCCAGGGGTAATGATATTGATGAGTTTTGCCACTTTACATTGGGCGTTTTCCATTTACTGACATAAGTCGACTTGTATTGACACAAATGAGTTCCATTTGATCTGTGTTCCTTTGTGTCATCGACACAAATGTTTTAAATGGAAAGCGCCCATTGAGGAATGTGTAGTAATTCTTCAATGTTCGATGATGTTAACACTCATCGGTCCTCAAATTTACCAATAACTCACATCTAAATAATACAAATTCTCTTTTCCAAAAAGCACCCAGTTTGGATGTGTTGGAGCACCATAAACTTTATCGATGTTCAGATTTTCAAATGTCTGCTCCAAATCTGAACAACTAATGGCATTTCTACCTGACAGACGAGCCTTGAGCAAAGCATCCTGAAAGAAGAACCAGTAAAAATTGGTGAATCCACAATAAATTGTATACTTAATACATTTATGACGTAGCGTAACCTGTAGTTTAAATCTTCAGTTATGGTGTTCGTAATTTCATCAGATAAGTAGTGATCAAATGTTGATTGTTCTGTGTACACTGACAGGGACTCGGAATCGATTCCTGCATACTGCCTGGCATTGGAGTCCTGAAAAATATTTGCTAAATAAAGAACCGTTTTGACTTCGAACTGCGTCAATACTTTTGTAGGCGACCCTTTTTCCAAATTGTGATTATTGGCCTCAAAGGTAGCACCTTGTGATTTTCGCTTTTCTCGTTCCTTGGCGTTTTTCTTTGATTTTGAATTCGATGTGCTGGATGATTTAATGGATGGTTGAGATTGTTTCATTTTAGAACACCTTGAATACTTGAGAAACTATTAAAATTCAAAACGGCGTTTTTGTTTATGTTTGACACGTTTGTGTTGACACCTGTCAGTTACGTTCTGTCCATAGACTGTTCTGACAGCAGCTGTCGTCACGTCAGTCCAAACCAAGCTGCGTTCTGAAACTCCATCGGAGCGCTCTTTTTGATGTTCCGATATTCCTCTATTCAATGGGCGATTTCCATTTACCGACACAAGTCGACTTGTGTCGACATGACACAGAGCAACACAAATCAAATGGAACGCATTTGTGCCGATTTGTGTCGACACAAGCCGACTTGTGTTAGAGTTGACGGCACACCACAGGGACCTGTGGGCGGGGCTAAACAGAAAAACAAAAATCGTTTTGAACGAGTCCGTAGTCCGTGTGTTGAAATAGGGGAAGCAACACCGTCAGCTGGAGCGGTAGTGGTGGACCATTACCAGGTCACAGGCGAACCTAAAATCCCATTGCAAATCTAGGTGCACCACTAGATAAACTAATGGCGTTTTCGACTGGCTAGAACCGAGCCGGTTCCATTCCGAGTGAGCATGCGCAGTTCATCAGAGCAACTTTTCGGCGTGTTCGACTGGAAGTGGCATTGCTCCCGTGCTACTTTTGCTGTGTTCGACTGGGAATATTCCTAAATACGTCATTTGCACGGAACCAGCTCCGAATTTTAGAACTGTCTTGGTAGTCAGTTTTACTGTCAACTTGATGTATCAGTGTCGATTTTGATGCTAAATATGAGTCGTGGTAGTACCAAAAGGAATGAATTTGTAGCGGTGCATTCCTTTTTACAATTTTCTCATGAATCCCTGTTCGAATCAAGCAGTGATAGAAGGTATGAATGCTGTGAAATTAATGAGAGGGAGAGGGAAAAGAAACGGAATGAAGCCGTCTGTGATGGAGCCGAGCCGACGGGGACAGAATGGAACGAATCCAATTCGATTCAAGAGCAGCTCGGCATCGAGCAAGTTCGGAACTGGAACAGTTCCAGAGCAGTCCCAGTCGAAAACGCCATAAGTTCGCGCAGTTAGGCTCCGCCCACAGGTCCCTCTGGTATTCCGACTACTCTAACACAAGCTGCGTTCGGTTATTACGTCAGATGCCCGATTTACATCTACATCGTTCGGTTATTGCATCTCAAGCAAATCGACGCAGATCTGAAGCGTTCGGATACTCCCTTCCAGACGCGTCAGATGTACATCCGTTTGCTCGGAGGTTTTTGGCCGAGGTCCCAGATCTTTTTTTGACGTATGTCAACTTGTCATTCCGCGTTGCTCGTTTGAGGTTAGGGATTAGGCATATTTCCGCATTTGACTGAGCAACAAGTGTGACACTGCTGGCTGGGGCTGGTTATTTGACGTAAAAATGGCAGAACGAGCGAAAGCGAAAGCGAAGTGGCGATTCATGGTAAACAAATTCGACTAAGCGGGAGCGCACGCCGTCAGCTGTCAACTTCACTTATTGTTTTACCTATCATCTGTCATTATTTCATCTGCATCGTTCGGTTTTGTCAAATCATATTTTGGTCACGTGACTAACAACCAACACATATCAGACGCATCTGCATCGCCTCTCAAATGTAATTACCGAACGCAGCTACAAACCGACACAAAGTGTTTTAAATGGAAATCGCCCAATGTACAGGTGATTCGAAATTGTCGGACCACCTTGAAGCTTGAAGGTGCGGAATATGGAGGTGCAGTAGAGTGCTGGAAAGTCCCCCCCCCCATAAAAAACTTCCCCTCCAAGATAAAAAAAAACTTTCCTAAAACAATTTTCCCCGTAGTTTCTAAACATGTCAAGTGTATAATTTTTAGAGATGGGAATGGGTGCTTTCCACCTAGATGGTACAAATACCACCAGACGGCACATGCTCCATAGTATGGCCAACGGTGTGGCACACAATTTTAGGTGGTCCAATGAAGGGCACAGAACCGGCTAAGTACAAGCAGATGGAAAGCACCGTTTGGCACCCGCACATGCGTAAATGGCAGGTGTACCAAACTTGGAGCTAGGTGGAAAGCACCCTATGGAACATGTGTCGTCTGGTGGTATTTGTACCTAGGAGGATATAAGAATAGGGAGGGAAGGTTCGTCATAAAAAGTGAAGCCATGGAAATGTCATATCCGCCATCTTTGTACGCCCAAAATTTCTATCACTTTACCATTGAAACTGAATATTGCCACGTCAAGTTCTGCGAGCTGTCGCTCTTGTCAGTGTCTGTCCATGACGCTTTGTGCTGCACCAGATCCAGCCACATCCTTCCTAAATATGATCGTTGGATTACAAAAAGGAATTTCATTACAGGTTTCACTAACTTCTACTTATTAGCATTTTTGTCACTAACTTCGTGGTAGGTGATAGTCCGTAGCAGTAGGAATTCCACCAAGATAGGTACCTAGGTAGGTACTATTCATTGTAATTTTGCCATGGACCTTGAAGTCTACACAGGCCTCAAGACTGGCTGATGATGAGGCTTCCAGAGTACTTCTTTCACTGTTCAGTGTAGATCACAGAGTGTAGATCATCATTAGGTGTATTAACAGTGCTGACCTCACAAATACGTGGTAGAATCTAGGAGGAAAGAATCGAACTGCTCATTTTCTGCTCATTATTTTTGGAATTTGCTGGTCATTCTCATCCTTGCCTTACATTCTACTGAAACATCGGGCGACCCCATACTACAGGTAGGCATCTTCCCTTCGGCAGCTTCGGCTCGCATTGATGGGATATTCTTTATACATTGGCGCACGTAGCCAATGTCTTTCCTACACCTGGGAAAGCTGATCTATTCAGCTCTTATAGATGAAGCACCATCCAAACAAGATCCAAGCACAAAGATAAATGATATCAGGCAGGACTCATTTTATGTCAACCAAAAAAATCACTAACCTCAAATAGTTTCAAATTATTTCAATAACGTCAATCTAAATCACAAAAGTCAAAAGACTCTTGAGACTAGATGCAATATTTGGGCGTAGTTGCTACCTCACCCCTTACGTCTCCCGGCTTCATTTCCCCCCGCCCACAAGCTGGGTTATACTCCCTCCCTATTCTTATATCCTCCTAGATTTGTACCCTCTAGGTGGAAAGCACCCATTGCATTCTGTAACTCCTTGTTCTGTAATCATTTTCGGTTCTACGACGTTCGGTGAAATGCTTTTCGATTCTACGATACGGCGCCTTTTGGAACTTTTCAGAGGGGAACTTTTAGCGTTCATGTTGGCTGCACTTTGACGTTTGTCTGTCTCCTGTTTCTGTCACATTTGACGTTAGTCAAACCTAACCCAACTCGAAACGAGAGGATCAACAGCAACAAAATTGAAAGTAAATCCCACATTTTAATGGCTTTCTCTCAACCCAACGCCCAAAGAGGTACCAATACAGCTATAATTATTAGTTACGTTTTACTAACACGTGATTTTATGCAGAATTGGCAAATCGAAAGATCCTAGAAGAGCTGCAGCTGAAAAAGCAGCTGCTTCTGAAACAAGGAGTCGCATCGACCCTCAACCCCACCATTTTGCCTGTCCTGGGCACGACCAACATCCAGCAATCGGATGGATACTCTGTGACCCCAGCGCAAAGAACCGCTTTACAAACTGCAAACGCCCAATCAACTGGGTACTTCATTTCTCAAGATAGCTCATTTGGAAACTTTATATTACCCGTACTGCCCCGATTCGAAAACAAATAATGTATCCGTGTCTCAAGCTCCGTCGTCTTGAAGAACGCCTGCAGTGCATCTCCCCTTTCGAGCATCCAAAGATACTGCTCGAGCAATATGTCACCCCTTCACATCTTGGCTCTCACATGCTCCATACAATTCAAGTGAGTACTCATTAGAATATTTTATCAATAATTCCAGTTATTTCCATTTGCTTTGATAGTCACAATATGACGATCTGCGACATAAACTGGTGGCAGATCTAGGCTGTGGATGTGGAGCACTTTCAATCGGTGCAGCCGCGCTAGATGCAGCTATGGTGGTTGGGTTTGAAATTGACGAAGATGCTTTGGAAGTGTTCCAAGAAAACGTCGAGGACCAATGCCTGAGCAATATTGACGTCGTACAGTGTGATGTCTTGGTTGCCATACCCGAGAGATTTCACAAAAAAATTGATACTGTAATAATGAATCCACCATTTGGAACTAAGCACAACGCAGGCATTGACATGGAATTTCTGAAAACGGCAGTTCAATTGAGCACCAACGCGATTTATTCTTTACATAAAACCTCAACAAGGTGATTAAATTTCGAGTTTAATTTGCTCTATAGTAATTCTAATTATTCTCTGAATAATTCTTATGCTGCAGGTCACATGTTTTGAAAGTAGCTGCAGATTTGGGCTGTGAAGCTGAAGTACTGGCGGAACTACACTACGACTTATCATCAACTTACAAGTTTCATAAGAAAAAATCTGTGGATATACAAGTCGATTTCATAAGATTCATGGTGTTAAACAATTAAATTTTACAGTTTTGCAAAATTTTCGCTCATATTTCGTTTATAAAATTTACACTCAGTAGGTAAACTCAAGAACACGGAATTTCGTACTGTCACAAGAATGGGTTGCCGGGAGCCCCCCCTCGCGACGAATGTAGTTAGCCATCGCAGCAAAAAAAAAGTGCGTAGCATGATAAGGGAATTACGTGTTGAGTACAGAACGGGCGTAGAGCCGAACGAATGAGAGCGGATCGGGCCTGTCCGACCAGCCAGGAAAGGGTGATTGTTCTCTTGCCTGCGAGTGAAGTTGTGCGAGTTGCTGAATACCATGACAAGCCAAAGGGCAACACAAATGAACAAGGTAGGTCTTAGACATTGTACTTAGGACCAAAGCCGGACTTACCTAAGCACTGACCTAAATTCCAGCTAAAATGGACCTTCTCTTCCAGGTTTTACACCGGTAGACCAACGGTCGACCTATTTTGAAATATAGTCAATATTTAGTCCATAACAATCTTCTCCTCTTTCATCTAATGTAGAAACCGTGGTGTTGTGAAGCGATTGGTTTACGCAATAGTGTGAAGTCAACCAAAGGATCTTCGAGTCATACTAGGTGTGTAATCAGGATGAGCATAGATTTCCATTTAAAACCGAAAACATACCCTTTCGCGGAGTTGGTCCACTCGCCAAACGCTTGTTCCGCAATCGTCCCCGCTCACAAAATAACCACTTTCAACACTTATAAATACATAAGTAATACATAAGTACATCATAAATAGCTCTTATGTATTATTGGTTGCGTACATGCCATGCACAACAAATTTTTCCAACAAGTATCAGAGAAACTAAGGAATTTTCAAAATATCTTTTTATTATTTTTTTTTTATTCAAACTTGATTCCTTGGGCTAGAGGTAAATCTTTGGAATGGTTAATGGTAATAGTTGACCTTCTCATGTACTGTTTCCATGCATCGCTGCCTGACTCCCTGCCGCCACCTGTTGCTTTTTCGCCTCCGAAAGCTCCACCAATTTCAGCGCCTGAAGTTGGAATATTAACGTTCACTATTCCACAGTCAGAGCCCTTAGGTCCAATCCACTGGAACAAACGGGTATTGAAATACAAAATTACAAGCCCTTAATCTTTATGCCAAGAAGTATTTACACGTACCCACAGTTTTTGAACCGCGGGTTTGTAACGAGGTCCTAGCCAGTTTCCCTAGCATTAGCCAAACATCACACTGGCCTGGCCGAACTCACGTTCCGAACCCACAGTCCAAATCCGTACGTATGAATGATACTATTTTTTACTGCTAGTGGGGGCACTAGGTGAATGAACCTTGCAAATGGTGATGAAAGCATGAAATTCGGTACACATACTCAGAATGAGCACCTCTCTTAGATAAGAGGTGGAGCCACGCCGAATTTTCACCGGAAGGGGGCTCGGGGGGCTCCTGAAAGTTAAAGGTGCTAGGGCTCCCACCAAACCGCTTATCAGTTCGTTTTATCAATTAAAAAGGAAACTCATGAATATATCGTAAAAATTGACGACGTTTATCACCTTGTCCCGGGAATTTTTCATGATGAAAAAAAATAAGTCCTTCGGCAGAACACAAAAATTGGTTTTATTTTATTTTCACCTACAAAGAATTAATAAGGAGATGTGCAACACGTTGTTTCCTATAAATTCGTATCCTCTGAATTCGTTTGTGAAGTCAAAATTTTGATGGTATATCTTCTTGAAGAGGGGCATTCCAAAGAGTAAGCTATTTTCAACACTAAGTTCAAACAGAATTTTTTCAATGTTCTGAATCGAAATTACTGAATTCCTTCCAGCAATGCATACCCTGAACCCTTTTTTGGAAGTACCGCGTGCGATTGAACGTGGAGTAAGTCCTGAAACAGTATCAGAATTTTTCTTCTGTGATGCTACTATCCACTCTCGACCGGGGCAATTAGGTTCCCACACAGCATGCGCGGAGTGTATACACGTTATTTCAATATTATGACACAATTTCAATCATGTAAAATTTGACTGAACCGAGAAAATACCCTGCATCGTGTATACACTCCGCGCATGCTGTGTAGGAACCTAATTGCCCCGGTCGAGAGTGGATAGTAGCATCACAGAAGAAAAATTCTGATAGTGGTTCAGGACTTACTCCACGTTCAATCGCACGCGGTACTTCCAGAGAAGGGTTCAGGGTATGCATTGCTGGAAGGAATTCAGTCATTTCGATTCAGAACATTGGAAAAATTCTGTTTGAACTTAGTGTTGAAAATAGCTTACTCTTTGGAATGCCCCTCTTCAAGATGATACACCATCAAAATTTAGACTTCACAAACGAATTCAGAGGATACGAATTCGTGGGAATCAACGTGTTGCACATCTCCTTATTAATTCTTTGTAGGTGAAAATAAAATAAAACCAATTTGTGTGTTCTGCCGAAGAACTCATTTTTTTTCATAATGAAAAATTCCCGGGACAATACGATAAACGCCGTCAATGTCCACAAGATATTCATAAGTTTCCTTTTTAATTGTCAAAACGAACTGATAAGCCGTTTAGTGGGAGTCCTAGCACCTTCAACTTTCAGGAGCCCCCCGAGCCCCCTTCCGGTGAAAATTCGGCGTGGCTCCACCTCTTATATGAAAGAGGGGCTCATTCTGAGTACGTGTATCCAATTTCATGCTTTCATCACCATTTGCAAGGTTCATCCCGATTTTGGCTCTTAGCGCCCGCACTATGCTAGCCGTGAAGTAGGTACGTCATTATTAACCTGTTTCTGAATCGCGGTGTCGATTTTCCAATTAAAAAAACCTATATAAACAACGGTTAAGTAATTAAAACAATATCACTTTGGCGCTCGGAATTTAACCTGGCTCCTCAGCTATAATAATACTTTCACAACCTAGGTATACATTATAGTCAAATAAACTATTGTGTGAGGTCCAGGTATACTAAACTGAGTTACTCAACATAACCTGTTGACCTGGGCTATCTCAGAATTTTAGTTTAGTTATTTTCCGAATCACATAGGCAGGACCGAGTACAAGACAGGAATCTCCACAAGAATCTTGAATGGCAACAGAACAGAAGTCATCGCGCCACATTTTAATACTCTAGCTTGCTCTTGAACTATATTTCAGCCATTCAAGACATCGAAGGTTGTTGTCACCTCGTCTGGGGGATTGCTCTAAGTGAGTCAATAACTGATAGCAATGACTTGTTCCCCTCACAACTCAAAAGGATCATTATTCGTGTTAAGACTCACATTGAAAATATTTCCTAGGTTCTGTGTGAAAATACTTGAAGAGAGACCTTGGGGCACTTCGTTATTCCAAGAGATGGCTTCTTCAACATTTTCAGCCTTCAGTACGTACACAATGGGAGCAAAACATTCGCTATGTACTAAAGGACTGTTGTGCTTCAGTCCTGTTACAATAGTTGGTTGGACGAAATAGCCTTCACCTTCAACTTTCTGGAAATTGGAACAGTTGTAAAAAAAATGTAGAATTACAAATAGGTCCATACCTTGCCACCGAATTCAATTGTGCCTCCTTGATTTCTGATCTCAGCGATGGTGTCTTCGTATTTCTTCAAGGACTGCGAACTATGCAAAGGGCCGATAAGTGTTTTTTCATCTAGAGCATCGCCAATTCTGTGCTGAACTTGTTGGTACGCCTTCTTTAATCGCTCCAACACTTGGTCGTAAACCTTGAAATTACGATTTGAATAAGTACATGCAACAGCTTTGAGGAGAAATATGTATTACGGATTTGTGAAGAATGAGCCGCCTTGTGGTCGTACACCTCTGACCAGCTGTTCCAACACAAGCGAAGAGCGTCGCTTGCACCACCATATTTAAATCAGCATCGTCGGCCACGATCAGAGCATTGTTCCCCCCGAGCTCCAGCAAGTGTTTTCCAAATCTCTTTTGAACTTCAACTCCAACTTGTTTCCCAATTTCTGAGCTTCCGGTGAAAGACAACAGTTTGATCCGTGGATCGCTCGCCATAGATTTTCCTACATCGGCTCCGCCGCAGCACAGCGTAGCGATTGCCCCAGGCAAGTTGTTTCTCTCTAGAACACCAGCGACGATTTTGGTGGTGGCTACCGACACCAGAGGAGTCGTTTCAGAGCCTTTCCAGAGCACCGTATCGCCGCAAACCATGGCAATAGCGCTGTTCCAGCCATACACAGCTATCGGGAAATTGAAAGCGGAAATGACTCCGACCACTCCAAGAGGATTCCATTTCTCCATGAGCACGTGGCCCGGCCGCTCGGATGGGTATATGGCTCCAGCAAGAGTACGCGACAGCCCCACTGCGTAGTCACAAATATCCACGTATTCTTGCACTTCGCCTATGCCCTCTGGCAAAATCTTTCCCATTTCTACCGCGACCAACTTGCCCAAAGGCACCAGTTTGTTACGCAAAGCGTCGCCAATTTGTCTTACGATTTCTCCGCGTCTCGGTGCCGGCAGATCTGCCCAGATGTTCCACGCTTCCTGAGAGGCGCCAACACAACTCTGGTAGTCATCCACGTTGCCTTGCGTGACTTCTGCTATGACTTTTCCATTGCTCGGGCACACTGACTGAACTACCTGACCGGAGCCTTTCCACTTTCCATCGTACACTCCCAAATTATTTTGTTTCAATCCCAGTTCTGTTAAAAAGGAGTATTTTGGGTCGTTGATCAAGTACGAAGTGGAAGACATTTTCCGTATGAGTCTGCAAGCACCGTTTATTGTCGACGTTCTGGCCAGAATATTCATTGTTTTAAGAATACTCTGGGAATTCGCGCAAGTACTCACCACCAACTATTGGTTTTATGCCCTGGAAAAAGTGTTATCGCTATTTGTAAGAGGTCAGTGATGTCTTATTAGTTGTTAGTATTTAGTAAGATAAATTTATCTCTTCTAGTTCTTGATCCGCTATTACGCTATCCTTATCTGCTATATTGTGCTCATAAACAAGATAAGAGATTATTGTTACTGAGTTAAAACAGCAAAGCTTTTTTGAACTCCCTCCTTGACCTCGAGAACAGAGCCTCTCTATCAAACATGGAAAAAATCCCCAGACCAACACATACATTCATGGTGATCTGTGGGATTCGAACTCACAAATAATGAACAAACGTGGAACAAACTTGAATCGCTAAGTGCAGAAAGGGAAGTACCGACAATTTTTCGAAATTGAGTACAGGCTCTATCGCTTGATGATATGAAGAAAACGATCTCTTCATTATTTACTAATTTACGGCTCTTGGATATATCGTTTAGGTGCACAAATGAAAGTATCGAGTCACTACTTTGCTTCCTGCACTAAATGTGAACCATTCCAACTTCATTTTTGTGTTTTAAGTATTATCTATGAAGTTTGTTTAGTTTTAATTTTATCAATTTTTTTTCATGTAAAATAGGTACCTACTTCTGTTTAATTTTTTATATAAACTAGCCAGCAACAGACAAAATCATTACTTTATTAATTGAACTGTGTTTGAAAGAATAAATTTCAATTTTTCGTAAGCTCCGGCGTATTTTTTTAAATAAACTACATATTTCAAGTGCAGAAAAGGATGTACTTCAACTTGTTTAAATAATAATATCGCAAAATATTTGGGTCAAAAGAAATGGGACATGATTTTCTCGAACAACTCAGGGATATTTCTTTACGTACACAAAAATGTAGGAATAGTCCAGTAAAATGAGGCGATTTTTAGGCCAAAGTTGGAACAAATTAGGGGCAGGATGAAAAAACTATGGCGATGTAGAGAATGAAAAACTGAATAAGAAAAACCAAAGTTTCATTTCCAGTCATCCCGGGAACTATGGAAAAAAAATGGAGAAGATGGAAAAACATGCGCTGCGATCTTTCTTTTAAAGCGGTGAGAGAACGGTGAGAGATGTGTGAAAACTGTCAGGGACAAAGTTGTAGGGAATTTAATAATCTACAAAAAAGTCCCTGTGGGCATATGTCTAACTTCTTCAGTTTAGTCGTTTATCGCAGTCAAAGTTGCGGGCCGGTCTAGTGAAGTGGAAAAACTGTCCGCGTGACCTTCCTTCTTGGATGCTGTGAGAACGATAAGAGATATCAAAAACTTGCAAGCGACAAAGTTGTAGAGAATTGAATGCTCCACTAGAAAATTCTCAAGGCCAGTTATTATCTTTTCTAATTCAGCCGTGAATCACGTCCGAAGTTGCGCGACAATCCTGTTGATGAAGTGGTTCTTCTGGAAAACTTACAAAAACCCTAGACTCGATGAAGAAACTATAACAATGTAGAGGATGAAAAACTGGATCCAAAAAACCAAAGTTTCATTTCACACCGTTTCGGGAAATCTAAGAAAAAAAAAGAAAAAGTTTGAAAATAGCGATTTGCACTCCCAGCTTCCTCATTGAATACTGAAATAAACGTAATAAATATGGAAAATCTGAACAAACTAGCTTGTAGAGGATTAAATCATCTATAGAAAATGCCGTGATGACATGTATGCATCCTTGTCTACTTAGCTGCGGAGAGCTATCAAAGTTGGGGTACATGACTAGTGACGCGTCGCATATGTGGTCAAACTGGCACGACGTTGCGGTCATTGTTCAATTGATTATAAAACATGATTGAATGATTTGAAAAAATTGCGTGCTTTGTTGAACGTCTGGCAACTATTGTTGGAAATGTAACTGCGCGGATGAACGCTTTGTTATGTATAAAGTTTCTTGTTTGGCAAAATTGAAGTCGTGAGTGTCACTATACTATTTTCGTCATATTTTCATTCTAGAAATCTAGGACGAGAGACTAGGGGCCGTATTCATACCTCGCTTTTAAGCTAAAAGCGCTATTAGAGCGATGCACATTTAGGGACATTTCTCATATTTCAGTGTTCAAAAATACAAATTGACTCGCAAATCAGTTGCAATTAAGTACATACAATCGCTTCCAATCGCAATAATGTATTTTTGAACACTGAAATATGAGAAATGCCCCTAAATGCGCATCGCTCTAATAGCGCTTTTAGCTTAAAAGCGAGGTATGAATACGGTCCTAGGTTGTTAGGGAACTTCTGAATTTGTCGTTTCTAATCATATATTTATATCATCAAAATAGTACGAAAATAGTGTCGTGACACTCAGGCTTAAAACTGAGAAAGTTTTCGTATTTTGTAACACAATATGTATAATAATAGAAAAACGTGATTCACGTTAGATAATGAGATGTTTTTCAACTGATTTCTGATGAACAATGATCATTCAACAACACCTGAACAATGGGGTTGGAAATTAAACATTTCTCTGTTGATGCCTATTAGAACCCAGGATAACGTAGCTCTCGGAAATCTGCTACGGCTGATTTCCTGGAGATGCTTGAAAAACTGCGAGAAGCTTTGTGGATGCAGAAAAGCTGACCTCAAGTGTACCAAGTTTTGCCACCACTGCGGTGGAGCCACCTGTTCTGACGTTTCCTGCATTGTCGTTTCGGAAGACGATTATGATGACTACAATAATAATTCAAACAATAAGTAGCTACCCAGACGTTGAACAAAGCACACAATTTTTTCAAATCATTCAATCATGTTTTATAATCAATTAAACAATGACCGCAACGTCGTGCCAGTTTCACCACATATGCGACGCGTCACGATTCATGTACCCCAACTTTGATAGCGCTCCGCAGCTAAGTAGACAAAGATGCATACATGACATCACGGGATTTTCTATAGATCATTCAATCCTCTACAAGCTAGTTTGTTCAGATTTTCCATATTTATCACGTTTATTTCAGTATTCAATGAGGAAGCTGCGAGTGCAAATCACTATTTTTCAAGTTTTTCTTCTTTTTTTCTCAAATTTCCCGAAACGGTGTGGAATGAAACTTTGGTTTTTTAGATCCAGTTTTTCATCCTCTACATTGTCATAGTTTTTTCATCGAGTCTAGGGTTTTTGTAAGTTTTTCAGAAGAACCGCTTTATCAACAGGATTGTCGCGCAACTTCGAACGTGGTTCACGACTTAACTAGAAGAGATAATGATTGGCCTTGAAGATTTTCTAATGGAGCATTCAATTCTCTACAACTTTGTCGCTCACAATTTTTTGATATCTCTTGTCGTTCTCACAGCATCCAAGAAGGAAGGTCACGCGGACAGTTTTTCCACTTCACTAGACCGACGCGCAACTTTGACTGCGATAAACGGCTAAACTGAAGAAGTTAGACATATGCTCCCAGGGACTTTTTTGTAGATCATTAAATTCCCTACAACTTTGTCCCTGACAGTTTTCACACATCTCACACCGTTCTCTCACCGTTTCAAAAGAAAGATCGCGGCGCATGTTTTTCCATCTTCCCCATTTTTTTCCCATGGTTCCCGGGATGACTGGAAATGAAACTTTGGTTTTTCTTATTCAGTTTTTCATTCTCTACATCGCCATATTTTTTTCATCCTGCCCCTAATTTGTTCCAGGTTAAATCCTTATTTTACTGGACTAGAAGCTGAAAGTGGCGGTTTGATTTTTATATAGTTTATTCGGCTTCTAAAAAATATGGGGTAATCCAAACGGAAACAAGGTGAACAAGCATTCAATGGAATCCTGTCAAAATATCTATACCTCATTATCTTCATTTTTTAAGGGAGAAATATGATACCGTGCGAATTCAGCCTTGACAAATGTTGGCCATTGCAAGGGGATGTGTGCGGTATCATTTTTGACATAAACGAGGTCTGATAACTTGTTTCTTCTTATGAAAATGTAGGTAATTGGTTTGAAATAGACCATTTCCACATGACGTCACACGCACGTGTCGAACGGCTGATTCGGGGCAACGTCAAACATGATGTCAACTATACGTGCCAGTTTGTCAAAACTTTGTCACACCAGTGACTTTCACACACCGGCATCGACCAAGGAGGTTATACACTGACTGACAGATTGACATACCACCAATCTGACTGACGCACATGACTGACGTAGCCCACGTGTCCCGTGACAGATAACGCAGATCTGACTGACGTTGCCCCGAATCAGCTGTTCAAGACGGAGCTGCGTGACGTCAGTGGAAATGGTCTATTGTGGGAAATGTGAGGAGGTCAATATTATTATTATTAATGATTATCAAGCATTTACGATTCGCACAGAATTGAGTTTTGTCTCACTTTTCAATAGGCCGAGTTAGACAATTCACGATACCGTCATTGCCGAGGCGCTGCGTGCGCCAGAAGTCGAGTTATGACAGAGTTCTTCGAAGTATGGAACCATTCTTGAAACTGCAGCCCAGTCAATAAGAACATAATTTAGGAAAATAGCAAAATGAATAGTGTCGTTTTGAAAGTTGGTAGAAATGTTCTCGAAAGCTTGCTTGATTACTGTGTAAAATGTCTCCCCATCACTATCGGTAGTGTGAAAACGGATCTTGGATTATTGGTCTACTTGTATTTTTTGCAGTTATCTAGATAAATAGCGATCCCATTGAAAAACGGTTCGGTTCAAATGAAAGGTGTCTGGTGTGAGTTGCGGAGGAGATATTTTATTTATCTCGATGTCTTCGAAGAGTCACGCCAAACTGCAGTGCAATGCTATTTTGGTAACGTTTGCTGATGGATTGAAAAATTTTAGAAAAGTTTGCCTTTTATTTTAAAAAAATTAGGGGTCGAAGGGGGACAGTTGAACCTCAAGTATTTTGGTTACATATTTGAAGAAATTTCAAAAACCGATTTGGGGGAAATAATAAGTGATCCATTCGTGAAACAAGATGCAAGATACAAAAAATTTAATATAAGAGGTAAAAGTCATAAATCATGATAGTCGAAGTGGTAGTCAAAAAAAAAACGCAAATTGTGATACAGGCAAAAAATTTTGCACAGTTATTCTGGAGAGTATTTAGAAGAATTTGACCCGCAGCGTTGATCGCGCAGTTCTGTCAGACTCCAGATGGCGTTAGTTTTTCAAAATGGCGGAAATTCGGTTAAAAAAGTATTTTCTTGGCAGAAATTGTTCGAGTGAGGACTCGTTTCTAACAATTCGATACCGCCTAATGCATTGGTGATCACAGAACTCCAATTAAAATACGCGTTCATGCCAAATGATGCAAGAAAAACGTTCTAGCACGAAAGCTGCTGAGCTGTTGATTCGATCGACTTGAAATTTGGTCAACAGACAGGATCTTGCTGTCAAATAAGTTGAATGGTTTTTGGCTGTCATCTGTCTAACGGAAGTGTCACTATCAAAAAATGACAAAAGCGGTATCCCATGAAACTTGACTTGATATAGGTACGTCATTTGAAAGCTCTTAAAAAGCTGTATTCAGAATAGTTGAAAGCTTTTCTTCAACTGCCACTTAGCAATAATTTTAAAATGTCGAAGTTCAAAACTTTGACATTCAATTATTCAAAATCTATCAGCTGTATTGGAACCAAATTCGGCAGGAAGCAACACAACAAAAGAATCAAATTAGGTTTGTAGTTGCAGCTTTCTACCATTTGCCAGTCGGGCGTTACGAGTTTTGAATTTTTTTCCCGGCCGTGATCACCCGAGAGGGCCGCTCACTCGGGTTTTGACTAGGACGATCCGCGTTTGGTTCAGGACTTTATTCAGACGCTCTTTTGCTTGGAGATCGACTTTTTTCTCAAATTTTCAACTGGCATCGAAAGTAGATTGCATTGGGCGTCGTGTAGGGCTGTTTTCAAATGCGATGCATTTCCAGTTTTCCGGCGTTTTTTTCAAAATGAACTTGCACATTCCGTAATTTAAAAAAAAACTGCAGAGCGAATTTAGACATGCGGTGTGGGTAAGCCCCACGAAATATTCATTTTAGGTGCAGACATGCTTCGAGTCATAACTGAAGAAATGATTGAAATTATTTTTGAGGAGAAAAGTTTTGAAATCGGACCAATAGTTCTCGAGTTTTCTATCCTGGAAAAACTGAAATTTTTTAACTTTTTATCCCGTGAACAGATTTTCACCAATTTTTTTTAAACAAGATGAGGTTACTGGCTCTTGAACATTTTCCGAAAATTCCATTCCTCAATTTTCCTGGTCAAGTTTCCCACATGAAAATCAAAAACCGGCTCATCGAGAACGAACTCGGAATAATGGAACTCAAAATGAAGCCTTTATTGACTGTTTCTATTGTGAGATGATTTGGGAAAGACTTGGAAGTTTCTTCCGGAAAATTCAAATTTTCATGAAAAAATGTTTGAATTTCCTGCAAAGTTCCAATCTATCTCTCTGAACATTGTTTGCTTTTGCACAAACTTTTGATTCAACGATGTTCACAACTTCCTCTCTAGCTATTTCTTTGTCTTTATAAAGAATGAATATTCAGTTTTACTGCTCATCGAAAATGAGAGGTACTTATGGTATTTCCTATGATGAATTTCCCCTATAACTTAATTCCTTTGTCTATTGATAGTATTGATACCTGGTGATAATTCCCATATTAATCACAAAAAGATGCTGAGAAAAAAAGGTTCTTTCTTGCATTGCGTTAACGCAATAGGTATAAGCAAATGATATGGGTTAAGTCATCTTCTATCCCATCTAAAAGTTGGCAGCCTTCATTTCCAACCTGCTTTTTTATATCCAATCCAACTAGCAACCTCAGAAACAATGCTGAACATGAAACTTACAAATTTTGGCACCTAATAGGGACCTATAAGGACACACCTACGCGTTCAAATTTGTTACTTCTGAAATAAATTAATTTTCTTTAATTTTTTTTGCCTCACTGGCATGAAGGCGTATTTCGAGTGAAATTCCGTAATCACCAATGCATCAAGCAGCATCGAATTGTCAGCAATGAGTCCTCACTCGAACAACTTCCGCCTAAAAAATATTTTTTCAATCAAATTCCCGCCATTTTGAAAAATGACGGCATCTTGAGTCTGACAGCCCTGTGCGATCAACGCTGCGGGCCAAATCCTTCTAAATACTCTCGAGAACAACTGTGCAAAATTGCTTGCTTGTATCACAATTTGCGGGTTTTTTCTGATATTTGGAGTGTACCGCTGCTACTATGGGAATCTACTTGTCCTTAAAAGAACTAGGGTGAAAAAAGTTCCGAGTCGTTTCTGAACCGATCTATTTAGATCACAAGATGACATGGCTTTCTTGCCAAAGAAACTTGACTAATTTATTACTTGTATTGTAAGTGAACTGGATTTTTGTAATCCATATTGACTCACTCTGTATCGTACCTAAACTGGGAATCCAGCACACACCCAGCATTATCAAATCATCGCCTATCATTCTCCTTAGAATAGTTTTCCAAAATATTCTCATTTTTTGGGGAAAAATAGAAGTGGATGCAAGTATTTCAGGAAATGAAGTAACAAAAATTTGACAAGGGGGTTCAACCACCTTTGATTTTCTTCATCAACTTAAGGACGGAGTTATATTGGTAAAATAAGCGTTACGGAATCAATCCCTGTGGGTTCATTCCTCGACAGAATCCTACCATATACCTAGGTCTCTTTCAAAAGCTACAAGGATGTACTTTGGTTTGAGCCCATTGGCATTTCCAAAATCAAAAAATAAAAAATAAAAATATTTTTCGATTTTGGAAATAACGCCAATGGGCTCAAAGTGCTCAAACCAAAGTACATCCTTGTAGCTTTCGAAAGAGACCTGAATGGTGGGATTCTGTCAAGGAGTAAACCCACATGGATTGATTCCGCAACGCTTATTTTACCAATTCAACTCTGTCCTTAATAAAAAAGAAGGGCCTCGATGAGGATAAGATTGATAAGAAATCAGTTGTGATTAAAAAGACCATTATTTTTTGTCTCTATTTGGCTTGAAGCATAGTTTAAAGGTATTATAAGATATACAATGGTATAAGTATGTATGGTAGGATAATTTACTATCATGATTGGCATTTATCATACCTTACCTAGGTGAAAGAAGAAAATGCCATTATGTATTTAGTCCAGTCAAATTAAGCAAAAATCTGGCCAAACCGGAAATAAATACGGAAGTTGGTGGATCGATGCAGAATCCAACGTGGAATAACATACTAAAATTCCCGAAAATTCCAACGCTTGGCTTTTTTTCTAGGACCAATAAAAGAGCGCCATCCTTGTAAATTTTCGATTTTTTCTGAATAACTTGTAAACTATCACATAAGAACACAAAAACCAGCGAAGCAAATGTAGCCCGTTAAATACTCAAGAGATCAGTCTTAAATTCGTCACTTTGTGGTTAATAGTCTCTGAGATACAGCGTCTGCTAGAACGCAGTGAAAATGACTCAAAATTTATTTCCGGATTTTACGTAACAATTTGCATAGTGTCAGTTCAGGGGCTGTAACGTGGACAGAAAATGTGCGGATTTCAACGTGTTTCACATTTTTGGAAAGCCAATTCAACATTCGGTATCACACTTTTGTCTAGAAGTCGCCAACTTCAAAATGGTACTTTTCCTCAATCTTTGAAATCGATACTTGAAGTCCCAAAGAATCCCCAAAGATCGATTATTTTGATACCATGCCATTTGCCCACTTTTTCAAGTAGAGCAAAACCATCCAGGAAATATGTGAAGAATTGGATACCAAAACCATAGGATGTTTCAGAATCTTTTTCCCAGTGATGGTTCCTGAGTTATATGGGTTGAAAGACTAAAACGACCTATTTGGAGATAAAGATAGGTAGTCCGGACACTAACTGCTGAATACTGTACGGACCTTGCATTTGATGATACAAAATGCCACTCAGCACCACCACATCTGCCAAGTGGCATCTTACACCTAAAATGCAAGGTCCGTACAGTATTCAGCAGTTAGTGTCCGAACTACCAATTTTTTTTCCAAGTATGTCGTTCTAGTCTTTTAACCCATATACCTCAGGAACCATCACTGGGAAAAAAATTCTAAAACATGTTATTTTTTTGGTATTCAATCCTTCACATATTCTCCAGATGGTTTTTCCATACTTGGAAAATGAAGCAAATGGTATGGTATGGAAATAATCGATTTTTGGGGGATTCTTCGGAACTTCAAGTATAAATTTGAAAGGTCGAGGAAAAGTACCATTTTGAAGTTGGCGACTTCTAGACAAAAGTGTGATACCAAATGTTGAATTGGCTTTCCAAGATTGTAAAACACACTGAAATCCGCACATTTGCTGTCCACGTTACAGCCCTTGAACTGACACTATGCAAATTGTTACGTAAAATCCGGAAATAAACTGCGCACAAATTGAAGTGACAATTTTATTTTGGGACGTTTTTTCAAATGATCATAACTTTTTGAAGATGAAATGAAAATGATGATATTTGACAAATGAGCTCGAATATCGAAAAACTGAAGACAAATTTGTTATCAAAAAAAATCAGGCTCCAACCCACGTGACTTTCAAAATATCAAAAAAATTCAGACTTCAACCCACGTGACTTTTCAAACGATCGGCCACCACTTTTGAAGTTGACAACTTCTTGTACCAAACGTAATATTTGACAAAAGAGCTCGATTATTGAAAAACTGAAGACAAATTTGTTATAAAAAAAAATCAGGCATCAACCCACGTGACTTTCAAAATATCAAAAAAGTTCAGACTTCAACCCACGTGACTTTTTAAACGATCGGCCACTACTTTTTAAGTTGACAGCTACTTGTTCCAAACAAAATATTTGACAAACGAGCTCGAATCTCGGAAAACTGAAGACATATTTGTTATCAAAAAATATCAGGCTTCAACCCACGTGACTTTCAAAATATCAAAAAAGTTCAGACTTCAACCCACGTGACTTTTAAAACGATCGGCCGCTACTTTTGAAGTTGACAGCTACTTGTTCCAAACGAAATATTTGACAAATGAGCTCGAATATCGAAAAACTGAAGACAAATTTGTTATCAAAAAAAATCAGGCTTCAACCCACGTGACTTTCAAAATATCAAAAAAGTTCAGACTTCGACCACGTGACTTTTCAAACGATCGGCCACCACTTTTGAAGTTGACAGCTACTTGTTCCAAACGTAATATTTGACAAATGAGCTCGAATATCGAAAAACTGAAGACAAATTTGTTATCAAAAAAAATCAGGCTTCAACCCACGTGACTTTCGAAATATCAAAAAAGTTCAGACTTCAACCCACGTGACTTTTAAAATGATCGGCCACTACTTTTGAAGTTGACCGCTACTTGTTCCAAACAAAATATTTGACAAACGAGCTCGAATATCGGAAAACTTAAGACAAACTTGTTATCAAAAAAAATCAGGCTTCAACCCACGTAACTTTCAAAATATCAAAAAAGTTCAGACTTCAACCCACGTGACTTTTGAAACGATCGGCCGCTACTTTTGAAGTTGACAGCTACTTGTTCCAAACAAAATATTTGACAAATGAGCTCGAATATCGAAAAACTCAAGACAAATTTGTTATAAAAAAAAAAATCAAGCTTCAACCCACGTGACTTTCAAAATATCAAAAAAGTTCAGATTTCAACCCACGTGACTTTTAAAACGATCGGCCGCTACTTTTGAAGTTGACAGCTACTTGTTCCAAACGAAATATTAGACAAATGAGCTCGAATATCGAAAAACTTAAGACAAATTTGTTATCAAAAAAAATCAGGCTTCAACCCACGTGACTTTCAAAATATCAAAAAAATTCAGACTTCAACCCACGTGACTTTTCAAACGATCGGCCACCACTTTTGAAGTTGACAGCTTCTTGTTCCAAACGTAATATTCGACAAATGAGCTCGAATATCGAAGAACTGAAGACAAATTTGTTATTAAAAAAAATCAGGCTTCAACCCACGTGACTTTCAAAATATCAAAAAAGTTCAGACTTCACCCACGTGACTTTTAAAACGATCGGCCACTACTTTTTAAGTTGACAGCTACTTGTTCCAAACAAAATATTTGACAAACGAGCTCGAATCTCGGAAAACTGAAGACATATTTGTTATCAAAAAAAATCAGGCTCCAACCCACGTGACTTTCAAAATATCAAAAAAGTTCAGACTTCAACCCACGTGACTTTTAAAACGATCGGCCACCACTTTTGAAGTTGACAGCTACTTGTTCCAAACGCAATATCTGACAAATGAGCTCGAATATCGGAAAACTGAAGACATATTTGTTATCAAAAAAAATCAAGCTTCAACCCACGTGACTTTCAAAATATCAAAAAGATTCAGATTTCAACCCACGTGACTTTTAAAACGATCGGCCACCACTTTTGAAGTTGACAGCTACTTGTTCCAAACGCAATATCTGACAAATGAGCTCGAATCTCGGAAAACTGGGGACATATTAGTTATCAAAAAAAATCAGGCTCCAACCCACGTGACTTTCAAAATATCAAAAAAGTTCAGACTTAGACCCACGTGACTTTTAAAACGATCGGCCACCACTTTTAAAGTTGACAGCTACTTGTTCCAAACGCAATATCTGACAAATGAGCTCGAATATCGGAAAACTGAAGACATATTTGTTATCAAAAAAAATCAGGCTTCAACCCACGTGAATTTTCAAACGATCGGCCACCACTTTTGAAGTTGACAGCTACTTGTTCCAAACGTAATATTTGACAAATGAGCTCGAGTATCGAAAAACTGGAGACAAATTTGTTATCAAAAAAAAATAGGCTTCAACCCACGTGACTTTCAAAATATCAAAAAAGTTCAGACTTCAACCCACGTGACTTTTAAAATGATCGGCCACTACTTTTGAAGCTGACAGCTACTTGTTCCAAACAAAATATTTGACAAACGAGCTCGAATATCGGAAAACTGAAGACATTATTGTTATCAAAAAAAATCAAGCTTCAACCCACGTGACTTTCAAAATATCAAAAAAAATTCAGATTTCAACCCACATGACTATTCAAACGATCGGCC
Organism: Anaspis maculata; assembly: GCA_949128115.1. NCBI lineage: Eukaryota > Metazoa > Arthropoda > Insecta > Coleoptera > Scraptiidae > Anaspis > Anaspis maculata. The sequence goes on from OX421962.1 coordinate 77,966,143, forward strand.
ACCACTTTTGAAGTTGACAGCTTCTTGTTCCAAACGTAATATTTGACAAACGAGCTCAAATATCGAAAAACTGAAGACATATTTGTTATCAAAAAAAATCAAGCTTCAACCCACGTGACTTTCAAAATATCAAAAAAAATTCAGATTTCAACCCACATGACTATTCAAACGATCGGCCACCACTTTTGAAGTTGACAGCTTCTTGTTCCAAACGTAATATTTGACAAACGAGCTCAAATATCGAAAAACTGAAGACATATTTGTTATCAAAAAAAATCAAGCTTCAACCACGTGACTTTCAAAATATCAAAAAAAATCATATTTCAACCCACGTGACTTTTAAAACGATCGGCCACTACTTTTGAAGTTGACAGCTACTTGTCCCAAACGAAATATTTGACAAATGAGCTCGAATATCGAAAAACTGAAGACAAATTTGTTATAAAAAAAAATTAGGCTTCAACCCACGTGAATTTTCAAACGATCGGCCACCACTTTTGAAGTTGACAGCTACTTGTTCCAAACGTAATATTTGACAAATGAGCTCGAGTATCGAAAAACTGGAGACAAATTTGTTATAAAAAAAAAACAGGCTTCAACCCACGTGACTTTCAAAATATCAAAAAAGTTCAGACTTCAACCCACGTGACTTTTAAAATGATCGGCCACTACTTTTGAAGTTGACAGCTACTTGTTCCAAACAAAATATTTGACAAACGAGCTCGAATATCGGAAAACTGAAGACATTATTGTTATCAAAAAAAATCAGGCTCCAACCCACGTGACTTTCAAAATATCAAAAATGTTCGGACTTCAACCCACGTGACTCTCAAAATATCAAAAAAGTTCAGATTTCAACCCACGTGACTTTTCAAACGATCGGCCACCACTTTTGAAGTTGGCAGCTTCTTGTTCCGAACGTAATATTTGACAAACGAGCTCGAATATCGAAAAACTGAAGACAAATTTGTTATAAAAAAAAAATAGGCTTCAACCCACGTGACTTTCAAAATATCAAAAAAGTTCAGACTTCAACCCACGTGACTTTTAAAATGATCGGCCACTACTTTTGAAGCTGACAGCTACTTGTTCCAAACAAAATATTTGACAAACGAGCTCGAATATCGGAAAACTGAAGACATTATTGTTATCAAAAAAAATCAAGCTTCAACCCACGTGACTTTCAAAATATCAAAAAAAATTCAGATTTCAACCCACATGACTATTCAAACGATCGGCCACCACTTTTGAAGTTGACAGCTTCTTGTTCCAAACGTAATATTTGACAAACGAGCTCAAATATCGAAAAACTGAAGACATATTTGTTATCAAAAAAAATCAAGCTTCAACCCACGTGACTTTCAAAATATCAAAAAAAATTCAGATTTCAACCCACATGACTATTCAAACGATCGGCCACCACTTTTGAAGTTGACAGCTTCTTGTTCCAAACGTAATATTTGACAAACGAGCTCAAATATCGAAAAACTGAAGACATATTTGTTATCAAAAAAAATCAAGCTTCAACCCACGTGACTTTCAAAATATCAAAAAAAATCATATTTCAACCCACGTGACTTTTAAAACGATCGGCCACTACTTTTGAAGTTGACAGCTACTTGTTCCAAACGCAATATCTGACAAATGAGCTCGAATCACGGAAAACTGGGGACATATTAGTTATCAAAAAAAATCAGGCTCCAACCCACGTGACTTTCAAAATATCAAAAAAGTTCAGACTTAGACCCACGTGACTTTTAAAACGATCGGCCACCACTTTTGAAGTTGACAGCTACTTGTTCCAAACGCAATATCTGACAAATGAGCTCGAATATCGGAAAACTGAAGACATATTTGTTATCAAAAAAAATCAGGCTTCAACCCACGTGAATTTTCAAACGATCGGCCACCACTTTTGAAGTTGACAGCTACTTGTTCCAAACGTAATATTTGACAAATGAGCTCGAGTATCGAAAAACTGGAGACAAATTTGTTATCAAAAAAAAATAGGCTTCAACCCACGTGACTTTCAAAATATCAAAAAAGTTCAGACTTCAACCCACGTGACTTTTAAAATGATCGGCCACTACTTTTGAAGCTGACAGCTACTTGTTCCAAACAAAATATTTGACAAACGAGCTCGAATATCGGAAAACTGAAGACATGATTGTTATCAAAAAAAATCAAGCTTCAACCCACGTGACTTTCAAAATATCAAAAAAAATTCAGATTTCAACCCACATGACTATTCAAACGATCGGCCACCACTTTTGAAGTTGACAGCTTCTTGTTCCAAACGTAATATTTGACAAACGAGCTCAAATATCGAAAAACTGAAGACATATTTGTTATCAAAAAAAATCAAGCTTCAACCCACGTGACTTTCAAAATATCAAAAAAAATTCAGATTTCAACCCACATGACTATTCAAACGATCGGCCACCACTTTCGAAGTTGACAGCTTCTTGTTCCAAACGTAATATTTGACAAACGAGCTCAAATATCGAAAAACTGAAGACATATTTGTTATCAAAAAAAATCAAGCTTCAACCCACGTGACTTTCAAAATATCAAAAAAAATCATATTTCAACCCACGTGACTTTTAAAACGATCGGCCACTACTTTTGAAGTTGACAGCTACTTGTCCCAAACGAAATATTTGACAAATGAGCTCGAATATCGAAAAACTGAAGACAAATTTGTTATCAAAAAAAATTAGGCTTCAACCCACGTGAATTTTCAAACGATCGGCCACCACTTTTGAAGTTGACAGCTACTTGTTCCAAACGTAATATTTGACAAATGAGCTCGAGTATCGAAAAACTGGAGACAAATTTGTTATCAAAAAAAAACAGGCTTCAACCCACGTGACTTTCAAAATATCAAAAAAGTTCAGACTTCAACCCACGTGACTTTTAAAATGATCGGCCACTACTTTTGAAGTTGACAGCTACTTGTTCCAAACAAAATATTTGACAAACGAGCTCGAATATCGGAAAACTGAAGACATTATTGTTATCAAAAAAAATCAGGCTCCAACCCACGTGACTTTCAAAATATCAAAAATGTTCGGACTTCAACCCACGTGACTCTCAAAATATCAAAAAAGTTCAGATTTCAACCCACGTGACTTTTCAAACGATCGGCCACCACTTTTGAAGTTGGCAGCTTCTTGTTCCGAACGTAATATTTGACAAACGAGCTCGAATATCGAAAAACTGAAGACAAATTTGTTATAAAAAAAAAATAGGCTTCAACCCACGTGACTTTCAAAATATCAAAAAAGTTCAGACTTCAACCCACGTGACTTTTAAAATGATCGGCCACTACTTTTGAAGCTGACAGCTACTTGTTCCAAACAAAATATTTGACAAACGAGCTCGAATATCGGAAAACTGAAGACATTATTGTTATCAAAAAAAATCAAGCTTCAACCCACGTGACTTTCAAAATATCAAAAAAAATTCAGATTTCAACCCACATGACTATTCAAACGATCGGCCACCACTTTTGAAGTTGACAGCTTCTTGTTCCAAACGTAATATTTGACAAACGAGCTCAAATATCGAAAAACTGAAGACATATTTGTTATCAAAAAAAATCAAGCTTCAACCCACGTGACTTTCAAAATATCAAAAAAAATTCAGATTTCAACCCACATGACTATTCAAACGATCGGCCACCACTTTTGAAGTTGACAGCTTCTTGTTCCAAACGTAATATTTGACAAACGAGCTCAAATATCGAAAAACTGAAGACATATTTGTTATCAAAAAAAATCAAGCTTCAACCCACGTGACTTTCAAAATATCAAAAAAAATCATATTTCAACCCACGTGACTTTTAAAACGATCGGCCACTACTTTTGAAGTTGACAGCTACTTGTCCCAAACGAAATATTTGACAAATGAGCTCGAATATCGAAAAACTGAAGACAAATTTGTTATCAAAAAAAATTAGGCTTCAACCCACGTGAATTTTCAAACGATCGGCCACCACTTTTGAAGTTGACAGCTACTTGTTCCAAACGTAATATTTGACAAATGAGCTCGAGTATCGAAAAACTGGAGACAAATTTGTTATCAAAAAAAAACAGGCTTCAACCCACGTGACTTTCAAAATATCAAAAAAGTTCAGACTTCAACCCACGTGACTTTTAAAATGATCGGCCACTACTTTTGAAGTTGACAGCTACTTGTTCCAAACAAAATATTTGACAAACGAGCTCGAATATCGGAAAACTGAAGACATTATTGTTATCAAAAAAAATCAGGCTCCAACCCACGTGACTCTCAAAATATCAAAAAAGTTCAGATTTCAACCCACGTGACTTTTCAAACGATCGGCCACCACTTTTGAAGTTGGCAGCTTCTTGTTCCGAACGTAATATTTGACAAACGAGCTCGAATATCGAAAAACTGAAGACATATTTGTTATCAAAAAAAAATCGAGCTTCAACCCACGTGACTTTCAAAACAATCGGCCACTACTTTTGAAGTTGACAGCTACTTGTTCCAAACGAAATATTTGACAAATGAGGTCGATTATCGAAGAACTGAGGACATATTTTTTATCAAAAAAAATCAGGCTTCAAACAACGTGACTTTCAAAATATCAAAAAAGTTCAGACTCCAACCCACGTGACTTTTAAAACGATCGGTCACTACTTTTGAAGTTGACAGCTACTTGTTGCAAACGCAATATTTGACAAATGAGCTCGAATATCGGAAAACTGAAGACGAATTTGATATAAAAAAAATCAGGCTTCAACCCACGTGACTTTTAGAACGATCGGTCACCACTTTTGAATTTGGCAGCTACTTGTTCCAAACGCAATATCTGACGGAAGAACACGAATATCGAAAAACTAAAGACATATTTGTTATTAAAGAAATTCAGGCTTCAACCCACGTGACTTCAGGCTTCAACCCACGTGACTCCAGGCTTCAACCCACGTGACTTTTAAAACGATCGGTCACCACTTTTGAGGTTGGCAGCTACTTGTTCCAAACGCAATATCTGACGGAAGAACACGAATATCGAAAAACTAAAGACATATTTGTTATTGAAAAAATTCAGGCTTCAACCCACGTGACTTCAGGCTTCAACCCACGTGACTTCAGGCTTCAACCCACGTGACTTTTAAAACGATCGGTCACCACTTTTGAAGTTGGCAGCTACTTGTTCCAAACGCAATATCTGACGGAAGAACACGAATATCGAGAAACTAAAGACATATTTGTTATTGAAAAAATTCAGGCTTCAACCCACGTGACTCCAAGCTTCAACCCACGTGACTTTGAAAACGATCGGTCACCACTTTTGAAGTTGGCAGCTATTTGTTCCAAACGCAATATCTGACGGAAGAACACGAATATCAAAAAACTAAAGACATATTTGTTATTGAAAAAATTCAGGCTTCAACCCACGTGTCTTCAGGCTTCAACCCACGTGACTCCAGGCTTCAACCCACGTGAATTTTAAAACGATCGGTCACCACTTTTGAAGTTGGCAGCTACTTGTTCCAAACGCAATATCTGACGGAAGAACACGAATATCGAAAAACTCAAGACATATTTGTTATTGAAAAAATTCAGGCTTCAACCCACGTGACTTCAGGCTTCAACCCACGTGACTCCAGGCTTCAACCCACGTGACTTTCAAAACGATCGGTCACCACTTTTGAAGTTGACAGCTACTTGTTCCAAACGCAATATCTGACAGAAGAACACGAATATCGAAAAACTAGAGACATATTTGTTATTGAAAAAATTCAGGCTTCAACCCACGTGACTTTAGGCTTCAACCCACGTGACTTCAGGCTTCAACCCACGTGACTCCAGGCTTACACCCACGTGACTTTTAAAACGATCGGTCACCACTTTTGAAGTTGGCAGCTACTTGTTCCAAACGCAATATCTGACGGAAGAACATGAATATCGAAAAACTCAAGACATATTTGTTATTGAAAAAATTCAGGCTTCAACCCACGTGACTTCAGGCTTCAACCCACGTGACTTCAGGCTTCAACCCACGTGACTCCAGGCTTCAACCCACGTGACTCCAGGCTTCAACCCACGTGACTTTTAAAACGATCGGTCACCACTTTTGAAGTTGGCAGCTACTTGTTCCCAACGCAATATCTGACGGAAGAACACGAATATCGGGAAACTAAAGACATATTTATTATTGAAAAAAAATCGAGCTTCAACCCACGTGACTTTCAAAATATCAAAAAAGTTCAGACTTCAACCCACGTGACTTTTAAAATGATCGGCCACTACTTTTAAAGTTGACAGCTACTTGTTCCAAACAAAATATTTGACAAACGAGCTCGAATATCGGAAAACTGAAGACATTATTGTTATCAAAAAAAATCAGGCTCCAACCCACGTGACTTTCAAAATATCAAAAATGTTCGGACTTCAACCCACGTGACTCTCAAAATATCAAAAAAGTTCAGATTTCAACCCACGTGACTTTTCAAACGATCGGCCACCACTTTTGAAGTTGACAGCTTCTTGTTCCGAACGTAATATTTGACAAACGAGCTCGAATATCGAAAAACTGAAGACATATTTGTTATCAAAAAAAAAATCGAGCTTCAACCCACGTGACTTTCAAAATATCAAAAAAATTCAGATATCAACCCACGTGACTTTCAAACGATCGGCCACCACTTTTGAAGTTGACAGCTACTTGTTCCAAACGTAATATTTGACAAATGAGCTCGAGTATCGAAAAACTGGAGACAAATTTGTTATCAAAAAAAAAACAGGCTTCAACCCACGTGACTTTCAAAATATCAAAAAAGTTCAGACTTCAACCCACGTGACTTTTAAAATGATCGGCCACTACTTTTGAAGCTGACAGCTACTTGTTCCAAACAAAATATTTGACAAACGAGCTCGAATATCGGAAAACTGAAGACATTATTGTTATCAAAAAAAATCAAGCTTCAACCCACGTGACTTTCAAAATATCAAAAAAAAATCAGATTTCAACCCACATGACTATTCAAACGATCGGCCACCACTTTTGAAGTTGACAGCTTCTTGTTCCAAACGTAATATTTGACAAACGAGCTCAAATATCGAAAAACTGAAGACATATTTGTTATCAAAAAAAATCAAGCTTCAACCCACGTGACTTTCAAAATATCAAAAAAAATTCAGATTTCAACCCACATGACTATTCAAACGATCGGCCACCACTTTTGAAGTTGACAGCTTCTTGTTCCAAACGTAATATTTGACAAACGAGCTCAAATATCGAAAAACTGAAGACATATTTGTTATCAAAAAAAATCAAGCTTCAACCCACGTGACTTTCAAAATATCAAAAAAATTCATATTTCAACCCACGTGACTTTTAAAACGATCGGCCACTACTTTTGAAGTTGACAGCTACTTGTCCCAAACGAAATATTTGACAAATGAGCTCGAATATCGAAAAACTGAAGACAAATTTGTTATCAAAAAAAATCAGGCTTCAACCCACGTGGATTTTCAAACGATCGGCCACCACTTTTGAAGTTGACAGCTACTTGTTCCAAACGTAATATTTGACAAATGAGCTCGAGTATCGAAAAACTGGAGACAAATTTGTTATCAAAAAAAAACAGGCTTCAACCCACGTGACTTTCAAAATATCAAAAAAGTTCAGACTTCAACCCACGTGACTTTTAAAATGATCGGCCACTACTTTTGAAGTTGACAGCTACTTGTTCCAAACAAAATATTTGACAAACGAGCTCGAATATCGGAAAACTGAAGACATTATTGTTATCAAAAAAAATCAGGCTCCAACCCACGTGACTTTCAAAATATCAAAAATGTTCGGACTTCAACCCACGTGACTCTCAAAATATCAAAAAAGTTCAGATTTCAACCCACGTGACTTTTCAAACGATCGGCCACCACTTTTGAAGTTGACAGCTTCTTGTTCCGAACGTAATATTTGACAAACGAGCTCGAATATCGAAAAACTGAAGACATATTTGTTATCAAAAAAAAAATCGAGCTTCAACCCACGTGACTTTCAAAATATCAAAAAAATTCAGATATCAACCCACGTGACTTTCAAATCAATCGGCCACTACTTTTGAAGTTGACAGCTACTTGTTCCAAACGAAATATTTGACAAATGAGGTCGATTATCGAAGAACTGAGGACATATTTTTTATCAAAAAAAATCAGGCTTCAAACAACGTGACTTTCAAAATATCAAAAAAGTTCAGACTCCAAGCCACGTGACTTTTAAAACGATCGGTCACTACTTTTGAAGTTGACAGCTACTTGTTGCAAACGCAATATTTGACAAATGAGCTCGAATATCGGAAAACTGAAGACGAATTTGATATAAAAAAAATCAGGCTTCAACCCACGTGACTTTTAGAACGATCGGTCACCACTTTTGAATTTGGCAGCTACTTGTTCCAAACGCAATATCTGACGGAAGAACACGAATATCGAAAAACTAAAGACATATTTGTTATTAAAGAAATTCAGGCTTCAACCCACGTGACTTCAGGCTTCAACCCACGTGACTCCAGGCTTCAACCCACGTGACTTTTAAAACGATCGGTCACCACTTTTGAGGTTGGCAGCTACTTGTTCCAAACGCAATATCTGACGGAAGAACACGAATATCGAAAAACTAAAGACATATTTGTTATTGAAAAAAAATTCAGGCTTCAACCCACGTGACTTCAGGCTTCAACCCACGTGACTTCAGGCTTCAACCCACGTGACTTTTAAAACGATCGGTCACCACTTTTGAAGTTGGCAGCTAGGTACTTGTTCCAAACGCAATATCTGACGGAAGAACACGAATATCGAGAAACTAAAGACATATTTGTTATTGAAAAAATTCAGGCTTCAACCCACGTGACTCCAGGCTTCAACCCACGTGACTTTGAAAACGATCGGTCACCACTTTTGAAGTTGGCAGCTATTTGTTCCAAACGCAATATCTGACGGAAGAACACGAATATCAAAAAACTAAAGACATATTTGTTATTGAAAAAATTCAGGCTTCAACCCACGTGTCTTCAGGCTTCAACCCACGTGACTCCAGGCTTCAACCCACGTGAATTTTGAAACGATCGGTCACCACTTTTGAAGTTGGCAGCTACTTGTTCCAAACGCAATATCTGACGGAAGAACACGAATATCGAAAAACTCAAGACATATTTGTTATTGAAAAAATTCAGGCTTCAACCCACGTGACTTTAGGCTTCAACCCACGTGACTTCAGGCTTCAACCCACGTGACTCCAGGCTTACACCCACGTGACTTTTAAAACGATCGGTCACCACTTTTGAAGTTGGCAGCTACTTGTTCCAAACGCAATATCTGACGGAAGAACACGAATATCGAAAAACTCAAGACATATTTGTTATTGAAAAAATTCAGACTTCAACCCACGTGACTTCAGGCTTCAACCCACGTGACTTCAGGCTTCAACCCACGTGACTCCAGGCTTCAACCCACGTGACTCCAGGCTTCAACCCACGTGACTTTTAAAACGATCGGTCACCACTTTTGAAGTTGGCAGCTACTTGTTCCCAACGCAATATCTGACGGAAGAACACGAATATCGGAAAACTAAAGACATATTTATTATTGAAAAAAAATCGAGCTTCAACCCACGTGACTTTCAAAATATCAAAAAAGTTCAGACTTCAACCCATGTGACTTTTAAAATGATCGGCCACTACTTTTGAAGTTGACAGCTACTTGTTCCAAACAAAATATTTGACAAACGAGCTCGAATATCGGAAAACTGAAGACATTATTGTTATCAAAAAAAATCAGGCTCCAACCCACGTGACTTTCAAAATATCAAAAATGTTCGGACTTCAACCCACGTGACTCTCAAAATATCAAAAAAGTTCAGATTTCAACCCACGTGACTTTTCAAACGATCGGCCACCACTTTTGAAGTTGACAGCTTCTTGTTCCGAACGTAATATTTGACAAACGAGCTCGAATATCGAAAAACTGAAGACATATTTGTTATCAAAAAAAAAATCGAGCTTCAACCCACCTGACTTTCAAAATATCAAAAAAATTCAGATATCAACCCACGTGACTTTCAAAACAATCGGCCACTACTTTTGAAGTTGACAGCTACTTGTTCCAAACGAAATATTTGACAAATGAGGTCGATTATCGAAGAACTGAGGACATATTTTTTATCAAAAAAAAATCAGGCTTCAAACAACATGACTTTCAAAATATCAAAAAAGTTCAGACTCCAACCCACGTGACTTTTAAAACGATCGGTCACTACTTTTGAAGTTGACAGCTACTTGTTGCAAACGCAATATGTGACAAATGAGCTCGAATATCGGAAAACTGAAGACGAATTTGATATAAAAAAAATCAGGCTTCAACCCACGTGACTTTTAGAACGATCGGTCACCACTTTTGAATTTGGCAGCTACTTGTTCCAAACGCAATATCTGACGGAAGAACACGAATATCGAAAAACTAAAGACATATTTGTTATTAAAGAAATTCAGGCTTCAACCCACGTGACTTCAGGCTTCAACCCACGTGACTCCAGGCTTCAACCCACGTGACTTTTAAAACGATCGGTCACCACTTTTGAGGTTGGCAGCTACTTGTTCCAAACGCAATATCTGACGGAAGAACACGAATATCGAAAAACTAAAGACATATTTGTTATTGAAAAAATTCAGGCTTCAACCCACGTGACTTCAGGCTTCAACCCACGTGACTTCAGGCTTCAACCCACGTGACTCCAGGCTTCAACCCACGTGACTCCAGGCTTCAACCCACGTGACTTTTAAAACGATCGGTCACCACTTTTGAAGTTGGCAGCTACTTGTTCCCAACGCAATATCTGACGGAAGAACACGAATATCGGAAAACTAAAGACATATTTATAATTGAAAAAAAATCGAGCTTCAACCCACGTGACTTTCAAAATATCAAAAAAGTTCAGACTTCAACCCATGTGACTTTTAAAATGATCGGCCACTACTTTTGAAGTTGACAGCTACTTGTTCCAAACAAAATATTTGACAAACGAGCTCGAATATCGGAAAACTGAAGACATTATTGTTATCAAAAAAAATCAGGCTCCAACCCACGTGACTTTCAAAATATCAAAAATGTTCGGACTTCAACCCACGTGACTCTCAAAATATCAAAAAAGTTCAGATTTCAACCCACGTGACTTTTCAAACGATCGGCCACCACTTTTGAAGTTGACAGCTTCTTGTTCCGAACGTAATATTTGACAAACGAGCTCGAATATCGAAAAACTGAAGACATATTTGTTATCAAAAAAAAAATCGAGCTTCAACCCACCTGACTTTCAAAATATCAAAAAAATTCAGATATCAACCCACGTGACTTTCAAAACAATCGGCCACTACTTTTGAAGTTGACAGCTACTTGTTCCAAACGAAATATTTGACAAATGAGGTCGATTATCGAAGAACTGAGGACATATTTTTTATCAAAAAAAAATCAGGCTTCAAACAACATGACTTTCAAAATATCAAAAAAGTTCAGACTCCAACCCACGTGACTTTTAAAACGATCGGTCACTACTTTTGAAGTTGACAGCTACTTGTTGCAAACGCAATATGTGACAAATGAGCTCGAATATCGGAAAACTGAAGACGAATTTGATATAAAAAAAATCAGGCTTCAACCCACGTGACTTTTAGAACGATCGGTCACCACTTTTGAATTTGGCAGCTACTTGTTCCAAACGCAATATCTGACGGAAGAACACGAATATCGAAAAACTAAAGACATATTTGTTATTAAAGAAATTCAGGCTTCAACCCACGTGACTTCAGGCTTCAACCCACGTGACTCCAGGCTTCAACCCACGTGACTTTTAAAACGATCGGTCACCACTTTTGATGTTGGCAGCTACTTGTTCCAAACGCAATATCTGACGGAAGAACACGAATATCGAAAAACTAAAGACATATTTGTTATTGAAAAAATTCAGGCTTCAACCCACGTGACTTCAGGCTTCAACCCACGTGACTTCAGGCTTCAACCCACGTGACTTTTAAAACGATCGGTCACCACTTCTGAAGTTGGCAGCTACTTGTTCCAAACGCAATATCTGACGGAAGAACACGAATATCGAGAAACTAAAGACATATTTGTTATTGAAAAAATTCAGGCTTCAACCCACGTGACTCCAGGCTTCAACCCACGTGATTTTGAAAACGATCGGTCACCACTTTTGAAGTTGGCAGCTATTTGTTCCAAACGCAATATCTGACGGAAGAACACGAATATCAAAAAACTAAAGACATATTTGTTATTGAAAAAATTCAGGCTTCAACCCACGTGTCTTCAGGCTTCAACCCACGTGACTCCAGGCTTCAACCCACGTGAATTTTAAAACGATCGGTCACCACTTTTGAAGTTGGCAGCTACTTGTTCCAAACGCAATATCTGACGGAAGAACACGAATATCGAAAAACTCAAGACATATTTGTTATTGAAAAAATTCAGGCTTCAACCCACGTGACTTCAGGCTTCAACCCACGTGACTCCAGGCTTCAATCCACGTGACTTCCAAAACGATCGGTCACCACTTTTGAAGTTGACAGCTACTTGTTCCAAACGCAATATCTGACAGAAGAACACGAATATCGAAAAACTAGAGACATATTTGTTATTGAAAAAATTCAGGCTTCAACCCACGTGACTTTAGGCTTCAACCCACGTGACTTCAGGCTTCAACCCACGTGACTCCAGGCTTACACCCACGTGACTTTTAAAACGATTGGTCACCACTTTTGAAGTTGGCAGCTACTTGTTCCAAACGCAATATCTGACGGAAGAACACGAATATCGAAAAACTCAAGACATATTTGTTATTGAAAAAATTCAGGCTTCAACCCACGTGACTTCAGGCTTCAACCCACGTGACTTCAGGCTTCAACCCACGTGACTCCAGGCTTCAACCCACGTGACTCCAGGCTTCAACCCACGTGACTTTTAAAACGATCGGTCACCACTTTTGAAGTTGGCAGCTACTTGTTCCCAACGCAATATCTGACGGAAGAACACGAATATCGGAAAACTAAAGACATATTTATTATTGAAAAAAAATCGAGCTTCAACCCACGTGACTTTCAAAATATCAAAAAAGTTCAGACTTCAACCCACGTGACTTTTAAAATGATCGCCCACTACTTTTGAAGTTGACAGCTACTTGTTCCAAACAAAATATTTGACAAACGAGCTCGAATATCGGAAAACTGAAGACATTATTGTTATCAAAAAAAATCAGGCTCCAACCCACGTGACTTTCAAAATATCAAAAATGTTCGGACTTCAACCCACGTGACTCTCAAAATATCAAAAAAGTTCAGATTTCAACCCACGTGACTTTTCAAACGATCGGCCACCACTTTTGAAGTTGACAGCTTCTTGTTCCGCACGTAATATTTGACAAACGAGCTCGAATATCGAAAAACTGAAGACATATTTGTTATCAAAAAAAAATCGAGCTTCAACCCACGTGACTTTCAAAATATCAAAAAAATTCAGATATCAACCCACGTGACTTTCAAACGATCGGCCACCACTTTTGAAGTTGACAGCTACTTGTTCCAAACGTAATATTTGACAAATGAGCTCGAGTATCGAAAAACTGGAGACAAATTTGTTATCAAAAAAAAACAGGCTTCAACCCACGTGACTTTCAAAATATCAAAAAAGTTCAGACTTCAACCCACGTGACTTTTAAAATGATCGGCCACTACTTTTGAAGCTGACAGCTACTTGTTCCAAACAAAATATTTGACAAACGAGCTCGAATATCGGAAAACTGAAGACATTATTGTTATCAAAAAAAATCAAGCTTCAACCCACGTGACTTTCAAAATATCAAAAAAAATTCAGATTTCAACCCACATGACTATTCAAACGATCGGCCACCACTTTTGAAGTTGACAGCTTCTTGTTCCAAACGTAATATTTGACAAACGAGCTCAAATATCGAAAAACTGAAGACATATTTGTTATCAAAAAAAATCAAGCTTCAACCCACGTGACTTTCAAAATATCAAAAAAAATTCAGATTTCAACCCACATGACTATTCAAACGATCGGCCACCACTTTTGAAGTTGACAGCTTCTTGTTCCAAACGTAATATTTGACAAACGAGCTCAAATATCGAAAAACTGAAGACTTATTTGTTATCAAAAAAAATCAAGCTTCAACCCACGTGACTTTCAAAATATCAAAAAAATTCATATTTCAACCCACGTGACTTTTAAAACGATCGGCCACTACTTTTGAAGTTGACAGCTACTTGTCCCAAACGAAATATTTGACAAATGAGCTCGAATATCGAAAAACTGAAGACAAATTTGTTATCAAAAAAAATCAGGCTTCAACCCACGTGAATTTTCAAACGATCGGCCACCACTTTTGAAGTTGACAGCTACTTGTTCCAAACGTAATATTTGACAAATGAGCTCGAGTATCGAAAAACTGGAGACAAATTTGTTATCAAAAAAAAACAGGCTTCAACCCACGTGACTTTCAAAATATCAAAAAAGTTCAGACTTCAACCCACGTGACTTTTAAAATGATCGGCCACTACTTTTGAAGTTGACAGCTACTTGTTCCAAACAAAATATTTGACAAACGAGCTCGAATATCGGAAAACTGAAGACATTATTGTTATCAAAAAAAATCAGGCTCCAACCCACGTGACTTTCAAAATATCAAAAATGTTCGGACTTCAACCCACGTGACTCTCAAAATATCAAAAAAGTTCAGATTTCAACCCACGTGACTTTTCAAACGATCGGCCACCACTTTTGAAGTTGACAGCTTCTTGTTCCGAACGTAATATTTGACAAACGAGCTCGAATATCGAAAAACTGAAGACATATTTGTTATCAAAAAGAAAATTGAGCTTCAACCCACGTGACTTTCAAAATATCAAAAAAATTCAGATATCAACCCACGTGACTTTCAAAACAATCGGCCACTACTTTTGAAGTTGACAGCTACTTGTTCCAAACGAAATATTTGACAAATGAGGTCGATTATCGAAGAACTGAGGACATATTTTTTATCAAAAAAAATCAGGCTTCAAACAACATGACTTTCAAAATATCAAAAAAGTTCAGACTCCAACCCACGTGACTTTTAAAACGATCGGTCACTACTTTTGAAGTTGACAGCTACTTGTTGCAAACGCAATATTTGACAAATGAGCTCGAATATCGGAAAACTGAAGACGAATTTGATATAAAAAAAATCAGGCTTCAACCCACGTGACTTTTAGAACGATCGGTCACCACTTTTGAATTTGGCAGCTACTTGTTCCAAACGCAATATCTGACGGAAGAACACGAATATCGAAAAACTAAAGACATATTTGTTATTAAAGAAATTCAGGCTTCAACCCACGTGACTTCAGGCTTCAACCCACGTGACTCCAGGCTTCAACCCACGTGACTTTTAAAACGATCGGTCACCACTTTTGAGGTTGGCAGCTACTTGTTCCAAACGCAATATCTGACGGAAGAACACGAATATCGAAAAACTAAAGACATATTTGTTATTGAAAAAATTCAGGCTTCAACCCACGTGACTTCAGGCTTCAACCCACGTGACTTCAGGCTTCAACCCACGTGACTTTTAAAACGATCGGTCACCACTTTTGAAGTTGGCAGCTACTTGTTCCAAACGCAATATCTGACGGAAGAACACGAATATCGAGAAACTAAAGACATATTTGTTATTGAAAAAAATCAGGCTTCAACCCACGTGACTCCAGGCTTCAACCCACGTGACTTTGAAAACGATCGGTCACCACTTTTGAAGTTGGCAGCTATTTGTTCCAAACGCAATATCTGACGGAAGAACACGAATATCAAAAAACTAAAGACATATTTGTTATTGAAAAAATTCAGGCTTCAACCCACGTGTCTTCAGGCTTCAACCCACGTGACTCCAGGCTTCAACCCACGTGAATTTTAAAACGATCGGTCACCACTTTTGAAGTTGGCAGCTACTTGTTCCAAACGCAATATCTGACGGAAGAACACGAATATCGAAAAACTCAAGACATATTTGTTATTGAAAAAATTCAGGCTTCAACCCACGTGACTTCAGGCTCCAACCCACGTGACTTCAGGCTTCAACCCACGTGACTCCAGGCTTCAACCCACGTGACTCCAGGCTTCAACCCACGTGACTTTTAAAACGATCGGTCACCACTTTTGAAGTTGGCAGCTACTTGTTCCCAACGCAATATCTGACGGAAGAACACGAATATCGGAAAACTAAAGACATATTTATTATTGAAAAAAAATCGAGCTTCAACCCACGTGACTTTCAAAATATCAAAGAAATTCAGATATCAACCCACGTGACTTTCAAAACAATCGGCCACTACTTTTGAAGTTGACAGCTACTTGTTCCGAACGTAATATTTGACAAACGAGCTCGAATATCGAAAAACTGAAGACATATTTGTTATCAAAAAAAAATCGAGCTTCAACCCACGTGACTTTCAAAATATCAAAAAAATTCAGATATCAACCCACGTGACTTTCAAAACAATCGGACACTTCTTTTGAAGTTGACAGCTACTTGTTCCAATCAAAATATTTGACAAATGAGGTCGATTATCGAAAAACTGAATACATATTTTTTATCAAAAAAAATCAGGCTTCAAACCACGTGACTTTCAAAATATCAAAAAAGTTCAGACTCCAACCCACGTGACTTTTAAAACGATCGGCCACTACTTTTGAAGTTGACAGCTACTTGTTGCAAACGCAATATTTGACAAATGAGCTCGAATATCGGAAAACTGAAGACAAATTTGATTAAAAAAAAATCAGGCTTCAACCCACGTGACTTTTAAAACGATCGGTCACCACTTTTGAATTTGGCAGCTACTTGTTCCAAACGCAATATCTGACGGAAGAACACGTATATCGAAAAACTAAAGACATATTTGTTATTGAAAAAATTCAGGCTTCAACCCACGTGACTTCAGGCTTCAACCCACGTGACTCCAGGCTTCAACCCACGTGACTTTTAAAACGATCGGTCACCACTTTTGAAGTTGGCAGCTACTTGTTCCAAACGCAATATCTGACGGAAGAACACGAATATCGAAAAACTAAAGACATATTTGTTATTGAAAAAATTCAGGCTTCAACCCACGTGACTTCAGGCTTCAACCCACGTGACTTCAGGCTTCAACCCACGTGACTTTTAAAGCGATCGGTCACCACTTTTGAAGTTGGCAGCTACTTGTTCCAAACGCAATATCTGACGGAAGAACACGAATATCGAGAAACTAAAGACATATTTGTTATTGAAAAAATTCAGGCTTCAACCCACGTGACTCCAGGCTTCAACCTACGTGACTTTGAAAACGATCGGTCACCACTTTTGAAGTTGGCAGCTATTTGTTCCAAACGCAATATCTGACGGAAGAACACGAATATCGAAAAACTAAAGACATATTTGTTATTGAAAAAATTCAGGCTTCAACCCACGTGACTTCAGGCTTCAACCCACGTGACTTCAGGCTTCAACCCACGTGTCTTCAGGCTTCAACCCACGTGACTCCAGGCTTCAACCCACGTGAATTTTAAAACGATCGGTCACCACTTTTGAAGTTGGCAGCTACTTGTTCCAAACGCAATATCTGACGGAAGAACACGAATATCGAAAAACTAAAGACATATTTGTTATTGAAAGAATTCAGGCTTCAACCCACGTGACTTTAGGCTTCAACCCACGTGACTTCAGGCTTCAACCCACGTGACTCCAGGCTTCAACCCACGTGACTTTGAAAACGATCGGTCACCACTTTTGAAACTGGCAGCTACTTGTTCCAAACGCAATATCTGACGGAAGAACACGAATATCAAAAAACTCAAGACATATTTGTTACTGAAAAAATTCAGGCTTCAACCCACGTGACTTCAGGCTTCAACCCACGTGACTTCAGGCTTCAACCCACGTGACTCCAGGCTTCAACCCACGTTACTATTAAAACGATCGGTCATCACTTTTGAAGTTGGCAGCTACTTGTTCCCAACGCAATATCTGACGGAAGAACACGAATATCGAAAAACTAAAGACATATTTGTTATTGAAAAAATTCAGGCATCAACCCACGTGACTTTAGGCTTCAACCCACGTGACTTCAGGCTTCAACCCACGTGACTCCAGGCTTCAACCCACGTGACTTCGGGCTTCAACCCACGTGACTTTTAAAACGATCGGTCACCACTTTTGAAGTTGGCAGCTACTTGTTCCAAACGCAATATCTGACGGAAGAACACGAATATCGAGAAACTAAAGACATATTTGTTATTGAAAAAATTCAGGCTTCAACCCACGTGACTCCAGGCTTCAACCCACGTGACTTTGAAAACGATCGGTCACCACTTTTGAAGTTGGCAGCTATTTGTTTCAAACGCAATATCTGACGGAAGAACACGAATATCGAAAAACTAAAGACATATTTGTTATTTAAAAAATTCAGGCTTCAACCCACGTGACTTCAGGCTTCAACCCACGTGTCTTCAGGCTTCAACCCACGTGACTCCAGGCTTCAACCCACGTGAATTTTAAAACGATCGGTCATCACTTTTGAAGATGGCAGCTACTTGTTCCAAACGCAATATCTGACGGAAGAACACGAATATCGAAAAACTAAAGACATATTTGTTATTGAAAGAATTCAGGCTTCAACCCACGTGACTTTAGGCTTCAACCCACGTGACTTCAGGCTTCAACCCACGTGACTCCAGGCTTCAACCCACGTGACTTTTAAAACGATCGGTCACCACTTTTGAAGTTGGCAGCTACCGAGGCAGCTACTTGTTCCAAACGCAATATCTGACGGAAGAACACGAATATCGAAAAACTCAAGACATATTTGTTACTGAAAAAATTCAGGCTTCAACCCACGTGACTTCAGGCTTCAACCCACGTGTCTTCAGGCTTCAACCCACGTGACTCCAGGCTTCAACCCACGTGACTTTTAAAACGATCGGTCACCACTTTTGAAGTTGGCAGCTACTTGTTCCCAACGCAATATCTGACGGAAGAACACGAATATCGTAAAACTAAAGACATATTTGAAATTGAAAAAATTCAGGCTTCAACCCACGTGACTTCAGGCTTCAACCCACGTGTCTTCAGGCTTCAACCCACGTGACTTTTAAAACGATCGGTCACCACTTTTGAAGTTGGCAGCTACTTGTTCCAAACGCAATATCTGACGGAAGAACACGAATATCGAGAAACTAAAGACATATTTGTTAATTAAAAAAATTCAGGCTTCAACCCACGTGACTCCAGGCTTCAACCCACGTGATTTTGAAAACGATCGGTCACCACTTTTGAAGTTGGCAGCTATTTGTTCCAAACGCAATATCTGACGGAAGAACACGAATATCAAAAAACTAAAGACATATTTGTTATTGAAAAAATTCAGGCTTCAACCCACGTGTCTTCAGGCTTCAACCCACGTGACTCCAGGCTTCAACCCACGTGAATTTTAAAACGATCGGTCACCACTTTTGAAGTTGGCAGCTACTTGTTCCAAACGCAATATCTGACGGAAGAACACGAATATCGAAAAACTCAAGACATATTTGTTATTGAAAAAATTCAGGCTTCAACCCACGTGACTTCAGGCTTCAACCCACGTGACTTCAGGCTTCAACCCACGTGACTCCAGGCTTCAACCCACGTGACTTTCAAAACGATCGGTCACCACTTTTGAAGTTGACAGCTACTTGTTCCAAACGCAATATCTGACGGAAGAACACGAATATCGAAAAACTAGAGACATATTTGTTATTGAAAAAATTCAGGCTTCAACCCACGTGACTTCAGGCTTCAACCCACGTGACTTCAGGCTTCAACCCACGTGACTCCAGGCTCTCACCCACGTGACTTTTAAAACGATCGGTCACCACTTTTGAAGTTGGCAGCTACTTGTTCCAAACGCAATATCTGACGGAAGAACACGAATATCGAAAAGCTCAAGACATATTTGTTATTGAAAAAATTCAGGCTTCAACCCACGTGACTTCAGGCTTCAACCCACGTGACTTCAGGCTTCAACCCACGTGACTCCAGGCTTCAACCCACGTGACTCCAGGCTTCAACCCACGTGACTTTTAAAACGATCGATCACCACTTTTGAAGTTGGCAGCTACCTGTTCCCAACGCAATATCTGACGGAAGAACACGAATATCGGAAAACTAAAGACATATTTATTATTGAAAAAAAATCGAGCTTCAACCCACGTGACTTTCAAAATATCAAAGAAATTCAGATATCAACCCACGTGACCTTCAAAACAATCGGCCACTACTTTTGAAGTTGACAGCTACTTGTTCCGAACGTAATATTTGACAAACGAGCTCGAATATCGTAAAACTGAAGACATATTTGTTATCAAAAAAAAATCGAGCTTCAACCCACGTGACTTTCAAAATATCAAAAAAATTCAGATATCAACCCACGTGACTTTCAAAACAATCGGACACTACTTTTGAAGTTGACAGCTACTTGTTCCAATCATAATATTTGACAAATGAGGTCGATTATCGAAAAACTGAGGACATATTTTTTATCAAAAAAAATCAGGCTTCAAACCACGTGACTTTCAAAATATCAAAAAAGTTCAGACTCCAACCCACGTGACTTTTAAAACGATCGGCCACTACTTTTGAAGTTGACAGCTACTTGTTGCAAACGCAATATTTGACAAATGAGCTCGAATATCGGAAAACTGAAGACAAATTTGATATAAAAAAAATCAGGCTTCAACCCACGTGACTTTTAAAACGATCGGTCATCACTTTTGAATTTGGCAGCTACTTGTTCCAAACGCAATATCTGACGGAAGAACACGTATATCGAAAAACTAAAGACATATTTGTTATTGAAAAAATTCAGGCTTCAACCCACGTGACTTCAGGCTTCAACCCACGTGACTCCAGGCTTCAACCCACGTGACTTTTAAAACGATCGGTCACCACTTTTGAAGTTGGCAGCTACTTGTTCCAAACGAAATATCTGACGGAAGAACACGAATATCGAAAAACTGAAGACATATTTGTTATTGAAAAAATTCAGGCTTCAACCCACGTGACTTCAGGCTTCAACCCACGTGACTTCAGGCTTCAACCCACGTGACTTTTAAAACGATCGGTCACCACTTTTGAAGTTGGCAGCTACTTGTTCCAAACGCAATATCTGACGGAAGAACACGAATATCGAGAAACTAAAGACATATTTGTTATTGAAAAAATTCAGGCTTCAACCCACGTGACTCCAGGCTTCAACCCACGTGACTTTGAAAACGATCGGTCACCACTTTTGAAGTTGGCAGCTATTTGTTCCAAACGCAATATCTGACGGAAGAACACGAATATCGAAAAACTAAAGACATATTTGTTATTGAAAAAATTCAGGCTTCAACCCACGTGACTTCAGGCTTCAACCCACGTGTCTTCAGGCTTCAACCCACGTGACTCCAGGCTTCAACCCACGTGACTTTCAAAACGATCGGTCACCACTTTTGAAGTTGGCAGCTACTTGTTCCAAACGCAATATCTGACGGAAGAACACGAATATCGAAAAACTAAAGACATATTTGTTATTGAAAAAATTCAGGCTTCAACCCACGTGACTTAAGGCTTCAACCCACGTGACTTCAGGCTTCAACCCACGTGACTCCAGGCTTCAACCCACGTGACTTCAGGCTTCAACCCACGTGACTTTCAAAACGATCGGTCACCACTTTTGAAGTTGGCAGCTACTTGTTCCAAACGCAATATCTGACGGAAGAACACGAATATCGAGAAACTAAAGACATATTTGTTATTGAAAAAATTCAGGCTTCAACCCACGTGACTCCAGGCTTCAACCCACGTGACTTTGAAAACGATCGGTCACCACTTTTGAAGTTGGCAGCTATTTGTTCCAAACGCAATATTTGACGGAAGAACACGAATATCGAAAAACTAAAGACATATTTGTTATTGAAAAAATTCAGGCTTCAACCCACGTGACTTCAGGCTTCAACCCACGTGTCTTCAGGCTTCAACCCACGTGACTCCAGGCTTCAACCCACGTGAATTTTAAAACGATCGGTCACCACTTTTGAAGTTGGCAGCTACTTGTTCCAAACGCAATATCTGACGGAAGAACACGAATATCCAAAAACTAAAGACATATTTGTTATTGAAAGAATTCAGGCTTCAACCCACGTGACTTTAGGCTTCAACCCACGTGACTTCAGGCTTCAACCCACGTGACACCAGGCTTCAACCCACGTGACTTTTAAAACGATCGGTCACCACTTTTGAAGTTGGCAGCTACTTGTTCCAAACGCAATATCTGACGGAAGAACACGAATATCGAAAAACTCAAGACATATTTGTTACTGAAAAAATTCAGGCTTCAACCCACGTGACTTCAGGCTTCAACCCACGTGACTTCAGGCTTCAACCCACGTGACTCCAGGCTTCAACCCACGTGACTTTTAAAACGATCGGTCACCACTTATGAAGTTGGCAGCTACTTGTTCCCAACGCAATATCTGACGGAAGAACACGAA
This sequence comes from Anaspis maculata, assembly GCA_949128115.1. Classification (NCBI taxonomy): domain Eukaryota; kingdom Metazoa; phylum Arthropoda; class Insecta; order Coleoptera; family Scraptiidae; genus Anaspis; species Anaspis maculata. The sequence continues at coordinate 77,988,790 of OX421962.1, forward strand.
TATCGAAAAACTAAAGACATATTTGTTATTGAAAAAATTCAGGCTTCAACCCACGTGACTTTAGGCTTCAACCCACGTGACTTCAGGCTTCAACCCACGTGACTCCAGGCTTCAACCCACGTGACTTCAGGCTTCAACCCACGTGACTTTTAAAACGATCGGTCATCACTTTTGAAGTTGGCAGCTACTTGTTCCAAACGCAATATCTGACGGAAGAACACGAATATCGAGAAACTAAAGACATATTTGTTATTGAAAAAATTCAGGCTTCAACCCACGTGACTCCAGGCTTCAACCCACGTGACTTTGAAAACGATCGGTCACCACTTTTGAAGTTGGCAGCTATTTGTTCCAAACGCAATATCTGACGGAAGAACACGAATATCGAAAAACTAAAGACATATTTGTTATTGAAAAAATTCAGGCTTCAACCCACGTGACTTCAGGCTTCAACCCACGTGTCTTCAGGCTTCAACCCACGTGACTCCAGGCTTCAACCCACGTGAATTTTAAAACGATCGGTCACCACTTTTGAAGTTGGCAGCTACTTGTTCCAAACGCAATATCTGACGGAAGAACACGAATATCCAAAAACTAAAGACATATTTGTTATTGAAAGAATTCAGGCTTCAACCCACGTGACTTTAGGCTTCAACCCACGTGACTTCAGGCTTCAACCCACGTGACTCCAGGCTTCAACCCACGTGACTTTTAAAACGATCGGTCACCACTTTTGAAGTTGGCAGCTACTTGTTCCTAACGCAATATCTGACGGAAGAACACGAATATCGAAAAACTAAAGACATATTTGTTATTGAAAAAATTCAGGCTTCAACCCACGTGACTTTAGGCTTCAACCCACGTGACTTCAGGCTTCAACACACGTGACTCCAGGCTTCAACCCACGTGACTTTTAAAACGATCGGTCACCACATTTTTAAAGTTGGCAGCTACTTGTTCCAAACGCATTATCCGACGGAAGAACACGAATATCGAAAAACTCAAGACATGTTTGTTATTGAAAAAATTCAGGCTTAACCCACGTGACTTCAGGCTTCAACCCACGTGACTTCAGGCTTCAACCCACGTGACTCCAGGCTTCAACCCACGTGACTTTTTAAACGATCGGTCACCACTTTTGAAGTTGGCAGCTACTTGTTCCCAACGCAATATCTGACGGAAGAACACGAATATCGAAGAACTAATGACATATTTGTTATTGAAAAAATTCAGGCTTCAACCCACGTGACTTTAGGCTTCAACCCACGTGACTTCAGGCTTCAACCCACGTGACTCCAGGCTTCAACCCACGTGACTTTTAAAACGATCGGTCACCACTTTTGAAGTTGGCAGCTACTTGTTCCAAACGCAATATCTGACGGAAGAACACGAATATCGAAAAACTCAAGACATATTTGTTACTGAAAAAATTCAGGCTTCAACCCACGTGACTTCAGGCTTCAACCCACGTGACTTCAGGCTTCAACCCACGTGACTCCAGGCTTCAACCCACGTGACTTTTAAAACGATCGGTCACCACTTTTGAAGTTGGCAGCTACTTGTTCCCAACGCAATATCTGACGGAAGAACACGAATATCGAAAAACTAAAGACATATTTGTTATTGAAAAAATTCAGGCTTCAACCCACGTGACTTTAGGCTTCAACCCACGTGACTTCAGGCTTCAACCCACGTGACTCCAGGCTTCAACCCACGTGACTTTTAAAACGATCGGTCACCACATTTTTAAAGTTGGCAGCTACTTGTTCCAAACGCATTATCTGACGGAAGAACACGAATATCGAAAAACTCAAGACATGTTTGTTATTGAAAAAATTCAGGCTTAACCCACGTGACTTCAGGCTTCAACCCACGTGACTCCAGGCTTCAACCCACGTGACTTTTTAAACGATCGGTCACCACTTTTGAAGTTGGCAGCTACTTGTTCCCAACGCAATATCTGACGGAAGAACACGAATATCGAAAAACTAATGACATATTTGTTATTGAAAAAATTCAGGCTTCAACCCACGTGACTTTAGGCTTCAACCCACGTGACTTCAGGCTTCAACCCACGTGACTCCAGGCTTCAACCCACGTGACTTTTAAAACGATCGGTCACCACTTTCGAAGTTGGCAGCTACTTGTTCCAAACGCAATATCTGACGGAAGAACACGAATATCGGAAAACTAGAGACATATTTGTTATTGAAAAAATTAAGGCTTCAACCCACGTGACTTCAGGCTTCAACCCACGTGACTCCAGGCTTCAACCCACGTGACTTTCAAAACGATCGGTCACCACTTTTGAAGTTGGCAGCTACTTGTTCCAAACGCAATATCTGACGGAAGAACACGAATATCGGAAAACTAAAGACATATTTGTTATTGAAAAAATTCAGGCTTCAACCCACGTGACTTCAGGCTTCAACCCACGTGACTTCAGGCTTCAACCCACGTGACTCCAGGCTTCAACCCACGTGACTTTTAAAACGATCGGTCACCACTTTTGAAGTTGGCAGCTACTTGTTCCAAACGCAATATCTGACGGAAGAACACGAATATCGAAAAACCAAAGACATATTTGTTATTGAAAAAATTGAGGCTCCAACTCACGTGACTTCAGGCTTCAACCCACGTGACTCCAGGCTTCAACCCACGTGACTTTTAAAACGATCGGTCACCACTTTTGAAGTTGGCAGCTACTTGTTCCAATCGAAATATTTGACAAATGAGGTCGATTATCGAAAAACTGAGGACATATTTTTAATCAAAAAAAATCAGGCTTCGAACCACGTGACTTTCAAAATATCAAAAAAGTTCAGACTCCAACCCACGTGACTTTTAAAACGATCGGCCACTACTTTTGAAGTTGACAGCTACTTGTTGCAAGCGCAATATTTGACAAATGAGCTCTAATATCGGAAAACTGAAGACAAATTTGATATAAAAAAAATCAGGCTTCAACCCACGTGACTTTTAAAACGATCGGTCACCACTTTTGAATTTGGCAGCTACTTGTTCCAAACGCAATATCTGACGGAAGAACACGTATATCGAAAAACTAAAGACATATTTGTTATTGAAAAAATTCAGGCTTCAACCCACGTGACTTCAGGCTTCAACCCACGTGACTCCAGGCTTCAACCCACGTGACTTTTAAAACGATCGGTCACCACTTTTGAAGTTGGCAGCTACTTATTCCAAACGCAATATCTGACGGAAGAACACGAATATCGAAAAACTAAAGACATATTTGTTATTGAAAAAATTCAGGCTTCAACCCACGTGACTTCAGGCTTCAACCCACGTGACTTTTAAAACGATCGGTCACCACTTTTGAAGTTGGCAGCTACTTGTTCCAAACGCAATATCTGACGGAAGAACACGAATATCGAGAAACTAAAGACATATTTGTTATTGAAAAAATTCAGGCTTCAACCCACGTGACTCCAGGCTTCAACCCACGTGACTTTGAAAACGATCGGTCACCACTTTTGAAGTTGGCAGCTATTTGTTCCAAACGCAATATCTGACGGAAGAACACGAATATCTAAAAACTAAAGACATATTTGTTATTGAAAAAATTCAGGCTTCAACCCACGTGACTTCAGGCTTAGACCCACGTGACTTCAGGCTTCAACCCACGTGTCTTCAGGCTTCAACCCACGTGACTCCAGGCTTCAACCCACGTGACTTCAGGCTTCAACCCACGTGACTCCAGGCTTCAACCCACGTGACTTTTAAAACGATCGGTCACCACTTTTGAAGTTGGCAGCTACTTGTTCCAAACGCAATATCTGACGGAAGAACACGAATATCGAAAAACTAAAGACATAATTGTTATTGAAAGAATTCAGGCTTCAACCCACGTGACTTCAGGCTTCAATCCACGTGACTTCAGGCTTCAACCCACGTGACTCCAGGCTTCAACCCACGTGACTTTTAAAACGATCGGTCACCACTTTTGAAGTTGGCAGCTACTTGTTCCAAACGCAATATCTGACGGAAGAACACGAATATCGAAAAACTCAAGACATATTTGTTATTGAAAAAATTCAGGCTTCAACCCACGTGACTTCAGGCTTCAACCCACGTGACTTCAGGCTTCAACCCACGTGACACCAGGCTTCAACCCACGTGACTTTTAAAACGATCGGTCACCACATTTTTAAAGTTGGCAGCTACTTGTTCCAAACGCATTATCTGACGGAAGAACACGAATATCGGAAAACTAAAGACATATTTGTTATTGAAAAAATTCAGGCTTCAACCCACGTGACTTTAGGCTTCAACCCACGTGACACCAGGCTTCAACCCACGTGACTTTTAAAACGATCGGTCACCACTTTTGAAGTTGGCAGCTACTTCTTCCAAACGCATTATCTGACGGAAGAACACGAATATCGAAAAACTCAAGACATGTTTGTTATTGAAAAAATTCAGGCTTCAACCCACGTGACTTCAGGCTTCAACCCACGTGACTTCAGGCTTCAACCCACGTGACTCCAGGCTTCAACCCACGTGACTTTTAAAACGATCGGTCACCACTTTTGAAGTTGGCAGCTACTTGTTCCAAACGCAATATCTGACGGAAGAACACGAATATCGGAAAACTAAAGACATATTTGTTATTGAAAAAATTCAGGCTTCAACCCACGTGACTTTAGGCTTCAACCCACGTGACTTCAGGCTTCAACCCACGTGACTCCAGGCTTCAACCCACGTGACTTCTAAAACGATCGGTCACCACTTTTGAAGTTGGCAGCTTCTTGTTCCAAACGCAATATCTGACGGAAGAACACGAATATCGGAAAACTAAAGACATATTTGTTATTGAAAAAATTCAGGCTTCAACCCACGTGACTTCAGGCTCCAACCCACGTGACTTCAGGCTTAAACCCACGTGACTCCAGGCTTCAACCCACGTGACTTCAGGCTTAAACCCACGTGACTCCAGGCTTCAACCCACGTGACTTTCAATACGATCGGTCACCACTTTTGAAGTTGGCAGCTACTTGTTCCAAACGCAATATCTGGCGGAAGAACACGAATATCGGAAAACTTAAGACATATTTGTTATTGAAAAAATTCAGGCTCCAACCCACGTGACTTTAGGCTTCAACCCACGTGACTTCAGGCTTCAACCCACGTGACTCCAGGCTTCAACCCACGTGACTTTCAAAACGATCGGTCACCACTTTTGAAGTTGGCAGCTACTTGTTTCAAACGCAAAATCTGACGGAAGAACACGAATATCAAATAACTGAAGACATATTTGTTATTGAAAAAATTCAGGCTTCAACCCACGTGACTTTTCAAACGATCGGCCACTACTTTTGAAGTTGACAGCTACTTGTTCCAAACAAAATATTTGACAAACGAGCTCGAATATCGGGAAACTGAAGACATTATTGTTAAAAAAAAAAATCAGGCTCCAACCCACGTGACTTTCAAAATATCAAAAATGTTCGGACTTCAACCCACGTGACTTTCAAAATATCAAAAAAGTTCAGATTTCAACCCACGTGACTTTTCAAACGATCGGCCACCACTTTTGAAGTTGGCAGCTACTTGTTCCAAACGCAATATCTGACGGAAGAACACGAATATCGAAAAACTCAAGACATATTTGTTATTGAAAAAATCCAGGCTTCAACCCACGTGACTTCAGGCTTCAACCCACGTGACTCCAGGCTTCAACCCACGTGACTTTCAAAACGATCGGTCACCACTTTTGAAGTTGACAGCTACTTGTTCCAAACGCAATATCTGACGGAAGAACACGAATATCGAAAAAATAGAGACATATTTGTTATTGAAAAAATTCAGGCTTCAACCCACGTGACTTTAGGCTTCAACCCACGTGACTTCAGGCTTCAACCCACGTGACTCCAGGCTTACACCCAAGTGACTTTTAAAACGATCGGTCACCACTTTTGAAGTTGGCAGCTACTTGTTCCAAACGCAATATCTGACGGAAGAACACGAATATCGAAAAACTCAAGACATATTTGTTATTGAAAAAATTCAGGCTTCAACCCACGTGACTTCAGGCTTCAACCCACGTGACTTCAGGCTTCAACCCACGTGACTCCAGGCTTCAACCCACGTGACTCCAGGCTTCAACCCACGTGACTTTTAAAACGATCGGTCACCACTTTTGAAGTTGGCAGCTACTTGTTCCCAACGCAATATCTGACGGAAGAACACGAATATCGGAAAACTAAAGATATATTTATTATTGAAAAAAAATCGAGCTTCAAATCACGTGACTTTCAAAATATCAAAGAAATTCAGATATCAACCCACGTGACTTTCAAAACAATCGGCCACTACTTTTGAAGTTGACAGCTACTTGTTCCGAACGTAATATTTGACAAACGAGCTCGAATATCGAAAAACTGAAGACATATTTGTTATCAAAAAAAAATCGAGCTTCAACCCACGTGACTTTCAAAATATCAAAAAAATTCAGATATCAACCCACGTGACTTTCAAAACAATCGGACACTACTTTTGAAGTTGACAGCTACTTGTTCCAATCAAAATATTTGACAAATGAGGTCGATTATCGTAAAACTGAATACATATTTTTTATCAAAAAAAATCAGGCTTCAAACCACGTGACTTTCAAAATATCAAAAAAGTTCAGACTCCAACCCACGTGACTTTTAAAACGATCGGCCACTACTTTTGAAGTTGACAGCTACTTGTTGCAAACGCAATATTCGACAAATGAGCTCGAATATCGGAAAACTGAAGACAAATTTGATATAAAAAAAATCAGGCTTCAACCCACGTGACTTTTAAAACGATCGGTCACCACTTTTGAATTTGGCAGCTACTTGTTCCAAACGCAATATCTGACGGAAGAACACGTATATCGAAAAACTAAAGACATATTTGTTATTGAAAAAATTCAGGCTTCAACCCACGTGACTTCAGGCTTCAACCCACGTGACTCCAGGCTTCAACCCACGTGACTTTTAAAACGATCGGTCACCACTTTTGAAGTTGGCAGCTACTTGTTCCGAACGTAATAATTGACAAACGAGCTCGAATATCGAAAAACTGAAGACATATTTGTTATCAAAAAAAAATCGAGCTTCAACCCACGTGACTTTCAAAATATCAAAAAAATTCAGATATCAACCCACGTGACTTTCAAAACAATCGGACACTACTTTTGAAGTTGACAGCTACTTGTTCCAATCAAAATATTTGACAAATGAGGTCGATTATCGAAAAACTGAATACATATTTTTTATCAAAAAAAATCAGGCTTCAAACCACGTGACTTTCAAAATATCAAAAAAGTTCAGACTCCAACCCACGTGACTTTTAAAACGATCGGCCACTACTTTTGAAGTTGACAGCTACTTGTTGCAAACGCAATATTTGACAAATGAGCTCGAATATCGGAAAACTGAAGACAAATTTGATATAAAAAAAATCAGGCTTCAACCCACGTGACTTTTAAAACGATCGGTCACCACTTTTGAATTTGGCAGCTACTTGTTCCAAACGCAATATCTGACGGAAGAACACGTATATCGAAAAACTAAAGACATATTTGTTATTGAAAAAATTCAGGCTTCAACCCACGTGACTTCAGGCTTCAACCCACGTGACTCCAGGCTTCAACCCACGTGACTTTTAAAACGATCGGTCACCACTTTTGAAGTTGGCAGCTACTTGTTCCAAACGCAATATCTGACGGAAGAACACGAATATCGAAAAACTAAAGACATATTTGTTATTGAAAAATTTCAGGCTTCAACCCACGTGACTTCAGGCTTCAACCCACGTGACTTCAGGCTTCAACCCACGTGACTTTTAAAACGATCGGTCACCACTTTTGAAGTTGGCAGCTACTTGTTCCAAACGCAATATCTGACGGAAGAACACGAATATCGAGAAACTAAAGACATATTTGTTATTGAAAAAATTCAGGCTTCAACCCACGTGACTCCAGGCTTCAACCCACGTGACTTTGAAAACGATCGGTCACCACTTTTGAAGTTGGCAGCTATTTGTTCCAAACGCAATATCTGACGGAAGAACACGAATATCGAAAAACAAAAAACATATTTGTTATTGAAAAAATTCAGGCTTCAACCCACGTGACTTCAGGCTTCAACCCACGTGTCTTCAGGCTTCAACCCACGTGACTCCAGGCTTCAACCCACGTGAATTTTAAAACGATCGGTCACCACTTTTGAAGTTGGCAGCTACTTGTTCCAAACGCAATATCTGACGGAGGAACACGAATATCGAAAAACTAAAGACATATTTGTTATTGAAAGAATTCAGGCTTCAACCCACGTGACTTTAGGCCTCAACCCACGTGACTTCAGGCTTCAACCCACGTGACTCCAGGCTTCAACCCACGTGACTTTGAAAACGATCGGTCACCACTTTTGAAACTGGCAGCTACTTGTTCCAAACGCAATATCTGACGGAAGAACACGAATATCAAAAAACTCAAGACATATTTGTTACTGAAAAAATTCAGGCTTCAACCCACGTGACTTCAGGCTTCAACCCACGTGACTTCAGGCTTCAACCCACGTGACTCCAGGCTTCAACCCACGTGACTTTTAAAACGATCGGTCACCACTTTTGAAGTTGGCAGCTACTTGTTCCCAACGCAATATCTGACGGAAGAACACGAATAACGAAAAACTAAAGACATATTTGTTATTGAAAAAATTCAGGCATCAACCCACGTGACTTTAGGCTTCAACCCACATGACTTCAGGCTTCAACCCACGTGACTCCAGGCTTCAACCCACGTGACTTCAGGCTTCAACCCACGTGACTTTGAAAACGATCGGTCACCACTTTTGAAGTTGGCAGCTACTTGTTCCAAACGCAATATCTGACGGAAGAACACGAATATCGAGAAACTAAAGACATATTTGTGATTGAAAAATTCAGGCTTCAACCCACGTGACTCCAGGCTTCAACCCACGTGACTTTGAAAACGATCGGTCACCACTTTTGAAGTTGGCAGCTATTTGTTCCAAACGCAATATCTGACGGAAGAACACGAATATCGAAAAACTAAAGACATAGGTATTTGTTATTGAAAAAATTCAGGCTTCAACCCACGTGACTTCAGGCTTCAACCCACGTGTCTTCAGGCTTCAACCCACGTGACTCCAGGCTTCAACCCACGTGAATTTTAAAACGATCGGTCACCACTTTTGAAGATGGCAGCTACTTGTTCCAAACGCAATATCTGACGGAAGAACACGAATATCGAAAAACTAAAGACATATTTGTTATTGAAAGAATTCAGGCTTCAACCCACGTGACTTTAGGCTTCAACCCACGTGACTTCAGGCTTCAACCCACGTGACTCCAGGCTTCAACCCACGTGACTTTTAAAACGATCGGTCACCACTTTTGAAGTTGTCAGCTACTTGTTCCAAACGCAATATCTGACGGAAGAACACGAATATCGAAAAACTCAAGACATATTTGTTACTGAAAAAATTCAGGCTTCAACCCACGTGACTTCAGGCTTCAACCCACGTGACTTCAGGCTTCAACCCACGTGACTCCAGGCTTCAACCCACGTGACTTTTAAAACGATCGGTCACCACTTTTGAAGTTGGCAGCTACTTGTTCCCAACGCAATATCTGACGGAAGAACACGAATATCGAAAAACTAAAGACATATTTGTTATTGAAAAAATTCAGGCTTCAACCCACGTGACTTCAGGCTTCAACCCACGTGACTTCAGGCTTCAACCCACGTGACTTTTAAAACGATCGGTCACCACTTTTGAAGTTGGCAGCTACTTGTTCCAAACGCAATATCTGACGGAAGAACACGAATATCGAGAAACTAAAGACATATTTGTTATTGAAAAAATTCAGGCTTCAACCCACGTGACTCCAGGCTTCAACCCACGTGACTTTGAAAACGATCGGTCACCACTTTTGAAGTTGGCAGCTATTTGTTCCAAACGCAATATCTGACGGAAGAACACGAATATCAAAAAACTAAAGACATATTTGTTATTGAAAAAATTCAGGCTTCAACCCACGTGTCTTCAGGCTTCAACCCACGTGACTCCAGGCTTCAACCCACGTGAATTTTAAAACGATCGGTCACCACTTTTGAAGTTGGCAGCTACTTGTTCCAAACGCAATATCTGACGGAAGAACACGAATATCGAAAAACTCAAGACATATTTGTTATTGAAAAAATTCAGGCTTCAACCCACGTGACTTCAGGCTTCAACCCACGTGTCTTCAGGCTTCAACCCACGTGACTCCAGGCTTCAACCCACGTGAATTTTAAAACGATCGGTCACCACTTTTGAAGTTGGCAGCTACTTGTTCCAAACGCAATATCTGACGGAGGAACACGAATATCGAAAAACTAAAGACATATTTGTTATTGAAAGAATTCAGGCTTCAACCCACGTGACTTTAGGCTTCAACCCACGTGACTTCAGGCTTCAACCCACGTGACTCCAGGCTTCAACCCACGTGACTTTCAAAACGATCGGTCACCACTTTTGAAGTTGACAGCTACTTGTTCCAAACGCAATATCTGACGGAAGAACACGAATATCGAAAAACTAGAGACATATTTGGTGTTGAAAAAATTCAGGCTTCAACCCACGTGACTTTAGGCTTCAACCCACGTGACTTCAGGCTTCAACCCACGTGACTCCAGGCTTACACCCACGTGACTTTTAAAACGATCGGTCACCACTTTTGAAGTTGGCAGCTACTTGTTCCAAACGCAATATCTGACGGAAGAACACGAATATCGAAAAACTCAAGACATATTTGTTATTGAAAAAATTCAGGCTTCAACCCACGTGACTTCAGGCTTCAACCCACGTGACTTCAGGCTTCAACCCACGTGACTCCAGGCTTCAACCCACGTGACTCCAGGCTTCAACCCACGTGACTTTTAAAACGATCGGTCACCACTTTTGAAGTTGGCAGCTACTTGTTCCAAACGCAATATCTGACGGAAGAACACGAATATCGAAAAACTCAAGACATATTTGTTACTGAAAAAATTCAGGCTTCAACCCACGTGACTTCAGGCTTCAACCCACGTGACTTCAGGCTTCAACCCACGTGACTCCAGGCTTCAACCCACGTGACTTTTAAAACGATCGGTCACCACTTTTGAAGTTGGCAGCTACTTGTTCCCAACGCAATATCTGACGGAAGAACACGAATATCGAAAAACTAAAGACATATTTGTTATTGAAAAAATTCAGGCTTCAACCCACGTGACTTTAGGCTTCAACCCACGTGACTTCAGGCTTCAACCCACGTGACTCCAGGCTTCAACCCACGTGACTTTTAAAACGATCGGTCACCACATTTTTAAAGTTGGCAGCTACTTGTTCCAAACGCATTATCTGACGGAAGAACACGAATATCGAAAAACTCAAGACATGTTTGTTATTGAAAAAATTCAGGCTTAACCCACGTGACTTCAGGCTTCAACCCACGTGACTCCAGGCTTCAACCCACGTGACTTTTTAAACGATCGGTCACCACTTTTGAAGTTGGCAGCTACTTGTTCCCAACGCAATATCTGACGGAAGAACACGAATATCGAAAAACTAATGACATATTTGTTATTGAAAAAATTCAGGCTTCAACCCACGTGACTTTAGGCTTCAACCCACGTGACTTCAGGCTTCAACCCACGTGACTCCAGGCTTCAACCCACGTGACTTTTAAAACGATCGGTCACCACTTTCGAAGTTGGCAGCTACTTGTTCCAAACGCAATATCTGACGGAAGAACACGAATATCGGAAAACTAGAGACATATTTGTTATTGAAAAAATTAAGGCTTCAACCCACGTGACTTCAGGCTTCAACCCACGTGACTCCAGGCTTCAACCCACGTGACTTTCAAAACGATCGGTCACCACTTTTGAAGTTGGCAGCTACTTGTTCCAAACGCAATATCTGACGGAAGAACACGAATATCGGAAAACTAAAGACATATTTGTTATTGAAAAAATTCAGGCTTCAACCCACGTGACTTCAGGCTTCAACCCACGTGACTTCAGGCTTCAACCCACGTGACTCCAGGCTTCAACCCACGTGACTTTTAAAACGATCGGTCACCACTTTTGAAGTTGGCAGCTACTTGTTCCAAACGCAATATCTGACGGAAGAACACGAATATCGAAAAACCAAAGACATATTTGTTATTGAAAAAATTGAGGCTCCAACTCACGTGACTTCAGGCTTCAACCCACGTGACTCCAGGCTTCAACCCACGTGACTTTTAAAACGATCGGTCACCACTTTTGAAGTTGGCAGCTACTTGTTCCAATCGAAATATTTGACAAATGAGGTCGATTATCGAAAAACTGAGGACATATTTTTAATCAAAAAAAATCAGGCTTCGAACCACGTGACTTTCAAAATATCAAAAAAGTTCAGACTCCAACCCACGTGACTTTTAAAACGATCGGCCACTACTTTTGAAGTTGACAGCTACTTGTTGCAAGCGCAATATTTGACAAATGAGCTCTAATATCGGAAAACTGAAGACAAATTTGATATAAAAAAAATCAGGCTTCAACCCACGTGACTTTTAAAACGATCGGTCACCACTTTTGAATTTGGCAGCTACTTGTTCCAAACGCAATATCTGACGGAAGAACACGTATATCGAAAAACTAAAGACATATTTGTTATTGAAAAAATTCAGGCTTCAACCCACGTGACTTCAGGCTTCAACCCACGTGACTCCAGGCTTCAACCCACGTGACTTTTAAAACGATCGGTCACCACTTTTGAAGTTGGCAGCTACTTATTCCAAACGCAATATCTGACGGAAGAACACGAATATCGAAAAACTTAAGACATATTTGTTATTGAAAAAATTCAGGCTTCAACCCACGTGACTTCAGGCTTCAACCCACGTGACTTTTAAAACGATCGGTCACCACTTTTGAAGTTGGCAGCTACTTGTTCCAAACGCAATATCTGACGGAAGAACACGAATATCGAGAAACTAAAGACATATTTGTTATTGAAAAAATTCAGGCTTCAACCCACGTGACTCCAGGCTTCAACCCACGTGACTTTGAAAACGATCGGTCACCACTTTTGAAGTTGGCAGCTATTTGTTCCAAACGCAATATCTGACGGAAGAACACGAATATCTAAAAACTAAAGACATATTTGTTATTGAAAAAATTCAGGCTTCAACCCACGTGACTTCAGGCTTAGACCCACGTGACTTCAGGCTTCAACCCACGTGTCTTCAGGCTTCAACCCACGTGACTCCAGGCTTCAACCCACGTGACTTCAGGCTTCAACCCACGTGACTCCAGGCTTCAACCCACGTGACTTTTAAAACGATCGGTCACCACTTTTGAAGTTGGCAGCTACTTGTTCCAAACGCAATATCTGACGGAAGAACACGAATATCGAAAAACTAAAGACATAATTGTTATTGAAAGAATTCAGGCTTCAACCCACGTGACTTCAGGCTTCAATCCACGTGACTTCAGGCTTCAACCCACGTGACTCCAGGCTTCAACCCACGTGACTTTTAAAACGATCGGTCACCACTTTTGAAGTTGGCAGCTACTTGTTCCAAACGCAATATCTGACGGAAGAACACGAATATCGAAAAACTCAAGACATATTTGTTATTGAAAAAATTCAGGCTTCAACCCACGTGACTTCAGGCTTCAACCCACGTGACTTCAGGCTTCAACCCACGTGACACCAGGCTTCAACCCACGTGACTTTTAAAACGATCGGTCACCACATTTTTAAAGTTGGCAGCTACTTGTTCCAAACGCATTATCTGACGGAAGAACACGAATATCGGAAAACTAAAGACATATTTGTTATTGAAAAAATTCAGGCTTCAACCCACGTGACTTTAGGCTTCAACCCACGTGACACCAGGCTTCAACCCACGTGACTTTTAAAACGATCGGTCACCACTTTTGAAGTTGGCAGCTACTTCTTCCAAACGCATTATCTGACGGAAGAACACGAATATCGAAAAACTCAAGACATGTTTGTTATTGAAAAAATTCAGGCTTCAACCCACGTGACTTCAGGCTTCAACCCACGTGACTTCAGGCTTCAACCCACGTGACTCCAGGCTTCAACCCACGTGACTTTTAAAACGATCGGTCACCACTTTTGAAGTTGGCAGCTACTTGTTCCAAACGCAATATCTGACGGAAGAACACGAATATCGGAAAACTAAAGACATATTTGTTATTGAAAAAATTCAGGCTTCAACCCACGTGACTTTAGGCTTCAACCCACGTGACTTCAGGCTTCAACCCACGTGACTCCAGGCTTCAACCCACGTGACTTCTAAAACGATCGGTCACCACTTTTGAAGTTGGCAGCTTCTTGTTCCAAACGCAATATCTGACGGAAGAACACGAATATCGGAAAACTAAAGACATATTTGTTATTGAAAAAATTCAGGCTTCAACCCACGTGACTTCAGGCTCCAACCCACGTGACTTCAGGCTTAAACCCACGTGACTCCAGGCTTCAACCCACGTGACTTCAGGCTTAAACCCACGTGACTCCAGGCTTCAACCCACGTGACTTTCAATACGATCGGTCACCACTTTTGAAGTTGGCAGCTACTTGTTCCAAACGCAATATCTGGCGGAAGAACACGAATATCGGAAAACTTAAGACATATTTGTTATTGAAAAAATTCAGGCTCCAACCCACGTGACTTTAGGCTTCAACCCACGTGACTTCAGGCTTCAACCCACGTGACTCCAGGCTTCAACCCACGTGACTTTCAAAACGATCGGTCACCACTTTTGAAGTTGGCAGCTACTTGTTTCAAACGCAAAATCTGACGGAAGAACACGAATATCAAATAACTGAAGACATATTTGTTATTGAAAAAATTCAGGCTTCAACCCACGTGACTTTTCAAACGATCGGCCACTACTTTTGAAGTTGACAGCTACTTGTTCCAAACAAAATATTTGACAAACGAGCTCGAATATCGGGAAACTGAAGACATTATTGTTAAAAAAAAAAATCAGGCTCCAACCCACGTGACTTTCAAAATATCAAAAATGTTCGGACTTCAACCCACGTGACTTTCAAAATATCAAAAAAGTTCAGATTTCAACCCACGTGACTTTTCAAACGATCGGCCACCACTTTTGAAGTTGGCAGCTACTTGTTCCAAACGCAATATCTGACGGAAGAACACGAATATCGAAAAACTCAAGACATATTTGTTATTGAAAAAATCCAGGCTTCAACCCACGTGACTTCAGGCTTCAACCCACGTGACTCCAGGCTTCAACCCACGTGACTTTCAAAACGATCGGTCACCACTTTTGAAGTTGACAGCTACTTGTTCCAAACGCAATATCTGACGGAAGAACACGAATATCGAAAAAATAGAGACATATTTGTTATTGAAAAAATTCAGGCTTCAACCCACGTGACTTTAGGCTTCAACCCACGTGACTTCAGGCTTCAACCCACGTGACTCCAGGCTTACACCCAAGTGACTTTTAAAACGATCGGTCACCACTTTTGAAGTTGGCAGCTACTTGTTCCAAACGCAATATCTGACGGAAGAACACGAATATCGAAAAACTCAAGACATATTTGTTATTGAAAAAATTCAGGCTTCAACCCACGTGACTTCAGGCTTCAACCCACGTGACTTCAGGCTTCAACCCACGTGACTCCAGGCTTCAACCCACGTGACTCCAGGCTTCAACCCACGTGACTTTTAAAACGATCGGTCACCACTTTTGAAGTTGGCAGCTACTTGTTCCCAACGCAATATCTGACGGAAGAACACGAATATCGGAAAACTAAAGATATATTTATTATTGAAAAAAAATCGAGCTTCAAATCACGTGACTTTCAAAATATCAAAGAAATTCAGATATCAACCCACGTGACTTTCAAAACAATCGGCCACTACTTTTGAAGTTGACAGCTACTTGTTCCGAACGTAATATTTGACAAACGAGCTCGAATATCGAAAAACTGAAGACATATTTGTTATCAAAAAAAAATCGAGCTTCAACCCACGTGACTTTCAAAATATCAAAAAAATTCAGATATCAACCCACGTGACTTTCAAAACAATCGGACACTACTTTTGAAGTTGACAGCTACTTGTTCCAATCAAAATATTTGACAAATGAGGTCGATTATCGTAAAACTGAATACATATTTTTTATCAAAAAAATTCAGGCTTCAACCCACGTGACTTCAGGCTTCAACCCACGTGTCTTCAGGCTTCAACCCACGTGACTCCAGGCTTCAACCCACGTGAATTTTAAAACGATCGGTCACCACTTTTGAAGATGGCAGCTACTTGTTCCAAACGCAATATCTGACGGAAGAACACGAATATCGAAAAACTAAAGACATATTTGTTATTGAAAGAATTCAGGCTTCAACCCACGTGACTTTAGGCTTCAACCCACGTGACTTCAGGCTTCAACCCACGTGACTCCAGGCATCAACCCACGTGACTTTTAAAACGATCGGTCACCACTTTTGAAGTTGGCAGCTACTTGTTCCAAACGCAATATCTGACGGAAGAACACGAATATCGAAAAACTCAAGACATATTTGTTACTGAAAAAATTCAGGCTTCAACCCACGTGACTTCAGGCTTCAACCCACGTGACTTCAGGCTTCAACCCACGTGACTCCAGGCTTCAACCCACGTGACTTTTAAAACGATCGGTCACCACTTTTGAAGTTGGCAGCTACTTGTTCCCAACGCAATATCTGACGGAAGAACACGAATATCGAAAAACTAAAGACATATTTGTTATTGAAAAAATTCAGGCTTCAACCCACGTGACTTCAGGCTTCAACCCACGTGACTTCAGGCTTCAACCCACGTGACTTTTAAAACGATCGGTCACCACTTTTGAAGTTGGCAGCTACTTGTTCCAAACGCAATATCTGACGGAAGAACACGAATATCGAGAAACTAAAGACATATTTGTTATTGAAAAAATTCAGGCTTCAACCCACGTGACTCCAGGCTTCAACCCACGTGACTTTGAAAACGATCGGTCACCACTTTTGAAGTTGGCAGCTATTTGTTCCAAACGCAATATCTGACGGAAGAACACGAATATCAAAAAACTAAAGACATATTTGTTATTGAAAAAATTCAGGCTTCAACCCACGTGTCTTCAGGCTTCAACCCACGTGACTCCAGGCTTCAACCCACGTGAATTTTAAAACGATCGGTCACCACTTTTGAAGTTGGCAGCTACTTGTTCCAAACGCAATATCTGACGGAAGAACACGAATATCGAAAAACTCAAGACATATTTGTTATTGAAAAAATTCAGGCTTCAACCCACGTGACTTCAGGCTTCAACCCACGTGTCTTCAGGCTTCAACCCACGTGACTCCAGGCTTCAACCCACGTGAATTTTAAAACGATCGGTCACCACTTTTGAAGTTGGCAGCTACTTGTTCCAAACGCAATATCTGACGGAGGAACACGAATATCGAAAAACTAAAGACATATTTGTTATTGAAAGAATTCAGGCTTCAACCCACGTGACTTTAGGCTTCAACCCACGTGACTTCAGGCTTCAACCCACGTGACTCCAGGCTTCAACCCACGTGACTTTCAAAACGATCGGTCACCACTTTTGAAGTTGACAGCTACTTGTTCCAAACGCAATATCTGACGGAAGAACACGAATATCGAAAAACTAGAGACATATTTGGTGTTGAAAAAATTCAGGCTTCAACCCACGTGACTTTAGGCTTCAACCCACGTGACTTCAGGCTTCAACCCACGTGACTCCAGGCTTACACCCACGTGACTTTTAAAACGATCGGTCACCACTTTTGAAGTTGGCAGCTACTTGTTCCAAACGCAATATCTGACGGAAGAACACGAATATCGAAAAACTCAAGACATATTTGTTATTGAAAAAATTCAGGCTTCAACCCACGTGACTTCAGGCTTCAACCCACGTGACTTCAGGCTTCAACCCACGTGACTCCAGGCTTCAACCCACGTGACTCCAGGCTTCAACCCACGTGACTTTTAAAACGATCGGTCACCACTTTTGAAGTTGGCAGCTACTTGTTCCAAACGCAATATCTGACGGAAGAACACGAATATCGAAAAACTCAAGACATATTTGTTACTGAAAAAATTCAGGCTTCAACCCACGTGACTTCAGGCTTCAACCCACGTGACTTCAGGCTTCAACCCACGTGACTCCAGGCTTCAACCCACGTGACTTTTAAAACGATCGGTCACCACTTTTGAAGTTGGCAGCTACTTGTTCCCAACGCAATATCTGACGGAAGAACACGAATATCGAAAAACTAAAGACATATTTGTTATTGAAAAAATTCAGGCTTCAACCCACGTGACTTTAGGCTTCAACCCACGTGACTTCAGGCTTCAACCCACGTGACTCCAGGCTTCAACCCACGTGACTTTTAAAACGATCGGTCACCACATTTTTAAAGTTGGCAGCTACTTGTTCCAAACGCATTATCTGACGGAAGAACACGAATATCGAAAAACTCAAGACATGTTTGTTATTGAAAAAATTCAGGCTTAACCCACGTGACTTCAGGCTTCAACCCACGTGACTCCAGGCTTCAACCCACGTGACTTTTTAAACGATCGGTCACCACTTTTGAAGTTGGCAGCTACTTGTTCCCAACGCAATATCTGACGGAAGAACACGAATATCGAAAAACTAATGACATATTTGTTATTGAAAAAATTCAGGCTTCAACCCACGTGACTTTAGGCTTCAACCCACGTGACTTCAGGCTTCAACCCACGTGACTCCAGGCTTCAACCCACGTGACTTTTAAAACGATCGGTCACCACTTTCGAAGTTGGCAGCTACTTGTTCCAAACGCAATATCTGACGGAAGAACACGAATATCGGAAAACTAGAGACATATTTGTTATTGAAAAAATTAAGGCTTCAACCCACGTGACTTCAGGCTTCAACCCACGTGACTCCAGGCTTCAACCCACGTGACTTTCAAAACGATCGGTCACCACTTTTGAAGTTGGCAGCTACTTGTTCCAAACGCAATATCTGACGGAAGAACACGAATATCGGAAAACTAAAGACATATTTGTTATTGAAAAAATTCAGGCTTCAACCCACGTGACTTCAGGCTTCAACCCACGTGACTTCAGGCTTCAACCCACGTGACTCCAGGCTTCAACCCACGTGACTTTTAAAACGATCGGTCACCACTTTTGAAGTTGGCAGCTACTTGTTCCAAACGCAATATCTGACGGAAGAACACGAATATCGAAAAACCAAAGACATATTTGTTATTGAAAAAATTGAGGCTCCAACTCACGTGACTTCAGGCTTCAACCCACGTGACTCCAGGCTTCAACCCACGTGACGTTTAAAACGATCGGTCACCACTTTTGAAGTTGGCAGCTACTTGTTCCAATCGAAATATTTGACAAATGAGGTCGATTATCGAAAAACTGAGGACATATTTTTAATCAAAAAAAATCAGGCTTCGAACCACGTGACTTTCAAAATATCAAAAAAGTTCAGACTCCAACCCACGTGACTTTTAAAACGATCGGCCACTACTTTTGAAGTTGACAGCTACTTGTTGCAAGCGCAATATTTGACAAATGAGCTCTAATATCGGAAAACTGAAGACAAATTTGATATAAAAAAAATCAGGCTTCAACCCACGTGACTTTTAAAACGATCGGTCACCACTTTTGAATTTGGCAGCTACTTGTTCCAAACGCAATATCTGACGGAAGAACACGTATATCGAAAAACTAAAGACATATTTGTTATTGAAAAAATTCAGGCTTCAACCCACGTGACTTCAGGCTTCAACCCACGTGACTCCAGGCTTCAACCCACGTGACTTTTAAAACGATCGGTCACCACTTTTGAAGTTGGCAGCTACTTATTCCAAACGCAATATCTGACGGAAGAACACGAATATCGAAAAACTTAAGACATATTTGTTATTGAAAAAATTCAGGCTTCAACCCACGTGACTTCAGGCTTCAACCCACGTGACTTTTAAAACGATCGGTCACCACTTTTGAAGTTGGCAGCTACTTGTTCCAAACGCAATATCTGACGGAAGAACACGAATATCGAGAAACTAAAGACATATTTGTTATTGAAAAAATTCAGGCTTCAACCCACGTGACTCCAGGCTTCAACCCACGTGACTTTGAAAACGATCGGTCACCACTTTTGAAGTTGGCAGCTATTTGTTCCAAACGCAATATCTGACGGAAGAACACGAATATCTAAAAACTAAAGACATATTTGTTATTGAAAAAATTCAGGCTTCAACCCACGTGACTTCAGGCTTAGACCCACGTGACTTCAGGCTTCAACCCACGTGTCTTCAGGCTTCAACCCACGTGACTCCAGGCTTCAACCCACGTGACTTCAGGCTTCAACCCACGTGACTCCAGGCTTCAACCCACGTGACTTTTAAAACGATCGGTCACCACTTTTGAAGTTGGCAGCTACTTGTTCCAAACGCAATATCTGACGGAAGAACACGAATATCGAAAAACTAAAGACATAATTGTTATTGAAAGAATTCAGGCTTCAACCCACGTGACTTCAGGCTTCAATCCACGTGACTTCAGGCTTCAACCCACGTGACTCCAGGCTTCAACCCACGTGACTTTTAAAACGATCGGTCACCACTTTTGAAGTTGGCAGCTACTTGTTCCAAACGCAATATCTGACGGAAGAACACGAATATCGAAAAACTCAAGACATATTTGTTATTGAAAAAATTCAGGCTTCAACCCACGTGACTTCAGGCTTCAACCCACGTGACTTCAGGCTTCAACCCACGTGACACCAGGCTTCAACCCACGTGACTTTTAAAACGATCGGTCACCACATTTTTAAAGTTGGCAGCTACTTGTTCCAAACGCATTATCTGACGGAAGAACACGAATATCGGAAAACTAAAGACATATTTGTTATTGAAAAAATTCAGGCTTCAACCCACGTGACTTTAGGCTTCAACCCACGTGACACCAGGCTTCAACCCACGTGACTTTTAAAACGATCGGTCACCACTTTTGAAGTTGGCAGCTACTTCTTCCAAACGCATTATCTGACGGAAGAACACGAATATCGAAAAACTCAAGACATGTTTGTTATTGAAAAAATTCAGGCTTCAACCCACGTGACTTCAGGCTTCAACCCACGTGACTTCAGGCTTCAACCCACGTGACTCCAGGCTTCAACCCACGTGACTTTTAAAACGATCGGTCACCACTTTTGAAGTTGGCAGCTACTTGTTCCAAACGCAATATCTGACGGAAGAACACGAATATCGGAAAACTAAAGACATATTTGTTATTGAAAAAATTCAG
The DNA here is from genome assembly GCA_949128115.1 of Anaspis maculata. Taxonomy (NCBI): domain Eukaryota; kingdom Metazoa; phylum Arthropoda; class Insecta; order Coleoptera; family Scraptiidae; genus Anaspis; species Anaspis maculata. The sequence continues at coordinate 78,010,195 of OX421962.1, forward strand.
GCTTCAACCCACGTGACTTTAGGCTTCAACCCACGTGACTTCAGGCTTCAACCCACGTGACTCCAGGCTTCAACCCACGTGACTTCTAAAACGATCGGTCACCACTTTTGAAGTTGGCAGCTTCTTGTTCCAAACGCAATATCTGACGGAAGAACACGAATATCGGAAAACTAAAGACATATTTGTTATTGAAAAAATTCAGGCTTCAACCCACGTGACTTCAGGCTCCAACCCACGTGACTTCAGGCTTAAACCCACGTGACTCCAGGCTTCAACCCACGTGACTTCAGGCTTAAACCCACGTGACTCCAGGCTTCAACCCACGTGACTTTCAATACGATCGGTCACCACTTTTGAAGTTGGCAGCTACTTGTTCCAAACGCAATATCTGGCGGAAGAACACGAATATCGGAAAACTTAAGACATATTTGTTATTGAAAAAATTCAGGCTCCAACCCACGTGACTTTAGGCTTCAACCCACGTGACTTCAGGCTTCAACCCACGTGACTCCAGGCTTCAACCCACGTGACTTTCAAAACGATCGGTCACCACTTTTGAAGTTGGCAGCTACTTGTTTCAAACGCAAAATCTGACGGAAGAACACGAATATCAAATAACTGAAGACATATTTGTTATTGAAAAAATTCAGGCTTCAACCCACGTGACTTTTCAAACGATCGGCCACTACTTTTGAAGTTGACAGCTACTTGTTCCAAACAAAATATTTGACAAACGAGCTCGAATATCGGGAAACTGAAGACATTATTGTTAAAAAAAAAAATCAGGCTCCAACCCACGTGACTTTCAAAATATCAAAAATGTTCGGACTTCAACCCACGTGACTTTCAAAATATCAAAAAAGTTCAGATTTCAACCCACGTGACTTTTCAAACGATCGGCCACCACTTTTGAAGTTGGCAGCTACTTGTTCCAAACGCAATATCTGACGGAAGAACACGAATATCGAAAAACTCAAGACATATTTGTTATTGAAAAAATCCAGGCTTCAACCCACGTGACTTCAGGCTTCAACCCACGTGACTCCAGGCTTCAACCCACGTGACTTTCAAAACGATCGGTCACCACTTTTGAAGTTGACAGCTACTTGTTCCAAACGCAATATCTGACGGAAGAACACGAATATCGAAAAAATAGAGACATATTTGTTATTGAAAAAATTCAGGCTTCAACCCACGTGACTTTAGGCTTCAACCCACGTGACTTCAGGCTTCAACCCACGTGACTCCAGGCTTACACCCAAGTGACTTTTAAAACGATCGGTCACCACTTTTGAAGTTGGCAGCTACTTGTTCCAAACGCAATATCTGACGGAAGAACACGAATATCGAAAAACTCAAGACATATTTGTTATTGAAAAAATTCAGGCTTCAACCCACGTGACTTCAGGCTTCAACCCACGTGACTTCAGGCTTCAACCCACGTGACTCCAGGCTTCAACCCACGTGACTCCAGGCTTCAACCCACGTGACTTTTAAAACGATCGGTCACCACTTTTGAAGTTGGCAGCTACTTGTTCCCAACGCAATATCTGACGGAAGAACACGAATATCGGAAAACTAAAGATATATTTATTATTGAAAAAAAATCGAGCTTCAAATCACGTGACTTTCAAAATATCAAAGAAATTCAGATATCAACCCACGTGACTTTCAAAACAATCGGCCACTACTTTTGAAGTTGACAGCTACTTGTTCCGAACGTAATATTTGACAAACGAGCTCGAATATCGAAAAACTGAAGACATATTTGTTATCAAAAAAAAATCGAGCTTCAACCCACGTGACTTTCAAAATATCAAAAAAATTCAGATATCAACCCACGTGACTTTCAAAACAATCGGACACTACTTTTGAAGTTGACAGCTACTTGTTCCAATCAAAATATTTGACAAATGAGGTCGATTATCGTAAAACTGAATACATATTTTTTATCAAAAAAAATCAGGCTTCAAACCACGTGACTTTCAAAATATCAAAAAAGTTCAGACTCCAACCCACGTGACTTTTAAAACGATCGGCCACTACTTTTGAAGTTGACAGCTACTTGTTGCAAACGCAATATTCGACAAATGAGCTCGAATATCGGAAAACTGAAGACAAATTTGATATAAAAAAAATCAGGCTTCAACCCACGTGACTTTTAAAACGATCGGTCACCACTTTTGAATTTGGCAGCTACTTGTTCCAAACGCAATATCTGACGGAAGAACACGTATATCGAAAAACTAAAGACATATTTGTTATTGAAAAAATTCAGGCTTCAACCCACGTGACTTCAGGCTTCAACCCACGTGACTCCAGGCTTCAACCCACGTGACTTTTAAAACGATCGGTCACCACTTTTGAAGTTGGCAGCTACTTGTTCCGAACGTAATAATTGACAAACGAGCTCGAATATCGAAAAACTGAAGACATATTTGTTATCAAAAAAAAATCGAGCTTCAACCCACGTGACTTTCAAAATATCAAAAAAATTCAGATATCAACCCACGTGACTTTCAAAACAATCGGACACTACTTTTGAAGTTGACAGCTACTTGTTCCAATCAAAATATTTGACAAATGAGGTCGATTATCGAAAAACTGAATACATATTTTTTATCAAAAAAAATCAGGCTTCAAACCACGTGACTTTCAAAATATCAAAAAAGTTCAGACTCCAACCCACGTGACTTTTAAAACGATCGGCCACTACTTTTGAAGTTGACAGCTACTTGTTGCAAACGCAATATTTGACAAATGAGCTCGAATATCGGAAAACTGAAGACAAATTTGATATAAAAAAAATCAGGCTTCAACCCACGTGACTTTTAAAACGATCGGTCACCACTTTTGAATTTGGCAGCTACTTGTTCCAAACGCAATATCTGACGGAAGAACACGTATATCGAAAAACTAAAGACATATTTGTTATTGAAAAAATTCAGGCTTCAACCCACGTGACTTAAGGCTTCAACCCACGTGACTCCAGGCTTCAACCCACGTGACTTTTAAAACGATCGGTCACCACTTTTGAAGTTGGCAGCTACTTGTTCCAAACGCAATATCTGACGGAAGAACACGAATATCGAAAAACTAAAGACATATTTGTTATTGAAAAATTTCAGGCTTCAACCCACGTGACTTCAGGCTTCAACCCACGTGACTTCAGGCTTCAACCCACGTGACTTTTAAAACGATCGGTCACCACTTTTGAAGTTGGCAGCTACTTGTTCCAAACGCAATATCTGACGGAAGAACACGAATATCGAGAAACTAAAGACATATTTGTTATTGAAAAAATTCAGGCTTCAACCCACGTGACTCCAGGCTTCAACCCACGTGACTTTGAAAACGATCGGTCACCACTTTTGAAGTTGGCAGCTATTTGTTCCAAACGCAATATCTGACGGAAGAACACGAATATCGAAAAACAAAAAACATATTTGTTATTGAAAAAATTCAGGCTTCAACCCACGTGACTTCAGGCTTCAACCCACGTGTCTTCAGGCTTCAACCCACGTGACTCCAGGCTTCAACCCACGTGAATTTTAAAACGATCGGTCACCACTTTTGAAGTTGGCAGCTACTTGTTCCAAACGCAATATCTGACGGAGGAACACGAATATCGAAAAACTAAAGACATATTTGTTATTGAAAGAATTCAGGCTTCAACCCACGTGACTTTAGGCCTCAACCCACGTGACTTCAGGCTTCAACCCACGTGACTCCAGGCTTCAACCCACGTGACTTTGAAAACGATCGGTCACCACTTTTGAAACTGGCAGCTACTTGTTCCAAACGCAATATCTGACGGAAGAACACGAATATCAAAAAACTCAAGACATATTTGTTACTGAAAAAATTCAGGCTTCAACCCACGTGACTTCAGGCTTCAACCCACGTGACTTCAGGCTTCAACCCACGTGACTCCAGGCTTCAACCCACGTGACTTTTAAAACGATCGGTCACCACTTTTGAAGTTGGCAGCTACTTGTTCCCAACGCAATATCTGACGGAAGAACACGAATAACGAAAAACTAAAGACATATTTGTTATTGAAAAAATTCAGGCATCAACCCACGTGACTTTAGGCTTCAACCCACATGACTTCAGGCTTCAACCCACGTGACTCCAGGCTTCAACCCACGTGACTTCAGGCTTCAACCCACGTGACTTTGAAAACGATCGGTCACCACTTTTGAAGTTGGCAGCTACTTGTTCCAAACGCAATATCTGACGGAAGAACACGAATATCGAGAAACTAAAGACATATTTGTGATTGAAAAATTCAGGCTTCAACCCACGTGACTCCAGGCTTCAACCCACGTGACTTTGAAAACGATCGGTCACCACTTTTGAAGTTGGCAGCTATTTGTTCCAAACGCAATATCTGACGGAAGAACACGAATATCGAAAAACTAAAGACATAGGTATTTGTTATTGAAAAAATTCAGGCTTCAACCCACGTGACTTCAGGCTTCAACCCACGTGTCTTCAGGCTTCAACCCACGTGACTCCAGGCTTCAACCCACGTGAATTTTAAAACGATCGGTCACCACTTTTGAAGATGGCAGCTACTTGTTCCAAACGCAATATCTGACGGAAGAACACGAATATCGAAAAACTAAAGACATATTTGTTATTGAAAGAATTCAGGCTTCAACCCACGTGACTTTAGGCTTCAACCCACGTGACTTCAGGCTTCAACCCACGTGACTCCAGGCTTCAACCCACGTGACTTTTAAAACGATCGGTCACCACTTTTGAAGTTGGCAGCTACTTGTTCCAAACGCAATATCTGACGGAAGAACACGAATATCGAAAAACTCAAGACATATTTGTTACTGAAAAAATTCAGGCTTCAACCCACGTGACTTCAGGCTTCAACCCACGTGACTTCAGGCTTCAACCCACGTGACTCCAGGCTTCAACCCACGTGACTTTTAAAACGATCGGTCACCACTTTTGAAGTTGGCAGCTACTTGTTCCCAACGCAATATCTGACGGAAGAACACGAATATCGAAAAACTAAAGACATATTTGTTATTGAAAAAATTCAGGCTTCAACCCACGTGACTTCAGGCTTCAACCCACGTGACTTCAGGCTTCAACCCACGTGACTTTTAAAACGATCGGTCACCACTTTTGAAGTTGGCAGCTACTTGTTCCAAACGCAATATCTGACGGAAGAACACGAATATCGAGAAACTAAAGACATATTTGTTATTGAAAAAATTCAGGCTTCAACCCACGTGACTCCAGGCTTCAACCCACGTGACTTTGAAAACGATCGGTCACCACTTTTGAAGTTGGCAGCTATTTGTTCCAAACGCAATATCTGACGGAAGAACACGAATATCAAAAAACTAAAGACATATTTGTTATTGAAAAAATTCAGGCTTCAACCCACGTGTCTTCAGGCTTCAACCCACGTGACTCCAGGCTTCAACCCACGTGAATTTTAAAACGATCGGTCACCACTTTTGAAGTTGGCAGCTACTTGTTCCAAACGCAATATCTGACGGAAGAACACGAATATCGAAAAACTCAAGACATATTTGTTATTGAAAAAATTCAGGCTTCAACCCACGTGACTTCAGGCTTCAACCCACGTGTCTTCAGGCTTCAACCCACGTGACTCCAGGCTTCAACCCACGTGAATTTTAAAACGATCGGTCACCACTTTTGAAGTTGGCAGCTACTTGTTCCAAACGCAATATCTGACGGAGGAACACGAATATCGAAAAACTAAAGACATATTTGTTATTGAAAGAATTCAGGCTTCAACCCACGTGACTTTAGGCTTCAACCCACGTGACTTCAGGCTTCAACCCACGTGACTCCAGGCTTCAACCCACGTGACTTTCAAAACGATCGGTCACCACTTTTGAAGTTGACAGCTACTTGTTCCAAACGCAATATCTGACGGAAGAACACGAATATCGAAAAACTAGAGACATATTTGGTGTTGAAAAAATTCAGGCTTCAACCCACGTGACTTTAGGCTTCAACCCACGTGACTTCAGGCTTCAACCCACGTGACTCCAGGCTTACACCCACGTGACTTTTAAAACGATCGGTCACCACTTTTGAAGTTGGCAGCTACTTGTTCCAAACGCAATATCTGACGGAAGAACACGAATATCGAAAAACTCAAGACATATTTGTTATTGAAAAAATTCAGGCTTCAACCCACGTGACTTCAGGCTTCAACCCACGTGACTTCAGGCTTCAACCCACGTGACTCCAGGCTTCAACCCACGTGACTCCAGGCTTCAACCCACGTGACTTTTAAAACGATCGGTCACCACTTTTGAAGTTGGCAGCTACCTGTTCCCAACGCAATATCTGACGGAAGAACACGAATATCGGAAAACTAAAGACATATTTATTATTGAAAAAAAATCGAGCTTCAACCCACGTGACTTTCAAAATATCAAAGAAATTCAGATATCAACCCACGTGACTTTCAAAACAATCGGCCACTACTTTTGAAGTTGACAGCTACTTGTTCCGAACGTAATATTTGACAAACGAGCTCGAATATCGAAAAACTGAAGACATATTTGTTATCAAAAAAAAAATCGAGCTTCAACCCACGTGACTTTCAAAATATCAAAAAAATTCAGATATCAACCCACGTGACTTTCAAAACAATCGGACACTACTTTTGAAGTTGACAGCTACTTGTTCCAATCATAATATTTGACAAATGAGGTCGATTATCGAAAAACTGAGGACATATTTTTTATCAAAAAAAATCAGGCTTCAAACCACGTGACTTTCAAAATATCAAAAAAGTTCAGACTCCAACCCACGTGACTTTTAAAACGATCGGCCACTACTTTTGAAGTTGGCAGCTACTTGTTCCAAACGCAATATCTGACGGAAGAACACGAATATCGGAAAACTAAAGACATATTTGTTATTGAAAAATTTCAGGCTTCAACCCACGTGACTTCAGGCTTCAACCCACGTGACTTCAGGCTTCAACCCACGTGACTTTTAAAACGATCGGTCACCACTTTTGAAGTTGGCAGCTACTTGTTCCAAACGCAATATCTGACGGAAGAACACGAATATCGAGAAACTAAAGACATATTTGTTATTGAAAAAATTCAGGCTTCAACCCACGTGACTCCAGGCTTCAACCCACGTGACTTTGAAAACGATCGGTCACCACTTTTGAAGTTGGCAGCTACTTGTTCCAAACGCAATATCTGACGGAAGAACACGAATATCGAGAAACTAAAGACATATTTGTTATTGAAAAAATTCAGGCTTCAACCCACGTGACTCCAGGCTTCAACCCACGTGACTTTGAAAACGATCGGTCACCACTTTTGAAGTTGGCAGCTATTTGTTCCAAACGCAATATCTGACGGAAGAACACGAATATCAAAAAACTAAAGACATATTTGTTATTGAAAAAATTCAGGCTTCAACCCACGTGTCTTCAGGCTTCAACCCACGTGACTCCAGGCTTCAACCCACGTGAATTTTAAAACGATCGGTCACCACTTTTGAAGATGGCAGCTACTTGTTCCAAACGCAATATCTGACGGAAGAACACGAATATCGAAAAACTAAAGACATATTTGTTATTGAAAGAATTCAGGCTTCAACCCACGTGACTTTAGGCTTCAACCCACGTGACTTCAGGCTTCAACCCACGTGACTCCAGGCTTCAACCCACGTGACTTTTAAAACGATCGGTCACCACTTTTGAAGTTGGCAGCTACTTGTTCCAAACGCAATATCTGACGGAAGAACACGAATATCGAAAAACTCAAGACATATTTGTTACTGAAAAAATTCAGGCTTCAACCCACGTGACTTCAGGCTTCAACCCACGTGACTTCAGGCTTCAACCCACGTGACTCCAGGCTTCAACCCACGTGACTTTTAAAACGATCGGTCACCACTTTTGAAGTTGGCAGCTACTTGTTCCCAACGCAATATCTGACGGAAGAACACGAATATCGAAAAACTAAAGACATATTTGTTATTGAAAAAATTCAGGCTTCAACCCACGTGACTTCAGGCTTCAACCCACGTGACTTCAGGCTTCAACCCACGTGACTTTTAAAACGATCGGTCACCACTTTTGAAGTTGGCAGCTACTTGTTCCAAACGCAATATCTGACGGAAGAACACGAATATCGAGAAACTAAAGACATATTTGTTATTGAAAAAATTCAGGCTTCAACCCACGTGACTCCAGGCTTCAACCCACGTGACTTTGAAAACGATCGGTCACCACTTTTGAAGTTGGCAGCTATTTGTTCCAAACGCAATATCTGACGGAAGAACACGAATATCAAAAAACTAAAGACATATTTGTTATTGAAAAAATTCAGGCTTCAACCCACGTGTCTTCAGGCTTCAACCCACGTGACTCCAGGCTTCAACCCACGTGAATTTTAAAACGATCGGTCACCACTTTTGAAGTTGGCAGCTACTTGTTCCAAACGCAATATCTGACGGAAGAACACGAATATCGAAAAACTCAAGACATATTTGTTATTGAAAAAATTCAGGCTTCAACCCACGTGACTTCAGGCTTCAACCCACGTGTCTTCAGGCTTCAACCCACGTGACTCCAGGCTTCAACCCACGTGAATTTTAAAACGATCGGTCACCACTTTTGAAGTTGGCAGCTACTTGTTCCAAACGCAATATCTGACGGAGGAACACGAATATCGAAAAACTAAAGACATATTTGTTATTGAAAGAATTCAGGCTTCAACCCACGTGACTTTAGGCTTCAACCCACGTGACTTCAGGCTTCAACCCACGTGACTCCAGGCTTCAACCCACGTGACTTTCAAAACGATCGGTCACCACTTTTGAAGTTGACAGCTACTTGTTCCAAACGCAATATCTGACGGAAGAACACGAATATCGAAAAACTAGAGACATATTTGGTGTTGAAAAAATTCAGGCTTCAACCCACGTGACTTTAGGCTTCAACCCACGTGACTTCAGGCTTCAACCCACGTGACTCCAGGCTTACACCCACGTGACTTTTAAAACGATCGGTCACCACTTTTGAAGTTGGCAGCTACTTGTTCCAAACGCAATATCTGACGGAAGAACACGAATATCGAAAAACTCAAGACATATTTGTTATTGAAAAAATTCAGGCTTCAACCCACGTGACTTCAGGCTTCAACCCACGTGACTTCAGGCTTCAACCCACGTGACTCCAGGCTTCAACCCACGTGACTCCAGGCTTCAACCCACGTGACTTTTAAAACGATCGGTCACCACTTTTGAAGTTGGCAGCTACCTGTTCCCAACGCAATATCTGACGGAAGAACACGAATATCGGAAAACTAAAGACATATTTATTATTGAAAAAAAATCGAGCTTCAACCCACGTGACTTTCAAAATATCAAAGAAATTCAGATATCAACCCACGTGACTTTCAAAACAATCGGCCACTACTTTTGAAGTTGACAGCTACTTGTTCCGAACGTAATATTTGACAAACGAGCTCGAATATCGAAAAACTGAAGACATATTTGTTATCAAAAAAAAAATCGAGCTTCAACCCACGTGACTTTCAAAATATCAAAAAAATTCAGATATCAACCCACGTGACTTTCAAAACAATCGGACACTACTTTTGAAGTTGACAGCTACTTGTTCCAATCATAATATTTGACAAATGAGGTCGATTATCGAAAAACTGAGGACATATTTTTTATCAAAAAAAATCAGGCTTCAAACCACGTGACTTTCAAAATATCAAAAAAGTTCAGACTCCAACCCACGTGACTTTTAAAACGATCGGCCACTACTTTTGAAGTTGGCAGCTACTTGTTCCAAACGCAATATCTGACGGAAGAACACGAATATCGAAAAACTAAAGACATATTTGTTATTGAAAAATTTCAGGCTTCAACCCACGTGACTTCAGGCTTCAACCCACGTGACTTCAGGCTTCAACCCACGTGACTTTTAAAACGATCGGTCACCACTTTTGAAGTTGGCAGCTACTTGTTCCAAACGCAATATCTGACGGAAGAACACGAATATCGAGAAACTAAAGACATATTTGTTATTGAAAAAATTCAGGCTTCAACCCACGTGACTCCAGGCTTCAACCCACGTGACTTTGAAAACGATCGGTCACCACTTTTGAAGTTGGCAGCTATTTGTTCCAAACGCAATATCTGACGGAAGAACACGAATATCGAAAAACAAAAAACATATTTGTTATTGAAAAAATTCAGGCTTCAACCCACGTGACTTCAGGCTTCAACCCACGTGTCTTCAGGCTTCAACCCACGTGACTCCAGGCTTCAACCCACGTGAATTTTAAAACGATCGGTCACCACTTTTGAAGTTGGCAGCTACTTGTTCCAAACGCAATATCTGACGGAGGAACACGAATATCGAAAAACTAAAGACATATTTGTTATTGAAAGAATTCAGGCTTCAACCCACGTGACTTTAGGCCTCAACCCACGTGACTTCAGGCTTCAACCCACGTGACTCCAGGCTTCAACCCACGTGACTTTGAAAACGATCGGTCACCACTTTTGAAACTGGCAGCTACTTGTTCCAAACGCAATATCTGACGGAAGAACACGAATATCAAAAAACTCAAGACATATTTGTTATTGAAAGAATTCAGGCTTCAACCCACGTGACTTTAGGCTTCAACCCACGTGACTTCAGGCTTCAACCCACGTGACTCCAGGCTTCAACCCACGTGACTTTTAAAACGATCGGTCACCACTTTTGAAGTTGGCAGCTACTTGTTCCAAACGCAATATCTGACGGAAGAACACGAATATCGAAAAACTCAAGACATATTTGTTACTGAAAAAATTCAGGCTTCAACCCACGTGACTTCAGGCTTCAACCCACGTGTCTTCAGGCTTCAACCCACGTGACTCCAGGCTTCAACCCACGTGAATTTTAAAACGATCGGTCACCACTTTTGAAGATGGCAGCTACTTGTTCCAAACGCAATATCTGACGGAAGAACACGAATATCGAAAAACTAAAGACATATTTGTTATTGAAAGAATTCAGGCTTCAACCCACGTGACTTTAGGCTTCAACCCACGTGACTTCAGGCTTCAACCCACGTGACTCCAGGCTTCAACCCACGTGACTTTTAAAACGATCGGTCACCACTTTTGAAGTTGGCAGCTACTTGTTCCAAACGCAATATCTGACGGAAGAACACGAATATCGAAAAACTCAAGACATATTTGTTACTGAAAAAATTCAGGCTTCAACCCACGTGACTTCAGGCTTCAACCCACGTGACTTCAGGCTTCAACCCACGTGACTCCAGGCTTCAACCCACGTGACTTTTAAAACGATCGGTCACCACTTTTGAAGTTGGCAGCTACTTGTTCCCAACGCAATATCTGACGGAAGAACACGAATATCGAAAAACTAAAGACATATTTGTTATTGAAAAAATTCAGGCTTCAACCCACGTGACTTCAGGCTTCAACCCACGTGACTTCAGGCTTCAACCCACGTGACTTTTAAAACGATCGGTCACCACTTTTGAAGTTGGCAGCTACTTGTTCCAAACGCAATATCTGACGGAAGAACACGAATATCGAGAAACTAAAGACATATTTGTTATTGAAAAAATTCAGGCTTCAACCCACGTGACTCCAGGCTTCAACCCACGTGACTTTGAAAACGATCGGTCACCACTTTTGAAGTTGGCAGCTATTTGTTCCAAACGCAATATCTGACGGAAGAACACGAATATCAAAAAACTAAAGACATATTTGTTATTGAAAAAATTCAGGCTTCAACCCACGTGTCTTCAGGCTTCAACCCACGTGACTCCAGGCTTCAACCCACGTGAATTTTAAAACGATCGGTCACCACTTTTGAAGTTGGCAGCTACTTGTTCCAAACGCAATATCTGACGGAAGAACACGAATATCGAAAAACTCAAGACATATTTGTTATTGAAAAAATTCAGGCTTCAACCCACGTGACTTCAGGCTTCAACCCACGTGTCTTCAGGCTTCAACCCACGTGACTCCAGGCTTCAACCCACGTGAATTTTAAAACGATCGGTCACCACTTTTGAAGTTGGCAGCTACTTGTTCCAAACGCAATATCTGACGGAGGAACACGAATATCGAAAAACTAAAGACATATTTGTTATTGAAAGAATTCAGGCTTCAACCCACGTGACTTTAGGCTTCAACCCACGTGACTTCAGGCTTCAACCCACGTGACTCCAGGCCTCAACCCACGTGACTTTCAAAACGATCGGTCACCACTTTTGAAGTTGACAGCTACTTGTTCCAAACGCAATATCTGACGGAAGAACACGAATATCGAAAAACTAGAGACATATTTGGTGTTGAAAAAATTCAGGCTTCAACCCACGTGACTTTAGGCTTCAACCCACGTGACTTCAGGCTTCAACCCACGTGACTCCAGGCTTACACCCACGTGACTTTTAAAACGATCGGTCACCACTTTTGAAGTTGGCAGCTACTTGTTCCAAACGCAATATCTGACGGAAGAACACGAATATCGAAAAACTCAAGACATATTTGTTATTGAAAAAATTCAGGCTTCAACCCACGTGACTTCAGGCTTCAACCCACGTGACTTCAGGCTTCAACCCACGTGACTCCAGGCTTCAACCCACGTGACTCCAGGCTTCAACCCACGTGACTTTTAAAACGATCGGTCACCACTTTTGAAGTTGGCAGCTACCTGTTCCCAACGCAATATCTGACGGAAGAACACGAATATCGGAAAACTAAAGACATATTTATTATTGAAAAAAAATCGAGCTTCAACCCACGTGACTTTCAAAATATCAAAGAAATTCAGATATCAACCCACGTGACTTTCAAAACAATCGGCCACTACTTTTGAAGTTGACAGCTACTTGTTCCGAACGTAATATTTGACAAACGAGCTCGAATATCGAAAAACTGAAGACATATTTGTTATCAAAAAAAAAATCGAGCTTCAACCCACGTGACTTTCAAAATATCAAAAAAATTCAGATATCAACCCACGTGACTTTCAAAACAATCGGACACTACTTTTGAAGTTGACAGCTACTTGTTCCAATCATAATATTTGACAAATGAGGTCGATTATCGAAAAACTGAGGACATATTTTTTATCAAAAAAAATCAGGCTTCAAACCACGTGACTTTCAAAATATCAAAAAAGTTCAGACTCCAACCCACGTGACTTTTAAAACGATCGGCCACTACTTTTGAAGTTGACAGCTACTTGTTGCAAACGCAATATTTGACAAATGAGCTCGAATATCGGAAAACTGAAGACAAATTTGATATAAAAAAAATCAGGCTTCAACCCACGTGACTTTTAAAACGATCGGTCACCACTTTTGAATTTGGCAGCTACTTGTTCCAAACGCAATATCTGACGGAAGAACACGTATATCGAAAAACTAAAGACATATTTGTTATTGAAAAAATTCAGGCTTCAACCCACGTGACTTCAGGCTTCAACCCACGTGACTCCAGGCTTCAACCCACGTGACTTTTAAAACGATCGGTCACCACTTTTGAAGTTGGCAGCTACTTGTTCCAAACGCAATATCTGACGGAAGAACACGAATATCGAAAAACTAAAGACATATTTGTTATTGAAAAATTTCAGGCTTCAACCCACGTGACTTCAGGCTTCAACCCACGTGACTTCAGGCTTCAACCCACGTGACTTTTAAAACGATCGGTCACCACTTTTGAAGTTGGCAGCTACTTGTTCCAAACGCAATATCTGACGGAAGAACACGAATATCGAGAAACTAAAGACATATTTGTTATTGAAAAAATTCAGGCTACAACCCACGTGACTTTGAAAACGATCGGTCACCACTTTTGAAGTTGGCAGCTATTTGTTCCAAACGCAATATCTGACGGAAGAACACGAATATCGAAAAACAAAAGACATATTTGTTATTGAAAAAATTCAGGCTTCAACCCACGTGACTTCAGGCTTCAACCCACGTGTCTTCAGGCTTCAACCCACGTGACTCCAGGCTTCAACCCACGTGAATTTTAAAACGATCGGTCACCACTTTTGAAGTTGGCAGCTACTTGTTCCAAACGCAATATCTGACGGAGGAACACGAATATCGAAAAACTAAAGACATATTTGTTATTGAAAGCATTCAGGCTTCAACCCACGTGACTTTAGGCTTCAACCCACGTGACTTCAGGCTTCAACCCACGTGACTCCAGGCTTCAACCCACGTGACTTTGAAAACGATCGGTCACCACTTTTGAAACTGGCAGCTACTTGTTCCAAACGCAATATCTGACGGAAGAACACGAATATCAAAAAACTCAAGACATAGGTATTTGTTATTGAAAAAATTCAGGCTTCAACCCACGTGACTTCAGGCTTCAACCCACGTGTCTTCAGGCTTCAACCCACGTGACTCCAGGCTTCAACCCACGTGAATTTTAAAACGATCGGTCACCACTTTTGAAGATGGCAGCTACTTGTTCCAAACGCAATATCTGACGGAAGAACACGAATATCGAAAAACTAAAGACATATTTGTTATTGAAAGAATTCAGGCTTCAACCCACGTGACTTTAGGCTTCAACCCACGTGACTTCAGGCTTCAACCCACGTGACTCCAGGCTTCAACCCACGTGACTTTTAAAACGATCGGTCACCACTTTTGAAGTTGGCAGCTACTTGTTCCAAACGCAATATCTGACGGAAGAACACGAATATCGAAACACTCAAGACATATTTGTTATTGAAAGAATTCAGGCTTCAACCCACGTGACTTTAGGCTTCAACCCACGTGACTTCAGGCTTCAACCCACGTGACTCCAGGCTTCAACCCACGTGACTTTCAAAACGATCGGTCACCACTTTTGAAGTTGACAGCTACTTGTTCCAAACGCAATATCTGACGGAAGAACACGAATATCGAAAAACTAGAGACATATTTGGTGTTGAAAAAATTCAGGCTTCAACCCACGTGACTTTAGGCTTCAACCCACGTGACTTCAGGCTTCAACCCACGTGACTCCAGGCTTACACCCACGTGACTTTTAAAACGATCGGTCACCACTTTTGAAGTTGGCAGCTACTTGTTCCAAACGCAATATCTGACGGAAGAACACGAATATCGAAAAACTCAAGACATATTTGTTATTGAAAAAATTCAGGCTTCAACCCACGTGACTTCAGGCTTCAACCCACGTGACTTCAGGCTTCAACCCACGTGACTCCAGGCTTCAACCCACGTGACTCCAGGCTTCAACCCACGTGACTTTTAAAACGATCGGTCACCACTTTTGAAGTTGGCAGCTACCTGTTCCCAACGCAATATCTGACGGAAGAACACGAATATCGGAAAACTAAAGACATATTTATTATTGAAAAAAAATCGAGCTTCAACCCACGTGACTTTCAAAATATCAAAGAAATTCAGATATCAACCCACGTGACTTTCAAAACAATCGGCCACTACTTTTGAAGTTGACAGCTACTTGTTCCGAACGTAATATTTGACAAACGAGCTCGAATATCGAAAAACTGAAGACATATTTGTTATCAAAAAAAAAAATCGAGCTTCAACCCACGTGACTTTCAAAATATCAAAAAAATTCAGATATCAACCCACGTGACTTTCAAAACAATCGGACACTACTTTTGAAGTTGACAGCTACTTGTTCCAATCATAATATTTGACAAATGAGGTCGATTATCGAAAAACTGAGGACATATTTTTTATCAAAAAAAATCAGGCTTCAAACCACGTGACTTTCAAAATATCAAAAAAGTTCAGACTCCAACCCACGTGACTTTTAAAACGATCGGCCACTACTTTTGAAGTTGACAGCTACTTGTTGCAAACGCAATATTTGACAAATGAGCTCGAATATCGGAAAACTGAAGACAAATTTGATATAAAAAAAATCAGGCTTCAACCCACGTGACTTTTAAAACGATCGGTCACCACTTTTGAATTTGGCAGCTACTTGTTCCAAACGCAATATCTGACGGAAGAACACGTATATCGAAAAACTAAAGACATATTTGTTATTGGAAAAATTCAGGCTTCAACCCACGTGACTTCAGGCTTCAACCCACGTGACTCCAGGCTTCAACCCACGTGACTTTTAAAACGATCGGTCACCACTTTTGAAGTTGGCAGCTACTTGTTCCAAACGCAATATCTGACGGAAGAACACGAATATCGAAAAACTAAAGACATATTTGTTATTGAAAAATTTCAGGCTTCAACCCACGTGACTTCAGGCTTCAACCCACGTGACTCCAGGCTTCAACCCACGTGAATTTTAAAACGATCGGTCACCACTTTTGAAGTTGGCAGCTACTTGTTCCAAACGCAATATCTGACGGAGGAACACGAATATCGAAAAACTAAAGACATATTTGTTATTGAAAGAATTCAGGCTTCAACCCACGTGACTTTAGGCTTCAACCCACGTGACTTCAGGCTTCAACCCACGTGACTCCAGGCTTCAACCCACGTGACTTTGAAAACGATCGGTCACCACTTTTGAAACTGGCAGCTACTTGTTCCAAACGCAATATCTGACGGAAGAACACGAATATCAAAAAACTCAAGACATAGGTATTTGTTATTGAAAAAATTCAGGCTTCAACCCACGTGACTTCAGGCTTCAACCCACGTGTCTTCAGGCTTCAACCCACGTGACTCCAGGCTTCAACCCACGTGAATTTTAAAACGATCGGTCACCACTTTTGAAGATGGCAGCTACTTGTTCCAAACGCAATATCTGACGGAAGAACACGAATATCGAAAAACTAAAGACATATTTGTTATTGAAAGAATTCAGGCTTCAACCCACGTGACTTTAGGCTTCAACCCACGTGACTTCAGGCTTCAACCCACGTGACTCCAGGCTTCAACCCACGTGACTTTTAAAACGATCGGTCACCACTTTTGAAGTTGGCAGCTACTTGTTCCAAACGCAATATCTGACGGAAGAACACGAATATCGAAAAACTCAAGACATATTTGTTACTGAAAAAATTCAGGCTTCAACCCACGTGACTTCAGGCTTCAACCCACGTGACTTCAGGCTTCAACCCACGTGACTCCAGGCTTCAACCCCGTGACTTTTAAAACGATCGGTCACCACTTTTGAAGTTGGCAGCTACTTGTTCCCAACGCAATATCTGACGGAAGAACACGAATATCGAAAAACTAAAGACATATTTGTTATTGAAAAAATTCAGGCTTCAACCCACGTGACTTCAGGCTTCAACCCACGTGACTTCAGGCTTCAACCCACGTGACTTTTAAAACGATCGGTCACCACTTTTGAAGTTGGCAGCTACTTGTTCCAAACGCAATATCTGACGGAAGAACACGAATATCGAGAAACTAAAGACATATTTGTTATTGAAAAAATTCAGGCTTCAACCCACGTGACTCCAGGCTTCAACCCACGTGACTTTGAAAACGATCGGTCACCACTTTTGAAGTTGGCAGCTATTTGTTCCAAACGCAATATCTGACGGAAGAACACGAATATCAAAAAACTAAAGACATATTTGTTATTGAAAAAATTCAGGCTTCAACCCACGTGTCTTCAGGCTTCAACCCACGTGACTCCAGGCTTCAACCCACGTGAATTTTAAAACGATCGGTCACCACTTTTGAAGTTGGCAGCTACTTGTTCCAAACGCAATATCTGACGGAAGAACACGAATATCGAAAAACTCAAGACATATTTGTTATTGAAAAAATTCAGGCTTCAACCCACGTGACTTCAGGCTTCAACCCACGTGTCTTCAGGCTTCAACCCACGTGACTCCAGGCTTCAACCCACGTGAATTTTAAAACGATCGGTCACCACTTTTGAAGTTGGCAGCTACTTGTTCCAAACGCAATATCTGACGGAGGAACACGAATATCGAAAAACTAAAGACATATTTGTTATTGAAAGAATTCAGGCTTCAACCCACGTGACTTTAGGCTTCAACCCACGTGACTTCAGGCTTCAACCCACGTGACTCCAGGCTTCAACCCACGTGACTTTCAAAACGATCGGTCACCACTTTTGAAGTTGACAGCTACTTGTTCCAAACGCAATATCTGACGGAAGAACACGAATATCGAAAAACTAGAGACATATTTGGTGTTGAAAAAATTCAGGCTTCAACCCACGTGACTTTAGGCTTCAACCCACGTGACTTCAGGCTTCAACCCACGTGACTCCAGGCTTACACCCACGTGACTTTTAAAACGATCGGTCACCACTTTTGAAGTTGGCAGCTACTTGTTCCAAACGCAATATCTGACGGAAGAACACGAATATCGAAAAACTCAAGACATATTTGTTATTGAAAAAATTCAGGCTTCAACCCACGTGACTTCAGGCTTCAACCCACGTGACTTCAGGCTTCAACCCACGTGACTCCAGGCTTCAACCCACGTGACTCCAGGCTTCAACCCACGTGACTTTTAAAACGATCGGTCACCACTTTTGAAGTTGGCAGCTACCTGTTCCCAACGCAATATCTGACGGAAGAACACGAATATCGGAAAACTTAAGACATATTTATTATTGAAAAAAAATCGAGCTTCAACCCACGTGACTTTCAAAATATCAAAGAAATTCAGATATCAACCCACGTGACTTTCAAAACAATCGGCCACTACTTTTGAAGTTGACAGCTACTTGTTCCGAACGTAATATTTGACAAACGAGCTCGAATATCGAAAAACTGAAGACATATTTGTTATCAAAAAAAAAATCGAGCTTCAACCCACGTGACTTTCAAAATATCAAAAAAATTCAGATATCAACCCACGTGACTTTCAAAACAATCGGACACTACTTTTGAAGTTGACAGCTACTTGTTCCAATCATAATATTTGACAAATGAGGTCGATTATCGAAAAACTGAGGACATATTTTTTATCAAAAAAAATCAGGCTTCAAACCACGTGACTTTCAAAATATCAAAAAAGTTCAGACTCCAACCCACGTGACTTTTAAAACGATCGGCCACTACTTTTGAAGTTGACAGCTACTTGTTGCAAACGCAATATT
This sequence comes from Anaspis maculata, assembly GCA_949128115.1. NCBI lineage: Eukaryota > Metazoa > Arthropoda > Insecta > Coleoptera > Scraptiidae > Anaspis > Anaspis maculata. The sequence goes on from OX421962.1 coordinate 78,029,269, forward strand.
TGACAAATGAGCTCGAATATCGGAAAACTGAAGACAAATTTGATATAAAAAAAATCAGGCTTCAACCCACGTGACTTTTAAAACGATCGGTCACCACTTTTGAATTTGGCAGCTACTTGTTCCAAACGCAATATCTGACGGAAGAACACGTATATCGAAAAACTAAAGACATATTTGTTATTGAAAAAATTCAGGCTTCAACCCACGTGACTTCAGGCTTCAACCCACGTGACTCCAGGCTTCAACCCACGTGACTTTTAAAACGATCGGTCACCACTTTTGAAGTTGGCAGCTACTTGTTCCAAACGCAATATCTGACGGAAGAACACGAATATCGAAAAACTAAAGACATATTTGTTATTGAAAAATTTCAGGCTTCAACCCACGTGACTTCAGGCTTCAACCCACGTGACTTCAGGCTTCAACCCACGTGACTTTTAAAACGATCGGTCACCACTTTTGAAGTTGGCAGCTACTTGTTCCAAACGCAATATCTGACGGAAGAACACGAATATCGAGAAACTAAAGACATATTTGTTATTGAAAAAATTCAGGCTTCAACCCACGTGACTCCAGGCTTCAACCCACGTGACTTTGAAAACGATCGGTCACCACTTTTGAAGTTGGCAGCTATTTGTTCCAAACGCAATATCTGACGGAAGAACACGAATATCGAAAAACAAAAGACATATTTGTTATTGAAAAAATTCAGGCTTCAACCCACGTGACTTCAGGCTTCAACCCACGTGTCTTCAGGCTTCAACCCACGTGACTCCAGGCTTCAACCCACGTGAATTTTAAAACGATCGGTCACCACTTTTGAAGTTGGCAGCTACTTGTTCCAAACGCAATATCTGACGGAGGAACACGAATATCGAAAAACTAAAGACATATTTGTTATTGAAAGAATTCAGGCTTCAACCCACGTGACTTTAGGCTTCAACCCACGTGACTTCAGGCTTCAACCCACGTGACTCCAGGCTTCAACCCACGTGACTTTGAAAACGATCGGTCACCACTTTTGAAACTGGCAGCTACTTGTTCCAAACGCAATATCTGACGGAAGAACACGAATATCAAAAAACTCAAGACATATTTGCTACTGAAAAAATTCAGGCTTCAACCCACGTGACTTCAGGCTTCAAACCCACGTGACTTCTAAAACGATCGGCCACTACTTTTGAAGTTGACAGCTACTTGTTGCAAACGCAATATTTGACAAATGAGCTCGAATATCGGAAAACTGAAGACAAATTTGATATAAAAAAAATCAGGCTTCAACCCACGTGACTTTTAAAACGATCGGTCACCACTTTTGAATTTGGCAGCTACTTGTTCCAAACGCAATATCTGACGGAAGAACACGTATATCGAAAAACTAAAGGCATATTTGTTATTGAAAAAATTCAGGCTTCAACCCACGTGACTTCAGGCTTCAACCCACGTGACTCCAGGCTTCAACCCACGTGACTTTTAAAACGATCGGTCACCACTTTTGAAGTTGGCAGCTACTTGTTCCAAACGCAATATCTGACGGAAGAACACGAATATCGAAAAACTAAAGACATATTTGTTATTGAAAAATTTCAGGCTTCAACCCACGTGACTTCAGGCTTCAACCCACGTGACTTCAGGCTTCAACCCACGTGACTTTTAAAACGATCGGTCACCACTTTTGAAGTTGGCAGCTACTTGTTCCAAACGCAATATCTGACGGAAGAACACGAATATCGAAACACTCAAGACATATTTGTTATTGAAAGAATTCAGGCTTCAACCCACGTGACTTTAGGCTTCAACCCACGTGACTTCAGGCTTCAACCCACGTGACTCCAGGCTTCAACCCACGTGACTTTCAAAACGATCGGTCACCACTTTTGAAGTTGACAGCTACTTGTTCCAAACGCAATATCTGACGGAAGAACACGAATATCGAAAAACTAGAGACATATTTGGTGTTGAAAAAATTCAGGCTTCAACCCACGTGACTTTAGGCTTCAACCCACGTGACTTCAGGCTTCAACCCACGTGACTCCAGGCTTACACCCACGTGACTTTTAAAACGATCGGTCACCACTTTTGAAGTTGGCAGCTACTTGTTCCAAACGCAATATCTGACGGAAGAACACGAATATCGAAAAACTCAAGACATATTTGTTATTGAAAAAATTCAGGCTTCAACCCACGTGACTTCAGGCTTCAACCCACGTGACTTCAGGCTTCAACCCACGTGACTCCAGGCTTCAACCCACGTGACTCCAGGCTTCAACCCACGTGACTTTTAAAACGATCGGTCACCACTTTTGAAGTTGGCAGCTACCTGTTCCCAACGCAATATCTGACGGAAGAACACGAATATCGGAAAACTAAAGACATATTTATTATTGAAAAAAAATCGAGCTTCAACCCACGTGACTTTCAAAATATCAAAGAAATTCAGATATCAACCCACGTGACTTTCAAAACAATCGGCCACTACTTTTGAAGTTGACAGCTACTTGTTCCGAACGTAATATTTGACAAACGAGCTCGAATATCGAAAAACTGAAGACATATTTGTTATCAAAAAAAAAATCGAGCTTCAACCCACGTGACTTTCAAAATATCAAAAAAATTCAGATATCAACCCACGTGACTTTCAAAACAATCGGACACTACTTTTGAAGTTGACAGCTACTTGTTCCAATCATAATATTTGACAAATGAGGTCGATTATCGAAAAACTGAGGACATATTTTTTATCAAAAAAAATCAGGCTTCAAACCACGTGACTTTCAAAATATCAAAAAAGTTCAGACTCCAACCCACGTGACTTTTAAAACGATCGGCCACTACTTTTGAAGTTGACAGCTACTTGTTGCAAACGCAATATTTGACAAATGAGCTCGAATATCGGAAAACTGAAGACAAATTTGATATAAAAAAAATCAGGCTTCAACCCACGTGACTTTTAAAACGATCGGTCACCACTTTTGAATTTGGCAGCTACTTGTTCCAAACGCAATATCTGACGGAAGAACACGTATATCGAAAAACTAAAGACATATTTGTTATTGAAAAAATTCAGGCTTCAACCCACGTGACTTCAGGCTTCAACCCACGTGACTCCAGGCTTCAACCCACGTGACTTTTAAAACGATCGGTCACCACTTTTGAAGTTGGCAGCTACTTGTTCCAAACGCAATATCTGACGGAAGAACACGAATATCGAAAAACTGAAGACATATTTGTTATTGAAAAATTTCAGGCTTCAACCCACGTGACTTCAGGCTTCAACCCACGTGACTCCAGGCTTCAACCCACGTGAATTTTAAAACGATCGGTCACCACTTTTGAAGTTGGCAGCTACTTGTTCCAAACGCAATATCTGACGGAGGAACACGAATATCGAAAAACTAAAGACATATTTGTTATTGAAAGAATTCAGGCTTCAACCCACGTGACTTTAGGCTTCAACCCACGTGACTTCAGGCTTCAACCCACGTGACTCCAGGCTTCAACCCACGTGACTTTGAAAACGATCGGTCACCACTTTTGAAACTGGCAGCTACTTGTTCCAAACGCAATATCTGACGGAAGAACACGAATATCAAAAAACTCAAGACATAGGTATTTGTTATTGAAAAAATTCAGGCTTCAACCCACGTGACTTCAGGCTTCAACCCACGTGTCTTCAGGCTTCAACCCACGTGACTCCAGGCTTCAACCCACGTGAATTTTAAAACGATCGGTCACCACTTTTGAAGATGGCAGCTACTTGTTCCAAACGCAATATCTGACGGAAGAACACGAATATCGAAAAACTAAAGACATATTTGTTATTGAAAGAATTCAGGCTTCAACCCACGTGACTTTAGGCTTCAACCCACGTGACTTCAGGCTTCAACCCACGTGACTCCAGGCTTCAACCCACGTGACTTTTAAAACGATCGGTCACCACTTTTGAAGTTGGCAGCTACTTGTTCCAAACGCAATATCTGACGGAAGAACACGAATATCGAAAAACTCAAGACATATTTGTTACTGAAAAAATTCAGGCTTCAACCCACGTGACTTCAGGCTTCAACCCACGTGACTTCAGGCTTCAACCCACGTGACTCCAGGCTTCAACCCCGTGACTTTTAAAACGATCGGTCACCACTTTTGAAGTTGGCAGCTACTTGTTCCCAACGCAATATCTGACGGAAGAACACGAATATCGAAAAACTAAAGACATATTTGTTATTGAAAAAATTCAGGCTTCAACCCACGTGACTTCAGGCTTCAACCCACGTGACTTCAGGCTTCAACCCACGTGACTTTTAAAACGATCGGTCACCACTTTTGAAGTTGGCAGCTACTTGTTCCAAACGCAATATCTGACGGAAGAACACGAATATCGAGAAACTAAAGACATATTTGTTATTGAAAAAATTCAGGCTTCAACCCACGTGACTCCAGGCTTCAACCCACGTGACTTTGAAAACGATCGGTCACCACTTTTGAAGTTGGCAGCTATTTGTTCCAAACGCAATATCTGACGGAAGAACACGAATATCAAAAAACTAAAGACATATTTGTTATTGAAAAAATTCAGGCTTCAACCCACGTGTCTTCAGGCTTCAACCCACGTGACTCCAGGCTTCAACCCACGTGAATTTTAAAACGATCGGTCACCACTTTTGAAGTTGGCAGCTACTTGTTCCAAACGCAATATCTGACGGAAGAACACGAATATCGAAAAACTCAAGACATATTTGTTATTGAAAAAATTCAGGCTTCAACCCACGTGACTTCAGGCTTCAACCCACGTGTCTTCAGGCTTCAACCCACGTGACTCCAGGCTTCAACCCACGTGAATTTTAAAACGATCGGTCACCACTTTTGAAGTTGGCAGCTACTTGTTCCAAACGCAATATCTGACGGAGGAACACGAATATCGAAAAACTAAAGACATATTTGTTATTGAAAGAATTCAGGCTTCAACCCACGTGACTTTAGGCTTCAACCCACGTGACTTCAGGCTTCAACCCACGTGACTCCAGGCTTCAACCCACGTGACTTTCAAAACGATCGGTCACCACTTTTGAAGTTGACAGCTACTTGTTCCAAACGCAATATCTGACGGAAGAACACGAATATCGAAAAACTAGAGACATATTTGGTGTTGAAAAAATTCAGGCTTCAACCCACGTGACTTTAGGCTTCAACCCACGTGACTTCAGGCTTCAACCCACGTGACTCCAGGCTTACACCCACGTGACTTTTAAAACGATCGGTCACCACTTTTGAAGTTGGCAGCTACTTGTTCCAAACGCAATATCTGACGGAAGAACACGAATATCGAAAAACTCAAGACATATTTGTTATTGAAAAAATTCAGGCTTCAACCCACGTGACTTCAGGCTTCAACCCACGTGACTTCAGGCTTCAACCCACGTGACTCCAGGCTTCAACCCACGTGACTCCAGGCTTCAACCCACGTGACTTTTAAAACGATCGGTCACCACTTTTGAAGTTGGCAGCTACCTGTTCCCAACGCAATATCTGACGGAAGAACACGAATATCGGAAAACTAAAGACATATTTATTATTGAAAAAAAATCGAGCTTCAACCCACGTGACTTTCAAAATATCAAAGAAATTCAGATATCAACCCACGTGACTTTCAAAACAATCGGCCACTACTTTTGAAGTTGACAGCTACTTGTTCCGAACGTAATATTTGACAAACGAGCTCGAATATCGAAAAACTGAAGACATATTTGTTATCAAAAAAAAAATCGAGCTTCAACCCACGTGACTTTCAAAATATCAAAAAAATTCAGATATCAACCCACGTGACTTTCAAAACAATCGGACACTACTTTTGAAGTTGACAGCTACTTGTTCCAATCATAATATTTGACAAATGAGGTCGATTATCGAAAAACTGAGGACATATTTTTTATCAAAAAAAATCAGGCTTCAAACCACGTGACTTTCAAAATATCAAAAAAGTTCAGACTCCAACCCACGTGACTTTTAAAACGATCGGCCACTACTTTTGAAGTTGACAGCTACTTGTTGCAAACGCAATATTTGACAAATGAGCTCGAATATCGGAAAACTGAAGACAAATTTGATATAAAAAAAATCAGGCTTCAACCCACGTGACTTTTAAAACGATCGGTCACCACTTTTGAATTTGGCAGCTACTTGTTCCAAACGCAATATCTGACGGAAGAACACGTATATCGAAAAACTAAAGACATATTTGTTATTGAAAAAATTCAGGCTTCAACCCACGTGACTTCAGGCTTCAACCCACGTGACTCCAGGCTTCAACCCACGTGACTTTTAAAACGATCGGTCACCACTTTTGAAGTTGGCAGCTACTTGTTCCAAACGCAATATCTGACGGAAGAACACGAATATCGAAAAACTAAAGACATATTTGTTATTGAAAAATTTCAGGCTTCAACCCACGTGACTTCAGGCTTCAACCCACGTGACTTCAGGCTTCAACCCACGTGACTTTTAAAACGATCGGTCACCACTTTTGAAGTTGGCAGCTACTTGTTCCAAACGCAATATCTGACGGAAGAACACGAATATCGAGAAACTAAAGACATATTTGCTACTGAAAAAATTCAGGCTTCAACCCACGTGACTTCAGGCTTCAAACCCACGTGACTTCTAAAACGATCGGCCACTACTTTTGAAGTTGACAGCTACTTGTTGCAAACGCAATATTTGACAAATGAGCTCGAATATCGGAAAACTGAAGACAAATTTGATATAAAAAAAATCAGGCTTCAACCCACGTGACTTTTAAAACGATCGGTCACCACTTTTGAATTTGGCAGCTACTTGTTCCAAACGCAATATCTGACGGAAGAACACGTATATCGAAAAACTAAAGGCATATTTGTTATCGAAAAAATTCAGGCTTCAACCCACGTGACTTCAGGCTTCAACCCACGTGACTCCAGGCTTCAACCCACGTGACTTTTAAAACGATCGGTCACCACTTTTGAAGTTGGCAGCTACTTGTTCCAAACGCAATATCTGACGGAAGAACACGAATATCGAAAAACTAAAGACATATTTGTTATTGAAAAATTTCAGGCTTCAACCCACGTGACTTCAGGCTTCAACCCACGTGACTTCAGGCTTCAACCCACGTGACTTTTAAAACGATCGGTCACCACTTTTGAAGTTGGCAGCTACTTGTTCCAAACGCAATATCTGACGGAAGAACACGAATATCGAGAAACTAAAGACATATTTGTTATTGAAAAAATTCAGGCTTCAACCCACGTGACTCCAGGCTTCAACCCACGTGACTTTGAAAACGATCGGTCACCACTTTTGAAGTTGGCAGCTATTTGTTCCAAACGCAATATCTGACGGAAGAACACGAATATCGAAAAACAAAAAACATATTTGTTATTGAAAAAATTCAGGCTTCAACCCACGTGACTTCAGGCTTCAACCCACGTGTCTTCAGGCTTCAACCCACGTGACTCCAGGCTTCAACCCACGTGAATTTTAAAACGATCGGTCACCACTTTTGAAGTTGGCAGCTACTTGTTCCAAACGCAATATCTGACGGAGGAACACGAATATCGAAAAACTAAGACATATTTGTTATTGAAAGAATTCAGGCTTCAACCCACGTGACTTTAGGCTTCAACCCACGTGACTTCAGGCTTCAACCCACGTGACTCCAGGCTTCAACCCACGTGACTTTGAAAACGATCGGTCACCACTTTTGAAACTGGCAGCTACTTGTTCCAAACGCAATATCTGACGGAAGAACACGAATATCAAAAAACTCAAGACATATTTGTTACTGAAAAAATTCAGGCTTCAACCCACGTGACTTCAGGCTTCAACCCACGTGACTCCAGGCTTCAACCCACGTGACTCCAGGCTTCAACCCACGTGACTTTTAAAACGATCGGTCACCACTTTTGAAGTTGGCAGCTACTTGTTCCCAACGCAATATCTGACGGAAGAACACGAATATCGAAAAACTAAAGACATATTTGTTATTGAAAAAATTCAGGCATCAACCCACGTGACTTTAGGCTTCAACCCACATGACTTCAGGCTTCAACCCACGTGACTCCAGGCTTCAACCCACGTGACTTCAGGCTTCAACCCACGTGACTTTTAAAACGATCGGTCACCACTTTTGAAGTTGGCAGCTACTTGTTCCAAACGCAATATCTGACGGAAGAACACGAATATCGAGAAACTAAAGACATATTTGTGATTGAAAAATTCAGGCTTCAACCCACGTGACTCCAGGCTTCAACCCACGTGACTTTGAAAACGATCGGTCACCACTTTTGAAGTTGGCAGCTATTTGTTCCAAACGCAATATCTGACGGAAGAACACGAATATCGAAAAACTAAAGACATAAGTATTTGTTATTGAAAAAATTCAGGCTTCAACCCACGTGACTTCAGGCTTCAACCCACGTGTCTTCAGGCTTCAACCCACGTGACTCCAGGCTTCAACCCACGTGAATTTTAAAACGATCGGTCACCACTTTTGAAGTTGGCAGCTACTTGTTCCAAACGCAATATCTGACGGAAGAACACGAATATCGAAAAACTAAAGACATATTTGTTATTGAAAGAATTCAGGCTTCAACCCACGTGACTTTAGGCTTCAACCCACGTGACTTCAGGCTTCAACCCACGTGACTCCAGGCTTCAACCCACGTGACTTTTAAAACGATCGGTCACCACTTTTGAAGTTGGCAGCTACTTGTTCCAAACGCAATATCTGACGGAAGAACACGAATATCGAAAAACTCAAGACATATTTGTTACTGAAAAAATTCAGGCTTCAACCCACGTGACTTCAGGCTCTAACCCACGTGACTTCAGGCTTCAACCCACGTGACTCCAGGCTTCAACCCACGTGACTTTTAAAACGATCGGTCACCACTTTTGAAGTTGGCAGCTACTTGTTCCCAACGCAATATCTGACGGAAGAACACGAATATCGAAAAACTAAAGACATATTTGTTATTGAAAAAATTCAGGCTTCAACCCACGTGACTTCAGGCTTCAACCCACGTGACTTTTAAAACGATCGGTCACCACTTTTGAAGTTGGCAGCTACTTGTTCCAAACGCAATATCTGACGGAAGAACACGAATATCGAGAAACTAAAGACATATTTGTTATTGAAAAAATTCAGGCTTCAACCCACGTGACTCCAGGCTTCAACCCACGTGACTTTGAAAACGATCGGTCACCACTTTTGAAGTTGGCAGCTATTTGTTCCAAACGCAATATCTGACGGAAGAACACGAATATCGAAAAACAAAAAACATATTTGTTATTGAAAAAATTCAGGCTTCAACCCACGTGACTTCAGGCTTCAACCCACGTGTCTTCAGGCTTCAACCCACGTGACTCCAGGCTTCAACCCACGTGACTTTTAAAACGATCGGTCACCACTTTTGAAGTTGGCAGCTACTTGTTCCCAACGCAATATCTGACGGAAGAACACGAATATCGAAAAACTAAAGACATATTTGTTATTGAAAAAATTCAGGCATCAACCCACGTGACTTTAGGCTTCAACCCACATGACTTCAGGCTTCAACCCACGTGACTCCAGGCTTCAACCCACGTGACTTCAGGCTTCAACCCACGTGACTTTTAAAACGATCGGTCACCACTTTTGAAGTTGGCAGCTACTTGTTCCAAACGCAATATCTGACGGAAGAACACGAATATCGAGAAACTAAAGACATATTTGTGATTGAAAAATTCAGGCTTCAACCCACGTGACTCCAGGCTTCAACCCACGTGACTTTGAAAACGATCGGTCACCACTTTTGAAGTTGGCAGCTATTTGTTCCAAACGCAATATCTGACGGAAGAACACGAATATCGAAAAACTAAAGACATAAGTATTTGTTATTGAAAAAATTCAGGCTTCAACCCACGTGACTTCAGGCTTCAACCCACGTGTCTTCAGGCTTCAACCCACGTGACTCCAGGCTTCAACCCACGTGAATTTTAAAACGATCGGTCACCACTTTTGAAGTTGGCAGCTACTTGTTCCAAACGCAATATCTGACGGAAGAACACGAATATCGAAAAACTAAAGACATATTTGTTATTGAAAGAATTCAGGCTTCAACCCACGTGACTTTAGGCTTCAACCCACGTGACTTCAGGCTTCAACCCACGTGACTCCAGGCTTCAACCCACGTGACTTTTAAAACGATCGGTCACCACTTTTGAAGTTGGCAGCTACTTGTTCCAAACGCAATATCTGACGGAAGAACACGAATATCGAAAAACTCAAGACATATTTGTTACTGAAAAAATTCAGGCTTCAACCCACGTGACTTCAGGCTCTAACCCACGTGACTTCAGGCTTCAACCCACGTGACTCCAGGCTTCAACCCACGTGACTTTTAAAACGATCGGTCACCACTTTTGAAGTTGGCAGCTACTTGTTCCCAACGCAATATCTGACGGAAGAACACGAATATCGAAAAACTAAAGACATATTTGTTATTGAAAAAATTCAGGCTTCAACCCACGTGACTTCAGGCTTCAACCCACGTGACTTTTAAAACGATCGGTCACCACTTTTGAAGTTGGCAGCTACTTGTTCCAAACGCAATATCTGACGGAAGAACACGAATATCGAGAAACTAAAGACATATTTGTTATTGAAAAAATTCAGGCTTCAACCCACGTGACTCCAGGCTTCAACCCACGTGACTTTGAAAACGATCGGTCACCACTTTTGAAGTTGGCAGCTATTTGTTCCAAACGCAATATCTGACGGAAGAACACGAATATCGAAAAACAAAAAACATATTTGTTATTGAAAAAATTCAGGCTTCAACCCACGTGACTTCAGGCTTCAACCCACGTGTCTTCAGGCTTCAACCCACGTGACTCCAGGCTTCAACCCACGTGAATTTTAAAACGATCGGTCACCACTTTTGAAGTTGGCAGCTACTTGTTCCAAACGCAATATCTGACGGAAGAACACGAATATCGAAAAACTAAAGACATATTTGTTATTGAAAAATTTCAGGCTTCAACCCACGTGACTTCAGGCTCCAACCCACGTGACTTCAGGCTTCAACCCACGTGACTTTTAAAACGATCGGTCACCACTTTTGAAGTTGGCAGCTACTTGTTCCAAACGCAATATCTGACGGAAGAACACGAATATCGAAAAACTAAAGACATATTTGTTATTGAAAAATTTCAGGCTTCAACCCACGTGACTTCAGGCTTCAACCCACGTGACTTCAGGCTTCAACCCACGTGACTTTTAAAACGATCGGTCACCACTTTTGAAGTTGGCAGCTACTTGTTCCAAACGCAATATCTGACGGAAGAACACGAATATCGAGAAACTAAAGACATATTTGTTATTGAAAAAATTCAGGCTTCAACCCACGTGACTCCAGGCTTCAACCCACGTGACTTTGAAAACGATCGGTCACCACTTTTGAAGTTGGCAGCTATTTGTTCCAAACGCAATATCTGACGGAAGAACACGAATATCGAAAAACAAAAAACATATTTGTTATTGAAAAAATTCAGGCTTCAACCCACGTGACTTCAGGCTTCAACCCACGTGTCTTCAGGCTTCAACCCACGTGACTCCAGGCTTCAACCCACGTGAATTCTAAAACGATCGGTCACCACTTTTGAAGTTGGCAGCTACTTGTTCCAAACGCAATATCTGACGGAGGAACACGAATATCGAAAAACTAAAGACATATTTGTTATTGAAAGAATTCAGGCTTCAACCCACGTGACTTTAGGCTTCAACCCACGTGACTTCAGGCTTCAACCCACGTGACTCCAGGCTTCAACCCACGTGACTTTGAAAACGATCGGTCACCACTTTTGAAACTGGCAGCTACTTGTTCCAAACGCAATATCTGACGGAAGAGCACAAATATCAAAAAACTCAAGACATATTTGTTACTGAAAAAATTCAGGCTTCAACCCACGTGACTTCAGGCTTCAACCCACGTGACTTCAGGCTTCAACCCACGTGACTCCAGGCTTCAACCCACGTGACTTTTAAAACGATCGGTCACCACTTTTGAAGTTGGCAGCTACTTGTTCCCAACGCAATATCTGACGAAAGAACACGAATATCGAAAAACTAAAGACATATTTGTTATTGAAAAAATTCAGGCATCAACCCACGTGACTTTAGGCTTCAACCCACATGACTTCAGGCTTCAACCCACGTGACTCCAGGCTTCAACCCACGTGACTTCAGGCTTCAACCCACGTGACTTTTAAAACGATCGGTCACCACTTTTGAAGTTGGCAGCTACTTGTTCCAAACGCAATATCTGACGGAAGAACACGAATATCGAGAAACTAAAGACATATTTGTGATTGAAAAATTCAGGCTTCAACCCACGTGACTCCAGGCTTCAACCCACGTGACTTTGAAAACGATCGGTCACCACTTTTGAAGTTGGCAGCTATTTGTTCCAAACGCAATATCTGACGGAAGAACAAGAATATCGAAAAACTCAAGACATATTTGTTACTGAAAAAATTCAGGCTTCAACCCACGTGACTTCAGGCTTCAACCCACGTGACTTCAGGCTTCAACCCACGTGACTCCAGGCTTCAACCCACGTGACTTTTAAAACGATCGGTCACCACTTTTGAAGTTGGCAGCTACTTGTTCCCAACGCAATATCTGACGGAAGAACACGAATATCGAAAAACTAAAGACATATTTGTTATTGAAAAAATTCAGGCTTCAACCCACGTGACTTCAGGCTTCAACCCACGTGACTTCAGGCTTCAACCCACGTGACTTTTAAAACGATCGGTCACCACTTTTGAAGTTGGCAGCTACTTGTTCCAAACGCAATATCTGACGGAAGAACACGAATATCGAGAAACTAAAGACATATTTGTTATTGAAAAAATTCAGGCTTCAACCCACGTGACTCCAGGCTTCAACCCACGTGACTTTGAAAACGATCGGTCACCACTTTTGAAGTTGGCAGCTATTTGTTCCAAACGCAATATCTGACGGAAGAACACGAATATCAAAAAACTAAAGACATATTTGTTATTGAAAAAATTCAGGCTTCAACCCACGTGTCTTCAGGCTTCAACCCACGTGACTCCAGGCTTCAACCCACGTGAATTTTAAAACGATCGGTCACCACTTTTGAAGTTGGCAGCTACTTGTTCCAAACGCAATATCTGACGGAAGAACACGAATATCGAAAAACTAGAGACATATTTGGTATTGAAAAAATTCAGGCTTCAACCCACGTGACTTCAGGCTTCAACCCACGTGACTTCAGGCTTCAACCCACGTGACTTCAGGCTTCAACCCACGTGATTCCAGGCTTCAACCCACGTGACTTTCAAAACGATCGGTCATCACTTTTGAAGTTGACAGCTACTTGTTCCAAACGCAATATCTGACGGAAGAACACGAATATCGAAAAACTAGAGACATATTTGGTATTGAAAAAATTCAGGCTTCAACCCACGTGACTTTAGGCTTCAACCCACGTGACTTCAGGCTTCAACCCACGTGACTCCAGGCTTACACCCACGTGACTTTTAAAACGATCGGTCACCATTTTTGAAGTTGGCAGCTACTTGTTCCAAACGCAATATCTGACGGAAGAACACGAATATCGAAAAACTCAAGACATATTTGTTATTGAAAAAATTCAGGCTTCAACCCACGTGACTTCAGGCTCCAACCCACGTGACTTTTAAAACGATCGGTCACCACTTTTGAAGTTGGCAGCTACTTGTTGCAAACGCAATATTTGACAAATGAGCTCGAATATCGGAAAACTGAAGACAAATTTGATATAAAAAAAATCAGGCTTCAACCCACGTGACTTTAAAAACGATCGGTCACCACTTTTGAATTTGGCAGCTACTTGTTCCAAACGCAATATCTGACGGAAGAACACGTATATCGAAAAACTAAAGACATATTTGTTATTGAAAAAATTCAGGCTTCAACCCACGTGACTTCAGGCTTCAACCCACGTGACTCCAGGCTTCAACCCACGTGACTTTTAAAACGATCGGTCACCACTTTTGAAGTTGGCAGCTACTTGTTCCAAACGCAATATCTGACGGAAGAACACGAATATCGAAAAACTGAAGACATATTTGTTATTGAAAAAATTCAGGCTTCAACCCACGTGACTTCAGGCTTCAACCCACGTGACTTTTAAAACGATCGGTCACCACTTTTGAAGTTGGCAGCTACTTGTTCCAAACGCAATATCTGACGGAAGAACACGAATATCGAGAAACTAAAGACATATTTGTTATTGAAAAAATTCAGGCTTCAACCCACGTGACTCCAGGCTTCAACCCACGTGACTTTGAAAACGATCGGTCACCACTTTTGAAGTTGGCAGCTATTTGTTCCAAACGCAATATCTGACGGAAGAACACGAATATCGAAAAACTAAAGACATATTTGTTATTGAAAAAATTCAGGCTTCAACCCACGTGACTTCAGGCTTCAACCCACGTGTCTTCAGGCTTCAACCCACGTGACTCCAGGCTTCAACCCACGTGAATTTTAAAACGATCGGTCACCACTTTTGAAGTTGGCAGCTACTTGTTCCAAACGCAATATCTGACGGAAGAACACGAATATCGAAAAACTCAAGACATATTTGTCACTGAAAAAATTCAGGCTTCAACCCACGTGACTTCAGGCTTCAACCCACGTGACTTCAGGCTTCAACCTACGTGACTCCAGGCTTCATCCCACGTGACTTTTAAAACGATCGGTCACCACTTTTGAAGTTGGCAGCTACTTGTTCCCAACGCAATATCTGACGGAAGAACACGAATATCGAAAAACTAAAGACATATTTGTTATTGAAAAAATTCAGGCTTCAACCCACGTGACTTTAGGCTTCAACCCACGTGACTTCAGGCTTCAACCCACGTGACTCCAGGCTTCAACCCACGTGACTTTTAAAACGATCGGTCACCACATTTTTAAAGTTGGCAGCTACTTGTTCCAAACGCATTATCTGACGGAAGAACACGAATATCGAAAAACTCAAGACATGTTTGTTATTGAAAAATATCAGGCTTAACCCACGTGACTTCAGGCTTCAACCCACGTGACTTCAGGCTTCAACACACGTGACTCCAGGCTTCAACCCACGTGACTTTTTAAACGATCGGTCACCACTTTTGAAGTTGGCAGCTACTTGTTCCCAACGCAATATCTGACGGAAGAACACGAATATCGAAAAACTAATGACATATTTGTTATTGAAAAAATTCAGGCTTCAACCCACGTGAGTTTAGGCTTCAACCCACGTGACTTCAGGCTTCAACCCACGTGACTCCAGGCTTCAACCCACGTGACTTTTAAAACGATCGGTCACCACTTTTGAAGTTGGCAGCTACTTGTTCCAAACGCAATATCTGACGGAAGAACACGAATATCGGAAAACTAGAGACATATTTGTTATTGAAAAAATTCAGGCTTCAACCCACGTGACTTCAGGCTTCAACTCACGTGACTCCAGGCTTCAACCCACGTGACTTTTAAAACGATCGGTCACCACTTTTGAAGTTGGCAGCTACTTGTTCCAAACGCAATATCTGACGGAAGAACACGAATATAGAAAAACTAAAGAGATATTTGTTATTGAAAAAATTCAGGCTTCAACCAACGTGACTTGAGGCTTCAACCCACGTGACTTCAGGCTTCAACCCACGTGACTCCAGGCTTCAACCCACGTGACTTTTAAAACGATCGGTCACCATTTTTGAAGTTGGCAGCTACTTGTTCCAAACGCAATATCTGACGGAAGAACACGAATATCGGAAAACTAAAGACATATTTGTTATTGAAAAAATTCAGGCTTCAACCCACGTGACTTCAGGCTTCAACCCACGTGACTTCAGGCTTCAACCCACGTGACTCCAGGCTTCAACCCACGTGACTTTTTAAACGATCGGTCACCACTTTTGAAGTTGGCAGCTACTTGTTCCAAACGCAATATCTGACGGAAGAACACGAATATCGAAAAACTAAAGACATATTTGTTATTGAAAAAATTGAGGCTCCAGCCCACGTGACTTCAGGCTTCAACCCACGTGACTCCAGGCTTCAACCCACGTGACTTTTAAAACGATCGGTCACCACTTTTGAAGTTGGCAGCTACTTGTTCCAATCGAAATATTTGACAAATGAGGTCGATTATCGAAAAACTGAGGACATATTTTTTATCAAAAAAAATCAGGCTTCAAACCACGTGACTTTCAAAATATCAAAAAAGTTCAGACTCCAACCCACGTGACTTTTAAAACGATCGACCACTACTTTTGAAGTTGACAGCTACTTGTTGCAAGCGCAATATTTGACAAATGAGCTCGAATATCGGAAAACTGAAGACAAATTTGATATAAAAAAAATCAGGCTTCAACCCACGTGACTTTTAAAACGATCGGTCACCACTTTTGAATTTGGCAGCTACTTGTTCCAAACGCAATATCTGACGGAAGAACACGTATATCGAAAAACTAAAGACATATTTGTTATTGAAAAAATTCAGGCTTCAACCCACGTGACTTCAGGCTTCAACCCACGTGACTCCAGGCTTCAACCCACGTGACTTTTAAAACGATCGGTCACCACTTTTGAAGTTGGCAGCTACTTGTTCCAAACGCAATATCTGACGGAAGAACACGAATATCGAAAAACTAAAGACATATTTGTTATTGAAAAAATTCAGGCTTCAACCCACGTGACTTCAAGCTTCAACCCACGTGACTTTTAAAACGATCGGTCACCACTTTTGAAGTTGGCAGCTACTTGTTCCAAACGCAATATCTGACGGAAGAACACGAATATCGAGAAACTAAAGACATATTTGTTATTGAAAAAATTCAGGCTTCAACCCACGTGACTCCAGGCTTCAACCCACGTGACTTTGAAAACGATCGGTCACCACTTTTGAAGTTGGCAGCTATTTGTTCCAAACGCAATATCTGACGGAAGAACACGAATATCGAAAAACTAAAGACATATTTGTTATTGAAAAAATTCAGGCTTCAACCCACGTGACTTCAGGCTTCAACCCACGTGTCTTCAGGCTTCAACCCACGTGACTCCAGGCTTCAACCCACGTGAATTTTAAAACGATCGGTCACCACTTTTGAAGTTGGCAGCTACTTGTTCCAAACGCAATATCTGACGGAAGAACACGAATATCGAAAAACTAAAGACATATTTGTTATTGAAAGAATTCAGGCTTCAACCCACGTGACTCCAGGCTTCAACCCACGTGACTTTGAAAACGATCGGTCACCACTTTTGAAGTTGGCAGCTATTTGTTCCAAACGCAATATCTGACGGAAGAACACGAATATCGAAAAACTAAAGACATATTTGTTATTGAAAAAATTCAGGCTTCAACCCACGTGACTTCAGGCTTCAACCCACGTGTCTTCAGGCTTCAACCCACGTGACTCCAGGCTTCAACCCACGTGAATTTTAAAACGATCGGTCACCACTTTTGAAGTTGGCAGCTACTTGTTCCAAACGCAATATCTGACGGAAGAACACGAATATCGAAAAACTAAAGACATATTTGTTATTGAAAGAATTCAGGCTTCAACCCACGTGACTTCAGGCTTCAATCCACGTGACTTCAGGCTTCAACCCACGTGACTCCAGGCTTCAACCCACGTGACTTTTAAAACGATCGGTCACCACTTTTGAAGTTGGCAGCTACTTGTTCCAAACGCAATATCTGACGGAAGAACACGAATATCGAAAAACTCAAGACATATTTGTTATTGAAAAAATTCAGGCTTCAACCCACGTGACTTCAGGCTTCAACCCACGTGACTTCAGGCTTCAACCCACGTGACTCCAGGCTTCAACCCACGTGACTTTTAAAACGATCGGTCACCACATTTTTAAAGTTGGCAGCTACTTGTTCCAAACGCATTATCTGACGGAAGAACACGAATATCGAAAAACTCAAGACATGTTTGTTATTGAAAAAATTCAGGCTTCAACCCACGTGACTTCAGGCTTTAACCCACGTGACTTCAGGCTTCAACCCACGTGACTCCAGGCTTCAACCCACGTGACTTTTAAAACGATCGGTCACCACTTTTGAAGTTGGCAGCTACTTGTTCCAAACGCAATATCTGACGGAAGAACACGAATATCGGAAAACTGAAGACATATTTGTTATTGAAAAAATTCAGGCTTCAACCCACGTGACTTTTCAAACGATCGGCCACTACTTTTGAAGTTGACAGCTACTTGTTCCGAACAAAATATTTGACAAACGAGCTCGAATATCGGGAAACTGAAGACATTATTGTTAAAAAAAAAAATCAGGCTCCAACCCACGTGACTTTCAAAATATCAAAAATGTTCGGACTTCAACCCACGTGACTTTCAAAATATCAAAAAAGTTCAGATTTCAACCCACGTGACTTTTCAAACGATCGGCCACCACTTTTGAAGTTGGCAGCTACTTGTTCCAAACGCAATATCTGACGGAAGAACACGAATATCGAAAAACTCAAGACATATTTGTTATTGAAAAAATTCAGGCTTCAACCCACGTGACTTCAGGCTTCAACCCACGTGACTCCAGGCTTCAACCCACGTGACTTTCAAAACGATCGGTCACCACTTTTGAAGTTGACAGCTACTTGTTCCAAACGCAATATCTGACGGAAGAACACGAATATCGAAAAACTAGAGACATATTTGTTGTTGAAAAAATTCAGGCTTCAACCCACGTGACTTTAGGCTTCAACCCACGTGACTTCAGGCTTCAACCCACGTGACTCCAGGCTTACACCCACGTGACTTTTAAAACGATCGGTCACCACTTTTGAAGTTGGCAGCTACTTGTTCCAAACGCAATATCTGACGGAAGAACACGAATAGCGAAAAACTAAAGAGATATTTGTTATTGAAAAAATTCAGGCTTCAACCCACGTGACTTGAGGCTTCAACCCACGTGACTTCAGGCTTCAACCCACGTGACTCCAGGCTTCAACCCACGTGACTTTTAAAACGATCGGTCACCATTTTTGAAGTTGGCAGCTACTTGTTCCAAACGCAATATCTGACGGAAGAACACGAATATCGGAAAACTAAAGACATATTTGTTATTGAAAAAATTCAGGCTTCAACCCACGTGACTTCAGGCTTCAACCCACGTGACTTCAGGCTTCAACCCACGTGACTCCAGGCTTCAACCCACGTGACTTTTAAAACGATCGGTCACCACTTTTGAAGTTGGCAGCTACTTGTTCCAAACGCAATATCTGACGGAAGAACACGAATATCGAAAAACTAAAGACATATTTTTATTGAAAAAATTGAGGCTCCAACCCACGTGACTTCAGGCTTCAACCCACGTGACTCCAGGCTTCAACCCACGTCTCGACCCACGTGACTTTTAAAACGATCGGTCACCACTTTTGAAGTTGGCAGCTACTTGTTCCAATCGAAATATTTGACAAATGTGGTCGATTATCGAAAAACTGAGGACATATTTTTTATCAAAAAAAATCAGGCTTCAAACCACGTGACTTTCAAAATATCAAAAAAGTTCAGACTCCAACCCACGTGACTTTTAAAACGATCGACCACTACTTTTGAAGTTGACAGCTACTTGTTGCAAGCGCAATATTTGACAAATGAGCTCGAATATCGGAAAACTGAAGACAAATTTGATATATAAAAAAATCAGGCTTCAACCCACGTGACTTTTAAAACGATCGGTCACCACTTTTGAATTTGGCAGCTACTTGTTCCAAACGCAATATCTGACGGAAGAACACGTATATCGAAAAACTAAAGACATATTTGTTATTGAAAAAATTCAGGCTTCAACCCACGTGACTTCAGGCTTCAACCCACGTGACTCCAGGCTTCAACCCACGTGACTTTTAAAACGATCGGTCACCACTTTTGAAGTTGGCAGCTACTTGTTCCAAACGCAATATCTGACGGAAGAACACGAATATCGAAAAACTAAAGACATATTTGTTATTGAAAAAATTCAGGCTCCAACCCACGTGACTTCAGGCTTCAACCCACGTGACTTTTAAAACGATCGGTCACCACTTTTGAAGTTGGCAGCTACTTGTTCCAAACGCAATATCTGACGGAAGAACACGAATATCGAGAAACTAAAGACATATTTGTTATTGAAAAAATTCAGGCTTCAACCCACGTGACTCCAGGCTTCAACCCACGTGACTTTGAAAACGATCGGTCACCACTTTTGAAGTTGGCAGCTATTTGTTCCAAACGCAATATCTGACGGAAGAACACGAATATCGAAAAACTAAAGACATATTTGTTATTGAAAAAATTCAGGCTTCAACCCACGTGACTTCAGGCTTCAACCCACGTGTCTTCAGGCTTCAACCCACGTGACTCCAGGCTTCAACCCACGTGAATTTTAAAACGATCGGTCACCACTTTTGAAGTTGGCAGCTACTTGTTCCAAACGCAATATCTGACGGAAGAACACGAATATCGAAAAACTGAAGACATATTTGTTATTGAAAGAATTCAGGCTTCAACCCACGTGACTTCAGGCTTCAATCCACGTGACTTCAGGCTTCAACCCACGTGACTCCAGGCTTCAACCCACGTGACTTTTAAAACGATCGGTCACCACTTTTGAAGTTGGCAGCTACTTGTTCCAAACGCAATATCTGACGGAAGAACACGAATATCGAAAAACTCAAGACATATTTGTTATTGAAAAAATTCAGGCTTCAACCCACGTGACTTCAGGCTTCAACCCACGTGACTTCAGGCTTCAACCCACGTGACTCCAGGCTTCAACCCACGTGACTTTTGAAACGATCGGTCACCACATTTTTAAAGTTGGCAGCTACTTGTTCCAAATGCATTATCTGACGGAAGAACACGAATATCGAAAAACTCAAGACATGTTTGTTATTGAAAAAATTCAGGCTTCAACCCACGTGACTTCAGGCTTCAACCCACGTGACTTTAGGCTTCAACCCACGTGACTCCAGGCTTCAACCCACGTGACTTTTAAAACGATCGGTCACCACTTTTGAAGTTGGCAGCTACTTGTTCCAAACGCAATATCTGACGGAAGAACACGAATATCGAAAAACTAAAGACATATTTGTTATTGAAAAAACTCAGGCTTCAACCCACGTGACTTTAGGCTTCAACCCACGTGACTTCAGGCTTCAACCCACGTGACTCCAGGCTTCAACCCACGTGACTTTTAAAACGATCGGTCACCACTTATGGAGTTGGCAGCTATTTGTTCCAAACGCAATATCTGACGGAAGAACACGAATATCGAAAAACTAAAGACATATTTGTTATTGAAAAAATTCAGGCTTCAACCCACGTGACTTCAGGCTTCAACCCACGTGTCTTCAGGCTTCAACCCACGTGACTCCAGGCTTCAACCCACGTGAATTTTAAAACGATCGGTCACCACTTTTGAAGTTGGCAGCTACTTGTTCCAAACGCAATATCTGACGGAAGAACAAGAATATCGGAAGACTCAAGATACATTTGTTATTGAAAAAATTCAGGCTTCAACCCACGTGACTTCAGGCTCCAACCCACGTGACTCCAGGCTTCAACCCACGTGACTTTAGGCTTCAACCCACGTGACTTCAGGCTTCAACCCACGTGACTCCAGGCTTCAACCCACGTGACTTTAGGCTTCAACCCACGTGACTTCAGGCTTCAACCCACGTGACTCCAGGCTTCAACCCACGTGACTTTTAAAACGATCGGTCACCACTTTTGAAGTTGGCAGCTACTTGTTCCAAACGCAATATCTGACGGGAAAACACGAATATCGAAAAACTCAAGACATATTTGTTATTGAAAAAATTCAGGCTTCAATCCACGTGACTTCAGGCTTCAACCCACGTGACTTCAGGCTTCGACCCACGTGACTTCAGGCTTCAACCCACGTGACTCCAGGCTTCAACCCACGTGAATTTTAAAACGATCGGTCACCACTTTTGAAGTTGGCAGCTACTTGTTCCAAACGCAATATCTGACGGAAGAACAAGAATATCGGAAGACTCAAGATATATTTGTTATTGAAAAAATTCAGGCTTCAACCCACGTGACTTCAGGCTTCAACCCACGTGACTCCAGGCTTCAACCCACGTGACTTCAGGCTTCAACCCACGTGACTCCAGGCTTCAACCCACGTGACTTTAGGCTTCAACCCACGTGACTTCAGGCTTCAACCCACGTGACTTTTAAAACGATCGGTCACCACTTTTGAAGTTGGCAGCTACTTGTTCCAAACGCAATATCTGACGGAAGAACACGAATATCGAAAAACTAAAGACATATTTGTTATTGAAAAAATTCAGGCTTCAACCCACGTGACTTTAGGCTTCAACCCACGTGACTTTAGGCTTCAACCCACGTGACTTTTAAAACGATCGGTCACCACTTTTGAAGTTGGCAGCTACTTGTTCCAAACGCAATATCTGACGGAAGAACACGAATATCGAAAAACTAAAGATATATTTGTTATTGAAAAAATTCAGGCTTCAACCCACGTGACTTTAGGCTTCAACCCACGTGACTTCAGGTTTCAACCCACGTGCCTCCAGGCTTCAACCCACGTGACTTCAGGCTTCAACCCACGTGACTCCAGGCTTCAACCCACGTGACTTCAAAACGATCGGTCACCACTTTTGAAGTTGGCAGCTACTTGTTCCAAACGCAATATCTGACGGAAGAACACGAATATCGAAAAACTAAAGACATATTTGTTATTGAAAAAATTCAGGCTTCAACCCACGTGACTTCAGGCTTCAACCCACGTGACTTCAGGCTTCAACCCACGTGACTCCAGGCTTCAACCCACGTGACTTTTAAAACGATCGGTCACCACTTTTGAAGTTGGCAGCTACTTGTTCCAAACGCAATATCTGACGGAAGAACACGAATATCGAAAAACTAAAGACATATTTGTTATTAGAAAAATTCAGGCTCCAACCCACGTGACTTTAGGCTTCAACCCACGTGACTCCAGGCTTCAACCCTTGTGACTTTAGGCTTCAACCCACGTGACTCCAGGCTTCAACCCACGTGACTTTTAAAACGATCGGTCACCACTTTTGAAGTTGGCAGCTACTTGTTCCAAACGCAATATCTGACGGAAGAACACGAATATCGAAAAACTAAAGACATATTTGTTATTGAAAAAATTCAGGCTCCAACCCACGTGCCTTCAGGCTTCAACCCACGTGACTCCAGGCTTCAACCCACGTGACTTTAGGCTTCAACCCACGTGACTTCAGGCTTCAACCCACGTGACTCCAGGCTTCAACCCACGTGACTTTTAAAACGATCGGTCACCACTTTTGAAGTTGGCAGCTACTTGTTCCAAACGCAATATCTGACGGAAGAACACGAATATCGAAAAACTAAAGACATATTTGTTATTGAAAAAATTCAGGCTCCAACCCACGTGCCTTCAGGCTTCAACCCACGTGCTCCAGGCTTCAACCCACGTGACTTTAGGCTTCAACCCACGTGACTTCAGGCTTCAACCCACGTGACTCCAGGCTTCAACCCACGTGACTTTAAAAAACGATCGGTCACCACTTTTGAAGTTGGCAGCTACTTGTTCCAAACGCAATATCTGACGGAAGAACACGAATATCGAAAAACTAAAGACATATTTGTTATTGAAAAAATTCAGGCTCCAACCCACGTGCCTTCAGGCTTCAACCCACGTGACTCCAGGCTTCAACCCACGTGACTTTAGGCTTCAACCCACGTGACTTCAGGCTTCAACCCACGTGACTCCAGGCTTCAACCCACGTGACTTTTAAAACGATCGGTCACCACTTTTGAAGTTGGCAGCTACTTGTTCCAAACGCAATATCTGACGGGAGAACACGAATATCGAAAAACTCAAGACATATTTGTTATTGAAAAAATTCAGGCTTCAATCCACGTGATTTCAGGCTTCAACCCACGTGACTTCAGGCTTCGACCCACGTGACTTCAGGCTTCAACCCACGTGCTCCAGGCTTCAACCCACGTGACTTTTAAAACGATCGGTCACCACTTTTGAATTTGGCAGCTACTTGTTCCAAACGCAATATCTGACGGAAGAACACGTATATCGAAAAACTAAAGACATATTTGTTATTGAAAAAATTCAGGCTTCAACCCACGTGACTTCAGGCTTCAACCCACGTGACTCCAGGCTTCAACCCACGTGACTTTTAAAACGATCGGTCACCACTTTTGAAGTTGGCAGCTACTTGTTCCAAACGCAATATCTGACGGAAGAACACGAATATCGAAAAACTAAAGACATATTTGTTATTGAAAAAATTCAGGCTCCAACCCACGTGACTTCAGGCTTCAACCCACGTGACTTTTAAAACGATCGGTCACCACTTTTGAAGTTGGCAGCTACTTGTTCCAAACGCAATATCTGACGGAAGAACACGAATATCGAGAAACTAAAGACATATTTGTTATTGAAAAAATTCAGGCTTCAACCCACGTGACTCCAGGCTTCAACACACGTGACTTTGAAAACGATCGGTCACCACTTTTGAAGTTGGCAGCTATTTGTTCCAAACGCAATATCTGACGGAAGAACACGAATATCGAAAAACTAA
Source organism: Anaspis maculata (assembly GCA_949128115.1). Taxonomy (NCBI): domain Eukaryota; kingdom Metazoa; phylum Arthropoda; class Insecta; order Coleoptera; family Scraptiidae; genus Anaspis; species Anaspis maculata. Next base: position 78,053,950 of record OX421962.1, read on the forward strand.
AGACATATTTGTTATTGAAAAAATTCAGGCTTCAACCCACGTGACTTCAGGCTTCAACCCACGTGTCTTCAGGCTTCAACCCACGTGACTCCAGGCTTCAACCCACGTGAATTTTAAAACGATCGGTCACCACTTTTGAAGTTGGCAGCTACTTGTTCCAAACGCAATATCTGACGGAAGAACACGAATATCGAAAAACTGAAGACATATTTGTTATTGAAAGAATTCAGGCTTCAACCCACGTGACTTCAGGCTTCAATCCACGTGACTTCAGGCTTCAACCCACGTGACTCCAGGCTTCAACCCACGTGACTTTTAAAACGATCGGTCACCACTTTTGAAGTTGGCAGCTACTTGTTCCAAACGCAATATCTGACGGAAGAACACGAATATCGAAAAACTCAAGACATATTTGTTATTGAAAAAATTCAGGCTTCAACCCACGTGACTTCAGGCTTCAACCCACGTGACTTCAGGCTTCAACCCACGTGACTCCAGGCTTCAACCCACGTGACTTTTGAAACGATCGGTCACCACATTTTTAAAGTTGGCAGCTACTTGTTCCAAATGCATTATCTGACGGAAGAACACGAATATCGAAAAACTCAAGACATGTTTGTTATTGAAAAAATTCAGGCTTCAACCCACGTGACTTCAGGCTTCAACCCACGTGACTTTAGGCTTCAACCCACGTGACTCCAGGCTTCAACCCACGTGACTTTTAAAACGATCGGTCACCACTTTTGAAGTTGGCAGCTACTTGTTCCAAACGCAATATCTGACGGAAGAACACGAATATCGAAAAACTAAAGACATATTTGTTATTGAAAAAACTCAGGCTTCAACCCACGTGACTTTAGGCTTCAACCCACGTGACTTCAGGCTTCAACCCACGTGACTCCAGGCTTCAACCCACGTGACTTTTAAAACGATCGGTCACCACTTATGGAGTTGGCAGCTATTTGTTCCAAACGCAATATCTGACGGAAGAACACGAATATCGAAAAACTAAAGACATATTTGTTATTGAAAAAATTCAGGCTTCAACCCACGTGACTTCAGGCTTCAACCCACGTGTCTTCAGGCTTCAACCCACGTGACTCCAGGCTTCAACCCACGTGAATTTTAAAACGATCGGTCACCACTTTTGAAGTTGGCAGCTACTTGTTCCAAACGCAATATCTGACGGAAGAACAAGAATATCGGAAGACTCAAGATACATTTGTTATTGAAAAAATTCAGGCTTCAACCCACGTGACTTCAGGCTCCAACCCACGTGACTCCAGGCTTCAACCCACGTGACTTTAGGCTTCAACCCACGTGACTTCAGGCTTCAACCCACGTGACTCCAGGCTTCAACCCACGTGACTTTAGGCTTCAACCCACGTGACTTCAGGCTTCAACCCACGTGACTCCAGGCTTCAACCCACGTGACTTTTAAAACGATCGGTCACCACTTTTGAAGTTGGCAGCTACTTGTTCCAAACGCAATATCTGACGGGAAAACACGAATATCGAAAAACTCAAGACATATTTGTTATTGAAAAAATTCAGGCTTCAATCCACGTGACTTCAGGCTTCAACCCACGTGACTTCAGGCTTCGACCCACGTGACTTCAGGCTTCAACCCACGTGACTCCAGGCTTCAACCCACGTGAATTTTAAAACGATCGGTCACCACTTTTGAAGTTGGCAGCTACTTGTTCCAAACGCAATATCTGACGGAAGAACAAGAATATCGGAAGACTCAAGATATATTTGTTATTGAAAAAATTCAGGCTTCAACCCACGTGACTTCAGGCTTCAACCCACGTGACTCCAGGCTTCAACCCACGTGACTTCAGGCTTCAACCCACGTGACTCCAGGCTTCAACCCACGTGACTTTAGGCTTCAACCCACGTGACTTCAGGCTTCAACCCACGTGACTTTTAAAACGATCGGTCACCACTTTTGAAGTTGGCAGCTACTTGTTCCAAACGCAATATCTGACGGAAGAACACGAATATCGAAAAACTAAAGATATATTTGTTATTGAAAAAATTCAGGCTTCAACCCACGTGACTTTAGGCTTCAACCCACGTGACTTCAGGTTTCAACCCACGTGCCTCCAGGCTTCAACCCACGTGACTTCAGGCTTCAACCCACGTGACTCCAGGCTTCAACCCACGTGACTTCAAAACGATCGGTCACCACTTTTGAAGTTGGCAGCTACTTGTTCCAAACGCAATATCTGACGGAAGAACACGAATATCGAAAAACTAAAGACATATTTGTTATTGAAAAAATTCAGGCTTCAACCCACGTGACTTCAGGCTTCAACCCACGTGACTTCAGGCTTCAACCCACGTGACTCCAGGCTTCAACCCACGTGACTTTTAAAACGATCGGTCACCACTTTTGAAGTTGGCAGCTACTTGTTCCAAACGCAATATCTGACGGAAGAACACGAATATCGAAAAACTAAAGACATATTTGTTATTAGAAAAATTCAGGCTCCAACCCACGTGACTTTAGGCTTCAACCCACGTGACTCCAGGCTTCAACCCTTGTGACTTTAGGCTTCAACCCACGTGACTCCAGGCTTCAACCCACGTGACTTTTAAAACGATCGGTCACCACTTTTGAAGTTGGCAGCTACTTGTTCCAAACGCAATATCTGACGGAAGAACACGAATATCGAAAAACTAAAGACATATTTGTTATTGAAAAAATTCGGGCTCCAACCCACGTGCCTTCAGGCTTCAACCCACGTGACTCCAGGCTTCAACCCACGTGACTTTAGGCTTCAACCCACGTGACTTCAGGCTTCAACCCACGTGACTCCAGGCTTCAACCCACGTGACTTTTAAAACGATCGGTCACCACTTTTGAAGTTGGCAGCTACTTGTTCCAAACGCAATATCTGACGGAAGAACACGAATATCGAAAAACTAAAGACATATTTGTTATTGAAAAAATTCAGGCTCCAACCCACGTGCCTTCAGGCTTCAACCCACGTGACTCCAGGCTTCAACCCACGTGACTTTAGGCTTCAACCCACGTGACTTCAGGCTTCAACCCACGTGACTCCAGGCTTCAACCCACGTGACTTTAAAAAACGATCGGTCACCACTTTTGAAGTTGGCAGCTACTTGTTCCAAACGCAATATCTGACGGAAGAACACGAATATCGAAAAACTAAAGACATATTTGTTATTGAAAAAATTCAGGCTCCAACCCACGTGCCTTCAGGCTTCAACCCACGTGACTCCAGGCTTCAACCCACGTGACTTTAGGCTTCAACCCACGTGACTTCAGGCTTCAACCCACGTGACTCCAGGCTTCAACCCACGTGACTTTTAAAACGATCGGTCACCACTTTTGAAGTTGGCAGCTACTTGTTCCAAACGCAATATCTGACGGGAGAACACGAATATCGAAAAACTCAAGACATATTTGTTATTGAAAAAATTCAGGCTTCAATCCACGTGATTTCAGGCTTCAACCCACGTGACTTCAGGCTTCGACCCACGTGACTTTAGGCTTCAACCCACGTGCTCCAGGCTTCAACCCACGTGACTTCAGGCTTCAACCCACGTGACTCCAGGCTTCAACCCACGTGACTTTAGGCTTCAACCCACGTGACTTCAGGCTTCAACACACGTGACTTCAGGCTTCAACCCACGTGCTCCAGGCTTCAACCCACGTGACTTCAGGCTTCAACCCACGTGACTCCAGGCTTCAACCCACGTGACTTTAGGCTTCAACCCACGTGACTTCAGGCTTCAACCCACGTGACTTTTAAAACGATCGGTCACCACTTTTGAAGTTGGCAGCTACTTGTTCCAAACGCAATATCTGACGGAAGAACACGAATATCGAAAAACTAAAGACATATTTGTTATTGAAAAAATTCAGGCTTCAACCCACGTGACTTTAGGCTTCAACCCACGTGACTTTAGGCTTCAACCCACGTGACTTCAGGCTTCAACCCACGTGACTTTTCAAACGATCGGTCACCACTTTTGAAGTTGGCAGCTACTTGTTCCAAACGCAATATCTGACGGGAGAACACGAATATCGAAAAACTAAAGATATATTTGTTATTGAAAAAATTCAGGCTTCAACCCACGTGACTTTGGGCTTCAACCCACGTGACATCAGGCTTCAACCCACGTGACTCCAGGCTTCAACCCACGTGACTTCAGGCTTCAACCCACGTGACTCCAGGCTTCAACCCACGTGACTTTTAAAACGATCGGTCACCACTTTTGAAGTTGGCAGCTACTTGTTCCAAACGCAATATCTGACGGAAGAACACGAATATCGAAAAACAAGAGACATATTTGTTATTGAAAAAATTCAGGCTTCAACCCACGTGACTTCAGGCTTCAACCCACGTGACTTCAGGCTTCAACCCACGTGACTCCAGGCTTCAACCCACGTGACTTTTAAAACGATCGGTCACCACTCTTGAAGTTGGCAGCTACTTGTTCCAAACGCAATATCTGACGGAAGAACACGAATATCGAAAAACTAAAGACATATTTGTTATTGAAAAAATTCAGGCTTCAACCCACGTGACTTTAGGCTTCAACCCACGTGACTTCAGGCTTCAACCCACGTGACTCCAGGCTTCAACCCACGTGACTTTCAAAACGATCGGTCACCACTTTGAAAGTTGGCAGCTACTTGTTCCAAACGCAATATCTGTCGGAAGAACACGGATATCGAAAAACTAAAGACATATTTGTTATTGAAAAAATTCAGGCTTCAACCCACGTGACTTCAGGCTTCAACCCACGTGACTTCAGGCTTCAACCCACGTGACTCCAGGCTTCAACCCACGTGACTTTTAAAACGATCGGTCACCACTTTTGAAGTTGGCAGCTACTTGTTCCAAACGCAATATCTGACGGAAGAACACGAATATCAAAAAACTAAAGACATATTTGTTATTGAAAAAATTCAGGCTCCAACCCACGTGACTTTAGGCTTCAACCCACGTGACTTCAGGCTTCAACCCACGTGACTCCAGGCTTCAACCCACGTGACTTTTAAAACGATCGGTCACCACTTTTGAAGTTGGCAGCTACTTGTTCCAAACGCAATATCTGACGGAAGAACACGAATATCGAGAAACAAGAGACATATTTGTTATTGAAAAAATTCAGGCTTCAACCCACGTGACTTCAGGCTTCAACCCACGTGACTCCAGGCTTCAACCCACGTGCCTCCAGGCTTCAACCCACGTGAATTTTAAAACGATCGGTCGCCACTTTTGAAGTTGGCAGCTACTTGTTCCAAACGCAATATCTGACGGAAGAACACGAATATCGAAAAACTAAAGACATATTTGTTATTGAAAAGATTCAGGCTTCAACCCACGTGACTTCAGGCTTCAACCCACGTGACTTCAGGCTTCAACCCACGTGACTTTTAAAACGATCGGTCACCACTTTTGAAGTTGGCAGCTACTTGTTCCAAACGCAATATCTGACGGAAGAACACGAATATCGAAAAACTAAAGACATATTTGTTATTGAAAAAATTCAGGCTTCAACCCACGTGACTCCAGGCTTCAACCCACGTGACTTTGAAAACGATCGGTCACCACTTTTGGAGTTGGCAGCTATTTGTTCCAAACGCAATATCTGACGGAAGAACACGAATATCGAAAAACTCAAGACATATTTGTTTTTGAAAAAATTCAGGCTTCAACCCACGTGACTTCTGGCTTCAACCCACGTGACTTCAGGCTTCAACCCACGTGACTTTTAAAACGATCGGTCACCACTTTTAAAGTTGGCAGCTATTTGTTCCAAACGCAATATCTGACGGAAGAACACGAATATCGAAAAACTAAAGACATATTTGATATTGAAAAAATTCAGGCTTCAACCCACGTGACTCTAGGCTTCAACCCACGTGACTTTAGGCTTCAACCCACGTGACTTCAGGCTTCAACCCACGTGACTTTTCAAACGATCGGTCACCACTTTTGAAGTTGGCAGCTACTTGTTCCAAACGCAATATCTGACGGGAGAACACGAATATCGAAAAACTAAAGATATATTTGTTATTGAAAAAATTCAGGCTTCAACCCACGTGACTTCAGGCTTCAACCCACGTGACTTCAGGCTTTAACCCACGTGACTTTTCAAACGATCGGTCACCACTTTTGAAGTTGGCAGCTACTTGTTCCAAACGCAATATCTGACGGAAGAACACGAATATCGAAAAACTAAAGACATATTTGATATTGAAAAAATTCAGGCTTCAACCCACGTGACTCTAGGCTTCAACCCACGTGACTTTAGGCTTCAACCCACGTGACTTCAGGCTTCAACCCACGTGACTTTTCAAACGATCGGTCACCACTTTTGAAGTTGGCAGCTACTTGTTCCAAACGCAATATCTGACGGGAGAACACGAATATCGAAAAACTAAAGATATATTTGTTATTGAAAAAATTCAGGCTTCAACCCACGTGACTTTAGGCTTCAACCCACGTGACATCAGGCTTCAACCCACGTGACTCCAGGCTTCAACCCACGTGACTTCAGGCTTCAACCCACGTGACTCCAGGCTTCAACCCACGTGACTTTTAAAACGATCGGTCACCACTTTTGAAGTTGGCAGCTACTTGTTCCAAACGCAATATCTGACGGAAGAACACGAATATCGAAAAACAAGAGACATATTTGTTATTGAAAAAATTCAGGCTTCAACCCACGTGACTTCAGGCTTCAACCCACGTGACTCCAGGCTTCAACCCACGTGACTTTTAAAACGATCGGTCACCACTCTTGAAGTTGGCAGCTACTTGTTCCAAACGCAATATCTGACGGAAGAACACGAATATCGAAAAACTAAAGACATATTTGTTATTGAAAAAATTCAGGCTTCAACCCACGTGACTTTAGGCTTCAACCCACGTGACTTCAGGCTTCAACCCACGTGACTCCAGGCTTCAACCCACGTGACTTTCAAAACGATCGGTCACCACTTTTGAAGTTGGCAGCTACTTGTTCCAAACGCAATATCTGACGGAAGAACACGAATATCGAAAAACTAAAGACATATTTGTTATTGAAAAAATTCAGGCTTCAACCCACGTGACTTCAGGCTTCAACCCACGTGACTTCAGGCTTCAACCCACGTGACTCCAGGCTTCAACCCACGTGACTTCAGGCTTCAACCCACGTGACTTCAGGCTTCAACCCACGTGACTCCAGGCTTCAACCCACGTGACTTTTAAAACGATCGGTCACCACTTTTGAAGTTGGCAGCTACTTGTTCCAAACGCAATATCTGACGGAAGAACACGAATATCGAAAAACTAAAGACATATTTGTTATTGAAAAATTTCAGGCTTCAACCCACGTGACTTCAGGCTTCAACCCACGTGACTTCAGGCTTCAACCCACGTGACTTTTAAAACGATCGGTCACCACTTTTGAAGTTGGCAGCTATTTGTTCCAAACGCAATATCTGACGGAAGAACACGAATATCGAAAAACAAAAAACATATTTGTTATTGAAAAAATTCAGGCTTCAACCCACGTGACTTCAGGCTTCAACCCACGTGTCTTCAGGCTTCAACCCACGTGACTCCAGGCTTCAACCCACGTGAATTTTAAAACGATCGGTCACCACTTTTGAAGTTGGCAGCTACTTGTTCCAAACGCAATATCTGACGGAGGAACACGAATATCGAAAAACTAAAGACATATTTGTTATTGAAAGAATTCAGGCTTCAACCCACGTGACTTTAGGCTTCAACCCACGTGACTTCAGGCTTCAACCCACGTGACTCCAGGCTTCAACCCACGTGACTTTGAAAACGATCGGTCACCACTTTTGAAACTGGCAGCTACTTGTTCCAAACGCAATATCTGACGGAAGAACACGAATATCAAAAAACTCAAGACATATTTGTTACTGAAAAAATTCAGGCTTCAACCCACGTGACTTCAGGCTTCAACCCACGTGACTTCAGGCTTCAACCCACGTGACTCCAGGCTTCAACCCACGTGACTTTTAAAACGATCGGTCACCACTTTTGAAGTTGGCAGCTACTTGTTCCCAACGCAATATCTGACGGAAGAACACGAATATCGAAAAACTAAAGACATATTTGTTATTGAAAAAATTCAGGCATCAACCCACGTGACTTTAGGCTTCAACCCACATGACTTCAGGCTTCAACTCACGTGACTCCAGGCTTCAACCCACGTGACTTCAGGCTTCAACCCACGTGACTTTTAAAACGATCGGTCACCACTTTTGAAGTTGGCAGCTACTTGTTCCAAACGCAATATCTGACGGAAGAACACGAATATCGAGAAACTAAAGACATATTTGTGATTGAAAAATTCAGGCTTCAACCCACGTGACTCCAGGCTTCAACCCACGTGACTTTGAAAACGATCGGTCACCACTTTTGAAGTTGGCAGCTATTTGTTCCAAACGCAATATCTGACGGAAGAACACGAATATCGAAAAACTAAAGACATAAGTATTTGTTATTGAAAAAATTCAGGCTTCAACCCACGTGACTTCAGGCTCCAACCCACGTGTCTTCAGGCTTCAACCCACGTGACTCCAGGCTTCAACCCACGTGAATTTTAAAACGATCGGTCACCACTTTTGAAGTTGGCAGCTACTTGTTCCAAACGCAATATCTGACGGAAGAACACGAATATCGAAAAACTAAAGACATATTTGTTATTGAAAGAATTCAGGCTTCAACCCACGTGACTTTAGGCTTCAACCCACGTGACTTCAGGCTTCAACCCACGTGACTCCAGGCTTCAACCCACGTGACTTTTAAAACGATCGGTCACCACTTTTGAAGTTGGCAGCTACTTGTTCCAAACGCAATATCTGACGGAAGAACACGAATATCGAAAAACTCAAGACATATTTGTTACTGAAAAAATTCAGGCTTCAACCCACGTGACTTCAGGCTCTAACCCACGTGACTTCAGGCTTCAACCCACGTGACTCCAGGCTTCAACCCACGTGACTTTTAAAACGATCGGTCACCACTTTTGAAGTTGGCAGCTACTTGTTCCCAACGCAATATCTGACGGAAGAACACGAATATCGAAAAACTAAAGACATATTTGTTATTGAAAAAATTCAGGCTTCAACCCACGTGACTTCAGGCTTCAACCCACGTGACTTTTAAAACGATCGGTCACCACTTTTGAAGTTGGCAGCTACTTGTTCCAAACGCAATATCTGACGGAAGAACACGAATATCGAGAAACTAAAGACATATTTGTTATTGAAAAAATTCAGGCTTCAACCCACGTGACTCCAGGCTTCAACCCACGTGACTTTGAAAACGATCGGTCACCACTTTTGAAGTTGGCAGCTATTTGTTCCAAACGCAATATCTGACGGAAGAACACGAATATCGAAAAACAAAAAACATATTTGTTATTGAAAAAATTCAGGCTTCAACCCACGTGACTTCAGGCTTCAACCCACGTGTCTTCAGGCTTCAACCCACGTGACTCCAGGCTTCAACCCACGTGAATTTTAAAACGATCGGTCACCACTTTTGAAGTTGGCAGCTACTTGTTCCAAACGCAATATCTGACGGAAGAACACGAATATCGAAAAACTAAAGACATATTTGTTATTGAAAAATTTCAGGCTTCAACCCACGTGACTTCAGGCTTCAACCCACGTGACTTCAGGCTTCAACCCACGTGACTTTTAAAACGATCGGTCACCACTTTTGAAGTTGGCAGCTACTTGTTCCAAACGCAATATCTGACGGAAGAACACGAATATCGAAAAACTAAAGACACATTTGTTATTGAAAAATTTCAGGCTTCAACCCACGTGACTTCAGGCTTCAACCCACGTGACTTCAGGCTTCAACCCACGTGACTTTTAAAACGATCGGTCACCACTTTTGAAGTTGGCAGCTACTTGTTCCAAACGCAATATCTGACGGAAGAACACGAATATCGAGAAACTAAAGACATATTTGTTATTGAAAAAATTCAGGCTTCAACCCACGTGACTCCAGGCTTCAACCCACGTGACTTTGAAAACGATCGGTCACCACTTTTGAAGTTGGCAGCTATTTGTTCCAAACGCAATATCTGACGGAAGAACACGAATATCGAAAAACAAAAAACATATTTGTTATTAAAAAAATTCAGGCTTCAACCCACGTGACTTCAGGCTTCAACCCACGTGTCTTCAGGCTTCAACCCACGTGACTCCAGGCTTCAACCCACGTGAATTCTAAAACGATCGGTCACCACTTTTGAAGTTGGCAGCTACTTGTTCCAAACGCAATATCTGACGGAGGAACACGAATATCGAAAAACTAAAGACATATTTGTTATTGAAAGAATTCAGGCTTCAACCCACGTGACTTTAGGCTTCAACCCACGTGACTTCAAGCTTCAACCCACGTGACTCCAGGCTTCAACCCACGTGACTTTGAAAACGATCGGTCACCACTTTTGAAACTGGCAGCTACTTGTTCCAAACGCAATATCTGACGGAAGAGCACGAATATCAAAAAACTCAAGACATATTTGTTACTGAAAAAATTCAGGCTTCAACCCACGTGACTTCAGGCTTCAACCCACGTGACTTCAGGCTTCAACCCACGTGACTCCAGGCTTCAACCCACGTGACTTTTAAAACGATCGGTCACCACTTTTGAAGTTGGCAGCTACTTGTTCCCAACGCAATATCTGACGGAAGAACACGAATATCGAAAAACTAAAGACATATTTGTTATTGAAAAAATTCAGGCATCAACCCACGTGACTTTAGGCTTCAACCCACATGACTTCAGGCTTCAACCCACGTGACTCCAGGCTTCAACCCACGTGACTTCAGGCTTCAACCCACGTGACTTTTAAAACGATCGGTCACCACTTTTGAAGTTGGCAGCTACTTGTTCCAAACGCAATATCTGACGGAAGAACACGAATATCGAGAAACTAAAGACATATTTGTGATTGAAAAATTCAGGCTTCAACCCACGTGACTCCAGGCTTCAACCCACGTGACTTTGAAAACGATCGGTCACCACTTTTGAAGTTGGCAGCTATTTGTTCCAAACGCAATATCTGACGGAAGAACACGAATATCGAAAAACTAAAGACATAGGTATTTGTTATTGAAAAAATTCAGGCTTCAACCCACGTGACTTCAGGCTTCAACCCACGTGTCTTCAGGCTTCAACCCACGTGACTCCAGGCTTCAACCCACGTGAATTTTAAAACGATCGGTCACCACTTTTGAAGATGGCAGCTACTTGTTCCAAACGCAATATCTGACGGAAGAACACGAATATCGAAAAACTAAAGACATATTTGTTATTGAAAGAATTCAGGCTTCAACCCACGTGACTTTAGGCTTCAACCCACGTGACTTCAGGCTTCAACCCACGTGACTCCAGGCTTCAACCCACGTGACTTTTAAGACGATCGGTCACCACTTTTGAAGTTGGCAGCTACTTGTTCCAAACGCAATATCTGACGGAAGAACACGAATATCGAAAAACTCAAGACATATTTGTTACTGAAAAAATTCAGGCTTCAACCCACGTGACTTCAGGCTTCAACCCACGTGACTTCAGGCTTCAACCCACGTGACTCCAGGCTTCAACCCACGTGACTTTTAAAACGATCGGTCACCACTTTTGAAGTTGGCAGCTACTTGTTCCCAACGCAATATCTGACGGAAGAACACGAATATCGAAAAACTAAAGACATATTTGTTATTGAAAAAATTCAGGCTTCAACCCACGTGACTTCAGGCTTCAACCCACGTGACTTCAGGCTTCAACCCACGTGACTTTTAAAACGATCGGTCACCACTTTTGAAGTTGGCAGCTATTTGTTCCAAACGCAATATCTGACGGAAGAACACGAATATCAAAAAACTAAAGACATATTTGTTATTGAAAAAATTCAGGCTTCAACCCACGTGTCTTCAGGCTTCAACCCACGTGACTCCAGGCTTCAACCCACGTGAATTTTAAAACGATCGGTCACCACTTTTGAAGTTGGCAGCTACTTGTTCCAAACGCAATATCTGACGGAAGAACACGAATATCGAAAAACTCAAGACATATTTGTTATTGAAAAAATTCAGGCTTCAACCCACGTGACTTCAGGCTTCAACCCACGTGACTTCAGGCTTCAACCCACGTGACTCCAGGCTTCAACCCACGTGACTTTCAAAACGATCGGTCACCACTTTTGAAGTTGACAGCTACTTGTTCCAAACGCAATATCTGACGGAAGAACACGAATATCGAAAAACTAGAGACATATTTGGTATTGAAAAAATTCAGGCTTCAACCCACGTGACTTTAGGCTTCAACCCACGTGACTTCAGGCTTCAACCCACGTGACTCCAGGCTTACACCCACGTGACTTTTAAAACGATCGGTCACCATTTTTGAAGTTGGCAGCTACTTGTTCCAAACGCAATATCTGACGGAAGAACACGAATATCGAAAAACTCAAGACATATTTGTTATTGAAAAAATTCAGGCTTCAACCCACGTGACTTCAGGCTTCAACCCACGTGACTTTTAAAACGATCGGTCACCACTTTTGAAGTTGGCAGCTACTTGTTGCAAACGCAATATTTGACAAATGAGCTCGAATATCGGAAAACTGAAGACAAATTTGATATAAAAAAAATCAGGCTTCAACCCACGTGACTTTAAAAACGATCGGTCACCACTTTTGAATTTGGCAGCTACTTGTTCCAAACGCAATATCTGACGGAAGAACACGTATATCGAAAAACTAAAGACATATTTGTTATTGAAAAAATTCAGGCTTCAACCCACGTGACTTCAGGCTTCAACCCACGTGCCTCCAGGCTTCAACCCACGTGACTTTTAAAACGATCGGTCACCACTTTTGAAGTTGGCAGCTTCTTGTTCCAAACGCAATATCTGACGGAAGAACACGAATATCGAAAAACTGAAGACATATTTGTTATTGAAAAAATTCAGGCTTCAATCCACGTGATTTCAGGCTTCAACCCACGTGACTTCAGGCTTCGACCCACGTGACTTCAGGCTTCAACCCACGTGCTCCAGGCTTCAACCCACGTGACTTCAGGCTTCAACCCACGTGACTCCAGGCTTCAACCCACGTGACTTTTAAAACGATCGGTCACCACTTTTGAAGTTGGCAGCTACTTGTTCCAAACGCAATATCTGACGGAAGAACACGAATATCGAAAAACTAAAGACATATTTGATATTGAAAAAATTCAGGCTTCAACCCACGTGACTCTAGGCTTCAACCCACGTGACTTTAGGCTTCAACCCACGTGACTTCAGGCTTCAACCCACGTGACTTTTCAAACGATCGGTCACCACTTTTGAAGTTGGCAGCTACTTGTTCCAAACGCAATATCTGACGGGAGAACACGAATATCGAAAAACTAAAGATATATTTGTTATTGAAAAAATTCAGGCTTCAACCCACGTGACTTTAGGCTTCAACCCACGTGACATCAGGCTTCAACCCACGTGACTCCAGGCTTCAACCCACGTGACTTCAGGCTTCAACCCACGTGACTCCAGGCTTCAACCCACGTGACTTTTAAAACGATCGGTCACCACTTTTGAAGTTGGCAGCTACTTGTTCCAAACGCAATATCTGACGGAAGAACACGAATATCGAAAAACAAGAGACATATTTGTTATTGAAAAAATTCAGGCTTCAACCCACGTGACTTCAGGCTTCAACCCACGTGACTCCAGGCTTCAACCCACGTGACTTTTAAAACGATCGGTCACCACTCTTGAAGTTGGCAGCTACTTGTTCCAAACGCAATATCTGACGGAAGAACACGAATATCGAAAAACTAAAGACATATTTGTTATTGAAAAAATTCAGGCTTCAACCCACGTGACTTTAGGCTTCAACCCACGTGACTTCAGGCTTCAACCCACGTGACTCCAGGCTTCAACCCACGTGACTCCAGGCTTCAACCCACGTGACTTTTAAAACGATCGGTCACCACTTTTGAAGTTGGCAGCTACTTGTTCCAAACGCAATATCTGACGGAAGAACACGTATATCGAAAAACTAAAGACATATTTGTTATTGAAAAAATTCAGGCTTCAACCCACGTGACTTCAGGCTTCAACCCACGTGACTCCAGGCTTCAACCCACGTGACTTTTAAAACGATCGGTCACCACTTTTGAAGTTGGCAGCTTCTTGTTCCAAACGCAATATCTGACGGGAGAACACGAATATCGAAAAACTCAAGACATATTTGTTATTGAAAAAATTCAGGCTTCAATCCACGTGATTTCAGGCTTCAACCCACGTGACTTCAGGCTTCGACCCACGTGACTTCAGGCTTCAACCCACGTGCTCCAGGCTTCAACCCACGTGACTTCAGGCTTCAACCCACGTGACTCCAGGCTTCAACCCACGTGACTTTAGGCTTCAACCCACGTGACTTCAGGCTTCAACACACGTGACTTCAGGCTTCAACCCACGTGCTCCAGGCTTCAACCCACGTGACTTCAGGCTTCAACCCACGTGACTCCAGGCTTCAACCCACGTGACTTTAGGCTTCAACCCACGTGACTTCAGGCTTCAACCCACGTGACTTTTAAAACGATCGGTCACCACTTTTGAAGTTGGCAGCTACTTGTTCCAAACGCAATATCTGACGGAAGAACACGAATATCGAAAAACTAAAGACATATTTGTTATTGAAAAAATTCAGGCTTCAACCCACGTGACTTTAGGCTTCAACCCACGTGACTTTAGGCTTCAACCCACGTGACTTCAGGCTTCAACCCACGTGACTTTTCAAACGATCGGTCACCACTTTTGAAGTTGGCAGCTACTTGTTCCAAACGCAATATCTGACGGGAGAACACGAATATCGAAAAACTAAAGATATATTTGTTATTGAAAAAATTCAGGCTTCAACCCACGTGACTTTGGGCTTCAACCCACGTGACATCAGGCTTCAACCCACGTGACTCCAGGCTTCAACCCACGTGACTTCAGGCTTCAACCCACGTGACTCCAGGCTTCAACCCACGTGACTTTTAAAACGATCGGTCACCACTTTTGAAGTTGGCAGCTACTTGTTCCAAACGCAATATCTGACGGAAGAACACGAATATCGAAAAACAAGAGACATATTTGTTATTGAAAAAATTCAGGCTTCAACCCACGTGACTTCAGGCTTCAACCCACGTGACTTCAGGCTTCAACCCACGTGACTCCAGGCTTCAACCCACGTGACTTTTAAAACGATCGGTCACCACTCTTGAAGTTGGCAGCTACTTGTTCCAAACGCAATATCTGACGGAAGAACACGAATATCGAAAAACTAAAGACATATTTGTTATTGAAAAAATTCAGGCTTCAACCCACGTGACTTTAGGCTTCAACCCACGTGACTTCAGGCTTCAACCCACGTGACTCCAGGCTTCAACCCACGTGACTTTCAAAACGATCGGTCACCACTTTGAAAGTTGGCAGCTACTTGTTCCAAACGCAATATCTGACGGAAGAACACGAATATCGAAAAACTAAAGACATATTTGTTATTGAAAAAATTCAGGCTTCAACCCACGTGACTTCAGGCTTCAACCCACGTGACTTCAGGCTTCAACCCACGTGACTCCAGGCTTCAACCCACGTGACTCCAGGCTTCAACCCACGTGACTTTTAAAACGATCGGTCACCACTTTTGAAGTTGGCAGCTACTTGTTCCAAACGCAATATCTGACGGAAGAACACGAATATCAAAAAACTAAAGACATATTTGTTATTGAAAAAATTCAGGCTCCAACCCACGTGACTTTAGGCTTCAACCCACGTGACTTCAGGCTTCAACCCACGTGACTCCAGGCTTCAACCCACGTGACTTTTAAAACGATCGGTCACCACTTTTGAAGTTGGCAGCTACTTGTTCCAAACGCAATATCTGACGGAAGAACACGAATATCGAGAAACAAGAGACATATTTGTTATTGAAAAAATTCAGGCTTCAACCCACGTGACTTCAGGCTTCAACCCACGTGACTCCAGGCTTCAACCCACGTGCCTCCAGGCTTCAACCCACGTGAATTTTAAAACGATCGGTCGCCACTTTTGAAGTTGGCAGCTACTTGTTCCAAACGCAATATCTGACGGAAGAACACGAATATCGAAAAACTAAAGACATATTTGTTATTGAAAAGATTCAGGCTTCAACCCACGTGACTTCAGGCTTCAACCCACGTGACTTCAGGCTTCAACCCACGTGACTTTTAAAACGATCGGTCACCACTTTTGAAGTTGGCAGCTACTTGTTCCAAACGCAATATCTGACGGAAGAACACGAATATCGAAAAACTAAAGACATATTTGTTATTGAAAAAATTCAGGCTTCAACCCACGTGACTCCAGGCTTCAACCCACGTGACTTTGAAAACGATCGGTCACCACTTTTGGAGTTGGCAGCTATTTGTTCCAAACGCAATATCTGACGGAAGAACACGAATATCGAAAAACTCAAGACATATTTGTTTTTGAAAAAATTCAGGCTTCAACCCACGTGACTTCTGGCTTCAACCCACGTGACTTCAGGCTTCAACCCACGTGACTTTTAAAACGATCGGTCACCACTTTTAAAGTTGGCAGCTATTTGTTCCAAACGCAATATCTGACGGAAGAACACGAATATCGAAAAACTCAAGACATATTTGTTTTTGAAAAAATTCAGGCTTCAACCCACGTGACTTCAGGCTTCAACCCACGTGACTTCAGGCTTTAACCCACGTGACTTTTAAAACGATCGGTCACCACTTTTGAAGTTGGCAGCTACTTGTTCCAAACGCAATATCTGACGGAAGAACACGAATATCGAAAAACTAAAGACATATTTGATATTGAAAAAATTCAGGCTTCAACCCACGTGACTCTAGGCTTCAACCCACGTGACTTTAGGCTTCAACCCACGTGACTTCAGGCTTCAACCCACGTGACTTTTCAAACGATCGGTCACCACTTTTGAAGTTGGCAGCTACTTGTTCCAAACGCAATATCTGACGGGAGAACACGAATATCGAAAAACTAAAGATATATTTGTTATTGAAAAAATTCAGGCTTCAACCCACGTGACTTTAGGCTTCAACCCACGTGACATCAGGCTTCAACCCACGTGACTCCAGGCTTCAACCCACGTGACTTCAGGCTTCAACCCACGTGACTCCAGGCTTCAACCCACGTGACTTTTAAAACGATCGGTCACCACTTTTGAAGTTGGCAGCTACTTGTTCCAAACGCAATATCTGACGGAAGAACACGAATATCGAAAAACAAGAGACATATTTGTTATTGAAAAAATTCAGGCTTCAACCCACGTGACTTCAGGCTTCAACCCACGTGACTCCAGGCTTCAACCCACGTGACTTTTAAAACGATCGGTCACCACTCTTGAAGTTGGCAGCTACTTGTTCCAAACGCAATATCTGACGGAAGAACACGAATATCGAAAAACTAAAGACATATTTGTTATTGAAAAAATTCAGGCTTCAACCCACGTGACTTTAGGCTTCAACCCACGTGACTTCAGGCTTCAACCCACGTGACTCCAGGCTTCAACCCACGTGACTTTCAAAACGATCGGTCACCACTTTTGAAGTTGGCAGCTACTTGTTCCAAACGCAATATCTGACGGAAGAACACGAATATCGAAAAACTAAAGACATATTTGTTATTGAAAAAATTCAGGCTTCAACCCACGTGACTTCAGGCTTCAACCCACGTGACTTCAGGCTTCAACCCACGTGACTCCAGGCTTCAACCCACGTGACTTCAGGCTTCAACCCACGTGACTTCAGGCTTCAACCCACGTGACTCCAGGCTTCAACCCACGTGACTTTTAAAACGATCGGTCACCACTTTTGAAGTTGGCAGCTACTTGTTCCAAACGCAATATCTGACGGAAGAACACGAATATCGAAAAACTAAAGACATATTTGTTATTGAAAAATTTCAGGCTTCAACCCACGTGACTTCAGGCTTCAACCCACGTGACTTCAGGCTTCAACCCACGTGACTTTTAAAACGATCGGTCACCACTTTTGAAGTTGGCAGCTACTTGTTCCAAACGCAATATCTGACGGAAGAACACGAATATCGAGAAACTAAAGACATATTTGTTCTTGAAAAAATTCAGGCTTCAACCCACGTGACTCCAGGCTTCAACCCACGTGACTTTGAAAACGATCGGTCACCACTTTTGAAGTTGGCAGCTATTTGTTCCAAACGCAATATCTGACGGAAGAACACGAATATCGAAAAACAAAAAACATATTTGTTATTGAAAAAATTCAGGCTTCAACCCACGTGACTTCAGGCTTCAACCCACGTGTCTTCAGGCTTCAACCCACGTGACTCCAGGCTTCAACCCACGTGAATTTTAAAACGATCGGTCACCACTTTTGAAGTTGGCAGCTACTTGTTCCAAACGCAATATCTGACGGAGGAACACGAATATCGAAAAACTAAAGACATATTTGTTATTGAAAGAATTCAGGCTTCAACCCACGTGACTTTAGGCTTCAACCCACGTGACTTCAGGCTTCAACCCACGTGACTCCAGGCTTCAACCCACGTGACTTTGAAAACGATCGGTCACCACTTTTGAAACTGGCAGCTACTTGTTCCAAACGCAATATCTGACGGAAGAACACGAATATCAAAAAACTCAAGACATATTTGTTACTGAAAAAATTCAGGCTTCAACCCACGTGACTTCAGGCTTCAACCCACGTGACTTCAGGCTTCAACCCACGTGACTCCAGGCTTCAACCCACGTGACTTTTAAAACGATCGGTCACCACTTTTGAAGTTGGCAGCTACTTGTTCCCAACGCAATATCTGACGGAAGAACACGAATATCGAAAAACTAAAGACATATTTGTTATTGAAAAAATTCAGGCATCAACCCACGTGACTTTAGGCTTCAACCCACATGACTTCAGGCTTCAACTCACGTGACTCCAGGCTTCAACCCACGTGACTTCAGGCTTCAACCCACGTGACTTTTAAAACGATCGGTCACCACTTTTGAAGTTGGCAGCTACTTGTTCCAAACGCAATATCTGACGGAAGAACACGAATATCGAGAAACTAAAGACATATTTGTGATTGAAAAATTCAGGCTTCAACCCACGTGACTCCAGGCTTCAACCCACGTGACTTTGAAAACGATCGGTCACCACTTTTGAAGTTGGCAGCTATTTGTTCCAAACGCAATATCTGACGGAAGAACACGAATATCGAAAAACTAAAGACATAAGTATTTGTTATTGAAAAAATTCAGGCTTCAACCCACGTGACTTCAGGCTCCAACCCACGTGTCTTCAGGCTTCAACCCACGTGACTCCAGGCTTCAACCCACGTGAATTTTAAAACGATCGGTCACCACTTTTGAAGTTGGCAGCTACTTGTTCCAAACGCAATATCTGACGGAAGAACACGAATATCGAAAAACTAAAGACATATTTGTTATTGAAAGAATTCAGGCTTCAACCCACGTGACTTTAGGCTTCAACCCACGTGACTTCAGGCTTCAACCCACGTGACTCCAGGCTTCAACCCACGTGACTTTTAAAACGATCGGTCACCACTTTTGAAGTTGGCAGCTACTTGTTCCAAACGCAATATCTGACGGAAGAACACGAATATCGAAAAACTCAAGACATATTTGTTACTGAAAAAATTCAGGCTTCAACCCACGTGACTTCAGGCTCTAACCCACGTGACTTCAGGCTTCAACCCACGTGACTCCAGGCTTCAACCCACGTGACTTTTAAAACGATCGGTCACCACTTTTGAAGTTGGCAGCTACTTGTTCCCAACGCAATATCTGACGGAAGAACACGAATATCGAAAAACTAAAGACATATTTGTTATTGAAAAAATTCAGGCTTCAACCCACGTGACTTCAGGCTTCAACCCACGTGACTTTTAAAACGATCGGTCACCACTTTTGAAGTTGGCAGCTACTTGTTCCAAACGCAATATCTGACGGAAGAACACGAATATCGAGAAACTAAAGACATATTTGTTATTGAAAAAATTCAGGCTTCAACCCACGTGACTCCAGGCTTCAACCCACGTGACTTTGAAAACGATCGGTCACCACTTTTGAAGTTGGCAGCTATTTGTTCCAAACGCAATATCTGACGGAAGAACACGAATATCGAAAAACAAAAAACATATTTGTTATTGAAAAAATTCAGGCTTCAACCCACGTGACTTCAGGCTTCAACCCACGTGTCTTCAGGCTTCAACCCACGTGACTCCAGGCTTCAACCCACGTGAATTTTAAAACGATCGGTCACCACTTTTGAAGTTGGCAGCTACTTGTTCCAAACGCAATATCTGACGGAAGAACACGAATATCGAAAAACTAAAGACATATTTGTTATTGAAAAATTTCAGGCTTCAACCCACGTGACTTCAGGCTTCAACCCACGTGACTTCAGGCTTCAACCCACGTGACTTTTAAAACGATCGGTCACCACTTTTGAAGTTGGCAGCTACTTGTTCCAAACGCAATATCTGACGGAAGAACACGAATATCGAAAAACTAAAGACACATTTGTTATTGAAAAATTTCAGGCTTCAACCCACGTGACTTCAGGCTTCAACCCACGTGACTTCAGGCTTCAACCCACGTGACTTTTAAAACGATCGGTCACCACTTTTGAAGTTGGCAGCTACTTGTTCCAAACGCAATATCTGACGGAAGAACACGAATATCGAGAAACTAAAGACATATTTGTTATTGAAAAAATTCAGGCTTCAACCCACGTGACTCCAGGCTTCAACCCACGTGACTTTGAAAACGATCGGTCACCACTTTTGAAGTTGGCAGCTATTTGTTCCAAACGCAATATCTGACGGAAGAACACGAATATCGAAAAACAAAAAACATATTTGTTATTGAAAAAATTCAGGCTTCAACCCACGTGACTTCAGGCTTCAACCCACGTGTCTTCAGGCTTCAACCCACGTGACTCCAGGCTTCAACCCACGTGAATTCTAAAACGATCGGTCACCACTTTTGAAGTTGGCAGCTACTTGTTCCAAACGCAATATCTGACGGAGGAACACGAATATCGAAAAACTAAAGACATATTTGTTATTGAAAGAATTCAGGCTTCAACCCACGTGACTTTAGGCTTCAACCCACGTGACTTCAAGCTTCAACCCACGTGACTCCAGGCTTCAACCCACGTGACTTTGAAAACGATCGGTCACCACTTTTGAAACTGGCAGCTACTTGTTCCAAACGCAATATCTGACGGAAGAGCACGAATATCAAAAAACTCAAGACATATTTGTTACTGAAAAAATTCAGGCTTCAACCCACGTGACTTCAGGCTTCAACCCACGTGACTTCAGGCTTCAACCCACGTGACTCCAGGCTTCAACCCACGTGACTTTTAAAACGATCGGTCACCACTTTTGAAGTTGGCAGCTACTTGTTCCCAACGCAATATCTGACGGAAGAACACGAATATCGAAAAACTAAAGACATATTTGTTATTGAAAAAATTCAGGCATCAACCCACGTGACTTTAGGCTTCAACCCACATGACTTCAGGCTTCAACCCACGTGACTCCAGGCTTCAACCCACGTGACTTCAGGCTTCAACCCACGTGACTTTTAAAACGATCGGTCACCACTTTTGAAGTTGGCAGCTACTTGTTCCAAACGCAATATCTGACGGAAGAACACGAATATCGAGAAACTAAAGACATATTTGTGATTGAAAAATTCAGGCTTCAACCCACGTGACTCCAGGCTTCAACCCACGTGACTTTGAAAACGATCGGTCACCACTTTTGAAGTTGGCAGCTATTTGTTCCAAACGCAATATCTGACGGAAGAACACGAATATCGAAAAACTAAAGACATAGGTATTTGTTATTGAAAAAATTCAGGCTTCAACCCACGTGACTTCAGGCTTCAACCCACGTGTCTTCAGGCTTCAACCCACGTGACTCCAGGCTTCAACCCACGTGAATTTTAAAACGATCGGTCACCACTTTTGAAGATGGCAGCTACTTGTTCCAAACGCAATATCTGACGGAAGAACACGAATATCGAAAAACTAAAGACATATTTGTTATTGAAAGAATTCAGGCTTCAACCCACGTGACTTTAGGCTTCAACCCACGTGACTTCAGGCTTCAACCCACGTGACTCCAGGCTTCAACCCACGTGACTTTTAAGACGATCGGTCACCACTTTTGAAGTTGGCAGCTACTTGTTCCAAACGCAATATCTGACGGAAGAACACGAATATCGAAAAACTCAAGACATATTTGTTACTGAAAAAATTCAGGCTTCAACCCACGTGACTTCAGGCTTCAACCCACGTGACTTCAGGCTTCAACCCACGTGACTCCAGGCTTCAACCCACGTGACTTTTAAAACGATCGGTCACCACTTTTGAAGTTGGCAGCTACTTGTTCCCAACGCAATATCTGACGGAAGAACACGAATATCGAAAAACTAAAGACATATTTGTTATTGAAAAAATTCAGGCTTCAACCCACGTGACTTCAGGCTTCAACCCACGTGACTTCAGGCTTCAACCCACGTGACTTTTAAAACGATCGGTCACCACTTTTGAAGTTGGCAGCTATTTGTTCCAAACGCAATATCTGACGGAAGAACACGAATATCAAAAAACTAAAGACATATTTGTTATTGAAAAAATTCAGGCTTCAACCCACGTGTCTTCAGGCTTCAACCCACGTGACTCCAGGCTTCAACCCACGTGAATTTTAAAACGATCGGTCACCACTTTTGAAGTTGGCAGCTACTTGTTCCAAACGCAATATCTGACGGAAGAACACGAATATCGAAAAACTCAAGACATATTTGTTATTGAAAAAATTCAGGCTTCAACCCACGTGACTTCAGGCTTCAACCCACGTGACTTCAGGCTTCAACCCACGTGACTCCAGGCTTCAACCCACGTGACTTTCAAAACGATCGGTCACCACTTTTGAAGTTGACAGCTACTTGTTCCAAACGCAATATCTGACGGAAGAACACGAATATCGAAAAACTAGAGACATATTTGGTATTGAAAAAATTCAGGCTTCAACCCACGTGACTTTAGGCTTCAACCCACGTGACTTCAGGCTTCAACCCACGTGACTCCAGGCTTACACCCACGTGACTTTTAAAACGATCGGTCACCATTTTTGAAGTTGGCAGCTACTTGTTCCAAACGCAATATCTGACGGAAGAACACGAATATCGAAAAACTCAAGACATATTTGTTATTGAAAAAATTCAGGCTTCAACCCACGTGACTTCAGGCTTCAACCCACGTGACTTTTAAAACGATCGGTCACCACTTTTGAAGTTGGCAGCTACTTGTTGCAAACGCAATATTTGACAAATGAGCTCGAATATCGGAAAACTGAAGACAAATTTGATATAAAAAAAATCAGGCTTCAACCCACGTGACTTTAAAAACGATCGGTCACCACTTTTGAATTTGGCAGCTACTTGTTCCAAACGCAATATCTGACGGAAGAACACGTATATCGAAAAACTAAAGACATATTTGTTATTGAAAAAATTCAGGCTTCAACCCACGTGACTTCAGGCTTCAACCCACGTGACTCCAGGCTTCAACCCACGTGACTTTTAAAACGATCGGTCACCACTTTTGAAGTTGGCAGCTTCTTGTTCCAAACGCAATATCTGACGGAAGAACACGAATATCGAAAAACTGAAGACATATTTGTTATTGAAAAAATTCAGGCTTCAACCCACGTGACTTCAGGCTTCAACCCACGTGACTTTTAAAACGATCGGTCACCACTTTTGAAGTTGGCAGCTACTTGTTCCAAACGCAATATCTGACGGAAGAACACGAATATCGAGAAACTAAAGACATATTTGTTATTGAAAAAATTCAGGCTTCAACCCACGTGACTCCAGGCTTCAACCCACGTGACTTTGAAAACGATCGGTCACCACTTTTGAAGTTGGCAGCTATTTGTTCCAAACGCAATATCTGACGGAAGAACACGAATATCGAAAAACTAAAGACATATTTGTTATTGAAAAAATTCAGGCTTCAACCCACGTGACTTCAGGCTTCAACCCACGTGTCTTCAGGCTTCAACCCACGTGACTCCAGGCTCCAACCCACGTGAATTTTAAAACGATCGGTCACCACTTTTGAAGTTGGCAGCTACTTGTTCCAAACGCAATATCTGACGGAAGAACACGAATATCGAAAAACGTAAGACATATTTGTTATTGAAAGAATTCAGGCTTCAACCCACGTGACTTTAGGCTTCAACCCACGTGACTTCAGGCTTCAACCCACGTGACTCCAGGCTTCAACCCACGTGATTTTTGAAACGATCGGTCACCACTTTTGAAGTTGGCAGCTACTTGTTCCAAACGCAATATCTGACGGAAGAACACGAATATCGAAAAACTCAAGACATATTTGTCACTGAAAAAATTCAGGCTTCAACCCACGTGACTTCAGGCTTCAACCCACGTGACTTCAGGCTTCAACCCACGTGACTCCAGGCTTCATCCCACGTGACTTTTAAAACGATCGGTCACCACTTTTGAAGTTGGCAGCTACTTGTTCCCAACGCAATATCTGACGGAAGAACACGAATATCGAAAAACTAAAGACATATTTGTTATTGAAAAAATTCAGGCTTCAACCCACGTGACTTTAGGCTTCAACCCACGTGACTTCAGGCTTCAACCCACGTGACTCCAGGCTTCAACCCACGTGACTTTTAAAACGATCGGTCACCACATTTTTAAAGTTGGCAGCTACTTGTTCCAAACGCATTATCTGACGGAAGAACACGAATATCGAAAAACTCAAGACATGTTTGTTATTGAAAAATATCAGGCTTAACCCACGTGACTTCAGGCTTCAACCCACGTGACTTCAGGCTTCAACCCACGTGACTCCAGGCTTCAACCCACGTGACTTTTTAAACGATCGGTCACCACTTTTGAAGTTGGCAGCTACTTGTTCCCAACGCAATATCTGACGGAAGAACACGAATATCGAAAAACTAATGACATATTTGTTATTGAAAAAATTCAGGCTTCAACCCACGTGACTTTAGGCTTCAACCCACGTGACTTCAGGCTTCAACCCACGTGACTCCAGGCTTCAACCCACGTGACTTTTAAAACGATCGGTCACCACTTTTGAAGTTGGCAGCTACTTGTTCCAAACGCAATATCTGACGGAAGAACACGTATATCGAAAAACTAAAGACATATTTGTTATTGAAAAAATTCAGGCTTCAACCCACGTGACTTCAGGCTTCAACCCACGTGACTTCAGGCTTCAACCCACGTGACTTTTAAAACGATCGGTCACCACTTTTGAAGTTGGCAGCTACTTGTTGCAAACGCAATATTTGACAAATGAGCTCGAATATCGGAAAACTGAAGACAAATTTGATATAAAAAAAATCAGGCTTCAACCCACGTGACTTTAAAAACGATCGGTCACCACTTTTGAATTTGGCAGCTACTTGTTCCAAACGCAATATCTGACGGAAGAACACGTATATCGAAAAACTAAAGACATATTTGTTATTGAAAAAATTCAGGCTTCAACCCACGTGACTTCAGGCTTCAACCCACGTGACTCCAGGCTTCAACCCACGTGACTTTTAAAACGATCGGTCACCACTTTTGAAGTTGGCAGCTACTTGTTCCAAACGCAATATCTGACGGAAGAACACGAATATCGAAAAACTGAAGACATATTTGTTATTGAAAAAATTCAGGCTTCAACCCACGTGACTTCAGGCTTCAACCCACGTGACTTTTAAAACGATCGGTCACCACTTTTGAAGTTGGCAGCTACTTGTTCCAAACGCAATATCTGACGGAAGAACACGAATATCGAGAAACTAAAGACATATTTGTTATTGAAAAAATTCAGGCTTCAACCCACGTGACTCCAGGCTTCAACCCACGTGACTTTGAAAACGATCGGTCACCACTTTTGAAGTTGGCAGCTATTTGTTCCAAACGCAATATCTGACGGAAGAACACGAATATCGAAAAACTAAAGACATATTTGTTATTGAAAAAATTCAGGCTTCAACCCACGTGACTTCAGGCTTCAACCCACGTGTCTTCAGGCTTCAACCCACGTGAATTTTAAAACGATCGGTCACCACTTTTGAAGTTGGCAGCTACTTGTTCCAAACGCAATATCTGACGGAAGAACACGAATATCGAAAAACTAAAGACATATTTGTTATTGAAAGAATTCAGGCTTCAACCCACGTGACTTTAGGCTTCAACCCACGTGACTTCAGGCTTCAACCCACGTGACTCCAGGCTTCAACCCACGTGATTTTTGAAACGATCGGTCACCACTTTTGAAGTTGGCAGCTACTTGTTCCAAACGCAATATCTGACGGAAGAACACGAATATCGAAAAACTCAAGACATATTTGTCACTGAAAAAATTCAGGCTTCAACCCACGTGACTTCAGGCTTCAACCCACGTGACTTCAGGCTTCAACCCACGTGACTCCAGGCTTCATCCCACGTGACTTTTAAAACGATCGGTCACCACTTTTGAAGTTGGCAGCTACTTGTTCCCAACGCAATATCTGACGGAAGAACACGAATATCGAAAAACTAAAGACATATTTGTTATTGAAAAAATTCAGGCTTCAACCCACGTGACTTTAGGCTTCAACCCACGTGACTTCAGGCTTCAACCCACGTGACTCCAGGCTTCAACCCACGTGACTTTTAAAACGATCGGTCACCACATTTTTAAAGTTGGCAGCTACTTGTTCCAAACGCATTATCTGACGGAAGAACACGAATATCGAAAAACTCAAGACATGTTTGTTATTGAAAAATATCAGGCTTAACCCACGTGACTTCAGGCTTCAACCCACGTGACTTCAGGCTTCAACCCACGTGACTCCAGGCTTCAACCCACGTGACTTTTTAAACGATCGGTCACCACTTTTGAAGTTGGCAGCTACTTGTTCCCAACGCAATATCTGACGGAAGAACACGAATATCGAAAAACTAATGACATATTTGTTATTGAAAAAATTCAGGCTTCAACCCACGTGACTTTAGGCTTCAACCCACGTGACTTCAGGCTTCAACCCACGTGACTCCAGGCTTCAACCCACGTGACTTTTAAAACGATCGGTCACCACTTTTGAAGTTGGCAGCTACTTGTTCCAAACGCAATATCTGACGGAAGAACACGAATATCGGAAAACTAGAGACATATTTGTTATTGAAAAAATTCAGGCTTCAACCCACGTGACTTCAGGCTTCAACTCACGTGACTCCAGGCTTCAACCCACGTGACTTTTAAAACGATCGGTCACCACTTTTGAAGTTGGCAGCTACTTGTTCCAAACGCAATATCTGACGGAAGAACACGAATATAGAAAAACTAAAGAGATATTTGTTATTGAAAAAATTCAGGCTTCAACCCACGTGACTTGAGGCTTCAACCCACGTGACTTCAGGCTTCAACCCACGTGACTCCAGGCTTCAACCCACGTGACTTTTAAAACGATCGGTCACCATTTTTGAAGTTGGCAGCTACTTGTTCCAAACGCAATATCTGACGGAAGAACACGAATATCGGAAAACTAAAGACATATTTGTTATTGAAAAAATTGAGGCTCCAGCCCACGTGACTTCAGGCTTCAACCCACGTGACTCCAGGCTTCAACCCACGTGACTTTTAAAACGATCGGTCACCACATTTGAAGTTGGCAGCTACTTGTTCCAATCGAAATATTTGACAAATGAGGTCGATTATCGAAAAACTGAGGACATATTTTTTATCAAAAAAAATCAGGCTTCAAACCACGTGACTTTCAAAATATCAAAAAAGTTCAGACTCCAACCCACGTGACTTTTAAAACGATCGACCACTACTTTTGAAGTTGACAGCTACTTGTTGCAAGCGCAATATTTGACAAATGAGCTCGAATATCGGAAAACTGAAGACAAATTTGATATAAAAAAAATCAGGCTTCAACCCACGTGACTTTTAAAACGATCGGTCACCACTTTTGAATTTGGCAGCTACTTGTTCCAAACGCAATATCTGACGGAAGAACACGTATATCGAAAAACTAAAGACATATTTGTTATTGAAAAAATTCAGGCTTCAACCCACGTGACTTCAGGCTTCAACCCACGTGACTCCAGGCTTCAACCCACGTGACTTTTAAAACGATCGGTCACCACTTTTGAAGTTGGCAGCTACTTGTTCCAAACGCAATATCTGACGGAAGAACACGAATATCGAAAAACTAAAGACATATTTGTTATTGAAAAAATTCAGGCTTCAACCCACGTGACTTCAGGCTTCAACCCACGTGACTTTTAAAACGATCGGTCACCACTTTTGAAGTTGGCAGCTACTTGTTCCAAACGCAATATCTGACGGAAGAACACGAATATCGAGAAACTAAAGACATATTTGTTATTGAAAAAATTCAGGCTTCAACCCACGTGACTCCAGGCTTCAACCCACGTGACTTTGAAAACGATCGGTCACCACTTTTGAAGTTGGCAGCTATTTGTTCCAAACGCAATATCTGACGGAAGAACACGAATATCGAAAAACTAAAGACATATTTGTTATTGAAAAAATTCAGGCTTCAACCCACGTGACTTCAGGCTTCAACCCACGTGTCTTCAGGCTTCAACCCACGTGACTCCAGGCTTCAACCCACGTGAATTTTAAAACGATCGGTCACCACTTTTGAAGTTGGCAGCTACTTGTTCCAAACGCAATATCTGACGGAAGAACACGAATATCGAAAAACTAAAGACATATTTGTTATTGAAAGAATTCAGGCTTCAACCCACGTGACTTCAGGCTCCAATCCACGTGACTTCAGGCTTCAACCCACGTGACTCCAGGCTTCAACCCACGTGACTTTTAAAACGATCGGTCACCACTTTTGAAGTTGGCAGCTACTTGTTCCAAACGCAATATCTGACGGAAGAACACGAATATCGAAAAACTCAAGACATATTTGTTATTGAAAAAATTCAGGCTTCAACCCACGTGACTTCAGGCTTCAACCCACGTGACTTCAGGCTTCAACCCACGTGACTCCAGGCTTCAACCCACGTGACTTTTAAAACGATCGGTCACCACATTTTTAAAGTTGGCAGCTACTTGTTCCAAACGCATTATCTGACGGAAGAACACGAATATCGAAAAACTCAAGACATGTTTGTTATTGAAAAAATTCAGGCTTCAACCCACGTGACTTCAGGCTTTAACCCACGTGACTTCAGGCTTCAACCCACGTGACTCCAGGCTTCAACCCACGTGACTTTTAAAACGATCGGTCACCACTTTTGGAGTTGGCAGCTACTTGTTCCAAACGCAATATCTGACGGAAGAACACGAATATCGGAAAACTGAAGACATATTTGTTATTGAAAAAATTCAGGCTTCAACCCACGTGACTTTTCAAACGATCGGCCACTACTTTTGAAGTTGACAGCTACTTGTTCCGAACAAAATATTTGACAAACGAGCTCGAATATCGGGAAACTGAAGACATTATTGTTAAAAAAAAAAATCAGGCTCCAACCCACGTGACTTTCAAAATATCAAAAATGTTCGGACTTCAACCCACGTGACTTTCAAAATATCAAAAAAGTTCAGATTTCAACCCACGTGACTTTTCAAGCGATCGGCCACCACTTTTGAAGTTGGCAGCTACTTGTTCCAAACGCAATATCTGACGGAAGAACACGAATATCGAAAAACTCAAGACATATTTGTTATTGAAAAAATTCAGGCTTCAACCCACGTGACTTCAGGCTTCAACCCACGTGACTCCAGGCTTCAACCCACGTGACTTTTAAAACGATCGGTCACCACTTTTGAATTTGGCAGCTACTTGTTCCAAACGCAATATCTGACGGAAGAACACGTATATCGAAAAACTAAAGACATATTTGTTATTGAAAAAATTCAGGCTTCAACCCACGTGACTTCAGGCTTCAACCCACGTGACTCCAGGCTTCAACCCACGTGACTTTTAAAACGATCGGTCACCACTTTTGAAGTTGGCAGCTACTTGTTCCAAACGCAATATCTGACGGAAGAACACGAATATCGAAAAACTAAAGACATATTTGTTATTGGAAAAATTCAGGCTTCAACCCACGTGACTTCAGGCTTCAACCCACGTGACTTTTAAAACGATCGGTCACCACTTTTGAAGTTGGCAGCTACTTGTTCCAAACGCAATATCTGACGGAAGAACACGAATATCGAGAAACTAAAGACATATTTGTTATTGAAAAAATTCAGGCTTCAACCCACGTGACTCCAGGCTTCAACCCACGTGACTTTGAAAACGATCGGTCACCACTTTTGAAGTTGGCAGCTATTTGTTCCAAACGCAATATCTGACGGAAGAACACGAATATCGAAAAACTAAAGACATATTTGTTATTGAAAAAATTCAGGCTTCAACCCACGTGACTTCAGGCTTCAACCCACGTGTCTTCAGGCTTCAACCCACGTGACTCCAGGCTTCAACCCACGTGAATTTTAAAACGATCGGTCACCACTTTTGAAGTTGGCAGCTACTTGTTCCAAACGCAATATCTGACGGAAGAACACGAATATCGAAAAACTAAAGACATATTTGTTATTGAAAGAATTCAGGCTTCAACCCACGTGACTTCAGGCTTCGATCCACGTGACTTCAGGCTTCAACCCACGTGACTCCAGGCTTCAACCCACGTGACTTTTAAAACGATCGGTCACCACTTTTGAAGTTGGCAGCTACTTGTTCCAAACGCAATATCTGACGGAAGAACACGAATATCGAAAAACTCAAGACATATTTGTTATTGAAAAAATTCAGGCTTCAACCCACGTGACTTCAGGCTTCAACCCACGTGACTTCAGGCTTCAACCCACGTGACTCCAGGCTTCAACCCACGTGACTTTTAAAACGATCGGTCACCACATTTTTAAAGTTGGCAGCTACTTGTTCCAAACGCATTATCTGACGGAAGAACACGAATATCGAAAAACTCAAGACATGTTTGTTATTGAAAAAATTCAGGCTTCAACCCACGTGACTTCAGGCTTTGACCCACGTGACTTCAGGCTTCAACCCACGTGACTCCAGGCTTCAACCCACGTGACTTTTAAAACGATCGGTCACCACTTTTGGAGTTGGCAGCTACTTGTTCTAAACGCAATATCTGACGGAAGAACACGAATATCGGAAAACTGAAGACATATTTGTTATTGAAAAAATTCAGGCTTCAACCCACGTGACTTTTCAAACGATCGGCCACTACTTTTGAAGTTGACAGCTTCTTGTTCCGAACAAAATATTTGACAAACGAGCTCGAATATCGGGAAACTGAAGACATTATTGTTAAAAAAAAAATCAGGCTCCAACCCACGTGACTTTCAAAATATCAAAAATGTTCGGACTTCAACCCACGTGACTTTCAAAATATCAAAAAAGTTCAGATTTCAACCCACGTGACTTTTCAAACGATCGGCCACCACTTTTGAAGTTGGCAGCTACTTGTTCCAAACGCAATATCTGACGGAAGAACACGAATATCGAAAAACTCAAGACATATTTGTTATTGAAAAAATTCAGGCTTCAACCCACGTGACTTCAGGCTTCAACCCACGTGACTCCAGGCTTCAACCCACGTGACTTTCAAAACGATCGGTCACCACTTTTGAAGTTGACAGCTACTTGTTCCAAACGCAATATCTGACGGAAGAACACGAATATCGAAAAACTAGAGACATATTTGTTGTTGAAAAAATTCAGGCTTCAACCCACGTGACTTTAGGCTTCAACCCACGTGACTTCAGGCTTCAACCCACGTGACTCCAGGCTTACACCCACGTGACTTTTAAAACGATCGGTCACCACTTTTGAAGTTGGCAGCTACTTGTTCCAAACGCAATATCTGACGGAAGAACACGAATATCGAAAAACTAAAGAGATATTTGTTATTGAAAAAATTCAGGCTTCAACCCACGTGACTTGAGGCTTCAACCCACGTGACTCCAGGCTTCAACCCACGTGACTCCAGGCTTCAACCCACGTGACTTTTAAAACGATCGGTCACCATTTTTGAAGTTGGCAGCTACTTGTTCCAAACGCAATATCTGACGGAAGAACACGAATATCGGAAAACTAAAGACATATTTGTTATTGAAAAAATTCAGGCTTCAACCCACGTGACTTCAGGCTTCAACCCACGTGACTTCAGGCTTCAACCCACGTGACTCCAGGCTTCAACCCACGTGACTTTTAAAACGATCGGTCACCACTTTTGAAGTTGGCAGCTACTTGTTCCAAACGCAATATCTGACGGAAGAACACGAATATCGAAAAACTAAAGACATATTTTTATTGAAAAAATTGAGGCTCCAACCCACGTGACTTCAGGCTTCAACCCACGTGACTCCAGGCTTCAACCCACGTCTCGACCCACGTGACTTTTAAAACGATCGGTCACCACTTTTGAAGTTGGCAGCTACTTGTTCCAATCGAAATATTTGACAAATGAGGTCGATTATCGAAAAACTGAGGACATATTTTTTATCAAAATAAAATCAGGCTTCAAACCACGTGACTTTCAAAATATCAAAAAAGTTCAGACTCCAACCCACGTGACTTTTAAAACGATCGACCACTACTTTTGAAGTTGACAGCTACTTGTTGCAAGCGCAATATTTGACAGATGAGCTCGAATATCGGAAAACTGAAGACAAATTTGATATAAAAAAAATCAGGCTTCAACCCACGTGACTTTTAAAACGATCGGTCACCACTTTTGAATTTGGCAGCTACTTGTTCCAAACGCAATATCTGACGGAAGAACACGTATATCGAAAAACTAAAGACATATTTGTTATTGAAAAAATTCAGGCTTCAACCCACGTGACTTCAGGCTTCAACCCACGTGACTCCAGGCTTCAACCCACGTGACTTTTAAAACGATCGGTCACCACTTTTGAAGTTGGCAGCTACTTGTTCCAAACGCAATATCTGACGGAAGAACACGAATATCGAAAAACTAAAGACATATTTGTTATTGAAAAAATTCAGGCTTCAACCCACGTGACTTCAGGCTTCAACCCACGTGACTTTTAAAACGATCGGTCACCACTTTTGAAGTTGGCAGCTACTTGTTCCAAACGCAATATCTGACGGAAGAACACGAATATCGAGAAACTAAAGACATATTTGTTATTGAAAAAATTCAGGCTTCAACCCACGTGACTCCAGGCTTCAACCCACGTGACTTTGAAAACGATCGGTCACCACTTTTGAAGTTGGCAGCTATTTGTTCCAAACGCAATATCTGACGGAAGAACACGAATATCGAAAAACTAAAGACATATTTGTTATTGAAAAAATTCAGGCTTCAACCCACGTGACTTCAGGCTTCAACTCACGTGTCTTCAGGCTTCAACCCACGTGACTCCAGGCTTCAACCCACGTGAATTTTAAAACGATCGGTCACCACTTTTGAAGTTGGCAGCTACTTGTTCCAAACGCAATATCTGACGGAAGAACACGAATATCGAAAAACTAAAGACATATTTGTTATTGAAAGAATTCAGGCTTCAACCCACGTGACTTCAGGCTTCAATCCACGTGACTTCAGGCTTCAACCCACGTGACTCCAGGCTT
Source organism: Anaspis maculata (assembly GCA_949128115.1). NCBI lineage: Eukaryota > Metazoa > Arthropoda > Insecta > Coleoptera > Scraptiidae > Anaspis > Anaspis maculata. The sequence goes on from OX421962.1 coordinate 78,087,735, forward strand.
CAACCCACGTGACTTTTAAAACGATCGGTCACCACTTTTGAAGTTGGCAGCTACTTGTTCCAAACGCAATATCTGACGGAAGAACACGAATATCGAAAAACTCAAGACATATTTGTTATTGAAAAAATTCAGGCTTCAACCCACGTGACTCCAGGCTTCAACCCACGTGACTTCAGGCTTCAACCCACGTGACTCCAGGCTTCAACCCACGTGACTTTTAAAACGATCGGTCACCACATTTTTAAAGTTGGCAGCTACTTGTTCCAAACGCATTATCTGACGGAAGAACACGAATATCGAAAAACTCAAGACATGTTTGTTATTGAAAAAATTCAGGCTTCAACCCACGTGACTTCAGGCTTTAACCCACGTGACTTCAGGCTTCAACCCACGTGACTCCAGGCTTCAACCCACGCGACTTTTAAAACGATCGGTCACCACTTTTGAAGTTGGCAGCTACTTGTTCCAAACGCAATATCTGACGGAAGAACACGAATATCGGAAAACTGAAGACATATTTGTTATTGAAAAAATTCAGGCTTCAACCCACGTGACTTTTCAAACGATCGGCCACTACTTTTGAAGTTGACAGCTACTTGTTCCGAACAAAATATTTGACAAACGAGCTCGAATATCGGGAAACTGAAGACATTATTGTTAAAAAAAAAAATCAGGCTCCAACCCACGTGACTTTCAAAATATCAAAAATGTTCGGACTTCAACCCACGTGACTTTCAAAATATCAAAAAAGTTCAGATTTCAACCCACGTGACTTTTCAAACGATCGGCCACCACTTTTGAAGTTGGCAGCTACTTGTTCCAAACGCAATATCTGACGGAAGAACACGAATATCGAAAAACTCAAGACATATTTGTTATTGAAAAAATTCAGGCTTCAACCCACGTGACTTCAGGCTTCAACCCACGTGACTCCAGGCTTCAACCCACGTGACTTTCAAAACGATCGGTCACCACTTTTGAAGTTGACAGCTACTTGTTCCAAACGCAATATCTGACGGAAGAACACGAATATCGAAAAACTAGAGACATATTTGTTGTTGAAAAAATTCAGGCTTCAACCCACGTGACTTTAGGCTTCAACCCACGTGACTTCAGGCTTCAACCCACGTGACTCCAGGCTTACACCCACGTGACTTTTAAAACGATCGGTCACCACTTTTGAAGTTGGCAGCTACTTGTTCCAAACGCAATATCTGACGGAAGAACACGAATATCGAAAAACTAAAGAGATATTTGTTATTGAAAAAATTCAGGCTTCAACCCACGTGACTTGAGGCTTCAACCCACGTGACTTCAGGCTTCAACCCACGTGACTCCAGGCTTCAACCCACGTGACTTTTAAAACGATCGGTCACCATTTTTGAAGTTGGCAGCTACTTGTTCCAAACGCAATATCTGACGGAAGAACACGAATATCGGAAAACTAAAGACATATTTGTTATTGAAAAAATTCAGGCTTCAACCCACGTGACTTCAGGCTTCAACCCACGTGACTTCAGGCTTCAACCCACGTGACTCCAGGCTTCAACCCACGTGACTTTTAAAACGATCGGTCACCACTTTTGAAGTTGGCAGCTACTTGTTCCAAACGCAATATCTGACGGAAGAACACGAATATCGAAAAACTAAAGACATATTTTTATTGAAAAAATTGAGGCTCCAACCCACGTGACTTCAGGCTTCAACCCACGTGACTCCAGGCTTCAACCCACGTCTCGACCCACGTGACTTTTAAAACGATCGGTCACCACTTTTGAAGTTGGCAGCTACTTGTTCCAATCGAAATATTTGACAAATGTGGTCGATTATCGAAAAACTGAGGACATATTTTTTATCAAAAAAAATCAGGCTTCAAACCACGTGACTTTCAAAATATCAAAAAAGTTCAGACTCCAACCCACGTGACTTTTAAAACGATCGACCACTACTTTTGAAGTTGACAGCTACTTGTTGCAAGCGCAATATTTGACAAATGAGCTCGAATATCGGAAAACTGAAGACAAATTTGATATAAAAAAAATCAGGCTTCAACCCACGTGACTTTTAAAACGATCGGTCACCACTTTTGAATTTGGCAGCTACTTGTTCCAAACGCAATATCTGACGGAAGAACACGTATATCGAAAAACTAAAGACATATTTGTTATTGAAAAAATTCAGGCTTCAACCCACGTGACTTCAGGCTTCAACCCACGTGACTCCAGGCTTCAACCCACGTGACTTTTAAAACGATCGGTCACCACTTTTGAAGTTGGCAGCTACTTGTTCCAAACGCAATATCTGACGGAAGAACACGAATATCGAAAAACTAAAGACATATTTGTTATTGAAAAAATTCAGGCTTCAACCCACGTGACTTCAGGCTTCAACCCACGTGACTTTTAAAACGATCGGTCACCACTTTTGAAGTTGGCAGCTACTTGTTCCAAACGCAATATCTGACGGAAGAACACGAATATCGAGAAACTAAAGACATATTTGTTATTGAAAAAATTCAGGCTTCAACCCACGTGACTCCAGGCTTCAACCCACGTGACTTTGAAAACGATCGGTCACCACTTTTGAAGTTGGCAGCTATTTGTTCCAAACGCAATATCTGACGGAAGAACACGAATATCGAAAAACTAAAGACATATTTGTTATTGAAAAAATTCAGGCTTCAACCCACGTGACTTCAGGCTTCAACCCACGTGTCTTCAGGCTTCAACCCACGTGACTCCAGGCTTCAACCCACGTGAATTTTAAAACGATCGGTCACCACTTTTGAAGTTGGCAGCTACTTGTTCCAAACGCAATATCTGACGGAAGAACACGAATATCGAAAAACTGAAGACATATTTGTTATTGAAAGAATTCAGGCTTCAACCCACGTGACTTCAGGCTTCAATCCACGTGACTTCAGGCTTCAACCCACGTGACTCCAGGCTTCAACCCACGTGACTTTTAAAACGATCGGTCACCACTTTTGAAGTTGGCAGCTACTTGTTCCAAACGCAATATCTGACGGAAGAACACGAATATCGAAAAACTCAAGACATATTTGTTATTGAAAAAATTCAGGCTTCAACCCACGTGACTTCAGGCTTCAACCCACGTGACTTCAGGCTTCAACCCACGTGACTCCAGGCTTCAACCCACGTGACTTTTGAAACGATCGGTCACCACATTTTTAAAGTTGGCAGCTACTTGTTCCAAATGCATTATCTGACGGAAGAACACGAATATCGAAAAACTCAAGACATGTTTGTTATTGAAAAAATTCAGGCTTCAACCCACGTGACTTCAGGCTTCAACCCACGTGACTTCAGGCTTCAACCCACGTGACTCCAGGCTTCAACCCACGTGACTTTTAAAACGATCGGTCACCACTTTTGAAGTTGGCAGCTACTTGTTCCAAACGCAATATCTGACGGAAGAACACGAATATCGAAAAACTAAAGACATATTTGTTATTGAAAAAACTCAGGCTTCAACCCACGTGACTTTAGGCTTCAACCCACGTGACTTCAGGCTTCAACCCACGTGACTCCAGGCTTCAACCCACGTGACTTTTAAAACGATCGGTCACCACTTATGGAGTTGGCAGCTATTTGTTCCAAACGCAATATCTGACGGAAGAACACGAATATCGAAAAACTAAAGACATATTTGTTATTGAAAAAATTCAGGCTTCAACCCACGTGACTTCAGGCTTCAACCCACGTGTCTTCAGGCTTCAACCCACGTGACTCCAGGCTTCAACCCACGTGAATTTTAAAACGATCGGTCACCACTTTTGAAGTTGGCAGCTACTTGTTCCAAACGCAATATCTGACGGAAGAACAAGAATATCGGAAGACTCAAGATACATTTGTTATTGAAAAAATTCAGGCTTCAACCCACGTGACTTCAGGCTCCAACCCACGTGACTCCAGGCTTCAACCCACGTGACTTTAGGCTTCAACCCACGTGACTTCAGGCTTCAACCCACGTGACTCCAGGCTTCAACCCACGTGACTTTAGGCTTCAACCCACGTGACTTCAGGCTTCAACCCACGTGACTCCAGGCTTCAACCCACGTGACTTTTAAAACGATCGGTCACCACTTTTGAAGTTGGCAGCTACTTGTTCCAAACGCAATATCTGACGGGAGAACACGAATATCGAAAAACCCAAGACATATTTGTTATTGAAAAAATTCAGGCTTCAATCCACGTGACTTCAGGCTTCAACCCACGTGACTTCAGGCTTCGACCCACGTGACTTCAGGCTTCAACCCACGTGACTCCAGGCTTCAACCCACGTGAATTTTAAAACGATCGGTCACCACTTTTGAAGTTGGCAGCTACTTGTTCCAAACGCAATATCTGACGGAAGAACAAGAATATCGGAAGACTCAAGATATATTTGTTATTGAAAAAATTCAGGCTTCAACCCACGTGACTTCAGGCTTCAACCCACGTGACTCCAGGCTTCAACCCACGTGACTTCAGGCTTCAACCCACGTGACTCCAGGCTTCAACCCACGTGACTTTAGGCTTCAACCCACGTGACTTCAGGCTTCAACCCACGTGACTTTTAAAACGATCGGTCACCACTTTTGAAGTTGGCAGCTACTTGTTCCAAACGCAATATCTGACGGAAGAACACGAATATCGAAAAACTAAAGACATATTTGTTATTGAAAAAATTCAGGCTTCAACCCACGTGACTTTAGGCTTCAACTCACGTGACTTCAGGCTTCAACCCACGTGACTTTTAAAACGATCGGTCACCACTTTTGAAGTTGGCAGCTACTTGTTCCAAACGCAATATCTGACGGAAGAACACGAATATCGAAAAACTAAAGATATATTTGTTATTGAAAAAATTCAGGCTTCAACCCACGTGACTTTAGGCTTCAACCCACGTGACTTCAGGCTTCAACCCACGTGCCTCCAGGCTTCAACCCACGTGACTTCAGGCTTCAACCCACGTGACTCCAGGCTTCAACCCACGTGACTTCAAAACGATCGGTCACCACTTTTGAAGTTGGCAGCTACTTGTTCCAAACGCAATATCTGACGGAAGAACACGAATATCGAAAAACTAAAGACATATTTGTTATTGAAAAAATTCAGGCTTCAACCCACGTGACTTCAGGCTTCAACCCACGTGACTTCAGGCTTCAACCCACGTGACTCCAGGCTTCAACCCACGTGACTTTTAAAACGATCGGTCACCACTTTTGAAGTTGGCAGCTACTTGTTCCAAACGCAATATCTGACGGAAGAACACGAATATCGAAAAACTAAAGACATATTTGTTATTAGAAAAATTCAGGCTCCAACCCACGTGACTTTAGGCTTCAACCCACGTGACTCCAGGCTTCAACCCTTGTGACTTTAGGCTTCAACCCACGTGACTCCAGGCTTCAACCCACGTGACTTTTAAAACGATCGGTCACCACTTTTGAAGTTGGCAGCTACTTGTTCCAAACGCAATATCTGACGGAAGAACACAAATATCAAAAAACTAAAGACATATTTGTTATTGAAAAAATTCAGGCTCCAACCCACGTGCCTTCAGGCTTCAACCCACGTGACTCCAGGCTTCAACCCACGTGACTTTAGGCTTCAACCCACGTGACTTCAGGCTTCAACCCACGTGACTCCAGGCTTCAACCCACGTGACTTTTAAAACGATCGGTCACCACTTTTGAAGTTGGCAGCTACTTGTTCCAAACGCAATATCTGACGGAAGAACACGAATATCGAAAAACTAAAGACATATTTGTTATTGAAAAAATTCAGGCTCCAACCCACGTGCCTTCAGGCTTCAACCCACGTGACTCCAGGCTTCAACCCACGTGACTTTAGGCTTCAACCCACGTGACTTCAGGCTTCAACCCACGTGACTCCAGGCTTCAACCCACGTGACTTTAAAAAACGATCGGTCACCACTTTTGAAGTTGGCAGCTACTTGTTCCAAACGCAATATCTGACGGAAGAACACGAATATCGAAAAACTAAAGACATATTTGTTATTGAAAAAATTCAGGCTCCAACCCACGTGCCTTGAGGCTTCAACCCACGTGACTCCAGGCTTCAACCCACGTGACTTTAGGCTTCAACCCACGTGACTTCAGGCTTCAACCCACGTGACTCCAGGCTTCAACCCACGTGACTTTTAAAACGATCGGTCACCACTTTTGAAGTTGGCAGCTACTTGTTCCAAACGCAATATCTGACGGGAGAACACGAATATCGAAAAACTCAAGACATATTTGTTATTGAAAAAATTCAGGCTTCAATCCACGTGACTTCAGGCTTCAACCCACGTGACTTCAGGCTTCGAACCACGTGACTTCAGGCTTCAACCCACGTGCTCCAGGCTTCAACCCACGTGACTTCAGGCTTCAACCCACGTGACTCCAGGCTTCAACCCACGTGACTTTAGGCTTCAACCCACGTGACTTCAGGCTTCAACACACGTGACTTCAGGCTTCAACCCACGTGCTCCAGGCTTCAACCCACGTGACTTCAGGCTTCAACCCAAGTGACTCCAGGCTTCAACCCACGTGACTTTAGGCTTCAACCCACGTGACTTCAGGCTTCAACCCACGTGACTTTTAAAACGATCGGTCACCACTTTTGAAGTTGGCAGCTACTTGTTCCAAACGCAATATCTGACGGAAGAACACGAATATCGAAAAACTAAAGACATATTTGTTATTGAAAAAATTCAGGCTTCAACCCACGTGACTTTAGGCTTCAACCCACGTGACTTTAGGCTTCAACCCACGTGACTTCAGGCTTCAACCCACGTGACTTTTCAAACGATCGGTCACCACTTTTGAAGTTGGCAGCTACTTGTTCCAAACGCAATATCTGACGGGAGAACACGAATATCAAAAAACTAAAGATATATTTGTTATTGAAAAAATTCAGGCTTCAACCCACGTGACTTTAGGCTTCAACCCACGTGACATCAGGCTTCAACCCACGTGACTCCAGGCTTCAACCCACGTGACTTCAGGCTTCAACCCACGTGACTCCAGGCTTCAACCCACGTGACTTTTAAAACGATCGGTCACCACTTTTGAAGTTGGCAGCTACTTGTTCCAAACGCAATATCTGACGGAAGAACACGAATATCGAAAAACAAGAGACATATTTGTTATTGAAAAAATTCAGGCTTCAACCCACGTGACTTCAGGCTTCAACCCACGTGACTTCAGGCTTCAACCCACGTGACTCCAGGCTTCAACCCACGTGACTTTTAAAACGATCGGTCACCACTCTTGAAGTTGGCAGCTACTTGTTCCAAACGCAATATCTGACGGAAGAACACGAATATCGAAAAACTAAAGACATATTTGTTATTGAAAAAATTCAGGCTTCAACCCACGTGACTTTAGGCTTCAACCCACGTGACTTCAGGCTTCAACCCACGTGACTCCAGGCTTCAACCCACGTGACTTTCAAAACGATCGGTCACCACTTTGAAAGTTGGCAGCTACTTGTTCCAAACGCAATATCTGACGGAAGAACACGAATATCGAAAAACTAAAGACATATTTGTTATTGAAAAAATTCAGGCTTCAACCCACGTGACTTCAGGCTTCAACCCACGTGACTTCAGGCTTCAACCCACGTGCTCCAGGCTTCAACCCACGTGACTCCAGGCTTCGACCCACGTGACTTTTAAAACGATCGGTCACCACTTTTGAAGTTGGCAGCTACTTGTTCCAAACGCAATATCTGACGGAAGAACACGAATATCAAAAAACTAAAGACATATTTGTTATTGAAAAAATTCAGGCTCCAACCCACGTGACTTTAGGCTTCAACCCACGTGACTTCAGGCTTCAACCCACGTGACTCCAGGCTTCAACCCACGTGACTTTTAAAACGATCGGTCACCACTTTTGAAGTTGGCAGCTACTTGTTCCAAACGCAATATCTGACGGAAGAACACGAATATCGAGAAACAAGAGACATATTTGTTATTGAAAAAATTCAGGCTTCAACCCACGTGACTTCAGGCTTCAACCCACGTGACTCCAGGCTTCAACCCACGTGCCTCCAGGCTTCAACCCACGTGAATTTTAAAACGATCGGTCGCCACTTTTGAAGTTGGCAGCTACTTGTTCCAAACGCAATATCTGACGGAAGAACACGAATATCGAAAAACTAAAGACATATTTGTTATTGAAAAGATTCAGGCTTCAACCCACGTGACTTCAGGCTTCAACCCACGTGACTTTTAAAACGATCGGTCACCACTTTTGAAGTTGGCAGCTACTTGTTCCAAACGCAATATCTGACGGAAGAACACGAATATCGAAAAACTAAAGACATATTTGTTATTGAAAAAATTCAGGCTTCAACCCACGTGACTCCAGGCTTCAACCCACGTGACTTTGAAAACGATCGGTCACCACTTTTGGAGTTGGCAGCTACTTGTTCCAAACGCAATATCTGACGGAAGAACACGAATATCAAAAAACTAAAGACATATTTGTTATTGAAAAAATTCAGGCTTCAACCCACGTGACTTCAGGCTTCAACCCACGTGCTCCAGGCTTCAACCCACGTGACTCCAGGCTTCGACCCACGTGACTTTTAAAACGATCGGTCACCACTTTTGAAGTTGGCAGCTACTTGTTCCAAACGCAATATCTGACGGAAGAACACGAATATCAAAAAACTAAAGACATATTTGTTATTGAAAAAATTCAGGCTCCAACCCACGTGACTTTAGGCTTCAACCCACGTGACTTCAGGCTTCAACCCACGTGACTCCAGGCTTCAACCCACGTGACTTTTAAAACGATCGGTCACCACTTTTGAAGTTGGCAGCTACTTGTTCCAAACGCAATATCTGACGGAAGAACACGAATATCGAGAAACAAGAGACATATTTGTTATTGAAAAAATTCAGGCTTCAACCCACGTGACTTCAGGCTTCAACCCACGTGACTCCAGGCTTCAACCCACGTGCCTCCAGGCTTCAACCCACGTGAATTTTAAAACGATCGGTCGCCACTTTTGAAGTTGGCAGCTACTTGTTCCAAACGCAATATCTGACGGAAGAACACGAATATCGAAAAACTAAAGACATATTTGTTATTGAAAAGATTCAGGCTTCAACCCACGTGACTTCAGGCTTCAACCCACGTGACTTCAGGCTTCAACCCACGTGACTTTTAAAACGATCGGTCACCACTTTTGAAGTTGGCAGCTACTTGTTCCAAACGCAATATCTGACGGAAGAACACGAATATCGAAAAACTAAAGACATATTTGTTATTGAAAAAATTCAGGCTTCAACCCACGTGACTCCAGGCTTCAACCCACGTGACTTTGAAAACGATCGGTCACCACTTTTGGAGTTGGCAGCTATTTGTTCCAAACGCAATATCTGACGGAAGAACACGAATATCGAAAAACTCAAGACATATTTGTTTTTGAAAAAATTCAGGCTTCAACCCACGTGACTTCTGGCTTCAACCCACGCGACTTCAGGCTTCAACCCACGTGACTTTCAAAACGATCGGTCACCACTTTTAAAGTTGGCAGCTATTTGTTCCAAACGCAATATCTGACGGAAGAACACGAATATCGAAAAACTCAAGACATATTTGTTTTTGAAAAAATTCAGGCTTCAACCCACGTGACTTCAGGCTTCAACCCACGTGACTTCAGGCTTTAACCCACGTGACTTTTAAAACGATCGGTCACCACTTTTGAAGTTGGCAGCTACTTGTTCCAAACGCAATATCTGACGGAAGAACACGAATATCGAAAAACTAAAGACATATTTGTTATTGAAAAAATTCAGGCTTCAACCCACGTGACTTTAGGCTTCAACCCACGTGACTTTAGGCTTCAACCCACGTGACTTCAGGCTTCAACCCACGTGACTTTTCAAACGATCGGTCACCACTTTTGAAGTTGGCAGCTACTTGTTCCAAACGCAATATCTGACGGGAGAACACGAATATCGAAAAACTAAAGATATATTTGTTATTGAAAAAATTCAGGCTTCAACCCACGTGACTTTAGGCTTCAACCCACGTGACATCAGGCTTCAACCCACGTGACTCCAGGCTTCAACCCACGTGACTTCAGGCTTCAACCCACGTGACTCCAGGCTTCAACCCACGTGACTTTTAAAACGATCGGTCACCACTTTTGAAGTTGGCAGCTACTTGTTCCAAACGCAATATCTGACGGAAGAACACGAATATCGAAAAACAAGAGACATATTTGTTATTGAAAAAATTCAGGCTTCAACCCACGTGACTTCAGGCTTCAACCCACGTGACTTCAGGCTTCAACCCACGTGACTCCAGGCTTCAACCCACGTGACTTTTAAAACGATCGGTCACCACTCTTGAAGTTGGCAGCTACTTGTTCCAAACGCAATATCTGACGGAAGAACACGAATATCGAAAAACTAAAGACATATTTGTTATTGAAAAAATTCAGGCTTTAACCCACGTGACTTTAGGCTTCAACCCACGTGACTTCAGGCTTCAACCCACGTGACTCCAGGCTTCAACCCACGTGACTTTCAAAACGATCGGTCACCACTTTTGAAGTTGGCAGCTACTTGTTCCAAACGCAATATCTGACGGAAGAACACGAATATCGAAAAACTAAAGACATATTTGTTATTGAAAAAATTCAGGCTTCAACCCACGTGACTTCAGGCTTCAACCCACGTGACTTCAGGCTTCAACCCACGTGACTCCAGGCTTCAACCCACGTGACTTTTAAAACGATCGGTCACCACTTTTGAAGTTGGCAGCTACTTGTTCCAAACGCAATATCTGACGGAAGAACACGAATATCAAAAAACTAAAGACATATTTGTTATTGAAAAAATTCAGGCTCCAACCCACGTGACTTTAGGCTTCAACCCACGTGACTTCAGGCTTCAACCCACGTGACTCCAGGCTTCAACCCACGTGACTTTTAAAACGATCGGTCACCACTTTTGAAGTTGGCAGCTACTTGTTCCAAACGCAATATCTGACGGAAGAACACGAATATCGAGAAACAAGAGACATATTTGTTATTGAAAAAATTCAGGCTTCAACCCACGTGACTTCAGGCTTCAACCCACGTGACTCCAGGCTTCAACCCACGTGCCTCCAGGCTTCAACCCACGTGAATTTTAAAACGATCGGTCGCCACTTTTGAAGTTGGCAGCTACTTGTTCCAAACGCAATATCTGACGGAAGAACACGAATATCGAAAAACTAAAGACATATTTGTTATTGAAAAGATTCAGGCTTCAACCCACGTGACTTCAGGCTTCAACCCACGTGACTTCAGGCTTCAACCCACGTGACTTTTAAAACGATCGGTCACCACTTTTGAAGTTGGCAGCTACTTGTTCCAAACGCAATATCTGACGGAAGAACACGAATATCGAAAAACTAAAGACATATTTGTTATTGAAAAAATTCAGGCTTCAACCCACGTGACTCCAGGCTTCAACCCACGTGACTTTGAAAACGATCGGTCACCACTTTTGGAGTTGGCAGCTATTTGTTCCAAACGCAATATCTGACGGAAGAACACGAATATCGAAAAACTCAAGACATATTTGTTTTTGAAAAAATTCAGGCTTCAACCCACGTGACTTCAGGCTTCAACCCACGTGACTTCAGGCTTCAACCCACGTGACTTTTAAAACGATCGGTCACCACTTTTAAAGTTGGCAGCTATTTGTTCCAAACGCAATATCTGACGGAAGAACACGAATATCGAAAAACTCAAGACATATTTGTTTTTGAAAAAATTCAGGCTTCAACCCACGTGACTTCAGGCTTCAACCCACGTGACTTCAGGCTTTAACCCACGTGACTTTTAAAACGATCGGTTACCACTTTTAAAGTTGGCAGCTACTTGTTCCGAACGCAATATCTGACGGAAGAACACGAATATCGAAAAACTAAAGACATATTTGTTATTGAAAAAATTCAGGCTTCAACCCACGTGACTTCAGGCTTCAATCCACGTGACTTCAGGCTTCAACCCACGTGACTCCAGGCTCCAACCCACGTGACTTTCAAAACGATCGGTCACCACTTTTGAAGTTGGCAGCTACTTGTTCCAAACGCAATATCTGACGGAAGAACACGAATATCGAAAAACTGAAGACATATTTGTTATTGAAAAAATCCAGGCTTCAACCCACGTGACTTTTCAAACAATCGGCCACTACTTTTGAAGTTGGCAGCTACTTGTTCCAAACGCAATATCTGACGGAAGAACACGAATATCGAAAAAGTAAAGATATATTTGTTATTGAAAAGATTCAGGCTTCAACCCACGTGACTTCAGGCTTCAACCCACGTGACTTCAGGCTCCAACCCACGTGACTTTTAAAACGATCGGTCACCACTTTTGAAGTTGGCAGCTACTTGTTCCAAACGCAATATCTGACGGAAGCACACGAATATCGAAAAACTAAAGACATATTTGTTATTGGAAAAATTCAGGCTTCAACCCACGTGACTCCAGGCTTCAACCCACGTGACTTTGGAAACGATCGGTCACCACTTTTGGAGTTGGCAGCTATTTGTTCCAAACGCAATATCTGACGGAAGAACACGAATATCGAGAAACTAAAGACATATTTGTTATTGAAAAAATTCAGGCTTCAACCCACGTGACTTCAGGCTTCAACCCACGTGTCTTCAGGCTTCAACCCACGTGACTCCAGGCTTCAACCCACGTGAATTTCAAAACGATCGGTCACCACTTTTGAAGTTGGCAGCTACTTGTTCCAAACGCAATATCTGACGGAAGAACAAGAATATCGGAAGACTCAAGATATATTTGTTATTGAAAAAATTCAGGCTTCAACCCACGTGACTTCAGGCTTCAACCCACGTGACTTCAGGCTTCAACCCACGTGACTCCAGGCTTCAACCCACGTGACTTTAGGCTCCAACCCACGTGACTTCAGGCTTCAACCCACGTGACTCCAGGCTTCAACCCACGTGACTTTAGGCTTCAACCCACGTGACTTCAGGCTTCAACCCACGTGACTCCAGGCTTCAACCCACGTGACTTTTAAAACGATCGGTCACCACTTTTGAAGTTGGCAGCTACTTGTTCCAAACGCAATATCTGACGGAAGAACACGAATATCGAAAAACTCAAGACATATTTGTTATTGAAAAAATTCAGGCTTCAACCCACGTGACTTCAGGCTTCAACCCACGTGACTTCAGGCTTCAACCCACGTGACTCCAGGCTTCAACCCACGTGACTTTTAAAACGATCGGTCACCACTTTTGAAGTTGGCAGCTACTTGTTCCAAACGCAATATCTGACGGAAGAACACGAATATCGAAAAACTAAAGACATATTTGTTATTGAAAAAATTCAGGCTTCAACCCACGTGACTTCAGGCTTCAACCCACGTGTCTTCAGGCTTCAACCCACGTGACTCCAGGCTTCAACCCACGTGAATTTCAAAACGATCGGTCACCACTTTTGAAGTTGGCAGCTACTTGTTCCAAACGCAATATCTGACGGAAGAACAAGAATATCGGAAGACTCAAGATATATTTGTTTTTGAAAAAATTCAGGCTTCAACCCACGTGTCTTCAGGCTTCAACCCACGTGACTTCAGGCTTCAACCCACGTGACTCCAGGCTTCAACCCACGTGATTTTTAAAACGATCGGTCACCACTTTTGAAGTTGGCAGCTACTAGTTCCAAACGCAATATCTGACGGAAGAACACGAATATCGAAAAACTAAAGACATATTTGTTATTGAAAAAATTCAGGCTTCAACCCACGTGACTTTAGGCTTCAACCCACGTGACTTCAGGCTTCAACCCACGTGACTCCAGGCTTCAACCCACGTGACTTCAGGCTTCAACCCACGTGACTCCAGGCTTCAACCCACGTGACTTTTAAAACGATCGGTCACCACTTTTGAAGTTGGCAGCTACTTGTTCCAAACGCAATATCTGACGGAAGAACACGAATATCGAAAAACAAGAGACATATTTGTTATTGAAAAAATTCAGGCTTCAACCCACGTGACTTCAGGCTTCAACCCACGTGACTTCAGGCTTCAACCCACGTGACTCCAGGCTTCAACCCACGTGACTTTTAAAACGATCGGTCACCACTCTTGAAGTTGGCAGCTACTTGTTCCAAACGCAATATCTGACGGAAGAACACGAATATCGAAAAACTAAAGACATATTTGTTATTGAAAAAATTCAGGCTTCAACCCACGTGACTTTAGGCTTCAACCCACGTGACTTCAGGCTTCAACCCATGTGACTCCAGGCTTCAACCCACGTGACTTTCAAAACGATCGGTCACCACTTTTGAAGTTGGCAGCTACTTGTTCCAAACGCAATATCTGACGGAAGAACACGAATATCGAAAAACTAAAGACATATTTGTTATTGAAAAAATTCAGGCTTCAACCCACGTGACTTCAGGCTTCAACCCACGTGACTTCAGGCTTCAACCCACGTGACTCCAGGCTTCAACCCACGTGACTTTTAAAACGATCGGTCACCACTTTTGAAGTTGGCAGCTACTTGTTCCAAACGCAATATCTGACGGAAGAACACGAATATCAAAAAACTAAAGACATATTTGTTATTGAAAAAATTCAGGCTCCAACCCACGTGACTTTAGGCTTCAACCCACGTGACTTCAGGCTTCAACCCACGTGACTCCAGGCTTCAACCCACGTGACTTTTAAAACGATCGGTCACCACTTTTGAAGTTGGCAGCTACTTGTTCCAAACGCAATATCTGACGGAAGAACACGAATATCGAAAAACAAGAGACATATTTGTTATTGAAAAAATTCAGGCTTCAACCCACGTGACTTCAGGCTTCAACCCACGTGACTCCAGGCTTCAACCCACGTGCCTCCAGGCTTCAACCCACGTGAATTTTAAAACGATCGGTCGCCACTTTTGAAGTTGGCAGCTACTTGTTCCAAACGCAATATCTGACGGAAGAACACGAATATCGAAAAACTAAAGACATATTTGTTATTGAAAAGATTCAGGCTTCAACCCACGTGACTTCAGGCTTCAACCCACGTGACTTCAGGCTTCAACCCACGTGACTTTTAAAACGATCGGTCACCACTTTTGAAGTTGGCAGCTACTTGTTCCAAACGCAATATCTGACGGAAGAACACGAATATCGAAAAACTAAAGACATATTTGTTATTAAAAAAATTCAGGCTTCAACCCACGTGACTCCAGGCTTCAACCCACGTGACTTTGAAAACGATCGGTCACCACTTTTGGAGTTGGCAGCTATTTGTTCCAAACGCAATATCTGACGGAAGAACACGAATATCGAAAAACTCAAGACATATTTGTTTTTGAAAAAATTCAGGCTTCAACCCACGTGACTTCAGGCTTCAACCCACGTGACTTCAGGCTTCAACCCACGTGACTTTTAAAACGATCGGTCACCACTTTTAAAGTTGGCAGCTATTTGTTCCAAACGCAATATCTGACGGAAGAACACGAATATCGAAAAACTCAAGACATATTTGTTTTTGAAAAAATTCAGGCTTCAACCCACGTGACTTCAGGCTCCAACCCACGTGACTTCAGGCTTTAACCCACGTGACTTTTAAAACGATCGGTCACCACTTTTAAAGTTGGCAGCTACTTGTTCCGAACGCAATATCTGACGGAAGAACACGAATATCGAAAAACTAAAGACATATTTGTTATTGAAAAAATTCAGGCTTCAACCCACGTGACTTCAGGCTCCATTCCACGTGACTTCAGGCTTCAACCCACGTGACTCCAGGCTCCAACCCACGTGACTTTCAAAACGATCGGTCACCACTTTTGAAGTTGGCAGCTACTTGTTCCAAACGCAATATCTGACGGAAGAACACGAATATCGAAAAACTGAAGACATATTTGTTATTGAAAAAATCCAGGCTTCAACCCACGTGACTTTTCAAACGATCGGCCACTACTTTTGAAGTTGGCAGCTACTTGTTCCAAACGCAATATCTGACGGAAGAACACGAATATCGAAAAAGTAAAGATATATTTGTTATTGAAAAGATTCAGGCTTCAACCCACGTGACTTCAGGCTTCAACCCACGTGACTTCAGGCTCCAACCCACGTGACTTTTAAAACGATCGGTCACCACTTTTGAAGTTGGCAGCTACTTGTTCCAAACGCAATATCTGACGGAAGAACACGAATATCGAAAAACTAAAGACATATTTGTTATTGAAAAAATTCAGGCTTCAACCCACGTGACTCCAGGCTTCAACCCACGTGACTTTGGAAACGATCGGTCACCACTTTTGGAGTTGGCAGCTATTTGTTCCAAACGCAATATCTGACGGAAGAACACGAATATCGAGAAACTAAAGACATATTTGTTATTGAAAAAATTCAGGCTTCAACCCACGTGACTTCAGGCTTCAACCCACGTGTCTTCAGGCTTCAACCCACGTGACTCCAGGCTTCAACCCACGTGAATTTCAAAACGATCGGTCACCACTTTTGAAGTTGGCAGCTACTTGTTCCAAACGCAATATCTGACGGAAGAACAAGAATATCGGAAGACTCAAGATATATTTGTTATTGAAAAAATTCAGGCTTCAACCCACGTGACTTCAGGCTTCAACCCACGTGACTTCAGGCTTCAACCCACGTGACTCCAGGCTTCAACCCACGTGACTTTAGGCTCCAACCCACGTGACTTCAGGCTTCAACCCACGTGACTCCAGGCTTCAACCCACGTGACTTTAGGCTTCAACCCACGTGACTTCAGGCTTCAACCCACGTGACTTCAGGCTTCAACCCACGTGACTCCAGGCTTCAACCCACGTGACTTTTAAAACGATCGGTCACCACTTTTGAAGTTGGCAGCTACTTGTTCCAAACGCAATATCTGACGGAAGAACACGAATATCGAAAAACTAAAGACATATTTGTTATTGAAAAAATTCAGGCTTCAACCCACGTGAGTTCAGGCTTCAACCCACGTGTCTTCAGGCTTCAACCCACGTGACTCCAGGCTTCAACCCACGTGAATTTCAAAACGATCGGTCACCACTTTTGAAGTTGGCAGCTACTTGTTCCAAACGCAATATCTGACGGAAGAACAAGAATATCGGAAGACTCAAGATATATTTGTTATTGAAAAAATTCAGGCTTCAACCCACGTGTCTTCAGGCTTCAACCCACGTGACTTCAGGCTTCAACCCACGTGACTCCAGGCTTCAACCCACGTGATTTTTAAAACGATCGGTCACCACTTTTGAAGTTGGCAGCTACTAGTTCCAAACGCAATATCTGACGGAAGAACACGAATATCGAAAAACTAAAGACATATTTGTTATTGAAAAAATTCAGGCTTCAACCCACGTGACTTTAGGCTTCAACCCACGTGACTTCAGGCTTCAACCCACGTGACTCCAGGCTTCAACCCACGTGACTTTTAAAACGATCGGTCACCACTCTTGAAGTTGGCAGCTACTTGTTCCAAACGCAATATCTGACGGAAGAACACGAATATCGAAAAACTAAAGACATATTTGTTATTGAAAAAATTCAGGCTTCAACCCACGTGACTTCAGGCTTCAACCCACGTGACTTCAGGCTTCAACCCACGTGACTTCAGGCTTCAACCCACGTGACTCCAGGCTTCAACCCACGTGATTTTTAAAACGATCGGTCACCACTTTTGAAGTTGGCAGCTACTAGTTCCAAACGCAATATCTGACGGAAGAACAAGAATATCGGAAGACTCAAGATATATTTGTTATTGAAAAAATTCAGGCTTCAACCCACGTGTCTTCAGGCTTCAACCCACGTGACTTCAGGCTTCAACCCACGTGACTCCAGGCTTCAACCCACGTGATTTTTAAAACGATCGGTCACCACTTTTGAAGTTGGCAGCTACTAGTTCCAAACGCAATATCTGACGGAAGAACACGAATATCGAAAAACTAAAGACATATTTGTTATTGAAAAAATTCAGGCTTCAACCCACGTGACTTTAGGCTTCAACCCACGTGACTTCAGGCTTCAACCCACGTGACTCCAGGCTTCAACCCACGTGACTTTTAAAACGATCGGTCACCACTCTTGAAGTTGGCAGCTACTTGTTCCAAACGCAATATCTGACGGAAGAACAAGAATATCGGAAGACTCAAGATATATTTGTTATTGAAAAAATTCAGGCTTCAACCCACGTGTCTTCAGGCTTCAACCCACGTGACTTCAGGCTTCAACCCACGTGACTCCAGGCTTCAACCCACGTGATTTTTAAAACGATCGGTCACCACTTTTGAAGTTGGCAGCTACTAGTTCCAAACGCAATATCTGACGGAAGAACACGAATATCGAAAAACTAAAGACATATTTGTTATTGAAAAAATTCAGGCTTCAACCCACGTGACTTTAGGCTTCAACCCACGTGACTTCAGGCTTCAACCCACGTGACTCCAGGCTTCAACCCACGTGACTTTTAAAACGATCGGTCACCACTCTTGAAGTTGGCAGCTACTTGTTCCAAACGCAATATCTGACGGAAGAACACGAATATCGAAAAACTAAAGACATATTTGTTATTGAAAAAATTCAGGCTTCAACCCACGTGACTTCAGGCTTCAACCCACGTGACTTCAGGCTTCAACCCACGTGACTTCAGGCTTCAACCCACGTGACTCCAGGCTTCAACCCACGTGACTTTAGGCTTCAACCCACGTGACTTCAGGCTTCAACCCACGTGACTCCAAGCTTCAACCCACGTGACTTTTAAAACGATCGGTCTTCACTTTTGAAGTTGGCAGCTACTTGTTCCAAACGCAATATCTGACGGGAGAACACGAATATCGAAAAACTCAAGACATATTTGTTATTGAAAAAATTCGGGCTTCAATCCACGTGACTTCAGGCTTCAACCCACGTGACTTCAGGCTTCGACCCACGTGACTTCAGGCTTCAACCCACGTGACTTTTAAAACGATCGGTCACCACTTTTGAAGTTGGCAGCCACTTGTTCCAAACGCAATATCTGACGGAAGAACACGAATATCGAAAAGCTAAAGACATATTTGTTATTGAAAAAATTCAGGCTTCAACCCACGTGACTCCAGGCTTCAACCCACGTGACTTTGAAAACGATCGGTCACCACTTTTGGAGTTGGCAGCTATTTGTTCCAAACGCAATATCTGACGGAAGAACACGGATATCGAAAAACTGAAGACATATTTGTTATTGAAAAAATTCAGGCTTCAACCCACGTGACTTCAGGCTTTAACCCACGTGTCTTCAGGCTTCAACCCACGTGACTCCAGGCTTCAACCCACGTGAATTTCAAAACGATCGGTCACCACTTTTGAAGTTGGCAGCTACTTGTTCCAAACGCAATATCTGACGGAAGAACACGAATATCGGAAAACTCAAGACATATTTGTTATTGAAAAAATTCAGGCTTCAACCCACGTGACTTCAGGCTTCAACCCACGTGACTTCAGGCTTCAACCCACGTGACTCCAGGCTTCAACCCACGTGACTTTTGAAACGATCGGTCACCACTTTTGAAGTTGGCAGCTACTTGTTCCAAACGCAATATCTGACGGAATAACACGAATATCGGAAAACTAAAGACATATTTGTTATTGAAAAAATTCAGGCTTCAACCCACGTGACTTCAGGCTCCAACCCACGTGACTTCAGGCTTCAACCCACGTGACTCCAGGCTTCAACCCACGTGACTTTCAAAACGATCGGTCACCACTTTTGAAGTTGGCAGTTACTTGTTCCAAACGCAATATCTGACGGAAGAACACGAATATCGAAAAACTAGAGACATATTTGTTATTGAAAAAATTCAGGCTCCAACCCACGTGACTTCAGGCTTCAACCCACGTGACTCCAGGCTTCAACCCACGTGACTTTCAAAACGATCGGTCACCACTTTTGAAGTTGGCAGCTACTTGTTCCAAACGCAATATCTGACGGAAGAACACGAATATCGAAAAACTAAAGACATATTTGTTATTGAAAAAATTCAGGCTTCAACCCACGTGACTTTAGGCTTCAACCCACGTGACTTCAGGCTTCAACCCACGTGACTCCAGGCTTCAACCCACGTGACTTTCAAAAAATCAAAAAAATTCAGATATCAACCCACGTGACTTTCAAAACAATCGGCCACTACTTTTGAAGTTGACAGCTACTTGTTCCAAACGAAATATTTGACAAATGAGGTCGATTATCGAAAAACTGAGGACATATTTATTATCAAAAAAAATCAGGCTTCAAACCACGTGACTTTCAAAATATCAAAAAAGTTCAGACTCCAACCCACGTGACTTTTAAAGCGATCGGCCACTACTTTTGAAGTTGACAGCTACTTGTTGCAAACATGCAAAAGCAATATTCGACAAATGAGCTTGAATATCGAAAAACTGAAGACAAATTTGATATAAAAAAAATCAGGCTTCAACCCACGTGACTTTTAAAACGATCGGTCACCACTTTTGAATTTGGCAGCTACTTGTTCCAAACGCAATATCTGACGGAAGAACACGAATATCGAAAAACTAAAGACATATTTGTTATTGAAAAAATTCAGGCTTCAACCCACGTGACTTCAGGCTTCAACCCACGTGACTCCAGGCTTCAACCCACGTGACTTTTAAAACGATCGGTCACCACTTTTGAAGTTGGCAGCTACTTGTTCCAAACGCAATATCTGACGGAAGAACACGAATATTGAAAAACTAAAGACATATTTGTTATTGAAAAGATTCAGGCTTCAACCCACGTGACTTCAGGCTTCAACCCACGTGACTTCAGGCTTCAACCCACGTGACTTTTAAAACGATCGGTCACCACTTTTGAAGTTGGCAGCTACTTGTTCCAAACGCAATATCTGACGGAAGAACACGAATATCGAAAAACTAAAGACATATTTGTTATTGAAAAAATTCAGGCTTCAACCCACGTGACTCCAGGCTTCAACCCACGTGACTTTGAAAACGATCGGTCACCACTTTTGGAGTTGGCAGCTATTTGTTCCAAACGCACTATCTGACGGAAGAACACGAATATCGAAAAACTAAAGACATATTTGTTATTGAAAAAATTCAGGCTTCAACCCACGTGACTTCAGGCTTCAACCCACGTGACTTCAGGCTTCAACCCACGTGACTCCAGGCTTCAACCCACGTGACTTTAGGCTTCAACCCACGTGACTCCAGGCTTCAACCCACGTGACTCCAGCCTTCAACCCACGTGACTTTAGGCTTCAACCCACGTGACTTCAGGCTTCAACCCACGTGACTCCAGGCTTCAACCCACGTGACTTTTAAAACAATCGGTCACCTCTTTTGAAGTTGGCAGCTACTTGTTCCAAACGCAATATCTGACGGAAGAACTTGAATATCGAAAAACTGAAGACATATTTGTTACTGAAAAAATTCAGGCTTCAACCCACGTGACTTCAGGTTTCAACCCACGTGCCTCCAGGCTTCAACCCACGTGACTCCAGGCTTCAACCCACGTGACTTTTAAAACGATCGGTCACCACTTTTGGAGTTGGCAGCTATTTGTTCCAAACGCAATATCTGACGGAAGAACACGAATATCGAAAAACTAAAGACATATTTGTTATTGAAAAAATTCAGGCTTCAACCCACGTGACTTCAGGCTTCAACCCACGTGACTTCAGGCTTCAACCCACGTGACTCCAGGCTTCAACCCACGTGATTTTTAAAACGATCGGTCACCACTTTTGAAGTTAGCAGCTACTAGTTCCAAACGCAATATCTGACGGAAGAACACGAATATCGGAAAACTAAAGACATATTTGTTATTGAAAAAATTCAGGCTTCAACCCACGTGACTTTAGGCTTCAACCCACGTGACTTCAGGCTTCAACCCACGTGACTTCAGGCTTCAACCCACGTGACTCCAGGCTTCAACCCACGTGACTTTTAAAACGATCGGTTACCACTTTTGGAGTTGGCAGCTATTTGTTCCAAACGCAATATCTGACGGAAGAACACGAATATCGGAAAACTAAAGACATATTTGTTATTGAAAAAATTCAGGCTTCAACCCACGTGACTTCAGGCTTCAACCCACGTGTCTTCAGGCTTCAACCCACGTGACTCCAGGCTTCAACCCACGTGAATTTTAAAACGATCGGTCACCACTTTTGAAGTTGGCAGCTACTTGTTCCAAACGCAATATCTGACGGAAGAACAAGAATATCGGAAGACTCAAGATATATTTGTTATTGAAAAAATTCAGGCTTCAACCCACGTGACTTCAGGCTTCAACCCACGTGACTCCAGGCTCCAACCCACGTGACTTCAGGCTTCAACCCACGTGACTTCAGGCTTCAACCCACGTGACTCCAGGCTTCAACCCACGTGAATTTCAAAACGATCGGTCACCACTTTTGAAGTTGGCAGCTACTTGTTCCAAACGCAATATCTGACGGAAGAACAAGAATTTCGGAAGACTCAAGATATATTTGTTATTGAAAAAATTCAGGCTTCAACCCACGTGTCTTTAGGCTTCAACCCACGTGACTTCAGGCTTCAACCCACGTGACTCCAGGCTTCAACCCACGTGATTTTTAAAACGATCGGTCACCACTTTTGAAGTTGGCAGCTACTAGTTCCAAACGCAATATCTGACGGAAGAACACGAATATCGAAAAACTAAAGACATATTTGTTATTGAAAAAATTCAGGCTTCAACCCACGTGACTTTAGGCTTCAACCCACGTGACTTCAGGCTTCAACCCACGTGACTCCAGGCTTCAACCCACGTGACTTTTAAAACGATCGGTCACCACTCTTGAAGTTGGCAGCTACTTGTTCCAAACGCAATATCTGACGGAAGAACACGAATATCGAAAAACTAAAGACATATTTGTTATTGAAAAAATTCAGGCTTCAATCCACGTGACTTCAGGCTTCAACCCACGTGACTTCAGGCTTCAACCCACGTGACTCCAGGCTTCAACCCACGTGATTTTTAAAACGATCGGTCACCACTTTTGAAGTTGGCAGCTACTTGTTCCAAACGCAATATCTGACGGAAGAACAAGAATATCGGAAGACTCAAGATATATTTGTTATTGAAAAAATTCAGGCTTCAACCCACGTGACTTCAGGCTTCAACCCACGTGACTTCAGGCTTCAACCCACGTGACTTCAGGCTTCAACCCACGTGACTCCAGGCTTCAACCCACGTGACTTTAGGCTTCAACCCACGTGACTTCAGGCTTCAACCCACGTGACTCCAAGCTTCAACCCACGTGACTTATAAAACGATCGGTCACCACTTTTGAAGTTGGCAGCTACTTGTTCCAAACGCAATATCTGACGGGAGAACACGAATATCGAAAAACTCAAGACATATTTGTTATTGAAAAAATTCAGGCTTCAATCCACGTGACTTCAGGCTTCAACCCACGTGACTTCAGGCTTCGACCCACGTGACTTCAGGCTTCAACCCACGTGACTTCAGGCTTCAACCCACGTGACTTTTAAAACGATCGGTCACCACTTGTGAAGTTGGCAGCCACTTGTTCCAAACGCAATATCTGACGGAAGAACACGAATATCGAAAAACTAAAGACATATTTGTTATTGAAAAAATTCAGGCTTCAACCCACGTGACTCCAGGCTTCAACCCACGTGACTTTGAAAACGATCAGTCACCACTTTTGGAGTTGGCAGCTATTTGTTCCAAACGCAATATCTGACGGAAGAACACGGATATCGAAAAACTGAAGACATATTTGTTATTGAAAAAATTCAGGCTTCAACCCACGTGACTTCAGGCTTCAACCCACGTGTCTTCAGGCTTCAACCCACGTGACTCCAGGCTTCAACCCACGTGAATTTCAAAACGATCGGTCACCACTTTTGAAGTTGGCAGCTACTTGTTCCAAACGCAATATCTGACGGAAGAACACGAATATCGGAAAACTCAAGACATATTTGTTATTGAAAAAATTCAGGCTTCAACCCACGTGACTTCAGGCTTCAACCCACGTGACTTCAGGCTTCAACCCACGTGCCTCCAGGCTTCAACCCACGTGACTTTTAAAACGATCGGTCACCACTTTTGAAGTTGGCAGCTACTTGTTCCAAACGCAATATCTGACGGAATAACACGAATATCGGATAACTAAAGACATATTTGTTATTGAAAAAATTCAGGCTTCAACCCACGTGACTTCAGGCCTCAACCCACGTGACTTCAGGCTTCAACCCACGTGACTCCAGGCTTCAACCCACGTGACTTTCAAAACGATCGGTCACCACTTTTGAAGTTGGCAGCTACTTGTTCCAAACGCAATATCTGACGGAAGAACACGAATATCGAAAAACTAGAGACATATTTGTTATTGAAAAAATTCAGGCTTCAACCCACGTGACTTCAGGCTTCAACCCACGTGACTCCAGGCTTCAACCCACGTGACTTTCAAAACGATCGGTCACCACTTTTGAAGTTGGCAGCTACTTGTTCCAAACGCAATATCTGACGGAAGAACACGAATATCGAAAAACTCAAGACATATTTGTTATTGAAAAAATTCAGGCTTCAACCCACGTGACTTCAGGCTTCAACCCACGTGACTTCAGGCTTCAACCCACGTGACTTCAGGCTTCAACCCACGTGACTTTCAAAATATCAAAAAAAATTCAGATATCAACCCACGTGACTTTCAAAACAATCGGCCACTACTTTTGAAGTTGACAGCTACTTGTTCCAAACGAAATATTTGACAAATGAGGTCGATTATCGAAAAACTGAGGACATATTCATTATCAAAAAAAATCAGGCTTCAAACCACGTGACTTTCAAAATATCAAAAAAGTTCAGACTCCAACCCACGTGACTTTTAAAGCGATCGGCCACTACTTTTGAAGTTGACAGCTACTTGTTGCAAACATGCAAACGCAATATTCGACAAATGAGCTTGAATATCGAAAAACTGAAGACAAATTTGATATAAAAAAAATCAGGCTTCAACCCACGTGACTTTTAAAACGATCGGTCACCACTTTTGAATTTGGCAGCTACTTGTTCCAAACGCAATATCTGACGGAAGAACACGAATATCGAAAAACTAAAGACATATTTGTTATTGAAAAAATTCAGGCTTCAACCCACGTGACTTCAGGCTTCAACCCACGTGACTCCAGGCTTCAACCCACGTGACTTTTAAAACGATCGGTCACCACTTTTGAAGTTGGCAGCTACTTGTTCCAAACGCAATATCTGACGGAAGAACACGAATATCGAAAAACTAAAGACATATTTGTTATTGAGAAGATTCAGGCTTCAACCCACGTGACTTCAGGCTTCAACCCACGTGACTTTGAAAACGATCGGTCACCACTTTTGAAGTTGGCAGCTACTTGTTCCAAACGCAATATCTGACGGGAGAACACGAATATCGAAAAACTAAAGACATATTTGTTATTGAAAAAATTCAGGCTTCAACCCACGTGACTCCAGGCTTCAACCCACGTGACTTTGAAAACGATCGGTCACCACTTTTGGAGTTGGCAGCTATTTGTTCCAAACGCACTATCTGACGGAAGAACACGAATATCGAAAAACTAAAGACATATTTGTTATTGAAAAAATTCAGGCTTCAACCCACGTGACTTCAGGCTTCAACCCACGTGACTTCAGGCTTCAACCCACGTGACTCCAGGCTTCAACCCACGTGACTTTAGGCTTCAACCCACGTGACTCCAGGCTTCAACCCACGTGACTCCAGGCTTCAACCCACGTGACTTCAGGCTTCAACCCACGTGAATTCAGGCTTCAACCCACGTGACTCCAGGCTTCAACCCACGTGACTTTCAAAACAATCGGTCACCTCTTTTGAAGTTGGCAGCTACTTATTCCAAACGCAATATCTGACGGAAGAACTTGAATATCGAAAAACTGAAGACATATTTGTTACTGAAAAAATTCAGGCTTCAACCCACGTGACTTCAGGTTTCAACCCACGTGCCTCCAGGCTTCAACCCACGTGACTCCAGGCTTCAACCCACGTGACTTTTAAAACGATCGGTCACCACTTTTGGAGTTGGCAGCTATTTGTTCCAAACGCAATATCTGACGGAAGAACACGAATATCGAAAAACTAAAGACATATTTGTGATTGAAAAAATTCAGGCTTCAACCCACGTGACTTCAGGCTTCAACCCACGTGACTTCAGGCTTCAACCCACGTGACTCCAGGCATCAACCCACGTGATTTTTAAAACGATCGGTCACCACTTTTGAAGTTGGCAGCTACTAGTTCCAAACGCAATATCTGACGGAAGAACACGAATATCGAAAAACTATAGACATATTTGTTATTGAAAAAATTCAGGCTTCAACCCACGTGACTTTAGGCTTCAACCCACGTGACTTCAGGCTTCAACCCACGTGACTCCAGGCTTCAACCCACGTGACTTTTAAAATGATCGGTTACCACTTTTGGAGTTGGCAGCTATTTGTTCCAAACGCAATATCTGACGGAAGAACACGAATATCGGAAAACTAAAGACATATTTGTTATTGAAAAAATTCAGGCTTCAACCCACGTGACTTCAGGCTTCAACCCACGTGTCTTCAGGCTTCAACCCACGTGACTCCAGGCTTCAACCCACGTGAATTTTAAAACGATCGGTCACCACTTTTGAAGTTGGCAGCTACTTGTTCCAAACGCAATATCTGACGGAAGAACAAGAATATCGGAAGACTCAAGATATATTTGTTATTGAAAAAATTCAGGCTTCAACCCACGTGACTTCAGGCTTCAACCCACGTGACTCCAGGCTCCAACCCACGTGACTTCAGGCTTCAACCCACGTGACTTCAGGCTTCAACCCACGTGACTCCAGGCTTCAACCCACGTGACTTTAGGCTTCAACCCACGTGACTTCAGGCTTCAACCCACGTGACTCCAGGCTTCAACCCACGTGACTTTTAAAACGATCGGTCACCACTTTTGAAGTTGGCAGCTACTTGTTCCAAACGCAATATCTGACGGGAGAACACGAATATCGAAAAACTCAAGACATATTTGTTATTGAAAAAATTCAGGCTTCAATCCAAGTGACTTCAGGCTTCAACCCACGTGACTTCAGGCTTCGACCCACGTGACTTCAGGCTTCGACCCACGTGACTTCAGGCTTCAACCCACGTGACTTCAGGCTTCAACCCACGTGACTTTTAAAACGATCGGTCACCACTTTTGAAGTTGGCAGCCACTTGTTCCAAACGCAATATCTGACGGAAGAACACGAATATCGAAAAACTAAAGACATATTTGTTATTGAAAAAATTCAGGCTTCAACCCACGTGACTCCAGGCTTCAACCCACGTGACTTTGAAAACGATCGGTCACCACTTTTGGAGTTGGCAGCTATTTGTTCCAAACGCAATATCTGACGGAAGAACACGGATATCGAAAAACTGAAGACATATTTGTTATTGAAAAAATTCAGGCTTCAACCCACGTGACTTCAGGCTTCAACCCACGTGTCTTCAGGCTTCAACCCACGTGACTCCAGGCTTCAACCCACGTGAATTTCAAAACGATCGGTCACCACTTTTGAAGTTGGCAGCTACTTGTTCCAAACGCAATATCTGACGGAAGAACACGAATATCGGAAAACTCAAGACATATTTGTTATTGAAAAAATTCAGGCTTCAACCCACGTGACTTCAGGCTTCAACCCACGTGACTTCAGGCTTCAACCCACGTGACTCCAGGCTTCAACCCACGTGACTTTTAAAACGATCGGTCACCACTTTTGAAGTTGGCAGCTACTTGTTCCAAACGCAATATCTGACGGAAGAACACGAATATCGAAAAACTAAAGACATATTTGTTATTGAAAAAATTCTGGCTTCAACCCACGTGACTTTAGGCTTCAACCCACGTGACTTCAGGCTTCAACCCACGTGACTCCAGGCTTCAACCCACGTGACTTTTAAAACGATCGGTCACCACTTTTGAAGTTGGCAGCTACTTGTTCCAAACGCAATATCTGACGGGAGAACACGAATATCGAAAAACTCAAGACATATTTGTTATTGAAAAAATTCAGGCTTCAATCCAAGTGACTTCAGGCTTCAACCCACGTGACTTCAGGCTTCGACCCACGTGACTTCAGGCTTCAACCCACGTGACTTCAGGCTTCAACCCACGTGACTTTTAAAACGATCGGTCACCACTTTTGAAGTTGGCAGCCACTTGTTCCAAACGCAATATCTGACGGAAGAACACGAATATCGAAAAACTAAAGACATATTTGTTATTGAAAAAATTCAGGCTTCAACCCACGTGACTTTGAAAACGATCGGTCACCACTTTTGGAGTTGGCAGCTATTTGTTCCAAACGCAATATCTGACGGAAGAACACGGATATCGAAAAACTGAAGACATATTTGTTATTGAAAAAATTCAGGCTTCAACCCACGTGACTTCAGGCTTCAACCCACGTGTCTTCAGGCTTCAACCCACGTGACTCCAGGCTTCAACCCACGTGAATTTCAAAACGATCGGTCACCACTTTTGAAGTTGGCAGCTACTTGTTCCAAACGCAACATCTGACGGAAGAACACGAATATCGGAAAACTCAAGACATATTTGTTATTGAAAAAATTCAGGCTTCAACCCACGTGACATCAGGCTTCAACCCACGTGACTCCAGGCTTCAACCCACGTGACTTCAGGCTTCAACCCACGTGACTTCAGGCTTCAACCCACGTGACTTTTAAAACGATCGGTCACCACTTTTGAAGTTGGCAGCTACTTGTTCCAAACGCAATATCTGACGGAAGAACACGAATATCGAAAAACTAAAGACATATTTGTTATTGAAAAAATTCAGGCTTCAACCCACGTGACTTTAGGCTTCAACCCACGTGACTTTAGGCTTCAACCCACGTGACTTCAGGCTTCAACCCACGTGACTTTTCAAACGATCGGTCACCACTTTTGAAGTTGGCAGCTACTTGTTCCAAACGCAATATCTGACGGGAGAACACGAATATCGAAAAACTAAAGATATATTTGTTATTGAAAAAATTCAGGCTTCAACCCACGTGACTTTAGGCTTCAACCCACGTGACATCAGGCTTCAACCCACGTGACTCCAGGCTTCAACCCACGTGACTTCAGGCTTCAACCCACGTGACTCCAGGCTTCAACCCACGTGACTTTTAAAACGATCGGTCACCACTTTTGAAGTTGGCAGCTACTTGTTCCAAACGCAATATCTGACGGAAGAACACGAATATCGAAAAACAAGAGACATATTTGTTATTGAAAAAATTCAGGCTTCAACCCACGTGACTTCAGGCTTCAACCCACGTGACTTCAGGCTTCAACCCACGTGACTCCAGGCTTCAACCCACGTGACTTTTAAAACGATCGGTCACCACTCTTGAAGTTGGCAGCTACTTGTTCCAAACGCAATATCTGACGGAAGAACACGAATATCGAAAAACTAAAGACATATTTGTTATTGAAAAAATTCAGGCTTCAACCCACGTGACTTTAGGCTTCAACCCACGTGACTTCAGGCTTCAACCCACGTGACTCCAGGCTTCAACCCACGTGACTTTCAAAACGATCGGTCACCACTTTTGAAGTTGGCAGCTACTTGTTCCAAACGCAATATCTGACGGAAGAACACGAATATCGAAAAACTAAAGACATATTTGTTATTGAAAAAATTCAGGCTTCAACCCACGTGACTTCAGGCTTCAACCCACGTGACTTCAGGCTTCAACCCACGTGACTCCAGGCTTCAACCCACGTGACTTTTAAAACGATCGGTCACCACTTTTGAAGTTGGCAGCTACTTGTTCCAAACGCAATATCTGACGGAAGAACACGAATATCAAAAAACTAAAGACATATTTGTTATTGAAAAAATTCAGGCTCCAACCCACGTGACTTCAGGCTTCAACCCACGTGACTTCAGGCTTCAACCCACGTGACTCCAGGCTTCAACCCACGTGACTTTTAAAACGATCGGTCACCACTTTTGAAGTTGGCAGCTACTTGTTCCAAACGCAATATCTGACGGAAGAACACGAATATCGAGAAACAAGAGACATATTTGTTATTGAAAAAATTCAGGCTTCAACCCACGTGACTTCAGGCTTCAACCCACGTGACTCCAGGCTTCAACCCACGTGCCTCCAGGCTTCAACCCACGTGAATTTTAAAACGATCGGTCGCCACTTTTGAAGTTGGCAGCTACTTGTTCCAAACGCAATATCTGACGGAAGAACACGAATATCGAAAAACTAAAGACATATTTGTTATTGAAAAGATTCAGGCTTCAACCCACGTGACTTCAGGCTTCAACCCACGTGATTTCAGGCTTCAACCCACGTGACTTTTAAAACGATCGGTCACCACTTTTGAAGTTGGCAGCTACTTGTTCCAAACGCAATATCTGACGGAAGAACACGAATATCGAAAAACTAAAGACATATTTGCTATTGAAAAAATTCAGGCTTCAACCCACGTGACTCCAGGCTTCAACCCACGTGACTTTGAAAACGATCGGTCACCACTTTTGGAGTTGGCAGCTATTTGTTCCAAACGCAATATCTGACGGAAGAACACGAATATCGAAAAACTCAAGACATATTTGTTTTTGAAAAAATTCAGGCTTCAACCCACGTGACTTCAGGCTTCAACCCACGTGACTTCAGGCTTCAACCCACGTGACTTTTAAAACGATCGGTCACCACTTTTAAAGTTGGCAGCTATTTGTTCCAAACGCAATATCTGACGGAAGAACACGAATATCGAAAAACTCAAGACATATTTGTTTTTGAAAAAATTCAGGCTTCAACCCACGTGACTTCAGGCTTCAACCCACGTGACTTCAGGCTTTAACCCACGTGACTTTTAAAACGATCGGTCACCACTTTTAAAGTTGGCAGCTACTTGTTCCGAACGCAATATCTGACGGAAGAACACGAATATCGAAAAACTAAAGACATATTTGTTATTGAAAAAATTCAGGCTTCAACCCACGTGACTTCAGGCTTCAATCCACGTGACTTCAGGCTTCAACCCACGTGACTCCAGGCTCCAACCCACGTGACTTTCAAAACGATCGGTCACCACTTTTGAAGTTGGCAGCTACTTGTTCCAAACGCAATATCTGACGGAAGAACACGAATATCGAAAAACTGAAGACATATTTGTTATTGAAAAAATCCAGGCTTCAACCCACGTGACTTTTCAAACGATCGGCCACTACTTTTGAAGTTGGCAGCTACTTGTTCCAAACGCAATATCTGACGGAAGAACACGAATATCGAAAAAGTGAAGATATATTTGTTATTGAAAAGATTCAGGCTTCAACCCACGTGACTTCAGGCTTCAACCCACGTGACTTCAGGCTCCAACCCACGTGACTTTTAAAACGATCGGTCACCACTTTTGAAGTTGGCAGCTACTTGTTCCAAACGCAATATCTGACGGAAGCACACGAATATCGAAAAACTAAAGACATATTTGTTATTGAAAAAATTCAGGCTTCAACCCACGTGACTCCAGGCTTCAACCCACGTGACTTTGGAAACGATCGGTCACCACTTTTGGAGTTGGCAGCTATTTGTTCCAAACGCAATATCTGACGGAAGAACACGAATATCGAGAAACTAAAGACATATTTGTTATTGAAAAAATTCAGGCTTCAACCCACGTGACTTCAGGCTTCAACCCACGTGTCTCCAGGCTTCAACCCACGTGAATCCAGGCTTCAACCCACGTGAATTTCAAAACGATCGGTCACCACTTTTGAAGTTGGCAGCTACTTGTTCCAAACGCAATATCTGACGGAAGAACAAGAATATCGGAAGACTCAAGATATATTTGTTATTGAAAAAATTCAGGCTTCAACCCACGTGACTTCAGGCTTCAACCCACGTGACTTCAGGCTTCAACCCACGTGACTCCAGGCTTCAACCCACGTGACTTTAGGCTCCAACCCACGTGACTTCAGGCTTCAACCCACGTGACTCCAGGCTTCAACCCACGTGACTTTAGGCTTCAACCCACGTGACTTCAGGCTTCAACCCACGTGACTCCAGGCTTCAACCCACGTGACTTTTAAAACGATCGGTCACCACTTTTGAAGTTGGCAGCTACTTGTTCCAAACGCAATGTCTGACGGAAGAACACGAATATCGAAAAACTCAAGACATATTTGTTATTGAAAAAATTCAGGCTTCAACCCACGTGACTTAAGGCTACAACCCACGTGACTTCAGGCTTCAACCCACGTGACTCCAGGCTTCAACCCACGTGACTTTTAAAACGATCGGTCACCACTTTTGAAGTTGGCAGCTACTTGTTCCAAACGCAATATCTGACGGAAGAACACGAATATCGAAAAACTAAAGACATATTTGTTATTGAAAAAATTCAGGCTTCAACCCACGTGACTTCAGGCTTCAACCCACGTGTCTTCAGGCTTCAACCCACGTGACTCCAGGCTTCAACCCACGTGAATTTCAAAACGATCGGTCACCACTTTTGAAGTTGGCAGCTACTTGTTCCAAACGCAATATCTGACGGAAGAACACGAATATCGAAAAACTAAAGACATATTTGTTATTGAAAAAATTCAGGCTTCAACCCACGTGACTTTAGGCTTCAACCCACGTGACTTCAGGCTTCAACCCACGTGACTTCAGGCTTCAACCCACGTGACTTTTCAAACGATCGGTCACCACTTTTGAAGTTGGCAGCTACTTGTTCCAAACGCAATATCTGACGGAAGAACACGAATATCGAAAAACTAAAGATATATTTGTTATTGAAAAAATTCAGGCTTCAACCCACGTGACTTTAGGCTTCAACCCACGTGACTTCAGGCTTCAACCCACGTGACTCCAGGCTTCAACCCACGTGACTTCAGGCTTCAACCCACGTGACTCCAGGCTTCAACCCACGTGACTTTTAAAACGATCGGTCACCACTTTTGAAGTTGGCAGCTACTTGTTCCAAACGCAATATCTGACGGAAGAACACGAACATCGAAAAACAAGAGACATATTTGTTATTGAAAAAATTCAGGCTTCAACCCACGTGACTTCAGGCTTCAACCCACGTGACTTCAGGCTTCAACCCACGTGACTCCAGGCTTCAACCCACGTGACTTTTAAAACGATCGGTCACCACTCTTGAAGTTGGCAGCTACTTGTTCCAAACGCAATATCTGACGGAAGAACACGAATATCGAAAAACTAAAGACATATTTGTTATTGAAAAAATTCAGGCTTCAACCCACGTGACTTTAGGCTTCAACCCACGTGACTTCAGGCTTCAACCCACGTGACTCCAGGCTTCAACCCACGTGACTTTCAAAACGATCGGTCACCACTTTTGAAGTTGGCAGCTACTTGTTCCAAACGCAATATCTGACGGAAGAACACGAATATCGAAAAACTAAAGACAGATTTGTTATTGAAAAAATTCAGGCTTCAACCCACGTGACTTCAGGCTTCAACCCACGTGACTTCAGGCTTCAACCCACGTGACTCCAGGCTTCAACCCACGTGACTTTTAAAACGATCGGTCACCACTTTTGAAGTTGGCAGCTACTTGTTCCAAACGCAATATCTGACGGAAGAACACGAATATCAAAAAACTAAAGACATATTTGTTATTGAAAAAATTCAGGCTCCAACCCACGTGACTTTAGGCTTCAACCCACGTGACTTCAGGCTTCAACCCACGTGACTCCAGGCTTCAACCCACGTGACTTTTAAAACGATCGGTCACCACTTTTGAAGTTGGCAGCTACTTGTTCCAAACGCAATATCTGACGGAAGAACACGAATATCGAAAAACAAGAGACATATTTGTTATTGAAAAAATT
The DNA here is from genome assembly GCA_949128115.1 of Anaspis maculata. Classification (NCBI taxonomy): domain Eukaryota; kingdom Metazoa; phylum Arthropoda; class Insecta; order Coleoptera; family Scraptiidae; genus Anaspis; species Anaspis maculata. The sequence goes on from OX421962.1 coordinate 78,121,686, forward strand.
CAGGCTTCAACCCACGTGACTTCAGGCTTCAACCCACGTGACTCCAGGCTTCAACCCACGTGCCTCCAGGCTTCAACCCACGTGAATTTTAAAACGATCGGTCGCCACTTTTGAAGTTGGCAGCTACTTGTTCCAAACGCAATATCTGACGGAAGAACACGAATATCGAAAAACTAAAGACATATTTGTTATTGAAAAGATTCAGGCTTCAACCCACGTGACTTCAGGCTTCAACCCACGTGACTTCAGGCTTCAACCCACGTGACTTTTAAAACGATCGGTCACCACTTTTGAAGTTGGCAGCTACTTGTTCCAAACGCAATATCTGACGGAAGAACACGAATATCGAAAAACTAAAGACATATTTGTTATTGAAAAAATTCAGGCTTCAACCCACGTGACTTTAGGCTTCAACCCACGTGACTTCAGGCTTCAACCCACGTGACTCCAGGCTTCAACCCACGTGACTTTCAAAACGATCGGTCACCACTTTTGAAGTTGGCAGCTACTTGTTCCAAACGCAATATCTGACGGAAGAACACGAATATCGAAAAACTAAAGACATATTTGTTATTGAAAAAATTCAGGCTTCAACCCACGTGACTTCAGGCTTCAACCCACGTGACTTCAGGCTTCAACCCACGTGACTCCAGGCTTCAACCCACGTGACTTTTAAAACGATCGGTCACCACTTTTGAAGTTGGCAGCTACTTGTTCCAAACGCAATATCTGACGGAAGAACACGAATATCAAAAAACTAAAGACATATTTGTTATTGAAAAAATTCAGGCTTCAACCCACGTGACTTCAGGCTTCAACCCACGTGACTTCAGGCTTCAACCCACGTGACTCCAGGCTTCAACCCACGTGACTTTTAAAACGATCGGTCACCACTTTTGAAGTTGGCAGCTACTTGTTCCAAACGCAATATCTGACGGAAGAACACGAATATCAAAAAACTAAAGACATATTTGTTATTGAAAAAATTCAGGCTCCAACCCACGTGACTTTAGGCTTCAACCCACGTGACTTCAGGCTTCAACCCACGTGACTCCAGGCTTCAACCCACGTGACTTTTAAAACGATCGGTCACCACTTTTGAAGTTGGCAGCTACTTGTTCCAAACGCAATATCTGACGGAAGAACACGAATATCGAAAAACAAGAGACATATTTGTTATTGAAAAAATTCAGGCTTCAACCCACGTGACTTCAGGCTTCAACCCACGTGACTCCAGGCTTCAACCCACGTGCCTCCAGGCTTCAACCCACGTGAATTTTAAAACGATCGGTCGCCACTTTTGAAGTTGGCAGCTACTTGTTCCAAACGCAATATCTGACGGAAGAACACGAATATCGAAAAACTAAAGACATATTTGTTATTGAAAAGATTCAGGCTTCAACCCACGTGACTTCAGGCTTCAACCCACGTGACTTCAGGCTTCAACCCACGTGACTTTTGAAACGATCGGTCACCACTTTTGAAGTTGGCAGCTACTTGTTCCAAACGCAATATCTGACGGAAGAACACGAATATCGAAAAACTAAAGACATATTTGTTATTGAAAAAATTCAGGCTTCAACCCACGTGACTCCAGGCTTCAACCCACGTGACTTTGAAAACGATCGGTCACCACTTTTGGAGTTGGCAGCTATTTGTTCCAAACGCAATATCTGACGGAAGAACACGAATATCGAAAAACTCAAGACATATTTGTTTTTGAAAAAATTCAGGCTTCAACCCACGTGACTTCAGGCTTCAACCCACGTGACTTCAGCCTTCAACCCACGTAACTTTTAAAACGATCGGTCACCACTTTTAAAGTTGGCAGCTATTTGTTCCAAACGCAATATCTGACGGAAGAACACGAATATCGAAAAACTCAAGACATATTTGTTTCTGAAAAAATTCAGGCTTCAACCCACGTGACTTCAGGCTTCAACCCACGTGACTTCAGGCTTTAACCCACGTGACTTTTAAAACGATCGGTCACCACTTTTAAAGTTGGCAGCTACTTGTTCCGAACGCAATATCTGACGGAAGAACACGAATATCGAAAAACTAAAGACATATTTGTTATTGAAAAAATTCAGGCTTCAACCCACGTGACTTCAGGCTTCCATCCACGTGACTTCAGGCTTCAACCCACGTGACTCCAGGCTCCAACCCACGTGACTTTCAAAACGATCGGTCACCACTTTTGAAGTTGGCAGCTACTTGTTCCAAACGCAATATCTGACGGAAGAACACGAATATCGAAAAACTGAAGACATATTTGTTATTGAAAAAATCCAGGCTTCAACCCACGTGACTTTTCAAACGATCGGCCACTACTTTTGAAGTTGGCAGCTACTTGTTCCAAACGCAATATCTGACGGAAGAACACGAATATCGAAAAAGTAAAGATATATTTGTTATTGAAAAGATTCAGGCTTCAACCCACGTGACTTCAGGCTTCAACCCACGTGACTTCAGGCTCCAACCCACGTGACTTTTAAAACGATCGGTCACCACTTTTGAAGTTGGCAGCTACTTGTTCCAAACGCAATATCTGACGGAAGAACACGAATATCGAAAAACTAAAGACATATTTGTTATTGAAAAAATTCAGGCTTCAACCCACGTGACTCCAGGCTTCAACCCACGTGACTTAGGAAACGATCGGTCACCACTTTTGGAGTTGGCAGCTATTTGTTCCAAACGCAATATCTGACGGAAGAACACGAATATCGAGAAACTAAAGACATATTTGTTATTGAAAAAATTCAGGCTTCAACCCACGTGACTTCAGGCTTCAACCCACGTGTCTTCAGGCTTCAACCCACGTGACTCCAGGCTTCAACCCACGTGAATTTCAAAACGATCGGTCACCACTTTTGAAGTTGGCAGCTACTTGTTCCAAACGCAATATCTGACGGAAGAACAAGAATATCGGAAGACTCATGATATATTTGTTATTGAAAAAATTCAGGCTTCAACCCACGTGACTTCAGGCTTCAACCCACGTGACTTCAGGCTTCAACCCACGTGACTCCAGGCTTCAACCCACGTGACTTTAGGCTCCAACCCACGTGACTTCAGGCTTCAACCCACGTGACTCCAGGCTTCAACCCACGTGACTTTAGGCTTCAACCCACGTGACTTCAGGCTTCAACCCACGTGACTCCAGGCTTCAACCCACGTGACTTTTAAAACGATCGGTCACCACTTTTGAAGTTGGCAGCTACTTGTTCCAAACGCAATATCTGACGGAAGAACACGAATATCGAAAAACTCAAGACATATTTGTTATTGAAAAAATTCAGGCTTCAACCCACGTGACTTCAGGCTTCAACCCACGTGTCTTCAGGCTTCAACCCACGTGACTCCAGGCTTCAACCCACGTGAATTTCAAAACGATCGGTCACCACTTTTGAAGTTGGCAGCTACTTGTTCCAAACGCAATATCTGACGGAAGAACACGAATATCGGAAAACTCAAGACATATTTGTTATTGAAAAAATTCAGGCTTCAACCCACGTGACTTCAGGCTTCAACCCACGTGACTTCAGGCTTCAACCCACGTGACTCCAGGCTTCAACCCACGTGACTTTTAAAACGATCGGTCACCACTTTTGAAGTTGGCAGCTACTTGTTCCAAACGCAATATCTGACGGAATAACACGAATATCGGAAAACTAAAGACATATTTTTTATTGAAAAAATTCAGGCTTCAACCCACGTGACTTCAGGCTCCAACCCACGTGACTTCAGGCTTCAACCCACGTGACTCCAGGCTTCAACCCACGTGACTTTCAAAACGATCGGTTACCACTTTTGAAGTTGGCAGTTACTTGTTCCAAACGCAATATCTGACGGAAGAACACGAATATCGAAAAACTAGAGACATATTTGTTATTGAAAAAATTCAGGCTTCAACCCACGTGACTTCAGGCTTCAACCCACGTGACTCCAGGCTTCAACCCACGTGACTTTCAAAACGATCGGTCACCACTTTTGAAGTTGGCAGCTACTTGTTCCAAACGCAATATCTGACGGAAGAACACGAATATCGAAAAACTAAAGACATATTTGTTATTGAAAAAATTCAGGCTTCAACCCACGTGACTTCAGGCTTCAACCCACGTGTCTTCAGGCTTCAACCCACGTGACTCCAGGCTTCAACCCACGTGAATTTCAAAACGATCGGTCACCACTTTTGAAGTTGGCAGCTACTTGTTCCAAACGCAATATCTGACGGAAGAACACGAATATCGAAAAACTAAAGACATATTTGTTATTGAAAAAATTCAGGCTTCAACCCACGTGACTTTAGGCTTCAACCCACGTGACTTCAGGCTTCAACCCACGTGACTTCAGGCTTCAACCCACGTGACTTTTCAAACGATCGGTCACCACTTTTGAAGTTGGCAGCTACTTGTTCCAAACGCAATATCTGACGGAAGAACACGAATATCGAAAAACTAAAGATATATTTGTTATTGAAAAAATTCAGGCTTCAACCCACGTGACTTTAGGCTTCAACCCACGTGACTTCAGGCTTCAACCCACGTGACTCCAGGCTTCAACCCACGTGACTTCAGGCTTCAACCCACGTGACTCCAGGCTTCAACCCACGTGACTTTTAAAACGATCGGTCACCACTTTTGAAGTTGGCAGCTACTTGTTCCAAACGCAATATCTGACGGAAGAACACGAACATCGAAAAACAAGAGACATATTTGTTATTGAAAAAATTCAGGCTTCAACCCACGTGACTTCAGGCTTCAACCCACGTGACTTCAGGCTTCAACCCACGTGACTCCAGGCTTCAACCCACGTGACTTTTAAAACGATCGGTCACCACTCTTGAAGTTGGCAGCTACTTGTTCCAAACGCAATATCTGACGGAAGAACACGAATATCGAAAAACTAAAGACATATTTGTTATTGAAAAAATTCAGGCTTCAACCCACGTGACTTTAGGCTTCAACCCACGTGACTTCAGGCTTCAACCCACGTGACTCCAGGCTTCAACCCACGTGACTTTCAAAACGATCGGTCACCACTTTTGAAGTTGGCAGCTACTTGTTCCAAACGCAATATCTGACGGAAGAACACGAATATCGAAAAACTAAAGACATATTTGTTATTGAAAAAATTCAGGCTTCAACCCACGTGACTTCAGGCTTCAACCCACGTGACTTCAGGCTTCAACCCACGTGACTCCAGGCTTCAACCCACGTGACTTTTAAAACGATCGGTCACCACTTTTGAAGTTGGCAGCTACTTGTTCCAAACGCAATATCTGACGGAAGAACACGAATATCAAAAAACTAAAGACATATTTGTTATTGAAAAAATTCAGGCTCCAACCCACGTGACTTTAGGCTTCAACCCACGTGACTTCAGGCTTCAACCCACGTGACTCCAGGCTTCAACCCACGTGACTTTTAAAACGATCGGTCACCACTTTTGAAGTTGGCAGCTACTTGTTCCAAACGCAATATCTGACGGAAGAACACGAATATCGAAAAACAAGAGACATATTTGTTATTGAAAAAATTCAGGCTTCAACCCACGTGACTTCAGGCTTCAACCCACGTGACTCCAGGCTTCAACCCACGTGCCTCCAGGCTTCAACCCACGTGAATTTTAAAACGATCGGTCGCCACTTTTGAAGTTGGCAGCTACTTGTTCCAAACGCAATATCTGACGGAAGAACACGAATATCGAAAAACTAAAGACATATTTGTTATTGAAAAGATTCAGGCTTCAACCCACGTGACTTCAGGCTTCAACCCACGTGACTTCAGGCTTCAACCCACGTGACTTTTAAAACGATCGGTCACCACTTTTGAAGTTGGCAGCTACTTGTTCCAAACGCAATATCTGACGGAAGAACACGAATATCGAAAAACTAAAGACATATTTGTTATTGAAAAAATTCAGGCTTCAACCCACGTGACTTTAGGCTTCAACCCACGTGACTTCAGGCTTCAACCCACGTGACTCCAGGCTTCAACCCACGTGACTTTCAAAACGATCGGTCACCACTTTTGAAGTTGGCAGCTACTTGTTCCAAACGCAATATCTGACGGAAGAACACGAATATCGAAAAACTAAAGACATATTTGTTATTGAAAAAATTCAGGCTTCAACCCACGTGACTTCAGGCTTCAACCCACGTGACTTCAGGCTTCAACCCACGTGACTCCAGGCTTCAACCCACGTGACTTTTAAAACGATCGGTCACCACTTTTGAAGTTGGCAGCTACTTGTTCCAAACGCAATATCTGACGGAAGAACACGAATATCAAAAAACTAAAGACATATTTGTTATTGAAAAAATTCAGGCTTCAACCCACGTGACTTCAGGCTTCAACCCACGTGACTTCAGGCTTCAACCCACGTGACTCCAGGCTTCAACCCACGTGACTTTTAAAACGATCGGTCACCACTTTTGAAGTTGGCAGCTACTTGTTCCAAACGCAATATCTGACGGAAGAACACGAATATCAAAAAACTAAAGACATATTTGTTATTGAAAAAATTCAGGCTCCAACCCACGTGACTTTAGGCTTCAACCCACGTGACTTCAGGCTTCAACCCACGTGACTCCAGGCTTCAACCCACGTGACTTTTAAAACGATCGGTCACCACTTTTGAAGTTGGCAGCTACTTGTTCCAAACGCAATATCTGACGGAAGAACACGAATATCGAAAAACAAGAGACATATTTGTTATTGAAAAAATTCAGGCTTCAACCCACGTGACTTCAGGCTTCAACCCACGTGACTCCAGGCTTCAACCCACGTGCCTCCAGGCTTCAACCCACGTGAATTTTAAAACGATCGGTCGCCACTTTTGAAGTTGGCAGCTACTTGTTCCAAACGCAATATCTGACGGAAGAACACGAATATCGAAAAACTAAAGACATATTTGTTATTGAAAAGATTCAGGCTTCAACCCACGTGACTTCAGGCTTCAACCCACGTGACTTCAGGCTTCAACCCACGTGACTTTTGAAACGATCGGTCACCACTTTTGAAGTTGGCAGCTACTTGTTCCAAACGCAATATCTGACGGAAGAACACGAATATCGAAAAACTAAAGACATATTTGTTATTGAAAAAATTCAGGCTTCAACCCACGTGACTCCAGGCTTCAACCCACGTGACTTTGAAAACGATCGGTCACCACTTTTGGAGTTGGCAGCTATTTGTTCCAAACGCAATATCTGACGGAAGAACACGAATATCGAAAAACTCAAGACATATTTGTTTTTGAAAAAATTCAGGCTTCAACCCACGTGACTTCAGGCTTCAACCCACGTGTCTTCAGGCTTCAACCCACGTGACTCCAGGCTTCAACCCACGTGAATTTCAAAACGATCGGTCACCACTTTTGAAGTTGGCAGCTACTTGTTCCAAACGCAATATCTGACGGAAGAACACGAATATCGGAAAACTCAAGACATATTTGTTATTGAAAAAATTCAGGCTTCAACCCACGTGACTTCAGGCTTCAACCCACGTGACTTCAGGCTTCAACCCACGTGACTCCAGGCTTCAACCCACGTGACTTTTAAAACGATCGGTCACCACTTTTGAAGTTGGCAGCTACTTGTTCCAAACGCAATATCTGACGGAAGAACACGAATATCGAAAAACTAAAGACATATTTGTTATTGAAAAAATTCTGGCTTCAACCCACGTGACTTTAGGCTTCAACCCACGTGACTTCAGGCTTCAACCCACGTGACTCCAGGCTTCAACCCACGTGACTTTTAAAACGATCGGTCACCACTTTTGAAGTTGGCAGCTACTTGTTCCAAACGCAATATCTGACGGGAGAACACGAATATCGAAAAACTCAAGACATATTTGTTATTGAAAAAATTCAGGCTTCAATCCAAGTGACTTCAGGCTTCAACCCACGTGACTTCAGGCTTCGACCCACGTGACTTCAGGCTTCAACCCACGTGACTTCAGGCTTCAACCCACGTGACTTTTAAAACGATCGGTCACCACTTTTGAAGTTGGCAGCCACTTGTTCCAAACGCAATATCTGACGGAAGAACACGAATATCGAAAAACTAAAGACATATTTGTTATTGAAAAAATTCAGGCTTCAACCCACGTGACTTTGAAAACGATCGGTCACCACTTTTGGAGTTGGCAGCTATTTGTTCCAAACGCAATATCTGACGGAAGAACACGGATATCGAAAAACTGAAGACATATTTGTTATTGAAAAAATTCAGGCTTCAACCCACGTGACTTCAGGCTTCAACCCACGTGTCTTCAGGCTTCAACCCACGTGACTCCAGGCTTCAACCCACGTGAATTTCAAAACGATCGGTCACCACTTTTGAAGTTGGCAGCTACTTGTTCCAAACGCAACATCTGACGGAAGAACACGAATATCGGAAAACTCAAGACATATTTGTTATTGAAAAAATTCAGGCTTCAACCCACGTGACATCAGGCTTCAACCCACGTGACTCCAGGCTTCAACCCACGTGACTTCAGGCTTCAACCCACGTGACTTCAGGCTTCAACCCACGTGACTTTTAAAACGATCGGTCACCACTTTTGAAGTTGGCAGCTACTTGTTCCAAACGCAATATCTGACGGAAGAACACGAATATCGAAAAACTAAAGACATATTTGTTATTGAAAAAATTCAGGCTTCAACCCACGTGACTTTAGGCTTCAACCCACGTGACTTTAGGCTTCAACCCACGTGACTTCAGGCTTCAACCCACGTGACTTTTCAAACGATCGGTCACCACTTTTGAAGTTGGCAGCTACTTGTTCCAAACGCAATATCTGACGGGAGAACACGAATATCGAAAAACTAAAGATATATTTGTTATTGAAAAAATTCAGGCTTCAACCCACGTGACTTTAGGCTTCAACCCACGTGACATCAGGCTTCAACCCACGTGACTCCAGGCTTCAACCCACGTGACTTCAGGCTTCAACCCACGTGACTCCAGGCTTCAACCCACGTGACTTTTAAAACGATCGGTCACCACTTTTGAAGTTGGCAGCTACTTGTTCCAAACGCAATATCTGACGGAAGAACACGAATATCGAAAAACAAGAGACATATTTGTTATTGAAAAAATTCAGGCTTCAACCCACGTGACTTCAGGCTTCAACCCACGTGACTTCAGGCTTCAACCCACGTGACTCCAGGCTTCAACCCACGTGACTTTTAAAACGATCGGTCACCACTCTTGAAGTTGGCAGCTACTTGTTCCAAACGCAATATCTGACGGAAGAACACGAATATCGAAAAACTAAAGACATATTTGTTATTGAAAAAATTCAGGCTTCAACCCACGTGACTTTAGGCTTCAACCCACGTGACTTCAGGCTTCAACCCACGTGACTCCAGGCTTACACCCACGTGACTTTCAAAACGATCGGTCACCACTTTTGAAGTTGGCAGCTACTTGTTCCAAACGCAATATCTGACGGAAGAACACGAATATCGAAAAACTAAAGACATATTTGTTATTGAAAAAATTCAGGCTTCAACCCACGTGACTTCAGGCTTCAACCCACGTGACTTCAGGCTTCAACCCACGTGACTCCAGGCTTCAACCCACGTGACTTTTAAAACGATCGGTCACCACTTTTGAAGTTGGCAGCTACTTGTTCCAAACGCAATATCTGACGGAAGAACACGAATATCAAAAAACTAAAGACATATTTGTTATTGAAAAAATTCAGGCTCCAACCCACGTGACTTCAGGCTTCAACCCACGTGACTTCAGGCTTCAACCCACGTGACTCCAGGCTTCAACCCACGTGACTTTTAAAACGATCGGTCACCACTTTTGAAGTTGGCAGCTACTTGTTCCAAACGCAATATCTGACGGAAGAACACGAATATCGAGAAACAAGAGACATATTTGTTATTGAAAAAATTCAGGCTTCAACCCACGTGACTTCAGGCTTCAACCCACGTGACTCCAGGCTTCAACCCACGTGCCTCCAGGCTTCAACCCACGTGAATTTTAAAACGATCGGTCGCCACTTTTGAAGTTGGCAGCTACTTGTTCCAAACGCAATATCTGACGGAAGAACACGAATATCGAAAAACTAAAGACATATTTGTTATTGAAAAGATTCAGGCTTCAACCCACGTGACTTCAGGCTTCAACCCACGTGATTTCAGGCTTCAACCCACGTGACTTTTAAAACGATCGGTCACCACTTTTGAAGTTGGCAGCTACTTGTTCCAAACGCAATATCTGACGGAAGAACACGAATATCGAAAAACTAAAGACATATTTGCTATTGAAAAAATTCAGGCTTCAACCCACGTGACTCCAGGCTTCAACCCACGTGACTTTGAAAACGATCGGTCACCACTTTTGGAGTTGGCAGCTATTTGTTCCAAACGCAATATCTGACGGAAGAACACGAATATCGAAAAACTCAAGACATATTTGTTTTTGAAAAAATTCAGGCTTCAACCCACGTGACTTCAGGCTTCAACCCACGTGACTTCAGGCTTCAACCCACGTGACTTTTAAAACGATCGGTCACCACTTTTAAAGTTGGCAGCTATTTGTTCCAAACGCAATATCTGACGGAAGAACACGAATATCGAAAAACTCAAGACATATTTGTTTTTGAAAAAATTCAGGCTTCAACCCACGTGACTTCAGGCTTCAACCCACGTGACTTCAGGCTTTAACCCACGTGACTTTTAAAACGATCGGTCACCACTTTTAAAGTTGGCAGCTACTTGTTCCGAACGCAATATCTGACGGAAGAACACGAATATCGAAAAACTAAAGACATATTTGTTATTGAAAAAATTCAGGCTTCAACCCACGTGACTTCAGGCTTCAATCCACGTGACTTCAGGCTTCAACCCACGTGACTCCAGGCTCCAACCCACGTGACTTTCAAAACGATCGGTCACCACTTTTGAAGTTGGCAGCTACTTGTTCCAAACGCAATATCTGACGGAAGAACACGAATATCGAAAAACTGAAGACATATTTGTTATTGAAAAAATCCAGGCTTCAACCCACGTGACTTTTCAAACGATCGGCCACTACTTTTGAAGTTGGCAGCTACTTGTTCCAAACGCAATATCTGACGGAAGAACACGAATATCGAAAAAGTGAAGATATATTTGTTATTGAAAAGATTCAGGCTTCAACCCACGTGACTTCAGGCTTCAACCCACGTGACTTCAGGCTCCAACCCACGTGACTTTTAAAACGATCGGTCACCACTTTTGAAGTTGGCAGCTACTTGTTCCAAACGCAATATCTGACGGAAGCACACGAATATCGAAAAACTAAAGACATATTTGTTATTGAAAAAATTCAGGCTTCAACCCACGTGACTCCAGGCTTCAACCCACGTGACTTTGGAAACGATCGGTCACCACTTTTGGAGTTGGCAGCTATTTGTTCCAAACGCAATATCTGACGGAAGAACACGAATATCGAGAAACTAAAGACATATTTGTTATTGAAAAAATTCAGGCTTCAACCCACGTGACTTCAGGCTTCAACCCACGTGTCTCCAGGCTTCAACCCACGTGAATCCAGGCTTCAACCCACGTGAATTTCAAAACGATCGGTCACCACTTTTGAAGTTGGCAGCTACTTGTTCCAAACGCAATATCTGACGGAAGAACAAGAATATCGGAAGACTCAAGATATATTTGTTATTGAAAAAATTCAGGCTTCAACCCACGTGACTTCAGGCTTCAACCCACGTGACTTCAGGCTTCAACCCACGTGACTCCAGGCTTCAACCCACGTGACTTTAGGCTCCAACCCACGTGACTTCAGGCTTCAACCCACGTGACTCCAGGCTTCAACCCACGTGACTTTAGGCTTCAACCCACGTGACTTCAGGCTTCAACCCACGTGACTCCAGGCTTCAACCCACGTGACTTTTAAAACGATCGGTCACCACTTTTGAAGTTGGCAGCTACTTGTTCCAAACGCAATGTCTGACGGAAGAACACGAATATCGAAAAACTCAAGACATATTTGTTATTGAAAAAATTCAGGCTTCAACCCACGTGACTTAAGGCTTCAACCCACGTGACTTCAGGCTTCAACCCACGTGACTCCAGGCTTCAACCCACGTGACTTTTAAAACGATCGGTCACCACTTTTGAAGTTGGCAGCTACTTGTTCCAAACGCAATATCTGACGGAAGAACACGAATATCGAAAAACTAAAGACATATTTGTTATTGAAAAAATTCAGGCTTCAACCCACGTGACTTCAGGCTTCAACCCACGTGTCTTCAGGCTTCAACCCACGTGACTCCAGGCTTCAACCCACGTGAATTTCAAAACGATCGGTCACCACTTTTGAAGTTGGCAGCTACTTGTTCCAAACGCAATATCTGACGGAAGAACACGAATATCGAAAAACTAAAGACATATTTGTTATTGAAAAAATTCAGGCTTCAACCCACGTGACTTTAGGCTTCAACCCACGTGACTTCAGGCTTCAACCCACGTGACTTCAGGCTTCAACCCACGTGACTTTTCAAACGATCGGTCACCACTTTTGAAGTTGGCAGCTACTTGTTCCAAACGCAATATCTGACGGAAGAACACGAATATCGAAAAACTAAAGATATATTTGTTATTGAAAAAATTCAGGCTTCAACCCACGTGACTTTAGGCTTCAACCCACGTGACTTCAGGCTTCAACCCACGTGACTCCAGGCTTCAACCCACGTGACTTCAGGCTTCAACCCACGTGACTCCAGGCTTCAACCCACGTGACTTTTAAAACGATCGGTCACCACTTTTGAAGTTGGCAGCTACTTGTTCCAAACGCAATATCTGACGGAAGAACACGAACATCGAAAAACAAGAGACATATTTGTTATTGAAAAAATTCAGGCTTCAACCCACGTGACTTCAGGCTTCAACCCACGTGACTTCAGGCTTCAACCCACGTGACTCCAGGCTTCAACCCACGTGACTTTTAAAACGATCGGTCACCACTCTTGAAGTTGGCAGCTACTTGTTCCAAACGCAATATCTGACGGAAGAACACGAATATCGAAAAACTAAAGACATATTTGTTATTGAAAAAATTCAGGCTTCAACCCACGTGACTTTAGGCTTCAACCCACGTGACTTCAGGCTTCAACCCACGTGACTCCAGGCTTCAACCCACGTGACTTTCAAAACGATCGGTCACCACTTTTGAAGTTGGCAGCTACTTGGTCCAAACGCAATATCTGACGGAAGAACACGAATATCGAAAAACTAAAGACATATTTGTTATTGAAAAAATTCAGGCTTCAACCCACGTGACTTCAGGCTTCAACCCACGTGACTTCAGGCTTCAACCCACGTGACTCCAGGCTTCAACCCACGTGACTTTTAAAACGATCGGTCACCACTTTTGAAGTTGGCAGCTACTTGTTCCAAACGCAATATCTGACGGAAGAACACGAATATCAAAAAACTAAAGACATATTTGTTATTGAAAAAATTCAGGCTCCAACCCACGTGACTTTAGGCTTCAACCCACGTGACTTCAGGCTTCAACCCACGTGACTCCAGGCTTCAACCCACGTGACTTTTAAAACGATCGGTCACCACTTTTGAAGTTGGCAGCTACTTGTTCCAAACGCAATATCTGACGGAAGAACACGAATATCGAAAAACAAGAGACATATTTGTTATTGAAAAAATTCAGGCTTCAACCCACGTGACTTCAGGCTTCAACCCACGTGACTCCAGGCTTCAACCCACGTGCCTCCAGGCTTCAACCCACGTGAATTTTAAAACGATCGGTCGCCACTTTTGAAGTTGGCAGCTACTTGTTCCAAACGCAATATCTGACGGAAGAACACGAATATCGAAAAACTAAAGACATATTTGTTATTGAAAAGATTCAGGCTTCGACCCACGTGACTTCAGGCTTCAACCCACGTGACTTCAGGCTTCAACCCACGTGACTTTTAAAACGATCGGTCACCACTTTTGAAGTTGGCAGCTACTTGTTCCAAACGCAATATCTGACGGAAGAACACGAATATCGAAAAACTAAAGACATATTTGTTATTGAAAAAATTCAGGCTTCAACCCACGTGACTTTAGGCTTCAACCCACGTGACTTCAGGCTTCAACCCACGTGACTCCAGGCTTCAACCCACGTGACTTTTAAAACGATCGGTCACCACTTTTGAAGTTGGCAGCTACTTGTTCCAAACGCAATATCTGACGGAAGAACACGAATATCGAAAAACTAAAGACATATTTGTTATTGAAAAAATTCAGGCTTCAACCCACGTGACTTCAGGCTTCAACCCACGTGACTTCAGGCTTCAACCCACGTGACTCCAGGCTTCAACCCACGTGACTTTTAAAACGATCGGTCACCACTTTTGAAGTTGGCAGCTACTTGTTCCAAACGCAATATCTGACGGAAGAACACGAATATCAAAAAACTAAAGACATATTTGTTATTGAAAAAATTCAGGCTTCAACCCACGTGACTTCAGGCTTCAACCCACGTGACTTCAGGCTTCAACCCACGTGACTCCAGGCTTCAACCCACGTGACTTTTAAAACGATCGGTCACCACTTTTGAAGTTGGCAGCTACTTGTTCCAAACGCAATATCTGACGGAAGAACACGAATATCAAAAAACTAAAGACATATTTGTTATTGAAAAAATTCAGGCTCCAACCCACGTGACTTTAGGCTTCAACCCACGTGACTTCAGGCTTCAACCCACGTGACTCCAGGCTTCAACCCACGTGACTTTTAAAACGATCGGTCACCACTTTTGAAGTTGGCAGCTACTTGTTCCAAACGCAATATCTGACGGAAGAACACGAATATCGAAAAACAAGAGACATATTTGTTATTGAAAAAATTCAGGCTTCAACCCACGTGACTTCAGGCTTCAACCCACGTGACTCCAGGCTTCAACCCACGTGCCTCCAGGCTTCAACCCACGTGAATTTTAAAACGATCGGTCGCCACTTTTGAAGTTGGCAGCTACTTGTTCCAAACGCAATATCTGACGGAAGAACACGAATATCGAAAAACTAAAGACATATTTGTTATTGAAAAGATTCAGGCTTCAACCCACGTGACTTCAGGCTTCAACCCACGTGACTTCAGGCTTCAACCCACGTGACTTTTGAAACGATCGGTCACCACTTTTGAAGTTGGCAGCTACTTGTTCCAAACGCAATATCTGACGGAAGAACACGAATATCGAAAAACTAAAGACATATTTGTTATTGAAAAAATTCAGGCTTCAACCCACGTGACTCCAGGCTTCAACCCACGTGACTTTGAAAACGATCGGTCACCACTTTTGGAGTTGGCAGCTATTTGTTCCAAACGCAATATCTGACGGAAGAACACGAATATCGAAAAACTCAAGACATATTTGTTTTTGAAAAAATTCAGGCTTCAACCCACGTGACTTCAGGCTTCAACCCACGTGACTTCAGCCTTCAACCCACGTAACTTTTAAAACGATCGGTCACCACTTTTAAAGTTGGCAGCTATTTGTTCCAAACGCAATATCTGACGGAAGAACACGAATATCGAAAAACTCAAGACATATTTGTTTCTGAAAAAATTCAGGCTTCAACCCACGTGACTTCAGGCTTCAACCCACGTGACTTCAGGCTTTAACCCACGTGACTTTTAAAACGATCGGTCACCACTTTTAAAGTTGGCAGCTACTTGTTCCGAACGCAATATCTGACGGAAGAACACGAATATCGAAAAACTAAAGACATATTTGTTATTGAAAAAATTCAGGCTTCAACCCACGTGACTTCAGGCTTCCATCCACGTGACTTCAGGCTTCAACCCACGTGACTCCAGGCTCCAACCCACGTGACTTTCAAAACGATCGGTCACCACTTTTGAAGTTGGCAGCTACTTGTTCCAAACGCAATATCTGACGGAAGAACACGAATATCGAAAAACTGAAGACATATTTGTTATTGAAAAAATCCAGGCTTCAACCCACGTGACTTTTCAAACGATCGGCCACTACTTTTGAAGTTGGCAGCTACTTGTTCCAAACGCAATATCTGACGGAAGAACACGAATATCGAAAAAGTAAAGATATATTTGTTATTGAAAAGATTCAGGCTTCAACCCACGTGACTTCAGGCTTCAACCCACGTGACTTCAGGCTCCAACCCACGTGACTTTTAAAACGATCGGTCACCACTTTTGAAGTTGGCAGCTACTTGTTCCAAACGCAATATCTGACGGAAGAACACGAATATCGAAAAACTAAAGACATATTTGTTATTGAAAAAATTCAGGCTTCAACCCACGTGACTCCAGGCTTCAACCCACGTGACTTTGGAAACGATCGGTCACCACTTTTGGAGTTGGCAGCTATTTGTTCCAAACGCAATATCTGACGGAAGAACACGAATATCGAGAAACTAAAGACATATTTGTTATTGAAAAAATTCAGGCTTCAACCCACGTGACTTCAGGCTTCAACCCACGTGTCTTCAGGCTTCAACCCACGTGACTCCAGGCTTCAACCCACGTGAATTTCAAAACGATCGGTCACCACTTTTGAAGTTGGCAGCTACTTGTTCAAAACGCAATATCTGACGGAAGAACACGAATATCGAAAAACTCAAGACATATTTGTTATTGAAAAAATTCAGGCTTCAACCCACGTGACTTCAGGCTTCAACCCACGTGACTTCAGGCTTCAACCCACGTGACTCCAGGCTTCAACCCACGTGACTTTAGGCTCCAACCCACGTGACTTCAGGCTTCAACCCACGTGACTCCAGGCTTCAACCCACGTGACTTTAGGCTTCAACCCACGTGACTTCAGGCTTCAACCCACGTGACTCCAGGCTTCAACCCACGTGACTTTTAAAACGATCGGTCACCACTTTTGAAGTTGGCAGCTACTTGTTCCAAACGCAATATCTGACGGAAGAACACGAATATCGAAAAACTCAAGACATATTTGTTATTGAAAAAATTCAGGCTTCAACCCACGTGACTTCAGGCTTCAACCCACGTGTCTTCAGGCTTCAACCCACGTGACTCCAGGCTTCAACCCACGTGAATTTCAAAACGATCGGTCACCACTTTTGAAGTTGGCAGCTACTTGTTCCAAACGCAATATCTGACGGAAGAACACGAATATCGGAAAACTCAAGACATATTTGTTATTGAAAAAATTCAGGCTTCAACCCACGTGACTTCAGGCTTCAACCCACGTGACTTCAGGCTTCAACCCACGTGACTCCAGGCTTCAACCCACGTGACTTTTAAAACGATCGGTCACCACTTTTGAAGTTGGCAGCTACTTGTTCCAAACGCAATATCTGACGGAATAACACGAATATCGGAAAACTAAAGACATATTTTTTATTGAAAAAATTCAGGCTTCAACCCACGTGACTTCAGGCTCCAACCCACGTGACTTCAGGCTTCAACCCACGTGACTCCAGGCTTCAACCCACGTGACTTTCAAAACGATCGGTTACCACTTTTGAAGTTGGCAGTTACTTGTTCCAAACGCAATATCTGACGGAAGAACACGAATATCGAAAAACTAGAGACATATTTGTTATTGAAAAAATTCAGGCTTCAACCCACGTGACTTCAGGCTTCAACCCACGTGACTCCAGGCTTCAACCCACGTGACTTTCAAAACGATCGGTCACCACTTTTGAAGTTGGCAGCTACTTGTTCCAAACGCAATATCTGACGGAAGAACACGAATATCGAAAAACTAAAGACATATTTGTTATTGAAAAAATTCAGGCTTCAACCCACGTGACTTCAGGCTTCAACCCACGTGTCTTCAGGCTTCAACCCACGTGACTCCAGGCTTCAACCCACGTGAATTTCAAAACGATCGGTCACCACTTTTGAAGTTGGCAGCTACTTGTTCCAAACGCAATATCTGACGGAAGAACACGAATATCGAAAAACTAAAGACATATTTGTTATTGAAAAAATTCAGGCTTCAACCCACGTGACTTTAGGCTTCAACTCACGTGACTTCAGGCTTCAACCCACGTGACTTCAGGCTTCAACCCACGTGACTTTTCAAACGATCGGTCACCACTTTTGAAGTTGGCAGCTACTTGTTCCAAACGCAATATCTGACGGAAGAACACGAATATCGAAAAACTAAAGATATATTTGTTATTGAAAAAATTCAGGCTTCAACCCACGTGACTTTAGGCTTCAACCCACGTGACTTCAGGCTTCAACCCACGTGACTCCAGGCTTCAACCCACGTGACTTCAGGCTTCAACCCACGTGACTCCAGGCTTCAACCCACGTGACTTTTAAAACGATCGGTCACCACTTTTGAAGTTGGCAGCTACTTGTTCCAAACGCAATATCTGACGGAAGAACACGAACATCGAAAAACAAGAGACATATTTGTTATTGAAAAAATTCAGGCTTCAACCCACGTGACTTCAGGCTTCAACCCACGTGACTTCAGGCTTCAACCCACGTGACTCCAGGCTTCAACCCACGTGACTTTTAAAACGATCGGTCACCACTCTTGAAGTTGGCAGCTACTTGTTCCAAACGCAATATCTGACGGAAGAACACGAATATCGAAAAACTAAAGACATATTTGTTATTGAAAAAATTCAGGCTTCAACCCACGTGACTTTAGGCTTCAACCCACGTGACTTCAGGCTTCAACCCACGTGACTCCAGGCTTCAACCCACGTGACTTTCAAAACGATCGGTCACCACTTTTGAAGTTGGCAGCTACTTGTTCCAAACGCAATATCTGACGGAAGAACACGAATATCGAAAAACTAAAGACATATTTGTTATTGAAAAAATTCAGGCTTCAACCCACGTGACTTCAGGCTTCAACCCACGTGACTTCAGGCTTCAACCCACGTGACTCCAGGCTTCAACCCACGTGACTTTTAAAACGATCGGTCACCACTTTTGAAGTTGGCAGCTACTTGTTCCAAACGCAATATCTGACGGAAGAACACGAATATCGAAAAACAAGAGACATATTTGTTATTGAAAAAATTCAGGCTTCAACCCACGTGACTTCAGGCTTCAACCCACGTGACTCCAGGCTTCAACCCACGTGCCTCCAGGCTTCAACCCACGTGAATTTTAAAACGATCGGTCGCCACTTTTGAAGTTGGCAGCTACTTGTTCCAAACGCAATATCTGACGGAAGAACACGAATATCGAAAAACTAAAGACATATTTGTTATTGAAAAGATTCAGGCTTCAACCCACGTGACTTCAGGCTTCAACCCACGTGACTTCAGGCTTCAACCCACGTGACTTTTAAAACGATCGGTCACCACTTTTGAAGTTGGCAGCTACTTGTTCCAAACGCAATATCTGACGGAAGAACACGAATATCGAAAAACTAAAGACATATTTGTTATTGAAAAAATTCAGGCTTCAACCCACGTGACTTTAGGCTTCAACCCACGTGACTTCAGGCTTCAACCCACGTGACTCCAGGCTTCAACCCACGTGACTTTCAAAACGATCGGTCACCACTTTTGAAGTTGGCAGCTACTTGTTCCAAACGCAATATCTGACGGAAGAACACGAATATCGAAAAACTAAAGACATATTTGTTATTGAAAAAATTCAGGCTTCAACCCACGTGACTTCAGGCTTCAACCCACGTGACTTCAGGTTTCAACCCACGTGACTCCAGGCTTCAACCCACGTGACTTTTAAAACGATCGGTCACCACTTTTGAAGTTGGCAGCTACTTGTTCCAAACGCAATATCTGACGGAAGAACACGAATATCAAAAAACTAAAGACATATTTGTTATTGAAAAAATTCAGGCTTCAACCCACGTGACTTCAGGCTTCAACCCACGTGACTTCAGGCTTCAACCCACGTGACTCCAGGCTTCAACCCACGTGACTTTTAAAACGATCGGTCACCACTTTTGAAGTTGGCAGCTACTTGTTCCAAACGCAATATCTGACGGAAGAACACGAATATCAAAAAACTAAAGACATATTTGTTATTGAAAAAATTCAGGCTCCAACCCACGTGACTTTAGGCTTCAACCCACGTGACTTCAGGCTTCAACCCACGTGACTCCAGGCTTCAACCCACGTGACTTTTAAAACGATCGGTCACCACTTTTGAAGTTGGCAGCTACTTGTTCCAAACGCAATATCTGACGGAAGAACACGAATATCGAAAAACAAGAGACATATTTGTTATTGAAAAAATTCAGGCTTCAACCCACGTGACTTCAGGCTTCAACCCACGTGACTCCAGGCTTCCACCCACGTGCCTCCAGGCTTCAACCCACGTGAATTTTAAAACGATCGGTCGCCACTTTTGAAGTTGGCAGCTACTTGTTCCAAACGCAATATCTGACGGAAGAACACGAATATCGAAAAACTAAAGACATATTTGTTATTGAAAAGATTCAGGCTTCAACCCACGTGACTTCAGGCTTCAACCCACGTGACTTCAGGCTTCAACCCACGTGACTTTTGAAACGATCGGTCACCACTTTTGAAGTTGGCAGCTACTTGTTCCAAACGCAATATCTGACGGAAGAACACGAATATCGAAAAACTAAAGACATATTTGTTATTGAAAAAATTCAGGCTTCAACCCACGTGACTCCAGGCTTCAACCCACGTGACTTTGAAAACGATCGGTCACCACTTTTGGAGTTGGCAGCTATTTGTTCCAAACGCAATATCTGACGGAAGAACACGAATATCGAAAAACTCAAGACATATTTGTTTTTGAAAAAATTCAGGCTTCAACCCACGTGACTTCAGGCTTCAACCCACGTGACTTCAGCCTTCAACCCACGTAACTTTTAAAACGATCGGTCACCACTTTTAAAGTTGGCAGCTATTTGTTCCAAACGCAATATCTGACGGAAGAACACGAATATCGAAAAACTCAAGACATATTTGTTTCTGAAAAAATTCAGGCTTCAACCCACGTGACTTCAGGCTTCAACCCACGTGACTTCAGGCTTTAACCCACGTGACTTTTAAAACGATCGGTCACCACTTTTAAAGTTGGCAGCTACTTGTTCCGAACGCAATATCTGACGGAAGAACACGAATATCGAAAAACTAAAGACATATTTGTTATTGAAAAAATTCAGGCTTCAACCCACGTGACTTCAGGCTTCCATCCACGTGACTTCAGGCTTCAACCCACGTGACTCCAGGCTCCAACCCACGTGACTTTCAAAACGATCGGTCACCACTTTTGAAGTTGGCAGCTACTTGTTCCAAACGCAATATCTGACGGAAGAACACGAATATCGAAAAACTGAAGACATATTTGTTATTGAAAAAATCCAGGCTTCAACCCACGTGACTTTTCAAACGATCGGCCACTACTTTTGAAGTTGGCAGCTACTTGTTCCAAACGCAATATCTGACGGAAGAACACGAATATCGAAAAAGTAAAGATATATTTGTTATTGAAAAGATTCAGGCTTCAACCCACGTGACTTCAGGCTTCAACCCACGTGACTTCAGGCTCCAACCCACGTGACTTTTAAAACGATCGGTCACCACTTTTGAAGTTGGCAGCTACTTGTTCCAAACGCAATATCTGACGGAAGAACACGAATATCGAAAAACTAAAGACATATTTGTTATTGAAAAAATTCAGGCTTCAACCCACGTGACTCCAGGCTTCAACCCACGTGACTTTGGAAACGATCGGTCACCACTTTTGGAGTTGGCAGCTATTTGTTCCAAACGCAATATCTGACGGAAGAACACGAATATCGAGAAACTAAAGACATATTTGTTATTGAAAAAATTCAGGCTTCAACCCACGTGACTTCAGGCTTCAACCCACGTGTCTTCAGGCTTCAACCCACGTGACTCCAGGCTTCAACCCACGTGAATTTCAAAACGATCGGTCACCACTTTTGAAGTTGGCAGCTACTTGTTCCAAACGCAATATCTGACGGAAGAACAAGAATATCGGAAGACTCATGATATATTTGTTATTGAAAAAATTCAGGCTTCAACCCACGTGACTTCAGGCTTCAACCCACGTGACTTCAGGCTTCAACCCACGTGACTCCAGGCTTCAACCCACGTGACTTTAGGCTCCAACCCACGTGACTTCAGGCTTCAACCCACGTGACTCCAGGCTTCAACCCACGTGACTTTAGGCTTCAACCCACGTGACTTCAGGCTTCAACCCACGTGACTCCAGGCTTCAACCCACGTGACTTTTAAAACGATCGGTCACCACTTTTGAAGTTGGCAGCTACTTGTTCCAAACGCAATATCTGACGGAAGAACACGAATATCGAAAAACTCAAGACATATTTGTTATTGAAAAAATTCAGGCTTCAACCCACGTGACTTCAGGCTTCAACCCACGTGTCTTCAGGCTTCAACCCACGTGACTCCAGGCTTCAACCCACGTGAATTTCAAAACGATCGGTCACCACTTTTGAAGTTGGCAGCTACTTGTTCCAAACGCAATATCTGACGGAAGAACACGAATATCGGAAAACTCAAGACATATTTGTTATTGAAAAAATTCAGGCTTTAACCCACGTGACTTCAGGCTTCAACCCACGTGACTTCAGGCTTCAACCCACGTGACTCCAGGCTTCAACCCACGTGACTTTTAAAACGATCGGTCACCACTTTTGAAGTTGGCAGCTACTTGTTCCAAACGCAATATCTGACGGAATAACACGAATATCGGAAAACTAAAGACATATTTTTTATTGAAAAAATTCAGGCTTCAACCCACGTGACTTCAGGCTCCAACCCACGTGACTTCAGGCTTCAACCCACGTGACTCCAGGCTTCAACCCACGTGACTTTCAAAACGATCGGTTACCACTTTTGAAGTTGGCAGTTACTTGTTCCAAACGCAATATCTGACGGAAGAACACGAATATCGAAAAACTAGAGACATATTTGTTATTGAAAAAATTCAGGCTTCAACCCACGTGACTTCAGGCTTCAACCCACGTGACTCCAGGCTTCAACCCACGTGACTTTCAAAACGATCGGTCACCACTTTTGAAGTTGGCAGCTACTTGTTCCAAACGCAATATCTGACGGAAGAACACGAATATCGAAAAACTAAAGACATATTTGTTATTGAAAAAATTCAGGCTTCAACCCACGTGACTTTAGGCTTCAACCCACGTGACTCCAGGCTTCAACCCACGTGAATTTCAAAACGATCGGTCACCACTTTTGAAGTTGGCAGCTACTTGTTCCAAACGCAATATCTGACGGAAGAACAAGAATATCGGAAGACTCATGATATATTTGTTATTGAAAAAATTCAGGCTTCAACCCACGTGACTTCAGGCTTCAACCCACGTGACTTCAGGCTTCAACCCACGTGACTCCAGGCTTCAACCCACGTGACTTTAGGCTCCAACCCACGTGACTTCAGGCTTCAACCCACGTGACTCCAGGCTTCAACCCACGTGACTTTAGGCTTCAACCCACGTGACTTCAGGCTTCAACCCACGTGACTCCAGGCTTCAACCCACGTGACTTTTAAAACGATCGGTCACCACTTTTGAAGTTGGCAGCTACTTGTTCCAAACGCAATATCTGACGGAAGAACACGAATATCGAAAAACTCAAGACATATTTGTTATTGAAAAAATTCAGGCTTCAACCCACGTGACTTCAGGCTTCAACCCACGTGTCTTCAGGCTTCAACCCACGTGACTCCAGGCTTCAACCCACGTGAATTTCAAAACGATCGGTCACCACTTTTGAAGTTGGCAGCTACTTGTTCCAAACGCAATATCTGACGGAAGAACACGAATATCGGAAAACTCAAGACATATTTGTTATTGAAAAAATTCAGGCTTCAACCCACGTGACTTCAGGCTTCAACCCACGTGACTCCAGGCTTCAACCCACGTGACTTTTAAAACGATCGGTCACCACTTTTGAAGTTGGCAGCTACTTGTTCCAAACGCAATATCTGACGGAATAACACGAATATCGGAAAACTAAAGACATATTTTTTATTGAAAAAATTCAGGCTTCAACCCACGTGACTTCAGGCTCCAACCCACGTGACTTCAGGCTTCAACCCACGTGACTCCAGGCTTCAACCCACGTGACTTTCAAAACGATCGGTTACCACTTTTGAAGTTGGCAGTTACTTGTTCCAAACGCAATATCTGACGGAAGAACACGAATATCGAAAAACTAGAGACATATTTGTTATTGAAAAAATTCAGGCTTCAACCCACGTGACTTCAGGCTTCAACCCACGTGACTCCAGGCTTCAACCCACGTGACTTTCAAAACGATCGGTCACCACTTTTGAAGTTGGCAGCTACTTGTTCCAAACGCAATATCTGACGGAAGAACACGAATATCGAAAAACTAAAGACATATTTGTTATTGAAAAAATTCAGGCTTCAACCCACGTGACTCCAGGCTTCAACCCACGTGACTTTGAAAACGATCGGTCACCACTTTTGGAGTTGGCAGCTATTTGTTCCAAACGCACTATCTGACGGAAGAACACGAATATCGAAAAACTAAAGACATATTTGTTATTGAAAAAATTCAGGCTTCAACCCACGTGACTTCAGGCTTCAACCCACGTGACTTCAGGCTTCAACCCACGTGACTCCAGGCTTCAACCCACGTGACTTTAGGCTTCAACCCACGTGACTCCAGGCTTCAACCCACGTGACTCCAGGCTTCAACCCACGTGACTTTAGGCTTCAACCCACGTGACTTCAGGCTTCAACCCACGTGACTCCAGGCTTCAACCCACGTGACTTTTAAAACAATCGGTCACCTCTTTTGAAGTTGGCAGCTTCTTGTTCCAAACGCAATATCTGACGGAAGAACTTGAATATCGAAAAACTGAAGACATATTTGTTACTGAAAAAATTCAGGCTTCAACCCACGTGACTTCAGGTTTCAACCCACGTGCCTCCAGGCTTCAACTCACGTGACTCCAGGCTTCAACCCACGTGACTTTTAAAACGATCGGTCACCACTTTTGGAGTTGGCAGCTATTTGTTCCAAACGCAATATCTGACGGAAGAACACGAATATCGAAAAACTAAAGACATATTTGTTATTGAAAAAATTCAGGCTTCAACCCACGTGACTTCAGGCTTCAACCCACGTGACTTCAGGCTTCAACCCACGTGACTCCAGGCTTCAACCCACGTGATTTTTAAAACGATCGGTCACCACTTTTGAAGTTGGCAGCTACTAGTTCCAAACGCAATATCTGACGGAAGAACACGAATATCGGAAAACTAAAGACATATTTGTTATTGAAAAAATTCAGGCTTCAACCCACGTGACTTTAGGCTTCAACCCACGTGACTTCAGGCTTCAACCCACGTGACTCCAGGCTTCAACCCACGTGACTTTTAAAACGATCGGTTACCACTTTTGGAGTTGGCAGCTATTTGTTCCAAACGCAATATCTGACGGAAGAACACGAATATCGGAAAACTAAAGACATATTTGTTATTGAAAAAATTCAGGCTTCAACCCACGTGACTTCAGGCTTCAACCCACGTGACTCCAGGCTTCAACCCACGTGAATTTTAAAACGATCGGTCACCACTTTTGAAGTTGGCAGCTACTTGTTCCAAACGCAATATCTGACGGAAGAACAAGAATATCGGAAGACTCAAGATATATTTGTTATTGAAAAAATTCAGGCTTCAACCCACGTGACTTCAGGCTTCAACCCACGTGACTCCAGGCTCCAACCCACGTGACTTCAGGCTTCAACCCACGTGACTTCAGGCTTCAACCCACGTGACTCCAGGCTTCAACCCACGTGAATTTCAAAACGATCGGTCACCACTTTTGAAGTTGGCAGCTACTTGTTCCAAACGCAATATCTGACGGAAGAACAAGAATATCGGAAGACTCAAGATATATTTGTTATTGAAAAAATTCAGGCTTCAACCCACGTGTCTTTAGGCTTCAACCCACGTGACTTCAGGCTTCAACCCACGTGACTCCAGGCTTCAACCCACGTGATTTTTAAAACGATCGGTCACCACTTTTGAAGTTGGCAGCTACTAGTTCCAAACGCAATATCTGACGGAAGAACACGAATATCGAAAAACTAAAGACATATTTGTTATTGAAAAAATTCAGGCTTCAACCCACGTGACTTTAGGCTTCAACCCACGTGACTTCAGGCTTCAACCCACGTGACTCCAGGCTTCAACCCACGTGACTTTTAAAACGATCGGTCACCACTCTTGAAGTTGGCAGCTACTTGTTCCAAACGCAATATCTGACGGAAGAACACGAATATCGAAAAACTAAAGACATATTTGTTATTGAAAAAATTCAGGCTTCAATCCACGTGACTTCAGGCTTCAACCCACGTGACTTCAGGCTTCAACCCACGTGACTCCAGGCTTCAACCCACGTGATTTTTAAAACGATCGGTCACCACTTTTGAAGTTGGCAGCTACTTGTTCCAAACGCAATATCTGACGGAAGAACAAGAATATCGGAAGACTCAAGATATATTTGTTATTGAAAAAATTCAGGCTTCAACCCACGTGACTTCAGGCTTCAACCCACGTGACTTCAGGCTTCAACCCACGTGACTTCAGGCTTCAACCCACGTGACTCCAGGCTTCAACCCACGTGACTTTAGGCTTCAACCCACGTGACTTCAGGCTTCAACCCACGTGACTCCAAGCTTCAACCCACGTGACTTATAAAACGATCGGTCACCACTTTTGAAGTTGGCAGCTACTTGTTCCAAACGCAATATCTGACGGGAGAACACGAATATCGAAAAACTCAAGACATATTTGTTATTGAAAAAATTCAGGCTTCAATCCACGTGACTTCAGGCTTCAACCCACGTGACTTCAGGCTTCGACCCACGTGACTTCAGGCTTCAACCCACGTGACTTCAGGCTTCAACCCACGTGACTTTTAAAACGATCGGTCACCACTTGTGAAGTTGGCAGCCACTTGTTCCAAACGCAATATCTGACGGAAGAACACGAATATCGAAAAACTAAAGACATATTTGTTATTGAAAAAATTCAGGCTTCAACCCACGTGACTCCAGGCTTCAACCCACGTGACTTTGAAAACGATCGGTCACCACTTTTGGAGTTGGCAGCTATTTGTTCCAAACGCAATATCTGACGGAAGAACACGGATATCGAAAAACTGAAGACATATTTGTTATTGAAAAAATTCAGGCTTCAACCCACGTGACTTCAGGCTTCAACCCACGTGTCTTCAGGCTTCAACCCACGTGACTCCAGGCTTCAACCCACGTGAATTTCAAAACGATCGGTCACCACTTTTGAAGTTGGCAGCTACTTGTTCCAAACGCATTATCTGACGGAAGAACACGAATATCGGAAAACTCAAGACATATTTGTTATTGAAAAAATTCAGGCTTCAACCCACGTGACTTCAGGCTTCAACCCACGTGACTTCAGGCTTCAACCCACGTGCCTCCAGGCTTCAACCCACGTGACTTTTAAAACGATCGGTCACCACTTTTGAAGTTGGCAGCTACTTGTTCCAAACGCAATATCTGACGGAATAACACGAATATCGGATAACTAAAGACATATTTGTTATTGAAAAAATTCAGGCTTCAACCCACGTGACTTCAGGCTTCAACCCACGTGACTTCAGGCTTCAACCCACGTGACTCCAGGCTTCAACCCACGTGACTTTCAAAACGATCGGTCACCACTTTTGAAGTTGGCAGCTACTTGTTCCAAACGCAATATCTGACGGAAGAACACGAATATCGAAAAACTAGAGACATATTTGTTATTGAAAAAATTCAGGCTTCAACCCACGTGACTTCAGGCTTCAACCCACGTGACTCCAGGCTTCAACCCACGTGACTTTCAAAACGATCGGTCACCACTTTTGAAGTTGGCAGCTACTTGTTCCAAACGCAATATCTGACGGAAGAACACGAATATCGAAAAACTCAAGACATATTTGTTATTGAAAAAATTCAGGCTTCAACCCACGTGACTTCAGGCTTCAACCCACGTGACTTCAGGCTTCAACCCACGTGACTTCAGGCTTCAACCCACGTGACTTTCAAAATATCAAAAAAATTCAGATATCAACCCACGTGACTTTCAAAACAATCGGCCACTACTTTTGAAGTTGACAGCTACTTGTTCCAAACGAAATATTTGACAAATGAGGTCGATTATCGAAAAACTGAGGACATATTCATTATCAAAAAAAATCAGGCTTCAAACCACGTGACTTTCAAAATATCAAAAAAGTTCAGACTCCAACCCACGTGACTTTTAAAGCGATCGGCCACTACTTTTGAAGTTGACAGCTACTTGTTGCAAACATGCAAACGCAATATTCGACAAATGAGCTTGAATATCGAAAAACTGAAGACAAATTTGATATAAAAAAAATCAGGCTTCAACCCACGTGACTTTTAAAACGATCGGTCACCACTTTTGAATTTGGCAGCTACTTGTTCCAAACGCAATATCTGACGGAAGAACACGAATATCGAAAAACTAAAGACATATTTGTTATTGAAAAAATTCAGGCTTCAACCCACGTGACTTCAGGCTTCAACCCACGTGACTCCAGGCTTCAACCCACGTGACTTTTAAAACGATCGGTCACCACTTTTGAAGTTGGCAGCTACTTGTTCCAAACGCAATATCTGACGGAAGAACACGAATATCGAAAAACTAAAGACATATTTGTTATTGAAAAGATTCAGGCTTCAACCCACGTGACTTCAGGCTTCAACCCACGTGACTTCAGGCTTCAACCCACGTGACTTTGAAAACGATCGGTCACCACTTTTGAAGTTGGCAGCTACTTGTTCCAAACGCAATATCTGACGGAAGAACACGAATATCGAAAAACTAAAGACATATTTGTTATTGAAAAAATTCAGGCTTCAACCCACGTGACTCCAGGCTTCAACCCACGTGACTTTGAAAACGATCGGTCACCACTTTTGGAGTTGGCAGCTATTTGTTCCAAACGCACTATCTGACGGAAGAACACGAAAATCGAAAAACTAAAGACATATTTGTTATTGAAAAAAGTCAGGCTTCAACCCACGTGACTTCAGGCTTCAACCCACGTGACTTCAGGCTTCAACCCACGTGACTCCAGGCTTCAACCCACGTGACTTTAGGCTTCAACCCACGTGACTCCAGGCTTCAACCCACGTGACTCCAGGCTTCAACCCACGTGACTTTAGGCTTCAACCCACGTGACTTCAGGCTTCAACCCACGTGACTCCAGGCTTCAACCCACGTGACTTTCAAAACAATAGGTCACCTCTTTTGAAGTTGGCAGCTACTTGTTCCAAACGCAATATCTGACGGAAGAACTTGAATATCGAAAAACTGAAGACATATTTGTTACTGAAAAAATTCAGGCTTCAACCCACGTGACTTCAGGTTTCAACCCACGTGCCTCCAGGCTTCAACCCACGTGACTCCAGGCTTCAACCCACGTGACTTTTAAAACGATCGGTCACCACTTTTGGAGTTGGCAGCTATTTGTTCCAAACGCAATATCTGACGGAAGAACACGAATATCGAAAAACTAAAGACATATTTGTTATTGAAAAAATTCAGGCTTCAACCCACGTGACTTCAGGCTTCAACCCACGTGACTCCAGGCATCAACCCACGTGATTTTTAAAACGATCGGTCACCACTTTTGAAGTTGGCAGCTACTAGTTCCAAACGCAATATCTGACGGAAGAACACGAATATCGAAAAACTAAAGACATATTTGTTATTGAAAAAATTCAGGCTCCAACCCACGTGACTTTAGGCTTCAACCCACGTGACTTCAGGCTTCAACCCACGTGACTCC
This sequence comes from Anaspis maculata, assembly GCA_949128115.1. Classification (NCBI taxonomy): domain Eukaryota; kingdom Metazoa; phylum Arthropoda; class Insecta; order Coleoptera; family Scraptiidae; genus Anaspis; species Anaspis maculata. The sequence continues at coordinate 78,151,544 of OX421962.1, forward strand.
AGGCTTCAACCCACGTGACTTTTAAAATGATCGGTTACCACTTTTGGAGTTGGCAGCTATTTGTTCCAAACGCAATATCTGACGGAAGAACACGAATATCGGAAAACTAAAGACATATTTGTTATTGAAAAAATTCAGGCTTCAATCCAAGTGACTTCAGGCTTCAACCCACGTGACTCCAGGCTTCAACCCACGTGACTTTAGGCTTCAACCCACGTGACTTCAGGCTTCAACCCACGTGACTCCAGGCTTCAACCCACGTGACTTTCAAAACAATCGGTCACCTCTTTTGAAGTTGGCAGCTACTTGTTCCAAACGCAATATCTGACGGAAGAACTTGAATATCGAAAAACTGAAGACATATTTGTTACTGAAAAATATCAGGCTTCAACCCACGTGACTTCAGGTTTCAACCCACGTGCCTCCAGGCTTCAACCCACGTGACTCCAGGCTTCAACCCACGTGACTTTTAAAACGATCGGTCACCACTTTTGGAGTTGGCAGCTATTTGTTCCAAACGCAATATCTGACGGAAGAACACGAATATCGAAAAACTAAAGACATATTTGTTATTGAAAAAATTCAGGCTTCAACCCACGTGACTTCAGGCTTCAACCCACGTGACTTCAGGCTTCAACCCACGTGACTCCAGGCATCAACCCACGTGATTTTTAAAACGATCGGTCACCACTTTTGAAGTTGGCAGCTACTAGTTCCAAACGCAATATCTGACGGAAGAACACGAATATCGAAAAACTAAAGACATATTTGTTATTGAAAAAATTCAGGCTCCAACCCACGTGACTTTAGGCTTCAACCCACGTGACTTCAGGCTTCAACCCACGTGACTTCAGGCTTCAACCCACGTGACTCCAGGCATCAACCCACGTGATTTTTAAAACGATCGGTCACCACTTTTGAAGTTGGCAGCTACTAGTTCCAAACGCAATATCTGACGGAAGAACACGAATATCGAAAAACTAAAGACATATTTGTTATTGAAAAAATTCAGGCTCCAACCCACGTGACTTTAGGCTTCAACCCACGTGACTTCAGGCTTCAACCCACGTGACTCCAGGCTTCAACCCACGTGACTTTTAAAATGATCGGTTACCACTTTTGGAGTTGGCAGCTATTTGTTCCAAACGCAATATCTGACGGAAGAACACGAATATCGGAAAACTAAAGACATATTTGTTATTGAAAAAATTCAGGCTTCAACCCACGTGACTTCAGGCTTCAACCCACGTGTCTTCAGGCTTCAACCCACGTGACTCCAGGCTTCAACCCACGTGAATTTTAAAACGATCGGTCACCACTTTTGAAGTTGGCAGCTACTTGTTCCAAACGCAATATCTGACGGGAGAACAAGAATATCGGAAGACTCAAGATATATTTGTTATTGAAAAAATTCAGGCTTCAACCCACGTGACTTCAGGCTTCAACCCACGTGACTCCAGGCTCCAACCCACGTGACTTCAGGCTTCAACCCACGTGACTTCAGGCTTCAACCCACGTGACTCCAGGCTTCAACCCACGTGACTTTAGGCTTCAACCCACGTGACTTCAGGCTTCAACCCACGTGACTCCAGGCTTCAACCCACGTGACTTTTAGAACGATCGGTCACCACTTTTGAAGTTGGCAGCTACTTGTTCCAAACGCAATATCTGACGGGAGAACACGAATATCGAAAAACTCAAGACATATTTGTTATTGAAAAAATTCAGGCTTCAATCCAAGTGACTTCAGGCTTCAACCCACGTGACTTCAGGCTTCGACCCACGTGACTTCAGGCTTCAACCCACGTGACTTCAGGCTTCAACCCACGTGACTTTTAAAACGATCGGTCACCACTTTTGAAGTTGGCAGCCACTTGTTCCAAACGCAATATCTGACGGAAGAACACGAATATCGAAAAACTAAAGACATATTTGTTATTGAAAAAATTCAGGCTTCAACCCACGTGACTCCAGGCTTCAACCCACGTGACTTTGAAAACGATCGGTCACCACTTTTGGAGTTGGCAGCTATTTGTTCCAAACGCAATATCTGACGGAAGAACACGGATATCGAAAAACTGAAGACATATTTGTTATTGAAAAAATTCAGGCTTCAACCCACGTGACTTCAGGCTTCAACCCACGTGTCTTCAGGCTTCAACCCACGTGACTCCAGGCTTCAACCCACGTGAATTTCAAAACGATCGGTCACCACTTTTGAAGTTGGCAGCTACTTGTTCCAAACGCAATATCTGACGGAAGAACACGAATATCGGAAAACTCAAGACATATTTGTTATTGAAAAAATTCAGGCTTCAACCCACGTGACTTCAGGCTTCAACCCACGTGACTTCAGGCTTCAACCCACGTGACTCCAGGCTTCAACCCACGTGACTTTTAAAACGATCGGTCACCACTTTTGAAGTTGGCAGCTACTTGTTCCAAACGCAATATCTGACGGAAGAACACGAATATCGAAAAACTAAAGACATATTTGTTATTGAAAAAATTCTGGCTTCAACCCACGTGACTTTAGGCTTCAACCCACGTGACTTCAGGCTTCAACCCACGTGACTCCAGGCTTCAACCCACGTGACTTTCAAAACGATCGGTCACCACTTTTGAAGTTGGCAGCTACTTGTTCCAAACGCAATATCTGACGGAAGAACACGAATATCGAAAAACTAGAGACATATTTGTTATTGAAAAAATTCAGGCTTCAACCCACGTGACTTCAGGCTTCAACCCACGTGACTTCAGGCTTCAACCCACGTGACTCCAGGCTTCAACCCACGTGACTTTTAAAACGATCGGTCACCACTTTTGAAGTTGGCAGCTACTTGTTCCAAACGCAATATCTGACGGAAGAACACGAATATCGAAAAACTAAAGACATATTTGTTATTGAAAAAATTCAGGCTTCAACCCACGTGACTTTAGGCTTCAACCCACGTGACTTCAGGCTTCAACCCACGTGACTCCAAGCTTCAACCCACGTGAATTTCAAAATATCAAAAAAATTCAGATATCAACCCACGTGACTCTCAAAACAATCGGCCACTACTTTTGAAGTTGACAGCTACTTGTTCCAAACGAAATATTTGACAAATGAGGTCGATTATCAAGAAACTGAGGACATATTTATTATCAAAAAAAATCAGGCTTCAACCCACGTGACTTCAGGCTTCAACCCACGTGACTTCAGGCTTCAACCCACGTGACTCCAGGCTTCAACCCACGTGATTTTTAAAACGATCGGTCACCACTTTTGAAGTTGGCAGCTACTAGTTCCAAACGCAATATCTGACGAAAGAACACGAATATCGGAAAACTAAAGACATATTTGTTATTGAAAAAATTCAGGCTTCAACCCACGTGACTTTAGGCTTCAACCCACGTGACTTCAGGCTTCAACCCACGTGACTCCAGGCTTCAACCCACGTGACTTTTAAAACGATCGGTTACCACTTTTGGAGTTGGCAGCTATTTGTTCCAAACGCAATATCTGACGGAAGAACACGAATATCGGAAAACTAAAGACATATTTGTTATTGAAAAAATTCAGGCTTCAACCCACGTGACTTCAGGCTTCAACCCACGTGACTCCAGGCTTCAACCCACGTGAATTTTAAAACGATCGGTCACCACTTTTGAAGTCTGCAGCTACTTGTTCCAAACGCAATATCTGACGGAAGAACAAGAATATCGGAAGACTCAAGATATATTTGTTATTGAAAAAATTCAGGCTTCAACCCACGTGACTTCAGGCTTCAACCCACGTGACTCCAGGCTCCAACCCACGTGACTTCAGGCTTCAACCCACGTGACTTCAGGCTTCAACCCACGTGACTCCAGGCTTCAACCCACGTGAATTTCAAAACGATCGGTCACCACTTTTGAAGTTGGCAGCTACTTGTTCCAAACGCAATATCTGACGGAAGAACAAGAATATCGGAAGACTCAAGATATATTTGTTATTGAAAAAATTCAGGCTTCAACCCACGTGTCTTTAGGCTTCAACCCACGTGACTTCAGGCTTCAACCCACGTGACTCCAGGCTTCAACCCACGTGATTTTTAAAACGATCGGTCACCACTTTTGAAGTTGGCAGCTACTAGTTCCAAACGCAATATCTGACGGAAGAACACGAATATCGAAAAACTAAAGACATATTTGTTATTGAAAAAATTCAGGCTTCAACCCACGTGACTTTAGGCTTCAACCCACGTGACTTCAGGCTTCAACCCACGTGACTCCAGGCTTCAACCCACGTGACTTTTAAAACGATCGGTCACCACTCTTGAAGTTGGCAGCTACTTGTTCCAAACGCAATATCTGACGGAAGAACACGAATATCGAAAAACTAAAGACATATTTGTTATTGAAAAAATTCAGGCTTCAATCCACGTGACTTCAGGCTTCAACCCACGTGACTTCAGGCTTCAACCCACGTGACTCCAGGCTTCAACCCACGTGATTTTTAAAACGATCGGTCACCACTTTTGAAGTTGGCAGCTACTTGTTCCAAACGCAATATCTGACGGAAGAACAAGAATATCGGAAGACTCAAGATATATTTGTTATTGAAAAAATTCAGGCTTCAACCCACGTGACTTCAGGCTTCAACCCACGTGACTTCAGGCTTCAACCCACGTGACTTCAGGCTTCAACCCACGTGACTCCAGGCTTCAACCCACGTGACTTTAGGCTTCAACCCACGTGACTTCAGGCTTCAACCCACGTGACTCCAAGCTTCAACCCACGTGACTTATAAAACGATCGGTCACCACTTTTGAAGTTGGCAGCTACTTGTTCCAAACGCAATATCTGACGGGAGAACACGAATATCGAAAAACTCAAGACATATTTGTTATTGAAAAAATTCAGGCTTCAATCCACGTGACTTCAGGCTTCAACCCACGTGACTTCAGGCTTCGACCCACGTGACTTCAGGCTTCAACCCACGTGACTTCAGGCTTCAACCCACGTGACTTTTAAAACGATCGGTCACCACTTGTGAAGTTGGCAGCCACTTGTTCCAAACGCAATATCTGACGGAAGAACACGAATATCGAAAAACTAAAGACATATTTGTTATTGAAAAAATTCAGGCTTCAACCCACGTGACTCCAGGCTTCAACCCACGTGACTTTGAAAACGATCGGTCACCACTTTTGGAGTTGGCAGCTATTTGTTCCAAACGCAATATCTGACGGAAGAACACGGATATCGAAAAACTGAAGACATATTTGTTATTGAAAAAATTCAGGCTTCAACCCACGTGACTTCAGGCTTCAACCCACGTGTCTTCAGGCTTCAACCCACGTGACTCCAGGCTTCAACCCACGTGACTTCAGGCTTCAACCCACGTGCCTCCAGGCTTCAACCCACGTGACTTTTAAAACGATCGGTCACCACTTTTGAAGTTGGCAGCTACTTGTTCCAAACGCAATATCTGACGGAATAACACGAATATCGGATAACTAAAGACATATTTGTTATTGAAAAAATTCAGGCTTCAACCCACGTGACTTCAGGCTTCAACCCACGTGACTTCAGGCTTCAACCCACGTGACTCCAGGCTTCAACCCACGTGACTTTCAAAACGATCGGTCACCACTTTTGAAGTTGGCAGCTACTTGTTCCAAACGCAATATCTGACGGAAGAACACGAATATCGAAAAACTAGAGACATATTTGTTATTGAAAAAATTCAGGCTTCAACCCACGTGACTTCAGGCTTCAACCCACGTGACTCCAGGCTTCAACCCACGTGACTTTCAAAACGATCGGTCACCACTTTTGAAGTTGGCAGCTACTTGTTCCAAACGCAATATCTGACGGAAGAACACGAATATCGAAAAACTCAAGACATATTTGTTATTGAAAAAATTCAGGCTTCAACCCACGTGACTTCAGGCTTCAACCCACGTGACTTCAGGCTTCAACCCACGTGACTTCAGGCTTCAACCCACGTGACTTTCAAAATATCAAAAAAATTCAGATATCAACCCACGTGACTTTCAAAACAATCGGCCACTACTTTTGAAGTTGACAGCTACTTGTTCCAAACGAAATATTTGACAAATGAGGTCGATTATCGAAAAACTGAGGACATATTCATTATCAAAAAAAATCAGGCTTCAAACCACGTGACTTTCAAAATATCAAAAAAGTTCAGACTCCAACCCACGTGACTTTTAAAGCGATCGGCCACTACTTTTGAAGTTGACAGCTACTTGTTGCAAACATGCAAACGCAATATTCGACAAATGAGCTTGAATATCGAAAAACTGAAGACAAATTTGATATAAAAAAAATCAGGCTTCAACCCACGTGACTTTTAAAACGATCGGTCACCACTTTTGAATTTGGCAGCTACTTGTTCCAAACGCAATATCTGACGGAAGAACACGAATATCGAAAAACTAAAGACATATTTGTTATTGAAAAAATTCAGGCTTCAACCCACGTGACTTCAGGCTTCAACCCACGTGACTCCAGGCTTCAACCCACGTGACTTTTAAAACGATCGGTCACCACTTTTGAAGTTGGCAGCTACTTGTTCCAAACGCAATATCTGACGGAAGAACACGAATATCGAAAAACTAAAGACATATTTGTTATTGAAAAGATTCAGGCTTCAACCCACGTGACTTCAGGCTTCAACCCACGTGACTTCAGGCTTCAACCCACGTGACTTTGAAAACGATCGGTCACCACTTTTGAAGTTGGCAGCTACTTGTTCCAAACGCAATATCTGACGGAAGAACACGAATATCGAAAAACTAAAGACATATTTGTTATTGAAAAAATTCAGGCTTCAACCCACGTGACTCCAGGCTTCAACCCACGTGACTTTGAAAACGATCGGTCAATACTTTTGGAGTTGGCAGCTATTTGTTCCAAACGCACTATCTGACGGAAGAACACGAAAATCGAAAAACTAAAGACATATTTGTTATTGAAAAAAGTCAGGCTTCAACCCACGTGACTTCAGGCTTCAACCCACGTGACTTCAGGCTTCAACCCACGTGACTCCAGGCTTCAACCCACGTGACTTTAGGCTTCAACCCACGTGACTCCAGGCTTCAACCCACGTGACTCCAGGCTTCAACCCACGTGACTTTAGGCTTCAACCCACGTGACTTCAGGCTTCAACCCACGTGACTCCAGGCTTCAACCCACGTGACTTTCAAAACAATAGGTCACCTCTTTTGAAGTTGGCAGCTACTTGTTCCAAACGCAATATCTGACGGAAGAACTTGAATATCGAAAAACTGAAGACATATTTGTTACTGAAAAAATTCAGGCTTCAACCCACGTGACTTCAGGTTTCAACCCACGTGCCTCCAGGCTTCAACCCACGTGACTCCAGGCTTCAACCCACGTGACTTTTAAAACGATCGGTCACCACTTTTGGAGTTGGCAGCTATTTGTTCCAAACGCAATATCTGACGGAAGAACACGAATATCGAAAAACTAAAGACATATTTGTTATTGAAAAAATTCAGGCTTCAACCCACGTGACTTCAGGCTTCAACCCACGTGACTCCAGGCATCAACCCACGTGATTTTCAAAACGATCGGTCACCACTTTTGAAGTTGGCAGCTACTAGTTCCAAACGCAATATCTGACGGAAGAACACGAATATCGAAAAACTAAAGACATATTTGTTATTGAAAAAATTCAGGCTCCAACCCACGTGACTTTAGGCTTCAACCCACGTGACTTCAGGCTTCAACCCACGTGACTCCAGGCTTCAACCCACGTGACTTTTAAAATGATCGGTTACCACTTTTGGAGTTGGCAGCTATTTGTTCCAAACGCAATATCTGACGGAAGAACACGAATATCGGAAAACTAAAGACATATTTGTTATTGAAAAAATTCAGGCTTCAATCCAAGTGACTTCAGGCTTCAACCCACGTGACTCCAGGCTTCAACCCACGTGACTTTAGGCTTCAACCCACGTGACTTCAGGCTTCAACCCACGTGACTCCAGGCTTCAACCCACGTGACTTTCAAAACAATCGGTCACCTCTTTTGAAGTTGGCAGCTACTTGTTCCAAACGCAATATCTGACGGAAGAACTTGAATATCGAAAAACTGAAGACATATTTGTTACTGAAAAAATTCAGGCTTCAACCCACGTGACTTCAGGTTTCAACCCACGTGCCTCCAGGCTTCAACCCACGTGACTCCAGGCTTCAACCCACGTGACTTTTAAAACGATCGGTCACCACTTTTGGAGTTGGCAGCTATTTGTTCCAAACGCAATATCTGACGGAAGAACACGAATATCGAAAAACTAAAGACATATTTGTTATTGAAAAAATTCAGGCTTCAACCCACGTGACTTCAGGCTTCAACCCACGTGACTTCAGGCTTCAACCCACGTGACTCCAGGCATCAACCCACGTGATTTTTAAAACGATCGGTCACCACTTTTGAAGTTGGCAGCTACTAGTTCCAAACGCAATATCTGACGGAAGAACACGAATATCGAAAAACTAAAGACATATTTGTTATTGAAAAAATTCAGGCTCCAACCCACGTGACTTTAGGCTTCAACCCACGTGACTTCAGGCTTCAACCCACGTGACTTCAGGCTTCAACCCACGTGACTCCAGGCATCAACCCACGTGATTTTTAAAACGATCGGTCACCACTTTTGAAGTTGGCAGCTACTAGTTCCAAACGCAATATCTGACGGAAGAACACGAATATCGAAAAACTAAAGACATATTTGTTATTGAAAAAATTCAGGCTCCAACCCACGTGACTTTAGGCTTCAACCCACGTGACTTCAGGCTTCAACCCACGTGACTCCAGGCTTCAACCCACGTGACTTTTAAAATGATCGGTTACCACTTTTGGAGTTGGCAGCTATTTGTTCCAAACGCAATATCTGACGGAAGAACACGAATATCGGAAAACTAAAGACATATTTGTTATTGAAAAAATTCAGGCTTCAACCCACGTGACTTCAGGCTTCAACCCACGTGTCTTCAGGCTTCAACCCACGTGACTCCAGGCTTCAACCCACGTGAATTTTAAAACGATCGGTCACCACTTTTGAAGTTGGCAGCTACTTGTTCCAAACGCAATATCTGACGGGAGAACAAGAATATCGGAAGACTCAAGATATATTTGTTATTGAAAAAATTCAGGCTTCAACCCACGTGACTTCAGGCTTCAACCCACGTGACTCCAGGCTCCAACCCACGTGACTTCAGGCTTCAACCCACGTGACTTCAGGCTTCAACCCACGTGACTCCAGGCTTCAACCCACGTGACTTTAGGCTTCAACCCACGTGACTTCAGGCTTCAACCCACGTGACTCCAGGCTTCAACCCACGTGACTTTTAGAACGATCGGTCACCACTTTTGAAGTTGGCAGCTACTTGTTCCAAACGCAATATCTGACGGGAGAACACGAATATCGAAAAACTCAAGACATATTTGTTATTGAAAAAATTCAGGCTTCAATCCAAGTGACTTCAGGCTTCAACCCACGTGACTTCAGGCTTCGACCCACGTGACTTCAGGCTTCAACCCACGTGACTTCAGGCTTCAACCCACGTGACTTTTAAAACGATCGGTCACCACTTTTGAAGTTGGCAGCCACTTGTTCCAAACGCAATATCTGACGGAAGAACACGAATATCGAAAAACTAAAGACATATTTGTTATTGAAAAAATTCAGGCTTCAACCCACGTGACTCCAGGCTTCAACCCACGTGACTTTGAAAACGATCGGTCACCACTTTTGGAGTTGGCAGCTATTTGTTCCAAACGCAATATCTGACGGAAGAACACGGATATCGAAAAACTGAAGACATATTTGTTATTGAAAAAATTCAGGCTTCAACCCACGTGACTTCAGGCTTCAACCCACGTGTCTTCAGGCTTCAACCCACGTGACTCCAGGCTTCAACCCACGTGAATTTCAAAACGATCGGTCACCACTTTTGAAGTTGGCAGCTACTTGTTCCAAACGCAATATCTGACGGAAGAACACGAATATCGGAAAACTCAAGACATATTTGTTATTGAAAAAATTCAGGCTTCAACCCACGTGACTTCAGGCTTCAACCCACGTGACTTCAGGCTTCAACCCACGTGACTCCAGGCTTCAACCCACGTGACTTTTAAAACGATCGGTCACCACTTTTGAAGTTGGCAGCTACTTGTTCCAAACGCAATATCTGACGGAAGAACACGAATATCGAAAAACTAAAGACATATTTGTTATTGAAAAAATTCTGGCTTCAACCCACGTGACTTTAGGCTTCAACCCACGTGACTTCAGGCTTCAACCCACGTGACTCCAGGCTTCAACCCACGTGACTTTCAAAACGATCGGTCACCACTTTTGAAGTTGGCAGCTACTTGTTCCAAACGCAATATCTGACGGAAGAACACGAATATCGAAAAACTAGAGACATATTTGTTATTGAAAAAATTCAGGCTTCAACCCACGTGACTTCAGGCTTCAACCCACGTGACTTCAGGCTTCAACCCACGTGACTCCAGGCTTCAACCCACGTGACTTTTAAAACGATCGGTCACCACTTTTGAAGTTGGCAGCTACTTGTTCCAAACGCAATATCTGACGGAAGAACACGAATATCGAAAAACTAAAGACATATTTGTTATTGAAAAAATTCAGGCTTCAACCCACGTGACTTTAGGCTTCAACCCACGTGACTTCAGGCTTCAACCCACGTGACTCCAAGCTTCAACCCACGTGAATTTCAAAATATCAAAAAAATTCAGATATCAACCCACGTGACTCTCAAAACAATCGGCCACTACTTTTGAAGTTGACAGCTACTTGTTCCAAACGAAATATTTGACAAATGAGGTCGATTATCAAGAAACTGAGGACATATTTATTATCAAAAAAAATCAGGCTTCAAACCACGTGCCTTTCAAAAAAGTTCAGACTCCAACCCACGTGACTTTTAAAGCGATCGGCCACTACTTTTGAAGTTGACAGCCACTTGTTGCAAACGCAATATTCGACAAATGAGCTTGAATATCGAAAAACTGAAGACAAATTTGATATAAAAAAAATCAGGCTTCAACCCAGGTGACTTTTAAAACGATCGGTCACCACTTTTGAATTTGGCAGCTACTTGTTCCAAACGCAATATCTGACGGAAGAACACGAATATCGAAAAACTAAAGACATATTTGCTATTGAAAAGATTCAGGCTTCAACCCACGTGACTTCAGGCTTCAACCCACGTGACTTCAGGCTTCAACCCACGTGACTTTTAAAACGATCGGTCACCACTTTTGAAGTTGGCAGCTACTTGTTCCAAACGCAATATCTGACGGAAGAACACGAATATCGAAAAACTAAAGATATATTTGTTATTGAAAAAATTCAGGCTTCAACCCACGTGACTCCAGGCTTCAACCCACGTGACTTTGAAAACGATCGGTCACCACTTTTGGAGTTGGCAGCTATTTGTTCCAAACGCACTATCTGACGGAAGAACACGAATATCGAAAAACTAAAGACATATTTGTTATTGAAAAAATTCAGGCTTCAACCCACGTGACTTCAGGCTTCAACCCACGTGACTTCAGGCTTCAACCCACGTGACTCCAGGCTTCAACCCACGTGACTCCAGGCTTCAACCCACGTGACTTTAGGCTTCAACCCACGTGACTCCAGGCTTCAACCCACGTGACTTCAGGCTTCAACCCACGTGACTTCAGGCTTCAACCCACGTGACTTCAGGCTTCAACCCACGTGACTTCAGGCTTCAACCCACGTGACTCCAGGCTTCAACCCACGTGACTCCAGGCTTCAACCCACGTGACTTCAGGCTTCAACCCACGTGACTTCAGGCTTCGACCCACGTGACTTCAGGCTTCAACCCACGTGACTTTGAAAACGATCGGTCACCACTTTTGGAGTTGGCAGCTATTTGTTCCAAACGCAATATCTGACGGAAGAACACGGATATCGAAAAACTGAAGACATATTTGTTATTGAAAAAATTCAGGCTTCAACCCACGTGACTTCAGGCTTCAACCCACGTGTCTTCAGGCTTCAACCCACGTGACTCCAGGCTTCAACCCACGTGACTTTTAAAACGATCGGTCACCACTTGTGAAGTTGGCAGCCACTTGTTCCAAACGCAATATCTGACGGAAGAACACGAATATCGAAAAACTAAAGACATATTTGTTATTGAAAAAATTCAGGCTTCAACCCACGTGACTCCAGGCTTCAACCCACGTGACTTTGAAAACGATCGGTCACCACTTTTGGAGTTGGCAGCTATTTGTTCCAAACGCAATATCTGACGGAAGAACACGGATATCGAAAAACTGAAGACATATTTGTTATTGAAAAAATTCAGGCTTCAACCCACGTGACTTCAGGCTTCAACCCACGTGTCTTCAGGCTTCAACCCACGTGACTCCAGGCTTCAACCCACGTGAATTTCAAAACGATCGGTCACCACTTTTGAAGTTGGCAGCTACTTGTTCCAAACGCAATATCTGACGGAAGAACACGAATATCGGAAAACTCAAGACATATTTGTTATTGAAAAAATTCAGGCTTCAACCCACGTGACTTCAGGCTTCAACCCACGTGACTTCAGGCTTCAACCCACGTGCCTCCAGGCTTCAACCCACGTGACTTTTAAAACGATCGGTCACCACTTTTGAAGTTGGCAGCTACTTGTTCCAAACGCAATATCTGACGGAATAACACGAATATCGGATAACTAAAGACATATTTGTTATTGAAAAAATTCAGGCTTCAACCCACGTGACTTCAGGCTTCAACCCACGTGACTTCAGGCTTCAACCCACGTGACTCCAGGCTTCAACCCACGTGACTTTCAAAACGATCGGTCACCACTTCTGAAGTTGGCAGCTACTTGTTCCAAACGCAATATCTGACGGAAGAACACGAATATCGAAAAACTAGAGACATATTTGTTATTGAAAAAATTCAGGCTTCAACCCACGTGACTTCAGGCTTCAACCCACGTGACTCCAGGCTTCAACCCACGTGACTTTCAAAACGATCGGTCACCACTTTTGAAGTTGGCAGCTACTTGTTCCAAACGCAATATCTGACGGAAGAACACGAATATCGAAAAACTCAAGACATATTTGTTATTGAAAAAATTCAGGCTTCAACCCACGTGACTTCAGGCTTCAACCCACGTGACTTCAGGCTTCAACCCACGTGACTCCAGGCTTCAACCCACGTGACTTTCAAAATATCAAAAAAATTCAGATATCAACCCACGTGACTTTCAAAACAATCGGCCACTACTTTTGAAGTTGACAGCTACTTGTTCCAAACGAAATATTTGACAAATGAGGTCGATTATCGAAAAACTGAGGACATATTCATTATCAAAAAAATTCAGGCTTCAAACCACGTGACTTTCAAAATATCAAAAAAGTTCAGACTCCAACCCACGTGACTTTTAAAGCGATCGGCCACTACTTTTGAAGTTGACAGCTACTTGTTGCAAACATGCAAACGCAATATTCGACAAATGAGCTTGAATATCGAAAAACTGAAGACAAATTTGATATAAAAAAAATCAGGCTTCAACCCACGTGACTTTTAAAACGATCGGTCACCACTTTTGAATTTGACAGCTACTTGTTCCAAACGCAATATCTGACGGAAGAACACGAATATCGAAAAACTAAAGACATATTTGTTATTGAAAAAATTCAGGCTTCAACCCACGTGACTTCAGGCTTCAACCCACGTGACTCCAGGCTTCAACCCACGTGACTTTTAAAACGATCGGTCACCACTTTTGAAGTTGGCAGCTACTTGTTCCAAACGCAATATCTGACGGAAGAACACGAATATCGAAAAACTAAAGACATATTTGTTATTGAAAAGATTCAGGCTTCAACCCACGTGACTTCAGGCTCCAACCCACGTGACTTTGAAAACGATCGGTCACCACTTTTGAAGTTGGCAGCTACTTGTTCCAAACGCAATATCTGACGGAAGAACACGAATATCGAAAAACTAAAGACATATTTGTTATTGAAAAAATTCAGGCTTCAACCCACGTGACTCCAGGCTTCAACCCACGTGACTTTGAAAACGATCGGTCACCACTTTTGGAGTTGGCAGCTATTTGTTCCAAACGCACTATCTGACGGAAGAACACGAATATCGAAAAACTAAAGACATATTTGTTATTGAAAAAATTCAGGCTTCAACCCACGTGACTTCAGGCTTCAACCCACGTGACTTCAGGCTTCAACCCACGTGACTCCAGGCTTCAACCCACGTGACTTTAGGCTTCAACCCACGTGACTCCAGGCTTCAACCCACGTGACTCCAGGCTTCAACCCACGTGACTTTAGGCTTCAACCCACGTGACTTCAGGCTTCAACCCACGTGACTCCAGGCTTCAACCCACGTGACTTTCAAAACAATCGGTCACGTCTTTTGAAGTTGGCAGCTACTTGTTCCAAACGCAATATCTGACGGAAGAACTTGAATATCGAAAAACTGAAGACATATTTGTTACTGAAAAAATTCAGGCTTCAACCCACGTGACTTCAGGTTTCAACCCACGTGCCTCCAGGCTTCAACCCACGTGACTCCAGGCTTCAACCCACGTAACTTTTAAAACGATCGGTCACCACTTTTGGAGTTGGCAGCTATTTGTTCCAAACGCAATATCTGACGGAAGAACACGAATATCGAAAAACTAAAGACATATTTGTTATTGAAAAAATTCAGGCTTCAACCCACGTGACTTCAGGCTTCAACCCACGTGACTTCAGGCTTCAACCCACGTGACTCCAGGCATCAACCCACGTGATTTTTAAAACGATCGGTCACCACTTTTGAAGTTGGCAGCTACTAGTTCCAAACGCAATATCTGACGGAAGAACACGAATATCGAAAAACTAAAGACATATTTGTTATTGAAAAAATTCAGGCTTCAACCCACGTGACTTTAGGCTTCAACCCACGTGACTTCAGGCTTCAACCCACGTGACTCCAGGCTTCAACCCACGTGACTTTTAAAATGATCGGTTACCACTTTTGGAGTTGGCAGCTATTTGTTCCAAACGCAATATCTGACGGAAGAACACGAATATCGGAAAACTAAAGACATATTTGTTATTGAAAAAATTCAGGCTTCAACCCACGTGACTTCAGGCTTCAACCCACGTGTCTTCAGGCTTCAACCCACGTGACTCCAGGCTTCAACCCACGTGAATTTTAAAACGATCGGTCACCACTTTTGAAGTTGGCAGCTACTTGTTCCAAACGCAATATCTGACGGAAGAACAAGAATATCGGAAGACTCAAGATATATTTGTTATTGAAAAAATTCAGGTTTCAACCCACGTGACTTCAGGCTTCAACCCACGTGACTCTAGGCTCCAACCCACGTGACTTCAGGCTTCAACCCACGTGACTTCAGGCTTCAACCCACGTGACTCCAGGCTTCAACCCACGTGACTTTGGGCTTCAACCCACGTGACTTCAGGCTTCAACCCACGTGACTCCAGGCTTCAACCCACGTGACTTTTAAAACGATCGGTCACCACTTTTGAAGTTGTCAGCTACTTGTTCCAAACGCAATATCTGACGGGAGAACACGAATATCGAAAAACTCAAGACATATTTGTTATTGAAAAAATTCAGGCTTCAATCCAAGTGACTTCAGGCTTCAACCCACGTGACTTCAGGCTTTGACCCACGTGACTTCAGGCTTCAACCCACGTGACTTCAGGCTTCAACCCACGTGACTTTTAAAACGATCGGTCACCACTTTTGAAGTTGGCAGCCACTTGTTCCAAACGCAATATCTGACGGAAGAACACGAATATCGAAAAACTAAAGACATATTTGTTATTGAAAAAATTCAGGCTTCAACCCACGTGACTCCAGGCTTCAACCCACGTGACTTTGAAAACGATCGGTCACCACTTTTGGAGTTGGCAGCTATTTGTTCCAAACGCAATATCTGACGGAAGAACACGGATATCGAAAAACTGAAGACATATTTGTTATTGAAAAAATTCAGGCTTCAACCCACGTGACTTCAGGCTTCAACCCACGTGACTTCAGGCTTCAACCCACGTGACTCCAGGCTTCAACCCACGTGAATTTCAAAACGATCGGTCACCACTTTTGAAGTTGGCAGCCACTTGTTCCAAACGCAATATCTGACGGAAGAACACGAATATCGAAAAACTAAAGACATATTTGTTATTGAAAAAATTCAGGCTTCAACCCACGTGACTCCAGGCTTCAACCCACGTGACTTTGAAAACGATCGGTCACCACTTTTGGAGTTGGCAGCTATTTGTTCCAAACGCAATATCTGACGGAAGAACACGAATATCGGAAAACTCAAGACATATTTGTTATTGAAAAAATTCAGGCTTCAACCCACGTGACTTCAGGCTTCAACCCACGTGACTTCAGGCTTCAACCCACGTGACTCCAGGCTTCAACCCACGTGACTTTTAAAACGATCGGTCACCACTTTTGAAGTTGGCAGCTACTTGTTCCAAACGCAATATCTGACGGAAGAACACGAATATCGAAAAACTAAAGACATATTTGTTATTGAAAAAATTCTGGCTTCAACCCACGTGACTTTAGGCTTCAACCCACGTGACTTCAGGCTTCAACCCACGTGACTCCAGGCTTCAACCCACGTGACTTTCAAAACGATCGGTCACCACTTTTGAAGTTGGCAGCTACTTGTTCCAAACGCAATATCTGACGGAAGAACACGAATATCGAAAAACTAGAGACATATTTGTTATTGAAAAAATTCAGGCTTCAACCCACGTGACTTCAGGCTTCAACCCACGTGACTTCAGGCTTCAACCCACGTGACTCCAGGCTTCAACCCACGTGACTTTTAAAACGATCGGTCACCACTTTTGAAGTTGGCAGCTACTTGTTCCAAACGCAATATCTGACGGAAGAACACGAATATCGAAAAACTAAAGACATATTTGTTATTGAAAAAATTCAGGCTTCAACCCACGTGACTTTAGGCTTCAACCCACGTGACTTCAGGCTTCAACCCACGTGACTCCAAGCTTCAACCCACGTGACTTTCAAAATATCAAAAAAATTCAGATATCAACCCACGTGACTCTCAAAACAATCGGCCACTACTTTTGAAGTTGACAGCTACTTGTTCCAAACGAAATATTTGACAAATGAGGTCGATTATCAAGAAACTGAGGACATATTTATTATCAAAAAAAATCAGGCTTCAAACCACGTGCCTTTCAAAAAAGTTCAGACTCCAACCCACGTGACTTTTAAAGCGATCGGCCACTACTTTTGAAGTTGACAGCCACTTGTTGCAAACGCAATATTCGACAAATGAGCTTGAATATCGAAAAACTGAAGACAAATTTGATATAAAAAAAATCAGGCTTCAACCCAGGTGACTTTTAAAACGATCGGTCACCACTTTTGAATTTGGCAGCTACTTGTTCCAAACGCAATATCTGACGGAAGAACACGAATATCGAAAAACTAAAGACATATTTGCTATTGAAAAGATTCAGGCTTCAACCCACGTGACTTCAGGCTTCAACCCACGTGACTTCAGGCTTCAACCCACGTGACTTTTAAAACGATCGGTCACCACTTTTGAAGTTGGCAGCTACTTGTTCCAAACGCAATATCTGACGGAAGAACACGAATATCGAAAAACTAAAGATATATTTGTTATTGAAAAAATTCAGGCTTCAACCCACGTGACTCCAGGCTTCAACCCACGTGACTTTGAAAACGATCGGTCACCACTTTTGGAGTTGGCAGCTATTTGTTCCAAACGCACTATCTGACGGAAGAACACGAATATCGAAAAACTAAAGACATATTTGTTATTGAAAAAATTCAGGCTTCAACCCACGTGACTTCAGGCTTCAACCCACGTGACTTCAGGCTTCAACCCACGTGACTCCAGGCTTCAACCCACGTGACTCCAGGCTTCAACCCACGTGACTTTAGGCTTCAACCCACGTGACTCCAGGCTTCAACCCACGTGACTTCAGGCTTCAACCCACGTGACTTCAGGCTTCAACCCACGTGACTTCAGGCTTCAACCCACGTGACTTTTAAAACGATCGGTCACCACTTTTGAAGTTGGCAGCTACTTGTTCCAAACGCAATATCTGACGGAAGAACACGAATATCGAAAAACTAAAGACATATTTGCTATTGAAAAGATTCAGGCTTCAACCCACGTGACTTCAGGCTTCAACCCACGTGACTTCAGGCTTCAACCCACGTGACTTTTAAAACGATCGGTCACCACTTTTGAAGTTGGCAGCTACTTGTTCCAAACGCAATATCTGACGGAAGAACACGAATATCGAAAAACTAAAGACATATTTGTTATTGAAAAAATTCAGGCTTCAACCCACGTGACTCCAGGCTTCAACCCACGTGACTTTAGGCTCCAACCCACGT
Source organism: Anaspis maculata (assembly GCA_949128115.1). Taxonomy (NCBI): domain Eukaryota; kingdom Metazoa; phylum Arthropoda; class Insecta; order Coleoptera; family Scraptiidae; genus Anaspis; species Anaspis maculata. The sequence goes on from OX421962.1 coordinate 78,170,035, forward strand.
GACTCCAGGCTTCAACCCACGTGACTTCAGGCTTCAACCCACGTGACTTCAGGCTTCAACCCACGTGACTTCAGGCTTCAACCCACGTGACTTTTAAAACGATCGGTCACCACTTTTGAAGTTGGCAGCTACTTGTTCCAAACGCAATATCTGACGGAAGAACACGAATATCGAAAAACTAAAGACATATTTGTTATTGAAAAGATTCAGGCTTCAACCCACGTGACTTCAGGCTTCAACCCACGTGACTTCAGGCTTCAACCCACGTGACTTTTAAAACGATCGGTCACCACTTTTGAAGTTGGCAGCTACTTGTTCCAAACGCAATATCTGACGGAAGAACACGAATATCGGAAAACTAAAGACATATTTGTTATTGAAAAAATTCAGGCTTCAACCCACGTGACTCCAGGCTTCAACCCACGTGACTTTGAAAACGATCGGTCACCACTTTTGGAGTTGGCAGCTATTTGTTCCAAACGCAATATCTGACGGAAGAACACGAATATCGAAAAACTAAAGACATATTTGTTATTGAAAAAATTCAGGCTTCAACCCACGTGACTTCAGGCTCCAACCCACGTGACTTCAGGCTTCAACCCACGTGACTTCAGGCTTCAACCCACGTGACTCCAGGCTTCAACCCACGTGACTTTAGGCTTCAACCCACGTGACTCCAGGCTTCAACCCACGTGACTTTTAAAACGATCGGTCACCACTTTTGAAGTTGGCAGCTACTTGTTCCAAACGCAATATCTGACGGAAGAACACGAATATCGAAAAACTCAAGACATATTTGTTATTGAGAAAATTCAGGCTTCAACCCACGTGACTTCAGGCTTCAACCCACGTGACTTCAGGCTTCAACCCACGTGACTCCAGGCTTCAACCCACGTGACTTTTAAAACGATCGGTCACCACTTTTGAAGTTGGCAGCTACTTGTTCCAAACGCAATATCTGACGGAAGAACACGAATATCGAAAAACTAAAGACCTATTTGTTATTGAAAAAATTCAGGCTTCAGCCCACGTGACTCCAGGCTTCAACCCACGTGACTTTGAAAACGATCGGTCACCACTTTTGGAGTTGGCAGCTATTTGTTCCAAACGCAATATCTGACGGAAGAACACGAATATCGAAAAACTAAAGACATATTTGTTATTGAAAAAATTCAGGCTTTAACCCACGTGACTTCAGGCTTCAACCCACGTGACTTCAGGCTTCAACCCACGTGACTCCAGGCTTCAACCCACGTGACTTTAGGCTTCAACCCACGTGACTCCAGGCTTCAACCCACGTGACTTTTAAAACGATCGGTCACCACTTTTGAAGTTGGCAGCTACTTGTTCCAAACGCAATATCTGACGGAAGAACACGAATATCGAAAAACTCAAGATATATTTGTTATTGAAAAAATTCAGGCTTCAACCCACGTGACTTCAGGCTTCAACCCACGTGACTCCAGGCTTCAACCCACGTGACTTTTAAAGCGATCGGCCACTACTTTTGAAGTTGACAGCCACTTGTTGCAAACGCAATATTCGACAAATGAGCTTGAATATCGAAAAACTGAAGACAAATTTGATATAAAAAAAATCAGGCTTCAACCCAGGTGACTTTTAAAACGATCGGTCACCACTTTTGAATTTGGCAGCTACTTGTTCCAAACGCAATATCTGACGGAAGAACACGAATATCGAAAAACTAAAGACATATTTGCTATTGAAAAGATTCAGGCTTCAACCCACGTGACTCCAGGCTTCAACCCACGTGACTTCAGGCTTCAACCCACGTGACTTTTAAAACGATCGGTCACCACTTTTGAAGTTGGCAGCTACTTGTTCCAAACGCAATATCTGACGGAAGAACACAAATATCGAAAAACTAAAGATATATTTGTTATTGAAAAAATTCAGGCTTCAACCCACGTGACTCCAGGCTTCAACCCACGTGACTTTGAAAACGATCGGTCACCACTTTTGGAGTTGGCAGCTATTTGTTCCAAACGCACTATCTGACGGAAGAACACGAATATCGAAAAACTAAAGACATATTTGTTATTGAAAAAATTCAGGCTTCAACCCACGTGACTTCAGGCTTCAACCCACGTGACTTCAGGCTTCAACCCACGTGACTCCAGGCTTCAACCCACGTGACTCCAGGCTTCAACCCACGTGACTTTAGGCTTCAACCCACGTGACTCCAGGCTTCAACCCACGTGACTTCAGGCTTCAACCCACGTGACTTCAGGCTTCAACCCACGTGACTTCAGGCTTCAACCCACGTGACTTCAGGCTTCAACCCACGTGACTCCAGGCTTCAACCCACGTGACTCCAGGCTTCAACCCACGTGACTTCAGGCTTCAACCCACGTGACTTCAGGCTTCGACCCACGTGACTTCAGGCTTCAACCCACGTGACTTCAGGCTTCAACCCACGTGACTTTTAAAACGATCGGTCACCACTTGTGAAGTTGGCAGCCACTTGTTCCAAACGCAATATCTGACGGAAGAACACGAATATCGAAAAACTAAAGACATATTTGTTATTGAAAAAATTCAGGCTTCAACCCACGTGACTCCAGGCTTCAACCCACGTGACTTTGAAAACGATCGGTCACCACTTTTGGAGTTGGCAGCTATTTGTTCCAAACGCAATATCTGACGGAAGAACACGAATATCGGAAAACTCAAGACATATTTGTTATTGAAAAAATTCAGGCTTCAACCCACGTGACTTCAGGCTTCAACCCACGTGACTTCAGGCTTCAACCCACGTGCCTCCAGGCTTCAACCCACGTGACTTTTAAAACGATCGGTCACCACTTTTGAAGTTGGCAGCTACTTGTTCCAAACGCAATATCTGACGGAATAACACGAATATCGGATAACTAAAGACATATTTGTTATTGAAAAAATTCAGGCTTCAACCCACGTGACTTCAGGCTTCAACCCACGTGACTTCAGGCTTCAACCCACGTGACTCCAGGCTTCAACCCACGTGACTTTCAAAACGATCGGTCACCACTTTTGAAGTTGGCAGCTACTTGTTCCAAACGCAATATCTGACGGAAGAACACGAATATCGAAAAACTAGAGACATATTTGTTATTGAAAAAATTCAGGCTTCAACCCACGTGACTTCAGGCTTCAACCCACGTGACTCCAGGCTTCAACCCACGTGACTTTCAAAACGATCGGTCACCACTTTTGAAGTTGGCAGCTACTTGTTCCAAACGCAATATCTGACGGAAGAACACGAATATCGAAAAACTCAAGACATATTTGTTATTGAAAAAATTCAGGCTTCAACCCACGTGACTTCAGGCTTCAACCCACGTGACTTCAGGCTTCAACCCACGTGACTCCAGGCTTCAACCCACGTGACTTTCAAAATATCAAAAAAATTCAGATATCAACCCACGTGACTCTCAAAACAATCGGCCACTACTTTTGAAGTTGACAGCTACTTGTTCCAAACGAAATATTTGACAAATGAGGTCGATTATCGAAAAACTGAGGACATATTCATTATCAAAAAAATTCAGGCTTCAAACCACGTGACTTTCAAAATATCAAAAAAGTTCAGACTCCAACCCACGTGACTTTTAAAGCGATCGGCCACTACTTTTGAAGTTGACAGCTACTTGTTGCAAACATGCAAACGCAATATTCGACAAATGAGCTTGAATATCGAAAAACTGAAGACAAATTTGATATAAAAAAAATCAGGCTTCAACCCACGTGACTTTTAAAACGATCGGTCACCACTTTTGAAGTTGGCAGCTACTTGTTCCAAACGCAATATCTGACGGAAGAACACGAATATCGAAAAACTAAAGACATATTTGTTATTGAAAAAATTCAGGCTTCAACCCACGTGACTCCAGGCTTCAACCCACGTGACTTTGAAAACGATCGGTCACCACTTTTGGAGTTGGCAGCTATTTGTTCCAAACGCACTATCTGACGGAAGAACACGAATATCGAAAAACTAAAGACATATTTGTTATTGAAAAAATTCAGGCTTCAACCCACGTGACTTCAGGCTTCAACCCACGTGACTTCAGGCTTCAACCCACGTGACTCCAGGCTTCAACCCACGTGACTTTAGACTTCAACCCACGTGCCTCCAGGCTTCAACCCACGTGACTCCAGGCTTCAACCCACGTGACTTTAGGCTTCAACCCACGTGACTTCAGGCTTTAACCCACGTGACTCCAGGCTTCAACCCACGTGACTTTAGGCTTCAACCCACGTGACTTCAGGCTTCAACCCACGTGACTCCAGGCTTCAACCCACGTGACTTTCAAAACAATCGGTCACCTCTTTTGAAGTTGGCAGCTACTTGTTCCAAACGCAATATCTGACGGAAGAACTTGAATATCGAAAAACTGAAGACATATTTGTTACTGAAAAAATTCAGGCTTCAACCCACGTGACTTCAGGTTTCAACCCACGTGCCTCCAGGCTTCAACCCACGTGACTCCAGGCTTCAACCCACGTGACTTTTGAAACGATCGGTCACCACTTTTGGAGTTGGCAGCTATTTGTTCCAAACGCAATATCTGACGGAAGAACACGAATATCGAAAAACTAAAGACATATTTGTTATTGAAAAAATTCAGGCTTCAACCCACGTGACTTCAGGCTTCAACCCACGTGACTTCAGGCTTCAACCCACGTGACTCCAGGCATCAACCCACGTGATTTTTAAAACGATCGGTCACCACTTTTGAAGTTGGCAGCTACTAGTTCCAAACGCAATATCTGACGGAAGAACACGAATATCGAAAAACTAAAGACATATTTGTTATTGAAAAAATTCAGGCTTCAACCCACGTGACTTTAGGCTTCAACCCACGTGACTTCAGGCTTCAACCCACGTGACTCCAGGCTTCAACCCACGTGACTTTTAAAATGATCGGTTACCACTTTTGGAGTTGGCAGCTATTTGTTCCAAACGCAATATCTGACGGAAGAACACGAATATCGGAAAACTAAAGACATATTTGTTATTGAAAAAATTCAGGCTTCAACCCACGTGACTTCAGGCTTCAACCCACGTGTCTTCAGGCTTCAACCCACGTGACTCCAGGCTTCAACCCACGTGAATTTTAAAACGATCGGTCACCACTTTTGAAGTTGGCAGCTACTTGTTCCAAACGCAATATCTGACGGAAGAACAAGAATATCGGAAGACTCAAGATATATTTGTTATTGAAAAAATTCAGGCTTCAACCCACGTGACTTCAGGCTTCAACCCACGTGACTCTAGGCTCCAACCCACGTGACTTCAGGCTTCAACCCACGTGACTTCAGGCTTCAACCCACGTGACTCCAGGCTTCAACCCACGTGACTTTAGGCTTCAACCCACGTGACTTCAGGCTTCAACCCACGTGACTCCAGGCTTCAACCCACGTGACTTTTAAAACGATCGGTCACCACTTTTGAAGTTGTCAGCTACTTGTTCCAAACGCAATATCTGACGGGAGAACACGAATATCGAAAAACTCAAGACATATTTGTTATTGAAAAAATTCAGGCTTCAATCCAAGTGACTTCAGGCTTCAACCCACGTGACTTCAGGCTTTGACCCACGTGACTTCAGGCTTCAACCCACGTGACTTCAGGCTTCAACCCACGTGACTTTTAAAACGATCGGTCACCACTTTTGAAGTTGGCAGCCACTTGTTCCAAACGCAATATCTGACGGAAGAACACGAATATCGAAAAACTAAAGACATATTTGTTATTGAAAAAATTCAGGCTTCAACCCACGTGACTCCAGGCTTCAACCCACGTGACTTTGAAAACGATCGGTCACCACTTTTGGAGTTGGCAGCTATTTGTTCCAAACGCAATATCTGACGGAAGAACACGGATATCGAAAAACTGAAGACATATTTGTTATTGAAAAAATTCAGGCTTCAACCCACGTGACTTCAGGCTTCAACCCACGTGACTTCAGGCTTCAACCCACGTGACTCCAGGCTTCAACCCACGTGAATTTCAAAACGATCGGTCACCACTTTTGAAGTTGGCAGCCACTTGTTCCAAACGCAATATCTGACGGAAGAACACGAATATCGAAAAACTAAAGACATATTTGTTATTGAAAAAATTCAGGCTTCAACCCACGTGACTCCAGGCTTCAACCCACGTGACTTTGAAAACGATCGGTCACCACTTTTGGAGTTGGCAGCTATTTGTTCCAAACGCAATATCTGACGGAAGAACACGAATATCGGAAAACTCAAGACATATTTGTTATTGAAAAAATTCAGGCTTCAACCCACGTGACTTCAGGCTTCAACCCACGTGACTTCAGGCTTCAACCCACGTGACTCCAGGCTTCAACCCACGTGACTTTTAAAACGATCGGTCACCACTTTTGAAGTTGGCAGCTACTTGTTCCAAACGCAATATCTGACGGAAGAACACGAATATCGAAAAACTAAAGACATATTTGTTATTGAAAAAATTTTGGCTTCAACCCACGTGACTTTAGGCTTTAACCCACGTGACTTCAGGCTTCAACCCACGTGACTCCAGGCTTCAACCCACGTGACTTTCAAAACGATCGGTCACCACTTTTGAAGTTGGCAGCTACTTGTTCCAAACGCAATATCTGACGGAAGAACACGAATATCGAAAAACTAGAGACATATTTGTTATTGAAAAAATTCAGGCTTCAACCCACGTGACTTCAGGCTTCAACCCACGTGACTTCAGGCTTCAACCCACGTGACTCCAGGCTTCAACCCACGTGACTTTTAAAACGATCGGTCACCACTTTTGAAGTTGGCAGCTACTTGTTCCAAACGCAATATCTGACGGAAGAACACGAATATCGAAAAACTAAAGACATATTTGTTATTGAAAAAATTCAGGCTTCAACCCACGTGACTTTAGGCTTCAACCCACGTGACTTCAGGCTTCAACCCACGTGACTCCAAGCTTCAACCCACGTGACTTTCAAAATATCAAAAAAATTCAGATATCAACCCACGTGACTCTCAAAACAATCGGCCACTACTTTTGAAGTTGACAGCTACTTGTTCCAAACGAAATATTTGACAAATGAGGTCGATTATCAAGAAACTGAGGACATATTTATTATCAAAAAAAATCAGGCTTCAAACCACGTGCCTTTCAAAAAAGTTCAGACTCCAACCCACGTGACTTTTAAAGCGATCGGCCACTACTTTTGAAGTTGACAGCCACTTGTTGCAAACGCAATATTCGACAAATGAGCTTGAATATCGAAAAACTGAAGACAAATTTGATATAAAAAAAATCAGGCTTCAACCCAGGTGACTTTTAAAACGATCGGTCACCACTTTTGAATTTGGCAGCTACTTGTTCCAAACGCAATATCTGACGGAAGAACACGAATATCGAAAAACTAAAGACATATTTGCTATTGAAAAGATTCAGGCTTCAACCCACGTGACTTCAGGCTTCAACCCACGTGACTTCAGGCTTCAACCCACGTGACTTTTAAAACGATCGGTCACCACTTTTGAAGTTGGCAGCTACTTGTTCCAAACGCAATATCTGACGGAAGAACACGAATATCGAAAAACTAAAGATATATTTGTTATTGAAAAAATTCAGGCTTCAACCCACGTGACTCCAGGCTTCAACCCACGTGACTTTGAAAACGATCGGTCACCACTTTTGGAGTTGGCAGCTATTTGTTCCAAACGCACTATCTGACGGAAGAACACGAATATCGAAAAACTAAAGACATATTTGTTATTGAAAAAATTCAGGCTTCAACCCACGTGACTTCAGGCTTCAACCCACGTGACTTCAGGCTTCAACCCACGTGACTCCAGGCTTCAACCCACGTGACTCCAGGCTTCAACCCACGTGACTTTAGGCTTCAACCCACGTGACTCCAGGCTTCAACCCACGTGACTTCAGGCTTCAACCCACGTGACTTCAGGCTTCAACCCACGTGACTTTTAAAACGATCGGTCACCACTTTTGAAGTTGGCAGCTACTTGTTCCAAACGCAATATCTGACGGAAGAACACGAATATCGAAAAACTAAAGACATATTTGTTATTGAAAAGATTCAGGCTTCAACCCACGTGACTTCAGGCTTCAACCCACGTGACTTCAGGCTTCAACCCACGTGACTTTTAAAACGATCGGTCACCACTTTTGAAGTTGGCAGCTACTTGTTCCAAACGCAATATCTGACGGAAGAACACGAATATCGAAAAACTAAAGACATATTTGTTATTGAAAAAATTCAGGCTTCAACCCACGTGACTCCAGGCTTCAACCCACGTGACTTTAGGCTTCAACCCACGTGACTCCAGGCTTCAACCCACGTGACTTCAGGCTTCAACCCACGTGACTTCAGGCTTCAACCCACGTGACTTCAGGCTTCAACCCACGTGACTTTTAAAACGATCGGTCACCACTTTTGAAGTTGGCAGCTACTTGTTCCAAACGCAATATCTGACGGAAGAACACGAATATCGAAAAACTAAAGACATATTTGTTATTGAAAAGATTCAGGCTTCAACCCACGTGACTTCAGGCTTCAACCCACGTGACTTCAGGCTTCAACCCACGTGACTTTTAAAACGATCGGTCACCACTTTTGAAGTTGGCAGCTACTTGTTCCAAACGCAATATCTGACGGAAGAACACGAATATCGAAAAACTAAAGACATATTTGTTATTGAAAAAATTCAGGCTTCAACCCACGTGACTCCAGGCTTCAACCCACGTGACTTTGAAAACGATCGGTCACCACTTTTGGAGTTGGCAGCTATTTGTTCCAAACGCAATATCTGACGGAAGAACACGAATATCGAAAAACTAAAGACATATTTGTTATTGAAAAAATTCAGGCTTCAACCCACGTGACTTCAGGCTTCAACCCACGTGACTTCAGGCTTCAACCCACGTGACTTCAGGCTTCAACCCACGTGACTCCAGGCTTCAACCCACGTGACTTTAGGCTTCAACCCACGTGACTCCAGGCTTCAACCCACGTGACTTTTAAAACGATCGGTCACCACTTTTGAAGTTGGCAGCTACTTGTTCCAAACGCAATATCTGACGGAAGAACACGAATATCGAAAAACTCAAGACATATTTGTTATTGAGAAAATTCAGGCTTCAACCCACGTGACTTCAGGCTTCAACCCACGTGACTTCAGGCTTCAACCCACGTGACTCCAGGCTTCAACCCACGTGACTTTTAAAACGATCGGTCACCACTTTTGAAGTTGGCAGCTACTTGTTCCAAACGCAATATCTGACGGAAGAACACGAATATCGAAAAACTAAAGACCTATTTGTTATTGAAAAAATTCAGGCTTCAGCCCACGTGACTCCAGGCTTCAACCCACGTGACTTTGAAAACGATCGGTCACCACTTTTGGAGTTGGCAGCTATTTGTTCCAAACGCAATATCTGACGGAAGAACACGAATATCGAAAAACTAAAGACATATTTGTTATTGAAAAAATTCAGGCTTTAACCCACGTGACTTCAGGCTTCAACCCACGTGACTTCAGGCTTCAACCCACGTGACTCCAGGCTTCAACCCACGTGACTTTAGGCTTCAACCCACGTGACTCCAGGCTTCAACCCACGTGACTTTTAAAACGATCGGTCACCACTTTTGAAGTTGGCAGCTACTTGTTCCAAACGCAATATCTGACGGAAGAACACGAATATCGAAAAACTCAAGACATATTTGTTATTGAAAAAATTCAGGCTTCAACCCACGTGACTTCAGGCTTCAACCCACGTGACTCCAGGCTTCAACCCACGTGACTTTTAAAACGATCGGTGACCACTTTTGAAGTTGACAGCTACTTGTTCCAAACGCAATATCTGACGGAAAAACACGAATATCGAAAAACTAAAGACATATTTGTTATTGAAAAAATTCAGGCTTCAACCCACGTGACTCTAGGCTCCAACCCACGTGACTTCAGGCTTCAACCCACGTGACTCCAGGCTTCAACCCACTTGACTTTTAAAACGATCGGTCACCACTTTTGAAGTTGGCAGCTACTTGTTCCAAACGCAATATCTGACGGAAGAACAAGAATATCGGAAGACTCAAGATATATTTGTTATTGAAAAAATTCAGGCTTCAACCCACGTGCCTTCAGGCTTCAACCCACGTGACTTCAGGCTTCAACCCACGTGACTTCAGGCTTCAACCCACGTGACTCCAGGCTTCAACCGACGTGACTTTTAAAACGATCGGTCACCACTTTTGAAGTTGGCAGCTACTTGTTCCAAACGCAATATCTGACGGAAGAACACGAATATGAAAAAACTAAAGACATATTTGTTATTGAAAAAATTCAGGCTTCAACCCACGTGACTTTAGGCTTCAACCCACGTGACTTCAGGCTTCAACCCACGTGACTCCAGGCTTCAACCCACGTGACTTTTGAAACGATCGGTCACCACTTTTGAAGTTGGCAGCTACTTGTTCCAAACGCAATATCTGACGGAAGAACACGAATATCGAAACACTCAAGACATATTTGTTATTGAAAAAATTCAGGCTTCAACCCACGTGACTTCAGGCTTCAACCCACGTGACTCCAGGCTTCAACCCACGTGACTTTCAAAACGATCGGTCACCACTTTTGGATTTGGCAGCTACTTGTTCCAAACGCAATATCTGACGGAAGAACACGACTATCGAAAAACTAGACATATTTGTTATTGAAAAAATTCAGGCTTCAACCCACGTGACTTCAGGCTTCAACCCACGTGACTTCAGGCTTCAACCCACGTGACTCCAGGCTTCAACCCACGTGACTTTCAAAACGATCGGTCACCACTTTTGAAGTTGGCAGCTACTTGTTCCAAACGCAATATCTGACGGAAGAACACGAATATCGAAAAACTAAAGACATATTTGTTGTTGAAAAAATTCAGGCTTCAACCCACGTGACTTTAGGCTTCAACCCACGTGACTTCAGGCTTCAACCCACGTGACTCCAGGCTTCAACCCACGTGACTTTCAAAATATCAAAAAAATTCAGATATCAACCCACGTGACTTTCAAAACAATCGGCCACTACTTTTGAAGTTGACAGCTACTTGTTCCAAACGAAATATTTGACAAATGAGGTCGATTATCGAGAAACTGAGGACATATTTATTATCAAAAAAAATCAGGCTTCAAACCACGTGACTTTCAAAATATCAAAAAAGTTCAGACTCCAACCCACGTGACTTTTAAAGCGATCGGCCACTACTTTTGAAGTTGACAGCTACTTGTTGCAAACATGCAAACGCAATATTCGACAAATGAGCTTGAATATCGAAAAACTGAAGACAAATTTGATATAAAAAAAATCAGGCTTCAACCCACGTGACTTTTAAAACGATCGGTCACCACTTTTGAATTTAGCAGCTACTTGTTCCAAACGCAATATCTGACGGAAGAACACGAATATCGAAAAACTAAAGACATATTTGTTATTGAAAAAATTCAGGCTTCAACCCACGTGACTTCAGGCTTCAATTCACGTGACTCCAGGCTTCAACCCACGTGACTTTTAAAACGATCGGTCACCACTTTTGAAGTTGGCAGCTACTTGTTCCAAACGCAATATCCGACGGAAGAACACGAATATCGAAAAACTAAAGACATATTTGTTATTGAAAAGATTCAGGCTTCAACCCACGTGACTTCAGGCTTCAACCCACGTGACTTCAGGCTTCAACCCACGTGACTTTTAAAACGATCGGTCACCACTATTGAAGTTGGCAGCTACTTGTTCCAAACGCAATATCTGACGGAAGAACACGAATATCGAGAAACTAAAGACATATTTGTTATTGAAAAAATTCAGGCTTCAACCCACGTGACTCCAGGCTTCAACCCACGTGACTTTGAAAACGATCGGTCACCACTTTTGGAGTTGGCAGCTATTTGTTCCAAACGCACTATCTGACGGAAGAACACGAATATCGAAAAACTAAAGACATATTTGTTATTGAAAAAATTCAGGCTTCAACCCACGTGACTTCAGGCTTTAACCCACGTGACTTCAGGCTTCAACCCACGTGACACCAGGCTTCAACCCACGTGACTTTAGGCTTCAACCCACGTGACTCCAGGCTTCAACCCACGTGACTCCAGGCTTCAACCCACGTGACTTTAGGCTTCAACCCACGTGACTTCAGGCTTCAACCCACGTGACTCCAGGCTTCAACCCACGTGACTTTTAAAACAATCGGTCACCACTTTTGAAGTTGGCAGCTACTTGTTCCAAACGCAATATCTGACGGAATAACACGAATATCAGATAACTAAAGACATATTTGTTATTGAAAAAATTCAGGCTTCAACCCACGTGACTTCAGGCTTCAACCCACGTGACTTCAGGCTTCAACCCACGTGACTCCAGGCTTCAACCCACGTGACTTTCAAAACGATCGGTCACCACTTTTGAAGTTGGCAGCTACTTGTTCCAAACGCAATATCTGACGGAAGAACACGAATATCGAAAAACTAGAGACATATTTGTTATTGAAAAAATTCAGGCTTCAACCCACGTGACTTCAGGCTTCAACCCACGTGACTCCAGGCTTCAACCCACGTGACTTTCAAAACGATCGGTCACCACTTTTGAAGTTGGCAGCTACTTGTTCCAAACGCAATATCTGACGGAAGAACACGAATATCGAAAAACTCAAGACATATTTGTTATTGAAAAAATTCAGGCTTCAACCCACGTGACTTCAGGCTTCAACCCACGTGACTTCAGGCTTCAACCCACGTGACTCCAGGCTTCAACCCACGTGACTTTCAAAATATCAAAAAAATTCAGATATCAACCCACGTGACTCTCAAAACAATCGGCCACTACTTTTGAAGTTGACAGCTACTTGTTCCAAACGAAATATTTGACAAATGAGGTCGATTATCGAAAAACTGAGGACATATTCATTATCAAAAAAATTCAGGCTTCAAACCACGTGACTTTCAAAATATCAAAAAAGTTCAGACTCCAACCCACGTGACTTTTAAAGCGATCGGCCACTACTTTTGAAGTTGACAGCTACTTGTTGCAAACATGCAAACGCAATATTCGACAAATGAGCTTGAATATCGAAAAACTGAAGACAAATTTGATATAAAAAAAATCAGGCTTCAACCCACGTGACTTTTAAAACGATCGGTCACCACTTTTGAATTTGACAGCTACTTGTTCCAAACGCAATATCTGACGGAAGAACACGAATAGCGAAAAACTAAAGACATATTTGTTATTGAAAAAATTCAGGCTTCAACCCACGTGACTTCAGGCTTCAACCCACGTGACTCCAGGCTTCAACCCACGTGACTTTTAAAACGATCGGTCACCACTTTTGAAGTTGGCAGCTACTTGTTCCAAACGCAATATCTGACGGAAGAACACGAATATCGAAAAACTAAAGACATATTTGTTATTGAAAAGATTCAGGCTTCAACCCACGTGACTTCAGGCTCCAACCCACGTGACTTTGAAAACGATCGGTCACCACTTTTGAAGTTGGCAGCTACTTGTTCCAAACGCAATATCTGACGGAAGAACACGAATATCGAAAAACTAAAGACATATTTGTTATTGAAAAAATTCAGGCTTCAACCCACGTGACTCCAGGCTTCAACCCACGTGACTTTGAAAACGATCGGTCACCACTTTTGGAGTTGGCAGCTATTTGTTCCAAACGCACTATCTGACGGAAGAACACGAATATCGAAAAACTAAAGACATATTTGTTATTGAAAAAATTCAGGCTTCAACCCACGTGACTTCAGGCTTCAACCCACGTGACTTCAGGCTTCAACCCACGTGACTCCAGGCTTCAACCCACGTGACTTTAGACTTCAACCCACGTGCCTCCAGGCTTCAGCCCACGTGACTCCAGGCTTCAACCCACGTGACTTTAGGCTTCAACCCACGTGACTTCAGGCTTCAACCCACGTGACTCCAGGCTTCAACCCACGTGACTTTCAAAACAGTCGGTCACCTCTTTTGAAGTTGGCAGCTACTTGTTCCAAACGCAATATCTGACGGAAGAACTTGAATATCGAAAAACTGAAGACATATTTGTTACTGAAAAAATTCAGGCTTCAACCCACGTGACTTCAGGTTTCAACCCACGTGCCTCCAGGCTTCAACCCACGTGACTCCAGGCTTCAACCCACGTGACTTTTGAAACGATCGGTCACCACTTTTGGAGTTGGCAGCTATTTGTTCCAAACGCAATATCTGACGGAAGAACACGAATATCGAAAAACTAAAGACATATTTGTTATTGAAAAAATTCAGGCTTCAACCCACGTGACTTCAGGCTTCAACCCACGTGACTTCAGGCTTCAACCCACGTGACTCCAGGCATCAACCCACGTGATTTTTAAAACGATCGGTCACCACTTTTGAAGTTGGCAGCTACTAGTTCCAAACGCAATATCTGACGGAAGAACACGAATATCGAAAAACTAAAGACATATTTGTTATTGAAAAAATTCAGGCTTCAACCCACGTGACTTTAGGCTTCAACCCACGTGACTTCAGGCTTCAACCCACGTGACTCCAGGCTTCAACCCACGTGACTTTTAAAATGATCGGTTACCACTTTTGGAGTTGGCAGCTATTTGTTCCAAACGCAATATCTGACGGAAGAACACGAATATCGGAAAACTAAAGACATATTTGTTATTGAAAAAATTCAGGCTTCAACCCACGTGACTTCTGGCTTCAACCCACGTGTCTTCAGGCTTCAACCCACGTGACTCCAGGCTTCAACCCACGTGAATTTTAAAACGATCGGTCACCACTTTTGAAGTTGGCAGCTACTTGTTCCAAACGCAATATCTGACGGAAGAACAAGAATATCGGAAGACTCAAGATATATTTGTTATTGAAAAAATTCAGGCTTCAACCCACGTGACTTCAGGCTTCAGCCCACGTGACTCTAGGCTCCAACCCACGTGACTTCAGGCTTCAACCCACGTGACTTCAGGCTTCAACCCACGTGACTCCAGGCTTCAACCCACGTGACTTTAGGCTTCAACCCACGTGACTTCAGGCTTCAACCCACGTGACTCCAGGCTTCAACCCACGTGACTTTTAAAACGATCGGTCACCACTTTTGAAGTTGTCAGCTACTTGTTCCAAACGCAATATCTGACGGGAGAACACGAATATCGAAAAACTCAAGACATATTTGTTATTGAAAAAATTCAGGCTTCAATCCAAGTGACTTCAGGCTTCAACCCACGTGACTTCAGGCTTTGACCCACGTGACTTCAGGCTTCAACCCACGTGACTTCAGGCTTCAACCCACGTGACTTTTAAAACGATCGGTCACCACTTTTGAAGTTGGCAGCCACTTGTTCCAAACGCAATATCTGACGGAAGAACACGAATATCGAAAAACTAAAGACATATTTGTTATTGAAAAAATTCAGGCTTCAACCCACGTGACTCCAGGCTTCAACCCACGTGACTTTGAAAACGATCGGTCACCACTTTTGGAGTTGGCAGCTATTTGTTCCAAACGCAATATCTGACGGAAGAACACGGATATCGAAAAACTGAAGACATATTTGTTATTGAAAAAATTCAGGCTTCAACCCACGTGACTTCAGGCTTCAACCCACGTGACTTCAGGCTTCAACCCACGTGACTCCAGGCTTCAACCCACGTGAATTTCAAAACGATCGGTCACCACTTTTGAAGTTGGCAGCCACTTGTTCCAAACGCAATATCTGACGGAAGAACACGAATATCGAAAAACTAAAGACATATTTGTTATTGAAAAAATTCAGGCTTCAACCCACGTGACTCCAGGCTTCAACCCACGTGACTTTGAAAACGATCGGTCACCACTTTTGGAGTTGGCAGCTATTTGTTCCAAACGCAATATCTGACGGAAGAACACGAATATCGGAAAACTCAAGACATATTTGTTATTGAAAAAATTCAGGCTTCAACCCACGTGACTTCAGGCTTCAACCCACGTGACTTCAGGCTTCAACCCACGTGACTCCAGGCTTCAACCCACGTGACTTTTAAAACGATCGGTCACCACTTTTGAAGTTGGCAGCTACTTGTTCCAAACGCAATATCTGACGGAAGAACACGAATATCGAAAAACTAAAGACATATTTGTTATTGAAAAAATTTTGGCTTCAACCCACGTGACTTTAGGCTTTAACCCACGTGACTTCAGGCTTCAACCCACGTGACTCCAGGCTTCAACCCACGTGACTTTCAAAACGATCGGTCACCACTTTTGAAGTTGGCAGCTACTTGTTCCAAACGCAATATCTGACGGAAGAACACGAATATCGAAAAACTAGAGACATATTTGTTATTGAAAAAATTCAGGCTTCAACCCACGTGACTTCAGGCTTCAACCCACGTGACTTCAGGCTTCAACCCACGTGACTCCAGGCTTCAACCCACGTGACTTTTAAAACGATCGGTCACCACTTTTGAAGTTGGCAGCTACTTGTTCCAAACGCAATATCTGACGGAAGAACACGAATATCGAAAAACTAAAGACATATTTGTTATTGAAAAAATTCAGGCTTCAACCCACGTGACTTTAGGCTTCAACCCACGTGACTTCAGGCTTCAACCCACGTGACTCCAAGCTTCAACCCACGTGACTTTCAAAATATCAAAAAAATTCAGATATCAACCCACGTGACTCTCAAAACAATCGGCCACTACTTTTGAAGTTGACAGCTACTTGTTCCAAACGAAATATTTGACAAATGAGGTCGATTATCAAGAAACTGAGGACATATTTATTATCAAAAAAAATCAGGCTTCAAACCACGTGCCTTTCAAAAAAGTTCAGACTCCAACCCACGTGACTTTTAAAGCGATCGGCCACTACTTTTGAAGTTGACAGCCACTTGTTGCAAACGCAATATTCGACAAATGAGCTTGAATATCGAAAAACTGAAGACAAATTTGATATAAAAAAAATCAGGCTTCAACCCAGGTGACTTTTAAAACGATCGGTCACCACTTTTGAATTTGGCAGCTACTTGTTCCAAACGCAATATCTGACGGAAGAACACGAATATCGAAAAACTAAAGACATATTTGCTATTGAAAAGATTCAGGCTTCAACCCACGTGACTTCAGGCTTCAACCCACGTGACTTCAGGCTTCAACCCACGTGACTTTTAAAACGATCGGTCACCACTTTTGAAGTTGGCAGCTACTTGTTCCAAACGCAATATCTGACGGAAGAACACGAATATCGAAAAACTAAAGATATATTTGTTATTGAAAAAATTCAGGCTTCAACCCACGTGACTCCAGGCTTCAACCCACGTGACTTTGAAAACGATCGGTCACCACTTTTGGAGTTGGCAGCTATTTGTTCCAAACGCACTATCTGACGGAAGAACACGAATATCGAAAAACTAAAGACATATTTGTTATTGAAAAAATTCAGGCTTCAACCCACGTGACTTCAGGCTTCAACCCACGTGACTTCAGGCTTCAACCCACGTGACTCCAGGCTTCAACCCACGTGACTCCAGGCTTCAACCCACGTGACTTTAGGCTTCAACCCACGTGACTCCAGGCTTAAACCCACGTGACTTCAGGCTTCAACCCACGTGACTTCAGGCTTCAACCCACGTGACTTTTAAAACGATCGGTCACCACTTTTGAAGTTGGCAGCTACTTGTTCCAAACGCAATATCTGACGGAAGAACACGAATATCGAAAAACTAAAGACATATTTGTTATTGAAAAGATTCAGGCTTCAACCCACGTGACTTCAGGCTTCAACCCACGTGACTTCAGGCTTCAACCCACGTGACTTTTAAAACGATCGGTCACCACTTTTGAAGTTGGCAGCTACTTGTTCCAAACGCAATATCTGACGGAAGAACACGAATATCGAAAAACTAAAGACATATTTGTTATTGAAAAAATTCAGGCTTCAACCCACGTGACTCCAGGCTTCAACCCACGTGACTTTAGGCTTCAACCCACGTGACTCCAGGCTTCAACCCACGTGACTTCAGGCTTCAACCCACGTGACTTCAGGCTTCAACCCACGTGACTTCAGGCTTCAACCCACGTGACTTTTAAAACGATCGGTCACCACTTTTGAAGTTGGCAGCTACTTGTTCCAAACGCAATATCTGACGGAAGAACACGAATATCGAAAAACTAAAGACATATTTGTTATTGAAAAGATTCAGGCTTCAACCCACGTGACTTCAGGCTTCAACCCACGTGACTTCAGGCTTCAACCCACGTGACTTTTAAAACGATCGGTCACCACTTTTGAAGTTGGCAGCTACTTGTTCCAAACGCAATATCTGACGGAAGAACACGAATATCGAAAAACTAAAGACATATTTGTTATTGAAAAAATTCAGGCTTCAACCCACGTGACTCCAGGCTTCAACCCACGTGACTTTGAAAACGATCGGTCACCACTTTTGGAGTTGGCAGCTATTTGTTCCAAACGCAATATCTGACGGAAGAACACGAATATCGAAAAACTAAAGACATATTTGTTATTGAAAAAATTCAGGCTTCAACCCACGTGACTTCAGGCTTCAACCCACGTGACTTCAGGCTTCAACCCACGTGACTTCAGGCTTCAACCCACGTGACTCCAGGCTTCAACCCACGTGACTTTAGGCTTCAACCCACGTGACTCCAGGCTTCAACCCACGTGACTTTTAAAACGATCGGTCACCACTTTTGAAGTTGGCAGCTACTTGTTCCAAACGCAATATCTGACGGAAGAACACGAATATCGAAAAACTCAAGACATATTTATTATTGAGAAAATTCAGGCTTCAACCCACGTGACTTCAGGCTTCAACCCACGTGACTTCAGGCTTCAACCCACGTGACTTCAGGCTTCAACCCACGTGACTCCAGGCTTCAACCCACGTGACTTTTAAAACGATCGGTCACCACTTTTGAAGTTGGCAGCTACTTGTTCCAAACGCAATATCTGACGGAAGAACACGAATATCGAAAAACTAAAGACCTATTTGTTATTGAAAAAATTCAGGCTTCAGCCCACGTGACTCCAGGCTTCAACCCACGTGACTTTGAAAACGATCGGTCACCACTTTTGGAGTTGGCAGCTATTTGTTCCAAACGCAATATCTGACGGAAGAACACGAATATCGAAAAACTAAAGACATATTTGTTATTGAAAAAATTCAGGCTTTAACCCACGTGACTTCAGGCTTCAACCCACGTGACTTCAGGCTTCAACCCACGTGACTCCAGGCTTCAACCCACGTGACTTTAGGCTTCAACCCACGTGACTCCAGGCTTCAACCCACGTGACTTTTAAAACGATCGGTCACCACTTTTGAAGTTGGCAGCTACTTGTTCCAAACGCAATATCTGACGGAAGAACACGAATATCGAAAAACTCAAGACATATTTGTTATTGAAAAAATTCAGGCTTCAACCCACGTGACTTCAGGCTTCAACCCACGTGACTCCAGGCTTCAACCCACGTGACTTTTAAAACGATCGGTGACCACTTTTGAAGTTGACAGCTACTTGTTCCAAACGCAATATCTGACGGAAAAACACGAATATCGAAAAACTAAAGACATATTTGTTATTGAAAAAATTCAGGCTTCAACCCACGTGACTCTAGGCTCCAACCCACGTGACTTCAGGCTTCAACCCACGTGACTCCAGGCTTCAACCCACTTGACTTTTAAAACGATCGGTCACCACTTTTGAAGTTGGCAGCTACTTGTTCCAAACGCAATATCTGACGGAAGAACAAGAATATCGGAAGACTCAAGATATATTTGTTATTGAAAAAATTCAGGCTTCAACCCACGTGCCTTCAGGCTTCAACCCACGTGACTTCAGGCTTCAACCCACGTGACTTCAGGCTTCAACCCACGTGACTCCAGGCTTCAACCGACGTGACTTTTAAAACGATCGGTCACCACTTTTGAAGTTGGCAGCTACTTGTTCCAAACGCAATATCTGACGGAAGAACACGAATATGAAAAAACTAAAGACATATTTGTTATTGAAAAAATTCAGGCTTCAACCCACGTGACTTTAGGCTTCAACCCACGTGACTTCAGGCTTCAACCCACGTGACTCCAGGCTTCAACCCACGTGACTTTTGAAACGATCGGTCACCACTTTTGAAGTTGGCAGCTACTTGTTCCAAACGCAATATCTGACGGAAGAACACGAATATCGAAACACTCAAGACATATTTGTTATTGAAAAAATTCAGGCTTCAACCCACGTGACTTCAGGCTTCAACCCACGTGACTCCAGGCTTCAACCCACGTGAATTTTAAAACGATCGGTCACCACTTTTGAAGTTGGCAGCTACTTGTTCCAAACGCAATATCTGACGGAAGAACAAGAATATCGGAAGACTCAAGATATATTTGTTATTGAAAAAATTCAGGCTTCAACCCACGTGACTTCAGGCTTCAACCCACGTGACTCCAGGCTCCAACCCACGTGACTTCAGGCTTCAACCCACGTGACTTCAGGCTTCAACCCACGTGACTCCAGGCTTCAACCCACGTGAATTTCAAAACGATCGGTCACCACTTTTGAAGTTGGCAGCTACTTGTTCCAAACGCAATATCTGACGGAAGAACAAGAATATCGGAAGACTCAAGATATATTTGTTATTGAAAAAATTCAGGCTTCAACCCACGTGTCTTTAGGCTTCAACCCACGTGACTTCAGGCTTCAACCCACGTGACTCCAGGCTTCAACCCACGTGATTTTTAAAACGATCGGTCACCACTTTTGAAGTTGGCAGCTACTAGTTCCAAACGCAATATCTGACGGAAGAACACGAATATCGAAAAACTAAAGACATATTTGTTATTGAAAAAATTCAGGCTTCAACCCACGTGACTTTAGGCTTCAACCCACGTGACTTCAGGCTTCAACCCACGTGACTCCAGGCTTCAACCCACGTGACTTTTAAAACGATCGGTCACCACTCTTGAAGTTGGCAGCTACTTGTTCCAAACGCAATATCTGACGGAAGAACACGAATATCGAAAAACTAAAGACATATTTGTTATTGAAAAAATTCAGGCTTCAATCCACGTGACTTCAGGCTTCAACCCACGTGACTTCAGGCTTCAACCCACGTGACTCCAGGCTTCAACCCACGTGATTTTTAAAACGATCGGTCACCACTTTTGAAGTTGGCAGCTACTTGTTCCAAACGCAATATCTGACGGAAGAACAAGAATATCGGAAGACTCAAGATATATTTGTTATTGAAAAAATTCAGGCTTCAACCCACGTGACTTCAGGCTTCAACCCACGTGACTTCAGGCTTCAACCCACGTGACTTCAGGCTTCAACCCACGTGACTCCAGGCTTCAACCCACGTGACTTTAGGCTTCAACCCACGTGACTTCAGGCTTCAACCCACGTGACTCCAAGCTTCAACCCACGTGACTTATAAAACGATCGGTCACCACTTTTGAAGTTGGCAGCTACTTGTTCCAAACGCAATATCTGACGGGAGAACACGAATATCGAAAAACTCAAGACATATTTGTTATTGAAAAAATTCAGGCTTCAATCCACGTGACTTCAGGCTTCAACCCACGTGACTTCAGGCTTCGACCCACGTGACTTCAGGCTTCAACCCACGTGACTTCAGGCTTCAACCCACGTGACTTTTAAAACGATCGGTCACCACTTGTGAAGTTGGCAGCCACTTGTTCCAAACGCAATATCTGACGGAAGAACACGAATATCGAAAAACTAAAGACATATTTGTTATTGAAAAAATTCAGGCTTCAACCCACGTGACTCCAGGCTTCAACCCACGTGACTTTGAAAACGATCGGTCACCACTTTTGGAGTTGGCAGCTATTTGTTCCAAACGCAATATCTGACGGAAGAACACGGATATCGAAAAACTGAAGACATATTTGTTATTGAAAAAATTCAGGCTTCAACCCACGTGACTTCAGGCTTCAACCCACGTGTCTTCAGGCTTCAACCCACGTGACTCCAGGCTTCAACCCACGTGAATTTCAAAACGATCGGTCACCACTTTTGAAGTTGGCAGCTACTTGTTCCAAACGCATTATCTGACGGAAGAACACGAATATCGGAAAACTCAAGACATATTTGTTATTGAAAAAATTCAGGCTTCAACCCACGTGACTTCAGGCTTCAACCCACGTGACTTCAGGCTTCAACCCACGTGCCTCCAGGCTTCAACCCACGTGACTTTTAAAACGATCGGTCACCACTTTTGAAGTTGGCAGCTACTTGTTCCAAACGCAATATCTGACGGAATAACACGAATATCGGATAACTAAAGACATATTTGTTATTGAAAAAATTCAGGCTTCAACCCACGTGACTTCAGGCTTCAACCCACGTGACTTCAGGCTTCAACCCACGTGACTCCAGGCTTCAACCCACGTGACTTTCAAAACGATCGGTCACCACTTTTGAAGTTGGCAGCTACTTGTTCCAAACGCAATATCTGACGGAAGAACACGAATATCGAAAAACTAGAGACATATTTGTTATTGAAAAAATTCAGGCTTCAACCCACGTGACTTCAGGCTTCAACCCACGTGACTCCAGGCTTCAACCCACGTGACTTTCAAAACGATCGGTCACCACTTTTGAAGTTGGCAGCTACTTGTTCCAAACGCAATATCTGACGGAAGAACACGAATATCGAAAAACTCAAGACATATTTGTTATTGAAAAAATTCAGGCTTCAACCCACGTGACTTCAGGCTTCAACCCACGTGACTTCAGGCTTCAACCCACGTGACTTCAGGCTTCAACCCACGTGACTTTCAAAATATCAAAAAAATTCAGATATCAACCCACGTGACTTTCAAAACAATCGGCCACTACTTTTGAAGTTGACAGCTACTTGTTCCAAACGAAATATTTGACAAATGAGGTCGATTATCGAAAAACTGAGGACATATTCATTATCAAAAAAAATCAGGCTTCAAACCACGTGACTTTCAAAATATCAAAAAAGTTCAGACTCCAACCCACGTGACTTTTAAAGCGATCGGCCACTACTTTTGAAGTTGACAGCTACTTGTTGCAAACATGCAAACGCAATATTCGACAAATGAGCTTGAATATCGAAAAACTGAAGACAAATTTGATATAAAAAAAATCAGGCTTCAACCCACGTGACTTTTAAAACGATCGGTCACCACTTTTGAATTTGGCAGCTACTTGTTCCAAACGCAATATCTGACGGAAGAACACGAATATCGAAAAACTAAAGACATATTTGTTATTGAAAAAATTCAGGCTTCAACCCACGTGACTCCAGGCTTCAACCCACGTGACTTTTAAAACGATCGGTCACCACTTTTGAAGTTGGCAGCTACTTGTTCCAAACGCAATATCTGACGGAAGAACACGAATATCGAAAAACTAAAGACATATTTGTTATTGAAAAGATTCAGGCTTCAACCCACGTGACTTCAGGCTTCAACCCACGTGACTTCAGGCTTCAACCCACGTGACTTTGAAAACGATCGGTCACCACTTTTGAAGTTGGCAGCTACTTGTTCCAAACGCAATATCTGACGGAAGAACACGAATATCGAAAAACTAAAGACATATTTGTTATTGAAAAAATTCAGGCTTCAACCCACGTGACTCCAGGCTTCAACCCACGTGACTTTGAAAACGATCGGTCACCACTTTTGGAGTTGGCAGCTATTTGTTCCAAACGCACTATCTGACGGAAGAACACGAAAATCGAAAAACTAAAGACATATTTGTTATTGAAAAAAGTCAGGCTTCAACCCACGTGACTTCAGGCTTCAACCCACGTGACTTCAGGCTTCAACCCACGTGACTCCAGGCTTCAACCCACGTGACTTTAGGCTTCAACCCACGTGACTCCAGGCTTCAACCCACGTGACTCCAGGCTTCAACCCACGTGACTTTAGGCTTCAACCCACGTGACTTCAGGCTTCAACCCACGTGACTCCAGGCTTCAACCCACGTGACTTTCAAAACAATAGGTCACCTCTTTTGAAGTTGGCAGCTACTTGTTCCAAACGCAATATCTGACGGAAGAACTTGAATATCGAAAAACTGAAGACATATTTGTTACTGAAAAAATTCAGGCTTCAACCCACGTGACTTCAGGTTTCAACCCACGTGCCTCCAGGCTTCAACCCACGTGACTCCAGGCTTCAACCCACGTGACTTTTAAAACGATCGGTCACCACTTTTGGAGTTGGCAGCTATTTGTTCCAAACGCAATATCTGACGGAAGAACACGAATATCGAAAAACTAAAGACATATTTGTTATTGAAAAATTCAGGCTTCAACCCACGTGACTTCAGGCTTCAACCCACGTGACTCCAGGCATCAACCCACGTGATTTTTAAAACGATCGGTCACCACTTTTGAAGTTGGCAGCTACTAGTTCCAAACGCAATATCTGACGGAAGAACACGAATATCGAAAAACTAAAGACATATTTGTTATTGAAAAAATTCAGGCTCCAACCCACGTGACTTTAGGCTTCAACCCACGTGACTTCAGGCTTCAACCCACGTGACTCCAGGCTTCAACCCACGTGACTTTTAAAATGATCGGTTACCACTTTTGGAGTTGGCAGCTATTTGTTCCAAACGCAATATCTGACGGAAGAACACGAATATCGGAAAACTAAAGACATATTTGTTATTGAAAAAATTCAGGCTTCAATCCAAGTGACTTCAGGCTTCAACCCACGTGACTCCAGGCTTCAACCCACGTGACTTTAGGCTTCAACCCACGTGACTTCAGGCTTCAACCCACGTGACTCCAGGCTTCAACCCACGTGACTTTCAAAACAATCGGTCACCTCTTTTGAAGTTGGCAGCTACTTGTTCCAAACGCAATATCTGACGGAAGAACTTGAATATCGAAAAACTGAAGACATATTTGTTACTGAAAAAATTCAGGCTTCAACCCACGTGACTTCAGGTTTCAACCCACGTGCCTCCAGGCTTCAACCCACGTGACTCCAGGCTTCAACCCACGTGACTTTTAAAACGATCGGTCACCACTTTTGGAGTTGGCAGCTATTTGTTCCAAACGCAATATCTGACGGAAGAACACGAATATCGAAAAACTAAAGACATATTTGTTATTGAAAAAATTCAGGCTTCAACCCACGTGACTTCAGGCTTCAACCCACGTGACTTCAGGCTTCAACCCACGTGACTCCAGGCATCAACCCACGTGATTTTTAAAACGATCGGTCACCACTTTTGAAGTTGGCAGCTACTAGTTCCAAACGCAATATCTGACGAAAGAACACGAATATCGAAAAACTAAAGACATATTTGTTATTGAAAAAATTCAGGCTCCAACCCACGTGACTTTAGGCTTCAACCCACGTGACTTCAGGCTTCAACCCACGTGACTTCAGGCTTCAACCCACGTGACTCCAGGCATCAACCCACGTGATTTTTAAAACGATCGGTCACCACTTTTGAAGTTGGCAGCTACTAGTTCCAAACGCAATATCTGACGGAAGAACACGAATATCGAAAAACTAAAGACATATTTGTTATTGAAAAAATTCAGGCTCCAACCCACGTGACTTTAGGCTTCAACCCACGTGACTTCAGGCTTCAACCCACGTGACTCCAGGCTTCAACCCACGTGACTTTTAAAATGATCGGTTACCACTTTTGGAGTTGGCAGCTATTTGTTCCAAACGCAATATCTGACGGAAGAACACGAATATCGGAAAACTAAAGACATATTTGTTATTGAAAAAATTCAGGCTTCAACCCACGTGACTTCAGGCTTCAACCCACGTGTCTTCAGGCTTCAACCCACGTGACTCCAGGCTTCAACCCACGTGAATTTTAAAACGATCGGTCACCACTTTTGAAGTTGGCAGCTACTTGTTCCAAACGCAATATCTGACGGGAGAACAAGAATATCGGAAGACTCAAGATATATTTGTTATTGAAAAAATTCAGGCTTCAACCCACGTGACTTCAGGCTTCAACCCACGTGACTCCAGGCTCCAACCCACGTGACTTCAGGCTTCAACCCACGTGACTTCAGGCTTCAACCCACGTGACTCCAGGCTTCAACCCACGTGACTTTAGGCTTCAACCCACGTGACTTCAGGCTTCAACCCACGTGACTCCAGGCTTCAACCCACGTGACTTTTAGAACGATCGGTCACCACTTTTGAAGTTGGCAGCTACTTGTTCCAAACGCAATATCTGACGGGAGAACACGAATATCGAAAAACTCAAGACATATTTGCTATTGAAAAAATTCAGGCTTCAATCCAAGTGACTTCAGGCTTCAACCCACGTGACTTCAGGCTTCGACCCACGTGACTTCAGGCTTCAACCCACGTGACTTCAGGCTTCAACCCACGTGACTTTTAAAACGATCGGTCACCACTTTTGAAGTTGGCAGCTACTAGTTCCAAACGCAATATCTGACGGAAGAACACGAATATCGAAAAACTAAAGACATATTTGTTATTGAAAAAATTCAGGCTTCAACCCACGTGACTTTAGGCTTCAACCCACGTGACTTCAGGCTTCAACCCACGTGACTCCAAGCTTCAACCCACGTGAATTTCAAAATATCAAAAAAATTCAGATATCAACCCACGTGACTCTCAAAACAATCGGCCACTACTTTTGAAGTTGACAGCTACTTGTTCCAAACGAAATATTTGACAAATGAGGTCGATTATCAAGAAACTGAGGACATATTTATTATCAAAAAAAATCAGGCTTCAACCCACGTGACTTCAGGCTTCAACCCACGTGACTTCAGGCTTCAACCCACGTGACTCCAGGCTTCAACCCACGTGATTTTTAAAACGATCGGTCACCACTTTTGAAGTTGGCAGCTACTAGTTCCAAACGCAATATCTGACGGAAGAACACGAATATCGGAAAACTAAAGACATATTTGTTATTGAAAAAATTCAGGCTTCAACCCACGTGACTTTAGGCTTCAACCCACGTGACTTCAGGCTTCAACCCACGTGACTCCAGGCTTCAACCCACGTGACTTTTAAAACGATCGGTTACCACTTTTGGAGTTGGCAGCTATTTGTTCCAAACGCAATATCTGACGGAAGAACACGAATATCGGAAAACTAAAGACATATTTGTTATTGAAAAAATTCAGGCTTCAACCCACGTGACTTCAGGCTTCAACCCACGTGACTCCAGGCTTCAACCCACGTGAATTTTAAAACGATCGGTCACCACTTTTGAAGTCTGCAGCTACTTGTTCCAAACGCAATATCTGACGAAAGAACAAGAATATCGGAAGACTCAAGATATATTTGTTATTGAAAAAATTCAGGCTTCAACCCACGTGACTTCAGGCTTCAACCCACGTGACTCCAGGCTCCAACCCACGTGACTTCAGGCTTCAACCCACGTGACTTCAGGCTTCAACCCACGTGACTCCAGGCTTCAACCCACGTGAATTTCAAAACGATCGGTCACCACTTTTGAAGTTGGCAGCTACTTGTTCCAAACGCAATATCTGACGGAAGAACAAGAATATCGGAAGACTCAAGATATATTTGTTATTGAAAAAATTCAGGCTTCAACCCACGTGTCTTTGGGCTTCAACCCACGTGACTTCAGGCTTCAACCCACGTGACTCCAGGCTTCAACCCACGTGATTTTTAAAACGATCGGTCACCACTTTTGAAGTTGGCAGCTACTAGTTCCAAACGCAATATCTGACGGAAGAACACGAATATCGAAAAACTAAAGACATATTTGTTATTGAAAAAATTCAGGCTTCAACCCACGTGACTTTAGGCTTCAACCCACGTGACTTCAGGCTTCAACCCACGTGACTCCAGGCTTCAACCCACGTGACTTTTAAAACGATCGGTCACCACTCTTGAAGTTGGCAGCTACTTGTTCCAAACGCAATATCTGACGGAAGAACACGAATATCGAAAAACTAAAGACATATTTGTTATTGAAAAAATTCAGGCTTCAATCCACGTGACTTCAGGCTTCAACCCACGTGACTTCAGGCTTCAACCCACGTGACTCCAGGCTTCAACCCACGTGATTTTTAAAACGATCGGTCACCACTTTTGAAGTTGGCAGCTACTTGTTCCAAACGCAATATCTGACGGAAGAACAAGAATATCGGAAGACTCAAGATATATTTGTTATTGAAAAAATTCAGGCTTCAACCCACGTGACTTCAGGCTTCAACCCACGTGACTTCAGGCTTCAACCCACGTGACTTCAGGCTTCAACCCACGTGACTCCAGGCTTCAACCCACGTGACTTTAGGCTTCAACCCACGTGACTTCAGGCTTCAACCCACGTGACTCCAAGCTTCAACCCACGTGACTTATAAAACGATCGGTCACCACTTTTGAAGTTGGCAGCTACTTGTTCCAAACGCAATATCTGACGGGAGAACACGAATATCGAAAAACTCAAGACATATTTGTTATTGAAAAAATTCAGGCTTCAATCCACGTGACTTCAGGCTTCAACCCACGTGACTTCAGGCTTCGACCCACGTGACTTCAGGCTTCAACCCACGTGACTTCAGGCTTCAACCCACGTGACTTTTAAAACGATCGGTCACCACTTGTGAAGTTGGCAGCCACTTGTTCCAAACGCAATATCTGACGGAAGAACACGAATATCGAAAAACTAAAGACATATTTGTTATTGAAAAAATTCAGGCTTCAACCCACGTGACTCCAGGCTTCAACCCACGTGACTTTGAAAACGATCGGTCACCACTTTTGGAGTTGGCAGCTATTTGTTCCAAACGCAATATCTGACGGAAGAACACGGATATCGAAAAACTGAAGACATATTTGTTATTGAAAAAATTCAGGCTTCAACCCACGTGACTTCAGGCTTCAACCCACGTGTCTTCAGGCTTCAACCCACGTGACTCCAGGCTTCAACCCACGTGAATTTCAAAACGATCGGTCACCACTTTTGAAGTTGGCAGCTACTTGTTCCAAACGCATTATCTGACGGAAGAACACGAATATCGGAAAACTCAAGACATATTTGTTATTGAAAAAATTCAGGCTTCAACCCACGTGACTTCAGGCTTCAACCCACGTGACTTCAGGCTTCAACCCACGTGCCTCCAGGCTTCAACCCACGTGACTTTTAAAACGATCGGTCACCACTTTTGAAGTTGGCAGCTACTTGTTCCAAACGCAATATCTGACGGAATAACACGAATATCGGATAACTAAAGACATATTTGTTATTGAAAAAATTCAGGCTTCAACCCACGTGACTTCAGGCTTCAACCCACGTGACTTCAGGCTTCAACCCACGTGACTCCAGGCTTCAACCCACGTGACTTTCAAAACGATCGGTCACCACTTTTGAAGTTGGCAGCTACTTGTTCCAAACGCAATATCTGACGGAAGAACACGAATATCGAAAAACTAGAGACATATTTGTTATTGAAAAAATTCAGGCTTCAACCCACGTGACTTCAGGCTTCAACCCACGTGACTCCAGGCTTCAACCCACGTGACTTTCAAAACGATCGGTCACCACTTTTGAAGTTGGCAGCTACTTGTTCCAAACGCAATATCTGACGGAAGAACACGAATATCGAAAAACTCAAGACATATTTGTTATTGAAAAAATTCAGGCTTCAACCCACGTGACTTCAGGCTTCAACCCACGTGACTTCAGGCTTCAACCCACGTGACTTCAGGCTTCAACCCACGTGACTTTCAAAATATCAAAAAAATTCAGATATCAACCCACGTGACTTTCAAAACAATCGGCCACTACTTTTGAAGTTGACAGCTACTTGTTCCAAACGAAATATTTGACAAATGAGGTCGATTATCGAAAAACTGAGGACATATTCATTATCAAAAAAAATCAGGCTTCAAACCACGTGACTTTCAAAATATCAAAAAAGTTCAGACTCCAACCCACGTGACTTTTAAAGCGATCGGCCACTACTTTTGAAGTTGACAGCTACTTGTTGCAAACATGCAAACGCAATATTCGACAAATGAGCTTGAATATCGAAAAACTGAAGACAAATTTGATATAAAAAAAATCAGGCTTCAACCCACGTGACTTTTAAAACGATCGGTCACCACTTTTGAATTTGGCAGCTACTTGTTCCAAACGCAATATCTGACGGAAGAACACGAATATCGAAAAACTAAAGACATATTTGTTATTGAAAAAATTCAGGCTTCAACCCACGTGACTTCAGGCTTCAACCCACGTGACTCCAGGCTTCAACCCACGTGACTTTTAAAACGATCGGTCACCACTTTTGAAGTTGGCAGCTACTTGTTCCAAACGCAATATCTGACGGAAGAACACGAATATCGAAAAACTAAAGACATATTTGTTATTGAAAAGATTCAGGCTTCAACCCACGTGACTTCAGGATTCAACCCACGTGACTTCAGGCTTCAACCCACGTGACTTTGAAAACGATCGGTCACCACTTTTGAAGTTGGCAGCTACTTGTTCCAAACGCAATATCTGACGGAAGAACACGAATATCGAAAAACTAAAGACATATTTGTTATTGAAAAAATTCAGGCTTCAACCCACGTGACTCCAGGCTTCAACCCACGTGACTTTGAAAACGATCGGTCACCACTTTTGGAGTTGGCAGCTATTTGTTCCAAACGCACTATCTGACGGAAGAACACGAAAATCGAAAAACTAAAGACATATTTGTTATTGAAAAAAGTCAGGCTTCAACCCACGTGACTTCAGGCTTCAACCCACGTGACTTCAGGCTTCAACCCACGTGACTCCAGGCTTCAACCCACGTGACTTTAGGCTTCAACCCACGTGACTCCAGGCTTCAACCCACGTGACTCCAGGCTTCAACCCACGTGACTTTAGGCTTCAACCCACGTGACTTCAGGCTTCAACCCACGTGACTCCAGGCTTCAACCCACGTGACTTTCAAAACAATAGGTCACCTCTTTTGAAAATGGCAGCTACTTGTTCCAAACGCAATATCTGACGGAAGAACTTGAATATCGAAAAACTGAAGACATATTTGTTACTGAAAAAATTCAGGCTTCAACCCACGTGACTTCAGGTTTCAACCCACGTGCCTCCAGGCTTCAACCCACGTGACTCCAGGCTTCAACCCACGTGACTTTTAAAACGATCGGTCACCACTTTTGGAGTTGGCAGCTATTTGTTCCAAACGCAATATCTGACGGAAGAACACGAATATCGAAAAACTAAAGACATATTTGTTATTGAAAAAATTCAGGCTTCAACCCACGTGACTTCAGGCTTCAACCCACGTGACTCCAGGCATCAACCCACGTGATTTTCAAAACGATCGGTCACCACTTTTGAAGTTGGCAGCTACTAGTTCCAAACGCAATATCTGACGGAAGAACACGAATATCGAAAAACTAAAGACATATTTGTTATTGAAAAAATTCAGGCTCCAACCCACGTGACTTTAGGCTTCAACCCACGTGACTTCAGGCTTCAACCCACGTGACTCCAGGCTTCAACCCACGTGACTTTTAAAATGATCGGTTACCACTTTTGGAGTTGGCAGCTATTTGTTCCAAACGCAATATCTGACGGAAGAACACGAATATCGGAAAACTAAAGACATATTTGTTATTGAAAAAATTCAGGCTTCAATCCAAGTGACTTCAGGCTTCAACCCACGTGACTCCAGGCTTCAACCCACGTGACTTCAGGCTTCAACCCACGTGACTTCAGGCTTCAACCCACGTGACTCCAGGCTTCAACCCACGTGACTTTCAAAACAATCGGTCACCTCTTTTGAAGTTGGCAGCTACTTGTTCCAAACGCAATATCTGACGGAAGAACTTGAATATCGAAAAACTGAAGACATATTTGTTACTGAAAAAATTCAGGCTTCAACCCACGTGACTTCAGGTTTCAACCCACGTGCCTCCAGGCTTCAACCCACGTGACTCCAGGCTTCAACCCACGTGACTTTTAAAACGATCGGTCACCACTTTTGGAGTTGGCAGCTATTTGTTCCAAACGCAATATCTGACGGAAGAACACGAATATCGAAAAACTAAAGACATATTTGTTATTGAAAAAATTCAGGCTTCAACCCACGTGACTTCAGGCTTCAACCCACGTGACTTCAGGCTTCAACCCACGTGACTCCAGGCATCAACCCACGTGATTTTTAAAACGATCGGTCACCACTTTTGAAGTTGGCAGCTACTAGTTCCAAACGCAATATCTGACGGAAGAACACGAATATCGAAAAACTAAAGACATATTTGTTATTGAAAAAATTCAGGCTCCAACCCACGTGACTTTAGGCTTCAACCCACGTGACTTCAGGCTTCAACCCACGTGACTTCAGGCTTCAACCCACGTGACTCCAGGCATCAACCCACGTGATTTTTAAAACGATCGGTCACCACTTTTGAAGTTGGCAGCTACTAGTTCCAAACGCAATATCTGACGGAAGAACACGAATATCGAAAAACTAAAGACATATTTGTTATTGAAAAAATTCAGGCTCCAACCCACGTGACTTTAGGCTTCAACCCACGTGACTTCAGGCTTCAACCCACGTGACTCCAGGCTTCAACCCACGTGACTTTTAAAATGATCGGTTACCACTTTTGGAGTTGGCAGCTATTTGTTCCAAACGCAATATCTGACGGAAGAACACGAATATCGGAAAACTAAAGACATATTTGTTATTGAAAAAATTCAGGCTTCAACCCACGTGACTTCAGGCTTCAACCCACGTGTCTTCAGGCTTCAACCCACGTGACTCCAGGCTTCAACCCACGTGAATTTTAAAACGATCGGTCACCACTTTTGAAGTTGGCAGCTACTTGTTCCAAACGCAATATCTGACGGGAGAACAAGAATATCGGAAGACTCAAGATATATTTGTTATTGAAAAAATTCAGGCTTCAACCCACGTGACTTCAGGCTTCAACCCACGTGACTCCAGGCTCCAACCCACGTGACTTCAGGCTTCAACCCACGTGACTTCAGGCTTCAACCCACGTGACTCCAGGCTTCAACCCACGTGACTTTAGGCTTCAACCCACGTGACTTCAGGCTTCAACCCACGTGACTCCAGGCTTCAACCCACGTGACTTTTAGAACGATCGGTCACCACTTTTGAAGTTGGCAGCTACTTGTTCCAAACGCAATATCTGACGGGAGAACACGAATATCGAAAAACTCAAGACATATTTGTTATTGAAAAAATTCAGGCTTCAATCCAAGTGACTTCAGGCTTCAACCCACGTGACTTCAGGCTTCGACCCACGTGACTTCAGGCTTCAACCCACGTGACTTCAGGCTTCAACCCACGTGACTTTTAAAACGATCGGTCACCACTTTTGAAGTTGGCAGCCACTTGTTCCAAACGCAATATCTGACGGAAGAACACGAATATCGAAAAACTAAAGACATATTTGTTATTGAAAAAATTCAGGCTTCAACCCACGTGACTCCAGGCTTCAACCCACGTGACTTTGAAAACGATCGGTCACCACTTTTGGAGTTGGCAGCTATTTGTTCCAAACGCAATATCTGACGGAAGAACACGGATATCGAAAAACTGAAGACATATTTGTTATTGAAAAAATTCAGGCTTCAACCCACGTGACTTCAGGCTTCAACCCACGTGTCTTCAGGCTTCAACCCACGTGACTCCAGGCTTCAACCCACGTGAATTTCAAAACGATCGGTCACCACTTTTGAAGTTGGCAGCTACTTGTTCCAAACGCAATATCTGACGGAAGAACACGAATATCGGAAAACTCAAGACATATTTGTTATTGAAAAAATTCAGGCTTCAACCCACGTGACTTCAGGCTTCAACCCACGTGACTTCAGGCTTCAACCCACGTGACTCCAGGCTTCAACCCACGTGACTTTTAAAACGATCGGTCACCACTTTTGAAGTTGGCAGCTACTTGTTCCAAACGCAATATCTGACGGAAGAACACGAATATCGAAAAACTAAAGACATATTTGTTATTGAAAAAATTCTGGCTTCAACCCACGTGACTTTAGGCTTCAACCCACGTGACTTCAGGCTTCAACCCACGTGACTCCAGGCTTCAACCCACGTGACTTTCAAAACGATCGGTCACCACTTTTGAAGTTGGCAGCTACTTGTTCCAAACGCAATATCTGACGGAAGAACAAGAATATCGGAAGACTCAAGATATATTTGTTATTGAAAAAATTCAGGCTTCAACCCACGTGTCTTTGGGCTTCAACCCACGTGACTTCAGGCTTCAACCCACGTGACTCCAGGCTTCAACCCACGTGATTTTTAAAACGATCGGTCACCACTTTTGAAGTTGGCAGCTACTAGTTCCAAACGCAATATCTGACGGAAGAACACGAATATCGAAAAACTAAAGACATATTTGTTATTGAAAAAATTCAGGCTTCAACCCACGTGACTTTAGGCTTCAACCCACGTGACTTCAGGCTTCAACCCACGTGACTCCAGGCTTCAACCCACGTGACTTTTAAAACGATCGGTCACCACTCTTGAAGTTGGCAGCTACTTGTTCCAAACGCAATATCTGACGGAAGAACACGAATATCGAAAAACTAAAGACATATTTGTTATTGAAAAAATTCAGGCTTCAATCCACGTGACTTCAGGCTTCAACCCACGTGACTTCAGGCTTCAACCCACGTGACTCCAGGCTTCAACCCACGTGATTTTTAAAACGATCGGTCACCACTTTTGAAGTTGGCAGCTACTTGTTCCAAACGCAATATTTGACAAATGAGGTCGATTATCGAAAAACTGAGGACATATTCATTATCAAAAAAAATCAGGCTTCAAACCACGTGACTTTCAAAATATCAAAAAAGTTCAGACTCCAACCCACGTGACTTTTAAAGCGATCGGCCACTACTTTTGAAGTTGACAGCTACTTGTTCCAAACGAAATATTTGACAAATGAGGTCGATTATCGAAAAACTGAGGACATATTCATTATCAAAAAAAATCAGGCTTCAAACCACGTGACTTTCAAAATATCAAAAAAGTTCAGACTCCAACCCACGTGACTTTTAAAGCGATCGGCCACTACTTTTGAAGTTGACAGCTACTTGTTGCAAACATGCAAACGCAATATTCGACAAATGAGCTTGAATATCGAAAAACTGAAGACAAATTTGATATAAAAAAAATCAGGCTTCAACCCACGTGACTTTTAAAACGATCGGTCACCACTTTTGAATTTGGCAGCTACTTGTTCCAAACGCAATATCTGACGGAAGAACACGAATATCGAAAAACTAAAGACATATTTGTTATTGAAAAAATTCAGGCTTCAACCCACGTGACTTCAGGCTTCAACCCACGTGACTCCAGGCTTCAACCCACGTGACTTTTAAAACGATCGGTCACCACTTTTGAAGTTGGCAGCTACTTGTTCCAAACGCAATATCTGACGGAAGAACACGAATATCGAAAAACTAAAGACATATTTGTTATTGAAAAGATTCAGGCTTCAACCCACGTGACTTCAGGATTCAACCCACGTGACTTCAGGCTTCAACCCACGTGACTTTGAAAACGATCGGTCACCACTTTTGAAGTTGGCAGCTACTTGTTCCAAACGCAATATCTGACGGAAGAACACGAATATCGAAAAACTAAAGACATATTTGTTATTGAAAAAATTCAGGCTTCAACCCACGTGACTCCAGGCTTCAACCCACGTGACTTTGAAAACGATCGGTCACCACTTTTGGAGTTGGCAGCTATTTGTTCCAAACGCACTATCTGACGGAAGAACACGAAAATCGAAAAACTAAAGACATATTTGTTATTGAAAAAAGTCAGGCTTCAACCCACGTGACTTCAGGCTTCAACCCACGTGACTTCAGGCTTCAACCCACGTGACTCCAGGCTTCAACCCACGTGACTTTAGGCTTCAACCCACGTGACTCCAGGCTTCAACCCACGTGACTCCAGGCTTCAACCCACGTGACTTTAGGCTTCAACCCACGTGACTTCAGGCTTCAACCCACGTGACTCCAGGCTTCAACCCACGTGACTTTCAAAACAATAGGTCACCTCTTTTGAAAATGGCAGCTACTTGTTCCAAACGCAATATCTGACGGAAGAACTTGAATATCGAAAAACTGAAGACATATTTGTTACTGAAAAAATTCAGGCTTCAACCCACGTGACTTCAGGTTTCAACCCACGTGCCTCCAGGCTTCAACCCACGTGACTCCAGGCTTCAACCCACGTGACTTTTAAAACGATCGGTCACCACTTTTGGAGTTGGCAGCTATTTGTTCCAAACGCAATATCTGACGGAAGAACACGAATATCGAAAAACTAAAGACATATTTGTTATTGAAAAAATTCAGGCTTCAACCCACGTGACTTCAGGCTTCAACCCACGTGACTCCAGGCATCAACCCACGTGATTTTCAAAACGATCGGTCACCACTTTTGAAGTTGGCAGCTACTAGTTCCAAACGCAATATCTGACGGAAGAACACGAATATCGAAAAACTAAAGACATATTTGTTATTGAAAAAATTCAGGCTCCAACCCACGTGACTTTAGGCTTCAACCCACGTGACTTCAGGCTTCAACCCACGTGACTCCAGGCTTCAACCCACGTGACTTTTAAAATGATCGGTTACCACTTTTGGAGTTGGCAGCTATTTGTTCCAAACGCAATATCTGACGGAAGAACACGAATATCGGAAAACTAAAGACATATTTGTTATTGAAAAAATTCAGGCTTCAATCCAAGTGACTTCAGGCTTCAACCCACGTGACTCCAGGCTTCAACCCACGTGACTTCAGGCTTCAACCCACGTGACTTCAGGCTTCAACCCACGTGACTCCAGGCTTCAACCCACGTGACTTTCAAAACAATCGGTCACCTCTTTTGAAGTTGGCAGCTACTTGTTCCAAACGCAATATCTGACGGAAGAACTTGAATATCGAAAAACTGAAGACATATTTGTTACTGAAAAAATTCAGGCTTCAACCCACGTGACTTCAGGTTTCAACCCACGTGCCTCCAGGCTTCAACCCACGTGACTCCAGGCTTCAACCCACGTGACTTTTAAAACGATCGGTCACCACTTTTGGAGTTGGCAGCTATTTGTTCCAAACGCAATATCTGACGGAAGAACACGAATATCGAAAAACTAAAGACATATTTGTTATTGAAAAAATTCAGGCTTCAACCCACGTGACTTCAGGCTTCAACCCACGTGACTTCAGGCTTCAACCCACGTGACTCCAGGCATCAACCCACGTGATTTTTAAAACGATCGGTCACCACTTTTGAAGTTGGCAGCTACTAGTTCCAAACGCAATATCTGACGGAAGAACACGAATATCGAAAAACTAAAGACATATTTGTTATTGAAAAAATTCAGGCTCCAACCCACGTGACTTTAGGCTTCAACCCACGTGACTTCAGGCTTCAACCCACGTGACTTCAGGCTTCAACCCACGTGACTCCAGGCATCAACCCACGTGATTTTTAAAACGATCGGTCACCACTTTTGAAGTTGGCAGCTACTAGTTCCAAACGCAATATCTGACGGAAGAACACGAATATCGAAAAACTAAAGACATATTTGTTATTGAAAAAATTCAGGCTCCAACCCACGTGACTTTAGGCTTCAACCCACGTGACTTCAGGCTTCAACCCACGTGACTCCAGGCTTCAACCCACGTGACTTTTAAAATGATCGGTTACCACTTTTGGAGTTGGCAGCTATTTGTTCCAAACGCAATATCTGACGGAAGAACACGAATATCGGAAAACTAAAGACATATTTGTTATTGAAAAAATTCAGGCTTCAACCCACGTGACTTCAGGCTTCAACCCACGTGTCTTCAGGCTTCAACCCACGTGACTCCAGGCTTCAACCCACGTGAATTTTAAAACGATCGGTCACCACTTTTGAAGTTGGCAGCTACTTGTTCCAAACGCAATATCTGACGGGAGAACAAGAATATCGGAAGACTCAAGATATATTTGTTATTGAAAAAATTCAGGCTTCAACCCACGTGACTTCAGGCTTCAACCCACGTGACTCCAGGCTCCAACCCACGTGACTTCAGGCTTCAACCCACGTGACTTCAGGCTTCAACCCACGTGACTCCAGGCTTCAACCCACGTGACTTTAGGCTTCAACCCACGTGACTTCAGGCTTCAACCCACGTGACTCCAGGCTTCAACCCACGTGACTTTTAGAACGATCGGTCACCACTTTTGAAGTTGGCAGCTACTTGTTCCAAACGCAATATCTGACGGGAGAACACGAATATCGAAAAACTCAAGACATATTTGTTATTGAAAAAATTCAGGCTTCAATCCAAGTGACTTCAGGCTTCAACCCACGTGACTTCAGGCTTCGACCCACGTGACTTCAGGCTTCAACCCACGTGACTTCAGGCTTCAACCCACGTGACTTTTAAAACGATCGGTCACCACTTTTGAAGTTGGCAGCCACTTGTTCCAAACGCAATATCTGACGGAAGAACACGAATATCGAAAAACTAAAGACATATTTGTTATTGAAAAAATTCAGGCTTCAACCCACGTGACTCCAGGCTTCAACCCACGTGACTTTGAAAACGATCGGTCACCACTTTTGGAGTTGGCAGCTATTTGTTCCAAACGCAATATCTGACGGAAGAACACGGATATCGAAAAACTGAAGACATATTTGTTATTGAAAAAATTCAGGCTTCAACCCACGTGACTTCAGGCTTCAACCCACGTGTCTTCAGGCTTCAACCCACGTGACTCCAGGCTTCAACCCACGTGAATTTCAAAACGATCGGTCACCACTTTTGAAGTTGGCAGCTACTTGTTCCAAACGCAATATCTGACGGAAGAACACGAATATCGGAAAACTCAAGACATATTTGTTATTGAAAAAATTCAGGCTTCAACCCACGTGACTTCAGGCTTCAACCCACGTGACTTCAGGCTTCAACCCACGTGACTCCAGGCTTCAACCCACGTGACTTTTAAAACGATCGGTCACCACTTTTGAAGTTGGCAGCTACTTGTTCCAAACGCAATATCTGACGGAAGAACACGAATATCGAAAAACTAAAGACATATTTGTTATTGAAAAAATTCTGGCTTCAACCCACGTGACTTTAGGCTTCAACCCACGTGACTTCAGGCTTCAACCCACGTGACTCCAGGCTTCAACCCACGTGACTTTCAAAACGATCGGTCACCACTTTTGAAGTTGGCAGCTACTTGTTCCAAACGCAATATCTGACGGAAGAACAAGAATATCGGAAGACTCAAGATATATTTGTTATTGAAAAAATTCAGGCTTCAACCCACGTGTCTTTGGGCTTCAACCCACGTGACTTCAGGCTTCAACCCACGTGACTCCAGGCTTCAACCCACGTGATTTTTAAAACGATCGGTCACCACTTTTGAAGTTGGCAGCTACTAGTTCCAAACGCAATATCTGACGGAAGAACACGAATATCGAAAAACTAAAGACATATTTGTTATTGAAAAAATTCAGTCTTCAACCCACGTGACTTTAGGCTTCAACCCACGTGACTTCAGGCTTCAACCCACGTGACTCCAGGCTTCAACCCACGTGACTTTTAAAACGATCGGTCACCACTCTTGAAGTTGGCAGCTACTTGTTCCAAACGCAATATCTGACGGAAGAACACGAATATCGAAAAACTAAAGACATATTTGTTATTGAAAAAATTCAGGCTTCAATCCACGTGACTTCAGGCTTCAACCCACGTGACTTCAGGCTTCAACCCACGTGACTCCAGGCTTCAACCCACGTGATTTTTAAAACGATCGGTCACCACTTTTGAAGTTGGCAGCTACTTGTTCCAAACGCAATATCTGACGGAAGAACAAGAATATCGGAAGACTCAAGATATATTTGTTATTGAAAAAATTCAGGCTTCAACCCACGTGACTTCAGGCTTCAACCCACGTGACTTCAGGCTTCAACCCACGTGACTTCAGGCTTCAACCCACGTGACTCCAGGCTTCAACCCACGTGACTTTAGGCTTCAACCCACGTGACTTCAGGCTTCAACCCACGTGACTCCAAGCTTCAACCCACGTGACTTATAAAACGATCGGTCACCACTTTTGAAGTTGGCAGCTACTTGTTCCAAACGCAATATCTGACGGGAGAACACGAATATCGAAAAACTCAAGACATATTTGTTATTGAAAAAATTCAGGCTTCAATCCACGTGACTTCAGGCTTCAACCCACGTGACTTCAGGCTTCGACCCACGTGACTTCAGGCTTCAACCCACGTGACTTCAGGCTTCAACCCACGTGACTTTTAAAACGATCGGTCACCACTTGTGAAGTTGGCAGCCACTTGTTCCAAACGCAATATCTGACGGAAGAACACGAATATCGAAAAACTAAAGACATATTTGTTATTGAAAAAATTCAGGCTTCAACCCACGTGACTCCAGGCTTCAACCCACGTGACTTTGAAAACGATCGGTCACCACTTTTGGAGTTGGCAGCTATTTGTTCCAAACGCAATATCTGACGGAAGAACACGGATATCGAAAAACTGAAGACATATTTGTTATTGAAAAAATTCAGGCTTCAACCCACGTGACTTCAGGCTTCAACCCACGTGTCTTCAGGCTTCAACCCACGTGACTCCAGGCTTCAACCCACGTGAATTTCAAAACGATCGGTCACCACTTTTGAAGTTGGCAGCTACTTGTTCCAAACGCATTATCTGACGGAAGAACACGAATATCGGAAAACTCAAGACATATTTGTTATTGAAAAAATTCAGGCTTCAACCCACGTGACTTCAGGCTTCAACCCACGTGACTTCAGGCTTCAACCCACGTGCCTCCAGGCTTCAACCCACGTGACTTTTAAAACGATCGGTCACCACTTTTGAAGTTGGCAGCTACTTGTTCCAAACGCAATATCTGACGGAATAACACGAATATCGGATAACTAAAGACATATTTGTTATTGAAAAAATTCAGGCTTCAACCCACGTGACTTCAGGCTTCAACCCACGTGACTTCAGGCTTCAACCCACGTGACTCCAGGCTTCAACCCACGTGACTTTCAAAACGATCGGTCACCACTTTTGAAGTTGGCAGCTACTTGTTCCAAACGCAATATCTGACGGAAGAACAC
The DNA here is from genome assembly GCA_949128115.1 of Anaspis maculata. NCBI lineage: Eukaryota > Metazoa > Arthropoda > Insecta > Coleoptera > Scraptiidae > Anaspis > Anaspis maculata. Next base: position 78,211,269 of record OX421962.1, read on the forward strand.
GAATATCGAAAAACTAGAGACATATTTGTTATTGAAAAAATTCAGGCTTCAACCCACGTGACTTCAGGCTTCAACCCACGTGACTCCAGGCTTCAACCCACGTGACTTTCAAAACGATCGGTCACCACTTTTGAAGTTGGCAGCTACTTGTTCCAAACGCAATATCTGACGGAAGAACACGAATATCGAAAAACTCAAGACATATTTGTTATTGAAAAAATTCAGGCTTCAACCCACGTGACTTCAGGCTTCAACCCACGTGACTTCAGGCTTCAACCCACGTGACTTCAGGCTTCAACCCACGTGACTTTCAAAATATCAAAAAAATTCAGATATCAACCCACGTGACTTTCAAAACAATCGGCCACTACTTTTGAAGTTGACAGCTACTTGTTCCAAACGAAATATTTGACAAATGAGGTCGATTATCGAAAAACTGAGGACATATTCATTATCAAAAAAAATCAGGCTTCAAACCACGTGACTTTCAAAATATCAAAAAAGTTCAGACTCCAACCCACGTGACTTTTAAAGCGATCGGCCACTACTTTTGAAGTTGACAGCTACTTGTTGCAAACATGCAAACGCAATATTCGACAAATGAGCTTGAATATCGAAAAACTGAAGACAAATTTGATATAAAAAAAATCAGGCTTCAACCCACGTGACTTTTAAAACGATCGGTCACCACTTTTGAATTTGGCAGCTACTTGTTCCAAACGCAATATCTGACGGAAGAACACGAATATCGAAAAACTAAAGACATATTTGTTATTGAAAAAATTCAGGCTTCAACCCACGTGACTTCAGGCTTCAACCCACGTGACTCCAGGCTTCAACCCACGTGACTTTTAAAACGATCGGTCACCACTTTTGAAGTTGGCAGCTACTTGTTCCAAACGCAATATCTGACGGAAGAACACGAATATCGAAAAACTAAAGACATATTTGTTATTGAAAAGATTCAGGCTTCAACCCACGTGACTTCAGGATTCAACCCACGTGACTTCAGGCTTCAACCCACGTGACTTTGAAAACGATCGGTCACCACTTTTGAAGTTGGCAGCTACTTGTTCCAAACGCAATATCTGACGGAAGAACACGAATATCGAAAAACTAAAGACATATTTGTTATTGAAAAAATTCAGGCTTCAACCCACGTGACTCCAGGCTTCAACCCACGTGACTTTGAAAACGATCGGTCACCACTTTTGGAGTTGGCAGCTATTTGTTCCAAACGCACTATCTGACGGAAGAACACGAAAATCGAAAAACTAAAGACATATTTGTTATTGAAAAAAGTCAGGCTTCAACCCACGTGACTTCAGGCTTCAACCCACGTGACTTCAGGCTTCAACCCACGTGACTCCAGGCTTCAACCCACGTGGCTTTAGGCTTCAACCCACGTGACTCCAGGCTTCAACCCACGTGACTCCAGGCTTCAACCCACGTGACTTTAGGCTTCAACCCACGTGACTTCAGGCTTCAACCCACGTGACTCCAGGCTTCAACCCACGTGACTTTCAAAACAATAGGTCACCTCTTTTGAAAATGGCAGCTACTTGTTCCAAACGCAATATCTGACGGAAGAACTTGAATATCGAAAAACTGAAGACATATTTGTTACTGAAAAAATTCAGGCTTCAACCCACGTGACTTCAGGTTTCAACCCACGTGCCTCCAGGCTTCAACCCACGTGACTCCAGGCTTCAACCCACGTGACTTTTAAAACGATCGGTCACCACTTTTGGAGTTGGCAGCTATTTGTTCCAAACGCAATATCTGACGGAAGAACACGAATATCGAAAAACTAAAGACATATTTGTTATTGAAAAAATTCAGGCTTCAACCCACGTGACTTCAGGCTTCAACCCACGTGACTCCAGGCATCAACCCACGTGATTTTCAAAACGATCGGTCACCACTTTTGAAGTTGGCAGCTACTAGTTCCAAACGCAATATCTGACGGAAGAACACGAATATCGAAAAACTAAAGACATATTTGTTATTGAAAAAATTCAGGCTCCAACCCACGTGACTTTAGGCTTCAACCCACGTGACTTCAGGCTTCAACCCACGTGACTCCAGGCTTCAACCCACGTGACTTTTAAAATGATCGGTTACCACTTTTGGAGTTGGCAGCTATTTGTTCCAAACGCAATATCTGACGGAAGAACACGAATATCGGAAAACTAAAGACATATTTGTTATTGAAAAAATTCAGGCTTCAATCCAAGTGACTTCAGGCTTCAACCCACGTGACTCCAGGCTTCAACCCACGTGACTTCAGGCTTCAACCCACGTGACTTCAGGCTTCAACCCACGTGACTCCAGGCTTCAACCCACGTGACTTTCAAAACAATCGGTCACCTCTTTTGAAGTTGGCAGCTACTTGTTCCAAACGCAATATCTGACGGAAGAACTTGAATATCGAAAAACTGAAGACATATTTGTTACTGAAAAAATTCAGGCTTCAACCCACGTGACTTCAGGTTTCAACCCACGTGCCTCCAGGCTTCAACCCACGTGACTCCAGGCTTCAACCCACGTGACTTTTAAAACGATCGGTCACCACTTTTGGAGTTGGCAGCTATTTGTTCCAAACGCAATATCTGACGGAAGAACACGAATATCGAAAAACTAAAGACATATTTGTTATTGAAAAAATTCAGGCTTCAACCCACGTGACTTCAGGCTTCAACCCACGTGACTTCAGGCTTCAACCCACGTGACTCCAGGCATCAACCCACGTGATTTTTAAAACGATCGGTCACCACTTTTGAAGTTGGCAGCTACTAGTTCCAAACGCAATATCTGACGGAAGAACACGAATATCGAAAAACTAAAGACATATTTGTTATTGAAAAAATTCAGGCTCCAACCCACGTGACTTTAGGCTTCAACCCACGTGACTTCAGGCTTCAACCCACGTGACTTCAGGCTTCAACCCACGTGACTCCAGGCATCAACCCACGTGATTTTTAAAACGATCGGTCACCACTTTTGAAGTTGGCAGCTACTAGTTCCAAACGCAATATCTGACGGAAGAACACGAATATCGAAAAACTAAAGACATATTTGTTATTGAAAAAATTCAGGCTCCAACCCACGTGACTTTAGGCTTCAACCCACGTGACTTCAGGCTTCAACCCACGTGACTCCAGGCTTCAACCCACGTGACTTTTAAAATGATCGGTTACCACTTTTGGAGTTGGCAGCTATTTGTTCCAAACGCAATATCTGACGGAAGAACACGAATATCGGAAAACTAAAGACATATTTGTTATTGAAAAAATTCAGGCTTCAACCCACGTGACTTCAGGCTTCAACCCACGTGTCTTCAGGCTTCAACCCACGTGACTCCAGGCTTCAACCCACGTGAATTTTAAAACGATCGGTCACCACTTTTGAAGTTGGCAGCTACTTGTTCCAAACGCAATATCTGACGGGAGAACAAGAATATCGGAAGACTCAAGATATATTTGTTATTGAAAAAATTCAGGCTTCAACCCACGTGACTTCAGGCTTCAACCCACGTGACTCCAGGCTCCAACCCACGTGACTTCAGGCTTCAACCCACGTGACTTCAGGCTTCAACCCACGTGACTCCAGGCTTCAACCCACGTGACTTTAGGCTTCAACCCACGTGACTTCAGGCTTCAACCCACGTGACTCCAGGCTTCAACCCACGTGACTTTTAGAACGATCGGTCACCACTTTTGAAGTTGGCAGCTACTTGTTCCAAACGCAATATCTGACGGGAGAACACGAATATCGAAAAACTCAAGACATATTTGTTATTGAAAAAATTCAGGCTTCAATCCAAGTGACTTCAGGCTTCAACCCACGTGACTTCAGGCTTCGACCCACGTGACTTCAGGCTTCAACCCACGTGACTTCAGGCTTCAACCCACGTGACTTTTAAAACGATCGGTCACCACTTTTGAAGTTGGCAGCCACTTGTTCCAAACGCAATATCTGACGGAAGAACACGAATATCGAAAAACTAAAGACATATTTGTTATTGAAAAAATTCAGGCTTCAACCCACGTGACTCCAGGCTTCAACCCACGTGACTTTGAAAACGATCGGTCACCACTTTTGGAGTTGGCAGCTATTTGTTCCAAACGCAATATCTGACGGAAGAACACGGATATCGAAAAACTGAAGACATATTTGTTATTGAAAAAATTCAGGCTTCAACCCACGTGACTTCAGGCTTCAACCCACGTGTCTTCAGGCTTCAACCCACGTGACTCCAGGCTTCAACCCACGTGAATTTCAAAACGATCGGTCACCACTTTTGAAGTTGGCAGCTACTTGTTCCAAACGCAATATCTGACGGAAGAACACGAATATCGGAAAACTCAAGACATATTTGTTATTGAAAAAATTCAGGCTTCAACCCACGTGACTTCAGGCTTCAACCCACGTGACTTCAGGCTTCAACCCACGTGACTCCAGGCTTCAACCCACGTGACTTTTAAAACGATCGGTCACCACTTTTGAAGTTGGCAGCTACTTGTTCCAAACGCAATATCTGACGGAAGAACACGAATATCGAAAAACTAAAGACATATTTGTTATTGAAAAAATTCTGGCTTCAACCCACGTGACTTTAGGCTTCAACCCACGTGACTTCAGGCTTCAACCCACGTGACTCCAGGCTTCAACCCACGTGACTTTCAAAACGATCGGTCACCACTTTTGAAGTTGGCAGCTACTTGTTCCAAACGCAATATCTGACGGAAGAACACGAATATCGAAAAACTAGAGACATATTTGTTATTGAAAAAATTCAGGCTTCAACCCACGTGACTTCAGGCTTCAACCCACGTGACTTCAGGCTTCAACCCACGTGACTTTTAAAACGATCGGTCACCACTTTTGAAGTTGGCAGCTACTTGTTCCAAACGCAATATCTGACGGAAGAACACGAATATCGAAAAACTAAAGACATATTTGTTATTGAAAAAATTCAGGCTTCAACCCACGTGACTTTAGGCTTCAACCCACGTGACTTCAGGCTTCAACCCACGTGACTCCAAGCTTCAACCCACGTGAATTTCAAAATATCAAAAAAATTCAGATATCAACCCACGTGACTCTCAAAACAATCGGCCACTACTTTTGAAGTTGACAGCTACTTGTTCCAAACGAAATATTTGACAAATGAGGTCGATTATCAAGAAACTGAGGACATATTTATTATCAAAAAAAATCAGGCTTCAAACCACGTGCCTTTCAAAAAAGTTCAGACTCCAACCCACGTGACTTTTAAAGCGATCGGCCACTACTTTTGAAGTTGACAGCCACTTGTTGCAAACGCAATATTCGACAAATGAGCTTGAATATCGAAAAACTGAAGACAAATTTGATATAAAAAAAATCAGGCTTCAACCCAGGTGACTTTTAAAACGATCGGTCACCACTTTTGAATTTGGCAGCTACTTGTTCCAAACGCAATATCTGACGGAAGAACACGAATATCGAAAAACTAAAGACATATTTGCTATTGAAAAGATTCAGGCTTCAACCCACGTGACTTCAGGCTTCAACCCACGTGACTTCAGGCTTCAACCCACGTGACTTTTAAAACGATCGGTCACCACTTTTGAAGTTGGCAGCTACTTGTTCCAAACGCAATATCTGACGGAAGAACACGAATATCGAAAAACTAAAGATATATTTGTTATTGAAAAAATTCAGGCTTCAACCCACGTGACTCCAGGCTTCAACCCACGTGACTTTGAAAACGATCGGTCACCACTTTTGGAGTTGGCAGCTATTTGTTCCAAACGCACTATCTGACGGAAGAACACGAATATCGAAAAACTAAAGACATATTTGTTATTGAAAAAATTCAGGCTTCAACCCACGTGACTTCAGGCTTCAACCCACGTGACTTCAGGCTTCAACCCACGTGACTCCAGGCTTCAACCCACGTGACTCCAGGCTTCAACCCACGTGACTTTAGGCTTCAACCCACGTGACTCCAGGCTTCAACCCACGTGACTTCAGGCTTCAACCCACGTGACTTCAGGCTTCAACCCACGTGACTTCAGGCTTCAACCCACGTGACTTCAGGCTTCAACCCACGTGACTCCAGGCTTCAACCCACGTGACTCCAGGCTTCAACCCACGTGACTTCAGGCTTCAACCCACGTGACTTCAGGCTTCGACCCACGTGACTTCAGGCTTCAACCCACGTGACTTTGAAAACGATCGGTCACCACTTTTGGAGTTGGCAGCTATTTGTTCCAAACGCAATATCTGACGGAAGAACACGGATATCGAAAAACTGAAGACATATTTGTTATTGAAAAAATTCAGGCTTCAACCCACGTGACTTCAGGCTTCAACCCACGTGTCTTCAGGCTTCAACCCACGTGACTCCAGGCTTCAACCCACGTGACTTTTAAAACGATCGGTCACCACATGTGAAGTTTGCAGCCACTTGTTCCAAACGCAATATCTGACGGAAGAACACGAATATCGAAAAACTAAAGACATATTTGTTATTGAAAAAATTCAGGCTTCAACCCACGTGACTCCAGGCTTCAACCCACGTGACTTTGAAAACGATCGGTCACCACTTTTGGAGTTGGCAGCTATTTGTTCCAAACGCAATATCTGACGGAAGAACACGGATATCGAAAAACTGAAGACATATTTGTTATTGAAAAAATTCAGGCTTCAACCCACGTGACTTCAGGCTTCAACCCACGTGTCTTCAGGCTTCAACCCACGTGACTCCAGGCTTCAACCCACGTGAATTTCAAAACGATCGGTCACCACTTTTGAAGTTGGCAGCTACTTGTTCCAAACGCAATATCTGACGGAAGAACACGAATATCGGAAAACTCAAGACATATTTGTTATTGAAAAAATTCAGGCTTCAACCCACGTGACTTCAGGCTTCAACCCACGTGACTTCAGGCTTCAACCCACGTGCCTCCAGGCTTCAACCCACGTGACTTTTAAAACGATCGGTCACCACTTTTGAAGTTGGCAGCTACTTGTTCCAAACGCAATATCTGACGGAATAACACGAATATCGGATAACTAAAGACATATTTGTTATTGAAAAAATTCAGGCTTCAACCCACGTGACTTCAGGCTTCAACCCACGTGACTTCAGGCTTCAACCCACGTGACTCCAGGCTTCAACCCACGTGACTTTCAAAACGATCGGTCACCACTTCTGAAGTTGGCAGCTACTTGTTCCAAACGCAATATCTGACGGAAGAACACGAATATCGAAAAACTAGAGACATATTTGTTATTGAAAAAATTCAGGCTTCAACCCACGTGACTTCAGGCTTCAACCCACGTGACTCCAGGCTTCAACCCACGTGACTTTCAAAACGATCGGTCACCACTTTTGAAGTTGGCAGCTACTTGTTCCAAACGCAATATCTGACGGAAGAACACGAATATCGAAAAACTCAAGACATATTTGTTATTGAAAAAATTCAGGCTTCAACCCACGTGACTTCAGGCTTCAACCCACGTGACTTCAGGCTTCAACCCACGTGACTCCAGGCTTCAACCCACGTGACTTTCAAAATATCAAAAAAATTCAGATATCAACCCACGTGACTTTCAAAACAATCGGCCACTACTTTTGAAGTTGACAGCTACTTGTTCCAAACGAAATATTTGACAAATGAGGTCGATTATCGAAAAACTGAGGACATATTCATTATCAAAAAAATTCAGGCTTCAAACCACGTGACTTTCAAAATATCAAAAAAGTTCAGACTCCAACCCACGTGACTTTTAAAGCGATCGGCCACTACTTTTGAAGTTGACAGCTACTTGTTGCAAACATGCAAACGCAATATTCGACAAATGAGCTTGAATATCGAAAAACTGAAGACAAATTTGATATAAAAAAAATCAGGCTTCAACCCACGTGACTTTTAAAACGATCGGTCACCACTTTTGAATTTGACAGCTACTTGTTCCAAACGCAATATCTGACGGAAGAACACGAATATCGAAAAACTAAAGACATATTTGTTATTGAAAAAATTCAGGCTTCAACCCACGTGACTTCAGGCTTCAACCCACGTGACTCCAGGCTTCAACCCACGTGACTTTTAAAACGATCGGTCACCACTTTTGAAGTTGGCAGCTACTTGTTCCAAACGCAATATCTGACGGAAGAACACGAATATCGAAAAACTAAAGACATATTTGTTATTGAAAAGATTCAGGCTTCAACCCACGTGACTTCAGGCTCCAACCCACGTGACTTTGAAAACGATCGGTCACCACTTTTGAAGTTGGCAGCTACTTGTTCCAAACGCAATATCTGACGGAAGAACACGAATATCGAAAAACTAAAGACATATTTGTTATTGAAAAAATTCAGGCTTCAACCCACGTGACTCCAGGCTTCAACCCACGTGACTTTGAAAACGATCGGTCACCACTTTTGGAGTTGGCAGCTATTTGTTCCAAACGCACTATCTGACGGAAGAACACGAATATCGAAAAACTAAAGACATATTTGTTATTGAAAAAATTCAGGCTTCAACCCACGTGACTTCAGGCTTCAACCCACGTGACTTCAGGCTTCAACCCACGTGACTCCAGGCTTCAACCCACGTGACTTTAGGCTTCAACCCACGTGACTCCAGGCTTCAACCCACGTGACTCCAGGCTTCAACCCACGTGACTTTAGGCTTCAACCCACGTGACTTCAGGCTTCAACCCACGTGACTCCAGGCTTCAACCCACGTGACTTTCAAAACAATCGGTCACGTCTTTTGAAGTTGGCAGCTACTTGTTCCAAACGCAATATCTGACGGAAGAACTTGAATATCGAAAAACTGAAGACATATTTGTTACTGAAAAAATTCAGGCTTCAACCCACGTGACTTCAGGTTTCAACCCACGTGCCTCCAGGCTTCAACCCACGTGACTCCAGGCTTCAACCCACGTAACTTTTAAAACGATCGGTCACCACTTTTGGAGTTGGCAGCTATTTGTTCCAAACGCAATATCTGACGGAAGAACACGAATATCGAAAAACTAAAGACATATTTGTTATTGAAAAAATTCAGGCTTCAACCCACGTGACTTCAGGCTTCAACCCACGTGACTTCAGGCTTCAACCCACGTGACTCCAGGCATCAACCCACGTGATTTTTAAAACGATCGGTCACCACTTTTGAAGTTGGCAGCTACTAGTTCCAAACGCAATATCTGACGGAAGAACACGAATATCGAAAAACTAAAGACATATTTGTTATTGAAAAAATTCAGGCTTCAACCCACGTGACTTTAGGCTTCAACCCACGTGACTTCAGGCTTCAACCCACGTGACTCCAGGCTTCAACCCACGTGACTTTTAAAATGATCGGTTACCACTTTTGGAGTTGGCAGCTATTTGTTCCAAACGCAATATCTGACGGAAGAACACGAATATCGGAAAACTAAAGACATATTTGTTATTGAAAAAATTCAGGCTTCAACCCACGTGACTTCAGGCTTCAACCCACGTGTCTTCAGGCTTCAACCCACGTGACTCCAGGCTTCAACCCACGTGAATTTTAAAACGATCGGTCACCACTTTTGAAGTTGGCAGCTACTTGTTCCAAACGCAATATCTGACGGAAGAACAAGAATATCGGAAGACTCAAGATATATTTGTTATTGAAAAAATTCAGGCTTCAACCCACGTGACTTCAGGCTTCAACCCACGTGACTCTAGGCTCCAACCCACGTGACTTCAGGCTTCAACCCACGTGACTTCAGGCTTCAACCCACGTGACTCCAGGCTTCAACCCACGTGACTTTGGGCTTCAACCCACGTGACTTCAGGCTTCAACCCACGTGACTCCAGGCTTCAACCCACGTGACTTTTAAAACGATCGGTCACCACTTTTGAAGTTGTCAGCTACTTGTTCCAAACGCAATATCTGACGGGAGAACACGAATATCGAAAAACTCAAGACATATTTGTTATTGAAAAAATTCAGGCTTCAATCCAAGTGACTTCAGGCTTCAACCCACGTGACTTCAGGCTTTGACCCACGTGACTTCAGGCTTCAACCCACGTGACTTCAGGCTTCAACCCACGTGACTTTTAAAACGATCGGTCACCACTTTTGAAGTTGGCAGCCACTTGTTCCAAACGCAATATCTGACGGAAGAACACGAATATCGAAAAACTAAAGACATATTTGTTATTGAAAAAATTCAGGCTTCAACCCACGTGACTCCAGGCTTCAACCCACGTGACTTTGAAAACGATCGGTCACCACTTTTGGAGTTGGCAGCTATTTGTTCCAAACGCAATATCTGACGGAAGAACACGGATATCGAAAAACTGAAGACATATTTGTTATTGAAAAAATTCAGGCTTCAACCCACGTGACTTCAGGCTTCAACCCACGTGACTTCAGGCTTCAACCCACGTGACTCCAGGCTTCAACCCACGTGAATTTCAAAACGATCGGTCACCACTTTCGAAGTTGGCAGCCACTTGTTCCAAACGCAATATCTGACGGAAGAACACGAATATCGAAAAACTAAAGACATATTTGTTATTGAAAAAATTCAGGCTTCAACCCACGTGACTCCAGGCTTCAACCCACGTGACTTTGAAAACGATCGGTCACCACTTTTGGAGTTGGCAGCTATTTGTTCCAAACGCAATATCTGACGGAAGAACACGAATATCGGAAAACTCAAGACATATTTGTTATTGAAAAAATTCAGGCTTCAACCCACGTGACTTCAGGCTTCAACCCACGTGACTTCAGGCTTCAACCCACGTGACTCCAGGCTTCAACCCACGTGACTTTTAAAACGATCGGTCACCACTTTTGAAGTTGGCAGCTACTTGTTCCAAACGCAATATCTGACGGAAGAACACGAATATCGAAAAACTAAAGACATATTTGTTATTGAAAAAATTCTGGCTTCAACCCACGTGACTTTAGGCTTCAACCCACGTGACTTCAGGCTTCAACCCACGTGACTCCAGGCTTCAACCCACGTGACTTTCAAAACGATCGGTCACCACTTTTGAAGTTGGCAGCTACTTGTTCCAAACGCAATATCTGACGGAAGAACACGAATATCGAAAAACTAGAGACATATTTGTTATTGAAAAAATTCAGGCTTCAACCCACGTGACTTCAGGCTTCAACCCACGTGACTTCAGGCTTCAACCCACGTGACTCCAGGCTTCAACCCACGTGACTTTTAAAACGATCGGTCACCACTTTTGAAGTTGGCAGCTACTTGTTCCAAACGCAATATCTGACGGAAGAACACGAATATCGAAAAACTAAAGACATATTTGTTATTGAAAAAATTCAGGCTTCAACCCACGTGACTTTAGGCTTCAACCCACGTGACTTCAGGCTTCAACCCACGTGACTCCAAGCTTCAACCCACGTGACTTTCAAAATATCAAAAAAATTCAGATATCAACCCACGTGACTCTCAAAACAATCGGCCACTACTTTTGAAGTTGACAGCTACTTGTTCCAAACGAAATATTTGACAAATGAGGTCGATTATCAAGAAACTGAGGACATATTTATTATCAAAAAAAATCAGGCTTCAAACCACGTGCCTTTCAAAAAAGTTCAGACTCCAACCCACGTGACTTTTAAAGCGATCGGCCACTACTTTTGAAGTTGACAGCCACTTGTTGCAAACGCAATATTCGACAAATGAGCTTGAATATCGAAAAACTGAAGACAAATTTGATATAAAAAAAATCAGGCTTCAACCCAGGTGACTTTTAAAACGATCGGTCACCACTTTTGAATTTGGCAGCTACTTGTTCCAAACGCAATATCTGACGGAAGAACACGAATATCGAAAAACTAAAGACATATTTGCTATTGAAAAGATTCAGGCTTCAACCCACGTGACTTCAGGCTTCAACCCACGTGACTTCAGGCTTCAACCCACGTGACTTTTAAAACGATCGGTCACCACTTTTGAAGTTGGCAGCTACTTGTTCCAAACGCAATATCTGACGGAAGAACACGAATATCGAAAAACTAAAGATATATTTGTTATTGAAAAAATTCAGGCTTCAACCCACGTGACTCCAGGCTTCAACCCACGTGACTTTGGAAACGATCGGTCACCACTTTTGGAGTTGGCAGCTATTTGTTCCAAACGCACTATCTGACGGAAGAACACGAATATCGAAAAACTAAAGACATATTTGTTATTGAAAAAATTCAGGCTTCAACCCACGTGACTTCAGGCTTCAACCCACGTGACTTCAGGCTTCAACCCACGTGACTCCAGGCTTCAACCCACGTGACTCCAGGCTTCAACCCACGTGACTTTAGGCTTCAACCCACGTGACTCCAGGCTTCAACCCACGTGACTCCAGGCTTCAACCCACGTGACTCCAGGCTTCAACCCACGTGACTTTAGGCTTCAACCCACGTGACTCCAGGCTTCAACCCACGTGACTTCAGGCTTCAACCCACGTGACTTCAGGCTTCAACCCACGTGACTTCAGGCTTCAACCCACGTGACTTTTAAAACGATCGGTCACCACTTTTGAAGTTGGCAGCTACTTGTTCCAAACGCAATATCTGACGGAAGAACACGAATATCGAAAAACTAAAGACATATTTGTTATTGAAAAGATTCAGGCTTCAACCCACGTGACTTCAGGCTTCAACCCACGTGACTTCAGGCTTCAACCCACGTGACTTTTAAAACGATCGGTCACCACTTTTGAAGTTGGCAGCTACTTGTTCCAAACGCAATATCTGACGGAAGAACACGAATATCGAAAAACTAAAGACATATTTGTTATTGAAAAAATTCAGGCTTCAACCCACGTGACTCCAGGCTTCAACCCACGTGACTTTAGGCTCCAACCCACGTGACTCCAGGCTTCAACCCACGTGACTTCAGGCTTCAACCCACGTGACTTCAGGCTTCAACCCACGTGACTTTTAAAACGATCGGTCACCACTTTTGAAGTTGGCAGCTACTTGTTCCAAACGCAATATCTGACGGAAGAACACGAATATCGAAAAACTAAAGACATATTTGTTATTGAAAAGATTCAGGCTTCAACCCACGTGACTTCAGGCTTCAACCCACGTGACTTCAGGCTTCAACCCACGTGACTTTTAAAACGATCGGTCACCACTTTTGAAGTTGGCAGCTACTTGTTCCAAACGCAATATCTGACGGAAGAACACGAATATCGGAAAACTAAAGACATATTTGTTATTGAAAAAATTCAGGCTTCAACCCACGTGACTCCAGGCTTCAACCCACGTGACTTTGAAAACGATCGGTCACCACTTTTGGAGTTGGCAGCTATTTGTTCCAAACGCAATATCTGACGGAAGAACACGAATATCGAAAAACTAAAGACATATTTGTTATTGAAAAAATTCAGGCTTCAACCCACGTGACTTCAGGCTCCAACCCACGTGACTTCAGGCTTCAACCCACGTGACTTCAGGCTTCAACCCACGTGACTCCAGGCTTCAACCCACGTGACTTTAGGCTTCAACCCACGTGACTCCAGGCTTCAACCCACGTGACTTTTAAAACGATCGGTCACCACTTTTGAAGTTGGCAGCTACTTGTTCCAAACGCAATATCTGACGGAAGAACACGAATATCGAAAAACTCAAGACATATTTGTTATTGAGAAAATTCAGGCTTCAACCCACGTGACTTCAGGCTTCAACCCACGTGACTTCAGGCTTCAACCCACGTGACTCCAGGCTTCAACCCACGTGACTTTTAAAACGATCGGTCACCACTTTTGAAGTTGGCAGCTACTTGTTCCAAACGCAATATCTGACGGAAGAACACGAATATCGAAAAACTAAAGACCTATTTGTTATTGAAAAAATTCAGGCTTCAGCCCACGTGACTCCAGGCTTCAACCCACGTGACTTTGAAAACGATCGGTCACCACTTTTGGAGTTGGCAGCTATTTGTTCCAAACGCAATATCTGACGGAAGAACACGAATATCGAAAGACTAAAGACATATTTGTTATTGAAAAAATTCAGGCTTTAACCCACGTGACTTCAGGCTTCAACCCACGTGACTTCAGGCTTCAACCCACGTGACTCCAGGCTTCAACCCACGTGACTTTAGGCTTCAACCCACGTGACTCCAGGCTTCAACCCACGTGACTTTTAAAACGATCGGTCACCACTTTTGAAGTTGGCAGCTACTTGTTCCAAACGCAATATCTGACGGAAGAACACGAATATCGAAAAACTCAAGATATATTTGTTATTGAAAAAATTCAGGCTTCAACCCACGTGACTTCAGGCTTCAACCCACGTGACTCCAGGCTTCAACCCACGTGACTTTTAAAGCGATCGGCCACTACTTTTGAAGTTGACAGCCACTTGTTGCAAACGCAATATTCGACAAATGAGCTTGAATATCGAAAAACTGAAGACAAATTTGATATAAAAAAAATCAGGCTTCAACCCAGGTGACTTTTAAAACGATCGGTCACCACTTTTGAATTTGGCAGCTACTTGTTCCAAACGCAATATCTGACGGAAGAACACGAATATCGAAAAACTAAAGACATATTTGCTATTGAAAAGATTCAGGCTTCAACCCACGTGACTCCAGGCTTTAACCCACGTGACTTCAGGCTTCAACCCACGTGACTTTTAAAACGATCGGTCACCACTTTTGAAGTTGGCAGCTACTTGTTCCAAACGCAATATCTGACGGAAGAACACAAATATCGAAAAACTAAAGATATATTTGTTATTGAAAAAATTCAGGCTTCAACCCACGTGACTCCAGGCTTCAACCCACGTGACTTTGAAAACGATCGGTCACCACTTTTGGAGTTGGCAGCTATTTGTTCCAAACGCACTATCTGACGGAAGAACACGAATATCGAAAAACTAAAGACATATTTGTTATTGAAAAAATTCAGGCTTCAACCCACGTGACTTCAGGCTTCAACCCACGTGACTTCAGGCTTCAACCCACGTGACTCCAGGCTTCAACCCACGTGACTCCAGGCTTCAACCCACGTGACTTTAGGCTTCAACCCACGTGACTCCAGGCTTCAACCCACGTGACTTCAGGCTTCAACCCACGTGACTTCAGGCTTCAACCCACGTGACTTCAGGCTTCAACCCACGTGACTTCAGGCTTCAACCCACGTGACTCCAGGCTTCAACCCACGTGACTCCAGGCTTCAACCCACGTGACTTCAGGCTTCAACCCACGTGACTTCAGGCTTCGACCCACGTGACTTCAGGCTTCAACCCACGTGACTTCAGGCTTCAACCCACGTGACTTTTAAAACGATCGGTCACCACTTGTGAAGTTGGCAGCCACTTGTTCCAAACGCAATATCTGACGGAAGAACACGAATATCGAAAAACTAAAGACATATTTGTTATTGAAAAAATTCAGGCTTCAACCCACGTGACTCCAGGCTTCAACCCACGTGACTTTGAAAACGATCGGTCACCACTTTTGGAGTTGGCAGCTATTTGTTCCAAACGCAATATCTGACGGAAGAACACGAATATCGGAAAACTCAAGACATATTTGTTATTGAAAAAATTCAGGCTTCAACCCACGTGACTTCAGGCTTCAACCCACGTGACTTCAGGCTTCAACCCACGTGCCTCCAGGCTTCAACCCACGTGACTTTTAAAACGATCGGTCACCACTTTTGAAGTTGGCAGCTACTTGTTCCAAACGCAATATCTGACGGAATAACACGAATATCGGATAACTAAAGACATATTTGTTATTGAAAAAATTCAGGCTTCAACCCACGTGACTTCAGGCTTCAACCCACGTGACTTCAGGCTTCAACCCACGTGACTCCAGGCTTCAACCCACGTGACTTTCAAAACGATCGGTCACCACTTTTGAAGTTGGCAGCTACTTGTTCCAAACGCAATATCTGACGGAAGAACACGAATATCGAAAAACTAGAGACATATTTGTTATTGAAAAAATTCAGGCTTCAACCCACGTGACTTCAGGCTTCAACCCACGTGACTCCAGGCTTCAACCCACGTGACTTTCAAAACGATCGGTCACCACTTTTGAAGTTGGCAGCTACTTGTTCCAAACGCAATATCTGACGGAAGAACACGAATATCGAAAAACTCAAGACATATTTGTTATTGAAAAAATTCAGGCTTCAACCCACGTGACTTCAGGCTTCAACCCACGTGACTTCAGGCTTCAACCCACGTGACTCCAGGCTTCAACCCACGTGACTTTCAAAATATCAAAAAAATTCAGATATCAACCCACGTGACTCTCAAAACAATCGGCCACTACTTTTGAAGTTGACAGCTACTTGTTCCAAACGAAATATTTGACAAATGAGGTCGATTATCGAAAAACTGAGGACATATTCATTATCAAAAAAATTCAGGCTTCAAACCACGTGACTTTCAAAATATCAAAAAAGTTCAGACTCCAACCCACGTGACTTTTAAAGCGATCGGCCACTACTTTTGAAGTTGACAGCTACTTGTTGCAAACATGCAAACGCAATATTCGACAAATGAGCTTGAATATCGAAAAACTGAAGACAAATTTGATATAAAAAAAATCAGGCTTCAACCCACGTGACTTTTAAAACGATCGGTCACCACTTTTGAATTTGACAGCTACTTGTTCCAAACGCAATATCTGACGGAAGAACACGAATAGCGAAAAACTAAAGACATATTTGTTATTGAAAAAATTCAGGCTTCAACCCACGTGACTTCAGGCTTCAACCCACGTGACTCCAGGCTTCAACCCACGTGACTTTTAAAACGATCGGTCACCACTTTTGAAGTTGGCAGCTACTTGTTCCAAACGCAATATCTGACGGAAGAACACGAATATCGAAAAACTAAAGACATATTTGTTATTGAAAAGATTCAGGCTTCAACCCACGTGACTTCAGGCTCCAACCCACGTGACTTTGAAAACGATCGGTCACCACTTTTGAAGTTGGCAGCTACTTGTTCCAAACGCAATATCTGACGGAAGAACACGAATATCGAAAAACTAAAGACATATTTGTTATTGAAAAAATTCAGGCTTCAACCCACGTGACTCCAGGCTTCAACCCACGTGACTTTGAAAACGATCGGTCACCACTTTTGGAGTTGGCAGCTATTTGTTCCAAACGCACTATCTGACGGAAGAACACGAATATCGAAAAACTAAAGACATATTTGTTATTGAAAAAATTCAGGCTTCAACCCACGTGACTTCAGGCTTCAACCCACGTGACTTCAGGCTTCAACCCACGTGACTCCAGGCTTCAACCCACGTGACTTTAGACTTCAACCCACGTGCCTCCAGGCTTCAACCCACGTGACTCCAGGCTTCAACCCACGTGACTTTAGGCTTCAACCCACGTGACTTCAGGCTTCAACCCACGTGACTCCAGGCTTCAACCCACGTGACTTTCAAAACAATCGGTCACCTCTTTTGAAGTTGGCAGCTACTTGTTCCAAACGCAATATCTGACGGAAGAACTTGAATATCGAAAAACTGAAGACATATTTGTTACTGAAAAAATTCAGGCTTCAACCCACGTGACTTCAGGTTTCAACCCACGTGCCTCCAGGCTTCAACCCACGTGACTCCAGGCTTCAACCCACGTGACTTTTGAAACGATCGGTCACCACTTTTGGAGTTGGCAGCTATTTGTTCCAAACGCAATATCTGACGGAAGAACACGAATATCGAAAAACTAAAGACATATTTGTTATTGAAAAAATTCAGGCTTCAACCCACGTGACTTCAGGCTTCAACCCACGTGACTTCAGGCTTCAACCCACGTGACTCCAGGCATCAACCCACGTGATTTTTAAAACGATCGGTCACCACTTTTGAAGTTGGCAGCTACTAGTTCCAAACGCAATATCTGACGGAAGAACACGAATATCGAAAAACTAAAGACATATTTGTTATTGAAAAAATTCAGGCTTCAACCCACGTGACTTTAGGCTTCAACCCACGTGACTTCAGGCTTCAACCCACGTGACTCCAAGCTTCAACCCACGTGACTTTTAAAATGATCGGTTACCACTTTTGGAGTTGGCAGCTATTTGTTCCAAACGCAATATCTGACGGAAGAACACGAATATCGGAAAACTAAAGACATATTTGTTATTGAAAAAATTCAGGCTTCAACCCACGTGACTTCAGGCTTCAACCCACGTGTCTTCAGGCTTCAACCCACGTGACTCCAGGCTTCAACCCACGTGAATTTTAAAACGATCGGTCACCACTTTTGAAGTTGGCAGCTACTTGTTCCAAACGCAATATCTGACGGAAGAACAAGAATATCGGAAGACTCAAGATATATTTGTTATTGAAAAAATTCAGGCTTCAACCCACGTGACTTCAGGCTTCAACCCACGTGACTCTAGGCTCCAACCCACGTGACTTCAGGCTTCAACCCACGTGACTTCAGGCTTCAACCCACGTGACTCCAGGCTTCAACCCACGTGACTTTAGGCTTCAACCCACGTGACTTCAGGCTTCAACCCACGTGACTCCAGGCTTCAACCCACGTGACTTTTAAAACGATCGGTCACCACTTTTGAAGTTGTCAGCTACTTGTTCCAAACGCAATATCTGACGGGAGAACACGAATATCGAAAAACTCAAGACATATTTGTTATTGAAAAAATTCAGGCTTCAATCCAAGTGACTTCAGGCTTCAACCCACGTGACTTCAGGCTTTGACCCACGTGACTTCAGGCTTCAACCCACGTGACTTCAGGCTTCAACCCACGTGACTTTTAAAACGATCGGTCACCACTTTTGAAGTTGGCAGCCACTTGTTCCAAACGCAATATCTGACGGAAGAACACGAATATCGAAAAACTAAAGACATATTTGTTATTGAAAAAATTCAGGCTTCAACCCACGTGACTCCAGGCTTCAACCCACGTGACTTTGAAAACGATCGGTCACCACTTTTGGAGTTGGCAGCTATTTGTTCCAAACGCAATATCTGACGGAAGAACACGGATATCGAAAAACTGAAGACATATTTGTTATTGAAAAAATTCAGGCTTCAACCCACGTGACTTCAGGCTTCAACCCACGTGACTTCAGGCTTCAACCCACGTGACTCCAGGCTTCAACCCACGTGAATTTCAAAACGATCGGTCACCACTTTTGAAGTTGGCAGCCACTTGTTCCAAACGCAATATCTGACGGAAGAACACGAATATCGAAAAACTAAAGACATATTTGTTATTGAAAAAATTCAGGCTTCAACCCACGTGACTCCAGGCTTCAACCCACGTGACTTTGAAAACGATCGGTCACCACTTTTGGAGTTGGCAGCTATTTGTTCCAAACGCAATATCTGACGGAAGAACACGAATATCGGAAAACTCAAGACATATTTGTTATTGAAAAAATTCAGGCTTCAACCCACGTGACTTCAGGCTTCAACCCACGTGACTTCAGGCTTCAACCCACGTGACTCCAGGCTTCAACCCACGTGACTTTTAAAACGATCGGTCACCACTTTTGAAGTTGGCAGCTACTTGTTCCAAACGCAATATCTGACGGAAGAACACGAATATCGAAAAACTAAAGACATATTTGTTATTGAAAAAATTTTGGCTTCAACCCACGTGACTTTAGGCTTTAACCCACGTGACTTCAGGCTTCAACCCACGTGACTCCAGGCTTCAACCCACGTGACTTTCAAAACGATCGGTCACCACTTTTGAAGTTGGCAGCTACTTGTTCCAAACGCAATATCTGACGGAAGAACACGAATATCGAAAAACTAGAGACATATTTGTTATTGAAAAAATTCAGGCTTCAACCCACGTGACTTCAGGCTTCAACCCACGTGACTTCAGGCTTCAACCCACGTGACTCCAGGCTTCAACCCACGTGACTTTTAAAACGATCGGTCACCACTTTTGAAGTTGGCAGCTACTTGTTCCAAACGCAATATCTGACGGAAGAACACGAATATCGAAAAACTAAAGACATATTTGTTATTGAAAAAATTCAGGCTTCAACCCACGTGACTTTAGGCTTCAACCCACGTGAGTTCAGGCTTCAACCCACGTGACTCCAAGCTTCAACCCACGTGACTTTCAAAATATCAAAAAAATTCAGATATCAACCCACGTGACTCTCAAAACAATCGGCCACTACTTTTGAAGTTGACAGCTACTTGTTCCAAACGAAATATTTGACAAATGAGGTCGATTATCAAGAAACTGAGGACATATTTATTATCAAAAAAAATCAGGCTTCAAACCACGTGCCTTTCAAAAAAGTTCAGACTCCAACCCACGTGACTTTTAAAGCGATCGGCCACTACTTTTGAAGTTGACAGCCACTTGTTGCAAACGCAATATTCGACAAATGAGCTTGAATATCGAAAAACTGAAGACAAATTTGATATAAAAAAAATCAGGCTTCAACCCAGGTGACTTTTAAAACGATCGGTCACCACTTTTGAATTTGGCAGCTACTTGTTCCAAACGCAATATCTGACGGAAGAACACGAATATCGAAAAACTAAAGACATATTTGCTATTGAAAAGATTCAGGCTTCAACCCACGTGACTTCAGGCTTCAACCCACGTGACTTCAGGCTTCAACCCACGTGACTTTTAAAACGATCGGTCACCACTTTTGAAGTTGGCAGCTACTTGTTCCAAACGCAATATCTGACGGAAGAACACGAATATCGAAAAACTAAAGATATATTTGTTATTGAAAAAATTCAGGCTTCAACCCACGTGACTCCAGGCTTCAACCCACGTGACTTTGAAAACGATCGGTCACCACTTTTGGAGTTGGCAGCTATTTGTTCCAAACGCACTATCTGACGGAAGAACACGAATATCGAAAAACTAAAGACATATTTGTTATTGAAAAAATTCAGGCTTCAACCCACGTGACTTCAGGCTTCAACCCACGTGACTTCAGGCTTCAACCCACGTGACTCCAGGCTTCAACCCACGTGACTCCAGGCTTCAACCCACGTGACTTTAGGCTTCAACCCACGTGACTCCAGGCTTAAACCCACGTGACTTCAGGCTTCAACCCACGTGACTTCAGGCTTCAACCCACGTGACTTTTAAAACGATCGGTCACCACTTTTGAAGTTGGCAGCTACTTGTTCCAAACGCAATATCTGACGGAAGAACACGAATATCGAAAAACTAAAGACATATTTGTTATTGAAAAGATTCAGGCTTCAACCCACGTGACTTCAGGCTTCAACCCACGTGACTTCAGGCTTCAACCCACGTGACTTTTAAAACGATCGGTCACCACTTTTGAAGTTGGCAGCTACTTGTTCCAAACGCAATATCTGACGGAAGAACACGAATATCGAAAAACTAAAGACATATTTGTTATTGAAAAAATTCAGGCTTCAACCCACGTGACTCCAGGCTTCAACCCACGTGACTTTAGGCTTCAACCCACGTGACTCCAGGCTTCAACCCACGTGACTTCAGGCTTCAACCCACGTGACTTCAGGCTTCAACCCACGTGACTTCAGGCTTCAACCCACGTGACTTTTAAAACGATCGGTCACCACTTTTGAAGTTGGCAGCTACTTGTTCCAAACGCAATATCTGACGGAAGAACACGAATATCGAAAAACTAAAGACATATTTGTTATTGAAAAGATTCAGGCTTCAACCCACGTGACTTCAGGCTTCAACCCACGTGACTTCAGGCTTCAACCCACGTGACTTTTAAAACGATCGGTCACCACTTTTGAAGTTGGCAGCTACTTGTTCCAAACGCAATATCTGACGGAAGAACACGAATATCGAAAAACTAAAGACATATTTGTTATTGAAAAAATTCAGGCTTCAACCCACGTGACTCCAGGCTTCAACCCACGTGACTTTGAAAACGATCGGTCACCACTTTTGGAGTTGGCAGCTATTTGTTCCAAACGCAATATCTGACGGAAGAACACGAATATCGAAAAACTAAAGACATATTTGTTATTGAAAAAATTCAGGCTTCAACCCACGTGACTTCAGGCTTCAACCCACGTGACTTCAGGCTTCAACCCACGTGACTTCAGGCTTCAACCCACGTGACTCCAGGCTTCAACCCACGTGACTTTAGGCTTCAACCCACGTGACTCCAGGCTTCAACCCACGTGACTTTTAAAACGATCGGTCACCACTTTTGAAGTTGGCAGCTACTTGTTCCAAACGCAATATCTGACGGAAGAACACGAATATCGAAAAACTCAAGACATATTTGTTATTGAGAAAATTCAGGCTTCAACCCACGTGACTTCAGGCTTCAACCCACGTGACTTCAGGCTTCAACCCACGTGACTCCAGGCTTCAACCCACGTGACTTTTAAAACGATCGGTCACCACTTTTGAAGTTGGCAGCTACTTGTTCCAAACGCAATATCTGACGGAAGAACACGAATATCGAAAAACTAAAGACCTATTTGTTATTGAAAAAATTCAGGCTTCAGCCCACGTGACTCCAGGCTTCAACCCACGTGACTTTGAAAACGATCGGTCACCACTTTTGGAGTTGGCAGCTATTTGTTCCAAACGCAATATCTGACGGAAGAACACGAATATCGAAAAACTAAAGACATATTTGTTATTGAAAAAATTCAGGCTTTAACCCACGTGACTTCAGGCTTCAACCCACGTGACTTCAGGCTTCAACCCACGTGACTCCAGGCTTCAACCCACGTGACTTTAGGCTTCAACCCACGTGACTCCAGGCTTCAACCCACGTGACTTTTAAAACGATCGGTCACCACTTTTGAAGTTGGCAGCTACTTGTTCCAAACGCAATATCTGACGGAAGAACACGAATATCGAAAAACTCAAGACATATTTGTTATTGAAAAAATTCAGGCTTCAACCCACGTGACTTCAGGCTTCAACCCACGTGACTCCAGGCTTCAACCCACGTGACTTTTAAAACGATCGGTGACCACTTTTGAAGTTGACAGCTACTTGTTCCAAACGCAATATCTGACGGAAAAACACGAATATCGAAAAACTAAAGACATATTTGTTATTGAAAAAATTCAGGCTTCAACCCACGTGACTCTAGGCTCCAACCCACGTGACTTCAGGCTTCAACCCACGTGACTCCAGGCTTCAACCCACTTGACTTTTAAAACGATCGGTCACCACTTTTGAAGTTGGCAGCTACTTGTTCCAAACGCAATATCTGACGGAAGAACAAGAATATCGGAAGACTCAAGATATATTTGTTATTGAAAAAATTCAGGCTTCAACCCACGTGCCTTCAGGCTTCAACCCACGTGACTTCAGGCTTCAACCCACGTGACTTCAGGCTTCAACCCACGTGACTCCAGGCTTCAACCGACGTGACTTTTAAAACGATCGGTCACCACTTTTGAAGTTGGCAGCTACTTGTTCCAAACGCAATATCTGACGGAAGAACACGAATATGAAAAAACTAAAGACATATTTGTTATTGAAAAAATTCAGGCTTCAACCCACGTGACTTTAGGCTTCAACCCACGTGACTTCAGGCTTCAACCCACGTGACTCCAGGCTTCAACCCACGTGACTTTTGAAACGATCGGTCACCACTTTTGAAGTTGGCAGCTACTTGTTCCAAACGCAATATCTGACGGAAGAACACGAATATCGAAACACTCAAGACATATTTGTTATTGAAAAAATTCAGGCTTCAACCCACGTGACTTCAGGCTTCAACCCACGTGACTCCAGGCTTCAACCCACGTGACTTTCAAAACGATCGGTCACCACTTTTGGATTTGGCAGCTACTTGTTCCAAACGCAATATCTGACGGAAGAACACGACTATCGAAAAACTAGACATATTTGTTATTGAAAAAATTCAGGCTTCAACCCACGTGACTTCAGGCTTCAACCCACGTGACTTCAGGCTTCAACCCACGTGACTCCAGGCTTCAACCCACGTGACTTTCAAAACGATCGGTCACCACTTTTGAAGTTGGCAGCTACTTGTTCCAAACGCAATATCTGACGGAAGAACACGAATATCGAAAAACTAAAGACATATTTGTTGTTGAAAAAATTCAGGCTTCAACCCACGTGACTTTAGGCTTCAACCCACGTGACTTCAGGCTTCAACCCACGTGACTCCAGGCTTCAACCCACGTGACTTTCAAAATATCAAAAAAATTCAGATATCAACCCACGTGACTTTCAAAACAATCGGCCACTACTTTTGAAGTTGACAGCTACTTGTTCCAAACGAAATATTTGACAAATGAGGTCGATTATCGAGAAACTGAGGACATATTTATTATCAAAAAAAATCAGGCTTCAAACCACGTGACTTTCAAAATATCAAAAAAGTTCAGACTCCAACCCACGTGACTTTTAAAGCGATCGGCCACTACTTTTGAAGTTGACAGCTACTTGTTGCAAACATGCAAACGCAATATTCGACAAATGAGCTTGAATATCGAAAAACTGAAGACAAATTTGATATAAAAAAAATCAGGCTTCAACCCACGTGACTTTTAAAACGATCGGTCACCACTTTTGAATTTAGCAGCTACTTGTTCCAAACGCAATATCTGACGGAAGAACACGAATATCGAAAAACTAAAGACATATTTGTTATTGAAAAAATTCAGGCTTCAACCCACGTGACTTCAGGCTTCAATTCACGTGACTCCAGGCTTCAACCCACGTGACTTTTAAAACGATCGGTCACCACTTTTGAAGTTGGCAGCTACTTGTTCCAAACGCAATATCCGACGGAAGAACACGAATATCGAAAAACTAAAGACATATTTGTTATTGAAAAGATTCAGGCTTCAACCCACGTGACTTCAGGCTTCAACCCACGTGACTTCAGGCTTCAACCCACGTGACTTTTAAAACGATCGGTCACCACTATTGAAGTTGGCAGCTACTTGTTCCAAACGCAATATCTGACGGAAGAACACGAATATCGAGAAACTAAAGACATATTTGTTATTGAAAAAATTCAGGCTTCAACCCACGTGACTCCAGGCTTCAACCCACGTGACTTTGAAAACGATCGGTCACCACTTTTGGAGTTGGCAGCTATTTGTTCCAAACGCACTATCTGACGGAAGAACACGAATATCGAAAAACTAAAGACATATTTGTTATTGAAAAAATTCAGGCTTCAACCCACGTGACTTCAGGCTTCAACCCACGTGACTTCAGGCTTCAACCCACGTGACACCAGGCTTCAACCCACGTGACTTTAGGCTTCAACCCACGTGACTCCAGGCTTCAACCCACGTGACTCCAGGCTTCAACCCACGTGACTTTAGGCTTCAACCCACGTGACTTCAGGCTTCAACCCACGTGACTCCAGGCTTCAACCCACGTGACTTTTAAAACAATCGGTCACCACTTTTGAAGTTGGCAGCTACTTGTTCCAAACGCAATATCTGACGGAAGAACTTGAATATCGAAAAACTGAAGACATATTTGTTACTGAAAAAATTCAGGCTTCAACCCACGTGACTTCAGGTTTCAACCCACGTGCCTCCAGGCTTCAACCCACGTGACTCCAGGCTTCAACCCACGTGACTTTTAAAACGATCGGTCACCACTTTTGGAGTTGGCAGCTATTTGTTCCAAACGCAATATCTGACGGAAGAACACGAATATCGGAAAACTAAAGACATATTTGTTATTGAAAAAATTCAGGCTTCAACCCACGTGACTTCAGGCTTCAACCCACGTGACTTCAGGCTTCAACCCACGTGACTCCAGGCTTCAACCCACGTGATTTTTAAAACGATCGGTCACCACTTTTGAAGTTGGCAGCTACTAGTTCCAAACGCAATATCTGACGGAAGAACACGAATATCGAAAAACTAAAGACATATTTGTTATTGAAAAAATTCAGGCTTCAACCCACGTGACTCCAGGCTTCAAGCCACGTGAATTTTAAAACGATCGGTCACCACTTTTGAAGTTGGCAGCTACTTGTTCCAAACGCAATATCTGACGGAAGAACAAGAATATCGGAAGACTCAAGATATATTTGTTATTGAAAAAATTCAGGCTTCAACCCACGTGACTTCAGGCTCCAACCCACGTGACTCCAGGCTCCAACCCACGTGACTTTAGGCTTCAACCCACGTGACTTCAGGCTTCGACCCACGTGACTTCAGGCTTCAACCCACGTGACTTCAGGCTTCAACCCACGTGACTTTTAAAACGATCGGTCACCACTTTTGAAGTTGGCAGCCACTTGTTCCAAACGCAATATCTGACGGAAGAACACAAATATCGAAAAACTAAAGACATATTTGTTATTGAAAAAATTCAGGCTTCAACCCACGTGACTCCAGGCTTCAACCCACGTGACTTTGAAAACGATCGGTCACCACTTTTGGAGTTGGCAGCTATTTGTTCCAAACGCAATATCTGACGGAAGAACACGGATATCGAAAAACTGAAGACATATTTGTTATTGAAAAAATTCAGGCTTCAACCCACGTGACTTCAGGCTTCAACCCACGTGTCTTCAGGCTTCAACCCACGTGACTCCAGGCTTCAACCCACGTGAATTTCAAAACGATCGGTCACCACTTTTGAAGTTGGCAGCTACTTGTTCCAAACGCAATATCTAACGGAAGAACACGAATATCGGAAAACTCAAGACATATTTGTTATTGAAAAAATTCAGGCTTCAACCCACGTGACTTCAGGCTTCAACCCACGTGACTTCAGGCTTCAACCCACGTGACTCCAGGCTTCAACCCACGTGACTATTAAACGATCGGTCACCACTTTTGAAGTTGGCAGCTACTTGTTCCAAACGCAATATCTGACGGAAGAACACGAATATCGAAAAACTAAAGACATATTTGTTATTGAAAAAATTCTGGCTTCAACCCACGTGACTTTAGGCTTCAACCCACGTGACTTCAGGCTTCAACCCACGTGACTCCAGGCTTCAACCCACGTGACTTTCAAAACGATCGGTCACCACTTTTGAAGTTGGCAGCTACTTGTTCCAAACGCAATATCTGACGGAAGAACACGAATATCGAAAAACTAGAGACATATTTGTTATTGAAAAAATTCAGGCTTCAACCCACGTGACTTCAGGCTTCAACCCACGTGACTTCAGGCTTCAACCCACGTGACTCCAGGCTTCAACCCACGTGACTTTTAAAACGATCGGTCACCACTTTTGAAGTTGGCAGCTACTTGTTCCAAACGCAATATCTGACGGAAGAACACGAATATCGAAAAACTAAAGACATATTTGTTATTGAAAAAATTCAGGCTTCAACCCACGTGACTTTAGGCTTCAACCCACGTGACTTCAGGCTTCAACCCACGTGACTCCAAGCTTCAACCCACGTGACTTTCAAAATATCAAAAAAATTCAGATATCAACCAACGTGACTCTCAAAACAATCGGCCACTACTTTTGAAGTTGACAGCTACTTGTTCCAAACGAAATATTTGACAAATGAGGTCGATTATCAAGAAACTGAGGACATATTTATTATCAAAAAAAATCAGGCTTCAAACCACGTGCCTTTCAAAAAAGTTCAGACTCCAACCCACGTGACTTTTAAAGCGATCGGCCACTACTTTTGAAGTTGACAGCCACTTGTTGCAAACGCAATATTCGACAAATGAGCTTGAATATCGAAAAACTGAAGACAAATTTGATATAAAAAAAATCAGGCTTCAACCCACGTGACTTTTAAAACGATCGGTCACCACTTTTGAATTTGGCAGCTACTTGTTCCAAACGCAATATCTGACGGAAGAACACGAATATCGAAAAACTAAAGACATATTTGTTATTGAAAAGATTCAGGCTTCAACCCACGTGACTTCAGGCTTCAACCCACGTGACTTCAGGCTTCAACCCACGTGACTTTTAAAACGATCGGTCACCACTTTTGAAGTTGGCAGCTACTTGTTCCAAACGCAATATCTGACGGAAGAACACGAATATCGAAAAACTAAAGACATATTTGTTATTGAAAAAATTCAGGCTTCAACCCACGTGACTACAGGCTTCAACCCACGTGACTTTGAAAACGATCGGTCACCACTTTTGGAGTTGGCAGCTATTTGTTCCAAACGCACTATCTGACGGAAGAACACGAATATCGAAAAACTAAAGACATATTTGTTATTGAAAAAATTCAGGCTTCAACCCACGTGACTTCAGGCTTCAACCCACGTGACTTCAGGCTTCAACCCACGTGACTCCAGGCTTCAACCCACGTGACTCCAGGCTTCAACCCACGTGACTTTAGGCTTCAACCCACGTGACTCCAGGCTTCAACCCACGTGACTTCAGGCTTCATCCCACGTGACTTCAGGCTTCAACCCACGTGACTTCAGGCTTCAACCCACGTGACTTTTGAAACGATTGGTCACCACTTTTGAAGTTGGCAGCTACTTGTTCCAAACGCAATATCTGACGGAAGAACACGAATATCGAAAAACTAAAGACATATTTGTTATTGAAAAGATTCAGGCTTCAACCCACGTGACTTCAGGCTTCAACCCACGTGACTTTTAAAACGATCGGTCACCACTTTTGAAGTTGGCAGCTACTTGTTCCAAACGCAATATCTGACGGAAGAACACGAATATCGAAAAACTAAAGACATATTTGTTATTGAAAAAATTCAGGCTTCAACCCACGTGACTCCAGGCTTCAACCCACGTGACTTTGAAAACGATCGGTCACCACTTTTGGAGTTGGCAGCTATTTGTTCCAAACGCAATATCTGACGGAAGAACACGAATATCGAAAAACTAAAGACATATTTGTTATTGAAAAAATTCAGGCTTCAACCCACGTGACTTCAGGCTTCAACCCACGTGACTTCAGGCTTCAACCCACGTGACTTCAGGCTTCAACCCACGTGACTCCAGGCTTCAACCCACGTGACTTTAGGCTTCAACCCACGTGACTCCAGGCTTCAACCCACGTGACTTTTAAAACGATCGGTCACCACTTTTGAAGTTGGCAGCTACTTGTTCCAAACGCAATATCTGACGGAAGAACACGAATATCGAAAAACTCAAGACATATTTGTTATTGAAAAAATTCAGGCTTCAAACCACGTGACTTCAGGCTTCAACCCACGTGACTTCAGGCTTCAACCCACGTGACTCCAGGCTTCAACCCACGTGACTTTTAAAACGATCGGTCACCACTTTTGAAGTTGGCAGCTACTTGTTCCAAACGCAATATCTGACGGAAGAACACGAATATCGAAAAACTCAAGACCTATTTGTTATTGAAAAAATTCAGGCTTCAACCCACGTGCCTCCAGGCTTCAACCCACGTGACTTTGAAAACGATCGGTCACCACTTTTGGAGTTGGCAGCTATTTGTTCCAAACGCAATATCTGACGGAAGAACACGAATATCGAAAAACTAAAGACATATTTGTTATTGCAAAAATTCAGGCTTTAACCCACGTGACTTCAGGCTTCAACCCACGTGACTTCAGGCTTCAACCCACGTGACTCCAGGCTTCAACCCACGTGACTTTAGGCTTCAACCCACGTGACTCCAGGCTTCAACCCACGTGACTTTTAAAACGATCGGTCACCACTTTTGAAGTTGGCAGCTACTTGTTCCAAACGCAATATCTGACGGAAGAACACGAATATCGAAAAACTCAAGACATATTTGTTATTGAAAAAATTCAGGCTTCAACCCACGTGACTTCAGGCTTCAACCCACGTGACTCCAGGCTTCAACCCACGTGACTTTTAAAACGATCGGTGACCACTTTTGTAGTTGGCAGCTACTTGTTCCAAACGCAATATCTGACGGAAAAACACGAATATCGAAAAACTAAAGACATATTTGTTATTGAAAAAATTCAGGCTTCAACCCACGTGACTCTAGGCTCCAACCCACGTGACTTCACGCTTCAACCCACGTGACTCCAGGCTTCAACCCACGTGACTTTTAAAACGATCGGTCACCACTTTTGAAGTTGGCAGCTACTTGTTCCAAACGCAATATCTGACGGAAGAACAAGAATATCGGAAGACTCAAGATATATTAGTTATTGAAAAAATTCAGGCTTCAACCCACGTGCCTTCAGGCTTCAACCCACGTGACTTCAGGCTTCAACCCACGTGACTCCAGGCTTCAACCGACGTGACTTTTAAAACGATCGGTCACCACTTTTGAAGTTGGCAGCTACTTGTTCCAAACGCAATATCTGACGGAAGAACACGAATATCAAAAAACTAAAGACATATTTGTTATTGAAAAAATTCAGGCTTCAACCCACGTGACTTTAGGCTTCAACCCACGTGACTTCAGGCTTCAACCCACGTGACTCCAGGCTTCAACCCACGTGACTTTTAAAACGATCGGTCACCACTTTTGAAGTTGGCAGCTACTTGTTCCAAACGCAATATCTGACGGAAGAACACGAATATCGAAACACTCAAGACATATTTGTTATTGAAAAAATTCAGGCTTCAACCCACGTGACTTCAGGCTTCAACCCACGTGACTCCAGGCTTCAACCCACGTGACTTTTAAAACGATCGGTCACCACTTTTGGATTTGGCAGCTACTTGTTCCAAACGCAATATCTGACGGAAGAACACGACTATCGAAAAACTAAAGACATATTTGCTAATGCAAAAATTCAGGCTTCAACCCACGTGACTTCAGGCTTCAACCCACGTGACTCCAGGCTTCAACCCACGTGACTTTTAAAACGATCGGTCACCACTTTTGAAGTTGGCAGCTACTTGTTCCAAACGCAATATCTGACGGAAGAACACGAATATCGAAAAAGTAAAGATATATTTTTTATCGAAAAGATTCAGGCTTCAACCCACGTGACTTCAGGCTTCAACCCACGTGACTTCAGGCTTCAATCCACGTGACTTTTAAAACGATCGGTCACCACTTTTGAAGTTGGCAGCTACTTGTTCCAAACGCAATATCTGACGGAAGAACACGAATATCGAAAAACTAAAGACATACATATTTGTTATTGAAAAAATTCAGGCTTCAACCCACGTGACTTCAGGCTTCAACCCACGTGACTCCAGGCTTCAACCCACGTGACTTTTAAAACGATCGGTCACCATTTTTGAAGTTGGCAGCTATTTGTTCCAAACGCAATATCTGACGGAAGGACACGAATATCGAAAAACTAAAGACATATTTGTTATTGAAAAAATTCAGGCTCCAACCCACGTGACTTCAGGCTTCAACCCACGTGACTTCAGGCTTCAACCCACGTGACTCCAGGCTTCAACCCACGTGACTCCAGGCTTCAACCCACGTGACTCCAGGCTTCAACCCACGTGACTTTTAAAACGATCGGTCACCATTTTTGAAGTTGGCAGCTATTTGTTCCAAACGCACTATCTGACGGAAGAACACGAATATCGAAAAACTAAAGACA
Organism: Anaspis maculata; assembly: GCA_949128115.1. Classification (NCBI taxonomy): domain Eukaryota; kingdom Metazoa; phylum Arthropoda; class Insecta; order Coleoptera; family Scraptiidae; genus Anaspis; species Anaspis maculata. The sequence continues at coordinate 78,242,695 of OX421962.1, forward strand.
TATTTGTTATTGAAAAAATTCAGGCTTCAACCCACGTGACTTCAGGCTTCAACCCACGTGACTCCAGGCTTCAACCCACGTGACTCCAGGCTTCAACCCACGTGACTTTAGGCTTCAACCCACGTGACTCCAGGCTTCAACCCACGTGACTTCAGGCTTCAACCCACGTGACTTCAGGCTTCAACCCACGTGACTTCAGGCTTCAACCCACGTGACTTTTAAAACGATCGGTCACCACTTTTGAAGTTGGCAGCTACTTGTTCCAAACGCAATATCTGACGGAAGAACACGAATATCGAAAAACTAAAGACATATTTGTTATTGAAAAGATTCAGGCTTCAACCCACGTGACTTCAGGCTTCAACCCACGTGACTTCAGGCTTCAACCCACGTGACTTTTAAAACGATCGGTCACCACTTTTGAAGTTGGCAGCTACTTGTTCCAAACGCAATATCTGACGGAAGAACACGAATATCGAAAAACTAAAGACATATTTGTTATTGAAAAAATTCAGGCTTCAACCCACGTGACTCCAGGCTTCAACCCACGTGACTTTGAAAACGATCGGTCACCACTTTTGGAGTTGGCAGCTATTTGTTCCAAACGCAATATCTGACGGAAGAACACGAATATCGAAAAACTAAAGACATATTTGTTATTGAAAAAATTCAGGCTTCAACCCACGTGACTTCAGGCTTCAACCCACGTGACTTCAGGCTTCAACCCACGTGACTTCAGGCTTCAACCCACGTGACTCCAGGCTTCAACCCACGTGACTTTAGGCTTCAACCCACGTGACTCCAGGCTTCAACCCACGTGACTTTTAAAACGATCGGTCACCACCTTTGAAGTTGGCAGCTACTTGTTCCAAACGCAATATCTGACGGAAGAACACGAATATCGAAAAACTCAAGACATATTTGTTATTGAAAAAATTCAGGCTTCAACCCACGTGACTTCAGGCTTCAACCCACGTGACTTCAGGCTTCAACCCACGTGACTCCAGGCTTCAACCCACGTGACTCCAGGCTTCAACCCACGTGACTTTTAAAACGATCGGTCACCACTTTTGAAGTTGGCAGCTACTTGTTCCAAACGCAATATCTGACGGAAGAACACGAATATCGAAAAACTAAAGACCTATTTGTTATTGAAAAAATTCAGGCTTCAACCCACGTGACTCCAGGCTTCAACCCACGTGACTTTGAAAACGATCGGTCACCACTTTTGGAGTTGGCAGCTATTTGTTCCAAACGCAATATCTGACGGAAGAACACGAATATCGAAAAACTAAAGACATATTTGTTATTGAAAAAATTCAGGCTTTAACCCACGTGACTTCAGGCTTCAACCCACGTGACTTCAGGCTTCAACCCACGTGACTCCAGGCTTCAACCCACGTGACTTTAGGCTTCAACCCACGTGACTCCAGGCTTCAACCCACGTGACTTTTAAAACGATCGGTCACCACTTTTGAAGTTGGCAGCTACTTGTTCCAAACGCAATATCTGACGGAAGAACACGAATATCGAAAAACTCAAGACATATTTGTTATTGAAAAAATTCAGGCTTCAACCCACGTGACTTCAGGCTTCAACCCACGTGACTCCAGGCTTCAACCCACGTGACTTTTAAAACGATCGGTGACCACTTTTGAAGTTGGCAGCTACTTGTTCCAAACGCAATATCTGACGGAAAAACACGAATATCGAAAAACTAAAGACATATTTGTTATTGAAAAAATTCAGGCTTCAACCCACGTGACTCTAGGCTCAAACCCACGTGACTTCAGGCTTAGACCCACGTGACTCCAGGCTTCAACCCACGTGACTTTTAAAACGATCGGTCACCACTTTTGAAGTTGGCAGCTACTTGTTCCAAACGCAATATCTGACGGAAGAACAAGAATATCGGAAGACTCAAGATATTTTTGTTATTGAAAAAATTCAGGCTTCAACCCACGTGCCTTCAGGCTTCAACCCACGTGACTTCAGGCTTCAACCCACGTGACTTCAGGCTTCAACCCACGTGACTCCAGGCTTCAACCGACGTGACTTTTAAAACGATCGGTCACCACTTTTGAAGTTGCAGCTACTTGTTCCAAACGCAATATCTGACGGAAGAACACGAATATCAAAAAACTAAAGACATATTTGTTATTGAAAAAATTCAGGCTTCAACCCACGTGACTTTAGGCTTCAACCCACGTGACTTCAGGCTTCAACCCACGTGACTCCAGGCTTCAACCCACGTGACTTTGAAAACGATCGGTCACCACTTTTGGAGTTGGCAGCTATTTGTTCCAAACGCAATATCTGACGGAAGAACACGAATATCGAAAAACTAAAGACATATTTGTTATTGAAAAAATTCAGGCTTCAACCCACGTGACTTCAGGCTTCAACCCACGTGACTTCAGGCTTCAACCCACGTGACTTCAGGCTTCAACCCACGTGACTCCAGGCTTCAACCCACGTGACTTTAGGCTCCAACCCACGTGACTCCAGGCTTCAACCCACGTGACTTTTAAAACGATCGGTCACCACTTTTGAAGTTGGCAGCTACTTGTTCCAAACGCAATATCTGACGGAAGAACACGAATATCGAAAAACTCAAGACATATTTGTTATTGAGAAAATTCAGGCTTCAACCCACGTGACTTCAGGCTTCAACCCACGTGACTTCAGGCTTCAACCCACGTGACTCCAGGCTTCAACCCACGTGACTTTTAAAACGATCGGTCACCACTTTTGAAGTTGGCAGCTACTTGTTCCAAACGCAATATCTGACGGAAGAACACGAATATCGAAAAACTAAAGACCTATTTGTTATTGAAAAAATTCAGGCTTCAGCCCACGTGACTCCAGGCTTCAACCCACGTGACTTTGAAAACGATCGGTCACCACTTTTGGAGTTGGCAGCTATTTGTTCCAAACGCAATATCTGACGGAAGAACACGAATATCGAAAAACTAAAGACATATTTGTTATTGAAAAAATTCAGGCTTTAACCCACGTGACTTCAGGCTTCAACCCACGTGACTTCAGGCTTCAACCCACGTGACTCCAGGCTTCAACCCACGTGACTTTAGGCTCCAACCCACGTGACTCCAGGCTTCAACCCACGTGACTTTTAAAACGATCGGTCACCACTTTTGAAGTTGGCAGCTACTTGTTCCAAACGCAATATCTGACGGAAGAACACGAATATCGAAAAACTCAAGACATATTTGTTATTGAAAAAATTCAGGCTTCAACCCACGTGACTTCAGGCTTCAACCCACGTGACTCCAGGCTTCAACCCACGTGACTTTTAAAACGATCGGTGACCACTTTTGAAGTTGACAGCTACTTGTTCCAAACGCAATATCTGACGGAAAAACACGAATATCGAAAAACTAAAGACATATTTGTTATTGAAAAAATTCAGGCTTCAACCCACGTGACTCTAGGCTCCAACCCACGTGACTTCAGGCTTCAACCCACGTGACTCCAGGCTTCAACCCACTTGACTTTTAAAACGATCGGTCACCACTTTTGAAGTTGGCAGCTACTTGTTCCAAACGCAATATCTGACGGAAGAACAAGAATATCGGAAGACTCAAGATATATTTGTTATTGAAAAAATTCAGGCTTCAACCCACGTGCCTTCAGGCTTCAACCCACGTGACTTCAGGCTTCAACCCACGTGACTTCAGGCTTCAACCCACGTGACTCCAGGCTTCAACCGACGTGACTTTTAAAACGATCGGTCACCACTTTTGAAGTTGGCAGCTACTTGTTCCAAACGCAATATCTGACGGAAGAACACGAATATGAAAAAACTTAAGACATATTTGTTATTGAAAAAATTCAGGCTTCAACCCACGTGACTTTAGGCTTCAACCCACGTGACTTCAGGCTTCAACCCACGTGACTCCAGGCTTCAACCCACGTGACTTTTGAAACGATCGGTCACCACTTTTGAAGTTGGCAGCTACTTGTTCCAAACGCAATATCTGACGGAAGAACACGAATATCGAAACACTCAAGACATATTTGTTATTGAAAAAATTCAGGCTTCAACCCACGTGACTTCAGGCTTCAACCCACGTGACTCCAGGCTTCAACCCACGTGACTTTCAAAACGATCGGTCACCACTTTTGGATTTGGCAGCTACTTGTTCCAAACGCAATATCTGACGGAAGAACACGACTATCGAAAAACTAGACATATTTGTTATTGAAAAAATTCAGGCTTCAACCCACGTGACTTCAGGCTTCAACCCACGTGACTTCAGGCTTCAACCCACGTGACTCCAGGCTTCAACCCACGTGACTTTCAAAACGATCGGTCACCACTTTTGAAGTTGGCAGCTACTTGTTCCAAACGCAATATCTGACGGAAGAACACGAATATCGAAAAACTAAAGACATATTTGTTGTTGAAAAAATTCAGGCTTCAACCCACGTGACTTTAGGCTTCAACCCACGTGACTTCAGGCTTCAACCCACGTGACTCCAGGCTTCAACCCACGTGACTTTCAAAATATCAAAAAAATTCAGATATCAACCCACGTGACTTTCAAAACAATCGGCCACTACTTTTGAAGTTGACAGCTACTTGTTCCAAACGAAATATTTGACAAATGAGGTCGATTATCGAAAAACTGAGGACATATTTATTATCAAAAAAAATCAGGCTTCAAACCACGTGACTTTCAAAATATCAAAAAAGTTCAGACTCCAACCCACGTGACTTTTAAAGCGATCGGCCACTACTTTTGAAGTTGACAGCTACTTGTTGCAAACATGCAAACGCAATATTCGACAAATGAGCTTGAATATCGAAAAACTGAAGACAAATTTGATATAAAAAAAATCAGGCTTCAACCCACGTGACTTTTAAAACGATCGGTCACCACTTTTGAATTTAGCAGCTACTTGTTCCAAACGCAATATCTGACGGAAGAACACGAATATCGAAAAACTAAAGACATATTTGTTATTGGAAAAATTCAGGCTTCAACCCACGTGACTCCAGGCTTCAACCCACGTGACTTTTAAAACGATCGGTCACCACTTTTGAAGTTGGCAGCTACTTGTTCCAAACGCAATATCCGACGGAAGAACACGAATATCGAAAAACTAAAGACATATTTGTTATTGAAAAGATTCAGGCTTCAACCCACGTGACTTCAGGCTTCAACCCACGTGACTTCAGGCTTCAACCCACGTGACTTTTAAAACGATCGGTCACCACTATTGAAGTTGGCAGCTACTTGTTCCAAACGCAATATCTGACGGAAGAACACGAATATCGAAAAACTAAAGACATATTTGTTATTGAAAAAATTCAGGCTTCAACCCACGTGACTCCAGGCTTCAACCCACGTGACTTTGAAAACGATCGGTCACCACTTTTGGAGTTGGCAGCTATTTGTTCCAAACGCACTATCTGACGGAAGAACACGAATATCGAAAAACTAAAGACATATTTGTTATTGAAAAAATTCACGCTTCAACCCACGTGACTTCAGGCTTCAACCCACGTGACTTCAGGCTTCAACCCACGTGACACCAGGCTTCAACCCACGTGACTTTAGGCTTCAACCCACGTGACTCCAGGCTTCAACCCACGTGACTCCAGGCTTCAACCCACGTGACTTTAGGCTTCAACCCACGTGACTTCAGGCTTCAACCCACGTGACTCCAGGCTTCAACCCACGTGACTTTTAAAACAATCGGTCACCACTTTTGAAGTTGGCAGCTACTTGTTCCAAACGCAATATCTGACGGAAGAACTTGAATATCGAAAAACTGAAGACATATTTGTTACTGAAAAAATTCAGGCTTCAACCCACGTGACTTCAGGTTTCAACCCACGTGCCTCCAGGCTTCAACCCACGTGACTCCAGGCTTCAACCCACGTGACTTTTAAAACGATCGGTCACCACTTTTGGAGTTGGCAGCTATTTGTTCCAAACGCAATATCTGACGGAAGAACACGAATATCGGAAAACTAAAGACATATTTGTTATTGAAAAAATTCAGGCTTCAACCCACGTGACTTCAGGCTTCAACCCACGTGACTTCAGGCTTCAACCCACGTGACTCCAGGCTTCAACCCACGTGATTTTTAAAACGATCGGTCACCACTTTTGAAGTTGGCAGCTACTAGTTCCAAACGCAATATCTGACGGAAGAACACGAATATCGAAAAACTAAAGACATATTTGTTATTGAAAAAATTCAGGCTTCAACCCACGTGACTTTAGGCTTCAACCCACGTGACTTCAGGCTTCAACCCACGTGACTCCAGGCTTCAACCCACGTGACTTTTAAAACGATCGGTTACCACTTTTGGAGTTGGCAGCTATTTGTTCCAAACGCAATATCTGACGGAAGAACACGAATATCGGAAAACTAAAGACATATTTGTTATTGAAAAAATTCAGGCTTCAACCCACGTGACTTCAGGCTTCAACCCACGTGTCTTCAGGCTTCAACCCACGTGACTCCAGGCTTCAAGCCACGTGAATTTTAAAACGATCGGTCACCACTTTTGAAGTTGGCAGCTACTTGTTCCAAACGCAATATCTGACGGAAGAACAAGAATATCGGAAGACTCAAGATATATTTGTTATTGAAAAAATTCAGGCTTCAACCCACGTGACTTCAGGCTTCAACCCACGTGACTCCAGGCTCCAACCCACGTGACTTTAGGCTTCAACCCACGTGACTTCAGGCTTCGACCCACGTGACTTCAGGCTTCAACCCACGTGACTTCAGGCTTCAACCCACGTGACTTTTAAAACGATCGGTCACCACTTTTGAAGTTGGCAGCCACTTGTTCCAAACGCAATATCTGACGGAAGAACACAAATATCGAAAAACTAAAGACATATTTGTTATTGAAAAAATTCAGGCTTCAACCCACGTGACTCCAGGCTTCAACCCACGTGACTTTGAAAACGATCGGTCACCACTTTTGGAGTTGGCAGCTATTTGTTCCAAACGCAATATCTGACGGAAGAACACGGATATCGAAAAACTGAAGACATATTTGTTATTGAAAAAATTCAGGCTTCAACCCACGTGACTTCAGGCTTCAACCCACGTGTCTTCAGGCTTCAACCCACGTGACTCCAGGCTTCAACCCACGTGAATTTCAAAACGATCGGTCACCACTTTTGAAGTTGGCAGCTACTTGTTCCAAACGCAATATCTGACGGAAGAACACGAATATCGGAAAACTCAAGACATATTTGTTATTGAAAAAATTCAGGCTTCAACCCACGTGACTTCAGGCTTCAACCCACGTGACTTCAGGCTTCAACCCACGTGACTCCAGGCTTCAACCCACGTGACTTTTAAAACGATCGGTCACCACTTTTGAAGTTGGCAGCTACTTGTTCCAAACGCAATATCTGACGGAAGAACACGAATATCGAAAAACTAAAGACATATTTGTTATTGAAAAAATTCTGGCTTCAACCCACGTGACTTTAGGCTTCAACCCACGTGACTTCAGGCTTCAACCCACGTGACTCCAGGCTTCAACCCACGTGACTTTCAAAACGATCGGTCACCACTTTTGAAGTTGGCAGCTACTTGTTCCAAACGCAATATCTGACGGAAGAACACGAATATCGAAAAACTAGAGACATATTTGTTATTGAAAAAATTCAGGCTTCAACCCACGTGACTTCAGGCTTCAACCCACGAGACTTCAGGCTTCAACCCACGTGACTCCAGGCTTCAACCCACGTGACTTTTAAAACGATCGGTCACCACTTTTGAAGTTGGCAGCTACTTGTTCCAAACGCAATATCTGACGGAAGAACACGAATATCGAAAAACTAAAGACATATTTGTTATTGAAAAAATTCAGGCTTCAACCCACGTGACTTTAGGCTTCAACCCACGTGACTTCAGGCTTCAACCCACGTGACTCCAAGCTTCAACCCACGTGACTTTCAAAATATCAAAAAAATTCAGATATCAACCCACGTGACTCTCAAAACAATCGGCCACTACTTTTGAAGTTGACAGCTACTTGTTCCAAACGAAATATTTGACAAATGAGGTCGATTATCAAGAAACTGAGGACATATTTATTTTCAAAAAAAATCAGGCTTCAAACCACGTGCCTTTCAAAAAAGTTCAGACTCCAACCCACGTGACTTTTAAAGCGATCGGCCACTACTTTTGAAGTTGACAGCCACTTGTTGCAAACGCAATATTCGACAAATGAGCTTGAATATCGAAAAACTGAAGACAAATTTGATATAAAAAAAATCAGGCTTCAACCCACGTGACTTTTAAAACGATCGGTCACCACTTTTGAATTTGGCAGCTACTTGTTCCAAACGCAATATCTGACGGAAGAACACGAATATCGAAAAACTAAAGACATATTTGTTATTGAAAAGATTCAGGCTTCAACCCACGTGACTTCAGGCTTCAACCCACGTGACTTCAGGCTTCAACCCACGTGACTTTTAAAACGATCGGTCACCACTTTTGAAGTTGGCAGCTACTTGTTCCAAACGCAATATCTGACGGAAGAACACGAATATCGAAAAACTAAAGACATATTTGTTATTGAAAAAATTCAGGCTTCAACCCACGTGACTACAGGCTTCAACCCACGTGACTTTGAAAACGATCGGTCACCACTTTTGGAGTTGGCAGCTATTTGTTCCAAACGCACTATCTGACGGAAGAACACGAATATCGAAAAACTAAAGACATATTTGTTATTGAAAAAATTCAGGCTTCAACCCACGTGACTTCAGGCTTCAACCCACGTGACTTCAGGCTTCAACCCACGTGACTCCAGGCTTCAACCCACGTGACTCCAGGCTTCAACCCACGTGACTTTAGGCTTCAACCCACGTGACTCCAGGCTTCAACCCACGTGACTTCAGGCTTCATCCCACGTGACTTCAGGCTTCAACCCACGTGACTTCAGGCTTCAACCCACGTGACTTTTGAAACGATTGGTCACCACTTTTGAAGTTGGCAGCTACTTGTTCCAAACGCAATATCTGACGGAAGAACACGAATATCGAAAAACTAAAGACATATTTGTTATTGAAAAGATTCAGGCTTCAACCCACGTGACTTCAGGCTTCAACCCACGTGACTTTTAAAACGATCGGTCACCACTTTTGAAGTTGGCAGCTACTTGTTCCAAACGCAATATCTGACGGAAGAACACGAATATCGAAAAACTAAAGACATATTTGTTATTGAAAAAATTCAGGCTTCAACCCACGTGACTCCAGGCTTCAACCCACGTGACTTTGAAAACGATCGGTCACCACTTTTGGAGTTGGCAGCTATTTGTTCCAAACGCAATATCTGACGGAAGAACACGAATATCGAAAAACTAAAGACATATTTGTTATTGAAAAAATTCAGGCTTCAACCCACGTGACTTCAGGCTTCAACCCACGTGACTTCAGGCTTCAACCCACGTGACTTCAGGCTTCAACCCACGTGACTCCAGGCTTCAACCCACGTGACTTTAGGCTTCAACCCACGTGACTCCAGGCTTCAACCCACGTGACTTTTAAAACGATCGGTCACCACTTTTGAAGTTGGCAGCTACTTGTTCCAAACGCAATATCTGACGGAAGAACACGAATATCGAAAAACTCAAGACATATTTGTTATTGAAAAAATTCAGGCTTCAAACCACGTGACTTCAGGCTTCAACCCACGTGACTTCAGGCTTCAACCCACGTGACTCCAGGCTTCAACCCACGTGACTTTTAAAACGATCGGTCACCACTTTTGAAGTTGGCAGCTACTTGTTCCAAACGCAATATCTGACGGAAGAACACGAATATCGAAAAACTAAAGACCTATTTGTTATTGAAAAAATTCAGGCTTCAACCCACGTGACTCCAGGCTTCAACCCACGTGACTTTGAAAACGATCGGTCACCACTTTTGGAGTTGGCAGCTATTTGTTCCAAACGCAATATCTGACGGAAGAACACGAATATCGAAAAACTAAAGACATATTTGTTATTGAAAAAATTCAGGCTTTAACCCACGTGACTTCAGGCTTCAACCCACGTGACTTCAGGCTTCAACCCACGTGACTCCAGGCTTCAACCCACGTGACTTTAGGCTTCAACCCACGTGACTCCAGGCTTCAACCCACGTGACTTTTAAAACGATCGGTCACCACTTTTGAAGTTGGCAGCTACTTGTTCCAAACGCAATATCTGACGGAAGAACACGAATATCGAAAAACTCAAGACATATTTGTTATTGAAAAAATTCAGGCTTCAACCCACGTGACTTCAGGCTTCAACCCACGTGACTCCAGGCTTCAACCCACGTGACTTTTAAAACGATCGGTGACCACTTTTGTAGTTGGCAGCTACTTGTTCCAAACGCAATATCTGACGGAAAAACACGAATATCGAAAAACTAAAGACATATTTGTTATTGAAAAAATTCAGGCTTCAACCCACGTGACTCTAGGCTCCAACCCACGTGACTTCAGGCTTCAACCCACGTGACTCCAGGCTTCAACCCACGTGACTTTTAAAACGATCGGTCACCACTTTTGAAGTTGGCAGCTACTTGTTCCAAACGCAATATCTGACGGAAGAACAAGAATATCGGAAGACTCAAGATATATTTGTTATTGAAAAAATTCAGGCTTCAACCCACGTGCCTTCAGGCTTCAACCCACGTGACTTCAGGCTTCAACCCACGTGACTCCAGGCTTCAACCGACGTGACTTTTAAAACGATCGGTCACCACTTTTGAAGTTGGCAGCTACTTGTTCCAAACGCAATATCTGACGGAAGAACACGAATATCAAAAAACTAAAGACATATTTGTTATTGAAAAAATTCAGGCTTCAACCCACGTGACTTTAGGCTTCAACCCACGTGACTTCAGGCTTCAACCCACGTGACTCCAGGCTTCAACCCACGTGACTTTTAAAACGATCGGTCACCACTTTTGAAGTTGGCAGCTACTTGTTCCAAACGCAATATCTGACGGAAGAACACGAATATCGAAACACTCAAGACATATTTGTTATTGAAAAAATTCAGGCTTCAACCCACGTGACTTCAGGCTTCAACCCACGTGACTCCAGGCTTCAACCCACGTGACTTTTAAAACGATCGGTCACCACTTTTGGATTTGGCAGCTACTTGTTCCAAACGCAATATCTGACGGAAGAACACGACTATCGAAAAACTAAAGACATATTTGTTAATGAAAAAATTCAGGCTTCAACCCACGTGACTTCAGGCTTCAACCCACGTGACTCCAGGCTTCAACCCACGTGACTTTTAAAACGATCGGTCACCACTTTTGAAGTTGGCAGCTACTTGTTCCAAACGCAATATCTGACGGAAGAACACGAATATCGAAAAAGTAAAGATATATTTGTTATCGAAAAGATTCAGGCTTCAACCCACGTGACTTCAGGCTTCAACCCACGTGACTTCAGGCTTCAATCCACGTGACTTTTAAAACGATCGGTCACCACTTTTGAAGTTGGCAGCTACTTGTTCCAAACGCAATATCTGACGGAAGAACACGAATATCGAAAAACTAAAGACATACATATTTGTTATTGAAAAAATTCAGGCTTCAACCCACGTGACTTCAGGCTTCAACCCACGTGACTCCAGGCTTCAACCCACGTGACTTTTAAAACGATCGGTCACCATTTTTGAAGTTGGCAGCTATTTGTTCCAAACGCAATATCTGACGGAAGGACACGAATATCGAAAAACTAAAGACATATTTGTTATTGAAAAAATTCAGGCTCCAACCCACGTGACTTCAGGCTTCAACCCACGTGACTTCAGGCTTCAACCCACGTGACTCCAGGCTTCAACCCACGTGACTCCAGGCTTCAACCCACGTGACTCCAGGCTTCAACCCACGTGACTTTTAAAACGATCGGTCACCATTTTTGAAGTTGGCAGCTATTTGTTCCAAACGCACTATCTGACGGAAGAACACGAATATCGAAAAACTAAAGACATATTTGTTATTGAAAAAATTCAGGCTTCAACCCACGTGACTTCAGGCTTCAACCCACGTGACTCCAGGCTTCAACCCACGTGACTCCAGGCTTCAACCCACGTGACTTTAGGCTTCAACCCACGTGACTCCAGGCTTCAACCCACGTGACTTCAGGCTTCAACCCACGTGACTTCAGGCTTCAACCCACGTGACTTCAGGCTTCAACCCACGTGACTTTTAAAACGATCGGTCACCACTTTTGAAGTTGGCAGCTACTTGTTCCAAACGCAATATCTGACGGAAGAACACGAATATCGAAAAACTAAAGACATATTTGTTATTGAAAAGATTCAGGCTTCAACCCACGTGACTTCAGGCTTCAACCCACGTGACTTCAGGCTTCAACCCACGTGACTTTTAAAACGATCGGTCACCACTTTTGAAGTTGGCAGCTACTTGTTCCAAACGCAATATCTGACGGAAGAACACGAATATCGAAAAACTAAAGACATATTTGTTATTGAAAAAATTCAGGCTTCAACCCACGTGACTCCAGGCTTCAACCCACGTGACTTTGAAAACGATCGGTCACCACTTTTGGAGTTGGCAGCTATTTGTTCCAAACGCAATATCTGACGGAAGAACACGAATATCGAAAAACTAAAGACATATTTGTTATTGAAAAAATTCAGGCTTCAACCCACGTGACTTCAGGCTTCAACCCACGTGACTTCAGGCTTCAACCCACGTGACTTCAGGCTTCAACCCACGTGACTCCAGGCTTCAACCCACGTGACTTTAGGCTTCAACCCACGTGACTCCAGGCTTCAACCCACGTGACTTTTAAAACGATCGGTCACCACTTTTGAAGTTGGCAGCTACTTGTTCCAAACGCAATATCTGACGGAAGAACACGAATATCGAAAAACTCAAGACATATTTGTTATTGAAAAAATTCAGGCTTCAAACCACGTGACTTCAGGCTTCAACCCACGTGACTTCAGGCTTCAACCCACGTGACTCCAGGCTTCAACCCACGTGACTTTTAAAACGATCGGTCACCACTTTTGAAGTTGGCAGCTACTTGTTCCAAACGCAATATCTGACGGAAGAACACGAATATCGAAAAACTAAAGACCTATTTGTTATTGAAAAAATTCAGGCTTCAACCCACGTGACTCCAGGCTTCAACCCACGTGACTTTGAAAACGATCGGTCACCACTTTTGGAGTTGGCAGCTATTTGTTCCAAACGCAATATCTGACGGAAGAACACGAATATCGGAAAACTAAAGACATATTTGTTATTGAAAAAATTCAGGCTTTAACCCACGTGACTTCAGGCTTCAACCCACGTGACTTCAGGCTTCAACCCACGTGACTCCAGGCTTCAACCCACGTGACTTTAGGCTTCAACCCACGTGACTCCAGGCTTCAACCCACGTGACTTTTAAAACGATCGGTCACCACTTTTGAAGTTGGCAGCTACTTGTTCCAAACGCAATATCTGACGGAAGAACACGAATATCGAAAAACTCAAGACATATTTGTTATTGAAAAAATTCAGGCTTCAACCCACGTGACTTCAGGCTTCAACCCACGTGACTCCAGGCTTCAACCCACGTGACTTTTAAAACGATCGGTGACCACTTTTGTAGTTGGCAGCTACTTGTTCCAAACGCAATATCTGACGGAAAAACACGAATATCGAAAAACTAAAGACATATTTGTTATTGAAAAAATTCAGGCTTCAACCCACGTGACTCTAGGCTCCAACCCACGTGACTTCAGGCTTCAACCCACGTGACTCCAGGCTTCAACCCACGTGACTTTTAAAACGATCGGTCACCACTTTTGAAGTTGGCAGCTACTTGTTCCAAACGCAATATCTGACGGAAGAACAAGAATATCGGAAGACTCAAGATATATTTGTTATTGAAAAAATTCAGGCTTCAACCCACGTGCCTTCAGGCTTCAACCCACGTGACTTCAGGCTTCAACCCACGTGACTCCAGGCTTCAACCGACGTGACTTTTAAAACGATCGGTCACCACTTTTGAAGTTGGCAGCTACTTGTTCCAAACGCAATATCTGACGGAAGAACACGAATATCAAAAAACTAAAGACATATTTGTTATTGAAAAAATTCAGGCTTCAACCCACGTGACTTTAGGCTTCAACCCACGTGACTTCAGGCTTCAACCCACGTGACTCCAGGCTTCAACCCACGTGACTTTTAAAACGATCGGTCACCACTTTTGAAGTTGGCAGCTACTTGTTCCAAACGCAATATCTGACGGAAGAACACGAATATCGAAACACTCAAGACATATTTGTTATTGAAAAAATTCAGGCTTCAACCCACGTGACTTCAGGCTTCAACCCACGTGACTCCAGGCTTCAACCCACGTGACTTTTAAAACGATCGGTCACCACTTTTGGATTTGGCAGCTACTTGTTCCAAACGCAATATCTGACGGAAGAACACGACTATCGAAAAACTAAAGACATATTTGTTAATGAAAAAATTCAGGCTTCAACCCACGTGACTTCAGGCTTCAACCCACGTGACTCCAGGCTTCAACCCACGTGACTTTTAAAACGATCGGTCACCACTTTTGAAGTTGGCAGCTACTTGTTCCAAACGCAATATCTGACGGAAGAACACGAATATCGAAAAAGTAAAGATATATTTGTTATCGAAAAGATTCAGGCTTCAACCCACGTGACTTCAGGCTTCAACCCACGTGACTTCAGGCTTCAATCCACGTGACTTTTAAAACGATCGGTCACCACTTTTGAAGTTGGCAGCTACTTGTTCCAAACGCAATATCTGACGGAAGAACACGAATATCGAAAAACTAAAGACATACATATTTGTTATTGAAAAAATTCAGGCTTCAACCCACGTGACTTCAGGCTTCAACCCACGTGACTCCAGGCTTCAACCCACGTGACTTTTAAAACGATCGGTCACCATTTTTGAAGTTGGCAGCTATTTGTTCCAAACGCAATATCTGACGGAAGGACACGAATATCGAAAAACTAAAGACATATTTGTTATTGAAAAAATTCAGGCTCCAACCCACGTGACTTCAGGCTTCAACCCACGTGACTTCAGGCTTCAACCCACGTGACTCCAGGCTTCAACCCACGTGACTCCAGGCTTCAACCCACGTGACTCCAGGCTTCAACCCACGTGACTTTTAAAACGATCGGTCACCATTTTTGAAGTTGGCAGCTATTTGTTCCAAACGCACTATCTGACGGAAGAACACGAATATCGAAAAACTAAAGACATATTTGTTATTGAAAAAATTCAGGCTTCAACCCACGTGACTTCAGGCTTCAACCCACGTGACTCCAGGCTTCAACCCACGTGACTCCAGGCTTCAACCCACGTGACTTTAGGCTTCAACCCACGTGACTCCAGGCTTCAACCCACGTGACTTCAGGCTTCAACCCACGTGACTTCAGGCTTCAACCCACGTGACTTCAGGCTTCAACCCACGTGACTTTTAAAACGATCGGTCACCACTTTTGAAGTTGGCAGCTACTTGTTCCAAACGCAATATCTGACGGAAGAACACGAATATCGAAAAACTAAAGACATATTTGTTATTGAAAAGATTCAGGCTTCAACCCACGTGACTTCAGGCTTCAACCCACGTGACTTCAGGCTTCAACCCACGTGACTTTTAAAACGATCGGTCACCACTTTTGAAGTTGGCAGCTACTTGTTCCAAACGCAATATCTGACGGAAGAACACGAATATCGAAAAACTAAAGACATATTTGTTATTGAAAAAATTCAGGCTTCAACCCACGTGACTCCAGGCTTCAACCCACGTGACTTTGAAAACGATCGGTCACCACTTTTGGAGTTGGCAGCTATTTGTTCCAAACGCAATATCTGACGGAAGAACACGAATATCGAAAAACTAAAGACATATTTGTTATTGAAAAAATTCAGGCTTCAACCCACGTGACTTCAGGCTTCAACCCACGTGACTTCAGGCTTCAACCCACGTGACTTCAGGCTTCAACCCACGTGACTCCAGGCTTCAACCCACGTGACTTTAGGCTTCAACCCACGTGACTCCAGGCTTCAACCCACGTGACTTTTAAAACGATCGGTCACCACTTTTGAAGTTGGCAGCTACTTGTTCCAAACGCAATATCTGACGGAAGAACACGAATATCGAAAAACTCAAGACATATTTGTTATTGAAAAAATTCAGGCTTCAACCCACGTGACTTCAGGCTTCAACCCACGTGACTTCAGGCTTCAACCCACGTGACTCCAGGCTTCAACCCACGTGACTCCAGGCTTCAACCCACGTGACTTTTAAAACGATCGGTCACCACTTTTGAAGTTGGCAGCTACTTGTTCCAAACGCAATATCTGACGGAAGAACACGAATATCGAAAAACTAAAGACCTATTTGTTATTGAAAAAATTCAGGCTTCAACCCACGTGACTCCAGGCTTCAACCCACGTGACTTTGAAAACGATCGGTCACCACTTTTGGAGTTGGCAGCTATTTGTTCCAAACGCAATATCTGACGGAAGAACACGAATATCGAAAAACTAAAGACATATTTGTTATTGAAAAAATTCAGGCTTTAACCCACGTGACTTCAGGCTTCAACCCACGTGACTTCAGGCTTCAACCCACGTGACTCCAGGCTTCAACCCACGTGACTTTAGGCTTCAACCCACGTGACTCCAGGCTTCAACCCACGTGACTTTTAAAACGATCGGTCACCACTTTTGAAGTTGGCAGCTACTTGTTCCAAACGCAATATCTGACGGAAGAACACGAATATCGAAAAACTCAAGACATATTTGTTATTGAAAAAATTCAGGCTTCAACCCACGTGACTTCAGGCTTCAACCCACGTGACTCCAGGCTTCAACCCACGTGACTTTTAAAACGATCGGTGACCACTTTTGAAGTTGGCAGCTACTTGTTCCAAACGCAATATCTGACGGAAAAACACGAATATCGAAAAACTAAAGACATATTTGTTATTGAAAAAATTCAGGCTTCAACCCACGTGACTCTAGGCTCAAACCCACGTGACTTCAGGCTTAGACCCACGTGACTCCAGGCTTCAACCCACGTGACTTTTAAAACGATCGGTCACCACTTTTGAAGTTGGCAGCTAGGTACTTGTTCCAAACGCAATATCTGACGGAAGAACAAGAATATCGGAAGACTCAAGATATATTTGTTATTGAAAAAATTCAGGCTTCAACCCACGTGCCTTCAGGCTTCAACCCACGTGACTTCAGGCTTCAACCCACGTGACTTCAGGCTTCAACCCACGTGACTCCAGGCTTCAACCGACGTGACTTTTAAAACGATCGGTCACCACTTTTGAAGTTGCAGCTACTTGTTCCAAACGCAATATCTGACGGAAGAACACGAATATCAAAAAACTAAAGACATATTTGTTATTGAAAAAATTCAGGCTTCAACCCACGTGACTTTAGGCTTCAACCCACGTGACTTCAGGCTTCAACCCACGTGACTCCAGGCTTCAACCCACGTGACTTTTAAAACGATCGGTCACCACTTTTGAAGTTGGCAGCTACTTGTTCCAAACGCAATATCTGACGGAAGAACACGAATATCGAAACACTCAAGACATATTTGTTATTGAAAAAATTCAGGCTTCAACCCACGTGACTTCAGGCTTCAACCCACGTGACTCCAGGCTTCAACCCACGTGACTTTTAAAACGATCGGTCACCACTTTTGGATTTGGCAGCTACTTGTTCCAAACGCAATATCTGACGGAAGAACACGACTATCGAAAAACTAAAGACATATTTGTTATTGAAAAAATTCAGGCTTCAACCCACGTGACTTCAGGCTTCAACCCACGTGACTCCAGGCTTCAACCCACGTGACTTTTAAAACGATCGGTCACCACTTTTGAAGTTGGCAGCTACTTGTTCCAAACGCAATATCTGACGGAAGAACACGAATATCGAAAAAGTAAAGATATATTTGTTATCGAAAAGATTCAGGCTTCAACCCACGTGACTTCAGGCTTCAACCCACGTGACTTCAGGCTTCAATCCACGTGACTTTTAAAACGATCGGTCACCACTTTTGAAGTTGGCAGCTACTTGTTCCAAACGCAATATCTGACGGAAGAACACGAATATCGAAAAACTAAAGACATACATATTTGTTATTGAAAAAATTCAGGCTTCAACCCACGTGACTTCAGGCTTCAACCCACGTGACTCAAGGCTTCAACCCACGTGACTTTTAAAACGATCGGTCACCATTTTTGAAGTTGGCAGCTATTTGTTCCAAACGCAATATCTGACGGAAGGACACGAATATCGAAAAACTAAAGACATATTTGTTATTGAAAAAATTCAGGCTCCAACCCACGTGACTTCAGGCTTCAACCCACGTGACTTCAGGCTCCAACCCACGTGACTTTTAAAACGATCGGTCACCACTTTTGAAGTTGGCAGCTATTTGTTCCAAACGCAATATCTGACGGAAGGACACGAATATCGAAAAACTAAAGACATATTTGTTATCAAAAAAATCAGGCTTCAACCCACGTGACTTTCAAAATATCAAAAAAGTTCAGACTTCAACCCACGTGACTTTTTAAACGATCGGCCACTACTTTTTAAGTTGACAGCTACTTGTTCCAAACAAAATATTTGACAAACGAGCTCGAATCTCGGAAAACTGAAGACATATTTGTTATCAAAAAATATCAGGCTTCAACCCACGTGACTTAAAATATCAAAAAAGTTCAGACTTCAACCCACGTGACTTTTAAAACGATCGGCCGCTACTTTTGAAGTTGACAGCTACTTGTTCCAAACGAAATATTTGACAAATGAGCTCGAATATCGAAAAACTGAAGACAAATTTGTTATCAAAAAAAATCAGGCTTCAACCCACGTGACTTTCAAAATATCAAAAAAGTTCAGACTTCGACCCACGTGACTTTTCAAACGATCGGCCACCACTTTTGAAGTTGACAGCTACTTGTTCCAAACGTAATATTTGACAAATGAGCTCGAATATCGAAAAACTGAAGACAAATTTGTTATCAAAAAAAATCAGGCTTCAACCCACGTGACTTTCGAAATATCAAAAAAGTTCAGACTTCAACCCACGTGACTTTTGAAACGATCGGCCGCTACTTTTGAAGTTGACAGCTACTTGTTCCAAACAAAATATTTGACAAATGAGCTCGAATATCGAAAAACTCAAGACAAATTTGTTATCAAAAAAAATCAAGCTTCAACCCACGTGACTTTCAAAATATCAAAAAAATTCAGATTCCAACCCACGTGACTTTTAAAACGATCGGCCGCTACTTTTGAAGTTGACAGCTACTTGTTCCAAACGAAATATTTGACAAATGAGCTCGAATATCGAAAAACTTGAGACAAATTTGTTATCAAAAAAAATCAGGCTTCAACCCACGTGACTTTCAAAATATCAAAAAAATTCAGACTTCAACCCACGTGACTTTTCAAACGATCGGCCACCACTTTTGAAGTTGACAGTTTCTTGTTCCAAACGTAATATTCGACAAATGAGCTCGAATATCGAAAAACTGAAGACAAATTTGTTATCAAAAAAAATCAGGCTTCAACCCACGTGACTTTCAAAATATCAAAAAAGTTCAGACTTCACCCACGTGACTTTTAAAACGATCGGCCACTACTTTTTAAGTTGACAGCTACTTGTTCCAAACAAAATATTTGACAAACGAGCTCGAATCTCGGAAAACTGAAGACATATTTGTTATCAAAAAAAATCAGGCTCCAACCCACGTGACTTTCAAAATATCAAAAAAGTTCAGACTTCAACCCACGTGACTTTTAAAACGATCGGCCACCACTTTTGAAGTTGACAGCTACTTGTTCCAAACGCAATATCTGACAAATGAGCTCGAATATCGGAAAACTGAAGACATATTTGTTATCAAAAAAAATCAAGCTTCAACCCACGTGACTTTCAAAATATCAAAAAGATTCAGATTTCAACCCACGTGACTTTTAAAACGATCGGCCACCACTTTTGAAGTTGACAGCTACTTGTTCCAAACGCAATATCTGACAAATGAGCTCGAATCTCGGAAAACTGGAGACATATTAGTTATCAAAAAAAATCAGGCTCCAACCCACGTGACTTTCAAAATATCAAAAAAGTTCAGACTTAGACCCACGTGACTTTTAAAACGATCGGCCACCACTTTTGAAGTCGACAGCTACTTGTTCCAAACGCAATATCTGACAAATGAGCTCGAATATCGGAAAACTGAAGACATATTTAAATTTTGAGTCATTTTCACTGCGTTCTAGCAGACGCTGTATCTCGGAGACTATTAACCACAAAGTGATAAATTTGATACTGATATCTTGATAATTTAACGCGCTACATTTGCTTCGCTGGTTTTTGTGTTCTAAAGGTGATAGTTCACAAGTTATTCAGAAAAAAATCGAAAATTTATAAGGATGGCGTTCTTTTATTGGTCCTAGAAAAAAAGCCAAGCATTGAAATTTTCAGGAATTTCAGTATGTTATTCCACGTTAAATTCTGCATCGATCCACCAAATTTCGTCAACTTCCGAATTTCTTTCCGGTTAAAACCTATTTTGACTGGACTTATTGGAGTTTTGATCTAAACTGTTTGACAATTGAACTGCAACACCTAAAAATTAGGTGCGTTTTCAAATTGAGATAGCTCGAAAAATATTTTACGGATTTCAAAAATTCAAGTATGTGAGGAAAGGTCATTCCTTTGACTATCGAGTTCTGGTATTGATGATAAGTTTGATTGCACAATTTGTCATATACAGGGTGCCAACGGAGAGCGTGCAGATATGAGCAATCTTTCACCTTGTACAACTTTCGAAAAAAAAATCAGAGATTTTTTCTATTGCCTGCTTTTGAAAGGTTGAATCATTATGCCGAAATGGTTTTGGAATTTTTACCCTGACTTTTTTTTTCAAAAAATTGTGCTAAATTTTCTGAAATATGCACTGTCTGATTAAGAAAAAAAAATAGAGAAATTGTTTGTTTTCAAACGGCGTCCATATTGAATTTGCTTACGAAGATTTTTATTTGAGCCTCCACATCCCCTAGAAACTACCCCTTTTGGGACACCGTCTCACAACAAGATATGCAATGCTTCATTTAGAAGGCATAAGGTAATTACTCGTCAATAATTGGATTGAAATAAGGATACTGCGATGACCCCACACGTACAGCTCCCTAAAAACTACCTCTTGACTTCAAGGGACAGGGTTGGTATGATGAGACATGCAATATGTACATGAAAATTTCAAAAAACGTCTTTTTCAACTGTTCCACTGAAAAAGTGATGCTACACGATGACCCTCTGCGTAGGTCATCCCAACAGTAGCTACCCTCTCGGAAAAAGAACTACCTTTTGAAAAACCAGTACATACTTCCGCAATACCTCATTTGTTGGAATTTTTTCAAAATCTGTCGCAATAGTTTGCCGCTACGATGATTTCATTCACATATCTACCCGAAACTACCCCTTCGAAACTACCCCTCCAATATCGCATAGCCTTTACCTTGATGCGTGTAAGGTCATCGCGAAATCATTTTGAACTTATTCAATCGCACCTTCTCTGAGCTTCCAAATGAGGTATTGCATACCTTTTACTAAAAGGGCGATTTCTAGGGGTAGTTTCAGGAAAGGTTTTGTACTATCATCGTAGAAAACACCATCATTTCAATGAAACGGTTAGTAGGCAAAAGTTCTTTCAACTCGTAAATAACGCATCAAGGTAGAGGCTATGCGATATTGGAGGGGTAGTTGAAGGGGTAGTTTCGGGTAGATATGTGACTGAAATCATCGTAGCGGCAAACTATTGCGACAGATTTTTAAAAAATCCTAAAAATGAGGTATTGCGGAAGTACTGGTTTTTTTAAGGGTAGTTCTTTTTTCGAGAGGTTAGCTACTGTTAGGATGACCTACGTAAAGGGTCATCGTGTAGCATCACTTTTTTAGTGGAACAGTTGAAAAAGACGTTTTTTGGAATTTTCATCTATTGCATGTCTTATCATACCAACCCTGTCCCTTGAAGTCAAGGGGTGGTTTTTAGGGAGCTGTACGTGTGGGGTCATCCTAGTATACTTATTTCAATCCAATTATTAATGAGTACGTTTCTTAGGCCTTTTAAATGAAGCATTGCATATCTTGTTGTGAGACGGTGTCCCAAAAGGGGTAGTTTCTAGGGGATGTGGAGGCTCAAATGAAAGTCTTCGTAAGTAAATTCAATATGGACGCCGTTTGAAAACAAACAATGTCTCTATTTCTTTTTCTTGATCAAAAAGTGCATATTTCAAAAAATTGAGCACAATTTTTTTGAAAAAAAAGTTAGGGTCAAAATTCTAAAACCGTTTCGGCATAATAATTCAGCCTTTCAAAAGCACGCGATAGAAAAAATCTCGGACTTTTTTTTCGAAAGTTGCACAAGGTGCAAGATTGCCCAAATCTGCACACTCTCCGTTGGCACCCTGTATATGACAAATTGTGCAATCAAACTTATCATCAATACCAGCACTCGATAGTCAAAGAAATGATCTTTACTCACATGCCTGAATTTCTGGAATCCGTCAGATATTTTTTGAGCTATCTTAATTTGAAAACGCACCTAATTTTTAGGTGTTGCAGTTCAATTGTCAAGCAGTTTACATAAATAATGACTGAATGATGGCGGTATGGACGAATTCGTAGGTCGTCCAAAAAAGTATAACTCATGTGAAAAGAACTTCTCGTTTTCAGTTTAGAAAAGTGCTTAGAAGAGTAATAAGGAGGACATTTGCGAGATTCTATTTTTGTTCAATTTTCCCAAGCTTGTAGTTTTTGAATGTACCTATACTAATTGGTTTTTCTCTAGCCATTCTCTATGAATTGCTTATGCGAAATCAAAGTGTAAAGTCCTTTCCGCCGAACCCTGTATATCAATTTCAAAAGTAACTGTTTGCTCCGCTGCGGCGGTGAAAGACTCTCGAACCTATTCCGTCTTGCCCAGTCTTGCCTATAAAAAACAAGCGAATACGCCTCATGGGCATGAGGCTCAGTAGCGCACTTCCTTTTTGGAGGATTAGTGAACGCAAGATGTTAAGTGATTAGGGTTCTACCGTCTTGGGCAAAAAATTCCAATATGGCGGCCAAAATATCGACAGAATCATGAAATTCGGCTTGAAAATCAAAACGATCGTACTAGACAAGGGTAAGTTCCAAGTTTCATGAAAATCGTTCCACTAACAAGAGATTTCAATATGGCGGCCAATATGGCGGCAGAATTATGAAACTCAGCTTGAAAATAGGAATGATCGTACGAGACAAGCGTAACTCTCAAGTTTCATGGAAATCATTCTACTTATAAGAGATTTCAATATGGCGGCCAAGATGGTGGGGCAATCATAAAATTTGGCTTGAAAATAAGGATGATCGTACTAGACAAGGGTAGGTTTCAAGTTTCATGATAATCGTTCCACTAATAAGAAATTTCAATATGGCAGCCAACCTGCCTATTTGGTCCTTGAGGACCTAAGCTATCCACCGGATAAAGTTCAATCTTCAAGGGCTGTAGCTTTATTTCCCGAGGAGAAGTGCACTGTGCAGTGTTCAACTTCATCGAAGTGCACAGGAGATCTCTGTTTTTTGAGAATAATGATAACGATGTATGGATAACAAAAATAGTGCCCATTGGCCACCCTTGGGGACATCAGCTATTAATCGAAAAAAAGTTCCAAGACTCTTGTTTCAATTCTCGAGAAGGAGTACAGCGTCTTAATTTCTGCACGGACTCGGACAGACAGACAGACAGACAGACAAACCGGCCACATAAGCGTCATTCTGTTACTTATATAAAAAAATGTTCTCCAACTGATTTCGACCTCCTGAACACGAATATCGGGTTCACTTTTGAATTGGAACATTTCTTTTTTATCGAAAAACCGAAAAAATGGTAGCCTGTCACATGATTTTTAGTGATACCTACCTACTTTTTTTTTGGTTATTGAGCGAACATGTTTCGTAATTTGAGTGCCATTATCCTTCAGGTACCTAGTATTGGCTATTTCAAAATGTTTAATTATTATTTCGGCACGTCTGATTTTAAATTTGTAGGGTCGTGTAATATGCGCCGAGCCGTGGCTTTGCGGTCGTTTTCAAAAATTGATAACAATTGACCCGACGGTCGGATCGAAGTGGGGTTTTTGTCAAAAGAAAGTTCAAATTGTTCTCTAAATATAATGCCGTACATGCAGTGATGTATTTCATTAAGAAATTGTAGTTGCCTGCATATCGCAACTTTCTACATCTTACCGCGAATGCCAGCACTTGATCGGCGAAGCCGCCCTACACCAAAATGTTATTTTTGTAATTGTTCATGATTATTTCGGCAAAATTTTTCTTGATTCGCGTACCAAGGCCATGAGCTACCCATTCGAGTTGAAATATTTTCTGTATTGAATTTCGTTTTGTTCGGAGGAGAAGATATCAAGCACCAGCAAGCAACGAATAAATCATTTGCGGCCGAGCCGCAGTTTTGGAGTCATTTTAATCCGGTGGTTAAGCGCCAAAAAAAGCTTGAACTATGCATTTTGAGCTTAAGCAATGCGCTTTTGGGGTTCGACGCGGAGGGGGTCTGGGGGGCCCTTGAAAGTTGAAGGTGCGAGGCTTCCCACCAAATCACCATACCACCACGAAATTCCTACTTGGATGTCATCAAACGACTCTAACCTACACATTGACAACATTTGTTACCATGTCCCAACAGTTCTTCACACTGAAAAAAATTAATTCTGATGACAGATCGGAAAAAACTGTTTTTCTCAATTCTTCATCCTCACAACGAATAAACTGCCAAGTTTGGTGTTATTTTAGAATAAACGGCATCCTCTGGTTTCATTCATCAAGTCAAAATGTTTGTGATACCATGCACCGTGCAAAGAATGGCACGCCAAGAAGTGAGCATTTTTGAGCACCTCATTTAACAGTAGTTTCTTGGCTGATACCAATCGATATGATTGATAATTTTGACATGGATGGATAACTTGAACTCTTTTGTAACGGTAATACTTGTGAATGAAACTCGACACGAGCGTGGAGGCCTGGGAAAAAAAATTTCTCCAGCGGTCGAATTTATTTCACGCCTACTGAGCGTTAGTTTGTTGGACTCAGGCAGGCAGCGTTTGAATAGGTTCGGAGACAAAATTTCCATATCTGTCTATGCAGCTGAGTAGCATAATTCTGGAAACTGATTTGAGAATCATCAAAGATTATTTTGACAGTCACTAGGTACCCCCATGGGGATTAACTGCAGGGATCATGGCTGACGACGGAGGGCATTCAACTTTCAAAGTGTTATTTTCTATTTTCCTCTACCAACCTTCAAGGTTGTTATCATTTTGTACGTGTAAGTTTTCTTATGTTTGGAAAAGAAATAATTTTATAAAAACAACCGTGAAAATGACTGTCATATCGGCAGAAAATAAGATCTTGAACGTTGGATTTCCTCCGCCGTTAGCCATCACCTCTGCAGTTAACCACCATGTGGGTACTGACCGGCAAAACAATCATTGATGATTCATAAATCGATTTCCAGAATTAAACTGCTCAACTTTTCAGAAAGATGTGGGAATTTTGCTTCCAAAGCTATCCAAACGCTGCCTGCCTGAGCCCAACAAACTAACGCTCAGTAGGCGTGAAATAAATTCGACCGCTGGAGAAAATTATTTTTTTCCAAGCCTCCACGCTCGTGTCGAGTTACATTCACATGCATTACCGTTACAAAAGAGTTCAAGTTATTGATCCATGACAAAATTATCAATCATATCGATTGGTATCAGCCAAGAAACTACTGTTAAATGAGGTGCTCAAAAATGCTCACTTCTTGGCGTGTCATTCTTTGCACGGTGGTCTCACAAACATTTTGACTCGGTGAATGAAATCAGAGGATGCCGTTTACTCCAAAATGACACCACACCTGGCAGTTTATTCGTTGTGGGGATGAAAAATTGAGAAAAACTGTTTTTTCCGATCCGTCATAAGAACTAATTTTTTTCAGTGTGAAGAACTGTTGGGACATGGTAACAAATGTTGTCAATGTGTAGGTTAGAGTCGTTTGATGACATCCAAGTAGAAATTACGTGGTGGTATGGTGATTTGGTGGGAAGCCCCACACCTTCAACTTTCAAGGGCCCCCCAGACCCCCTCCGCATCGAGTGCACCGATGTCTCCAACTCTTGAAATTAAGGTTGAGGGACCCCCAATCAAACCCCAAAAGCGCATTGCTTAAGCTCAAAATGCATAGTTAGGACGCTTAACCACCGGACTATTTTCAAAAATTAATAACTATTGGCCTGCTCCTCGCACCGATGTGAAATTTTCATTAAAATGAAGTTCAAATCAACCTCTAAATATAACTCCGCATATGTATTATGGTAAAATGATAAGATCGGGTACTTCCTCGCATGTGATAACTTTCGAGATCAGGCCGGCTTCTGAAATGCAGCATTCAACGGCGATGCCGCGTCACACTAAATTGTTATTATTGTCATTGTTTATTATTATTTCGTCAAGATTTTTCTTGGTTCGGGATACAAGGTCATGAGCTACCCAATGGAGTAAAAATTTTTCGCAAAAACTTTTTCGTCTAGGACTAGATGCTGTGACGGACGGACGGACGGACAAAGCGAGGACAAAAGCGCCTTCCCGTTTGGAGAAGTGCGCTAAAAAGGTCACAAACGATGACCAGGCAGGAGACTCATGCAGGCTCTCCTCGATGGGGCTCTCCGCAAGGAACATAGCTAAAAGACGAACGAGCTGGTCCAAACCTCCCGAGAAACTTCCACACTCTCCAGGCCATCCTCCTGTCCAACCCACTGGTGCGTTGGTGACAAACCTCTGCGGCCTGCGGGCCAATTTCCCCTCTCGGCATGACGTGGTGCTTCCTCTACACCGGCCATCTTCTACGTGCTGCCCTTGCTGCTACCCAATGTGCCGATGCCAAACCTCCACAAGCCTCTACACTAAGTGAGAATCATCAATCATACACATTTTCCCGCCCCACCACTTTACACTCATTACACCTTCTCCAGACGAAGTGTAGGTTGTGCTGCACGGAGTACACTACACTAGCATACCAAACAGCCTGCACGAACCACACTCACTCGATAACAAACGGTTTATGGCAGAAAAGTGTACACTAGGTTGCACTAGTGCAGGATACCAAACAGACCTTTCGTCTGGAAAAGGTGTAATGAGTGTAAAGTGGTGAGGCGGGAAAATGTGTATGATTGAATATTGTCAAAACTCAAATTTGTTGCGGATGTCAAGATGAATTCAAGCGATAACTTAGTGTAGAGGCTTGTGGAGGTTTGGCATCTGCATATTGGCGAGTTTCAAGATCGCATACGCCATCTGACGGCCAACGTGTAAACGACGTTTGTGCACGGTTGCACGGATCAACTGCAGATTTGTGTGGGCTCTTATGAGCGTTGCGGTGTTTGGGGACTTTATTTGATTCCATCTGACTTAACGTGGCGTTAATTTTTCCCAACAAAGTACGTGAGCCACGCACGTTTCATTATCTTGAATATATTAGGTGTCGTCGATTGCAAAAGCATTGCATTTTTAAATAAGAGTGGCAACGTGTACGACGACTGGTAAGCAAAAATGGCATAGAATGGAAGGTGGCAAGATAGATAGTGACAAAAAGTGGCTTAGTTGTGTTTCCGAGTGCGAGTCGCGCTGTGGAAACCGGAAAAAGGAAGAGTTACATTTTCACCGTTTCCCGTCGAAAGCGAATGACGCAAGTTGGGTGGTCAAAATGACAAACAAACTCGGCACTGTGGAAAATATGACTACGAGAAAAGCCTGGGAAGTGTCGCTGAAAATAAGAGCTCTATATGGCTGCATCGAAGAAGCACAGCTGCGATATTTTTGCATGTCCCGGACTGGCCTGCTTTGCAAGTGCATTTGAACGTTCCAATTTTACAG
Source organism: Anaspis maculata (assembly GCA_949128115.1). NCBI lineage: Eukaryota > Metazoa > Arthropoda > Insecta > Coleoptera > Scraptiidae > Anaspis > Anaspis maculata. Next base: position 78,270,739 of record OX421962.1, read on the forward strand.
GAACTGCTACTACCATTTTTTTTATTTACATTCCCAGTTACCTAGTAAGGAGATTCATACAATGCGCTGCTTGTTTGTAAACACAATTCAAATATGTCTATGTTTAAATTGATGCTTGATTCGGTTCGCTTTCGACCACACAACACAAGAAATTGTGACTTCAGAATTTCTTCTCCCATCACGATACTTCGAGAATCCGTTAAGTCCATCAAGTGATTCAAAACCTCCATAACACTCAATTGCGCTTCTGCCATTTTTGAGTTCCACCGCAATACCAATTAACCGCACGTTCCACGTCTGGAGGACATTGAAAACCGCTTACTACTGATGAGATTTTTGAACGCGCGGGCAACAATCCGTGCTCTATCCGACATGTTTGTTTACATGCGAAGCGCATCAGCAGCGCCACCATCGGTAATGTTACTCGCCAATTGGGCAGCAGCAATGGCAACACGTAGAAGATGGCCGGTGTATAGGAAGCACCACGTCATGCCGATAGAGGAAATTGGCCCGCAGGGCGCAGAGGTTTGTCACCAACGCACCAGCGGGTTGGACAGGAGGATGGCCTGGAGAGTGTGGAAGTTTCTCGGGAGGTTTGGACCAGCTCGTTCGTCTTCTAGCTATATTCCTTGCGGAGAGCCCCATCGAGGAGAGTCTGCATGAGTCTCCTGCCTGGTTATCGTTTGTGACCCTTTTTTCATAAGCAAGACTGGGCAAGACGGAATAGGTTCTCGAGTCTTTTACCGCCACTGGCGTCACTTGGTCTACGCTGGTAAACGCGGCACTAGCTGTATGCGGCAGGACCGCGTTACACAATAGAATAAATCGAAAAAGTCCATCCTCTCGGAGTGGTGTTGAGGTTATTAATTTTCATTTGGTTTCTCGAAATACAATTATTAATAAACCGGCCAAATTTTCAACGCTCTTCTCTTTTCTCTGTTGTGATCACCAGGGATCACGCGTGATCACTAGTAAGCGCATTGGCCGATTGCTTGGAATATGAAAAACGAGATGAAAAATGACATGTGGCATGGCATGTGTCAGAGGAAGTGACGCTTGACTATGGTAACGCTACACTACACTGCACTGGCGCGTTTGGTAAACAGTGTAATTTTATCCCTACACCGGCTGCCCTCCCTGCACTACACTGCCTGCACTACACTACACGAGATTGCCAAACACACCTATTATCACTGATTTGAAATTGTGAGGATAACTGGTAGATGGCGCCACGTTTGGACCGCCGCGCCGTTACAAAACAATCCGTGGGAGTTTCTCGCCTACCCAAAAACAGGCGGTTTCAGGCAACTCTTGCTACATCGATGTACTGCGGATTGCATGAAAGCAGCCCCCATCGTCATCGGCAAAGCTCGACTGCGCTTGTCACTCGTTCAGCTTATCTTCGAGCAGAAGTTGAAAATATTCAACTTGTTATTTTTAAGGTGCGTTCAGTCAGCTTATTTAGCGGCAAGTTTTAATTTTAGTCGCAAGCGCAGCGACGCCCATTGGCTCTTATGAACCAGCCTCCTCAGAACAGCCAATAAGCGATGCAGCACTTACGACTAAAATTAAAATTGCGGCTAAATAAGCTGACTGAACGCACCTTTATTCTTAAATTTCTTGAGCAGTAGCGGCGGTAAGTATTTTTTGGGAGGGGCCAGGATCTCGTAATTAACGGAAGGAAACACAAGCCGCGGAAGGCTTTAAAACACATTGTAGAATATTATTCTACATGAGTCAACCGCGTAACTTGATTAATCAATAACATTGAGGATGATTTGTGCCGAATTTAGGAAACATTTTGCCCTCAAAGACTCTTTCACGCCGCCACTGTTGCCATATCTGCGCATCTTCAATACGCAACAGTGAATGGAAAGTCGGAATACACAATAGGTCTGTTCCATCAGGAGTCTCTGACTGTCCGTGGACGTCAGAAGCATGCGCATTACGATTCTGGCGTTCCATAAATCGTAATGCGCAGGCTGCTGACGTCCACGGACAGTCAGGGACTCCTGATGGAACAAACCTAATATTGCGTGAACGCTTCCCACTCAGCAAGAAAACATCTCTGTGACATCACTTAGATGTTCAAGTCACAACTGCGATGTTAACAAAAAAGTCTCTGCTATGTTAAGTGGACATCTCTGTTACTTCTTATGTCCGGGTAATTAGAACATGGATGAGATATCTCAAAGATGTTCAAATGTGACATACTATCTACATCGCTATTCCACATCTCGTAGATATCACTTTTTGACGTACAGGGTGTTCACGATAAAATTCACCCCCCTCCAGTTGATTCCCCTTCAAGATATTTCGAAGAACTAAAAACTTTTTCTTCACGATTTTTCCCAGGGACCTTAAATCGATCCTCTAAAAGTTTCTAATTGGTACCGTATACAGGGTGTAATATGTAACTTTTTTATTTTAAATGCAACACCCTATATTTTATTCGGTTATTTGATTAAGCCTTTTTTTCTGATTTCAAATATACCGTCCGTTTTTTATTTTGGGCCCCAGCCCGTAGCATCTTTATTATGGATTTAACACCCGATATATTATATATTTTTGAAATCAGAAAAACAAGATCTTTCTTGTGATGATATGTCAAATTATTTTTGACAGATGTCATTTTTTGACAAATGACAGAATAGTACTTGTGATACATCATTTCAAAGCCTATTGAATTCTGAGGAGAACTGTGTTTTTATTTTTTGAATGGGGTGTCTGTTACAGCTTCTAGGGGTCTTTCAATAGGAAAAATGTCAGTTTCAGAAATAGCCACTCAATAAGTAATAGGTATTTTCAAAATTAACTAATGGTGATGATCTGATTTTTAAATTGTCCAAATTATTGGCAAACTTTATAAACACCTTATCTTTCGAGTAGGCTCATAAAAACTTGAGGGGGGTCATTTCTGGCAAGCTCGGATGTCATCACGTTGGGCCGGTGGTAGTTCCAATTTACTGATCGTCGAATCTTTCATTTAAGGAACGAGGAGGCGGTCATTCGAGCAACTTCTTTGGGACATTTTTTGTTCCATTGTGATTAATTAATCATCATTATCATTAGTTTACATTAAAAATAGGTACCTGCTTTACCTATTTACTTATTATGTATTTTTGAAATTCAACATTTTTTTCCTATTGAAAGACCCCTAAAAGCTGTAAAAGACACCCTATTACAAAAATAAAAACACGGTTCTCTTCAGAATTTTATGGGCTTTAAAATGATGTATCACAAGTAATATTCTGTCATTTGTCAAAAAATGACATCTGTCAAAAATAATTTGACATATCATCACAAGAAAGATCTTGTTTTTCTGATTTCAAAAATATATAATATATTGGGTGTGAAACCCATAATAAAGATGCTACGGGCTGGGGCCTAAAATAAAAAACGGACGGTATATGACACTTGACACTATTTATTTTGACAAGTAAGTTGTCGAAAAAATAATAAAATAGGTAGTCACATAATTTTGTTTCGCGGCAAGATGGCTTTGGCTTCTACAGTTCACTTAAAAAAAAGTTATTCTCGCAGCATTTTATCTGCGGAGTTCAACTCTGCATGAAAAAATGGTCCATTCGTTCCTAATACAGGGTGTCGCGTAATTTTTAATTTTTGATTTATTTGACTACCTATTTTATAATTTTTTTTGACAGCCTCTTGTCAAAGTAAATCATTAATGTTATATATTTTTGTAATCAGAAAGAAAGGCTTCATCAAATGACGTATTGAAATATAGGGTGTTGTATTTGAAATAAAAAAGTTACATGTCACACCCTGTATACGGTACCATTTGAAAACTTTTAGACGATCAATTCAAGATCCCTGGGAAAAATTGTTGAGAAAAAGTTTTTAGTTTTTCAAAATATCTCAAAGGGGAATCTCCTAGAGGGGGGGTGAATTTTATCGTGAACACCTTGTACATGATACGTCGCATTTTGGATGTGTATTTTTAAATAAAAATTAATTTTTCACCACTTTTCAACATAGTTTTATGTCACAGGAGGTTCCGCACCTATTTTTACTAATTTTTACAATCTATACAGCACGTTTTTTCCCTAAGAAAAGTTCTTCTTCTATGGCGTCCTCCGCAGGATTCGAACCTGGATCCCCACAGGTGATGGTTAGAGGCACTGCTGCCGATTCGTCTAAGCTACCAACTTGCATGTCTACTACAGTATATTCAAACAGCGCACTTGATGTTCAGGGATGTTTCTCGGAATATTTCATTAGGACTCTACGACAACGATACACCGAGCCCAAAAAGCCTCGCTGGGGCTCGAAACGTAACAGCAAGGCACAAGGGACTCCGTTGGGGCCCCGATTACAATAAGACATGAACGGGAGTCATCAAAGTTTTCGAAAGCACAATAAAACAAAAAGGGGCCCATTTTGGAGTCCCGAATAACGCAAAAGCAGACACAAGGGTTCACTAAAGGTGCGAAAGTCACGACAAAATGCAAGAAGGCCCAGTAGGCTTTCGAAGAACACAAGGAGACACTAACGGGGCACACTAGTTCGGAATGCCACAAGCACAACAAGACACAAAAGTTGTTCCAAACGACACTTGAAGACATAAGAGGGCCCGCAGGGCCTCACACTAAACATGAAGACATAAGGCTGTTCTGGCATCACACACATGGAATAGAGGACAAAACTATTTATTAAATATTTTCCGACACAGAGCTTAACGATGACAGCCCGCGAAATTTGAAAAATCTCTCAGTGACTACATCTCATTGACGTCAGTGAGATGTTACACTTCGGCAAGTTGAAAGCAGTAACAATGTGATGTCCGGTAGATGTCTCATGTGTGATGTTCAATTTAAGTTCATTTCGAAACATCTCTCAGACATTACATCGTATAACATCGCGGATGAACATCACAGAGATGTGGAAGTAACGTTCATTGTGATGTTATTTGTGACATGATTGAGATCATCTCATTTATGAAACATGACATGCTATGCTGAGTGGGTTAGCGCATGCGCTAAAAAACGAGGTGATTCGTTCTAAGTCCTCCATATGTTACGCTGTAAAATAGGTGATTCTCAAACTAAGCTCAATGGATTATGCGTCGTTTTCAAGTAGAAGTGGTTACATAGAAAAATCGGAGTAACCCTTGCAACCTATTCATGAAAGCACATATGTTGGGGGATCATTCCCAAATGCCCCAAATTACGAAATAAAAAAAACATTGAACACTTCAACCATAACATTCAAATTTACCGCGATATTTCATTAATTCAGTGCTGTATTGTATTGACGACAGCATGGTGTGGCGACAGTCGGTCCTCTGAGTGACACACACACTTTTTCGACCGCCGAATATGCATTTTAAATCGGAAGACTTCACAAGTTGCTGATAGAACTGTACAAAACGTTACATCAAACACTGAAATCAATGTCATTGTCGAGTTCTGGGCCGCTATTCTTGAATCGTGTGAGTCCCTGGGAGTAAAATACATTCCGCAGTACACTGATGTAGCGATGTTGCCTAAAATCGTAGTTTTCAGGCAACTTTAGCTACAGAAGTGTAGTACCTACGGATTATATAAAACTCCCAGGGACTTTTCTCAAACGATTCAAAAATAGCGGCCCTGAACATGCGCGATGACAACTTGTCACCGTTTTCTTAGTTCGCATGACATCCGTGTCGGAGCGCCACTTCCGCGCAATATTGTGTATTCCTCATTCTTATTGTTATTTCTTATTTTGGTGTATAAATGCTTCCATCTGAAAGCTCATTTTTAACATTTTCTTATTTTTATTCTTATTGTTATTTTTATTTTTATTCTTATTTTCTGCGAGTATAAATCCACCTTAACTGAGAACTCAGCAAGACGTAGGATACATGGCAATTAAGCTATTGAGAGGGGTTCCCATGACGATCGGGCAGCTCCCGTTGAACAAGTTTCGTATTGGGTTGAAGGAGTATTTTTTAAGCAACTCCTGCTACTTATCGCAATTTTTGGATTTGTAAAAAAAATTTTTAGTTGTACTTTTCTGTTATTGTTATTTGACTGTAGGTACCTATTTGATTGTCTTGTGTGATGATAATTGTTTTTACTTTGTTTCAATTCTAATTGACTTGTGTAAGCTCCATTTTGAGCAAATATGAAACACCAATATATTATCTTTATCTTTATCCATGATCAAAACCAGTACTATAAGGTTTTCCCACAATGTTCTAGTTCTCAAAAGCTTGACGAGATGAAGCTTCTACCAGATCCAATCAAATCAACTGAAGTTATAAATTTGAAATCCACCTTTCCCATGAGAACATCACGCACACCTGTGAGAGCACAACTGGCGGTCTGTAGTAGCCGTCTGTACTAGCGGGAATCTGCGCTCACAGGTATGCGCGCAAGTGATTTCTCTGGTGGGAAAGGTGGATTTCACATCGAACTTGCAGAAAATAATATTGCAGCAAAACCGAAGTAAAAAGTTCTAAGAGTTAGCGAAGATGAAATGAACAACTGGCTGTTCCTGTTCCATTCAACTATGAGATGGTTTTGAAGTTAATTCGCTCATAAAACTTTTGTGAAAACTGGAACTGGCTCAACTCTCTTGATAACGATATTGAACACAGAAACTGAGATGGAACAGCTCTTTGAAAAATTGTGCTTTTCTAGTTTTCTTGATTCTTTTTTTCCTATAAACTTATTGGTCATGACCACAGCAGTGAGTCGTAATAACTTGAATTTCTACTGTAGAATTCTCCTAGATATCTTAAAACCTTTGCAGATCGATATCTGCAAAGGTTTTTATAACGCAAAACTGATTTAGTAATTTGGATCGCTGACCGTCGGTACTAGAAGGCATTAGCGAGGGGTGGAGATCGATGTGCTGGTGCAAAAATTTCTGCAGAAGTGAATGTGATGTATTCCGTTTCCAACAAGTCTAGAAAAAAATGGAGTGGACGTAACTGTAACCGAAAATAACTTCTGGATGCTTTACTTCTTTGCTATAAAAGATAAGTAGCTCCTTAGAAAGTTTGGACTTTTTTACATCAGAAATTTTGATATTGGAGCGATGGTAGCCGAGTGGTAATGGCAAGCAAAGTCATTCGCGCTGCCCTGTGTGAGCTCGAATCCCGCTACTAGTGGACGTGGTACAACCGAAATAGGGAATATAAGTTGCAAATGATGATAAAGGCAAACCACTTGGCAGGGTTACAACTGAGACCTAAATAAACGATTTGACCCGCGGTGCTTTTCTTTTCGTCCCTTAGGATTTGAATAGCGCCCCTTTTTCAAAATGGTGGATATTATCTAGGGGCAGAAGGTATCGAATAGTCTGGTGATGTCCAGCTTAGTAGAAATATATGGGGCTATTTCTCAATCGGTTTCTGGGACATCAAACACCAATAAAAAAAAATGGTGGAACATTGCCATCTGCCGCAGGCAAATTTGGTGGAGGCGCCAATAGGAATTTAGCACTGTCATAAGAAAATTGCTGTAACATTTTTATTTTTCAACGGATTTCGACACAAGACATTTCATTTTGTGAAAAAGTGAATTTTTCTTGTTACCTTATATAGGTACCTTCCATTGAAAAAAAAACGTTGCGGAATGTTGAAAAAATAAATAAAAAATAATTTGAAAAAAAAAGATTATCAACATTTTTTCATTTTTATGCAATTTGTCCTATTTGTAGACTTTGATGTGCTCTTTCTAAATTTGTACTTTTCCGATTTATATCTTTGCAGTACGCGCCGCCATATTGAAAAAATGATGTCTGAAAAGAAGTTTTCAACAATATCTAAATTTTGGCCCTTGTGACATTAGAATGTTTATATACACATGAAAGCACATTTAATCCTCCACAGTTTGACATCTGAACCAGCTCTGTGCAACCTACGGTTCTTGAGCTAGACCTTCTGGAAGTATCAATTTTCAGTTCCAAAAAAATTAAAAATCACCTCTTGGGGCTGTGTCAGGTCCACCAATGTTCATGATTTGAGATAAATGACGACGCGTTATTGATGGGTAACTTGATTAAGACATGGTGGTGATCCAGTGGTGAAATCCGCTAGGCGCGGTCACTATTTAACACCGAAAAGTGATACTTCCGGAAGCTCTAACTCAAGAGCCCCGAGTCGCACAGAGATGGTTCAGGTGTTAAATCGTGGAGAATTGAATGTACTTTCATACGTACATAAACATTTCAATCTCGCATGGACCTGAATTTAGATATTGTCAAAACCTTCTTTTCAGATATCATTTTTTTCAACATAGCGGTGCGCACTGCAAATATATAAATCGGAAAAGTGTAAATTCAGAAAGGGCACATCAAAATCTACAAATAAGGCAATTTTCATGAACGTAAAATATATATATATATTTTTCAAATTATTTTTTATATCATTTCTTTAACTTTCCTCAATGTCTTTTTTTATGGAAGGTATAAGATGACAAGAAGAATTTACTTTTCTACAAAATGAGATACATTGTGTCAAAATCGGTTGAAAAATGAAAATGTTACAGCAATTTTCTTATGACCGTAGGTACTAAATTCATTTTGGCGCCTCCACCAAATTTGCCTGCGACAGATGTCAATGTTCCACCATTTTTTTAAAAAGTGTTTGATGTCCCAGAAACCGATCGAGACATAGCTCCATATATTTCAACGAAGCTGGACATCACCAGGGTATTCGATATCTTCTGCCCCTAGATAAAATCCGCCATTTTGAAAAAGGGGCGCCATTCAAATCCTAAGGGACGAAAATGAAAGCACTGCGGGTCAAATCGTTTATTTAAGTCTTAGTTACGATCCTGCAAAGTGGTTTGCCTTTATCATCATTTGCAACTTGTTTTTCCTACCACGTCCACTATACATCCATGGATATTTTGTGCTGTCCCTGATGTTCCATGGCACAACAGCATATAGCTGAATGTCGCCTCGTTAAATAAGACAATCAAAAAACAATTAAATAAAATTCATATAATAATCGAACTAGAGCACTTTGAACATGAATAAATGCCTAGAAAGTGTGACATCTTTTTATACATTATTATTTATAAACTATCAAGGTGGGCAAATTCGGTAGACACAGTTTTACAGAAAATTAAAAGGGCTCTTGGCTCATGTTTTCGACAACATCAACAGTTGCCTTTGTCCAGCTGGTTTAATTAAAAAGGAATAAACCTTCAAGGACCGACTCAAACGTTCAAAAATAAATACATAATTACGACAAGAATTATAAATAAATAGACCTCCACAATTAGTGCAGACGAGGACTTACCGATGAGGTGTTGCTTCAGCCGTGAAACGAAGTCACCAAAAGTTCTTTGAATCAAAACTTGCCTTTCACGTGATTATACGTACCAATGCACCTTGCACGCTTCTAATACGACACAGTTTTGCATTCGACGGCTGGGTGGCAAGTGTGGCATGAGACTCTAACGCAAATATATTTATATACAATTACCATAATATGAAACTGCTAAAATTAAAAATCAATTAAAATTTGAACCAGGTACGACCGGTAGGCACCGAACAGCTCATGCTAACTTCAGGTCGATATCTCTTGACACTGAGGTAAGAGCTGGTAAAGGAAGTCCTTGAAAAGTAGCGTTTTTCTTAGTTTTTTCTCTGTTAAATTAGTCATGACCATAGCAGAGGGTCGTGAATTTCTATTTCAATTGCAGAATTTTCCTAGAAATCGGTCTTTGAAACGAACACTTCCGCCGGGCAGACCGCCGCACTACTACATACGAGCCTGTTTGAGTCGTCCGCTGGTTTTATGGGTTTGCGGTAGTCGCAGTTAGAAAGACAGTTCCATTGATTTTGAAAAGAACCAATGACAATTCAGAAAAAGTTTTAAAATAAATGGCGCTGTAAATGTCCAGTACCCTACCTTATAGAAAAATTAGCCATGACCGTGGGTAGGTATAGGTAAGCAAGCCTAGGTATAAGCAGAGAACACCGAAGAAGCAAATATTTAGTAATAATCCAAGTGGATGTCAAAAAACATCTATTGACTTGAAACTCAACAATTATTCTCATAAATAATGAAAAAAACCAATTAATAACATAGTGAAAAATATAATACTACTTTCATAGCGCACCTAATCCAGTCAAAGCTTCAAATTATTTTTAATATACTGCATGACCTGATGCAAAGCCTCCTTGCCGCCGGAACCTTCGATAAAGCTGAGCTTCAGCATGATTGCAGAAGAATTATCCTGCGCAAGGCACACATTAGCTTTTAGATGAACATCAACACTGGCTAGACTAGATTTTATCTTCTTTGCTTTATTATAATATTCATTTTCTTCATTTTCCTCGATCGCCCTTTTCTTTGTATTCCCTCCATCAAAATCCATGTCCGATAGCAAATCGCAAGTTTCATGGATTCCACTTCCAGAGCTCGATCCGCTGCTGTTTGCATCATGAGTATCCAGAACCTCTTTCTGACTAGTCCTCTTCATTTCCCGCCTTTTCCTCCTCTGATGTGACCAAGTGTTCCCGTGAGCCGTGACGTCGAATTCGGCGTAATTTTTGATGTGCTTGAGCTCATAGCATTCCATGTGCAGCTCCTTGAACATTCCAACGAGCTTATTATGAATTTCTTTGAAATCTTTTCCTTTAGCGATTTCGTGAAAGAGCGGTTTCGGCGCTTGCTGCTTGGCCGCGAGGAGAGTGCCCGGAATTTTTGTCAAATCGATGTCATGGAAAGTCCAAGCCAGACCCCACCTTGTAGTATGGCCTTGACAGAACTCTGTCTGTTTGAAACTAGTGACTTCTGATTCTCTCAGCAGCTTTTTCAGAGGTGGCAAGCTGGATTTATGACCGACCATTGTGGTGTAAATCCAAATTCCAGTGCCGATTCGTTTGCTCTCATTGATAATGTTCGAGATATATTCAATTTCACCCCCGTTTGACACGACCTCTTGCTTTGAGGCCACGAATGCGTTACGAGGAGGCGCTCTGTTTTGCGTCCGTGATTTAAAAAAAGGATTCAGCTCTTGGACTGATCCGAAAAACGGTGGATTGCACATGCAAAAGTCATACGGTCCAGGGAGAGAACTTACAACTTTTTCTAATAAAGTATCATTTGCATTGTGATGTAAAATAACAACCAACTCCTGTAGCGAATTCCTTTTTACATTATCTTCGGCGTATTTGATGCTATCTGCATCGATTTCAGTGGCAACAAAGGACCATTTATTTTTCTTAGCGCCTAGAAGGGGGTAAATGCAAGAAGCACCTGTTCCGATATCAATGCCTTTGATACCAGTAGTTCTGTTAGCCAAATTCAAAAGGTCCTCGATCCACAGTATATAGTTCAGCCTCAAAGGGACGGTAGGTATCAGTTTCGTGAGAGGCAGCTGCAGTTCCAATCCGAAATCCTTTTTGAGTAAGGTACAGGTTAGGGCACGTAGCGCCTCCACATTTTTAAAATCTACAGTGATTTTTCCAGAAAGTTCTTGTTTTATGTGCTTCCTGAATTCTGGATATTCAAGGGCGAGTTGTTTGAAATTCGGTGGCTGTTTGTAGATGTTCCGGGGGTGCATGTACTGATTCATAGACATACTGTTCTGATCAGCGTTTTGATGTTTCAACTGAAAATTTCACACCATTATTTAAATGTCATTGTAAACTATTTTATTTTCTTCTTACCGCATATAAACAGGAGTTACAACTACTTTGAAACAGAAAAAATCCGCTTGAAAAACAAACGTAAAAACAACGTTCCAGTCCCGCGTGCTACTCATGTCATTTCTGACGTTCAATGCTGCCAATGCCAGTGCAGCCATAAAAAGTCCCCATGTCAAGATGACATATGTCAATTTGTAGTCCACAACAACATAACCTGAAAGTTTAGACTTTGAAAGTTGAGAGGAAATCCAAGAAAATGAGTTTAACGGGGCGAAATAAATCAAGCATACTCGATAAACCCTTGAGCAGAGGCAAGGGCGAAGTGTCCCTGAGCTGTTTCGCTTTGCTTTTTTCAGAAGTCGTGCAGTACTGCCAAAATAAATCGCATACCGTTCCAGAACTACAAAACAGGTACCCAGTCTCATTCAATGTAACTGTTTTTTAATTTATACGATAAAAAATTTAAGATTACACGAGTTGGGACGTAAGATTGGCGTAAAACTGATCGACTTGTACTTTCTCCGTGAACGGAACGGTAAACGTGAGATCAAGCTGCTGAATATTCTTTTATTTGTCAAATCTACACTGTGGAAGGTAAGGTGTAACTCCAGTAGTTGGGTGTTTTTTTTTACGTTCGCTTTCCTTAGGCTTTGTTTGGAAGGGAAGCTGATAAACTGGAACATTCCAATGAGGATGAAAACACTTATTACTTGATGGAGAAGGATCCTTTGGTGAACAAGTTCATCTCAGTACCAAGAGATAAAAGCAGTCTCAATTGCGCTGTATTTATAGCTGGAATTATCGAAGCTGTCCTCACAGGAACTGGTTTTGTATGTTGTTTTTGGAATTGTTTCCTAGCTAAACTGGACCAAAAATGAAGTGGGCGGGCCATCCCTAAATTAACTTATTCACGATATACAGGGTGACAATGAATAGAGTGCAAAAAAGACCTGATTTCAGCAAGGTGCCCTTTAGAGATAAGACACAGAATGTTCTTTGTTGCATTTTTTTGAAAGCGTACCTTCATCAATAGGCGCTTTCTTTTTACCATGATCTTACTTCGCCTTGTCCCAGTTAGGGAGAGAAAAAGCGACAAATTTGCAGAGGAACAAGTGAGACACCTAATATCACTAATATCAGATTTGTCGGTCACATTTTTGGAAAGCGTAGCATACCACCCAATGTCCAGCCAATTTGAGTTTTCAAGCTGGTTTGAAAACCGCTCAACCTGGTTGGGCGCGTGTTGGCGCCAACCACTCAACCACACACCAACGAACATTTGCTGAGCTCAACCATGTTGTCTGACTGGGTTCGCCAGTGAATTGGAAATGTTACAGGGTGATTTAAAATTGGCGGACACAAGCTCTAGTAAGTATGTTGTAAGAGAGCCATGCCATCAGGGAGCCGGAAAAAAAATACCTAGTAAACAAAATCTTGAAAATTTCTCAAGTTGTGAAGACCTAAAGTTTGACTATACTAGCCTTGGCTTCAGCCGGTTGTGTCACCCCAAAACTTTCCTGACAAGTAGCAAGGAACGGATAGAAATTTTTAAATGAGATGTCTCTTTGGTTGGAAAGTTGGAATTTGAGAGAAAGATTGAATCAAATATGAAGCATCTTCCATATTTGAACAAAAAATTGAAAAATTTTCCCGAAAAACTCCAAAGCTTTTTTCGAAATAATCTCGTAAAAATCGTCAATTGTATTATTGGTTGCCTACACGCTTTGCGGCTTGTTCAGAGTGTGTATAAATAGGTTTCTGCACGGTACAAACTTTTGTGGGGGTCCAGGTCCTCTGAGGGTCATTGGGATCAAACTGTTTCATGGTACATTTGATACGGCTATTGTGTACCTTCCTGTCAAATTTCTAAGGTCACCAAGAACGCTAGCAGAGTACACCATACTTGGTACCTGGTGAAGAAGAAGCGTAACACAGCAACGAACATCAGGGAAAGTTGGTACGGCAGATGATTGATTGTATATTGAGCAATACAAGAAAAACCGCGTCAACCTGACGGTCAATATGCGTCAACCATACAACGCGTCAACTGTGTTGTCTGAACAGGTTCCAAGTTCGCTAGACCTTAAGGGTGCCCTTACTCAACCTTAGAACAGCTTGTCATTGCATGGTCGTCATATTATATAACTTAGCTGCTGCATCCTGGTGACGGGAGACGAAAGCAACATGTACACTGGTTTTACAAAATTTACAACCACTGGATAACTGCTAATAATCAAGAAATGGCGGGCTTGCACTTGCCTGTACCACTACTGTTGAGCTTGATTCTCTGAACATTACATTTCAGTTTGGTAGTTTCAAAATAGTCCGAATGTTAGTGTATGATGCCCTTTACTTCTATAACAAGCAGTGCTATTTGGCGCATTTGTTGCCATTGCCAAGACCATGTTGGACTGATTGAGACCAGGAGACAAGGTTGCAAGTACTGCAGGCGTCGTATGCAGGCTATCATGTATGATGGGCCATCATAGGCGCTGTAAATGCGTATTGACATGAAAACCTTAGGTTTCTTTGACGAAGAGACCCTTTTATCTTGCTTCAAGGCTATCTTTTTCATGATTAGGTAACTTGATGCCAACTTTCTCACAATCAGCTGTCACTGTGCACTTTGTTCAGTAGAACGCAGATTCAAGAAGGCGGCCGCAAAGAAAAAAGTTGACTCATTTCTGGAAATAGCAGGTCTTGCTCTTCTCCTGATCGTTTTTGATTCATGACAATTACTGGCCGTAAAACTAATCAAGTTTGCACTTCGATATCTTGAAAATTCACTGATCCAAGTAGTACTGAGAAATTAAATATTTAGAAGAAAATTCAGTTTTTCCGAAATATTAATTTCATATATTTCCAAAAGTGTTGACCGCACTTTGGTGGTGAAAAATTGTTAATATTATATATGTGCCCATTCACGTGAATCCATCTCGTTTGGTTAATGATATACGAATTCTTCACTTTTTCCTATACGAACCGGTATACGACGCCTGCAGCACAGAAGACCCTGCAGCGTACTGGCGACTTTGTCTCCTGATCTTAATCGGTCCAACATGGTCTCGACAACCGGTATGCCAAGTGGCATTGCTTGTTATGAAAGTGAAGGGTAGCCCCTAAATTTTGACCTCAACGTCCGGAGTAAAATATTTTAGTGATTTTTTTGGTCTTGCTGGCTTCATATCGGTAACTAGACCTTTTAGCTATTTATTGCTATTTTTTGGTGTTTTAGAGCGCCAGTCAACTTTTGAAAGTTGTTAGCGTCGTTTCTACGTTTGCGTCGGCTGACTTCACACTGCTTTTTGTCTACATTGATCTCTGAACAAAGTCTTGTAGTCACGCTGTTACTGCGATTTGTATAATTCAAGTCTGCGAAATAAAAAAACGTGGGTGCGTGACCATAGTCACCTTCGGAAGAAGTGGAACTTCTATAGGTATGAATCAATTAGCAAACAACGTTCGAAGAGGTGTTCTTTTCGTACTCCCGCTCCGCTCCCTAACGGTTTGTAGTATCTTGTTTTTTTTTTATTATCATTATAATTATTATGGGTCACTTGAAGGGCAGAATACTTTCGACATGATTTTTCTCGATTAGACTTTTTTTGTTACTTTCTCGCTGCGCTCGGCGCTTAAACTTCCATCTCCGTCACATGAAGTCTCACTCATACCCCTAATACAATAGATATCTATCTATTTTCATCAATAATATTCTCCATGAAGTACCTATAATATAATAATAATTTTTATTATTATTTTATTTTATCTTCCTGCGGTGCCGGTGAGCCGACGCGGTCCGTCTGTCCAAGGTACACATAATAATTATGCGAATGTGAAATCGTGACGGATTCTCTGACTGTACGATTTTCCTTGTTATATTACAGCACGGTGGAAACTGTGTCTGGTATGCACAGCATGGCAATCTAATAATCCCCACAAAGTATAAGAATGTCGTTTGGAAAACTCCGGTATCAATTTTAAATGAAAAAATCAAAAAATATAAAATACATAGGTATTTAGATAGGTATGTACCTCGTGAATGTGATTTGCGGTAACTACGTGGTTCTAGAGTTCCTACGATATTATCTTCTCCACTCACAATAAGGCCGCCAATCAGAAGAGATCCGCTAGCGGCTCTCCCACTGGCACTACCAATCGGCAGCCTCCCATTCAAATTTTGGTCGCGCTAAGCGTTGTCGCAGTCAAATTATCACTCAACTGGAGTGAAGCCATCGTCCCATGTTTGGCTCGAGGTTTTAAGCCGCATCCACATAGGATTAGTGCAGTTGGACTGCAGGGGAACTGCGTAGGTAATAAACCAATCTTACCACGAGCGTTCACATAGAATTAGTGCAGAGCTAGCAACTTGACACGTCAGCTGCCGACCTAACGAAACAAGCGTCAAACGGCTCTTTCTTGTGACGTCTGAAATTTGGCATTCGCATCTCACAGCAGCAGATTCGCATTATCAGTCAAGTCATCACACCGCAATAATAACTTAGCAACGGAATCGTGAATTGTAATGGGGCTGTATAGGCAAGGGGGCTTCTGGAGTTACAGACCAAATGATCAGTTATATAAAATTGCCAATTAGACTACAAAAGATTCACTGGAGGCACTAGTTTTCCAGGTACACAATTTGATGCTTCACCGGAGCTCCAGGGTACTGGGTCTCTGAAGTCACAAGATTAGAAAGCCTCTGCAGTTGGAAAAATTCAAAATGAAATTGACGCTTTACGGTTTAAAAATGCAAGGAAACACAAGAGCCACAAGAACCTTCAAACTCTTCAGCATTAGATTTCCAGTAAACTTTTGAGTAGACTTCAAGGAAGCACTGGGTCTCCCAAGTGACAAGATTAGGTTAACATAAAAAAAACATCAAGCGTGACTTTTTTATTTGTCACTTGTCAAATTTGTCGTGCAAACCCTCATTCTGTCGTGAATTTACCCTTTTTTGTCGTGTAAAGTATGTCGTGAAAACTATTATTCAGCCGTTAGTTTCACCTTTTTTGTCGTTTCTGTTCTGGCGTGAAATGTATTTATTCTGTCGTGCAGTAAACATTTCCCCTATTTCATAATCGACTATGCATAATCGAATAAAATCGATTAATTGATTTCAAAATAATCGATAAATCGATTTTGAAATAAATGAAATAATCGATTAATCGAAGTAATATATCATTTTTTTATAATCGATTATTGGTTATAAAATCTCATAATCGCCCAGCCCTACGCATGAGCCAATAATTCAAGACTGTCTGTAAAATTTGATCCAAATCGGTCGAACGGTTCACAAAATATCGAAAGAAAACGATTTTTGGTTCCAATAGCGATATTATTGATATTATAAATAATATCATCTGATATTATTTCCACTTTCCAGTATTATTGGTATTATCGGTATTATAGATATTATTTCCAGTATTATTGGTATTATTCTCAGTATTTCCGGTATTATTGGTATTATGTGCAAATTAATACTGGTAATACAAGCTTTGGTATTATGGTGTACAAATTTTGGGTCCGTGATCCACCCCTCGCGCCACACAATGGATACAATGATAACTTCTAGCGCCAAGTCGAGAACCATCCCTGTCAGGCACCACAACACCTCTGCACAACACCAAGTAGAGGAAGGAGTCCAGTGTCGGCGACACGCATTACGAAAATAAATTAATCATTTTCGGTTGTAAATGACACTACCGCTGAGTTAGAATTCATCGATAAAATCAAATTTTAGTTTATGATAGAAGCTGTTGTCCTTGAAACACAATGCAAGCGGTAAAAGAATACTAACTGTAAAAAATAGAACCGAACGCCGCAACAGCTTACTCTCCCATCTCTCCACCATTTCTAGGACGACACTGGTCACCCCAAGGACCTGACACTATAACGTTACACCTCCGCGTTACACACCTTCGTTACATCTACTGATGCCATGAAGCGAATTCACTCCCATGTGTGGTTCTGCGTTAGTTGTGTGTTGTGATCTAGGCGCGAGAATAGAAGTTCCACTTCAAAAAAAGAGTAGAGAATTTAGTTGCTATAGGCTGTCTGATTTCTACATGATTCTAGTGGGCTGCGATTCAGGCCGCGATCGGCCGATGGAGACCAGAAACACAGCCCACTAGAATCATGTTGAAATCAGACAGCCTATACTAAAAAAGGACGAATCAAATCCTGATACTGATAACTCTGGTAGAAAATTCATAGGGTATCCCTCCACACGCTCCCATACCCCATTCCCGCCAAAACAGAAATTTGAGTGGGCAGTGGTATCTCCTGTTCGGCTAGGTCTTTGAGTAAATCAGTGATCTTGTCGAGATATAGCGAGCATTCTGAAACATACGATTCAGATCTCCAAGGGACCACATTCGCACAAGGGAGACGGAATTACTCCTTTCCTCTGACTCCTATCAACTTCACTGTTACATTCCGTTCACGTAGTTCAGCCAATTTTTGGACAACGCTCAGAAAAATAGAAGTCTGTTCTTTTGTTGTTGTGGAAAAAGTATGAAAAAAAATACTGGCTGTGTATTGAATTTCTGTTTCTATACAAGGTAAGTCAGAAACCTCGAAAAAAAATTTTTAAATGCCCCCAGCCATTCGGTTGGTCCTTCAACTGATGTAAAACAGATGGTCACGCGGTTTTCCACCAAGAAATTTTTAGAGAATTTGGATTTCAAGTAAAATGAGATCTAGTACGTACCCATCCCAGTAGTTGATATTTTTTATTCATAATTCTGACACTACAGTTTTACTAAAATGTTTTGAAATAACAAATCTAGAAGGGCTCGAAGGACCTTCATAGCTTCGAAAGTAAAAGTCGAATATTTTATCTATAATTTTTGTTGACTTGTAATACTGTCTTGACCGACCTTTCGGGATCCCGTAGTTGACGTAGCCCGCGTAAACCTGTATAATTAAAATTAGATACTGGTTTCACCGGTTTCTGGAAGCTGCTGTAATCGTGTTACTTGTTCAAAACTACTCCACCTTACTTTGTTGGACGCACCTAATTTCAATTTTTATTGACTGCAGCTGTACATACCTTAGTTTTACATTGTAATGACATTAAACTTCCAGAAATAAGTCTAGACAAAGCGTTACTCATACTGTGTCTTTATTCATGATTTTTTATTCTCAGTATGATAAAGATTCATGGCATACAATAGGTTCAGCCTCATTATCACAAGTCACATGTAGGCTCTTATAAGCAACACAAAATCAATGTTATTATCAAAGGTCAGACTAGAATGTTTTGCAGAGTTTAAGACTATCGATTCATGTCAGCATATATTTTCGTCAGAATTATTATTATTACAATATACAGGTGTCGCAAAAGTATCGCATTTCGAGTCCAGAGCGGTAAATGGAATCCATTCAAGAACAGGAGAAAAATATTTGAAAAAATTAATAACGTTTATTTTTGAAGATATTGGGGATCAAAAGGTAGGACTTCGCCTCCCTCTATTTTTGCTATTTAAAGTCATTTTATGGAACTGTTTGTGACAGACTTATCAGTAAAAATTATTAATTAGTGGGTGCACACTGAATTTTTTCTTACGATACAGAGTAAGTTAGATCACAAAAACCCAGTTTTCTCCATTAATGCTTTTTTGATAGTTTGCACTGATTAGTCTTCCACAAACAGTTTCCCAAAATCACTTTGAATACCGAAAATAGTGAGGGGCGAAGTTCCAAACACTGAACCATAGTTTCAAAAATAAACGTCAATATTTTTTTTATATTTTTTTCGTGTTCTTGAGTGGATTCTATATATCGCTCTGGACTCTGAATGCGATACTTCTGAGACAACCTGTATAAGGTGTCCCAGAAATAATCAAAAGTATTTTAACCTCGGACTTTTTTTTTGTTGGTTCAAGACTGATTTATCAACTACGCTTGCGTATGTAGGTCTTTTGATAATAATAAAAATAAAAATAATGAATGGTCTTTTATTGCGAAAAAAAAATTCAAAATACATAATTAGAACGAAATTATAGGCGGAGTCTAGCTTAGAGCTAGACGATGTTCACGATGTTTATTGCGCAAGCCCGAGCATGAAATAAGAATAGTCAAACAAACGTCTCCCATGAGAAATAGGGATGTTCCCATCCACTGTCGCATGTAAAGGTGCATGTTCAGATCACCCACCTGACCGGCGATCTGGGATGCGCCGACTGTCGACTGCTGACTGTCAAAAATCCTCGGACAAATGACAAGAGTGAAGTTTAGTTTGCGCATCTCTCAGTAGATGGCGCTTGTGTCTACAAAAACGTATCGCGAGTCACTAGGTTTGTTCGTCTGTCTACTCGGAGTAGTTCGGTGTGGGAAAACGCGTTCGCCTGTAAAAAGTGTACTCCGGAGTGAAGTCGTTTTCTGTTCGTTTGCGCACATAGTGTAATTCTGAACCACTCGTGGCTGACAAAACTTACTCCTGCTCTCGAGGAGGAGTAAAGAAGTGCAAGCTGGTGCAACAGCAGATAAAGGCGTCAAAATTCAAAATTTCAAATATGAGTTCGGGCATCACTTAATTTGGAGGACCAACAAACAAACGAACAGACCCGCGCGCGCTTGACAACCAACGTCAAAACATAACCTATTTATAACCAACAAATTTGAAGTTGGTCTTACTCGATTTATTTTCCTTGTGTGCTTTGTAGAGCCAGGCGTGTACCTACAGTGTGATTCAAAGGTCCGTCGTTGTCGATGATAGCCTTTGTGGCGGTTTTTGCGAAAATGATAGGCGAATATTTCCATAGGTTTGAGGCTTGAAAGGGGGCCCGAGCAGGCTATCTTGCAAAAATCCGCGTGTTTGGCGAAGTTGCTATCTACACAGTCATGGATTCTGAATTTATGAATGTTCCGATGACCTCGCAATGTTTCCCAAGATAACTACGGCGACATCCTGGATTTCTGATTTTCAAGCGTTGTTCCCACACCTGACAGGGAATCGAGGACTTCAAAAGTTTGAAAAGCTAATCAAAAAAGTTTACCATCGATTTTATCACTTCCTTCATTATTTGAGTATAATTTTGTCACACCAAATTTCTTTAAAAACAAACCAATTTTAATAAAACTAATACATAAATATCTACATTTGTTTATTTTTGCTTTCTATGTTCAAATCTATGTTAGATAAAAGAACCACAGAATAGGTAAACAACTGCAAACGGAGTGCTTTGTTGGGCAACATCCTTGTTGGAGGGTTTCGATTTCCACAAGATCTTCTTGACTGATGTAGCCAATTTCCTTGTGTTCGGCAAGAGTTCACCTTTGACAATTTTCTCTCTCAGTAAGAAATCTATGTCCCTCGATGCCTCTGAAACAGCATAGGGTAACTTCCAGTATGCTTTTCCACCTGCACAACAAATCGAGTATTATAAATTGCGCATAATTTATAATAATATACATACTTTTGTCACAGAGACTCCTTCCAATTTGAAAACATTGTGGTCAATAATTGCATACAGCAGTGAAATTCTGAACACAACACTACAGCTGTGATGATAGCAACCATGCATCACATTCAAAATGTGCACCAGAATTCTGGTTGTTGTTGTAGTCACAGGAGCTACCGTGTCATCTGCTTGGAATCCCGCTGTGGAGGCATGAGTAGAAATTATGTCTCTGGTTGGATCATCACTGCAAGAGCTTTTTCCTTTTTCGCTGGGAGTGCAGGACCTACAAAAAAAAGATAATTATGCAAAACATGTAAGGACCTTATTGTTAGGTGCTGCACAGTGTTGGTAGTTACCTTGGTATGAACAAGAGCTGATTGTTCACTAGACATAATTAAACCACACATGACTGTGTAGATGAGCAATCCCGCCCAACAAGCGGATTTTTGCAAAAGATAGCCTTCCTCGGGTCGGGCCCTCTTTCAAGCTTTCAAATCCATGGAAATATTTGCCCACCGTTTTCGCAAATACTACGACGAATCCTTGAACGCACACAGTAGGTACACATCTGGATCTGTCTGTACGAAGCACATCGACACCACACAACAAAAATAAAACGAGTAAACGACCCACCGGACTTCAAATTTGTAGGTTATAGAGGTTATGTTGATTGTTGGTCCTCCAAATTAACGCTTGACAGCTGTCATTCTGTCAAACGCGGGTTTGTTCGTTTGTCTGTTGGTCCTCCAAATTAAGTGATGCCCGAACTCCATAGGTATAACATAACCTAAAACTTAAATATTTCTTACAAGCAGAGATTACCTACAAGTTATTAACATGGATGAGTTGTTCTTGGATTATATTAATGATGATGAAGGAGAACATGAATTCATGAACTCATCAAGTAGTGATGATGATAGTGATATAGACTATGCAATTAATCTTGAAAATGAAAATAGAAAAAAATCTCCCACAATAATATTGGTTTTGGTTTCCATCTCGCAGTTTTTTATCTTCTTGCACAAGCACAATGCACAAATAGGCTGACAAATAGGTTATGAGGCTTTTAGCATTTGACATTTGACAGTTCGAGGAGACGCGTTCGCGTTCGTTTGTGAACGGTAGTGGAGTGTTCGATTCTACCCAATTTTGCACTGATGACGTTTCAGTAGTCTGCTAGGAACAGTTCCAGACTACTTGGTGTAACACAAACGAACAAACCTACTGAAACAACCACCGAACGCACAATGCCTGTTTGCTCCCACACAAGCCTTCGATTTCTTGCATTCTAACATGTTCAAACTTTCCTTGCCAATTTATCGCTAAACCACTAACCTAACTTTCTCTTATTCATGGCGCTATTCTGTAAAAAAGATACATCGATGTAAGCGCTGTATCGCTGTAAGATGACACATGTGACAATGCAAAACATTATTACTTTTGTTATTTTACAGCGATGTAGCTCTTACATCGATGTATCTTTTTTACAGAATAGCACCATAAATGTGATTGACGTTTTTGTCCGAAGATTTCGCCGTCAACTGTCAAGCTGCGGCTGCCGTCTGTCGAAAAACTGGCGCATGCTTCCCTCGCACGGAGAAGGCCGGGAACTACCCCATGAGATTAGTCAAACAAGCATTCGATGACCTTCAAAAGTCCATGAAAAGCTCTTATAGCGGAGTCGTTTCCCGGTATGTTAGATACGTCGGCGTTCCGCTCAGTTCGGCCGAATTCAACGTAACGCCGACGCTGCGGCAAGGTCCCTTTCGGAATATTGAAAGCGTATTTAGAGCTAATGATTGGATTGAGGTTGGCTGTTATTCGTCAATGGGGCCGGTGCACGAGTCACGTGAACTGCACAGGAGAGTGGTACAGGAGGAACGGTCGCCGGCCCGGTTTCTATGCAAATTAGAGATGGGCGGTCCGGGTCCGAAAACGGATTCGTTCCAAACGGTTCCGTTCCACTTGCGGAACGGGTCCGATCCGGTTCGGAAGGAGTTGCAGGACCGGGGACCGGGACAGATCCGTTCCGTCGGATTCGGTTCGGCAAATCCGGTTCGGAAGAAGTTGCAGGACCAGGACAGATCCCCAGCTCCTGGCATATCGCAGGATCGTGGATCTGACATGGAAATATTACTGTAATTCGATGTGAGTCGCGTTTTTGTTTTAGTACCTTTAGGCAAGTACGATAGATTGCATCAAGTCATCAATAGTGGGTGTAGTCAGGTAGTGGGTACCACGTAGGTATAAGGTAATGCTGCACTATTACAGGATAAGGTATGAGGTATGTGAGAGTTCCCCCGGATCCGTTTCGGCAGGAGTTGCAGGACAGGTCCAGGCTCTTAGCATATCGCAGGATCGTGGATCTGACATGGAAATATTACCTACTGGTTTTCGATGTGAGTCGCGGAATCGGTTCAGTGGAATCGGTTCCACTCGTTCCAGCCGGACCCTCGTTCCAGCCGAGCCGGACCCGTTACGATCTGCGTGGTGCCTAGCCGCCAAGGAAGGTATCGCGATCGCGTAATAGTCAGTTTAAAAAAGCCTCTGAAATTTTGAGATATTGCCAATATTGTTGATCGATGATCGGTCATTTGGATTTGAACAAAAGTTCGGATTTCGGATTGGCGCTATTACTGTTTGCGATTCGGAAAATTCGGATCCGGAACGACGAAACACCGGGAGGTGGAACCGGTTCCACTCGTTCCGGCCTCGGACCCATTCATTCGGAACGGGTCCGGCTGGAACGACCCATCACTAATGCAAATATCTTTTGACAAAATTTGGCTTCACGGCGAGATACGACACCTCAAATTTCGACGATTATTTCTGGGACACCTGTATTCTAAGCGAATGTATACAGATGAAATTCTGATAAATATTTTCGGGATAAGTGGGGTGGTAGGTAGGTGCCACTTACATAAACTTTCCAAGCACTCTCGATTTATTTGCTGGACATAATTTTGTTTGCTAACATAGGACATACGAGTAAATCGGCACCAAATTCGTAAAACCCGCAACAGTATTATTCCAAAATGATAATTCATGCTGAATTCAAAGTCAAAGTTCAAAAGGTTACGTAACGTTTCCACGATCTGTATCAGTTTCATTTGTGAATGATACATGTCCGCCCACTTTTTATCTTTTTAATCATAACTTTTGCAATTATTTCTAACAAGATGTATTTTTTTGCAGCCTGCCAAAGTTACAGCGCATTGGCACAAAGGAACTACATACATGGTGAAATTTGACGAGGCTGTTGTAAGCAGAGATAAACAGCTGGAAGAGCGATAGATGGGTTTTGTTTGTTCTCATAATTTACGATGATAACTAGTGTCATGGTTGATGTGTACTAAAATGTTAGTTAATAACTCTTCAAAAAATCTACGAGGCGACGTTTTTATATTCCCAAACTGGGAAGTTTTAAACTGTGACACAATTTCTCAACTACCGAGTCCGGAATATAGAAACGTCGCCTCGTAGGTACGCTAGGAGAAACGAAATTTTCATATGTTTTTGTCAGGTTTATTTTCTATGACTTTTTGAGTAAGTCAAGGACTTTTTTCCAATTTTGAATGGTCCATCAATAACAATAATAAGTAGTACCTAGTCAGCTGTGCTGTAATAATAAAGAATTCATAAACTGTAAGCTTAAGGTTGTAATTTTCTCACCTAAAAATCAGTGAAAAGTTTGTAGGGCCGAGAACCACATTGATACAGGGAGCACTTTGGAATGGCAAAAGCCGGCATATTGTCAGCAAGAGTCATCACCCCAGCTACATTTTTTAACAACATGCTGACTTTTGTCATATCATTCTACTTTTGGTGAAAAATCTAAAACCGATCAAAAGGCAATGTGACTCTATCTCCCCTACTTATTTCTTACCAAAACCAATGAATGGAAAATAATGAAAACTGGCATAGACTTCTAAAATATGATTAGGAAGAAAATGATAGTGTAAGATTTTGAATTTCTCAAGATTTCAGAAAATGAAAATAGAATGCTTGCAATACCCTCCAAAACAAAACAAACAAACAACGACTTATCACCCGCTAGTCAGACACATTTCAAGGGTCTAATTTTTTTACATTTTTTTAAGCGCACCTAGTCGGTCCAAAGTGCACGTTTTGTCTTTCTCATTCCAACATTTTATATACCTACAGGTGTTCTTGAATTAACCCTTTAGCAGCCAGATCATACGATCAAAAATAGTAAAAAAAGTTCTGGGGAGCTACGGCTCCTTAAAATAGTTATCAATGTTATCGTTCAATACTTATCTCTTGAAAGTAGTTGAAGTAAAATGGTGAAATTTAATAATAATAATAATAATAGTAATCATTTATTTCCAACTAAACAAACATGGGAAAACTTAATTACAGGAAATATAAAATGTCGTGTGTTCAATTATTCTTACCCCATCTTGTTCAACATTATAAGATTAGTAAAGTACGTTCAACCCTATTGTGGCTCGGTTGGCTAGGAGTTTCGCCACGCGACGCCCTTCAAAAAAAAAACGACAAATCATAGCTCACTCGAATCAACTTACTCTACATAGATGTGCTAAATTTCATCATTTTGCCTTAACTAGTTTCGGAGATATTGAATAAAGACCATTTTCAGGGGCCCACCTTTAGGGATCTGTAGCTCCCTTACGAAGCATTTCTCGATGCAATATTATGGGAACTTTTTTCTAATTTTTGACTAGATTGTAGAACCTGCTACTAAAGTTTGGCAGAGTAATTTAGGGATACCTGAGTACTTGTGTCGTCTAAGGTGGACGCCATCCTTAACCAGTTCAACAAACTAATATGTTGTCAGTCATTTTATTTTAACCCTTAAGAAATTGCTTAGTCATTGACCTACTGCCTAGATAAACTACAAATATTTATTACTGTGTATAGCGGCAGTAAAACAATAACAGTTGCGAAAACAAAAATCTCAAAATAGATTCGTCATGACTGGTGAGGTAATCAAGGGATTAAGAAAAACCGGTAAGTTTTCTGGTTTCCAAATTTAATTTACAACGAACCTGTCTACACCAACTTGTACTATGATTGCTATGACGAGGCAAGTTCAAATCAGTTTGAACATGCGATCTTTGTAGGCCACCTCTCCGTTTCTGAAACGGGCCTCGCGTTTCCTTCTGGAATTCACCAAGTAATATCCATATCCGACGATCGGTAGAATCACCATGAAGAAACCAAAGGCAGCGTTATGGGCGGTGGGCTTGAAATGTTCAAAGCTGCTCACTCTCATGGCATTGTAACGGTAAATAGCCGGATCAAACTGGAAGAAAGAAGAAAATCACATTATTAAACGCATAGGTGGTTACAAAAAATAACGAGTTCGACAATTTGTGAATGAAGTGGAAAGGGACAGTGACCGCGAACACGGACACGCGAAAGAATAATTATTAATGAAAATCTCACTTTTGCACTAGGATTGCTTGGTATCAAGCGATATTATATTCCAGTTCTCAATCATGGACCCTATTCGTTTTTTCCTCTAATTATTTCAGGATCTAGCATTGACATAGGTAACTTTCTTATGTTGCGTAATCATATTCAGATGCGTGTGAATCCACAACAAAATATGAAGATGGAAATACCAGTTTCTGGCAATGCAATTTACTACCTACTTTGGAAGAGAAATTGATAATTTTTTTCTCACTGGATAAATAATCTTTAGTTATCAATTTTTGCAAATGGGAATCGAATGTTTGTAAACAGTGCTAACGGCGTACTGTGCTGTAAGAAGTATCAATATTGTCCCCAGAAACGACCTCTGACATGGCATGATAACATTTTCAAACTACGCATTAAATTATCAATTTCTGTAGAATTAAAGGTTGTGTTCTACATTTTCTTTTGGCCTGTTTTGTGATTCTAGATTGTGAGACAATGAAATGGTTCTCACGGGTACTTTTAATAGCGGAGCTGTTTTAGCTAGTTCGGGACGGTTAGTTAGAACACAGTTACAAGTACTTCAGCAATACTATAACTATTAATATTCCTTCATGGTCAATCCGCTAGTCACTATTCTGTATTTTCAAAGAGATCGATATGGTTTTTTTCTTGAATCTCACTCGGCTAAGGTCCACCCGGTTCCCTAAAGTCCCTAAGGCTGTATTCGTAGCAGGGTAAAAGTATCTTAATACTTCTCAAAAATGAAGATAAAAACTCATTTTGTTTTATACAGTGTAATGAGTGTGTTAGAAAACTTAACACATAGCGTTTTTTCAAGAATGAAAAAAAAAAATTTTTTCTTTTTTAGTGACAACTTTTTTTCAAAAAAGAAACAAGAAAAACGGTTATGTATTAAATTTTCTACATCTCCCAAAATTATAAAACAGTTGATAGTTTTTTCCTCGGTTTTTTCGTTTGTCAAGAAATGTCCCAGAAATGTTTTATAAACTTTTCCAGTAATTTAGGGCGGCTCTTCCTAAAAAAAAAAATGTGGGGTAATCCAAACGGAAAAATGTGAACAAACATTTAATGGAATCCCATCAAATTCTCTATATCTCTTTATCTACATTTTTGAGGGAGAAATATCAATACCCTGCGAATACAGCCTTAAGCACCGTTCTTTGATGTGAAAATCGTAGCGGTTCAAACGAAAAGTAGCCTCGAAGTAATCCATTTCATGAACAGGTAAAGCCAAGGCACCTCTTGTCTGTGTTTTTTTTTTTTGAAATAGCCTAAAGCAAACCTTACTGTACCAAGTGTACCTAACAAATGATATGAGAGGACAATGTGAAAAAGTTAGATTAAAGTTTCTAAAATACAGGGTGGCCCAACGAAAACAGAACAGAGGGGTTTTTGGGCATTTCACCTCATTTCATTCCGAAAACATTTTTGTTCTTGATTTTCAATCCCTCCCCCTATTAATTGAACATTCGAAGTATTTTAGGAGAGAAAAGGCGCTTTTAAAATTTTGAAACAATTTTGTTCAGGAAGAGAATTCAATTACCTTTAATTTGATGTATTACAAAGTAGGTAGTGTCATTTTTTATTTGAAAGTTGTGGTAGGGGGAGCGAAGGGGTGAATTTGGGGGGCCCTTTTTTCACAGAAAATTTTCTTTCTCGATGCTGTGCAGGGTGACGTTGACAGCAATGAAGAAAACTGAGAGGTTAAGAATATGGAATTGGACATTTGAAGAATTTCAAGAAAATAGGGGGTTGGATTAAAAATTTTAAGATTCTGATTCTCTTTGATTTGATGTATCGCAAAGTAGGTGGTGTCGTTTGAAATTTCAATATTAGGGTGGGTGGGGCGAGGGGGCTATAGTGCTAAAGTTAGAAATTCGCCAATGTATGTTTCAGATGTCCCCCCCCCCCTCGATATAAAAATCGACCTGTCCGGGTTTAAAAAAAAAATAGATGAAATGCCCAAAAACCCCTCTGTTCTGTTTTCGTTGGGCCACCCTGTATGTATTTTGACTGTAGTAAGTACAAGCGCCAGGGAGGCAACAAGGAAATAATTTCCAACAGGCTGCAAATCGGCTTAAAATGATCTTTATAGCATATGACTTGGTACTTGGGCATCTACTACCGTGTGGTGATGGCCCCGAGACGAGAAAGCCATCGTCGAAACAAAACTCCAGTGAAAAATTCCCCACTGATCCAAAAAATGTAAATCTACCGGGTGTTTTTCTGAGTTTTGAATTGGAGTTAGCTGTGGAAGTGGAAACATATGTCCGCGACTTGATTCTATCACTGAAGTTTGCTCGATTAAAACTGAAACACCATCTATATTCTGGTCCTTCGGTTCCTATTATGTTTCTGTGAACTCTTGGGCAACGTCTTCGGATGAACTCGAAACAATCATGAACGTGTTCTTCGACCTCAAGAATGTAAAAAGGGACTTACCGTCAGTTCCACAAAAGAGATGATCAGCGATCAAGGCTGATTGCAGATTAACTGAACTTTTTTCTACTAATTGCTAGGTGATTAACCACAAAAAATGCCTGAAATCTGTACTAGACCCATCATCTTTCCATTATTGATAGATAAACCAGCATTTCCACTGATCAGTAGGCTACAAATTCACAACAAAAATCGCGAATCAACTGATCTCGAATTATCTTTTTTGTGGAACCCAGGGTTAATTCATGAGATCAGGCATCATCGCTAAGTAATTCTTATCAAATTTGAGTTCAGCATTTTTTTGACTTTGCCCACCTGTAGCTGTGTGCTGTGTGGAATTGCTGGAGTTTCGGGAATTTCTGTATGTCATTGTGCATAAAATTCTGCCTCTATACCTATGTATGTATACCCTCCGCATTGCAAAAACTTCCGAATTTGTACTGGATAAAAACTTATTTTTACTGGGCTAAAAGTATAAACTTGTCAAATGAATTATAGCACAGGATTTCTGCCTGTTATTTTGATAATGCTAAAAAGTAATCCACAAGAGTAGGATAGGAAAGTACTGTTTTATGAGGAAAGCCGAATATTTTGTTTCTGAAACTTTACTTCCACCTTCAACGCGTCCACCTTTTTTTTTCTTCAAAAAATGCTCGAACAAGGTGTACACCATAAATACGGTGCATTATAAGGAGCAGCAACTAGCAACAAGGAGCAACTATGAATAAGAGGCATTATATTGCAAATAGCTGAAAATGTTACACTGGAATGGTTACAGTAAGTTTAATGGAACAGTCCTGCGGTTAGTTTTTCAGCTGGTAACAATTATAAATTATTCTTCGTTAGTAATAATTACTCTTGAAAGTAACAGACAAATTGCGAAAAAGGCGCACACCATGTGCAACTACAACATAGGATTTGTAATCTAAAAATACAAAAAGGATTGAAGTGCCTACCTACTCTTAAAAAATAAAAACTGTTTATGCAAACATTCTATTTTTCAAGGCTTCAAAACGGTAGCTTTTGAAGAAGATGCAGCACAATTTTGTTATGCAATAGGTCGCCAATAAAATGGGAAGTTCAAGACTGTTCACGTGGTACACCCAGATACATGCAATTTGGGTAATACAGCAAAATGTTACGCATGTTTAGTGGGCTTTTGCAAGTAAATACTGCAGATTGCAGCTCCAATTATCTACATACAATTGATGAGAAAGTCTCGTATGTGAGAAAATGTACTGTTTTGCACAATCAAAATAATATAATAAATTAATGTCAAAATGTTTTGATGCACATTTCGTAAAGTGAACTTTACATACGAGTATACATAGGAGTACTTGCATAGATTACGAAACCTATAAACGACAGTCTATTATCTATTCTAGTGAGGGTATTCTACAAAAATCTTTTATAATAGATTGTTTAGCGTCTTTCTCTTCCTTAAATGAAATTATTTTATGGAAAGACTGTCCAACAGTCACGAGGACTAGTTACAGGTCAGCCGACAAAAATTACAATCAGTTGGAAGAAAACTCTTCATGAATTGATTGAAAAAAATCCATTAACGTAATCTCTGTGGACATTTTCATATGGAACACTAATCATTATGTAAATTATCGAATGCTCCAAATTCATGTAATTACGAAACTTGAGACGTGAAATTTTTAATCCACGGAGTAGTGCTGAAAAAACAACTGAACTGCACTATTAAATCCACAAATGCCAATTAACCTGATATTTTTAATGACTGAAAAACCATTTCCCTAAACAAAATTCCATTTTAGCAGCACTCGGCGACGATCAGAGTGAATGTGTAAGATAAAAGGTAAACATTTCTAGAGGAAAAAAATACTAATTCATCAATATCACTACTTATAATAACTTGATTGATTTGTTCCGCATCCTTATCCTATTGGAATTACCAGCTTTGGATCATGACAAAGAAATCCGCACATGAGACATCGAATATAATTTACATCCCATTATTATTTTAGAACAAAGGTCCTTTCTTTTAAGCAGCACGACAAAATTAAAAATTTCACAATGATCTATACGGCCGCATAGGCATAGGTAGGTACGTACTCAAAGGAATCACCTTAGTCACCGCTAAGAAGAAAGTAATGAAGACTGTTACTTCACCAATAAAGTAGAGGTAATATTGCCGGAAGGTTTTTTTATTTTTGGGGACCGCACCGATCTAATGTGATGTGAATAGTTCCCACCTTTCCATGTCTAATAACTTTGGTAAGATTAGAATAGCACCTGAAGATTTGATTCTGCAGTTGCGAACTGACCATCACCAAGGAGCAAGAGATCCGTGTGGTCCGGCTTGTGCACCTGTTTAGTTTAGTAGTGCCGCCAGCGGATTTGCCTAAAGGTGAACTTTTTCATATTAATTTTTCACATTTTAACATATTTTGCTCTTTGAAGAAGATTACATAATTAACAGCCTCAACCTTATAAATAAAAAATTACATGAGATTGCAAAAATTTCAACAAGTCAATCAGTTGTTTTACTGAAGAGGCGACGCACTTTCGTAATTAATCAAACTCACACGCGGCAATTTTTGTTAATTTCACCATCACACTTCATCAAGCACCTGCATTGCAAGGACGTCAATATATCAAATTCTATTTTGTAACGAGCTATAATAAAAAAATAACAATAACACCACATTTTACGATTATTATACAGCTGAAATCTAATTAACCCTAACCTCCACCAACAATATTATTCAGGACATTAGTGGCAATTCTGTAAAATTTAAAGGCCCCTTGAAATTTTTAAAGGCGTCGGTCACCTAGGAACGATCAGAAATGGGCTTCACGATTGGCTGATTTTCTTTTAACAGCATTTAAATTTAAACGGGTTTGATACAGAATTGGCCCTATTAGTGGCAAATGTGTAAAATATATAGGCCCCTTAAAATTTTAAAAGGCACTGGTCACCTAGGAACTAGTAGAAATCGGCTTTACGATTGGCCGGATTTTTTTCAAGGGCCTTTAAATTTTAACGGGTTTGATACAGAATCGCCACTATTATCTCCGAAGTGCATAAATTATCAGTTTTATTTTTTTTAACCAGCTTCAAACATGCAAGTGCCGATCTTGATGTTAACAATAGCCGTCGCTGTTCGATGTCAAGATTTGTCACTTGGACTGGGACTCAAAGGACAAGGATCGTTCGGACCGGGACTTCAAGGCGAAGCATCGCTGGGATTGGGACTTGATGGAGGACGAGTTTCTAATCAGTTTTCGGTTTCCAGTGGAGGGAATACAATTCCTAAACAAGCATCGCTGGGACTGGGACTTGATGGAGGACGAGTTTCTAATCAGTTTTCGGTTTCCAATGGAGGAAATACAATTCCTAAACAAGCATCGCTGGGACTGGGACTTGATGGAGGACGAGTTTCTAATCAGTTTTCGGTTTCCAGTGGAGGAAATACAATTTCTAAACAAGCATCGTTGGGACTGGGACTTGATGGAGGACAAGTTTCTAATCAGTTTTCAGTTTCCAGTGGAGGAAATACAATTTCTAAACAAACTACAGTCACAAGTGAAAAGCACGTCTCGTACTCCAGCGACGGTGGAATTTCCAGGACCTATTTAGTTCAAACGGAAAATAATGAAATTTCCAAGCAATTCCCCATTTCGCTGGAAAGCTTGCTCGACAATGAGTGGATGGCGTTCAAGGTAAGCGAAACAAAATTGTGGTGACAGAAAATCGAGATCAAAACCAAATTGAAATAATTTACATTAATCGCATGTTTTATTAAGAGGTTTGTCATTGAAGAAGAAGCATTTTAATTTATTGCAATACTGATGGCAACTCAATGTCGCATTGTCGAATAACTCAACATTCACTCCTATTCACGTAAATCAGTAATCTACCTATGTAGTGCAATATGGATGGTAGATGAAAGTAAAATGCAGCTTGAGTAAGTTGCAAGTTTCAATCAAATCAATCACTTCTGAAGAAATCCAATGCGGCGGATGTTAAAGTGAGATGAATATATAAATACCCAAATGTCTATACCCGGAGCTATTATACTTTGATCTGACTCAACTAGGTACCTTAATAAATGTTCTTTCATTGGTAGAAATTCATGTATTCGATAACTTCTCGTTGTCCATGGCAACGCAATAAAATATAATAAATCGAAAACATTGACAATGTTTACAGGTTTTTTTTTCATGTAGAATCTACAGAATACTTCTTGTGTAGAGGGAGTATTCCCTCGAGTTTGTTTTCCCTCGAGTTTGTTTTCCATCATAGCTAACTGCCCTCATCCTTCAAATTCAGACAGTTATCAGTACAACAGCATAAACGACCTTCTATTTTATTTAGACTTATAACTAACCAATTTCACGGATTTTCTTAATAGAAGAAGCTATGAAAATTGGCATGTGTTATGCCCGTATTCATAGTCGTTGTCAAGTGCACCTTGTCTAAGTATCACTTTGAAATCAAGCTGTAACTCAAGTACGATTCTGTTTCATAGACTCATCACAATTCTCGTAACAATTTATGATCAAATATTTATTTTGTGTATGACACGGTCACAGATATCTTTTTATAAAAATCTCGTAACAGAATTGTGACCGTCTAATACGGCCTTAACTCCGGCTTTCCTCGAGGAATACCGTGTGATCCAAACCATTCCGAATTGGGGTAGGCTCCGACATGGTCAAATTCTGGGATATTAAGCTGCTTTTCGCCAAGGCACAACCTACCCCAATTCGGAATGGTTTGGATCACAAGTTATTTCACGGGAAAAACCAAAAATATGTATTTGAAACAGAAATCGTACTTGAATTACAGCTTGATTCAAAGTGATACTTGGACAAGATGCATTTGACAACGACTATGAATACGGGCATTAGAAATGATGCGTTTGGTAAGCCAAATCGAGTTTAGTATCACAGGTTATCGGCTGCGATGTTGAACTTCATTTGACTTACTAAACGCCTAATTTTCAACACAAATGTCAACTTCCATAACTTATTTTAACGAAAAAAGTAGCGAAATAGATGATCATCCCGAGCATAATTTTATGACACAATGACACATGTATGTACAATTCTCCGCGATGAAATTCATCCCCCCTAGTCACTAGGAGATTCCCCTTCAAGATATTTTGAAGATTTAAAACTTTCCCTTCACGATTTTTTTCGTTAACTTCTAATCTGCCATGAAAATTCACGAAATATTCACTGAATGCATGTACTTCTTTTTCAAATGAAAAACACCATGGTGGGTTTCAGCTATTTTGGCCGCTGAGGGTTATGGGTGAACAAATCAATAGCCTAAAGATTTCAGGTTTCAACCAAAAAAGCTGCTATGGGCATCAAGTTTTTTGCACAGACACTACTGAATTAATATTCTGTTAAAAAATGCTAAAGACAAATTCGAAAAAAAAAGTGGCGCATAAATTAGGGGTTCGACTCTTTTTGGTCCTCTAACTTCTATGCCGCTGATAATTCTCCAAAATGGATAGTATTTTTGAATTCTGGGGATTTTTCTAGTATTTCTTAATTCATTGGAAAAATGTTCAACTTGGAGTTGAAGATGAACGTTTGAAAGACATAACGTTTCGGGATGTTTCTTAGGTCGGGAAGATACAATTTTGACTGAAGTATCACAAGTTATTCCAAAATTTGATTTTCATAAAATCCGTATTTCTTAGATGTTTTCAAAAGTTCAAAGAATGACCATAAATTGTAACTTTCTGCTGTTGCCGGTGATCTCTACGGGCAAAGATACGGACAAAAATTATTGTTGTCATTATTGCCACTGGACCTCTCATCGCGATCATCTGGCCCTTCAAATTTCTTCAAGCTGATGTTGCTTTTTCACGACCAATACAACTAGACTTTCAATAATAGAGAATCCATAATTATTAATAATTATCCAAATTGGACAGGCAGCAACAAAATAAAACAATCAAATTAAGTCTGTAGTTGCATTTATCTACCATCTCTCAGTCGGGCGCTACAAGATTTGACGGCACTTATTCCTTTCTTGCTCAAAACACCGATGACGCGCACACTTGCTGGACCTGAGCTTTTAGTATGTTGTCCAGCATTGCTTAAGGGTCCTTTGTGCAAGGACATATTTCAAAAGGGACATATTTATTTCAGAGTTTGGCCAAAATGTCACCTAAAATGCCTGGACTATATCAGTTGAGCGGTTGGAGCGGCGGTGGCCGAGTGGTTTAGGTGTTGGCGCGCCAAGCCAGTCGTGCTATACCGCGCGGGTTCGAATCCCGCCTCGTCCATGGATATTTTGTGTTGTCCGATTGTTCCGGAAATTGTTCCGACCTTGCTATGCCATATCTGCACCTGTCTGACTACAGCGGTTACAGAAAAAAAAATGGATTTCTGACTACAGAGTTGAGTGCTATCAGGCAGAGTACTGAGGCCTCACATAGTTAACAGTAGGCAATTTAAGTATGATTGAAACGTGTACCAAAAACCCACTGAATGTCCCGTCGACGCTAATAATCTCGTAGTTGATGCGTCGTAAAACATTCAAAAAAAAAAGAAAGAAACAAAAAAAGTTGAGCGGTTACAAAGTTATGATTAAAAAAAAACAAGTCTTTTTCTTCATAACAACTTGAAGTGCTGTATCTCCGTTATTATCGATTCTCGAAATATGTTCTATGTGCAATCATCCCTTGATGCTTACTTTATCATCAACAGAGACAGTTTCAAAAGTGGCATTTTTCACGATTTCGACATATATCAGTAGCAATGCCGTTCAGTGTCATAAAAGTCGAGCGCTAGTACGATACGCGTTTGCGTGTCGAAAAGTGGCCAGTACGATACGGGAGTAGATAATAGTATATTATTATACGAGTTTAATAAAACGAACTTTGTCGCACGACTGTTTTTGGGGCACGACGAACGCAGTGAGGAGGGTCCCAAAGGAAGGAGTGCGACAAAACGTCTTATTAAACGAGTGCAATATACTATTTTATCTATTTTGCCTAAAATATTTGAAAGAAATTGAAGAATTCTAGAGGTAGAAATGCCTTTCAGTGTCATAAAAGTCAAGCGCCAGTACGACACGCATTTGCGTGTCGAAAAGTGGCCAGTACGATACGGGAATAGATAAACTACTATTATGGGTGTCGACTGCTTATTTTTCAGATTCTTTATCGATTATTGCCAGTCTCCTCACATAAACTCCGAACACCCTGCTTGATATGGTGTAAATAATTTAATAATAATGCAATAATTGCAATAATTTGTTTTGATAAATTCAAAACACGTGTCTTTCTACTTGAATACATTGTAAAAAATAAACCAGTTAATACATTGTTAAATACAATGATTATTTATGCATTAAATAAATGAACGCTTGGTGCACGATTTCTGTAATTGGGTTCAAACAAATACTTCAAATATGCAAGAGAAAATCAATCTTTTTGAAATGACGAGAGACGAGATGAAAAAGAAACAAAATTGCGAGCTTCCGGAATAATAGTAGATACCTACGTACTTCTGAAAAATCCTCCTACTCAAATCATACGTCGTTAGCTTCAGATCCGCCACTATAGTAATTACCGTTAATAACAGTTTAACAAATAACTTGAACCAAGTCTTCTTCTCTCAAGACGTGATTATGCATTTCTATACGTCTACGTGTATACCTGCCTTCCACACATAAGCGAGAGTTTTAGTTACTTTCACTCGAAGCAAAAAAATTCAAATTACACGCAAGTAAAAACGCAGATTATCATCATCATCACATGTAAACACAGCCACAAAATGTGACTTCATTAGTAATTTCAGTAAGCTGATGTATGGGAGGCGATGCCAATCAGGAGCACGGCGAGCACGTAGTGTTAACATTTCTTTATCCTTTCTAGTTAACGTACAACAAAACGTATCGGCCAGAAGATGAGCCCTTGAGAAAGGAGATTTTTATCGAAAACAGATATAAAATTGCCAAGTTCAACCAGGAATACGGACGGGGCGAGAGGAATTTCGTGCAACAGCTCAACGCCTTCGCCGACATGTTGCACCACGAGTTCAACAGGCAACTGAACGGTTTCAATCGCACTTATTCTGTACCGAGATATTCGGTTCAGACCCCGTCGACGTTTTTGCCCAGTGCCAACACACAGGTTCCCGAAAACATAGATTGGCGAGAAGTTGGAGCTGTGACGTCGGTGAAGAACCAAGGCACTTGTTCCGGTTGCTGGGCTTTCGCTTCTGTGAGTTCCCCGCGGTTGTTGCTCATCGTAAAGAACAAATTCTAAACAAAATTGTAATTTTCAAGGCTGGAGCACTGGAAGCGTACAATTTTCGAAAAACTGGACAACTGGTGGAACTGAGCGCTCAAAACTTGATCGACTGTACGAAAGGGGAGCCCTATGGAAATGACGGATGCCAAGGCGGCTTTATGGATCCATCTTTTGAGTATGTCCGAGACAACCCAGGGATCGACACGGAAGCTTCGTATCCATTCGAAGGAAGAGACGGTCCGTGTAGATTTAGACCAGAGGACGTAGGAGGAACGTGTACCGGTAATTTTATATCTTAATTATATTACAAACTCAAAGTATAATAGGTCAGTCTGTCCAATGGTTTCGGCAAAAAAAAAATGCAAATTGTTGTCAAAACAATAAAAAATAAATAAAAAGCTCCAATCTCCATGGCAAATATCAAAACTGGAGATATCGAAACATCCGACCGTGAACTTTATGAATATGTGACCACATAAATAGCAAAATATGAATATTCGAAACTATTTGTGTGACAGACTAGAAAAAATCAGTTCAATGCTGCAATTTGCATTGATTAGTGGAAAAGACGCGACCTTGATCGGGGCATCCTTTTAAAAGACGAGTCTTAAATGTTCGGAGTTACCCAACACGCGTGTTTCGTAAGGTATATGAAATTTAACGAAACAATGTTCCGATTTAGGATCAGTGGCCATCGCCAAAGGAGACGAAATAGGACTGCAAAATGCAGTAGCCACTCAGGGACCCGTCACGGCCGCCATTGACGCCAGCCACATGTCCTTCCAATTCTACGCCGATGGAGTTTACTTTGAGCCGGAATGCGGCAACAGCGAAGAAGCCCTCAACCATGCGGTTCTCATAGTGGGCTACGGGACGGAGCCCAACGGTCAAAAATACTGGCTGGTCAAGAACTCATACAGCCAGAACTGGGGAATCGGAGGATATTTCAAAATCGCAAAGGACCAAAACAACCACTGCGGAATCGCCACGTTTGCCAGTTACCCATTAGTTTAAAGAAGAAGAAACCAAACTTTCAGAAGCAACACTACGACACTGCCTCTCTATTGCTATTATTAAACGAGGAAAATACAATAACGCAGTTCAATTAACATCATCATCAAACATGTCGTGATACCAAGGGACACAGAGTGTATTTGTTTTGACTGAGTTGTTCAATCATCATTGTAGATATGCATTCATTTAAATGATTAAATTATTCTTTATGATTTAGTGCAATGTTCATAAGAGTGTAAATCAATAGAATAGGGAAAACTAATCGTGCCATTAAAGACTTTCTTACGTATTTCGTATTATTTGGTTTGAAAAAAAAAAACTAACATTTTCGTAAGAATAACACAAGGAAAGATGTCTGCCACGAAATTTCTCACCGCGGGTATTTCTCCCTGTAACCATCTGGCAAGTGAGATACCACTATCAACTGAGGGAAGAATACGCAGATTACTCAGTCAAATGGTAAAAAGAACGCAGCTTGATTCATAGTCCAGGAATTTTAGACGGTTTTAATCGCAAATAGCCAACAAAAATAAAGCCCAGCTGGATGTTTGTATATAAGCTCAGTTACGCATCTAGTTTAACATACTGAAAGTCCCCAAGGATCTAATGTGAGCTTCGGCCGTTTTGGCGTCGAAAACTTCTCGAAAAGAGCTTGAGGGTCAATTTTTTGCGTTAATCTCGTGAACGATGACACTTGAAAAAAAAGTGCCTGGAGAGAAATTGATGACAATTTAATTGTCCACAAGAAAGGTCTGTTACCTTACATATTTCAACGCCAGTCCAGAGTTACAAAAAAAATAATAGTTTTTCGAATATCAGTAATTCATCAGATATTGAATCGAAACTTGGTTTGCCGTTTTTTGCAGTCCCGTTTCGCCGCGCGCTGGTCGACATTGAGCTTTGATCGGATTTGGCCAGCGACACAATGAAAACCGCGCCACCGTCAATCCTATCATGTGGTTTACTAGTAGTCAATAGTGGTAAGTATTTTATTGAAATTCTAAAGTAATCAGACGTTGACTCAAAAAAAAAATATTGAAACGATCTTGTAAAGGAGCCTTCAATAACTCGGCTGCGCCTCGGGATTCAATTTTAGCGTCTCAAATAAGGTAACAACGTTGTCGGCCTTGGCATTATGATATACTATTTCACCGTTAGCTGTATTTATCATAAACTTACTAATGAATGTAGGAATTAATCAAAATCCACATAAATACTAAATGAACGACAAACAATGTGTGTGTCCATCGGTTATTTAAATTCCGCAGCCAACAGTCGGTTGGTCAGCTGTCTTTTGCACAGGGGAGGGAGAAATGACTCACCAATTATAAGTTATTATTTTGGCATCAAAACCTGGGCGCAACCGTAACAGAAGTTTATTTAACGTTGTCGAGTTCTTCGTGTGTAAATCAGAGGGTAAGTCTTCGTAACATCAGGCAGGGCATTTATTGGTTTTTAGTGGATTTTTTTTCCATGTAGGGTGAAAAATGAGGCTTTTGCTCGTTGTTGCTGTTGTGCTGGCCACCTGCCAGGCCGCATCCTTCTCTGAGGAGCTGTTCCAGGACACAATGTGGAGAGCATACAAGGTCTGTTGACATTATAGCAGCATCTTACATTGTATTGTATATCTCCTTTGCCATTGTTTCATAATCACAACAAAACATACGACAATGAGACTGAAGAGCAATTTCGCTCGAAAATCTTCATGGAAAACTGGCGGAAAGTTGCCAAACACAATGAAATGTACAACAAAGGTCTGGTTTCTTTCAAACTAGGCATCAACAAGTACGCCGATATGCTTAATCACGAGTTCATTCAAATAATGAACGGATTCAACAAGACTCGTCGGTCGCTGAAAAGCGGCGAAATGGGAGACGCCGTCACTTTCATCCCGCCAGCCCACATCAAGCTGCCCTCGCAGGTCGATTGGCGAGAAAATGGGGCCGTCACCGAGGTCAAAGATCAGGGACATTGTGGATCTTGCTGGAGTTTCAGTGCTGTAAGTGTGCATCATTTCGCAACCTCGCAACTCTCTCCAATACCTACTCTGAAACTCTAATTCAAAAGTAATGATTATTTCAGACTGGATCCTTGGAAGGTCAGCACTTCAGGAAGTCTGGAAAATTGGTTTCTTTGTCCGAGCAAAATTTGGTCGATTGCTCAGAAAAGTACGGCAACAACGGATGCAACGGTGGTTTGATGGACAACGCTTTCCGTTATATCAAGGACAACGGCGGCATCGATACCGAGAAATCCTACCCTTACAGGGCCGAAGACGAAAAGTGCCATTACACTCCCAAAAATAAGGGGGCTACTGACCGCGGCTTCGTCGACATTGAATCTGGTAATGAGGAGAAACTCCAAGCTGCCGTCGCAACGGTCGGTCCCGTCTCCGTGGCCATCGATGCCAGTCATGAGACTTTCCAGCTGTACTCTGAAGGCGTCTACTATGAGCCCACCTGCAGTTCTGAACAACTGGATCACGGCGTGTTGGTTGTGGGCTACGGAACCGACGAGAACGGTCAGCAATACTGGTTGGTCAAGAACTCGTGGGGTCTCAGCTGGGGACAACAGGGCTACATCAAAATGGCCCGCAACCGGAATAATAATTGCGGTGTCGCCACACAAGCCAGCTACCCCCTCGTTTGAACTAAGTTTTGTTTTTCAGCTCGGTTTTCTCTTATAAGTTAGTTCAACCCTAGTGTAATTTCTCAAATTTCTACTTTCAAAGGGCGTCGCGTGGCGGAACTCCCAGACAACCAGAATCACAATAGGCTTGGATGTACCATACCAAACATTTTGCATCACATTATTTATAACCTTTGTTTTTAATGGCTGTGTAATTACTTGAATAAATAATTTGAAATTCAATACAATTATTCAAGATTTTTATTTGAAATTAAGAGTAGTCCAGAAATTTTAGATGTTAAAATCGCAAATAGCGAACAAAAATTAAAACCAGCCGGATTTTTGTATAAAATGCTCAGTTAAACATGTAGTTTAACAAACTAAAAGTCCTCAATAGTGGGTTCGGTACGCTTTTGTATATGTACTGCACTTTTGAGTAGAGTTATGAAACTTGGCACATAGTTTCTTGGGGCCATAGGAAGAAATTTCGTCCGATGTTCCCAAAAAAAAATTCGATGGAACCCGTTATATAGGCCCCTTTTTCAAAAATGGCGACCAAATTTTGAAAATTGGCGATTGGTCGTACAGTGGCGCGCAAAGTATCAATTCCTAACATTTTGACCATGATCAGTTGATTTAAGCCAACCCTGATTTGATCCGTTTGATATTTTGGCCATTTGGGTCTCTATTCCAAAATGGCAGCCAAACTTTGGAAGTTTGCATTTGGTCGTATATAGTGGCCTGCAAGGTATCAATTCTTGACATTTCGACCATGACAAGTCGATTAAAGCCTACTCCGACTCCATCCAACCTAAATTTTGGCCTCAATACTCAATTATAGTGCTGATACTGAAATTTATTTTTCAATTTCTAGAAGGGTTGTGGAAAACCACTTCTTGATCTTTATGTGTGTCCAACATGTGAGTAATCCGGAGAGCAGAATCACCTTATATTTTTCCGAAGAAATAAAAAGCTCCCCACTCCACTGGCAAAACCTATTTCACGCATATATAAAACTGTCAAAACCATAAAAAAATGTCGAAAGTACATACATATCAACTGCAAGTCGTTTCAGAATTTGTATTTGTGCTAAAAGATAAGTCAGGTTACATATTACGTTACCCGAAATAACAATGATTGAGGAATCTGAGCTCTATCGCGTGTAAAGGCTGTTTGATTTCTACATGATTCGAGTGGGCTGTGTTTCTGGTCGTCATCAGCCGATCACGGCCTGAATCGCAGTCCACTAGAATCATGTTGAAATCAGACAGCCTATATTTGCTGTTTCTCAGTGGTGTTTGGAGGTTAGACTTCTCTCTGCCTCTCAGACCTCAGACTTCGGTTACTTTTCATCAGTGTAGAAGAAATGTTGCATGTTGATTAGGAATAAATTCTTGCAAGGTTTGATTTTCTGCATAAGAGAGCGTTCCACTGATGTAGAGCATCTGAGTCGACTGTGCGCCGATATGGGATGCAACTTATATGAAAATGTGCACGTTTGCGTTTGTGCGATTGTGCGGGACGCTCACCTACATTCTTCTTCACTGTTTTCTTTATCTATTACATTGGTGAAGATCCGAACTTTCACCTATCCTGAATCCCTTTTCAATTCTTATTCCTGTAGGTCATCCAATTTCTACATATTGCATTATACTCGTTTTGTCACTTACATAATATACCAAGGTTGGGAAAGAACTATGTACATAAGGCGCTAAAGCTGTAATGCTTTTCTCGAAGGTATAATATTCTTCCTACCATAGATACTAAAAAGTCCTATTGCGA
This sequence comes from Anaspis maculata, assembly GCA_949128115.1. Taxonomy (NCBI): domain Eukaryota; kingdom Metazoa; phylum Arthropoda; class Insecta; order Coleoptera; family Scraptiidae; genus Anaspis; species Anaspis maculata. Next base: position 78,313,301 of record OX421962.1, read on the forward strand.
TTCAGGAACAGGTTTTAATAATGAGGGACTTTACGGCTATAAGTGCAAAAAATCTAACACTGTACCTACATTTTTTGCCAAAAATGTGTCACATGGGACCAACTAAGACCCATAGGAGAGATCTTTGTGCCTTGGACACACTAGAAACTTGCAGAAATTTTTATAAACAGTACTATGATTCAATAATGCCCGGTTGCACGAACGCGGTATCTAATTTTGCGACGTAGCAAATTGAATCGGGTTGCAGGAACAGGGTATCAAACGAGATAGCAAACAGGCTGTGGCTAAGGTTATCACGCATTTGAACTACTTGCATCTTTTTATGCGTATGCACATACCTAAAAGCGCTAAAAGGTCTGATTCGACACTTTATTTTGAATTTTCCAACGTCTCCGATTTTTATTCTTCTGAAGAAGAACAAGAAGTAGAAGATGCAGTTCGTTGTGTCATTGCCGATCAAAAAAAACCGTCTCGTAAGGGCCTGCCACACGCACAAGCTTTACCTCGCGCTTACTTGTGCAAACTGGCATGTATCGGGAAGCCCGTGCGTGTGGACGACAAAACGGTAGCACGTGCAAGCCACTTGAGTGTTCCGTATTAAGGGCCTGCCACACGCACAAGCTTTACCTCGCGCTTACTTGTACGGTATAATTTGCGCAAGTTATACGGAACACCACAGGGCCTGCCACACGCACAAGCTTTACTTCGCGCTTACTTGTACGGTATAATTTGCGCAAGTAATACGGAACACTACAGGGCCTGCCACACGCACAAGCTTTACCTCGCGCTTACTTGTACGGTATAAATTGCGCAAGTAATACGGAACACTTAAGGGCCTGCCACACGCACAAGCTTTACCTCGCGCTTACTTGTACGGTATAATTTGCGCAAGTTATACGGAACACCACAAGGCCTGCCACACGCACAAGCTTCACCTCGCGCTTACTTGTACGGTATAATTTGCGCAAGTAATACGGAACACTACAGGGCCTGCCACACGCACAAGCTTTACCTCGCGCTTACTTGTACGGTATAAATTGCGCAAGTAATACGGAACACTTGAGTGGCTTGCACGTGCTACCATTTTGTCGTCCACACGCACGAGTTTCCCGATACATGCCAGTTTGCACAAGTAAAAAGGGCCTGCCACACGCACAAGCTTTACCTCGCGCTTACTTGTACGGTATAGTTTGCGCAAGTAATACGGAACACTACTGGGCCTGCCACACGCACAAGCTTTACCTCGCGCTTACTTGTACGGTATAATTTACGCAAGTAATACGGAACACTTAAGTGGCTTGCACGTGCTACCGTTTTGTCGTCCACACGCACGGGCTTCCCGATACATGCCAGTTTGCACAAGTAAGCGCGAGGTAAAGCTTGTGCGTGTGGCAGGCCCTTTAAGTGGCTTGCACGTGTTACCATTTTGTCGTCCACACGCACGGGTTTCCCGATACATGCCAGATTGCACAAGTAAAAAGGGCCTTCCACACGCACAAGCTTTACCTCGCGCTTACTTGTACGGTATAATTTGCGCAAGTAATACGGAACACTACTGGGCCTGCCACACGCACAAGCTTTACCTCGCGCCTACTTGTACGGTATAATTTGCGCAAGTAATACGGAACACTTAAGTGGCTTGCACGTGCTACCGTTTTGTCGTCCACACGCACGGGCTTCCCGATACATGCCAGTTTGCACAAGTAAGCGCGAGGTAAAGCTTGTGCGTGTGGCAGGCCCTTTACTTGCGCAATTTATACCGTACAAGTAAGCGCGAGGTAAAGCTTGTGCGTGTGGCAGGCCCTGTGGTGTTCCGTATAACTTGCGCAAATTATACCGTACAAGTAAGCGTGAGGTAATGGCCCGTCTCCAATGGTCGCAGAACGCAAGAACGTAAGCTTGACGCAGGCTCGTCGCAAAATTCCAACGCAAGGTGTTTGAAATCCGTCTACAGTGGTCGCAGCCGTCGCAGCGGAAAATTTTATCCTGTCAAAGTTTTTGTCAGTGTGGTTTGTTTGCATTTTCTTTGCTGATCGTTGTTTACTGTACGGACAGTGGCAAAATGGATGAAAATGAAAATAGACGCAACTTATTACAAGCATCTGTGACGATTGGTCTGTAAATAAACGCCGACAAATCCGACGTCATGTGCTTCAGAAGAGGTGGTTATGCAGAGACCAAGACGCTGCGCTTCTATTACAAAGAAAAGCCTCTGGAGACCGTTCGCTCTTACACCTATCTGGGCGTTCCATTTGTATCCTCTGGCCTTTTTTCGGAGGCATCGGCCACTTTTGTGAGGAGGTTGGCGGCTTCCCTAGGATCTGTCATATTCACAATGTGCAGGGCGAAGTTGAACTCCTGGCACTCCCGGGTCGAGCTGTACGAATCGATGGTGTTGAATAGTGTTAACACACAACATGGCTATATGGGGCATTCGTTATCCAGACGTCGCGTCGTAGAAAGACTACAAGTGAACTTCTTGAAGAGATTATTCTCACTGCTGCTACACGGCCCCGACCATGTTGTTAGACTGGAGTTTGGAGTCGTTAAACTTGAGAATCTCATCTCCAGAGCCATTCCTGGCTTTCCTGGCTGGAGAAGATTCTCTCCATGACGTCAGAGCGCTACCCAAGGATTTGCTTCGACAAATTGCTACACCTAGCTGAGTTCCCTGCCATAGAAGACTGACCCAAAATACAACTGGGTTACACAAATTGGGTCCTAGTTCACTGCTATCAACTCCCTGGAAATCCTGTGGTCTCTCACCTTGCCTTCGCTCAGGCACCATAAGAGGGATCTGCTTATGAAATACAAAGAGATGCTGTACCAACGAGATATCGTCGCCCTTTTTAGCTTTGGCTCTCGCTTTGGCTACTCGATGTTCTACAATACATTTGTGCTGTCTGGCCTCCCTGCTCAGCACCCCTCCTCAACATCAGGTTTCAGACTGTTAAAAGAGTAACTTAGCTACGTCTGTCTGGTCGAAGGCTCTTGAAGTTCACTGTCAATGGATGTTGCTACATGCATGGTCAAAGCGGATGAAGTGTGCAGCGTTTGCCAGAAATGAGTAGTAGGAGACGCTTGCTACTGTACAGTGTTTTGGTTTCAGTATAAAGTATTGTATTCATATTGTGTAGAGTGTTATATTTATATTGAAGTGCTTTTTTATGTACATGCCCGGTCTTGTTTTAAGGGAAGTCCTTTTAGAATCAATAAATTATTATTATTATCATAATTTCTACAAGCGTTTCGTTTAACGCTGGAATGGCTACTTGAAATACAGAATCAGCGACGACATCAGCATCGTAAATGGTGGGTTAGGCCAATTATTTGTAATCGCCGTGAAGAAGGTCGTTATCACAGCCTGCATGTTTAGGTATATGAATAAAGAGAACGACCATGAGGATGTTTTACGAATATACGCGAATCTGGCTGCTAAAGTTTGATCATTTCGTTCAGCTTGTGGCTCTTTTCCTTGCAAAGACAAGTATTCGGAAACCTCTTCCCGTGGAACTTCGTGTGGCCCTGACTCTCGTGTAGGTAATTTTATCAAAAGGTTTCTATAGTCAACAGAATACGCTATCCAAAAGAACAAACATTTTTGAAATCGGTGAATTTTTTACAAGAAATTTTCGGGGGAATCACTCCAATCATTGACATGTGTTGATTGAAAAATGGTAGAAATGAGTATCTTTGGTCCAGAGAGACCTGGTGATGTTCTCTTGACCGTTTATTGGGATCGCCTGTAGTAGATATACGACAGTTTTTTTTTTATAATGCTTACTTATTTCCTCCATACTCAGTTGCTTTTCTGGGATGGTCACTTCAAGCCCCCCCCCCTATGGGCTTCTGCAAACCTGAAAATATCGATATCGCATTTCAGCTTTCTCTCTTCTGGCACGAAGCCCAGGACCTATGTCACTATATTTCAGAGCCTCTATTTGATGCCGTTGTGGTACAGGGCAGGTTGAAAATCTTTCTTGGAATTTCCTTTGCAGATCCCCCTCAGCCAGCTTGTCTACATACTGAGTGAAGCCGCAGTTGTTGTCCATTTTCCCTTTTAGAACTTCAACACCAGATAATGACTGCACTGCTTTGCCCCTGAACAATGTTGGTTGGGGCACTTGAGACGTTGATACCCAATCTGAGGAGGAGCGGCTACGGTTTTCGGGGTCGAGGCATGAATTATTCTTATCGAAGTCTGCTACTTCACCGCTACCTTCACTTTGAAAAAAAGGTTATTCATACCTATCTGTTTCAATAGTTGCAACACCATCTAATGCCCCAAAATACAGGAAAATTTATATCTTCTTCCGGGTTCAGCTGATTGGCTGACGCTATGCAGCCGCAAGCACGTCGCAGGTCGCAGAAAGTTGGAGCTTGGTCAACTTCTGCGTTGCGTTCCTTGCGTTGTTGCGTCCATTGCGAAACTCAATTCAGTGCGAATCGTAAATGTCTGACAATCAGTTATGACGATATTGACCCCTCATATTTTCCACAGTTCCAAACCAATCATATTTTTACAAAAAGAAACGAGTTCGCAGACCTCTTTTATGTCAGAAATGATACCCCACACATCCCCTTCAACGACCAACCTTTGTTAATCCAGGAGCCCCCCATGACACAACTGACTACTCTACCTTGTCTCCCAACAGGCTTATTATTCTGATAGTGGCAGCATCGTGAACTGCAGGTTGTAGTTATCCATGCAGAAACGGCATCAAGCATGATCCGATAGCAGCGTTTAGTCCTTGCTGCAAAAAATTGTCATGTCCCCCTTGTACCTACTTTCCAAGTCCTGGACCAGCAGGAGATGATCGAAAAGAGCAGCGGACCAAATAATTAATTTTGGTTTCAAGAGCAATTGTGCTGAAGTTCTTGTTTGTATCACAAAATACAGTATTGTTCGAGTTGAAGCAGCGAACCGCTGCGCTAGTACTGTAGATGACACTGGATGACACACGGGATGACACGGGATGAAAGCCGTCAACAAGATGCAGAAAACCATGGAGAAAAACAAAACCTTGCGTTGGCGCGGAAACATATCGTATTCCGATTTATCATTGGCTGACGCAAGGTTGCAGCAAGCACACGCAGGAAAGTTGGTTGACTTCTGCGATGGTGTTTCTTGCGTGTTGCGTTCCCTCTGCGATTGCCTTACGTTCTGCGTTTAACGTTTAGCGACCATTGGAGACGGGCCATAAAGCTTGTGCGTGTGGCAGGCCCTGTAGATAAAATGTACCTACCTCGCGTCGCGAGCTGTCAAAGTCAAAGAAGCGTCAGGAATTTCAGAGGTTAACAGCATTATTTATTTCTTCGAGTTTTGAAGAATAATATGCAAATCATTGCACCGAATTAAGGCATAAATCCATGCACAGGCTGTCGATCAGGTGAATATGACAAACTGCCTCCGTAAATGCTTATGTCGATCAACAATTCCAGGTTCAGGCGATGGGAGTTACCGACTGAAATTGCGAACACTTGCTGGGTGCCTCCACGAGCCCTGTACCTGTACGGCGGAAACAAAGCTGTTGTTTACACCAAGAACGCGGAGCTCTTTATTGCAAAGTATTGCTCAGTCAAAGTATGAGTGCTTCGGTGACAACGATGAGTTACAGGAGTACTGGGACTGTGATCCCGTGACGAAACTTGAACAATTTTGGGCCGCTAGTGAGGTGTGCAAGCATGTGTCAAGGTGATATCCAGTGCTGATTCAGTAGCTCCAGAACAGCTTTTGACGACAGGAAATACTGCAGGAGTCGTTGGCATGAGCAACAGCAAAGAAATTGAGAGAAAGGAATGAAACTGAATTCTGGATTTGTCAAGTTTTTCTTTGGTACAAAAATAGACCTCACACACTGAAAATGGCTGCCTCTTTTCTCTTGTCTTATTGTCTCTTGCACACTGTATCAAGCATGTGTCAAGGTGATATCAAGTGCTGATTCGGTAGCTCCAGAACAGCTTTTGACGACAGGAAATACTGCAGGAGTCGTTGGCATGAGCAACAGCAAAGAAATTGAGAGAAAGGAATGAAACTGAATTCTGGATTTGTCAAGTTTTTCTTTGGAACAAAAATTGACCTCACACACTGAAAATGGCTGCCTCTTTTCTCTTGTCTTATTGTCTCTTGCCCTAACCCTTAGATGTGCACATTTAGGTAGTTTAGGTCCCTTGCCCATCAGGTCCCAACACGACCCACGACTCGGCAACTGCAATAAAGAGTTAACCGGATCGAAACGTGTGGTGGACCGTCCACCGTCCACCGTGGACGGTTTGTTGTTGACCGGGCCGTCACAATATGTCACGCTGTATGCGTATCTAAAATGTCTGACTCGGCGCTTTCTGAATTTTCGGAAGTCTCCGAATTTTCCTCTTCTGAAGAAGAGCAAGACGTTGCAGGTGCAGTTCGTCGTGTAAATGCTGAGCGGAAAAACCTCTTCGAGTTTTACAACGACAAGTAATTTAAGGAGCGATATAGGTTCACGAAGGACAATGTGTTGCGGATCGTGGATCTCATCGGAGTTGAAGACCTAGAGCTATCTTCTTCGGTGTATTTCTTTCCGCGCACTATTTCCACTCTTCAAATTTGCTTGACTCTTGACAGCTAGACTTCAACTGTTTCAAATGTCCTCATACAAACAAACCTGTATAACTGATTGCCTGCACCCATCAGCCAAAATTCTCTATTTATGAGCACAAAATGTAAACCCAAACGTAAACTCGGTTTGAATTAGGCACACCAGTGCTTTTCTCACTCACAATATCAGCTCAGCTTTCCATTTAGTCCGGCGGCTTAAAGCCATATTTAAAATGGATTCTGCATTTTGTGCCGAAGCCAATTTTATTTTATTTTTGTGAAATATGATTGAGAATGAAAGTTTTGAGGGGTGGAGCCATTCTTAATTTTCACCAGGGGGGGAGGGGGGGGGGGGTTGTTCTGGCTTTTTGAGGGCTTTTTGGACCTTTTCTTTTGCACTCGATGTTGTAAGCAAAAGCAAGGTGTTTTCTAGATCAGTGATATATCTGGATATTTTTAGGTGGTGTAGCCATCCCATTTCCCTCTTGGGAGGGGGCTGGGGGGCTCAATGTGACACATATGGCCGATTCTCACTTTTTCTTTGATTTCGAACCAATATCGGCAAGTTTGGTATCGTTTCCGACTAAATCACATCTTCTGAACTCAACCATGACTTGAAAAAATCGATAGCGACAAGTTTAAACAAGTTGTGGAGAGAATATCATGTTTTTTTGTGCTCCTATTTGAAAACATTTTTTGGGGGTGTTTTAGACATTTGTGGTTGAATTCCATTTCAGGTCTATTATTTTGAACTATTTTGAGCCTAAGGAACGTATTTTAGCATAGTCTCTTGTTTAGGAAAAATTAAAAAAAAGTTTTGTAAACTTCATTCGAGCAATTTTTTTGATAATTCACCAACAACGTCTGAAAGGTTATGAAAGTTTATAGTTGTGGTCTGTGGTCTTCTTGAAGAGTCCGGCGGGGGTGGAAAGAAGCCGTAATCCCAAAGGGCGGGAGCCGCCCTTGATGGGGGTGTAGAATCTTGGGGGGAGGGGGGTGAAATATTTTATTCATAATTTATGAACGGGCTAGAAACAATCTTTTCACGGTTTCTGTTCCTATTTATTTTCGTGAAATTGGTCTTAAACCAAACTCAAAAGGGGGAATTCAATTTTGGGCTTGGTGACTATTGAAAAATGGCTATTGCAACAGCAGCAACCCAAATTTTGCGAGGGTGTTGGGACATTTTTCCACCAGGTCTGTGCACCATCGAACGATCAAGCAGGGGCTCATAATTTATGAACAGGCAATTTATGAAGAGACAATTTTTTCATGATTTCTGATTTTATGATCTTATTGGAGTATGTTAGTGAAATTAGGCTCACATCAATCTCAAGGGGAGGGGATTACTTTTGGGCTTGCTAGCTGTTTTTGTTGTAATCACTCTCATCTTCTTGAAGGGGGGTAGTAGGGGAAGAGATTTTCTGATTTCGACCTTGATGGCTACTTTTGCTGTAAGATGTATTCTAGTAGGAAGATTTTGATAGGGGGGGCATTCCCATTATTCATTGATTGGGAGAGGTGAGAGGTTCAGATGAGAGGTTCGGCAGTTTTTTTTTAATCCAGAGCTTAATTCTCGCGTCATAATCGAGCATCCTTGCTTGGAGATTCTTCCCTCACTGATGAGGCCTAAAAGGCCGAACCACGTATCTGAAGGTTCTTTACTTCCTCTCCTGCTCGAGGGTTCGATGGTGCACAGACCTAGTGGAAATGTCCAATCATCCCTGCAAAACTCACGCAAAATTCAAGCTACTGCCGCTAGTGCTGCTACAGTAACGATCTCTGAATAGTCACTAAGCCCAAAATTGAAAGATTCTCCCCCCCTTTCCCTTTAGTTTTGTTGAAAAGATCAATTTCAGCGAAATAAAACAGAAACAGAAAAACAGAACAAGATTGTTTCTAGCCCGTTCATGAATTTTGAGTGAAAATTCTCACCTCTCCCGCCCCCCAGTTTCTACGCCCCCATCAAGGTTCCCGCCCTTTGGGATTATGGCTTTTTCCCAACCCGCAGAACTCCTTAGAAACACTACAGACCACAATTATGAACTTTTATAACCTTTCAGACTCGCTTTCAGACGTTGTTGAATTATGAAAAAAATTGCTCAAAACAAGTTTAAAAATTTATTTTTCTATTTCCTCACAAAAACAAATGACTTTGCTAAAATACGTTCCTTAGGCGCAAAATAGTTTAAAATAATAGACCTGGAATGGGATGCAACCACAAATGTCTGAAACACCCCCAAAAAATGTTTTCAAATAGGAGCACAAAAAAAACATAATATTCCCTGCACAACTTGTTTAAACTTGTCGCTATCGATTTTTTTGAGTCATGGTTGAGTTCAGAGGATGTGATTTAGTCGGAAACGATACCAAACTTGCCGATATTGGTTCGAAATCAAAGAAAAAGTGAAAATCGGCCACATGTGTCAACTTGAGCCCCCCAGCTCCCTCCCAAAAGGAGAAGGGGGGCCACACCACTTGCAAAAATCCTGATATATCACAGATCTAGAAAACACCTTGCTTCCGCTTACAACATCAAGTGTAAAAGAAAAGGTCCAAAAAGTCCCCAAAAAGCCAGAACAATCCCCTCCCCCTCCCCCGCTGGTAAAAATTGAGAATGGCTCCACCCCTCAAAACTTTCATTTTTAACCATATTTCACAAACATAAAATAAAATTAGCTTCGGCACAAAGTGCATGATCCATCTACTAAGCCGCCGGACTAATTCCCATATTTTATTCAATTTTTTGTTTGACACATTATGTCAGTCGTCACTGTAGACACTCCTTTTTTACGTCTACAAATAGCCTACCATTTGATACCGAGTTTGGTACCGAAGCTAATTTGCGACGGAGCAAATTTTAGTTTCCTGCAACCGGGAGTAAGAGGTACATTGTGATTGTCTTCTGCTCAAATCTCTTCAAGTACAACTCTTATCGACGTATAAATCGGCAAAAACGGCTTATCTCGATTCCTTCCCGTACATATACAAACAACTTGCACTTCGAAATTTCTTGCGGTTTTGATGCCACGAGATCTTCACTGACAAGAGGATAGGACTAGAAATGGGGATTGAGGCCAAAATTTGAGTCAAGTCGAGTCGGGAAGGGTATTAATCGACTCGCAATGGTCTAAATGTCCAGGAATGAATACCTTGTGTGCCCCTATACGACCACCTGCCGATTTTCGAGGTTTGGCTGCCATTTTGGAAAGAAGGCCTCAATGGCCCAAATATTGATGGCCGAATCGAGTCAGAGGTGGCTTGAATCAACTCGTCATAGTCAAAATGTTACGAACTGATACTTTGTGCAAACGTGCAAATTTCCAAATAAATTGCACCCCATATCAGCGCACAGTCGACTCAGATGCTCTTCATCAGTGGAACGCTCTCTCATGCAGAAATTCAAACCTTGCAAGAATTTATTCCTAATCAACATGCCAAATTTCTTCTGCACTGATGAACAAGCTCTGAAACAACTTGCTGTTGGCATAATGTACTTTCGACGTTTTTAGCGCACTTCTCCAAACGGGAAGGCGCTTTTGTCCTCGCTTTGTCCGTCCGTCCGTCCGTCCGTCACAGCATCTAGTCCTAGACGAAAAGGTTTTTGCGAAAAATTTTTACTCCATTGGATAGCTCATGACCTTGTATCCCGAACCAAGAAAAATCTTGACGAAATAATAATAAACAATGACAATAATAACAATTTAGTGTGACGCGCCATCGCCGTTGAATGCTGCATTTCAGAAGCCGGCCTGATCTCGAAAGTTATCACATGCGAAAAAGTACCCGATTTTATCATTTTACCATAATACATATGCGGAGTTATATTTGGAGGATGATTTGAACTTTATTTTAATGAAAATTTCACATCGGTGCGAGGTGCCGATTAGTAGTTATTAATTTTTGAAAATGACTCCGAAACTACGGCTCGGCCGCAAATGATTTATTCGTTGCTTGCTGGTGCTTGATATCCTTTCCTCCGAACAAAACGAAATTCAATACAGAAAATATTTCAACTCGAATGGGTAGCTCATGGCCTTGGTACGCGAATCAAGAAAAATTTTGCCGAAATAATCATGAACAATTACAAAAATAACATTTTGGTGTAGGGCGGCTTCGCCGATCAAGTGCTGGCATTCGCGGTAAGATGTAGAAAGTTGCGATATGCAGGCAACTACAATTTCTCAATGAAATACATCACTGCATGTACGGCATTATATTTAGAGAACAATTTGAACTTTCTTTTGACAAAAACCCCACTTCGATCCGACCGTTGGGTCAATTGTTATCAATTTTTGAAAACGACCGCAAAGCCACGGCTCGGCGCATATTACACCACCCTACAAATTTAAAATCAGACGTGCCGAAATAGTAATTGAACATTTTGAAATAGCCAATACTAGGTACCTGAAGGATAATGGCACTCAAATTACGAAACATGTTCGCTCAATAACAAAAAAAAAAGTAGGTAGGTATCACTAAAAATCATGTGACAAGGCTACCATTTTTTCGGTTTTTCGATAAAAAAGAAATGTTCCAATTCAAAAGTTAACCCGATATTCGTGTTCAGGAGGTCGAAATCAGTTGGAGAACATTTTTTTATATAAGTAACAGAATGACGCTTATGTGGCCGGTTTGTCTGTCTGTCTGTCTGTCTGTCTGTCCGAGTCCGTGCAGAAATTAAGACGCTGTACTCCTTCTCGAGAATTGAAACAAGAGTCTTGGAACTTTTTTCCGATTAATAGCTGATGTCCCCAAGGGTGGCCAATGGGCACTATTTTTATTATCCATACATCGTTATCATTATTCTCAAAAAACAGAGATCTCCTGTGCCTTTCGATGAAGTTGAACTTCTCCTCGGGAAATAAAGCAACAGCCCTTGAAGATTGAACTTTATCCGGTGGATAGCTTAGGTCCTCAAGGACCAAATAGGCAGGTTGGCTTTCATAATTCGGCCGCCATCTTGGCTGCCATATTGAAATTTCTTATTAGTGGAACGATTGTCATGAAACTTGAAACTTACCCTTGTCTATCGATCATTCTTATTTTCAAGCCAAATTTCATGATTGCCCCACCATCTTGGCCGCCATATTGAAATCTCTTATGAGTGGAAGGATTTTCATGAAACTTGAGAGTTACGCTTGTCTCGTACGATCATTCCTATTTTCAAGCTGCGTTTCATAATTCTGCAGCCATCTTGGCCGCCATATTGAAATCTCTTGTTAGTGGAACGATTTTCATGAAACTTGGAACTTACCCTTGTCTAGTACGATCATTTTGATTTTCAAGCCGAATTTCATGATTCTGTCGATATTTTGGCCGCCATATTGGAATTTTTTGCCCAAGACGGTAGAACCCTAATCACTCAACATCTTGCGTTCACTAATCCTCCAAAAAGGAAGTGCGCTACTGAGCCTCATGCCCATGAGGCGTATTCGCTTGTTTTGTCTCAGCCAATCACAGTGTGGAGGACGTGACATCTTCAATGGACGTGCTTGCTCCAGACAAAAAAATCGCTCCGCTCAGCTCAGCTCCGCCGCGAAAAATGGCTTGTCCTGAACTAAGCTACACTGTTTTTAGCGCACTTCTCCAAACAAGAAGGCGCTTTCGTCCTCGCTTTGTCCGTCCGTCCGTCCGTCACAGCATCTAGTCCTAGACAAAAAGGTTTTTGCGAAAAAATTTTACTCCATTGGGTAGCTCATGACCTTGTATCCCGAACCAAGAAAAATCTTGACGAAATAATAATAAACAATGACAATAATAACAATCTAGTGTGACGCGGCATCGCCATTGAATGCTGCATTTCAGAAGCCGGCCTGATCTCGAAAGTTATCACATGCGAGGAAGTACCCGATCTTATCATTTTACCATAATACATATGGGGAGTTATATTTAGAGGATGATTTGAGCTTCATTTTAATGAAAATTTCACATCGGTGCGAGGTGCAGACCAATAGTTATTAATTTTTGAAAATGACTCCGAAACTACGGCTCGGCCGCAAATGATTTATTCGTTGCTTTTTGGTGCTTGATATCCTTTCCTCCGAACAAAACGAAATTCAATACAGAAACTATTTCAACTCGAATGGGTAGCTCATTGCCTTGGTACGCGAATCAAGAAAAATTTTGCCAAAATAATCCTGAACAATTACAAAAATAACATTTTGGTGTAGGGCGGCTTCGCCGATTAAGTGCTGGCATTCGCGGTAAGATGCAGAAAGTTGCGATATGCAGGCAACTACAATTTCTTAATGAAATACATCACTGCATGTACGGCATTATATTTACAGAACAATTTGAACTTCCTTTTGACAAAAACCCCACTTCGATCCGACCGTCGGGTCAATTGTTATCCATTTTTGAAAACGACCGCAAAGCCACGGCTCGGCGCATATTACACGACCCAACAAATTTAAAATCAGACGTGCCGAAATAGTAATTGAACATTTTGAAATAGCCAATACTAGGTACCTGAAGGATAATGGCACTCAAATTACGAAACATGTTCGCTCAATAACAATAAAAAAAGTAGGTAGGTATCACTAAAAATCATGTGACAGTCTATAGTATGGGGGCATAGGTCGTGCCGTGTGCAACTTCGTGAAGATATATGGAGTTATGTCTTAATCGATTCCTGGAGGATCAAGGAGTATGAAAAATTATGGTGGAATATTGGCATTTACTGCAGGCAAATATGGTGGAGGCGCCAAAATGGGCTTAATCTGGTAATATGAAACTGGCTGTAGCTCGTTTGTTTTTTAACGGATTCCAGCATCTGGAACGTCATTTTGTAGACAAAAAAATTTTCTTGTTATATCATAGCTAAATTTACAAACGTCATTTCGTGAAACTGTCAAAATTGTCTTTATAAGATTGGCTAAATTCCGCCATTTTTTTGAAGGTTATCCGATATTTTCGAAACCTGGCAGTATCATAGTTCTTGAGGTGCCCTTTCCAAATTTCTACTTATCCACTTCGTATCTTTGCCGTTTTGGCCGCCATATTGAAAAGATGGCGCCCAAAAAACAGTTTTTTGTCAATATTTTGAATTCAATCAACTTAAGCTTAAAATGTGTATATGCAGAGGAAAGCTCATTCAAATCTTTACAATTTGACGTATCAGTCATTTATGTGCGATTCACGGTTCTTGAGTTGGAGCTTTCAGAGCTTCCGGAAGCATCAACTTTCGGCATTCAATCAGCATGTTAAATTGAAAAATTCGGAAAATTCGTAATAAAAGTCTAAGATTCATATCAAAAGTAAAGGTCTATTCAATTCTCTATAATTTGACATCGGAATCACTTATGTGCGACTTACGGTTCTCAAGCTATACCTTTTCAAAGTCAATTTTCCCTTAGAGTTCACCCTGTAGTTGCATAACAACCGTTACCATGATTGATTTTCTGGATATTAATGGTCTGTGGCTGACAACTTGACATTATTTATGGTCAATTTGACTGTCACGTAGAGCTAAGATCAACTTGATATGCTGATTGGATGACAAAAGTTGATGCTTCAGGGAGTTCTAAAAGCCATAACTCAAGAACCGCAAGTAGCACGTACACGAGTAAGATGTCAAATTGTAGAGAATTGAATAAGCTTCCATTCGCATACAAACGCTTCCACCTCACATCGACGGAAATGAAGGTATTGAAAAAAACTGTTTTTTGGGCGCCATCTTTTCAATATGGCGGCCAAGACGACAAATATACGAAATGGAAAAGTTGAAATTCGGAAAGAGCACCTCAAGATCTATAATACTGCCAAGTTTTAAAAATATCAGATAACCTTCAAAAAAGCTAGAATTTAGCATATCTTATAAAGACAATTTTGACAGTTTCCCGGAATGACGTTTGTAAATTTAGGTATGAAATAAGATGAGAATTTTTTTGTCTACAAAATGACGTGCCAGATGTTGAAATCCGTTGAAAAACAAACGAGCTACAGCCAGTTTCTTATTACCAGATAAAGCCCATTTTGGCGCCTCCACCATATTTGCCTGCAGCAGATGTCAATATTCCACCATAATTTTTCATGGTCCTTGATCGCCCAGGAATCGATAAGGACATATCTCTATATATCTTCACGAATTTGCACACGGCCAAGCCTTTTTTGACCCTATGCCCCCAGACTACTACCATTTTTTCGGTTTTTCGATAAAAAAGAAATGTTCCAATTCAAAAGTGAACCCGATATTCGTGTTCAGGAGGTCGAAATCAGTTGAAGAACATTTTTTTATATAAGTAACAGAATGACGCTTATGTGGCCGCTTTGTCTGTCTGTCTGTCTGTCCGAGTCCGTGCAGAAATTAAGACGCTGTACTCCTTCTCGAGAATTGAAACAAGAGTCTTGGAACTTTTTTCCGATTCATAGCTGATGTCCCCAAGGGTGGCCAATGGGCACTATTTTTGTTATCCATACATCGTTATCATTATTCTCAAAAAACAGAGATCTCCTGTGCACTTCGATGAAGTTGAACTTCTCCTCGGGAAATAAAGCTACAGCCCTTGAAGATTGAACTTTATCCGGTGGATAGCTTAGGTCCTCAAGGAACAAATAAGCAGGTTGGCTTTCATAATTCGGCCGCCATCTTGGCTGCCATATTGAAATATCTTATAAGTGGAAGAATTTTCATGAAACTTAAGAGTTACGCTTGTCTCGTACGATCATTCCTATTGTTACGAGCGGCGATCTTGTACATATAGGTAAACACTCGATGTTTCTCGATCTTTCCACCATTAGATCGCAGTGTAGGAGTCTGGAGCAATCTCGTGCATTCCAGAGCGTTCTTGTATGTGAACCCAATGGGGACTTGAACGTTCGATCAAGGCACATCAGTCCACTTTGGCGGAGGCGCAGATTTCAGAACACATGGAAAGCATACAGGTAACGTGTGCGATTATTCAGGAATGATCTAGAAACCGCATATGCCAGACCCTCATGGAATTTGCTGGAAGCAGACAGAAACTTCGGGAACATTATTCGGAGGCCTTATATAAGGCGTCAGCCGGGAGCTCGCGGCAGTAATGAATTAGATAGCGAGTGAAAACAAGCGAAGTCCCTGCGACATAATTCCAAGCGATAACTGTTGGCATTTATTGTAGTAGTAGTACGCAGAAATAAACAGTGTGTGTTTTAAAAGTTCGTCTCAATTATATTCGAACCCATACGCGAAATATCGTAACACTATTTTCAAGCTGAGTTTCATAATTCTGCCGCCATCTTGGCCGCCATATTGAAATCTCTTGTTAGTGGAACGATTTTTTATATATATTAGCGAGGTTTTATACTGCTACTGCCCTGCAACGCTACTCCGAACCTTGATTTATCGCCAGCATTTAACGAGCATATCAAACAGTCGAGATTCACTGAACGGTTCAGGAGTGGAGTAAAACGTGGGTCAAAAATGCAACAGACAGATGAAAGTCCTTATAAAGAAACGACAATTTAATTTTGTTGTTTTTGTTGTTGTTGTTTTTGTGGTTGTTGTTGATGTTGTTGTTGATGTTGCTGTTGTTGTTGTTGTTGTTGTTGTTGTGAGTTTGCAATTAGTTATTACTGTTGTTATGAGTTTGCAATTAGTTATTACTGTTATTGTAGTTTTCAGAGCAGATTACCGTTTATTGCTAGCAGTTAAAATACTATACAAATTTATTTCAATTTTATAAAAATAGGAACGCAAATAATTAATCAATAATCGTCACATCATACGCCACACGCTTATGGCCTTCCCCAAAGTACTTTTACACGTGTTGTCACTGTTGTCAAAAATAAGTACTCTACCAGAATTGATCATGATTTTAGACGGCGATAACATACCTAGTTTCAATAGAGATCACAATCGCTAATAATAATAATAATTATTAATCCATGATCTTTTAATAATTTGATATGTACTTTGGACATCCTTATAATAGTCATAACTCATAATGCTGATCCTTGAAAAATTATCGAAATACTTCAAAAAAATGTAGACTGCGATTAAGTTGGAAAAAATAAATCTTTGGCTGTGGAGAAAAAAAAGATAAAAATACAATAAAAAAAATTGTCATACATTTGAACACCAATTATACAGGGTTATTCAAAAGTCCGGAACAAAGTTCATGATTTCTTACCATATCTTTTCGAAAAAATGCTCGGACAGGTCGATTTTTAAAAACGGTGGGTCGTTTTTCCATGATACGTGTCATGATCTACCGTCAACCCCTTGACCCCCAGCCACCCTTAGTATTTTTTAATCGCACCCTATGGCTTGTGGAGGCTCGTTGGAAAGCGTCCAACCATTTTCAATGGTAGATCTGAATACAGTTTTTGACAAGCTTTCCAACGAGCCGCCCCCACAAGCCACAGGGTGCGATTAAAAACAAGTAGCAAAGTCCTCACGGAAGTGAGTCTCATGACCGCATTTTCGGAGTGCAGACAAGTACACTGTTCACTGTTACCTGTAAACAGATTGTCTCAAAACTACCACAAGAAATCATCAATCTTTATGAAAACATGAGCAGTCAATAATAAATTAAAACAGAATGACATCAACCAAAACTAGAAAATATCCTGAATGAGTGAGAATTATACCTATATCGATCACATCAAGCACGAAGCCAGAAGCAACTTGTTGAAACGCAACGCCGCGACTTGAAAATCGCATCCGCATATAAGTGCATAAGTATTAGTATATTGGAAATGGAAAAAAATAGGTGCTTTGCTGGAATTAAATCAAACAAAAACGATTTTTTCACCAATGCAAGCTTACAGTCCCTTCTTCAACATATCAAAAGTCCTCAACTCTGGGTCTGCTACAAATTAGTATACAGGGTGAAAGTTCATTATTTTTCCTTACTTTCTTTCTTTCTTGAAAAACTGATGACTGAAAAAAACGGTTTTAGGCTAGTTTGATAGGCCATAGTCTTACTATGAACATATAAAAAATATACCACCCAGCCACCCCTGTGTATCGAGTTACAGGGTGGAAACTATTTTTCATCTTTAATTTTTTTTCTTGGTGGAACTGATCTAGATTGAAGCTGGTTCAAGTTCTTTTGCAAGCTTATAATGTCATACTGAACATATGAAAGAGATACATCTCTACAACTGCTGCTTTTCACTTTACAGGGTGAAAAGTCATTTTCACGTTTCAATTTTTTTCTTGGTGAAACTGGCTCACACAACAATTGCGACTGATTTTCCTGAAAATTTGAGGTTTCTAGTCAAACATATCAAAATTATACATTTTTGCTACAGCTACGTTTTTATTTACAAATTTAAATGATCGGTTGCGTTCCAAGATTTTTTGAATTTTTGATGCAATTTACCCAAATATACCCAAACATTTAAATTTATAAAAAAAAAACTTAGTTGTAGCAGAAATGTATTATTTTGATATGTTTGACTAGAAACTTCAAGTTTACAGAAAAATCTGTCGCAATTGTTGTGTGAGCCAGTTTCACCAAGAAAAAAATTGAAACGTGAAAATGACTTTTCACCCTGTAAAGTGAAAAGCAGCAGTTGTAGAGATGTATCTCTTTCATATGTTCAGTATGACATTATAAGCTTGCAAAAGAACTTGAACCAGCTTCAATCTAGATCAGTTCCACCAAGAAAAAAAATTAAAGATGAAAAATAGTTTCCACCCTGTAACTCGATACACAGGGGTGGCTGGGTGGTATATTTTTTATATGTTCATAGTAAGACTATGGCCTATCAAACTAGCCTAAAACCGTTTTTTTCAGTCATCAGTTTTTCAAGAAAGAAAGAAAGTAAGGAAAAATAATGAACTTTCACCCTGTATACTAATTTGTAGCTGTCCCAGAGTTGAGGACTTTTGATATGTTGAAGAGGGAACTGAAAGCTAGCCATGGTAAAAAAATCGTTTTTGTTTGAATTAATTCCAGCAGATATTCTATTTCCAATATACTATATAGATTCCGCATAAAAATAGAGATACCTATCTTCCTTGAGAATTAATCAATCAGGTTTATTTTTTCACGAAAAATTTCTTCATTTCTTTCTGTACCTTTCGTTCGCTGGATGTATGCATGTATTTAGAACAGTTTGCAAGATTCCTCGACGTAGAAGTTCACACTGTATAGCGTTAAATACCGATAAATGTAGAATCGCGGGGCGAAACCTTTTCTTAGAAAAATTATATCTTCTATTGCAATAAAGGAATCAGAATGATTCTTTCACTAAAAATGTATCCATCAATTTCTGCATATTTCGTTCGCTGCATGTATGCATGTATCTAGAACGGTTCGCAAGATTCCTCGGTGCAGAAGTTCACACCGTAGCGTTGAATACCGACTTTTTGAACATTTTAATTTTTTTTCTTGCAATCGTGCGGTCTGACCAATATTCTTTGTGCCTATTCCCATCCGCAGACAATCAGCATTAATTTGCAAAAAGCCCGATACCGCTACGACTTTTCGTTTAGGAGGAGTTCAACTACAAGACGGACAGACGGACGGACATCAAAGCGCGGCTAATAGCGATGCGCTAAAAAATACCAAGGGTGGCTGGGGGTTAAGGGGTTGACGGTAGATCATGACACGTATCATGGAAAAACGACTTACCGTTTTTAAAAATCGACCTGTTCGAGCGTTTTTTTCGGAAAAAATATGGTAAGAAATTATGAATATTGTTCCGGACTTTCAAGTAACCCTGGGGTTTCTCAAAACTTCATGGTAAAGCGTTCAATTTAATTTTCAATGGTAGATCTGAATACAGTTTTTGACAAGCTTTCCAACGAGCTCCCCCAAGCCAACGGGTGCCATTAAAAAAAAATACAAGGGTGGCTGAGGGTCAAGGGGTTGACGGTAGATCATGACACGTGTCATGGAAGAACGAACGGCTTGCTCTTTTTAGAAATCGACCTGTTCGAGCGTTTTTTCCGAGAAAAAAAAAGGATAAAAATTATGAATTTTGTTCTGGACTTTTGAATAACCCTGTATGTTTGGAAATGAAAGACACTACCGAAGTTATATTAGCAAAACTATTAAATACCTTCTGCAGGGTTTTCCTTGCAGCACACTTGACTACACAGAAGAAAACACCATAAAAACTGATCAAAATAGAAATGCAAAATTTTAAAAACAGTAGAGTACTCAATCGATTGCAAACCTATCATGAAAGCCCTTCATCTTAAGCATTCAAAACCTTCGAAAACACTCAGACATTCATTGATGTAATAATAAGAAAACAAGAGATTAGAAGAGACCTTTACACGAGGGTTGTTGCGAAAATAATACCTTGAAAAAAATGATAACAGATTTTTTTTGATATATAAACGGAGTCGACACCTACACCAAACAATAACTAACTCTGCCCCAAAGAACAAACACAATGAAGACCTTCGTCTGGCTTGCGGCATTCGCCTTGTTTTTCGCAACTGCATCTTCGTCCGAAGATGTACTGGCCAAATGGAACGCATTTAAGGTAAGCATTCTCTAAAAAAGATCCCCAAAACTTTGACTTCTCAACTTTCGTGCAGGTTGAATACGGGAAGAATTACTTGGACAAAACCAGCGAACTGCATCGCTTGAACATCTTCAAAGACAACTTAGTCAAAATCGACGCCCACAATGAGCGTTATAGGAAAGGACTCGCGTCTTACCACATGGGCATCAACCAGTTCGCCGACATGACCGCCGAAGAGTTCAAGCAACACAACAAGCTGAATGTAAACAGTTCCCAGGTGGTCAAACCACAAGGCATGCCGTTCGTTCCGAAACCTAACGCGCCACAAGCCAGTGAAGTCGACTGGAGGAACCAAGGAGCCGTGACCGGTGTCAAAAACCAAGGAAGCTGCGGTTCTTGCTGGAGCTTCAGCACGGTACGTTTTAATTTGTGAGGTTTTCTCATCAACCGAAGTAGATTTGAACAGAATATTTAGAAATCAGTGAAGACAATTTCAATAAGGCAGACTACGTTTTTTAAATTAGTAAAAAATGTCTCAAAATTATGGCAGAAGTTCTTGCTAAATCAACTTATATAAACGTTTATTGTTTTTGTACATTTGCCGGTAAGAAATTCTACATAATGCAAATGTTTAGACTGGATCACTCGAAGGTCAATACTTTTTGAAAACCGGCCAACTGGTGTCTCTCAGCGAACAGTATTTGGTGGACTGTTCCACGTCCTACGGAAACGGCGGATGCAACGGCGGATGGATGGACACTGCTTTCGCATTCGTGATGGACAACGGAATTTACTCAGAAGACGCTTACCCATACGAAGCCGTTGATGATTACTGCCGCCAACCCAACGCGCAGATAGTTTTGAGGGCCACAAATTACTACGACATCGCTCAGGGCAGCGAATCTGGCCTGCAACAAGCCGTGGGGTCCGTGGGACCGATATCGGTGGCCTTGGATGCCAGCAACTGGCAATTCTATTCTGGAGGCATCTACTACGACAGCTACTGCGACGCCGGAAACCTGAACCACGGTGTGTTGGTCATCGGTTACGGCGAAGAAGACGGATACGAGTATTGGCTGGTGAAGAACTCCTGGGGAGCCAGCTGGGGCGAGAGCGGCTACGTCAAGGTCATCAAAAACTACGGCAATCACTGCGGCATCGCTTCGTCTGCCAGTTATCCTTCAGTTTAGCTTCACGAGTAATGTTAAGTTTATTTAGTATTTGCACATATTGTGTATTGTGCGAAACAGTTTGTTGAATAATTATTAAATCTGTTCTATTTTTAATTTAGATTTTATTCAACTACAAAAAAATTAAAATAACCAGTCAATCAACGCAATCAAGGGCACTTCTAATCGGATGATTTAGATGCACTCGACAGCAGTTTAACGTTGGAAAAATTACCCTAACTTTTTTGTGTCTAATTTCTTCATGATTTCATAAAAACTCATGAAATTTCAGGGTGTATTACGAAAAAAAGCTGCTCTTGTTGAACTCTGATAGCATGCACTGTTTTCGAGTAGAATCATTCTGAAACTATTTTTGTCTGAGTATTCCATTATCTTACTCTACCGTACCTAGTTTATCGTACTAACAGTCTTCTTGAACATAGGTCAAACCAGTCCATCTCCCCACCGGGCAAAAAGGTCTTCGCAGCAATAAATCATTTTGGTACATTATTACAAAAAGTACACATGAAACACGTATAGACAATACAAATAGAAAAGACCATATGTTGTCACGGATTTTTACGGTTGCGTAGGAACCAGGCGAGTCCATCATTCAAAAAAAGGTTGGCTGATTTTTGATGCCCCAATATCCGTGACGACGGTGGTGATAACATATGGTCTTCTCTATTTGTATTGTCTATACCATATACCTGTCTATACACACATACAATAAGTATCGTTATTGTTTTGTTGTTAGCTTGGAAACTGTTTCAAACTTGCTTGGCAAAAAATTAATAATAATAGCACCTACTCTAAAACTTCAATGAAGTGATATCGAAACATATTTGCCAAATGTGACCTGAGATAAAATAAGTAGTCAATATTGCAAAAAAAGGGAATGAAAGGAAAACAGAAACTGTACCTATGTGACACACATTTGAACCAAATTATTAAAATGGCAAAAGACATTGGTTTGAAAGTCAATACAAACAAATGTGAAATTTATTTCTGCTCTACTGTAATTGATCAAAACATCGTGACCAAATTTGAAAATATTTGCCCTGGGATAAAAATAGTTCCGAAAGATAAATTAGGAATACTAGGTTCGCCGATTTTCGAAGAATGTTATGAATCCCATTTTAAAAAAAGAATGGACCAACTGAAACTTTTTACATCTCGGTTGGAAAAAATTAACTCACATATCGCCTACTACCTTTTGAAAAACTGCATATACGTTCCAAAAATGATATATTCTCTTCGTACCTGT
Organism: Anaspis maculata; assembly: GCA_949128115.1. Lineage (NCBI taxonomy): Eukaryota > Metazoa > Arthropoda > Insecta > Coleoptera > Scraptiidae > Anaspis > Anaspis maculata. The sequence continues at coordinate 78,335,727 of OX421962.1, forward strand.
GCATTATGGAAATGTGGAAATTTACTAAATATTATGGATATTCATCTGAAATATACACTTAATTCAATTATGAATGTCAATTTGACCGACATGCAATGGAAACAATCCACATTACCGGTTGCTTTAAGTGGTTTAGGGATACGAAAAATGGCTGACATTGCCTTGCCAGCATTTCTAAGTTCTGTATTTGGTGCACACGATCTTGTGTCTACTCTTCTCTCTATTAAGGACAATGAAGTTTGTGTTCACCTACAGCAAGAGAGTTTGGAAAAATGGTCGTCAAGGAATACCACCATCCCTGCAATCATGGACATTCAAAAAAGTTGGGACGATATAAATATGAAAAAAATTGTGGAAACTGAACTAATACCAGAAACAACCGAAGATAAAGCTCGCTATTTGGCCTTATCATGTCCGGAGTCTGGCGGATGGTTACAAGCGGTCCCATCAAAACATATCGGTACTTTGATGGACGACCAAGTGTTTCAATGTTGTATTGGATTACGCCTAGGATGTCAACTATATCAGCAACATGTCTGTCACTGTGGAGCACTAGTTGACGAATCTGGATTCCACGGTCTTTCCTGCATTAAATGCAAAGGAAGGTTATCCAGACATAACGAACTGAACCTCATCATTCAACGAGCACTAACGTCGATCCAGATCCAGTCAACTTTGGAACCCAACGGTTTGTCTCGCAACGACGGAAAAAGACCAGACGGCGTGACTTTGGCTCCCTGGTCTAAAGGACAACGATTATTGTGGGATGTTACTTGTGTGGATACCCTAGCACCATCACACCTGACACGAACATCTGTCAAAGCTGCTTCTGCTGCGGAACTTGCTTGCAAGCAGAAGCATGAAAAATACTCAGATTTGAAAAACAACAATTTCCTTTTCATAGGACTAGCCTTTGAGACACTGGGGCCTTGGTGTGAAGATACAAAAAAATTTATAAATTTAATAGGGGGTTCCCTAAGAAAAAAATCTGGAGAATCGCGAGCTAGGGAATATCTCTCGCAGAGAATCTCGATTGCTGTGCAAAGAGGAAATGCTGCAAGCATTAGAGGAACTCTCCCAAATAATATGGAAATGGAAGAAATTTACAATTTATATTATTTATTACATATTAACCACTTTTTATCATATATGTCCCTATACCTTATACTTCAATATGTGACACGTAAGAATACCTCTTATCTGCGATTTGCGGTAAAAATGGGAGATCATTCAACTAATTTGAAAGTTTGAAAGACACGAGCAGAGCAAATGTTTGGTATAGGACCTTTTCGATGTAGAAATTAGGGGTGAATAGTTTCATCTCCATCATACCTATTTTTACTTCAACACCATTGTACCGTTGAGGGTGGTCTTAGCCCCATGACTCGGCCAGCCTAAACAGGTGCCATGTCTTTTTTTTGTAAAGACAAATATCTGATTATTTCTGTAAAAGCTCAGCTTTATACGAAAAATGCCCACTTCAGTAGTAATGTAGTGCATTTAGCATAGTAAATATGAGTGGCATGCGCGCACCATTTCTTTACAGTTGCTGGTTGCGCCATGAAAAATCATACCTGAAAAACTATAAGTCCTAGATCAAAATTTTTTGTTTTAAAAAATTCTGCAATACTTTGGCCCCGATTGCTTCGCTAAGAAGTGGACCATCTCGGAAAAATATATGTCAGAAACGAATAATAGCGGAGATATAGGCGTTCAAAGTTGAACTTTAAAAATCGATTTTTCGTCATAACTTTGGAACTTCTCAACCGATTTTAATCAAATTTGAACCGAAGCTTACTAAAATAAGTCGGTATCTAACGATAATAACGCGGTCCTTCAAAATTTTTCAGGGGCGTGGATAATGAAATGACATCAAACATGATTCGATAGCAGTGTTTAGTGCTTGCATCGAAAAATAGTCATGAACCCCTTGTACCCCCCCAAATCCCGGACCAGCAGGGGGTAATCGAAAAGAACAGCGGGCCAAATTATTCATTTTGGATCTAGGAACAATTGTGCCAAAGTTCTTGTTTGTATCACAAAATGCAGGATTGTACCAGATTATGTTGTGAACCGCTCGTACTATTTCCGAAGTTTCAACCTCGAATATCTTGAGAACGAAACCTCTAATCAAAATTTTGCAGGAGTAACTTTTTCTAGAGAATTGAACGTTAAATTCAAAAGTATGATCAATTTACCAAATTACCCGATGGTTAAAAGAATGGGGGTAAAAAAGTGGGGGCACCTCCAATTATCCACGCCCCTGGGAATTTTTGATGAAACGCGTTATTATTGTTTGATACAGACTTATCACAGTGAGCTTCGATTTGAATTGGAACAAAATCGGTTGGGAAGTTCCAAACCCATGATGAAAAATCGATTTTAAAGGTACAGCTTTGAACGCCCGCCCATATCTCCGTTATTATTCGTTTCTGACATATATATTTTTTAAAAGTCTATTTTTTGACATTTTCCATCACTTCCTAAAAGGACGCGATTTAAATCTGAAGCACTTTGTATAAAAAACTTGTAACCACCCCCAAACGTAGCCAATTGCCTATTACCTACTTCTTTACCAATGTGACTTAGTCCTGGTGAACTGCAGAGTCCCGCCAGCTGCTAGTGGAGACGGGGGGTTCGGTTGGATGGATATGGGCGCCACGTGGTTACAAGATTCACCACAGCACCAGATTCGGTCGTCACAATAATCAGTCAGACTGCCTACCTATCACTCCTCAACACAACCACGAATTATCTGACCAGTAATAGGCAGCTACAATTTCCAGATTGTATAGGTGGAACAAGAATTAAAAAAAACTATGAAGGTACCCTGGCTACTATTTGGTTTATTATTCGTAAACAAGATTTTTGCAATGGTACTAGCAAGCTAGGCGCAGGCGACAAGTAGGAAAGTATTATAAAAAAAAAATAAGAAAACGCAATCAAAAATATTTGCACAAAACTCAAGTCACTCGAATTCAAATTCAGACAAGGTAGATTTCAAAAATAAATAGTCGCAGTTACCTCGTTGACCAAGATCCGTCCTTTTCCGGATTTGCTGGAAAAAAAAACACAGCACAAAATAAAGGGGGTACCTACGTGCGCACGGGTAGTCCTCGTTATGGGCTGTCCCAAATGAGGGTGCTATTACTACGAGTAACTATGACTGGTCAAGCCTCTACCTTATTAAATCTGATTGACCGCAAAAAAAATGGAATTGAAAGGAAATAATGACACTATTACTTGCCTACTTGCACTACACTAATAATAAGCACTAATATGCACTAATAAGCAGCCAAATTACAAATCAAACTAATCACTTCTTGTGACTAGAAGCTGGGATAACGCTCGAGCTACACTACTATTAGCTACAATGATTAATATTTACAATGAGACTACACTACTATTCACAAACTTTTCGGCTTCTATCATGAAGGGGCCGACGATGAATAACTATGAAAGAAACAATGATCGCATGCAACTTAACTGACACCCGGGTACTTGGAGTTGATGCTGGTGATGGTGGTCCACTGCTTTTACCAAAAAGGGCCCAAAAGAAATTCCCAAATACTGCCCTGGACGTAGGTCAAGCAAGCAGCACCACCGTGAGTACTCGAGACTGAAGCTTCGCAAGCTAAGATGTCGTGCGCCTCTCCAGACGGCCTGTGATTTCCAAATCTTCGCCTTCGGCGGTATCTTGCACCTCGGCGCTCTGCAATTTCCTTCCTCTAAGGCGTCAAGATAACGTCCGACAAATGATGAAAATTCGTGTAATATTCGATTCCGAACGAGAACGAATATCGTAAAACGGAAACCGTAAAATAAAAGCCTAAAACAAATTACAAAAATCTGGCTTACGCCTGATACGAATACGATTGTAGCAACAAAGTACCTGAGATGTTGGGCGGCTTTCGAAAGTGTAGAAGTATGATCGACTTGCCAATTTTGAATCCGACCGAAGTCGTGCGAGTTTTCCTCTTGGAAACTCGCCATAACGTGCCGTGGATAGATCCGGAAAACAACCGTTGAATCCTACTGCCAGAATTTCACAAATTCACTACAACTGCGAGGATTCATGTTTCCACGTGCACTTCTTGGAAAAGTCGACGCTTCTTTTTGCTGCTACTACAAAAGTTTTTCTTTTTGCCTTTCGCGGTGAAGAAATGTCATAAAAACACAGTGCTTTTCTTCTTAAACCTTGGCAGCAGTGGATTTCACTAGACGTCACTACTGTTCGCTGTCAAAACACCGTCAATCATGTCACCGCCAGCTCGACCTGACAGGTAAACAAACCACAAAACCAATAACTACAACGAAACCTAACGAAAATCTGCTTTCAGGACAACCAAACGACGATCCAAGCATAGGCTTCAGAGCTTCAAAAGCCTCGACACCGCTAGAGAACCGAATACATCAGCCCGTCGTAAAAAGTGAGGTTAGAGGCGTAAAATCAAAACAAAACCGTACCGTTTTCTGGCCGTTCACGATCCGCTGCCGGAGTTCCCAGGTAAAAATTGAACGGAAGAAGCCCGCAGCGTTCCACAAAGCGACCACATCCAGCCCACCAGTGAAGGGAAGAAATCGGAGGAAACACTTGAGCATGCCATGTGACAAAATGATGTACGCAATAAACCGCTGAAACACATCTCGAAGTAGTATCCTTTCAGATCGTAACAAACTATGGAAACAAAAATTTCCCTCGCTGACTCAAAATCATAATGCATTCATAGCCGATGAAAATGTTCATAAACCTTATAAATGAATATTAAGCCATTGTTTCCCAATCGCTGTCACACTGGAACAAAGATCTGGATATCTACTTTAATTTAAAAAAAATAATTGAGCACATACTTTATTAGATCAAAAGATATGATGATGATGATATTGGTTGGTATCTATGCGTTTTCTCTATTTTAGATGAGTTTCGCGAGTTGTGTATTTGGTGGTTGGTTGGTCAAAGATTGTTTACATTTGACCGATCATCTTTACACGTCGTCGGTATCAGCCCGCAATAGTTGAGATTCGATTAACGAAAGAATGAACTGGATATGTTCAACCGTTCGGGAGATACGGAATATTTAGGTGAATTTTGTTAAGATAGATAGATAGTTTATTAGTTCATATTAATATAATAAAGCTTGGAGCTGTAGAACACGTCAGCGGAAAATATTGTTACGATATTTCGCGTACGGGTTCGAATATAATTGAGACGTTTGTTTTAGAACACACACTGTTTATTTCGGCGTACTACTACAATAAATGCCAACAATTATCGCTTGGAATTATGTCGCAGGTACTTCGCTCGTTATCGCTCGCTATCTAATTTATTACTGCCGCGAGCTCCCGGCTGACGCCTTATATAAGGCCTCCGAATAATGTTCCCGAAGTTTCTGTCTGCTTCCAGCAAATTCCATGAGGGTCTGGCATATGCGGTTTCTAGATCATTCCCGAATAATCGCACACGTTACCCGTATGCTTTCCATGTGTTCTGGAAACTGCGCCTCCGCCAAAGTGGACTGATGTGCCTTGATCGAACGTTCAAGTCTCCATTGGGTTCACATACAAGAACGCTCTGGAATGCACGAGATCGCTCCAAACTTCTACACTGCGATCTAATGGTGGAAAGATCGAGAAACATCGAGTGTTTACCTATATGTACAAGATCGCCGCTCGTAACAATATGCATAAATATAAATATACAGGGTGTCCAAGATTTAAATCCGGAAACTTCAGCAACCGATAGAGAATTAAAAAATAAGGTGACTTTTACCGGAAAAATATTTTCAAAAATGAAAACTAACGGAGATATAGCCTTCCAAAGTTAGTTCCAAAAACCCGTTTTTTCAAAATAACTCTTAATAACCCTTCAACAGATTTTGTCCGAATTTGACACAGGTGATCCTACGATACATTTACATCAGGAGCTTGAGATGACTTTTTCTAAATGACCCCAGTGGCGTAGATATTGGGAGGTTCACCCCTATTACCCCCCCTATTTTCTACGCCAAAAAACATTTTGAAAAAGCGACCCAAAATGTTGATTCTGTATTCAATTCCTAACAAAAAGTTACCGATGGTAAATTTTGATTCGAGGCTTCGTTTTTGAGATATTTGAGTTTAGAAAGTCCAAACACAATTACGAACTAAAATCATTTTTGTTCGTAAAAATTCTGTTTTCTATGTCACACGGGATATTTCTTCCAAAATTGGATCGGTGATGCTTGAATACTTAGCTCCATGAGAAAAACTATTACTTTGATCAAAACAGTCCAGTGGCGTAGATATTAGGGAAGCTACTCATATTATCCCCCCTATTTTCTACGCCAATGAAGATTTAGAGAAAACGATCCAAATTATTGTTTTTCATTCAATTCTAAAGAAAAAATTACTCCTGTTGAATTTTGATTTGAGGCTTCGTTTTTGAGATATTTGAGTTTGAAAATTCCAAAAACAGTCCAGTGGCGTAGATATTGGAGGAGCCACTCATATTATCGCCCCTATTTTCTAGGTCAATGAATATTTTGAGGAAGCAATCCAATTTATTGTTTCTGCATTTAATTTAAAAGAAGAAGTTACACCCGGTAAATTTTGATTTGAGGCTTCGTTAGCCTAGTAAATAGAATTTTTAATAACAAAAATGATTTCAATTTGTATTTGTGTTTGGAATTTTCAAACTCAAATATCTCAAAAACAAAGCCTCAAATAAAAATTTACTAAGAGTAACTTTTTCTTTGGAATTGAATACAGAATCAAGAATTTGTGTCGCTTTCTCAAAATTTTGATTTGCGTGAAAAATAGAGGGGTTAATAGGTGTAAACCTCCCAATAGCTACGCCACTGGAGTCACTCGGGAAAAGTCATCTCAAGCTATTGATATAAATGTATTGTGTGATCACCTGTGTCAAATTTGGGCGAAATCGGTTGAACGGTGTGAGAGCTATTTCAGAAAAACGGTTTTTTGAATCCAACTTTGAAGGGATCTTCGTTATTTTTCATTTTTGAAAACATTTTTCTGGACAAAGTCCCATTATTTTTCGATTCTTTATCGATTGCTGAAGTTTCCGGATTTAAACCTCGGACACCTTGTATAAATACAGGGTCTCTGAAAAAAAACTCATTGTCCTAAAATGCTTCCGTAAAAAGATATAGGGTGTTGAAGTTGACTTTTTTAAATGTTTTTTTCACCGTAACTTTTGAACCGTTGCACAGTGAGGCAAATCACTAAAAAACTGGAATAAATTCAGAACAGTAGATTTTTGGTTCGAGAATGTAGAATGTGTGTTAAAAACATCAAAAATGGAAATCTTTCCCCCTTGAGTTGTGTTTATCAAGTTTTGTGATTTTTACTTTGAAAATTGAATTGAAAAACCAAAATAAAAATTTTCAAAAAATCAAAATTTGCCAATCAGCCTGATTATAATCCATGATGACGATGGTGATAATAAAGAGACGTCATCGTCATTTTTAAAGATCACTCAATCCTGATATAAGGCAACTGATGCAATTTTTAGGTTTTTTTTTCAAAAAAAATAAGTTTGCTAAAAAACTAAACATAGATCCGCCAGCTTTTTGAGTCTTGACCCTCTATTAAATCATACAAATCTATTCGAGATGAAACCAGATCATTCGAAGCCGATTCTATTGAAATAAAAATAGAAACACTGGAAAAATTGTTTGAGAAGGATGATTATAGAAAAATTATTTTTCAAAAAATGAGCAAACTTGAGCAAATTTTTTTTCTTCGACTCAATCAACAAAGAGTCCTTCTGTGACGATATATAAAAATCTCAGTGCGGAGAGATGTGGAAAGATACTTTATCCCCAGTATTTGTCAATAAATAATAAGTCTTGGTGTCATTTTTGCATTGAATATTTTGACGAATTATAGCTGAAGCACCGTGCCTGAATTTCAATAGAAACTATCAAAAGTATATAGTGCTTACTTTGAGGTACAATTCATGATGAAACCAAATTATATCTTCACGTCTTGACGGAATACAGGGGACGAAAGTACCTTTATTTTCTGACGCGCAAAAAATCAATATCCAGATTCAGTGGAATACAACTTTTTTCAAAAATTTGCCAACAGATACGGATATAAGATTCGGAATTGATTTATATGGGACATTGTGCTCTAGTATTTGATCTTGAGAAATAACCAATAATAATACGTAAATCTGAAATTTCATTTTGTATTTTGATTCCACATTTCACCCTCCGTTGCCTCACTGTGCGTTGGACCGATTTTGATCAAATTTTAATCAAAGTTTAGTCAAATGAGTCTCCATCGAATAATGATACCACAATTTATCAAAAATTTCTGGGGGCGTAGATAATAGGGGACTGTCCCCTATTTTCGCCCCTATTTTTATCTCCCCTGATTATTTTTCAAAATTGTTGATATTTTCGGATTCTACGTTCAATTTACAAAAAAAAGTTACTCTAGAAAAATTTTGATTAAAGGCTTCGTTTTCGAGATATTTGGGATTGAAACATTAGAAAACATCTCGAAATCGCCACTTTCCTGGGCCTAAAAAATAAAATTCAAGAAGACCCATAATTCGTCAACTGGAATGAGTTTTCTGGGTGTTTCAAGTTGAGAAACCACCATTTTCGCTGAGAAACATGAAGTTTTTCAGAAAAAAATAATTTGGGCCCTGGAAAGTGGCGATTTCGTGTTGTTTTCCAATTTTTCAAATCCAAGTATCTTGAAAATGAAGCCAGTAATCAAAATTTTGCAAGAGTAGCTTTTTCTTCTAAATTGAACGTAGAATCCGAAAATACATATCAACATTTTTGAATAATAACAAGGGGAGATAAAAATAGAGGCGAAAATAGGGGACAGTCTCTTATTATCTACGTCCCCAGAAATTTTTTATGAATTATGGTATTATTATTCGATGAAGACTCAGTTGACTAAACCTTGGTTCAAATTTGATAGAAATCGGTTCAGCGGTTCCAAAGTTACGATGAAAGAACGATTTAAAAAAGTTAACCTCAATCTTTTTATGGAAGCATTTTAGGACCATGAGTTTTTTATTCTTTCGGCTTTATTTTTGATGGGGAATCATCCCTTCAAGTTTGTAATAACCAGACTCGAACGCCCTGTATAAATACCGGGACAAACAAATAAATAAATAAAATAATAAATAAGTGTAAGTAATTTAAAATAAGAATATAAATAAAATAAATAACAACTATACTGACGGACAAAATTAGCGTTACACTTTTTTAAAATATTGACACAGACGAACCTGTCAACAGATTTTCTCAAAAAATTTTGAGGAGCAAGCTTGAAGTGTTTTCTTGAAGTCCACAAACGCGCAAAGACGTAATCCGCGATATGACTGAGTTGTTAGGTCTGAAAGGTGGAAATTACCAGAAACCATTTTCGTAGAATTTTCCAACACATTCAAGAGATCTTCCTAAGGCTGCAGAAAAGGTGGTTCTCACTTAAAATCGTGTCAGTAGGTGGTTCATACCCTCTGTAGTCTTCCTGCATGATTTAAACCGTACAAAATGTTCACCCACTCAGTGTTAGTTCTTTGTTCAATGAAATGAGGAAACTTCAAAACAAAACTTCCGTATGATTTCCAAAAATGTTTTGTGTGATTGGAAAATCTGTTTTTCACGTACTGAAGAAGGTAATGCAGCAGCAAATGACTGAAAACATTTCTTGTCTCCTTCGCAACCTCTTCATGTGGTAAGTCATTTCTTCACCATTAGCTGAGAATCCGTTGTCGAAAGAATCAAAACAGTCCCGGTGATACCTAAAGGTTCATTGGAACCTCAGAGCGCCATCGGCTTGGTATCCGACCCTCGAGGTCCTCGATTAACCATAATTTAACACTTTGTTGGTACCCTCTTCAAGAATTACTTACCAACTAAAATGTTAATGCGTTGATGTTTATAAATGTTAGCTTTTTTCTCCTGACGTTTTTAATGTTTCATTTTGCATGCATGCCTTCTTCACCTTTCGCACGCTTGTATAAAAAAATTTGATCCTAACTCTTGCGGAAAGTATCTTTTCCGCACTCAACTGCGAGACTGAACTCGTGGTACTTTCCGCACTCATTAGGAAAATAACTATTTTCAGCTCCTGTTTTAATTGAAAATTCTGGAAAGGTATGTTCACCCCCTACCCTAGCTTAGTTGCAACCATGGGCATGGGCATCTATCCATATTATTACATCAACTGATTTTTCAGATACAATGTGGACAAAGAAGGGGGAAAGAATGCGATTTTGAAAAATTCGTAACTTCATAATGGGTTGATGGATTTTTTTTTTAACGGCTGGCTGCGAGAAAATTAGGAGACCTTCAAAATGTTGCGCAACTCGAACCCTAATCCTATTTGAAATTCTTGAACGGGTAGTCACCCTGCCTAGAGGGGTGGAACGGATATACCTATGTATTGAAAATACGCTAGTTATATGTCCCCCTCAAAAAAAAAATCGACATCTTTTAGCATTCTTTTAAAAAAAATGGTGCAGCGAGAAATTGGAGGTGGGTCCTTTACAAAAAATCACCCTGTATACTATTTTCCCAGCGGACAACACCAGATATAATTTAACATAATAGGAATATTACAGCACCAGACGTACCTGGATACCTTACAAATGCACTTAAATCAGGAAGGAAACTTATTGCAAGATATAGATGTGGAAATGAAACGTTGGACAGCCAGGTTTGGAGAAGTGAGGAGGACAGAATATGTAGGATATGCGAAATGGCGGAAAAAACGATCCATGATCTGGGAAGAAACTGTAAAGACGAGTTAAGGGACGGAAGAACGAAGAGGCAAATACTAAGAGAAGATGGGGAAGGTGTTTGACTTGGATGAGAAGAGTGGAGGAGAAGAGGAAGAAGAAAAATACAAATTAATTTTACTGTGGTGTTGTGTCATATTATACAAAAGTGAAGGCATTATTATCCATGTTGAAAAGTTGTGTTAAGGCGGCAGCCATTCAATGCTAGAAGCAAGAATTAATAAATGAATTGAATACTTGAGCGTTGATGTAGGTAATAAAAAGGTAGAATACCATTTTCCCAGCGGACAGTCGATCACAAGATACATAAAATCATCCAAATATTCGTAAGATTTTACTGGAGTCTCCCTCAAAAATACATTTACTGGTGTTGTACATTTTCGTCTAGTGCCATGTTTTTGTATCGCACTTGTAGTGAACATACCTAGAGACTATTCCACTGCTCTATTCCGGCAACAAAGCACTCGGTAATGGGTCCTTCATTCCCAATATAATCACAATAATCATAATCACTTATGAAACATTGCAATCCACTCTAAAAGTATTAATACTCCTGCATTCTACGAAATTCTTCAAATGTTTACACACTTACGGGGTCCAACAATTGGCACAATCACACCAGGAGCATGGTTCAAAATTCTGATTCTAAAATTTAATTTTATTATCATTTCCTATTTTTGTTCAATCAAAAATACATATACAGGGTGATTCAAAAGTGTCGGACCAAAACAAAATAGAGCATATGGAATTCTTTCTGAAGCCCAGAAAAAATATTAAATAAATTCTTGCACTTTTATTTTTGAAGTAATGAAGGATCAAAGGGTAGCCCTTCGAACCATTCTAGTTCTGTTATTTCATCAAGAATTCAATGAACTGTTGGTGACAGATTTATGAGTAAGAAATATCAACCACTGGAATGACTAATTTTTGTTTTCAATACAGTAAATCAAAAACCTCGGAAATTATTTTTCTCCAAAAATGACCCTGAACTCTGAACCATCGATTGGTCCCTCAACCGATGTGGAGCAGATCACACAGGCAGAAGATCACAGAGCTCTGTACCAAGGAATTTTTTTGGAAGGTTCTTTTTTTTCAAGAAATTGTATTTTTTATTTCATGATGAACCAGCCTGTCTGTGTAGCAAATGGAAACCTAGTACACACCCAGTAATTGATATTTTTCATTCACAATTCTTGCACCAGCAGTTAACTAAAACCTTTTGAAATAACGAATATGGAGGGGTTCGAAGGACCACCCTTTGACCCTTCATAACTTCAAAAATAAAAGTCTAAGAATTTTTTGAATAATTTTTGTGGGCTTCATAAAAGCTTTCAAAGCCAACTCCTTAGATAGATCCAGTGGTTTGACTATTAAAAAAAATAAAGAAAATAACACTGTAGGCATTAAGATTTGGAACTTCAAACGAAAAAACTAGTTTGGTTATACCGAGCGTTCATAAATTAAATGGGTCAAGGGTGCCTATGAGTTTGAAAACATCTGTCGGAACTAGCATCGTTCATTTGATGTCTGTAATTTTTTGGTTATCGTAATTTGTCAAACCAGTCACAGTTTTCGTTTTCGGAACATTCTAAATGTGGTTTTCATGGCAGGGCACAAAACCTACATGATCGAGAAGTATTTTTGAACTTGAAGTATTCTCGTGCACTTATGGCAGATCAGAAATCAACAATATGGGACGTAACTTGTCAAAGTTTGACAAATTTATTACCAAAGGATTACGCTAGTTTCGACAGGCGTTTTTGAATCCACAGGCACCCTTGACCCATTTAATTTATGAACTCTCGGTATCTGGTGATCTGGAAACCAAATTATACTGATATTCATACCTAATTTGCTGCAATTTTCATAGATACATCCTACCTAACACATCAAATTGAAAGGAATGCGGTAATGGCTGTTCAAAATACGAACACTACCTGATTAAAATAATAACAAGAATATTCGCATTCCACAAATATTGATACAGATTTACATTTACATATACAAAACAATAGCCACTTGAGACAGAAATCAAGAAAATCTGACACGAAGAATCGAAGATACAGATAAATATTATATATCTGAAGTAGTACTAATCCTTCAACGCGAACACTCCAAACCAAATCCAATTGATGCAAAAAAAGGCAACCTCATTATTGATTAAAATCAATATTGAATTTCCAACTTACGGTCTAGAGATAAGTGCAAGTCTTCACAATTTTTACTATAAATGGCACATTGACGAAGGTACAAGTCAGTTTACACAAACGAAGGTGAGTTACAATATAATACAGTACTTTGCCTTCGAATTTCATTACCATTACCATAATAATCATTGTGGCAAACCACAATAATTAAGATCATACAATAAGTAGGACTACCAAAGGGCCATTAGTGATCCCCAAAAACGATGGCATTTTTTTATAAGTAAAAGAGCTCTGTTAGCTTTTCAGAGAGAAAATGAAAGTCCTGTTAATTCTATCTGCTGCACTTGTGGGATGTCTGGCGTACCCACCGTCCTCGGAAGAGGCTTACGTGCAATGGAACGCCTTCAAAACCAACTTCCAAAAAAACTATGGAAAATCGGAAGACCTGCAACGTCTCAACATTTTCGTCCAGAACCTGCAAGAAATCCAAGAACACAACGAGCGGTTCGACCAAGGCTTGGAGACGTACAAGCAAGGCATCACTCAATTCACCGATCTGACAAGAGAAGAGTTCATTGATTACGTCAGCAGTTTCAAACCTTACAAACCGAAAAGGACAAACGCTTTCCAGTACAGAGCACCCCTGAACGTCGAAATCCCAGAAACGGTCGACTGGAGGGATAAAAAAGCAGTAACTGCTGTTAAAAATCAAGGACAATGCGGTTCCTGCTGGGCCTTCAGTACCGTAAGTACATACGAAGCTAGACATTTTATTTAATATGAAATACAAAAACTGCGTTTTCACAGACCGGCTCTTTAGAAAGTCAAAACTCTCTGCTCAACGGCGTTTTGGTACAGCTCAGTGAACAAGAACTGGTAGACTGCGCTACCGGCAAATACGACAATGCTGGATGTGACGGTGGTTTTATGGAATCAGCTTTCGATTACGTCAAAGACAAAGGTCTTACCACCGAAAAGGCTTACCCTTACGAAGCAGCCAATGGAAGGTGCAGAAGAAGCGGCAAAGCTGAAGCCATCAGGGCTTCGGGATACGTCGAAATCAAGGCGAGAGACGAAACCGATCTGAAATCAGCTGTCGCAACCGTGGGACCAGTCTCCGTGGCCGTGGATGCCAGCTATTGGCAAAATTACGATTCCGGAGTGTACACCGACAGAAACTGCGGCAACACCGAGAACGATTTGAACCACGGAGTTCTTGCCGTAGGATACGGAACGGAAAACGGAAAGAAATACTGGTTGGTCAAGAACTCTTGGGGTGCATCCTGGGGCGAATCTGGCTATATCAAGATGGCCAGAGACAGCAACAACAACTGTGGCATTGCCACCGACAGCAGCTACCCTCTTCTCTAATAATTCACCGAAATGTGAAAATTACCCAATCACCAGATCTTAAGCTTACTGCATAAATTTAAATTTTATACGTACCGTGTTAACTAGAAAATATAACTTGGAAAAAAGTTTGAAGTTCATTAAAATCGGCCGAATTTTGAAGTTCAACAATATGGTAGGTTTGCCACTAAGGGGTAGCGGGAGAGGTGGAAGAATGTGCTGAAGAGATGAAAAATGTTAACCCATGAACCGGAAGAGGTAGAATCATGAAAGTTACCACAGGTGCTAATTTTTTTAAGCCAATAACGGCTTATAAAGAAATATTGAACGGTCTCAGAGATACCTTGAAAAAACAGATTTTCCTTTGTGAGAATTGATTTCTTAAAAAAAGCCACGAATCTTGATGATGATGACAAGGTACAATTCGAGATTCTAACAATTAGTGATGTTACAAATGATAATATAATCATGATTGGTGGAAATTTCTCGGCCTACTATTTTAGGAAATGAGATTGTCAACTGTTTTCACCCGCTTGGTCGCCACCTTTAATTTCTTTTTGGTGTAGTAGTCGAAAAAACGACAGATGACTGTAAGAATCGTAGAATCCAATTATTTTATCATGAGAAGTATCCTACCAAGATTAGTCGCTTCTTCGGTACGAAAATTTGCCATTTCGTTATTTCTGGATTCTGCACAAATAAATGTAGCGTAAATGTAGCCAGTGAGCACTTTGATTGCTTAGCACACATCACGCCCCAATTCAAATATTCTTCAATGCTTTGGCTTCATTTGCATCGTTGGTTGTAGGTATACAGAAAAAAGTGTTAAAGGGGGACTGTGGGTAAAATTTTGTGTCAATTTTAAAATTTATATAGCTGCGGGATGGCTTTAGTTGATTTTTAGTCAAAATCGCATCGAAAAATTCCAAGCCGTTACGAAGTTATCGTAAATTTTGTGGGCTGATTATGACGTCATACTGCGCACCGGAAAGGACAGGTCGGCAGGGCAATTCACCACGCCAACAATTACTAGACGTTTATAAAATGAAACAAGTTTACCAAACGGTAGACGCAGGTCATTTGACTTTAATTTCAAAGTACGGTGAACCAAATTTCAGTAGATATTTTTAAAAACATAATTAAAGTGCGACTCTATCTGTCAATGAAATAAAGCGGCAACATGGCGAAATCGCGAAATGAAATTCGGCAGCTTGACAGAAGCTTGACAGTATAGGGAAGTCACAGTCTATCGTATAACCCTGAAAACTTCCGTCAGTGAAATCTGTTGGTGCATGAAAATAAGAGATCAGGTATACCAGGCCAAAATGATAATGCTATAGGGTCAGAAACATGATGTCAGGAACGACCAGGACCATTTTCAATAAAAACGCACTGGTGTGGCTGACTCAAAGAAATATGAACGGATTCTGATATACACTTCTTTCAAATTCCGACCCTAATCGGTAGTCGGTTGTACCACCGATTAGAAAAAAGTCCCATCAGCGGCAGCAGCCCTAAAATACATTAATTTATTCACTACATTATTATGTGGAAGCGAAAAGTATACCTGATCTCTTATTTTCATGCACCAACAGATTTCACTGACGGAAGCTTTCAGGGTTATACGATAGACTGTAGTCTTTTTCGAGCGAGTAACTTTTTGTAACTGGTTGACATTACATTGACAGATACTGTCATTTTCGTGACATCAGACATTAGTCGCTAAAACGTTGCGGTTATAACTTTGGTTATCAGCATTTGGCGGGAAAAGAGGGAGAGGGACTGGGACTGCATGATAGCTTCAAATAGTTACGTACTTGTACTTGTCTCTCTGTTACATATACCGTGTACTTGAACCATTCGTAATCTAGGATAGTTTTGAAGGTGAAAAATTCAGTCATTCAGCCAATCCAGTCATTTGAGAATCGATGAACATCTCGTTTTCGAAGTCACCCGGGTGCAGTGATGTGAGTCGGGTATTTACCGGGTAGGTAGGTAAATATAAATCGGGTATTTACCCGGTATTTTCCCAAGCGATATTTACCCACCCTACCCAGTTTGACAGAAAAGTTGACACTGTTGACAGCTTGGTTGACAGTGTTGACGGTTAAAGGTTAAATGATTTCTTTTTCCAAGTTCTAAGGCTTTATAAACATAACCCCCAAAGCACTTATTATTATTTTGCTGCTGTGAGCAAAAAATCATAATTGTTTGTTGTTGTTTCTCCAATTGTTTATAACAATTAATGAAAATAGATACCCTATTAGAGACCCGATTTTGGGTAAATACCGTGGTGCCTAGATGGCACTGTTTGCAGACGCCGTAAGGCTCTCTAACGCCGTATACAGGTGTACGAATTCCGAATTCCAGTTAACAAGTTGGAATTTTTGTATTATTGTACACTCTGTATACGGCGTCTGCGGCGTAAGGTATTCGCTCCGTGCACGACGCCAGCGTCACCTAGCGTAAGCAACTTTGTAGGCGCGAAACGTCACTCACGTCCTAAATCACAGATCGCTGAACTCTTATAAATGACAGAAAGCTGGCTGGACTGTCATTATTTTGTGGTCAAGTGCTCCAAATGGGTAGACCGCTTACTGCCGAAAACTTTAGCGTCGAAATATACAGCGTCGACGCAGAAATGACGGGAATCGTGCCCTTTTCATGTGCCTTACCGAACGGATGGAAAAGCTTTTCGAGCCAGCAACAGTGCTTAGTGGCTCAGTGCGTAGATCCTAGGTGCTAGAACACGACAATACAAGCCGAGCAGAGAGGCAATGCTTTCACCAGCAGTCGGTGCCGCTGTTTCAAATTCAGATCAGAATTTATCATAGACCTGAATTTATAGCAAATGTCAAATGTGCATTCGGGATGGGTATTTACGCGGGTATTTACTTGAGATTTTTTTTTAAATCGAAACTAACTATAGGCCTCAAGTAAGAGTAAGAATTTTGAAATTTTCCTAATACAGTTAGCCTACAGCGTCTGGAGCCCATATTTGCGATTATACAGGGTGGTCCAGGTTTTAGTCGACAAACTTTGCAGGCTGATAGAGGATAAAAAAAGAAGTCGACTCACCCCAAAAAGTATATATCAAAAATGCATATTAAAAAAGTTACAGGCCTTCAAAGTTGCAGAAAAAAATTGTTTCTTTCTTGATAACTTTTGAACACCTTGACCGATTTTGCTCAAATTTTGCATATATGGTTAACAAACACGTCCCCAGTGAAATCTTGAAAAAAATTCTGTCAGAATGACGCAGTGCCGTAGATATGGGGGGGGGGGTACTAACCCTCTTACTCCCCTACTTTCTACGCCACTGGATATTTTTGAAAACCGTTAAAAGTATTGAATTCGGCGTTCAATTCTGAAGAGAAAATTGGCGTGTCATTGCTACATTTGGAGCAGCGGTTTCAGAGATATTTGTGTTTAAAGGTTCAAAAACACCGAATTACGCAAATGTTTCAAAATTCGAGCAAGCTTTGATCCATCATAACAAATTTATCATTGTGCACGACATTTAATGGAGGCTTCGACATCGACGATCCAACTTCATGTATTCATGATCGGAAATAAACGCTATTATTATTATTATCAACTTTCAACTTTTTTTCCAATTTAAAGTTTATTGATCCATAATTTAGCTCATGAGAAATTGAAAATGTGGTTGTGAAAATTCATAATTTCAGCAACAATCAAATATTCAATAGGTACCTATTCACTTACTGATAGTTGGGAAGTTTAGTAAGAACAAGAACCAAGGGCCCTTTGTTTCTTATTGGTCACGTTGATGAAATAAGGAATTTTCACAACTAATCTTCAATTTCTCATGGGCTGAATTATGGATCAATAAATTTCAAATTGAAAAAAAAGTTGAAAAGTAATGGATCAAAGCTTGCACAAATTTTGAAGCATTTGGGTAATTCGGTGTTTTTGAACCTTTAAACACAAATATCTCCAAAACCGCTGATACAAATGTAGCAATGATACGCCAATTTTCTCTTCAGAATTGAACGCCGAATTCAATACTTTCAGCGGTTTTTGAAAATATCCAGTGGCGTAAAAAGTAGGGGGGTAAGAGGGTAAGTACCCCCCCATATCTACGGCACTGCGTCATTCTGACAGCATTTTTTTCAAGAAATCACTGGGGACGTGTTTGTTAACCATATGTGCAAAATTTGAGCAAAATCGGTCAAGCTGTTCAAAAGTTATCAAGAAAAAAACAATTTTTTCTTGCAACTTTGAAGGCCTGTAACTTTTTTAATATGCATTTTAGATAGGTACTTTTTGGGGTAAGTCGACTTCTTTTTTTATCCTCTATCAGCCCGCAAAGTTTATCGACTAAAACCTGGACCACCCTGTATATGACAATATATGGATTATAAGATACGTAGGTACCTATCCACATAACAAACCAGCGAGTTTGAGCACGATAATTTTTTCAATCCTCTCTTTTGCTTATAAAAAATGTACATATTGAAGTATCTAAAATTCTGTAAAAACTGTATTTAGTGGACGTGGTACAACCGAAATAGGGAATATAAGTTGCAAATGATGATAATAGCAAACCACTTTGCAGGGTTACAACTGAGACCTAAATGAACGATTTGACCCGCAGTGCTTTTCTTTTCGTCCCTTAGAATTTGAATAGCGCCCCTTTTTCAAAATGGCGGATATTATCTAGGGGCAGAAGGTATCGAATAGCTTAGTGATGTCCAGCTTAGTAGAAATATATGGGGCTATGTCTCAATCGGTTTCTGGGACATCAAACACTATTTAAAAAAATGGTGGAACATTGCCATCTACCGCAGGCAAATTTGGTGGAGGCGCCAAAAGGAATTTAGTACTGTCATAAGAAAATTGCCGTAACATTTTTATTTTTCAACCGATTTTGACACAAGACATCTCATTTTGTAGAAAAGTAAATTCTTTTTGTTACCTTATATCTTCCATAAAAAAAGACATTGAGGAATGTAGAAGAAAAAATTGAAAAATAATTTGAAAAAAAAAGGATTTTTTTCATTTTTTTATTTCCATGAAAATTGCCCTATTTGTAGACTTTGATGTGCCCTTTCTAAATTTGTACTTTTCCGATTTCTATCTTTGCAGCACGCGCCGCCATATTGAAAAAATGATGTCTGAAAAGAAGTTTTTGACAATATCTGAACTTTGGCCCTTGTGACATTGAAATGTTTATAAACATATGAAAGCACATTCAATTCTCCACAGTTTGACATCTGAACCAGCTCTGTGCGACCCGTAGTTCTTGAGCTAGACCTTCTTGAAGTATCAATTTTCGGTTCCAAAAGAATTGAAAATCACCTCTTGGGGCTGTGCCAGGTCCACCAATGTTCATGATTCGTGACAAATGACGACGCGTTATTGATGGATAACTTGATTTAGACATGGTGGTGATCCAGTGGTAAAATCCGGTAGGCGCGGTCACTATTTAACACCGAAAATTGATACTTCCGGAAGCTCTAGCTCAAGAGCCCCGAATCGCACAAAGATGGTTCAGGTGTCAAATCGTGGAGAATTGAATGTACTTTCATACGTACATAAACATTTTAATTTTGCATGGACTAAAATTTAGATATTGTCAAAAACTTCTTTTCAGATATCATTTTTTCAAGATGGCGGTGCGCACTGCAAAGATATGAATCGGAAAAACGCAAATTTAGAAAGGGCACCTCGAAATCTACAAATAAGGCAATTTTCATAAAAATAAAAAAATAAAAAAATCTTTTTTTCAAATTATTTTTCAATTTTTTCTTCAACATTCCTCAATGTCTTTTTTATGGGAGGTAGGTATGAGATAACAAGAAGAATTCACTTCTCTACAAAATTAGATGTCTTGTGTTAAAATCGGTTGGAAAATAAAAATGTTAGAGCGATTTTCTTATGACCGTACTAAATTCATTTTGGCGCCTCCACCAAATTTGCCTGCAACAGATGTCAATGTTCCACCATTTTTTTAAATAGTGTTTGATGTCCCAGAAACCGATCGAGACATAGCTCCATATATTTTAACAAAGCTGGACATCACCAGGCTATTCGATACCTTCTGCCCCTAGATAAAATCCGCTATTTTGAAAAAGGGGTGCCATTCAAATCCTAAGGGACGGAAAAAAAAGCACTGCGGGTCAAATCGTTTATTTAAGTCTTAGTTACGATCCTGCAAAGTAGTTTGCCTTTATCATCATTTGCAACTTGTTTTTCCCTACCACGTCCACTAATTACACTGCACAATTTTTGGGACAATCTGCCAAAATAGTGTCAAAAAACAACGAACTTGTTTGCTTGACTGAGAAATTGTTCCAAAAATTGTACAAGATGTATTAGTGCTTGAAGATCGAAACGATTAATATGATTTTTGGTAGAAACCGTCTCTAAAAATTCCACGACACATAGGTATACACAATCATGATACCCTGCAGTTTATTTGCTGGTTGATGCCAAGATTTGGGGGTTAAAATAGGGTAGTGACCACCATCGGAAAATATAAAAAAAAATCATACTAATCGAATGTAGAGCCTTAATAACGAGGCTACGTTTCGTGAAAATTCGAAAAAAAAAAAGTTCCAAGTGTCTCAAAATCTGCCTTGAAAGTGGCTACTTTTGCGAACGTTTTCAAATCTACCGAGCTGTAAGGCGGGCTGTGACGTTTCAATCTTTTGACAGTAGTGGGGATGACCCCACCTCCGTTGCCTGTGTGTCAGTGTTGACGTTGACGTTTGCCAGCATAACATAACCATTGAAGTCTGATGTAGTCTTGAAATATTCATAAATCATGAAAGATTTTACCAACTTTCCATATTTTCAAGCAAAACAACACGAATCACCGCACAGATACACAAAGCGTTAACAATATAACAATCAGCTGTTATGAGCGTTGACGGGTTGACGCTAGTGCTTTTTGTAGTAAGTTCTGTAGTGTTGTCAAGCCTGCTTCTCCGCCTATGAAAGATTGTGACGTTATCGCGCCAAATTTGAAATGATCGAAAACTTTCATAATTTTTTTCTACCAAGAAAACTTACGAAAAAAAAATCTGTCAACTATATAGCGTCACTTATCAAGAAGTGAACTTGAAAAAATTGTAAAAAAAAAATCGGTCACTACCCTATTATTGTTTTGCCATCCCCTTCAACTTTCAACAACACAAGTTCTGTGACTTCTGTGTGTGCAGGTTTTGTGGCAATGTTGCCGGCTTCCCAAGATGGTTTATCAAAGAGGTGTGATCTGACCAAGTGACCATTGTCATTATCTGTCACTTTCGGTGCTGTGTATTTTCGACGCTAGAGTTTTCGACGCTAAACGGTCTACTCCTTCAAATATCAGGAAATTGACAGCCCAATCACGCAGCGCCGAGCCATCAATGTTTTGTTTTTTTTGTCCACATAAAGCGCTGTGATCGGTTTCGTTACCCCCACTCTATACTTCGCACGGAGCGAATAAGTATGTATAGTAGCCCAGGCGCCAGGGAAAACAATAAGGAAATAATTGTTTCCTGGCTGGAAACTAGCTTAAAACGATCTGTGTAGCTTAGGTTTTGACACACTAGTTTCCCCCCTTTCGGAAATGTCGGCGTCATGTCGCCATCATCAACAAGAAGTGCACCAGCGTGGTTTTTGCCGAATATCTTAATTTTGGGTCATCTGACAGCAAAAGATGTAAGGAGTCATTTTGAAGCCTATGAAATTCCCTATAGTTTGGTTTTTCAATCAATTTTCTGCGACCTACGGTCTTTGAGATAGAGCTTCTGGAAGCGAGAGTCATTGTCGTGAAAGCTCCATGGCCACTTGACTCGAAAAACTAAAATGTCGATGTGACAAAAAAAACTTCAAAATAAGATTACTCGAGAATTCTTCATGCTATAGTTGCGGTGATGGTCTTAAACTCTTCCTCTTGACCCGTAGATTACGAATATTGAAAAGTCAAAAACGTCACATTGTACATATACAGGGTGTACTACGGGAATCAAATCAGAACAGAGAAATTTGACATATTTCTTTGATTTAGCCTATGCGAAACTCTAAGCACTTATCACGAGTACAATATCAATATGCATTGCTATATAAGCTTCACTTGACACACCTAAGAAGTGGTAAGCTAACAGCCTTCCTGTAAAATGTTTTGAAGGCCCTCTGAAATCATAGAAATTTACAGTAGCAAGAAATGTATGTAACAGTATATTATATACCAAGAAACCAAAGTGAATTTTTGATCCCTTGGGTGAAGTTTGTTGCTCGAGGGCCCTTCAGGTCCAAATCCCCAAATTAAAGATTCACTTTGGTTCCTTGGTATATAATATACTGTTATATACATTCCATGGTGCTGTAAATTTTTATTATTTTGATGATTTCAGAGGGCCTTCAAAACATTTTAGAGTGAAGCTGTGAGCTGACCACTTCTTTAGTGTATTGAGTAAATCTTATAGACCAAATCCATATTGATATTGGATTCGTGCTAGGTGCTTAGAGTGTCGCATATAGGCTAAATCGAAGAAATATGTAAAATTTCTCTGATCTGATTTGATTCCCTCAGTACACCCTGTATATGTACAATGTGACGTTTTTGACTTTTTTATATTCGTAATCAACGGTTCAAGAGAAAGAGTTTAAGACCATCACCGCAACTATAGCATGGGGGACTCTCGAGAAATCTCATTTTGAATTTTTTTTGTCACATCGACATTTTAGTTTTTCGAGTCAAGTGGCCACAGAGCTTTTACGACAATGCCTCTCGCTTCCAGAAGCTCTATCTCAAAAACCATAGGTCGCAGAAAAGTCATTCAAAAACTATTCCGTAGGGAATTTCATTGGTTCCAAAGTGACTTCTTACATCTTTTGCTGTCAGATGACCCAAAATCAAGATATTCCGTAAAAACCACGCTGGTGCACTTCTTGTTGATGATGGAGACATGACGCCGACATTTCCGAAAGAGGGGAAATTAGTATGTCAAAACCAAAGCCACCCACATCGTTTTAAGCTAGTTTCCAGCCAGGAAACAATTATTTCCTTATCGAGCTGATTTTTGCTCCCTGGCGCCTGGGCTAATAGACAATACAAATAGAGAAGACCATATGTTATCACCACCGTCGTCACGGATATTGGGGCATCAAAAATCAGCCAACCTTTTTTTGAATGATGGACTCACCTGGTTCCTACGCAACCGTAAAAATGCGTGACGACATGTGTCTTCTCTATTTGTATTGTCTATACTTCAACTGTGCGGAGTCTCAATGCTCTTCTCGAAAGTGCAAGGTTGGTGCGGCTAACCACCGGACAACGGGGAAAAAAAACAGTTGACTGTCAAATTTTTCAAAGATAGTAAATTGAGACGATGACAACACACGGCATTCCATTCTTGACTTCATTCTTTATGGAACTACCGAATTTCACTCAAATATCTTGAAAAATCACAGATTTATTGAAAAATGTCAATTTCCATTAAACTGACCACTCATTTCAGGATTTTTCAGGAACTGCTCAAGATATGTAGACCCGGTTTGTTTTATCTTACCAAGCATTGAATTGTAAATCTACATGGGGACTTTCATGACTCCATCTTTGCAGCACTACTCGTCCTGCAAAGATTCCTCGAAAGATTCACTTTCCTAAAGCTACTATTACGTAATCTTGCAATGACTCATGATCCTGAAGTGGCCAGAATTGGCCCGTTGGCCACAAAATGACGAAATTCTGGATTTTCGACCCTGTCTTGCAACTTGTTTTGAACAAATTTTGGTCCCGAAAACCTATGACAATCATTAATAATACTCAGTTTTGCACTATACAAATGATAAATGTTCTCACATCAACGAGTTTCCCGCAATATTCGTACAATTTCAGGTTTTCTAAATTCAGACAGAATCAAGACCAATTTAGGGGTTAGGTGTGACATAACAACACCAGAAAAATTACATGAAGCACTTACCACGGTGCCTCCTTGGCCTTTGGCATGCGTGAAAGGGTTGTGGGCTTCCTTCAAAAAGTAGGTCCTCAATTCGGCCCTTCTTTTGGCATTTTCCTCCAGAATTTTCCGTTTCTCTGGGGAGATGTCATATTGCTCCGCCATTTTCGCACTAACGTCAATCGTCAACTGTCATTTGTCAATTTACAATTTTTTTTTGTACTGAGGTTGCCGACCCTGCGGAATTCGATTTTATTTATTCAAAGGTATTTGAACAAAAATCGTTGCAAAATGAAGAAAATTGATTTTTAACCGTTCAGTGTGTAATTATTAGGTACTAATAAATATAGCAAACAATCAAAATCCACACGACTATTGATATGAACGTTGTAAGAACGATAAACAGTGTTTGTGTCCATCGGTTATTCAAATTTCGCAGTCAAAAGTCCTGTGGTCAGCGCTGTCTTCATGCTGCCTTGTGCGCAGGGGTGGGAGAAATGACTCACCAATCATATGATATTTAGCATCAAAATCTGGCCACAACCAAAACAAAACTTATTTGCGTCGTTGAGTTCTTGGTGTGCAGATTAGAGGGTAAGTGCGTCTAACATTTAGACTTAATCGTAGAATGACCTAATACTGTTTATTTGTTTCGTAGTACATATCGAAATTTGTAGCACGTGATCCACAAAATTCGGAATTAGGGTTGGCTTTGGGAATAAATTATTGATTGATCGAAGCGACTGTATTCATTGGCTGGATGGCTGAATTTTTGCTCTTCAAAGCCACCGCGGATTACGAATTTTCGAATCACACCTTAGTTTTGTACAGTTTTGGATTTTTTTTTTCAAAATTCTAGTGAGATTTGTTTCCCTGTTTAGGTAAGAAAAATGAAGGTTTTGCTTGTTGTGGCTGTTGTGCTGGCCACCTGCCATGCGGTATCCTTCTTTGACCTGGTCCAGGAACAATGGGGAGCATTCAAGGTTGGTAGAAATTATATCCGCATGACGTTTATCTTGTTTTGTTGCCATTGCATCAGCCTTTTTTTGCCATTGTTTGGTATCATGTTCAGGGGAAATACCTACCAAAAAAATAACAGGAAGTGACACTCCAGGTTCAGTTGATATACAAGTGTCCAGACTTTAACCATACTGGTGGATACACCATACACCATCAAAAATTAGGCTGACTTGATCATCAAAATAATTATGCTTCTCAGACGCTCATTAACGGAAGTACCCCTTCAAAGTTTGAGTTACTTATAGCGGTACTTGGTACTTCCGCTTAGTTGAGGTATTTTGCTGTAATTTGTTAGAGATTTGTTTTGAATGAATCAGTGCTATTCACGAACTAATTAAAATTGAAGAATGCCAGTTTAGTTATGTTCACTCTATCTCTCAAGTTTTGTCAAACAAAATCATAAACCACTCAAAGTTGTAATAAATATAATAAATATACATACCGTCCGTTTTTTATTTTAGGCCCCAGCCCGTAGCATCTTTATTATGGATTTCACACCCGATATATTATATATTTTTGAAATCAGAAAAACAAGATCTTTCTATTGATGATATGTCAACTTATTTTTGACAGATGCCATTTTTTAAGAAATGACAGAATAGTACTTGTGAAACATCATTTTGAAGCCTATTAAATTCTGAGGAGAACTGTGTTTTTATTTTTCAAATAGGGTGTCTTTTACAGCTTCTAGGGTTCTTTCAATAGGAAAAAAATGTCAATTTCAGAAATAGCCACTCAATAAGTAATAGGTATTTTTAAAATTAATTATTGGTGATGATCTGATTTTTAAATTGTCCAAATTATTGGGAAACTTTATAAACACCTTATCTTTCGGGTAGGCTCATAAAAACTCAAGGGGGGTTATTTCTGGCAAGCTCGGATGTCATCGCGTTGGGCCGGTGGTAGTTCCAATTCACTGATCGTCGAATATTTCATTCAAGGAACAATGAGGCGGTCATTCGAGCAACTCTTTAGGGCATTTTTTGTTCCATTGTGATCAATTAATCATCATTATCATTAGTTTACATTAAAAATAGGTACCTGCATAACCTATTTACTTATTATGTATTTTTGAAATTCAACATTTTTTTCCTATTGAAAGACCCCTAGAAGCTGTAAAAGACACCCTATTTGAAAAATAAAAACACAGTTCTCCTCAGAATTTAATAGGCTTCAAAATGATGTATCACAAGTACTATTCTGTCATTTCTCAAAAAATGACATCTGTCAAAAATAAGTTGACATATCATCAATAGAAAGATCTTGTTTTTCTGATTTCAAAAATATATAATATATCGGGTGTGAAATCCATAATAAAGATGCTACGGGCTGGGGCCTAAAATAAAAAACGGACGGTATAGATAATTTATTGAACAATTATTGTCGATTTATCAAAAAAGTTAATGTGCTAAACTCAAGATTTGACTGAGTAATGTCAAAAACAAGCGAGTTTCTACAGCGGTACTTTAGCACCCCATCATGCGCATGCGCGGGCAAGAAGCTGGAAAGAGGCGCTTCCGTTGTGCCGGCAGGAGCTGCTCAGAACCGTTTTCGTTTTGCGCCAGGAGCTGCTCTAGGTAGATCACTAGATAGAGAAAGTAGATACATACACCAATCACGGCCCAGCTGAATCTACTTTCTTTTTCTAGTGATCTACTCCGAGCAGCTCCTGTCGGCAAAACGAAAGCGCCTCTAGGTAGATCACTAGACAAAGAAAGTAGATCCAGTTGGGCCGTGATTAGCGTATGTATCTATGTTCACTCTTCTCAAGTTTTGTCAAACAAAATCATAAACCACTCAAAGTTGTAATAAATATAATAATAGCTATTTACGATACGAGTGTTAAAAGTGACAGGTATTATTTTGTGAGCGGGGACGCTTGCGAAACGAGCATTAGCGAGTAGAGCAACCCCGCGAACAAAATAAGACACTTTTAACGCGTGTATCGTACAGAATTTTATCTACAATGGTCTTTGAAATGTTTGGTAAATGTCAGAATTTATTGAAAATATGACAGGAATGCGCAGAATCATCATTTTTTCACGTCGCCCATGACGACGTGCTAAAAGTGACGGGTATTATTTAACGCTTGTAGATAAATATACATATAGATAATTTATTGAACAATTATTGTCGATTTATCAAAAAAGTTAATTCGCTAAACTCAAGATTTGCTGAGTAATGTCAAAAACAAGCGAATCTCTACAGCGGTACCTTAGCACCCCATCATGCGCATGCGCGGGTAAGAAGCTGGAAAAAGGCGCTTCGTTGTGCCGGCAGGAGCTGCTCAGAACCGCTTTCGTTTTGCGCCAGGCGCTGCTCCGGGTAGATCACTAGATAGATAAAGTAGATACATACACCAATCACGGCCCAGCTGGATCTACTTCCTTTGTCTAGTGATCTACCCCGAGCAGCTCCTCGGAACACTTCTATAATATACTTACTATAAAAAAAGAAGTACGTTCAACCATAGTATGATTCTAGACAGCTGGTCTTACCACGCGACGCTTTTAGAAAGGAGAAATTCAGGAAATCACAGCTCACTCGAATCACACTAGGGTTGAACGCAGTTACCTGTTTTTCTCTGTTCACTCTAGTATTTCTTATTTTCCTAGACATCTTACGGAAGCAATTTTGATTTGTTTCTTCCAATAATAATCCCCACGACTTTGACGCGTGAATAGTTCTGCACATGATTTACTTATCAAGAACAAAGTCAAGGTCATTGATTTTTGCATCAAAATATTCTCGAAAATATTATTGTAGTGGCAACACTATCTGAAATACACCCGGGCATTTTTTTTCCACAGGAAACACATAACAAAACATACGACAATGAGACCGAGGAACGTTTCCGCATGAAAATCTTCATGGAAAACTCGAAAAAGGTTGCCAAACACAACAAAATGTATGCCCAAGGTCTGGTCTCGTACAAACTGAGCATCAACAAGTACGCCGATATGCTCCATCATGAGTTCATTCAAATTGTGAATGGATTCAACAAGACTCGACGATTCCTCAAGAGTGGAGAGATGGACGACGCCGTCACTTTCATCCCGCCAGCCAACGTCCAGCTGCCCTCGCAGGTCGATTGGAGAGAAAAGGGAGCTGTCACTGAGGTCAAGGATCAGGGACAATGCGGATCTTGCTGGAGTTTCAGTGCTGTGAGTTTGATTCATTGCATAACAGCCGTTACACGTGGAATGGAAACCAAATGCTCAAATTAGATTTTTTTATTTCAACGTATTTTGTATCTCCGAGCACAAAATGGTCCTAGCACTTACTATTCCAATTCTGAGTCATCAAAAGATTCTTACGGCTCGATACCAAGTTGGGGCTGAGACCGCCGTAAGTGCGGTTACTATAGCAACGGCCAATCAGACTGCTCTATTTGGCAAGTTACGCCGTCCTAATTTTTGCGCCTGCAACTTGGTATCGAGCCCTTACTTAGTTCAGGGACTGGGAAAATTTCAATAAACGTTGATTCAAAATTCTGTTTATGAATTAATTTGTTGTTTTCTCCGATGTGTGGATCCGCTATCAGTATTTCTTCAGTTATCTATGATTTGCTATGCTGTATGGAGACGATTTTTTACATACACATGTTCAATGCTTTTTCGGTCTATGGTAGTGTTGAAATAAATATCCAACGACCCACGAGACTCGCAGATATTCAAGTAAATTAATATTTGCAGTGGTTTCGTGAGCTTCCATTTCGTGTCCCGTCTGTTATCATAAGTATTTTTACCACACCAATAGCCCATTTCTACTATATTCTACATACCCATAATTTGCATATACAGCCCCTTTGTGAACAATTAACAAAAACGTACAAGGTGCTTCAGATTCGACTGATGAATCAAGGGTTGAGAGAGGATCTAAAAAGATTCACTCCAGAAACCATATTTGAAAAATGGCCCTTCAAATTTGGACCGATTTTGTTCAAATTTGAACCAGGGCTTAGTGAAATGAGTCTCTATTGAACAGTGATATTGTTTCATCAAAATTTTCAGGACGTAGACAATGGGGGGTTTTGTTGATGTTTTTGAATTCTACGTTCAATTTGGAAAAAAGTTAACCACTTTCAAGAGTCTGAAAAAAATTATTTTCTGAAAACGAGTTTGTTTCTTAGCTAAAATCGTGGTCTCCTAAATTAACACATCTTTTGCTTCAATTGAGAAATCATGAGTTGCCTGTTGTCTTGAATTCTCATTTTTGGGCCCTTGAAAGTGGTGTTTTCGGCATGATTCCCAATGTTTTCAATCCACACACATGGTGATTCAAAAGTGTCGGAGCATCTTGACGGTGCGTAATATGGGGGTGTAGTAGAGTGCTGGAAAGTTGTTGAAAAAATTCTATGTCTTTTGATTTTGAAGTTATGGAGGGAAAAAGGTTGGTCCTTCGATGACTTCTATTTTCGTTGTTTCAAAAGATGTTAGTGAACTGTTTATGGAAAAACGATGAGTACGAAAAATCAACCTCTAAATCTACCGGGTGTTTATAAATGTCTGTGATCGCATCGCCTTTGGAATCCGCTTTCGATCACTACAATTGCGCCTGTTGCTGCGTTTTTCGGCCTGACTCAAGCCTGCCGCGATCACAGTTTCTTATAAACACCCCGTATAATGAATTTTGGTTTTGTATACAGGGTGAGTCATCAATCCTGAAAATTATTTTTTTCTGAAAGTGCATGCAAACAGTCACAATGGTCCCATAACCTATGTAGAGCACAATAAAACACAATTCATTTCAATAGAAATCTTTTGCTTCTGGTTTTTTAGGAAAACTCAATTTTTGTAGTTTATGACTTGACCTGTACAGGTGTCCCGAAATTAATGCAAAAAAATTCACAGGGAGATAGAAAATTGAAAAAAAAAGGGACTTCCTTATTAATAATATTCTCGCAAACGTAATAACGGAGATACAGGCCTTCGAAGTTGGTTTTTTAAAACAGTTTTTTTGCATAACTTCCAAACCGTTGAGCCGATTTTATTCAAATTTGATCCAAAGTTTACTAAAATAGGTCTCTATCGAACAATGATAACGCATTCCATCAAACATTTTCAGGGGCAAAGATAATAGGGGGTACCTTCCCCCTTTTTCTCCTATATTTCACCCCCATTAATATTTTTGGAAATGGTTCAAATTTTTGAAAACTTACGTTCAATTTAGAGAAAAAGATTACTCTTCAAAATTTTGATTGAAGGCTTCATTTTCGAGATATTTGGGTTTGAAAATTCGGAGAACATCTCCAAAACACCACTTTCAAGGTCTTGAAAGATTAAATTTCAAGAAAACTCAAGATTCTTCAACTGAAATAAGTTTTCTAGGTGTTTCAAGTTGATGAACAACCATTTTTGCTAAAAAAATGAAGCTTTTCAGAAAAAAAGAAAGGACCCCGCACGATTCTTATGGAAAATGGCTCCCGGTTAAATTCTCTGAATTTTTGATATGTTGTAGCTCATGAGATACTAATCAAATACCGTGAACCCCAAACTCAAATAATGGACAGTTTTTTACCCACCGGGGGTTGAAGTTGGAGGTTTTGACGGCTTCAAAATGATACTATGACGTTAATAAAAGCTTTTTATTCGGTTTCTTTTCAAGTTGTGCTTCATGCTAAATGTATTTATTTGGCAAAAAAATATCAACCCCCTCCTCCACCCACAACCCCTATCT
This sequence comes from Anaspis maculata, assembly GCA_949128115.1. NCBI lineage: Eukaryota > Metazoa > Arthropoda > Insecta > Coleoptera > Scraptiidae > Anaspis > Anaspis maculata. The sequence continues at coordinate 78,366,605 of OX421962.1, forward strand.
ACCATCATAAAATTCAAGATTACTCCCAAAAGCCATGCGGATGGCTTCTGTGATTCAAATGATGAATTTTGACATGAAAATTATTTTCCACCCCTAATGTTGGGGTGCCGATTTTTCAATTTTCCTCGGTTAATTTGGCTGAACTTTTGGTATTGTGTACTTCTAATTCTGTTGAACAAAAAGTTCCCATGCCAAAACTTATTCCTATGGATAGTTTTTGTTCTACAGGGGACTGAAGTTGAAGATTTGAGAGCATAAATATTGAACTTCAGTCCCCTGCAGAACAAAAACTGTTCATAGGAATAAGTTTTGGTATGAAAACTTTTTGTTCAGCCAAATTAGAAGTACACAATACAAAAATTCAGCCAAATTAACCGAGGAAAATTGGAAAATCGGCACCCCAACATTAGGGGTGGAAAATAATTTTCATGTCAAAATTCATAATTTAAATCACAGAAGCCATCCGCATGGCTTTTGGGAGTAATCTCGAATTTTACGATGGTAGATAGGGGTTGGGGGTGGAGGAGGGGGTTGATATTTTTCTGCCAAATGAATACATTCAGCATGAAACACAACTTGAAGAGAAACCAAATAGAAAGCTTTTATTTACGTCAGAATATCATTTTTAAGCCGTCAAAACCTCCAACTTTAAGCCCCTGTGGGTAAAAAACTGTCCATTATTTGAGTTTGGGGTTCACGGTATTTGATTAGTATCTCATGAGCTACAACATATCGAAAATTCGGAGAATTTAACCGGGAGCCATTTTCCATAAGAATCGTGCGGGGTCCTTTGGGCCCTGAAAAGTGTCAATTTTGAGATGTTTTCCAAAGTTTCAAACACAAATATCTCGAAAATGAAGCGTCTAATCAAAATTTTGCTAGAGTATCTTTTTTCTCTAGATTGAACGTAAAACCCGAAAACTGGAACTATTTCCAAAATTATTCAGGGTGGTGAAAAATAGGGGAGAAAGGGGCAAGGTACCCCCTATTATCTTTGCCCCTAAAAATGTTTGATGGAATGCGTTATTATTGTTTAATAGAGACCTATTTCAGTAAACGTTGGTTCAAATTTGAATGAAATCGGTTCAACGCAACGCAACGGTTAAAAAATTATGCTAAAAAAACTGATTTAAAAAACCAACTTTGAAGGCCTGTATATCCGCTATAACGTTTGCGAGGGTATTTTTATTAAGGAAGTCCCCTTATTTTTCAATTTTTCACCTCCCACGGTTCGGCCAAAGTCGAAAATGACAAAAAAAATTGTCCACGAATTTTGATACGTGCAAGTGGTTATTCACATGTTTTCATCTGAAAAAACCGTTGTACCAAAATTGTATCATTGTTAGTTTTTGATTTTTCTCAAAAAACGAAAGTTATGTGTCATTTGATGATGATTATCGCCCACATGCCCAATTCAGCTAATCAGAACAGCCGAATATGACACACGTGACTCAGTTCAAGCTATCGATTATTGCATACTAGCAAGTGAAAAGAGTACACTAGGTAAAAGCACCATACTAGGGTGATTCAAAATTTTTGAGTAAGGATTTTATGATGATTCTTTCAACTGGCTGGGAATTAATCAAACAAAAACGGGTTTTTTTTCTACTATGACAAGCTTTCAGTCCCCTCTCCAACATATCAAATGTTCTCATCTCTGGGACTGCTACAAATCAGTATACAGGGTGAAAGTTTATTATTATTCTTCACTTTCTCTCTTTCTTTCAGTTTAATTTGTTGAATTTATTTGATTTCAATCTGTGAATAAAAACGCAGCTATAGGAAAACTCCATATATTTGATGAATATGTTTGACTAGAAACTCTTGAGTTGTCAAAAGAACCATTCGCAGTTGTTGTGTGAGCCGATTTCACCAAGAAAAAAAATGTAAACGTAAAAAAGACTTCCCACCCTGTAAATTAAAATGCATCAGTTACAGGGATGTATTTTTTTTATATGTTTAGTATGACATCATAAGCTTGCAAAAGAACTAGAACTGGCCTCAATCTAGATCAATCCCACCAAGAAAAAAATTTAAGATCAGAAATACTTTTTACCTTGTAACTTGATACACAACAGAAGAGGGGACTTCAACATATCAAAAGTGCTCATCTCTGGGACTGCCACAAATCAGTATACAGGGTGGAAGTTTATTATTTTTCTTTACTTGCTTTCTTTCTTGAGAGACTGATAACTGGGAAAAACGGTTTTTGGCTAGTTTTGTAGACTATTATGTTCTGCCAATAAATATATCAATAATATACCACCCAGCAACTGCTGTGTATCAAGTTACAAGGTAAAAAGTATTTCTGATCTTGAATTTTTTTCTTGGTGTGATTGATCTAGATTGAGGCCAGTTCTAGTTCTTTTGCAAGCTTATGATGTCATACTAAACATATAAAAATAATACATCCCTGTAACTGATGCATTTTAACTTACAGGGTGGGAAGTCTTTTTCACGTTTACATTTTTTTTCTTGGTGAAATCGGCTCACACAACAACTGCGAATGGTTCTTTTGACAACTCAAGAGTTTCTAGTCAAACATATTCATCAAATATATAGAGTTTTTCTAGAGCTGCGTTTTTATTCACAGATTTAAATCAAATAAATTCAACAAATTAAACTGAAAGAAAGAGAGAAAGTGAAGAATAATAATAAACTTTCACCCTGTATACTGATTTGTAGCAGTCCCAGAGATGAGGACATTTGATATGTTGGAGAGGGGACTGAAAGCTTGCCATAGTAAAAGAAAAACCGTTTTTGATTAATTCCCAGCCAGTTGAAAAAATCATCATAAAATCCCAACTCAAAAATTTGGAATCACCCTAGTATGGTGCTTTTACCTAGTGTACTCTTTTCACTTGCTAGTATGCAATAATCGATAGCTTAAACTGAGTCACGTGTGTCATATTCGGCTGTTCTGATTAGCTGAATTGGGGATGAGGGCGATAATCATTATCAAATGACACATAACTTTCGTTTTTTGAGAAAAATCAAAAACTAACAATGATACAATTTTGGTACAACGGTTTTTTTACATAAAAACATGTGAGTAACCACTTGCACATATTGAAATTCGTGGACAATTTTTTTTGTCATTTTCGACTTTGGCCGAACCGTGCTCCCTGTAAATTTTGATGCATCAATTTTGGGACACCTGTATAGAAAACAGAAAATCAACACAGATTCAGAGGTTGATTTTTTGTACTCATCATTTTTTCATGAACAGTTTACTAAAATATTTTTAAACAACGAAAGTAGAAGCAATCGAAGGACCAACCTTTGTTCCTCCATAACTTCAAAATTAAAAGACATAATTTTTTCAACAACTTTTCCGCACTCTACTACACCCCCATATTACGCAGCTTGAAGCTGGTCCGACACTTTTGAATCACCCTGTATCTCGAAAACGAGGTCTCTGAATAAAATTTTTGCAAAAGTGAAAAATTGAAGTTATGCGAAAAAATTGATCAAATGAATTCGTAATTTAGGCAAGCTTGTACCGTAGCCAAACGCAGCTTAGCAGCCTTAAATTCAACCAGGCCACAGCCTGCCTAAATTAAGAAATATATTGAGAATTCATTTGGTCACACGTTACATTACTCTGTCCAACACTCTCTCTAATACCTACTCTGAAACTTTAATTCAAAAGTAATGATGATTTCAGACTGGATCCTTGGAAGGCCAGCACTTCAGGAAGTCCGGCAAATTGGTCTCTTTGTCTGAACAAAACTTGGTCGATTGCTCAGAAAAGTATGGCAACAACGGATGCAACGGTGGATTAATGGACAACGCTTTCCGTTACATCAAGGACAACGGCGGTATCGATACCGAGAAATCTTACCCTTACAAGGCCGAAGATGAGAAGTGCCATTACACTCCCAGAAACAAGGGTGCCACTGATCGCGGCTTCGTTGACATCGAATCCGGTAACGAGGAGAAACTCCAAGCCGCCATCGCGACTGTCGGTCCCATTTCCGTGGCCATTGACGCCAGTCACGAGACTTTCCAGCTGTACTCTGAGGGCGTCTACTACGAGCCCACCTGCAGCTCCGAACAATTGGACCATGGCGTGTTGGCTGTGGGTTACGGAACCGACGAGAACGGTCAGGATTACTGGTTGATCAAGAACTCGTGGGGTCCTACCTGGGGACAACAGGGCTACATTAAAATGGCCCGCAACCGGGATAACAACTGCGGTGTCGCCTCCCAAGCCAGCTACCCTCTTGTTTAAACAAAGCTCTCTATCTAAGAACAAGTTAGGTTTGAGAACAAATATTAGATTTTAAGTGTCGTACCTCGAATTTCCTACTCGTTTTTTTTTATACCATGCATTTTGCGTTAATTTAGTTATAAATCTTCGCCCTTTGGCTGTGTGATTACTTTAATAAATAATTTTTAACTAACCTTCATTGAGTGTGATTGTATAATAGGTACCTGTTGTACAACTACTGTACCTATAGTAATACATACAATGGTAATACCTAGGTCCCTGTTTTATATTTAATTTCTGTACTTAATTTATTGAAGTTGGGCAGCTCAGTGCTAGAACTTTTAAACATATACCGTTTTCGAGTCACTCAAACCGAACCAGTTCGGCTCAAATCAGGAGATTCGATTGGTTTTCGAAAATCTTTGTCCAATCAGTGATAGCGATTTTCGAGCTGAACTGGAGTGCGATTCTCGAACGTGTTCGAAAAGTTTTCGTATGCGAATTCTCCTTTCTGACGGCCCAAATACATACGAAACCAAGGAGATTATTATCAGCACTACAATTCTTTACAGAGTCGAGGCTTCCACTTATTACAATAAAATATGCGACAAATTACAAACGAACAGTTATACATGAATGTTACTATATCGCTAAAACTCCATCTAATTTTCTTCTCCATGCATTCCTGTCCCTTGCAACCATTCTCCAGTTAGTTATTCCAAGCTTTTCTGCATCCTCCGTAACGCCATCCATCCATCTAAGAGCAGGTCTCCCCAGTTTTCGTTTATCCATCGGCTTGACATTGAAGATTCTTTTGGGTGGTTCAGTATTGTCCATTCTGATGATGTGTCCTGCCCATTTGGGTCGTCTCATTTTTATGTATGTCACTATGTCCTCTCGCTTGTACAAGTCATATAGTTCTGCTTGTATTTACTACGCCATCCAAGTTCTTCTTCTGTGGGACCGTATAATCTTCGTAGGATTTTCTTCTCCATAGTGCCTATTCGTTTTTCATCTACTTTGCTTATTGTCCAGTTTTCGGCACTATAGGTCAGTACTGGTCTTATCAGTGTTATATAATATTATTTCTTTCGAAGTCCGGGTTAAATATTTTGATCCCAAAAGCTTTTCGAGGCCAAAGTAACATTTGTTCGCCATTATTAGATTAGTATGCGAAAAAAAATCCTTTGAAAAATCATTCGAATAACTCGAGAATCGTACCCCTGGCTCCGTTCTGGGATGCGATTCTCGAACGTGTTCGAAAAATTTTCGTATGCGAATTCTCCTCTCCGACAGCCCAAATGCACACGAAACCAAGGAGATTCGTATACGAAAAATCATTCGAATAACTCGAGAATCGTACCCCTGGCCAGTCGAAAACGCGAATAGTTTTATTGCCGTGAAAATGATTGTTGCAACAATTGAATCCATGACAACCAAACGAAGTTGAACTCGCACTGAGCTACCAGGCGTTAGCAAAGGCGACAGCAACGCTACAGAAAGTTTTGTACCAAGCATCTTTTGACTCCCAGCTTTGCAACAAAACATTTTTAATTTTTCAAGTATGAATTCAGAAAATGTTCTTGGAAATTTTTGAAGCTCAACTGATATGCCATTACCTATCCATGAAATTACAGTGGAACCTCGATATCCGTGCGTTGCCGCGTTGCTCATCCGTGCGCGGATTACCCGTGGCGAAAGCTGGAAATGAAATACCATCTTTTTATCTTGCTTTCCCACAAAATATGTAGAATTTTCAAAACCAATAATGATAGTTCACTGGTCAAGTCGTAAGATTCGTTCTAAGGTGAATATAAAATGATGTACTTTTCTATTTTTTGTTTTGTTCGACCAGTTTCTTCACTTGTTGCTTATAATATGTAGGACGATAAATTACTGTAGGTCAGGAAATGCCGGAAGGGCATCTAGTTATTCAAAACGAAAAGTGAAACAATGATTTAAATTAACGTCTCTGATTTCATTATGATCAACTTTACAAATTAATTAAACAATCCATCTGACAATCTTGAAAGCAAGTGGAAGGCAGTGGTTTGGTCATGGTCATCTGGTTCTGAAAAGATGAAAACGGGTGTGAGCATAACGCTACTCTCATGAATTGTCTCGGGTCAATTCGGTGTTGATTCAACTTCAACTCAGTCTTGAATCAATTTGACTCTAAAAACACTTCCACTCAGTTCTACTAAATACGTGACTTGGTCTTCTATAGGCATTATAGAAACATCACATAAATACCAGCCAGTCTAAGTAAACACCGTGATAATGAAAATTACAATGGTACCCCCAACGAGTACCTGCTTCCAATACCACATCACGTGTATCAAGCGTGATTTTAATTCATTCTTGGGTTGTCTAGCCGGGCGATCACCTCCGATACAAATAACCTGACCCTGTGCCGATTCGTGCAATGAGGCCAGGCGATACTCGCACAAGACCCCTGTAGCGTGTTAGTTCAGACAAAACCTCAACCGTCTACTCTGTACAAGCAATGCTGAGGTTCTCATGTTTAATTATTTGCACAAGCATAATCAATTACAGTAAATTCCCGCAGTAAATAAGTAGGTATATGCCCTATTTGAGAAGAGCTCACTGTTCGGATACTCCGACGGCTTCGTAATTTGTCACAAAGAAAAATGTGCACCTTGTCAGTAACTATATGCATAATAATTTTACACAAGGGTAAACAAAACACAACCAACTGTTGCGGTCAATTGTTACGAAAAAAAATAGGTGTCTTACAAAATAATGTATCAGAATGTTGGTAAAAACTCTATCTACAAAAATTAGGGCCGTTTTCAATTATTATACTTCGATAACCCCGTCTTCAAGATCACACATGTAGTAATTTATGTTTCGGAGCTCGATCGTTTGACTCTGTTTGGCGCAATAATGTTTCATGAAATATGAAATAACTGTTTCATAGCCATGCCCTCCTCATACCACCTCTAATATGATCAATAGGCAATAGCCCACTCACTTATCATTGTTTCTTACGCTCGGACGATGCTGATGTTTTTCGGGCATATTTAGATCGCCCCATTCAAGAAGGAAAATGATTGAAATTAAAGACAACGAAAAAATGTATTGAGAAGGCTGCTGCTGGAAGATTTTTCCACAAGTAAAGTAATAGGCCATCCATAATGATGTTAATGTTATTGGCAATGGTAATGTTGGCATTTCAAAGCAACGAGTTTCAATTCTATGGTTTCAATGGTAAAATGCTTACCATTGCCACTAACATGATTGTGAACGTCGCCATTTGAAACTCATTGCTTTGAAGGTCTATGTTTGAAGGCCAACATTATAGGTACCTACCATTGCCGATAACATTACGTTAACATTAACATCATTGTGGATGGCCTATTACCCGCACTTATTATACGTAGGTACTATTTATTATGCTAAACAGTGTTTCGACAACGTCAAAAAACAGGGGTCAGCCCAGAAAGGAAAATCAGTACCAAAACACCCATATAAGAGTAAAGTCTGACTATGGGATTTGGTAGAAAATCGCGAACCATTTTATGATGAGTGTAAAAACTTGCTCAAAAAGAATGTAGGTACACACGAAAAATAAAGTGGAATAATGCAATAATGACTGAAGACGTGTATAATCCGTTCATAGTCACCGCAAAATTGAAAAGGGATTCACTTCTGCCAAATTTCCGAGCAAATTTCCTTCACGCCAGAGGTCGGTTCCTACACGGAACAGAGAGTTGCAAAGAAATAATAGGTTTGTTCCATCGTTCCATCAGAAATCCCAAACTAGTCACCGACAGTCTGCAAACTGTAAGCAATGCGCAATGCGCATGGCCCACTTCGGACCAGTTTCCGTCTGGCTGCTGCTCGTTGATGGAACAGTAAACTGTCAATCATGGCTAATGGCTAGGCACCTACCTTATTTTCTATCGTTTAGCAGTTTGCAGCTGGAAATAAGCCGTGTATTTTATAAATCAAATGAATGAATAATGAAACCACCAATTCACCCATATTATTTGTAAACATTGACCAGGGAAGGCTCGATGCCAAATAAATATATTCCGCTGCGCATGCGCAAGCCCGGACGATAAGTTTCCGTAAAATCCGCAAACTTTTCTGACCGCCCCGAAACCAGTTTGAGCCGATGGTGGAACAGCGGATCGTCAGTCAGGGGATCGTCCGAGATTTTGATGGAACGCCAAAATCGTAATGCGCATGCTGCTGACGTCCACGGACCGTCAGGGACTGCTGATGGAACAAACCTAATTTTTTTAGGGTCGAGTACACTTGACGGCTACATTGTAAATTGTTACAACTTTTTACAACCATAAAACAAACTCTGTTGCCTTTTGCTCACGATGAATAACTAGTCCTGACCGAGGGGGAAATTACGATCACACTTATAGTTTCTTTGCAGTTGAACTGTTTACGTTGTACTGTTCTTCTTTGCGGTGCCCATTTCAGGCCCACGCACAACATTGTTTTGTTGGTAAGTCATGCGAGTCACTGTACCCCGTACCTGCTCTAATTTTCCACTGAAGTGATGTAGACAACCAACATCCAGAAACTGAAACTGTTCTTTGAACGCGTTATTGTTCCTTCTTTTTTTTTCAAAAATTTCTGCATATTCCGTCAATTTTATTTCAAAAGACAACAAACACGCGAATATTAATAAATATTGCGCCTCTTAGGGCCATATAGCGGGCACCTCGCATTTTTATAAAACAACTTTTCAATTTCATTCTAGATTATCCTTCCACGCGCCATTCTGAGTGATTTGCCTATTTTTTCGTTTCGATTTGCGTGTGGTCGTTTAAGCTCGCGTTGAAGTGTCATTATGGACCCAATTTTTACTCACAAGCGAGTATCACGATCACTGTTTGCTTTCAGAGACAAGCCTGTCTTTGTTGCTTTGCAGATTGCTGGAACAAAAATTCATCCCGTGGCCTATATGATATAGGTAGGTATGTATTTTTGAAAATTGTACTTGTTCAAAAGACTTCACGACTCATTGTAAAAAGATCATTCCCTCTAGTAGTCCAGTAAAATGAGGCGATTTTTAGGCCAAAGTTGGAACAAATTAGGGGCAGGATGAAAAAAATATGGCGATGTAGAGAATGGAAAACTGAATAAGAAAAACTAAACTTCCATTTCCAGTCACCCCGGGAACCATGGAAAAAAAAATGGAGAAAATGGAAAAACATGCGCCGCGATCTTTCTTTTGAAACGGTGAGAGAACGGTAAGAGATGTGTGAAAACTGTCAGGGACAAAGTTGTAGAGAATTCAATAATCTACAAAAAAAGTCCCCGGAGGCATATGTCTAACTTCTTTGGTTTAGCCGTTTATCGCAGTCAAAGTTCGGCGCCGGTCTAGTGAAATGGAAAAACTGTTCACGTGACCTTCCTTCTTGGATGCTGTGAGAACGACAAGAGATATCAAAAAATTGTGAACGACAAAGTTGTAGAGAATTGAATGCTTCACTAGAAAATCTTCAAGGCCAATTATTATCACTTCTAGTTCAGCCGTGAACCACGTTCGAAGTTGCGTGACAATCCTGTTGATAAAGTGGTTCTTCTGGAAAACTTACAAAAACCCTAGACTCGATGAAATTTTTTTGACAATGTAGAGGATGAAAAATTGGATCTAAAAAACCAAAGTTTCATTTCACACCGTTCCGGGAAATCTAAGAAAAAAAAAAAGAAAAAGTTGGAAAATAGCGATTTGCACTCCCAGCTTCCTCATTGAATACTGAAATAAACGTAATAAATATGGAAAATCTGAACAAACTAGCTTGTAGAGGATTAAATCATCTATAGAAAATGCCGTGATGACATGTATGCATATTTGTCAACTTAGCTGCGGAGCGCTATCAAAGTTGGGGTACATAACTAGTGACGCGTCGCATATGTGGTCAAACTGTCACGACGTTGCGGTCATTGTTCAATTGATTATGAAACATGATTGAATGATTTGAAAAAATTGCGTGCTTTGTTGAACGTCTGGTAACTATTGTTGGGAATGTAACTCCGCGGATGAACGCTTTGTTATGTATAAAGTTTCTTGTTTGGCAAAATTAAACTCGTGAGTGTCACTGTACTATTTTCGTCATATTTTCATTCTAGAAATCTAGGACAAGAGACTATAGGTTGCTAGGGGATTTCTGAATTTGTCGTTTCTAATCATATATTTATAGCATCAAAATAGTACGAAAATAGTATCGTGACACTCAGGCTTAAAACTGAGAAAGTACTCGTATTTTGCAACACAATATGTATAATAATTGAAAAACGTGATTCACGTTAGATATTGAGATGTTTTTCAACTGATTTCTGATGAACAAAGATCATTCAACAACAGCTCAGAGATAATAAACAACTGTCCACCTGAACAATGGGGTTGGAAATTAAACATTTCTCTGTTGATGCCTATTAGAACCCAGGATAACGTAGCTCTCGAAAATCTGCTACGGCTGATTTCCTGCAGATGCTTGAAAAACTGCGAGAAGCTTTGTGGATGCAGAAAAGCTGACCTCAAGTGTACCAAGTTTTGCCACCACTGCCATGGAGCCACCTGTTCTCACGCTTTCTGCATTGTCGTTTCGGAAGACGATGATGATGACTACAATGATAATTCTAACAATAAGTATAGCTACCCAGACGTTGAACAAAGCACGCAATTTTTTCAAATCATTAAATCCTGTTTTATAATCAATCAAACAATGACCGCAACGTCATGCCAGTTTCACCACATATGCGACGCGTCACGAGTAATGTACCCCAACTTTGATAGCGCTCCGCAGCTTAGCCGACAAAGATGCATACATGACATCACGGGATTTTCTATAGATCATTTAATCCTCTACAAGCTAGTTTGTTCAGATTTTCCATATTCATTACTTTTATTTCAGTATTCAATGAGGAAGCTGCGAGTGCAAATCACTATTTTTCAAGTTTTTCTTTTTTTTTCTCAGGTTTCCCGAAACGGTGTGAAATGAAACTTTGGTTTTTTAGATCCAGTTTTTCATCCTCTACATTGTCATAGTTTTTTCATCGAGTCTAGGGTTTTTGTAAGTTTTCCAGAAGAACCACTTTATCAACAGGATTGTCGCGCAACTTCAAACGTGGTTCACTGCTAAACTAGAAGAGATAATAATTGGCCTTGAAGATTTTCTAGTGGTGCATTCAATTCTCTACAACTTTGTCGCTCACAATTTTTTGATATCTCTTGTCGTTCTCACAGCATACAAGAAGGAAAGTCACGCGGACAGTTTTTCCACTTCACTAGACCGGCGCGCAACTTTGACTGCGATAAACGGCTAAACGGAAGAAGTTAGACATATGCCCTCAGGGACTTTTTTGTAGATTATTGAATTCCCTACAACTTTGTCCCTGACAGTTTTCACACATCTCTCACCGTTCTCTCACCGTTTCAAAAGAAAGATCGCGGCGCATGTTTTTCCATCTTCTCCATTTTTTTTTCATGGTTCCCGGGATGACTGGAAATGAAACTTTAGTTTTTCTTATTCAGTTTTTCATTCTCTACATCGCCATATTTTTTTCATCCTGCCCCTAATTTGTTCCAAGTTAAATCCTTATTTTACTGGACTATAGGTCGTCAACGACGCAACCATCAAATCCATAACAAAACCATCCAAGAGTTGATCCTAGACCAGAGAGAACCCTAGAATGACCAGGTTCACCAGTGAATGGAGACCTTAAGAGCCAGTAGTTCCATCTCTGGTTAACCTAAACCAAAAGGTTAAAATGCCATAGATACCAGAGCTCCAACAATCGTTATGCCATGCTATTTAACATTTAACCAATAACCATCATGTCAACCGGAGGGTTAGGCTGGAATACATTGTAATGAATTAACGTGTGTAGCGTAACATTCGCTTCTTTATCTTCAAGACCATGAACACCACTAGGACCTTGTAAGGAGCACTTTATCACAAATTAAAAAGTGCAAATTTGAAAAAATGGCAATATACCTACTAGTTTTATTTAGAACAAACAAAAATATATATATTCGTCTCTTCAAGAGCAGCAACTTCAAACTTCAGGTACATAAAATAATACTAGGGCTTAAATCACAAGAAACAAGTAATTAGATATTAAGGAACAAAGAAAATTATAGAGGAATATTCATATTATTCAAGTATTCAGTAGCTTCTTCCTGGCTCATCTTGTGATCATCCATGAAGAGCCTTAAAGTCAGTTCCGGAATCAGCACTTGGAAGAAATAGCGAGTCTTTTGATCGTCAGGGTCAAACCTTTCTCTCAACAAGCCGACCATCTGATTGATTTGCTCATCGGTAAATACCAGCATGCTTGAGCTGCCCATAAGGGTCTGTTGCAGCTTGATGTCATGGAACTTATCATGTCTCAAGGAGAACTCGTCACCGTTCATGATCTTTTCCAGAAAATCACCATACCGATCGAAACCCTGCACGATATCGCTGTGTGTCATATGCCTGCAATCCCGCAACTGTTCGGCTTCATCTTGTTCCACATAAAAGTCAATTTTGAAGTTTTCACCATCGATCAACTCCTTGAGTTCTCTCGCCTGTTGCTTGTGTTCAGCGAAGTTTTTGCGGTCCCTCAAGATCTTCTCAAAAGAGGGCAACAGAACGCCGTACTTTTCATCGTAGGAGTAGTCTTTGTTAACACCTTTCGATTTTTTTGTTTTGTTGGAAGACTTCTTCCCACATGTGGATTCCTTGGAGTCCGCATTTTCATTGCTTTCATTGCAGGCTTTAGAAGATGATGGCTTGCTGCGTTGTGATTTCTTTTTAGCAGGCGGTGATGTAGTCGTTTCTTCGCAGTCAATTGGACTTCTTAACCATCGGGAAATTTTGTTGTTCTGTGTTGATGTAACAATTTTTCTCTTGGCACGGCCCTTTTTAATGGACTCTGACTGGGGACTGATCACGACGGTCTTCTTTACACGGGAAGCAACTCTTTTATTCCTGCTGCTCACTGCTTCTGCTTTTTTTTTCTCCAGCATTTTCATTAGGTTGCACAAGGTTTTTTGGTCTTCTTTGCCAGTTGTAGAAGACATTTCGTCAAAAACGTGAAATTTACTTGTTACTGATGGTTAACAAAATTTTTCAGGCATGATAAATGACGATAACGAACGGTAACGGGTAACGGTAAAAGATTGACAAAATTTAGAATTTTCTAAATTTTCTCTCTTGCAACTTCACAGGATGAGAATGACCGATAATGATGATCGATGACACACGTGAACGGATGACAGGTCAACCTTGGAGCGAAGGGGAAGGGGAAGAGGGAAGGCAAGGCATTGGCTGGATCGATGAAACCAACCAATCAGCACCACTCATGTTCGCCAACCAAACAAAGGTTCAGTGTCTCTGGATTCAGTAACATTTTAACTCGATGTGTTGGTCCTACTGACCACTTGACAGATAAGGATGCCTGACAGCGTGACAGCCCCGCTACAGCACTCATAACCTCAAACATCAAATAATTCTTTCAAGCGTGCTGCATGCATTTGTGTGATAGTATGCGAATAGCCAGTTTCCAATTTCCTCTTACTGTATTTATTTAGATAATTTATTAAGTCAAAACATGGGAAAGGTATGTTCGGAATAATTCCATTTAACGAATTAAAAACGATACAATTTAATAATTTTGGTAGTTTCAACGTTATTTCACTAAACCTGAGGAAGGCAGTGACGGAGGCAAGGACAAGAAGCCACAGGGAAAAAGAAATGCCCAAGCACAAGAGGCCGTGACATACAACATCAAGAAGGGAACAAAACCATGGGGTAGGAAAACAGATAAATTCAAATCGAGAAAGCTGCAAAAGTCCAACCCCAATCCCAAATTCAAAGGGAAAGTACCGATCCCGAAAGAACTGCTAGAGAAATACGGAACAGGGCCTGGTGTCAACAAAAAAGGCATCAAGACCGGTGTCCATCAAAAGATATTGCAACATAAAGAGAAGATTGTCAAGTTTAGTGAAGAACAATCTGCTCGAACCGAACTCATTTTAACAGAGGACCCGGGGTAAGTTATTGTCAAGTTGAGTTATGTCTCACCGCACCGGGCATCATGTTGAGAAATAGAGTGCGTCCACTTTGTAAAGAGCACATTGAGGTGACTAGGCTATGTGAATGAAAAACTGCTTTTGCTTTCAACTTTTCAACTAGCTTCAGCTAGGAGTTGCTAAGAAGAGTTTGCTTAGCAACTCCTAAGAAAATCGAAGTGAAAGCAAAAGCTACTTTTTATTCACACGGCCCACTGTGTCATATACGCCAGCATCAACCACACTTCTTACAGTAACGATACCACACACCATCTACATATATCCCATATACTTTCTATTTTTAGTAGAATGACATTTTGGGGCTAAAATAAAGTGACCAGCTGGGGGGCTACGAGTCTACGACTACATCTGATGGCACCTGCAAAGTTTCGAGTTTCGGAGCGAAATTTTCAGCGGGCATTGGCCGTATACTCCCAGCGCTCTAGCTTGTCACTTTATTTTTGCCCCAAAAAAGTCATTCTACTGAAAATAGAAAGTGTATGGGATATATTTTTCATTTTCTAGCATTTTTGGTACAGACAAATGTTCTTTTTCCAATAGATCAAAAGTTAATCATTTATTCTGGACAAACTAACTAGCGATCAAATACTCGATTGCTCAAGTTGGCGTACGATGCTCACTTTTTTCCCAAACGGGCGAATCATGAACGCGTGTTTGGAGAAAAGTTGAGCATCATACGTCAACTTGAGCAACCGAGTATTCAATCGCTCTGTATTTTTAGCTTACTTCTCCAAACGGGAAGGCGCTTTTGTCCTCGCTTGGTCCGTCTGTTTGTCCGTCCGTCCGTCCATCACAGCATCTAGCCCTAGATGAAAAGGTTTTTGCGAAACATTTTCACTCCAATGCAATGGGTAGCTCATGACTTTGTATCCCAAACCAAGAAAAATCTCGACGAAATAATGGTAAACAATTACAATAATAACAATTTGGTGTGGCGCGGCGTCGCCGATGAATGCTGTATTTCAGAAGCCGGCTGGATCTTGAAAGTTATGACATGCGAACAAGTACCCGTTTTTATTATTTTACAATAATACATATCAGGAGTTATATTTAGAGGAGAATTTGAACTTCATTTTGACAGAAATTCCACATCGGTTCGAGACACGGGTCAATAGTTATGAATTTTTGAAAATGACTCCGGAGCTACGGCTCGGCCGCAAATGATTATTTGTTGCTTGCTGGCGCTTCATATCCTTTCCTCTGAACGAGACGAAATCCTAGACAGAAAAGATTTCAACTCAAATAGGTAGCAGCTCATGGCCTTGGTACGCGAACCAAGAAAAATCTTGCCGAAATAATCATGAACAATTACAATAATAACATTTTGGTGTAAGGCGGCTTCGTCGATTAAGTGCTGGAATCCGCAGTTGAATGTAGAAAGTTGCGACATGCGGGAAACTAGATGTTCTTATGAAAATACATCACTACATGTACGGGATTATATTTAGAGAACAAATTGAACTTTCTTTTGACTAAAACTCCACTTCGATACGACCCTCGGATCAATTGTTATGAATTTTTGAAAACGACCGCAAAGCTACGGCTCGGCGCATACGCGGCCCTACATATTTAAAATCAGACGTGCCATTAACACTATTCAACATTTTGAAATAACCAATACTAGGTACCTGATGAAGGATAATGGCACTCAAACTACGAAACATATTCGCTCAATAACAAAAAAGTATCACTAAAAATCATGTGACAGACTACCATTTTTTCGGTTTTTCAATGAAAAGAATTGTTCCAATTCAAAAATGAACTCGATATTCGTTTTTAGGAGGTCGAAATCAGTTGGAAAACATTCTTTTATAAGTAACAGAATGACGCTTATGTGGCCGGTTTGTCTGTCTGCCTGTCCGTGTAGAAATTAAGACGCTGTACTCCTTCTCGAGAATTGAAGCAAAAGCCTTGGAACTTTTTCCGATGGATAGCTGATGTCCCCAATTTTCAAGATTTTCACTTTTCGAGATTATTTAATCTTCAAGTTTATTCAATGTTCAGGACCACTTGACTTTTGGTTAAAGGCGCGCTTGCGCGCCTCCATGACCTAGTGATATAAATAAGTAATGCTCTGAAAAAAAAACATGCAAGGACCCTATTGAAGTGCTCGGATTTTTTCCCAAATTTTGCGCAGAGAGTCATGGGCTTCGTCAGATGATTGAGACCCAGTTGCCCGGGCTGCCCCACATTGCCCCCCCCCACCTCCTTATTCCGCCCTGGGACTCATCTTAGCTCATTTTCTCCTGTGCAATTTTATTGGTGTGCTCTTTACAAAGTGAACGCACTTATTTACAACTATTATTCAATACTTCATTCGAAACAACCATTTTTCATTACAATCTAGTGCTTAAAAGTAAACATTTGACAGGTATTTGGAAGCAGATCCCGGTGAAACAACCACTCAGTTCACCCAAAAGCAAATCGCGTCGAGCGTTGATATCACTGCGGCTTCGAAAAGTTTCGACCTGAAACTCGATTTTGGGCCATACCGGTGCAAATATTCGATAGACGGGAGACATTTGCTCTTGGGCGGGAAGAGGGGGCACGTGGCTGCCATGGACTGGGTCACGAAAAGACTTCATTGCGAAATCAATGTCATGGAGTCCATACATGATGTTAGCTTTTTACGTTTCGAAACCATGTTTGCCGTCGCCCAGAAAGATTGGGTTTACATGTACAACAATCAGGGAATCGAAATGCATTGCATCAAAAAGCTGAACAAGGTTACCAGGATGGAGTTTTTGCCTAACCACTATTTGTTGGCAACATGTGTAAGTATTGTTCAGCTCGATTCAATAATCATAGTCCTTGGTAATATAAACTGCTGGACAACGAAGTTATCGGTATCGGAAAAATGGTTCGACTTTGGAGGCCAATATCTCCTGATTGCCGATTGCTATTTCCATTTTGTTTGTTGCGTTAACTAGCCTAATCTTTCCGTAATCCATCCTATAATAGTGAATGTTGACAAACTTCATGTAAATTTTCTACAGGGTGATAAGTAAAATGGTGTAAAATTGCAATGACTTCATCGTACCCCCATTTTTCAAAAATATATTTTTTCAATATTCTAATACAAAAATCATGAAGTGTAGTGTCTTATCTCGACATGGTTCTGGAATTACCCAGATTGGAAGTCGAACATTGAAGATATACATTTTTATGTTGAATGTTGCAGATTTACGAAACTCAGGCAGAGTACAAGCACAAGTACGGGGTGTTTATAAGAATCTGTGATCGCGGCAGGCATGGGTCAGGCCGAAAAACGCAGTAACAGGCGCAATTGTAGTGATTGAAAGCGGATTCCGAAGGCGATGCGATCACAGACGTTTATAAACACCCGGTATAACGTCCAGGGGAGCTTTACTTCACTCGGAAACTGAAGTTTCACATTGTTACCATGTTCAGGGGCTCAAACTTGCAAAAAGTACATGTTTCGCATATAAAATTCTGATGAAATTCTGACGAAATTCAACGTACGAAAAACAGGCAGTGACAACCACTTGAAAAAGTGCCCCCTGCTTGGCTCCACACCAAATATTCGGGTTGTGTTTAGAGTAAAATTATGCTGGACTGTTGTACGATCAATCTTGCTCAGTGTCAGCATCCATTCATCAAAAGTGACAATCTCGCGTACCAACAAGGCAAATCTGTAACATTCAACATAAAAATTTATATCTTCAATGTTGGACTTCCAATCTGGATAATTCCAAAACCGTTTCGAGATGATACACCACACTTTATGATTTTTGTATTAGAATACATAAAAAAGTGCCAAATGGGGGATGATGAAGTCGGTGCAATTTTGCAGCATTTTACGTATCACCCTGTAGAAATTTTACATGAAGCTTTCTAACATTCACCTTTACAGGATAGGTTACGGAAACAATAGGCTAATTAACACAACAAACAAAATGGAAATCACATTCGGCAATCGGAAGTTATTGGTCTTCAAAGTCGAACCATTTTTCCGATACCGACAACTTCGTTGTCCAGCAGTTACACGCTCATTGGCTGACGGTTCGGTCGTGATTGACTCAAACTTCCGGCTCCACCAGAAATGACTCTAGTGACTGTCGGTGAATTAGCGTGTCGGCGAAACAGCGTTTCCGTGAGTTGTCTGTCGGTGAAATGTCCTATCGATGAGTTGGTTGTCGACGAAACGTGCTAAAACCATTTATTTTTTCTTTTGATTTAGAGCGAGGAAGGCTATTTAAGTTGGTTGGATCCTTCTATCGGTGAAATGGTATCACAATATAACTCAAAATTAGGCAGATTGACCATGATGACGCAGAACCCTGGTAATGCCCTTTTGTGCGTTGGCCATGCCAAAGGCGTTGTGTCAATGTGGACGCCGAATCACAGAGAACCAGTGGTACGGTTGCTGAGCCATAAAGCACCCTTAACTGCTCTCCATGTTGACCCTAGAGGGCAGTACATGGCCACAGCATCCTGCAATAGAGAAGTAAAAATCTGGGATGTGAGGAAATTAGACGATGCAGTTCAAGAATACAAGCTCGTGTCGGCAGCTAGCCATGTGAACTTCTCCCAGAAGAACATGCTGGCACTCGGCATGGGCAACGTAGTTGAAGTGTACAGGGACTGTTGTGCCACCACGGCCAAAAGAGCTTACCTCAGGCATCGTTTCGTAACACCAGTACAAAATTTAAACTTCTGTCCGTATGAAGACGTTTTGGGCGTAGGAACCGCCCAAGGTTTTACCAGTTTGCTCAGCCCCGGCTCTGGAGAACCCAATTTTGATGCTATGGAAGCGAACCCAATGCAATCGAAGGCGCAGAGACGAGAGATGGAAGTGCAGACTTTGCTGCGCAAAGTATGTTTTGCGGATCCTATGAACACTGATATCTGAATTAGCTCATTGTTTCATTTTCTAGATACAACCTGATCTCATCGCGCTGGATCCAACTAAAGTGACTGATGTAGATGCACCTACACTTCGGGATAAAATCTCTGCACAAGAAAAACTTCTGCACGTGAAACCCCAGAAGATAGATTACGCACCTAGGAAGAAGGCGAAGGGAAAAGGAGGATCTGCTGCAATGTCCAGAAATAAGAAAATAGTGCAAGCAGAAGCTAAAAAAGTTTGTTTTATGATGGTTATTACGTGAAAAAATTCTAAAAAAATAATTTTATTTTGCAGGAATTTGTTAAAACGGTCAAGGGATTAATCACAAAGTCTGCTACTCAAGTGAAGAAAGAACATAAAAATGCTGGTCCTTTAACCAAATTGTTTTGAAATATAGGATGTTGTTTTATATCTTGTAAATTTTGTTTCAACTTAGAACATTAAAATTTTTAACAAATTTTAATGGCTAGTAATTTTTATTAGCGCAGTTCTCCAAACGGGAAGGCGCTTATGTCCTCGCTTTGTCCGTCCGTTGTCTGTCCGTCCGTCACAGCATCTAGTCCTAGGCGAAAGAATTTTTGCGAAAAATTTCAACCCCAGTGGGTAGCTCATGACCTTGGGACTCGCACCAAGAAAAATCTTGACGAAATAATGATGAGCAATTATTATCAAATTACAATAGTACATAATATGCGGAATTATATTTAGAGGAAAATTTGAACTTTATTCTAACAAAAATTCCACATCCGTACGGTGTGAGCGCTGGACTGCGAGCCCAAAGGTAGTGAGTTCGATACCACGCGGCAGTAGTGATGAAAAATGTATTGCTGTCGTCAACCTTTCCGGCAAGCGACCACCCCAGTCGCTATAAATAACTGGACATCTGCGCTCTGTGTGAACAAGAAGTAATAGGGCGGTTGTCTGCGAGTGTGCCACCCTTTTTAGCATCTCCAGGTGAAAACAGGAAGTACAAATACCTATGTAGTAAATATTTCCAGGTTAAAGATTGGTGTACAATTCCCCATGAAAAGCCCTCAACCCTCAACTGTTGAAAATAGAAATGAGGGGGTCGTGATATATATTGAAATTATGAAGTAGTGACGTAGCCAAGGGGAGGTCCAGGGGTTGCGGACCCCCCCCCCGAAATCCCATAGAAGCGCCCTTTTTGCATTTTTTTGTCTACGACACTATTTTGCTCGCCTCGCTTGCACTCCTTTGCAACACTTTGATTCGGACCCCCCCCCCCTAATGGAAATCCTGGCTACGTCACTGAGTCAAACCTTCATTTACAGAAAATATACCGGAAGGGCAATAAGGAAGATGAAATTGTAAACTGGAACAATGCAAGCACCTATTCCAGATTTCTCCTCGATATACAGTTTGTATCAGGGTTCAAGTGTTTCTATTGTTATAAATTCAAAACATGAAATAACAACATGGAAGTACTTACATTCAGAAACCGAATATACATACATATCTGATATGATACATCTGAATACATATCTCAATGATATCTAGAATTATTGTGATTTGAAGTTGAAAATAGAAAAGTTGATTGTTTTGAACATTAGTTTTGAAATTGGAAGACAAATATGTCCTAATGTATGGAATTCCAAGTATGTACAGTCTTCGGAATTTTGATGATTATAATAGTAATTTTATTATTATTATGTTTTAAACAACAATAATCCTTTTGAAATCGAAATAAAGTAAAAACTTTTTTTTTATGATTCGAATCTTTGATTGAAATTTCGATAATTAATTTTGAAACATGCTGATTGCTATCGTTTGAGTGAATAATCTTGAGATGTCCACTGGAGTATGTGCCAGTGAGGTATATAAAAGAACCATGTGTTATGAATCTCAGTATCTAAGTAGGTATAGCTTTTCACATTGCTTTGCAATTTTCGAAAATGAAGGTAATACTTTTCGCTTTACTGGCAACTGTTGCTGTAGCAGTTCCTCTAGATGACCACTGGGAAAATTTCAAGGTGAGCGTTTTTTTCTTAGGCCCGATATTTCCGTCTCCGGATTTGTTTTATGTAACTCTACTCGGCAGATAAACTCTGCGCAGAACGTACAGCGCAGCGTTTATCCGCCGGATCGAGTTAAAGTTATACGGAACAAATCCAGAGATGGAAATACCGGGTCTTAATCTGCTATGAATGTTCAACCTTGTTCATGCCATGCTTCTTTTACGTGCTGATAGGTGACGTTTGAAAAGCAATACCAAGACAAGGCGGAAGAAAACTTCAGAAAAGGACTCTTTTTGGAAAGGCTGCATCACTTTGAGGAGCACAACAAAAAATTTGAACAAGGATTGGTTACCTATTCTTTGGGTGTCAATGTCCTGGCCGATGCCACTGAAGAGGAATTATACGTTTTGACCCATGGTGTGAACATACCAGATGTTGTACCAGCCAGCGAATCTACTTACCAACCTCCAGATGGTTACCAAGCTCCAGATTCTTTCGACTGGAGGCAGTCTAATGTCATTCCGGCGGTTAAAAATCAAGGAGGTTGCGGATCGTGCTGGGCATTTTCAAGTGTAAGTATTTTCTAAACAATGCGAGATGCCGTGGTCGACAAAATTTCCATTTGGAGGTGGCTTTGGAAATGAAATATGCAAATATATATGAACTGGCGCTCACGTGTAAATTATACCCCGCTCCCCTTGGAGACTTTCCCTTGAACATAATTTGAAAAATAAAAACCATTCTCACATGATTTTTTTCGTAGGTTTCGAATTTGTTCACTGAAATTTTCTGTGAAAATTCATTTGCCGAGAATAATACAAAATTTACTGAATTATTTTTGGAAAAAAATCATTCTTCGATATTTTTAAAAATTTCATCAATTTTTTCACATGTGTTTTGTTGACTAACCTTTTAAGTGTGATATATATTCATAATCAGGATAAAAAGCAAAATCTATTCCCATAACAAAATATATAGGTGTCCAATTTGAGAAAATTGTTCGATGTTTCACCCAGTATAAGTGATATACCATTTAGTGGACACTGGACAGATTCGAAACCTACGGCGAAAATCATGAAGGAATCGTTTTTTATTTTTTAAATTATAATCAAGGGGAAGTGTTGAGGGGGGGGATAGTTTATACGTGAACACCCTGTACAAACTATTTATCGATTGGAGCGAAATCGAAATTACTGAATATTTTCCATTTTGACATCAAAGCCAACTCCAATTGGAAATTTTGATCGTAAGCTACATTGCAGGATATTAAGGCTAAATATTTAATACGCGGGAGATCTATTTTTTACCGGATGAACATTTCTCGAAAATAAGTGCCGTACCTACAGTATGGTTTGGGTTTGCTCACTCGAATAGTCGCATTTGATTGGTGTCACCTTGTTGACATCTTATTGAACAAATACTTCTGAACATGTTTAATAAACAAGCTTCAATCTTGCAACATCATTCTTGCTGATAATAGCTATTTACGATACAAGTGTTGAAAGTGACAGGTATTATTTTGTGAGCGGGGACGCTTGCGAAACGAGCGTTAGCGAGTACAGCAACCCCGCGAACAAATTAAGACACTTGAAACGCGTGTATCGTACAAGATTTTATCTACAATGGTCTTTGAAATGTTTGGTAAATGTCAGAATTTATTGAAAATATGACAGGAATGCGCAGAATTATCATTTTTTCACGTCGCCCATGACGACGTGTTAAAAGTGACGGGTATTATTCAACGCTTGTAGATAAAACTATTTATATGCCGTTCCGTTTTAAATTAAGTAGAATGACTTTTTGGAGCTAAAATAAAATGACAAGCTGAAGGGCTACGGCTGATAGCACATACGAAGTTTTGGAACGAAACTATCAGCCGTAGGTATCCTTATACAAAATTAAAAGTGGACGGGATAGATATCATAAAATATGTCAATGAGTAAGTATGACCTTAGTTGAACAAACCTGCTTGATGATAAATCTGTAGGTATATGATGCATTATGCTTTTGATATGATAATTTTTATGTACCTACACAGATTGGAGCTTTGGAAGCCCACTTGGCCATTCACTTGGGTCAAACAGTCTCCCTCAGCGAACAAAACTTGATTGATTGTACTAAAAACGTCGATTCTGGAAATCTGGGCTGTGGAGGTGGCTGGATGAACGGCGCTTACGAGTACATCGAACAGAACGGTGGAATCGACACGGAAGATTCCTATCCTTATGAAGCAACTGATGGCCCGTGTCGCTACAACCCTAACAACAGAGGTGCAGGAGTGACCGGTCATGTCAACATCAGGCAGTACAACGAAGATGACATGAAACTCGCAGTGGCCGAGAGAGGACCTTTGGCTGTTGCCATTGACGTATCTGGAGACTGGTCGTATTACAACGGGGGCGTGTACTACAACCCCGATTGCCACGACCAACCCGGTCAGCTGGGCCACGCCGTCGTCGTCATAGGATACGGAAACGAGAACGGCCAAGATTACTGGTTGATCAGGAACTCTTGGGGACCGACTTTCGGTCCAGATGGTGGTTACATGAAAATGGCGAGGAATCGGGGCAACAACTGTGGAATTGCCTCAGTTGCCAGTTTTCCCACTGTTTAGGTGACTAACATCGAGCCTAATACAATTCTCAAGTTTTTTTTTATATAATAAAATTATACCTACTTATTTAAAAATATTCATCCACAGTTGTACCTCAGTCAAAAGCACTTGAGCTAAATCGGCAGTTCGGCACTTCAAATTTGCAACATCATATTCGTGATGTGAATGAAACAATAGAACAAACGCGTAGATGAAACGCACTTCTAAAAATAGAAAGATAGGGTGATGCGTTACAGATGAGGTGATAAAATAAATCCTTATCCATTTAAACTGGAACCATGTAAACTATAAATTTTATGTATGATTTTTTCTACCATAAAAAATCTACATCGAGATTCAGGAAATGGCTGGTCGCAGTTTAACGATTCATATAGTTTCTGATAGCTTAGCGCTTTGCATCGATAACGTTCTCTGTCAGCTTCGCTCGCACAGAACAGAACTGCTTCGACACGCGACACTGTAACACTCCCTTTATTTCGCTAGGGACACCCACAGGTCAGATTTCCGTAGTGATAGAACAAATAAAAGATAGAAGGGTGATTTTTGAAAAATCTCGAGAATACAATTCTTGTGATTTTTGCACAATCTCAAGAATACAATTCTTGTTTGCATCTGTACCAAATATCAAGTCTCCAAGTCCATATTATTATAATATCTTCAACATTTTACTCTCAGGCTTGCTATTTTTGTTGCAATAAATATCAAAATGAGAGGCGAGATGTTTGTGTGATCCATAATCCAGCTGTACAATTTTGAGAGGTGGAGGTATTCTCTAATCTTGTTGGAGGGGAAAGCTCCTTGATTTAGTTGGAATGCTTGCTAGATGTCGCACGAAATACGAACGATGGTGCCGACCCCATGATGTTGGCGGTCGTTAAAAATCCCTACCCTATGTTGGAACCTTGGAGGAACACACAGCACCAGGAGTTCGGCAAAATTTCCGAAAGCATTAACCGGCGTCGGTGTAGGCCTCGTTGCGGGAATAGGCCGACGTGAAATAAACGAATAAAAAAACACATACCCACACCTACACGACTGCGACACAGAAAATCGATTACCTGTTGCCTCCAAAAAATGTACTTACCTATCCCATACACTTTCTATCTTCAGTGGAATGATTTTTTGGAGCAAAAATAAAGTGACAAGTTGGGGGGCTACGACTACCAAAACTGCAAAGTTTTGGAGCGAAACTATCAGCGGCCATCGGTCGTATTCTCCCAGCGCTCCAGCTTGTCATTCTACTGAAAATAGAAAGTGTATGGGATATACTCGGATAATGATGAGGCGAAATCTATATAGCCCGTCTCATTTTGTCTCAAATGTTCCAGAATTCAGTGCCAAAAAAAAAATCACCCAAAACTTCCCACAGGATGTGTTGACCACTAACTTGTCCGTTTTGCTTTGCAAAATCCGACCACAACCCCTAGATTTATTAGCCTTGGAACCGTTAGTTAGATCTCCAGGGTAGATCACAGACGTTAGATATATGTATGTATGCAGCGGAGATTTACCGTCGTTACGAATTTTTTGAATATGGTTTCATCCAATTATTCAGAATTTTCTTGTAACGTTAATTACCTACTCAAAGCTTTTTAAAAGGATTTTTATTAGGCAAAAAAATACACACACAATAATACAAATCAACAATGTTATGTCCTACATAAATAAATACGTTAAAAAACGACAGTCGTAGTAAAGTAAGGTAGTTCTTCTTGAGTTCTTCAAGTCGAGATCTATCGAATACACGCTTTGAGAGCGCTCGGCTTTTCTCTGATCTTCGACTCGGTCTTGGCCTTGGTCGGGTCCTTGACGAAACACTTCCACAAGCGAAGGGTTTCGTCAGCGCCCGCCGACAGCACTGTGGTGCCGTCTGGAGACATGGCGAGGTGGAGGACGCGCGCAGTGTGGCCTGTCAGCTCGGCAACTTTCGTCATGGCGGGGTATTTCCAGATGATCAGTTCGTTGTTGGCAAAACCGTGGCCGGACACTACCTCCTTGTAGTTCTTGGACCAGAGCAGCGAGCACACCTGCGACCGGGTGTCAATGGCGTTGATGCAGCTGCCCGAGTGGCAGTTCCAAAAGCGGATGTGTCGGTCGGCGGTACCGCCGCCGCTGGCCAGCACGTGCGGCTGCCACGGACACCAGGCCAGGGCCTTGACGGCCGCCTGGTGCTGGGAAAAACTGTGCAGCGCCGTGGTCTGGGAGTAGTGCTGGCCGCTGACGCCTTGCCAGATGTTGAGGATGTTGTCGTTGCCACCGCTGGCCAGGTAGCGGCCATCGGGGGACCACCTGAGGCCGCACACCTCCTGGGAGTGCCCCGCGATGGTGCCGACGGCATGCTCGCGTTGCCGAACGTCGTGGTGGATGATGTGACCGCTGCGGGATCCGCTGCTCAGCACGTACGAGTTCCACGATAGTGAGGCGACGCGAGCGCTGTGGCCGCTCATCAGGCGGAGGCGCTTCATGCGCGAACAGTCCCACAGCTCGACCGTGCCGTTGGTCGTGCCGACGGCTAGGTTCTCGCCCTCCTGTACCCAAGCCAACGAACATACGTAGTCTTCACCTTGCAACTCCAGGAGCTGTTCAATGTTGCCAGTTCCTGGAAAATTGAGTGGCTCAATGACATGAGTGATACAAAATGGTTATTGATCTAACCCTGCAGGTACCTATCCTAAATAACCCAGGAAAAACATCATACAACAAAATATAATATTGTTACGAGTTGCGAGGTTCTTGTGCATTCTAGAGAACTCGCGGTCCTTCTAGACCGCCCGAACACAGTGTTAGGAGTTGCGAAGCTCTAGTGCATTCGAGTAAGATTTGGACCATTTCATTCAACTGGAGATGTCAATGACCGAGTAGAACACATCTGTTCAATTAGCGGAGGCGCCGATTCCAGAACACGCCGGAATTACACGCGGAAGTGTTGGACTGTTCGAGAGTCGTCCGAAGCCACATATGCCGCGATCAATGTGGAATTTGCCAAAGAACCGGTGCAAAGTTCCAGAATAACAGCACCGGTATAGGTATATAAGCACCGATGGGTCGAGTGACACAGCATTGAGCTCAGAACGATAACAGCGAGTGTTCGGAAGTAGATCAAAGCGATTTACCCAAGCGCAAATAATAATTACAGTGTATTTATCGCAGCAATTACGCAGTTCGCAGTAATAAACAGTGTGTTGTGTGTTTTAAACGATCGTCTCAATTATAAAAGAACCCAAACGCGAAACACGTAACAATATTCAGGATTGTTTTGTAAGAAAAAAAAACGGCAGTACGACATGGGTGGATGCAGATCGCATAGCTTGTGGTACGTACACCGCTTCAGTCTAGTGATATCTTGACTGCAGCAGCGCTGGGCCAAGTCAGAATTTGGATGAGTGACCGCCGTGGGCGGACCACTTGCTGTGCGTACCGTTGAACGGATCCCATCCAATTCTGAACTGGCTGATAAAGCCTCCTCGGGTGTGATGTCTACAGCCGACAGTACGGCGCAATGTCTAATGTATAAAGAATAATCGCCAGCGTAGGCAGGGCGACAGACAAGTCAGGAGTGTACCAGCGCAAGGCATCGGGTATTTATATACCTGGCACCTACCTGCGTTCGGGGTCAGTGCGAAATAACGATGAACCGTGCGCTTGACGGCCTCAGTGCTTGGATGGACCGAACATCAATCATCCAAGCATCACATTGCGGCTCGACTGGTTCGGTTTGTCTGGGGAGGTGGTACAATGGACCCAAAAATGAGGCCTATGTGCCGGATGGAACATCAACTCCCCCCCCCAATAAATCCAGGCATGGGTGGATTTACGCACCAGGCAAGATAACGAAAGTTGAGCAGCACCAGCAGCGGCCAAAGCCTGAATGGAAAGACGGTTTTGCGCGTGGATGAGAAACGAACACAGCATAGGAGTGTATACTCCGTGTAAGGATTCCTTTGAGGGGATTGAAAAAAAAAAGGCAGATGACAATATAATTTAAAAGAATAAGCATTTGATTTTGCAAAGGGAAATCTACTTAGCAGCTTGTTGAAAAAGGTGAAGATGTCGGTTACCAAAAAATTAAAAGAATAAAAAATGTCATGACAAGCAGATCTGCAATAGAACATATTTATTTATCAATTATTGATAAAACGACCAACAGGCCTGAGCCCAATTACAGGTCGAGTTTAGAGAAGGCCGTATATAAATATATTGAAGGAGAAGTGCAGAACAGAATGTCAACGTCATTCTCAATCAAGCTGTGATTTGAGTACATCCTGCTGAGAGGAGAAGACGCCATAAGATTTGTTCTGGCAAAAGGCAGCAGAAACAGAGCCTTTGATCTCAAATGAGCACCAGGTACGCGAAAGCCAATCTTGCTCAGAATTTCAGCGCAGTCAACTCCCCCAGAAAGAAGAAAAACACCCCCAGCTGGAGTGCTGGACCATTACCAGGTCACAGGCGAACCTAAAATCCCACTGCAAATCTAGGTGCGCCACTGGATAAACTTAGTTCGCGCAGTTAGGCTCCGCCCACAGGTCCCTCTGGTATTCCGAGTACCTACTCTACATGCATACATCCAGTGAATGCTATTGTATTAAAACGTGGAGAAAGAATTAGACTAATTTTGAGCTGAAGAATCAAATCGAGATACGTTACGAATCATTACAGAATACAAAGAATACATGCATGCATCCAGCGAATGAAATGTGCAGAATTCTGGATTTACTTGAACATTGTTCCACCTGGCACGTAGCAGGCCTCGCTATTGGGCCTATTGTACCCCTTCCTAGACCAGCCGGACACACCGAGCCACAATGTGGTGCCTAGATGTTTTGTAGTAGGTCCACCCAAGCACTGGGCTGGGACCAACAAGCGCACGGTTGACCTGAACTCAGTCTTCAAACCCCGACGGAGGTGTAGATGTCCGACACATCCACGCCTTGCAATGGTACATTTCCGACTTCGTCCGTCTTTCTGACTGCGACGTCGGTTTTCCTCTGCACATTGCCGTACTGCCGGCTGCAGGCATGATGTAGTCGGGGATTTGCTCATGACCACCTAAGGAGGAGTTTCAGCCGGCTTAGTCAGATGAGACACGCTATGCCCTCCTCCGCCAATCAAAAAATGACCGAAGTTATACATATTTTACGGAACTTGACTTGCAGTAAGTCGTTTGAAAGCCCTTGAAAAACTGCACAGAAAATTGATGAAAGTATTTCAAATTGGAAGTGGGTTCTTTTAAAAAAATCACCTGTATATTCACATGTTTGAAAAAAGTTATAATGGAACGTCCCATTATTTTTTTATTCTTCATCAATTACTCAATTTTTGAAACTTGAGCCCACCCTGTATTTATCGCTCCCGACTTTGGACCCGAAAAATTCCAAAAATGGTCTGGCGACATTTTTTCTAGCCAAGACCATCATCAATTTCTTCTTCTATCATAGTTTTAAAATTGTTTTATTGCTTCAGGACGCAACAAACGTGAAAGTATGAGCTTACCAGCGTTCCACAGGTACACATGCGACCCTAATGCCGCAGCTAAAATATTGTTGGAGCCCCAATCCATCAAATTTAAATAGTAGTCGTCGACAATGTCTGGAGCGTCCAAGATGCGATCGGGAGCTTGCGGAATGTACCTCGCGCCTCCTTTAGCTCCAGCCGGCGTCTTTGTCTGCGTGTACAGCACCCTCATAGGGTTCTGGAACCCTTCTGGTGCTGCTGGTGCTTTATTCCTGTAGGACAAAATCCTTTGAGAACTGATGTCGTAGCCGTGCAACTTTTCCATCATGTTCTTCTGGAGCTCTCGTTGAGTGGGACTTTCACATCCATGGTTTTCATCCTGGGTCATCTTGTAGGCGGCCAGCTCAAAGTTCATGGCGCTCCTGTTGGGGATGAACCTGTCCGCACCTGGGGTCTTTACTGCTTTGTTCGGAGTCGGGGTACCTTGAATGGAAACATTATAGGCTTATATGCAACGTCAGGGGTAGAGTTAGCTTACGTTTTGTCTTGTTAAAAGTAATTAAACCTAGACTAGTCTTACCAGACTTTTTGCCTTTATGCGGAGTCTTTGAGGGAGTCTTTTTACCCCTCGAAGGCGTGGTTCGTGTGGTCATTGATGTGGAGAACGAACGGTGCTTCGAGGAATTCAAGCTCAAATTACTCATGCTTGTGGACAAGCTGTTTTCTTGTCCGGGTTTCCGTTGCCATCGAGGCGCTGGACCTTTCGTCACGGGTCCTTCCATGGTCATCAAGTTTTTCATTTCATTTGCAAATTTAAACTGGGCCATTTAAAAGTGCTGTAAACAACTTCTTTTTCAGTAAAATTAACTTTTTGACTACTTTAACTTACCCTGTAAGTAATTAGGGTGAATGAATTGAAAAATAAAACAAAAAAGATAAATCACACCTTTACCTGGGTTTAGGTAAAGTAATATGGAAGGCCGTTCGGGAAAATTGTTAAACTTGAGAAAAAGTGGAGCAAGAACCGTTGAGGTTGAAGTCGTTATTTGAAATTTAATAGACAGTTGACACTGTTGACAGTTGTTGTCAAAAAGAACAACGAAAAAGTCCCTGTTCCGCCTTCAGGCACATACAGACATGTGCTAAAGTTACTAAAGTTAGGTTATGGTCACAGATGTTATGGTGTTCGCAAGTCAAGTAGTCCTCCAGTGTTTTCGCAGAAAAACGTGTCTCTAAACTTAAAATAATGAATTCGACCTTCATCAAACGTGTGATGTCGAAGGTCGGTTCCAAACGGAAAGGAAAGAAGCTCCAGATTTCCCAAGGAACCAAAACAATTCATGACAACTGGGAAAAAGCCAGGAGTCCTCCCCTTGGTCCAGCAACGTCAGAAACGAACGGAATTCTCGCAGAAAAGAAGGAAAAACCTATTGAGAGTAAGAAGAAAGCGCAAATGAACATAAAGCCAAGCACAAGTTCCAATCAAATGCATTCACTAAAATCTGCTAGGGAGTTCCTTGAACGAACTCTGACTAGACATCAAGAAAAACCGCTGAAACATGAAAAGCCTTTGAATAAAATGCGAAAGGATAAGTTGAAAGCTAAACTTGATCTTGCCAAAGCCAAAAAGAAAAAGCAAAAGAAAAGTGCAAAATCAAAATTAACTACTGATGCGGTTGTTGCAAGAGCTGATGCAGATTCCGATGAAAATGGCATAGACCAACTCAAACAGCCTGAATGTGCATCAGACGTGGACGTAATATCTGAAGAAGAAAAAGAAATCGAATTACCAGAACGTGAAGAGGTAAAACCTGAAGAAGGTACACAAATGGAACATCAACTGGTATATTCAAGTGAGAGCTGTGTAAAGTATTCTGATACTGCAGATGGCAAGGCAGTGGTGATTCCGAATGGCAAATCAATCCATTTCCAAGGTATACTCGAACTGAAAGTCCTAATAGGCAGAGTTGATGTCCTCGGTTATGAAATAGGTCCGAACAGCGGAACATTTCGGCTGTACTCGCCCAGGGGCACATCGTTCTTGTATGTAAGAAACGTCGCAAATAAAGGAGCCGCTACGGTCTTATGTAGCAAAGTTGAAGACACACACATGCGCTTCATCGAAAAGCACGTTTCACAGCAAATTCTGCCTGAAAAACGTGACCATTTCCAATTGAAATTTGAACCACAAGGAAACCTTGTGAGAATCAACCCCGAATGGAATAAGCTGATAAATACGATAACAAACAACACCAAATTGTTAGTGGTTGGTGGGAAAAGTGTTGGCAAAAGTACATTCATTCGTTACGCAATTAATAAATTGCTCTTGTCTTATGAGAGTGTGAGGATAATCGATCTGGATCCTGGACAGGCGGAGTTTACGGTTCCTGGAAGTGTCTCTGTCGTGATTGTAAAGGAGCCGCTATTGGGGCCCAATTATACGCATTTAAAGAAGACTGAGAGGTAATTTGGCTTTTATCTGATGACCATATTCATAGACTATGCTTGAGGTCTAACTTTATGATAATCAGTCACCAATGGTACCAGTGACGTAGCCAAGGGGGGTCCAGGGGTTCTGGACCCTCCTACTCCCCAAAATCCCATAGAAACGCCCCTTTTCTTGGAAACATTTTCGTCAAATGCATTTTTCATGCGTTTAGTGTGCTCAAATACTTGCTAGTACTAGAAAAAAATGTGCATTCAAATGTGAGCATGCTGAATTTTCAGACATTTCACTTCCTTTTATTCAACACCCTGTAGAAACTTTTTGCACATGTCTTGTGTTTTGCAAAATTACAGACTGTTAGCTGAAGGTTTGGGCATTTCTGTATAGCTAGCATACAGTCCAAATAGGATACAAATCGTTTGTAGCATTCCAAACTTACAAGAATTTAAAAAAAAAGGAAAACATTTGGAGAACGACGGCGACGTATTGGTTTTTGTGTAGTTAGAGACTCAAAAAAACAAAAAACTATGTGCTTATAGAGGGTCATTCAAAAAAGATGTCCACCCCCATTTTTCTCAAGATCCGTTGAAGCTAGCGAGTTGCGGTAAAGACCGATGAATTCAGCTGGTTTTTCTGATCAAATTTGATATGTCAACAAAACTACTCCACCAAAACTCTGAGTACGGGGCACTTCAAAATTTTGGGCAATTTTTTTTTACACTGCACAATATTGGGTGATATGTCATTGGTAAGCCCTTAAGAAGTTTCAATGGACAAGTGCAAAAAGTTTTAGAAAATTTCCAGCGGTTTTCATTTTATGACGGAAAACAAAAACCTGGAAAAACACGTTTTTATGTATAAAATGAGAATCCATGAGAATTTTTTCAAACTGCAAACTGCATTCAATAGAACTCATCAAAACGGTCAGTATAATGTTTAACTTAATATGCAATGACTATTTCTGAAATTTTGAGATTTTCCGAAAATAAGGTTTTGATGGGTAAAATTGAATTGCCTTAAAATTTCAAACTAGCTATTGCATATTGAGTTACACATCATACTGACCGTTTCAATGAGTTCTATTGAATGCAGTTTGCAGTTTGGAAAAATTCTCATTGATTCTCATTTTATACATAAAAACGTGTTTCTCCAGGTTTTTGTTTTCTGTCATAAAATGAAAACCGCTGGAAATTTTTGGAAACGTTTTACACTTATCCATTGAAACTTTTTGAGGGCTTTTCAATGAAATATCACTCAATGTTGTGCAGTGTAAAAAAAAATTGCCCAAAATTTTGAGGTGCCCCCGTACTGTTTTTTTGGTGAAGTAGTTTTGTTGACATATCAAATTTGATCAGAAAAACCCTCCTAGGAAAAGCCAGCTGAATCCAACGGTCTTTACCGCAACTCGCTAGCTTCAACGGATCTTGAGAAAAATGGGGGTGTACATCTTTTTTGAATGACCCCGTATACCTAATGGAAAAAATGGAAAACGCATGCCCTGCTTTTTCTCCTTGAACGGTAAGAGAGCGGTAAGGGAATAAGAAAATTGTCAGGGGCAAAATTGTAAGTAATTCAATGACCTGCAAAGAAGTCCACGAAGGCAGGTCTCACTTCTTCAGTTTATCCGTTCAACGCTTTCACAATTGCGCGCCAGTCCAGTAAAATAAGAAAATTCGGCATGCTATTTTTCCTTGCATGCTGTAGAACAAAAGAAACGAAAAGTAACACTTCACAAACGTGAGAAAAAAAATGAGAAGGCGGAAAAACGGAAATTTTCGCAGGAAGCTTCTTCAATGAATGCTGAACTAAACGTGGACATTTCACAGACAAACCTGTAGACGATTAAATTACCTACAAAGAAACCCGCGATATCATAATCATCCTGTTTGGCTCAGCAGCGAAGTGCTGTTAAAGTTGGGCGACGTGACTCGTTTAAGAAACCTAGTAATTTGCCTCAGGGTATTTCTTGCGGAACACTCAGTTTTCTTCAATGGACCTTCCCAGAAAAGAGAGACATATGCGTGCGCGTTCGTCCCCGCAATTGGTGGTGTCTAGCTATAACGGCGCCTAATATCTCCAAGGGAAACTCCGTTCGTTATGAAGTGCGCGGCACCACACTGCGGCAATGTGGGGCTGTGACGTGAATCGTGCGAGAGAGACTGCCTTTATTGAAAAGGTCCATTGTGTTGTTCACAATTTTCGGATAACTTTTGTTCTCACAGCATTCAAGGAGGAATGTCACGCCGAGGATTCTTTTATTTTACTGGACTGGCGCGCAACTTTTGACCCGATTAACGGCTAAACTGAAGAAGTTGAGACATTATGCTTTCGTGAGCTTTTTTAAAAATCACAGAAATTCTTAGCGTTATTTCATCGTTCCAGAAGGACTACGGCGCAATTTTTTTATCGTCTTAATTTTTTTTACCAATTTTTCTGGGAGGGTGGGGAATGTAATTTCGATTTTTTTCCTCAATTTTTTTCATTCTATTCATTGTCAAATTTTGCTCACCGACCTTAATTAATTCCAAGTTGAATCCAAAACTCACGAAACTTGATGCTAGCTTCGATATCTGCAAAGCCGAGGGAAACGTGAACATTAGCCATCGTAAACAACTATCTACATACAGTGGAATTATACCTATTTTTTTTTTGTTTCAGTACCATTTTGTCAAATATCAGTCCTGGCTATGATCCAATGAAGTACGTGGAAAACGTCAAATGCCTGTGCGAAACCTTGGATTCACGCGAAATCCCAACTCTTATCAACTACATGGGCTACAGCAGCGAGATGGGTGTTGACATTGCCTCAGGTGTTATAAGCATAGTCATGCCTACCGACATTGTTGAAATATACAGCAAAAATACGAAGAAAAATTTCACAACCAGCTTCGAGAATCCAAGTTCAGTATTGGAAAATACAACGCTTCTTGAGAACAATGTTACCGAGCTTACGTATTCGTATCACAGACTACAGTCGATGTGTGATCAAAATGACGCATGGAGTGCCGAACCGAGGGTGCTGAGAGAGATGTGCATTTTGTCATACTTTGGGCAGATGCTTAGTTCCAAGTCGATTTTAAGCACTAAACTGCCTCTGTATGAGTAAGTTTCTTATTATTTTCTCATTTGTTCTGTCATAATGAAGTTGAATTTCAGGATAAACTTGCACGAAATCATTCCAGTGGATGCTGCGGGACAAAGTCTGCCATTGGAAGTACTAAACTCTGCTTTAGTCGCCTTGTGTTCTACAGTACAAGACGGCATATTCAAGTGCCATGGCTGGGGTAAATATATTGTCATTTATACAGGGTGTCACATCTTCCAGCATGAATTATCGATTGTTCTGAAGTGATAAAATTTGATCAGAGCTTTGATCGAAGATTTGAAAAGAAAAGAGTGACGGAAAAAAGAACGAAAAACAAAAGGTCGAAAACAAAACATCGAATGCATAAGGTCGAAAAAGAAAAGGTCGAATTTACAATATATCGAAAGTGATGATGATCGAAATACATATGGTCGAAAATACATAATATCGAATAACAGAATGTCGAAAAACAATTGGTCGAATAACAATTGGTCGAATAACAATTGGTCGAAAAACAATTGGTCGAAAAACAATTGGTCGAAAAACAAAACGTCGAAAAGCAATAGGTCGAGAAACAAAAGGTCGAAAAGAAAAGGTCGAGAAAGAAAAACCGTGAAAATCGAAAAGCAATAGGTGTATGTACAATTGTTGTAAAGACAAATGATTTGAGAGTTTGGGACGGGAAAAAAAAAGAACCGAGTCAAAAATCAACTCGCCCAAATTCATTTTTGTGGAAAAACCTAATCAGGCCTTGAAGGAAAAATACTGAACCTGACAAGGTCTGTGTAGTGTGTACACCGATTCATGAGTATAGGTCAATTTTGCGTCAAAAAACCGAATCAGGTCTGCAAAAAAATTACTGAACCTGACAAGGTCTATGTACACAGCTTCACGTTTCAGAGTGGATTTTGCGTCAAAAAAGAAAAACGAATCAGGTCTGCAAAAAAATTACTGAGCCTGACGAGGTCCATGCATACTGCTTTATCTGTCCAAGTTGATTTTGCGTCGAAAAACCAAATCAGGGCTTCAAAAAAAAATTAAACCTGACGAGGTCCATGTGCACAACTTGACGTTTCAGAGTTGGTTTTGCGTCAAAAAACCAAATCAGGTCTGCAAAAAAATTACTGAACCTGACGAGGTTCATGTACACAGGTTTATAAATCCAAGTTAATTTCGCGTCAAAAAACCAGATCAGATCTTCAAAAAAAAAACTACTAGACCTGACGAGGTCCATGTGCACAGCTTTACTTTTCAGAGTGGATTTTGCGTCAAGAGAATTCGAATCAGGTCTGCAAAAAAAAATACTGAACCTGACGAGGTCCATGTACACAGGTTTATAAATCCAAGTTAATTTTCCGTCGAAAAACCAAATCAGGTCTTCAAAAAAAAACTACTGGACCTGACGAGGTCCATGTGCACAGCTTCACGTTTCAGAGTGGATTTTGCGTCAAAAAAACCCAATCAGGTCTGCAAAAAAATCACTCAACCTGACAAGGTCCATGTGCACAGGTTCATAAGTCCTAAGTTAATTTACGCTGACGCTGATCAGATTTGAAAAAATATACAGGTGTTTCGGTGGCCTTGCATAATACTTTGGGAGGTGACTTCTTTCTGAAAAATAAGTCGAAAAGTGAGAGTGAAATTTTTCCTCAAGTGCTCTCTGAGGGAGTCACAGCTCCTCAATCGATCCGAATTGTAATCACATTTAAAACAGGTATTTCTAGTTCGACATTGTGTTATTCGACATTTTATTATTCGATGTTTTGCTTTTCGATCTTTTGTTTTTCGACCTTTTGGTTTTCGACCTTTTGCTTTTCGATATTTCACTTTTCGACCTTTTGGTTTTCGACTTTTTGCTTTTCGATATTTCACTTGTCGACCTTTTGCTTTTCGATATTTTGATTTTCGACCTTTTGTACTTTCGACGATAGTGCTTTCGATGTTTTGTGGTTTCGTTATTTTGTTTTTCGACTTTACGCATTCGATGTTTTGTTTTCGACCTTTTGTATTTCGATCTTCTTTCCGTCACCCGAAAAGAAAACTGTCAAATTATTGATAATTTTTCGCGGAACGGAACGCGAACATTCACCTAAGTCGAAAAACAGCATGAAGGAGTTTTCTCGAGAAAGCCAGGAATTAAATATTTTATTTTATCAGGGCATAATTAAAATGAAGCTACACCTTGCTTTTTTTGAAATGACAAAAAATTTGCTGATGAAATTCTGTGCACTCCATTGTACTATATGGAACCATGGAGCTAATTGGTAGTGCTTTAAGAATGTCACCACTTGCTGTACTGGCTTTTTAAGATACGGTTGGCACTGTCAAACTTTCCTCTATGAAATGCAGAAAACCGCACCTGAATATCCTTTGAAACGTGCACGTACGAGGCTTGTAAACGACACCGTGTTGGCTCATTTTTTAAATGAAGCAGATGCTTATGCCGCACACTCGCGTCCTGTTTACACGAGCTCAACACGGGAACGCTCTGAACCTAACCGAGTTTCCCATGGTGGGGGAGGGGGTTGAAACCTACACCTTGTCGAAACTTTTTTCAACTTCTTTTTTACAGGCATCGTTCGAGGCGTGGACAGAAATTCCAACATTGCCGTAATATTGACTCCTGAAAAACCACAAATTTTAGATGATGTAACACATCTAGTCTACGATGAACTCGCTTTACCTCCATCAATCTACATGACACCCGATGGAAATATTGGTCATATAAGTTACGTAATTTCAGGAGAGCTACAAGATTTTGGGAAGATAACGAAGCGCTCGTATAAGCCAGTTGGAAGAAAATAGTTTTATTTTAAAATGTACAAATACTTTACAGTCTTCAAAAGTAAAACTGTTACTTACATGAATATAAATATGTATAAATTTATTATCGGTTTTTGTTTTCGTAAGAATAAATAGATGTAACAAAACACAGGCTAACCAACGAATAATAAATATAAAAATATTGATGCTTTTTACTTTGATTTGACAACTTTAATCAGCACAGGGCGTTCTTCATCTTTGCTGACCTGTATTTCCAAGATTCCGTCAAGTTGTGTCAGCTTGTCTTTCAGAGCTTGCATGGCCTAGATATACAGCACATTGATCAAAAGAAACGTAACTATTTAAATACGTGATACTTCACCTTCATTACTATTTCAATAGACGATTGGTCTTGGCCTTTAATACCAGCTTTTAGAACAGTAAGGGCTCTGGGAGTGTATCCCGAAAATTCCGTTGAAACGTCACTGTGCACCTTCACGGCCAGTTCATTGGCGCCATCATCAACCTTAATAACGAGTTTGTACCCATCTTCATCCACAGTTAGCTTTTCAACGACAGACTTGAATTTAGCTTTGATTTTGAACACGCCTTTGCTGATGAATCGTTTGTGTTCCAGAAGCTTTGTAATCGGAATTGTGGTTATTTGAGGAGGAGACTTTGCGAGAATTTGCTTGTCTAAATGATCGAGATGAGCGTCTACGATGTCATCAAAGGCATCGTCTTCGAGACTGGTGGACAGTGCAGTCGAAGATCGAGCTTGAGTAGAAGAAATTATCTTGTCCATATTATCAAAGTCTTCTGGGTTGAAATCTAGATCATCAAAAATAGGCTGCGGTTTTGGTCTTTTGGGCGCAGGAGGCGATGGTTCTGATACTGTCATTGAATTGACTCTTTCCACCATTTGTCTTTCGTTTGGTTCTGGCAAGCGTCGTGCAGCTAAAAACTAGAGTTGAAGGAAAATAACCGAAGATTTAACAATACTGTAATACTGACCATGACTCTGTTCAATAATAGAATGTAAAGGGTTCCTTGCTGGTCCTGTAATAACAAAAGCAATAAGAATACTATTATCGTCAAGTCTGCTGCGGACTGCAGGGCTTCTCATCGCAAGTATCACGTCCCAAAACTACCGATTTCCTTATCTGTACATAACTATACAGAGAGCTGCACGAAAAACGGTCAGAGCTGTAGAACCGTTATTTTTTGCTTGAAAACACGTTGACTTTAGTTAGAAACTAGAAGAGCCAAAATACTGAGTGTTGGCCAATTATTTTGAATTGGTTTGCTCATAAAATGTTGAAGTGTGCCTTGAGAAGATGTTGAAGCTGTCTCGAGAAATCATTTAAAAGTTGAATAAAATGGTGAAATTCTAAAACATTGAAACTGATTGTTTATCACATTGTGAAAATTTATGAGCAAACCAGTTCAAAACTGGCCAGCAAGAGGGACGATTACCAACACTCAATTAATCCTACTAATTTAGAACCAAAGTCAACGCGTTAGACATCGTTAAATTCAGAAAAAATCCTTCATCACCTTTAGAAAGTAAGTGCAGAATAAACCCTAAACTCCAGAAACCCCCAGTGCAATTTAATTTATTACAGAAGTGACAGAACAAAAGTCGAAT
Source organism: Anaspis maculata (assembly GCA_949128115.1). Lineage (NCBI taxonomy): Eukaryota > Metazoa > Arthropoda > Insecta > Coleoptera > Scraptiidae > Anaspis > Anaspis maculata. Next base: position 78,405,740 of record OX421962.1, read on the forward strand.
TAAAGAAACTCATAGACATTAGCTGCCTTCCTTTTAGAGTCAAAGGTGACCCGAGTAACTCTTGATCGGATCACAAAAAAATAGCAGTGAAATTGACCTTTTATGCACAGGAGCGACCTCAAGGTCCTTAGTGATCGGTCGATACGGCTGGCACTTGAGAAGACCAAAAAAAAAAAGGGAATTTGGAGTCTCTATCGGGCACTTTTGGGCTTTAAAAGGAACGACTCTTGTCACATCACTTTGACATCCGAGTTACCTCGAGTCGTAAAAGGAAGACAACTCTTGTCTACATTATCCAAGGACTCTGTGGTTCAATTTTCTGAACTTTATTCTGGGGCACCTGTACTTGAAAAAAGCTGACTATCGCGGTTCTAGAAGCTCTCGAACTTTTTTTTCCGTTAAAATCGTGTCATAGCTAGCTTTGAACCATTTAATTTGATGTCTGATTTTTTAGAATCAGATGACACATAATGGACAGGGAGCTGGTGCCTCAAAACTCACGTCATAAGATACATGATTTTAACCCTGTAGATCTAATGTGCGTTGATAAGGTTGTTAAAAATTGCTTTGTCTTACATGTCAGACCGGGGGCTCTAGGCGGGTATGAGCTTGTCAATTATCAAAAAAAAATTGCCAAAAATTTACGTCATAAGGTACATTAATGAAACCAACTGGATTTTATGTGGGAACATCCCCTTAGTCGAAAATCTGGTCGTAAGACAAAAATTTTGGGGGCTTTCGGTCCATAAGACAAGTTTGAAATTTTCAAAAAAGGACCAAAATGTATCAATTTTTTCACAGGCGTTTTGTTGACTAACCCATTAAGTGTGATATATATTTGTAATCGCGATGAAAGATGGAATCGATTTCCATGTTAAAATACAGGGTGTACGAGTTGAGAAAAAGTTTTCGATGTTAAACCCTGTAAGCGATTTACCATTAAAAAAATTTTGTGGACAGATTCGAAACCTACACTTGAAGAATCATGTGAGAATCGTTTTTCATTCCTAAAATTATGTCAAAGGAGAAGTCTCCAGAAGGAGGTGAATTTTGGCCTTTTTTGAAAGTTTCAAACTTGTCTTATGGACCGAGAGCCCCCAAAAATTTTGTCTATTAACCCGATTTTTGATTAAGAGGATGTTTCCACATAAAAGCCCGTTGGTTTCATTCATGTACCTTATGACGTGAATTTTTGACATTTTTCGAAAATTGACAAGCCTATACCAGCCTAAAGCCCCCGGTCTGACATGTGAGACAAAGAAATTTTCAACAACCTTATCAACGCACATTAGACCTACAGGGTTAAAATCTCGGTTAAAATCATGTACCATATGACGTAAGTTTTGAGGCACCAGCTCCCTGTCCATAACGATCGTTCAGCTCTGGCCGTTTCTCATGCAGCTAGCTCTCTATGTACAGAGTATAGGTCGCGGGAACAAAAATGGCGTCTTAAAGATGGGTACCTATATGGTATAATGTTATTTTCACTCACCAATTTTTATTAAAATTTTCTTTAGTTGTGAAGTTGTAATATATATATAGATAATTTATTGAACAATCCACCTTTCCCATGATGGAAATCACTTGCGCGCATACCTGTGAGTGCATACTCCCGCTAGTACAAACGGCTACTACAGACCTCTAGTTCTGGGTTCACAGGTATGCGCGAAACTCCCGTGGGAAAGGTGGATTGTCGCTTTATCAAAAAATGAATGTGCTAAACTCAAGATTTGACTGAGTAATGTCAAAAACAAGCGAATCTCTACAGCGGTACCTTGGCACCCCATCATGCGCAAGCGCGGGCAAGAAGCTGGCGAGAGGCGCTTTCGTTATGCCGGCAAGAGCTTCTCAGGGTAGATCACTAGACAAAGAAAGTAGATCCAGCTGGGCCCTGATTGGCGTATGTATCTACTTTCTCTATCTAGTGATCTACCCGGAGCAGTTCCTGGCGCAAAACGAAAGTGGCTAATGGTGGCCTTACATTGAGCATATCAAATGCTGCAGCTTTTTTAGATGCAGAGTTCTAATAATTGTAACTGACGCCTCTCATTGCTGTCAATGACCAACATGTGACCAATGAGAGCTCAGTAGCTCAGCACATGTATGGTACACCCGTGGTATATGGGTACACCACAAGGGGTCGTTACACAATCAGGGGTCAACAGCAGCATACTAACCTGAGGGTTCTTCTCGAACAGGTTCATCTTCCAGTGCAAATGGATTTGGATTTATTGGCAAATTGAGTTCTCTTGCTAAAACATTTTCTGCAGCATTCGATACAAGCAGTTCTTCTATTTCACCCCCTAGCAGTTTGATGTTGGTCTTCTCCAACATTATCCTCCCCCGTCTGATTGTAACAGGTCCTAGAAGTTTGGCCTTGGCCCCTGGACATACATTGATACTCAAATCGGGAATAGAATGGTATTCCATGGCTTCTACTTCTTGTACTCCATCACTCAATGTCAACTGAAGCACCCTTTTTCCATGATTTTCATCCGCATCTACGTTCCTTGTTAAAGCATTCGAGTTGCGTATCCTCTGCAGCTGCCAGAGTTTTGGCTTTGAGATGTCCACAACTTGCATTATTTGAACGGAATAATTTCCATTCAAGACATACGGCTTAGTATGTTTACTTAAATTAGGAGGCAGGCAGGCTACTTCTATATCCCTTAAATCTAAAAGTAGCCACTGTTCATACACCTGAGTTTGAAGTTGCTTCAGGGTGTAATCGGGAGGAAGGTTTTCCTCTTTGCACCATGTAACACAGCTTTGTAACCAAATATCCGACACGCCTATGTGGTTGTCTTTGAAGAATTTTCGTATATGATTTGTTTCTTGGTCCATTTCTATTTCTTATTTGTGTAATTCTTTCGCTAAAATATGTACATTTTTTTCTAGGTTGGTTCTATATTATGACTTATGAGATCTGTGCTTATATAGGCGCGGGCAGCTAACTGTCAAAGATAGGCAACCAGTGTGTTTGGTGGACCAACAAATGGAATTTAGCATTGTGCAGCATAGCAAGCGGGTGCCTTTCTTGCGATTTCTCACCAGAAGAGCGATGTCAGGACGAGAGGGCATTATTTTTGTATACTCTAGGATCTTACGCAGATAATTCCGAAAAAAGAAAACGGGCCGAAAGCATCCTTTTTACGTATTCCATTGAAAAAGACCACTGTGATGTCTACACTACCTCTAAATGTTACCCATGATTTTTGCAAAACCCAAGAAGGACCTGAGCGTTGAAATGTGAGCAACGTTAGCTCTTTCCTTGGAGTTTCACACGAGGTAGGTGAAAATTTTATAAAAAAAATTTATGTGGGAGCTATGAGTGGCATCGAACATCAATGACATAATGCTCGGTTCATCATCTATCGAGTTTATTTTGTGAAACTATCTCAAGCTATTGTTTTTTCAGGCAAGTCAAGCAAACTACAAGCCAACTTGGAAGTTGTGGGCTTGAGTACCATACAGTTTTCCAAGGATCGAACGCCTGTATAGACACCCAACTTTACGGACTCACTTCGGACTCCGAGTCGGACTCCCACAATAAAGCCTCTGAACCAGAATTGTGCTATTTTATTCTAATACCTACCGCTCCACTGCAGCTCAGGTTATCTTTTTTCTTGGAGTTTAACATGGGGTGCGTGAACACTTTATCAACAAATATGTGTAAAAGCTATGGATGGAATCGAACACATAATTATGCTTGGTTTATCATCACAGGTCATTTTGTGAAATCATCTCAGGCCATCTTTTTTCAGGACAAATCAAGTTAGAGGGCAAACTTCAAGTTAACTTGGAGGTTGTAGGCACCGATTGTGATCTTCCAAGAAATAAATTAATGACACCCAACATTTCCGGACTTATCTCAGACTCCTACGGCAAAACCTAAGGAACATCAAAAGTGTGTGCTAAAATTTCAAGATTAACCACAGATCTATCATAAGCTTAAACAAGTAAAGCCTTACGAAAATTAATCCTGAGAGGATTACACAAAATGAACTGAGATGATGAACCGAGTGAGTGTTCGGTTCCACTCATAGCAGTCATATCTCTCACACTTGATAGTTCTATTTATCTATTTCCACCCACTTTATGTTAAACTCCAAGAGAAGAGCTAACTTGAGCTGCAGTGAGGCGGTGTTAGGATGAAATAGCACAATTGTGGTTCAGAGATTTTATACTAAGGAGTCCGACTCGGAGTCCGAAGTGAGTCCGTAAAGTTGGGTGTCTATACAGGCGTTCGATCCTTTGAAAACTGTATGGTACTCAAGCCCACAACTTCCAAGTTGGCTTGTAGCGAGGCTTGTAGTTTGCTTGACTTGCCTGAAAAAACAATAGCTTGAGATAGTTTCACAAAATAAACTCGATAGATGATGAACCGAGCATTATGTCATTGATGTTCGATGCCACTCATAGCTCCCACATAAAATTTTTTATAAAATTTTCACCTACCTCGTGTGAAACTCCAAGGAAAGAGCTAACGTTGCTTACATTTCAACACTCAGGTCCTTCTTGGGTTTTGCAAAAATCATGGGTAACATTTTGAGGTAGTGTAGACATCACAGTGGTCTTTTTCAATGGAATACGTAAAAAGGATGCTTTCGGCCCGTTTTCTTTTTTCGGAATTATCTGCGTAAGATCCTAGAGTATACAAAAATAGTGCCCTTTCGTCCTGACATCGCTCTTCTGGTGAGAAAACGCAAGAAAGGCACTCGCTTGCTATGCTGCACAATGCTAAATTCCATTTGTTGGTCCACCAAACACACTGGTTGCCTATCTTTGACAGTTAGCTGCCCGCGCCTAATGAGATATTTTCTAATTTTTTGCATGACTGCATAACTTCGAAAGTTGTTGCCATTTCCCATAAAACTGAGTCCGGCCCTGAACAAGACAATATTCCATTGGTCAACAAATTGCTCTGGTGGCAGAGCTGCCAACTTTTCAAAAATACGTTGAACGACCAGAAGTTTTTCGTGGAAAACGACTGAAATTTGAAAAATTTTAGGATTTTTTTGGTTCAATGAAGCTATATTTTTTCAAAATCTTGTTTTTTTTGTTGTCCTACTTGTGTTCAAAATATCGTACTCGTACTTCTTCTCATGATCTCATGCTTTTTTTCATGCATGAATTTGGACCGAAACCGTAGGTTGGCTATCCTGTCTGGTGGTGTTTCTAGTGTTCTTTCTTCATTGCATGTTGGCAATTGACGTTTGACGTTTCTCTTCTCTAGAAAGTGACTTTGGCAAGGTAGGGTGTACTCCGCTATTTACGGTTAATTTTGTAGAAAATCCTAAAGTAAATCCACGAAATATTAGTTTTGTAAAGTGGAGTTTCCATTTCTCATTCAAACCCGCCAGGAATTTCCTGAAAAAACTCTGCCATGTGAACGATGTTTGTGGATATTGCTGAGCCGATTTTGTTGACAGATCTAACATGTGTGGTTTTTACTTGTAGGTTACGATGGCACCGAGGAAAGGTAAAGTTCAGAAAGAAGAAGTCCAGGTTTCCCTGGGGCCTCAAGTGCGTGAAGGCGAAGTTGTGTTTGGCGTAGCCCACATTTTCGCCAGCTTCAATGACACTTTTGTGCACGTCACGGATTTGTCCGGGAAGGAAACCATTTCCCGAGTGACTGGAGGCATGAAAGTCAAAGCCGATCGTGACGAAGCTTCCCCCTACGCCGCTATGTTGGCCGCTCAAGTAAGTACAAATTTAAAATTTCCAATTTAGCTGGTATTACAATTATTGGTGATTGCAGGATGTAGCCGAAAAGTGCAAGTCTTTGGGCATCACTGCTCTCCACATCAAGTTGCGCGCAACCGGAGGCAACAAGACAAAGACTCCCGGTCCTGGAGCACAGAGTGCTTTGAGGGCTCTGGCTCGTTCTAACATGAAGATTGGACGCATCGAGGACGTTACACCTATTCCATCGGACTCTACCCGCAGGAAGGGAGGCCGACGTGGTCGTAGATTGTAAACCTTTTTTTTTGTATAATAAAAACTTCGTGAAAATCATGAAATAAAGGTTGACTAAGATTAACTTTCAATTTAAACAAGTAGTTTGATTAGTGGTATACACATACCAAAAGAATCTTATGAGGCAAAGATCATGTTCAGGCAATTTTTAAAACCATATCTTTCAAGTTTGTCATTGGTGCCTTCGTTCAGTCTTCGGTGTTTGATGGTCTACTCTTGTTTTCATACCGTGAGGTATTTTCCGCGAGCATATCGTCCCCTACAAGGCAGAATATCGTAAGTGCCATTATCCCAATTTTACAGGAGTAAAAAACTGATAGGGCACCAGTAAATAATTCTAATTTCTTGAATTTTTGACTTAGCATGTTTGTTGCAACCTCCAATTTTACAGTGTAGCTAATTTTGGAATTAATGTCTACCTATTTTGGAATTTAGCGTCGCTTAAGATGCGTTTTTTGTTTGTTTGTGGAGCTTAAGATATTTTGAATAGTCCGTTACGATTTTTTTTTATAACGATTTTTTGGCTACCATTCTCTAGGTTCAGGTTCCGCATAATATCGTAAGCGCCAGGAGCTTGCGATACAATACAGTCATGCATGGCGGTTATGATAAAGTACCATTGCATATAATTGTCGGATACGATGCTATTCCTAAAACAACAGGGTGGTTGCGATGTTTTTCGGTGGTTACGATATTTATGGTGGAATTTGGTGGATATATACGATGAGGATGGGGAGAAACAGTTTTTGAGTGGGAAAGCAATTTTTGTCGCTCACGATACTAGAATAGACCGATAGATCCAAGTAAGCGATTTAGGTATCGTAAGCACCATTTCTCAGTTTCGTAATAAATGGCGCTTACGACATTCTGCCTTGTAGGGGACGATATGTACAGGTGTCTCAATGAAAAATCTTGGGTTTGGTATAACTCATCAACAGGATAACTTGCTGACAACCAACTCATTGACGAGACAACTCACCAACAAGGCAACTCGCTGACAAGACAACTCGCCTACAGGACAATTCATCGACATGATAACTTGCCGACACTCAACTCATCGCCAGGATAACCTGCCGACACCCTACTCATTGTCAGGAAAACTTGCCGACAGCACCTAACCCTGTCCATGTTGTTTTTGAATGAAAGAACTCAATTGCCTGACTTGAGGAACTTGTGGTGTGGTGGTCAGCGCGTTCGACTACCACACCAGAGGTCGTGAGTTCAAGTCCCACTGTGGGCGCTCGGATTCTCGTTTCGAAAAAAAAACTTATAATGATTGCTAAATGCAAGACGCACGTGTGTCGCCTAGTACGAACGATGGTGCCGACCCCATGCGATGTTACACGACTTTACCATGTCCAAGTTGTCTTCAAATCAAAGAACTTGATTGCCTGACTTGATCTGACCGGGTCTACAAAAAAACAAGTGGGACCTGACGATCGAGGTCCATGTACACGACTTCAACATATGTCCAAGTTGTCTTATTTGAGGCGATTCACCTTGCATTTTGTGTTTAAGGAATGGCACCTGGCAGAGTTGTAGTAATGTAGTATGGACTCAGACATAGGTATCAAATCAGCTTTCTAGTCAATTTTGCACCCCGTGTAGGGTGGCAGGGGATCTCTGAAAGTTGGAGGTGCAAGAGTTTTTTCAAACCATGCTACAATATTTTGATTATTTTCGTAAGTGTTACCGTAGGTATAAGTTATCTTATTGTTGATGAATTGTCCTGTTGAGTCGTCCTGTCGATGAATTATCCTATCAGTGAGTTGTCTCTGTCGGCGAGTTGTCTAGTTGGTGAGTTGTCTTGTTGGTGAGTTGTCTTGTTGGTGAGTTGTCTTGTCCATGAGCTGGGTGTCGCCAAGTTATCCTGTCGATGAGTTGAGTGTCGACGAGTTGTCCGACTCCCGAAATTTCCACTTGATAGTCGTATGTAATACCACAAGAGCTAATAGTTTTATCGATAAAATTTTCGAACCATCTCAAAAGCTTTGTTTTCAAGAAATGCACCTCGAAATTCACCGAGTATGAAATGGTCCCTCTATTATCTGATATAGCTGGAGGGTTTTTATGTTTGAAAATAAAGTGACCATTTGCACGAGTTCAATTGCTACATGAAAACAGCTTGAGAAACAGTTCGAAAATTTTGATAAAACCCTATTAAGTAGCTTGAGTGGTATTCACGGAGAATATTCCACAAAACGTAAAATTTATTGAAATATAACGTTGAAACCGTTTCAAATCCAAATCCAAAAAGAAATTGTGGTAATTGTTGACGACCACTACTTCTCGACTTCAGCCACCAACTTTTCACGGTAGGTAGACACCACCACAACATCACGTTCGTCGACCGTAGTTTCCTGGGGAAACCACTATTTCCACTGTAAAATGCCCCTTCTTTCCATTACCTGCCCTACGACGTAAGTACATGCAAGAAGGAAGCGTCCTATATAGCTGTTTACCTACGACCACTACCGTAAGTGCCGTATACCGCACAACTAGGAACCTAAGTAAGTGAGCCCTTACGCACATCGTGACGTATTCTGTAAAGTAAATCGCACAGCGTGCGGTAATGGTAAAGTAAATCGCACAGTTAGGGAATTAATGTTTCTGATGTTGGGGGAATTTTGATCGAAAGACATTTTCAAAGAATTCACATTCAAAAATGGGAGCATTTCACGAGAACCTGACGCGTGCCTCGATAGCACCTTTCACACCGAAAGCCTAAGCAAGACTAGCTGTATATATTCGTAGCGAAGGCATCGCCATAGAAGTGAGATGTATCAACAACAAAATCGTCCAGATTTTTTTCCCAAGTAAGGTATTCGAGAATTTCTTGATTAAATTTTAGCTTGCATTTGTAGGGCTTAGTTTTTACTTAGTGATCACAATAATTTTGCGAGATTTATTAGAAAAGATTCAAAATATCAATGCCAGAAGTGCCCGCAGTCACCAACAACTTGGGATCAAGTAGGTGTAAAAATTAGACAGTTCAGTTACGTCAAGCATCAATCTAATGTCTGATGACAGGTACTCTGCTGCCCGCCTACCTAAGTTAGATAGTTTTCAAATAATACTATTTATTGCTGTCCAGTATTCATGTCCCAGTGTTGAAATCCAACTATATCACCACACTGAACTAAGAATTGAATGGCTATCAGAGGGATGGCTATACCTAATAGGTAGGTACGCTTCTAAATACACCTCAGGCCTCGCTTTAGGCACAGTAAGTAAACACTCAATTTTCATGAATCGATTTGTGGGTGCTTTTCTTTTAGGTCTCGACGAAAAGCGTTGTATAACAGACAACCACCGAGCCAGCAGACACCAGAGTTTGAAAATGCTATCCGTCTTTGACATTGGATTAATCTGATGGCCGTAAACACCACTCAAAGTGCCCCTTCTCCGATTTACTGTAGTTTTAGTTTCCAAAAGTGTATAATATGAGATACAAAATACTATTATTCTTATTTAAATACAATAAAAGTAATCAACTGAAGCAATTCCTCGCTGAACACTTTAAATTTGGCAAAACCTAGTATCCTATGAACACGGATATTAATATTATGAACACGGATGACGGCCGCTGACACTGCTATGCGGTGCGTGCTTCTCCTGTCAAGAGTGTCAAGGCACACTTCGCACCGACCAATCAACACAATCTGCATACGGCGGGATTTTATTTGAATTTTGAATCAGGGGAGAACTTAAATCGTAGGTATTTCATGATATACGTGGCTTTTTTACCTATAATTTTTGCCGTTTACAATACCACTGGCTACATTTCACGTTAATTATAACTTTTAAGTCAATATCTACTGTTATTGTTGATGTAGGACTGTTTTATTACCTTGGATTTCTGAGAATTATTCTGGGCCCCTCACAAAGTTACAATACCGCTTTAGATTGGGGTCGTAGGTAAAGTACTGTACATGACACGAGTAGTAAAGCAATTACGCACTCAGGGAGTACTGCACTCGCTCGCTACGCTCGCTCGTGCGCAACTTTTCCCTGCGTGCGTAATATGCTACTTACTACTCTTGTTACGTAATGTACTATTACGTGGTTGCCTAACTCTTAGAAAATGCTAGTCGAGAAGTAGTCGTCGTCAACAATTACCGAAATTGTAAAGGGAAGGCGCAGTTTTACAGCGATAAAACACGTGCGAAAGTCGTGTTTTATCGCTATAAAACTGATTTCATTGGTTCAATTCGAAGGTTTCACGTGCAATGATTGGTCAAAAGTATGTTGTATGGAATAGTCTTGATAAAAATTTTTTGGGACACGTTGACAAGTCAGATTTTATATCCAAGGGGGGCATATGATTAACATTAACTCAATTTTCCTGCCTCATCCCTAACGCAGGGTGACCACCCTTCCAAAAATTTCAATGGAAACGGGGTACACTGAAATAAAAAGAGTTGGAAATAAGCCTTCAAAATCAAATAACTTCAAAATGATTTTTTGCTCGACCACCATTTCCATTCAAATTTTTTGAAAGGGTGGTCAACTGGTCACCCTAGGGAATTTTGAAAACGGGACATCTAAAATCAAACCAAGTATGCTGTGCTCTAGCCGAAAAGAGCTTCATTCGGCTAGAGCACAGCATGCTTGACGCCAGATTTAAAAAAAACACCCCTTATACTGCATTTTGGGTTAGGGCAATGAGATTATTGGCATGGGTGTTACCTATGGAGTGTACTTTATACCAAAACAAGCGATTTGATCTGTAGCACGCGAAATTTCGTCCAAGGAGGACCTCTATCCTTTCTTCTATGCAAGGAAACGATAAATTCATACGTTTTGTTGCGTTTCCCAACCAAATTGCATCCCGCAAACACTCTTACGAAGTCAAATCTTTTGCAATAGTATTTTCAAGTCGCGCCAAACGTAGTGACTGAGGCTATAGTATTTTGTGGCGGCTTGTTTTATTTTTTGTTCTTTATGTTTTCCGCGTTACCTATCAAATTCATTTGAGGACGATCGGTCAAATATAAACAATCTCATCAACAATAAATATCATTTTCATTATTTTTAAAGATAGGGGAGGTCATAGGTAAGGACCTCGCCACTCAGTATTTAGTATTTCCGTTATTTCTAGTGATTTTTGGGAACTTTTTGTGATAGACTATGGGTGTTTTCATGAGGATTTTGTGTTTCAGTGGGCATAAGCAAGATTTGACAGTTCGGGTCGGCTAGCACCAGAGGTATAGAGTGGGGAGAATGATTACAGAGCTGCGAGAGTCTGGCAAGCACGCGAAGGTCGAATTTTTGCTGACCGGCAAGGAACGTGAGCATGCGCTCTAGATCTGATGAAAACTACTATCCAGTAACGTCATCTGTGCCATTCTTCCTGTTGAAAAAAAAAAGATTTTGTGCGGGTCAGATACAGATATCAGATAGATCAATTTCAAGTCTTTTTTCCAAGAAGAAAATGAGAAAATAGAGGCACATATTTTCAGTGGTTTTCTGGTAATTTAGATCCATCAAACCAACTTATGGCGTCAAAATTTCAATAACAGCATTTCTGAAGATGTTGCTTGCTATAAAAGGTGGATAATTTTTGCCAGCCTGTTCAGCAGCACTTTTCTCAATTTTAATTCAATTCAATTTACCAAACACCATTGGCGAAAATTTCATAAGGAATAAGAGCTCAAAGTGTTAGCTAGCAGTAGTACGTACAGTTGGGAGCGAAATGATTCATACGGCTCCGCTAGGAAGTCGGCTGGATTTCAGAAATGTTAGCTGCTTGGATTGTTCTGGAATGCCAGTTTTGATTAGAGATTGGTCGTTATCAAAACTGGCATTCAAGAACGATCCAAGCAGCTAACATTTCTGAAATCCAGCCGACTTCCTAGCGGTGCCGTATAAACCATTTCGTTCCCAACTGTACCTATGGCCCAACCGTGGCACGCACTTGGTAGTCACGAAAAGTGATTTCCTTTCCGAGGGGTTCCATTTCATCCGCGCTTACTTGATGTAACAATACAGGGTAGGGATCTATAACGACCACCACCATCGCATGGGGTCGGCACTATCCGTAAGTTGGAATGCTTGCGAAATGATGAGCGCATTTGCATTTAGCAAATATTTCAACTAAATCAAGAAATTGACTGTATTCAGGACGAAAATTCGACCCGCTACTAACTGGTGGGAATCGAACCCGCGGCCCATTGTTGGCAGTCGGACGCACCGCAAGCTATTTTAGGTTCTATAATACAAGTGACAAAGATAATTAATAATTTCAATAATTTAATTATGTATATCAAAAAGCAATATATTGTTTAGTTGCAAAAGGGAATAAATAACAATTATATCGAAAGCCACAATAAGAGCTCATGAGGGTGTCTTTTTTTTAACATGAACAAATGTTGGAAAGAAGCAATCAACACTGTGGCCTTTTCAACTAGAAAGCGAGTACAATATTATCAACCATAAAATATCTTTAGTGCATCAACTTAAATAAACTGGGCCAAAATTGAAGTGGACCACTCCGAAATTTTGTCTCAGTTTAACTGAGGATATCCCAAGAAAAAACTGCCCGATTTTAGAAATTTTTGTGGTATGTACTTGATAGAGTAATCATTTGACCACAAAGTATCATTTTAGATCAACCGACTGTTAGCCATATGTACAATATACACTCGTAACATAATTAAGATTAGCACCACAAAAACTTTCAAAATCAGCCAATTTTTTTTCGATAAATTCTTATTTTAACCAAAGCAAATTTTCGAGGTGGTCCACTTCATTTTTGCTCCAGTTATATTAAAATATCTGTGAAAGTTCAAATCTTGTTATTCTTATAACTATTTCAGTTCACTGGGATCCGACAAGATTCCCTAAAACCAAGAATAACTTAACTTTGTGATTGTATTTCTCAGGCTGCTTGTTCTCAACAGTAGCAATTGTGTTAGTATAAACGTGTTGCATGGTGAATCCTGTCGCGATTTCAGTGTTTAGTTCCAAATTTTCGTTTGGAGTGACAGTCAGCTTAACAAAAGCCTTATTCGACTTCCTCCATATGACAAGGCTGAGAAAAAGAAAAGCTGTAGGATACTTTGATTACATCAAGAAATTAAATTGCCATTACTTTGTGTCATCTTGTATGTTGTGGGATTCTCCGCAGTCATCATATTCGGCTGCATCATCCCTTGGTGGTAAAATAATTTCACTTGAAGGTATGGTCATGTTTGCATTCACTTCCTGCCTGACAGGCCTCGGTTTTATGATGATGGAAGGCTGACGTGAAGACAGGCTCAACAGGCTGCTGGGCTGCGTTGGAAGTGAAGATAACAGTTGAGGTTTCTGAAAATTCAAACGAAATAAATAATATGGAATATGAGGACAATAATGCGAGATAAAAATACCCCTTGTGTTGATGGTTGAAGACTTTTACTTTCACCAAATTCTTCTTCACCAGCATCCTCATAATCTAAAGGCAAAAACATGATTGCTGTTTGATGCTGAGTGGGATTTGTGAATTTTATGATGAGCTCACTAGGCTTGCCCGCCCTCAGAGGTTCGACAGTGACAATTCTTATTTCGGGAATGTGATAGCTAAAACATTTTCATTTGATAATTTAAATCTGAGATTTTAGTTTGAACTTACTATGCAAACAATTGAATTTTGAACTTGACCGACATCGGGTTGTATTCAGGTTTGCTCACATTGTGTTCACAAGAACGGCAACGTAAAGATCTCTTAATCAATAGCTGTTTGTGAATTGGGAATAGTTTATCAACATTTGTTGGTTGAAGATCCACTTGGAGTAAACGCTGATCGATTGATGTAACTAAACATACGATTCAATTTAGCAGATGTTTTGAGTGAGATTAACCTTCTCAAGGTACTAATCTCGAGATTTAAAAAAAATACCTTCCAATAAATCAAGAGGTTCAGTGAAAATTTCATCAGGCAATTCCTCAACATCATCTTTGGCTACAGCTGGATCTGGCTGTTTTGGCTTTGCTTTCAAAAATGGATTTGGGGCATTTTCTGGGAGTCCAATTCTTTTACGAAGTGCTGCAGCAGTTATGCCAGTTCTATCCTATAAGTAACAATCAATGAAAATAGATTTCAATAACAAAAGAAACAGCTGTTACAGTATAACTGATGTATTTTCCTCTTTGCTTTTTCTTGTCTTTCTCTTTTTGCTGCTTGTCAGCGAGAACTACAGCTTTGTACATGTCAACAAGCTCTTGCAGCCTGTTTGCGTGCACATTTTCTCTTTCAGGCCATCCACCAGTGGCTGCAGACTGATCTGGAATGCCAACATCTCTCGAACTCCACCGGCAATACAAACATGCTAGGTAGTACATCTTCCTTGGCGTGGTTTTTGGATCTTCTGGGTTAGTGGGGCCTTTCGACCCGATTCTAGTCGACAGTTCTTGCTGGCAACTCGGACAGACATAGCAGTTGCCACACCTATTCTTCTTGATGCGGGCTTCGGATGATGGCAAGTTTTCACAGCATTTTCCACAGAAATGCGAGTCAACCTACAGTTAGAGGGCGAGATAGATAGAAAAGTAGCCGAGTAAGCGCTTCGAAAGGTAATAATACCTCATGACAGACACAGAATCCACATCGAAGTTGGCAGCAGTACCTGCAGAAATACAGGTGCGAAATTGGCTTCAGGAGGCCACAAGTGCACGCGTATTTAACGATATCGGGGCCCATTATGTAGTTCATCTTTGAAAAGCCTCCTAACGTTCCGAAATTTTCTAGTTTTCACCCTACCTTTGCTTGAGATTTAAGAACGGAACGGATGTCAGAGTGACGTTGCTGACGTTTGTTTACGTACCTACGTACCCCGATGTACCTGACTTGATTACGGGCAGTTAGCGCGACAATTTCAAGCGCGACAGGTCACAAGAGCGACAGGTTGAATAAACATGGCAACATGGCCACCTAGTTTGACGGAAATGTCAAAAACTTGAAAAAATGCATTCCCCTTCCTACAAGCACCCCTCTCACCCTCCAAAAGCGCTAGGCAACGTCGCAGTGTCGCGTTTGTTGCTTTATTATTGTTTGATTTGCTGTCCATGTGTCCCATATAATGATGCCAGTTTATAAACATAAAGGTAGGTAAAACAAATAGAGTTTGGAGTAAAATCGGATTTAATTTAAATTTATGTAGATAGATGATTTAAAGGTGTATTTTTTAGTGGCTCCGGGGAAACACAACAGTCATTTCGGGGGAGGATATGTTTCCTGCCTTGGGACTTGAGGCTGGGTTTCTTCCAGAACTGGTTAATATCCTTGTCAAAGACCCTTGTGATAATCATATCAGGCTCACTCAAAGGGTGAGCAAGTCGTCGCCACATCGTACCTACTTTCTCTTGCATCCAGGACCAGGACAGAAGATGGTCCCTTCAGGCTAAGATGGCCATCAGGTAGGGTGACAGGCAAATACCTAATTGTGAACATCGTCACTGTCTCTTATAGATACCTTTTCGGGTACCTACATAATTTTGTTGTTTTCAAAAGAATTTTGACCTGCAAGAAAGGCTTCGCCGGCTGCTATTACTACCAAAACACTGCTCCAATAACTCGACACATCTTTTCACCATTTTGCGGCCACTACTTGGTGGATAAGATTTTTTAAATCCATCAACTTGTTCAAAAGATATCGGCCGACAAAGTCGCGGTCACGAAATGGTGATGGGTCGAATTATTGGACCAGTGTAATATAATTACTCAAATCAAATAATTGAAAGGCTTTGGATTTATCTACTCATGTATATTTTTCAGCCCCTAAGGAGAGACACTTTTTGCAATGGATGCCTGCTAGCCTCCAGATTTTGAGGGAAACAAGGAGCTAAGCCATTTCCGGAGTAAGGTGGTTACCTCTTGGTCCCAGAGGACAGACCTGAAGCTGCTGAAAAAATTCATACCCACGCGGGCGGACACCCCCCTCCCCCTGGATTCACCAAGCTCATGAATTTGATCATCAAATAAATATAAACTCGCAGTGCTGTTGATCAAACAACAGTGAAATGCCCATGGTTCAGTTGGTAAATCGATAATACAGGGTCCTGCAACAGTGCTTCGGGCTTTCTTAGCGCCCTTCCCTTACGAGATAGAGACAAAGGTGTAATACATAAAATTATTGATTTGGAAAGTTCTAACCAGTGAAATTATTTTCAACTATACAGGGTGATCCATTTTTGCGCTATAACAAAAACAAAGATTTTTTGAATAAAATGCCCCACTTTTGATTTCATTTTCTTGTTTAGCTTTTCAAGCTCTATTATAAGCGTATTTTTGTTTTTTCGATTTGTGGCGGTGCTACCAACTAAAAATTGAAAATTGAAATTTTTTTGTAATTTCAAGCTTCGTTTTGAAAAATTGTAGGAGCCTCGTTTTTTGCAATCAAGAAATGGAATTTGGCACAACTATAGTCGAATAGGAGGTAAATAATAATTCCATGACAAAAAACTTCAGAATCAGTGATACCGGGTGTTCAGAATTTTTTTTCGAACTTCGCAAATTTCAAAATGCCATTAGTCATTTTTTTTCCAAATGGAATGCCCCCTATTTTATTAAACCATTCGACAGCTTTTTTCTCCTCTTTCATTTTTACCAGAGATAGGTACCCTACCGCTAAATTTGATAATTTCCGAGATAATCAATAATTTTGATAAAAAGTGCTATTTATTAAAATTTTTCACGCCGGGCAGGCCATAGTGATCATCAACAAATGTCTGATTGACACATTTTGCTTGATTTGATGCTAAGAATAAGTTTTTTCCATTGAATAGCTGCGCTAAATTCCAATCTGAAGAAAATGCTTAAAGTATTTCGTTGCCCGATGGAAAAAAAAAATCAAATTGAGCTTAGTAAAGTGGTTTTCTCGACTTCAAAAACCTTCAAACTATCAAATTGAGAGGTGCGTTCATTTTTACACATAATTTTCTGTATCAGGACCTATTAAGAACATAAAAAATCCAAATAAACGACAATTTTTATCAAAATTATCGATTATCTCTGAAGTTATGGAGTTTAGGGGTAGGGTATCCCTAGTAAAAATAAAAGAGGAGGAGAAAAGCTATCGAATGGTGAGATAAAATATAGGACATTCCATTCGAAAAAAATGACATATGGCATTTTGAACTATGCGAAGTTCAAAAAAAAAAATTGCACACCCTGTATAAGTAAACCCCAAGTTTTTTGTCATGAAGTTATTCAGCTTCTATTCGAATATTGTTATGCCAAATTTTGTTCCTTAATCTCAAAAAACGAGGCGTCTACGGTTTTTCAAAGTGAACCTTGAGATTATAAAAAAATTCAATTTTTAATTTTCAGTTGGTAGCACTGCCACAAATTGAAAAAACAAAAATCCACCTGTAATAGAGCTTGAGAAGTTGAACAAGAAAATGAAATCAAAAGTGGGGCATTTAATTAAAAAAAATCTTTATTTTTGTTATAGCGCAAAAATTGAACACCCTGTATAGTTGAAAATAATTTTACAAGGTAGAACTTTTCAAACTAATAATTTTATGTGTTACATTTTTTTCTCTATTTTGCAAGGTAAGGGCGCTAGAAAAGCCCGACGCACTGTTGCAGGACCCTGTATATTATGAAGGCTTGGTGCAACCAGAGGTCAATTTTTTTTTATTTCAAGTTATCTAAGTGGTAATAGTTCAATAATTTTATTATTGTAGATACCTACTCATTCGATGTCTTTTTGTAATTGCTGATTTTTCATTATTTTAATACATATATATTTACGTTCACAAATGCTGTAGATTATTTTGCTTTTAGTCCTTCACCATAGTTGTTTTTTACAACATACTCCTATTACATTCATACCTGATACCTCTGCCATACATTTAGCTATCATACTTTTCAAGCATTCACCCAACACCTATGGGATCTGACTCCAGGATTTTTGTCTCAAGCAATGAGGCTTTCAATTTTACATGTTCTTTATCTATTTGAGATATCTATAGAGATAACGAAAAAAAGAGGTTTGAAATCCCACCTGGTGCGTCTATACAAACAACGAGACTTTGGATTCGGGGGTGGATGGGCCCAGGCCTTTTTTCTCTCTGGGCTGGTGAGATTTGTGAAAGGGCCGGTAGGATAAAAAAACACTTTTAAAAATTATAAATAAAAGGCAGAGTCTTCCCGAAAAACGTTTATGAACATTTATTACTGCAGTTTCGGGAGCCTTCAGTCTTTCGTCGTTAGAGGTGAAATAGTGAAAGCTTGTGAAATATTCTGGTGAAGGAGTAGGAGTGAATATTTAACATATAATTTATCCCTTACGCTCCCGAAACTGCAGTAAGGAATTTCTTTACGTTTTGTGAGAAGACTACCTTTTATTGATAATTTTTAGAATTTGACACTTACTGGTGAGCGTTGCACAGTGGGGCGAATGGCTACATTGACTGGACAAAAGTATTCCGATCCAATTTTTAAATTCAGAGCGGGTTCGAATCCCAGCTTCGGCAATTTTTTTTTCGAAGTTTTATTCAAGGAACTCGCCGAGTGTTATACTTTTTTTTTCAAAGTAGTTTTTATAAGCTACAATACCACAAAGTTTCATTTCATTTTAGTCAGTTTTGTGGAAAATATTCCGAATTTAGTTTTCAACACACCAGCTCAAAGAAAATTACCAAAAAGCCTTTGTCGCAAGCCGTCGCAAAAAGTACTATGAGAAGATCATAATAGAAAGATGTTGGATCATCCTGAAGGTATTTTCGTGATGACCCACCATGACCCGCTCTTGAAAACCGTGGTCAAAGTTCCGCATTTATTCGTTTTTTTTGCGGTCATATCATTATGTGTTGATATATCTACCTAGAGTCGATAAAGTACGGGATACGTGCCCAATACTTTTTGTTATAGAGTTGTTTTCTCAGGTACCGTGTCGTGTCTCGTACTTTATCAACTCTAGGTAAGTATAACAACACATAATGATATGACCGCAAAAAAACCCAATAGATGCGGAACTTTGACCACGGTTTTCAAGAGCGGGTCATGGTGGGTCATTATGAAAATACTTTCAGGATGATCCAACATCCTTCTATTATGGTCTTCTTATAGTACTTTTTGCGACGGCTTGCGACAAAGGCTTTTTGGTAATTTTCTTTGAGCTGGTGTGTTGAAAACTAAATGCAGCATATTTTCCACAAAACTGACCATAATGAAATGAAACTTTGTGGTATTGTAGCTTATAAAAACTACTTTGAAAAAAAAAGTATAACACTCGGCGAGTTCCTTGAATAAAACTTCGAAAAAAAATTGCCGAAGTTGGGATTCGAACCCGCTCTGAATTTAAAAATTGGATCGGAATACTTTTGTCCAGTCAATGTAGCCATTCGTCCCACTGTGCGATGGCAGATAGATTTCTAAAGACCAACACTTTAATTCTACGGGGTGTTTATAAGAGACTGTGATCGCGGCAGGCTTGGGTCAGGCCGAAAAACGTAGTAACAGGCGCAATTGTAGTGATCGAGAGCGGATTCCAAAGGCGATGCGATCACAGACGTTTATAAACACCCAGTACAATATATGAAAGTTTTGAGAAAAAAGATCTGGGAATGAACAAGTTTTCAACGCAGTGCACTCAGCAGCACCTCATGCATTCCAACTTTATAACATATTGTCCGACTAAGTACGTTTTCTCAACCTCACAGGGGCCACTCGACAGTATGGGCATTTTCATTCCATTCTCTTTGGTATTGCCGCGCTTGACAGCTAGGTCATCATTCTCTTCAGTGAACACCGCTTACAATCTTCCCGCAAGCATAGAGTCCACAAGATACCTAGAACTACGTTCTCTACATAAACACTGATAATAATAAATTGACTTTATTTTCTGGCGGCATTCAGCACAGTGCTGCTTCTTCCATATCATCCAGGCAGTTCCCATTGGAGGTGGAGATTCAGTGGTGAATTAGCAGACTGCAGACTCTAATAGGCGCGAGTAATTATTGCGCATCAGGGTTGTTATTGTTGAAGCTGCCCCTACTCCTCACTGCACAAAAAGAAGTTTCCAAAAAGTCCTGTGACGTTTTAAGACTTTGTAAATAGTCCATGCCTTATTCACTTCTTATACATCCCACATTTTAAACTAGTACTAGTAAGTCTCATCTATCCATCTATCTATAACTTTTTAGCGCATTTTCCATCTTGATGAAAATCGCTATTGCAACCGCTTTGTCCGTCCGTCCGTCCGTCCGTCTGTCCGTTTCTCGAACTCCTCCCAAACTAGACGACCTAGCTTTCTAATTTTTTCGCTGTTACATAGCTGCCACTCCCAAAGGAGGGCTAGGCTATATTGGATGTCTATATTGCGCCGCCAACATAGAGAAAACCGCCCCCGATAAACTTGAAATAACATAATATTGCACTTTCTACCAGACCTGATGCTCTGGTGTTCTCATTTTTTGAATAATACATAGTTGCCACTTATAAACGTAAGCCAAGAAACATTCCGTCATCAATATGCGCCGCCGACATGAAAAAACTGCTAAAAACCGCCCCCAATCACTTTAAAATGAAAAACATAAACCCGAAGACATAGCGATCTGATTCTTTCGGTATATAAATAGCTGACTAAAAATGGGAAAGGATAGGCTACTTTTGGTTAGTCGCCGCCCCCAGATTCCGCCCCCAAACGATAAAAAGTGCAACTTTCACAAATGTTACTGATTGAGATGTTCCCTTAAACATTTAGGAACTGCCAACTCAAATTGTGCAACATTTGCTCAGCCGAACGCTGCCGCTCCCACACGCCGCCCCCAAAGTGAGAGATAAATGAAAAACATGAACCCAAAGACAAAGTGATCCAAGTTTTTCGCTATATGGATAGCTGACTAAAAATTGAAAAAGATAGGCTACTTTTGATATGGCGCCGCCTCCAGCTTCCGCCTCCAAAAGGAAAAAAGTGCAACTTCCAACACTTTTCACTGATTTAGCTGATACTGTTACCTCGAACATTTAAAAACTCTTGACTCAAACTGTGCAAGAATTTCTTTGCCAAACTCTGCCGCTCCCACACGCCGCGCCGCCCCCAAAGTGAGAGATAAATGTAAAACATGACCCTGAAGACATAGCGATCTCATTCTTTCACTATATTGATAGCTGACTGAAATTGGAAAAATATAGGCCACTTTTAATTAGCCGCCGCTTCCAGCTGCCGCCTCCAAACAAACAAAAAATGCAACTTTTACAATTTTCATTGATTGTCATATTTCCTTAAACATTTAGAAACTCTCAACTCAAACTGTGCAACAGTTACTTTGCAGAATGCTGCCACCCCCACACGCTGCCCTCAAAGTAAGAGATAAATGGAAAACATGAACCCGAAGACATAGCGATCTAATTCTTTCGCTATATGGATAGCCGACTAAAAATGGGGAAGAATAGACTACTGTTGATTAGTCGCCGCTCCCAGCTCCCGCCCTCAAACAAAAAAATATATTGATGAGTAAAAGAATTTTTATTCAAATCTATTTCATTGGCAAGTACCCCATTCTGATAACACAATATCACAATGAGTTTCGAGTGAAGAAAGTGGGCAAGGAATGGTGTTTCTCCTTCAACCAAATTTCTTTACGTTCACAATATGCCTCTTTGAGAAAATGCGCTACTGAGACTCACGCACGTGAAGGCATACTCACTTGTTTGAACTCTATACTCGACTATACCTATGTTCTTCAAATCGATAATGAGCCTCAGAAAGCTCGCTTTCCTATTGGTATCCAATAACGGGGTTCCGAGGTAGCTAGGATGAGAAATAAACAACATCGTTACTTATTTCTAGCTACCGATACCGACAAGCATGCAGTGTCGGACTGTCGGTGTACAGAACTGTGGTCTTGCGGCCTGATTACGGCGAGTATTTTGCGAGTCTGAATAACGTAGTCAATACATTTCTGGGTCTCTTTCGGGAAAATTGTAAGCGGTGTGTTCACTGAAGAGAATGGAATGAAAATGCCCATTTCGAGTGGCCTCTGTGAAGTTGAGAAAACAAGTTGTAAAGTTATATTAGCACATGAGGTGACGCTGAGTGCACTGCGTTGAAAACTTGTTCATTTTCCCGGCCTCCATCTTTCTTCCCAAAACTTCCACTGTTGAATAAAAGTATTGGTTTTATCCTACCGGCCCAAATTTTATAGATCTCACCGGCCCAGGGGGTAAATTCCCTTTTACTCCCTTGGCCCATCCACCCCTGCTTAGGTTCATCGGCTTTATTTCATTATTTCTTTTTTCAAATATAAATAGAAGTTGATTTTCTATGTTTTTCAAAATCTTCCTATTGTTTTTCACCGCCCTCTCCGTCTCTCTGGTTAGTCCCCACAGACAAGTGAAGAACTGACAGGTGAAATCACTGACAAAATATAATGCATCCTCTTGGTTTGTACGCCAATCCAACACCCTTTGACCAACACCCACCCAACACCCCACATATATTTGTTTCTAAAACACAAACAACATTTTTCTAGCACTCTTAAATAAGCATTGAGGAACCTGACATTGACAGAAAGTTCAATTGTTCATGCTCCGACATAGGATCCTGATTCCCGTCTGTTTTCTCACAGTATTTTTCTTCAAATCTTGGGAATGATAGACAATTTCAGTTAAAAAAAACGTGTATATTGGCAACCAACGTTTCAACTTTCAACCTCGTTGACAGGTATTTTTCAAAGGAATGTGAATTCTAAGAAATACAATATAGAATAATAGTGCTCAAAAATGTAATAACACTAGAATAAAAGAGTAAATAAAAGAAAGTGGTGGAAACGGCGTGAAGATGTTGACGAGGAGGTGGCACTCTTCATAAAACACGAGACAGAGCGAGATCAATGATGATGTTAATTATTTCTGGGTCTGGATCCAATGATCCAAATGAGCTGCTATTGTCGGTTAACACTGCTGGGAGTGATGACTTGATGAGGCAAGCTTTGAGAATGTTGTCTACAGTTCTGTGGAATTCTGGTAAGGTGTGTGATGGTTACCTCATGGCCACCATGGTCTCCTACTGTAACAAAAGAACACACTGCATTACAATTACGATAATTATACCCGACAGTGATTCGCGCGGAGTGTACTGATTTGATAAATTTTGGCTTGGTGTCAGTGACAGAAGGCCAAAATTCATCAAATCAGTACACTCCGCGTGAAACACGGTCCTCGTTTATTTTGCGTACGATGGTAGCTATATTATTATTCTGGGAGTTGATGAATATATCAGTGATCACATCAGACATGAGACTTGAGCAAAGAGTGGAATATATGATGCATAACTGCGGAGAAGTTGATTCCAAAAAGTGATGTAATAACTGCAGTGTATGTATAGTCAATGCGCATGGCGCAGTGATAACGCATGTATATAATCGAGCGTCGGGAGACGCGCGGCCCTCTTCTGTCCCAGCCACATGTATTGAGCAGTAATTAGCAATAAAGATGTACACCTGAATCTACGTGTATAAAGTACCTAGATCCCGTTACATAGTATATTTCAATAACTTACGTTACGAGATTAATATAGCCTTGTCATTAGGACTTGGACTTGAGAAAGGCTAACACTTGTAGTATATAGAGCCTTCAAGTGAATTTCGCCTCAAGTCACCTATGATTCTTGGAAAATTAGTAAGAAAACATGGCTTAGCGACCAGGCTTACTATGAGAGGAAATTTACTTCAACGCTTGATACAATTAATAATCCTTACACAGGTGTGTGTAGACTGTAAGTTAGTATAAATCTTACGCAAACAATGACTTTACCTACCGATTCCTTTCATATGTACTGACATCCTTGGCTCTTCCTGTTGGTTTCGTGGATCTTACAAATATCCTCCATTTGAAACAGATATTAGGTTGTATAATTCGTACTGCTGTAACGAAAAAAAATATTAATTATTCTGCCATGCATAGCTGTTTAGACCTAATCACAATACACTTACTTTTACTTACTTAATCCGGAGTTTTCCTACCGTTCGGTGTAAGACTATAGGGCCCGAATTCAGCTTGTTCTGTTTGTTCTGTTCATCCATTCCATCCTGTTCTGGATCAACGCATCGATCTCCCACCTGCTGATGTCCTTCTCCTCCGCTACATGCCTCACCTCTTCCCGCCAGGTTTTTCTTGGTCTGCCTCTTCTAGTTCTTCCGAGAGTTCTTTCCTGTGCTCTCGCCTCATACACTCTCATGGGTTTCGTCTTTAACTACTGCTCTTTGAAAATCTTGTTCCCGATTCTGTCCCTTTTTGTCTTCCCCTCTATTTTTCGTAGGGATCTCGTCTCTGCAGCATTCACTCGACTCTCGTACTTTCTTGTCAGGGTCCACGAGTCGCTCCCATAAAATCAGTGTTGGAGTCACCACCTTCTTCACTACCTCAACCTTTATTTCCTTTGTAACTTCTTTCTTCCCGAAAAATGTTTTTCTCATGGACCATGGGAGTTGTATATCCTTCGCACCCATTTCGCACCATAGCAATTCTTTCACTCACTTCTCTGTCCTGTCTTCCGTTCCCTTCAATTATTGTTCCTAGATATTTGTAGTGCTCTACTTGTTCGATGTTCGATAATAGACACTAACGTAAAATTGCACTTATTGTTGTGGAGCACGTGCATTTTGACACTTTGATGCGGCATTGCCGAATGGTCAAAAGGGTACAGGGGGAATCAGATTGGCAGGTCCACATTTCGCTCTTATGTCGCCAAGATGTGACATTTTGCTTTTTGACAGCCGTGCAGCGTTGCCACGTGTCGCGGCTGGGGTCTGTCGCGCTTATGGGCTGTCGCGGTAACTGCCTGTCACCCCTGACTTGACACAACTGACACACAATGCTGCCAGTTCACAGCTTAGTCCCCAACTTCTTGAATAATAAAAAATCAAAAATTAGATTTGCTGTTTGTTGACGCCAAAGAAAATCAATTGTGCTGAATTTTGATATGGATATCGATGCACGTTATTTTGATCCGAACCTTATTTCATATTGTTTGATCGCTTCCTCGCGTTGGTTGAAGGTTGAAGCGGAGCGGTTGGCAGACGTTGCTGTCATGTCATAACATAACCTAACTTTTAACAAATTTGAAAATTTGCACCGAGATCTTCACTTCAGACTTCGTTAGTGGTCTTCAGCTGATTGGTGCGATCAAAGCCAAAGCTCTGGATCAAAGCCTTCACTCCTACAAAAAATGGATGATGATATATTAGCTGCTGAATTTGACCAAGAGTTCACTGCTGATCCTCAAGGTTTTCATACATCCACTGCTTGGTGTTTTTCATACCTCATTCGCGTTGATCTTTGCAGAACCTAGCAAGAACGACGATGAAACACCACAAACTTCAAAAAGTGCCGCCAGCAGCAACACCTACACTTTACTCGTCAGCCCAAAACAGCGAGGCAATCCTTTACTAAAATCCATCTGCAACGTCCCTTGGGAATACGAAGATATCATACCTGATTACCAGATGGGCAAAACTACGTGCGCCCTGTTCTTGTCTTTACGCTATCACAACCTCAATCCGGACTATATCCACGAGCGCCTGAAATTACTAGGGAAAACATTTGATTTGAGGATCCTCCTCGTTCAAGTGATTGCTCCTCAAAAATATTAACTTGCAGCTTTTTGTAACAATGGCATTGCAGGTAGACATTAAGGATCCCCATCATGTCTTGAAAAACCTCACGAGGATATGCATTCTGGCAGATTTGACGCTGATACTTGCGTGGAGTCCGGAGGAGGCGGGTAAGATCATCGAGACATACAAAATTTATGAAAACAAGCCAGCTGATAACATCAAAGAAAGGAGTGAATCCTCACCACATTTGCAGGTTTTTCTGTCCAATAAGGTTGCGATTTTCATCTTATTAAGCTATTGATTTGCAGTTAATACAGGCTCTGACTACAATAAAGCCCATAAACAAGACAGATGCTATGACTTTGCTGTCTAGGTTCAAGACCCTGAAAGGGGTTTTGGAAGCATCAGAGACACAGTTAGCAGATTGTCCAGGATTGGGCCCCAGAAAAGCCAAAAAACTGTTCACTACATTACATGAAAAGTTCTGTAAATGAAATAATGAAGTTACTTACAATTTCAAATTATCATATTTTTCTTCTTAATTTTTAATCAAATACCTATTTACTTCTCTTTACCGAGCTTGAGGGTATCAATCATCATAATTCAATCTGACAGAATGTGTATTACAAAAGGTGGACTGGCAGCTTGTTTTGAAAATGGTCAACAGAAAAAAAAATCAGGAAAGGTGGCTAAAATTTAATGTATATTGTTACGGAGACGATCGTTTAAAACAGACCTCGAACAGTCTAGCCAATAGAAGGATCCATTTTTGCTGAGCTGTGACGTCACTGCTGGTGCGAGCTACCAAGATGCGCATAACAGTCGCGCGCCGTGAAGAGAGATCTTCCATCTCTCTTAAGTGGACCGGTCTATTTGTATTGGGCTGATGTGTGTTACTCGATCATTGATATCCCCATGTTATTGTTCTAACTGTGCAAAGCCTACGCGTATGTTTTCGAATGCACTAGAGCTTCGCAAATCGTAACACCGTGTTTGAACTGTCAATATTAACAAAGATATTGATACAAGTACATATTTACTTCAGTTTCTTAGCAAAACAAGTATTTTTTCAAAAATGAAAAATTTAGGGACTTCAATGTTTAGGATCCTGGTTTAGGTATTTTGTACCTATTATTATAGTACCATTGTATAACTACTCCTAGTAGGCCAGCCTCCGTTCAAATTGTGAAGGTTGTGTAAAGCACGGACAGATGGCGTGTTCAGGATCTGTCGCTTTTCGAAACTCAGCAAAGAGCGCGAAAGCTGGGTTCAGCGCTCGGCTTCATCATTTACCGTGAAATTGGTTCCGCCCTCCTGCGCAGCGGGAAGCTCCCTCCGATTGTTAGTTTCCTGAATACTGGGACAATTACTACGTTTCCATGGAGAATTGAAATCGATTTGAAAACGGTATCGGTATTGAATACGGAAGTGTTCACATGAGTGGTTCGAACTCGGTATTCAAATCGATTTGAATTCTGTTTACATATCTGTCATGTAAGTTTAACCCTAACCTAAAACTATCCCAACTTAACGTATCAAAGAAAGTGCAAGTACTCTGCAAACTGCAAGTGTGCAGAAGGCAGAAGTGCAGACAACAGGTGCAAGTATGAATGCTACCCTTGATGCGACCAGAACAGCGGTTTTACTCATTGCTATGTATCAGTTTCTGTTTGTTGATGTTTCGATCCAATCCAATTGGGTTTCCATGAGTATTATTTCGATCCGATCCCGATACGATCCCAGAATTTGCCGAATCGACCTTGAGACTCAAATCGATTTGAATACGATGTTGCAAGCGTTTACATGCAGTTTTCAATGCCGATACCGTTTTCAAATCGATTTCAATTCTCCATGGAAACGTAGTGATTGTACACATTTCAAAGATTTCTACCGCGTATCTGGCCATATTGCACACGTGCAAGAGCAAGTAATGGCGGGATATTGAAAACAACCGGACAAACCAATTCATTTACGCAGATTTGTCATAAACAAAATTTTTGAGTAGGATTCAAATGTTTTTGTCCGGTTGTTTCAAAAAGCCCGCCTAAAATTTGGCGAATGCACTCTGTTATTTCAAAAAACACCTATTTTGATGAACAAACTAGCAATATCTCATCTCTGTAGGTACAAGAACTTTGCAATCGAAGTAAAGAGAAAGTGATGGACAGAATTTTCAAAAATCAATTCTTGGGAAATTTTTTGTGGGACTATTTTGTAACTTTGATGCCACTGTTTGGATTTTAGTGAAATTCAAGTTTCCTCAACCGGTTTTCGAAAATTATCGATGAAATGCCAGCAAAAAATCAAAGTTCTAAGAGCTGTACGTGTCTTCTTTACGGATATGGAGCCGAATTTTTTGAAACCAACTTGACAGGAGTCACGTGTTTCTGACAAAATTTCTGTTTTCCGGAAGTATGGCTACATCGTGCATTTTAGGGTGAAATTAGGTGCTTTCCTTTTACCACAAAACTCACTGCTCTGATCTGAGTTTGAGAGAGGAAAAGCGAGAAATCACCAAATGGACATAGCTCAAGGATAGGTCCAGTTTTTTCAGGCGAACCAGGATCTGGCTTTGAAATTTCTCTAACGCTGTTCATTCGTTTCGAAGTTACGACACGGTGCGATTCCATTATTTTGTCGAATTTTTTGATGAGCCATATTTTTAGAATGGCCGCATGGATTTGATTGAAATTTTGTAGGTTTATCAATAAGTTTGAAAGGACCCCGCACGATTCTTATGGAAAATGGGTCTCGGTCAAATTCTCTAATTTTTTTATATGTTGTAGCCCAATTCGACACGAGCCAAAAACCATCGTCCGTTACCCAAAAAAATGGACAGTTTTTTGTGTATAAGGGGTTGAAGATGGGTTATTTCAAGGTAAAAAAATATGTTCCAACGTGAGTGAGAACATTTCAACGTCCTTTCTAACACATATGGCTCATGACATGACAATTCCCTTTTTCTTTTGTGAAAAAAGCAACCCCATCCCTCACCCCCAACCCCTACTTGTGAGTATCAAATTCGAAAATACGTTTGAAAGTCATGCAGATGGTTCTATTTTGTCGAATTATGAATTTTGGCACAAGTTATTGTTCCAACCCCCAAATAGGGGGTGGGGTTGAAAAAAAAACCATCGGTCAATTCGGCTGAATTTCTGATATTGTGCTTTACCAGTTACGCTAAACAAGATTACCAAAGGAAAACTTATTCGTATGACCAGTTTCCACCCCACAGAGGGTTGAAGTTGACTACAATGAAGCATAAGATATTCTTCCATGTCATAAACTTGTTATCTTATCTTGTTTCGTAAAAATGTATATTCTTCAAAAATACTCTCACCCCGTCCTTCATCCCCTATTCCTGTTTCTGAACATCATATTCTAAATAAATCTCAAAAATTATAATAATTTTTATTTCATCCTTCACATGGTCGCAGTAGCTGGAATAACAGTGTGACATAATATTTTGCCTTGATTGAGCAGCTTTCGCTTTAAATGACATTCAATTCTTCAATCTAAACTATAAATAAAGGTGTATCCGTACAAAAGAAAAAAGTTGGGAATTATGTACAGGTGAACATAATTAACCTGCTGTGAAGCTGAAACTTGATAGGAACACCAATATTTTGAATATTAATCCAGTCAAAAATCATAAAAAATAATATATATCCCACCCTGCTTATGTTAGCACTCTAACGTAAGCATAGTGAAAGTGAATTTTGAGAGGGGATTCACAATCAGATGCAGAGAATCCGACCATAGACCTTCTCCTACATTTTCAAGATTTATTTCGAATATGATGTTCAGAAACAAGGATAGGGGATGAGAGACGGGGTTGAAATTATTTTTGAAGAATGGACATTTTTACAAAACAAGACGATATGAAAGTTCACTATTTTCATTCCTTTGGTTTATGACATGGAAGAATGTTTTATGCTTCATTATAGTCAACTTCAACCCTCTATGGGGTGGAAACTGGTCATACGAAGGAGTTTTCCTTTGGTCATCTTGATTAGCGTAACTGATGAAGCACAATATCAGAAATTCAGCCGAATTGACCGATGTTTTTTTTTTCAACCCCACCCCCTATTTGGGGGTTGGAAAAACAATTTGTGCCAAAATTCATAATTCGACAAAATAGAACCATCTGCATGACTTTCAAACGTAATTTCGAATTTGATACTCACAAGTAGGGGTTGGGGGTGAGGAAGGGGGTTGATTTTTCCACATAAGAAAAAGGGAATTGTCATGAGCCAATATATGTTATAAAGGACGTTGAAATGTTCTAACTTACGTGGGAATATATTTCTTTACCTTGAAATAACCCATCTTCAACCCCTTATAGAAAAAAAAACTGTCCATTTTTTGGGTAACAGAGACGATGGATTTTGGCTCGTGTCAAATTGGGCTACAAAATATTGAAAAATTAGGGAATTTGACCGAGACCCATTTTCCATAGGAATCGTGCGGGGTCCTTTCCAGGGCGATTCTTAAAAAAACTTCAAAGCATTTTTTAAAACAAAGACATTTTGTATACACATTTTTTAAAACTCATTCTTCTATTTAGAAACTAACATGAAACATATTATTCATATTGCAAAAAAATTGCTTGGCACCATTGAGCTAACAAGAAAATTTTGTAAATCCTGAAGATTTTTGATGTTAGGATTTTTTGTAAATTTATATATTCAAATATTTTTTGCAAAAATGATCTATTATGGCCTTAAATTCCAGCCGTTTCATCAGAAAAAAATGTTTCCTCGTTTTCTTAGTAGTAACGATAAGTTTCAGCAGAATTCTTAAACATTTTTTGCTACGTCCCTCAACTTCTCTTCCATCCCATATTGAGCTTAGGTCAAGGGACGTTACAAAAAAAAAAATGTTGCTACAACTTTTCGTTACTACATACTAAGAAAACGAGAGCAAATTTTGTTTTTGATGAAACGGCTGAAATTTGAGGCCATAGTAGATCATTTTCAGCTGCATTTGCATAGATCATTCATAATCATAATAGCTGATCATAGCAATAGTCAATTTTAGCGAGAGCGCAGCGCCAAAATTTCAAAGAAGTGGACCCAACAAGGCACTATTTTGGAAATAGGAGATACAGGCACTCGCACTATACGCCAAAAATCCACACAAACTACGCACACTGTACTGTGGTTGCAGTGGCGAGGCGCAAAGAAACACATTTTCAGGTAGTAAAGTGCATTGGGCATAAGTACTAACTGTACACTCGATTATTAACAATAGACCGTGGGCGGAGCCAATTAGTTATGCACCAAGCCTCATCGCTTGTGAAAGCCGGGCAGCGCACCTTATTCCATTTTATCAGTTTGCTGAATTTGATGCTAGATGGCGAATAATTTCTTTCAGGACGGGTGCTCTTTCCCGATTTGTGCGACCTCTCGTAATAACATCCTAAACCCGAGGCTGACCTACTAGTAGTAGTTATACAATGATAGTACGTTCGACCCTATTTTAAATCGACCCAAATAAAAAGTATGTTTCGTTCTTCAGATATGATTTTTTGAAAATAAACGGCGAATTTATTAGTTAAATACCTTTCTAAAATCGTATTTTATTACATGTTTGGAAATATTTGACCAATGTTGATGTAATCCACGTTTCCCGAAAGGCTTCTGCGCATACCTGTGAAAGTAGGACGTTGCCATATCTATATCGCGACAACAAGTTGACAACACTGTAATACGGTGTGCGTGTGTAATGTCACGCAAATTTCAGCTGACAGCGCTTGACGTCGATTTGACGTTTCGACAGATCTAACCAAATAACGCTCTTGTTTCGTCGATCGCCTCGCAGCTCGTTGTGTTTCGTATCACCTGAATCTTTTCTGCGTCTTTCTGCCATACGGCACGGAACATTTCATTCTGAACAATATTAAATGTTGAATGGTTAGGAGGTTATGTTTGTTGTTTGTTTACATTTCGATTATCGATTGACAGTTGCCATTGACAGCGACACTTCGTGCGTCAAAATTGAAATTACCGCGCTCTGCAGGTATGCGTTCTCATGTATGCGCTGAAGTGATGTACGTGATGGTAAACGTGGATTCAGCATAGAGGTTGGTAGGAGCGTTGGGGAAAATGTTCGGTCCAAAAATAGTTGATGCCAGTTAATCACAGCCTCCACAATTGGAATCTACCTTGCAAAAGGTCGCGGAGAGTCGAAAATTTGCCGCCTGGTACAGTTTTGTGTCCTGATTAACATACTGAGTTTTCGAATTCGGTAAGCCGCCGCTCGGTCCTCCACATCGAAAAGTTGGTGCCGAAGGACCCAAAAAGAGTCACTTTTCACTTATCTTTTGTGCATCGCCGTCTGACTTACCACAATGGAACCACATGACTGTAGTGAAGCCCTTGATAGCATTTACTGCCACGCCAGTGCGATTCTTCGCGGTTAAAAAGAAATAATTCCCTTGGCAAACGTCTAGTTTTTCTTGATTTTGGAAAGATTTTTTTCTCATGCGGAGATATCACTAACTGACCTAACTCAGGTTGATTTCGATCAGTTTCTTTCTTCTTGAGCTCGTCCTGGTCTCATAATTTTCTCAACAGGATTTGTTGTCAAGGTGTATTGCAAGAAGTGTAAAATTGCTAACACCGAATCAACAGTCATTTTTTCATTATAGGCGATTGACCTTATTGGGGAAAATGGCCGTTTCGTCGAGGAAGTTTTAGGGCATTAATTTTTAGAACTGGTGTAAGTTGCCGTCCGGCAACGGCGGTGGTTACGTCAATTGGTGGCATGTCAAAACTGTCACTTTGCTGTCTTGTGCAGTACGCCACAAGCAAACTTTCGTTCCTGTGAACCCTTGGGACCCCATAGGCTCGTTATTGGGCCCCATGTTGATGACCAGCGTCGTCGCAGACCTTTCTCTAAATCATCCATAGCTTCCGCCCAAGGAAGAGCAACAGACTCTGTCACACCCGCACGGAGGGAAACACACAAGCCCGTCGACCAGCCTGCCAGCCAAGAAAAAATCACCTCGGGCTGGCCGTGCAGAGTCAACCACCACCTACCTTTTTTTCCTCGCTTTTTTCTAAAGATTTCCTGCTTCGACTTCAGCTGGAGATCCGCATTTTTCATTCTAACAAGCTCGCCGTAGCTACCTCTGTGTTCGCGACGTAAACGTTGTCTTTTTTTATTGCAATGATGTAGTGCATTGCTGGGGGCGTAGTCTTTCAGCTGCGCACCTCTGGAGCTCGATCTACTAAAAACCTGCTAAATACGCTAACCATAACATGAAATAAGAGACACAAATGCAAACCCCTTTTTCAGATTATTCCTACTTGTCAAATTTCCATGTCAATATGTGGGTATTACAGGTATCCACTAGTGCCCACCTAGGCTACTAGACGTCGGAGTAGGTTTTCCTCGCAAAAACGTCCTCGACGATCAAGTACCGAGCTCTACACCA
This sequence comes from Anaspis maculata, assembly GCA_949128115.1. Classification (NCBI taxonomy): domain Eukaryota; kingdom Metazoa; phylum Arthropoda; class Insecta; order Coleoptera; family Scraptiidae; genus Anaspis; species Anaspis maculata. The sequence goes on from OX421962.1 coordinate 78,438,705, forward strand.
GGTGGCGTTTTTCTAATGTAAATCGCCTATTGCCATCGATCAGGAATTTCAAAGTCCACAGGAAATGATACCTTGGACTGTTTTCTGCTTATACAGCATGGACCGAGTCCCCGAATGCCCGTGGGAATACCGAAAAATAAATTCTTTTCAGAGTGCACGTAAATCTGCAAAGCTGCATCTGAACACCTGAAAAAAGTCGTAACCAACACTACAAAACCCAAAACATGCCCAAAACAATGAGTGACAGAAGAACCAGTTCAGGTTACTTATTGTTCAAATTTATGTTGTGTTGGTTACGACCATTTTCAGGTGTTTAGATGCGGTTTTGCAGATTACGTGCGCTAAAAAAAAATTGATTTTCTCGTACTCCCACGTGAATTTCGAAATTCGATCGCATGCTGAATGAACAGAAAACAGTCCAAGCTATCAATTCTTGTTAAAATTGAACTTCATGATCACTGGCAATTATGAAAAAATGACTGTTGAATTTGGTGTTGGCAATCTAACATTTCTTGCAGTGCACCTTGTTAACAAATGATGTTATGAAAACTATGAGACCAGAACTAGCGCAAGAAGAAAGAAGCTGATCGGAATTCACTTGAGTTAGGTCAGCTGGTCATATTTCCGCGTGAGAAAAAAATCTTTTCAGAATCAAGAAAAACTAGATGTTTTCCGAAGGAATCATTTGTCTTTAACCGCGAAGAATGGGACTGGCGTGGCAGCAAATGCATCAATAGTTTCAACTAAGTCATAGGTTTCCATTGCGGTAGATGAAACGACGATAAACAGTGAATTGGTAGAAATGGGTTCTTTTTTGGTCCTTCGGCATCATCTTGCCAATGTGGAGGAGCGAGCGGCGGCTTGCCGAATTCGAAAACTTGGTGTGTTAATCAGGACACAAAACTGTACCAGACTGCAAATTTTCGAATCTCCGCGACCTTATGCAAGGTAAACCCTATTTTAATGTATCGGTCGACTGTACTAACAATGCCAGTTCAAAAATGGAAGTGAAATTCTCAAAGTTTACTTTTTTTTCACCCTAGAATTCTCATAATTTCGCAAAAACAAAAAATACTTGAATTTTTATTTTCATTGAACTTTTTGCTCCATTCAAGAGGAAGGATGCCACGATATGAGAAGTAACGCGACAGACATGACGACGATTTTTTTATTCTACTTTACCCAGTAAAGTCGATGCCGCGCAAACGGGAACGTACTTACTGGACTTTTGATATGTTGTTCGCCACTGTCGATTGTCGATAGAAGGCGTGTACGAATTTCCAGCCTCACGATATTTAGTTGAGAATGAAAACGTATGACGACTGGATTAACCTGCATGTTTTTGGAAGATCCGTTGATTATTAGAGCTACAAGGATGATAATCACTTATCTATTTCCCACTGTCAAGGACAACCGAATAAATTGGATGTAAACAACAAAATATGACGGCTGTCACTTCGGACCTTTCTTCTCCAATAATCAACAGTAATATCACAAATGCTTGGATTTCCACGATAATTTTGGCCAGGCGATCGCGAGTGCTGGTTGTAGCGATAGCGATAAATGCCCGACTCCGTAGGGAAACGCTTGGCCAAAATTATCTGGGAAAATCTCGAGCACGAGTGATATTTTGATGATTATTACAAAAAAGAAGTCCAAAGTGACAGCTCTCAGATTTTGTTGTTGACATCCATTTTATTCCATTGACAGTGGGATTTAGATAAGTGAATATTATCCTTGTAGGTCTAATAATCAAGGGCGTTGTATGTATGTAATAATCAAATTTACAATCATTTTTATTATTATTGTTATTACATATTATTATTATTATATTTAAACTCGGCTATTGAAGTTACGTGAGTGAATACTCATTGCTCAGTCGTATCGTTTGAATCACTTTGTTACTTACTAGCTTACCACGAACAAGAACAAGTACCTGATGCCCAAGCACACGCTGAATAAATTTCAATGCAGTGGTATTTATCTAATTATACATTTGTTGACTTACACTTACTTTCATTACCAATGGCCCTTTTGATTGTTGAGTGCTCTTTTCTTTCTCCTTGTATTTGCCGTACCTGGTCTTTTATTTGCTGTATTTTAATGCCCAGAAGAATTGAAAACCGGTTGGGCGTGTGCTCCTGCAGACAAAGAAGCTACACAACCGCGCTTAGCTCGGCTCATTCTTATTTTCGAGATTTAATGGCAGTAGCAATCTTGGTGGCGATAGTGATTGGTTTTGTGTTCACAAATAATGTTTATCGGGCCGGTTTCGAGCGACTAATAATAATTACAATTTGTACAAGATACAAGAACCACGAGCTTTATTCTTTTTGAGAAAGATACGTACCTATTCAATTTTGTATAACCTCATGCAGATAGGTAGACTGTCTGCGGGTTTTATAATACTCAGTTTCGAATTGGCTATCATTTGCTTCATTGTTCCAAATCGATGACTGATCCAGTTCATAGTCGTGACTAGGTTTTCATTACTCGCAGAACGTGATCTAGCAATGTAATTACAATAAAACTTCGCTTTGATCTAGCTTATGGCTTTAGCATACAAGGCTTTCCGATCGTAATCCTTTCGGAAATGTATTCAGCGAATCATTGACAGTTCGTGTCTACTCTACTAGAAGCATAAGTCCTACCTACCACAATAATATATATGCTTGGCTAATTTATGGGCAGTAATTAATAATGAGACGGCCGTACCTAATATAAGTAGGTGCCCACATTTAGAAGCCTAAAAAATAATTTCTCCGTGGACCATTCAGACTAATTTCACGGGAAATCAATTGTCCACACCTATTCTAATTGGTGAAATAAAAACTAAAAACCTTTGAGTCCTAATAATTCTTAGTAGAACCATTTTTATATTTAGCTCTTGTGGTTCAACAGTCAACATATTATCATACTTTATGATAAAATGATGTAGTTAAGGCTCTGCGCTCATAACTTATAAATAAATATAAAAATGTCGAAGAATTTTTTGATTTTTTTAAATATTTTTGGTGGGCTATTCCGGATACCGAATACCGTATTGATAAAGCAGCAAGCAATGCTCAGAACGGCTGTTCGCGTGACTTCTTTTGGCCGTGAATTGTGACGTCGGTGCTGGATTCATCTCAGGCGACATTTTCTGCTGAGGAGTCGACTTTTTTGAGAAAAATTCCGATTGAAATCGAAAGCAGATTGCATTGGGCGTCGTCGCGTATGTCCCTTTTCAATGTGCCGGTTTCGGTTTTCCGGCGGTGATTTTTTCAATACGAAACTTGTACAATCCATAAATTAAAAAAACTGCAGCGCAAACTTCGACCCGCGATAAGCCCCAAAGCGAATGAAAGTTGGTAAAAATACTGAATTAATTTTTGAAGAGAACATTTTTGAAATTGGAAGAACGGTTTTCTGTTTCCTGCCCTTGAAAAAAATGCAAGTATTGCACCTATTATAGGCAGATAATTCATCAATTTGCTCCATCGATAAATGTTGAATTTAACTTTTAGTTTTGCCGTGCCGCACATGCCATAATTCTAGGTGAAACAATAATAAGCCGCTTTCGAAGCTAAGCGGTAATTGCAGTTTAACAGGAAACAACTACTGTTTAGTTTGTTAGCTTATTGCAAAATTATCTCGTATTTACCAGAATACCACAACACAACCAGCCAACAACCACACCTTTCTAAGATGATGTGTGTCTATACTAAAATCTCGACTAAAATATTAGACAATTTGATTTTTTTTTTCGAAGAGATATGATAATTGATAAATATTATCTATTATGCCTCGTATTTATTTTGATGGTCTTGATTAAGATAAAAGCCGTCAAGTTGCACCCAAATTATTCACCCCTGATTGACCCACTTCCATCATCCTTGTCCTCTTTAAACACTTATCAATTCTTTGAAATGGGGCAATAAATGTGTCAGCTACGTGTCTATTACGTTTTCATCACCACAGCGAAGTGTGATGAAGTTCAACATTGATAAAGTAACATCAAAATGTTTAAACGTAAAATAAGCTTCTGACAGTTTACTTTACCAGCACTCTTCGTCTTCAGGTTTCTTTACTTCTAACCACACCTACGAGAAATTTACCGAGACAAGGCTTTGTTTAAAAGTATGATATTACCCTGTGATCCAAACCATTCCGGATATTGGGGTAGGCTGACTAGGCTGTGACATGGTCAAATTCCGGGATGTAAAGCTGCTTTTCGCCAGGGCACAGCCTACCCCAATTCGGAATGGTTTGAATCACACGGTTGTATTAAGTACTTACCATCTTATACCTGCTATTCTAATACTTTTAAGTTTTTAGCTAGTACCCACTTAAGGCTGTATACAGGGTGTCCGTTTTTCGAGGCTAAGCATGGGTATGTAGAGATACAGAGTCGGTTAAATTAGAAAAAAGTTGCGAATTTTCATGGCGATCAATGATCCAAAAAGATATTTGACTTGTCAGTTTTAGTTTTCGAGATATCGAGAAAAAACAGAAATTTGTAATTTTTGTTTTTATTTTTTATTTGAAAAACAGTTGAAGGTAGCCTTTTCTAATTAATACATTGTGCAGGCACTTTGCCAAGGGGAATTCATTGTTGCCAAAATCTTCATCCTAGCTTTCAAAACAACCGAGATATGAAATTAAACTTTTTTTTCTCTTATGGGCGCCATATTGGATTTTGACATTTTTGAATACAATATTTTATTCTGGTTACAACGATGTGTCACATGCCACTGTTGAACTCATGATTTTGAGCAAAAAAATATTTTTTTATTTTTCAAAGAGTGCTTTGGAAACAAAATCAGCACCGACAATAAAAAAAAAACGTAAATGTTAAACATTTATTCAACAGTGACATGTGGCACATCGTTGTAACCAGAAAAGAATACCGTATTCAAAAATATCAAAATCCAATATGATGCCCATTAGAGGAAAAAGTTGAATGTCGTATCTCGGTTTTTTTGAAAGCTAGAATAAAGATTTTGGCAGCTTTGAATTCACCTTGAAAAAGTGCCCTAACAATGTCTAGATTAGAAAAGGCCACTTTCAACCGTTTTTTGAATAAAAAATTAAAACAAAAATTCAAGTTTCTGTTTTTTCACGATATTTTAAAAACTAAAATCGATACGTCAAATTTCTTTTTGGATCATTGATCGTCATGAAAATGCGCAACTTTTTCCTACTTTAATCGACTTTGTATCTCTCAAGATAAGCGAGATACCCATGCTCAGCCTCGAAAAACGGACACCCTGTATACGCAGGGTACCTATCAATATTTCTCTCTCAGAAATAAAGATAAAGAATAGAGATTTTGATATGATTCCATTGAATGTTTGTCCATCTTGTTTCCGTTTGGATCACGCTACATTTTTTTAGAAGCCGAATAGCCCTGAAACACTGGAAACGTTTCTAAAAGATTGCTGTGCTGGGACATTTTTTGACAAACGAAAAAATTATCAACTGTTTTATAATTTTGAGAGACGTAGAAAATTGAGTACTGAGCCGTTTTTTGAAAAGAAAGTTGTCAACAAAAAAGAAAAAATGCTTTTTTCACATATTGAAAAAACGCTCTGTATTAAATTTCTCAATAAAATCAGTACACCGTATAAAAAAATTGAGTTTTTATCTTCATTTTTGAGGGAGAAATCCTCAAAATAATTATGGCCTGCTGAGAACACAGCTTTAATATACCTAATCTTAAACCCTGAGTTCCATCGAAAACGAGAAGGATAATTTAGAATCAAAGCTGCCTCAGAATGAATCGTTTGATATCCTATCATTCTCTTATCAATCATTCCTCTACAAAATAAAAATCGGTTGTGTCACCCCAAAACTTCCCCGACTAGTATCCAGGAACCTATGGAAATTTTTGTTCGAAACGTCCCTTCGGGTTTTCGGGTTGGAACGAGGGTGGGAAGTGGGAATTACAGAAAAAGATTGAAAATGATTTGGAGAAAATTATTTTCAGCCGGAAAACTCCCGGGAAATTTGAAAAAGTTGTTGGAAAATGTTCAAGAACCAGTTACCTCTTATTTAGGTGAAAATGGTTAAAATCGGTCCACGGAATAAAAAGTTGGAAAATTTGCAGTTTTTCCACAAAAATTAGCTCAATCTTTTCTCCAACTTTTATTCACAGCATGTCTGCACCTAAAATTAATATTTCGTGGGGCCTACCGCATGTAGAAGTTTGCATTGCGTTTTTCTCAAATTCACGGAATGTGCAAATTTCATTTTGAAAAAATTACAGTCGGAAAACCGAAACCGTGTCAACTTTGAAAATAGACCTGCACGACGCTTAATACAATCTACTTTCGATATCAGTTGAAATTTTCCAAAAAAAGTCGATCCCCGAGCAGGAATAAATTTTTGAGTGGAGTCCTGCTACAAAAGCGAGTCGTGCTGGTCGAAACACCGGCGAGAGCCCCTCCTGAGTGGCAACGGCCAGAAGAAATTTTGAAAATTCATTACGCCCAACTGGAGAATGGTGGAAAACTGCAACTGCGGCCTCAATTTGACTCTTTTGTTGTGTTGCTTCCTGCCAAATCTGGTTCCAATCCATCGGATAGATTTTTAATAATTAATTGGTAAAGTTTTGAACTTTAACATTTTTTATTATTTGACAGATGACAGATAGGGCAATGTTTCCAACTGTTCTGAATACAGTTTTTCAAGGGCTTCCAAATGACATATTGCAAGTTCAGTTCCGTGAGATATAGCTTCTGACATTTGATGATAGTGACAGTTGGGTTTGACAGATGACAGCCAAAAACGAATGGGCTCTTTTCAGGAAACAACCATGTTTGTATACCAAATTTCAAGTCGATCCAGTCAACGTTACGGCAGTTATCGTGGAAGATCACAGACAGACACACATACACACACACACGCACACGCACACGCACACACACACGCACACACCTCGAGGGGGATATATCCGGTGAAATCTCAAAACTTTTTTTCTGCACGATTACAATACTTCTCCTTACATGTTGGTGGGGGGTCGGGGAAGTAAAATGTACCCTTACAGTCACAGTCATCCCTGCAAGAAATGTGATCATTTCACTATTCTGTTTTTCAAAACCAGGTTTTCATTTCTTGACTCGTAAGTATTGTGTATTGACTAAAAGAAATTTACTAGCGTTGGTGGAACCCATCCCATCAGGGGAACTAGGGGAAGTCTCAGAGTGTAATCTCAGTTCTCAATCATTACAAATTACAATTTAAGATGTGCCTCGCGTTAATGTTGATTTTGTTTAATGAAGGTAGAGTAGGTACTTGTTTGTTAAATAATTGTCGCGCATCAAGTTTTCATTGCTCAGAAAATATCGTGGAAGTTTTCACAATGCTTATACGTGCTTATACTCTCTGAGAATGCCTTTGTTAAGAAGTTAAGTTTTACCGGTGTGAAGACAGCAAACTCGAGATAGCAGAAATTTTACCGAAGATGGCCGAACGACCAGTGGCGCACCGATAGTGCGCAAAATAGGGAGGCAATTCGAGGCATGAATTTTTAGTTCGTTTATATATTTTTATTTTGATAAGTGGCCGATGATGTTACAAACGAGGTTACAGACCGATAATACCAAATCCTGAGTCGTCACAAAATCAAAATTGTAGAATAAAAGAAGTTTGCTATCTTCACAAAGCAAACAAAAATCATATTTCGAAAACGCAAATTGTGATCCTTTTCGAAAAAACATATTTTGTAGAGCACCCTTTGAACTATGGATAGCCGATGAGAAATGGGCTTGCAAGTGGCTTACAGGGGGTGATTCAACACATCAATTGTAAAATATTCAGATTTGTGCATAGCCTGCATGTATACAACAGTGTCTTGAAAAAATCATTTTTCGAAAACGCAAATTGTGATCCTTTTCAAAAAAACATATTTTGTAAAGCACCCTTTGAACTATGGAAAGCCGATGAGAAATGAGCTTGCAAGTGGCTTACAGGGGGTGATTCAACACACCAAATGTAAAATATTCAGATTTGTGCATAGCCTGCATGTATACAACAGTGTCTTGAAAAAATCATATTTCGAAAACGCAAATTGTGATCCTTCTCGAAAAAAAATATGTTGTAGAGCCCGCTTTGAACTATGGGAATACAAAAAAAAATTAGCTTGCAAGTGGCTTACAGGGGGTGATTCAACACATCACATGTAAAACATTTATATTTGTGCATGGTCTGCCTGCATACAACAGACGGTGGCGGCAAAGAGTCTAGGCGCGGCCCTGTACTCTTATTCAACATTCAACATTCGGTCAACATTCAAAAATCGATTGGTATTCATCATTAAAAACCGATAGTCTGCTAAACATGCGGTATACAGAGCATCAAAAAACAAGTGGACTTTCTCGAAAAAAACTGGTATCGGAAACGCATTATAACGGAGATAGAGGCTTCCAAAGTTGAGTTTTGAAAATGGTTTTTTGGTTAAAACTCAAAATTTAGACACTGGATTTTGATCAAATTCAGTACACAAAGTTGGTTGATGCATACCTACAAGCTGGTCATATTGACTTTTGTCTTTTTTTTTTAAATTTCAATTTTCAATTTTGAATTTTTTATTGTGTTGTTTTTTTATGACAGAAGTATTCATTTTTCAATAATCTATCATCTTCTGAAATATTGACTACAAAAAAGTTCAACATCTTGATACAGAGAGGATGATCTTTTCTGTTCAACTCAACACACCAAATGTAGAACATTTATATTTGTGCATACCCTGCATGCAGACAACAGTGTCTTGAAAAAATCATATATTTCGAAAACGCAAAACGCATTGATTTTTCAAGACACTGTTGTATACATGCAGGCTATGCACAAATCTGAATATATTACATTTGGTGTGTTGAATCACCCCCTGTAAGCCACTTGCAAGCCAATTTCTCGTCGGCTATCCATAGTCCAAAGGGTGCTCTACAAAACATGTTTTTTCGAAAAGGATCACAGTTTGCGTTTTCGAAATATGATTTTTTCAAGACACTGTTGTATACATGCAGGCTATGCACAAATCTGGATATTTTATATTTGGTGTGTTGAATCACCCCCTGTAAGCCACTTGCAAGCCAATTTCTCATCGGCTACCCATAGTTCAAAGGGTGCTCTACAAAATATGTTTTTTCGAAAAGGATCACAGTTTGCGTTTTCGAAATATGATTTTTTCAAGACACTGTTGTATACATGCAGGCTATGCACAAATCCGAATATTTTATATTTGCTGTGTTGAATCACCCCCTGTAAGCCACTTGCTAGCCCATTTCTCATCGGCTTTTCATAGTTCAAAGGGTGCTCTACAAAATATGTTTTTTCGAAAAGGATCAGTTTGCGTTTTTGAAATATGATTTTTTCAAAACACTGTTGTATACATGCAGGCTATGCACAAATCCGAATATTTTATATTTGCTGTGTTGAATCACCCCCTGTAAGCCACTTGCTAGCCCATTTCTCATCGGCTTTTCATAGTTCAAAGGGTGCTCTACAAAATATGTTCTTTCGAAAAGGATCACAGTTTGCGTTTTTGAAATATGATTTTTTCAAGACACTGTTGTATACATGCAGGCTATGCTTAAATCTAAATATTTTACATTTGGTGTGTTGAATCACCCCCTGTAAGCCACTTGCAAGCCAATTTCTCATCGGCTATCCATAGTTCAAAGGGTGCTCTACAAAATATGGTTTTTCGAAAAAGATCACAGTTTGCGTTTTCGAAATATGATTCTTTCAAGACACTGTTGTATACATGCAGGCTATGCACAAATCTGAATATTTTACATTTGGTGTGTTGAATCACCCCCTGTAAGCCACTGCCAGCCAATTTCTCATCGGGTATCCATAGCTCAAAGAGTGTTCTACAAAATATGTTTTTTAGAAAAGGATCACAGTTTGCGTTTTCGAAATATGATTTTTTCAAGACACTGTTGTATACATGCAAGCTATGCACAAATCTGAATATTTTACATTTGGTGTGTTGAATCACCCCCTGTAAGCCACTTGCAAGCCAATTTCTCATCGGCCAGCCATAGTTTAAAGGGTGCTCTACAAAATATGGTTTTTTGAAAAGGATCACAGTTTGCGTTTTCGAAATATGATTTTTTCAAGACACTGTTGTATACATGCAAGCTATGCACAAATCTGAATATTTTACATTTGGTGTGTTGAATCACCCCCTGTAAGCCACTTGCAAGCCAATTTCTCATCGGCCAGCCATAGTTCAAAGGGTGCTCTACAAAATATGGTTTTTCGAAAAGGATCACAGTTTGCGTTTTCGAAATATGATTTTTTCAAGACACTGTTGTATACATGCAGGCTATGCACAAATCTGAATATTTTACATTTGGTGTGTTGAATCATCCCCTGTAAGCCACTTCCAAGCCAATTTTTCATCGGCTATCCATAGTTCAAAGGGTGCTCTACAAAATATGGTTTTTCGAAAAGGATCACAGTTTGCGTTTTCGATATATGATTTTTTCAAGACGCTGTTGTATACATGCAAGCTATGCACAAATCTGAATATTTTACATTTGGTGTGTTAAATCACCCCCGGTAAGCCACTTGCAAGCCAATTTCTCATCGGCTATCCATAGTTCAAAGGGTGCTCTACAAAATATGGTTTTTCGAAAAAGATCACAGTTTGCGTTTTCGAAATATGATTTTTTTAAGACACTGTTGTATACATGCAGGCTATGCACAAATCCGAATATTTTACATTTGGTGTGTTGAATCACCCCCTGTAAGCCACTTGCAAGCCAATTTCTTATAAGCTATCCATAGTTCAAAAGGTGCTCTACAAACTATGTTTTTTCGAAAAAGATCACAGTTTGCGTTTTCGAAAAATGATTTTTTCAAGACACTGTTGTATACATGCAGGCTATGCACAAATCTAAATATTTTATATTTGGTGTGTTGAATCACCCCTGTAAGCCATTTGCAAGCCCATTTCTCATCGGCTTTTCATAGCTCAAAGAGTGCTCTACAAAATATGTTTTTTCGAAAAGGATCACAGTTTGCGTTTTTAAAATATGATTTTTTCAAGACACTGTTGTACACATGCAGGCTATGCACAAATCTGAATATTTTACATTTGGTGTGTTGAATCATCCCCTGTAAGCCACTTCCAAGCCAATTTTTCATCGGCTATCCATAGTTCAAAGGGTGCTCTACAAAATATGGTTTTTCGAAAAGGATCACAGTTTGCGTTTTCGAAATATGATTTTTTCAAGACACTGTTGTATACATGCAAGCTATGCACAAATCTGAATATTTTACATTTGGTGTGTTGAATCACCCCCTGTAAGCCACTCGCAAGCCAATTTCTCATCGGCTATCCATAGTTTAAAGGGTGCTCTACAAAATATGGTTTTTCGAAAAAGATCACAGTTTGCGTTTTCGGAATATGATTTTTTCTAGACACTGTTGTATACATGCAGGCTATGCACAAATCTGGATATTTTACATTTGGTGTGTTGAATCACCCCCTGTAGGTCACTTGCAAGCCAATTTCTCATCGGCTATCCATAGTTCAAAGGGTGCTCTACAAAATATGGTTTTTCAAAAAGGATCACAGTTTGCGTTTTCGAAATATGATTTTTTTAAGACACTGTTGTATACATGCAGGCTATGCACAAATCCGAATATTTTACATTTGGTGTGTTGAATCACCCCCTGTAAGCCACTTGCAAGCCAATTTCTCATAAGCTATCTATAGTTCAAATGGTGCTCTACAAACTATGTTTTTTCGAAAAGGATCACAGTTTGCGTTTTCAAAATATGATTTTTTCAAGACACTGTTGTATACAAGCAGGCTATGCACAAAATCTGAATATTTTACGTTTGGTGTGTTGAATCACCCCCTGTAAGCCACTTGCAAGCCAATTTCTCATCGGCTATCCATAGTTCAAAGGGTGTTCTACAAAATATGTTTTTTCGAAAAGGATCACAGTTTGCGTTTTCGAAATATGATTTTTTCAAGACACTGTTGTATACGTGCAGGCTATGCACAAATCTGAATATTTTACATTTGGTGTGTTGAATCACCCCCTGTAAGCCACTTGCAAGCCAATTTCTCATCGGCTATCCATAGTTCAAAGAGTGTTCTACAAAATATGTTTTTTTGAAAAGGATCACAGTTTGCGTTTTCAAAATATGATTTTTTCAAGACACTGTGGTATACATGCAGGCTATGCACAAAATCTGAATATTTTACATTTGGTGTGTTGAATCACCCCCTGTAAGCCACTTGCAAGTCAATCTCTCATCGGCTATCCATAGTTCAAAGGGTGTTCTACAAAATAGGTTTTTTCGAGAAGGATCACAGTTTGCGTTTTCGAAATATGATTTTTTCAAGACACTGTTGTATACATGCAGGCTATGCACAAATCTGAATATTTCACATTTGGTGTGTTGAATCACCCCCTGTAAGCCACTTGCAAGCCAATTTCTCATAAGCTATCCACAGTTCAAAGGGTGCTCTACAAAATATGTTTTTTCAAAAAGGATCACAGTTTGCGTTTTCAAAATATGATTTTCTCAAGACACTGTTGTATAGATGCAGGCTTTGCACAAAATCTGAATATTTTACATTTGGTGTGTTGAATCACCCCCTGTAAGCCACTTGCAAGCCAATTTCTCATCGGCTATCCATAATTCAAAGGGTGCTCTACAAAATATGTTTTTTCGAAAAGGATCACAATTTGCGTTCTCAAAATATGATTTTTGTTTGCTTTGTGAAGATAGCAATTTTTTTTTATTCTACAATTTTGATTTTGTGACGACTCAGAATTTGGTATTATTGGTCTGTAACCTCGTTTGTAACATCATCGACCTATTTGTGCTATCGACTATCGGTGCGCCACTGGTCGTTCGGCCATCTTCGGTAAAATTTCTGCTATCTCGAGTTTGCTGTCTTCACACCGGTTTAAGTTTTATCCTTAATAATCTACCTGGCTGATGATTAGTGCGTACGAAACTTGTCAACTGAGGGTTTAATTAGCACTTTTTTATTGCTTTGATGAGCTTTGAATTGGAAAGTTCTTAAAAGTTTTTGAATTTAGTACCTAGGTAGGTACGTTCAATTAAGTTTTTATTACTTCCTTGAATCAAAGGGATGTATTAAAGTCGGATTTTTTTATTGCTGCGAAAACACATGGTACGTTTTAGGTATACAGGTTTGTCCAGGTTTTCATAGGAAACTTTGGCACTCGATATAGAGCGCCAAAAAACAGGTGGATTTCCCTGGTGGAAAATATACCGGAGGAAATAAAGTTGAGTTTCATTAATTAATAGTGGGTTTCTTCTCATAACTTCTACACCACCATTTGCGCCGATTAGTGATGGGCTGTGAAATATTTCATTTTGAAACTTTCATAAGTTTCCGAACCTTTCCGAAAGTTTCAAGCCAAGTCATAAATTTCCGAAATTTATGAAACTTTAGAAATTCCGGCCTTCCACACTCTAGGGTTAGTTAGATGTTTTCTGTTTTGGAATTTATTTTAGTTTTTTAAATTTATTTTTGTTACTCAATTACATGTTAGGAAGGTACTGGTACTCGTACGATACCTGTTTTGTTTAGTCTTATTACCTAATTGTGTCCTGTTATTTTTTCGAAGTTCAATAACTTCATTTGTGTCATGTTCATGTGCAATAATAACAATATCAAAATTTAGACATAGACATTTAGATTTAGACAAATACTCAAATTTATAAGAAAATACATCAATTTTGCAGTGTTTCATATAAATTTCCATAAATTTCATGAAACTTTCAGCAATCATATGTTTCTGAAATTTGTTTTGATTTTGTTGTATGTAAATATCGAGGCAAATATTTGGTTATAACCTGGTTGCATTATCAAAACGGAAAAAAGTTTGACGTCCGTGTTAATATTACTATTAATTTTAACGTATGGTACTAAAGTTTTGGGAAATTGTTCAAAGCTAATAACTTTTTCTGAATAGTCTTTATTTTTGAACTTGATATTGCAGAAATTAACATCATATACAACAATAACATATTCATATTCAACATATTGAAAATGGACCATTGTCTTCGATGGATCTCAATTTTCTTCTGTCATGTACTATAATTTTCTGTATCAATTTCTCAAATGCGAAATTCTCTAATGTTATTGAAAAATGTGACGCCGTAATTGGTCTTCATTTGCAGCTTCCCATCCCTTGTCGTATACTATCCTGCTCAATACTTACCAAAAATCTTATATTGGTCGAGCTTGCGGTACATTGAGAGGCAGGAGCTCTGAGAAATTAATCCTGATGTTGTCCAGAGAATGATCGAACATGGCAGAAGAAAACTGAGAGCCATCAAAGATAATAGCCCATCTTCAATATGTTAAATATGAATTTGAAATTGTTAAAGATGATGCTAGTTTTTGCAATATTAAGTTAAAAATTAAAACTATCCAAAAAAAGTGATAAGCTTTTAAAAAAAATCCCAAAACTTCCGGACCATACGTTAGTAATATTAGGTTAGACGGTCTGTACTTTTGTTCCTATACCTTTTCAGATAACTCCTAATATTTTTCGGCGCTCTTTCGCTTGTGAAAGTTTTTCTAATAAAATCTGGACCTTCCTTTACCACTGATAACCACCATACCTGTGGTTGGTGGTTCACTCCTACCGTGACGTCGAAACTCGCTGTGACATCCTTCATACCACTGTTTCGGCTATCAAGGAGATATACAGGTGTCAGCATGACGACTGACACTTCATTGAGGCCAGTTTGTTCTTTTTTTCTAACTTCAGGATTTCACACATTCTATAAATAGGACTTTGCTCCTGTTGAATGTGCTTCAAATAATAACATTAATAATAATAATAATAATACCTATATAGGGTGTTTCATAATTCGTGGTGGACAAAAAAATCGATTAGGTTTCGACAAAATAAGGAGAAAATATATCCATACCGTTTTGCAAAATTCAGCCTAATGACGAAGACAAAGACAGCCCTTCAATGTACGTTTTTTCGGTTTTTAAACATTTGTAACTCAGGAACGCTTCGACAAAATCAGCTCAAGTTTAGCATTAGGCTAGTTTGTCAAAATTACCTAGATACTAATACCTACCTGGCATATTTCGAAAGAATCCAATCAGTCGCGTAGTTATGGGCAGGCGCGTGTGGGACCTTATCGAGGGCCCGGTCAAATTCATGTCTAAAGGCCCTTTGGAGAAGAGATGATCCTCCACCCCGACTGACACCCCGCTATGTAAAATAAGGCGTTATTCGCATTTTTTCAATATTTACCCAGTTACAAAAAAATTAGGAAATAAAATAAAACTCAAAAACAAAACATAATTTTAGTGGTGATATTATTTTGGAGCAAAAATTTAACCCTCTAATAATAGTGTTACGTATTTTGCGTTTAGGTTCCTTTATAAATAAGACGATCGTTTTAAAACACACACTATTACTGCGTACTACAATATAAGTACACGCCAACAATTACTGCTTAGGAATATTGCTGATTGCTACTCGCTTTCTATCGCTCTCAATCACTTCGAATTCAGTACTAATCCATGGTGCTTATTTATACCTCCGACCAGTGTTCTCAAATCTTCCATCGGTTCTCCAGCAAATTCCACAATGACCCCGGCATCCAGTCTCTAGGCGACTCCCGAAAAATCACACACCTTTCGCGTGCTTCCGCGTGTTCTGGAACGTCGGCACCTCCGCCAAACGGACAGATTTGTCCCACCCGGCCGTTGAAGTCGCCACGTGAATTTCATTCGCTTAGCCATCGCGTATATTCTAGAAATGTCCAGAGCTTCGCAAACTACGACCTGTTACGCTGCGACCTGATGGGATCCGTCTAGAAGATCAGGTGTGCTCCAGACTATGCACGGAAATCGCCGTCGTAACAATACAAATAAAATTGCAAAATAAAAATATTGATGATGAGTCTTTAAACTACATGATCTGAAACACACACCATTCAGGATGTTCCCCTAGCCATAAAAATCGACCTGTCTCTGCGTTCTCGTTCTCCCCCCTTTTTTTTCAAAAAATTAAGTGGAGACTTTTTATTGAGACACCTGTATACTGTATATCAATTACACTACCTACACGCTCTTATTTAGATAGGTACCTACGTTACGTACCTATTCCACGCTGCGCCTGAGGGTGATCCGTTTATTGTTTACAAAATACCTATCCTTAATAAAAGATCTAAAAATATGGTAATCAATGGGGCCTTGCACTGCCACTTTCACACACCGAGGGCGCCACAACCGTTGGGGGCAAATTCGACAATTTTGACGGCGTTGACGCTTAAACGACCGGCATCCATCATTTCATGTCTAGATTTGAAAATTGGATAACCTCTGTTTCTTGCCTGACGTTTCAAGTCACTGTCCAGTTACTGGTCAAACTACTCAAACTCCCGTGGTTTTTCTTGTCGTTAGGGCCGCTTCATCGAAGTAGGCGCCCCATACAGTAGTGGCGACCTCACGTTGAGTTTTTCAATTGCAAGGCCCCATTAGGTATCTTTCTATATACTTATCCCATAGACTTTCTATTTTCAGTAATCAGTAGAATGACTTTTCGGAGCAAAAATAAAGTGACAAGCTGGGGGGCTACATCTACGGCTGATGGCACCTGCAAAGTTTTGGAGCGAAACTATCAGCGGCCATCGGATATAGTACTCAATTTTATGCTAGAAAAAGTCATTCACCTAGTCCGGACGCTATTGCTTTTTTTTTGGTATTAAGAAATGCCACTCGGTATAAATGTTGGTGTGAGCCTCTTGAATCAATAAAAATAGCTCGCCGCCGCACAGTGATCGATTTGCCATTTTTAGGTGGACATTTAGATCAAAAAGTCCTATTTTTTAACTAAAAAAACGCATTATGGGATTACCGCTAAAAAGTGACTCTGCTCAATCAAGTAAAAATAAGTCTAATTTGTTAACGGGGATCGCAGTTACCAAGCATCCAAGTAAGCGTAAGTAAATAATGCGATATTCAAAATTTTCAGCGCCATTTGTCACTTGTGTTCGGTTGGCTCTGACAAGTATCGAGAGGTTTTTCTCAGGGAATTTCTTATTACATCATGGTTACTGGATCTTCAGCTTAGTTTTAAGCTAGATTCCATTTGTTTCTAACATTTGTGCACCTATTTTTGAAATTTTTTTCCACATCCAAAAAACGTACACTCTTTGTAATCATAACTAGTTCAAATTTCTTTGGAGTGGAGAAAAAATAGACCCTTTTTTTTCCAAGCAAAAAAATGACTTAATATTGCTATATACTTCTCTGCCTATGCAGTGGTCCATTCTCAATGTGCGCAAACCTGCGGAAGTCACATTTTTTAATTTTTCTTGTCGCCAGGTATCCAGCTGGGAGTGACGCGAATGCAATTGTTTGAATAGGTCATTTCATGGAATTTTCAAGGTCACACTTTTGCACGGAGCTGAGCGCATGCACGAGATTTTTGGCAGAAAATGACAGTTCTGCGAGTCAATAACAATAACAAACCGACATAACCAACAGAGCGTGAAATTCCAACGTGCTAATTTTCACATGGAAATGAACGTGCATCGTTTAAAACAAGGCGCTACAAAATGGTGCGCTTTTGGGGGCTGCAAATCAGACCAGCCGGCACATCATGTTCACTTGAGCGAATTCGCACTTTCTTGGAGGATGAAGCCATCACGCATCACGAAACAGAGAGCAGGGCCGCTATTCTTGAATCGTGTGAGAAAAGTCCCTGGGAGTAAAATACATTCCGTAGTTCACTGATGTAGCGAATGTTGCCTAAAATCGTGGTTTTTAGGCAACATTCGCTACATCCGCTGGTGAGAGTCTCTGGGAGAACGGAACTCGCGCAAAATTTGACAGTTGACGACAGACTCGCTTATCCCTCAATGTTCGATATCACGCTTGCGCATAAGTTCCACGAAATGTGCAGTCTTCTTTCTTAGGCAAATGTCATAGATGTAAGAAAGCAGATGGTCAATTTTGTTGTATCAAGAAGATCAGATATTTCGGAAGAGGAAATTATTGCCACTATTTCACTGTTTTCCTACAAAATTCTGACACGGTGAAAAACAAGTGGAAGAAAAAAGAGACCTTTTTGAAACAAAGTAGAAATTGGCTTGGAAAAGAAATCTATGGAACAGAACCAGATGCCGTGTCTGATCAAGAACAGCTTGTTGCTCCACCACCCATTATGGTACCCATTCACGTACAGTCGGACTGCAGTTCCGACCTGCAGATCTCAGTATCTGCAGTTATGTTTTCCCAATACACGCGCAGGCCGCCGGCAGTCTGAGATCGGCAGTCAATCGAAGACTGATAGAAAACTGACGTGTATGGACATGAATCCACAGTTCTGGTCGGCACTGTAGAACTTCCAACGAGTTAGAAAATTTGATCGTGCAACATGTCGGATGATACAAAATTGTTGACGAATTTCCTTATATGCCTTATAAATGTATTTGCAAGTTTCCGGTATAATTTTGCCAAGAGCTTGAAGTGTGATTATTGCTGAGAACTTTAATCTTCAAAACTTCTTCCGGTTGCCAAATACCTTAGTGTCACAATTAATCGCTCTTCTGGAGTGATGGCTTTTCTCATAACAGTATTCTTCCTTGATATGTAAGGTTTAATTGAACCGGGAAGTTTATTGAAACATTTATCATCCATTCGGATGTAATTTTTCAGGTCATCCTTAGCACTTTGTCTTATTTTCCGGACAAAATTCATATGGGACAATTCATCACGTTCCAGGAGCCAATCCTTGACCCAGAACCTTTTCTTCTGTCTGGACATTGGTTCTTGCAATAGCAGTAGCACTAGAAGTGCAGCTAGTTTTCTCTTCCTTTGTCTGTCACTGAACATTTTCACCATATTTCTCACTTCGTTGCCGACTGAAAACTGTGCGTGGATGTTGAAATCTGAGGTTGCCGGCAGTCCCAGGACTGTTAGATCTAGATTTGACGATCAGATCGTTCACATAAACTGAATCGTGTGTGGCGCACAACAGTCCAGATCGTCATTTCAAATCGTACAGTCCTGGGACTGCAGTCCGACTGTACGTGAATGGGTACCATTAGACGTCAACGTGATGCCACTAAAGCCACTGAAGAATTTGAAGCGTCTTGTTCCGAATACAAAAGTAAGGCGTACAAAAAATTTAGTGACGAATCACAGTGCTGAAGAGCTCGCATTTGTAGCTCAAACAAGCTTCATTTTTAACTTCATCATTTGAATCCGGTCGCATAGGGTTTTGTATTCTCAACTGAAAAACCTTCAAGAAATTGGGAAAAGAAATTGTTGTTAAATGTTCAAAAGCCAGTTCTTGTTCAAATAAAAGCTGAAAATCTGTTAGCGGGATAGAAAGCTGGAGCTTTGCAGTTTTTCCAGGGTGGAAAACTCGTCAACCGTTAGCCCTATTTTCAAAATTTTCCTACCAAAAATAGGTAGGAATGAGAAGAGGAACAATGTTCTCATAAACTCTCAATCGCATCATGTCTATATCTGAAATGAATTTTCGTGTGGCTCAACAACACAGGTCGAAGTTAGCGTTGCAGTTTTTTTTTTAATTTATGAAATTTGCAATTATCGTATTGAAAAAATCACCGCCGGAGAACCGAAGCCGTGTCGCATTTGGAAGTGAGCCTAAGCGACGCCTAATGCAACCTACTTTCGATATCAGTCACATTTTTTTCAAAAAATGTCGTCTCACCTGCAGGAAATGTCGCCCGAGGTGAGCCCAGCACCAAACGTCAGAATTCCCGGCCAAAACCCGCGCAAACAGCCGTCCCCACTGATATAAACCAGGGAAAATTTTGAAAATTTGCAGCGCCCGTCTGGGAAATGGTGAAAAACTTCAACCAGACTTCATTTTGTTATTTCGTGATAGTGCTCCCTGCTGAATTTGACTCGAACCCATCGGGTAGTTTTTGAGTTTTGAAATGTCGAATTTTAAACTTCTTTATTTTTTAATTTTTGACAGGTGACAGATGGAAAAATATTTTCAACTGTTTTGAATACAGTTTTTCAAGGGCTTGCAAATTGCAAGTCGATCGGATCAACGCTTTGGCAGCTATCATGTCAGAACCTTTCCCTTGCATCATCACTTAACTTTCCCTTCCGCATGAGGGGAAGGGTCGGGAAGGTAATAACGATTGAAAAGTTGTTTTAGAACTTCAAAGATCATAATTTATAAAAAAGAAGTGGACTAGAACAATTTTGGATTATTTTTGATCAAAATTATAAATGTCCTCCTAAAAATGGCTAATCGATCACTGTGCGCCGCCGCAACCCTGGCCATCACTATATACAGGGTGATATAGAAGAAAAAATAAAAATTTATTTCTCATGAACAAAAACAGATGGAGCTGTGAAACTTTGCTAAAGATGCTTCATTCAATTCTTAACAAAGTACTGCAAACTATTTCGGAATCCCTTGAGAAGTTTCTGGATTATCTTGAAAATAAAATCCCGAAAATACCTAATGGAAATTGTACTTGACTAATTGATATCTCAATTACTCACTGATTTTTCAGGATATCATGTTGCAACTTTTTATTAAGATGATGAATGATGTAGGAAATGAAATGAAATCGGTAGCCATAGTCTTCGCTTCCATCAATTTTCAAATAAAATAAGCAATAGCGTCCAGACTAATTCAATTTTTGCCAGATAAAAATAAAATAAAAAAAAAGAACTAAAAAGGTCCTACAGGGCCTGACGGCTGAAGGCCTAGCAGGAAACGCCCTGCGGCCTAACTTAATTACTTAGTTAGAAATCAGTGTAATTTTTTCCGCCGTAAAACACAAAAATCTTTCAGCATAAGGTGGGGGGGCGGGTATAGGAACTTACAAAGCCGCGAAGCACAAAGCTCATGATTTTGAGATCAACGATCAACCACATCATATGCATGATGGTACCTAAGGTGTAAAAAA
Organism: Anaspis maculata; assembly: GCA_949128115.1. Classification (NCBI taxonomy): domain Eukaryota; kingdom Metazoa; phylum Arthropoda; class Insecta; order Coleoptera; family Scraptiidae; genus Anaspis; species Anaspis maculata. Next base: position 78,459,630 of record OX421962.1, read on the forward strand.
AAACTTATTGTGTTGTGTTATTAGAACTGGTACTGGTAGTGGTAGTACGCAAACACAAGAGGTATAAGGTATACCCGTACACATTTTACTATACGCACAATATTCAACAGGTTTAAAGAATTACATACACATCACACCGTCGACCACGGTTGTGTGGAGAATCACGGTCAAAACGTGCGAGGGAGGGAGTGCAGTAGAGCCTGCCGTTGGTCGTTGGAAAGACGTCGAAGAGGCTTCAAGACTAGAAGCTCAACTGTTGCGCGGCACAAGTTGCGGTCCGCCGGAGCGTCCTACGAAATACTGTACGATTTTCGGTGTTTTCTCTGCGAAAACGGACTCATTTTTCAATGTGAAAAGTGCAGTGTGAACCAGGCAGTGTTGTTTGTTGGATAAATGCAATTGTCGCTTCTGATTATTGGATTACAAAGCGGGAAACTGGCGTTCCGATGCCGGTAAGAACACATATCAGCACCTCAATTTAAAAATTCTCTTAGCACTATTGTCTTTGAAAGCTGATTAATTGATGAACGCCGGAATGCGATTGTTTCCTATTACAATCTCAGAGGAAAAACTAATTAAGAGCTACAGCGATTAATGACAAAGTGGATTGGTTTTTAGGCCGGTTTCTTATTGCATGTTGTTCAGAATCAGATGAAAGACGTTTCCCGCGCCCTGTAAAAATTATTGTTCTGTTTTGAATATTTTGGATTCAAGTACACATGTTGAATCATAATTCTTGTTAGCAGACTTGACTTAATTGTCAAAAAACTAGACAAGGAGACAATGAACTACAACAGCTACCGGCGTATGAATTAATGTACCTATGCTGAAACCTATCTCGATAAATATAATTCGCAAGTTGAATGATTAAATTGGAAGTTATCTTGGTCTTGGTAAAATTATGTTCATACTCTAGGGATTTGGTTAAAATGCTACTTGTTTAATTATTATTATGATATCTCTCTGTTCTCTGTTAGCATTACTATGCTGATGCTGACACTGCCAATAGCTGCCTCTAAAAACTTGGATTTGTAAATTGATATTGATATTTGATATACGAAGCCAACAAGAGTTTAGTATGGTCAGAGTCAGATGGTCCGAGTTTATGCATAGCAATCATAATCATAGCATACATTAGGGTAAAAGATGTGACAATTAACTAATTAAGCCATCAAACGGTATCAAAATAGATGTCGCGTGGCTTCAATCTTGGACAATGCTATAGGTAGTGTCTTTTAAGGGTGGAGTTTGGTGAAATGAGGCGTTGCGGAATCAATCGCTGTGGGTTTATTCCTTGATAGAAACTTACCATTCAGGTCTCTTTTGAAAGCTAAAAGATGTACTTTGGTTTGAGCTCATTGGCATTTCCAAAATCTCAAAAAAAATCGGAAATTTTTGAAATTTGAAGAACATATTTTTGGATTTTGGAAATGCGAATGGACTCAAACCAAAGAACATCCATGTAGCTTTCGAAAGAGACCTGAATGGTGAATTTCTATCCAGGAATAACTAGCCTACCTACAGCCGAGCCTACAGCGATTGATTCCGCAACGCCCTATTTCACCAATTTAACTCCATCCTCAACTTGGGCTGTCGTAAGCCTTCCTCAAATTGATACCCGGTAGGTAGGTACCTACCTTCCTACCTATATTATCATTGGGACCTATACTTATTCGAAAGATTGTTTGTTGTAAATCTCAAGCCGATAAGCATCAGAGACCTCGACGGAAACAAATTGAAAATCCAGAACACTTTAAAAACTGTTGGCTTGTTTTGGTCATATCAGTAGGTTGGTCACTGTGAATGTTATCAAAAAACAATGCATGATTCATGGCATTGTTTTGAGTAGGTACAGGTATAACGAGACCATATTTTCAGACTTTTCGACACGATTTGTATAACAGTAAACTCATGTGAGCAACCAAACTCGTGAGACAGGCTTAGTTAGCACAATGAGGCAAAACCAGAAGTTTTAAATTTGGTCAGAAGTTTTTTTCTTCCAAACATATACCTACTTTTTTTACTTGTGTAGCAATGCTGCTGAATCATTAGCCAACTGTTGAGCTTACACCAGTGAAAGTTCTGTCGGAGAGGTGATCTCTCGATAACAATTGAAGTGAAATTAATCAAGCTATACTACAACGGCGTGCGGTTATCGTGAGGGTTTCATGAGCGGTTGATGCCTGTTGCCTGCCTGCCAGCATCTGGGGGCCTGATTTCATATCGTGTTTCAGTATATTTTTCTAAAGTCTCAAATTTCGGAAAAGACCGCACGAGCAGACAGATTATAGTAATTGCAGGAGCACGTGCCTTTTGTGTTGCTTGGTGAAAACTGAGGGTCATATCTGGCATTTAGGAAAAACTACAATAGGTACCTACGGAAGAACGAACCTAAACGTTACCAATCTTATCTGGGTCATTCATGTAAGCGAAGCTAACAAGTATCTAAAATAGTATTTTTTCACATTTCCTTTTCATAAAATGGCTCTCCAAGGGAGACTTCCTTCACTTTTGAAAGTATGTATATAACGTCGACGCCCTTGAGATAGTATACCGTTTTCCTTGAATTTTTCTTTGGTATCTCCAATACACGTATACCTGTCAGGTGAGGTTTACAACACGTAGTGCCACTTGACTCCGCTATTATTTAAAATTAAAGCGTAGCGGCCCCAGTCCCCATCATCACATCCAAAAATAACCAGAAATTTTATGTTCTTGCACGCACTGCTTTGGGCCGAAGAAGTAATTGACATGGCTCTGCGGACTCTGCCACACAGTTATAGGTTTGTTTACCTTCGAAGACCCGCGTAGCTATGTAAATTTCGTAAATATTTTACATAATTCTCAAATGTCTCTTCTCCGCGCGAGATACAAGTCGGTATCAAGTATATACATATACCGAGACATATACCGTAAAAATGGCATGATAGAATTTGGAAATATTTATTGAAGAACCCGGCATGCTTCTCTTCTCTTCTCTTCAGCTTTATGACATCAGCGACTTCCTTTTGTCTCGCGAATCGAGGACATACATGCTCATGCTAATGGCAAGCACGAGAAAGTGTGCTATACCAATAATCAAAATGTGGGCTTGGGCTTTAAAAAAGCACGCAGCTACTAACAGCTTCATAATCCCACCAGACGAATTCAGAGGACGGGTCGCGTCGTTTGGTGTTTCTTTTGTACCTAAGCCAGTGCTTTATATTTCGGACAGGTAAGAAACAGGTGTGCTTCGTATAAGACCTTGTATGTACGAACCCCCTGCATTAGAGCCACGCTGTTGTTGCACCTGCACTATATAAGCTTTGGCTTTATTTTTTCAGCGCTGCAACTTTTAAATTCACTCCAAATTCGGCTCAAAAGTGGACCCGATTTATGCAGCAAAGTCGGAACATATTGAAAATGCGTGGGAACTAGCGTTAGGTTCAATTTATGCATTTTAGAAAACTAGATAAACTATTCGAAGTAGGAAAGCCACCCACCCAGTAGCTATGGTATGGGAGTCAATGGCTCTGGTTCACGACGACCGATAAGTATTAAGCAAGCAAGTCAAATTGTTAAAAACCATTGTGAATTCGCTGATTATTACCAATAACAGTATGCTGAAATACATCGGACTTGCACTGACGTTCAATAAAGCATTTTCGCAGGACACAAAAGCGAGTTAACGAGGGAGTAAGTTCAAGAAACATGGAATAAGTATTGAATTATGATAACATTTTATTTTCCAATTCAGAAAAAACAAGTAAGGGAAGTGTCGATATGATGGCCCCCTTCCGATATTAACGGTATTCATTTGAATTGAGCTAATTTGACACTTTCCCGCAAAGCAGAAGACCGCCATGGCTCTGCTGTGGTAACGCCATGTCAGTGGAGTGCTTTGAGCCGTTGGAGGTTGACGTTGAAATTATTTGTAACTACAAGTTTTTTCTAGTCTACTAATGAAAGGCGTTTGTGACAGCATGCAAAATTATTTGGAAATTGTGATAGGCACATATATGAACATTGAGCTATCTAAATAATTATGCTCCCCTTTGAAAGTTACCTTCAGGTTAGGATATCTGGTAGAAGAATGTTCACAATTTTGTATGTCTGATATGATGGCACCCCATCAGTTGATATGATGGCATAGGGGGCCATCATATTGAACGGATCTAAAATATAGTTTTTGGTGATGGTTTGGCTAATAGTGGTGGTTTTTACAGGGCTCATGCTCATCTTCACTTAAAAATGGATGCCTGAAGTCAAAAGTTTTTCAAGTAAAGTCACTTTTATATTGGGTGCCATCATACCTAAACAGGGGGTGCCGTCATATTAACTGGTTTGATATGATGGCACCTTTATCATGAATTTGAAATTATTAAATAATTTTTTTGTTTTTCAATATTGATGTACCGTATGTTCGTTAAAATCATGGATTAGGGCAGGCTATGGAAGTAGAAACGTATGTCGTGAATTTATCAATAATCACTCAAATTTGATGTCAACATGATGAGCCGTCGTCATGGAATACATTTTGGACATACGTTTCGAAGTTCACAGCCTGCAACATATATCTTGATTATAGTATTCTTGATATACAGGGTGATTCACAACTTGTGACTTTCCTTTCACGGGTGAGCTCAGGATGTGCCAGAAAAACTATTTCTGAGGGAAAAAAGTTGAAAAAAAAATCCTGAAATATTGACTCATTTGAACTCAACATCGAAGAAAATTTTGGGGATCGCCGATGCAATGCCTCACGTGGATAATTCTAATCTGGTACTATGGAAACAAACATACCCAATAATGGTTGATCGATAATAATAAGGTATTATTGTCAAGAATGACGTTAGTTGACGATTATTATTACCTATTCAACTAAAATTTACAAGTAGCGGGTACAAATACAGTTAGATAGGTAACCCGAGTGAATAATTGCGACCATCAACCAAACATAAGGGTCCTTACCTTATGTAATGGACAAAGAGACGAGAAAAGGGAGTAAGTCGAGGCATCATCAGTTGAGGTTGACACTGACAAATTATTTATTTTTACCTCCGATTATTGCTAAAGGAGGAGTGTTTTCATAGAAACATTTTCGCTTTTCGCATCTTTTGGAGAATACTTTTTACAGTGTTGACGAGTTTCTCAGCCAGCCTGAAACCTGAATCTCGAATGCTTTTAATTTGTACATTGTTCGTCTAAATATTTGTCAATATGTGGTATTGTTATTTATATTGTTGATGTTTTATTATTATCTTCGTCATGTTCGACTTTTCCTGTAATTGTTATTGCAGCGAATAAATTTTCTATCTATCTATCTATCTATCTATCTATCTATCTATCTTATCGTTGAACTATTGTTGAATCGTAGGTCTCATCAACAGATAGAAAAATAAACCCATTAGTCCCACATATGTTTGGCAAATTTTCATTATTTTTTTCCTCGTAAACCATATAGCTTTTTGAATAATTTCCAAGCACATGAAGTCAAGTTTTTGAGGCCCCATAACCCCTTGAAAGGAAAGTCATAAGTTGTTGTGAATCACCCTGTATATCTTCAATTATATGCAAATTGAAGCAATTTAGGGCACTAAACCTGGATCATTAAAAAAAAGGGGCCATCATCGCCACACTTCCCCTAGCAATGTCCTCACGGGCGTGAGTCTCATGAGCGCATTTTCAGAGTGCAGATGAGTAAGCTATTGCTATTCACTGTTACCTCCTGGTTGTTCTACAGTAGGTACCATATATAATCATAAATTTTTTTGTGGAAAACTTGAATACCTAATTTTTTTAATTTCATCAAAATCGGCTCTGATATATTATCTACCTATCACATCACAATATGTAGTAAATTTCAAAAGTTGAACTGAAATTGGTTCCAGGTAGGAGGTAGGTATAACAAAATCCAATTCTTCATAACTTGATCAGTTCTACAGCTAATAGAAAGAAAAAAAAAACTATTGAAATTTTTAGAAGTTGAAATTTGCGAGATTTGAAGAAAAAAATTTGAAGGTAGAAAAATTAGAAGCGCATCGAACAATCATTTGCAAAACAACCCGATGCCGCTACCACTACGACTTTTCCTTCAGGAGGAGTTCAACTACAAGACGGACGGACAGGCTGACTTTGACAGAAAAAAATCACATCTAATTTTTTTAATAAATTGAATAATAAATAAATAAATAAATAAATAAAAAATAAATTGTTTTCCTCCTTCTCAACCTTCTTCTGGTAATAGGAGTTTGTAACATTTTATTAGTTCGGTTTATAAATCAGTACAAAGGTATACATTTCGATGTCACAATAAATTTTTTTAATTTTTTTTCAATAAATTAAAACAAATTATCATTATTGTTATTACATACTATGAAAAGAAGTCTTCAATAATACAATATTCTAGAGTGCAATTAATAAAGCGACTTGAGTACTGAGTGTTTGTATCCACGGCAAAGCATCACTATTACCCGCAGGCGGGGCTCCCTCTCCGTATGGATTCACCGCAAAAAAATTATGATATTTTTCTTGGGAATAAAACAATCAAAATAATTCTTTCACTAAAATTCTTCTCATTTCTTGCTGCACATTTTATTCGCTGGATGTATGTATGTATCTGTGATGATTCGTAACATACCACAAACCACATGCTTCAATTGTAAAGTTTGAACCGCAGTTTTATTTACACACTCGTTAAACATTAACCGACAGAAAATCTGTATCTTTCATAGCAATACAGGAATCAGAATAATTCTTCAACTGAAAATTGCTCCATTCCTTTCTCCATATTTCATTCGCTGGATGTATGCATATATTTATCTCAACGATTCGCAAATTTTCCTGATGGCGAAGTTGTACCTTAGCGTTAAATACCCAATTTTTAAACATCATTCCACTTTTTTTGCTACCACGTGACCCAACCAATTTTTTTGTTTGCCGATTCCCATCCGCAGAAAATAAGCTATCATTTGCAAAAACTCGATAGCGCTACGACTTTACGTTTAGGAGAAACTCAACTACAAGACAGACGGACATCAAAGCGCGACGAATAGCGGATTTTTTTATACGAAAATGCGCTAAAAAGCGGTCCAAATACAGTATGCTACTTCGTAAGCGAAGCTTAAAAACTAACATCATTCCACCCTTTGACGCGCACTTTCACTTTTCACATTCACCTCATAATTCATTAAACTAGCGCAAACGGGATATTTGGAGACTTTTTGGCCTTAAAGGACATGCTTCTGATTAGGTACTTCTGCAAAAGCTCAGCTCTATGGGTAATATCCACCTCCGCTGTATAACAGCAGAGGCGGCGCATGGGTCTAAAATTTGGGGGCACAAGAAAAACGAAAAAGGAACGCGCTTAACGCGCACGCCGCAGGCGAAGATTTTTCGGGGTGGAAGAGGGCGTGGTCAATTTATTCTCAAGTGTTGTGGTATTGGTTGTGCCTAGGCCCAACTGCACCGCTCACCCTTAAATCTTTACTTTAGTAAGCTCGGTTTAAGTAAAGGTTCACCTAAGGACCATGAGTCCACTGCACCGATTTAGTTTAGGCAAAACTTAGCTAGACAGCAAAAACAAAATTCAAGTTTTGAAAAAATAATTTTTGGATTTCGAGAATGTTTATAGGCTCAAACCAAAGTACATCCTTGTAGCTTTCCAAAAAGACCTGGATGATAGATTTCTGTCAAGGAACAAACTCAGACGGATTGATTCCGCAACGCCGTATTTCACCAATATGACTCTGTCCTTAAGGTTAAAGGTGCGTTCAGTCAGCTTATTTAGCCGCAAGTTTTAGTTTTAGTCGTAAGCGCAGCGATGCTCATTGGCTGTCATGAACCAGCCTCATCAGATCAGCCAATAAGCGATGCTGCGCTTACTACTAAAATTAAACTTGCGGCTAAATAAGCTGACTGAACACACCACTAGTGTTGGCGGTGCAGTTGGGCCTTATTCCCTACGTTGAGGCATATGTCACAGCCCCTCCCCCTAAAATAACCCTTGCTAAAGTCGTACGCCAAAAGTAGTTACGAAAATTAATAGAAAGCGACATCCAAAATGGCTAGGCACATTATTTTCGAAATATGTTTATGTCTTCGGTTCGTGGTAAAAGAGTAAACCGCACGCCAGCTTTTTTCTCTCAAATTATAAACAACAGCATAATAACGCAGATCAAATGGGGCAAAAGGGTTTGTGATTTTCATAATAATATAACAATGTAAAAATTGCTGGTATAGGTATAGGTATAGGTACCTTGGTACTGTATTAATGTTTGATAAGTCATAGTGAAGATATGCGTAAAACTCAAAACTTTGTAGGTCTACGTACCTATTGCTTGCCTCTGTGGAAAAAAAAGACGAGACATTACCGCCCCTTATAATAACACTATCAAACGCTCCCGAACTACTACGGGGTGTTTATAAGAGACTGTGATCGCGGCAGGCTTGGGTCAGGCCGAAAAACGTATAGTGCGGGCGCTAAGAGCCAAAATCGGGATGAACCTTGCAAATGGTGATGAAAGCCTGAAATTTGGTACACGTACTCAGAATGAGCCCCTCTTTCATATAAGAGGTGGAGCCACGCCGAATTTTCACCGGAAGGGGGCTCGCGGGGCTCCTGAAAGTTGAAGGTGCTAGGACTCCCACTAAACGGCTTATCAGTTCGTTTCGACAATTAAAAAGGAAACTTATGAGTATCTTGTGAACATTGACGGCGTTTATCGTATTGTCCCGGGAATTTGTCATTATGAAAAAAAATAAGTTCTTCGGCAGAACACACAAATTGGTTTTATTTTATTTTCACTTACAAAGAATCAATAAGGAGAAGTGCAACACGTTGATTCCCACAAATCCGTATCCTCTGAATTCGTTTGTGAAGTTAAAATTTTGATGGTGTATCTTCTTGAAGAGGGGCATTCCAAAGAGTAAGCTATTTTCAACACTAAGTTCAAACAGAATTTTTTCAATGTTCTGAATCGAAATTACTGAATTCCTTCCAGCAATGCATACCATGAACCCTTCTTTGGAAGAACCGCGTGCGATTGAACGTGGAGTAAGTCCTGAAACACTATCAGAATTTTTCTTCTGTGATGCTACTATCCACTCTCGACCGGGGCAATTAGGTTCCTACACAGCATGCGCGGAGTGTATACACGATGCAGGGTATTTTCTCGGTTCAGTCAAAAAAAATTTGATTGAAATTGTGTCATAATATTGAAATAACGTGTATACACTCCGCGCATGCTGTGTAGGGACCTAATTGCCCTTGTCGAGAGTGGATAGTAGCATCACAGAAGAAAAATTCTGATAGTGTTTCAGGACTTACTCCACGTTCAATCGCACGCGGTTCTTCCAAAGAAGGGTTCATGGTATGCATTGCTGGAAGGAATTCAGTAATTTCGATTCAGAACATTGAAAAAATTCTGTTTGAACTTAGTGTTGAAAATAGCTTACTCTTTGGAATGTCCCTCTTCAAGAAGATACACCATCAAAATTTTGACTCCACAAACGAATTCAGAGGATACGAATTTGTAGGAAATAACGTGTTGCACATCTTCTTATTAATTCTTTGTAGGTGAAAATAAAATAAAACCAATTTGTGTGTTCTGCCGAAGAACTTTTTTTTTTCATCATGAAAAATTTCCGGGACAAGGCGATAAACGTCGTCAATTTTTACAATATATTCATGAGTTCCCTTTTTAATTGATAAAACGAACTGATAAGCGGTTTGGTGGGAGCCCTAGCACCTTAAACTTTCAGGAGCCCCCCGACCCCCCTTCCGGTGAAAATTTGGCGTGGCTCCACCTCTTATCTAAGAGAGATGTTCATTCTGAGTATGTGTACCGAATTTCATGCTTTCATCACCATTTGCAAGGTTCATTCACCTAGTGCCCCCACTAGTAGTAACAGGCGCAATTGTAGTGATCGAGAGCGGATTCCAAAGGCGATGCGATCACAAACGTTTATAAACACCCGGTATAAGGTTTTGTTCATTTAACCCGGCTGCGCGATATTTTCAAGCCAAAATCGCCGCGATTTCAGCGATTGAAGTTGAATTTCGACCATATTCCGCGGCGATTTCTCTCCGCGATATTTTAATCCTCGCACGTGATTGGTCTAGAAAAACAATCGCTCAGCTCAGCTCAAATCGCTCATCATAAACTAAGCTTTAAGCGACGTAAATAACCTAACCGCCCGTTTAGCTGATTGTCCGATTTTTAATCTCGATTCTCGACGACCATACTGGATCATAAACTGCCGGCAAAAAAATAGGGGATATTGGAAGATCGACTGGAAGGAGAATGTACAGCAAATTTTCAAACACATATTCGGAAAGTGTATTAAATTCTACACAAGTAAATGATGATTCAGCAAAGGGCCGAACTATTCTATAAGCGCGAAAAAAATCTGTAAATTTTGTTGCAAAAAAAGAATTTTCAGAAGTTGATTGACTATTGGTATGACCACCATTACCTGCCAGAACGGCTTGAATACGATGGGTCACATGCTTTGTATCAAGGTATCAATCGTAATTTGAGGAATATTGTCCCAGATTTGGGGTAAAGCGAGGAGTAAAAGCCTCCCTCAACTGCGGAAGCATTGTAGGAGCTGGTTCGTGGGCATCTAACGCCCTTTGAAGAACATCCCACGTGTGTTCTATGAGATTCAAGTCTGGTGACATCGGCGGTGAAGGAAAATGCACAATTACAAGATCTGTCATAGTCTTACGAACAGTTGCTACGTGATGAGGTCGGGCGTTATCTTCTAAAAACTGGAATACTGATCCTACCTCCTGAGCAGTAGGGCTGAAAATGTTTGTGAATTTTGTGATGATGTCTTTTGTGTACACTTCACCGTTCATATCACCCTCACAGACGTACAGTGGCGTCCGGCGCCCTAGACCGATGCCACTCCAAACCATTATCGAGCCACCTCTGAAGGGATGAACTCCAAGTCCTTACTCGTCTGGAATCGTTGTCTAGAGTGTCTAGACCATATCTGGACTCCTCGGAATACAGTACGCTTACGGTGTTTCACTCGGCCACCCATCAGTGTTGCCTATCTTGCGCCCATCTCATCCGGTTTTATCGGTGCCGATTAGTAAGTGGTACTCTTCTGAAAGGTCTTCGGGATACTTAACCAACTTCATGAAGTCGATTCCGGATGGTTCGAACCGAAACCCTTTTACCAATGGCGCATGGCGGCGTGGAGTCGGCGAACTATCAGAGTGACCGCTATTGCGGATTCCCTTCTTGCATTTTGGGTGATGAAGCGGTTTTGTCGGGCATTTGTGCACCTTGGTCTACCTTGCCCAGGTCTTCTTTGTACACTATGTGTTTCATTATGCCTCCTGACCAGTCTGCTTATCACACTTTGCGATGTCTCCATCATAGCCGCAACATCGACTTGACGCATCCCACCCTGGATCATACCAAGTGCCCTATTGGCTTCAGCTTCATTTAAATATTGTGAAGTGTGAAGGCATGATTCGGAGTTGAAAGACTACACAAAAACGTGAAAAAGAAGTGAAATTTGGAAAACATGCAATACTGATTAAGAAGTTCTTCATTCTTTTTAGCGCATTTTCGTAAGAAAAAGACGCTTATATGGCCGATCTGTCTGTCTGTCTGTCCGTCGCTCTGTCTGTCCGTGTAGAAATTAAAAAGTTGTACTCCTCCTCGGGGAATGTAGCTAGAGCCTTGAAACTTTTTCTGGTGGATAGCTAATATCCCCAAGGGTGACCAATGGCCAATATTTTTTTATCCATATATAGTTATCATTATTATCAAAAAACATCCTCCTAGCAAAAAACAAAGATTTCCTGTGTACTTCCAAGAAGTTGAGCTCCTTGGGGAATGAAGCTAGAGGCCTGGAACTTTTCCCGATGGATAGCTGATGTCCCCAAGGGTGGCCAATGAGCATTATTTTTTTTATAAAGTAAGGTTAAGTACCTACCATCAGTAGGGGAGGAATTCAAGTATTACTTATTTTTTCGGCAGTTCCTTTACCTGATGCAAAAGCAGATGAGTTGTGAAGCGGCATTTATGCTGATTGGTAAACATAAAACTTTTACTTGTTTTGGAATTAAGTAAATGGTCTGAGTCACACAAACGTTTTTTCTCACTGATTAGAGCAATCAATGAGCTGAACGCAGAGGCGGACTAGTTTATATAATTTTGGACATTGACCTGAGTTTGGCCTGTTCAAACCTACAGATTGTCAGAGAACATACTGGAATCGTCCTGTAAACATTATTTAATTACATTTTGGTCTGTGTCTGATTTGAAATCTGTGCAAATTTGTCATTTTTAAAACAATTTTTACGTGGCTATTATTGGTAGGTAGGTACTTAATAGAAATCAATTCTCACACTAGTAGATGGTAACACGGTATCTTCATCACGATTTACAAGAATTTTATAACACATATTCTTTGATTTAAACTTGTGGTTTGTGTGGCTTCACAGCTTTCATAGTGTTATAAAATCTAACTTCTTCCAACAAAGGTTATAATTTGAAAAGCTTAGACTTAGTAGAGGAAAATATGAAGCGAAATGTGCTTATTTGAGAAGTTCGTGTGCACGGAAAGGTAAAAAGCTGGGGTGCATTTTTTATGGTGTAGTATGGCTTGGGGATGAAGAATCCACTTGTCGTCAAAAAATCGTCCAGTGTGGGGGCGGTATGGGGGCGGTTTTATGAAATAACAGTTTTTTTAAAAAATGTTCTACAGTTTGTCAGCTTTTGGCTGATATCAGCTTGGAACAAATCCGTCAACTGTAAGTTGTCGTAAATAATTTATGAATAAAAAGGTGATCATTTACTTTGCCATAAGAATACATGTAAAACTTGACTGCCTCGTGCGCAAAGAACGTTGAATATCTCAGTAACGTGTTGAATGACATTTTTCATTCCACTCCCACTCGATTATCTCCGTAACCACTAGTTCAATCAAAAAAGTTCCTTCCGTAAACCATGTTACCTATTCCATTGCGATTCTTGCGGTTTTTTCAGATTTGATTTATCTTGAATAGTAACTGAGCTAGGGACGGAATTGTAATGTACTGCATGCAGCGGACAAGTGCAGCGCTAGGCCCTCGCGTACCCCTGCCACCCGCGCATCCCCGCGAAGGCCATGGTGTATTGAGGCGGGAAATCTGCAGACTTATTATTGTGGCTGATGATCGAAACATTGTAAAAGTGTAGTCGGTAAATTTGCAATATAAATAAATATATACCCCTTGAATTACGACGTACGTCTTCACATATTATAATAGTCCAGTCAAAATAGGTTTTAACCGGAAATAAATTCGGAAGTTGACAAAATTTGGTGGATCGATGCAGAATTAAACGTGGAATGATATACTGAAATTCCCAAAAGGCTTGACTTTTTTTAGGACCGATAAAAAGCACCATCCTTGAAAATTTTCGTTTTTTTTTTCTGAATAACTTGTAAACTATTACCTTTAGAACACAGCACCAACAAAGCAAATGTTAAATTCCCAAGAGATCAGTATAAAACTCATTACTGTTTAGTCAATAGCCTCTGAGATACCGCGTATGCAAAAACACTGAAAATTACTTAAAATATATTTCCCAATTTTATGTAACAATTTGCATAGTGTCAATTCAGGGGCTGTAACGTGGACAGCGAATGTGCGAATTCCAATGTGTTTTTTCTACATTCGGTATCACACTTTTGTTTAGAAGTCACCAACTTCAAAAAGGTACTTTTTCTCGACCTTTGAAATCGATACTTGATGTCCCGAAGAATCCGCAAAAATCGATTTTTTTGATGAATAAAATGATCTGCACGCAGTCTTCCTTCAAATTGATTGTTTTTATTTCTGACCGGTTTCGCAGGTCTCTGGCCCTTCTTCATCAAAGTGTGGAGTCTAAAATAAAATACATAAAACAAGTAGATACATAAAAGGTGAACGATAACACACCGAATCACCGACATTGTATAAATGGTGAAGATAAAGTTTGTGTAAATGATGAGTGAATTGTTTTTAAATTCTTCAGATGTCAGTATAACATTTGTGATGTTGTCATGGAAGAACGGACAAAAGAACTTGATGGAAATGTATGAAATAATAATAGAGCTAATAATAATGGTACAAGGTGGGTGATGAATTAATGAAAGGATGGTTGAATGGAAAGAAAGAAGCTTATTTAAATCAAAGGCGTTGTAAAAATGTTTAAAAAAGAAATCTATACAATCTTTTAGGCAATTTCGGACAGAATTATTAGTTGCTTTACAAATTTCAAGAACCTCTATACTATCTAAAAGCCGTCTTTTTTTACAAACATGTAAAATTTCAAAATTAGTTCCAAGGACGAAGTTATGATTTTCTGAGATGATTTTGATGATTTGATGATTATGATTAATAATTCATTCCAAAATTGCCTAAATGATTGTATAGATTTCCCTTTTGAACATTTTTACAACGCCTTTGATTCAAATAACCTTGTCTCTTAGTCAACCATCCTGCTTTCATTATTTATCACCCACCTTGTACCATTATTATTAGCTCTATTATTCCATACATTTCCATCAAGTTCTTTTGTCCGTTCTTCCACGACAACATCACACATGTTACATTGACATCTGAAGAATTTAAAAACAATCATCAAATGCAAGTACAATATTCAGCAGTTAGTGTCCGGACTACCTTTTTTTTCTGAATAGGTCGTTTTAGTCTTTCAACCCATACAACTCAGAAACCATCGAACCACCGAATTTACCGACTACACTTTTACAATGTTTCGATTATCAGCCACAATAATAAGTCTGCAGATTTCCCGCCTCAATACACCATGGCCTTCGCGGGGATGCGCGGGTGGCAGGGGTACGCGAGGGCCTAGCGCTGCACTTGTCCGCTGCATGCAGTACATTACAATTCCGTCCCTAGCTCAGTTACTATTCAAGATAAATCAAATCTGAAAAAACCGCAAGAATCGCAATGGAATAGGTAACATGGTTTACAGAAGAAACTTTTTTGATTGAACTAGTGGTTACGGAGATAATCGAGTGGGAGTGGAATGAAAAATGTCATTCAACACGTTACTGAGATATTCAACGTTCTTTGCGCACGAGGCAGTCAAGTTTTACATGTATTCTTATGGCAAAGTAAATGATCACCTTTTTATTCATAAATTATTTACGACAACTTACAGTTGACGGATTTGTTCCAAGCTGATATCAGCCAAAAGCTGACAAACTGTAGAACATTTTTTAAAAAAACTGTTATTTCATAAAACCGCCCCCATACCGCCCCCACACTGGACGATTTTTTGACGACAAGTGGATTCTTCATCCCCAAGCCATACTACACCATAAAAAATGCACCCCAGCTTTTTACCTTTCCGTGCACACGAAAGTCACAATAGAGTCTCGTTTTTCCTCTACTAACTTGGTGTTTGTAATTCGTTCTGTGTCTTAACTTTTACGTTCACAATCGACGATCACATTGGGAATCTTGACTGGTACTACTGGGTATTCGTATTTATAATAGTAAATAACTTGATTATTTATTCTTATCTTGTAATCTTTTACTACTGGACGCCGAGCATGAAAATATAAAAGGCGTGCTCTTCATGCATCAGAACTGGACGACTCTAGGCGTGTCCATATCCACATTCCAAAGGCTCTGATCGAATAAGGTATATAAATTAATTGGCGTTCTTCCGTAATTACAACTTGTAATTTCAACGCCGTTACTGTAACATATACCAAGGCAAGAAGAAAATTGCTCTAGATTTTTTGTTGAATGGATGAAAATCATGTTGTCAACGTGATTAATTACCTCATGAAATTGAAGAATAGCTATTAAAGATAAAATATCTTATTGAGACAATGCGTTAGGTAGGCACCTACTACCAATTCAAGACAAATTTTACCTACTATATCCTCGCTCAAAAAATATGATTAATTATTGTTAGTGAGTTATGTTCGGATTCAGACCATTAGGTTAGGAATCGTGATTGCCTGCGAAGTGATAAACAGTCCAGATATGCGTAGGTGTTACATCTATGACAAAGCCGGCTGAACCTTGAGTAAAAAATCCCATTTAAATAGCAAACTAATTACCAATTCAAATGTCTGAAAATTGCCATGGTGTTATAAATTTATACAATAGGATGGGAGAGATAACACGACGACTTTACAAATGACTATACCAGCAAGAACGAATGGGTCGTTTCTTTTGAATGCTAATTCGAGTTTGTGTCAAAGGATGGAATCTATAAGCAATAAATTAGGTTATTGAAACTGGGTATTTTTTCTCATCTAAGAAGACCTATACGCGAGACGAAGGAGGGAACCAGTCTCAGTAAGACTTTCTTTCTTTGCACAAACCACTCCACTTTTGGACAAAGAATGAAAATGTCACTTGTTCTCTTCTCGCCATCATCAGGTTGTAAATATAGGTACCTAGGTATACCGACGTTCCCACAAAGCACAAAGCTCAAAATGAAGAATTGAAGACATCAAAGTGTGAATTTTGTTGAAAGTAAACGTAATTAGCTCCAAAGCATTTTGCGGTTTGCGAATCAAAACTGTTTTTCTCACATGAAAATTCCACTCTTGAGAACTCGAAATTTATCACAAAAGCACTGACAAACGGAATGTTTTGTTATGTAAGTTTGAATAAAAATCTATGAATATTAAGCAGTTTTTGTTTACACTGGTCTACACATATCTTCGTGATGGCAGAAATATCAGACAAACTGTCGGATGCTTTTAATACAACAACTATAACTACACAGCTGAGGAATGGATAAATATTTATGGACTATTTTAACTAACATCCATCTCTGCGAAGAAACTTGCGCAATTTGTGTTTACATATTATTGTAGGTAGTTTAGTACCTAGATAAAAGTTTGCATTTTTAGAAAGTTGTGAAATTCAAGTTTGTCTCTCAGGGGACTTTTTTGGGACCGCTTAGATAAAAACCCATCGTGAATTGTTTATGTTAATTGTGATTTACGATTTAATTATGCAGACGTCGTCAAGCTACCGCATATAGTAATAATTATCATATGCACTTGTAAATCTCTATGGTAAGTCGCTGCGAGTGTAAAAATCGTCTGGGTTCATTAAATAGGGAATTGGTACTACACTTTTATGAGGTTTCGCACCTGGCGTGTCAAATTTATTGCTTAAATTAAAATCTCGGAGTTGAACTTTTGCTAAAGACCTCGGCAACTTTCCCTCTCTTTTTCGTTTTTTTTTTAATCTAGGTAGGTATTTATATTTTATATTGAATATTATGAATCTTTATATTTCTTTTGATTTTATAACCAGGGTTTACGTGTCTTTAACGTAAGTATCATGTCGTAAAATATTAGGAAAGAAATTGAAAACTGCTTAGTTTACTGTTTGATGGTGTTTACAAAAGTACTTATCCCTGTGCAAAAGATTGTACTTGTACCTAAATATATCCCGTTCACTTTTTATTTTCAGTAGAATGACTTTTTCAAGCAAAAATAAAGTAACAAGCTGGAGCGCTGGGAGAATACGGCCGATGCCCGCTGATAATTTCGCTCCGAAACGTTGCAGGGTATTCTTTAAAGTGTGCGAGAAACTCCCTGAAAGTAAATTACATTCTGCAGTACACTGATGTAACGGATGTTACCTGAAATGGTGTTTTCAGGCAACTTTTGCTACAACGGTCAAGTACGGATTATACAGATGTTTCAGCGATGATAGCAAAAAAATTTGACTGTGAGTAGATCTCGTCAAAATATGACGAAAGCCCATACACCATTTTGCAAAGTTCGGCCTAATGATGAAGATGCAACTCTTCAAAATTCACTTTTTTCAGAATTAAAAATTTGTAACTCAATTGGCTTCAATTTGACATAAGCTGATTTGTCAAAACTCTCTATAGGCTGTCTGATTTCTACATGATTCTAGTGGGCTGCGATTCAGGCCGCGATCGGCCGATGCCGACCAGAAACACAGCCCACTCGAATCATGTAGAAATCAGGCAGCCTTTATCAACCTGGCCAGTGGCGTAGAAGTTATGGGGGGTCCCCTTAAGTCAACTTTTCTTTGGATGCTTCTGAATTATTGACCCACATAACTCCTATGCACTGGTTGGATCTTTCAAAATTTGGCTGGTCGGTAGATAGTTTCGACAAAGCAAGCTAAGCTGAATTTAGGTTAATTTCCCCTACACGTTCCTGAGTTACAAATTTTTGAAATCCGAAACAGTGAAATTTGAAATGCTGTACCGTCGTCATTAGGCCGAACTTTGCAAAATGATATAGAAGTTTTCATCATATTTTCGCGAGATCTACCCACAGTTAAATTTTGGCTATCATGACTGAAACACCCTGTATAAAACTCCCAAGGAGTTTCTCCCACACTTTCAAGAATATCTATACCCTGATGCCATCAGTCGTAGCCCCCTAGCTTGTCACTTTATTTTTGCTTCAAAAAGTCTTCTACTGAATTAAAACGTGAACGGCATATGGTGAGATTTTTACAGAAACCTGTTGTTGTACATGGTGGTCGTCAAGTTTTAATCTTGAATCACCTTGTAAAAGTATTCCATTATAAATCGTTGTCCTAGTTAAAAAAAATAGATTGTTTTCTCACTGGCGTCCTGAGAAAGATACAGGGTGTTGAAATTTAAGGAATCCTAAGATAAGGAATAAACTAAGATCAAGCATAAGACTTGTTTACAATAATTCCCAGCTATATCAAGAAATCAGGTCTATTCTGTATGAGACCAAAATGCGTTGCTATATTCTCTAACGAGTTTAAGAAAACGACTTTTGAAGGCCATCGAATGTTTGCTTTGCTAATCTCATTTCTTGTGGGAGACGTTTGTTTGACTAGTCTCATTTCTTATGAGAGACGTTGACTACTCTTATTTCCTGCTCGGGCTTGCGCAATAAACATCGTGAAAAGACATATACCAGTTATTGAAATGGCCAATTTTCATTCAGAATAGTCCTGAATGGCACAACGCCAAACAATGGAATTTTTTTCCGAGGCCACGGACGGCCTCGTGGCGCAGGTGGTTGTGTGGCTACCTGCGGCCACGGTAGCCCCGGGTTCGATTCTCGGAAGAAGTCTGGGTGTTTGTGCTGTCTAAATTGCAATTTTTCAATATATTGTAGGCTACTGAAATCATATTTTGCTACCATGTCTTTTCAATTTCAAATTGGGACTAATCAATTCTAAATGGGGTATATGTTTAATTTTCTTATTGGCTTAATCGATAAGTTGAAAATTTCTAATGGACCTGTATTTTTTGTTTTTCCTAAATTCCCAAAATTGCGGCCGCAATGCTTGTTTTACAAAGATGTTTGTGACGCCACAAATATACAGGGTGGCCTATTGAAAACAAAAATGACAGATTTTTGAGCATTCGCCCTCATTCTTTCGAAATAAGCCCGAACAGGTCAACTTTGTTTTCAAGGGGGACGTTCAAATTCTATTAATTTAACCGTGGAGTTTCACCCCCGTAGTCAGGGTGGCAGCCTTTTCGAAAATTTCAAATGACAATTGGGGTTGAGTGATACATCATTTCAAAGCTGGTTTAATTTTCTTCATAGCGGTGTTAATTTTTTTTTTTTCGTTTCAATGCAAATTTTTCAAGATAATGCTAATTTCAGTGTTTTCGGAGGGTGACAGCACCTTCTAGAAGGCTGGCTTCTAGTTGCCGAACCCATGGCGCGGCTTATGTCCGTCTAGTAAACATATTACAAAATACAAACAAGTGTGGTCAAGTGCCCGAAAATTTGTCTGTTTCGTTTTCGTTGGGCCAGCCTGTAGCCTGTAGGTACTAAAAACTAAACGAACAGCACTGTTGGGTTGAGAACTCAAAAAACTGTTAGGGTGACATCACTATAGGTATTTGAAAAATATAGATATAAAAACTCAATTCTTCAATTGAGAATTTGAGAACTTCTTCCGCGACTGTTACCAACCCTTAAAAAAAATCAAAAAAATCTTCGTAACCAATCTTTTCCGGAAATTTTCAGGAAATACTCATTACTGCTCTTGTTATTGATGAAAAGTATTTTCAGTCGAATCTATTTCATTAGCAGGTATCCTGATGGTGGAAATAAATAATTTCAAATTGCATGGTATTAAACGACTTCAAATTGAGAGCGATGATTAATTCAGTTTAGAGAAGAAAGGTGTTGATCAAAATCTTCTCCT
The DNA here is from genome assembly GCA_949128115.1 of Anaspis maculata. Classification (NCBI taxonomy): domain Eukaryota; kingdom Metazoa; phylum Arthropoda; class Insecta; order Coleoptera; family Scraptiidae; genus Anaspis; species Anaspis maculata. Next base: position 78,479,791 of record OX421962.1, read on the forward strand.
TGCCATAATTCAGTGGAAGAAGTACCTATTCCATCTTTATCTCAAAATACATTGTTCCTGATTTTTTGTTCTTCTCCAAAATGAAATAATCATCGCTTACATTGAAGTTGTTTAGTGTCAATTTGAATTTGCGTTTTGTACTATTTGAACAGCTATAGGTAACTGATGGGTACGTTATTTCAAAAGCAGATAATATCTTTGCAAAGATTACTCGAAGGATCGTAACCAAGAGCAAGTTTCTTCCCAAATCAAATAAAGAATTCACTTAAATGACAAAAAAAAACATCGAAAAATGCTTTTTGGAATAATTTCGATGTGGTCCTATTGCATGCCACTGAACTGGTCCACCTTGAATCGAAGAAGTGGTGAAAGCCATGTCACCAGCAGCGACGGCGCCAGGGGGTGGCCAGGGTGAGCACGTGCCTCCCCTAAAATCATAGGTGCCCACCCGCGTGCCCACTCGATTTCTCAGAAAATGTATCGGAAAATGTTGATGTGAAAAACCACACTACCTAAATTGCATAACTAAGTAGATATACTAATGAAAACAACCTAAAATTAGAATACATCCCGTTGTTTTTTTTTTCAATAAAACTTTTCTATGTGAAAAAAAGTTGTTTGGAGGATGGGAGGTTATAAACATATAACTAGATGAGTGCCCACCTCCCTGAATGGTGTGCCTTTTTGTGCCCACCCGTTCAAGAAATGCTGGCGCCGCCGCTGGTCACCAGCTCAAATCTGCCGACTGGTTATATGGTGAAGTATGGGATATAGGTACTTTGGGCGAAAATGTCATCGATTTTTGTACATTTGATGGGTGCTCCCATCAATTTTAGATTTATTGTAGCCTAATGGGCGATTTACATTCAAAAAACGCCACGTGCGTTTTGTGGAATTTGCCAAATGACATTATTTTTCGCACTTGCGACAAAAGACATTTTAAGTTGCTACTTTAATATGAATTCGCTTAGTAGTTGTTTTTCCATTATTTGCAAAAGTCAAGTGTATTAGGTCTCGGTGTCGGCTAACTAAATGAGGTGATTATATTTCTGCGCCACTCTGTAGCCGATTTGAAGTTGATTTATAGACGATTTCTGGAAGCTTTTGGACTTGATAACTTTATCGAATCGATAGTTGCTATGTAACCAGAAACCGGGTATAGTCAGCAAAAATACTTGCTGTTTTGACATTGACCATTAACAATTTTTTCAAAGTCTCCACAAAGCAGGCTTTCATAAATTTTGATCCCTGAGAAGAATCACCTCGCACTTTCAGAATGTGTCCTTTGAATTTATATTCCTACCGTAGCAATTTTCAAGCATTTTAAATTTATTTCTATGATAAAAAGAAATGTTGTTGTTACATTTAGAATCAGGTTGATTACTGGTGCGATTCTCTAAAAAATTACATTTCATCTGTTACGTTGTTATAACCTAGGCAACAGCCAATGGCCGACACGTATTTTTACATAACAGAGCGTTTATGGAATGTTATTTTTTACAGAATAGCACCATAATATAAATTGAAGTATGTATCATTTACTGCAATGTACTATAAGTAGGTACCTACTTGAAAGTTAAAGCAGTACGAAACGCGTCAAAATAGCCCGCACATTTGGAGCTTACATGGATTGATAACACCGCTCTTAATTTGAACTCACGATTTGAAAAAAATAATTGAAATATATTGTCGAGAAGCGATTGAAAATGGCCCTTCTTAAGCAAGTTTGATGTTTAAAAGCACACATCGAAAATTGAATCTGACCAAATCCTCAAGTATTTAATTGAATGCCATATTCATATTGTACTACACGAGTAATCGCTCAATCTTTGGCTTGCTGTACTTTATTCTAACTAAGTAATAATAGCTAGGGAAATTCGGAACATTGAATTGAAGTCTGAGAAACATCGCTAATTACCAGCTCTGACGGAAAATACATTAGGACGCGGCGTCTGCTCTACCTACTGCAAATCAAATCTCGAGCAAGCAAGATTTAATGCTTCTAGATGTAATTGAAAATGGTAGAGAGCTTTGCCCGATTGACATCGAATCGAGAATGATAATCCTTGAAAATGATGTGGGGAAAAAATCTTGAAGCTTAACAATTGTCTAGCACCTGATGGCTAGACGACGGTGATTTGTCATGCAAAGTCTTATTCCAAACCCACGGAAAGAAACGGAAGCTCGTTCCGTTGGGTTCGTTTGATTCGTTTTAAACGCTTTGAAATTTATCACACTTGAGGAGGGAATCATTCAAATGCGGTTTGCTGGTTTTAGTCAAGAATTGACTATGGCATTCCAGGGAACAGTACCTGATTTCAACTGAAGAGTATTGTAAATAATGTCGAAGATGATGGAGTTGTTGTTGTTGTACTACCTTAGGTACTTATATTTATAAATCTAAAACAATTTCTCGGTATGATAATTCCGTAACATTGACGTGACCCATACATAGAATGATGAAAAGTTGTGTAATTTTTATCTCTATTTGGGTAAAGCGTCTGGAAATCTCGCTTTTAGAAAACCTTACTCGAGGGTCTCACATCAGTTAAGAAAAATGGATGTCGGGTCTAAGCACTCTCGTTAAGCGGATTAAAGCCTTAATCCCTAATTTAGTTTTCTCGAATTTTAATAATTGAAATCTAATGGAATTGTTTTTTTTTTCAGGGATGGAAGAGATGTAGGTCTCTTACCACCTAACGTCTAAAAGCCATGGCGACGCCAATGATCTCGGCACATCCGCTGCCGATATCTATAGCAACACCCTCGAGAGACTCCATGACATTTACCAGCACTAAAGGTCTGTTAAATGGACCGGGGCAGAACAATTGCTTCCTCAACAGTGCCGTGCAGGTAAGCCAATTTCATATCATAAATAAATCTAGTTTGATTTGATTCTGGTTCGTGTTAATCTCAAAATTAAAAAGAGATCACGTACGAATTATTTCAGGATGGATCTTTAATTACAGCCTCGGCACGAAGCCGAAAATTAATTAGCGATGCCATTTAAGACCGTAAATCATTTTCAGTAGATGATACTATAAACATTCGAATCCAAGTCCATTATTAGAGCTTCTCTAATAGCGTGATTTTTGGTCATAACTCAGGGGGGAGAAGTTACATGATGCAAATTAATTTTTTCTGTCGACATCAGTGGAACTCTCGCCAGGTTAATTAATACATCAGGTGGTTTTATTGTAACTGGGCATTGATGATAACGAGTTTAGTGAGAAATGTCTTGAACACGCCCAACAATTGGATGTGTATAAATATTGGGGTCATTCATACATGCCCGCCAGAATTTCGAAACAGGGCCAGTGTTATGAAATTTTTATGCTTGGTTGTTCCAAATAATTGGACATTTTAGCACTTGAAGTGGCTATGCAAATTGTGAATAGGGTCTTGGTTTTATCTTTTTGTTGCATCAAATTAAATAGTAGGTAGCTCTATATTGTGATAACTTAGGTACCTATCTGCGATCAAGGTAATATTATTGTGTTCTGTCTGAAACATGAAGAACGATCTAAAAATTCAAAGAAAGGTGCCACCTAGCAAAAATGATACTTGCATATAGTTGCAACCATATTCTTCTGATTCAGAAGGGTAGCCGTCGGAAAGCCTTGAGGCGGCCCTGCGGACAAGTAGCCGTTCTTATGGAAATACATAAACACATGTACGGAGTTATATTCAGAAAGAAAATTGGACTTTTTTTCTGCAAATTGGAAATTATGCACGTGTGTTACCGAGGTACCTGACGTATGTGTATACTGGGTGTTTCAGATTCAAATCGCGTCCTTTCAGAAAATGATGTGAAACGTCAAAAGAAGTAGACTTTCTCGAAAAAATATATGTCAGAAACGAATAATAACGGAGATATAGGCGTTCAAAGTTGAACTTGAAAAATCGATTTCTCGTCATAACTTTGAAATTTCTCGACCAATTTTGTTCAAATCTGAACCGAAGCTTACTAAAATAAGTCGGTATCTAACGATAATAACGCGGTTCATTGAAATTTTTCAGGGGCTTTGATAATGGGGGATGCCTCCGCTTTTTCACCCCTATTTTCTACCCCTCAAGGTTATTTTGTAGATTGTTCACATTTTTGAATTCCAAGTTCAACTTGAAAGAAAAAGTTATCCTGCAAAATTCCGATTAGAGGCTTTGGGCCGTATTCATACCTCGCTTTTAAGCTAAAAGCGCTTTTAGTGCGATGCGCATTTAGGGGCATATCTCATATTTTAGTGTTCAAAAATACAAATTAACTCGCAAATTAATTGCAATTAAGTACATACAATCGCTCCCAATCGCAATAATGTGTTTTTGAATACTGAAATATGAGAAATGCCCCTAAATGCGCATCGCACTAAAAGCGCTTTTAGCTTAAAAGCGAGGTATGAATACGGCCCTTTGTTTTCAAGATATTTGGTTTTAAAAGTTTGGAAACACATCAAAATCTCCAGTTTCAAGAGCCACAAAAATGTTTTCCCTGAAAACTTCTCATTTCTCAAAAAACTCGTCGTTCAGCAACTTGAAACACCTAGAAAACCTATTTTAATAACGGAATCATTAGTTGTCTTGGATTTTAATTTGTAGGCCTTTGAAAGTGGTGTTTTCGAGATGTTTTCCGAAGTTTCAACCTCAAATATCTCGAAAACTAATTCTCTAATAAATTTTTTTTAAAAGTAACCTTTTCTTCCAAATTGAACGTAGATTTCAAGAATATGAACAATTCACCAATTTACCTGAGGGATAAAAATAGAGGTAAAAAAGCGGGGGCACCCCCTATTGTCCACGCCCCAAAATAGTATATTATAATACAAGTTTAATAAGACATCGTATTGTCACACGCGTCATTTTGAAGCACGAGGAGCCAAGCGACGAGTGATTTAATTGACGAGTGTGACAATAGGTCTTATGAAATGTGTGTTATGTACAATTTTTTCTATTTTGCAACTATTCTATGCTTTTTTTCAATAAAAAAATGTCAAATATGTGCCTCTCCTAACAAAATTGTTGGGAATTGCTCGTGATGGTGAAAGCACAGTTTATCATCAGAAATGAGCCGTATTTTTCTGAAATAAACCCCTTCTGCGAAGTGATGTCACCTAAGCTGTCTCTTCTGTCAGCGAGTGCTGTCATGTCGATGTCATGCCCACTGATATTGCCAACATTTGGAAGTAAAAAGATGCGTATCGAAATGGAGCTTCTTACGATATACGCGAATGATGTCATTTGCGTATCGTAATGACTAATGACTTTCTTATGAACGCAAAATAGAAAAAAATCTATGTAACGCGTTACTATTGTTCGATGCAGACTTATTTCAGTAACCTTTAATTCAAATTCCTCAACGTACGTTTCTTCTGGCACAGCCTCCCTAAATTAGGATTTCTTTTGATCACACGATGCTTGACTAAGCTTTGTTTGCACTGTCGCTCTGAACTTCACTCTAATCTGCCCCATAGCCTGGCCATTCCTTATATTCTTGCGTCTTGTATCTTGTATTCGAGAATATTTCAGACTGTTTCTGGGAAGGCCTCGATCTCGAAGGTTTTCGTTGCTGCCTTTGTCTTACCGATCTATTCCCAGAATCCCAGCATCTGTCCTGGAAAAGTTTCTTAGGTTCGCTAATATTATGCGTGGCTCCTCCGCCAATTGTGCAGGTGTGTGTCTTATTCGCTCATCATAGGCTCCAGTGAGTTTCATTTTGTTGACAACCCACTTTTGACTTGGTTGTGGGCCCACCAGAAAGTCCCTGGATGTCACACTTCAATCAAGTCATTACACCGCACTTTGAAAGGTACTCAAGAACTATAATTATTGGTGTTTTTCTTTCAAAAATCTCTTACGCAACATAATCTAATTATACATTCTGGCAGAGCTTTCGTGTATACCAGACCTAGAAGACCTATGTTCCAAAATTACCATAATGACTGAGCGGAAAATTTGTATATATTTTTTTGCGTCAATGCCTATACAGCATAAAACCCGGAGCTCTTATCATCACTGGGTTTCGTCAAATTATTATCAGCCTCCTCAGTTTTTGAATTGCAGCCAAGCAAGAAGTCCTTCGGAGTTGAACGCCCGGTTGACTCGCTTCTACTCCTCGACGGTGGATCTTACATTGCCGGAGGCTGTGCTCGTGCCCCGGCATCAATGTTTACTGTATTTCATGGCTTAATTATTATTTTAAAGGAACAAGAATGTCGGCATTTAATTTCTTTTGTAAGTACCTACTTACCTATGCTAGTGAATATGAATAGTTTAGGTCATACACCTTCAGTCGAGGTGGGCCGCCATCCTAATTACATATCTACCTATGTTTTTCGTCCAACCTCTAACCTCTTCTTGGGCGTCAGTTACTGACGCTGCTGAACCTGTTGAAGTGCAACATTTAAATTCTCGAGAAGATTGTTACTCGGAGAAACTCAATTTCGCTATACACTTAGGAGTATAATAACCGTCAGCTCTAGAGTTAATTTAGGACCCCTTTTTTAATGCACGGTCTCCAAAAATTACATGTACCGTAAAAACGTCCCAATGTCAAAACCAGTTTTTTGAACAAGATCATCTTGGGGATAATTAATTGGGTGGCTATTACAGATATTCAAAACACGGCTCTGATCTTCACACAGGTGTTTTCAACATGGATGGTCTTCCGATTTATTTCGTCTTTCGTCCATTAGTTGTAAATAAATCATCGCGAGAGTAAAAGGACATTTTTACCAGCGAGCGCGCTATCAAAGTGCCGTTCTTGCTATGAGACAGAGGTTTAGGAACTCTCACCAGTCGTATCCAATTTTTTTTAATCAAACCATCTACTAACTGTAAACCATAAAGGTATATCGAGACAAGCAGGCACCTATTTGATATATTGTAATGAATTCTGGGAGCTGATAGAGTTGTCCAACTTTTATTGTTACATTTTTTTGTTGTAATTAAACCTACACGCCGCCACATGTTTGAACTTTCTATGCGCGGTTTGATTCTTGTTAACATGTAAGTGTTAACAACGAAATTATCGCTGCGCTTTGTTAACACTTTACTATTTTCCCATTTAATCGCCAAATATACTGAGCAATTCCAACTGTTAACAAAAATCAGGGTCGTCATCCATAAAACTAACAGAACAATACCAAAACAAACACTGCGTCAATGAAAATAAACAAGTTGTAGATTTGTTTCTTCAAAAATTAAGTGTCAAGATAAAGGCTGCCTGTCCAGATTTGATGATGTAATGATACGGAATGTACAGTTAGCAGCAGTACACCTGTGCCTCCGAAGTCTAAACTCTATACGAACTTGAGTTACTTTCGAATTTTCAGCATGAGTGAAAAAACACAGCATGCGTTCATTTATGTTTAAATGTCCTAACAATGGCATTACAAAACAACAATCATTGATATAAAGGCGGAATGTACTTTAGGCAAAATTGCACAACGAAAAACAGTAGACAGTTAGTTATAGCATAGCTCTAGTCAAGTAATAAGGAATTATGAGTGATTATAGCTCGTATACGATGGCTATCATCAATACAGCTGAAGAATTTATGATAGGCATAACAAGCCTTTTTCCTGCCGCATTAAGTGACGTAACTCCAAGAAGGAGGACTTTTTTCAGGCTTAGATGGAATTAGAGCAGATTTAAAAGAAAGGTTAAACCAGTAGTGGATATAGTATGGAGAGTCAAGCAGGCATATTATAAAATTCTTCGGCATCAAGCCCCGAGTTCCATTCCACATGACATCCGCGGAAGAATTCTCGAAGAAGGGTGCTGTATAACAAAAGATCATTTCGTTTGACTCTCATCACGTCAATTAACAATAACGCAGGTGTCTCTTTGTTGTCTAAGCCTCGTTTCTCATGTTATCATCCTTAAGTACGGTGCCTTAGCGTACCTACTAGGTACTTACCTACCTACAAATCTTGACGCCTCTCTTTTGAATCATGTTCATATAAACAAGTGCATGTTGCTGATATGATTATTGAGAAATAAATTCGATTATTAGGAAATCCAAAAGGTCCAATTTATTGGAGAAAAGGCAAAGAATCCGACTGGATCGAGCTCCATATAGTATATTGGAAATAGAATATCTGCTGGAATTAATTCAAACAAAAACGATTTTTTCACCATGGCTAGCTTTCAGTTCCCTCTTCAACATATCAAAAGTCCTCAACTCTAGGACTGCTACAAATTAGTATACAGGGTGAAAGTTTGTTATTTTTCTGTACTTTATTTTTTTCTTCAAATACTGATGACTGAAAAAACCGATTTTAGGCTAGTTTGATAGGCCATAGTCTTCCAATAAACATATAAAAAATATACCACCCAGTAACTGCTGTGTATCAAGTTACAGGGTGGAAACTATTTTTCATTATTAATTTTTTTTCTTGGTGGAACTGATCTAGATTGGAGCCGGTTCCAGTTCTTCTTAAAGCTTATAATGTCATACTGAACATATGAAAAGGACACATTTCTGCAACTGCTGCTTTTCAATTTACAGGGTGAAACGTCATTTTCACGTTTCAATTTTTTTCTTGGTAAAATTGGCTCCCACAACAATTGCGACTGATTCTTCTATGAACTTGAAGTTTCTAGTCAAACATATCAAAATGATACATCTCTGCTACAGCTAAGTTTTTTTTTACAAATTCAAATGTTTGGGTATATTCGGGTATATTGCATCAAAAATTCAAAAAATCTTGGAACGCAACCAAACATTCAAATTTGTAAATAAAAACGTGGCTGTAGCAGAAATGTGTCATTTTGATATGTTTGACTAGAAACCTCAAATTCACAGAAAAACCAGTCGGAATTGTTGTGTGAGCCGATTTCATCAAGAAAAAAATAATTGAAACGTGAAAATGACTTTTCACCCTGTAAATTGAAAAGCAGCAGTTGCAGAAATGTGTCCTTTTCATATGTTCAGTATGACATTATAAGCTTTAAGAAGAACCGGAACCGGCTCCAATCTAGATTAGTTCCACCAAGAAAAAAATTAATAATGAAAAATAGTTTTCACCCTGTAACTTGATACGCAGCGGTTGCTGGGTGGAATATTTTTTATATGTTTATTGGAAGACAATGGCCTATCAAACTAACCTAAAACCGTTTTTTTTTGGTCATCAGTTATTCAAGAAAAAAAAAGTGAAGAAAAATAATAAACTTTCACCCTGTATACTGATTTGTAGCAGTTCCAGAGTTGAGGACTTTTGATATGTTGAAGAAGGGTCTGTAAGCTTGCCATGGTAAAAAAATCGTTCTTGTTTGAATTAATTCCAGCAAAGCACCTATTTTTTCCATTTCCAATATACTAATAGTCTCTACTAGGTGTATACTGCGTGTGCAATGTGCATGTATACCTACTCGCAGGTATAGTTACTGTTATCAGTCCTTTAATCTAGTTTTTTTTTTTCATAATGCGCTATTTCTTCGGGCTCCGATGTTTCTAGTGTTGGGAATTCCCCTAAGATGTGATGAGGTGTTTCGTCCCCTTACCAAACATTCTGCTTGTTGGATCTTGCACCACCCCTATGATGATCCGTGAGGACTAAAAATTGACGTATGTTCTTACGGCTCGCGCTCGGTACCAAGTTGCAAGCGCAAAGTTAGAACGGCCCAACTTGCCAAACAGAAGGATCTGGTTATTATTCTTCGTCGCTGTAATAATCTCACGGCGATCTGAGCTTTAGCTTGGTATCGAGCAGTGAGTATTCCGATAGCTGTCAGGACATTCTGTGACAATGTCTCTCCTTTGGTTTGCATCATGCTCTAGTTGGAGCATTTGGTTATATCATTCCATGTTGGGTGTTTACGGCTTTGGTAATGGAACTTTTGGTTATTCCTCTCCCAGTCTGTTTTCTTCCAGTCAGTTTAGCTAGGTCGGTCTAAAAGTACCGTGGAGAATTACTGAAGATTGCTTGGTTCAGTTACTCTTGATGATTGATCCCTGTATTCGTTCGATACATCAAATTGAAGAGAATTAAATTCTCTTTCTGAAAAAATATTCTAATAATTTTCAACCCCACCCTCCTTCTTCCTAAAACTGTCTGAGTTTCCAATGTAATATTCTTGACCTCTTAATTCTCTTTAGTACAGTCAACTTGCGTCATCTTGTCATCAGTCATCTTGCGCAGCATCGAGGGAGAAAATTTTTTCTATAAAAAGTGCCACCCAAATTCACCCCTTCACTTCCCCACCCCAACTTCAAATTCTAAAATGGCACTACCTACTTTGTGATACATCAAATTGAAGGGAACTAAATTCTCTTGCTGAATAAAATATTTTCAGAATTTTCAAAAAGCCCTAAAATACTCTGAATGTTAAATTTATTAAGGGAGGGATTGAAAATTGAAAAAAAATTGTTCTCAGAAAGAGGAACCAATTCCTTTTAATTTGATTTGAAGTTGGGGTGGGGGAGAGGAAAGAGGTGAATTTGGGTAGCACTTTTCTAAACCAAAAATTTTCTCCTTGAATGCTATTTAGGATGACGCTAATTAAATTGAAGAGAACTGAGAGGCCGAGAATATAAAATGGGACAGTCAGAGAAATTTAGGAAGATGTGGGGAAGGGAGGTTAAAAAAATTAAAAATATTTTTTTTAGAAAGAGAATTTGATTCTCTTCGATTTGAAGTATCGCAAAGTAGATGGTGTCGTTTAAAATTCTGAAGTTGAAATGGGTAGGGGTGAGGGGGCTAAAGATAAAAATTTGCCAATGTATGTTTCAGATGTCCCCCTCAATATAAAAATCGACCTGTCCGAGCTTTTTTCAAAAAAATGAGGTGAAATGCCCGAGAACCCCTCTGTTCGGTTTTCGTTGGGCCACCCTGTATAACAACAGAGTCAAGTCACATCTGCAGTTTAAGCCTTCCATCTTTCCTCAGTCTGAAGCTACGAATTTTCATTATTTTTTCTGTTTCACCCTGTGTTGACCCCTTGCACCCTTGCACCCTTGCAAGAAATTCAAGCAAAACACCCGGTGAGGTGTGATTGCTGGCGATCTAAGGAATACATTCCACATAGTCGCTATGCTCCTTCATTCAAAATCCCACGGGATCACAGATCACATAAGCTCCTGGACTACAAACGAATTGAGAATATTTGTTTTATTCCAAAAGTCATCTGAAAAAAGATGGGGGCGTTACTTTTGAGACACTTTTCATAAGTGTCTACCAATTTGCGTGGAGGGCACACTAGTGAACCTATCATAAAATAGGTATACCTACTAAAATTTGAAAAGTACCTATATCGTCAACGTTATCTCAAGATGGAGATACTATAAGGTCGTAGTAAAGCTGTTCCCACTTATTACGTAGATATAGGTAGGTATACATATTGTTGATGAAAAACTATTTTAATTGAAGTACATAATTCAAAAATTTGGACACTACCCAAATTCAGGTAGTTTCATAGACAAGTTGAAATTGAAGGAGCCCCACCCCACACCTATATACAATCAGGGCTGGGCGGTATTTCAAATACAAGTATTTGAAATACGTATTTCAAATACATTTAAGTATTTTGTATTTTGTATTTAAATACATTTGATTGAGAAGTATTTGTATTTTGTATTCTGGAATAGTTCAGGCAGCTAGTATTTCGTATTTTATATTTTAAATACATTTTTCGGAAAAGTATTTTGATTTTCAAAATACAAAATACAAAATACATTTGTTTCCCATGCTCTTTAGTCTGTTCGGGCCAAAATTGTTCTGGTAATACTATATTCACCCCATTGACATTCCTTGCTTTTGCACACTATCTGGAATCGATAATGAGTTCGATTGCATCTTTTACGTTTTACGTTTTACTGGTAAGTGCATCCTACTGTTAGCCACGAGAGGTTCCATGTCGGATATCGGACAATAATTTTGAAAAGCTGGTTGTCCCCAAAGGAAATCAACATTTGTTATTTTGAAGAATTGATGAATGAAGTAAGGAATAGGTTTGAATATGAAGTTTTCTTCACTTTATGTTTATTTTATTTGTCTTTTCATAGTTCATAATAATTTACTTATCGTTGCGACTAAATCAATGAAGTGTTCCCATTGAAATACTTGCATTTCAATGTTTTTTCAATAAAACGGTTGAAATACGCAATAAGAATGTATTTTGTATTTTGTATTTGGAATACTTTTGGTTGTATTTTGTATTTTGGAATTTCTTAGTTTCCAAAATACGTATTTTGTATTTTGTATTTCGAAGACATTTCAAGAAGTACTTTGTATTTTGTATTTCGACTATCTTGGATCGTGTAATTTGTATTTTGTATTTAAATACATTTTTCAAAGTATTTTGCCCAGCCCTGTATACAATATTAATTTATGGACTGTTTTCATATTGCTTTAATGGTAATTATCCTGCCAAGGGTTTTTTAAATCAAACTCAACCGACCTGATACCATCACCGACCAGATTGAAATTAAAAAAGCCCCATGTTCGTCGAAACCCACCACAATGGCGTTTAATTGTTAGATGCTGCAGAAATAACCATCCAGCGCACACCTGCATCAGCCGAGTAAAACACACATAGTTTTTTGAATAAATTCCAGTCTGCAGCCGCGTAATCATCTCACAAATTATAAGCAGAACCACGAAGGAGCCGAAACCTTCCGTGTAATTGCTATATAATTTTAACCCCTTGCGTCCAGCCGGTCCTTGGGTTTCGAGGCGTCAAGGCCGTAATCATTGTAAGTATGTAATCTTTGATAAAATAAAAACGAAGACGTGCAATCGCGTATATAGAAGTATTCCGTATATCCATTAGTTGGCACCAATTAGACCTAAGTAATCTCTGCACAAAACCAATTGAAATCCTTGCTGTATACCATATCATGGAAGAGCTTTTGACGGAAGCACGGCGTGGTATACAAAAACCGCGAGCACGAGCTAAAAGACCCTAAGATGAAAAACTCGCGACGGACATGATTCTTTAAAAAGCGCATCCTGCAAAGCCGCGCACAGGAAAACCACGGTCATCGATGTCTGTGTCGATTTACTCTTGCAGCATTTCGAAGAGCATTAATCTCTCTTCAGTCAGTGTCTTTGTAATTGATCAAGAGAATTTCCTTTCATCCGGATGATGCCGGGAGATTTACTCGGCATATCTTGTTGATACAATCTGCGTAAATCAGAAGCACCTGATCCTCATCTTGCATAATAATTTTAATGAGGCCAATTATCAAGCGAACAGCGAACGTATGTCTAAAGGACAAGGTGTTTTGCCATATTTCCGATTGTTCATTGAAGGATGTCCCCTTTTAACGTTTCAATGGCTGAGCGATGGGTTGGTAAATTAAAAATTGTCGCGTTGCTCCAGTGGTTTTCCTAATTAATTTCGTAATCAATTGCGCTGCAAGGGAAGCGAACAACAGGTGTCTCGACTAACAGTATCCATGCAATGAATTAAAAGTCTTCTATTAACTTAAAAACCGCCATCGAGACACACCTGACGAGAAGTGGCAAAAAATCTAAGCGCTTTGTGCTTCTGTGCCTACTGCATGTCTTTGAACTTGCAAAAGGTAAATTTTGGCCCAATTTTAAATTAATCATTATGGCGTACCAACTGATACGTGATACGGCATAAGCTAGTTATCAGTAGACAACTAAAATTATAGGGAAATGTCACTTTCTGATATCTGCGTTCTGGTTCCGTATTTTTGATACCACCGCGCCGAGTTGAATTCACATGGGATTGCTATGGCAATAGCCTGCTTTCACTGCTGCGATTGGCTGGTGTGGTACCCATGTTGACTACTTTCCATCATTTTCATCCACCAATAAATACACACACCATCATCAGGGCTAATTCATATTTCTACGAGCGACGATTCCCGTGCATTCTGGTAAACACGCGATATTTCTAGGCTCTCGCACGGCCGCAGTGTACAAATGCATGGAGACTCAAACGCCTGATCAAGACACACCTGTCCATTTGGCGGCGGCGCCGGCTCTAGAGCACGACAGAATTATGCGCGAAGTGTGAGGGATTGTTTGAGAGTCGCCTAGAAAATCGTATGCCGGGTCACTGTCGAGTTTACTGGAAGATGGTGAAAAGTTCGGGAACACTAATCGGAGGCCTATAAAAGGCATCAACCGTCAGCTCACGAGCAGTTATGAAATGAAATGCGAAGAGACAGCGAGCGGATAAGAAGCGAAAGTCTCAGCGATATTCACAAGCGTAAATAATTGTTGGCGTGTATTAATTGTAGTACGCAGTAATAAATAGTGTGTGTTTTAAAACGATCGTCTCGATTACATTCGAACCCGTACGCGAAATACGTAACATTTGGTGTCAGAAAGCGGTATATTTGAGAGTAATTCGGCCTGCGACTAAAAGGTGTTCGGAAATATTGGAATTGATTCGTGAATGCCGGAGACAAGAAGTATGTCAAAGAGAGGAGCCGAAGACGTTGCGGTTCTCGTCTTGCATGCAGTTTGAAGAATATTCTAGAAGAGCAGGAAAATGAGCGTGAAGAAGAGAAAAAAGAGGAGAAGCGTCTGGCAGAGTTGATGGCGGCTATGGAACAGCACAGGCGATACCTCGAATCAATGTGCGGAAGCTGGCAGAAAAAATTGCAACAATGGAGGCAAACATGGTGCAGCTAGAACGACGTGTCCAGAGTACCGCCGTGAGTAATACGGTGGCCTCGATCGCACCTTTGGCAGGTTATTCATCGTGTGAAACTGCCAAACTTCGATGGACAAAGCCCATGGACGACCTACAAGAGGCAATTTGACGTTGTTGCCGAGGTGAACGGATGGAATGACGAAGATAAAGCTAAGGCACTCATCCTTGCTTTGAGAGGTCCAGCGTTTGATCTGCTACAGACGATTCCGGAGAGCGAGCAGATGGACTTACAGAATCTTCTCAATGTTCTGGAACTCCTCTATGGGGATCATCGCGGACGGCGTGTTCATCACGCTAATTTTTCGGCAAGAGCGCAGAGAAGCGGAGAGAGCCTACAGGAATTTGAAGCTGATGTCCAGAGGCTGGCTCTTCTAGCTTACCCAATTCTAACCCAGCGCACCTCTTGACAGACATCATAAGAGATGCCTTTGTCTATGGAATACGAGACCAATACGTGCGTGAGATGGTGATGATCAAAAATCCGACATCAGCGACGCACTGACTCAGGCGATTTGCATTGAGGCAGCCAAAGATGTGTGCAGTCGTCAAGTCAAGGCGGTGGGCGTTGAGTAATCTGGAGGTTCACATGCTGCCGAGAAATCGATCGAGGAGATGTATGGGGAAATCCTCAACGTTTTGTCTCGGAACAAATCCTAAGGCGAGCCAAGAGCTGGAGGAAGGCCGCGTTGCTTTGGCTGTGGAAGATCGGGACATCTTCGTCGGGACTGCAGGCAATGGTCGAGTTCAGCAGACCGTTCAATAGCGGAACGGGGAACTGCTGATCGAGAAAGTCACCAACCGAGAGAAAGCTATCGTAGAGGAGGAGACCACGTTGCTTTGAATGTGGAAGAGACTGACATCTGCAACGCGACTGCAGGCAACGATACGCTCCAGCAGAACATTACATCCTGGAACGGGGAGCTGCTGATCAAGGAAGTCAACTTCGTCCTGAAAAGAGTCATGGCAATGGCAACACGGATGGTCTTTCTCGGAAACCATGCAACGAGGACTGTAGGCACGGCAAGAGGGTAGATCAGCAGAATGGGAACGTCGGAGTCAAGACAATTGCCGTTGACACCCCAAGGAATTGGACTACGGCTGAGCTCAAGAAGGAGCAGCGTGAGGACCCAGCCATCGGTATACGCTTGCTGAAAGAAAGGAATTTGGACAGGACAGACCGGAATGAGCCGAGATCTCTGGTGAAGGGCCCGAATTCAAGGCTCTTTGGGCTGAGTGAAATTCTCTGAGGATAGAGAATAGGCTGCTGAACAGAGTCTGGGAGAGTCCTGATGGGAAGAAGGAGATGGTTCAATTGGTGCTTCCCAAGAAGAGAGTAAAAGAGGTCCTGAAGGAGATGCACGATGGCGTCACTGGAGGGCACCTTGGGGTGAACAAGACGTTGGCCAAGGTGCGCGAGCGGTTCTACTGGGTGAACTGCCGGAACGACGTGGAAACATGGTGTCGTCAGTGCGAGGTTTGTGCGTCCAGCAAAGGACCAAGAGCCCGCAACCGAGGGGAGCTGAAGACTTACAATGTTGAAGCTCCTTTTGAACGCATCGCGATCGATGTGGCTGGCCCGTTCCCGACAACGGAAGATGGCAACAAATACTTCCTGGTTGTCATGGACTACTTCAGCAAGTGGCCGGAAGCGTACGCCCTACCCAACCAAGAGGCTTCTACAGTGGCAAGGGTGCTGGTGGACAATCTGATTAGCCGCTTCGGAGTCACACTCAGACCAGGGACGAAAACATAACATAAACATAAACAAGACATCATCGTTATATCCTTTACACATCTTGTTCAATTTCAGTTTAAAGATAAAAAAAAACATCCTTCCAATATAAATGTAGTTGTAACAACAATGTCATCGAGCAAACCATGGTCGCGCTCAAGCAACATGATCTAAAAAGTGCAACCAATGAAGTTGCTCAGAATTAAAATTTGACGAATTCGATTGGTTGCTCCTGTGGGAGGACTTTTTTGATTACGTTGCATGAACGCGACCCATATTGTACCTACTAAAGATACAGCTTTGGAAGTGTCATTATAATATCAAGATTTCCCAATTTTTCAAGACATTAATAACAATACCTACATAATGCCGTCCGATCATGAATGAATATGGTATTGATTTCAATTTGACATTAAACTTCTGCAAGGTTCCACTCCGTGCGGCATTGTTGATGTTGATACTCCAATGGCTGAATCCGATAGCTGTCTCCTCCAAATTACACCTATTCAAGTTTCAAGCATTACGACACCGGTCAGCTTTACCAGAAAAAACAAATCTCTACCCACCCATCTCCTGAAGTTATTGACGTGTTGGTGGTCTTGTGCATGAGTTAAATGTCCTGAATCGCTATAAACTGAGATTTCACGCTTTTTGGATGTAAAAAGCAGAAGACACCTGCCTGGAGCTCAGCGCTTCTTCAGATTGACCTTTTGATCCCCCGAATTTGATATTCATGTGCAATTTGCATGCACAAAACAGGCTGATGTGCATCAGCATCGATCCGTGCGCTTTGGACATCATGATCATTAACCAGAACGGTGGCGTCGTGAGAATCTCAATATAGCCGTTTGCTAATTAAGTTTAATTTAATAAGACCCCTGTTGTAAATGCGGGTATAATAGCATAATTAAAAAAAAAAACTGATTTGAGTGGGTTAGCAGGCTAGACCTGATGAGTGGAGTAGAAATGGTTTTTCCTTTGAACTTCTCAAGCGGCGAGAAGTTTTCCGAATGGAACACAAAGCCGCCATTTTTAATAGTCAAATTAGTCGGGAAACCTCTTGGTGTAAGTTCACGACGAGGTTCACGAGCATCAAATTGCATTCCCTCCTTACTTGAAACTGGATATGCTCATATAAAGAAAATTTACAAGTCGATAAATACAATTTGAAGGACATATACCTATTCATGATTATCGCAACTGCGTGCTGGGAATGCAAGGGCAACGAGCTGTCGTCTTCTTCTTGATTAGGCTTTTTTACCAAGACTAAAACCAACTGGTACCATCAATCAAATCTCCTTTCAGACACTAATTAATGATATTTATGCAATGGTAACGCTAACCATTTTCGACGTGTGGTTAATTCGATTTTGTTCCATCACCATGGTTGGATGGTCACTACTTATCAAATTGGCGCGTTCGAAAGATGACCGCTATATTGAAAGTGTCAGTAGTATAGAAACCTCAAGAGTACTTGCTATCTGTAATTATTGTTTCCTTGATGGTAATAATACGGTGGCCGGGCGGGACTGCTACGGCTGTTGATGTAAGACTTTTTGTCTTCTTTTGATAATTACAAGAGGAATGCGGATAAGAGCGCTATATAGAGTTGACCACCTTAGAAATTCTAGTTCAAGGAGGGCCGGGGTATGGACTCATATGGTAGATAGACCGGCGGAGATTACATCAATTTATACCACATTACAGCGCTTATGGTTTATCTCCAGAGAGAAAACGCCATATATAAAAACGCTTTTAAAGTCACTGGTTTGAAAAATGGACAATAAAATTTAAATCCCCGTGCCACAGCGTTTACGTTCATTGGTGTCTCGAATTAGCGCATTTGAAACAAATATCCATTACACCACCTATCGGAATACGCACGTAGGTTTTCGTTATAATAAGAATACGGTAGCTAGTGCTTAGTTTGTTTATTAAGCATCTGATAATATAATAGCTATAATCATGTCCCATAACAGAACTTCCTACGCTTAAGAATTACGGTTCACGGACCTTTTTTAAATGACTGTAGGTAGAAGTTAGTCACCTGACGCTAATTTGGTAAAACTTCATACCCTTAAATGTTCATTTTCTTGTGGAATGATTCAGATACATGATCCCAGAATCCCAGATGTAGTTTTGTTCGACCAACGACCAACAGAACTTCAAGTCTAAAATGATGCTCATAATAAAAATATGTATAATGGTTCAGTGAACCGAAACGGAAGAAAACAATAGTTTTGCAACGGCGCCAAAGATCAACATTTCAATATCAAAGAATATTTGCTCTGCTGCTCACGATTTTTATACAATCTTGAAGACACTCATTATTCAAGAGGATGGTTTATCACTTTCTAGTTTCTAGATTCTTCACTTTGTATGATTTTATTTCCCAAGTTTCAATTATTCTTTTCTATTATCTGTATGAAGCAGAGGTGTATGTAAGTAATAAGATAAGACTACGTCACGTTAAATATGATTTACGGAGTTTGTTGAGTAACAATATGCTAATAAAAAAGGCGATAAAGTTTATAACTTTCAAGGAAGAGGACTTGAGAGGCATAGAGGACCAGGTTCAGGTTCTGTTCCATAATGGCTTCCCAGATCACTCTCGAGCTTAGCGTGGTAATTCGGAAAGAATCGATCACAAAACAAAGAGTATCCTGTACTTCAAGCTGGCTTGAGCTAATTTTAGATGATTCACCGATCGATATCACATCCAACAGATCTGGGAGTCTGGCTCTTTTTATGTACGTTGTGTATGTGTTTGTGTGCTCTTGAACATGGTGGCGTCTCAAGGAATCACTTTCCCATAGGGTTAATAGAGTCCATTTCAACAATAAAGCGGAAACTGCTAATTGAGAATTTTGGTTGATGCATTGTGAGGAGGTGCGCGTCTTGGGAAAACGGAACCATGAATCATTTCATTAGATGATTTACGTACCTGATTAGGATAGGGTTTTTCCTGTGTCGTCTCCGAGAAAATCAAATCGGAGCTTATTATTCAAAGCTACTTGCACTAACGTTGCCATTTACGCCAGGCAAGCTCTGTACAAACTTCTAACCGGAAGAAGACCGATTGTACAGGACTAACTTGGTTATCTTTAATTACTATTTCCGGGACGCAGTGACCCGTAACAGTAAAGTACCTGTGACTTCTGTGCGTGTGCGCTTTAGACCCTTGAAGCGTGGGCTCACCTACATTTAAATGCACGCATGCAATTCTGAAAAAAATTGGTTCTATAAGAGTGCCCTGCGTCGCTTCCATTTAGCACTCTTAGCCTTGAGCAGTTGCTAATTTGTTTTAATATCAATGAATCTCGAACCTAAAAGCTCTTCTTATAAGCAATAAAACGGTGGAAGGATTAAAAGTGTTGTACAAATTTGAATATAATGTGAATTAATATCGTGTTATTTAAGTAGAAAATTAGAAGACTGTGTGGGAATGTGCGCCAGTGCGTATCTACCCTGCCGCGTCTGTCTGTTCCATGTGAACCTCGTATGCTTCTTGTTCTTGGGAACTGGTAGCTTCCCTCTTTGGTTCTTCCTCAGCATCTGGCAATAACATTGACACTACTATCTAATTACAATTATTATTATAAATCGAGCGGTGATATTATATTATAGTAGGCATTTACTAAAATTACAGACGTATCATATGTCATGATCTTGATATTACATAATCCGGATGAGAAGCGTCAGCAGAAGAACAGGACTACCTATCTATTCGTTCTTACCGAAGTTCGGTTGTGAAGTGTAATAAGAAAATATTGTTTCAATTTAAGGAAAACGAAGGAAATCAGTAGAAGAGCACCTGAAAGTTATGCAACACATAATACATTCGAGTTCGACGTTAAAGTTAAAGCGTGGAGTTTAACATGTGATTGGTATTAGGAGTTGAGTATCAACCATTTTCATGCTTATTTTTTGTAATAAATTTGCACGAGTCCAGTCGCCGCTTGAACAGTAAGTAGAAAAATTAGGTGCGCCCAGACTTTGTGTGTAGTACACTACCGGCATTTTATCGTTTCCACAAGCCTTTAGAAAGTGTTCTTTGTCTCATAATGCTCGCAACTTTGACCTCTTCTCTAAGGTCAATCCCAACTCGTTTCGAAGCAGAGGCAGAGGTCATGTTTGTGTTAAACCCCATACCTGTATAATGTATTAGAAGTTCTGTTAATTTAATAATTAAATTATATTGTTACCATTACCGTTATGCATAGATTTATAGACACAAATCCTTGGATTTAGGATTAACTATAGTATAGCTGCCTATACACTATACATACCTATCTATATAATAGGTACTTGACTTTTTCAAGCATCAGTATATGATTGTTTCCATCGGCAATAAAATTATAGTTAGGTATCTGTGCAATATTGCACGTATGTAGTCCTTTCACTTTATCGCGTTTTTTTTCATCTTTTTTTTCTGACGTTCGTGAACTAAAAGGAAGGAAATAATAATTATAAATTATAGCGCGCATATAGGCATTTGATGTAATTATGTATTTCTCATCATAGAGGTACTATGATGCTTAAGTATGAAATAAGAAAATAACTACTTCCCTTTAAACTTGGTGGAATCATGATTATTCAATGATGCTTCCGTTATGGTGACAAAGCAGCTGTTAGAAAAATACGAGGAAAATATATGATTTTGGTTCCATTCCTTGTTGGTTATTATCCCATCTCAGTGAGTTCGAATCGAATTTCAGTGGTGGTTGCAACTTGCAATATGGTTAAAATCCTTCAGGTAGCCCGATACTTAAAAAAGAAGGACCTCGACCAGCTGACGCCCAGGAACCGGTCTTTAAAGAAGTTGCTGGGGTTTATTAAAAGGTAGTGTCATACAACAACAAAGGCAAGTTAGATCAAAGCTTCTGTTTCAGTTGTTTGCGTTTTACTAGCACGTGTCACAAGTATTGCATGCCGTATTGTTTGGGCTATAATAATTGTAGAGGATTTAGTATGAATGTGTAATAATGCCGCCATTCGAATTAACACATCGACTCATATTAAAAGTTCAAGTACAGCTCAGAACATAACCACCTGAATATGCTCCCACGGGTGTGAGGGTCAATAGCGCATTTTCTTTGGAAAAATGCATTTTTGAGATTTATGAATCACCCTATACTATAATAGAAGATTAGTAAACAATCAGTGTTGCTATTTTCCAGTAATTAGTTTATCATAAACAGTTTCCCAAAATCACATTGAATAACAAAAAAAAGGGAGGAGCGAAAAACCACTTTTTGATCTCCGTATCTTCAAAATAAACGTCGAACGTCATCGTGTCTTGTATTAATATGCTTTATATGCTTGCTTTCGTGCTTGATTTTGCCATTCGACGCCATCTTGGACCCGCCATAAATGAACTTTTTTATCAGTGTTGAGTGCACCATCACCATCAATTTTAATAAAATTTAGAACACACTCGCGGCGCTTCATCATACCTACTAATAATCGTGGGCTTGGTTTTCAAATCCGTCACCGTCTTAGATACTCCACTCTATACTTCCACCCTCCATACTGGACTTTGCCGGACCGATTTTGATGAAATCTGGAACGTACCCGTATATCTTGCGTAAATACGCTTGTTTTTATTTACCACTGACCATGCGGATCCACCTGAAAATGCGCTACGGAGCCTCACGCCTGTGAAAGCGCGCATATTCGCATGCACTTGGTTTCTTCTTTACGAGCAGACATGTTCTAAGCTCTAATGAATTTAATGAAGCGGCCTCTTTTACAATGGAACAGTTTGAATGCAGTCGACACCTTCGACATTGTTATGCATCAGACACAATATACCGGGTGATCATTTGAAAACTATTCACTTGCAATTACTCCCGATTCCTAGCGAAAATGTCTTCGAGCAAAAACAGGTCGATTTTTATATCGAGGGGGACACCTAAAACATACAGTGGCCAATTTCTATCTCTAGCCCCCTCGCCTCCACTCACCCCAATTTTGAAATCTCAAATGACACTACCTACCATGCGATACATCAAATTGAAGAGAATTAAATTATCGTTCTGAAAAAAATATTTTCAAATTTTTTAACTCTTTCTCTCTAAAAATTCTCTGAGTGTCCCATTCAGTATTCTGGACCCCTCAATTCTCTCCACTTTAATCAGCATCATCCTAAATAGCATTGAAGAAGAGAATTTTCGGTAGAAAAAGTGCTACCCCAATTCACCCCATTGCTCTCCCCCGCCTCAACTTCAAAATTCAACAAAATATTACCTACTTTGTGATACATCAAATTGAAGGAAATTGAATTTTCTTTCTGAAAACACTTTTTTTGAAATTTTCGACCTCCCCAATAAATTGGAGATTTGGAGTACTTTAGGAGGGAAACAAGGGTTTTTAAAAATTTCGGAAAAATTGTTTTCAGGAAGAGAATTCAATTTCTTTCAATTTGAAATGTCACAAAGTAGGTTTTGTCATTTTAGATTTTCAAGGTGTGGTGGGGGGAGCGAAGGGGTGAATTGGGGTGGCACTTTTTCCATACAAAATTTTCTCTTTCAATGCTATGCAGGATGACGTTGACTGCATTGAAGAGAATTGAGAGGTCAAAAAGATTAAATTTGGAATTCAGAAAATTTTAGAGAGAAAGAGGGTGATAAAGTTGAAAATTTTAAAAATATTTTTTTCAGGAAGAAAATTCAATTCTCTTCAATTGGATGTATCGCAAGGTAGGTTGTGTCATTTTAAATTTTGAAGTTGGACTGAGTGGGGGCAAGGGGGCTGAAGATAGAAATTCGCCAATGTATGCTTTAGATGCCCCCTCGATATAAAAATCGACCTGTTTTTGATCAAAGATATTTTCGCCAGAAAACGGGAGTTATTGCAGGTGGATAGTTTTCAAATGATCACCCGGTATATACGCGCCCGGGTACAAGATCAAACAGTAATCCATTGTGCAGCTATGCACTTTTAATTACCATATGAATCTCAAATCTTTGTTTTACCCACAAAGTGACATGCTCAATGAGATCACGCTAAGTCGTTATAAATAGTCAATTAGGTCGTTTCAATAATGTATTCATCAAAAAGCTCAAGCCCACCCCTTGGACGGGACGTTAGAAAAGTTGTGTAGGTCTGAGAAACTGCTTTTCTCTCACGCTTTTAGCGTTTTTATGCCATTTCTAGCCTCCCACACGCCGGGGCTTCTTAGTTTGCCGTGTATTATTCTAAAATCCGCAACGTAAATACAAAAACGAACGCCAGGTAAACAGCGTCGCGTCGATCTGTAGAAGGCAAGAGCAAACACAAACGACGATGTTTAGATGTTTTCAATGACAATCAAGGTGTAATATGGGTAGGTATATGAAAGAAAAATATGGTTCCTGCCTTGTAAAAACTTATCTCTTTCCATTCTTCTTACACAGTTTCAGTACAGGGACAATTTGAAAATTTTTCTCACGTCTAAGGTCATCGTATGTTAGAAGCGCGGGAATGGCTATAAAATCCTCGAAGAAGATGGCCGACACGCGCCACCAGTGTACGAGTAAATCCGTAGTATAGTAGTTGTAGCGTCTTAAGCGTGAATCCCCGGAGGCGGTTCGGGTTTTTTCCGTATACGATTTACAGTAGATAGAAGTACTATAAAATCCCAAGCTGGGATGCTGGTCTGCTGGTCCCCCCGCGTCCTCTTCGTGACGATGAGATGAGGCTCTTATTATTTTGAAAGTTATATAGCCACGCTGAAGCAGACAAGGATGGAAAGGTGGAAAGAGACTAACAATGCTTCATTTGCGTCCAGTCTAGAAATTGTGAACATGATATTCGAAATATTAATTTGACTCGACGAGGAGTCGAGGACCCTCCTATGCTGCCACCATCAAGATTGACGGTGATGGATTTTTTTTGGGGCGTTACGTCACCTGTGCCGCAATTAAAATTTTATTTATTTGGAGACAATGGGGGATGGTACCTTGAATGACTCATTTTGTAGTATGCACCTGCCTTTGTTTAACACCTGAAATTTGGGTGTCTGTAGTAGAAGTTTACTTGAAAGGTAATGTGAGTGATTATATAATTTCCAGGGTTTTAAAGTCTTTGTGGACTTTTAGTTTTTGTTCCGGTATCTTGGAGCCACTCACAATTTGGTTGGTTCCCTCATGATGGTGTATCCTTCGGTTCCGCACGGCCACGATTTCCGGGCGCGCATCGTTTGCACCGCTCGAATCTTCCGGGTGCCCATGCAAGATTTGCGTAGTTATAATACCTCAGTATAATATTATGGTAAAGTCATATGGGTAAAGTGCTAGACTCTGTGATGGTAGGCTTTGACCTATGGGCGATCTGAGATTATGTATTTATAAAGAATCGCCTCTGACCCGCAATAACTTCCTTAGAAGTTGCGCAGAAGTGGAGACTTCAACGGGCTGTTAGACGACGTACCTATATTCTCCGCTGACGACTTGATGCCCGCATGTTGCTGTTGCTGCCTATATCTACCTTCAAAGTTCCCTTCGAACGTAAAATTTACTCTAACTCTACCGTTGTCTATAGATAGGTGCCTACAGAGAATCGTTGGTGCAGACGAAGTTTTCGGCTGGGTTCCCACCCCCCTCTTCAACTGTATTGTTGATGCAATGGCCGCCTTGACTTCCCGTCCCTCCTCAGCTCGCCGCTTGGTTACACCTGTGTTACCTGTACCACGTCTTAGCGCTTCTTGGCCGTCGTATTTTACTGTGAACTGCGCGTTTTTGACGCAAATGTGCGCGAAATTGTCAGTGAAATTCAATAAAAAGTGGTCCAACATGTGCCATTCAGTGACATCCTCGTAATGACGAAAGGAAAAGCCCACAGGCCCAAGGCCCTTTACCAGATATCTAAGGTGAACTTTCATGATGTTGTTTATGTGGAGGAAGAGAACAGGTTGCCATGTTGTTTCTCTTGGCGCGCGGCACCTCGCGGCACTATATAAGTATTGGCTTTTTTTCTTGAAACTGAGGCACTGATTTCCCTCCAAAACAAATCGGACAATTAGTTTTTTCTTCAACTTTTAGGTATGCGCACTCATCTAATATTCATTTCGATCATTATCACCGACGACCCCCTGCTGTTTACGTTTTTACCTTATCAGATAACGTATAGGTGTGTCTCGTTTATATTGAGATTGGGAAATGCGGCATTTTCGAGAATTTGCATACGTGCATGGGATGTTCATCCTCCGCATAAAACCCGCATGTATAACTATAGACATGCATTTTTATACTTTCCTACAAAGTGACCTTAATTTCTTTTTATTTGTTCACCTACCCACCCACATCTATAATTTTACTTTTTTATATTATCGTTTTGTCTACTATGTTTACCTATTTGTTTAAATTATCACCTTGAATTAAAATCAAATACCTAAGTATGTATAGACATACATACCTATATCTACCTACCTAAAGGTTATAGGATAGGTACTCAAGTATTACCATAACTTGAAATACTGCAATTAATTTAACTATAACAAAAAAAGTATACCTGAGTCTATATTATGTTTGTCCATCCATACATCATACGATTTGACAATTGAAGAGCATCATCCACTCTGATTAATTTCTGTGCCACTAATTTTTGACGGATACGTGTATGATCTCTAAAATTATGGCAGCGGTAAGGGACCTTGACTTTTGGTAACCAGGCTATTGTAACAATATCTCTTTTCAGATTCGTTGGGTCTTCTTTTTATTTGTTTGAATTATCACTGCAAATTACTCATACCTACTATCCTACTAAGCATACTTATAACCAATTAGGAACAAGGGAAGCGATAAAATGCGCCCTGCATCAGCGGTTATCATACTTAACATTTAATCTGTAGGTATATTTTCAAAAAGTATTGTATATCCAATCCTAATCACTACTGTTTTTGCCATTTCTTGATGTTTTTCTTTTCCACAAATTTTACGAAAGTATGCATTTAATAGACTATAGTGAGATAGGAAAACCAGTGCAGTATAAAACTATAAAACAGTCATAATTATCATATCTGGAGGGTTTTTATTTAGGGCATTCATGCAGGGGTTTGTAATGGCGGTGCTGGCGGCTGATTCGAATCTATGCCAGAATTTTATGTCAGAACGAACATCACCAGCAACAGGGTGAGCAGTAAATCAAATCACGAAATAATATTTTCCGATATATTTCAATCGCGAAGCCTTGTTTTGTTTCAAGTTTTCCGTAATTGTAATTGTTGCCTAAATTGAGAGAGAACTCGAATTTCTTGTAAATGTTGACACTACTTTGACAAAAATGTCAAGCTAGATATACCTACAGGCTGTTTCAGGGATGATAGCAAAAAAATGGAACTGTTGGTAGATCTCGTCAAAATATGACGAAAACCATTTTGCAAAGTTCGGCCCAATGACGAAGATGCAGCCCTCCAAAGTTCACTTTTTTCGGATTTCAAAAATTTGTAACTCAGGAACGTTTCGACAAATCTATCTTTAATTCAACAAAAGCTGGCTTGTCATAATTATTTATCAACCCGCCAAATTTGGGCAGAATCCAACCAGTGGTGTAGGAGCTATGAGGGTCAATAATTTAGAAGCATCCGAAGAAAAGTTGACTTAAGGTGACTCCTCATAACTTCTACGCCACTTATTAGATTCTTTCCAAATTTGGCAGGTTGATAGATAATTATGACAAACCAGCTTATGCAAAATTGAAGTTAAATTTGTCGAAACGTTCCTGGGTCACAAATTTTTGAAATCCGTGAACTTTGGAGGGCTGTATCTTCGTCATTAGGCCGAACTTTGCAAAATGGTATATATAGGTTTTCGTCATATTTCGACGTGATCTACCCACAGTTGATTTTTTGCTATGATACCTGAAACACCCTGTATAAACTGCAAAACTTATATTTTTGATTATATTACTTTGCGCGTTATGTATCTATGAAACGATCACGAAAATCCAATTTTTTTCATTAGTGCCTGTGGAATATTCCATTGGTCCCTAAAACAATTCAGAACGAGATAGGACTCTGCTCGTTCCAATGCATAGAAAAATGTTAAGTTACGTTTTTGAAGGAAAATCTGTTGTACTGATTAGTCTATCACAAATAGTTTCCTAAAATCTCTTTGATAATGAAAATAGCGAAGTACTTGCGAATGCGATACTTTGCTTTTTTTAAGTCACTTTTTTTTATTTCCTCCTTTGTAGGAAACAGAATTCCCAACAATTTCTATAATGGTGCCTTGCCGAAGTGGAAGTGCCATCGTTCACGTTCACAAGATGAACTTAAAAAACTATTCCTCGAGTTCTTTATTTGGCCAGAGCGTACTATTTTTGCTGTAACATCACATCATCTTAGGAACTGGCTAATGGACCCCATTCCAAGGCCAAGAAAACAAAAAAAATCTTCAGATAATTATATTCGAAGTAAGTATTATAGAATTTAGACTGATGATTGAAGATTGAGGCACTGTAAAATTCTCCAGAAGAAATAAGAACTAGCCGAAATAAGTCATATTCAATTGCCGAAAAAAACACTCGATAGACCAATTTGGAAGATCGTTACGATATTCGCTGGAAACTCCGACTGGGGAGTAAGCCACAAACCCGAAGGCTCCTATTCCAGTTATAATCCACAAACTCGTACAATTGGTGGAGGAGCCGTTCGATAGCTTGCCGGATTCATATAAGCGAAGCTGCTGCATTTTTTGTTTACAGCTTTCCCAATTAAACGAAACTTGGAGAAGTACATATTTATTGTCAAAATTTGTTTAGTTGATCGATCGTTCTCAAATGCCGTACTCCGTATGGTAAGGCTTGGGGCGAGGCTTAAAATGAAGAAAAACATTTTGTTGAAGTCAGAATAGGGAATTCTTATGAATTCTCAATAGGGGGAAGTCCATATAGACTATAAATAATAATATCTATCGCGTCTGGGTGCCTTATTCTTTACCAAAAGCTAAGCCTTATTGACTCCTAAAGCCCCTCCTGTGAGCTAAGAGCTGATGCTTCTTTAAGTCAAAGCTGGTGATTTTGATTTTGAAGCCCATCACAGCCGAAGATCCTCAGATTTCCCGCGATTCCGCGCGCATTGTCGTAGAAGCTCCATGGCCACTTGACTCGAAAAACCAAAATGTCGATGTGACAAAATGAGATTTCTCGAGAATCCTTCATGCTATAGTTGCGGTGATGGTCTTAAACTTCTTCTCTTGAACCGTTGATTACGAATATAGAAAAGTCAAAAACGTCACATTGTATATATACAGGGTGTACTGAGGGAATCAAATCAGATCAGAGAAATTTTACATATTTCTTCGATTTAGCCTATCTGCGACACTCTAAGCACCTAACACAATAGGCGAGCGGCCGTTCCCTATTTTTCGAGCTATAGTGACCACGGGCGTACAACAACGATTTTTGATTTTTAATAGTAAGTACTAGATGGGGGTGTGCCGCTTGTGAATTTTTTTCAAAATCGCCTCATGGGAACTCTCGTCAGGGCCCCATTTCCATCTTTTTTTCAAAGTCATCTTTTCTTCATTTTTTGCATTCAGCAGCTCATAACTCAGCGACTATTGATGATAAAGCGAAGATTCTTTCACCAATACGATGTCTGGATATTACTAATACCCTCCACATCCCTTTTGTGTTGCATTTCGTGATAATAACCTTCCAGGACGATGAAAACAGAAGAGGTGCAAAAATACGTCACAAGAACTTTGATATGCGGAAAGCTATATCAATTTCTCAAAATATGTGTACATATATGCGAGAACATATGTAGATAATACTCCAAAGATGTTTTTGGGAGAAGGGCGTTGCAGCAGGATTCTTGGTTTTTTAATTATGATTTTTTCAAAATCCGACACTGATATATGCGAGCGGCCGAGCGGCCAAATTGGCGCGAAACGAGGATTTTCATCAATGTCGTTGAAAAAACATTACAGTATGAGCCACAACAGCGGTCTTTTTTGTGCTTCACCTAGTAGTAGGTAGCTCAAGGTTCAACTAGACTTCAACCAAAGGGTCAACCTGAACTACCGTTTCCGTTAAACCGTTCTAAGGAGTCGTCTACTCCACTGCAACATTTTGGAACAAAAACTTGTATTGCAGTGATTTTGATGTGGATTTTTTATGTATAAACTTCGATTCCTTCTTGAGACTCAATGTCAGTTACCTTCTACCTCTTCATAACCTTCCATAGGTAGGCACCCCTATCACACTTTGTGTCTTTTTAATGATTATTATTATTACCTACATAAATTACGAGCAGCACAGGACCGCATAGACTTCAGAGCATAACATTCCAATTGCCTCGCATGGGCAAAGGGAGATGGTTTTACAAGGTTTCTTCCCATGGAAATTGCAAAGATAATCAATTCTGAAGAAACTCCAACTCTATGCTGGTTTGAC
Organism: Anaspis maculata; assembly: GCA_949128115.1. NCBI lineage: Eukaryota > Metazoa > Arthropoda > Insecta > Coleoptera > Scraptiidae > Anaspis > Anaspis maculata. Next base: position 78,509,531 of record OX421962.1, read on the forward strand.
CTTTGAAATTTTGATCATCTAACCGCAGTTTTTCACTGGTTAGGAGGATTCCATACTACTTTCGGGTGACGAAGCTTTTCCTTCATCGAGTCCTTCATGCATGATTGTGCTTGTCATGAAGCTCATATGCCACATGTTGCTTAAATTTAATGCAGGTTCTGAGAGTGGCACTCTGTCAATGTTGTTTCCGCTATTTACAGCCAATTGTGCCAGGAGATCATTTACGGATCCATGATCGGTGGCATGTTTTCTGCTTGCATCTTAGACAAAAACAATAAATTTTCTTGCTTCCAAAACTTCATTGATCATTGATATGTGTTGGGTGATGATAGGAGTGATAGGACGCTAAGAAGTGAGGTGACAGATCCAACAGATATTTCCATTCTCCTTGTCGCTTGAAAGGCTTATTCCTTGCCCACGCCATACATTGCTGACACTGTATTGTACTCTGTTGAAGGATAAAACGACCTGCAATCCTGCAAAGCTTCCCAAAAGTTTTCTCCAAGGTGGCAGAAGTGGAGTGTTTCTACCCACAAACTAGGTCTATTGCATATTGATTGGCAATACATCAGTAAGAGAACAAGAACGTCGGTGTCGGGCGATTCAACAAAAATCCGATGTGAGGAGCTTGTGGTGTGGTGGTCAGCACGTTCGACTGCTATGCCAGAGGTCGCGGGTTCTATCTTCGCCAAGGATGGTCGGATTTTTGTCTCGAGAAAAAGCTTCTCGATTTAGTTGAAATGTCTTGCTGAATGCAAATGTGTGTCGCATAGCACGTGAACTACGAACGATGGTGCGACCCCATGCGATGTTGGTGGTCGTTGAAAATTTCTACCATGTGTTGGAATACACATTACACAGGGAAAAGTTCGGAAAAAATTCCGGTATAGTGGAGGAAAGCATTCACCGGCGTCGGAACACGATTCCGTTTCATTTGTACCTGAACCAGGAACCTTAATTGTTTTTGTAAGAGTTCTTTTGTTGTAACCAACAGCCAAAATAATTGATTTATTTGTTTTCCATATCTGCCGAGATGTCTGCTAACTGTTTTTGGCGCATGATCCTACTCTATTCATTGAGACAAGAAGTCACACGAATCGCTCTTGTTCTTTCTCACGACAAAAAGTAATCTCCAGTTTGGTGTTGACTGAATTCTCTGGATTTCATAGACCTGCTTTTCTTTGGTAGCATAGCAGCGTATTTGTTCTAGAAACTTGCGAATTTTATGTCGCGAATCGTCGCCGTCGTACCGATCAAAAATTAGGTGAACTTATAGCTGGCATTAAGAAACCTTGTTATTTTTCCAAGACAGTGTCGACTTCAGTCGTCAAATGTCTGCAACGCTTTTTAGTAATAATTATTTTGAGGCATTTCAGCCATCCACCAAATACACGGTCGTTGTATGTACCTATCTCAGACAAAGAGCCTGGCCAGGCACGACTTCACTCGCTCCAAAACAATTTGGATTTTGCGACTGTTATTGGACGCTTTCCATTTACCGACACAAGTCGACTTGTGTCGACACAAATCGGCACAAATGCGTTCCATTTAATTTGTGTTGCTGTGTGTTATCGACACAAGCTAACACAAGCCGACTTCAGTTGACACAAACCGACACAAAGTGTTGTAAATGGAACGGATGTGGTCGGATAACTTGAGACTTTTTTTAAATCGACATCATTTTGATTTTTTGACAAAGCCAGCGCTCACCGATGAAATAGGACTTCGAGACAACTTTCTGAACATTTAATCCACCTTGGCGAATGGTAATTAATAATCTCCTCATCCATCATGTCGGCAAAAACATCTTCGGGCTTGAGTTTCTTATAGTATAGGTGTATAGAAGTTTCGATCATTATTTCTCGATTCAAGGCGATCTATTATGAAGCTTTGAAGCTGTTATTGACTTTTGTGTGTAGTGTCTAGCCATTTTATTTGACAAGTACGGCCAGCATTCGGAAGAGAGGTCACCATGTTGAAATAGGTACACAATAGAATAATAATCGAAAGCTGAGGTTTACATAAAATCCATACAGAAATTACTGCAATACAAGTTTTTGTTCCAAAATGTTGCAGTGGAGTAGACGACTCCTTAGAACGGTTTAACGGAAACGGTAGTTCAGGTTGAACCTTTGGTTGGAGTCTAGTTGAATCTTGAGCTACCTACTACTAGGTGAAGCACAAAAAAGACCGCTGTTGTGGCTCATACTGTGATGTTTTTTCAATGACATTGATGAAAATCCTCGTTTCGCGCCAATTTGGCCGCTCGGCCGCTCGCATATCTCAGTGTCGGATTTTGAAAAAATCATAATTCCAAAACCAAGAATCCTGCTGCAACGCCCAATTCCCAAAAACATCTTTGGAGTATTCTCTACATATGTTTTCGCATATATGTGCAGATATTTTGAGAAATTGATATAGCTTCCCGCATATCAAAGTTCTTGTGACGTATTTCTGCACCTCTCATGTTTTTATGGTCCAGGAAGGTTATTATCACGAAATGCAACACAAAAATAATATGGAGGGTATTAGTAATATCCAGACATCGTATTGGTGAAAGAATCTTCGCTTTATCGTCAATAGTCGCTGAGTTATGAGCTGCCGAATGCAAAAAATGAAGAAAAGATGACTTTGAGAAAAAGATGGAAATGGGGCCCTGACGAGAGTTCCCATGGGGCGATTTTGAAAAAAATTCACAAGCGGCACACTTCCATCTAGTACTTACTATTGAAAATCAAAAATCGTTGTTGTACGCCCGTGGTCACTCAACCCCTTAAAATGCACGTTTTTCGCTAACGGCCGCTCGCCTACAAGTCCAATATCAATATGGATTTGCTCTATAAGCTTCACTTAATACCCGAAAGAAGTGATCAGCTCACAGCTTCACTGTAAAATGTTTTTAAGACCCTCTGAAATCATCAAAATATTAAAAATTTACAGTACCAAGGAATGTATGTAACAGTATATTATATACCAAGGGACCAAACTGAATTTTTAATTTGAGGATTTGGACTCAAAGAGCGCTCGAGCAACAAATTTCACCCAAAGGATCAAAAATTCACTTTGGTTCCTTGGTATATAATATACTGTTACATACATTTCTTGCTACTGTAAATTTTGATGATTTCAGAGGGCCTTCAAAACATTTTACAGGAAGGCTGTGAGCTGACCACTTCTTAAGTGTATCAAGTGAAGCTTACAGAGCAATACATATTGATATTGGACTCGTGATAAGTGCTTAGAGTTTCGCATAGGCTAAATCGAAGAAATATGTCAAATTTCTCTGTTCTGATTTGATTCCCGTACTACACACACCCTGTATATGTACAATGTGACGTTTTTGACTTTTCAATATTTCTAATCTACGGTTCAAGAGGAAGAGTTTAAGACTATCACCGCAACTATAGCATGGAGAGTTTCCGAGTAATCTCATTTCAATTTTTTTTTTGTCACATCGACATTTTAGTTTTTCGAGTCAAGTGGCCATGGAGCTTTCACGACAATGACTCTCGCTTCCAGAAGCTCTATCTCAAAGACCATAGGTCGCAGGAAATTGATTGAAAAACCAAACTGTAGGGAATTTCATAGGCTTCAAAATGACTTCTTACATATTTTGCTGTCAGATGACCCAAAATCAAGATATTCGGCAAAAACCACGCTGGTGGACTTCTTGTTGATGATGGCGACATGACGCCGACATTTCCGAAAGGGGGGAAACTAGTATGTCAAAACCTAAGCTACACAGATCGTTTTAAGCTAGTTTCCAGCCAGGAAACAATTATTTCCTTATTGTTTTCCCTGGCGCCTGGGCTAAGGAGCCAATTCGAAAATCCAGTGGCAGAATTTTGGCTACCGCGGTTCGGTTGTTTGAGTCGTATAGGAGATCATGTAAGAGTAATACTTGAAAGGACATGAAGTACCTAAATGACATAGACTCTTCAAAAATATTGCTCCATTTCCATTGAATTTTATATTCTATTTTCAGTTTTATAGGAAGTAGGAATCTTGCCCTAATTCAAGCCATGAAAAAGTTGCTTTGACGGCAAAAGTGTTTAAATTTTTATTCAGAAACAGTTCTTGGTGTTGGCGCGGAACTAGTTTATTGTCTATTTGCATATGCCGGAACACATACGCACATCACCTCTTGTGTGTGATACGGAGCGATAATTATGTTAACAAACACAGGAGGACGGTTTTACTTTATAATAAAGCTGACTGGAGGAATGAACCTGAGTCCCCTACCGATTTAATACAACAAAAACAGTTAGTATAGTACAACAGTAGTAACTCAGTAGTTACAACAACTCGCAAACAATCGTTGATTCATGATTCATAACAAAATTCCATATGGACAAAAAAAAATCTGAAAAGAACTGGAAACAAATTGGTTCGGCGCGAGGCTTTTGTAATCTAATTAGTGTGGAGCTCGAAAATTACAGGTTTTTAAAAAGCAATAAATGAAAGCCAAAGCCCCATATTGTGCGCGCCCAGGACTTGACGTTTTGAATAATAAATGAAGAAAGCACTTGTTGATTCATCTAGTTAGGGTCTGGGATATTATTACCTAATATACCTACACCAGCGTTTGTTTGTTTTGTGCGATGGCATCACTGAAAAAGCAACATGTGTCTGACGCGTGCCTTGTTGCGTCTTGTTGCAGGTGCTGTGGCATCTGGATATCTTCCGGAGGAGTTTCCGGGACCTTTCGGGACATGCCTGCATGGCCGACTCTTGCATCTTTTGCGCCCTCAAGGTGAGTTACTACCTACTTAGTTTTTCTACAGGTGCTCCAACTAATTTTTGAGCCTTTTCGATGCACATAGACGGAACAAGAAACAATTTGAAACAATATTTATCTTTAAAATCACAACGTATAATAATAATTTCGGCAAATTTTAAGGAATAAAGAACGAGCGTGATTAAACAATTTGCTTATAATATTTACAATTTACATACACCTTCACAACTATACCATTATTAGATATTTCATTAAGTATTGTTCAACTGCTCAACTTATGCTAATAACTGGTAATATTTTCAACAATTCAATTCATCATCCTATTCCTTCCTTGTCAATGTCTTTTTCATCAAATTTTTCATCCATAACAACCACTATATACTGTTAGTGATTGTATTTCTATATTTTTTTTTATATTTTCATATTATTGTATTATATATTTATTCCTTCAATATTATGTTGCCTTTTCTTCGAAGTAGCCCCAAATTAGAAGCGAAACGTCGTACGTCTCTAAGCAAGTTTTTTATTCATCCTCGTCCTTAAATCTTGAAAATTCGTAAACATTATTAAATCAATATAAAGGACAAAAATACAATTCGAATTAGAACAGATGATCTGGGAGATATTTTAAGCACTCTCGCCATCTGTAGGAGAGCAAGCGCAATCTTTTGATCCTCGAATTTACCTTTCTTACCTCGCGCTGTGACCGGTTGACCTCGATTCTCATTGGTCGAGGGAAATGGCTTGAGGAGGAATACAAATCACTCTTGGCGTTCTGCAGTGGACCACTGTGAAAATTCACGGAGCTTGATAGGATTCGACGTGTATGTTTTGTTGGTCGATTCATTTAAAGGTCCAACCTCGTATAAGTCTTACTAGCTTCGAATATAAATTTACCGTGCAAAGTTTACATATAAAAATTAAAGGTGTGACAAATAGTTGAATATAAAATTATATCGTCAAGCGACCTGAGATCATTTACCTATTTAAAATACAACTTCAAAGGCTTATGTTTACATCACGGAGTGTTTTTCTCTTTAGATATATCTACCGGGTGTCCGCTCACAAAGTTGCAGTGATGCAAATATTTGATATTGGAAATTATACTTAAATGAAATTTCATATTGCACGTCACATACTTAACAAAAGTAACAAAACTAAAAAAGCTGTTTGAAGAAAAGTTAAAGACCTTCGACGATTACATTGATGTACCTATATATTACGGAATTAACTGGGGCCAAAATTGAAGTGGATCACCCCGAAATTTTGCCTCGGTTAAAATAAGGATATACCTATACAGGTGTCCCGAAATAAAACCGCAATATTTGACCAGCTTATTCTACGTCAAAAAAATAGGAAGAGAAGTAATAATAAAGATGGGTCGAATAATGCCCCCTGAGGGAGCTAGAGCCTCTTGAAGGGGGAAACCTGATGATGGTTTTTTGCAAATTTCTCCAAAACTTGCCAAGATAAAATGGCGAAATTTGGTTAGATCACTACATGTTTCAAGTCTGAAGTAATGTTGTGAAGAAGACTCCCATATTTCAGCAGGGACGTCCAACAAAGGGGGAGGGGGGATGGATTTAGCTCCATTTTTTTTTATTCATGACTTTTTCTGAATTTTGATAAGAAAATCTGTAAAATTAAAGTTTTTTATAAAAAAAAGGTTCTCCTGTACCTACTATTTCGATTCGACGCACCGTTTTCGAGATAAACCACTTCAAAGAAAACTTCACCCGAAATTCTTCTGAAAAATCTCCAAATCCCGAGTACAGAAATCAGAGCAATAACACCAACTGTGTTTCCTTGGACAAAAACAAGAAGAAACGTTCCAATGAAAATGGGTTGGAAATGCTCCCTAGGAGACCTAGAGCCCCTAGAGCGCGTTTGATTTTATCTGAGCAAGTTACCCTCCCACGGAGCTCTGGGTTCCCTAAGGAGCATTTTCAACCCACCTTTATTGGAACATTTTTTCCTGTTTTTGGTCCAAAAAAACACAGTTGTTGTTATTGCTGAGATTTTTGTAATCGGGATTTGGAAAGAGGAGAGTTTCAGGTGAAGTTTTCTCTGAAGTGACTTTCTCGAAAACGGTGTGTCTAATCGAAATAGTACAAGAGAACCTTATTTCCATAAAAAAACTTTGGTTTTCCAGATTTTCTAATCAAAATCCAGAAAAAGTCATGAACAAAAAAAATGGAGCTAAATTTATCCCCCGTTCCCCCTTTGTTGGACGTCCCTGATGGAATATGGAAATCTTTCTCACAGCATTACCTCAGGCTTAACATGTGGTGCTCAAACCAAATTTCGTCATTTTATCTTGGCAAGTTTGGGAGAAATTTACAAAAAACTATCACCAGGTTTCCCCCTTCAAGGGGCTCTAGATCCCTTAGGGGGCATTATTCGACCCATGTTTATTGAAATTTTCCTTCCTATTTTTTGACGTAGAATAAGCTGATCAAATATTGCGGTCTAATTTCGAGACACCCTGTATGGTCAAAAATTTGCTTGATTTTTGGAGTTTCTTGCGTTGTGCTTTAGACTTTTGGTATTTTGTTGAAAGAGTTATTGATTTCTTGTGATTTTTGGATTTTTTTCAATACAGACTCTGTCAGGGGTCTTGCTTACTCTTGAAATTTGGCAGGAACGTACACAATAGCTGTACCAAATGTACCATGAAACAGTTGGATCCCACAGGCCCTCAGAACTGGTGAGAAGCTGGACCTCTTTTGAGCTATGGCAAATCAAGCATGCTGCGGCATTGCATTGCACGGTTAAATGGCCAAGGGTGGTTCAAAATTCACCAATGGCCAGTATCCGTTGCATCAAGATTGCCTTCGTTACCAGTTTATCCTATCATCATGGGTACTTATTTTACTGCTCAATGCTCAATTCACAAATCACAAACAAAATCATTAACAGGATTTACAGGGTAAGACAAACATGTTAGCGGCGGTCATATTCTCAAAATCAATAACTCTTCAAAATACGATCAGAAGTCCAAAACCGTTCCGAGGTATTTATGCACGCTTTCCAAAAATGCGACCTAAAGAAAATTCTGCGACTTGTTTTCTCATTCAAAAGGGGACCTTGCTAAAGTCAGGTCTTTTTTGCGCTCCGTTCATTGTCACCCTGTATGTATAAAGTCAACAATCAAGTGATCTAAAATGATATCTTCTGGTCAAAAGGTTACTCTCTATCGAGCACCACAAAAATTTCGAGAATCGGGCAGTTTTTCTCGAAGCACCCCATTTTAACCGAAAATTTGAAACCCCATTTCAAATTTTATTTTCGTGTTTTAAGCATTTTCCATCAGAAAATTTAAGCAAAATCAATTGAAACTTATTCCTTATTCACTAGGCTTATTCACTTGAATTTTTATTCACTAGGCCCAAGACTTGAACTTTGCAATTACTTTATCATAGTTCGAAACGCCCATTTGAAATGTGCGGCATCTGGTCGCTCAAATGAGTCATGTAATAACCAACCACTGCATTTTTTGGCATGTGCAGCCATCAACCCTCGCCGGCCGGAAGTTCCATTATTATACACCTGAGAGCATCAAAATGTGGAGAATTCGAACGGAAATGCATTAATACCCAGGTTGAAAAGAGGAAAAGGCTCATGCTAGTTTCACAACAACAAAAACATGGTGGAAAAATATATTGCTCTTGTGTGGGCATTGAACACTTTTCAACCCACTGATGTTTTTTATGCGCCACCAAATTTGTACAGCCGAGACGACGTTAAAGTTTGATGCAACTAACTCTATTTATGACATTATAGAATTCAATAAAAAAAAAAGTGTTATCAAACACCATGTGGAAATTGCAGATTGCTCCATCGGATATAGTGCTTCTCTCTTTGTCCATCAACAACTTCTTCGATTTTTCTCGGCGTGACATTCCGTAATAGGACTCAATGTGCCTAATGTCATGCCATGCTCTTATATGGCGAGAGCATCTTCCTTCACTTGGATATACCACGATATTTTCACTTCAGCACGACTGAAAGTATGTTTATAAGTCAAACAATGCATAATGTTCTCTTTCAAATTCAGCGTTTTCTTATTATGGTCTTTGTTCGTTTATCGTTTAGAATATTATACTCAGTACCGCAAATTAATGTAGGTCAGACTAGCAAAGATCAGTGGTTGCGAAATGTAGCTTTAATGCTCTGGTGCCTCCATCTGGTAAAAATCAGACGCCCATGTGGCTTTGGCGCCATCGGGGTTATCGGCTGGGTATATTTCAGAGGTGCTATAAATCAACAGTTAAAAGCCCAAGAATTATTCCTAAATTTCCAAAAACGCTGGCGCCATGCACGTCTGTCAAAATGGTGTAGGAAGATGTAGTGTGCATGTTACCAAATCTTGGTGCTCTCCAGAAATGGATGTCCTCAAAGTCAATTAGCGTCGTTTATGCTAGTGTTTATGAAGTGGATTAATTATTTAACATAATTTCAGATGACGTAAGCTTGCCTTATACATGCGGCTGCCTGATATCGCCATATATAATTTGATATAGGTACGGAACAATGCCATGTCTTGAGAAAAAAAATTGTTAGACAAAGCGATTAGCGAAAAAATTGACAAATTGTTATGGAATTGACCATATTAATTATTCAGAGCGCAGTCGCAGATCGGGAAGAGAGACAACCACATGTGCTGAGTTGAAACTCCCATAAGAATATGCATGTTGAATGACTTTGTAAAATGATCAATTAAAGGTGCAAATTGACAATTTCAACGAATGTATAACATAGCAAGTGTGTAAAAAGAAATACCTGATCTACTTTTCACCATTATGAAATGGAAAATCTTGCTGTGAAGTTTATGCGAAGCAATTTAGAATAGGGTTTTTGAATCCAAAACAATTTCAAATTACCCGCCATATTTTATTGCACAACTTCAGTTTCACAACTTTTAGTTTTTTCTGGTGGTAGTTTTCTCCAATAATTCCACCGCTCTAGTAGTGAGTATGGAGTTTTAAGAAAGACTACAAAAGCCGTAATTTAGAAGAAACAGCTATAACCCAATAATATACTTACTCGAAAAGTTGGAAATTTAGAATGAACAATAATCAGAAGGCTCAGAAGTCCAGAAAGGGGTCTCATCTTTACGTAGAAATTTTGAGAAACATCGAACCCAATCTCAAAACTATAAATTTATTTGCATTTTCATAAGGCTCTAGGAGTTCAACTTTTACGGCATGCATGTGTTGTGTGTTGATTCTACAGGGTGTTCATTTGAGAAGTTGTCACCCCTGATTTCTCGTCGCCAAAATTTTTCACAGGAAAACGCCGAAACAGGTCGATTTTTGTTTCGAGAGGGACATCTAGGACACATATACTACCGACTTTTCATCTTCAACCCCTCGCCCCCACCACATCGTACTTTGAAATTTATTATTATTATTATTATAATTTATTGTTCATCAACAAATTACATTCTTGCAGCAAAAGAAAAATACAACAAAAGAAATCGGTAATTTGTACAGTTTGTAATATCTTCAATCAACTTGAATCGTACTGAAATAACTATAACTAATTAATGTATTAAATGAACAAAAAAGGAGAAAAATATGAATAATCATTCATCTAACGCAAAAGCTCTCAATTTGAGAACGCCAATCAAGAAATTTGATAGTGTAACAGACACCTACTGCCGACCCTGCTAGCCCGCTATCTGGAGGGTTAAACACCCCGTGGCTCGCAGCCTCTTTTTCTTCTCAGCTTCTCACATCTATACTTATCCTATTCAGTTAAGTCGAGACCGCTCACATGTACGATACATTCAAGTACATTTAAGTATTATAATTATTACAATAGTAACTTCATCTTGGGTATGGTGATTTCATTCAAAACCTCTCTCAACTGCAAGATACCATTCAGATTTTTTACGAACCTAGGGCGAATCGGTCCGTAGAGAGGGCAGCCAAACACAATTGAAATTTAAAATAGCATTCCTGCATTACCTATCTTATGAAACACCAATTTGAAGGCAATAAAATTCTCTGTCCATCAAACATATTTCTAATTTTTTCAAACCACTCCCCCACCCTTGTGAAAATCCTCTTCGTTAATGAAAGGACTTTTTCGCCTATATAAACTCTCGATTCTTGAGGAATGGATTTGCCAGCAAAAACAGATTGATTATTATTTCAAGGGGATCATCTCAGACACGTATGGCCAAATTTTCATATTCAACCCCTTCGCCCCCACTCCACCCTACTTCAAAATTTTAAATAGCATTCTTGCTAAATACCCATCTTGTGATACGTGTATCAAATTGAAGGCAATAATATTGTCTTTACGCCAAACATATTCCTATTTTTTTTTCAACCATCCCTTTGAAGTAAGTAAGGTAGGGTGGGAGCGGAAGGGTTGAAAATGAACATTTGGACACACGCGTCTTAGATGACCCAATTGAAACAAAAATCGACCTGTTTCTGCTGGGAAGTCTATTTCTCAATAATCGGGAGTTTATAGGGAAAAAATGTTTCTTTCATTAATAAAGGGAGGATTTCACAAGAGCTGCGGGGGTGGTTCAAAATTTTTTTAAACATATTTGGCGGAAAGAGAATTGTATTGCCTTCAATTTGATGTTTCGCAAGATACGTAATGTTATTTGAAATTTTGAAGTAAGGTGGGGTGGGGGCGAGGGGTTGAAGATAAAAATTTGGCAGTATGTGGAGGTCCCTCTCGAAACAAAAATCTACCTGTTTCGGCGTTTTCCTGTAGAAAATGAACACCCTGTATACAGGCTGCAGGAAAATTGACGAATAGGCGCATACATGAACGATGAACGCAACTTCGCAGGCATTGTAAGTTTCTGGCGAATAAACGTTTTATGCACGTATAAAACCATGCAAGCTGAGCACACAAAGCTTATCTATTAGGTACATTGTATACACAGAAGCAAAGCAACAAAGAAATTTCGCGTATCGTATATTGAATTCAGTTCTGAAAGTTATAGCTTATATAGGTGGTACACGAACCGCATTTTCAAAGGTCATTTCCGGACTCGATTTCTGATGAGATTGATTTTCCTTGAAAAACATCAAGAGCGCGTTATCCACGATTCCACCGGCAATGTCCAGATATTATAAATTTCCCAGCAACACCGTAAAATTAAAGTTAGATTGCGCCGGACGCAAAACCAACAACATTCATTACTTCCATATTTATCCTTCTTACCGCAGCTAATATGCCTCCTCCTTCTGCCGTGTAGCATACAAGTCCCGAGGCAATTAAAAGTTCCGTTGCTTCAGCGCTTCTCTAAAAATCTTGCGAACAGACCACAGTTTTCGACTTCTACTTTTGCCGCCATTTTCCGACTACCTACCCCAACATAGGTAACAATACCTGTTCGGGTCGCATAATAGCTTACCTGTTGTGTTGTGGATTTGCAAAGGTTTAACCCACACGTTCAGTTCAGAGTCTCGCCGCGTCCGCTCGTTCTATCGAAAGTTCAATTTCAGTCCTCCTCTGTCCGCTGTTCGTTGAGAGCGCATAGTGAAAGGTATACAAGTGGCATGTGAGCTTACACAAGTTTTAAAAAATGATCAATAAATTTCGATATAAAAAACCAAATAATGTTGCGATTGTCAAGAATACAGAAAAAGAAAGTGATTGTGTCAATAATAGTGGTAAGAAAAAGTGCAATAATGGTGCGGTTACGGCTGCGGAAAAAGTCAGTTGCGAAGAAGTCAAGGACGAAGTTTTGGACGAAAAAGCCAGAAAAAAGCTCAAAGTGAGTTTACTTGTGTGATGCGCTTTTAATGGTGATTGTTATTCCTTTGTTTTGCCTTTCTTAGTGGAAGCGCAGTATGGAGCAATGATCTTGAGTTGCGCGATTTTGCCGCGTCGTGCTCGGCTTGTATATAGCACAAGGGGGTATATGCACATAGACAAAGAGACTCGATAACATATTGATTGACTCTGTTTTAATTTTGAGCTTTTTAAAAAATGCATGACTTTATGCAAGTATGAAGTTCCTTAGTAGGTGCCTATCAGAAATATCATGTGCCGGTTCCGTTACGTTCAACCTACTTCCCATCTCTTGCATCTTCGTTTATCTTCTGATTTACCAATTCTCATCCAAGTTGCCCCCGAGCGGAGTCTGGCTGATAAACCTGGTTTTGGCGACCGAATTTTGATGTCTACAATAATAATAGCTCTAGATTCATCTCTTGTTACTTCAGTTGCTCACTTCGAGTTTGACTTCAAACTCAGTTGGGTTGTCATTGTCATAGCTTAATTTGTTATAACAACTATCTTCACAGTAACCAAACCGGGTTTAAAATTTAAAGTGTTAATTTGGGTGTACTATAAGAAGGTACCTTCCACTTAATTACGATTATGATAATTTCTGCAATTACCAACATGCAATGGGATTAATATTAATAAGTGAGCGCTCAACAATTAGCCAAATTAATTGTATCAAAGTGTTACAATTTGCATTGTAAATGAGGAACTGGAACATTATACCTCTATAACATTTCAGCATACCGTAATAATCATTTGCAATTATCTTTGTTCAATATACTTGCATCTGTATTGTAATATGGTCCGCTGGATGTCATCTCAAAAAACATCTTTCAAAGATTAGAAAGTGTTTGAAATTTAGTTGTTTGGCGTCGTGTCTTACGCAACAACTTTAATGTGCAATATTGATACTGCATGCTCTAATTCGAGCTGAGCCTTATAATGACACAGTGCTTCTAAAGGTGTGTTGTATTGAAAGCACTTCATGGCTACTTCATGTCCTTCCATTTACGCCTGACATTTTTCATCAGTATAACAACTAGGTAGGTACTAAAGCTAACAAAAAAAAACAATGCCATTATTCCGCGACTACAATTCCAAATTCATTTTACAGCTGCGTCTTGTTGGCACCGAATATTAATTACCTGGAACTTATTGTCGATTCTGGACTTTACGTTCTCTAACGTGATGGATGGCAGCTCTTAACCTGTGACATTTAATGGTTTCTCCGAATATTACCATTTAGATCTGAAGCCATCACGATTTTATACGCAAGAGCATCATCATCACTGGCTCATTCTTTGGGAACTTCTTATACCTACCTGCCTGACCGACTTGAATCATTCAGGCATTTCCTGCGTGCCTCTATCCGTTTCGGAGAATTGCCATATTTCATAAATGGCTGGAGTAAAGACGTTTAACATTTTTCCCGAGGGTTGTGGAGGTACATTATGTAAAGGCATGAGCAATTAGGCGACATTTTTTAAATTCCAAATTATCCTATATACCAATCGAGATTCCTATGCAGTCTATGCATGAACAAAGCCGTATCGAATCCGTTGGATTATGCGCTCGTTCTTTTGATGGATCCTTGACACCTCGTTACCATTGTGAAATGACTGATTGTGGGCATCACTAACCTTTCCACTGTGAATAATTGTTAATTAGAAACTTATAGAAGAGCTTTAACACGGAAATTGAACGGGGTTGGTTAGTTTTTTCTTGACATAGCTATTCTGAATGACTGATGAACTAAATCCTAAATCTTCCTGGCAATTGTCGAGAAAATCTGGACAATTTCCTGTGTTTTGATAGCTGCTAAGCGACTCGAAGCTTGGCAATCGGGAATTTCTACCTCACGTTATTAATGGAATATTCAAGGCGTTAGCTTTGCATAACTTTTTGTCGATTTTTGTTGACAACAAAATTCAGCATTCCGATAACGTACGTATTTCCAACAGCGCGAAAACACTACGTGCTAGTGTTTCTCAATAACCAACTCTACCACTATGTTGATAAAATAAAGTAATTTCAACTATGTACAAACGACTAACTAATGCAATCCAATCTTTTGCATTCCAGGAGCTTTTTTCGCAGCTCCAGTTTTCCAATGAAACGGCGCTTCCGCCGGACGCCCTTCGCAGGGCGCTGGCTGAAAGCTTCTTCGATCAGCAACGCTTTCAGCTGGGCTTCATGGACGACGCCGCGGAATGCTTCGAGAACATGCTCATGAGGATTCACATGCACATCGCCAGTGGTGAAGCTGAAGACATGTGCAACGCCAGGCATTGCATACCCCATCAAAAGTTCGCCATGACTCTGGTCGAGCAAAGCGTGTGCGGATCTTGTGGAGCTACTTCAGAGCCACTGTCATACACTCAGGTTAGTGTTAATTAAATAGTGTAGGTGCTCAGTTTTCTTCTTGATGTCTTCTATGCAGTTATCTACGGATAATCATGTAATATGCATACTTGGTAAAAAAGAATGTTAGCTCATGCATATGGTACGCGAAGGTTAGCTGCTACACAAACAAATAAAGCCTTAGGGTAGAATTATTTGATAATCAACCTTGAAATATTCTGCAACAAAGTTGAAGAAAATGTATTTTCCAGATGGTGCATTACGTTTCAACATCAACTCTGGTTTACCAAGTCCGCACCAACTCGAACCGTTCCCAGATGATTGAACCTTTTGGACAACTGCTCAGGAAAGCTGGTGGCATGGGAGACATTCGCGTTTGCCCGGTAATTATTCGATCAATAATATTACTACTTACTCAACATAAAATTACCTGTTTCGACCGAGTCCCACGAAATTTACATTTTTTTAAAGTTTATACTTATTAAGAAAAACCGTAATTTACCTTCGCATTAGTATAATAGAGAAGTATCAGCATCACATTATAATAAATACAATTTTCTTGATATTTTCTGTCTACAAACAACGGCAGTAGTAGGTAGGTCAAATGTCAAGCGCGAATTATGCCTTAAACAAGCGTTAAACTGTTATTGCAAGGTCTCACTTACTGTTAGCTCTTTCACCGCATTACCATGCTAACTTGATTGTTTCGTTGCAGAGCGCTTGCGGAGCCGTGATCCAAATCGGTCGCACTTTGATGAACCGACCCGAAATCGTTTCTGTGGGGTTAGTTTGGAACTCGGAGCGGCCAACATTAGAACACATCATGGAAGTTTTCTCTACCATTGGAACCACTTTGCGTCTGAGCGACGTTTTCAACACCGTAGTGGACAGTCGGTGGGCTGAAACGTGCATGCACAATTTGGTTGGAGTTGTGACGTACTACGGCAAACACTACTCGACGTTCTTCTTCCATACCAAACTGCGAGTCTGGATCTACTTCGATGACGCCACAGTTCGCGAAGTTGGACCTAGATGGGAGCAAGTAGTCGAGAAATGCCGGAAAGGTCGTTACCAACCCCTACTTCTCTTGTACGCGTTGCCAGATGGAACTCCAGTCAACACTGAAAATGCTCCCAAACAAGTAACTCCTTTTCACAACGAGAAAACGATGGGAAAGAAACCTCCGAACTCTATTTTGAGGAGAAGCGTCACGCCTAGTCCTGAAAAACCGCATATTGGGAACACACGCAGAGCTATAACTCCGAACCCGGATTGCGCTTCAAAGCCTCCTTTGCCCAGGCCATACAATGAATACCAAAATTTGTCTGTTATTCAAAGTAATTTGTATAACAATAACAGAAGCGTCGATGTGGTAGACGGTGATATGCCGATGCGCAAAGAACCCGACTACGTCACTCGAAAGTCGATCGAAAACGGAAACATCAAGCACATTCATAGGACATTGAGCAATGGGTCGTCTTCTGGGACCGAAGCGTGTTTCCGCGATTACTTGAACATTCCTCGGACTAGAGATTCTGGGAATTGGTCTAGCGACAGAAACAGTGCCTCGTCGTCTTCGTCAACAACTATGGAAAATCCATACTTGTACTTGGTCGGGAAAGTGCCACATGAAAATGGCAATATTGTACGAAATGACTCATCAAGCAGCAACAGCAGTGGCGTTTACGACGTTGGTTACGATTCCTACTCACTGTCTTCGAATGATAGTTCAACCATGACTACAATTCAACACTTGATGAAAATGGGCCATCTAGCCAAAATCCCCGAGGACTACAACACAGCACCGCAGCAAATTTCACAGAGTTGCGATGTACTCTGTGATGAAGCTGATGAGCTTTTAGTAAAATCAAGACAACTTGAAGACGACCACGACTTGGTACTTGCACTGGCTCTGTGCAACGCAGCAGCTACTAAAGCCAGAGCTGCAATGGATGCGCCATATAACAATCCTCAAACTTTGACTTTGGCTAGAATGAAACATAACACTTGCATTATGCGTGCCAGAAGCTTACACAGAAGAATGACGCAGTCGCAGAGTATGTTGGGGAAAGACATGCCTCCAGAAATCAGACATACGCGCGAGGGAAGCAGCGGAAGTGGCAAACACTCGCGTCAAAGTTCCAGAGATAAAGGGCAACACTCGAGGCAGAACAGCAGAGAACTTTTAACTCAATTGCCTGCACAAGAAAAGCTTCCAACGAAAAGTATACCGACGAAAAATATCGAAATTTATGCGACCTTACCGAAAAAGAAAGATGGACTGAAGAAATATATAAATATTGAAGAAGATGCCGAGTATGTCCTCTACGATAAGCCGAGTCCAGGCAGGGAATCGCGTAGTATATTTTCGCGTTCCAAGAATAAGGACAACCAAAAAACACGCGACAAACGCTCCCGGAGCGAAGATCGCAACAAAATGTCACGTGACTTCTCGATTGCCCCGGAAATAATCACTGGGAAAGACACGTTGAAAAAAGCTAAAGAAGAAAAGGAAGAGAAGAAAGATAAGGACAAAGGTAA